>CM077669.1:359685206-362503539 GCA_039707655.1 Elymus sibiricus
CATAAGAAGGTCTCTCATGGCCAAATTCTTATTAAAGCCTTCTCTACCATTGAATTCGGCCTTCGGGGTCAACCCAGCGGCTTCTATGAGGAAGGCGGCGCAAAGGAGGCTCGAGGGCTTGTTAAGGAAGGCGGCTAGGGCCGCTGAAGGGGGGAAAACGAAAGGTGTTTTCTGGTCTCCCCTTCGCCTGGGGGTGCTTGTGTGGGGGGGGGGTGTGTGCCACGACGAAACAAGGGAATGAAAGGTCTCTTTGCGTTGGATGCTCTTTACCCTCCCCACTATGAGGGCTCTGTTGTCTTGGGGAGCGTTGAAGCTTGCTTCTTTTCCATACTTTTCTTGGTCATCAACACGACGACCTATTCTTAATAGAACCGATCTTATTTTCACTACAAGAGGAATTTCGTGCTTCTGCCGGATCCTCCCTATCTCCTGATCGAGCTTGTGTAGGTAGATATTGCCTGGTAGGGCCGATAGTAGTACACTGTTTGGGATGGAGTCAGGGCCCTTCTCACCCCCTACGAGTCGTCCGGCAGAAAACTTTTTCTGAGTGGGGTAAAAGAACTTGGAATCGTCGATCTCTTCCTTCAAGATTGAGATGAATCGATGTCGGTCGATGGTGTGAAAACACTTCCTGATGTCGAATTCCAAAAACCAGCGAGAGATTCCCCACTCTTCTTTGATCCGTCTGAGGGCCGAGTGGCAGCCTCGACCCGAGCGGAAGTGCGATGTGTCTGCAAACTCGGGATCGTAAATGGATTCGGGTACCATTCTGATCGCCTCTTTCATGATCTTTTCTATGGGTAGAACTACTGTGAGCGGTCTAAACTTCGACCCTTCTTTCTTTCTTCATTTAAAAAAGGGGGAGCAAAGCCTGTTTTTTGCTCCCTCAATTGATAGATCAGGGCCCCATCACTCTCGGGCCCAGCCCGAACGAAAGGCTCTTTAAGGAAGTAGTCCCATCACTCTCGGGCCCGGCACCAACCAAGAGCAGGCGGGGCTCTCTCCAATCATTCCGAAGAGCCGAGATCTCGTAAAGGAAAAATTAGCTAGCTCAGCAGGTTTGGACCCGGGTGAATCAGTTCAGTGAAGGAAGGGAGCCTAAACTTAAGGCTTTTCCAAGCCTTGCCGATAGGCGCCTCATGGCTCGCTCAGTTCGCTCGTGGAGTTCTTAGATCAGTAGATCTGGATAGAGTCACGCTCATAAAGGAAGAGTAGCGCGCTAGCGTGGCTCGCTTCGCTTTTCGACGCGGAGCTCGCTGCTATCTTTTTAGCTTCAAAACTACAGGGCGTGCGTTAGCACTACGGCTTTTCATCCTCCCTTTGCTGGTTTCGAACTATCACTGATCCCAGAGATCAACCTTCAAACCTTTTTCTTTGAATCTCAGGAAGGCTTTCTCGGGGAGAAAGCTGGTTGGGGAACTGCCACACGACCTAAAAGAAAAAGAGGAGACTGACTCTGACCTTTCAAAGCCCTATCTCATCTGGTTGATAGTAGAAGGTACGTACGATGATACCATGGACATAAACGAGGTCGAGCATATCTTTAATGATTTCAAACTAAAGCGTACCTAAAGCCTGCCCTGGATATGAAAAAGGGATTTGAGCCAGAAGAAGATGAGGATCTATCACTAGATGAGGAAATGGAAACAACTAAGTATTAGTTAGGTTTAGGTTCAGGAAATGGAAATGGTAACAGCGGCCCAAAAATGGTAAGGTTTTCTTTTCAAAGAAAAAGGAATGCAAAAGTTTTGCGAAATCCTTATCTTTCGGCTTTTTAAAGAAGATAGGCCATTACAAAAACAAGGTATAACAGTCAACTTTCCTATCAGGATTTTACAACCTGAATACCAAGGGACCACTATTAGAAGAGAGCATAATAAGTAAATGCCGGTGCCATCTTTGACTTTTTGGATGGTCGGCGGCGCCATAAACTCGATAACCAGCACTGCGGAGTCAAGAAATTCAACTAAATAGAATCCTAAAACAATCTTATTCGAGCACACACGGGACCCACAGCAATGAAATTCACACAAGCGGCAATCATCCGAGAAGAGAATGGAGAAGGGAAATATACTTGAAATTGGTTTTTTTCGAATGAGAAAGCCTTTGGCAAACTCCTTGCAAATCTGTTTTTGCCGGGCACAATAGACATATCTGCTCAGTCACAACATAAGGAACCCCCAATGTTCCTCAAAGCCTACCCGGCCTGACAGCTTTAGTTGAATGATCTGATCCCGAAGCAAGCTTTCTACTTAAATTGCTATGACTGGCCAACTAATGATCGGACTACCTATCTTGATGCTTTGAATCTGTATTCAGAGCTTTTTTCCAACTACCGGGACTACTAATTTCAAGTACAAAGCTCTCCTATGAATATGCTACTGCTCTTACTTTCTACCTGAATCCGAGCATTGAAGCAAGCTCTTTATCGCACCATAACCGAGTCTCTCCTTGCAGCTCTGACCAATCCACCCGTCATTGCAAATAACTGCTCCTTACTCTTTGATTGTATGTCCATTTTTGCTTGATGTCTGGCTCACCGGATCTGGTACATGAAAAAGCCATTCCTTTTCGCTTTCCTTCAACCACTCAGTATACTTTTTTACTGGAAGAGTCAAGCGAAAGCAATTAGTTTAGAAGGAAGAGGAAGACCTAGGGGGCTTATGTCGTCATTTCACTCTTTTTGCTCCTGCAAGACACGACTCAACTACTTTTTACAATTGACAGGGTAGCCCGGAGGTCAGATGAAGGGTCTTCCCCATAAAGATAGATTAGTACTTGGAAGGTTCAGATGAAGGAAGGGCTGAAACAAGGCAAAAACTATTCAATGGGGTAAATAAATATGAGCAATCCGTGAGAATAGCAAACCCCTATCTCTTAAAAAGAAGAAGATAGATAGGTCCATGAGTTGAGACAGAGAAGTTCTAACTAATCAAGTAGGAGTTTACCCACGAGAGTTAGAGGCTGCATCATCAAAGGGGTATAGAAATAATTCAGAAGCACTATGGCCTGAAGCGAAGGGCAGGAACGAACGGAATCAATGTGTTCCAATTTCTCCGGAGTAAGGACAGCAGCTGAGAAGAGAAAAAAATAGCATAGACAAAAGGTAGGACCAGATCATGCGAAGAGCTCTTCGCCCTATTGATTAGGAATCTCGATCAGAAACCACCAGGCCATGTCTCCCGATAAAAGATGATCCCCACAATGGATGTCAGGCCTTGGCTTTATAAAATCTGATTGGATCCGCACTAGAGGATAAGAATACAGATAGGCTGACTAAGAAGATCTTCAAATTGTCTTACCTGAAAAGATGAGTTATTCAAAGGAATACCTGAAGAATAGAATAGAATAGAATAAACACATGGCATAGCTGGGTGCTAGAATAGTAGTTGATAGAAGTTCTAGTCACTTAGAAATTAAATAACCACTGCTTAACTTAATTAGATCGTAGAAGATAAGCAAGCGGGTTCGGGCAGTTAGTCCCATTTGAAGGTAAGAAGTTCGGGTAGTAAGGGCTAGGTTTATATATGGGCTATATTTTGGATAAACATATGGTCTTGCTCATTTCTCACCAAGGAATGGAGATTTGGTTGGTGTTTGGAAGGGGGATTCAGTAAACTGACCTTGGCCAGCAAGCAGAAAAAGGACTGACGTCTTGGGGCGCGGTAGCGCGCGTACTCTTCTTCTGCGAGACTCCATCCAAATCCACCACTTACTTGTTGGTTGGCGTTCCATTCTGTTATCTTAGACTATGCTGCCTTCTTCAATTCCATTCTTCGTCTCCCTAGTCGAAGTCTTCTTGCTGGCCCAACCCAACATGCATTTTAGAGTGCCGTGCCAGGGCGATAGGCGCTCCGCCAGTCACGCATGATCGCCAGAGCCTTTCTTGGCTATGTAAATATAGGGCCGGAATAAGTGCAAGATCCTCAACAAAATGGATTAAGGTGGGCTTCGGATTTTTCATAATTTTTTTCTATCTTTTCATCAAGTTCTTGTTTGATCTGCCGCTATTATCACAATATCCCTCCTTTTAGGGTTAATGCTATCAATGGTGAATCGATCATTCGCTATCCTTTTTTTCGAAGAGCTTTTTTGAATGGAAGAAAAGTAATGAAACCCGCGATGGCTACTGAATAACCTCCTTTGATTTTTTTTATAATAAACCCTTTGACCTTTTTCTTCATTCGCCAAATCTTCTTCAGTTCTATCCAAGCTCAGTTTTGTCTGAATCTTTGTGGAAGAAGAAGCGGTTCGCCAGCCGCTACATCCAGGGATCCCACCAAATCATTAAACCTGGCGGCTGCTCGCTCTTTGATCAGTGATTCACCGGCCACTAGATCGATGAAGAATCTCTCAAAAATCCGCTTTTTGATTAGTGATTCACCAGCCACTACATTCTTGGATCCCACCTTATTCTCAAACCTGGTGGCTCGCTTGATTGGCAGTCCTGTAAGCTCATCTTGCATACAAATTTTGGGGGTACCAGGGCCTGCATCCACCAAGAACATTTCTTCCCTTAAGCGTAAGCGTAAAACTGAAGATTGAGAGGCATTTCCACTACATAATAAGAAACTAGAATTAGATCTTGGAAATGATCGACTCCAATAGATGCTCATCATAAGCTTTTTTTCCCTCCTATTCCTGTTGATCAGAAGTATCCAGCAGCGCCACGCCAGAGTGACTTCCGAAGCGCTACGGACGGGACAAAATCCGGCAGCCAGTTGCTGGCTCTGAATAACCAGCCCAGCAAGAAGCTAAATTCTTCCATAACATAACATAACGGGGCGGGGTTGCGCGCGAGCCGAGTGACGTAGGTGCACAAGAGTACTTCGCGCCACAACCTTCTCTTTTTTATAGGTTCTACGGACCGATGCCTCCTGCTTCATCTGGTATAAAAGAGTCATAGATATGCCTGTAATTAGAAGGAAGAACCGCCATAAAAATCTTCCTCGTGTATCGTCTGTAGCAGAACTATGAACGAGAGCTAGCAATCCGGACCGTATTGAAAAGGTTCCTAAGACACAGCATGGAAGAGTCAAAATATTCAAAAGCGAGGTCCAAGAATGAAGAAGGGGTAGAATTACTGAATGAATACGAGCTGTGGCTAATACCCCAGGCATAAAAGACGCATTTTCTACGGGATCCCAAAACCACCAGCCACCCCGACCTAATTCATGATGAGCCCACCAACTTCCTGGCGAGATGCCTACGGTTAAAAACAACCGACATGTCAAGATCCAAATTCGAATTGGTTCCTGGTCCTGGTCAGAGACCACTGTCTTCGCGCCGGCGGTCCAACAAAGAGGCGAAGTAGTGGTGTCTTTCTTTCCATTACGAACGACACGCTTTGCCTGCTCCCTCCCCGTGTCCATTAGCGCTCCTGTCCAGAGTGAAGAGAAGGCGAAAAAGCGCCGCCGAAGCAGCATGAGCAGGCTTCTATTGCTACGCAACAATAGAGCAGGCGCGCCGCCCACAAAATGTTTGAATGATCGGGTAAAGAGCGAGCTTCTTATATGGGATCCGACGCATCCAGCAGAGCGAAGCAGCGTTCCATTCTTTTCGGCGGCATCCTTCCGCATTGGCGGCGAGTGGAGTGCCACAATCCCATTCATCATTTTTGATCTACATAACCACAATCTCTTTTTCATCTCGTGCCAGATGTAACAAAAGATTAGTCCTTTTTCCTTCTCGCGAACCACGGGAGCGCCCAACGCCCAGAAGAGCAAAGCTTACTTTCAAAACAGGGTCAAGCGGCGCATTAAAAAGGGCTGGCCCGTTAAAAGGACGCTTACTTTGCAAACGAAGTTCAGAATCAACAAGGGTTCTCCGAACGAAGGGAGTGTACAACTGGGGCGCAGCTCCACTTTTTTGTTGGAGAGATAGAATGGAGTTCTTCACGAAGTTCGAGACAAAGGAAAAAAATCAAAGTTTCTCTATAGCCTCTTCATTTTGAGACATTATGGCTTTGGGGTCGACCCCGGTAACAAAAAAGGAATCCATAAAAACTTGGGATCCAACACCATGATAAAATACTACCCTCATGATTAGACCATGTCCGTGAGATTTGATAAAAAAAAGGTGCATTAGCGGTTAATACGTTGTAATTAGATAAGTTATTTGGAATATGACGGAACGAAAGACCAAGGAAAGGAAGAAGAATGCACCAAAATGCAAGTGCTGCACCAAACGATGGTGGTTGTTTCTTGTTGTAAGTGAATGCAACGAAAAGACCCGGAAATAACGAATAATGAGAAAATTCATTTATAGACATTTCGTGCTCATTTCCCAATTTCTGCTTAGTTATTCCCATCATCCGGTAACCACAGGATGATCCCAATCTCGTTTTAGTAATAGATCTTTTTGATATGTCTCAGTCTCAGCGGCAAGGAAGAGAAAATGCATCGAGTCGTTTATCAAGAAAGTGGACGAGCATGGCGGTCCCTATATCTCTGAGGGGTGTACCACTTTTTTTTCAAGTCAGCTTAAGAGGTTCAAAAGAGAAAGTCACTCTCCTTATTCTTGGCTAGTGGAATGGAAGCAAGACTCTTTCCTATCCACTTTGCCAAGGGGAGAGAACTAAAAGATAACTCAAGCTAGACAGAAAGGTGCAAAAGTCCACAGTTTCTTAAGGATCCTATAAGCAAGTAGGTTAAGATTGTCATTTAGCTTCAATTTCTTCAGTCTCACAAGCGGGTCCGCATGATTGTATTTGCCTACTACTTCGACCTTGCCCTGAAAGGATAAGGAAATTGGATAAGAGCGAGAGCTAGACTGACTGTTGGTCCAATGCTAGTGGAGGATTCAGACTGAGGACCCCCTGTGGCGGCTACTCATAAGAAGATGAAGGATTGAAAGAGGACTGATCACCCCTCTGATTTGTGATCTTTTAATAGAAAGAAAAAGCCTTCTCTCAGATTCAAGGTCAATGAAAGCGGGATTCAAAATGATTGACAGGTACCAAAGCAAACATCCCTTTTCCCCTTGCCTGCCTCCCCATGACGAATCCTTTGTCTACCTGGATCTTCAAAGAGCCTCGTAAAACAAAATTATAAAGCAGAGAAGTCATTTCTTTCTCTCTCTCATACTAATTCCCATCTCATGAAATTTCTATTCCATTTTGATTAATAAAATATAGGGCTGGCCTTTAAGATAGGATTCCATAATTGCAAATTCTTTTTTAGGACTCAAAAAGAAAACAATAAGTCTGAAAAGTGGATTTTAGACCTGGCTGACTGACATGTTTACGTCTCATATTGGCTAATGTATTTGGAAGCCCCAGGAGCGTCTGTCAAATCTTATTAAAAAACTTTCCGGGGTGGCATCCATGCTGAAAAAAGAGAGAAATTGATTATGGTTGTCCGTCCTCTATGGAGAGAGATGCACTTAAACCAACCGCATAGTGTGTAAGGATGTCTCTGCGATGGTGATCTTTTGCTTTTGAAATGAGAATGGCTCGGAAGGCTATCATTTTGATTTTCCTTAATAAGAGGGCTCATTTGTACTTGATTTCTGATACCGGCGGGGTACTAGTTGTTGATTAAAAAAAAATATCAGCAGAGATAGTTGAAGGCATGGGGACCGAATATGCCTGAGTTTGGGAAATCACTATTCAAGCCCTATCGGATGGGACCACTTTAAAACTCCCATTTAAATAATGATGTAGATATATAGATATAGATATATGTATATTCATTCTCGGGTCCTCAATCTTAGTTCAGAATTCAGTCTCGTCTTCTTCTTCGACCTAGGTTTTGGATCAAAAACCTATGACTATTGGTGGACTTGCTTAAGCAAGAATCGAATCAGCAATTTTTCTGCTACGAGCTGCGAGTTGGTCCAGTCCGCCTTAAAAAAGAAAAAATGGAAAAAAGAGAAAACTCTATTCTGAACGAAATGCAAACAAAGAATTTGACTTTCTCAGTCTGATTTAGAAGCAAATTTCTATAGAATTCAAAATCAAATATATATTTCTATAGTTTCTAGAAATGCGCTGCCTCGAGTCTTGGCTAACAAAGCCCATGGCATAAGGGAGGACTAAATAAAAAGTTATTGCGCATTAAAATGGAATTCTAACAAAAAATCATTAAATGGATATAAATGCCCATGGATGCAATTCCAATGGTAGGGGAGTTCAAGGCCAGGCTCCTTATGCTTATTAAAACCATGGCATTGAGACGAAGAATCCATTTGCTATTCTAATATTCTGGTAGGTAAAACAAAATGCACTAGCGATTGATTGGCCACGAGGCTGATGGCTGACTATTCGTCTAACAGATCAATCTTGACTGACTACCATCATTATCATTACAAAGAAAACAATTTCCATTAATATATGACTCAGTCATAGTATAGTAATCCGATGGTGCACACTACTCATCCAATCTCCACCCACAGGATTTGGAAAGTGCGATTGAGAATTCTGCGTTTGCTGGTGACGTCAAATCCCTTCCTTCATCTTTGTATGGGATCCGAGCTCTCAGAAGCAATCCATGCTTTCAGAATGAGGCGCCCCGTAGGCAAATTGGGATTCCCGTACTCGTCAGTTTCACTGAAGACTGACAGCCATCTTCGAGACCAACAAGACAAAAGAGAACGGAAATCATCGTCCCTTGAGGATGTTTCATTCGAATTCCCCAATCGGCATTCACACACAGAACAGAGAGATTGTACGGAAGGCCATGTCAGGAAAAGTGTCTGACCTTCACCTGAGTGCCATCGTGAATTGAAGTTGAAGACAGCTTTTTGACTCTATGGGACATTTATGGAATTTCTTCCATCGGCAGGAGTACCTTTGTTTCTCAACTTTAATGATTTTTTAGTCTCTCGATACTAACTAATTAGTTAGGGGAGGTGCTTACTTTTGTAGTTAAGGATCCAAAGAAACAGGTCTGGGGTATCACAAGATGAAAGCGGAATGCCTGAAGCATAGAGAAGTGAAGTACAGTATGAATAAGGAATGGTGGCACACTGGCGAATGCAAACTCTCAGCGAAGTCTGCTAGCGGAGATATTGGGTTGTCCGTTAAAAGAAAAGAGTTCATTTAATAACTCCCGTGGTGTTGGCCGTTCTCATTCTTACAGCAATCGAGTAGGCCGGATCATCAATGAGTCCCCTTAACACGCTTAGAGAAGTACATATATAAGCATGATAATAATAGTCTACAATAATATAAGTGATTGGAGGTTCGATCCCTCACCCTTTCTCACACACTACCTATGGGAGGAATGATCTTTAAGGAAATAGAAACACAGGTGCTTTCCGAGAGCCAGCGCTAATGGTTCAACGGACAACAAGAAAACTTCCTTTTCTTTATCTTTCTTCTCATTGTTCACCCGAGACTCTCGAAATAGAACCCTCGACTTGATTAACAAGTTAGGAAGTAGGAAATGTGATTTTATCAACAGCATCCCGCTCTCATTCCTATCCGGCACAAGTTTTGTTAACCTCCACCTTTAGCTCGTATGATTATCCACCTTTAGCTCGTGGGTTGGCTCTCCAATTTCTATCACGACCTATCAATATTGGAAAGTCAAGGTAGTAAAAATGGACACCTGCTTTAGTAGCCAGAGTGAAAATGCACACCTGCTTTAGTAGCGAGATACAATACAGTTGAGTGCTCAGTTCTTCCACTGCTATACTTGCATCAGAACAGGAAGAATCCCTATTTCTTTTCCATGGTTCCTTCGAGTTGGTATCTTCCTGACTTCCATTATCTCGGCTGCTTGGAATCATATATCAATTACCTAACCCGATAGGGCCAATCTGCTCGGAATGAATGAATGAACCTGTTCTTCTTGTTTGGTATGCGAAACTGATGCCCCAAAGGTGAGCTCGGAATACGAACTAGGATTCCTGTCTTAAGCAAGTTATTCTTGTAAGGAAGATGCGGATTGAATGCATTGATTCTGCGATGGAAATCCAAGACATGCCAAGAGAGATTGTAGATTGCATCCTGATTTCCTTCGCACAGATGCTCTTACAAGCTTGTTCACTTTCTTTGGGCTAGAAGATGCATGTCTTTCTCAGCTACACCATCTTTATGCATGTCTTTCTCAGCTACACCCTTCTTTGAAGTATTGATTCTTCTCCTCCTTGCTTCTTTGAAGTATTGATTCTTCTCCTCCTTGGTCATGTCATGTAGAGGATGCAAAAGGGAGAGAGAT
This sequence comes from Elymus sibiricus, assembly GCA_039707655.1. Classification (NCBI taxonomy): domain Eukaryota; kingdom Viridiplantae; phylum Streptophyta; class Magnoliopsida; order Poales; family Poaceae; genus Elymus; species Elymus sibiricus. The sequence goes on from CM077669.1 coordinate 359,695,370, forward strand.
GGCTCATGTGGCAAGTGAAACATCTCTACGACAAGACACTCTGAACATTTGTCCTCTTGTAATCCATTGCATGTTGGAGCAATTCTTAGGGATGTGCACTGTGGCATAGAACTCCTTGATTGCTGAAGCATAAAAATCTTGCTTGAATTCAGAGAAGGTCACAACTGTCAAAAAGAGGAATCACTGCTTTGAGTTCATCTTGCTTTCCTACATGCTCCCAATTCACCCACTTCTCACTTCAAAATACCTTCTTGAAGTAGACTGAATGATATGTATCAAATTGAAGTTGCCTTTAGAATCTGGGATCAGAACAGGATAGGTATCACTTTTCACGATCAAACCAATGGGAAAATGCAATGGAAAAAAACCATGGATAAGCCCTTTCTCTTTTCTTTCAAGTACCAACTCGCCAAGAGAGGTTTGAAGAAGAATTATCCCTATGCTCCACACCTCATGAAGCTTATCTTGAACCAATCTCAGCTTTCCCCATCTGCTAGACCAAGAGCCTCCTCAATGGCTCAAAGTGTAGAGCTGCCTACTAAGAGAAGCAAATTTTTTTGGCCTCTAGTGCTCAAGTTCCTGCTTCTGCTAGTGATCTTCCACAATCCTCTGCTCATGATATAGAAGAAGAAATGTCAGAAGAAAGCAGCAGTTCTGATGAAGAAAATGCATCTACTGCCTCCTTGCTCAAGGGCTTCATCAAAAAGCTTTTCCCATGAAGAAGCTTAGATCACCATCCTCACTCAGATGAAAGAGCTCTCTGATCTGTCCAAGAGCAATGCTCCAAAGCTAGAAAGGTTAGAGCAAGTGCTTAACAATTGTGCTCTGGAAGTTGTGGATGACCCTCAACCAGCTCTGAATGTGCCTCCTTCTTCAGCTGAAGCTCCTCAAGATTCTTCATGCTTTTTTGTGCTTGTGGGAGTCGAATAGCTAGATAGATAGTTCTAGTCATGATGCTTGAAGGGTAGGATAGAGGCAGAAAAAAAGGTAGTATGACTTGGTTCTTCTTTTGCTCTTTTTATGTATGACTTGGTTCTTCTTTTGCTCTTTTTATGGACTGTCTTGTAAACCTCTTTTGGATGATGCATGTGTGTTTCATTTCTCATATCTAGTATGACTTTTGCTTATTGCTTATCTTATGTCATATACATGCTTCATCCTTGTGCAAGTGTATCTTTGACTCTATGCTTATTGAAATAGACTTTGCACCACATGATTGCGTGTGAGCTTATCATTTTCTTGATTGCTTTCCAAAATCTATAGAAAAGAGGGATGCCGAAACTCAGTCATCTCAGAGTTACTTGAGGAGCTTGCAGGGGGTGGGGCGAAATTCTTATCCAATGCCATCCTTTCCTTCACCGAAGCCCACTAGTTGACGGTTGGGAAAGCAAGGGTGAAGCCTTTGATACAAGTTGAGCTCATCTCCTTCTCTGTCCTATCAGAGAATCTAAACAGTGATTCTTTCACACCTAAATAAAAAGATAAGAATCCGGATCCTCCGATAGATAAGAAGGGAATGCAGGTAGCCTAGTAGAAAGGAATGGAATATGCCAAGAAGAAGTAGCCTGAGAACCAAGAAGAAGTAGCCAGAGAAGAAAATCAATGAAAGATTCAAATCAGAGAAAAGCTTGAGAAATGCCAATCGTAAGAACAACTCAAGCTTAAGCGGAACTAGTGCTTCACTAGATGAGATGGCCAAATGGCTGGGCCTTGGTAAGATAAGTAGGTCGATACCAACTTGATTTGCCCAATCATAAATCCTATCATATGCACCTCTTTGGGCTTCTATTGAATCGAGAAATTGGATTGTACATCTTTCATCTTATTGATTTTGATACATTCCAACGGATAATGCAAATCGAAGCTATTTGATGTCTGACTCAGGCAAAAAGAAAAGAAAGAAGAGAACGAAAGGAGAACAAAACTTTGTATTTGGTAACTCTCCTGTAGTTATGTTTAACCTTGAATGCAATTTATAGATTCGACAGCAATAGTCCCTCGGACTCGAAAAGTAATAACGAAAATGGCTAATCCAATAGCAGATTCCGTAGCTGCCACTGTTGGAACTAATGAAGCAAATGATTGACCCATCATATCATCCAAAGAAACGGAAAATACCAAAAAGTTCAAATTGACAGCTAATAACATTGATTCAATTGGCATTGACATAATAAGAATATTTCGTCTATTAAGGAGGATTCCCCGAATACCTAAAATAGAGATAATCATAGAAAAAGTGAAATATTTTATAGGATCCGTTTCGGAAACATGGAATGTCAGAGAAATTCAAATTATGTGAGGCTTAGAAAGAAGTCCTGCGTAGAGTCCAGGGAGAGCCTATTTTTCTTTTTTCTCTAGTTACCCTTTTTCCTTCTCAAACAACGCGTTTGATTTCCTTCCTTATACCAAAGGAATTCCATCTTTCTCATGCCGATCAAATCACATCCAAGGCATTTCGTCGGAATACATCCTGTCTTTTCATCTTTGTAGTCCTATGCATAGTAAGTACTATAGCCTCACTAGTCCTCGTCGAGGAATCTCCTTGCCGCCCTAGAAGTTTGAGATCGTGCCCGACCGTTTTGGAGTCTATTCAGGAGCTCCTTCAGCGCCCGGGGATTGACGTCGGACTGGAGTCGGCTCAACATGAAATCAAGCATGGTGCGATAGTCTTCTTCATGGAGCTCCTCTCCATTCTTCAGAGTAATATCACGCAATGTGTCCAGAATCTGGGCGTGACAGGCGCGGGCCTTTTGTAGAGAACTTTCCTCTCAAAGAGAGAGAGGTCGTCCCTCCCAATCAAAAGAAGGAGGGTTCTGTTCTGCTTCCGCTGCCACTCCAGGCATTGGAGCGGGATTCGGTTGCCGCTCTTGACTGACCATAGCTTCCGGGGGAGTGGTCTGCTCCCGGGATGCAGAGGCGTCCTCACAGTCAGCCAGAAAAGCTTTGAATAGCTCTTCCGAGTTAGTGGATCCGGAGGGAGGCATTGAAGGGCCTGGGGCCCCCATTCCGTCCCGGTCGGACTCGGAGCGAAGCATCTCCCAACAAGATTCGAAAAAATCATTATCCCCAACCTAGGGCTGGTCGAGTATGAAGAAAAGACCTATATGGGATTCGGATTACCGAAATTGGATTTCCTTATTGATCCATATGTCGCTTAGACTTTACTTTTTCCCCTTTCCTCTATTTGTTCGATAGGGTCTTTGTCTCCGTGTAAAAGCAAACTCTCCAAATTTATGACCTTCATTGATCTTACAACGAACAGGAGTTTTTCCATTGTAAATGAGTACGGAGCAATCATCGAATTCCGGCGAAATAGAAGATCTACGTGACCAAATTTTCCTGCTCATCAGACTTTCTCTGTTCTTCTTTATTTTAAACAGGAAAGCATCAACAAAACTTCCCTTCCATATAGATCGTCGTGGCATGAACTAAATTCTGCGTTTCCCACCCCCACTACTGCCCGAAATCCTGCTTTGGTGGGCTTCCCCCAAGGTGACACCGAAGGTCTACCTCCTTTCGTGCGCCCCTCACCTCCTCCATGAGGATGATCCACTGTATTCATTGCAACACCACGAACAATGGGGCGTCTGCCTAACCACCGGCTTTGTCCTGCTTTTCTAAGCTTACGTGCACCATGGTTGGGATTGGAAACTATACCAATAGTAGCTTGGCATCGGGAATCTATGAGTTTTTCAACACCCGATGGTAGCCGCACAAGACATTGTGGGGCTGGCTCCTTAATTATTTTAGCATAAGTTCCTGCGGCCCGAGCCAGCTTTGCGCCTTGACCTGGATGACATTCAATATCATGTACCCATGTTCCCATACGTATATCAGCTAATGGTATGCTATTTCCTACTTTGGAATTGAGATCCAATATCTCGTGTCTATAAGCAGGGGGGCGTGGCCAAGAAGCAGCCAGCTGACTGCCCCCTTCAACCCGATCTTTATTCGCCGCTATGCGAACAAGCTCTTGGAACCGAAGGTATGTATGAGCATTATGGGCAGGTCGCAAGAAGCCGCTTTTAGAAGGTTTGGAGCAATCGCAATTTCTCACCATATTACCCGCTTCCAATTGATGACTGGCTAATATATAAGTGTTGACCTAAGCCCCTGCGCAGTGGCACGGCTCCCGAACCGTACGTGAGCAGCCTCGTACGGCTCTTCCTAAGAAGGTCGAAGCCCCCCTCTATAAAAAAGTTCGAAAAAGCCTTCGCCCTCCTATTCAACGGGGCTATTAGAGATGCAGCTTCGTTCCTTGACTTCTTTGCTTTTGATTTTGGAAGGGCTTCATTTCTGATACCGGCTTTCTTAGTTACGAGCTCACTTTCGCTGACTTCTTCCTTAGTGTAGTCTCGGTAAATACTTTAAGAAACAGTTCCTTAGCCTAGTCTATATCCACAGCTGACGTGACTCCGTACCGACGCCTTTCCCTTTGTAGACCGATAAGTTTTTCTGTAACCTTAGCTTTTCTCCTTTTCCGAACTATTTTTCCAGTTCCTTAGTATTACTTAAAAAATCAACTCTGTAATTTCATAACCTTAGCCGAGCCGAGGCTAAGTGACTTCATAACCTTAACGTACTTTTTTCATACTTTTTCCCATCAGGTCTAATGGGCTTTCGTCCCTTCGCCTATAGGCGGCGGCTTACACAGGGGAGAGGAAGAGGCCGAAGGAGATGACATTGCCGATGATGCCGACGACGTTGCGGGCCGCGTCCGAGAAAATCATCTTGCTTGCTTTATTGATTGATAGTGCTAGGCATTATATAGCATGCGTACAACTTGGGGGCTAAGCCAAACTAACAAACTGTAGGAAATAAACTAACTTGAGAATCAAGAAATATCTCTAAGAGATTGAAACTTGCTAAAACATAACTAGGAATACTTATCCCTTTAAGCTGCTGCCGTGGCCCCCCTCCTTGGTGGCCTTCTTGCGCCAGCCCGCATGACAGTTGTATATCTTACATACTTGGTTTTCTGGGCAGGGTACGTTTTCACTATGGACATCCTGATGTGTTTGATAGGATTATTCACATCACAAGAGGTGGCATCAGCAAGGCTTCCTATCGTATAAATTTCAGTTAAGACATTTTTGCGGGTACGTGATTCTCCATTTATTCTGGCTGTTACCCATTTGTGCTCTTGGACGACATAGACTTCCAATTTGGTTTTCAGGTTTCAACTCAACTAGAAGAGTCAGTCTTTTACTTAAGGTATGGCTGTGAGAAAGAATACCGATCTGATCAAGATGACCAAGAAATCTGGATGACCGAGAAATCCAATGCCATTGCTCTAAATAAAATCGACCTAGAATGCATTTTCTTGGGTTTTGAGTCCTCCAATGGAACTCCACCGGGGTCTCATCTGAAGGGAGGCAGGCCCTCGTTAAACGAATCCACCTTTCCCAAAGCCTTTATTTTTAAGTTTATATCTAGAATGTATTTGTAATCAAGGGATAATCTATTTGAGAAACAAGTTTCTAATTGGTATTCCTCTTTCCCCATGCCCCAAAAAGCGGAGGGCCCTTGTCTTAGGAATGAAGATTATTCCCCGCTTTGAAAGTCTTCATGGGAAATATTTCTTAATAGAGTATAGGTTATGATACTTATACCCTATGTTTAATATACTTGACTCTCCAGTTTGAATGATTCAATAGATGGGGCAGAGCTCGTGCTATTAACCATTCGGACATCTCTTTCTTTGAACTTGTTCTCCCTTCGGGGTCGCCAGGTTCCGATCAGAGTCAATGATTCAGCTAAAAGAAGTATATCATTCATCGACTTCGCTCTACGCTTGAAAAAGATAGTCGTTAGTGGGGAGATAGTATACTTGAAAGACGCTATATAGTATGTTAGTTTCAATAACTCTTATATACTATCTATCATACAGGAGATATAAGATGCGATGCCTACTCGCTCGGGCGTCTAATGATCCTATGAAACCCATAGATCTTATCAGACAAGAGAACTACTTGACCCTAAGGGGGTCACCCTTTTCGGGTTCCAGGTACTGTCATCACAGTTTGCTCGTCCCTGAATCCGCAGCCCAGTAGTTGACTGTAGATCGAGGGAGGGAAACCGGTATCACGAATACTTGTTCTAAAGAAAGGTACCCCCCACACCCAGCCGTCTATAAAGATAAGCTTGAAAAAGAGGGACCGATCAACGGCCATCATTTATAGGTCTGGTTAAATACTGGCTATATACATAAAGGGGTGTCTTTCTCTAGCCAGCAACAACGCTAGAGGTGGCTTACGCCACAACACGGGTATTGGTATTGACATCATTCGACATAATCCCGAAACAAAAAAGATACAGAAAAAAGAAATAATGATTCTCAATTTCATTTTACTAGTACAATATTCTACTTATTTTTACATAGGGACTAAAGATAGCTATAATATGAATGATATTAGAAACTTCTTGACTTTGAGAAATATTTCATCCGAGAAATGCAATCAGAATACAATACAAACAATTACTTCATTGATCATACAACTCACATAGAATCGTACACTAGTAGTGAAAAGGAGATATTTGATAATACAAATACTAGTGACCAGAGCGAAATCACAGATAGAATTGGTAGTCTAATAGGCAAAGAAAGGATATGGTTTTGAACAGAAAGGAATCAAGCGCGCGACATGGATGGCACCACAGGATTGGGGGTCTTCTTCTATACTATAGATATGATGGGCGACTTTCTCCCGCAAGAGGGCGCTTCTTATTAGTGGAATCCGGGAAAATATAGGATGCAGGAAGGTGAGCCATAAGCACTCTCAGGTAACATTTTCTAAAATTCGACGTGCACTAGCCCTTTCCAGTCCAGTAAGAGTTCTCTTAACGCCCTTGTGGTTAGTAGATTCCCGCGGATGGTAGGTCATGTGTGCCACTTACCGCTTCATCCCAATGCCTTTATTATTAGACAAGGAATCGTGGCAGAGCTTTTGCAGGTGGTTTTCTCAGAGAATCTGACTCTGTTTTTATGCGCCAGAAATTAGTGAATCGGGGATGGATTTAGACAGGATCCTCTTTATTTTTCTTTTTATTATTAACATATTTCCGGTAGATCACATATCCAATCCATTTCCTCCGCTACTTTTCTTTTGCCTAAAATGCATGTTGAAAATGCCTTCCCTTTACTTTCTGTGCAGCGTTCAATGCTCATAATACATACCAGCACTAGTAGTTCCCTCCTCCCTGCAGTAGTTTAAAGCAATAAAGCTAGGTCAGGTAGATACAGGGCGTCTGAAGTCCCACAAATACTTCTCGCCTCTTTTCCTTGTGAATATAGGCACTCCCGGACCTTCATCTTTTGCAAAAAGAATCTATTGATATGAATAGCCGGCAGATGCTTCTGTCTCTCCCCCAACAGAAGCTGTTAAAGGCGCAGCAAGCGCTTTATCCTAAAAAAAGGCAGAAAAGATCGAAGTTCGTCACCGACCAGAGCCCCTAATTCCAAAGAAGAAATAGAGAAACGGAGTCAGAGAGACCCTATGATGCAGGGGAAAAGGTAGGAGAAATCCATATGTAGAATGGCCACATCACAGATCGTGGCATAAAGCGATATGGCAATAAAAGTAAAGTCAACTGTGGGTGCAGCCCTCGCATGATTAGTAAACCTTACGCTCCGGTTGAGAAAAGCCTACTCTTTGCTAGCAACGGCTTGCTTTATTTGTTCCGTGGGCAGGAAGAGGGGCTCTATTTGGTAGATCACACCCGGGAATGCTGTTAGAGAAAGTTCCATTCAAGACGAGAGTGTAGCACCACCTTGGTTCTATGAACCCCGGTAGAAGCAGGCAAGAAGAAATAGGTAAGGCAGGGAAGGTATCAATCAGTCGCTCATTTAACAGCACGTGAACCCCTAAAGGGTATCAGCAGGCCAGCTGGCCCCCTTCAGTAGTAGGCCGGCTGGCCCCCTTCAGAGTGGGCCCCACCACAGCCCCACGCCCGGTCCGTGGCGTAGTTTGGAAGGACTCGTTGACGCGCCGTTCATCGTGGGCCCCAGCATAAGTATAAGCATTAAGGGCAAGGAGCCCAGTGCTCGACCAAACTATTCGAATCGAATTCCGCAGATTGGGGGTTTCCTTCAGTAAAGACCGCTTGTGATTGATTCTTTCTCGACTCCTTCTATATGAATATGATGTAGTCAATGGCGCGAACCGAACGCATCTTGCTCAAACGAGGGCTATAGGCTTGTGGAGACAGGATACAGAGTTTGCAAAAGGGACTGAGCACAATAGCAAAAGGGTTAAAGGATTTAGCGTGGGCTTAAAATATCCCATTACTTCCTCTAGCTCTTTCAAAAGGGATTAGAACGTAGACTGACTACTACAAGAAAGGGTACGAGGTATAGATAGAAATAGGGGTACTTACGAACCAAGGTAACTGATGCAAAAACGGACCACCCATACTCCTTGATAACTCCTTTTTTCCTGCCCAATCTAGCAACCCACGGAGCGGTAGACAACCGAGGCAACAAAGACTATGATTATCCTTTAGAATTGAACCCACTTAGGCTGGTTCATTCAACCATTTTTTATTCCATCCTTCTTCTACGAGAAGTGAAAGAGGCTGTGTCATGACGACAGCAATGCCGATAGTCATCCGTCTTATCCGTCAACTTAAGCAGACTAGTGGTAGTCGAACGAATAGCAATCCATGCTGCCAACTAGTAAACCAAGAGGTTTTGTTTGGTCGAAAGTCTCCTCCGCTTCGTCTTTGTACCACCGCATTCTTTGCTTTGCCCGTATCATATGATCGCGAAGTGTGCTTCGCAACAAGATTTGTATTGTAGACTGGAAAAAAAGATCAAAAAGGTATCAACTTCGGATTTTTTCTCGAAACGAAATAGACTAATTGGACTGAAAATCTGCACTTAAAAATTATCTATTTTTGTTGAGTAGTCATTTTTTTATATCGTCGTGTATCATCGAATTTCCTTATTCCCGAATCTAAGGACTGGGGAGTTCTAATCTCGGGAAATGTCCCAGTTCGACGAGAGGAATCCAACTCAGCCGGTCACACAGACTTCGTTCGAATTACGGATTTTATGATGCAAAAAGAAATGAAATTCAGTAGAAGAAGATCTCGTCGCTCCGCTTATTGCTGCCATGCAAGATTGATGGAAAGCTCGGTGAGTGAGTCGTGCACAAGCGTTGTCTCAGCTAGGCATCCTTCTATGATGTGACAGATTGGTTAGGAGGTTAGTCGTAGAGCCAGCCCCTGAGTCCACTTCCCATTGTCATAGAAAACCAGATGACGTAACGTAATAGGAAAGTCTGCCGCCGAGTCAGAGTACTCAAGGAGTAGCAAGGAGAAGTAAGGAAGTAGGCGCCGAAGTAAAAGCTAGACCAGCATCTTCTCCTATTGAAATTCTTGGAGAGAAAGGAAAACTGCAAAGCTTCTCAGAGTAGGAATTCGATCAATCGCAATCAATGCCAGGAGGCAGATCCAGATTCGTGGGAATGAGAACCTTTTCCGAGAAGAGTCAAGCGAGGGATAGGATAGATGAATAGGTTTAAGCCTTTATCCGCTTTTAGGGATTCATTTACAATTTATAAGGCTTCGTTTTTCTCCGGCAAGCTGCTAGGGAAGCATTTATTACCAAGCGATAGGGCTTATCGTTCAGATTGATGCCTTAGTCCACTCGGAAGATAGAACTAATAATGGAAAAAGATATGCTTAAGAACTCCAATAGTAAGTTGATCAGTTACTATCGGTAGGGACGGGATACAAAACTGCCACTGATGGGAAAGCGATAAGAAGCCTGAAAGCGATTCTTACACAAGATACGATGACAGGAAGGGAGTTCGATCAGGAATGGAACCGGAGAATATGAAATTGGCTCTCGACCCAGGCCTTGCTTTGTTTACCTATCCTATCGTATCGAATAAGGTTTCCTAGCCTCGGTGTCTGCTACCGAAAGAGAGAATCGGTCTAAGGGCAGCTTAAAACCAGCCCAACCTCTTCATGGTCACATCCCCTTTTCCGATGCTTTTATTGTTATAGAACACTCACTACCCATTTCCTTTCCTTCTCTATGTAAGACTGAATAAGGAAATACAAAGAATGGAAGAAAGGTCCAAAGCAATTGTTTGTCTTGCATTGCTGCAATCAAACCAAAATCAAGTATTAAAGGCTGTTGAAACACCTCTTTTCTTGGTAGCCTAGCTCCCAAAGCTGTTTCAGTCCCTACCGATAATTCAGCACATAAGGCAGACCTTGAACCAAGGTTATACATAGATCCTTTGATCTCCACGGCAATCTCAGACTATACCACCGGCAACAGCTCTAGAGGCACATGGCGAAGAGTAAGCATCTAACTGAAGTTTTACAACTTGGAAAGATGGCCCAGCCAATGTTAATGATTCTTTTATCTGGGATAACTTGCTGGGAATTCACTAGAGCTCCTGAAGCCACTTGATCCTTATAGAGGTCTATCATTTGGCTAAAAAGATCCATGCGTGCACTGTCTTCATTACCCAAATAGAAAGCATTCATGTACCGGCAGTGAAGTTCGTGCTAAATGACCGAACGAAGGTATCCGCTTGCGAGTCTTATCCAAGAGTTGCCGGGTTCATTATGCTCTTCTTCCTTAAAATGGGAAGTATTATGAAGTTTAAGTCCTGTGCTGTAGTTAATTCCCTTTGTCTTAAGTGATCTATTAGAGAGCTTCCCTGTGACCACCCGAAGGGTAAGAAAGAGATGCTCCGTGTAGCTTCCCCTTCGCTCGAAGTACACTTCCGGTGCACTTCTCACTGCTCAACCACTATCTCTAAATAACGAGTTATTAAAAAGAGAAAAAGGGAAAGGATTGAGTAGGCCGGTATTGAATTTCAAATAGGTTGCCTTCAGTAATCCGAGTAGGGTGTCAGTGATTATGCTTGAAGGGCCAAGTGGAGATGCTAGTGTTTCATCTCTTCCTATGCTTTTTTCCATACTTTTCTTGCAGTACTTCAGTAAAGCTACCCCATTTTAATAAGATAGGGATTCAAGATATCAGCATTTTCACAGGTCCTTGTCAAGCTGCAGCATAATCAGATTCGAGTATAGCATCATTCAGTTGGAGTTCTGAAATAATCTGGATCCCCTTTGCTATTTTAGCAATCTCTGCTGCTCAGTTTCATCCCTTGATGAGGACCCATCCATATATGTATGAGTGAGAGATGTCTTCCGTCCCGGAGAACCGTCTTCTCTCCCTCCTTAGGAAAAGGAGATCTTGGTAGAGGAGGTAGAAAATAATAGATACCGTCTATATCGAGGTCAAGTTTGATAGGGTGAAGTGGAACAAAGCTACGAAGGAGAAAAATTAGCTGAAGAAGTTAAGAAGAGCATTAGTGAAGCGAGAGGAGGACAAGATGGTTGGCAAGAGGAGGAAGGGTTATTAAGGAAAAAAGGGAGGCTTTATGTGGGAACCGCTGGAAATGCAAGAGCCAGGATAGCGCAAGAACTGCATGGGACAGCTACCGGAGGCCATTCAGGTATACTAGCTTCCTATAAGAGAACTAATAGGAACTTTGTCTGGCCAGGAATGGATGCCTCTCTTGAGGACAGACTGTGACGGTAAAGCAATAACATCAACTCGCAATGGCCCTCGTGCCATGAGACATGGATTTTAGTCGACGTAGATTGGATCGAAAGATCGCACATCCGCTCTTCTCCTATCGGACTAGTCACTTCCCACTCTCCTCAAGTGAACAGTTTAGCCACTATCCTCCCATATACTCTGCTTTTTCATTGCTTATGAACTGGAACTTGTTGGTGCATGGATTTCACGTTTCAGCAGCACTTTGGTTTGTGCATGGTTGTGAAAAGAAGGCTTTCTATACACACACTTATATGAACATCATTGGCGAAAGAAAGAGAAGCTTGACTTGATAAAGCACAGCCTTTCGCACTCCAATAGGCATATATTGTTACAAGGTTATGCCCAAAGGTCTCAAAAACGCCGGTGCTACATATCAACGCGCCATGAATAAGATCTTCGATGAGATAATACATAAGATTGTCGAGTGCTATGTAGATGATCTCGTTGTAAAGGCGGTATCCTATGAAGAACATCTTCAACATCTCAGAATCGTATTCGACTGCCTAAGGCAACATGCACTCAAGTTAAACCCGTTGAAGTGCGCCTTCATGGTCTCGTCAGGCAAATTCCTAGGGTTTGTCATTCGACATCGGGGAATAGAAATCGACCCGAGTAAAATCAAGGCCATACTCGAAATGCCTCCTCCTCAAAACCTTAAGGAGCTGCGTTCGCTTCAAGGGTGCCTGGCATACATCAGGCGATTCATAGCCAATTTTGCAGGAAGAATCCAACCTTTTACAAGAAAAACCAAAAAATGCATTCCATTCTTTTGGGATGAAAACTGCCAACAAGCCCTAGATGGCATCAAAAGCTATCTCCTCAATCCGCCAGTCCTGGCTGCGCCAATACCAGGGAAGGAGCTTATACTCTACACCACGGCCTTGGATGAATCTCTTGGGGCTCTATTGGCACAAGAAAATGAAAACGGGAAAGAGAATGCCCTCTATTACCTCAGTCGTGTGCTCGTAGGAGCTGAACATGCGTACTCTCCTATCGAAAAACATTGCCTTGCACTGGTGTTCGCTGTCAAGAAGCTACGGCACTACATGATAGCACATCGGGTCACCCTCATCTCCAAAGTTCACCCACTTAAATATCTCATGACAAGACCAATGCTTATAGGAAGATTGGCAAGATGGGGCCATCATCCTTACTGAGTTCGACATTGTGTATGCGCCGCAGAAGGCCATTAGAGGGCAAGCGATGGCGGATTTCCTAGCAGCACATCATACATATTTCTAGAGTAAATAAAATATTTCCATGGATGGGATTGCACGTAGTCCATTCCACCTTTATCTATCTAGGTTATCCTTCTTTCTTAACAAAGCAGAATGTGATGATCGATCCCTCTATTATGGGATTTCTGTTTATACCAAAGCCTCTACTTTAGATATTTACGCTGATGAAGGAAAGCCTTGTTAAAGACTACTACTTTTGACTTCCTTTTTCTTACTCTTCTTTCATCCTCCTTACCAGAACGCTTTTCCTGGTTCAGAAGAATAAGATACTGAAATTGTGGCTCACATATGGAAAATGCCTTCGTCTTGAAGCTACCAATGCACATCACGGTGAAATCATTGTCAATTAATTGTTAGATTCCCCATATCACCCATAGCCACCCAAATCTTTTTTTTTTGCCTCAAACTATGCTGCCCTATCACTCCTCGATAAGTGTACTTACTCAGGTTGTGCACTTGGCTGAGCGAGATCTTCCCCTTTGGCATGAGAACCGCCTACCTACGCTAACGTAACTAATGCAGATGGTGGAAGTTAGTAGTTCTCCTATGCCAACATGAACACAAATGAAATCGTCGAATTTCGTATAGAAAGAAAAGGAACCACTTCTATTCTCTTTTCTTAAGTAGTAGAGGGATAGGTACTTATTCCCGGCCAGCGGTATCATTGCTGCTCCCCGCCTAATGCGGATCATTGTCCAATGCTTATGTGAAATCTAAACCCAAAACTTATTCGTTTCGTTGGAAAAACCAACGCCGACGTCAAGATCAGTCTCCTTTCCTTTCAAAAGTGAGCGAGCAGAGCTGAAAAAGATGGAGTTACCTGGAGATGAGATTGATTTCTACGGATATGAAGGATAGAAATAGGGTCTTTTTTTCCAACGAATCAACCAATTCGTAGATGTTCCGGTTTTCTTCCCGGTCCTAATGCATTTTTCGAAACCAATACCAATAATGATCTAGATCTCAATTTTCATCCAACCCGTGAGGAAATTTTCAACGTCATATTAGCCAGTCAAATACGAAGGTATTTGATGCTCCATGAGTCCGGGCAGGAAGCTGTCAATTTAGCTAGAGGATTATTGAGAAACCGACACCGCAATGGCGAAACTTGGCAGAGCATCCACGATTCTATTCAAATGGGTGGTGGAATGGAGATTTTTATCCAGAATCTGCCGGTGGGGACCCCATTGGATCAATTTCTCATTAAGCCAATAATTGGTCTGAATGTGGGCAACTATTATTTATCATTTACAAATCAGTCCTTGTATATGCTGCTCACTGTCGTTTTGGTCGTTTTTCTGTTTTTTGTTGTTACGAAAAAGGGAGGTGGAAAGTCAGTGCCAAATGCATGGCAATCCTTGGTCGAGCTTATTTATGATTTCGTGTTGAACCTAGTAAACGAACAAATAGGTGGTCTTTCCGGAAATGTGAAACAAAAGTTTTTCCCTCGCATCTCGGTCACTTTTACTTTTTCGTTATTTCATAATCCCCAGGGTATGATACCCTTTAGCTTCACAGTGACAAGTCATTTTCTCATTACTTTGGCTCTTTCATTTTCCATTTTTATAGGCATTACGATCGTTGGATTTCAAAGACATGGGCTTCATTTTTTTAGCTTCTTATTACCTGCGGGAGTCCCACTGCCGTTAGCACCTTTCTTAGTACTCCTTGAGCTAATCTCTTATTGTTTTCGTGCATTAAGCTTAGGAATACGTTTATTTGCTAATATGATGGCCGGTCATAGTTTAGTAAAGATTTTAAGTGGGTTTGCTTGGACTATGCTATTTCTGAATAATATTTTCTATTTCATAGGAGATCTTGGTCCCTTATTTATAGTTCTAGCATTAACCGGTCTGGAATTAGGTGTAGCTATATCACAAGCTCATGTTTCTACGATCTCAATTTGTATTTACTTGAATGATGCTACAAATCTCCATCAAAATGAGTCATTTCATAATTGAATAAAAACGAGGAGCCAAAGATTCTAGGGGGCTACAGCTCCGCTTTTGCAGCACTGAACATGGTTCCGGGTACTCAAGATATTGTGTTTGGAGAGGTGTAGATAGATAGGACATAGTCTTGCTCGATCAGGACCCACAAGCAAGGGCTTGCGCTTCCCGCGCGAAAGAAAGCAAAATATACAGATTGAGATAATAACGGACTTGAAGCTTCTCAATTGATCCAAAGATACTATATTGGTTTATTTGGTTATCAGAACTTGGTTGACAGTACCCGGATTCTCCTTTTCTGATTGACTTGTGACATTGGAAAGTCAAGATGGTACCCGGCCTATCGACATTGGTGACATTGGGAAGTCAAGATATTGGGTTTGTTTTACAAAGAAAGGTGAAAGGCGTGGTCTAGTCGGGATAAAGAACGGGGTCAGTGGTGTCATCCACACCCGGATTTGTGCTAACGGAAAAGACAGACAGGAAAAGCTATAGTTTTGGTACTGTGTAATGCCCCCCAATTTATCTCAATCTTATCTCTTTCCTTTAAGGCGAATACGCGAATGCTGCTCGGTTAGAAAAAGCTCCTGTGGGTAGAAAACTATCTTGTTCAAGCAAGCAATACGAAATACTATGGGGCTAGACTGTTCGGAATACGAAACTTGTTCTTGCCCTACTCAGACAAGGTAGGGGTAGTGCGATGCAGCTCTGTGATATAGAAAAGCTAACCGGTAAACAAGCAAGACGAAGGAGAAGGGTAGTGTTAATAAGAAAGTGGGACCGGTGCCATGTTTATCAAGACGGAATCAGAATATGATTGCCGTGGTAAGAAGAGAAGATGTTCGGAAGATGATTGCCGTGAAAAGTTTCAAGGATGCCATGATAACCCACATTAACATAAGATGCTACTTTTGATTCAATTACCAACCCTGCAGCATTGGAATCAAGATCAGGCCTGACTGTTCTAAATTGGATTGAATGAAGCACTGATTGGAATTATGATCGATTGGTTGAAGGAATTACAACATCTTCAGTTGTAAAGTTTCGGGTGAGCGCTTAGGCCAAGCCACAATTACCAAGTTAGGATTGGATTTGCCAACTTGAATTCCGTTGATCTTTAGAGCAGATATTTCCCTTTCTCGAGTCTCAGTTGAGGGAACTAGCCTTTCCGAGCAGCAGCAGCAGAGTCCAGGCTTCCTACACCCATATCTTACGCAACCTTGCCTTTTCTTACTATGGGCCAAATTGCGGAGGAAAGCAGAATCACTGTTTTTCGTAGAACTAACTTTTGCTACTGGAGAGTACCTTCCACCAGGTCAGAGCCATGGATCCAAAGCCTACTAGTTAGCTTTGAAGGTTTAGGCTTGAGAGAAATCTTGAACAGAACACCGCACTCCCTCCTATCAACTTATTCAGATTTGCTTATTTCTTTATCTTTAGTTTATGTAGATATAGGCTTTGGCGGATTCTCTCAAGGCTCGAGTGAAGTGACAAGCACATATTACCGGAAGCTAGTGATCCCGCCCAGCCAGCTCAGCATGCTTTAGAGCTCCTTGATTGGTACGAGGTAGTGATAGCAAGAGGCAACTCTCAATTGTTGTAATATAGAGACCTCTTTCAATGATTATAGATCCAAAGGGTCGTTATTGATAGGAAATTGCCAGTAGCCCTTGACTTTGACTTGAAGAATTGAATCAGCCTTCTTCTTCTTATTCTTCTTCAAGTCTCCCAGGTGTGGTATCATTGGATCCACAAGGTCAATTTGTATCCATTTGTTCGGAAACCGGAAATGCCAACTACTCACTTCTTGCTGAGGATGAAGGTGCCATGGGTGATAGCGCCAGCCATTCCCTCATTGAAAAGAAAGCGCCAACCCTGCTACTAAAGCTAAGGCCAACAGCAGCCCAGTGAAATGAAATGCGTATTAAAAAAAACATAGATTAATCTTGATGCGATCGATGCAGACACACTTCTTTTCTTACAGGCTACAGTCAGAAACAACAACTTCACAAATCACCCTAAGAGTGCCATACGAAAAAACAAAAGCAACTGTGAGTATAGACCAATTTCCTGCCCCAGAAGAGGCTCAGCCTACCAAACCCTGCTCTTTGCCTGCTTATCGAGCTCTCCTCATACCGAGTATCTAGGCATTTCTTCTCACAGACCGGTTGGGAGAAAGTTGGCGTTCTTTAATATGTCACTGGGGACCCGTACTTACTTGATGGAATGGATGGGATGATGTGTTTCAGTTCAGCCAGTAGTGGAGGTTTCCTCGGCCTAGTTGCGTAAGTGCCCCCTTCTTTTTCTATTTAGTTGACAGAAAAGCAATGGGGAAGGTTGGCTTACCAGTTAATTGGTCTGTATCATATCTTGCTATGGTGGGACATCCTATTCAGTTTAGGTATCCGGGCTGGCTGTTAGCTTTAGTCGTTTGGCACTCTTCCTTCATTCAACAAGGAGAAGTGTCTAATCAAAATCATTGGTTGAGCCTCGCGTATATTATATGATGTCGTCCTGGAATTGAACTAGCGTTTAAGGTCGATCAAGTTCAAATAATTCGGCTCTGCAAGATCAATCAGATATCAAGTAAGAGATAGGCGCTTCCTATTAGTTATAGACTGCTTCTGTGACAAGTGGATCCCTTTAGGTTTAGTTGTTAATTGTACTATTCTCTTCAATAATTAGGTCTTCCGTATTCCTATTGGGGTCAGTGGTCTTCACCACTCACTGAGTCTGGATTCGTTTCATGGGTATTATTTGATGAGTGATCATCAATCTCTTCCATTGCTCCTATGTGCTGCTATACATACAAGGTACATGGGCCATGGGGCCTAACACACACTATACAGCCCAGCCCAATACTCAACACTCCCCCGGCTAAAGATATCTAACATGCCTATCTTGTTACAAATTGCTAAACCCTCACAAGGACCTACTCGTTTAGTAAAACAATCAGCTACCTGTTCACTATACTTAATGTTACCCCCTTCTTCGACCGAACAATCTCAATCCGAAGGAAGTATCGAAGAGGTCCAAGATCCTTTACCTCAAATGCTTCTCCCAGTCTTGCCTTCAAACATTTGATTTCTTCAGCATCGTCTCCAGTAATCACAATATCATCCACATACACCGCCAAAATGGTGATATGGATTCGTCTATGCCGGTACTGTATGATCTCCATTACACTGAGAGTAGCCCATACCAAAAACAACTCTCCTGAACCTGTCCATGCCCGTGGCGACTGTTTCAAGCCATACAAAGATTTCTTGAGCCTACACACCTTCTCATCAGTCTGTTTGTTCCAAAACCTGGAGGAATGTCCATATGGATTTCTTCTTGTAAATAACCACCATGAAGAAAAGCATTCTTCACATCTAGCTGATGTAAAAGCCACCCAAAGTAAGTTGACTGCGCATGAGATTAAGGTTCTCACCGTGTCCATCTTCGTCACTGGTGCTTTGGTCTCATCATAGTCTATCTCCCGTCTTCCTATAACCTTTTGCAATTAGCCTTGCCTTCTATCTATCCACCTTACCCTCTGGAGTCTGTTTTACGGTGAACACCCATTTGCATCCAACTGCTCTTTTTCCTGCTAGGAGTGGAAGAAGATCCCACGTCTTGTTCTTCTGGAGTGCACCAAGCTCCTCCTTCATTGCGTCTTTCTTTCCACCGGGGATCCAGCTTTGCAGCCTTCCAATCCTTTGGAATAGACACTGATTGTAGAGATGCAATGAATGCTTTGTGTGCGGGTGAGACATAAGAGTCTGAAACTCAATTTGCAATGTCATGCTCATAGCTATATCGGACCGGAGGCTTTCCAGCATTAGTCCTAGTCTCTCTGCGTAGTGCAAGCGTCAATTCCAAAGAAGTATTACCACCTGTCTCATTTTCACCTCCATCTTGCTCTTGTGGCTCCTCCTCGACTACCTCAGGTTGCTCTTGTGGTTCTTCATCCAAGACCCCTTCTTGAACTTCTTATAGTCGATTGAACCAACAGCCTTAAGCCAATACTAAATAAAGTCAAAGTGGAATATGGAAAGCAAGCGATAGAAAAGGAGGAAAAAGAAGTAGAGTTAGGTTCTGTTCTTGTGTGTAAGCCCTCGGTCGATTCGTCTGCTCATTCACAACGTATGATTCTTATCCAATTGCTTCTTCTGAAAACGCGGCATCGGTTAATCTTTCTTATTCTCCCTTCGGGGCTCCTCATGTTGCTACTAATAGAAACTGTTCGGACCTTGTTCATACAATCCTCGGGACTACTATTGTACATTCGAATATGGTTTCGCGGGCACGTCCAACCGTACCTTGCCACTTGCCAGTTCAAAGTCTAAAAGCCGGTCAATAAGACAGTTCCGGATCCTAGTGGAGATGGTTCGATCGCTAACAAAGACAGGGGGGCAGCAAACTCCCAATAAGCAAACAAGCAACTCCAAGAGCTCAAGCCTAAAGCCTTACTAACGTAACGCGCATCCTCATTGCTCGCGTAAAGCAAGCATAGGCTCGAAGGCTTAGAATGATAGCAAAAGCAGATGGCCCTTACTACACTAAGCGCTATGAGAGCCAATCATTAAATAAAAGAAGGACTTGCTTCGGTTCAGGTCAAGCAGGAAGCCAATGCACCTTACTTAGACGAATAAGAAAGCCAATCGCACTTCCACCAATAAGAGGTGCGGGGGATGGTGATACCCCTTGAAAGACATAACTAACTTACAAGACTTAAAATGGAAAGTAAACTAACGGAACAAGGATTAGCTCGCTCCTTTCTCAAAGTCTAAGAGCTAGAAGGCGGGGTACAGCGGTTGCTTCCTGTAAGATTAGAATATTCATGGCCTCATGGTCAAGCCAGAAAGGAAAGAAAAAGTCTATATCTTCTGTCCTCTCTATTACTCGCTCCAGGTATTACACTCGTTGGGCTCAAGGTAGCATTACTAAACCTATAAAGAGCGGTAGGCTATTCTAAGAGGAATTTACTGTCAAATAGATATCTCTTTGCTCTTCAGCCAGTAAGTCTTCAAGAAAGTCAGTTGTAGGCCAGACCTGTCATCAGTAGTTCTACTTTTGTAGATTGAAGCTTTTATAAGGCAGGAATGAGAGCTACAAAGGCAGAGATAAAGCTGCGATTGCTCTTGCTCGACTCTTCATGGCATGGTTGGCCGGGAATGAAAACAAAAGGAGTAAGAAGAAACTGGCTAAGATTCAATTGACCTATATAGCAACCAGTTCAACTAAAGGAAGTAGCTTATGGGCTTAAGGCTGCTAGGGACTCTGGGGCGAGAAGAAGCTTTTCCCGCATTCCTGTTGATGCAGAGATCAGAAGAGAAGGCCCATCTCCTTACTAGAATCCGATGTGATAGAAGGAGCAGCTCTAGCTTATAAAAAGTTGATCCTTACTTACAGTTCAAGATGTCTGTATTCAAACCCATCATGGACTACCTTTCTTTCGTACTGCCAAGGTTACGATGGAGATGTCAATTTCTGGTTGAAATGGTAAACCACAGATGTCAATCTCTGCCTAACTCAAATAAAGTAGAAAGGGGAGCATTAGCCTGAGGTGGTCACCATGTGATTCTAACCCTTCACTGTACACCAGGATATCGTCGAAGAATACGAGTACAAACCTTCTCGGCAGTGGATTGAATACCATGTTCATCAAATTGTTGAACGTGGCCCATGCGTTGGTCAGACCAAATGGCATGACCATGTATTCGAAATGGCCTAGGTGGCTCTTGAATGCAGTCTTATACACATCCTTCTCTTCCATCCTGATCTGGTGGTATCCTGACGTCCATTTTGGAGATAATGGTGGCACCACGCAATTGGTCAAGGAGATTATCTATCAGTGGAATGGGATACCGGTTCTTCACAGTTTGTGTATTGAGAGCTCTATAGTAGACACAGAGCCCCCAGCTCCCGTCCTTCTTCTTGACCAAGAGGATAGGCGATGCATAGGGGCTAGTTGAGGAGCGAAGCCCTGCTACAACAATTCATCCACCATCTTTTCGATTTCCCTTTGCTGGAAGTAGGAGTACCGAACCAGGTATTCACTGGTTTTGCTTCTGACATAACAAGGGAAGCAAAGCTTTCCTTTTGCCTCTTTTGTGTTCTTGTCAATTGCACTTCTTGTGACACGCAATTTTGGCAGTTGTACTTCTAGCACTGCTGTCACCATATCATCTTTCTTCTTCATGCAAGTTGTCCCCAAATAGTACCCCCGGCGGCTACACAACTCTCTCAGCTCATTCAAAGTCTTCCATTCGCTCTCACTCTTCGGACTTTTTAGTGCCATAGGTTTTCCTAATGGGAGTGAGGAAGAATTCCGCTCGATTCCACTGATCGAAAGATCGGGAGGGATTTCGCAATGTGAGAATGAAATATGCAAAATAGAGTTCGTTGGTAAATAAACGGCATGGGTGTCCCAGGTTTGCCACAATTGTAGCAACCTCCTTTCTTTTTCTTCTACGGTTATTTCTGAGTAATCTATTCCAACTTAGTTTGTTAAGTGTAGTTTTCCCTCATGACACTAATTGGGGTTACCAATACATTGACAGGTACAAGCACATAAAAGTTTGCTACAAGAAACCAACGTTTTTGAACCCTCCACTTTCCTATTTGAAAAAAGGAATTGC
This sequence comes from Elymus sibiricus, assembly GCA_039707655.1. Classification (NCBI taxonomy): domain Eukaryota; kingdom Viridiplantae; phylum Streptophyta; class Magnoliopsida; order Poales; family Poaceae; genus Elymus; species Elymus sibiricus. The sequence continues at coordinate 359,716,773 of CM077669.1, forward strand.
TCTATCCTTTATTTAATAGTCTCTATGATTTTTGATGAATGAGCCTGTGGTGTGCTTTTTATCCTTTCGGAGAAAAAGCATAGCTTACGTCAAGGTTCAGTGGAGCAACCATCCAGTGCGCGAATCTCCATACTAATCCCTGGCGTAAGTTGACTCCGATGCTAAGAATCGTCTTCCGGTTGATAAGACAGATCGGTAGGCCCCCCTTTGCTTCTCCACAGTAGAAACACATCCAAGAGGTATGAATTGAATTGGTTGAGCATACCACTACTATCCTAAGGAAAAGTAGGATGCACACATTGCTAGAGACGAAGAGGAGAGCCCAAGGATAACTAGAAGAGGCGAGTCCCGCTGAGGATAAGGTGTCGTATTGCTTGTTTAGGGAGAGTCTTGCTTGTTTTCTATAACCTTAAGAGGGAATGGAATGAGTTTTGTCTCACTCACCTTCAAGTCCGAGCATTCCGTAGATGACGCCCTTGCAGTCACACCATAAGTGCTAGTGCTCCTACTAATACAGGGATACCTTGATATCAGTTAGTCAAGGGCCTTGCCCAATAGAGAATTTCTTGTCTGTTCAATGCTGTATCCGATCGAGGTTTAGTTGTCTGTTCTGTTAAGTCAGATCTAGATATGAACCAGCGGCAAGATATCAGAAGAGTTGGTCAAGAAATGACGTATGAAAAGTGAAATAGTTGATGTGATGGATGTGCCTGGTATCGATCAATGAAACATCGGCTCGACGCAGGATTTCAATAGAACGAAAAACATCGTAAGTAGTAGAGGGATAGGTACTTATTCCTTGCCAGCGGTATCATTGCTGCTCCCCGCCTCTGCAAAAGGCTATCCTTCGTTGCACACCTAATGGAAAGCATTGGCTAGATTTCCGATGAAGGAAGCCGTCTACTAACCGGAATACTACAGCAGAGGACAAAACTAGGGACTTCGAAAACGAGGATAGTTTGCCAGGTAGGGATACCGTTGTTCGAATTGAAAAAAGATACCTTTCCCCAGAGAGATAGGATTCGATTAGGGATACCGATAAGGAAGGGGTCTGGTGCTCAGGGGAGTACTAGCTCCTGCGTTAGCCTCAATCGAACCATTCGCCATTCCTAGTACTTTTTTTAGGAGCCGGTGCCGAAACAGAGGTGGGAGCCATAGAAGATCCAATGAACTGTTCCCTTAACAAAGCAATCGAAGGAAGGGACAAGATCCAAAATATTTGATCACAGACTTGGGGCTTTGTTGACACGGGGTTCGTCGGCCCGGCTTTCACTTGGAAAAATAGGAGATTGAGTTCCACATTAGTGCAAGCCAGTTACACTTATTTCAGCAAAAACTATTAGGAATGATGTTGATGGCAGATGCTTGCACTATTCACTTAAGGCTGGGTTGGCTTCTCAGTTAAGAAGAAGCAAACAGTTCGGCCTGATTGAAAACTAGCGTTTCTTGTCCTTGCATCTTGCGAAAAAACGGAGTAAAAAAGAACAAGAGCATGAGTTGGGTCTGTGATTCCTGTTCGAGAAGCGGTTCCAACATCTGCCTTCAGGGTCTTGGTTAGCCGAAACTAGAAATGCCGGGACTATGGGGAAGGGTCCCTCGGGAGAGCTGGCTAAGCGTGTACGACGAATTCTGTCTATCTGAAGATCTGAGAAAGGCGCTGATTACAGCTCTGTCCTTGGATGGACCATAGGCCTGATGCTAGGAGAGTGTAGTTCGAGCATTCTATTGTGTGCTCGATCCGTGATACGCAAAGCAATCTCCTGTTTACTATTGATCTAATGACAGTTGATTGAGACTTGCCATTGTCGTCTTTCGAAAGCGAACTCTTATCTGGTTGCACTCGGGTTCTCCTGTCGACGGGAAGTGCTCGGTTCGGATAACTTCTGTTTCCGTGCCGGGATCAGCAGGAGGGGAATTTGAGGTTCTTGGTCCTCTGCGAAATCAGTCCGCCAGCTTGCTCTTTTCGTGCATGACAGGTGCTCATTCTTTCGAATGGTGGTGTTGCCACTAACCTTTTTACCTGGGAATCGGTGGAATTCAAATCCCTTCGGACCTTGCTCGACACAGTCCTTAGTATGATGCCGATCTCTTAGTCTATTAGGATGGACCACTTTCTTAACGAGAAAGAGAGCTTAGCCTTACCCCTTAACAATTGTCTTTATTGGTTGACTGACCCCTTACCACACAGCAATCAAACTTCTGTGATTACCGCGACACCTATGTCGGCATGCATGCTTAGAGAAGTGGCTTTCTAAGAAACTGAAACTCTGACCTCGAAACTGCCAATTGAGGAAGGGTTGTTCCGGCAGGCACGAGTGGAGAGTTTGCCCCTCCTTCGGTAGTTCACGTTGATGGTTCTGATCAGTCTTGTGTTGTAAAATAGATGAGAAGTTCAGTTAAAGATTTCTCTCTGCTCAGTGAAGGGAATAGCTTCCTTTTTCTTGGACTTGGGGTCAAGTAGTGGGAAACTAGAATCCTTCGATTCCCTCGTGTAGTGTTCTGTTCCATATTTGTGTATCCAGCTTATCCCGGTATCTGCTCTGCTCCGTGAACGAAAGGAAAAAGCTTTCTATCTGCTTTCTCTGTATCCACCTTTACTCAGTATTATGTTCCTGAGATGCATTTCACACCTGACTCACCTCCCACGCCTAAAATGTCTCCAGGTAAATGTTTTTCTGCTTGTCTAGTAATTTGGTGAATCTGCGGCCACTAATGCCATTCAGAGACTCTTGGCCATTTCGGCTTTCGCACCATATGATCCTTGCTCATCTGCCCACAACAAAATGGAATTTTTTTTATTTTCACTTGCGGTGTTCTCTCCATTTCTTGTTATATGCTGCTATAGGGCTATAGGAATACAGATTCAAACTTGATTGTATGATAAAACTGATTATTGATTCAATTCTTCTACTCGCAGCATCTGTTCTATTAACTTGTAACTGCCTACTAATTACAGTATCGAGTGTCCTAGTGATGCGGATGCTATATATATAGTCTTCTCAAACTCTGAGTGCACTGATCTGTTAAGTTGTAACTGTACCTTCTAGTTTTTTAATCTGAGCAATCGTTGATCATCTCATCCATTTGATCGTTTGAACACTACACTAGAATTAATATCTTTGCGGAATCGTTGATCATACTTCGTGTGTACTAATTGAAATCAGTTGAGCATGTCCGTGATGCTGCCGTCCCAGGACAAGTGAAGTGCCCCCGTCGACTATGGAGGAGCTTTCGACGTCCGTGCCACGCGATCGGTCGGGATCGGTGGCCTTCAGTTCCTGCCGGATTTCCCTTGTGACGTTAGTCCTCGCAGCAGCAGCTGCAGCCTTGATCATGTTGCTGTTCTGATACATGCTTGTCTGACCTCGCTCTTGAACTTGTGCATGTCTGCTTCGTCTTTCTTGATCGGTTCCTCGTGTTGCATACAACGAAGTGGTGTCATGTGACGCTGGGCATAATCTCTGAAAACTCCTGACTAGTTCGGTGTGGTTTTGTTTATTCAACACCAATTGCCTTAGCTTTCTTTTTCTGAAGGAGACAGAGAAGAGAGTAGCTAGATTTCTTTTTCTATTGTTATTTACAAATGGTCCGGTTTTATTTCAAAATGGTCCGTACTTTTCGATCTTTGGGCTTATTAAGCTTAAGAATCTTACTTAATAGGAGAAAATAGCCTCCTAAACATATGGCTAGCAACTGGTTCACCAGGAGTACGCAAGAAAGGCAAAAGCACTACGAATTATTGATTTAGGAATGGGAATGGGCTAGAACCCTGGGTTCTTCCTTATATAATTAATGATCTTTTCATTCTAATACTCCATCCGAGAGTTCTCAGCATTTAGCAAAGCTGTTCCTATCTAACGGATAAAAACTGGATCAAATGACAAAGACATTGTTTGTGGAGAAAGAGGTGGCTTTTCCCGGATGAAATGAAACATTTGATTTGTGTAACAGGAGAAAGATTTCCCACTCCTTAGCCATAAAGATATGTGGCCATGAAAAAGGGAGGGGATTCAGTGGAACAGGATTGGCCGGGCGGTAGAGTCGTGGAAACACTTGTTGATTCCTATTTTGGACCCTAGCTCCATGGAACAATATGCTACTGCGGAAACATGGAAGAATTGCAATCTTAGATCAAAACACTATGTGTGGAAAGCTTGATAAGGGTCAGTTACTTGTACATTTGATTAGTATGAGCCACTCACATCGTTTTTTAAGGATAGGTGGGAGTAGGACCCTATAATAAAGAGCAGATAGCCCACATGAATCATGGGAATAACAATACGAGGCCTTTGACGAGTAAAGGAGAAATGCAAGATTTGGATCCGCGATTTCAACAAGTAGTTCGTGCTTCGTCGGCAGGGGAGACTATAGGCCATGAAAACCCACCCCTAGTATCTCCACCTGTGAATTGAGAGTCAAAAAGTGTGAATTTCGTATGTCCCGCTGGCACACGATTTCGATTACTTTTCTGGTTTCCCGTTTCGGAGATCCGATAATGGAATGCTAAATCGATATCTGGGGTCGAGCCAGGGTACTTATCCTCCCGTCTATAAATCAATGACCAATAAAAGACCAAAGCGGTGATAAATCAAGGGGCGGACAGGGGTAGCATCGTAGCTAGGAACAGGTGTTGCACCGTAGCTAGTAGGAAGAAGTATAGCATAGCTACATTCCCCATAGGGTTGGCGCCCCTCTTCTCCAATACAAATTGAATCATAGCAAGGGCTAAGCTATCTTAAAACCTACTATCAATCTGTTTATAGAACTCAATACTACTATCCATGAGATCATCATAACAAAAACTAGAATTGCCCAGCGAAATAGGAATAGAAAGAAATCCAGGACAACTTGTATCATGAGATGGGTCCATTCCAATTGGAATTCCGTACGGCTACAACTCTTTTTAAACGAGTCAAAGTCCAGTCTTGTCACTTTCCCATCGTCCCTTTTCAAAAGAAACTATGTGATAGAAGCCCACATGCCCACTCTTCTATCCCCCCTCTACCCTACAGGTATAGGGTATAGGGGGCCTAGAGATCTCCATGAACAGAGATCACTACACAAAAACTGCTTATGTTTCCAAAGTGAAGAGATTAGGCTTAGAAAGAAGCCCCGCTTTAGTTGAAAAAACAGCTAAAGCAATTGTTGTCCCCGTCCCCACACCTATCTCTATGAAACTTCCTTCATAGTTAGGAGAGGTTTTTTGTCTCTTTTACCGCAGGAAGTTCTCCAAAAGTATGAAAGGCGGGAGGGCTTTGTACCAACCATTCTAGTGTGGTTGGATTCTGTTCAAGAGCCCAAGGACTTTCCGCACATTTTTTGTTCTTTCCACTGCTTGAAGTGATTGCGACAACTACGAAGAAACGACGAATCCCAACTACGTATATATATAAGAACTGAAACTGCTCAGAGCATTCCATCCGGCGTAAGCATCTGGATAATCTGGAATACGACGCGGCATACCCGAAAGCCCTAAGAAATGCATGGGAAAGAAGGTCAGATTAACCCCGAAAAAAGTGATCCAAAAATGGATTTGGCCTAAAGTTTCAGGATATGTCCGACCAAAGATTTTACCCACCCAATAGTAAAATCCAGCAAATAAAGCAAAAACGGCTCCCATAGAAAGTACATAATGGAAATGTGCAACCACATAATAAGTATCATGTAGAGCAATGTCTAGCCCAGAGTTTGCTAGAACTATTCCAGTGAGCCCTCCTATGGTGAACAAAAAGATGAACCCTACAGCAAATAACATGGGTGTTTTGTATTGTATCGAACCTCCCCACATGGTAGCGATCCAACTAAAGATTTTGATTCCTATGGGCACAGCTATGATCATGGTAGCTGCGGTGAAGTAGGCACGCGTATCAACGTCTAAGCCCACAGTAAACATATGATGAGCCCAAACTAGAAATCCAAGAACACCTATACTTATCATGGCATAAACCATGCCTAGATACCCGAAGACCGGTTTTCTTGAAAAGGTCGATACGATATGACTAATAATACCAAATCCAGGCAGAATGAGAATATACACCTCTGGATGACCGAAGAACCGAAAGAGATGCTGGTATAATATTGGGTCTCCCCCTCCTGCAGGATCAAAAAAGGTTGTATTAAAGTTTCGATCGGTTAATAACATTGTAATTGCCCCCGCCAGTACCGGAAGTGATAATAAAAGTAGGAATGCTGTCACTAGAACGGACCACACAAAAAGTGGTAATCTATGCATAGTCATTCCAGGTCCACGCATGTTGAAGATAGTTGTTATAAAATTGATAAAACCTAAAATTGATGAAATACCTGATAGATGAAGACTAAAAATTGCTAAATCAACTGCTCCTCCAGAATGGCTGGTAATACCACTTAAGGGCGGGATAGACTATCCACCCAGTGCGGCTGCCCACTTCTACTAAGGCTGAGCTTAATAGGAGCAAGAGACTTGGTGGCAACAACCAGAATGATATATTATTTAATCATGGAAATGCCATGTCAGGTGCACCTATCAGAATCGGAACAAACCAATTACCAAATCCACCTATCATCGCCGGCATAACCATAAAAAAGATCATTAAAAAAGCATGAGCCGTTATTAAAACATTATAAAGTTGATGATTCCCACCAAGAATTTGATCGCCGGGTCGGGCTAATTCCATACGAATCAGTACGGAGAAGCATGTGCCCATCACTCCTGCAATGGCATCAAAGATGAAATAGAGAGTCCCAATATCCTTGTGGTTAGTAGAGAAGAGCCATCGAACTAGATTTGTCATTTGCTGTTTTTTAGAAATGAAAACTTTCCTTATCAAAGAGGGGCCCGGGGGCTGGAAGAGAAAAGAAACAGATTTACTGAGCTACCCCGCTCTTTTTTTCTAATTCCCTTCTAAGATCCTCCGACTTAAACAAGTCGAGAGCATGCTCGTGCTCAGCCCTTTCGAGACTTGCCTTGCTCTTGGGGATTTCTTCCCACCGGATCCGCTGTTCCACTTCCAGGCACCTCCTTGTGGAGCTTCCCACCTCAAGGAAATCCCGGTTGTGGGAAACAGCATTTTCAAAGAAAACTGATCCTCCCTCATTCTCCCGTAGATCTTGATAAGACGCTTGGAGAACAGTGAAAGAATCAGTTGCGTGAATATGGTCCAGATAGGAACGAAGCGCTTCATCGACCAAGTAGGGCTCGATCGGTAGATAAGGCCCTACTCTTTGATAAAGCGCCACAAATTCCTGAATGACATCTTGTCGCATACTGGAGAGCTTTTCTTCCATTAGGAAGAGCTTAAGCCGTCCAGGTATGTCTTCCAGGGGGATATTGTGATTAAGCTCGTTCTGAATGAACGTAACCCACCCCGGATCCTGCTCGTAAAGACTCAGATAGAAGTTTAGTCCTGCTAAATGAGCTAGAGCCTAGGGGTTTTGAATCTCCGGCGGGAGAGTGATAAGAAAGGAGGAGCCGACGAAGCACGAACTAAAAAGATTAAAAATAGGTATTAGGCATAATATAAAACGACAAAGGAATAAAAATATAAAAATAGAAAGTAATATCAAATTATATATTAAGGGAAACTTAATACATAAGAAAAAATATAAAGTACTAAAGTGGTTAGTAGAGAAGAGCCATCGAACCAGATTTGTCATTTTCTTTTCGTTTTGAAAACTTTACTTATCAGAGAGGGGCCCAGGGGGCTGGAAGAGAAGAACCTTAATACTAAACACTGGAAGAGAAGAACCTTAATACTAAACCAAGTTTCGAGAACTTCTTGGTGACTTGATTGGTTCCCTTCCCGCAATTTGCAAAGGATGATTCCCGTGAAGGTGATCTCGATCACCATTCTATGATATTTCTGGATGCTTTTGAGAAGCTTTTCCTATATCAGACTGACCTAAAAAAATAATAATCAACTAATTTGGATTTCTTGAGAGTTCAATTCGATTCCTGCTCTGATCCCATCTCTACTTTGATAAAAAGGTTCTATCCTCGGATTCGCAATAGCGACAAAGAAGTTTAGAGTTCGTGCTTGTGCCACGAAGGTAGGGATCGAATCTGAGCTATCTTTTTTGACAGAACTTGTTTGACCACTCGCCGCTTCTTGTTCCAGCTAACCTTAGTATGCGGCTAACCTGAATCCATCAACCATTTATGTAGTGAGGCAAGCCATGCTATCAACAAATCCTATAAGCATGCGATCCATCAGCCTGGCCCCAGGTAAACCATAAGGCATGACCCAAGCATATGCATTAAGGCTTTGACCAATTATTCCAATCGATCAGTCCGATCCTTCTCCTCTTCCGTTCTTATCTCCAGCTCTTGGTCTTCGCCCTGGGAATAATGGCTAAAGATTGAAGGTTCTAAGCCATGTATCAGAGCCGGTTATTTGAGTATCGATGCTGTTGGAGTCTAGCTTCTGACCAAACCACTTCACTTCGGAGGACATAACAGCTTAAGAAGAAATCGAGATCAGGCCCGTGGAAAGCACACACACACGCCTGGGGAATGAATCCACTTTTTCATTCTCAATACTAGGGGGGGCTTCTCCGATCGATTGCTTTCACTGTTATTCCCCAGATTGGGGAAATGACCTTTCGTCTTGCTTCCGTAAAATAATAAAATGTGCTTTCGCCAGAAGAAGAAAAAAGAAGATAGCTCAGTAAATGGCATTCAAGTAAAGTCAAGAAAGAGGCCTTGCTTTGTATTAACACCTGTGGACGTTACCTGAGCTGACTGTGCATATGAAGAACCCAAGTGGTAAACAAAACTTTTGTTCATTGACTACATTGCCTGGTTTTGATAAAGCGCAGGACCCGTGCAGCGGCGGCTGCTTCCCTCCGTTCCTCTGCTTTGGCGCAGCCAAACTCCTTACTCTTCCTCGTCAATTTCATTGCCTTAATGGCAGCAGTCTGATCCCTTTCTTCGATAAATGGAGCCGTGTGACAGCGCAGGTAGTCGCATAGTTTCATTCCCTGGATGGCTAATGCTTAACACTGGTCAGATACCATAAGTTATGGTAGTGCTCGCTCGGCAAATTCTATCGGTTCAGCAGCATCCTTAGTAGGAGCGGAAGGGATGTAGCAAGGAGCTGAAACCTACCGTTACGGAACCGTGGAAAAAGCCGAAACCTAGGGTATTCCCTGATCTGATCTGAACTTCAATAACAGCCATTGCCTTACGTACCATTGGCTGGGAAAGGAAGGTGTCGTTTGCCGCAAGTAGATCTAGCCGATTGACTCGTTCATAGTCAAAAACTAATGCATCGAACCCTTTGCCGATCAAAAGATTAGGAACCGTCCTCCTTTTACCGGATACCCTTGCCAAAGAAGGGCTGTAAATATCTCGTACGTATGTTTCCTAGGATCTACTACATGAAAATGAAAAAGTATTGGCTTGAGTTCTTTCGCGATAGGCCCTTGCAAGAAAATGCTTTGAAGATGAGGATTCGGTGGGGATGACATTATCGCCATACGCTATTGGATTTCTCCCGGGCTTTGCCTTTGCCAAAACTATTCCGTTGACATCCTTTGCCGTAGAACTTATCTTCTTGGAAAACGGAGGATATTACCTTTCATTTTGTTAGAGGAGGTAGGAAGCCGAGCATTGGGAACTAGCCGTTATAGGGTTTCGGAAAAAAGGGTTGATAACTCCCTTTGCTTTGTCAATTAATAAAAATAGAATGTGCTTACCTTCGTGATATTCCCATTTCTTTGATCCTTTCGGTTTTGAACTGCGCTTTGCCCGTGCTAGGTCTTGAAACTTAGCTTCAACCTCTCTGTAGTAATGAAGGTTCTTGTCATGCAATTTCTCGTATGATAATGAATCAAGTTTCGAAACACGGTTGTTGTAGGGAGTTATTTCTTTCTTAAAGGAAGGCTCTCTGCTCCATTGGGTGACGATTCAATGGTTCTATTCATCCTATTCCTAGGTCGATCCGTTAACTTGGGTTTTGTTTACCAGTTGGTTAGGTCAACTTGTGGCATAGCTGTATTGGACGCGATACGGTGAACGAGTCCCTTTTTGCTTTCCGATACTTTCTTGAAGGAATAGCATCTGAGTACAATAGTGTAGAGTTCCCCACACTAAACATTGCAAAGAGTCTAAAAGAGGTGAAAGAGCTATAAAGAACTAAGGAAGAAGCCATTTGTAGCACTAAGAGGAAGATGTCTCACAACCAGCCTACGGATAATACATGCCGATATAGGAATGAAGCATGCATAAACTCGTAAGTCAATAGTGAATTTGGTTGCATCGAAGGCGGATAAATTCAATAATGAGGGCCGCCCGCAGATGATAGCAATTCGTCTTCACTAAGAGCTAACGACTAGAAATCTAGCAAATAGGACGCTTTGTCAATTGAATTAGTAAGTTATCCTGGTCTAGAGGGTGTTCTTCCTCCCCACTCTAGAGGCTAAACCAGTTAGAAAAGCGTCCCCCGGGAGTTTCGCAGTAGTAGATGACGTTCCTGGTACTAGTAGTCCATAGAACTAAGATTTGCATGCATGGTGGGTAACAGCATTGTATCTATCTTTTGTAGTCTGTAAATACGTATCTCAAAGTTGTAGATTCTGCTTCTTAAGGGCTGGGTGTCAAAGTCCTCAGTAGGTGGTTTGGTCCTTCAAATGCCTATCTGTTGTAGTAGTCCCCAAAGGCGGAGCTTTATTAGTTGTAGGTGGACGGACCTCAAGTCCTTTCCTTACTCTAACGCTAATACCGCGGCCTGTCATGATTGCTGTCAAAGATGAAGGCCATACAGTAGTCATAAGATTGCGTGTCGTGTCGTTATTCTGTATCGTGTACAGATTCTCATATGTGTTGTCATTCCAGTACAGCTAATCCGTGAACAGCTAACCATCGTACTGTCAAAATGGGATAGGTTCGATCTATGGTCATGGAAGGCCTCCTAAAAAGATCTACTAAATTCATCGAGTTGTTCCAAAGAATCAAAGCGCCCAGTTATTAAGAAAATCCCTTGTCGGCTTTCCATGAAATATTCGTTTGGCCGAGGACTTCCATAGCTGTTCCTATTTCAACTAGGTAGGCATTCGGTATTCATGCTTCCTTCTATCAAGAGCATTGTGGCAGTACGAAATCCTTCCTCAACCTTGTTTATAATTTTCACCGGGCATATTCAATTTTTGGACACTTGCTGCATCCCTTTTCTTGCTGCATTAGCTTAACCGTTCGCTTCTTTCCATTGCTTCAACGCTTGTTTCAAGCAATAGTCAAGAGTTACTAAAGTAGTTTGTCCTATTCAAAGCTATAATGAGTGACTAATATGCACACAACAATAAAGACTGTTGTTTTTTCTAGTGAGAAATCGAGTACTGTTTTTACACAGCTATAGCGTCTGAGAATTTGACAGAAAAGCAAGGTTCAAAGCCCACGGAGCGGTAGGTCGACATTCCTTCTTCTTTCCAAGCTTCTGGTGGTATCTATACCTTTCGAGACCAAGCCCTGCTACAATTCATTGCTGGAAGAGACTGCTAGATTTCTTTTTCATAGTTCGCTTCAGGGTTGTAGATAATGCTCTATCAAAGAGCGCCAGCGTACGTGCTCGAAAGCGTTAGTCCACTAGCTACTTGTCCTTGCTTTTCTCTAGTGTGCCCCTTCATTCAATCTCTAACTCAATGTCTACCCACATACCTTTCCTTTCTGAATCAGGAATAGCCGACTCAGGGTAAATGCTTTTCCCAGCTCAAAGGCGATGACTAGTAGATCCGAGGGTACCTAGAAAGCGAACAAATGTTCCCATGGTCATGATTGTTGACTAAACAACCCTTTCTCTGATTCCCCTTGCCGACTTTGAACGAACTCATGCTTGAATGAGAACAAGCGATTTGCGACTTTGGTCCATGAATTATAAGAGCATGAACAACCGATTATGCGACATCTCTCTTAGCTTATAGAAAGAGAGGAAATACTACAACCGATATTGCGACATCTAATCCAAACAGCGTATCAGCGACAACCCTATTCTTTCTTTCCTTCCTTGCTTATTTATTCTATTATTCAGCTTGCTATTGCAAATAAGTAAAGGAGTTTGAAGTTCTCTCATATGCATTTGCATTTCATTTAGTGTTGAATATCCAAGAAAAATGAAGGTTGGCAACGCGCCCTCCCTTCTGCTACCAATCAAAGCGTGGAACTCAATCTCCTATTTTTCCAAGTGAAAGCCGGGCTGACGAATAACCAACCCGCAATGAATAAGGAAGGTATAGTAATGCTATGAATAAGCCAGTATCGAATACTGGTAATAATATAAGCAGAAGAGCGTTCTCCCGTGCTTCCAGACATGCTGAGGTCCACCAATTTTTGTACATTCAAAAAGGGGAATTGATTCCTTCTCTAGATAGGGCGGGAAAACTAGACTATATAAGAGTTGATACATAATTGCACATATAGTAAGTATTTTGATCTTCCTGCGAGACTGTTCTTTTCGCTGGAGAAAGAGAACACTTCTTTTCACAGGATTTCTGTAAGAATCAATAGGGGCCGCGTATTGGTTACCAGCTATCGGAACACAGTATACGCCTTTGTCTCGCTTTCCTTCGAAAGTTCTTTATTATCCCTTAGCTACTAACCCCTTTCACTCTGCTTTTGGTAACGAACTTACGAACAGTCTTTGCTTGAGCAACTTCTTTTGTGGACAGCCTTTCTTAAAGTGGTCTCTCTCTTCTTTTCACAGGCAGAGGTACCAACCTATCTTTCTAAGGAAGACGGAGGGTAGGGCTAGTCACCCGCCGCTCTCTTACTCGTTACTCGCTTTTTGGTTGTCCATCTTTTGTACTCTTAGGTAGGTCGTCTTGAACTTGGGTTGGGGAGAACAATCTTTAGGAGGACTTACTTTCCGAACGAACAGTGTGAGTGCAGTGGCTAACAAAAACACTATTTACTATCTTCTGCTGGTACCGGCCTACTCTTCATTGATACAGGCTTCTGCACTTTTTTATGAAGACAAGCAAGAGCTATCATCTGTCTTGGAGTGCTACCATGAAGAAAGAGGATCTAATAGCTAAGAAATATTTGCAGCAGCTAATGAGCTGACAGAGCAAATAGGAAGGTACACAGAGATTAAAGACATTCATGTTATTACAAAAGTATGTTTCCAATACTGGGAGAATGATTATGCTGGTATGAAGAACCTCATGTCTTTGGTTGCCAGTATTAGCAGGATAGCCGCGCGTATTCAGCAGCCAGTTATATTGTCCAATAAATACTGGGTTACAAGCCAAGAATATTTTGTCAAGGATCCTGTCAGAGTAACATTGTGGTATAAGCCAATTACCCCAGAGTATTTGCCTTTCTTTACCTATTTTATTATAGATTTATTGCTTTCACATGCCATGATATTTCTTCCTTTCTTATCGATTACGGCTAGAAAGAGAGGTTGGTGTGGTCCATACATCACTATCATAGATCCACTATGTACTGGTAACGTTAGCGTATTCGTAAATCCTCAGTATTGTACGTACTCGAGAGAAGTTGCTCCCTTCCATGACATAGTTAAGTTTCACTATCTCCTTTCTCAACTCACTATATCCCAGCTGCACAAGAGTAGTCAATAAAATCATAAAAGTAAGAAGGAAGCAAAGCAAAGGATCGGATGTGGCGGGATACGAAGTGCACCGCTAAGCCAATACGAATGTATACATACGAACCCACGCCAATACTAGTAGTAGGGGTATTGAACTCAATTAAAGATTAGGGCACGGTTTCCGGTTGACTTTTCGAATCCTATCCTCTGTTTCTGGTTAAACCAATTAAATAGGAGTATCCACCCAACTTTCATATGTTGTTGTTCCTATACGCTAATAGGTTCATCTTTATAGGCAATGATTTCATTTGTATTCCAATTCGTACGTATACCCCATCGCTTTGTTTACCATCCCTATCGTCTCGAATAAGGTTTCCTAGCCTAGCCCATCTCGGTGTCAGCTACCGAAAGAGGAAATTGGTCTAAGGGCAGCATCTACTCGTTCATCGCTTGCCTCACATCGCAAGAGGCATGGCTTCTCTCTTCACTCACTCCCCTGTTTGCCAGCTTCAATAGCATGGAAGAAGGTGTTCAAAGAACATAGTTTCACATCTGCATTTTCTCCATTTGATCTTGATCAATAATTCACGTATAGAAATAGAATAGAATAGAAATATCAAGAGAAACACTCTTCTTTCCGAAGATCCATTTCTAGTGGGACATCGTTCATAGGGAGCGCACATCCAATGCGCCCTCTACTCTTCACTCTTCACTCTTGTGCTCGATATCCTCTTCAACAAGGATTTGTGGCTCCAATCCCTTTATTTTTCCAAAGGTAAAAGATGGAATAGACCGAATCCAAAATGGAGGCGGGTGTCCCTTTCCTAATGCTTTCATAGCTTTTGCTCGTATCGTCGGAATCCGAGCTCTATTGGTATTCAACAAGAACCCAGCTGGGATAAATAAAAAAGGGTATACTTTATAATGATCATGCCCTTCATTCATCTCTTTTCAAACTAGGAATACATCGTGGAATAGAATTGATCATTTATTTATCATCGTATTATAGAGGCTGTTAGCGGAATTATTGCATTCGAAGTCAAATAACTTGCTATAATGATACTAGTACCTATTGCGGCATAACGCATTTTTGAAGGTTCATCATTGAGCGCGTATTCACTTTGCGGAAGTATATTACAAAAGGGGTACTTATTTCGATATATCGATATAACACTATCAACCAAATCATCATGTGGAATGATGTAAACTAGCCTCAAACAAAAAAGTGAAAGAAGCCCTCATACCCACTCTTCTTTCCCCACCAAACCAACAAGTAGTAGGTTGGCGGGCCTCGGTATCTCTATTTGCTAAGATGGATACCTACACCACTCAATAGTTCAAATTGTGTTTTTTTTATCCCATAGGAAAGAAAATGCTTCTAGCAATTTTTTACTCTCTTCTACACTCATACGACGATCTTCACAACCTTCCATCGGAGGCTTGTTCCAGTTTTCTTCTTTTTTGCCATTGCTTCCTTAATCATATCTTTGATATTCTTTAGGGGAAATTTAAACATGTTCGCATCCCGCGGGAAGTGCAAAGCCAGAAATAGAATTTCCTCAGGTTTAAGAACCGAAAGGAGTTTATCCAGATTTGGTACCGAACCCGGGAAAAACCCTAAATTGTTTCTTAAAAATTCTATATAAGCAGGGTCATAGGAATCCTTAGATTCCCCTCCCTCCGCTTTGGAGGAGAAGCTTCTTCTAAGGCTATGGCCAAAAGGAGAAATAGTCCTGTTCATTATAGTCCTCCTAGAATCCAAGGCATTTCGTCGGAATACATCCTATCTTTTCACCTTTGTAGTCCTATGCATAGTAAGTACTATAGCCCTAATCATAGCAATTAATAAAATCAGACTAGAAACCAAAAACCAGCCGGAATAGTAGGTATAAAGCAAATTGCCCAATGTTTCCAAATTAGTCCAACTTTGTACCTTTCCGGCATAAACCGTATATCTCAGAGAGGTCATATTTCTATGGGTTGGTAGTAATGGAATGGTTTCATTATCTAAAATGAAGAACATTTCCCACCGAAAGATCAGTCCAATAATACCACTCACTGGTAAATAGCGCAATACTTCTTCGTGAATCTCCGCTATTTGAATATTGAACATCATAACCACGAATAGGAATGAAACGGCAATAGCTCCTATATGAACTACTGGGGAGATCATAGCGGAGAAGTCAAGACCTAACAAAATAAGTAAACCAGAAGTGTCGCAAAAGACTAGGATGGGAAACAAAACGGAATGTACTGGATTTTTAGCATGTACAACCATCAAACCAGAGACCAAAGCAGGGCTCGACAAAACAGAAAGTATCATGGTACATCGTCCTCCCTTGAAATGGAACTTGAATGCTGGAGCAAGAAGACGCATTCAAGTCGATCTATTACAACCAGCGCGGTTGTTCGTATTTCATTTTCTTCTTCCAAGCCGACGCTCTTCTTATAAAAGAAAGCACTCACTGAATTACTTACTGAATCTCGTCTTTCTCTCGGCGCCGAGAATTCTTGACGTGTCCGGGTCGATCAGAGGTTCGGCTTGCTTCTCCCCCACCCTCGCCTATGAAATGGATAACCCTTGCTGCCATAGCAGCAGGATTTTAAGGGCTTCTGTTGAAGCGGAATAGGAGGAAACCATGCATTCTTTTAAGAATCTCCAACCCCCCCCCTTTACCTTCTCTTTCTATTCTATAAAAAGGCGAACATCTAATCTAGGCCCGGTCGCCTTTCTATGAAGGCGAGCAGCCCAGCCCCCTTGTTGAAATTTGGATATTAAGGAAGCCGTATTTCGCAATAGCAGCTCCGAGAAGCTGGGCTTAGGGTGCGCCTCCTGCGGTCGTTCCAGTGACTCAATTGGCTGGCTTCCCACAGCTCAGACTGGTGTCGCCACCTCTCCCAGGACCGGAATGATTATCCCCGCCCGATGGGTCTACATTCATCCCTGAATGTCGTCGGGTACTCTTCACTTCCCCGCCATTCTTGTAACCTTCACCTGTAATCCGCGCAGGTGTGTCCGCACCCCCTAGAGTGGACGAGAAAGAAAGGATTTTTTCTCGGAGCAACCCCCCAGGTTCCAGACCCAGGAGTTCACTTTCCCGTATGAGCATTCGGTACATATATAAGTCAGTGGAAGAGTCAAAGGGTCACCACTACTGAGGATCTCCCCCCTTATCTTAGAAGGGTCGTCTGAGGGTTCGCCGCGGTTCATTGATGTGCTTACACACTAGGCTACCCTTCTCCGAAAGCTCCGTGGGACCACTTATCACTAGTCTTCGGCCGGAGGGGTTTATTGCACAAAAAGGCCGGGACGCGGGCCCCGCAGAGGAAAGCCCAACGAATGTCAGATGCAAAGCCCCGCACCTCATTAAGATCATATTGGCATACTCTCCTAAAAAAAGAGCAGACCCCATTGAAGACGGGAGTGAGGTACAACAAGGCCATTTCCGTCCACCTTCTCACGGAGCCGTACGTGGACGGTACCGCTCATACAGCTCCCAGCCAGCAAGCAGTTAGCTTTCCTCTAGAAGTCATGGAAGTGTGGATAAATCGACAGAAGGTTTTTATTTCTTAAAAAATCGCCCTAACCGTCCTAAATATGGACGGAGAGCGATCTCGAGTTTTTCGGGGTCCTCGAGATCGCATTTTAGGTCGAGTAGAGACGCTAGGGAGTCTGTGGGCTTCTTCCCTTGGCATTTCCAGATGGCCTCTATCGTCTTTTCGAGAGCCTCCCGGTTGCCCGTCAAGGGGCATTTGACATCCAGAGACAAAAGCAGTCCCACACGAAACTGGGAATTTTCCCCAACGGACGTAACCAGCTCTGCTTTCGCGGTCTCAAAAGGAGAAGCCCTGAACGCTTGCAGTTGCTTTTTTCTCTTTATTCCTTCTAAGCAAGCCTCTAAAGACTCTACTCCTACTTTAAACTTAGAGTCCGATTCTTCCAATTCTTCCAAAGACAAAGTAGAACTTCGTTTTGAGGAGTTTGCCCCCCGTTCGCTGCCGTCCAGCCGGTGGCTACTCTGGGATGGATCGAGGTCTAGGCCAACAGAGGGGGCTTGCTCCCTTTCTTCTGGAGCTAAGGAAGGAACTGCGGGTGGCGTTTCCGGTAAAGGGGGAATCTCAAGGACGGTCTCCAGACCTTCGAAGTGCCCCACCACCAGGGTTGGTGTTGTGTCAACGACCCCCTCTGGCTCCGGGCTAGAGGTAATTTCGATGATCTCCCCGGCCCTTTGTTCCTCGTCACCATTGCAATAACAATAAGGAGACGCGGTGACATCGTCATCCAGAAGGAAAAAAGAAAACCCCAAAGGTACCGAATGGAATTCTACTTGTCGGGCTTGGATTCGTTTCGTTTATCAAAAATCCAAATAATAAATAACAACCCATAAATAAAAGAGAAATTACGATAACAAATCTAAAGTGAAGCCAATCGCTTATAAAAATAAACCAGTCTCCTTTTAAAAGGAACTGGCCAATTAACTTTGAAAAACTACGTTCTAACTTGAGCAGAAAAATTGGTGTCATTTGACATCTAAAGTTTCACCACCCCTACTACTGCCCGAAATCCTGCTTTGGTTCCCTTCCCCCAATTTGTAAAGGATGATTCCCGTGAAGGTGATCTCGATCACCATTCTATGATATTTCTGGATGCTTTTGAGAAGCTTTTCCTTTTACCTAATGCCGGCTACCGACAACTTACTTCATGCTATTACTAACACTTATGACTGAGCCGCACTTGCTTTCCAAAAGAAATTGAAACTATCATGCCTGAGACTAGCCAATAGAAGAAAGAGCCACAAGCAAGCCATAGCAGCATCCTTTTTCTTGGCTTTCTTCAACAATGCGAATCTACCTCACTCCTCATCATAACTCAAATACAAATTCAAGTTCCAAATTGATATTTCCTCACGTAAGTAATAAAATGTGAAACCAATATTCATCATGAAACTTCAGACACTGATGATTGTGAGGTTCTGGAAGAGAGACGACATAGGCTGATTCAAAGTAAACAGAAAACCACCCCTTAAACTCATTTGCTCAACATTCTTTCCACATCAACTAGAAAAGTGGAGAAAATCCAATAAGGGGAGGTCCCGGTGAATACAAATCAATTGGAAACCGAACCCCGCATTCATGTCTCTAACAAGGCTGTCTAATCTAAGCGGCCATGGACCCATGGACCCGGGGAATCTGAACCATTAGGTAGAGTTTCAGCTGAAAGAAAACCAGGTCAATCTTCCGATCGCGAGTCTTTACAAGCTTGAAACAACTTAAGCACAGGCGGGAGTGGCCCCTTTTAAAGTCAGTATTTATGCAGCGCTGAACTAACGAGCGAATGAGAGACGAGTGAGACGCCTTTAGCTCCTAGAATACCTTCTTCAACTTTGCTATACGCAATTCGTGCGCCAAATAGAACTGCTAGACTACGTCGAGTTGTGACCACTCATGCCTCTAAAGAGCGAGGCAAAGGGTAACACTAGGGCGGAGCTCCACCTTTTGTTCTTCCAGCTCGGACTCCTAAACTAGAAACTATATAAGAGGCACGAGATGATCAGGTGTGTGCACTAAAGCTCGACATGATGAAAGCTTATGAGAAGAAGAAGAAGAAGAAGAAGAAGAAGAAGAAGAAGGAAGAAAAGGAATAAGAGGAAGAAGAAGAAGAAGAAGAAGAAGAAGAAGGAAGAAAAGGAATAAGAGGAAGAAGAAGAAGAAGAAGAAGAAGAAGGAAGAAAATGAATAAGAGGAAGAAGAAGAAAAGGGAAAAAGAGGGAAAAAAGAAGAAGAGGAGGAAGAAGAAAATGACACCCCGACACCCCGACACGACGCCTCGACACCCCGACACGACGCCCCAACACCCCAACACGACGCCCCGACACGACATCCCGACACCCGGACACGACACCCCGACACCCCGACACGACGCCCCGACACACCGACACGACGCCCCGACACGACACCCCGACACCCAGACACGACGCCCCGACATGACACCTCGGCGATGCCCCTCCAGTGAGCCCCCTGCACGACACCCCCGGCACAACACCATGGCATGACACCCCCGGCACGACACCCCGGCACGACACCCCCGATGACGCCCCTCCAGTGAGCCCCCTACACGACTCCCCGGCACGACACCCTAGCGACACCCCGGCGACACCACGACATGACACCCCCGCGTAGCTGTTGGGGAACGTAGTAATAATTCAAAATTTTCCTACGTGTCACCAAGATCAATCTAGGAGATGCTAGCAACAAGAGAGAGAGGGAGTGCATCTTGATACCCTTGAAGATCGCTAAGCGGAAGCATTGCAAAGAACGCGGTTGATGGAGTCGTACTCGCGGCGATTCAAATCGCGGAAGATCCGATCCAAGCGCCGAACGGACGGCCCCTCCGCGTTCAACACACGTACAGCCCGGGGACGTCTCCTCCTTCTTGATCCAGCAAGGGGGGAGGAGAAGTTGAGGGAGAGCTCCGGCAGCACGACGGCGTGGTGGCGGTGGAGCTCGTGGTTCTCCGGCAGAGCTTCGCTAAGCACTACGGAGGAGGAGGAGGCGCAGGAGGGTTGAGGGCTGCGCCAGGGCCAAGGGGTGAAGCTCACATGCGCCTCCCCACTATATATAGGGGTGGAGGGGGCTGGTTTTTTGCCCTCCAAGTCCATTGGGCGTTGGAAAACGTGGGAGGAAAGAAATCCCATCCTTTCGCTTCCCCACCGATTGTTATCCCCCCTTTTTAGGGATTTTGATCTTATCCCTTCGGGATATGATCTTATTCCTTCTAAGGGGGGATCTTGGTGCGCCTTGACCAGGGGTGTGGGGCCTTGCCCCCACTACCCACGTTCATGTGGGTCCCCCCATGCGGGTGGGCCCCACTCCGTAACCTTCTAGAACCTTCCCGGTACAATACCGAAAAATCCCGAACATTTTCCGGTGGCCAAAATAGGACTTCCCATATATAAATATTTACCTCCGGACCATTCCGGAACTCCTCGTGATGTCCGGGATCTCATCCGAGACTCCGAACAACTTTCGGTAACCACATACAATTCCCATTACAACTCTAGCGTCACCGAACCTTAAGTGTGTAGACCCTACGGGTTCGGGAACCATGCAGACATTACCGAGACACCTCTCCGGCCAATAACCAAAAGCGGGATCTGGATACCCATATTGGCTCCCACATTTTCCACGATGATCTCATCGGATGAACCACGATGCCGGGGATTCAATTAATCCCGTATACAATTCCGTTTGTCCATCGGTATGTTACTTGCCCGAGATTCAATCGTCGGTATCCCTATACCTTGTTCAATCTCGTTACCGGCAAGTCTCTTTACTCCTTCCGTAACACATGATCCCGCAACTAACTCCTTAGTCACATTGAGCTCATTATGATGATGTATTACCGAGTGGGCCCAGAGATACCTCCCCGTCACACGGAGTGACAAATCCCTATCTCGATTCGTGCCAACCCAACAGACACTTTCGGAGATACCTGTAGTGCACCTTTATAATCACCCAGTTACGTTGTGACGTTTGATACACCCAAAGTATTCCTACGGTATCCGGGAGCTGCACAATCTCATGGTCTAAGGAAATGATACTTGACATTAGAAAAGCTCTAGCAGACGAACTACACGATCTTGTGCTATGCTTAGGATTGGGTCTTGTCCATCACATCATTCTCCTAATGATGTGATCCCGTTATCAACGACATCCAATGTCCATGGTCAGGAAACCATGACCATCTATTGATCAACGAGCTAGTCAACTAGAGGCTCACTCGGGACATGGTGTGGTCTATGTATTCACACATGTATTACGGTTTCCGGTTAATACAATTATAGCATGAACAATAGACAATTATCATGAACAAGGAAATATAATAATAACCATTTTATTATTGCCTCTAGGGCATATTTACAACAGTAGTTGTTAATATGCCGCCCCCGACGCCACTGACCCCCGACCCCCGATCCCCGACACCTCTTCAGCCTCCTGTTGACCGGAAAGGTGCTCCTCGGCCTTCCAGAGGCCGATGGGGTCATAGTTTTGTAAATTATTAGTTAGTTCATATATTTTCTGATTTTGTTATGAAAAACATCATATTTGTGTTGATCGGGTGGATTTCAATATGGAGTTGTTTCGTCGCTGCAAGGGTCTGCTGGTCGACGACCTCCCCGCGCGTTTGACGAGCTCCCCTGCGTTCGTGGGTGAGCACAAATGACATCTCCTCCCCCCCTTATTTTTCTCTGTTTCGGCTTCGTGCCGATGAAACTTGCTAGCTATAGGTATCTTCAATAATCAGTATGCGTGACCAGTATGCGTCTCCCGTTCGAAAGGGCGGCATCTATAAATATGCATGTCTTTGCATATTTATAATCGCCATCCTTTCGAATTGCCCAACGTTATCCATGGACAGCCAAAGTATGTGTAGATTGGGTTCGTTTTCCCATATGCTCTGCTCCGGATCCGATGCAGAATTTCGTCAGTGCCTCCCTGTTGTTCTTGTTGGAAATATGCCCTAGAGGCAATAATAAATTGGTTATTATCATATTTCCTTGTTCATGATAATCGTTTATTATCCATGCTAGAATTGTATAGATTGGAAACTCAGTCCAGCTCGCGGGGCCGGCCCGGCCGTTTGTAAGTGCCGGTGAAGTTGCGGACGAACGCCTCTTCGAAGTCCGTCCAGGTGTTGATGCTGCCGGCTGCCAGGCTGTTTAGCCAGGTGCGGGCCAAGCCGATCAGCATGAGGGGGGCGTAGCGGACGGCTACGCGCTTGTTCCCCCTGGCGATGCCGACGGCGGTGGTGTAGTCGATCAGCCAGTCCTCCGGCTTGGCGGCCCCGGTGTACTTCGGGGTGTCGCGGGGAAGAGTGAAGCCGGGCGGAAACAGCTCGTTGCGGATCCGAGGGCCGAAGCAGGCCGGGCCAATCGAGCCCTCCTCCTCGAGGAGAGCCAACTGCGCCAGCCGATCGAGCCGGAGCCGGGCGTCGTTATCGCTGTGGGGGACCCGCGGCCCGACTCTTGCGGCGGAGGCGGAGTGTGCCCGCGGCTACGCCGGCTACCGCCAGCCGGCGGGATGGACCGGGCCGGCTCTTGCCGCGGAGCCGGAGTGTGCCCGCGGCTACGCCGGCTACCGCCAGCCGGAGCCTCGTCCCGGCGGATGCTGCCAGCCGGATTGTTGCTGCGCCGGCTGTTTACAGCCGGCTGCTCGTTGCCGTGCAGCTGGGTGCGCCGAACATTGCTTCCCTCGTTCCGCCGGCCGGAGGGACGAGGGGTACTGGAGTGCTGAGCCGGCTGACGGTTGGTAGCCCCAGCGCCCTCACCCTCGGGCCGGGGAAGTTCGGAAACGGCCCCATCGGGGGTGAGGACGACCTGTTGCGCGTTGGCGGTGTCGATGAGGTCCTTGATGTGTCGCTCGCGCGCGGCACGCTCCTCGCCCTCCAAGGTTGCCAAATCCTCGTAGGCAACCTTGGCGGCGCGCAGGTTGGCCGCGGGGGTGTCGCGGGGAAGAGTGAAGCCGGGCGGAAACGGCTCGTTGCGGATCCGAGGGCCGAAGCAGGCCGGGCCAATCGAGCCCTCCTCCTCGAGGAGAGCCGACTGTGCCAGCCGGTCGAGCTGGAGCCGGGCGTCGTTATCGCTATGGGGGACCAGCGGCCCGAGCCGGGCCGCGAGCTCGGGGCAGACGGCCGGCGGGATGGACCGGGCCGGCTCTTGCCGCGGAGGCGGAGTGTGCCCGCGGCTACGCCGGCTACCGCCAGCCGGAGCCTCGTCCCGGCGGTTGCTGCCAGCCGGATTGTTGCTGCATCGGCTGTTTACAGCCGGCTGCTCGTTGCCGCACAGCTGGGTGCGCCGAACATTGCTTCCCTCGTTCCGCCGGCCGGAGGGACGAGGGGTACTGGACTGCTGAGCCGGCTGACGGTTGGTAGCCCCAGGGCCCTCACCCTCGGGCCGAGGAAGTTCGGAAACGGCCCCATCGGGGGTGAGGACGACCTGTTGCGCGTTGGCGGTGTCGATGAGGTCCTTGATGTGTCGCTCGCGCGCGGCACGCTCCTCGCCCTCCAAGGTTGCCAAATCCTCGTAGGCAACCTTGGCGGCGCGCAGGTTGGCCGCGGGGGTGTCGTAGACGGGAAGGCGGCCGCCAAGGATTTCCACGACCACGCGGCCGCGCTCCCGCACGGCCCCACGCCGGCTGGGCTCGAGGCCAGCCGGGGTGAGACCATACGCGGAGATATATTCCCGCTGCGTGGCCTCCATCCGGCGCCGCTCGGCAGCGAGGGCGATGGCGTCGTCGAACAGCAGACGGCGGGCCGCCTCCAGCTCGATTCTGGCGGCGGCCGGGTCCGCCGTCGGGGCGATGGGAGTGCCCAGACCCCGGAGGGTAGCGGCGAGCGGGTCGGAGGTACCAGCGTGGGCGGCGGCCGCATCGGCCTCGGCCGCCCGCACACGGCCCGAAGTGGTGGAGGAGGTGGCGACCATCACTCCAACGCAGGCGCGGGAACCGACGGCCTCACCCGTGGCGAGCGTGCCCACGGACGAGGGAGGGTCGGTGCAGTCGAGCACCCAGCTAGGGTACTCGCCAGCCGCCGGCTCGCCGGCGAGGCTCAGCTTGCTGAACCGCCCAGCGAGCGTGGCGACGTCGAGCGCGAGGTCGCGGCCGAGTCACTCGTTGCAGATGCCGGCCGCGTTGCCCGCAGGACCTGCCGGAGCAAGCCCCACGAGCATGCGGTTCTGCCCGGATGCGAGGCTGCCAGGGGAGGTGGTGAAGGGCCCCGCCCGGAGCGTGACTCCGGCCGGCGCCGCGGACGGCCCCACGGTGGGCGCCAACTGTCGTGGTTTCTTCACGGCAGATGCCATGGGTAGGCTTATCGAGAGGGGCTGAAGGACGCCGACGGGCTCCGGGAGCGGGGTTAGGCACAAGCGGTGGCGGACACACGATGTACCCAGGTTCGGGGCCCTCCGTGGGAGGTAACACCCCTAGTCCTGCTTGGTCTAGTTGAGACGATGGTAAGGTTACAATGGAGCTCCTTGAGCTGTATGGATAGAGGAGGAAGAAGGAGCTAGCTCGCCCCTGCTGCCTCTCTACGTATGGGTGTGTGTGAAGGGAGTCGACCGGGGACCCCGTTGCATGGGGGAGCCCCGGGGGGTTTTATAGGCCAACCCCCCGGGTTACAATATGAATAGAAGGTCTTGGGGGGCCCCAGCCGGCAGCCTCTCTGGCCGGCCGTGGGGGCCGCCGGCTGTGGGGTCTTGTCGCTGGTAGGGCCCGCCGGCTGTCGGGTCACGTCAGGAGCCGGCGGGGCCCGCTTGGTGGGTCCCGTGCCGGTCGCGTCGCAGCACGGGCTGCCCGTCGGGGCGTCGCCTTGTGGCTGCCGGCCGTGGTCAGCGGTACGGCCGGCTGCACTGTAGCCACGCCGGAGCAGGTAATGGAGTAGTTGGAGCGTGTCGGCACTGTCGGAAGCCCTGTCGCGGTCAGCCGAAGTCAGCAGTCACTGTGGCCCTGCGCCCGCGTGTCAGGGGCCACTGTGGCCACGCCGGGGCAGGCAACGGGGGTCTCGTCTTGTCATCGTACTGATGCGCAGAGAGACGGGACGGGAGCTGGTCCGTCCGAAGGTCAGCGGGAGAGCCGGCGTAGAGGCAGCCGGCCCCGGGTGAGCTGGCAAAGGACGTGCCGGCTGTCCGCCAGCCGGCCTCGAGGGAGCCGGTGGCGGGCCCGCCGGCTCCCCGCCAGCCGGTCCTGAGGCACCTGGTGGCCCGCCAGCCGGCCGCGGCCCAGTCGGCCGTGGGCCAGCCGGCGGTACTGTTTTTTCTTCGAGCGGGGGAAGGACCCCATAGCTTTGGCCTACCCGGGGGTAATAACCCCGTCACGTGGCTTTATCCCTGAGGATGAATGGCTAGTACTGGCAGAGCTGAGCTATTTCTTCCGTTCTCTTTGTGCGAAAGAACTATTGCCTGGCGTGCTAGATGAAATGGAAGAGTTGGCGCCGGAGTTGATCTGCAAGTTAGAGAAGATCTTTCCACCGGGCTTCTTTAATCCAATGCAGCATCTGATTTTGCATCTCCCGACCGAGGCAAGATTGGGGGGGTGCAAAATCGTTGGTGCTACGCAACTGAGAGGATGCAGAAGACGCTTCGAGCAAAATGTAAAAATAAACGTAGAATTGAAGCATCGATGGCCGAGGCATTCATTACTGAGGAGGAAGCAAACTTCGTGACAGCACACTACGAATCCAAAAATCATCATTTGCATAATTCGATGCCTCGGTACAATGCTGGCGACCCTAAAAAAGGTCGATCCAACCTCAGCCTATTCAAAGGGAAGCTCGCACCAGTCGGTGCTTCGAAAGCAATAGCGTTGGATGTTGAAGAATGACAGACTATTTCGTTGTATATCTTCAACAACCTAACAGAAGTGCGGCCGTACATCGAGTAAGTTCTCGGTACATTGTTTCGCAACTTCTAATTCCTTTGAACTGCTCTTATTCCCGAATATTTGATACAGTCGATACGTCGCCAAATTCTCGGATGGAGCGGTGATCCAAAAGGATTCCAACGAAGAGTATGAGCTTCTGGCAAAGCATGGAGGCGGCTATCCCATTTTCATCTCTTGGTTCAAACAAATGGTAATTTCCATTAGACCATTTCATTTCTTCGTCTAATTTGCGGCTAATGCAACAATCCTTTCGTATTAAACTTGTAGGCTAATTCAGAGTCTATGGACGCCGAATAGAGATAAGTCGCTAATGGTTTTGACTATAAGATCCGTTCATTTGACAAATACGACATCAACGGGTATCGCTTTCGTACCTTTGGCAAAGAGCCATCTATGGCCGACCGAAAGTCTACAAATTGTTATGTCTCTGCTATCGGCGAAGGAGGTACCGAGTATTATGGAAGAGTTGAAGCAATTTATGAACTTCTATTCTATGGTGAAAACCCACCGAACATCGTAGTCTTCAAATGTTATTGGTTCCAGCCGAAGGAGACTAGAAGGACTCATGAACATACAGGGCTAGTCGAAATCAAACAAAGCACCCATTTAGATGTTCCCGATGTCTATATTACGGCTCAACAGGCGACCCAAGTTTTCTATCTGCCGTGGGCCTGCCAAACTAATCCAAATATGAATGGTTGTGATGTCGTTTATGAAGTGTCGCCACGTTTTAGACCACCTCCCCTCAATGAAGAGGATTATGAGCCTCACATTAACCCAGACACATATGAAGGATAATTCTTCCAAGAAACACGTCTTCCCAAAAAACGTTTCAAGAACCACTCTACTTCACCCCAGAACATTGAAGTAGACAGCGACAGTGAATCCGACTTCACCCCTGAGCCAGAACAAGAAGAGCCGTTAGAAGAAGAGGTTACTGTTGCGGATGACCTGTCAATCTTGACCAATTACATAAAGGAGGCCTTCAACATGTTGTTCCCGATAGTGATGATGATGATGCATTTATTGATAATAGTGATGATGATGATGCATTTATTGATCCCGAAGCATATATAGACGATCAAGATTATCATTAGTTCATGTCAGGTATTCAATTTCTATTATATACATGATGATGATACACTTAAATTATATACATATTATTACTCCTGCCGTTATTCAATTTTTTTATGTTGTACTAATTTCATTTACTCTTTGTCATGGCAGGTGTTCAAAGATGGTGGGCGTGGGTCCAGAGCGATCCATGGCTCCTTCTTCATCGACGCGTGGTGGGAGGGGTACTTCCATTCCACCCCATTCTCTCCAGAGAGCATTGCTCGACAGTTTGCAGACACAGGCGAGCACTTCTTCAACGGCGTCGATGCCCACCGGGAGAGGAGGTCGAGGAAGAAGAGAGCAGGAGGTAGAAGTACACGTGCCCGCAGGAGAGGTACGCAGGCTGCTATGCCTTCCTCGCGGCCACCCCCAGCTGATTCACCCGAGCACAGGACTGCTAGGGTGGAACCATCTGAGGTGGAGGCTACGCGGACTCCTGTCCATGAGCCTCGGGTCGACGAGCCTTCGACCCACGAGACTCCTATCCCAGATGCTTCGTCCTACGAGACTCCAGAGCAGAGCAGGGATCAGGCTACATCCCAGTAGACCCCATGGGATACCTGGCCGGATCTGCATCAGTAGGAGCCGAGTGGCCATGCTGATGGTGGCGAGGATCGGTTTTCTGATAGCAAGGACGAGGTGGTTGAGGGGGGCACCGTCTACCAGCGTGGTAGTACACGGCTCCCGCCCGTGCCGGCGACCCGCGAGCACAGGCCGGTGATTAGGCCTGATGGGAAGAAGTAAGTGCATTTACTCTTTTTTAACCTTTTGCCTTCATGTTTCTTCAAATATCTAATGCATTGGCTTTGTCATACTGCAGGGGGTCGATTCACGCCAAGGATGTCCGTAGGACCAACACCATCCTTGGTGTGATTTGCCGGCAAAACTTCCCGGGGTTTGTCACGTTTCCCGGTGAGGGTCAGCTTCCAGAGCTAGGATTGAGCTGGGAGCACTACTTGGCTGCCTCGTCCCCGCCGGAGGAGACGATCGACGGTGTCTTGTGCCACATGAGGGCCGACATGGTGATCAGACAGTTTTGGGTAATTTCTCCTTTACACAATTAAAAATCAACAATATCTAGTTATTGTACTAATCAGTGTTGTCTCGCTTGATTGCAGACCTTCTACATGTGTGAGGAGGGATACGAGGAGGCCGCGACAAAGGTTATCGATGCCGAGTGCAGGCGCCTACTACAGAACTTATGGCATGAGGCTCGGCCGCAGGCTGTTCGAGACTACTATGCCTTGCGGCGTGTTAAGAAGGACAATCGTCATGCCGCGGAAAGTTTCTGCAGAAGGAGCAGTACATGAAGGTAATTACCTATTCTTAAGGCCTTCTACTTAGTTTCCTTGATTTGATTCATAGGCATAGCGCTCAAATTTCTCTTTACTAACTTAGGTGGCCCCAAAATGGTGTGCGGATAAGATGGCTTGTTGGGAGGCGTTGGTGGCTGAGTGGTGCTCAGACGAATGGCTAGCCGTCCACAAAAATGCCAAGGACCGGCGTGCCAAAATGGTTGGTGTGCCACACCATCAAGGCAGCGCCAACTTATATCAGTTCGGGCAGAACTGGGTATGTGGTTTGCTTCATGATTCATGCAACTCATTCTTGATGCTAGCTTGAGCCCTTTACTAATACTTTGTTCCTCTCTTTTAGGCACACTACAATAACACGGAGGTGCCAGAGGTGTACGACATCTATGCCATGGCCCATACTACCTCGTACAAGAAGGCCAAGGCATTCTCAGAATCTGACCTCGATCATCCCGAGAACTTCACCAACATCTCCTCCCACCACAAGCTCATGAGGTACAAAGATGAGGGGAAGGCGATTAAAGGGGAGGACTTTAACCCGAGCCAGCATCCTATTGATCCAGAGCTGGTGATGATAGCTGGCGGCGGGAGGCCCCATGGCTCGATAGCCATTGGAGATGGACTTATACGGTCTTCTCGCACTCTCCAAGAGATCAAGGCGCGCCAAACGAGCTCCTGTCTTGAGATAAGGCCTCGTCCACGGCCAATCGAGCTCGCCATCGAGGTTAGTTATACGGACTTAGATATCTTTCCTCCATTACATTGTGTCTGAGAACAAAGATGATTACAATGCTAATGAGGAGTTTTGTTGCAGGCTGCTCTTCAGAAAGAGAGAGAGGCAACCCAGGCGCTTATGGAGGATAGGGACTGGCAGGCGGCGGAGAAGGAGAGGGAGTTCTTCGTGGGCCATGTACGAGCTCTTCGTGGTAAGTTTCTTCTTCATATTATCCAAATCATGCATGTAATGTTCGTTTCATTAATAACTAATATGATTGACTTGTCAAGACCAAATGTGCAGTCTATGTGCGAGAAGACTGGCCAGACCCCTCCGCAGATGCCAGTCATTACCGCGGCGGGAACGGTGAGTTTCATTTGAATGGTCATTAGTTACTAGTCTTAACATTTCAGTGTCATCATGCTAACGAGACATTGCAAATGATCTTTGGTGCAGCATAACTCCCGAGCTGCATCGCACGACCCTTCTCCAGGGCATCCTTCTCCAGGTGAAACCGGCCCGAGCAACCCCGGTGCTTCACCTCCATGATGACGAGGACAGTAAGTTTTCTCTAGTGTTTTGCTTAACAAATGCATAATGACCTATACTTAGCTTATTTAGTTCATTTATGACATAATTAGCTTACTTAGGTCAAAAATGGCATAATAACCTTGGTTAGCTCATAAATGTCATATACTTAGCTTATTTTCCTAAGCTTACTTAGCTCCAAAATGACCTATTTTACCTAACTTAGCACTAAAATGACCAATACTTAGCTTTGTTTCCTCCAAAATGACATAATAAGCTTACTTAGCTCCAAAATGACCTATTTTACCTAAGTTAGCTCTAAAATGACCTATCCTTAGCTTTGTTTCGTCCACAATGACATAATAAGCTTAGTTAACACAAAAATGGCATAGTTACCTAGGTTAGCTCAATAATGACCTGTACTTAGCTTACTTATGTAAAAAATTGCACAATTAGCCTGCTTAGGTAAAAAATGGCATAATAACATTGGTAACCTCATAAATGTCATATACTTAGCCTATTTTCTTCCAAAATGACACAATAAGCTTAGTTAGGTCAAAAATGGCATAATTGCGTAGGTTAGCTCTAAAATGACACAAATAAGCAATGGCAAGAAGAAAAACAAGAGGAGAAAGAGAAAGAGAAGAAAAACCCTTCTTCTTCTTCTTCTTATTTTTCTTCTTCTTCTTCTTCTTCTTTTTCTTCTTCATCTTCTTCTTCTTCTTCTTCTTCTTCTTCTAGTCTTCTTCATCTAACTTTCTTATTTCCCATTTTGCAGATTTGATTCACTTCCCGTAAGCATGCATTGATGGAGTGCTTGTGTTTACTTCTTGTTTTCATTTTGTATCGATGAACAATGTGAAACTTGCTACCTATGGATGAAACTATGTATGTATGGATGAAACTATTGTAATATGGTGAAACTTACACTTTTGATTTGGTATGTATGTTGGATGATCATATCCATATGACAGGGATATAATTTCTGTGAAATATATATCATATATTTGCTTGTGAAAATGCTTGGATATAACAAAAACGGAATAAAAAGGGGCAATACAGGATCTTTGCTGTCTGCCACCGACGGCAAAGGGAGCTTTGCCGTCTGCCATCGATGGCAAAGGTGACACGTGGCAGCAACCTGTGCAACCTGGGAGCACCAGGTCTGAGCCATTTGGTCACTTTGTCGTCGGCTGGCAGACAGCAAAGTATTGCAGTAGCCCATCTGGCCAGCTGGCCCATCTAGCCACTTTGCCGTCTCTGGCAGACGGCAAAGGAGCTTAACTCTTTGCCGTCTGCAGGCAGACGGCAAACGCTGCCGTTAGCCACCTAACGGGGCTAACCTTACTACTGTGTCGTCCACTCGTTGTACCGTCTGCAGGTCCTACATGGCAGACGGCAAAGATGTTTGCCGTCTGTTGTTCTAAAGCAGACGGCAAAGTGCCCCTTTACCATGGTTTTCTATGCTGGCAGACGGCAAAGGAGTTTGCCTTCCGCGAACCTACCCTTTGCCGTCCGCCATGGCAGACGGCAAAGTACCTGATTCCTGTAGTGTTAGTTTTTGATTTAGTGGTTTATTTTTAGAATAATTAGCTACTCTTGGTGCTGCTGTAGATGGGCTTGCATGTTGAATTCTTAGAGTTCTAAGTAGTTTGATTGCTTAATATGGCCTCTAGGCATCCTTATGAGTAGTTGCTATCAATCTTGCGAAGTTCTGTTCACAAAAATTTTGGGGCCCAAATTTTTTCAGAAATTTGTATGTGAATAAAATGAATTTCTTGGCAAGGAGTTCTCCGGGGAGAAAGTCCTTGGAGGCATCATCGAGTAGGGGCTCAATACGATGGTCTTATGTTGAGCCAAGTGCAAGCTCGATGCGGGATGTCGCTACCAAATCATGCTTATGGCCATGTAACGAATTCATGGTAGGTGCGGGTATCAAGGAGGAATTCGAGCAATTTATCCACAACACAGAACTTGCCCCCTTCATCGCAGATAAGTGCATTCAACATCTCGACCTCACAAAAACATTCACAAAGAAATTTAAATATTTTCCTCGTGAGTCTAGAGTTTCATTTAACCTTATGACCATCCCTTTACCATGCCTTTAGATGTGTTCTGTGAAGTGTGCAAAATTCCATATTGGGGTTCGCTAGACGAACCACCAAAATCTGAGTATGAGTCATTTTTGATTAATCTTTGCTACGGTGAAGATATATGAGTGACACAAGGTAGAATAAAAAGCATCCATTTTCCATCTATACACTACTTTGCACTCTTTAATGGCAAATGCATCGTAGACAAGCAAGATTGCAGCACACTGTGTGCCCCTGATTTGAGTCTTATACACACTGCTATAACAGGAATTAAATGTTATAATCTTGGAGCAATCGTTGCACAGAGATTGCAACACAACGCTGCTAGTGGTCACTTTTATGGTGGGATCTATGCCTCCCGTGTAGCTAAGAAGCTACTTGTATCACCTTGGCCTCGATCCTATTTTACCTACTCAGTACTTAGACTTTGAGGCCATGAAACGTCATAAGTTCCTTAAGGGCACAGTCAGTAATTATACTTACAACTTCAGGTTAAATAAAGATCCCGTTGTACATGTTATCTTGCCTGCTCCTGCTCTCTTTGATTATCACAGTAAGAGAAGATACTATGTTCTTGAGAGCGAGGGCCGCGCGTACAATGCGGAGGTCGAAGCTGCCAGACGGGCTAAGGAGGCTGCACCAAGAGCCTCGATGGGATATCACTCAGACTATTATCCAGGCCGCGGATGGTGATTACCAAGCTAGGCCAAAAACCTAAGCTTGGGGGGAGTACGTATTTCCACCGACATTATATTCATGTTTACACATTTCATTCTAGTTGTTGGTGTCTACACGTTTTCATTGTATTATGCTTGCTAGATTTATTTTCTTGCTTTCTTCTTGCGTGTTTGAAAAACTTTGAAAAAATCTAAAAATATTTCTTGCTTCTTTTAGGTTTTTCTTTCTATTTTAAATTATTTGTAGTAGCGAAAGAAAACCCAAAAAGATTTCTCGTTTCTTCTTTTACTTGTTGGGAGTTTTCCCGTGTAAATAGTTTTTCTCGTCTTTGTTTTTCCTTCTTTGATTTGCTTTCTTTAAGAAAAAACAAAAACTCTAAAAATATATTTCAGTGTGTTTTTCTGAAATTCTTTTCCTTTTATTTGAGTCGTACCAAGGAGAAGACCACGATGAAAATGTTGAGTGGCTCTCATATGCATTATTGTTAATCTAACAAAGAGCCAAATTACTTTGTCTTCTCCTTTTGAATAAAATGTTTGCAGATTCCAGCTTAGTCCATGGCACTCTTGCACTGTTATTATTTTTTATATCATTCGGTCGTGCAAGTGAAAGGCAATAATGACGATATTTGATAAATTGACTATGGCAGAGAGAAGCGGGTATGAACTCAACTTGTTTTTGTTTTTGTAAATGTGTTTAACCTAGAATCCATGATTTAGTATATTATGATCAAACATGTTTGCAATGACAATTAGAGATTATAGTTGCTCATGCCATGCTTAAGTAGCTAGGAGTGGATAATGATTTATCTTGGATGTCAACATGCATTAAAATGGTTGTGATTTAGTATGATGATATGGTATCCTCCTATGAATGTTTCAAGTGGCTTGACTTGGCACATGTTCACGCATGTAGTTGAATCAAAACCAACATAGCCTTCATGATATTTATGTTCATGATGTCCATATCCTACTCATGCTAGTATTCAATGTTTATTATTCATAATGCATGTTCATGACCGTTTTCGCTCTCTAGCTAGCCGCTTCTCAACCTATTCGCTAGCCTTCGCCTATACTAAGCGGGAATACTGCTTGTCCATCAAAAATACTTAAACCCAAGTTATTCCAGATGAGTCCACTATATCTACCTATATGCGGTATTACCCTGCCATTCCAAGTAAATTTGCATGTGCCACCTCTAAAATTTCAAATGAACATCTGTCTTGTGTGCCTGGACTGCTCATGGAGCAACAGGGGGCAGTCAGTATCTTCCATGATAAGCGGGTTATTCTCACGATGGGTGTTTATTCACTCGTCCTTGCACGAGAGGGGCGGTAATAGGGATTCCTAGTCCCGAAATCAAAAATTGCAAATAATTAAACAAAACTCCCCCAGGAATGTTGTTGGTATGGACGGTACCCGTGGATTCGGCTAGCCGTGGAATATGTATGTTGGTGGAGGGGGAGTAAACCTTTACTTTTACCGCTTGGGAACCGCCGCTGATGTGTTTGGCATGGAAGATATTGATAACTCTTGGTTGTAACATTGACAGGAAGGGTGCACCTCCCAAAATTATATTTATCTCTGATTTAAGCTTTGAGCTCTGGCACCTCTGCAAATCCTCGCTTCCCTCTGTGAAGGGACTATCTATTTACTTTTATGTTGAGTCATTGCTACTTCTCGAGCATGCGTTGGTTTCCGTGAAGAGGAACGGATGATGCAGCAAAGTAGATAAGTATTTCCCTCAGTTGTTGAGAACCAAGGTATCAATCCAGTAGGAGATACAAGCAAGTCCCCAATAGATGTACCTACACAAAGAATCAAACACTTGCACCCAACGCTATAAAGGGGTTGTCAATCCCTTCACGGTTACTTGCAAGGATGAGATCTGATAGAGACAGATAGAATAGATTGCTTGAACGGAAAGTAAAACAAAAGTAAAAATAATGCAGCAAGGTATTTTTGGTATTTTTGGTTTTAGATCTGAAAGTATAAGATGGAAAATAGACCCGGGGGGCATAGGTTTCACTAGAGGCTTCTCTCATGATGGCAAGTATTACGGTGGGTGAACAAATTACTGTCGAGCAATTGATAGAAAAGCGAATTATTATGAAGATATCCAAGGCAATGATTATGCATATAGGCATCACGTCCGTGTCAAGTAGACCGAAACGATTCTGCATCTACTACTATTACTCCACACATCGACCGACTCATGCCTGCATCTAGAGTATTAAGTTCATGAAGAACAGAGTAACGCATTAGGTAAGATGACATGATGTAGAGGGATAAACTCAAGCAATATGATGAAAACCCCATCTTTTTATCCTCGATGGCAACAATGCAATACGTGCCTCGCTACCCCTACTATGTCACTGGGTGAGGACACCGCAAGATTGAACCCAAAACTAAGCACTTCTCCCATTGCAAGAATTACCAATCTAGTTGGCCAAACCAAACCAATAACTCGAAGAGACTTGCAAAGATATGAAATCATGCATATAAGAATTCAGAAAAGACTCAAATAATATTCATAGATAATCTGAACATAAACCCACAATTCATCGGATCTCGACAAACACACCGCAAAAGAGTATTACATCGGATAGATCTCCATGAAGATCATGAAGAACATGGTATTGAAGAGCAAAGAGAGAGAAGAAGCCATCTAGCTACTAGCTATGGACCCGAAGGTCTGTGGTGAACTACTCACGCATCATCGGAGGGGCAATGGAGTTGATATAGATGCCCTCCGTGATCGAATCCCCCTCCGGCAGATTACCGGAAAAGGCTCCAAGATTGGATCTCACGGGAACCGAGGCTCCTGGCGGCGGAAAAGTGTTTTCGTGGCTCTTTTTGGTATCCAGGGAATATTTCTGAATTTATAGGCCGAAGAATAGGGTTGGAGGAGTTGCCGCGGGGCCACAAGCCAGGGGGCGCCCCTCCCCCCCCCCCCTAGGGCGCGCCCCTGTGGCTTGTCGCCACACGGTGGCTCCCTTGCCTTGGTCTCCAAGTCCTCTAGGTTGCTTCTGGTCCAAGAAAAATTATTCCGAAGATTTTATTCCGTTTGGACTCCGTTTAATATTCCTTATCTGCAATACTCAAAAACAAGGAAAAACAAAAACTGGCACTAGGCTCTAGATTAATAGGTTAGTCCCAAAAATAATATAAAATAGCATATTAATGCATATAAACATCCAAAACAGATAATATAATAGCATGGAACAATCAAAAATTATAGATACGTTGGAGACGTATCAGTCATCACCTTCTCAAATAAGCGCCAGATCTGAGAGCACTATTGTCATCCTCATGCATTGTGTATAGTTAATGTTGGATGCATCATGACTGGATCTTTTCTACCATGAATTACAATGTTTAGTCACTGCTTGAACTTTGGAGGTGCTCTGCATTTATGTTTTGAGGTCTCAGAAAGGGCTAGCGAGATACCACTGTTGTCATATTATATCATGACCGTTTTGACAAAGCGTTTGCATTTGAGATATTTTATTATTGCTCTCTAGTTGATTATGACATTGATATAAGTTAATATAGTTTCTTAGAGTTATTGTTGACGTGGTTAGTCATGACCTTTGCTGAAAACCTGGGCGCTACTTAAGCATATTTATGTAAACAAGAACAAAAGAGCTCGTAAAAGTTTTTCTTTTTCACTTTCAGTTTGTCAACTGAATTGCTTGAGACAAGCAATGGGTTAAGCTTGGGGGAGTTGATACGTCTCCATCGTATCTACTTTTCCTAATGCTTTTGCTCTTGTTTTGGACTCTATTTTTCATGATTTGATTGAAACTAACCCGGACTGACGCTATTTTCAGCAGAACTACCATGGTGTTGTTTTTGTGCAGAAATAAAAGTTCTCAGAATTGGACGAAACTTTTTGGAGAATTATTTTACAATAAATAAAAAATACTGGAGCCAAGAACCACCGGAGGGGGTGCCCTGGCTGGGCACGATACACCAGGCCGCGCCACCCCTACAGGCGCGCCCTGGTGGGTTGTGGTCACCTCGTGGCCCCCTGACCCTAATTCCAACACTATAAATTCTTATTTTTGGAGAAAAAATAAGAGAGGAAGTTTTATCGCGTTTCACGAGAAGGAGCCGCCGCCACCTCCTGTTCCTCATCTGGAGGCCACATCTGGAGCCCCTTCGGGGCTCCAGAGAGGGGAATCTTCTGTCTTCGTCATCACCAACCCTCCTTCATCACCAATTCCATGATGCTCCCCACCAGGAGTGAGTAATTCCTTAGTAGGCTCGCTGATCGGTGAGGAGTTAGATGAGATTCATCATGTAATCGAGTTAGTTTTGTTAGGGCTTGATCCCTCGTACCCACTATGTTTTTAGATTGATGTTGCTATGGATTTGCCATGCTTAATGCTTGTCACTAGGGCCCGAGTGCCATCATTTCAGATCTGAACCGTTTATGTTATCACCATTATATCTATGTTCTTGATCCGATCTTGCTAGTCATATGCACCTGCTATGTGTTATGATCCGTAAACCCCGGGCTGACAATAATCGGATACTTTCCAGCGATGACCGTAGTTTAAGGAGTTCATGTATTCACTATGTGTTAATGCTTTGTTCTGGTTCTCTATTAAAAGTAGGCCTTAATATCCCTTAGTTTCCTTATGGACCTCGCTGCCAAAGGAGGGTAGGACAAAAGATGTCATGCAAGTTCTTTTCCATAAGCATGTATGACTATTTACGGAATACATGCCTACATTATATTTATGAACTGAAGCTAGTTATGTCTCGCCCTAGGTTATGACTGTTATATGATGAATGCCATCCAACGAATTCCATGATCCAATGCCTATGAGTTTTCCACATATTGTTCTTGCTAAGTTATTATTCCTACTGCTACTGTCACACTTGCTACGAAATCATTGCTATCACTGTTACCGTTACCGTTACTGCTACCACAGATATCAAACTATCATATTACTGTGCTACTGATCACTCTGCTGCAGATATTTAATCTCCAGGTGTGGTTGAATTGACAACTCAACTGCTAATACTTGCAAATATTCTTCGGCTCCCCTTGTGCCGAATCTATAAATTTGGGTTGAATACTCTACCCTCAAAAACTGTTGCAATCCCCTATACTTGTGGGTTATCAGGGCCCTCTCGGTAATAAAACATTACAAGAAGCTTGCAAGCAATGTGACTAAGGAGTTAGTCATGGGATCTTATATTACGGAATGAGTAAAGAGACTTTCCGGTAATGATATTGAACTAGGTATGAGATACCGACGATCGAATCTCGGGCAAGTAACATACCGATAGACAAAGGGAACTGCATACGGGATTGATTGAATCTTTGACATCATGGTTCAACCAATAATGATCTTCATGGAATATGTGGGAACCAATATGGGCATCCAGATCCCGATATTGGTTATTGACCGAAGAGGTGTCTCGGTCATGTTTGCATGCTTCTCGAACCCTTAGGGTCCACACGCTTAACGTTCGATGATGATAGAGTAGTATCCAGATATATATACGTTGGTGTTGTTCAGAGTCTCGAATGATATCCCAGACGTGATGAGGAGCTCTGGAGGTAAAGAATTATATATGGGAAAGTGATATTCGGGTTCCGGGATTTTTCGGTATAGTACCGGGAGTGCCGAGGGGACACCGGGCGTCCATCGGGAGAGTCCCACCAGCCGTGGGGGGCTTATGGGCTGAGAGGGGAGGTGTACCAGCCCCTGGTAGGCTGGGCGCCCCCTCCTCCCAAGGGCACATGCGCCTAGGGTTTGGGGAAAAACCCTAAGGGGGTGCCCCCCTTGCCTTGGGGGCCACGGCACCCCCTAGGCCGCCGCCCCCTCCCTTGGAGGAGGGGCTAGGGCCGGCACCCCTCCCCATTACCCCTATATATGTGAGGAGAGGGAGAGCAGCCACACCACAAGCCTTGGTGCAGCCTTCCCTCTCTCCCTAGTCCGTCTTCTTCTCCGCCCGCAGTTCCGGTAGCGCTCGATGAAGCCCTGCTGGGATAGCACCACCACCATCGCTGCCACACTATCGTTCTCCGGTGATCCTATCTACTACTCCACCCTCGCTCACTTGATCGAGGAGGCGAAGACGTCATCGAGCCGCACGTGTGCTCAACGTGGAGGTGTCGTCCGTTCGCCGCTGGATCGGATCATATTGTGATAGGGTCGTGAAGAAGTACGACTACTTCAACCACGTTATATACACTTCCTCTTAACGGTCTACAAGGGTACGTAGACACACTCTCCCTCTCATTTTTATGCATCTCCATAGATAGATCTTGGGTGATCATAAGAATTTTTTTGTTTCCCATGCAACGTTCCCCAACAGGACGCGCGTTCGGAGATGGCCCGATGTCTACTACAAAACTTTATTGTTGTAGACTTTGTTAGGCCTTCAAGCTCAAAGTTTGTAGGAGAGCAACAAATTTTGCTCAAGTGGATAACCTAAGGTTTATTTTTTAGATAAAAGGCATCAACCCGACTTTATATTAATAAAGCCACCAAGCGTTGCTCACTAAGTTTGTTGCTCTTCTGAGATGGTTGCAGACGAGTGAAATTCAGATACATGCAGACAGGCAAGACTCAATTCATCAGAGGCACGAATCCAATGGCGTCTACTTGGCCGGATCGGTATACAAAATGCAATTCTAGGGATCAAGTAAAACCTCCTACAAGAATTTATTCTGGGATGTCTGGGCCAGGTTGTTTGAAGATTATTGTATGGTTGTTGTTCAAAAATAGAGTATGGTGTAGTAATAGGCTACACGAAGAGGTTGTGCCACCAGTGTTTCAGAAACTTGGAATCCATCTTTAATCTTTTTTGGCATTGCAAGCTCTTGGTCGATGTCTGGAACAAGGTTACTTCTTGGAGAAGCTGCGGCTCCATGAGGCAAGCAACATGGTGCTCAAAGACAAGATCATCGAAGGTTGTTACATTCATAATCGAGCAAGCAAGATCGGAGTTCAGAAAAGGCATCCAATCACTAATCTTGATCATCCTTTGAGAGATATGGCCACAGTGAAACCACGGCACTTTCAAAACAAAAAATGGGCTCATCGTCTTGCATCCTTGCGGGGATTAGAAGAAGAATCGAGCTATGGTGTCAAGCCGGAGCAACATGCTTAGATCACCCCCTTGGGGGCCTGCATGAGATTATCACCTAGATACCTGATCATTCAAAAGCATGTTGCTTGTCTTGTTTCTTCTCTTTTGTTTTATCTTTGATCCCTAGATCACCTCCACCTTATGTTGTTTCACGCCTTCTCCCTACTAAATGATGTGGTAGACATGCATAAGGCTCGGAAGGGAAGAAGTGGATCTTGCCTTGCGGAGGTGCGAGGCTATGGTATGTCCGAGGAGTTGTGGATCTCTTAAAATAGGCTTTCGGGTGTGTCAACTATTGACTTTGACTTCTTAAGTCAAACAGCCTTCAGTACCTTCTGCAGGGGGGTTTGTTTCAGAACACTGCCTCGCAGATATGAATTTTTCGATTTGGTTTCTTTGCTGAAATTTTATTTAAGTACGTTTCCTCGTAAATCCATCGCATATATTATTATTTTTGAACAAGGTAACATTGCAGATGCTCACACACTCACCCCTATGAACGCACACATGCACACACTACCCCTATGCACCTCCAAGGTACTAAGCCGGCATAACATCTCGAGATTTCCAAAGTCATCACAAGCGCCTCGTATTTGACGGAATCGTCTCTTTCACTGAACGAACATTGCTGGAAAGCCTGGAATAAGTTCAGAGAAATACAAGTCATAGTGCCAAGGAACCTAACCATCTAAGTTACATTTAGTTTTTAACCCACCTCATATTGGACGAGTAGTCCCATGTCTTAAAACTAACTCTAATGATCGTTCTCTAATGCTCAGATTTTTTTTGTTTTTTTGGCAGAACCCTAATGATCAGATTTCTAGTGGGGAAAATATGAGGACACACAGGGCGTCATCTCGCACTTTTTGTTCTCTCTTTTCTTTTGCAGGTAGGAAAAACGCCAACATAGTTGTTGATTGTTTTTTAAACCTAAATGATAACACCCACACATGTGACACTTATCAACATGACCCAAACGAAGTCGATGTCGTTTGATTCATTTGCACGAATATTGCAGCAGTTGCTATCTGGGTCGAGAGCTACGTAAGCACCCAGAGCCGTGTGGGTGAACCGCTCCTCGCTCACACGGACACAATCTAATCCATTAGCGCACGGCTACTCGCATCATCGTGTGGGTGAACCGCTCCTCGCCCACACGGACACAATCCAGTTCATTAGCGCAAAGCTACTCGCGCCGCCGTGTGGGTGAACTGCTCTTCGCCCACACGACGCTCGCACGGTGATAGATGGCAACTACAGTTGTCCATATGTGGCAACTTATTAATCACACATGACAACTATGGTTGACCATACATCGCAACTATGGTTTGACCACACGTGGCAACTAGTTAATCACACATGGTAACTATGGTTGATCATACATAGCAACTATGGGTTGACCATACGTGGCAACTAGTTAATCACACATGGTAACTATGGTTGATCATATATTTTTCATGACAACTATGGTTTCACCATACGTGGCAACTAGTTAATCACACATGGCAACTATGGTTGACCATACATGACAACTATGGTTTGATCACACGTGGCAACTACAGTTAACTAGGAGAATGCTCGTGCGTTGCCACGGGCCTTTTAAATATTTTTACGATTGTACCTATGAATATCATGCGTATGTAATTTTGCAAGTATATTCTTTTTATTGCACCTATAAATATAATGCATGTCAAATTTCGCATGCATAGAGAAGATATCATGCAACAATCGGAAAAATATAGAAATCCACTTCAATTATAACGTAACTCGACGATGTATACATAGAGAATAATGATCCAAATAATTATATGTTACAAACTAAGATCTACTGGATGCACTTATGATATTACCACATTATGTTAGGACGTTGTCTTTTGCTTCATGCACATGGTACTTAAACAAGTATAACAAAAATATCTTTCTCAACTCATAACCATCATGTAGAAGCAATATATATAATTAGCATGAAGATTTGACATACAATATATTTTCAAGCAATGGGGCATACATTAGTTTGGTTGTTTGACATTAATCGAGTTTAACGTATAGTTATAGATTTCTCATGCACATATGAGTCTACTTTTTTATTCGTAAATCACTAAACATCTTCTTTCTCCACCACTA
Source organism: Elymus sibiricus (assembly GCA_039707655.1). Taxonomy (NCBI): domain Eukaryota; kingdom Viridiplantae; phylum Streptophyta; class Magnoliopsida; order Poales; family Poaceae; genus Elymus; species Elymus sibiricus. The sequence continues at coordinate 359,758,413 of CM077669.1, forward strand.
TGTCCACATCCTCAGTCCATGTAAGCCACCCCAGTTAATCACTGATCTGGCTCGCAATCTCCCCGTCCACCTTCATTTACACACTTTGTATTTCATCAAGCATGTAATGCTGCGCTTGTGATATACTCCTTTTTCACACTGAAATTCTCTCTATCTATCCTCTCTCTCATTATATTCTCCCTCTATCTCTATCTTTGTCTCTCCTATCTCTCTCATTATAAAATCTCCCTATCCCTCTCCCTCCCTCTCCTCTCTCCCTCTCCCCTCACATTGTACCACCCTTCATCTATCTCCAACCCTCGCTCTCTCTACCATAGATTTGTTGTCGCAAGAAAATAACAGTTAGCACTGGTTGTACTTCAACCAATTAGTATAGGCATGGTTACTAGTGTACAAATCTGATTAGAAATATGGAACTTATCGATAATAAAACATTCTAGTAATATGAAACCATACCATTGGAATGTTGGGAGTTTGAGTCACGTTGTTGTTTCGTCCGAGGCTAGGTCGGCAGAGGTAGTTCCATGGTCTAGAAGGTGAAACATGTGGCAGTGCGGCCCAACTTGCGAAGGTGGGAGAGAGAACCCATTAAACAAAAATACCCGATGAAACACCACCACATTTCGGAATAAATGCGGAATCGGGAGAGGGACCTGTGACATCATGGCCATCAAAGGTGATGGAGATGCTAAGAAGCATTACATGCATACAAAACAAAGATTTATTCACTCTAAACTTTATAGAAATTTGTCTCTGCAAAGAATATGTTTTTTAGAACCTAGTACCAGCCAACTAAATAACAATACATTAAATAACACACTGCCTATATCCAAGATTTATCCTAAAGGTAAAAAAGTTTTAATGGTGTAAGCAAATACTAAAATAAGGAACTATGCTTGTATGCAAATGCACCTGCCACACAATTGAGCGATGATGATGCCTAACTGTTGCAACATACCTTGCGTAAATGGAGTCCCAACTGTCAATTGGAGATAAAAGATTGGGGCATTTCTAAATGTTTCAAAACTCAAACAAGATACGACGCAAAAACGTAAAACAATTTTTGTATACTGCAAATTAGCTTCACATAAAAGCTAACAACTTTCTAACATAAAATGAGAATTGACAGGAGAATCCGATCATAAGTTCCTGGCATAAAAAACAGTCAAGATATTTGACTGGCCTTGATTGCATGTGGGGAAATAGTAATAATAACATATAGGCTCGTCAATGGCCAGTCATCATCCAAGTACTATTTAGATGATCGTATTTGTAGCTAAAGACCACTGGAGATGCAATCTCTGAATTTATTAGACTTTATATATAGTAGACAATCTTCTTAATAAACATAAGAATCACTCAGTAGCTATCTATAAGTATAACAGTTGAACAAAAAAGTTGCATTATGTAGGCACTACTCTCAAATTTTAACCAGCTCACACATGAAACCATGCTACAATGTAACCATTATGATGAGCCAAACCTGATCTAAAGCATGAAGACTACCCCTACCCCACAAACATAGCACCTTGGAGAGATGTGCAAAGTCAAATATGAATAACTCTCCTAAAAGGGGACACTGATATCGAATAATACCTTTGGCGCACGGTGTTCAGTGGGATGCATATCCAAGTCGCTCATACCCGTCTGGATATGTGCCTTGCATTGATGGCACATATTTTCCTAGAGTTTCCCAGCATACACATAGTTGTAATTCTTTGTACAAATACGCAAGATGGCTCAGTATAGTATGTGCCCTGTACTCCACAAATCATAGGAAATGATCTTGAGCCCGCACCGATGGTCAGGTTCACCACATGGACCACTGACAAGCACGACAGAACAGCCCAGTTAGTTCGGCCACAGTTGGGTGCACATGCCAGCTTTGGCTACACCTGAATCAAATGCCGTTTTACTACTATTTTTTTAAGTAAAACCAAAATACCATTTTATTACCAGCATTGTATATCTCAAATCTAAGTACCGAACTAAACAGCGCATTTATATGTCGGCGTTCTGGGATCGGGGGTACCCAGACCTGCCTGCGGCCCAGCGTATGGCCCACCTCGACGGCCTGATATGGCCTGGCAGCAAGCCCACCCCAAGACAAGACCCTCGTGAGGGCCCTGACCTCGTGAGGGGAACGACACCAAGACTTCCAAGGGAGCAGCCTCCCCAGGCTGCCTCCCGAGGAGCGGAGATTCCTATGTAGGCGCCCGGCCTCAGGAGGCTGCGATGACGTGAGCCGTGACGACCAAGGCCAGGCGGGCGCCAGCGGGCGCAGAGGGGACAGTTTCCACTTTGGTGCTAAGGAGGCAAGGGCGTACGCGGGTTCCCAAGGGATCCCCCAACGGTTTCCATTCCGGTGCAACAAGACCAAGACCACGAGCTCAGCAGGACGGATGTCATCGCCGAGCCCACCTCTGCGTCACGTACAGTTGCCTTGCAGGCGGAGACCACCTTTAGTTAGGATAAGTTATACCTCCTGCCCCCTTTCAAATTTGGCCATTGTGGGATCCCTTCCCGCCTGTGCGATAAGGGAAGAGGACCAAGGCCACTATAGATAGGGACTAGCCTCCATCGTAGAGAAGGATTGATCGACCCACAGCCAGGAGCCCTTGCGAGGCCGCTCACCACTGTACTTGTTCATCCCCTTAACCTCCTTGTGAGGCCAATCCACCAAGAGTAGGAGTAGGGTTTTACATTGCAAGGTGGCCCGAACCTGGGTAAATCTCTGGGTCCGTCTCCTCGTTCGCTCGCACGCATTCGGCAAGGCTAGGCTGTGGGGTGGCGAGCTTGAGGCTTGAGCTGGTTGGGATCTTCGCACACGCCCCAGGGTTCGAACTTTCTTGGGTCCGCAGAGCCCCAATTCCGACATTTGGCGTGCCAGGTAGGGGCGTGTCGGAATCCTCCCTCCAGTTCCGCTTCGTCTCCGCGTCGTCGCTCCCATGGCCAAGGCTCGCCGAGCTCGCGCTGAGCGTCGGGCTGCTCGCGTCACCCAAGCGGCACCCATGGGCCACAGCGTTCCACACCGCTCCGCCCCTCCTGCAGCTAACGCTGCCATCGACCCGGCTGCGCACGGGCAACAAGACTCGTTGCCGCTGCCCACCGTGCGGTGCGACGGCCGCGCTGGTACCACATCCCTCGCCCGCGTCGCGGTGTCATCCTCCCGCGCACGCCGCAGGCCAGCGAATGCGTGAACCGAATTTCTCATGGCGCGCGAGCTGCTGCGTTATCGCCCTACCAACGATCGCTATGGCGACTGGCTGGGTCGCTTCGCTGAGCCAGTCAACGCCGCCGACAAGGCCCCGTTGCTCTCCACCGGGGCGGCCTCGGGGGCTCCCGCCCAGAGAGCCCCCGACCTGACGGGGGTGACGAGGGAGGCGCTCGGGCACCGCTTGGCGGCGTGCTTCGATGCGCACCCTCACGAGCAAGGAGCACGGCGCAAGGCGCCAGGCTCGCGGTTGTTCATCACCAGCGCGATCGAGGAGCTTCGGAAGGCTCGAGCCATACGTGGCGAGCATCGCCCTGCACCACCCGATGCGGCTGCCGCCCCCGACGTGGGCGACGGGCTGTGCATCTATGTCGGCACCCTGTGGAACGGCCGTGTCCTCACGGGCGGTCTCCACCAGGACTGCCGCGAGCAACCTCGTGAGGGGAGCTGGCGTGGTCAGCCTTGTGAGGTTGCCTGGCATGAGCAACCTCGCGAGGCACGCCATCAGGCTAGGGGCTACCACGAACAAGCGCCCATGTCTCCGAGCTGGGCGTTGCCTGCCTGGAGATGAAGGGTGGAACAAGCGCCCATGTCTCCAGGCCGGGAGTTGCCTGCCTGGAGACGGAGGGTGGAGCAAGAGCCCATGTCTCCGGGCCGGGCGTTGCCTGCCTGGAGACGGAGGATGGAACAAGCGCCCATGTCTCCGGGCCGGGCGCTGCCCGCCTGGAGACGGAGGGTGGAGCACTCGCCCATGTCTCCGGGCCGGGCGTTGCCCTCCTGGAGACGAAGGGTGGAGCACTCGCCCATGTCTCCAGGCCTGGCGTTACCCGCTTGGAGACGGAGGGTGGAGTGCCCGTAAAGGACGGCCGGACACCTCGGCAAGGCACGCTGGGGTGCCATGCCGGGGGCCAACCTCGCGCATACCGAGAGGGTCCGGCACCGGATCCCGTCCGCGCCGCAAGGAGTCGCGGCGCTATCACGGCGACAGCGTACGCCTCCAGGCCCTCAGGAGCCGGGGACCTCATTCCGAAGCGGGTCCTCCCCAGAAAGGGCGCCCGTGGGCTCCCGCCCCACAGGAGGACCCACTCGGAGCCTGAAGCGCCCCAGGCCCGCCGTCGAGCGCCTGGGGACAAGGGATGGGGTCCGCGTCCCGGAGGCATGGAGCGCCCTACTCCCCCCCCCCCCAAGCTCTACCCGTGACACTCTCACATAATATGAGTGGGATGTATATGCCCGGGGTCCCCCGAGGACGCGGAGGGGCCCCCACCCACGCCGAAGTGGAAGCCCCGTGTTCCGCGCTGGTGGACGACACAGTCTTACAACTACTATGCCCATGCCTAGTGGAAGCCCCATGCTCCGCGTTGGGGGGAAGACTAGCTTAGCTGCCGGACGCGGTTGTTCTTTGCTCTGTTCTGTAACTGAATTTTCCGTTTTTTGGAATAAAGTTTGAAGTTTTCGCGTCTTTATTCGGAAAGAGGGGTGGGAATTTTTCTCCTTGCAGTGTTTCCCGTCTTGAGTCTCGTTTCTCCTTGCCGGCTTTCTCTCTTTCTCTCTCGCCCCGCGAGCGGGGGCTGGACACGGTGTGCACGTTGAGCCAGCCCCATCGGTGTTGAGGTCCTCCCCCGAGGACCCAGGTCACAATAGCCGCGGGCCTGCCCTCGCGCACCTCGCCAAGGTTTTGGTGTCTGAATCCTCGCGCGACGCTCTCAAGCGAGCCAGCAGGCACGCATAGCCCGAGGCCCCTGTCGAAACATTCGCCTCCTGACCTTGGCCGCGTCTCGGCATAATGGTAATGACCCACCCCTCCTCAGGGGTGCGGCCTACGACGAGCAAAGGAAAGGCGACGCAAGGGAGTACAACGTTACTCGATACATCATAAAGGGGTTTCTTCCAAAATACTTTCACTTCCCCGCAGGGTCATATTCAAAATCTTGACAGGTAAAACAGGAAAAAGACAACCTAGGGAGATGTGCTGTCACCATCGCCGTTGTCGCTACCACCGCCGTCAGACCCATGTCCCTCGACCAAAGGCTGGTCCTCGCCCCCAGCGGGGGAAAACTCCGCGATCAGGTCGTCCACATGATCCTCCACCCAGTCCCCGAGGGCACCTTGAATCACCCCGGGCACGGCGGCTATGACGGATTCGAAGTCGAATTTGGGGTCGAAGCGAAGGACGTGGCTGAAGACGCGCGAAGATGCTGATACGTGTCCATCGTATCTATAATTTTTTATTGTTTCATGCCAATATTCTACAACTTTCATATACTTTTGGCAACTTTTTATACTATTTTTGGGACTAACATATTGATCCAGTGCCCATATACTTTTGTTGCATGTTTTTTGTTTCATAGAAAATCCATATTAAACGAAGTCCAAACGGGATAAAAACTTACGGAGATTTTTTTTGGAATATATGTGAATTTTGGGAAGCGGAATCAACAGAAGGCGGTGCCCGAGGGGCCCACAAGCCATAGGGGCGTGCCTTGGGGGGTAGGGCGCGCCAGGGTGGCTTGTGGTCAACCTGTAAGGCGGTTGGTGCCCTTCTTTCGCCGCAGGAAAGCTAATATTTGGATAAAAATCGTGTTAAAATTTCGGCCCAATCGGAATTACGGATCTCCGGGAATTTAAGAAACGGTGAAAGGCCAGGATCTGGAAAGGCAGAAACAGAAGGAAACTAAGAGAGAGATCCAATCTCGGAGGGGCTCTCGCCCGTCCGCCGCCATGGAGGCCATGGACCAGAGGGGAAACCCTTCTCCCATCTAGGGGCAAGGACAAGGAAGAAGAAGAAGGAGGGGGGCTCTCTCCCCCTCTCTCCCGGTGGCGCCGGGGCCATCATCGTGACGGCGATCTACACCAACAACTTCGCTGCCGTCATCACCAACTCTCTCCCCCTCTATGCAGCGGTGTAACACCTCTTCTCCCCGCTGTAATCTCTACTTAAACATGGTGCTCAACGCTATATATTATTTCCCAATGATGTATGGCTATCCTATGATGTTTGAGTAGATCCGTTTTGTCCTATGGGTTGATTGATGATCATGATTGGTCTTAGTTGCATGTTTTATTATTGGTGCTGTCCTATGGTGCTCTCCGTGTCGCGCAAGCGTGAGGGATCCCCGTTGTAGGGTTTGCAATATGTTCATGATTCACTTATGGTGGGTGGCATGAGTGACGGAAGCACATACCCGAGTAAGTAGGTTGTTTACGTATGGGAATAAAGAGGACTTGATACCTTATAATGCTATGGTTGGGTTTTACCTTAATGAACTTTAGTAGTTGCGGATGCTTGCTAGAGTTCCAATCATAAGTGCATATGATCCAAGTAGAGAAAGTATGTTAGATTATGCCTCTTCCTCATATAAAATTGCAATAATGATTACCGGTCTAGTTATCGATTGCCTAGGGACAAATAACTTTCTTGTGACAAAAAGCTCTCTACTAAGACTAACTTAGTTGTTTCTTCATCTAAACAGCCCCTAGATTTTATTTACGTGTTCTTTATTATCTTGCAAACCTATCCCGTTACACCTACAAAGTACTTCTAGTTTCATACTTGTTCTAGGTAAAGCGAACGTTAAGCGTGCGTAGAGTTGTATCGGTGGCTGATAGAACTTGAGGGAATATTTGTTCTACCTTTAGCTCCTCGTTGGGTTCTACACTCTTACTTATCGAGAAAGGCTACAAGTGATCCCCTATACTTGTGGGTTATCAGATGCCCGCGCGAGGAGGTCACAGCTCTTCTCTTCCACGAGTTGGCGGACCTTCTCTGCCTCCCCCCCCCCCCCCCTTCAAGGCGCTCCACAATCCTGGTGAAGAAGCCAAGCTAGCCGGCGTCATCAGGAATGAGCGGACTGGAGACGCTCTCATTGTAGATACTGTTCAGGGCTTGGTGGGCCCTCCTCTCGAGGGCCTGGAACATCTGGGAGCGCGTGTGCTGCAATCCCCGGGCGCGGTTCGCCTCGTCCGAGGCCTTCTCCGCGTGGGAAGTGACATCCTCCACTTGCGTGTAGAGAAAGGACAGCTCAGCTTCGGTGGCGGCCTGGGCGTCCACCGCAGCTTTTTCACGTTGCTCCGCTGCGGCTAACTTCTTCCTGAGGCCGTCAGCCTCACCTTTCAGGTCGTCGTGCTGCTTGCAAAAATGGGACTCCTAAAGCTTCATCTTCCCGCGGTAGTCCTTGGCGAGGACCCGACGAACCTCCGCCACCTTCTCATCGACCTCTCCCTAGATCTTTGCCTCCCGGGAGGCGAGGGAGTCCTCGGCGACAGCCACTTGGCGCTCCATCACCTCCAGCCGCTCGCGCTCCAGGCTTTGTTCCAGTGCTTCCAACGTCAGTGTATACTCAAGTGTGCGGAGCCTCGCTTCGCCCGTGGACGGTCTACCCGCCGAGGCAGCGAGCGCAGCCTTACGCGCCTAGAATTGCCGCTCGAGGGCGACATTGGAAGCTTGAAGCTCTTCCCCGCGCTTCTCTGCATCCTCACGCCGGCAGTCCGCGGCCCGGGCTTCCTCAAGGGCACGATCGCGGGCCTCCCTCGCAGTGACGAGGGATTCTTCGGCTTTTGTGCGAGCATGCTCGCGTTGCAAATGACCGAGGTTGATGGCGATCTCGAGCCGGCGCCATTCGCGCACCAGGCGCAACCGTTCCGCCTCGAGGCATGCGTCGACGTCGTTGAGCTCGGCCCCAAGACGGCCTAGCACACTCACCGGGCCTTGACGGAGGCCGTGTCGAGCGGCGCTGCGACCGCAAGCGAGCTCTAGTGCTCGACCGGGGTTTTCCTCCGCCCCCCGGTCGGCAGGGAAGGCACGTGAAGGGCCACCCATCTCTAGCAGGGATCCGGGGGCTGAGGGTCCACCGTCTGGCCCCCGGGCCCGGGGCTGGGCCTCATAGGAACTCGCCCCCCGCTCAAAGAAGGCACCGACGCCCCGGGCGTCCAGCTACCAGGAAGAATCGTCAGGGGAGGCCGCGGCACTGCCCCCGCAAGCCGGAGGCCACGCCTGAAGAGGAACGCCGGAAACTCGGGCCCAAGGCCCCCCAGGGACGGCTTGGGCCCTGCAGGCACCTCCCCACGCACGGTCATGCGGTTCGCGGGGCACAGAGCCGCCACAGGCCTAGCATCTACGGGAGGTGGTGGTCGAGGTGCGCTCTTTCCTTTGTCAGGAGGGGACCTGAGGAGCAAAGACTCAGAAGTGCACGTCATGCAGAAATCAAAGGAGGTCGTGCGCTTACTCATCCAGGGTGATCCACTTCCTCTTCCTCAGGGTTCCCGGGCCGGGCCATTGCGGCCCCCGGGCTTCCTCCTCCCCCGGCGCGCGTAGGAACCGGGGGACGGCTCGCTGGTGTCCGGCGCATGGTACCCTGCGGCAGGAGCAGCGGTCGTGCCTCCGGGCGTGGCATCACCCGCGCCACTTGGAGGGACGGAGGCGGACGCTTGACGGGCGAGCGGCTCAGGGCGCTCCTCCGCAGTCGCACGAGGGGCGCTGACCTCAGGGCCCCGAGAGGCTGGGGCCGCCAAGAGGAGGGCGTCGCAAGGGTCCGCATGGACCTCATGAAGCAGCCACCACTCGTCGAAGCGTGGCATCTTCTGGGCGAAGGCTCCCCTGTTCGGGTAATTGTACAAGGGGAGCCCTTCCGGAGAAAGTACGGCGGGTTCCCCGCCAGTCAGGAGGCGGAGCACCTCGCGCAGCGAGCTGGAAGGAAGGGAAGGCACCTAAAGCATCATGGCATCGTCAGGGCCGACAAAGGCCCACATGGGGCGAGAGTGGCGTTGGAGGGGAGCGATTCGCCGACGGATGAACTCCCTCACCACCATCGCCATCGTCACGGCCACCTTCTTCAGGACGGCCAACTTGGCCATTACCCGCGCAAGCTGCGGATCGACAAGCTACGCGTGTTCCCAGCCGGGGCTTGGCTCCGCGGGGGCTTCCGGAGCTTGGAGCAGGGGGTTGTACACAGTGGCGTCGACATACACCCACTGCTTCCGGAAGCCCTCCGTGTCCAGATGAAGCTCGACGTCGAGGGCCGCGCCCGCCGTCGCATCCGCCGCCCGGAATGACGCGCACCCCGAGCACTGCCCGCCGGCGACCATCTGGAGGGAGAAGAAGTGGCGAAGCAGAGCCACGGACGGGGAGATGCCCATGAAGGCCTCACACAAGAATGCGAAGGCGGACAGGAGGACGATGGACCCAGGGTCGAGATGCAATGCGTGAACCTGTTAGTGCGTGAGCACGTCATTGAAGAAGTCTGAAAATGGCGGCAGCAAGCTAGAGAAGAGGGCATGGAGATGAAGGGGGATGTTGGTGGCTTCCAGATCCACCGGAAGCCAAGAGGCGGGCCAGATCTTCATCGCCTTCCACTCATTGGTGCCGGCGGCGGTCTCCCGCCAGACCTTATCTAGCCCTTCGAGATTGAGCACGGAGGACCGGCCCAGCGCGGGCTCTGGCCCCGGCTGGGGTTGTGAAGCCATCGAAGTCCTGCCCCTTTTCTTCTTGGGAGCCATGGCGGAGGGGCAGGTTTGAGCGAGCGCGAGACCCGGCGAGGAAGGCGTGAGCTTGCGGAGGAACGGGGAGCAGAAGGAAGGCGCGAGGTGGGGCAATGATGGCTCTGCTGCGTGCGCCAGGCTTTTTGTCAGTCGGGGCGGTTACCGAGGTGACATGGGGAAGTGGAGACGTCCGCGTCCTGTCGTGCGCCACGCATCGAGCCTGGCCCGCATGCGATTGGGGCCTGCGGCTCTTCGGCCTTCCTTCCTTGGCTTTGCCCCGAAGCCAGCCCGTGCGTGCCTTGGGCCCGGGGGCTACTGTCGGCGTTTTGGGATCGGGGGTACCCAGACCTGCCTGCCTGCGGCCCAGCGCGTGGCCCACCTCAACGGCCCGATACGGCCTGGCAACAAGCCCCCCCAAGACAAGACCCTCGTGAGGGCCCTGGCCTCGCGAGGGGAACGACACAAAGACTTCCAAGGGAGCGGCCTCCCCAGGCTGCCTCCCGAGGAGCGGAGATTCCTATGCAGGCGCCCGACCTCAGGAGGATGCGATGACGTGAGCCGTGATGACCAAGGCCAGGCGGGCGCCAGAGGGGACAGTTTCCACTTTGGTGTTAAGGAGGCAAGGACGTACGCGGGGTCCCAAGGGATCCCCCAAAGGTTTCCATTCCGGTGCAACAAGACCAAGACCACGAGCTCGGCTGGACGGATGTCATCGCCGAGGCCACCTATACGTCACGTCCAGTTGCCTTGCAGGAGGAGACCACCTTTAGTCAGGATAAGCTATACCTCCTGTCCCCTTTCAAATTTGGCCGTTGTGGGATCCCTTCTCGCCTGTGCGATAAGGGAAGAAGACCAAGGCCACTATAGATAGGGACTAGCCTCCATCATAGAGAAGGATCGATCGACCCACACCCAAGAGCCCTCGCGAGGCCGCTCACCACTATACTTGTTCATCCCCTTAACCTCCTCGTGAGGCTAATCCACCAAAAGCAGGATTAGGGTTTTACACCGCAAGGTGGCCCGAACCTGGGTAAATCTTTGTGTCCGTCTCCTCGTTCGCTCGCACGCATTCGGCAAGCCTAGGCTTTGGGGTGGCGAGCTTGAGGCTTGAGCTGGTTGGGATCTTCGCACACGCCCCAGAGTTCGAACATTCTTGGGTCTGCGGAGCCCCGATTCCGACAGTATACATATATAATTGTACAAATTTTTAACAGGCAAGTTACTGAATTTAGCTGCACATGAAAAAAATATCTTACAAATAATTAACAGACCATTTCTACTATTTCTGGTCCCAACATAATAAACAGCTGCCAACATCCAATTTTAATTATTTCTGGTCCCAAAATAATTAACCCCGGTTCTTAATTCTGTATGCAAAGTTAATCCAAGTGCCACAGAGGTCCATTATTCAGCATAATTTTACGTAATTTTGTTTTTGATGTTCACTACCCATCTGATTTACTCAAATGGGCATCTCTATCAAGGAAGATTAACATTATAATCAGCATATTCGGTCTGTAGCTATTTGTTTCTTATCACATATGTGCCATCACGTTATTGTTGACCCAAAATTCTTGTCCAATTTAATGCGACCCACCAGCCGCAACCGTATTTCTGTAGCGCACGCCAAACGCATATAGCTGCATCGCGCAATGCATTTACCGTACAACTTCTCCATCTGTTCTTCTCCCATCCTCTTCTAGTCCCATACCAACCGCGCCGCCCCATTGCTTGCTTGTCACCATCGTGCCGGTGCCCACCACTCACCCGGCGTTTGTTTTGCCTCTGGCTGGAGGAGGCCACTCCAACTCACCCATTTTACTGGAGCATCAGTGGTTATTCGTCCTCCGCACCCCGCCCATACCCAAGCCCCAGATCTGCCAGTTATCACTACCCATCTGATTTACTCAAATGGGCATCTCTATCAGGGAAGATTAACATTACAATCAGCATATTCCGTCTGTTGCTATTTTTTTCTTATCACATATATGTCATCACGTTATTGTTGACCCAAAATTCTTGTCCAATTTAATGCGACCCACTGATGTCTACTACGCAACTTTATTTTTGTAGACTCGTGTTGGGCCTCCAAGTGCAGAGTTTTGTAGGACAGTAGCAATTTTCACTCAAGTGGATGACCTAAGGTTTATCAATCCGTGGGAGGTGTAGGATGAAGATGGTCTCTCTCAAACAACCTTGTAATCAAATACAAGAAATCTATTGTGTCCCCAACACACCCAATACAATGGCAAATTGTATATGTGCACTAGTTCGGCGAAGAGATGGTGATACAAGTGCAATATGGATGATAGATATAGGTTTTTGTAATCTGAAAATATAGAAACAGCAAGGTAGCAAGTGTAAAACAGCGAGCAAAACGGTGTATAAATGCTTGGAAACAAGGCCTAGGGTTCATAATTTCGCTAGTGCAATCTCCCAACAATGCTAACATAGTTGAATAATATGATCATCCCTCAACGTGCAACAAAGAATCACTGCAAAGTTCCTATCTAGCGGAGAACAATAAGATGAAATTGGTGTAGGTAGTAGAACCACCTCAAAGTTATTCTTTACGATCAATCTATTGGGCTATTCCTATAAGTGTGACAAACAGCCCTAGAGTTCCTACTAGAATAACACCAATGATACATATCAATAAACCCTAATGTCACCTAGATACTCCAATGTCACCTCAAGTATCCGTGGGTAATTATGCGACATGCATCAAACAATTTCAGATCTATCATATTCAATCCAACACAAAGAACTTCAAGGAGCACCCCAAGATTTCTATCGGAGAACGTGGTATGAAAACGTGTAATCAACCCCTATGCATAGATTCCCTATGTCACCGGAATCCGCAAGTTGATGCCTCAACATATATCAAGTGAATCAATAGAATACCCCAATGACACTATGGGTATCCCACGCAAGACGTACATCAAGTGTTCTCAAACCATAATATTCAATCCAACATAACGAGATCTCAAAGGTAAAGTTTCAATTCATCACAACAAGGTAGCAAGGGAATAACATCATATGATCCGACTATATTAACAAAGCCCGTGATACATGAAGATCGTGCCATCTCAAGAACACGAGAGAGAGATATTGAATACATAGCTACTGGTACAAACCATCAGCCCCGAGGGTGGACTACTCCCTCCTCGTCATGGCCTCTGCCGGGATGATGAAGATGGCCATCGGAGATGATCTACCCTCTCCGGCAGGGTACTGGAACGCCTCCAGATTGATTTTTCGTCGATACAGAGAGTTGCAGCGGCGGAATGAGGAGTCTTTATTTCTAGGGTTTCTCGTATTTATGGGATTTTTCAGTGTTGGAATCACGCCAAACGGAGCCACGTGGGCCCCACAAGCCATCTGGTCGCGCCCCTAGGCCGGGGGCGCGGCCGGTTGCGTGGTGGCCTTCTGGCACATCCCCTCCGGCAGGTCTTCACTCCAATGTTGCTTATGTCCTCCAGAAAAAATCACAAAAAAGTTTCGGGTGATTCCGAGAACTTTCATTTTCTGCACAAAAACAACACCACGGTAATGTTGGGGAACGTTTCATGGGAAACAAAAAAATTCCTATGCACACGCAAGATCTATCCATGGTGATGAGCATCTACAAGAGGGAGAGTGGATCTACATACCCTTGTAGATCGCTAAGCAGGAAGCGTTAAGAAACGCGGTTGATGTAGTCGAACGTCTTCGCGATCCAAATCGCAAGCCGTCCCGCGATCCAATAACGATCTAGCGCCGAACGGACGGCACCTCCGCGTTCAGCACACGTACAACTCGATGATGATCTCCGCCTTCTTAATCCAGCAAGAGGGGGAGGAGAGGTAGATGAGTACTACGGAAGCACGATGGCGTGGTGACGGTGGTGGTGGTGTTGTCCCGGCAGGGCTTCGCCAAGCACAACAGAGACGATCTAGTGGAGAACATATCTAGAGGGAGAGAGAGGCAGCCGTGGCTTTTTAGGTTGGGGGCTGCCCTCAAAAACCTCTAGTATATATAGGAGGGAGGGAGGAGGAGGCAGCCCTAGGGTTTCCCTAGGGGTTCGGCCGAACCACCACCACGGGGGAGGAGTCCACCTCCCACAAGGGAGGTGGAATCCTAGTAGGACTCCTCCCCACTTGGCCGCTTCCCCACCCTTGCGCAAGGGCCTCCTAGAGGCTGGCCGGCCAGCCCACCAGGGGCTGGTGCGCCACCTCCTAGGCCCATGTGACCCTTGGGGTGGGTGGGCCCCACTTGGTGGACCCCCCGGAACCCATTCGTCACTCCCGGTACACTACAGGAAGTGCCCGAAACTTTTCCGGAGACCAAAACGGGACATCCTATATATCAATCTTTACCTCCGGACCATTCCAGAGCTCCTCATGACATCCGAGATCTCATATGGGACTCCGAACAATCTTCGGTCATCACCATACATAACTCAATACTACCAAAACATCACCAAACGTTAAGTGTGCAGACCATGCGGGTTCGAGAACTATGTAGACATGACCGAGACACCTCTACAGTCAATAACCAATAGAGGGACCTGGATGCCCATATTGGTTCCTACATATTCTATGAAGATCTTTATCGGTTGAACCTCTATGTCAAGGATTCAGTTAATCCCGTATGATGTTCCCTTTGTTCTTTGGTATGTTACTTGCCCGAGATTCGATCGTCGGTATCTTTATACCTAGTTCAGTCTCGTTACCGGCAAGTCTCTTTACTCGTTCCGTAATACAAGATCCTGTGGCTAACACTTTAGTCACTTTGCTTGCAAGGCTTATTGTGATGTTGTATTACCGAGTGGGTCCTGATATACCTCTCCGTCACACGGAGTAACAAATCCCAGTCTCGATCCATGCCCACTCAACATACACCCTCAGAGATACCTGTAGAGCATCTTTATAGTCACCCAGTTACGTTGCGATGTTTGATACACATAAGGTATTCCTCCGGTGTCAGTGAGTTGCATGATCTCATGGTCATAGGAACAGATACTTGACATGCAGAAAACTATAGCAATAAACTGACACGATCATATGCTATGTTCATAGTTTGGGTCTTGTCCATCACATCATTCTCCTAATGATGTGATCCCGTTATCAAATGACATCTCATGTCTATGGCTAGGAAACCTTGACCATCTTTGATCAACGAGCTAGTCTACTAGAGGCATACTAGGGACACGGTGTTGTCTATGTAACCACACATGTATTTGTGTTTCCAATCAATACAATTATAGCATGGATAATAAACATTTATCATGAACAAGGAAATATAATAATAACCACTTTATTATTGCCTCTAGGGCATATTTCCAACAGTCTCCCACTTGCACTAGAGTCAATAATCTAGCTGACATCACTATGTGATTTACATTGTAATGAATCTAACACCCATACAGTTCTGGTGTTGACCATGTTTAGCCCTTGGAAGAGGTTTAGTCAACGGGTCTGCGACATTCAGATCCGTGTGTAGTTTGCAAATATTTATGTCCTCCTCCTTGATGTAATCGCGGATGGAATTGAAGCGTCTCTTTATGTGTCTGGTCCTCTTGTGAAACCTTGGTTGCTTGGCCAGAGCAATGGCACCAGTGTTGTCACAGAACAGAGTCATTGGGTTTAGTGCACTGGGCACTACTCCAAGATCTGTCATGAACTTGTTCATCCAGACACCTTCCTTCGCCGCCTCCGAGGCAGCGATGTACTCCGCTTCGCATGTAGAATCAGCTACCACGCTCTTCTTGGAACTGCACCAGCTTACCGCACCCCCATTGAGAATAAATATGTATCCGGTTTGAGACTTATTGTCATCCGGATCAGTGTCAAAGCTTGCATCGACGTAACCCTTTACGACGAGCTCTTGATCACCTCCATAAACGAGAAACATGTCCTTAGTCCTTTTCAGGTACTTTAGGATATTCTTGACCGGCGTCCAATGTTCCACTCCTGGATCACTTTGAAACCTTCCGGCCATACTTATGGTAAGGCTGACATCAGGTCTTGTGCACAACATTGCATACATGATAGAGCCTATGGCTGAAGCATAGGAGATGACACTCATCTTTTCTCTATCTTCGGCAGTCACTGGGCATTGAGTCTTACTCAACTTCACACCTTGCAATACAGGCAAGAACCCCTTCTTGGACTGATCCATTTTGAACTTCTTCAAAACTTTGTCAAGGTATGTGCTCTGTGAAAGTCCTATTAAGCGTCTCGATCTATCTCTATAGATCTTGATGCCTAATATGAAAGCAGCTTCTCCTAGGTCCTTCATTGAAAAACTCTTGTTTGAATATTCCTTCATGCTTTCCAACATTTCTATATTGTTTCCAATCAGCAATATGTCATCCACATATAATATTAGAAACGCTATAGAGCTCCCACTCACTTTCTTGTAAATACAAGCTTCTCCGTAAACTTGTATAAACCCGAACGCTTTGATCACCTCATCAAAGCGAAGATTCCAACTCCGAGACGCTTGCACCAGTCCATAAATGGATCGCTGGAGTTTGCAAACTTTGTCAGCATTCTCTGGATCGACAAAACCTTTCGGTTGCATCATATACAACTCTTCCTTGAGGAAACCATTAAGGAACGTTGTTTTGACATCCATCTGCCAAATTTCATAATTGAAAAATGCAGCTATTGCTAACATGCTTCTGACAGACTTAAGCATCGCTACGGGTGAGAAGGTCTCATCGTAGTCAACTCCTTGAACTTGTGAAAAACCCTTTGCCACAAGTCGAGCTTTATAGACGGTGACATTACCGTCCGCGTTCGTCTTCTTCTTAAAGATCCATTTATTCCAAATGGTCTTGTGCCCTTCAGGTAATACTTCCAAAGTCCATACTTTATTTTCATACATGGATCCCATCTCAGATTTCATGGCCTCTAACCATTTCTCGGAATCATGGCCCATCATCGCTTCTCCATAGCTCGTAGGCTCATCGTTGTCCAACAACATGACCTCTAAGACAGGGTTACCGCACCACTCAGGAGCAGTACGTGCCCTTGTCAACCTACGAGGTTCGATAGCAACTTGATCCGAAGCCTCATGATCACCATCATCAGCTTCCGCTTCAACTGATGTAGGCTCTACAGAAACATCTTTCTGCGCCGCGCTACTCTCTGGTTGAAGTAAAGGTTCAACAACCTCATCAAGTTCTATTTTCCTCCCACTCAATTCTTTCGAGAGAAACTCTTTCTTGAGAAATGACCCGTTCTTAGCGACAAACACTTTGCCCTCGGATCTGAGATAGAAGGTGTGCCCAACCGTCTCTTTTGGGTATCCTATGAAGACGCATTTCTCCGCTTTGGGTTCCAGCTTTTCAGGCTGAAGCTTTTTGACATAAGCATCACATCCCCAAACTTTAAGAAACGACAACTTTGGTTTCTTACCAAACCACAGTTCATATGGCGTCGTCTCAACGGATTTCGATGGTGCCCTATTTAAAGTGAATGCAGTTGTCTGTAACGCATAACCCCAAAACGATAGTGGCAAATCGGCAAGAGACATCATAGACCGCACCATATCCAATAAGGTTCGATTATGACGTTCGGACACACCATTACGCTGTGGTGTTCCAGGCGGTGTCAATTGTGAAACAATTCCACATTGTCTTAAGTGACTGCCAAACTCATAACTCAGATATTCTCCTCCTCGATTAGATCGCAGGAATTTAATCTTCTTGTTACGATGATTCTCAACTTCACTCTGAAATTGCTTGAACTTTTCAAGCGTTTCAGACTTGTGTTTCATTAAGTAAATATACCCATATCTACTTAAGTCATCAGTGAAGGTGAGAAAATAACGATATCCACCGCGCGCCTCAATGCTCATCGGACCGCACACATCAGTATGTATGATTTCCAACAAGTCACTTGCCCGTTCCATTGTTCCAGAGAACGGGGTCTTAGTCATCGTTCCCATGAGGCATGGTTCACATGTGTCAAGTGATTCAAAATCAAGTGACTCCAAAAGTCCATCAGCATGGAGCTTCTTCATGCGTTTTACACCAATATGACCTAAGCGGCAGTGTCACAAGAAAGTGGTGCTATCATTATCAACTCTACATCTTTTCGCATCAATGTTATGAACATGTGTATCATCACTATCGAGATTCAATAAGAATAAACCCCTCACAATGGGTGCATGACCATAAAAGATATTACTCATATAAATAGAACAACCATTATTCTCTGATTTAAATGAGTAACCATCTCGCAATAAACAAGATCCAGATATAATGTTCATGCTTAACGTAGGCACTAAATAACAATTATTCAGGTTCATCACTAATCCCGATGCTAATCGAAGAGCGAGCGTGCCGACGACGATCACATCAACCTTGGAACCATTTCCCACGTGCATCGTCACTTCGTCCTTTGCCAGCCTCCATCTATTCCGTAGTTCCTGCTTTGAGTTGCAAATGTGAGCAACCGAACCGGTATCAAATACCCAGGCACTACAACGAGAGTTGGTAAGGTACACATCAATAACATGTATATCATATATACCTTGTTTGGTGTTGGCCGCCTTCTTGTCAGCCAGATACTTGGGGCAGTTCCGCTTCCAGTGACCAATTCCCTTGCAATGAAAGCACTCAGTTTCTGGCTTGGGTCCAGCCTTGGGTTTCTTCACGGGAGGGGCAACTGCTTTGCCACTCTTCTTGGAGTTACCCTTCTTGTCCTTGCCATTCTTATTGAAACTAGTGGTTTTATTGACCATCAACACTTGATGCTCCTTCTGAATCTCAGACTCAGCGACTTTCAACATCGCAAACAGCTCGGCGACTGACTTGTTCATCCCTTGCATGTTATAGTTCAACACGAAGCTTTTGTAGCTAGGTGGCAGTGATTGAAGAACTCTGTCAGTGATCGCCTCTGGTGGGAGAACAATTCCCAACTCCGCCAGACGGTTGGAATACCCAGACATTCTGAGCACATGTTCACTGACAGACCCGTTCTCCTCCATCTTGCAAGCATAGAACTTATCGGAGGTCTCATACCTCTCGATCCGGGCATTCTTCTCAAAGATAAACTTCAACTCATGGAACATCTCATATGCTCCATGACGTTCAAAACGTCTTTGAAGTCCCGGTTCTAAGCCATACAACATTGCACATTGAACTATTGAGTAATCATCAGAACATGCCTGTCAGGCGTTCGCAACGTCTGCAGACTCTACTGGAGCGGGTGGTTCACCGCGCAGTGCATCAAGGACATAAGCCTTTTGGGAAGCCGTGAGGATAATCCTCAGATTACGGGCCCAGTCTACAAATTTACTTCCATCATCTTTCAACTTAGCTTTCTCTAGGAACGCATTGAAATTCAGGGGTGCTACTGCGCGAGCCATTGATCTACAACATAAATTTTGCAAAGACAACTTAGACTATTGTTCAAGATAATGAGTTTAGTTAATCATATTACTTAAAAAACTCCCTCTCAAATTGACATCCCTCAGGTCATTCGAGTGTCACATGATCCAAATTCACCAACCCAAGTCCGATCATCACGTGAGATGAGGTGGTTTCAATGGTGAACATCTCCATGTTGATCATATCTACTATATGACTCATGCTCGACCTTTCGGTCTCTTGTGTTCCGAGGCCATGTATGTACATGCTAGGCTCGTCAAGTTTAACCCGAGTGTTCCGCATGTGCAACACTGGCTTGCACCCGTTGTATGCGAACGTAGAGTCTATCACACCAGATCATCACGTGGTGTCTCGAAACGACGAACTTTCGCAACGGTGCACACTCGGGGAGAACACAAATTTTATCTTGAAATTTTAGTGAGGGATCACCTTATAATGCTACCGTCGTCCTAAGCATAATAAGATGCATAAAATGATTAACATCACATGCAAATCATAAGTGACATGATATGGCCATGATCTTGTGCTTTTGATCTCCATCTCCAAAGCACCGGCATGATCTTCATCGTCACCGACATGACACCATGATCTCCATCATCTTGATCTCCATCAACGTGTCGTCATGAGGTTGTCGCGCCAACTATTTCTTCTACAACTATTGCTAACTTATAGCGATAAAGTAAAGCAAAAACGGCAAAAATAAATTAAAGACAACCCTATGGCTCCTCCCGGTTGCCATACTCATCGACATGCAAGTCGTGATAATCTATACAAAACATGATCATTTCATACATCACATATATCTCATCATGTTTCTGGCCATATCATATCACATCATACCCTGCAAAAACAAGTTAGACGTCCTCTAATTTGTTGTTGCATGTTTTACGTGGCTGCTATGGGTATCTAGCAAGAACGATTCTTACCTACGCAAAACCACAACGGTGATATACAAGTTGCTATTTCACCTTCTACAAGGACCGCCTCTGTCGAATCCGATTCAACTAAAGTGGGAGAGACAGACACCCGCCAGCCATCTTATGCAACAAAGTTACATGTCAGTCGATGGAACCGGTCTCTCGTACGTGGACGAGTAAGGTTGGTCCGAGCCGCTTCATCCCACAATACCGCTGAATCAAGAAAAGACTAAGGAGGGAAGCAATCTGAATATCAACGCCCACAAACTCCTTTGTGTTCTACTCGAGATCTCATCTACGCATAGACCTAGCTCTGATACCACTGTTGGGGAACGTTGCATGGGAAACAAAAAATTTCCTATGCACACGCAAGATCTATCCATGGTGATGAGCATCTACGAGAGGGAGAGTGGATCTACGTACCCTTGTAGATCGCTAAGTGGGAAGCGTTAAGAAACGCGGTTGATGTAGTCGAACGTCTTCGAGATCCAAATCGCAAGCCATCCCGCGATCCAATCACGATCTAGTGCCGAACGGATGTTGTATTACCGAGTGGGCCCTGAGATACCTCTCCGTCACACAGAGTAACAAATCCCAGTCTCAATCCATGCCTACTCAACACACACCCTCGGAGATACCTGTAGAGCATCTTTATAGTCACCCAGTTACGTTTCGACGTTTGATACACACAAGGTATTCCTCCGGTGTCACTGAGTTGCATGATCTCATGGTCTTAGGAACAGATACTTGACATGCAGAAAACTATAGCAATAAACTGACACGATCATATGCTACGTTCATAGTTTGGGTCTTGTCCATCACATCATTCTCCTAATGATGTGATCCCGTTATCAAATGACATCTCATGTCTATGGCTAGGAAACCTTGACCATCTTTGATCAACAAGCTAGTCTACTAGAGGCATACTAGGGACACGGTGTTGTCTATGTAACCACACATGTATTTGTGTTTCCAATCAATACAATTATAGCATGGATAATAAACATTTATCATGAACAAGGAAATATAATAATAACCACTTTATTATCGCCTCTAGTGCATATTTCCAACAGGTAATTCTGCTGAAAACAGCGTCAGTCCAGGTTAGTTCTAAACAAATCATATAAAGTGCATCAAAACCATATAAAAGTATTGTAAACATAAGTGAATATGGCATGAATACTTCATAAATTATCGATACGTTGGAGATGTATCACCCACCAGCCGCAACCGTATTTCTGTAGCGCACGCCAAACGCATATAGCTGCACCGCGCAATGCATTTACCATACAACCTCTCCATCTGTTCTTCGCCCATCCTATTCTAGTCCCATACCAACTGCACCGCCCCGTTGCTTGCTTGTCACTATCGTGCTGGTGCCCACCACTCACCCAGCGTGTGTTATGCCTCTGGCTGAGGCCACCCCAATCACCCGTTCTCCTGGAGCATCAGTGGTTATTCGTCCTCCGCATCCCGCCCCTACCCAAGCCCCGGATCTGCCAGTTACAAACACTTTCTTTCTTTGAATCCCCATCGCAGCTCACCCCAATCTTAGCTTGAATGCCGCTCGAATCATGTCAATCAGGCTTGTAATAGTCAGTTTTACCTTCAGTGGAAATAATTAAATTTTCTACATACGATCTTTCAGGATTGAGAGTCTGTCAAGTCAGATCTGCCCCGCTCATAGTCATGAACAGCCCTGAAAATCCCAGTAGTTCCCCCATCGAAGTTGCTATTAGAAATCCTAATAACCAAGCCAGACGGCAAGCAGTTAACCAAGGCTGCCCCACACTCGCTTCCAGGATTTCATCACAAAAGTTCGTGCGGTAGCTTCCAAGTTAACAAATATTAAGAGACGACTGGCCAATGAAACTGGTTTTGAAGGCCTGCTTGAACTTATGATCACACATAAAACGAACCTGGAATTTAGTGCATTGCTGATGAAAAGGGTTGATCGAGACACTTCAACAATTGTCATGGACAACATGAACTCGTTCACAATAATTGATGAAGATGTATATCTAGCTTTTGGTATACCACAAGATTTAAGAGGACGTTCACATAGGAAACATAATAGCTTGAAATTAAAACACTATGAACAAGCACGTGAGATGATTCAACAGAACAGAGATTCCGCAGTAACTTCCTTCTCTCAATGCTAATTTATCTCTAAAAAATTCTCAATGCTAATTCTTGTATCAGGAATCATACTCACCTGAACGAACCTGACTAAGGAGCTTCACCTTTTAATTACACTGACTTATTCCTGTGAAACTGCTGGATGTACAAGATTTCATGAGAAAGACCCATAATATGCATAAGATATTTTTCTAATGGAATAATTAATTCATTGCTAGCTTATGTAGGTTGTAGCTTCCTTATCTAAGAATATGGGAGAATATTTGATGCTCCCACACACAAGGTCCTCCCATGCTCCCACTCTTCATAAAATATATTTAAATATTTAAAAAATCCCGAAAAAGCATTGTATTCTCTCCAAGGAAGACAAATCTTGCCATATTGATCAATTTTTTGTTGAAAAAAATAGTACAATACCATAGGGAAGGAAGGATGTTTCACATACGGTCCCAACAACTAAGACACATTGCGCAGACCACCATGTACAAATTAGTTGGCTACTCATTTTAGCATGGCCAAATATAAAAGGAAGAAATGGAACGATTTAGCAGTATTATAAGTCGCCTAGAGAATTCTGTTTGTTGGGGCAGTAGTTATGAAAAGCAAATGGAACTGTTCAGTGACAGAAATACGAGAAATACTGCCAATTACATCTCTTGGAAACATTGAGAAACGTCACTAATTAAATAGACTAAAGAATATACTATATAATAAGCAGTTCTAAATAAAGTAACATTTGCAAAAAGCGCTAAGCGATGAACCATAGATCACCTAATAAGTAGATCATCGAGTTTGTTAGAATAACATAAAAGAGTTACTTTTGTTCATATGTGCATATAATGTGGCACATAGCATAATGATCTAAAAAAACTGCAGTAAAACAATAGTAGCTTTCACCTGCTTTAAAAATCCAATATGCAGATGATGTTTCAGACCGTGTTTCACAAACAGACTAAATCCCCGTGCACCAGCTGCCTCTATAGAAAGATACACACTCCTTGTGTACCAGCCGCTTCTGTAGCAAAAATGCTCTTTGGAGGACGAGCTCCATGGAGCTCGTTTTTTTGAAAAATTTGAAAAACATATTTTTAAGTTTCAAAAAATTCTGAAAAAAATCATACACGTTCATACGGATGTATAATACATGTGTGTGAAATCTGACGATGAAATACATTAGGTTGAGAGCTACACAAAAAAAAAACCGTGTTTTTTGAAAGGGCGAACAGTACATTCACTGTTCGCCGAAAAAATGGAGGAATTTGTCTTTTTTGTGTAGCTCGCACCTTAATGTATTTCATCGTCAAATTTTACACACATGTAAAACACATCCATATGAACGTGTATGATTTTTTTCAGAATTTTTTGAAACTTAAAAATATGATTTTTGAATTTTTCAAAAAAACGAGCTCCATGGAGCTCGTCCTCCAAAACGCCCCACTCCTTCTGTAGCAAGAAGTACTTCTAATAAAACAGATCGCAGCAAAGGAGGCACATACCTAAAGGAAAATGTGTATGAGAACATGACAACGGGAGAAAATATGATTCCTTTCCCCTCAGCTCACATAGTCACATGCGTTCATCAAATGTGTGGCAGCCAGCAAGATCACAGTGATAAGTACAAATATCACCAATCTGACAATCCATATAGGCCAATGACAAGAATCCAGCTTCTTCCTTCCTGAGCTACCCGTAGTACACAGTACCATGCTTTCACCATGTGCACAAGCTTGCTCTCGCTGCCCATCCAACACAAGTCATATCTCGTCAGCTGAAACCATCAAGCAAACAATACTAAGAACATGAAGCAGTAATTGATACCTTATGCTGGAGCACGGGGAGAAGCACGTCGTATCAGCCATAGGCCTTAGAATCCACGTTCAGTGCACCTATTAGACATCAAAATCGCCTATGTTCGAGTGTGTTGTTCCGCTGAGATGAATCAATCAAGTCGTGGCTAGCTAGCTTCCGCGGAAGCATTCACCTGCCTACTAGCTTGCTCCTTGTACGTGTGCATCATCTCAGCAGAAACTAATCAGCCGGCTAGCGTGGCTAGCGACTCCAGCGTACGTGCTCTGACGGAAAGATACACACGTTCGAGCAGACGTTTGACATGGGCCTGTGGCCAACAATGATGGTCTTACTTTGGGTGGTGACGGAGTGGATTAGGACAGATGCTCGTCGATGTAATCATCCAGAGGCCTCCCTGTCTTTCGAATGACGCAGGCGGCCGCACTCGAAAATACGGTCATATTGGGCACCGAGGAATGGGACGGCGGCAAGGATATCCTCCTCATCGACCTTAGGGAAGGCGGTGGTTGAGGACGACGATCATGTAGACTTACGCGGAGCCGGTGGGGGTGGCCAGGAGGGGAGGAAGAAAGCCAAGGAGTGGGCCATCGTCAAGCTTGCCGAGGAGGTTAGTTGGCGGATCTTGGCAACGTGGGCAGGGGAAATCGGCGGCGGCGAGGAGAAGTTGGGGTGCGAGAAAACCCTAGCGAGCTGAGAGATAGCGTGAGGGGTCCCGAGAGAGGCAAGGGCACTGGTTTTCTTCGATCAGAGTGCTGAGTGAAAAAAAAGGTGAAGGAAACATGGGAGGTGGGGTTCATTCCAAATAAAAAAACGGTGGGAAGATATCATACGTGTGAGAGGTGGGATCGATGAAAAGAATCGGTGGGGAGGGGGTGAACGAGTGAACGAAACAAACGAGGTACAAACTCCTATCTTAGGAGCAGAGATTAGGAAAAAAATGTTGACTATTTGATTGTGATTGTGATTTCATAGTATAGATAATGATAGAAAATAAATGCCGTAATGCGTGGGATTAAATATTTGTTATTGTTGACTATTTGATTTATTTTGGAAGGTTATTAAGAAAAATCTTTTGTCTACGTTTTAGGAAGGTGATCTCACATATATGGGAGGTTTTAAAATTTTCAATTACCTTACATGATTTAATTGAATGGACACCTGTCAAAGCAAACACACACAAATGGAAGGAGGATCATACGAATTAATTCGACTTTTAGTGGGAGGGAAAAATCGAGTGGGGTGGTGGTGGGAGGTGAGACGAAAATAAACCAGTGGGACGGAGTGGTGGGAGGTGAGACGAAAAAAAAACAGTCGATGGTGGGAGGAGAGACGGAAAAAATCGATGAACGCCGGCTACCAACTCCCCCTTTAGGAGTAGAGATTGGACTTCACAACTATAGTTAACCCAAATGATAAGTGACACACGTGTGGCTCAAAGTAACACTATCCTCACGTTTTTACAACTAAAATTGCCATCCGAGAAAAAAACGAAACCCCAAAAAACTAAAATTTGTCATCCAAACAGAAAATCGGCATGCTTTACAACTAAAGTTGTCATCCCCGGGTAATTAAAGTTGGCATAAAAAACGTCAGGGCGGAATTGCTTCATGTCATACGTGCGGATTGGGGGTAAGTTTTCTCGAATACGCACGAGCATGCGTATCATATATTAAAGAAGAGAAGGGAAGACTCTCTTTGCGTTTTGTGTTACAAGTTATTTACAAAGTGCCTTGGAAGTGCACTCCACCCGTACATATATCTAAGGCCTATCCCTTAGAGCTTGCCAGCGGCGAAGCTACGTGTTAGCTGTGGGGTCAACTGACCCCACAGCTTTTCTGAAAATAAGCCTAAAAACACTGTTCAGTTACTGTTCACCATGAAGAAAAAAAGTCCAAAAAATACCATTGACCCCACAGATACTTTAGGCTGGCCTCGCCGCTGGAGCTTGCCCACCTTGCTAGCTCCGCGAGGCATTCATCTGCTTCCTCCAACAGCAGACTCGCTTGTCTCCATACCTTCCCTTCACTACCGACTTGCTGCATGACATGTCTTGTGGAGGGTGATGCTCTGTTAAAGACCACGGCGTTACGGTACTTCCATAGTTCCCATAGGATTAGGAGGCAGATCGCATGCACCATCTTCCGGTGTGGTCCGGTCTCCTCCTGCCTGATGCACCATTCCGGCAAAGTCTCACCCTGAGTGAGGGCTCTCTCTGGCTGACCCATGGCCGTGCAGATCCGCGTCCAAATATCCTATACGAACACACATCCAAGCATAATATGGCTCATTGTTTTGGCCTACTGGTCGCATAGCGGGCAGGCCTCCTGGTGCGGCAATCCCCTCCGGACCAGCCTGTCGGACGTCCAGCACCGGTCCCTAATGGCCAGCCAGGAGAAGAAGCGGCATTGTAGGGGTGCCCTCGACTTCCACGAGGAGCTGGCCGTAGGCGCAACTTCCAGGCCTGAGAACTTAGCGGCATAGGCGGACCTTGCAGAAAACATGCCATCCTTCTCCCACGCCCAAAGCATTGAGTCCTGCCCATCGACCTCAATCTGGAAGCCATCCACTCGAGTCCAAACCTCCAGGAACTGGTGTAGCGCGATGGAGGTGAGCTCCGGTCCAATGTCGCCCACCCATGTGTGGTTTACCAACGCGTCCGCCACCGTGCGTGTGGCCCTGACCCTTCCCGGGACCTTCTGGTATAATAGGGGTGCTAGCTCTGCAATCCGCCATCTCTCGAGCCATCTGTCCTCCCAAAAGAGCGTATCCTTGCCATCTCGTACATTCGCCCGTGCCGCTGCACGGAAGAGGCCCATTGATTCTGCCGACACAGTTATCTCGAACTCAGCCCATGGTCTTGATCGATCCGAGCGCTGCAGCCATGGCCATCTAGCTAGCAGGGTCGTGTTCATCCATCGCAGGTCAGGTATTCCCAATCCACCAGCCCACTTGGGGCGGCACACCAAGTCCCACGCGGCCGCGCAGTTGCCGCCCCTCGACTCCGCCTTGCCACACCACAGGAAGCTTCGATAGATCTTAGAGAGTGCCGTTAGGATTCTGGGAGGTATGGCCATGGCCAGCATAGCATGTACTGGGATTGTGCTAAGCACCGAGAGGATGAGTAACAAGCGTCCACTTTTGGGCATATTTGCCGCCTTCCAGTTGGGTAGGCGACCCGCAAACTGCTCCACTAGGTACTGAAACTGGGCAACCGAAGGCTTTCGGATTGTGAAATGGAGGCCGAGGTACTTGCAAGGGAAGGATCCACTCTCTCATCCGAGGAAATTGCAGACCGTCTCAAGATCCTCTGGAGAACACCGGATTGGGAGCACGGCACTCTTTGCCAGGTTGACTCTGAGCCCTGAGGCTACACCAAAGATCCGCAAGACCTCCCGGCAGGCCTGCGCTTCCGTCTCCGTGGGTTTTAGGAAGACCATGACGTCATCCGCGAACATGGACACCCGCTGGTGGGCTCCTGATCTGGCTAAGGAGCTGAAGATACCCCGCTGAGTTGCCTGCGCAAATAGGCATTGCAGCGGCTCCATGCACAAGATGAAAAGCATGGGGGATATCGGGCCCCCCTGTCTAAGTCCACAGCCGTTGTGGATGGTATCTCCGGGTACTCCATTAATTGTGATTCTCGTGGATGAGGTGCACAAAAGTCCAGAGATCCAGTCGATCCACCTCCTACCAAAACCCATCCGCGCCATAACTTCCAGGAGAAAAGGCCACTGGAGCGAGTCGAAAGCCTTTGAAATGTCGAGCTTGAGCAGAACCGCGGGGTCCCTGAGGGCATGTAACCGACGTGCCGTGCACTGGACTAGCATGAAATTGTCGTGCAATGAGCGTCCGCGGACAAAGGCGCTCTGGTGGTTTCCCACGAGGAGTGGCAGCTCCTCGACCAATCTTGAGGAGAGGACTTTGTCGAAGATTTTGACAGCGTCATGGACCAGGCTCACTGGTCGGTAGTCCTTCAGGTCCACCGTCATCACTGCCTTGTTGATAATCGCTAATCCACGCATATCGCCACGAAAGAACTGATCCATCGCCCTCATGAAATCGTCCTTGATGATGGGCCAACAGGTCGTGTAAAACCGCCCAGTAAAGCCATCCGGGCCCGGTGCCTTATCCAATGGCATTGTCTTGATGATCCTCTCTACTTCCTCCGGTAGGAACGGCGACTCGAGGTGGGCCAAGTTGCGGCGCGGTAGGTCCAGCCGCTCCAAAGCAAGGCCATGTCCACGCACGGGCAGGGCGCCAAGAAGGCCGGATTGGGGGTAAGTAGTTGTTGTTGGTTCGACGTGTGACACGAAGTAGCTACGCCCGAACGTGTAGTCAGTTTTAATGTTCGCCCAAACATGATCGTGTGGGCTGGCTCCTGACTAGGACCGGACGAATCGTGTGATCGGATGTCCATTATGCCACACGTGTGATGAATATCGGGGTCCTAAAAGAGCGAACCGCTCCAGTAGCCAACATAGCAACATGGTTACGTATACACCAAACGCACAAACGCGGCTGTGCTGTCTCACACTCTTATTGAACGGCAAATTCACGCTCACCTTAATTATCTTTTGATAGCTTATGTACATATCCTGGGAAATGCGTCAGCTTGTCAATCCAAAACTATTTTCTAGATGGAGCTATGCACTTTCAGTTAGAGAGTAAGTCCATCGTGACACTACAGCGAACTTGTACCCTTTTTTCCGGCACCCCGCTGCACACGCGGCCACCCGGTTGGCGCCAGTCACCTTCTATAAAAGCCTCCTTTGCCAATCTCCTCCTCTCACTAGAAGCATCAGAGCTCCCCCGGAGACCTTCGCCAAAGCACCCTCCGCGCATTGATCGATCGGTTGAGCGAGCATCATGGCACCCGGCATCCACCATTTCCTGCTCCTCGTGGCGCTCCTCCAGCTGCTTTCCACCACCTCCGCGGCGACCGCCGGCGACGTCGCGACTGGCAGCGAGAAGGTGCACGTGGCGATCTACTACGAGTCGCTGTGCCCCTACTCGATCCGCTTCGTGGCGAACCACCTCTTCAAGGCCTACACGGATGGCCTACTCGACGCCGCCGACCTCACCCTCGTCCCCTATGGTAACGCCGTGGTCGGCAGCGACGGCACCATCTCCTGTCAGGTGTCTCTCCTTTCCTTCTTCATAGGCCATAGCACAAGATTCTCATTCCGTTTCGGACACGCGGATCCAGTGCTCTTCGTTAATTGCTGATGCTGTTGAGCTGTACCAAATTTCTGATGTCCATACTGACGCTGGGATATTGGCTTGTTGCAGCATGGCCCCGATGAATGCCTTCTCAACACCGTGGAGGCTTGCGCCATCGACGCCTGGCCGGATGTGGTAATTTATTCACACCCCATCTTAATCTCTGCTCGCAGCTTCACCACCCAACGTTTGCGACTGCATGTGGTTCCCAGTACAACAGTGCGCGTGCACTATCTGCACGATACAATAACGATAGCGAGTTTTTTAAAAAAAATTGGTAGCAGTTGTTTTTATGCAGAAAGTGCACCTCGGTTTCATTTACTGCGTGTCGGACCTGGTGATGAAGAACAAGCACCGGGAGTGGGAGACGTGCTTCGAGAAACAGGGGCTTGACCCAAAGCCAGTCACGGAGTGCTACAACGGCGAGCGTGGCCACAATGTCCGTCTCCGTCCCACTTTGCATCCGCGTTTGTTGCATCATCCACATGCATTTATATGTGCTGAATTGCTAAACCAGTGTTGGCATTTTGCATGTTCCATCCAGCTTTCGCTCGAGTATGGGAAACAGACACATGAGCTCGTGCCTCCGCACCAGTTCGTTCCATGGGTGGTGGTCGACGGCAAGCCGCTCCTCAACGTAAGGGACCGTTTTCTTCGTTTTTGCGATGGGACAGTTTCATCTCTGAATTTCACCATATATGCATAAGCGTCCTTGAATCATTCCTGTCTCGGTATCAGGATTACCGGAACTTCGAAGCTTACATGTGCAAGGCGTACAAAGGCTATCCCCTCAAAGCGTGTCGAAGCCCGGGCCTGGAGGCAGACAACGATGTCTACGGCCAACTTTGATCGTGCTGATGATGATGCCATCGGCAAAGATTAGGATTGTCCTGCCAGATGGTGATAATAATTGATAAAATATGTTTCCTTTTAGGGATCATACATAGGGCAGTACAATCTCTCTGTTAAGGTTAATAAATTGAGTGGTTCCGCTCCTAAACTGATCTTTTTCTAGAAAAACAAGAAAAAAAACTTGACATTTTCATTGATTAATAAGAAGGTTTAGACAAAATCCGCAATGTAGCAAAAGAGAATTGAAAGGGGCTACTCTCGCAACATAATAAAACTCAGGTGCTTGGCTCCCGCCAACACCCAAAGATGGGGCTCCTCTTTGATTTTTGCAATCACAATGACGATCGGGGCTGCAGAGTTGTGAAAAATTCTTGCAATTCGCTCTTTCCAAACTTCCCATGAGAAGAGCATCATCAAGAAGGCGATGGCCTTCCGGTTACCACCATTCACCGCCTTGTGCCACCAAGCCTTGACAGAGTCTTCATGTTGCCAAGTCATAGGTGAGGAGTCCTGGATCCCTAACCAAGTGCAAATCTCTTTCTAAATCCGGATTATGAACCTACATTGAAATAGGAGGTGAGCTGCAGATTCTTGCACTTGTTTGCAGAGAGGGCAAAGTCCGCAGTGTGGCTATTCCCGCCATTGTAACCGATCGGCCATCCACACCTTGTTTTGGAGGATTAAGCAGGCAAAGAATTTGCTTTTTTGTTGATCCCACATCTTCCAAATCGTAGCAAACATAGGACTAAATAAAGGTGAGCGGGGGCAAACTGAGCCATGTACGCCGAGCTGGAGGTGAGTTTCCAAGTTATTGTGTCATGCTTATCTTGGTGAAGGGTAATATCCGCAAGGTTGACCTAGACTGATCTGGTTTGTTGGGTTTACCGGAGGAATCAATAGCCCGATCCTGGAGTACATGCTTTGTTGAAAGAAAAAAACATTCAGCATACTCCAAAACTAGATCATGATAAAAAAAATTGAGATAAGTCTTATAAACGGAAACGAAGGAGCAGTTAGTACTAACTCTTTCAACAGAGCATGAAAAAAAACATTCACTAACTGCTCCCTCCTTTCCGGTTTATAGGACTTATCTCATTTTTTTGTTTTTTCGATTTAAAGGGCTTGTCTCCATCTCATTTTAAGATTTGAAGGTGCATTAAATCTTTGCATGTAAAAATTAAAAAGGAACGCACCAATGCATGCAATGTTCTTACTCATCTAGTGGCCAAACATGCATGCAGTGCAATTAATCCAAATTAATGCATTAATTTAATTTGGGTAATTTTGTAAAGTACGAGAAACATTCCTCCACTCACCATACGTCTTGGTTGATGAGATTTCTGATTTGAGCCCTGTAAATCGGAAAGGAGGAAGTAGAAATTTGCAGCCCTCTCGACTATGTTGAACGCCAAATTTATCATGCAAATTATGTCATCGCAGTTAGTGAAATGAGGCATTGGTGAAGGTGCGGCGCGCTCTAACTGTGATATTCAGAGAAATGTCGGTATGGCTGGCACGTCAGTGGGCATCGATGCGCCGGTTAAAAAGGAGACATTGGTTGTGTGGTGGCATTGTTCTTGGAGCAGGCAATCACATTGCATGATTAGGGGCACCATGGAGGAAGGAGTTGTAGACGAAGGTAGTGCATGTAGCGAGAACGATCTTGTGAAACAAGTGAATTGGTGCACCCAATGCATCGAAGGATTATGGGCCACCGGAGTGGATGGGCCAGATGGTTCACACGACAAGCTGCTGGAACATTTTACATCCTGCACAGAGTCATTCAATTGCATGAATAATCCTTTCCAAATATCATCGCCTGCACCTCTCTAGTTTCGTACTTCTACCGATCGATCCATTGAGCTGCGAGCTAGGGGTTAGTGTAATTTGCTCCGTCGTTTCGCTTCCTCCCTCTCCTGGACCACTCAACCTTCTCCCGTTTCACTCCTGCACTAACGCCATTGAAGCACGATCACCCCTAATGTCCTCAGAACTGAAAAGCCCAGAAAAGTCGTCATTACACCGGCAAGATCGTCAATGTAGCGTTGCCCGTTGTGGCTTTCTAGGACGTTGACACAGCCATCGCAAAGGCAAGATGACCGACTCTTTGTAACGACGACAATGCGCATATAAAATGGAAGTGAAGTGGCTGGGGTATCAGGGAGGGATAAAGATTCTGCCTTGTATTATTTTTGCAAGGAGAGTGTGGTTAAGGATTTTTTTTTCAAAACTATGAGTATATTTATAGCAAATTCGGACAGTATATGGCTGAATGCAAAAATGGCAAAAATATTACCCTGTCGGCCTGCGGTGGGCCGACGGGGGGCCTGTCGGCCAGCAGTGGGCCGATAGGTGCCTGTCGGCCTCCGGGCAACCAACAGCTGGCCCGTAACCGAAAAAGTCTTTCCCACCTTGCACGCAACCGAAAAAGTTCTAGTCGAATGTCCGCTGTGTTTCTACTATGACAAGCTGTTTGTCTCAACCTCTGCAAGTTACTCTCACTGCTAACTAATTCATCGAAAGATACACCTGGAGTTCCATGAAGCCCGGACTTCATTCTAACCGCACCTATCAAGACATCACAAGAGTCCTCTCGTGAAAATGGACGAGGATCACCCATCACTACGGAATTGTTAATGCTACCACAACAAGCAGTGAGGAGAAGAGGCAGTGAGGAGAAGTGCTGTGAGGCAACGGCATCTTGTATATAAAGATGAGGAGCACTGTGTTGTCGGTGCAAGAAAATAAAACACGCGCGTGCGATTCTGCCAATCACTACAGTCTGCCGTGCAAATCAGCTGCCAATCACTACAGTCTGACGTGGAAAGCAGCGCATTTTGCTGCACTGTGGGCATCGGAATCAACGTCTGCGCATGGGAAAAAGCGAGCGCATTTTGCTCTGCGTCCGGCCGAAGGAGCAGCCGTCGGTGGCGGCAGGCCCCGCCGTGCAAATCAGCTGCCAATCACTACAGTCTCCGTATGGTATGTGGTCTATTTGCACTGTGCAGGAATTATAATGCATTTAAGTGGAAAAAAACTTCAGTACAAAACATAACACCAATACCCGGTTACATGTCACAATGCTGGCCAATCAACAGGATACCTAATTAACACTGTGACCATGCACATGATGTACTTCACAGTCTATAAGTACCATCACTACGACAGATCACTACGGCAGAGGGTTGAAAACAATAGCAAGCTCATGATCACGCTCTTTGAAAGTTATGAGCACCAAATTGTTTACTTCAATAGACGATGCCCGAAGAAAATTACCGAAACCTTCCTTGTTTAACACCATTCTGTTACCCAAGCCAATAAAGTAGGAACAAGGAATGCTCACAGATATATCATCATCTTCAGAATCCAAAGTAATTTCAAGAGTTAAAGAACCAGTCCTAGGAATTGCGCAAAAATCCTTCAAACTCCTCACAACCATGCTCGGAATAACCTGACAAAAAACATCAAGTTATATGATGTTCAGCTTAGAAATTTTGAACAATATACTAGAGCAAAGAACAAATAAATAAACAGTAGCCAAAAACAAAGCTCACCATATGTTGACCATTAACATTCATCGAATCAATCCTATGAACAAAAGGAGTACACAATATGTAGTTGTCATCAAAGAGCTGTCGCGACATGACCCACGTTTGGTGATAATTCAGACTGACACCACGACTATAGAAACAACTGTCAACAAGTTCCCTCTGAGTTTCACTCAGATCCTCAAGAGCTACAAAAAAATAATTTCACAAATTGAGCAGAACAGCATAACGTATGAGCCGAAACAAAACTTAAAATCACTCAAAAAAAATTACTTACCAACACAGGGTAAAGGGAAC
Source organism: Elymus sibiricus (assembly GCA_039707655.1). Taxonomy (NCBI): domain Eukaryota; kingdom Viridiplantae; phylum Streptophyta; class Magnoliopsida; order Poales; family Poaceae; genus Elymus; species Elymus sibiricus. The sequence goes on from CM077669.1 coordinate 359,792,271, forward strand.
AACGTAACACCATCCCGATGAAAATCAACAGCAATCAAAGTTCCATAGTGCTCAAGCCTAACAGTCATCATGTCACGATGACGGAGACCATAATCATTCACAAGTTCCTCCCAGGAAGGACCATGGAATTTACTGCTCACCCGACCATGTGTAAACAGAACACCATATAAGTTACCCTCACTGTTGTGAAGAGCAAGATCAATATCTGTGTCACCCCTCCGAATAGCTAAAGCTCTGCACTCCTCAATGTACCGAGCAAGATGTGATCTAACACTGCACGGGACATACTACAAAAAGAATGGAAGCAAACATCATAATCATATAAACAAAGGCATTACAATACATTCCAAGGAAAACAACATCAACCATATGCCACAATCAGATAAACAAGATATATAATCTTACAACACGCCTTGAACAGCGACGATCCAGCACCACGGTGAAGACAGACGCAGAAGAATCAAACGAAGAACAAGGGCCAACTGGAGCTCGGCAAAAGGGGCAAGCCATTACAACCTCGCGGACTCCTTGCACCACCGGAACTCCTCCTCCGCACGCACAGAAAACTACCCCGTAGCAAAAAAAAATACCTTAGGCCGGCGGAGAATGCTACGATCTATTGTTTCTGCGGGTTGGATAAGAAAATGGGTGGACGAGGGAAGAGATCGGCATGGGGGTGGAAGCACCAGAGAGCAACGGGAGAGAGAAGATGAGCTAGCGAACAGGGGAGGAAGAAAGGAGTGGCTCGGTCGGGCTGAGCACTAGGAGGGTCGCTGTATGGGCCTATCCAGGGGCTGTCGGTCGCCCGGAGGCCGACAGGCACCTATCGGCCGCCCGCAGGCCGACGGGTACCTATCGGCCGCCCGCAGGCCGACGGGCCAGCTGTTGGTCGCCCGGAGGCCGACAGGCACCTATCGGCCCACTGCTGGCCGACAGGCCCCCCGTCGGCCCACCGCAGGCCGACAGGGTAATATTTTTGCCATTTTTGCATTCAGCCATATATTGTCCGAATTTGCTATAAATATACTCATAGTTTTGAAAAAAAAACCGTGGTTAAGGACACATAACGGTTGCCAAGGCAAAGACAAAAGAAGCGGAATATTCACCATCATAAGAATGGAAATAATATCTCGGTCATTTCTGACACACATTTCTAATTAGAATTATTTTTTATTTTAATTTTATTTTATGGCAACACACAGATATTCAACTAGTTTTGGTAATATTATAGTTGTTTATATCCGAGAAATCCTCCTTAAAAAACTATAATATTATTGCTAGACATACGCACAAATATGGTTATCGACTCGCTCGCTCACCATGATCATGGACCCATGTCATCGAGCGGAAAACAAAATTGCTAGACTTACGGACAAATTCTTACGGATGTTGGTTTACGGGGCGTTGTCCCAACTTCTTCCTGATTTTTCTCTAGGTTGTGGCTAGGTCTTAGTTAACTGACACTTAACCAGATCTCAGTCAAGTGATATAATATAAGAAGAAGAAAGAAAAATACTGAAAAGAAACTTTTTATATGAATCTCCATGCAAGATCAAAAGAATATGCATTGACTAAGAGATAACAAAGTCTCAGTCTACTCAGGCTTAGCAAAATTGTTTTCTCTATGGAACCCCTGATTTCCATACATAACTATAGCATTTTTCCGTGGAACAGGACTTTGCTTTTTTAATAGTATGGATTGCTTATCACATGTGTCATATGGTGGGTACGTACCCAAAAAAGTGAAGCAAGAGATGAAGAGAAAAAAGAAGGACCCCCCCTCCCCGGTGTCTCGTCCCCGGCCTGGCGACAGCCCGGCTACATCATCGCTGCCCTCCCTCGTCGGCAAGACCCATCCTCGCATCCCAAAGCCGCCTCCTCGACTGGATCCGCCCTTCCCCCGGTTCGATTTCGGCTGAGCGGCTCTCATGGATCTCAGAAGACGAGGTGGATGGTGCTGACCCGGAGTCGCCGCCGGCTCGCTAGATCTGAGGAGTCATCGTCGCCGAGGCGCGCACTGAGGTCTTCTTCTGGCCGGTCTCGCCTGGGCGTGTCTCTAGGATGGTTGGGGCTGCTGCGGGCCCGGTGCCGGCTCGGCCGATGGGTCGCTGCATCGCCGGGCTGGCTGCCTTGGCCCCTTCGCTTCCTCCTGTGTCACCCTTAGCGTGTGCGGCCGCCTCCGGTGGGCCGCTTCCGCCTCCTCCTGCCACCATCCCCGCAGGGTTTCAACCCCGCATCTTGCTGCCATCGAAGCTGCTTGGATCCACCACTACTGCTTCATCCTCCTCGGTCCCACGGCCCCGCCTCAAGTCAGTGGTTGTCCAGGAAGAAGCCTTGGCATCCAGAGGAGAGGACTTCCCGACTGTTGCGGACCGTGGAGGTTGGATTGAGGTGTAGGGTTGTCGAGTAAGCATGGATGCTACCAAGGTCAGGGATGTTGCACCGCCTATGCCTCTGGTGCCCACCCAGGCTGAGTGTGCCGCTTACATCAAGTGGATGGATGGAAGGTGCTTCTGTTGCCTCAGTCGTAAGCGCTTCGCTGCTGCCTATATGGAGCCGCTCAAGTGTTGGCGCTGCTACAAGAACTTCCACCTTGCCAGCCAGATCTCTGGTCCATCGCGGAAGCACCCCTCGTCGGCACCTTCCTCGGGACCTCGGTCTGGTGTTGATGATGATGTTCGTGGCGTGTCGGCCGGCCACGCTTCAAGGCCTCGTTCGTATGCTGATGCTCTCTTGGCATCGCCCATTGTAGATTGCTTGGCTTGTCCCGCAGATGGTTGCGCCCTCCATCATGCTCCCGTTAAGCAGGATCTTCTTGCTCCAATGTTGTTGGCTGAGATGGTGGACACTGTTTCGTGGCAGAATGATCCTATGCTTGATGAGTCTATGGCGCCATCTCAGGTATCACCCATTGTCATCTGTCTCGTGGGCTGCTCTGACTGATGTGATGAGATCTCTGATTGGTGTGGTGAGGTGTGGTTGGATCATGTTGTTTTTTACGGTGGAGGGTGAGGAGTCCGTCGACCCAATGTACTCGGAGGCTATGATCTCGATGCCTCGCCTCGGTGGCTGCTCCTCGACTACTAATGTGCAATTCCTCGCACATCTTACTCAAAGCTCGGGGGAACAAATTGCTTTCAACGTGGAGCACATGATGGGCGGTTCGGAGAGCCCACCGTTCTGATTGAGTCTCAAGTTGAGGTGAGCAGTGTTGATGCCAAGGTGACTCAGGTTGATTCCCCCCCCCCCCCCCCCAATTATCCTTGGAAGAATTTCTTGGCAAGGTTAATCGCATGGTCCCATCCCCTGTGCTTGGTACCCCCAAAGCCTTTGCGCGTGGAGAAGGATGATGCCTCTCACCCTGAGCGGCGTAGCGGCTGCTTGTAAAAAAAGAACATGGCGTGCAACATCCCGACGGCCAAACGCACGAAGTATAGGTTGTTAGAGGTTTTTGATGAGTTGCCAGAGGTGCGCAAAGTGGAGGGCACTGATTAAAAGATGAAAGCTTACCTAGACATGTACAAAAAACCGCTTTCGCCGCAAGTGATCGCGGCATTGAACACTTTGGCAGGCATTGCAGGGTGGTCGAAGATGAGCCTTGCCGGATGTTTCCCACAAAATCATGATAGCCCAGGATGCTTCCATGCAGCGAGGCTCGATACGGATAAGATATGTTAAGCGCGTAGTGGTTACTTCGGTTGCACCTGAGCCACGGGTAATGGTTTTGGGCCTTGGCGCCTTGTGTCAGGCTCTGACAATGTTCCTTGATGTCGCGTCTTTGCCTTCCTTATCTCCAAGCACTAGTGTTTTTTTCTATTTTTTGGGTTTTCACATGGTTTTCCTTAATTAACGGAAAAATATTAGGTTTTTGGGTCCAGTTTTCCTTATAAACTGAATCATCTTTCTTTTTAATGAAATGGATGAAAAAATATGTGTCATGTGGTCTCCGCGGAACAGGATGGTGCTGACACCGAACAAAACAAAAAAGAACCGGACTCATTTGCAAGCATCAGGCCTTCTTTGAAACACGCAAACGACTGGACTCGGTCTACAGGGTGTACAACATGACTTCAGCCCCCTACACAACCCAATCATATCACGTTCCAGACGTGTCACTTTATTATAGAGGAGAAGTAAACAAAACAAGCGGTGCAAACAGGATTAACACAACTCACATACATTTTGAAATGAATGCAACAGTACGTAGTGCGCCGCGTGCATGAGCATGCGCGGCGTCAGTCAACTGGTGTGACAACGGCGGAGGCCTTGGACGCCTTGGGCCGCACCGGCTGGATCACCAGCCCCCCGCCGCCGGGTCTCTCCTCGACGGTGTAGTGCAAGTAGGTCCCGAACGCCTTGTCCCACGTCACGAAGAAGAGGTCGGAGAAGTTGTACCTGACGCCGCGCGGCAGGTCGTGCACGCCGTGGTACGCGGCGCCGTTCCAGAGCGACTGCAGGCGGCGCGGCAGGAGGCACAGGCCGCAGTGGTTGTCGATGCCCTTGATGTTGCACAGCGAGAGGAAGACGGCCGTGGCGCGCGGCGACGACGACATGCCGGAGGCGAGGATGGCGAGCGACGCGCCGGCCGTGTCGGCGATGAGGGCCTCCACCGGGTGCCCGTACTTGGCGCCGAACGCGTAGGGCACGACGAGCCGGTGGTGCCACGAGTGGAGGTCCCGGTACAGGAACCGGCTGCGGTGCGCCAGACGGTGCCACGCGTAGCGGTACACGTCGTACAACACCACGGTCACCGCGATCTGACGCGCCGCCGTCAGGCACGACGACGCGGTCGCCGGCGAGTCGCCCGTGGTAGCTCCCCCTACTCCTCTCCCCGCTATAACCTGCATGCATGCATGCCAACACACGTACGGAACAAACGTGTCCGTCGATCAGAGGCTGTGTACAAAGCAGGACGTACGGATACGTGCATGCATGTGTGCATGAAATTTGCCGTGAGGCGTCGGCCGGTCTCGGCGAGGTTTTAGTTACCGGGGTAAGCACGGTGACGGCGACGAGCTGCATGAGGTGCTGCATGAGGACGTTCCCGAGCACGGCACGCTTGGACACTGTGTTCTTGCTGTCCTCCTCAGCCTTGGTGTTGAGCCTGTACTTGGCCATGACGCGTCCATGGCCAAGCGCCGTATGCACGCCGGAGTAGGTCCAGTACACGACGATGGGCACGACGGCAGCCACAGCTTCGTCGGAGAACCTCAACAACCCCATGTCGATCTCTTCGATCTACGAGGTGCACAGAGCACTCTAGCTAGCTAAGTATAGCTATAAGTAGGCACAGGCGTGATATATGTGTAACGACTATGTGTGTAGTTGCAAGCCAGGGATAAGTAGTGCAATATCCATTGTCTATACTAGCATGGAAAAAGCGCGGTGTACGCCGCGCCCGTGACCAATTCCGTCTGTATTTTATCGAAATAAGTCAGAAAACAACATGTATTATGCAAGAAAATAAAATAAAAAGAAGAATAGAAATTCTATTTTTACCCCATGAGCTACGTATGCACATAAGAAACATTAAATGATTTAATAAATTAAGTAAACCAGCTGGCCTATTAATATATGTTTTCCTTTCGTAAGTAAAACAAAAGCGATGGGCACCATAGACGATGGCAAGAACATGGCTATTCTTCTTGCGTAGGTAAACGCACAGAAGGAGAAGAAGTCTCACTTTTGGTAGGGATTGTTTTGGTATTTTTTCTTGATTACTGTTTACATGAATGCATAATGATGATTTACTGTTTTTATTGTTCCAGTTTATTTTGGTGTATTGTTCTTGGTTATAATTCAGTTAATATTTTGGTTTATGGTTCAGGTGAGTTAATGTTTTCTGTTTATTCATGTGTTGTTCCATTTCACTGGTTTTAATGTTCCGGGTTATTCGGGTTTGCTATTTCGGTTTATTTGGGTTATTGTTTTGGTTTACTATTCTTTGTATTTTTTAGGTAATTGTTGGTGCACTATTCACCGATGTCTTGGTGTAAAAAACAGTAATTGGTTAATAACTTAAAAATATTTTTCCCACGGGTTACTGTTCATGCAAATATACTGTTCCGGTCTATTGTTTTGTGCCTTGGCAGCACCATCACCGGAAAGGTTCGAGAAACGATTGACGCAACTCTGATCGGTGGAGAAATGATTTGTAGAAAAATTCTAGAGCTCCACTCTCCATATATGGATGTGAGGGTGGAGGGGGAGAGAAATGATGTGCAGAAAAATCCTATTTTTTGAACATGTATTTTTTTTTGGATCATTCTTTTCGAAAGGTACTGTTCATTGGTGGGTGTTGTTTATACATGTCTACCATTTATTGGTACTATTCATTACTGGCCACCTAAATGAATAGTAGAAGTGCAAAAAAAAGTCAAAAATGAGAAAAAAATGGAATGCTTCCATGTTGTTTTATTATTTTTATTATTTCGTTTTATTCGGGTGTATTATTCTCGGTTATAATTCAGGTACTGTTTGGTCTTATAGTTCAGGTAGGAAATGATGTGTAGAAAAATTATGAAGCTTAACTCTCCATATATGGACGTAAGGGTGGAAGAGGGGGAGAGAAATGATGCGTAAAAAAATCCTACATTTTTTTAAACATGTATTTTTTTGGTTCACTGATGGATACTGCATACATATCTATTGTTTAGAATTTTTAATAGGGCATCCCATTAAATGGTATTAAATTGAAATCTCTGTTCACCGTTTGCGTATAGTACTGTTCACCGCTACCGTCACTCTTACTGGTCGTTGATGTTGACGTGTGGCATTACTGTTCACTGCTACTATTCATTGATGTCGATGTTGCCGTGACAATGAACAGTGAATGTCAAAAAAAAAAGTCAAAAAAACCAGGAAAACTGAAACCTTGGCGCTTTAGTATATATCCATTGTCTATATGGGGTAATCGGTAAGCAATTTAAGTATCCCTTTCGAGCGTGCGAACAAGGGAGAGCGCCAGCCACGGTTGACCGAGCGATACATCGCCCTGCCGGTACACTCAAAGCTAGCACCACATGGATTCAGCAATGTAATTTCGTTGCTAGTCGCCGCTCAGTGCTGGACCTTAATTACCTCGTGGAACACCCATCCGTAATTAACAAGACAAGATGTCCGGGGCATGCCAATGGCGCGCCTCTTAACATGTTAGTAACAGTTGGCTGACGGCCTACTGTCCCTAGCATAAGAGTTCAGTAATTTACTTGGTAGTATAAAAAGTCAAGTTCATATAGACAAACAAAAAAGAGATAAGATTCATCAGTACAGTGAAATCTAGAAATGTTAAAAATTGGCTTTAAACGAACAAACAAAAGTTCTGGAAATTTACTTCAAACTTCACCCCTCGTGTATCTCCAAAATGCTTCGTTCAGATTCCTGTTCTGCATAGGTGACCTTGACAAGTCTTCTCACTTTCTTAGGGCATGAATTGCTTTATTTTTTGTTATATGTACATCTTCCACAAGGCTTTTAGTTTTCCTTCCACAAAGTGGTAACCTAAAGATAAAGATGATAAAGTACACATACCAGCCATTGTAGCTGGCAGTAGAGCACTAAGAGCAAGTACAATAATGGGGTTATATCCTGCTTACATGGCACTTTTGCCTATGTGGAGAAGAGAGACATGGAAAAATGGTGGGAGTGGGCTCTCATGCAAGAGCCTAACTATATGCGTACTCCTAGGCAAATGCAATAAATATGAAGAAAGAGATAGAGAGAAGGTGAGAAAAAGTAGTACTCTTATAGCCAACCTTATAGATAACCTTGTTGTATGAATGACTATAAGTGGTGACTATATATGGCATGGCAACACCATATAGCCAGCAACTGGCTATACTATTAACCATGCTCTAAAACCAAAGATTTACCACCGCCTCATCAATTCCAGAGCCATAAGAGCATGGTTCCAAGAGCTGGCTATATGAAGTGGACATGTCATATATAGCCAACCTAATAGCCCACTAGTACAATAGTTAGTCATACTAGTATGTTTTGTTATTAATATGTGGCCCACCTTTTACTCTCACAAAGTGTGTTGGAACACGTGCTATAGTCGGCTGTAATTCTACAGCCCGCTTCCCTTCTCTCTCCTCTTCTCTCTCTTCCAACTAGGCAAAAAACTGATGTGACATCTCTTATAGCCCGACTATGTCAGCCTATTGTACTTGCTCTAAATTGACAAAGAAAACACCAAACACCATCAACGCAGCGGCTGGGTGTACAACCTCCTATTCCGAAGAATTAAGAAGAAATAAATGACAACAAAGGGACCACCTATTCACCAGGTGCCAGAAACAATTTAACCGTCGGTTAATTTTTTTTGGACCACATGATTAAGTTTCGATGGTTGGTAGTCATCTTCAACCTTCAACTGCCTTTCTCCTTCCTCCCAGTCCAGTGCAGCTCCTCCCACCCCCTCATCCCGTCAGCCCTTTGACTTCCCTCCAGTTAGGACGCCGTTGCCGCGTCATCCCCGACTCCGGGTCACTCCCGCCTGGGGCCTTGCCAGCATCCCCATGCCTCGTTGCCCTCATAACAACGCAGCCATCTTCGCCCCAGGAGTGAATGCGAAATATTGACCAACACAAATCGTTATTTCAGGTAGCAGATGAATAGCAAAACAAGTACAACACAACAACTTGCAGAGGTGATATAGGTTTGTTAGACTATTTTGTGACGCTTGTCAATACATTCAATGTATTGACCCCTTGTGGCTACAACCTATTATGTTGCAGGATTTACGCACCATGAGTAAGTGACTAGGGTTACGATGTTTATATTCAACTTTTACATGTGTCGTTGATGGACTCGACGAAGATTATTTATTGTTTTTCTATGTATCTTATTGTAAGTCGGTCTTGACCTATGCAGGTGTGTAATATAGTGAAGTTTGGATCTGTGATGTAATACTTGCAATTTTGTTTTCCTTGGTATTTCATCATGTATTCTATGTGCTACCAATTGATCTAGGGACTAGCACAGAAAGCATAAAGATATCCTTATCTGGTTCGGATCGCTGAAAATCGTATCAAAGCATATGTCAGAACCAAACCTGATAGGATTCAAGTTTCCATGTTTATTGTGCTAGTCCCTAGATCACTTAATAGCGCACATAGTACAAGGTGAAATACTAAGACAAACCAAATGTCATAAGTATTACAACATAGATCCAAACTTTAATATAATACATGCATGCATAGCTCAAGGCTAGCTTACAAATAAACTACAACGGAGAACCAATAAGATATTCATGTAGTCCATATAAAATCTTGCAACATGATAAGTTGCACCGGTGATACATATATTGTCAAGTCACACAGGAATGATAATAATGGACCTACTTGTACATGCCGCTAACTCAAATGAATGGTTTGTGGCAATTTTGCAGAAAAGTTAGTTTGCCCTCATAAATACATAATACTCAAACTTTAATTATCTTGGTACAACTAATACATAAGATATAGTGCTCGAGATAACTCTATTGTTCTTCTCCTAGCTCTAACCTTCTATTGAGTTCATAGAGGGAGCTAATCCAACTGAGAGTGAGTCCCTCCTTCACTATGGCAATGGTCCTCCCCTTATATAGGTCTGGGGGCACCACAATGGCCCGTGAGACAGTAACTGATTATGAATCTGACTAGAGCAGCACCAACAACAAAAATAAACAAGACCATGGGAGCGACCCCAGACAATGTAACTCCTAGTACGCGGTCAAGGATGGATAGTGAAAATGCAGAGGCTTTGTGTTTTTAAATTACCAATGGTGCCATCTGAGCTCATGTTAAACTCATACCGGCCATGGACAATCCTATCATTCAGAGGTTAACAACACGTATACCTATTGATTTGTATTGCGAATCTGAAGAGGAAAAGAACACGAACAAAAGATAAGAAAAGGCATTGTAGATATCCAAGGCAGATAAGTGACCAGTTTGTAGACATCTCTGCTACCGTATAAAGTGGAGTTGATGGTGGTGATGAGTTCACTCCCGCCACTCCATTTCAATCTCCCTTGTCCATTTAGAACCTATCATACCCCTTCGGTTTGGAAGAGTTTGTTCCCCATTCTATCCTAATCTTCATCATCCACGTAAAACCAATCAGACTCTTCCGGTTTGAAAAAACACTATGAACAAAACAGTAAAAAATATGGTTGGTGAGCCATAACCACACACCTGCCTTTACATTCGGTTCAATCAAACCAGCAAGCGACCACCTCACTCATGTTTTTGAATGTGAAAGTATATTGTAAGTACATTATCAGTGCTCACATGGCTATGCAGTTATTGTGGTGTGGTGTTGTGTACTTGCTTTATTTAATTTTACAATGTTGCAAGTTCATTGGTTGTTGTATGCTAGTAATTCAATACAACTTTAATTTTTTGTAATTCCATAGCAACACACAAGCGTTATGCTAGTGTGAAACAGAAAATGCACATGACGAGTGATGTAGGAAGCTGCAAAATACAATGATCGGTAGCGCTGATGATCTACTATGGGAAATATCGGGACCAATGGAACATTAAGGGTAGCTAAGAGCAATTCCAACAGCCCCCTTAAGAAACTTCACGTAAAACTTACGAGATGGCCGTAAAATTTAGGGGAAGTTGTCACAGAATAACTTTTGTCAGTTCCCGTAAACTTCTTCCCCTAAATCAATTTTTATTTTATTTTAATTAAAAAAAAGATAATTGATGGCAAGGGATGACACGAGGAGGTGCGGTGGCCGCCACTTCCGGCGTGGGCGCGAGGTGGCGTGGCAACAGGCGAAGCAGTAGTGGCGTCGGCATTCCGACGATGTTTAGGGAAGCTAGGGCAAAAAAAAGCCTCTCCAACAGTTCCCTTTGTCATAACTTTTTGGCTAGATGATCTTCCCATAAACCTACGAAAAGAAAAGACTGATTTTATAGGATCCTGTAAACCTCTCCAACAGTTCTCGTAAAGTTGGCATAACTTTACGAGAAGATAAACTTGCAGAAAGAAAAGGTCAATTTCAGAGTATCTTGTAAAGTTATGGCCACTTTACGGATTGAAGAGGCGTTTTTTGCCCCAACTTCCTGTAAACGGTGGTTATTTTAGAGATACATGAGCCGTTGAAGATGCTCTAAGTTGACATGGACTCTCTCGTGGGCTGCAGTACTTCGTGTTATAGTGGTGAAGCTTGGTTTTATCCACTAAAATAAACTATTTATTGCTATCTTAAGTACCTACTATGGTGCGGAGTATTATAATCTCATTTGTGTTGCACTGTGTTAACAGATGTCCTGGTCATTGACGGGCTCTCCCTTCTAGCCCACCGGCCCCCGCATGCCTCTGTGCTCTCATCCTCTTCACCGCCCGCACTACCGCGCTCGGGCTCTGCGTCGTCCGACAGTCGTTTCTGGGTGTTCAACGACGATGACTCTAGATCCGAGGATGAGGATTCGGGCGCCCTGTCGCTAGGTACGCGCCGGTCGTCTTCGGCACCAGCGGCGGGGAAGGCCCGAAAGTTTGCACCGGGTGGGCGCGGATGCACGGTTCCGTCTTCGTCTCTAGAGTCGGGCTGGACTTGTGTGCGGGAGATGCACTTACCCGCATATCTGGTAAGCTTGGTAAGTTCTCGTTCCCCTCCCCATATGGTGGTGTCCTTGGTTCAAGGCCGTCGTTGCTTGGCGACGTGGAGAATGTAATGCCGTCCTCGCCTCCCTCGATGTCTTCCATGGTTTTGTCATCACCGGCACTTGGTGGTGGCCGGTCGTCGACGGTGTGTAGCGGGGAGGGTGGAACCCTAGCTACGGGTGGGGCTATGGTGGGTGATGGTGACTCGGACCGGCTGGTGGGCTGGCTTGCATCTAGGCCTGTTGTTGGGCCGGTGAGGGCCCGCTCTCGCTGGATGACTTTCCGCCCTCCCCCTTCTTGGTACAGGGGGTGGATCGGTTTTTGGTGGGTCGGGCTGGGCCTGTTTGTGCTTCGGTCCCTCTTAGGCCTGTTGGCCCAGTTGTGAGTGGATATATTTGGATCCGGACGGGCGGATGCGACCCTGCCTGATACGTCTCAAACGTATCTACTTTTCCAAACACTTTTGCTCTTGTTTTGGACTCTAATTTGCATGATGAAACTAACTCGTACTGACGTTGTTTTCAGCAGAACTACCATGGTGTTATTTTTGTGCAGAAATACAAGTTCTCGGATTGAGCTGAAAATTGACGAAGAATTATTTTGGAATATATATAAAAATATTGGCGAAGGAACCAATAGCAGAAGACCCACCAGGTAGCCACAAGCCATAGCGGCGCGCCCACCCCCCAGGGCGCGCCATGGCGGCTTGTGGGCCACCTGGCAGGCCTCTGGTGCCGATCCTCTGATATAAGGTGTCTTCTACCCTAGAAAAAATAAGAAAGAAAGAATCATCGTGTTTTACGAGACAGAGCCGCCGCCGCCTCCTGTTCTTCCTCGGGCGGGCTGATCTAGAGTCAGTTTGAGGCTCCGGAGAGTGGAATTCGTCGCCATCAACATCACCAACCCTTCTCCATCAACAATTCCATGATGCTCGCCACCGGGAGTGAGTAATTCCTTCGTACGCTTGTTGGACGGTGATGGGATTGGATGGGATTTGTCATGTAATCGAGTCAATTTGTTAGGGCTTGATCCCTAGTATCCACTATGTTCTAAGATTGATGTTGATATGACTTTGCTATGCTTAATGCTTGTCACTAGGGCCCGAGTGCCATGATTCTAGATCTGAACCTATTATGTTTATATGAATATGAGAGTGTTTCATATCCTATCTTTCAAGTTGTATGCGCCTATTATGTGCTATGATCCGTAGACCCCAAAGTGACAGAAATTGGGATCATCTTCGGTGATGGCCGTAGTTTGAGGAGTTCAAGTATTTACCATGTGTTAATGCTTTGTTTTGGCTCTCTATTAAAAGGAGGATTATCCCTTAGTTTCCCTTCGGACCCCACTATAACACCCTGGTTTTCGCTCCCTGTTTTTTTTCCTTTGCGGGATTTGACTCCCGTCTTTTTTTTCTCGGTGTTATCGGATTTCTCTAGCTCTTGGGTATGTGAAGATGGTCATCTAGCCTTGCCTTCCCTATCCAACCAAAGATTCTCTCCAGTCCAACCTTGCCACCCAAAATCTATCTCAGGACTTTGTCTCCGAAACCCTACCTTCCGAGTTGCCGCAGGGAAACCCTGATCCTTTCAGTTACAAAAGGAACCCCAATTTCCTTTGATCTTCTGCCTCCCAAACTTTTCCCAGTGATCATCCTTCATCTATAAACCCTGGATATGCAAAAATATTGCCAAGACATTTGCAATATTCTTCATTTATAATTAATTCCTTTTTCTGCCAGTTAAAGGAATTAAATCCAGGAAAATATCTATCCATCTTCAAAGCTCATGAAAACTTGTGGAGATATTCTTGGTGATCATATTGAGCTCCCACAAAAATATTGGCCATAATTAAATAAGGGAAATTGCCTTTTCCTATTTAATGCCAATATTGCATTTTGGGCACTTTCTAAAGGAACTACCATTTTGGTAGCTAGGAAAAATCCCAAATTAATTGTAGAGCTTCTCATATCCATATATTCCCCATTTCCATCAAAATCTCAAGTCCCATAGCTCAAATTTTGAGCACCGCATCCATTTGCAACATTCTGTCCAGTTCGGCAAATTGCAAAGGAAGTGCTATATTCCTTTAACTATTTGAGCTGAAATTTTTCATGATGGTTAGAATTGCTAAATCAACCATGGATACCAAAAATCAGCTCAATCCCTATATCCATCTTTTCCCAGCAATTTTCCTAAGTTTCTGTTCATTTGGAACCTCTGTGAAGGAAGTACCCTTTTGGTATTCTCAAATGAGCTGAAACTTTTCCAGTATCTTCATATGTTCAAATCATTCTCCTCCTCCAAATTCCAGCCCAATCCATTTAGCCATTTTTGCCCAACATCAACATCTTCATTTCTGGCCAGTTTGCAAGTTTGCAAAGGACGTACCATCTAGAGTGGTTCAATTGTGCTAAGACTTGGCCAAGATGGTCACCCTGGTGAATGGTCAACCTTTGCCACAGATCATGCCAAGGAGATCACTGTGGTGGACATAGTACCTATCAAACACCTTACTGCCCGGTGTAGGGTGGGCAGTCTGTAGTCACACCAGGGGCCCTAGTAATGATCTGATGACTCATAACACCTTTCTAAAGGTTGACCCACACGCTGGACATGTTGCTTTTGTGTTTTGGTGCCAAGTGCACGTGGTGCCCATGGTGACCACGAGGAGAGCACGCCAAAATGGCGCTCTGCACTCTGTCAGCCCGTTTGGTCACCTCCGGCCAGTCCTCGCCCGTCCGGCCATGTCCATCGCCTCCGCGGAGTCCACCTAGACCTCTCCCACACCTTCCCCCTCCGTATTCTTCCTCCTCGCGCCGCGACAAGCTCTGCCATGGCTCTGTTCTGCCCGTGACTCGCCGGCGTCGCCTTCCTCCTTGGCTTCTTCTCCCCCGAGTCCTCTGGAGCATCCCCGAGGCCCCTCCACCCCTCCTCGAAGCTCCCCGACTCCGCAAACCGCCACCCACGAGCAACAGCGCGCTGATAAGGCCGCCACGGCGGCCGAGCCTATCTCTTCTCGCCGCTGGCTATAAATAGCCGAGCTCCGAGCTCTCCCCGAGCACCACAGCCCCTGTCCACCCTCTTGTTCCCCTCCCCGGCCAGCTAATGGAGCTCGAGGAGCTCCCCTCACCTCACTCTGCCGCCATGGCCGCCGCCTTCCCTCGCCTCAAATTCGACCACTCCGGTCATTCCCCGCCTCCGCCTAGCCCACCACTGATCCTCCCAGTCGCCGGAGACCCCGTCCATATCCTTGCCCTCTTCGGGGAGCCCCCATTCCGCTGGAATCCCACCGGAGCCGCCGCCCATGGCCATGGAGGCCGCCGTGCGCCCAGCCATGCTCTCGGTCCGAGCTCCTACCCTTAGAGGCGGCCTCCTCCGGCAGAACCAACCCCGCGGTCGCCTGCCCTCGGCGCTCATCAGAGCATCGCCGGCCACCGGAGCCGAGGCCCTCACCGCTGCGTCGGGGAAACGAGGAACAGAGGGAAAGAAGAAGAGGGGGAGAGAGAGAGGAGGCGCGGGACCCGCCTGTCGGCGACAGAAGAGCGTGGCCCAACTAGCCACGTCGGATAAGTGGCGGCGCACTTTTGCGAAGCCATGTCCCCGTGCCGAAAGCGTATTCTGGTAAAATACACTTTCTGCTTCCAGCCGCCCGCGTTGAAACGGCTAAGTTATGAATGTTCATTGGTTAAGCCATTTTTCTGCCTAAAAAGTGAATGGCCATAACTTTTTGCTCGTATCTCCGATTCCGATGATTCCAGCGCCAACATCTTCGTCTCGTCGAGCCCATTCTGTTGGTATCATTTTCACAAGGTGGTCACACAGTGAAAATGACCCTTTTTTCCCTTGCCCTTCTATGAGCCCTCTCCGAGAGAGAACGGTTTCCGGCGATCCCTTCCACGGACTCTCCGCACGTCTCCCGGAGTATTCTTCGACCCCAGGCAAGCCGACCATCTGATATATGCCTTAAAGCATCGCTCTATGTTATTCTTGCGTGTTTAATTAATGTTTATGCCATGATAGAAATAACTAAACTTCTGTTATACTGCACTTACTGTTTGCGTTACTCTCATTTACTTGCGATATAATAATTCATAGTAAATAATTTAAATGCCTAGTTGCTGCCCTCATTAGTTATTGTGGTAAACCACATGCTTGCTAAGGCTAAACCTAGTCGGTTGATCTAGAGTCACCTGTCCGGGCTTATCTGTGCAGCCACATTTGCCGGTATGGGACGGCCTTGGCTTGGTCTGATCGCGTGTTCTTTTATCGGTACCACCAAAGAGGGAAGGTTATGCGCGCGCGCTGCCCTGGCCCGGTAGGCGGCGATAACCTTGTGAGCCCAGTTGTTGTTTGTTTGTTTAGCCCGGGAGTCCCCGTTTGGGACAGTAGCCCCCGTTTGGGACTACATAGTTTGGCCACGACGGTGGCAGGTGTCATGTGGACACAGGGGCCACCCAAGGCAGGCCTCCGGGGGAGGATGAATGCCGGTGGTACGATGAGAGAATCATGGGTCAGACAGGTTTTGTTGAAGCAACGCTGGTCCACCCGAGTGGGATCGCGAGGCCAGGTGCTTCATGGTGTAGGTAAAGTGCGCAACCTCTGCAGAGTGTCAAATCTATTCGAATAGCCGCGTCCACGTTATTATACAGCCCGTCCAGACCTCACTAGGTGGTCAACCGTAATAATGATGATAATGATGGAAGAACTCGTCTTGTGCAGACATCAGATGATGTCAGGAATATGATATGTTAGCCATAGGATGGCTATGAGATGAGTGGTCGGATGACCGCATGATTTGGATTGGATTTGGATCAGATTCAGATTGGATCATGAGAAGGTTCGGAGTATGGAATATTTACTTAGTATGCTTTACTTTACTGTATTTACATCAGTAGTTATCTTGCTAGATAATCCCGTTATACCATGATAATTAATATTGCTCTAATAACAAATGCATGCTTGAATGCGATGGATTGCTTTACTTGGTGTATATGTTAGTTTGGTTTGCTTGCGAGTACATTCAAAAGTACTCAGCGGCCTTTAACGTGGCCAGGTTCACATAAGGATTCCTCGTTCGTCGTCGAGAAGCTGGAGTGTTCGCTGGCTAGGAGAGTAACCCAGTCAGATCCCTGTGGATTGGAGCCGCACCAAGACCATGCTGCCTTAGATAGAGCTTTTCCGCTGCCATCACTCTTGTAATATATCCCATGTAAGACTCATATATCCATTAATAGAAATGCTTGTGTTCATGATACTTGTTGTAAACACGCATGCCAGAGTGATTTCCTGGGCTGGTATGCGTGGCGACCGTCTGGCTACAGTGGTAATCAGGCGGGCCGCCACAACGAATGGTATCAGAGCAGCCAGGATGACTATAGGTTACCCTAGCCAGACTTCACTGTCTTGTGCTCAGTAGAAAGCCCAGATGGATTTCAGCCATCTTTGCCAACCTAGCACGACTACTATTGATCATAAGGCAACCCCATAGGTTTTCGGCTCCATCAGACCCCCAACTCTCGTGGCCCTTGCCTCCGGTGTGAAACGCTCGCACCTGGCAATGACTCGTGAGCCCTGAAACCCCTAGGTAAACCAGATACCCTTACCCTGCTTGCTATCCATGGCATTTCTCTTCTCAACTCTAGTTTCCTTTGGGAAACGCCTATAAACTCCATCCTTTCCCCGACAACCCTAGAAACGTTGACTAAGCCACTTTGGCTATGGTCCTGCGTCGAGTATGATGCTCCCTAAGGAAGTAGTAGGAGCTTGACACCAGTGCTACCAGGAGCATTGTGTTGTTTCGCTTCTAAATCCTTAGAGGTGCATCGAGTGCGCTATAATAGTTATACTAGTGGATCCTTGGCCATGTGTATAAGGTCCGCAAAAAAATTTGAGCTTTATTTGCTTTTTGGTTTTTGCGGTTTTTGTTTCTTTTGTCGGTTCCGTTTCTTCGCTTTGACTAGATCCATCCGCAAGAGCTGCCTAAGAAGATCAGCATGCAACCGGGATAATACCCAATAATCCCAATTCAGCAAGAGTCCTGTCCAGCCAACTACTTGATAGTCAGAACTTTACCACCGGATCTGTCAAGAACGAAGAATGGGTCAGAAGCAAAATATGTGTGCAACAGACAAGGCCAGAATATACCTGAGAGAGTTTGCCTCAGAGCAAATCATACCCGAGGAACAGTCAAATGAGCTACTAAGAATAAACACCAATAGGGACAAATGATTCCGTCCTCGACACAAGGATTATTTCAGTCAGTGGGGTGAACCTTGAATCTTTTCTCAGTGGACCCAAGAATCATTCATCACCCACCGAGGACATATTTCAAGAATGTGAATGAGCCAAAAGCAGCAACAAAACTCCGGTACGTTGGTACAAATTTCAAAGCATATTTTGAAGTTCACCGGTACAAATACAAAGTTTTCTGGGCAATGTGAGCAAGGTCTGCAAGGAATATGGATAAGTTTGCGGTTGCCAGAATCAATGAGAACTTCACATGCTTGGAAGCTCAGCTGAACCGAATGGAATTATCTGTCAACTGCTTATTATCGGCAACACCTGGGTTGAATGCAAAGAGTATCCCGAATTAATTACCGACATGAAGTCTGCATCAGTCATGCAGCCTTTACAGCAACTATGATCAAACCAGCAGAAGGATAAGCAATGTGCATGACCAATGGAATATCTTCAGTCAAGGTATGGCCTATACCAAGTTTGGCTCAGCTATGGGTAAAATTCCGAATACTTCGGAAGGAAGCAAGAATCGTTCATAGACCCGACTGCGTACCTAAGGCTTCTGGAATAAGGTACCCAGCCTTCCTTCACAAGCTACCAGACTGCCAATCTTCCTCGTTACGCCACTCGGTGAGAGATCCTTCTGGGATACCGCACTCCCATACTCCACAGCGAGTTACCGCGGAAAACTTCCGGCATAAGGCACCCGACCTTCCGCAGTAAGCCACATGAAGGAAAACTTTCGAGGCACGATACCCAGCCTTCTTCAGCACACTACCCTGACAGAAGCTGTGAGCATAAGGAATTCAGCCTTCTTCAACACACCATCGTGCCACAACAAGCGTGTCAGAAGCAAGAACTAGTCTGGACACACATCCGCCGCGGAATTCAGTGGTTATATCATACCCCTGCATATGTTGTGAGCATGCAGTCCAGTGGATCAGTTCATGCGAGCCACTCGTCGGGAATGACTGTGCCCAGAGAAACAAAGGCCCTATACTCCAAGGAAGGATATGAGCACAGCAGTCCCTACGAGGTATGCAAGAGTAAGTTATGAAAACGAGAACAAGCCCGACAAACCAAGAAAACAATCAAGGAGCCATATTGGCAGGTCATGACAGGTCCATCAAAGGAATCCTCAAGAACAAAGAAGTTGTGGACCAACAACCTCCGTGATGATCAACAAGATACAGTTTCACGGACAGAGCGGTATTACCAACTCTCGTCATGCTCTTGCATATGCGGCCACAACAATGCACTACCTGTGGTTACCAGGGAACCTGCCGCACTCGTCACGAATACGGGCCATCAACCAAGATAATAGGCTATGCTCCAAAAGATACACCGAATGCTAGCCATACTATGTTCAGCTTAGTGGTCATAGCAAGGACTACAGAAGCTATATATGACCAAGCCCTCTCCACAAGCGACAGAGTTTGAAACAAGACATTCTGATAGAATGGCTCAAAACACGTCAGCAGCAACAGCTCATAGACATCATGACATCATTGAAATAAGAGATTACTGTCTTTGATTATTTTGTGATCATGCCTGACGTTTCAGTTGAGGATATAGCAGCCATAGTTCACTCATGTTGATTCCTTGAATTATGGATCACCTAAGGGCAAAGTCAGAATGCATAAGCCAGAAGGAAATGTCAGTATGGAACCCACAGCCAGCCTGAGCATTCTGACACGGCAATAAGAGAACCACCCCTAGTAGCTCGAGGCCATACTAGCATGAGAGCCTGGTACCAGGAAAGGATGTCTTGCCCATAACAGTCAAGGTACGAAGTATCGCAATAAAAACCAAAGCAGATACTTCAGGCCCTGGAAATCGAGTTGTTTGTTGGTATTAATCGTTACCACACCCAACAACACACCCACCAGGACAAAAGGTACACCTCACAGGAAAGAGAGGGATTCAAGGAAAAAGTTGTATGCAAAGACAACACATGGTCCATCAGAAGAGGCAGTTAAAGGGTCAGTGAACCAACGAAGACAAGATCGCTGATGGATCCAAGTCGCACACAGGTAAGTCCCCTTCCCCGGGAGGTAAGCCTGGAAATCTTGAGGACGAGATTTTCTTAAGGGGGGTAGGTTTGTAACACCCTGGTTTTCGCTCCCTGTTTTTTTTCCTTTGCGGGATTTAACTCCCGTCTTTTTTTCTCGGTGTTATCGGATTTCTCTAGCTCTTGGGTATGTGAAGATGGTCATCTAGCCTTGCCTTCCCTATCCAACCAGAGATTCTCTCCAGTCCAACCTTGCCACCCAAAATCTATCTCAGGACTTTGTCTCCGAAACCCTACCTTCCGAGTTGCCGGAAGGGAAACCCTGATCCTTTCAGTTACAAAAGGAACCCCAATTTCCTTTGATCTTCTGCCTCCCAAACTTTTCCCAGTGACCATCCTTCATCTATAAACCCTGGATATGCAAAAATATTGCCAAGACATTTGCAATATTCTTCATTTATAATTAATTCCTTTTTCTGCCAGTTAAAGGAATTAAATCCAGGAAAATATCTATCCATCTTCAAAGCTCATGAAAACTTGTGGAGATATTCTTGGTGATCATATTGAGCTCCCACAAAAATAGTGGCCATAATTAAATAAGGGAAATTGCCTTTTCCTATTTAATGCCAATATTGCATTTTGGGCACTTTCTAAAGGAACTACCATTTTGGGAGCCAGGAAAAATCCCAAATTAATTTTGGAGCTTCTCATATCCATATATTCCCCATTTCCATAAAAATCTCAAGTCCCATAGCTCAAATTTTGAGCACCACATCCATTTGCAACATTTTGTCCAGTTGGGCAAATTGCAAAGGAAGTGCTCTATTCCTTTAACTATTTGAGCTGAAATTTTTCATGATGGTTAGAATTGCTAAATCAACCATGGATACCAAAAATCAGCTCAATCCTTCTATCCATCTTTTCCCAGCAATTTTCCTAAGTTTCTGTTCATTTGGAACCTCTGTGAAGGAAGTACCCTTTTGGTATTCTCAAATGAGCTGAAACTTTTCCAGTATCTTCATATGTTCAAATCATTCACCTCCTTCTATTCCAGTCCAATCCATTTAGCCATTTTTGCCCAGCATCAACATCTTCATTTCTGGCCAGTTTGCAAGTTTGCAAAGGAGGTACCATCTAGAGTGGTTCAATTGTGCTAAGACTTGGCCAAGATGGTCACCCTGGTGAATGGTCAACCTTTGCCACAGATCATGCCAAGGAGATCACTGTGGTGGACACAGTACCTATCAAACACCTTACTGCCAGGTGTAGGGTGGGCAGTCTGTAGTCACACCAGGGGCCCTAGTATTGATCTGATGACTCATAACACCTTTCTAAAGGTTGACCCACACGCTGGACATGTTGCTTTTGTGTTTTGGTGCCAAGTGCACATGGTGCCCATGGTGACCACGAGGAGAGCACGCCAAAATGGCGCTCTGCACTCTGTCAGCCCGTTTGGTCACCTCCAGCCAGTCCTCGCCCGTCCGTCCATGTCCATCGCTTCCGCGGAGTCCACCTAGCCCTCTCCCGCACCTTCCCCCTATGTATTCTTCCTCCTCGCTCCGCGACAAGCTCCGCCATGGCTCTGTTTCGCCCGTGACTCGTCGGCGTCGCCTTCCTCCTTGGCTTCTTCTCCCTCGAGTCCTCTGGAGCATCCCCGAGGCCCCTCCACCCCTCCTCGAAGCTCCCCGACTCTGCAAACCGCCACCCACGAGCAACAGCGCGCTGATAAGGCCACCACGGCGGCCGAGCCTATCTCTTCTCGCCGCTGGCTATAAATACCCGAGCTCCGAGCTCTCCCCGAGCACCACAGCCCCTCTCCACCCTCCTGTTCCCCTCCCCGGCCAGCTAATGGAGCTCGAGGAGCTCCCCTCACCTCACTCTGCCGCCATGGCCGCCGCCTTCCCTCGCCTCAAATTCGACCACTCCGGTCATTCCCCACCTCTGCCTAGCCCACCACCGATCCTCCCAGTCACCGGAGACCCCGCCCATATCCTTGCCCTCTTCGGGGAGCCCACATTCTACTGGAATCCCACCGGAGCCGCCGCCCACGGCCATGGAGGCCGCCGTGCGCCCAGCCATGCTCTCGGTCCGAGCTCCTACCCTTAGAGGCGGCCTCCTCCGGCGGAACCAACCCCGCGGTCACCTGCCCTCGGCGCTCATCGGAGCATCGCCGGCCACCGGAGCCGAGGCCCTCGCCGCCGCGTCGGGGAAACGAGGAACAGAGGGAAAGAAGAAGAGGGAGAGAGAGAGGAGGCGCGGGACCCGCCTGTCGGCGACAGAAGAGCGTGGCCCAGCTAGCCACGTCGGATAAGTGGCGGCGCACTTCCGCGAAGCCGTGTCCCCGCGTCGAAAGCGTATTCTGGTAAAATACGCTTTCTGCTTCCAGCCGCCCGCGCTGAAACGGCTAAGTTATGAATGTTCACTGGTTAAGCCATTTTCTGCCTAAAAAGTGAACGGCCATAACTTTTTGCTCGTATCTCCAATTCCGATGTTTCCAGTGCCCACATCTTCGTCTCGTCGAGCCCGTTCTGTTGGTATCATTTTCACAAGGTGGTCACACAGTGAAAATGACCCTTTTTGCCCTTGCCCTTCTATGAGCCCTCTCCGAGAGAGAACGGTTTCCGGCAATCCCTTCCACGGACTCTCCGCACGTCTCCCGGAGTATTCTTTGACCCCAGGCAAGCCGACCATCTGATATATGCCTTAAAGCATCGCTCTGTGTTATTCTTGCATGTTTAATTAATGTTTATGCCGTGATAGAAATAACTAAACTTCTGTTAGACTGCACTTATTGTTTGCGTTACTCTCATTTACTTGCGATATAATAATTCATAGTAAATAATTTAAATGCCTAGTTGCTGCCCTCATTAGTTATTGTGGTAAACCACATGCTTGCTAAGGCTAAACCTAGTCGGTTGATCTAGAGTCACCTGTCCGGGCTTATCCGTGCAGCCACATTTGCCGGTATGGGACGGCCTTGACTTGGTCTGATCGCTTGTTCTTTTATCGGTACCACCAAAGAGGGAAGGTTATGTGCGCGTGCTGCCCTGGCCCGGTAGGCGGCGATAACCTTGTGAGCCCAGTTGTTGTTTGTTTGTTTAGCCCGGGAGTCCCCGTTTGGGACAGTAGCCCCCGTTTGGGACTACATAGTTTGGCCACGACGGTGGCAGGTGTCATGTGGACACAGGGGCCACCCAAGGCAGGCCTCCGGGGGAGGATGAATGCCAGTGGTACGATGAGAGAATCACGGGTTAGGCAGGTTTTGTTGAAGCAACGCTGGTCCACCCGAGTGGGATCACGAGGCCAGGTGCTTCATGGTGTGGGTAAAGTGCGCAACCTCTGCAGAGTGTCAAATCTATTTGAATAGCCGCGTCCACGGTATTGGACAGCCCGTCCAGACCTCACTAGGTGGTCAACCGTAATAATGATGATAATGATGGAAGAACTCGTCTTGTGCAGACATCAGATGATGTCAGGAATATGATATGTTAGCCATGGGATGGCTATGAGATGAGTGGTCGGATGACCGCATGATTTGGATTGGATTTGGATCAGATTCAGATTGGATCATGAGAAGGTTCGGAGTATGGAATATTTACTTAGTATGCTTTACTTTACTGTATTTACATCAGTAGTTATCTTGCTAGATAATCCCGTTATGCCATGATAATTAATATTGCTCTAATAACAAATGAATGCTTGAATGCCATGGATTGCTTTGCTTGGTGTATATGTTAGTTTGGTTTGCTTGCGAGTACATTCAAAAGTACTTAGCGGCCTTTAACGTGGCCAGGTTCACATAAGGATTCGTCGTTCGTCGTCGAGAAGCTGGAGTGTTCGCGGGCTAGGAGAGTAACCCAGTCAGATCCATGTGGATTGGAGCCGCACCAAGACCATGCTGCCTTAGATAGAGCTTTTCCGCTGCCATCACTCTTGTAATATATCCCATGTAAGACTCATATATCCATTAATAGAAATGCATGTGTTCATGATACTTGTTGTAAACACGCATGCCAGAGTGATTTCATCGGCTGGTATGCGTGGCGACCGTCTGGCTACAGTGGTAATCAGGCGGGGTGCCACACCCACTGTCACGGGAGGGTAGGACAAAAGATGCCATGCAAGTTCTTATTATAAGCATGTATGACTATATACGAAATACATGCCTACGTTATATTGATGAATTTGAGCTAGTTCTATATCGCTCTAGGTTGTGACTGTTACATGATGCATGTCATCCAACTCAAATATCCATCACTGATCCAATGCCTACGCTTTTTGCATATTGATCCTCGCTATGTTACTTTCGCTACTGCTACTGTTACAGTCACTATAATCTGCTACTTTCCGATGTTTCCATTACTACTGGTATTGTGCTACTAAACACTATGCTGCAGAAAAGATATCTCCAGGTGTGGTTGAATTGACAACTCAACTTCTAAGGCTCATAAATATTCTTTGGATCCACTTGTGTCGAATCAACAAATTTGGGTGAAATACTACCCTCGAAGACTGTCATGATTTCCTATACTTGTGGGTTATCAAGACCTTTTTCTGGCGCCGTTGTCGGGGAGCATAGATTTATTTTTTGAGTTCACTTGGGACATATATTTATCACTCTGAAGAATTGAAAGACGCTAAGACCAAGATCGTACCCTCTAGGATGAGGGTAGGTAAGGAATTGTCATCTAGCTCTGCACTTGATTCACTTTCTGTTTTGAGTAAGCTTGCGACACTACCACCTGCTATTCAATATGATATGTCGCAAGTAATTGATGATGCTACTTCTGTTTTAAATGAAACTCATGATGATGCTAGTACTTTGCTTGATGAAACTATGCCACTGGGTGGATTTCTTAATAAACAAATTCTAAGTCTAGACAACTTGAGAATGCTGAAATTGATGAAAATTATGATTCACCTATTATGTCTATATCTCCTGCTAGAATTGAAATGCCTTATGTACCTGATGGCTATGTTATGGATGGGGAGATAGCTAGATACTCTCTTTCTTCCAATGGTAGTGATGATCTTAAGAAACTACTAAGTAAAGTGGAAGAAAAATCTATGAGCGAGAAAATGAAATATGATCCTAAGTTTGCTACCTCTCCTATATGTGTTACCGATCAGGACTGGTAGAATCTGATCCTTTTCATGGTTATGAATCTGAAACTGTTGTGACACACCTTACCAAATTAAGTGATATTGCCACCCTATTTGCTAATGAGGAAAAAATTCGCCACTACTATATCCTTAAGCTTTTTCCCTTCTCACTAAAGGGTGATGCTAAGAAGTGGTTTCATACTCTTGCTCCTGGTTGTGTGCGTAGTCCCCAGGATATGATATATTATTTCTCAGAAAAATATTTTCCTGCTCATAAGAAACAAGCTGCTTTACAGGAAATATTTAACTTTGTGCAAATTGAAGAAGAGAATCTCCCTCAAGCTTGGGGAGGCTTCTCCAATTACTTAAAGCTTTGCCTGGTCATCCTCTTAAGAAAAAATGAAATACTTGATATCTTTTATAATGGACTCATCGATGCTTCTAGAGACTACCTAGATAGTTGTGTTGGTTGTGTTTTCAAGGAACGGACTATTGGTCAAGCTAAAGAACTATTGAATAATATTTTGAAGAATGCTAGTGATTGGACACTTCCTGAACCTCCTCCTGAACCAATTACGAAGAAGAAAGGTATTATATTCCCCAGTCTAGAAGATATACAAGAAGTCAAGAAATCTATGAAAGAAAATGGTATTAAAATTGAAGATGCCAAAAAATTACCACATATTGAAGAGATGCACGGGCTTTTTATCCCTACATAGGTAGTAGAGGTAAATTCTCTTCGTAGATTCGATGAGGGTGATATACCTTACAATAAAACTGCTAGTCAATGCATGGATGAATTTGATAACTACATTGTTAAGTAAGAACATTTCAATATGTATGTTAAGGATCGATTAAAACGAAATGCCGTGATGATTGATCGCTTGAGTGACTTGATGTTTAGAATTGCTAATGATGTTAGAGGTTTGGGTAAGCATTCATCCATGGTTCAGACTCAGTTAGAATAAGTTGCTAAGTCACAAAATGATTTGTTTACCGAAATGAATAATAAATTGAATGATCATGTTGTTAGAGTTATGACTAGAGGGAGTAGAATGACACAAGAACCCCTATATCTTGAAGGACATCCTAAAAGGACTGAGTAGGATTCTCAGAACATTAATAATGCTACACCTAGTTCATCTAAAAAGAAAAAGAAAATAAAAATGATAGCATTTTTCATGATTCTAGTGAACCTGTGGCAGAGAAACATTTTGAGAATCATAATGATGTTTCTATTTTCGATGCTGAGACACAATCTGGTAGTGACATACACCTAGTGATAATGAAAATGAAGATGTTCATGTTGATGCTCAACCAGATAATGATAAAGAACTTGATAATGAGGTGGAAATAGAACCTGCAGCTAATCTTGATAACCCACCTCCTAAGAATAAACGTTATGATAAGAGGGATTTCATTGCTAGAAAACATGGTAAAGAAAGAGAGCCATGGGTTCAAAAACCCATCCCACTCCTTCGTAAGACTTCTAAAATTAAGGACGAGGAAGAGTTTGAGCGCTTTGTTGAAATGCTTAGGCCAGTATTTTTGCGAACACATTTGACTGATATTTTAAAGATGGCTCCTTATGCAAAATATATGAAAGATATTGTCACTAATAAAAGAAAGATACCTAAAGCTGATATTTCCACCATGCTTGCTAATTACGCTTTTGAGGGTGCAATGCCTAAGAAAGTGGGAGATTGATACGTCTCCAACGTATCTATAATTTTTGCTTGTTCCATGCTGTTATATTATCATTCTTGGATGTTTTACAATCACTTTACAGCAATTTTATATCATTTTTTGGGACTAACCTATTGACATAGTGCCAAAGTGCCAGTTGCTGTTTTTGCTTGTTATTTACTTCGCGGAATATCAGTACCAAATGGAGTCCAATCGTGAAGAAACTTTTTGGAGATTTTTTTTGGACCAAAAGACACCCAGTGGGCCAAAGAAGTACCAGAGAGGTGGGCTGTGGAGGCCACAACCCACCAGGGCGCGCCAGGGGGCCCCCCTCCACCGCCTTTGATACCTATAAATACCCAAATATTCAGAAAATCCTAGGGGATTCAACGAAAAACACATCCAGCCGCCGCAAGTTCCAGAGCCTCAAGATCCAATCTAACACCATCATGGAGGGGTTCACCTTCTTCATAGGTACCTCTCCGATGATGTGTGAGTAGTCCACCATAGACCTACGTGTCTATAGGCAGTAGCTAGATGGCTTCCTGTCTCTCTTTAGATTATCAATACAATGGTCTCTTTGAGATCTATTTGATGTAAACTTTTGCGGTGTGTTTGTTGGGATCCGATGAATTTGAGTTCATGATCAGTTTCTATCCATGAATATTATTTGAGTCTTCTTTGATCTCTTATATGCATGATTACTTATAGCCTCGTATTTCTTCTTCGAATATTTGGTTTAGTTACGCCGACTAGAACGATTTTTCTTGCCATGGGAAGAGGTGCTTTGTGATGGGTTCGATCTTGCGGTGTCCTTTCCCGGTGACAGAAGGGGCAGCAAGGCACGCATGTATCGTTGCTATTAAGGATAACAAGATGGGGTCTATTCCTACATGAATAGATCTTCTCTACATCATGTCATCGTTCTTATTGCATTACTCCATTTTTCCATGAACTTAATACACTAGATGCATGCTGGATAGTGGTCGATGTGTGGAGTAATAGTGGTAGATGCAGGCGGGAGTCGGTCTACTTATCTTGGACGTGATGCCTATATAATGATCATCGCCTTGGATATCGTCATGATTATTTGATCTTCTATCAATTGCCCAACAGTAATTTGTTCACCCACCGTGTGCTATACTCATGAGAGAAGCCACTAGTGAAACCTACGGCCCCTGGGTCTACTTTTCCAACATATTGCTTTCCGATCTATCTTTTTGCCTCTTTGTTTTTAGATCTACTATACCAAAAACCAAAAAATATATTGCTGCACTTTTTATTTGCCCTTTTTATTTTGTGTTCTTGAGAGATCTATCTCTCCTATCTATCATTACATAATCTATCTTTTTACCATAGAGAGATTGACAACCTCTCTTACGCGTCGGGTTGCAAGTATTTTTTATTCGTGTGCAGGTGCTGCTTATTAGGTGGTGGTGATCCTCCTACTGGTTCGATACCTTGGTTTCATAACTGAGGGAAATACTTACCATTGCTGTGCTGCATCATTCCTTCCTCTTTGGGGAAATACCGACGCAGTCTCAAGCCACATCAGAGATCGAGGGATACCTGCTATACGTTGCTCCATTAAACGAAGTTACGTTAAAACGTCTTTTTGTGCTTTAGGAGCCGGTGTTAGTGTTATGCCTTTGTATTTATATAAAAGACTCGATTTGAATAAGCTCACATCTACTGAAATAGCTTTGCAAATGGGTGATAAATCCACTGCTAACCTATTGGGATTTGTGAGGATGTACCCGTCGTTGTTGCAAATGTTACAATCTTAATGGATTTTGTTATTCTTGAGATGCCCGAGGATGAGAACATGTCGATTATCCTTGGTAGACCCTTTTTGAATACTGCAGGGGCTGTTATTGATTGCCCCAAAAGCAAGGTTACTTTCCATGTCAATGGTAATCAACACACAATATACTTTCTGAAGAAACGAAGTGTGGTAAACAATATCAATTCGATCGAGCAAATTGGAACAATCACTATTGGGGAGTTCAAAATTCCTCTCCCTACTATCAAGAAGAGATATGATATTCTTATTATTGGAGAAATGCATATCCCCGTTGAGGTAACCTAGTGTCATATGAAACAAATCGGTTTCATGTCAATCGAAAACGGTTCGTTAATAAGACTTGATCAACCTTATTAATGGATTCTTTTTGAGAAGCATGTGGTCTATAAATTTAGTAAGCACAACCTACTATACCCATAGTTCTATTCTTTGTTATTTAAAGTTTTAATAAAAAATAGCACAAATTTTTAATTTTCTGAAATTTCCATGCAATAAAAAATGACCCAAAAATAAATGTTCTCATAATGCCCTGAAAATTTAGTATGATTTTTTTGAGAATAAATAAGAACTTTTGGCACTGAACACACCCCAGGGGGTGCACCACCTGGCCACAAGCCATGGTGGTGCGCCTACCCCCCTGGGCGCGCCATGGTGGTGCGCCTACCCCCCTGGGCGCGCCATGGTGGCTTGTGGGCCCCACATGGACTCCCTCACTTAGTGCCTATGCTCGCAGCCTTCTTCCACCTCCAGAAAAAATCACCATTGTCTGCTAGCCCGTGTTCTTGCTCATTTTCGAGTGATTTTCATTCTCCTTGCTCGGAACTCCATTTTCGAAACTGTTTTGAGGAATTACTCCTTGGTATGTGACTGCTCCAATGCTCCAATTAGTTTTTGTTCTAGTGATTTATATTTTGCAATATTTTCTACTATTGGTGACCATGTAGATGAGCTTGCATGTTGAATTTGTATGGTTGAAAGTAGTTTTGATGCATGATATGGCCTTTAGACACTTGTGGGAGTAGTTGCTATCAATTTCGTTGAGTTTTGTTCACTTTTATTTTGTGGGACTAAAAAATTCAGAATTCTTTCAAAGAACATAAATATGTTGAGAAAGATGTTTCATGGTGGTTTTTCAAGAAAGAGCTCCCCAAGGTCGGCAATTCGTGAACCGGACCTTGAACCACGTCGGGATGCGCTCGTTAAACATCTGAATGGCCGTCTGATCACTTCATGAATCGAGCGGGCATCAAGTAAGAATTTGATATATACGTGCAGAATGCGGAGTTGGCGGATTTCTTGTTAGATAAGTGTCCTCAGTTCCACAATCTCACTGATTCATTTGTGCATAGATTTAAGTATGTGGTTCATAGTTCTTCTCCTAAAGTCATGTTTGATTCATATGAAAAATCCTTTCGCATGTCTATTGAGGAATTTTGCCTTGCCTGTAAAGTTCTTAGTTGGGGGACTTATCGGGAATCAGGTAGAACTAATTGCGTTGATTTTCTTTTGAGCCTCACTCAGGGAGAAACTAGAGGTATAACTCAAGCTAGAGTTGGTAGTATCCAATTTCTTGCAATCCACTATTTTGCATCTTTCATAGGAAGATGCATAAAGGGTACACATGACCTGAGTACCGTATGTGCACCTGATTTAAGTGTTCTTAAAGGTGTGGTGCTAGGACATAGAAAATTTAACATAGGAGCTATTATTGCGTGTCGCTTGTATAAAAACGCTACCGATGGTGACCTTTATGGTGGGATCTATGCTCCTCGTTTAGCCAATTACTTGGGTGTCCCCATTAAGGATGATGACTTTCAGTTGCAGCCCTGTTTTCTTGAATATGAGGCTATGGAACACCACCAGTTTCTCGAACGAGGTGACACACCACTTAGATATAGACTAATCTTTAACAAGAACAAGGTCTATCATATTTCCTTGTCTGTCCCTTCTTTCTTTGACTTTCAGGGTATACAGAGATATTACATACTTCAGGGGGGAGGTTGAAGCATATCAGACGGCTGAGGAGACTGCTCGTCGCACTGAGGCGACTAACCAGGCGCTTGCGGCTGCAATGAAGTACAACCCGAACTATCTCCAGAATTTCTATTCAGGCAAGCGGTGGCCATAGACCAAGTTAGGCCAAAAGCCTAAGCTTGGGGGAGTACGTATTTCTCACCGACATTACATTCATGTACCACACACTCATTTCAGTTGTCGGTGTTCATCCTTTTTCATTGTATAATCCATCAGTAGTTTTATTTTCGCTTTCTTTTGTGTGTTTGAAAAACTTTTGAAAAACCCAAAAATATTTCTCACTTCTTTTAGGTTTCCCTTTCTAATTTAATTAGTTGGCATCATCAAAAGAAAACCCAAAAAGATTTCTCGTTCTTCTTCTTATTTGTTGGGAGCTTTCCCGTGTAAATAGTTTTTTCTCGCTTTTTGTTTTCCTTTGTTAATTTGTTTTCTTCAAAAAAACTAAAAACTCCAAAAACATTTAGTGTGTTTCTCTGAAATTCTTTTCTTTTCTTTGAGTTGTCGTAAGGAGAAGACTAGCTATAATTGTTAAATGGCTCATACATTATATTGTTGGTCTAACAAAGAGTCAATGTTACCTTGTCTTCTC
Organism: Elymus sibiricus; assembly: GCA_039707655.1. NCBI lineage: Eukaryota > Viridiplantae > Streptophyta > Magnoliopsida > Poales > Poaceae > Elymus > Elymus sibiricus. Next base: position 359,823,338 of record CM077669.1, read on the forward strand.
CTTTGAATAAATGTTTTGCAGATCCAGCTTAGTCCAAAACACACTTGCGCTATTATTATTTGCACATCATTCGGTCATGCAACTGAAAGTCAATAATGACAATAATTTGATGAAGTGATTGCGGTAAAGGTAGTTGGTGTGAACTCTTCTTGTTTTCTGTTTTTGTAAATATGTTTAGCTCGGTCGCTCTTGATTCTGCATATTATGAGTAAACATGTTTGTGATGACAATTAGAGATTATAGTTGCTCATGACATGCCTAAATAACTAGGAGTGGATAATGATTTATCTTGTGTGTCAACATGCATTAAAATGATTATGATGTAGTATGTTAGCATGGTATCATCCTCTAAGTAATTCGAGTAGCTTGACTTGGAACATGTGCAAACATGTAGTTGATTCAAAACCAATGTAGCCTTCTCAGATTGAGCTAAAAATAGATGGAGGATTATTTTGAAATATATAAAAAATACTGGCGAAGGAACCAATAGCAGAAGACCCACCAAGTGGCCACAAGCCATGGGAGTGCGTGCACCCCCCCCCCCCCCCAGTGCGCGCCATGGTAGCTTGTGGGCCATCTGGCAGGCCTCTGACGCCCATCCTCTGATACAAGTTGTATTCTACCCTAGAAAAAATAAGAAATAAAGAATCATTGCGTTTTATGAGACGGAGCCATCGACACCTCTTGTTCTTCCTCGGGAGGGCTCATATGGAGTCCGTTTGGGGATCCGGAGAGTGGAATTCATCGCCATCGTCATCACCAACCCTTCTACGTCAATAATTCCATGATGCTCACCACCGGGAGTGAGTAATTCCTTTATAGGCTTGATGGACGGTGATGGGATTGGATGAGATTTTTCATGTAATCGAGTCAATTTGTTAGGGCTTAATCCCTAGTATCCACTATGTTCTGAGATTGATGTTGCTATGACTTTTCTATGTTTAATGCTTGTCACCAGGGCCCCAGTGCCATGATTTTAGATCTGAACCTATTATGTTTCTATGAATATGAGAGTGTTCGGATCCTATCTTACATGTTGTATGCACCTATTACGTGCTATGTTCCGTAGACCCCAAAGTGACAGAAATTGGGATCATCTCCAGTGATGGTTGTAGTTTGAGGAATTCCTGTATTCACTGCGTGTTAATGCTTTGTTCCGTTTCTATATTAAAAGGAGGCCTTAATATCCCTTAGTTTCCCTTCGGACCCCTAGGGTTTTTGGCTTCTAGATCCGACATCCGCCGCTATCCTTTCCCCATCCACCGGCTTGTGAGATCCAACCCACCTCCCAATCAATCGCGGTTGTTTCTTGAGATCTTGGTCATGGACAAATCTTGCGGTTCATCATCCAATCTGGATTACAAGGCCGCTCGAAGCTAGAGGCAGAGAGTGCCTCTTGTGCGCAGGTGGAGCGTGAGCGTGATGCGTGGGCGGCTGGGCCGGAGTGGCTGTAGCGCAAAAAGTGCGTGCATCGAGGCGGAGCTACGGGCCTATGTTGTGGACGCTGGGGGGCTTGTCGTAGGCCCCGTCGGCTGTGGGATGGGGCTCCGCGATGGCCGATCCTTGGGAGGTTGCGGCCTCTAGCGCGGCTAGTTTCGGCGGCCCCCAGATCTGACCCGCCGTGCTATCCCGGAGCGCCTTCGTGTCCTGTTGGCCGCTCGGGCGTGTCTGGGCAGGGTGCTGGCAGTCGCTCTGCTAGTGGTGCCGATGGTGTTGGCGGTGATGGCGGCAGGCAGTACCAACATGGTGGGTTTGGCCCCTCAGTGTATCCTTACAAAGGTCGCACGTTCTCTCCTGCCGATCCGGGATCTTCTTCGGGTGCATTTGGCGATGGCATTCTTCCACCTCCCCATCCTCTCCCTCAGGATTCGGCTCCTCATCCTCCTGGCCCTGGAGTCTCTCCCACCCTCACATGATTTTCCTGCCACCGGGTGGGCCAGTTCCAATTGTGCTACAAGTTTCCTCCTTTTTGTCTTATCTGTCGTGCTGTGGGCCATCTCACACTTGATTGCCAGGACCAATGCTAATTTCCTTCTTTCAAGCAGTTGGCTTGGGCTGCCTGGGTGCTCCTTCCTCTTGCTTGATGGTGATCTGGATATGCATGTTGTGGCAGCGGTGCTTTCCAACGCTGCTATCATCTCTGTTTAATCTCGGGCGGTATCCTCTCAGGTCATTGCGGATGAGCTCAAGGAATGGGGTCTTGAGGGCTGGGACTGGCAGGTTCGGCCAGTGTCTGAGGCATAGTTTGCGGTTATTTTTCCTTCTAAGGAGAGTCTAGAGATGATGGCATCCTGTTCCAGTATCACTTTGCCTCTAAACCAAGTGGTGGTTTCTGTCAAAGCCGCGGTTAATGGGGCACGCTCGGTCAGGTCTTTGTCTGATGTGTGGGTGTTGCTGGAGGATGTGCCATCGGGACTGCATAACGCTCATTTCTTGATGGCCTTTGGTTAGCTCATTGGGAAGCCGATCAAGGTCGATCCATCTTCGCTTGATTGCCTCGGTCTTGTTTGTATGAAGATCTGGTGCTTGGATCCTGCTTGTGTGCTTGGCTTTGTAGATGCATTCCCTGCTTCTGAGGTTTACAGGATCCGTGTTCATGTCGAGGGACAGGTTGCTCAATAGGCCCCGCCTCCACCACCCCTAATCCTTCTCAGCCTGGACCTCGTGGTGATGACAACAATGCGGAAGGTGATAGTAATGCGGGAGCTGATTCCGTCAATCGTTTCACGACTTCGGAATGGGAGGGCCTCGGATCTGAGGCATGTGGCTTGTTCAAGTATGGGGCCCCAGCTGGTGCTGATGGTGGTGCGAAAGAGGGGTTTACTGGCCGTCCTGTTGCATGTGGTCAGGTGCAGGAGGACACTCCTTGGGCTGAATCAGTTGACAAGGACTTGGGGACACAGTTCTTCGCGGTCTGCTCCAACGTGCTTGCTCGCGCGGCCTCCATTTCATTGTCCTGGATCGTCGATGTGCCGCCTTTACCCTACTCCTGTGGCTACGAGCTCCACCTGCAAAAGGAAGAAATCAGTGGTGAAGAAGTTCTCTGCGAAGAGTCGGTCCTTATCGTGTGCCAAGCAGTCTGTGGCTGGTTCGTGCTGACGCCTTGATGATGATCTTGGAGCCGCTGTTGCGGGTGCGTCTACTGGTGACATGTCGTCCCCTGCAGCCCACTCTTCTCCGTTCTCGGTGCGCTCTCTGGTGTCTATGGCATGCAAGAGTTTGTGTTGTAGGGACAATGGGGAGCCCATTTCGGAGCGGGCTGCGAGTCTGCCAAGGACCTCTGCCCACCAGGTGTCGGTGCTACAACTAGCTGATCTCGGGTAGGGAGTCCCAAGTTGTGAATCTAGGATCAATGGTAACAAGGGACTTAGGAAGATGATGTTTACCCAGGTTCGGGCCCTCCCAAAGAGGTAAAACCATACGTCGTGCTTTGATTGTATTGATGATGGGGTATCAAGTACAAGATGATGATCTACCTCGAGATTGTTTCTGTGAGTTCTAACCCTAAGGCGAATAAGTTGTCCATTACAAACTAAACCCATGGGCTTATATAGATACCCAGGGGGACTAGGTTACATGCTAGGTCGGTTGTAGGCATGCCAAGTACAAGGTTGTTCCTAGAGTGCACGCCAAGTCTTTGGTAATCTCCACCTTCCTTATGAACTGGTCTTGATACTTCGGTCGTCCTTCGTGCGGTGGCTTGACAGGCCCTAGTTCAACCCATACAAGCTAAACACCTCGGGCTGGTACCCCCCTAGTCCAGGACACCCTCAGTAGCCCCTGAACTGGTCTCCAATTGCCGAGGACAACCACACTCTTCGGATCTTCTACCCTTGGATGTCTTCGTCTTAGTAGGCGAGTTCTCCTGATCAACAGTGTTCGGATCCGAAGTCCACATAGCCACTTAATCCTGAAGGGTCGTCGCAGAAATATAAACGGTGACTTTCACATCTCACACCTTTAATTGAACCGCCACTGCTTAAAAGTCGGTTTGGGTCAGTCATGATGAGTAAAATTGTGCCATGAGGCAGTTGCCTTATTGGCCCGTCCCGCTAAGGCGGAGATCGTGCCCTGTATTTTAGGAGATATCATCAAAAAGATTTGTTTCGACCAAGGTAGGTTTAATGATGACACGGAACGTGGTGATTTTAAAGGCGCGGTGCGAGGGTTGTTGGTCTTTCACCCTGCTATAAGAACACAGGGGATAACCTGCTTCTTCTACCATGCCTTGCTTGCCTGCACCATAGCCAGCATCCTCAAGAGCTCCGGTACCCAGATCCCCTTTCTCGTCTTTCTTCCACCCACACTTGATACTTCACCATGGCCGATAAGCGCAAATGGGTGGCCTCCACTGTCACGGTGGGCACCATTCTAGAGTTGAAGACCGCCTGCTACGTCCCCGAGTGACGGTGTCCGGGACTAGGTTCGGGTAGCCCATGATGCATACAAGGGAGATTCTACAAGACTTGGCGCACAAGACAAGGACTCCTCTAAACCCTAGGCCTCATGTACATTATATAAACCGAGGCTGGGCTAGTCGATAGAAAAAACCTCATATTCATTACAACAATCTCGTGGTAGATACCCATACTATGTACTATCCCCCATATGAATACAATCAAAAGCAGGACGTAGGGTATTATCTCTTCGAGAGAGCCCGAACCTGGGTAAAATCATGTGTCCATGTTACCATCGCTCCAAGACGCCTAGCTTAGGACCCCTACTATGAGATATGTCGAATTAAGAACGTGTTCGTCACGGATTGATGGGAATCTAGATCAACGGTCAGTTGATATATTTTTTAGTCGGATCTGTTTTATATAAATTTTCTCTCTTGCAAAATCGTTGCCGCCGTGTCGTGCTATCTGTTCGCAATCAGATTGAGATCAAGAAAATTCGAGCGGCCATATGTGCCGTCAGGAACCTAATCGGTGGTGTTCCGTTCGAGGTGTCCCGGCGAGGCATTCCAGATGACTTGCAGCATAGCTGAACTCAAAAAGAAAAAAAGATGTGGTCTGACCGGTGGTGTTCCAGCCGAGGACAACGCAGGGCTAGTACCAGCGCACGTGGACCGGAGAATTGATAGCTTTTCCGTCGGTCACTGGCAGCATTACAGGGAGACCTGATCTCTTTTTCCTTTCTTTGATTAATTAATTAAGGTCGTCTAAGCTTTTTTGTTAATCTTCTCTTTGATGCACTTCTCACGTGCTACTACCATAGTAGCTCGGCCAGCATCCGCCTGCAGAAGCAAATTCATGAACATTCACATGTGTTTCTTGGAATTGCTACGACGACTGCTGAACAAATAAACCAGTGTTAGTCTCTGTACGCAGGTCTCTCAAATTGAGGAATTATCACTCCGGCCAGTTTTCTATCCGCAATTCGGTGGACAGCGTGTCCATAACTCAGATTGCTATGTGAATTTAGACTTCCACTACAGGAATCAGGCTCTTTGCCGTCTACCATGGCGGACGGCAAAGGCCACAACCACGGACGGCAAAGGCCTTTGCCGTCAGCTAGCAGACGGCCAAATTTTCGTCTGAATAAACTCCGGTAAACGGGTTCTTTGCCGTATGCCTTGGCCCAGCGGACGACACAGTTTTTTTGCCATCAGCCTGCAGACGGCAACGCGGCTTGACGGCGTAGCACTGACGTTAGCACCGTTAGGTGGCTAACGGCCCCCACCCAACCATTTGCCGTCTGCCCCCGAACAGCCCCCACCCAATCATTTGCCGTCTACCCCGGACGGCCCCACCGAGTCATTTGTCGTCTGCCCCGGACGGTCCCCACCCAGCCCATTGTCGTCTGCCCCGAACGGCCCCGCCCAGCCCTTTGTCGTCTGCCCCGAACGGCCCCCCACCCAGCCCTTTGCCGTCTGCCCCGGACGGCAAAGAGGCCAAATGGCCCCAGGCCTGGTGCTCCCAGGTTTAACAGGTGGCTGCCACGTGCCCGCTTTGCCAACGATGGCCGACGGCAAAGAGGCTGTATTGCCTCTTTTTTGCCTCTTTTTGTTATATTCAAGAATTTTCACAGGCAAATATATGATATGTATATATATATATATATTTCACAGAAACAATATCCCTGCCATATGGATATGATCAACCAACAATTATACCAAATTAAAAGTATCAAATGTCACATTGTTCACCATATTACAATAGTTTCATCCATACATACATAGTCTCATACATAGGTAGAAAGTTTCACGTAAGTTCATCGATACAAAATGAAAACAGAAAGTAAACACTAGCACTACATCAAAGCAAGTTGCCGTGAAGTCAATCAAATCTGAAAAATTGGAAATAAGAAATTTAGAATAAGAATACTAGAAGAAGCAGAAGAAGATCTAGAAGTAGAAGAAGATCTAGAAGAAGAAGAAGATGAAGAAGCGTTTTTCTTCTCTCTCTCTCTCTTTCTCCTCTTGTTTTTCTTCCTCTTATTGCTTATTTGTGTCATTCTAGAGCTAACCTAGGTAATTATCACATTTTTGACCTAACTAAGCTTATTGTGTCATTTTCCAAGAAAATAAGCTAAGTCTATGGCATTTATGAGGTTACCAAGTCTATTATGCCATTTTTGAGTTAACTAAGCTTATTATGTCCTTGTGGAGGAAACAATGCTAAGTATAGGTCATTTTAGAACTAACTTAGGTACAATATGTCATTTTGGAGGTAAGTAAGCTTACTATGTCATTTTGGAGGAAACAAAGCTAACTTAGGTAAAATATGACATTTATGAGCTAACCAAGGTTATTATGCCATTTTTGACCTAAGTAAGCTAACTATGTCATAAATGAACTAAATAAGCTAAGTATATGAGCTAACCAAGGTTATTATGCCATTTGTTGAGCTTGACTTTCGGTCTTTCAAGGTTTTCCTTAGAAAAACTCTCATGCCTCATGGTGTGTATGGTGCGCACTCACTCACACTTATATGGTGGTGTATGTTGATGGACACTACCTAACACTAATATTTTGACCGTCGGTAATGGTCGTTTCCCCTTCTCCTCTCCCGCAATATACCAAGGTATATATCGAGAGAAGGAGAAGAAGAAACGGCCCCCGCGACAACAGTCGGGATTCCTCCATCAAGAAGAGACATGAAACTCTCACAAGGAGCTCCGACAGACCGAAAGTACGTAATTTTGTCTAAGTGCTAAGTTTGTCTTTGTTTGAGAAAATGAGCCAAGTAAGTGGCATATTAGGGCTTACCGTCCTCGTCATCACGGAGGTGAAGCACCGGGGTTGCACGGGCCGGTGTCACCTCGAGCACTACTTGGCCCTGGAGAAGGATCGTGCGATGCGGCTCGGGAGTTATGCTGCACCAAAGATCATTTGCGTTAGCATGATGATGCTGAAATGTTAAGACTAGTAACTAATGACCATTCAAATGAAACTCACCGTTCCAGCCATGGTAATGACTGGCATCGGCAGAGGGGTCTGGCCGGTCTTCTCGCACAAAGACTGCACATTTGGTTTTGACAAGTCAATCATATTGGTTATTAATGAAACGAACATGTAGTGCATGATTTGGCTAATATGAAGAAAAACTTACCACGATGAGCTCGTACATGGCCCGGTTAGACGCATCGTTCCATGCCCTCTCCTCCTCCAACAACCTAGCCGTCCTCTCCTCCAAATCCCTCTTCTCCTCCGCCGCCTGCCGGGCCTGTTCCGCCAGAAGCGCCTGGGTTGCCTCTCTCTCTTTCTGCAGAGCAGCCTGCAACACAACTCCTCGTTAGCATTGTAATCATCTTTGTTCGCACACACAATGTAATGGAGGAAAGCTATCTGAGTCCGTATGACTAACCTCGATGGCGAGCTGGACTGGCCGTGGACGAGACATTATCTCAGGACAGGAGCTCGTTTGGCGTGCCTTGATCTACCGGAGAGTGCGCGAAGACCGTATAAGTCCATCTCCAATGGCTATCGAGCCATGGGGCCTCCCGTCGCCAGCTATCATCACCAACTCTGGATCAATAGGATGATGGGTCGGGTTGAAGTCCTCCCCATTCACCGCCTTCCCCACTTTTCTATACCTCACGAGCTTGTTGTGGGAGGAGATGTTGGTGAAGTTCTCGGGATTATCGAGGTCAGACTCAGAGAATGCCTTGGCCTTCTTGTACAAGGCAGTATGGGCCATGGCATAGAGATCGTACACCTATGGCACCTCCGTCTTATTGTAATGCGCCTACAAGAGAGGAAGAAAGTATTAATAAAGGGGTCAAGCTAGCATCAAGAATGAATTGCAGGAATTATGAAGCAAACCACATACCTAGTTCCGCTCGAGCTGAAATAAGTTGGCGCTGCCTTGATGGTGTGGCACACCTTCCATTTGGGCACGTCGTTCCTTGGCATTGTTGTGGACGGCTTGCCATTCGTCAGAGCACCACTCATTCACCATCGCCTCCCAACAATCCATCTTATCCGCACACCATCTCGGGGGCACCTAAGTTAGTAAAGAGAAATTTGAGTGCTACGCCTACGAATCAAAGAAAGGAAACTAAGTACAAGGCCTTAAGAATAGGTAATTACCTTCATGTACTACTCCTTGTGCAGAAACTTTCCGCGGCACGACGACTTGTCCTTCTTAATACGCCGCGAGGTGTAGTAGTCTCGAACAGCCTGTATCCAAGCCTCATGCCGTAAGTTCTGTAGTAGGTGCCTGCACTCGCCATCGATAACTGATGCCGCGGCCTCCTCGTATCCCTCCTCACACCTGTAGAAGGTCTGCAATCAAACGAGACAACACTGATTAGTACAATAACTAGCTATTATTGATTTTTAATTGTGTAAAGGAGAAATTACCCAAAACTGTCCGATCACCATGTCGGCCCTCGTGTGGCACAACACACCGTCGATCATCTCCTCCGGCGGGGCCGGGGCAGCCAAGTAGTGCTCCCAGCTCAATCCTAACTCTGGAAGCTGACCCTCGCCGGGCAACATGACAAACCCCGGGAAGTTATGCCGGCAAATCACACCAAGGATGGAGTTGGGCCTGCGGACATCCTTGGCGTGAATCCAACCCCTGCAGTATGACAAAGCCAGCGCATTAGATATGTGAAGAAACGTGAAGGCAAAAGGTTTAAAAAGAGTAAATGCACTTACTTCTGCCCATCAGGCCTACTCGACCACCTCTGCTCGCGGGTCGCCGGCACGGGCGGGAGCCGTGTACACCCATGCTGGTAGATGGTGGCCCCTCAACCACCTCGTCCCCGCTATCAGAAACCTGATCCCCGCCAACATCAGCATGGCCACTCGGCTCCGGCTGATGCAGATCCAGCCCGGTATCCCATCCGGTCAAAGCGTGTGGAGTCTCGTAGGACGAAGGGTCTGGCACAGGAGTCTCGCGGGTCGAAGCGTCTGGGACAGAAGGATCGTCGACCCGAGGCTCGTGGACAGGAGTCCGCGTAGCCTCCACCTCAGACGGGTCCACCGTAGCAGTCCTGTGCTCGGGTGAATCAGCTGGGGGTGGCAGCGAGGAAGGTGTCGGTGTCAAATCCGGCATATCTCGTAGTAGGGGTCCTAAGCTAGGCGTCTTGGAGCGATGGTAACACGGACACATGATTTTACCCAGGTTCGGGCTTTCTCGAAGAGATAATACCATACGTCCTGCTTTTGATTGTATTCATATGGGGTGTTGTACAGAGTACATGTATCTACCACGAGATTATGAGATGTAATATATCCATCTATTGACTAGCCTGGCCTCGGTTTATATATGCACCGTAGGCCTAGGGTTTAGAGGAGTCCTTGTCTTGTGCGCCAAGTCTTGTGGAATCCTCCTTGTATTCGGCATGGGCTGCCCGAAGTGGCCCATTAGTGAATCATCACGGGGGTCCTCGGCCCGACCCACTGGTCGGGAGACGACGTGGTGAGTACCCCCTAGTCCAGGACACCGTCAGTAGCCCCCTGAACCGGTCTTCAAGTTGGGGACGCTCCTCGGTTCTTCCGAACAGTTCTTTGTCTTCGGTCGTCGGTCTTGAAAACTGGTTCAACAAATCTTCCCATGTCCGATCTAGAGGATCGCCGAGCTGAATCCGAAGAGTTCACACGTCGGGCATCCGAGGAGCCCCTTTAAGTTATCGGCCTTTATCAATGCCTTATTATTTTTTATGCCACACCTCGGGTTTGAAGGGTTTCCCGTGCGGCGGTGTCCTCTTGCGTCCGAGCTCCAACGCCGAACTGCATCTGAGGTGTCTTTTTACAGCCGAGCTCCAACGTTGGACTATGTCCGAGCTCCAACGCCGGATTGTATCCGAGGTATCTTTTTGCAGCCGAGCCCCAATGCCAGACTGTGTCCGAGCTCCAACGCCGGATTGTGTTCGAGCTCCAACGCCGAACTGTGTTCGAGCTCCAACGCCGAACTGTATCCGAGGTGTCATAGATTACCTCAGTCTTGAAAAAGTTGAAGGACTTCATCCGAGCTTAAATGCCGGAATAGTCTTTTATGGAGCCAGCCATTCACATCCGAGCTTTATGCCGGACTGCTTCTAAGGCGTCTCCGATCTTGAGCTTTATGCCGGACTGCTTCCGAGCTCCAACGCCGGACTGCATCCAAGCTCCAATGATGACCAGCGTCCGAGGTATCATAAACTACCTTGGACCTTAAAAAATTAAAGGAATTCGTCCGAGCTTAATGTCGGAAATGCTCTCTATGGAGCTAGCCACTTGCGCCTGAGCTTTATGCCGGACTACTTTCGAGGTGGTGCACCACCCCGACCATGGACTGATTTTTTGTGGATATTTTCGGTTGGTGCAATTTATTCTCTGCCGAGATATATAGCCAGTAGCCCTCAAGGTGTGTGTCGGTCTATAACCCGAGATGTGCCTGAAGGATGACATAAGACCGCTGATCCCAGTAGCCCCTGAGACTCAGGTCGATTCGCGAAAAGGGCCTGAGGATCAACTTCTAGCTCGGCAGCATACTTAGCAACACAAAAGCGGTGTGCACAAACCTCGAGACTCAGGTTGGGTGCGGCCGACCAACCTGAGGATCATAATCTCCTCGGAAACTGTATTGCACTTAAATTTTCTGCATTGAATTGTCAATGCAGTGCCCCCGAGACTTGGGTTGGGCAACATGGCCGACCCTAGGATCATACCTCCTCGGGAACTAGTTCAACCGTCATGTATGTTTTGACAACACCGAGGTGGAGTTCAGCAGATAAGATGCCGAACTATGGTTTAGAAAAGAGTTTCCTAGCAAGCCCATCACGCCGAACACCTCAACCAAGAGAGTGTCCCGCTTCCTGAAAGGAAAACATAAAATAGGTGAAGGATGTTATAAGCTCAAAAGACCAAAAAACTTGCGTCAAAAACTTTACGTCTAGATTGAATCAAGTTTTTTGGTGCCAATACGAAATTGGTCTTAAAATTGTGCTTCCGTCATGCTTTGACATGACACATCCGATCTCTAGACTTCAAGTGGGTCAGCCTTCGGCTTCAACCTCCCTATCCCGAAGGCGGAGTGTTTCTCAGGCCAGTTTAGCGAACTAAACGCAAGCGGCTTTAGAGAGAAACCAGGCTACCCAGCTATTGATCATACACTTGAGTCGAGAAAGGAGTGGTAGAAAAAGACTTTGCAACGACTAAGAAGAAAACATCTATTATAAAACGGCTCATATTAATTTAAGAGCCCCCAAGTGACTTGGGTAAAAGAATTTTATGTATAATGATTGTATGTACCGAAGTACTTATATAATATATGTGTTCGCCCGAACTTTGAACGCGTCTTAACCGACCGTCGGCTTCTCCCTCTTCGGCCAAGGGCCGAAAAGTGTTATCTACTCCGCCTACCGAAAATATCGGTGGTGTTTCGGATAACCAGGCAATCAGGCCATGAGGCTGTAACAGACAAAGCGCGCCCAGGGAACTTATGCTATATTACTTATGTAACGTAAGAAGCATCTTCAAAGAAAATAGTGCCCCCAACGGTACCTTTCTTTGGTCGCTCATAATTACTATGAGACTTGTGCAATAGATTTGTGTACGCGTGAGTTCCGTCATGTGCCGACCATAGTTGAAAACAATAAGAGCGCTAGCTTTTGGTTTCACCCGTCTGAGGTACGAGTTCGGATGACCCGATCGTAACAATCGCAGAGGTGCTCCCTTTACTCCCTAGCCGAACAATCGGGAACGTAGGGGTCAGCACAGGAGCCAGGCAACCCAGCTTTGCGGAACACTTAAGTCAACATGATGCATATTTTGGCATAATACACGAGCAAGGAAAGAAGTTGTACAATAATAATCACATGCAGAGAGAAAATGTTTCATAAAGGAAGCCCCCAAGTAAACGGGGTATTTGAACTTGTTTGTAACAAACAAAGTTTTGACAAAGAAAGTTTTTCGCAAATAACTTTTTGTCAAAAAAGTATAGTGCTTGGTCGAACCGAACAAAAAGTAAAATTCTAAAGAGAGTTGAGCATGAAAATGACTTAGCTGGTTAATGTGCTCGGTGCGGTCTGGGGTTGTGGCGGGACAAAGACGTAGTCCTCGGCCTGGCCGAGGTCCCAGCCCCCAAGCCCGAGGTAACCGAGTGAAGAGCTCGGGTCGAGAAGTGGCAACGCAGCACGGTTGCTGCGGCGAGGCAAAGCCCCCGGTCCAGCCGAGGAGATAGAGTAGTTCGGCAGCGTGACGACGAAGCCCCCAGTTATCATGGGAAAAGGAAGTGTTGTTAACAAACAAACTTTTTTATTTAACATAAATATAATGCTCGGTAGAACCGAACAAAAATTTAGAAATTTGAGCATTAAAGCGACTTAGCTGGTTAATGTGCTCGGTGTTGACGACGCAGGCCGAGCTTATAGCAGGTCAAGGTCCCAGCCCCCAAGCCGGTCCCGAGGTGACCGAACGAGGAGTTCGGCACTCCGAAGTAGTGTCACGGCTTGGCCGATGTGGCGAGGCGAAGCCCCTGGTCCAGCCGAGGTGGTGGAGTAAGTCGGCAAGGTGACGCCGGGGTGACCGCATGACGGCAGTCGAAGTCGATTTCCTGCACTCATAAAATAGTGCAAGCCAGAAGTAATAACAAAGAAAGATAATAGTATATTTTAAAAAAATTCTTCTACTTAGTTAATTTAAGTGAAGCAAATAAGCAAAGGAATATGGCCTGGGTGCCGAGGTGCCTGAACGAAGAGTTCGGCTTGACGAAGTGGCGACGCTGCACGGTCGATGTGGCGAGATGAAGTCCTCGGTCCAGTTAACATGGCGAAGCTGTGATCGGCGGACGCCGAAGTCTCATGCAGGTCGGCTGGTGACGCCGAAGTCTCATGCCAGCCGAGGTGTTGAAGCAGGTCGGTTGGTGACGCCAAAGTCCCCGGAGCAGGTTGATGAAGGGATGCCAAAGCCCCGGTCTAGCCGAGGTGATGGAGCAGGTCGGCTGGTGACGCCGAAGTATTAGGCCAGCCGAGGTGTTGAAGCAGGTCGGCTGGTGACACCGAAGTCTTAGGCCAGCCGAGGTGTCGAAGCAGGTCGGCTGGTGACGCCGAAGTCTCACGCCAGCCAAGGTGTCGAGGCTGGTCGGCTGGTGATGCCGAAGTCTCATGCCAGCCGAGGTGTCGAAGCTGGTCGGCTGGTGACACCGAAGTCTCCAGAGCGGGTTGATGAGGAGATGACAAAGCCCCCAGTCTAGCCGAGGTGTCGGGGCAGATCGGTAAGGTTATGCTAGAGCCCCATACCAGCCGACGTGTCAAAGCAGGTCGGCGTGGTGGACGTCAGCTTGAAAAAGTAACGGCGCGGCGATGCCGACGCAGGTCGGAATTTGTGACGAGGTCAATGCTGGCTTGATGAAGCAATGGAGCGCCCGACCGGTACAACCCGCGGATGACGAGGTTCGGTTGATGATTATTCGGCCCTTGCGATGCCGAACTCTTGGTCGGATGACCGAGATGATGAGAAAATTTCCTTCAAAGAGGACGTCCGACAACCCGTTCATGAAAAAGATGAACTCGGGTCGGATTCGTTTTCGCGCAGAAAATAGATCCAAAATTCATTGTACTAATCGGATGTTTCCTGGAGTTTGGACGGTCGGATTGAGCTGAAATTTTGAGGGGTGATCGGTATGGGAATTCCGCAGACGATGAACGGTGGGATCTTCCAAACGATGTCCGAGCTGGAAGCTGGACACCTCGCCCTAAACTCATCCCGGTCCCCATCTAGATTCGACAGGGCTCCGGTATTTCGTAGATCGCCGTAGATTCCTCCATCGGAATACGATGAAATTTTACGAGGTTGTTGTAGGCTCAATTCCGCACAATTCCACCGAAGTAATCATCAAGGCGATGCTCGAGGAAGCGGGGACGACAAACACGAGTCGCTGTCCAAAAAAACTGCACGGTTGCTCGAGGACGATGTCAACATCGAGCCCCCGAGCTCCATGGATGATTTCTCGTGATCTTGATAGAGATCGGAGATGATGACGATGAAAGTATCCATCCGGTCTTGACGATCCGGCATGGAGCGCAGTCCTCGGTGCAGCCGAGGTGACCAGTCGAGCCGGCGACGAAGATGCCGACATCGACAACAAAGCTCGGTTCCAACGTGTAGATCGCGCCGGAGACGATCTGAATTTCCATCACACCACGATGACTGCCAGCAGGCTCTCAATGAAAGCACCAATGTCGGTGTCAAATCCGGCATATCTCGTATTAGGGGTCCTAAGTTAGGCGTCTTGGAGCGATGGTAACACGGACACAGGATTTTACCCAGGTTCGGGCTCTCTCGAAGAGATAATACCCTACGTCCTACTTTTGATTGTATTCATATGGGGTGTTGTACAGAGTACATGTATCTACCACGAGATTATGAGATGTAATATATCCATCTATTGACTAGCCTGGCCTCGGTTTATGTATGCACCGTAGGCCTAGGGTTTAGAGGAGTCCTTGTCTTGTGCGCCAAGTCTTGTGGAATCCTCCTTGTATTCGGCATGGGCTGTCCGAAGTGGCCCATTAGTGAATCATCACAGGGGTCCTCGGCCCGACCCACTGGTCGGGAGACGACGTGGTGAGTACCCCCTAGTCCAGGACACCGTCAGAAGGCGTAGCAGCCTTCGTACCTCTCTCGCGGCCACCACGTGTACCTTTAGAAGCTTTCTTCGTCCCCCGACCTCCTCTCCCGGTGGGCAACTTCGCCGACGAAGAAGCGCCCTCAGGTGTCCCAATACTGTCGTACAACGCTCTCCGGAGAGTTTGGGGTGGAATGGAAGTACCCCTCCCACCACGCGCCGACGAAGAAGGAGCCTCGGATCGCTCTCGACCCGTGCCCACCATCTTTCAACACCTGCCATGACAAAGAGTAAACGAAATTAGTACAACATAAAAAAATTGAATACCGACAGGAATAATAATATGTATATAATTTGAGTGTATCATCATCATGTATATAATAAAAATTGAATAATACCTGACATGAACTAATAATAATCTTGATCGTCTATATATGCTCTGGGATCAATAAATGCATCATCATCATCACTATCATCAATAAATACATCATCATCATCACTATCGGGAACAACATGTGGAAGGCCTCCTTTATGTAATCGGTCAAGCATTGAGAGGTCATCCGCAGCAGTAACCTCTTCTTCTTCCGTCTCTTCTTGTTCTGGCTCAGGGGCGAAGTCGGATTCACTGTCGCTGTCTACTTCAATGTTCTGCGGTGAAGTAGAGCGGTTCTTGAAACGTTTTTTGGAAAGACGTGTTTCTTGGAAGAATTCTCCTTCATATGTGTCTGGGTTAATGTGAGGTTCATAATCATCTTCATTGAGGGGAGGTGGTCTAAAACGTGGCGGAACATCATAAACGACATCCCAACCATTCAGATTTGGATCAGTTTGGCAGGCCCACGGTAGATAGAAAACTTGGGTCGCCTGTTGAGCCGTAATATAGACATCGGGAACATCTAAATGGTTGCTTTGTTTGATTTCGACTAGCCCTATATGTTCATGAGTCCTTCTAGTCTCCTTCGGCTGGAACCAATAACATTTGAAGACTACGACGTTCGGTGGGTTTTCACCAAAGAATATAAGTTCATAAATTGCTTCAACTCTTCCATAATACTCGACACCTCCTTCGCCGATAGAAGAGACACAACAATTTGTAGACTTTCGGTCGGCCATAGATAGCTCTTTGCCAAAAGTACGAAAGCGATACCCGTTGATGTCGTATTTGTCAAATGAGCGGACCTTATAGTCAAAACCATTAGCGACTTGTCTCAATTCAGCGTCCATAGACTCTGAATTAGCCTACAATTTTTGCATTAGCCGCAAACTAGACGAAGAAATGAAATGGTCTAATGGAAATTACCGTTTGTTTGGACCAAGGGATGAAACCGGGATAGCTGCCTCCATGCTTTGCCAGAAGCTCATACTCTTCGATGGAATCCTTTTGGATCACCGCTCCATCCGAGAATTTGGGGACGTATCGACTGTATCACATATCCGGGAATAAGAGCAGTTCAAAGGAATTAGGAGTTGCGAAACAATGTACCGAGAACTTACTCAATGTACGGCCGCACTTCTGCTAGGTTGTTGAAGATATACAACGAAATGGTCTGCCATTCTTTGACATCCAACGCTATTGCTTTCGAAGCACCGGCTAGTGCGTGCTTCCCTTTGAATAGGCTGAGGTTGGATCGACCTTTTTCACGGTCGCCATCATTGTACCGAGGCTTCGGATTATGCAAATGACGATTCTTGGCTTCGTAGTGTGCTGTCAGGAAGTTTGCCGCCTCCTCAGTAATGAATGCCTTGGCCATCGATGCTTCAATTCTACGTTTATTTTTACATTTTGCTCAAAGCGTCTTTGGCATCCTCTCAGTTGCGAAGCACCAACGATTTTGCACGCCCCCCCCCCCCAATCTTGCCTCGGTCGGGAGATGCAAAATCAATCGCTGCATTGGATTAAAGAAGCCCGGTGGAAAGATCTTTTCTAACTTGCAGATCAACTCCGGCGCCAACTCTTCCAGTTCATCTAGCATGTCAGGTGATAGTTCTTTCGCACAAAGAGCACGGAAGAAATAGCTCAGCTCTGCCAGTACTAGCCATTCATCCTCAGGGATAAAGCCACGCAACATCATCGGCATTACCCGCTCAAGCCTTATGTGCCAATCATGACTCTTGAGACCAAATATTTTCAATTTGTCTAGACTCGCTCCCCTCTTTAGATTCGCTGCATACCCATCGGGGAACATCAACTGCATTTTCACCCACAAGATCATTTCCCTCATAGCTGGTCTTCCAAGATTGAACCATGCCTTTGGCTTCCTCCAGTTCTTATTTCCTTTCGGTTGTCGCATGTTTTGTAACGGTCTATCACATAGAGCCTCCGGATCAACTCTAGCCTTAGGATTATCCTTTGACTTCCCCTCTATGCCGAACAATGTACCAAAAAGGGCCTCGGCGATATTCTTTTCAGTGTGCATCACGTCGATGTTGTGTGGGCAAAGGAGGT
Organism: Elymus sibiricus; assembly: GCA_039707655.1. Classification (NCBI taxonomy): domain Eukaryota; kingdom Viridiplantae; phylum Streptophyta; class Magnoliopsida; order Poales; family Poaceae; genus Elymus; species Elymus sibiricus. The sequence continues at coordinate 359,840,789 of CM077669.1, forward strand.
CTTTAAAGTAAGGCAGATCCCACAAGCATATCTTGTGAGTCCAGGCGTGTTCCGAATTATACCATTTGAAACATCCTGGACGCGCTGGATCAGGCTCGAGAGCGTTTAACTGATCCAGGGTCTGTTGGCCTGTCAATGCAAGTGGTGCAGAGTTTTTGACAACTCTACCTTTGATGAAATTCTTCTTGTCTTTTCTGAACTTATGGCGAGGATCCAGGAACTGTCTATGCAAGTCGAAGCAAGAATACTTGCGACCCGCCTGCAGCCAACGGAACTGAAGAGCTGCCTGGCATGTGGGGCACGGGAACCTTCCATGCACACACCAGCCAACGAATAGCGCATACGCCGGCAAGTCATGCGTCGAGTACATGTACCACACATGCATTTTGAAGTTTTGTTTTGTAGTGGCATAATATGTCTTGATCCCATTATCCCAAGCTTCTTGCAATTCATCCTTAAGCGGCTGCATGTACACATTCATATTCCTCCCCGGATAGTTGGGCCCTGGAATTATCAACGTCAAGAAAATGTTCTTTCTTTTCATAATCTCTCCGGGGGGGAGATTGAGTGGAATGACAAATACAGGCCAACAACTGTATTGGGTTGCCGTCATACCAAACACATTGAACCCATCCGTGCTGACGGCGACTCGAGGATGCCTTGGATCTGCCGCTTTATCCTTATGTAATGCATCGAAGTGCTTCCATGCAAAAGCGTCTGAAGTGTGTCCCAACATCGGATTCCCATTTGCATCTAGTTCGGTTCTTTTGCCCAATTTGTGCCACGTCATCTGTCTGGCCGTCTCTTCGACCATGAAATGACGTTGAGGTCTTGGTATGATTGGCATATACCGAAGAACATTAACTGGGATTTTGGTCTGACTCTTCTCACCCATACCGTTGTCTAGCACAACATACCTGGAAGACTTGCAAATGGGACAATAGTTCAAGCCTGCACACTCAAGCCTAAATAAGGCACATCCATTCTCATAGGCATCTATCTTCTCATAGGGTATCTTAAGCGCACGTAGGATTTTGTCCGACTGGTACAGGTTTGCAGGCAATACATGGCCTTTGGGTAGAAAGCGTCCAAATATTGTCATCATCGCGTTGTAGCATTCTCTGCCCAGGTTGAACTGAGCCTTTAGAGCCATTACTTGCGCGATGGCATCCAGCTGACAAAGCTCAGTGTGCTCGTGGAGAGGACATTTTGAAGACTCCAACATTTCATAGAAGGCATTTGCAGATTCCTCCATCTCATCGTCCGAATCCCGAGCATCATCAAAGTCTTGCACCATGTCTTCGATCCCGGTACCATGCTCGTCGGTGCGACGACGAACCACCTCAGCTCTGGCATGTTGGGCAGACTCACCATGAAATCTCCACACCGTATAATCAGGCGTAAAATCCCACTTCTGCAGGTGTTTACCCATTTCATCCCGTGTCCATTTTTTATGGTTGTCGCACCGGACACAGGGGCACCAGGTTATTTCCTGGCCATTTGCAAATGCAGCACTCAGAAACCCCTTGGTTTTTGTTAACCATTCAATGGTCATGTCTTTCTGACAAGGGTGACCGGTGTACATCCACGCACGATCACTCATCTTGCCTACCTACGAAACACACAAGAAATATATATATAATTCATCATCTATATTCATCAGTTAATCAAGTTTGTCAGTTTTATTACGTCCATGAAACCTACACGCTAATAGGTAAAGATAGGTCCTAATCCCACCCGTGTATGTGTAGATTTGGTTCGTTTTCCCCTGCTCTACTCCGGATCCGACGCAGAATTTTGGCAGCACCTCCCCATTGTTCTCCTGATACACGTCTCGGCAATAAGTAGAGAGGATGTGTACCCGGAGAACAACAGGGAGGCACTGACGAAATTCCGCATCGGATCCGGAGCAGAGCATAAGGGAAAACGAACCCAATCTACACATACTCGGTTGTCCATGGATAACGTTGGACAATTCGAAAGGATGGCGGTTATAAATATGCAAAGACATGCATATTTATAGATGCCGCCCTTTCGAACGGGAGACGCATACTGGTCACGCATACTGATGATTGAAGACACCTATAGCTAGCAAGTTTCATCGGCACGAAGACCGGAACAGAGCAAATTAAGGGGGGAGGAGATGTCATTTGTGCTCACCCACGAACGCAGGGGAGCTCGTCAAACGCACGGGGAGGTCGTCGAACAGCAGACCCTCGCAGCGACGAAACAACTGCACATTGAAATCCAACCGATCAACACAAATATGATGTTTTTCATAACAGCTAGAATCGGAATATATATATGACCTAACTCATAATTTACAAAACTATGACCCCGTCGGCATCTGGAAGGCCGAAGAGGTGTCGGGGGTCGGGGGTCAGTGCCGTCGGGAGTCTGTGGCGTCGGGGGTCGGGGTTCAGTGGCGTCGATCGAGGGTCGGCGGTCAGTGGCGTCAGGGGTCGGGGGTGAGTGGCGTCAGGGGTGAGTGGCGTCAGGGGTCGGGGGTCAGTGGCGTCGGGGGTCGGGGGTCAGTGGCGCTGATCGAGGGTCGGCGGTCAGTGGCGTCGGGGGTCGGGGGTGAGTGGCGTCGGGGGTCAGTGGCGTCGGGGTTCAATGGCGTCGGGGGTCGGGAGTCAGTGGCGTCGGGGGTCAGTGGCGTCGGGAGTCGGTGGCGTTGGGGGTCAATGGTATCGGGGGTCGGGGGTCAGTGGTGTCTTGGGTCGGGGGTCAGTGGCGTCGGGGGTCGGGGGTTAGTGGCTTCTTCTTCCACTTCTTTTTTTCCTTTTCTTGTTCTTCTTCTTATTATTATTATTATTATTATTATTATTATTATTCTTTTCTTCTTCTTCTTTTCTTCTTCTTCTTTTTCCTTTTTCATTTTTTCCTTCTTCTTTTCTTCTTTTTTTATTCTAACCTAACTAACTAACTGACCTAAACTAACCTAACTAACTGACCAAACTAACTAACCTAACTAAACTAATTATCTAAATAACTAATTAACATAAATAAAAAACAAAAAACAAAAAAATCACCTTGGGGCGACGGGGAGGGGGCGGGGAGGTGGCGGCGCCGCTTGGAGGGGCGGTGGGGAGGGGGTGGCGGGGAGGGGGCGGCGGTGCGGGGAGAGGGCGGCGGGAGGGGGCGGCGACCGCAGGGGAGAGGCTGGCTCCGGTGGCGGGGCTGACTCTGACGGCGGGGCCGCGGGGAGGGAGGAGGTGTGGTGGGGGGTAGAGAGAGAGAGGGGGGGAGAGAGGGGGGGCCGCGGGGAGGGGGGCTCGTCGCGGGGCGACGGGACAGCGCGGCGGCCGGTGGGTGGGGGCAGAGGCCGGTGGGCGTCGGGGAGCGGCGGGAGGGAGGGAGAGGGAGGGAGGGAGAGGGGGGCCGCGGGGAGGGGGATCGCCAAGGGGCGGCGGGGGGGCCGGTGGGCGTCCGGTCGGGGCGGGAGCGGCGGGAGGGAGAGAGAGGGTGGCGGCGCGGTGGTGGGGGGCGGGATCGAGATCGATGCGGGAGAGTGAGGGGGTGGAGGTGGATCCGGCCGTTATGGGGGGCATCCTCTTTGCCGTCTGCTAGCAGACGGCAAAGAGGGGGGGACTGGGGGGTGGGGCCCCGCCATGACCGTTAGTGGGGACATCCTCTTTGCCGTCCGCTAGCGGACGGCAAAGAGAGGAGAGGCAGACGGCAACGATGTATCCAGGGTGTGGTGGGGCCCGCCCGTGACCTTTGCCGTCTGCCTGCCCAATCTTTGACGTCCGCTAGCCGACGGCAAAGGGTAGGCTGCTGGCAAAGGCTTTCTTTGCCGTCTGCCTTACCTTTGCCGTCTGTTTTCGGCAAGCTGATGGCAAAGGCTTGCTTTGTCGTCTGCCAGCTGACGGCAAAGACCGGGCGGACGGCAAACGATCTGATTCCAGTAGTGTTCATCACAGCACTATCATGTCATGCTGACAATTTTTGTCGACATCGACCTCCACGCCAGGCTATCTCTCTTCAATAATTTACTTTGCATAAATTCATTATGCAAAGATTCTGTTTAATATATTATTATTATCATTATTTGTTATTGCCGTTGATGTGCACTATTTTATGTGTATAGGCAAATGATCTAGACCGGGCCGCGCTATCACCTCAGCGTGTCGATGTTATCATGCCACCTCGGTCGGTAAATTTGTGTCGTCACCTCAGCACATTGCCCTGCGTCGGCATCCCCGTGCCACGACACCATAAACCAGTGTCAACCGGTCTCCATCGCCACCTCGGCTATCTGAAGTCGTCGTCCCAACAACGTCAGGCAAACCACGTCGTCAGCTCGGCTCGACCAGAGGCTTCACCATCGCTTCATCAACCTACCTCGAGGACTTTGGTGTCACCAGCCGACCAGCTTCGTCACCACGGCTGGACCAGGGGCTTTGCCTCGCCACATTGACGTGTTGCGTCGTCACTTCATCAAGCCGAGCTCTTCGCTCGGGCACCTCTGGACCGAGTTGGGGGCTGGGACCTCGATCCACTGCAAGCTCGGCCCACGTCATCAACACCGAGCACATTAACTAGCTAAGTCGTTTTCATGCTCGGCTCTCTTTGAAATTTTACTTTTTGTTTGGTTCAACCGAGCGTTATGTTTTTGTCTCAAAACAAAAACTTTCTTTGTTAAAAACGTTGTTTGTTCAAAAAACAACCTTCTCTTCCCATGTTACCTGGGGGCTCTCAAATTTATATGAGCCACTTTATAATATATGTGTTTTCTTCTTGGTCATTGCAAAGTCTTTATCTACTACTCCTTTTCCGACGCGAGTGTGTGGTCAATAGCTGGGTAGCTTGGTTTCTCTCTAGAGCCGCTCGCGTTTAGTTTGCTAAACTGGCCTCAGAGAAACACTCCGTCTTCGGGATATGGAGCTTGAAGCCGAAGGGTGACTCGCTTGAAGTCTGGAGATCGAATGTATCTTGTTAAAGCACGACCGAAGCACATATTAATTTTAAGACCAATTTTTGGATTGGCACCAAGAAACTTGATTTAGTTCGGATATAAAGTTTTTGCTAAAGTTTGTTGGTTTCGCGAGCTTATGAAACTTTCAACCTCTTGTATGTTTTTTTAGGAGGGACATCGTCTTGACCGAGGTGCCCTACATAATAATTTGGCTCGGGAAATCTTTTTCCGACCCACAGTTTGGCATCTTCCCTGCCTACCTGCACCTCGGCATGGTTAGATCCGGACTCTTGGAGAGCCGAACATATCATCAGTGTTTGTGTTCAATATACAAGCGATGCCTTCCGTAATCATCGTTATAAAGCCATAAATAAGCATCAATTTGACTTAAGATTTTTGCCAAAGCTGGGTTGCCTGGCTCCTGTGCTTATCCCCTACGTTTTTTATAGTTCGGCTAGGGGGTAAAGGGAGCAACTCTATGATTGTTACTACCGGGTCATCCGGGTTTGTACCTCAGATGGGTGAAGCCAAAAGCTAGTTGTCTTAAGAATATAATTGGTCGACAACTTCGGGAGTGAAAATTTAGGTTCATTAAAGACCACACAGTTTGGGAACTTTCCCCAAACTAAATCCTCAGTATTTTCCTCCCACATTGATCGGAGGTGAGGTTTCATGATCGGGGTCAACATGATAGCCTGGGAAAAGGAACTTATAAAGGAACTATTTTTTCCAGAAGATGTTTCTTACGTTACATAGCAATAGAACATATCTCTCCACATACCTTTGTTTATAAAACCGTATGACTGGATTGGCTTGTTTTCCATAAATCTTTGCCCTCAAAGGCTTTATAAAGTAGGACAAACACTCCTCGGCAACTGCCCGAGGACGTTGAAGCCGATGATCGGTCAACAAAGTGTTGTACAACGCGGATCCGAGCATTAACGATGTAAAGTACTTGGATACATAGAATCATTACACATAAATTGTGTCAAACGTAACAAAGTTTGTGTCAAACAAATATCGATCCTTAATTCGACCACCCGTGCCCAAATTAAGGCTCGGCGGTGATAACCCACAAGTGTAGGCGATCGTTTGTAGCCTTTTTCGATAAGTAAGAGAGTCGAACCCAACGAGGAGCTAATGGTAGAATTAATATTCTCTCAAGTTCTATCATCCACCGATACAACTCTATGCACGCTAATGCTTACTTTAACTAGAACAAGTATGAAACTACTTTGCGGGAAAGAAACTAGAAGTACTTAGTTGGTGTAAAGATAGTTTTGCAAGGTAATAAAGAACAAGTAGATAAAATTTAGGGGCTGTTTAGATAAAGATTAATAAGAAAGTTGTTTAGTAGAAAGCTTTTTCTTGTAACGCAATTGGACCTCAACTAAGTAATGAATATAATATGATAGATACTTGTCATATGCAATGAGGGAGAGGCATACGCTAACACACTTTCCGTACTTGGATCATATGCACTTATGATTGGACCTCAAGCAAGCATCCGCAACTACTAGAAATCATTAAGGTAAACCCAACCATAGCATTAAACATCAAGTCCCCTTTACTCCCATACGCAAACAATCCCCTTACTTGGGTGTAAGCTTTTGTCACTCTAGCCACCCACTATAAGAGAATCATGAACATATTGCAAACTCACCAGCATGAATCCTTCACGTGTGCGCCTCATGGAAGGCACCTTAGGACAGCACCATATCAACATACAACTCATATCAATAACATCATACCACAATTAACCCGTAGGACAAAAGAGATCTACTCAAACATCATAGGATAGCCACACATCATTGGATAATAATATATAGCATTAAGCACCATGTTTAAGTACAGATTACAACGGGGAGAAGAGGGTTTACACCGCTGCATAGAGGGGGAGAGAGTTGGTGGTGACGGCAGCGGAGTTGTTGGTGTAGATCGCCGTCACGATGGATGCTCCGGCGCCACCGGGAGAGAGGGGGAGAGATCCCCCCTCCTTATTCTTCTTTGGCCTCCTCCCTAGGTGGGAGGAGAGTTTCCCCTCTGGTCCATGGCCGCCATGGCTCCCGGAGGGCAGGAGCCCCTCCGAGATTAGATCTCTCTGTTTCTCTTCTGTTTTCGCGACTGGTTTATGACCCCTTCACCGTTTCTTAAATATTCATAGATCCGTAACTCCGATCGGGCTGAAATTTTGAGGGGATTTTTATTGAGAAAATATCTTTATTGCGGAAGAAGGAGAGCCTCAACTGACCTAAGGGCTGGCCACCAGCCATCAGGGTGCCCCCCAAGCCGCGTCTTGTTATGTGGTGGGGCCCTCGGGCATCGTCTTATGTTGATTCCGACTCCCAAAATTCACATATATTCCAAAAAAAATCTCCGTAAATTTTTATCGCGTTTGGACTTCGTTTGATATGGAATTTCCGTGGAAAAAAAACATACAAAAAACAGGAACTTGCACTGGGCACTGGGTAAGTAAGTTAGTCCCAAAAATAATATAAAATGTTTCCAAAAGTATATGAAAGTTGTAGAATATTGGCATGAAGCAATCAAAAATTATAGATAGGACGGAGACGTATCAGCATCCCCAAGCTTAATTCATGCTCGTCCTCAAGTAGGTAAATGATAAAAAGATAATTTTTGATGTGGAATGCTACCTAACATAATCTTTAACAAATGTCTAATCATGGCATGAATATTAAGATACAAGTGATTCAAGGCAATAGTCTATCATTTGACAAAAAGACATCCATACTTAGGTTTACTAGCAAACAATCATGTCCTTTCAAAATAACAATGCCAAAGAGTGCTATCCCTACAAAATCATATAGCCTGTCATGCTTGGTCTTCCTAGCATAAAGTATAAATCATGAGCACCCCGGTGTCAAACCAAGGAATTGGATCGTACTTTTTCACGCGCTTCAGCTTTGTATTACTCATGCAATATATGAGCGTGAACCATGGATATAGCATAAAGGTGGAATAGAAAATGGTGGTAGGTTTCAAAGGGGTAAAAGTGAAGAAGGAAGTCACGCATCAACTCGGCGTATCAACGGGCTATGGAGATGCCCATCAATAGATATCAATGCGAGGAGTAGGGATTGCCATGCAACGGATGCACTAGAGCTATAAGTGTATGAAAGCTCGACTGAAGCTAAGTGGGTGTGCATCCAACTTGCTTGCTCATGAAGACCTCGGGCATTTGAGGACGCCCGTCATCAGAATATACAAGCCAAGTTCTATAACGAAAAATTCCCACTAGCATATGGAAGTGACAAAACAAGAGACTCTCTATATGAAGAACATGGTGCCACTTTGAGGCACAAGTGTGGTAAAGGATAGTAGCAAAGTCCCTTCTCTCTTTTTCTCTCATTTATTATATATATATATATATATATATATATATATATATATTCATGGTGGGCCCTTTTTTCGCCTCCCCCATTTTATTTTATTTTATGGTGGGCTCATTTGGCCTCCCCCATTTTTATTTTTCGTCCGGAGTCTCATCCTGACTTGTGGGGGAATCATAGTCTCCATCATCCTTTCCTCACTGGGACAATGCTCTAATAATGATGATGATCACACTTTTATTTACTTACAACTCGATATGAAAAACTGATAGGATGATATGACTCTATATGAATGCCTCTGGCAGTGTGCCAGGATGTGCAATGATCTAGCATAGCGAAAGATATCAAAAAACAGACAAGCCATGTAAATATCATGCTAGCTATCTTACGATCATGCAAAGCAATATGACGATGGAAATACAAGTCATATGAAGTGACGGTGGAAGTTGCATGGCAATATATCTCAGAATGGCTATGGAAATGCCATGATAGGTAGGTATGGTGGCTGTTTTGAGGAAGATATAATAAGGCTTATGTGCAACAGAGCGTATCATGCCACGGGGTTTGGATGCACCGGCAAAAGTTGCACCGATCCTCGAGGTGAGAATGGGCAATGCACGGTACCGAAGAGGCTAGCAAATATGTGGAGGTGAGAGTGCGTATATCCATGGATTCACATTAGTCATAAAGAACTCACAATCTTATTGCAAGGTTTTATTAGCTCTCTTGAAGCAAAGTACTATTTGCATGCTCCTAGGGAGGAGGTTGGTAGGAGTTAACCATCGCGCGCCCCCGATTATAACAGCACAAAGGATTTCAATCAAGGATAATTTATGCTCCAACTTCATCGCATAACTAGAGACTATACGTGCATGCTTCGGGAATCACAAACCTTAACATCAATATTCTGACTAATCCACAATCATCCACTAGTGCACCCACATATTATTATCTTAATGTCGCAAAACTATTGCAGGGAATCAAACATATCATATTGAGTGATCTACAAGTTTTATGTAGGATTTTATGACCAACCATGTAAATGACCAATTCTCGATGACTCTCTAAATAAGTATAAGTGAAGCATGAGAGTTTAATTCTTTCTACAAAAGACCTGGACATGCTCTAAAAAATATAAGTGAAGCAAAAGAGCATTCTACAAATAACGGATTTATATATGTAGAGAAACGGGCATCCAACTTCAAATGATATAAGTGAAGCACATGAAGCATTCTATAAAGCCATACTCAAAATATATAAGTGAAGTGCAAAGAGAATTCTATAAATCAACCATGTACTTTCCCATACCAGCATGGTGCATTGCTAAAAGGAAAATAAAAGGCACACGACGCTCCAAGAATTTACGCATATCATGTGAACAAAACAAAAAACGAAACATACCGATAGTTGTTGAAGAAAAAAGATGGGATGCCTTCCGAGGCATCCCCAATCTTAGACACTTGAGTCTCCTTGAATATTTACTTGGGGTGCCTTAGGCATCCCCAAGCTTGAACTCTTGTCTCTCCTTACTCTTCTCATATCGATACCTCTTCGATCTTCGAACACTTCATCAACACAAAACTTGACAGAACTTTCATTAGAAACGTTAGTACATAATCATCAAATCTCATCATGTCCTGCCATAAAATTATTGCATAATTATAGTATAACATTACCCACTGTACACTATCACAATTCTATGGCTCCTAAGCCATTGGGTCTCAACAATAATTCAAACATAAGCACGCAAAGCAACTATAACAACAATCTTTGAAAAACAGGACAGTCTGTAAAGATGCAGATGGAACATATACTTATGTAACTCAAAAAATTCTGAAAAATTAGGACATAATAATGAATTTGTATAAAAGTATTTTGTAAAAATTTCAGAATTTTTGCACGCTCCAGTAAAATATGAAAATTTAAACACTACAGCAAAAGTTTCTGTTTTTACACAGCACATATCAAACAAGCAATTCAAACATCCTAAAGGTAATTCTTGGCACATTATTTTTATAATACAATGGATTTGTACAAGGGGATAATTATTTTTTTGAAAAGTTTATGTAATCAAGATTCACAATGTTTCCATGGGCATGAACAAAAGTTCAAGGCTAGCCCCCACTTCAACGATGTTCGTCTTTCTCACTTTCACTTCTCTTTTTGAAAAGGTTTTAAGTTCCCCCACTTTATTTTTTTATTTTTAATTATTTTAAAAGCACACAACAGAAATAAATGATTCTCTAAAACTTTCGGGTTGTCTCCCTAGCAGCGCTTTCTTTAAAGCTATTAAGCTAGGCATATACTGCTCAAGTAATTGATCCACCCGGATCCCAAGGTATATCAAAGCCAATTTTAATTAACAATGATTTGCAATTTAGTAGTGAGCACAAGGTAATATATATCATGTGACAACGAAGTCTAACTCTCTTCCTATACATTGGCATATCATACAAGAATAATTCATTCACACAAAGTAAAGGCCAATTCATAGCATAAGTAGTTTCTTGCAATTTTATAGTATTGGAAACATAGAGAGGTGAAGATTTGGCTCCTCTCTCATAATAATTGCAAGTAGGAGCAGCAAGCACATGCATATTATATTTATCAAAATCATCAAGTGTACTGGTAAAACGCAACCCATAAATATAATCCTTAATAAGCGCAAACTTCTCCGATATAGTGTAGTTGGGAGAATTCAAAAAAGATAATAGGACTATCATGTGTGGGTGCAATAGCAACAATTTCATGCTTAACATATGGAACTATAGCAAGTTCATATTCATAAGCATAATTCATATTGGCGTCACGGCCACAAGCATAGCAAGCATCAAGTTCATCAAAAAGGGATATTTCAAACGAATCCAAGGGATCATAACATTCATCATAACATTCATCCTTCGATAAGCACGAAGGGAAATTAAACAATGTATGAGTTGAAGAGTTACTCTCATTAGAAGGTGGGCACGGGTAGCTAATTCGCTCTTCCTCCTTTTGTTCTTCGCTCTCCTCCTCATCTTTTTCATCTAATGAGCTCACAGTTTCAGCAATTTCTTCTTCCATAGATTCCTGCAAAATATTAGTCTCTTCCAAGGCAGCGGGCATTCTCTCAATAAATTCATTAATATCAGCATTGTATTCATAATTCTCATAGCAATATTTAAGTATGGCAAAATTTTCAGATTTGTAAGGAACATCATCATACTTTTCAATTAAAGAAGCAATTTCATAAGCACCTTTAAAAGCAACAAATTGTTCTATTTGTTCCACATCATAGTAATCATAAATACCTTTAGCATAAGAAGCCAAGGTTTTATTATCATTAAATTCACATTGAAAGGGAAGGTTAAGACCCTTAATCTTAGAGCAACAAGTATAATCACATCTCAAACATACTCCCAAGCATACCAACGCAACATTTTAATTTGACCCCATAAGTGTTTCCCGTTTTGAGACAAGCGATAATCCCGAAAGTACTCATGTTGATCCAACGTGTCTCCCATTATCAAGTTCAATGAGGATTTCTCAAGATTATCAAAGTAGTAATTAATGTGTTTCACATAACCAGCATCGAGGGTTTTAGGAGGTTCCCCATCTCCATGAGTAGCAAGTACAACTAATTTTTTGGTGTTTCGTGTTCCATATCCATAAGTAAAGGTATAAAACAACTAATAACAGAAAATAAAATTACTTAGTGATAAAGCAAACAAGCACACACGAGAATATCAACCACTATGCTATTGCTCCCCAACAACGGCGCCAGAAAAAGGTCTTGATAACCCACAAGTGTAGGGGATCGTTTGTAGCCTTTTTTGATAAGTAAGAGTGCCGAACCCAATGAGGAGCTAAAGGTAGAATTAATATTCTCTCAAGTTATATCGTCCACCGATACAAATCTATGCATGCTAACGCTTACTTTAACTATAACAAGTATGAAACTACTTTGCAGGAAAGAAACTAGAAGTACTTAGTTGGTGTAAAGATAGTTTTGCAAGGTAATAAAGAACAAGTAGATAAAATTTAGGGGTTGTTTAGATAAAGATTAATAAGTAAGTTGTTTAGTAGAAAGCTTTTTTTTAACGCAAGAGAAAGATTGTCCATAGGCAATTGAATATAATATGATAGATACTTGTCATATGCAATGAGGGAGAGGCATACGCTAACACACTTTCCGTACTTGGATCATTTTCACTTATGATTGGACCTCTAGCAAGAATCCGCAACTACTAGAAATCCATTAAGGTAAACCCAACCATAGCATTAAACATCAAGCCCCCTCTACTCCCATACGCAAACAATTCCCTTACTCGGGTGTAAGCTTTTGTCACTCTAGCCACCCACTATAAGCAAATCATGAACATATTGCAAACCCTCCAGCGTGAATCCTTCACGTGTGCACCTCACGGAAGGCACCTTAGGACAGCACCATATCAACATACAACTCATATCAATAACATCATACCACAATTAACCCGTAGGACAAAAGAGATCTACTCAAACATCATAGGATAGCCACACATCATTGGATAATAATATATAGCATTAAACACCATGTTTAAGTAGAGATTACAGCGGGGAGAAGAGGTCTTACACCTCTGCATAGAGGGGGAGAGAGTTGGTGGTGACGGTAGCGGAGTTGTTGGTGTAGATCGTCGTCATCATGGATTCCCCGGCGGCGCTCCGGCGCCGCCGGGAGAGAGGGGGAGAGAGCCCCCCCCCCCCTCCTACTTCTTCCTTGGCCTCCTCCCTAGGTGGGAGGAGAGTTTCCCCTTTGTTCCATGGCTGCCATGGCTCCCGGAGGGTAGGAGCCCCTTCGAGATTGGATCTCTCTCTTTGTTTCTCTTCTGTTTCCGTGACTAGTTTCTGACCCCTTCACCGTTTCTTAAATATCCGTAGATCCGTAACTCCGATCGGGCTGAAATTTTGAGGGGATTTTTATTGAGAAAATATCTTTCTTCTGGCAGAAGGAGAGCCACTACTGACCTAAGGGCTGGCCACCAGACATCAGGGCCCCTCAGGTCGTGCCCTTTTATGTGGTGGGGCCCTCGGGCATCGTCTTGTGTTGATTTCGACTCCCAAAATTCACATATATTCCAAAAAAATATCCGTAAATTTTTATTGCGTTTGGACTTCGTTTGATATGGAATTTCTGTGAAACAAAAAACACACAAAAACAGGAATTGGCACTGGGCACTGGGTAAGTAAGTTAGTCCCTAAAATAATATAAAATGTTGCCAAAAGTATATGAAAGTTGTAGAATATTGGCATGAAGCAATCAAAAATTATAGATACAATGGATACGTATCAGGGGGCTACTGCATTTCCTATTCAATGCAGCAAAATCAAAGTGCAATACGATTTCCTAGGAGATTCGATCCTCAGGTCGGTCGGCCATACCTAACCTGAGTCTCGGAAGCTATGGCGCACCGTGTTTCTATTTCTAAGTATGCTGCCGCGCAAGGACTTGATCCTCAGGCCGATTTCGCAAATCGACCTAAATCACAGGGGCTACTGGGATTAGCGGTTTTGTTTTATCCTTCAGGAGCATCCCGGATTTTAAGCCGACACACACCTTGAAGGCTCATAGCTATACATCTCGGTAGTATATAAATTGCGGCGATCGGAAATAAATTCCGCAAAAAATAGTCTGAGACCTTGGTCATACACCACCTTGGAAGCAGTCCGGCATATAGCTCGGACACGAATGACTGATTCCATAAAAGACTATTCCGGCATTTAAGCTAGGATGAACTCCTTCAAATTTTCAGAGACCGAGGTAATCTATGACACCTCGGATGCCGACCAGCGTTGGAGCTCGCCAGCAAAAAGACACCTCGGATGCCGACAAACATTGGAGCTCGGCTGCAAAAAGACACCTCGGATATAGTTCGGCATTGGAGCTCGGACGCAAGAGGACTCCGCCGCACGGGAAACACTTCAAACCCAAGGTGGGGCGTAAAAAATAACAAGGCATCGATAAAGGCCAAAAACTTAAAGGGCTCCTCGTATGCCCGACGTGTGAGCTCTTTGGATTCAGCTTGGCGGTCCTCAAGATCGAAGATGGGAAGATTTGTTGAACCGATTTTCAAGACCAACGACTAAAGACAAAGAGCTGTTCGGAAGAACTGAGGAGCGTTCCCAACTTGAAGACTGGTTCAGGGGGCTAGTGACGGTGTCCGAGACTAGAGGGTACTCACCATGTCGTCTCCCGACCAGTGGGTCGGGCCGAGGATCCCCATGACGGTTCACTAATGGGCCACTTCGAGTAGCCCATGATGCATCCAAGGGAGATTCTACAAGACTTGGTGCACAAGACAAGGACTCCTCTAAACCCTAGGCCTCTGGTACATTATATAAACCGAGGCTGGGCTAGTCGATCGAAAAAACCTCATATTCATTACAACAATCTCGTGGTAGATACCCATACAATTTACTATCCCCCATATGAATACAATCAAAAGCAGGACGTAGGGTATTATCTCTTCGAGAGAGCCCGGACCTAGGTAAAATCATGCGTCCATGTTACCATCGCTCCAAGACGCCTAGCTTAGGACCCCTACTACGAGATATGCCGGATTAAGAACCAACACCGAGCAGGCCGATTGTCGGGTGCCGGAGCCCGGACAGGTCATCCCAAACCCCAAGCCTAGGGAGAGGGTAATCTTCATTCCCCACCTCATCTAAAGTTTGGGTTTCCCCCTCCACCCATTCGTGAGGGGCCTCCTTTTCTACTACGGGTTGGATTTTTATCATCTGGCCCTGAACTCCATCCTCCACATCGCCGCCTTCATTATAATGTGCGAGGCCTTCCTTTCGTGTGGAGCTTCACTTCGGCCTCTGGTTGAACCTCTTATGTGTCAAGCCGAAGAGTAGTAGATCCCAGCTTGCTAATTGTGACGGGGCCATGATCAACAAAATTCAGAATATAGTCTAGCCCAAGGGTGTCTTCATCGAGACCGTCCAGGTCTAGCAAAAGAAGTGGTGTTATATCATCGAACCCCTCTCCGAAGGCCAGGGCGAGGTCTCCCCCTTCAACGCTTGCCCTTCGGAGAAGCTAGCCTACTGGAAAGAGAAGGGCCTCGATTGGGGGAACCCAGAGGAGGTTGAATCCCTTGATAGGAGGATTCACTCCATGATCAAGGCCAACGTCGAGCTGACGGACATGGTCCAAGTCATGCTCCACTGTCGCAGCCTACCCCTGCAAGTTTGGGATGTTCCAATGTGGCAATATAGCCCTCAGCACGAAGCTCCAGTGCGGTGCTTCTTCTGCATGGGTCTCGACGCCATGTGGTCGGCGATGTTCAAGCCGTCTGGAAACAATTTTCCTGACGCACATGCAGACCATGGCTTCGAAGTCAACAACGGCGCATCTGAGGTGAGCCGACCTGCAGTCTTTCACTCGCTCTTGGTATTGTAAACATTATCTATAGTCATCTAACTCTCTTTTCCCTAACCAGCAATGGGCTTCCAAGGCCGCGCTGATCAGATGCTCGGCGTCCCATCCCGAGGAGGTTCAATCACCTCAACCCGTGGCCTTGCTTGCTCGGGATCCCTACGTGGCTCCTATCAGGAAGGAGCCAAAGAAGAAGAGGGAGGGCCTTAGGGCCCAAGGTCCTTTGGATGCTCGATCTGAGGACACCCATGTCTCCTCCATTCATGAAGGAAGGGAGGAGAAAGAGGAGGAAGATGAGGAGGATGCCGAAGGGGAGGAGGAGGTCCCCTCTCTGTGGAAGAGGAAGGCCTCTTCGAAGGGCGCAGGGGGGAAGGACCTCCTCCGGTCAGCCGGAGGCTTCAAAAGGTCGCAGATGACCAACACGGCAAGGCCTCAGTGCCTTCCCCCACCAAGATTGTGCTCTCCAACTTGTCGAAGGACGCACTGCTTCAACAGCGTCAGGAAAAGCACGCGCCAACCAGGTATTTAAAACCGATGTCTTCTTACAATTCTATTCCCTATCGTATGATGCCGATCTCTGACGTTTTACCTCATCCTCAGTCTGCAGCGTGTTCGCCTTGGCGGCAAGGGGTCCTCGGACTCCCTTCCCCCAGCCGAAATGGCTGAGAGCGGCACGGGAGCACGCGAGTCTCCTCCCCTCGCTCAGGATGACCTGGGGGAGGCAACCTCCATACCAAACCCCCACACATCCACTGTGGAGGACACCGCAGAACTTCCAGCGATCGAGGTGAACATTTCGGTCGCCAGGACGTTGGGGGACCAATCCCCATGGTCGATGAGAGTACTGGGCTAGAGAATCCCAAGTCCCCGGCCCCTACTCCCCCGGAGCCTGAACGGCAACCAGAGGCAATAGTTTTCCCTTATAGAGGGAGACCAGTCGAGGAGATTTCATCGTCCCCGCCTGTTCCAACACAGGAGGGGCCTGGGTGGCAAGAATTGGAGGGTGCCATACAGGGCTCCTCCATTTTACCCGAGCACCGAGTCCTTTTGGACTCAATGCTTCACCACTTCTGGTCTACAAAGCCCGGAATGAAGGAGGCTTTCAAGGGACTTTACAAAGGCTTTCAGGTATGTTTCCCCGAATATTGCTCTTGTTTACCAACATAGTGCTTTTTGTAAATAGTAGCTAGTATGCTCGGTAGCCCTTAACAAACTAAGTTTATTAAAAAAACACGCCTGAAGACTTACATTTTAATGGGAAAGAAATTCATCAAATATGCATAAGAGCATAGTGACAGTAGCCCCTAAGCCCTGAGTTAGTTTCTAGAAACTGACTTGGGGGGTCGTCGTGGAGTTGAACCTTGTTAACCATTGATACTGAGTAGCCATCGAGACTTTGTTTGGATTGAGGAATCCGAACAGAGGATCAATCCTCACCTTCGAGGGCTAACCTGTTGTTTTCAGATCTCCGCCTCCACCTCGCCTCCAACGTCGAGGAGTTGGAAGAGCTTAATTATAAGCTCGCCCATTCCGAGGAGGATATCCATATGGCCAAGAAGTTGTTGGATAGCACACAACGTAAGCCTGATATTAGCGTTGCATGAGTTTATTCTCTGCTTTTTAGTTTAAGAGGATATTCATATGTGCACCGGAGGTCGAGGCCCTCCGAGTTGAGCTCAACAAAGCTCGGAAGAAGGCTGCATAGTAGAAGGCGGTGGCGGAGAAGGCCAGCCCCGAGATGTCCGAGGAGAGGACCGCGCGGGGAAAGAACCAAGCCTGGGTGGTTGAGGTGGAGGAGGACCTGAAGGGTCTAATCGCGGAGCGCGATGCCCTTCAGGAGAAGGTTGCCGAGCTCAACAGGCTCGACATGGCCTGTAAGGAGGCCCAAAACTAGGCCAGGGCAGACCACGAGGAGCTTAACCAAGTTAAGAAGATCGCCGCTGGTAAGCCATATTTAATGTGTTGTGTCTTTGGTGTTGATAGGTTTGCCCATCTGACTCAACTATGGCGCCCTTGAGAAGCTTTCATGGACCTGCCGAGGAGTGCGGCCGACGCCGGGCGATTCTATGGCCCCTGTGAGGAGGACGCTCAGAAGCTATTCTAGGCCCAATTCTAGGTGCCATCACATCATCCACTCCTCGACGACCAAATGAATCATCTGATGGAGCTATACTCCATGGCCAGACTAGCCATGGAGGATATGTATATCAAGTTGTGGCCAATAGAGCCCATGTCGAGAAGCTTCTTCGGCTTGGCCAGCCGGCTGCAAGAAGCCGGTCCTCGAATTGACCTATGGAAAAACTCCACCTGCCTCGAAGGCGCCCCTCTGGAGTATGCATGTGTGAGTACGTTGTACCTAGGCATCAAGACGCCAGAGGTGGCTGTAGGTCCTCCCGAGGGCAAGAACTGAGTCCCCGAGAGGTACTTTCCGAATGTCATGCAGGGTGCTCAGACGACATTGGCTCATTGTAGTAAGGATGTTATCCTAGAGTAAGTAACTCCTCGGTATGCTGAGGTAATATTATGTAAAAAGGACGAGTGTTACTTTTGGAAACCAATATCCTTCTGTCTTTATTTATGCTAATTTTGACTCCTCTGCGATCAATTTTAATACTCAAACTGGCCAGTCGTCAGTTTCTCCCCCTGGCATAAACTGCATAGGGTGTCTTAGTAATAACACGATCCTTAGTTGACGTCTCGGTACCTAGAGGAGGTCGTATTTATTATACACAAGGCTATCAGACTATTCGGCTCTATAACCTTCACTTAGTCATAGAAGCTTAACTTTGGGGGCAATTGACTAGCCCCCGGTATAGGAAGTGTTCGGACGGTCCGAGGTCAAACCATTGAAACTTCGGCTCTTTTATGAGAACCCTTCATTTAACATGGGCAAAATCTCCATCGATTATGTTTGACACAGTCTTTGGATTGCTGACTAGTGTACGCTTATCATGACAGTCAGTTTTCAGCTTTCTCCACTGAGGTATTTAACTTCTCTAGTAGGAAGTACAATCACAATGTTTCTCCCTTTACACTCTTAGCCGAATGAAGCGGAACGTAAGAGGTAAGCATGGGAGCCGGGCAACGCAACTATTGACCAAAGATATGATTCGAAACTGATGCATATAATGCAATATCCGAGACACTGAGAGCTTTTGTATGAGGGCTGGAATTTTAGGCATGGTTTTAAATCCAAGCCCCTGGTCGAGAACCGATGTATCCTGAAAGTTGTCTTCGGCTCATATGGCAAAGAAGAAAAATACACAAACGAGGTATGGTGACCGCAAACGATAATCCCTTTATTTATATGGCTGAACCGTTCAAGCCGAGCTGTCAGACAAAGATAGATTTAAATATGAAGGAGCCTTACGCTGGGCTTCCGTAGTCAGGTTCTAACATCCTTGGTTGGACCCTGTTGCACGTCTGCGCCTCCTTGCTGTTGACCAGCCGCCCTTGTCCAGTGCAAAGTGTTCGTATGTTGCATGCTACACAGTTGTTGGCCGAGCAATGGGTCCTTCAAAGAGGTAGCGCCTAGTAGTCGTGGGGGGGAAAGCTTGACGCCAATGTAGGTGTGTGTCCCTGTGGGCCTTTAACAGTACCGTAGGAGCACGCCTGAAGAAGCTGGATCATCAGATCGGTTAAGACGAATGATGCACCCGTATTTTATTTTCTCTGTGGCCTCCCATGGAATCTTGAGAGCGAAGTTATGTACTCTAGGTACATAGTCTTCGGCTAGACAAGGGAGACAAAGGAGCGTGCACCCCTATTTAGGGTGGCAACATGAGAAGCGGGGAAGCTGAGAAGCACCTCGGGTGCATTTGGAAGTAACCTTGGCATTCAACTCGGCGAGGGTTTGGATGCCTCCTCAGCTGCTTGGACCTCAGCTGCGAAAGCGGCGGTCTGCTCCTCCGTTCGGAGGGAGCGTTCGGTGTTACCATTTATTCTGATAACAACCTTTGGGCCCGACATCTTGAGCTTTAGATGTGTTTAGTGCGGGATTGCATTAAATTTGGCGAAGGCGGATCGTCCGAGAAGCGTGTGGTAACCACTGCGGAACGGGACAATATCAAATATCAGGTCCTCGATGCGGAAGTTTTTGGGAGAGCCGAAGACTACCTCCAGGGTAATAGTCCCCGAGCAATGTGCCTCTACATCGGGTGTTACACCCTTGAACGTGGTGTTACTTGGTTTGATCCTTGACGGATTAATGCCCATCTTTCTGATCGTATCGGCGTAGATCAGGTTTAGGCTACTGCCCCCGTCCATGAGGACACTAGTGAGGTGGAATACGTCCACTATCGGATCGAGGACCAGAGCCGCCGACCCTCCATGACGGATATTGGTCGGGTGGTCTCGTCTGTTGAAGGTAATCGAGTGAGCCGACCATGGGTTATACTTCAGCGCCACAGGCTCTCAGGCGTATACGTCCCGAAGTGCTCTCTTCCTCTCCTTTTTGGGGATGTCAGTGACATATATCATACTCACATCCTTCACTTCTGGAGGGAATTACTTTTGCCCACCATTACAGGGCCGAGGTGGTTCATCCTCGTCTTCGCTACGAGGTTGTCCCTTGCTCGGGCTTTTGGCCGAGGCTTTTCTGGCTTGCTTGATAACCCAATAGTTCCGATTAGTAAGGTTGGCGGGTTTATCCGCAGTGCCATGGATTTGACAGGGCATGTTGAGGATTATGTCTAGGGCAGACGGGCCATCCTTCTTCCCTTTAAAGGGCTTCTTGTTCTGGCCGCTACACTGGTTGTTGAATCTGACATTGACTGTCGTTTCCTCATCATCGATGTTGTTGCTATTTTTATGGCGACGCTTGTAGTTTCTGTTGCGTCATGGCTTTCCACTCTTGTCATGGACTTCGGATGTGTCAGGGTCGCCATCATTAGTATTACTGCGAGCCAGCCAGCTGTCTTCTCCGGCGTAAAATCGAGTCATGAGAGAGGTCGCACGGCCATAGTCTTAGGCTTGTCCTGTCCGAGCTGTCGAGCCAGTCACTCGTCTCGGATACCATTTCAGAAAGCCGCAATTGCTTCTACCTCCGGATAGTCGATTATTTGGTTCTTCTTAGTCAAGAATCGGTTTCAGAATTTCCAAGATGACTCGTCGGGCTGTTGTTTGATAAGGCTCAGGTCGTCGGCGTCCGGAGGTCGCACATAGGTGCCTTGGAAGTTGGCTCCGAATGCATCTTCGAGCTCTTCCCAGCTTCCGATGGAGTCCCCGGACAAGTGGTTAAGCCAATGCCTCGCATGCCCCTTGAGGTTCAAAGGTAGGTATTTAATGGCGTGGAGGTCATCTCCTCTAGCCATGTGAATATGATGAAGGAAATCTTCAATCCATACTGATGGTTTCGTGGTTTCATCGTAAGGTTCGATATTGATGGGTTTAAACCCTTCTGGGAATTGGTGCTGCATGACCTCGTCGGTGAAGCACATCGGATGTATAGCTCCTCTAACCCGGGCGATAGACTACCGACCATACGGTTCTAGCCGAACATAGTGGTCTTCTTGAGCCCTGGTGTTTTTGTCCAACCAATCATGGTATCCTGCTTGTCCAGCGGGTGCCTAGTCTCCGGATCTATAGAGGGACTGAGGTGCAGTGTCTAACCTTTCCCAGAGATCAAACGTCTGCACAGGGTGATTAGCTTTCCCGCCCTCGGGACGAGTGTTAGAAGAAAGTTCTCGGAGCCGACCTGACGGCCTATCCCGCTGATACGTCTCCATCGTATCTATAATTTTTGATTGTTCCATGCTGATATATTATCATTCTAGGATACTTTTGGGGTCATTATTTACAAATTTATAATATTTTTGAGCACTAACCTATTTACCCAGTGCCCAGTGCCAGTTGTTGTTTTCTGCATGTTTTTTGCTTTTCAGGTTTACTGTACCAAACGAAGTCCAATTGCCATGAAACTATTTCATGATTTTTTTCTGGACTATATGAAGACCTAGAAGCTTCGGAAGGAAGTCGGGAGTCACACGAGGGCCCCACCACACATCAGAGCATGCCCTGGGGGGCGCGCCCTGATATGTGATGGCCCCCTCGGGCACCTCCCGACGTCCCTCTTCGGCCTATAAATTCTCTAATATCGTGAAAACCCCAGAAGCAGTCCCGAAACCCTTTTTCTGCCGCCGCAAGTCTCTGTTCCGTCGCGAGGCCATCTGGAGCTCCGTTCCGGCACCCTGCCGGAGGGGGGTCGATCACGAAGGGCCTCTTCATCAACCTTGATGCCCTCATGATGATGTGTAAGTAGTTCACTACAGACCTACGGGTCCATAGCTAGTACTTAGATGGCAATCTCTCTCTCTCTTATGATCTTCAATACAATGGTCATCGCATCTTCGCTTTGATCTATCCGATGTAATCCTATTGTGCGGTGTGTTTGTTGGGATCCGATGAATTGTGGGTTTATGTTTAGATTATTCATGAAAAGTATTTGAGATGCCTCTGAATTATATTATCTCTTATGTGCATGATCATTATAACTTCGTAATGCTCTCCGATCTATTGATATGCTTTGGCCAAGTAGATTGATATTTCATCGGTGGGAGTGGTGTGTTGTGGTAGGTTCAACTTGGCGAGTTTCTATATCCCAGTGACAAAGTAGGGGACAAGATGTGTCTTTGTGTTGTTGCTACTAAGGATAAAAACGATGGGGTTCATTCATATTGTTTGAGTTTACTTTGTCTACATCATGTCATCGTTCTCCAAGCATTACTCGGTTTTACTTAATACTCTAGATGCATGCTAGATAGCGGTCGATGAGTGGAGTAATAGTAGTAGGTGCAGGCAGGAGTTGGCCTATTTGCTTATGGACGTGATGCCTATATATACATGATCATCGTCGTGAATATTCCATAACTATCTGCTTTTCTATCAGTTGCCCAACAGTAATTTGTTTACCCACCGTATGCTGCCTACATGAGAGATGCTACTAGAGAACACTATGGCCCCCGGGTCTATTCACTTATATATTCGCAAACGCTATTATTACCTTGCTTCCTTTATTTATCTTTTATTTTATTTTGCAATTTATATTTATCAACAATTATCTACACAACTCATTTGCTTGCAAATAACGAGATCAAGGGGATTGACAACCCTCTTGCCCGCGTTGGGTGCAAGTCGTTTGTTCATTTGTGTGCAGCCGCTGAAGACGGTTGAGGATTGATATTCCTATTGGTTCGATAAACCTTGGTTTCATAACTGCGGGAAATACTTATCCGCTTTGCGCTGCAATTACCCGTTCCTCTTCACGGAAAACCCAACGCAGATCACAAGTATCAGGAAGGATTTCTGGCGCCGTTGCCGGGGAATATCATCATCAACTACCAAGTAACTTCACACAAATTTTCATTCACTTGTTCTTCTTTTTATTTGCTGTTATTATATTTAGCTTGTCTCATAAAAATCAAAAACACAAAAATATTTATCTTTGCTTGTTACCTTGCTCGCTTGCCTAGCTATGTTATCTTTATCTTTATCAAAAACAAACAGAAAGTTTGAAGCAAAAATTTAAGATAAATGGAT
Source organism: Elymus sibiricus (assembly GCA_039707655.1). Classification (NCBI taxonomy): domain Eukaryota; kingdom Viridiplantae; phylum Streptophyta; class Magnoliopsida; order Poales; family Poaceae; genus Elymus; species Elymus sibiricus. Next base: position 359,863,989 of record CM077669.1, read on the forward strand.
CCTCATCCACTTGCTAATCTTTTCAAAAGACCCAATTATGTTGAAACTATTGCTAGTGATAGTTCACTAGATTATCTTTATGAGGACTTGCTTGAAAATCATGAATCTAAAAATTGTGAAATTTATAAAGTGATTCATGATAGTTCCTTGAATGAAAAGCATGATTGCCATGTTGTTAGTAGAAATTCTATGAATATCAATTGTGCTAATGATCATGATTGGGGTGATAATCATGATGTTTCTTATGATCTTGATAATTCTATGCTTCATGATGAATCTATTATTGATTATGATATTTGCAACTCTACTAAAAGTGGGTTTGATCCCACAACCTTGTACAATTATAAGATTTATATGCACATGAATCATAAAGAGAATGTTTTACATGATAGTTATATTGTTGAGTTTGATTATGATCCTACATGTAATTATTATGAGAGAGGCAAATATGGTTATAGGAATTTTCATGTTACTCACATACCTCTCTTTGTATTGAAATTATTAATGCTTCACTCTTCCTATTTGCATATGCAAGATTTCACTTGTCTTGAGAATTTGTTTTCCTATAAAGTGCCTATGAATAGGAAGTTTGTTATACTTAGATGTGTATTTCACATGCTATATGATGCTCTCTTTGTGCTTTAATTATTATCCTGTATGTGAGCATCATTGAAATCTCAAGCCTATCTTGATGGCTATAAAGAAAGAGCTTGTTGGGAGACAACCCAATAGTTATAATTTCTTTATGTTTATTTTTAATAGCATGATTATTGCCTCTGTAATGATTATGTTTTGGTTTCAATTAGTTTTTGTGCCAAGTAAAGCCTTTGAATGACTCACAAGATGAGTAGAATCGATGCTGAAACAAAACAGAAACTTTTGACTCCAGTACAGGAATTTTCATTTTTTTTATGGAGCGTGATAAGGATCTGAAATTTTCACACAGTATTGCTATACAAAGTTTAGAGGTTGTCCTAATTTTTCAGAATTTTTACAGTTACATAAGTATAGGGTCTCTACAGATTTCTACAGACTGTTCTGTTTTAGACAGATTCTGTTTTTGCTTGCATAGTTGCTTATTTTGATTAAACTATGGATTGTATCGGGGGGTATAAGCCATGGAGAAGTTATAATACAATAGCTATTATACATTTATGAAATTTGAATCAATTTAAAACAGTACTTAAGGTATGCAATATGTTTCTTATACTAACGGATCTCACGAGGTTTTGTTGAGTTTTGTGTGATTGAAGTTTTCAAGTTTTGGGTGTTATCTTGATGGACAAAGGAATAAGGAGTAGCATGAGCCTAAGCTTGGGAATGCCCAAGGCACCCCAAGGTAATATTTTAAAGGAGACTCAAGCGTCTAAGATTGGGGATGCCCCGGAAGGCATCCCCTCTTTCGTCTCAAATCCATCGGTATGTCGCTTGAAGCTATATTTTTATTCGTCACATGATATGAGTTTTGCTTGGAGCGTCGTTTGCTTTTGTTTGCTTTTAATTTCAGTTTTCCACAATCATTGTTTTCTGGACACACCTATTTAATAGAGACACACCTTCATCATAATTTGTTAGAATACTCTATGTGCTTCACTTATATCTTTTGAGCATAGCAGTTGCTCTAGTACTTCACTTATATCTTTTTGAGCACGGTGGCGTGTAGATTTTAAAGAAATGATTTCACTCTCGTTCTTCACTTATATTTGTTTGAGAGTTAATAAATAGTTGCGGTAATTTGCATGGGTCATACAGACTAGTCCAAAAATATTAGGTATTCAAAGAGTGATAATCAAAACCATCATGTAGCACATATAAAGAAATTGTGGGTTAATGATATTGATGTAGTAATATGAAATAGGTGTGAGTCCATAATTGTTAAACCGTAGAAGTGTCGATATTAAGAGGGGTTGACCTTTTTGTTCATCTAAAAATTAAATAGGCATGGTGATGATGTGTGAGCATTTCTATTCCTCGTTGAAATCCTAGTGTTGTTTCGGGTGGGAAGCACGTGATGGTTAACTCCTACCAACCGCTTCCCTCGGGGCATGCGATTAGTACTTTGATTTATGATAAACTAATAAAACTTTGCAATAAATATATGAGTTCTTTATGACTAATGTGAAACCATGGACATACGCAATCTCACCTTTTCATAATTTGCTAGCCTCTTCGGTACCGTGCATAGCCCGTTCTCACCTCGGGGATCGGTGCAACTTTCGCCGGTGCATCCAAACCCCGTGACATGACACGCTCTGTTGCACATAAGCCTTATTATATCTTCCTCAAAACAGCCACCATACCTACCTATCATGTCATTTCCATAGCCATTCCGAGATATATTGCCATGCAAATTCCATCGTCACTTCACATGAATAGTTTGTTCATCGTCGTATTGCTTTGCATGATCATATAGAGCTGACATAGTATTTGTGGCAAAGCCACCTTCATAATGTTTTTGATACATGTCATGCTAGATCATTGCACATCTTGGTACACTGTCAGAGGCATTCATACAGAGTCATATCTTCATATCAGTTCTCCATGTTGAGTTGTAAGTAAATAAAAGTGTGATGATCATCATTATTAGAGCATTGTCCCAGTGAGGAAAAATGATGTAGACGATGATTCTCCCATAAGTCGAGATGAGACTCCGGACAAAAATAAATATGGGGGAGGCCAAATGAGCCCACCATCCATTCAAAAAATTGTGAGAAAATGAGAGAAGGGACTTTGCTACTATCCTTTACCACACTTGTGCCTCAAAGTGGCACCATGTTCCTCATATAGAGAGTCTCATGATATATCACTTTCATATGCTAGTGGGAATTACCTATTCATTATTATAAACTTGGCTTGTATATTCCTATGACGGGCTTCCTCAAATGCCCAAGGTCTTCATGAGCAAGCAAGTTCGATGCACACCCCACTTAGCTTCATTTGAGCTTTCATACACTTATAGCTCTAGTGCATCATTTGCATGGCAATCCCTACTCCTCGCATTGACATCTATCGATGGGCATCTCCATAGCCCGTTGGTACGCCTAGTTGATGTGAGACTATCTTCTCCACTTCCTACCCCTTTGATATCTACCACCATATTTTATTCCACCTAAATGCTATGTCCAATGGATCACGCTCATGTATTGCGTGAAGAATAAAAAGTTGATGCATATTGAAAAAGTACGAACCAATTTCCTGACTTGGACACCGTGGTGCTTAACATTTGTATTAATGTGGTGAAGATGGAGCCATGCCTTGCTAATACAACAAGATGAATGGGGGGTAAACATTTCTTAAGAATCGTATACTTTTAAGAATTAACAATTCTGTTTCTTACACTTTGAATATTGCTATGTTAATATTTGTTGATTCATCTTTTCTCTATGAGCATACCTGAATAAGATTACATAGTGGATAGCATGTCACATCAAAAATTATGTTTTTATCATTTACCTACTCGAGGACGAGCAGGAATTAAGCTTGGGGATGCTTGATACGTCACCAACGTATCTATAATTTTTTATTGTTCCATGCTGATATATTATCATTTTAGGATACTTTTTAGGTCATTATTTACCAATTTACAATATTTTTGAGCACTAACCTATTGACCCAGTGCCCAGTGCCAGTTGCTGTTTTCTGCATGTTTTTTGCTTTTCAGGTTTACTGTACCAAACGAAGTCCAATTGCCATGAAACTTTTTGATGATTTTTTCTGGACTATATGAACATCTAGAAGCTTCGGAAGGAAGCCGGGAGGCACACGTGGGCCCCACCACACATCAGGGCGTGCCCTGATATGTGGTAGCCCCCTCGGGCACCTCCCGACGTCCCTCTTCGACCTATAAATTCTCTAATATCGTGAAAACCCAGAAGCAGTCCCGAAACCCTTTTTCTGCCACCGCAAGTCTCTGTTCCGTCGCGAGGCCATCTGGAGCTCCATTCCGGCACCCTGTCGGAGGGGGGATCGATCATGGAGGGCCTCTTCATCAACCTTACTGCCCTCATGATGATATGTGAGTAGTTCACCACAGACCTACGGGTCCATAGCTAGTACCTAGATGGCAATATCTCTCTCTTATGATCTTCAATACAATGGTCATCGCATCTTCGCTTTGATATATCCGATGTAATCCAATTGTGCGGTGTGTTTGTTGGGATCCGATGAATTGTGGGTTTCTGTTCAGATTATTCATGAAAAGTATTTGAGATGCCTCTGAATTATATTATCTCTTATGTGCATGATCATTATAGCTTCGTAATGCTCTCTGATCTATTGATATGCTTTGGCCAAGTAGATTGATATTTCATCGGTGGGAGTGGTGCGTTGTGGTAGGTTCAACCTGGCGAGTTTCTATATCCCAGTGACAAAGTAGGGGACAAGATACGTCTTTGTGTTGTTGCTACTAAGGATAAAATGATGGGGTTCATTCATATTGTTTGAGTTTACTTTGTCTACATCATGTCATCGTTCTCCAAGCATTACTCTGTTTTACTTAATACTCTAGATGCATGCTAGATAGCGGTCGATGAGTGGAGTAATAGTAGTAGGTGCAGGCAGGAGTCGGCCTATTTTCTTATGGACGTGATGCATATATATGCATGATCATTGTCGTGAACATCGCATAACTATCCGCTTTTCTATAAATTGCCCAATAGTAATTTGTTTACCCACCGTATGTTGCCTACATGAGAGATGCCACTAGAGAACACTATGGCCCCCGGGTCTATTCACTTATATATTCGCAAACGCTATTATTACCTTGCTGCCTTTATTTATCTTTTATTTTATTTTGCAATTTATATTTATCAACAATTACCTACACAACTCATTTGCTTGCAAATAACGAGATCAAGGGGATTGACAACCCTCTTGCCCGCGTTGGGTGCAAGTCATTTGTTCATTTGTGTGCAGCCATTGAAGACGGTTAAGGATTGATATTCCTATTGGTTCAATAAACCTTGGTTTCATAACTGGGGGAAATACTTATCCGCTTTGTGCTGCAATTACCCGTTCCTCTTCACGGAAAACCCAATGCAGATCACAAGTATCACCCGCCCCCTAGGAGGACGGTCAGGTTGATCATGACGATCGTAATTGCGTGGTGGGTCATCTTCTACTTCGTCATCAAATTCTGAAAGTAGGCGTCTCCGATAGGATCTCGACCCACTTGTCATTGAGTGTGTCTTGGTTGGCTTTTAGCCGATCTCGCCCTAGTTTAACACTGCGGGCGGTTGCCATCAGATGCGATAGGCCTCAAGAGCTTCAAAGTTCTCAGGGACGATGAAGTTGTCAGATCCAAGACTTACGTCCTCAGTTTCCAGCATGTAGTTATCATCATCGTGATCATCGGAGACCGCGTTTTCTCCAGTGTCGTCCATGTGACCAGACACGACCTCTTCGGTGTTTCCTAGCCCTTAGCACCTGGAGGCATGTTATTATCTTCGGGGTTGCCGTTATGAGCATCCCCGTTATTCGTATTGCCTCTGCTGCACCTTCTCCGGCGTCATCCGCTTCGTTTGCGTCTGGAGGGATTTTCATCATCTCCTCCTGCGTCGTCCCGGGGAGTATCCACCATGTACACATCGTAGGTGGAGGTTTCTGCACACCTGCCGGTCTTGCATTGCATGGCGCCCGGTCTATCACAGGCATCTTCCTCCATGTCAGTGTCTTCAGATGCGTAGTCAAGAACGTCGGTTAAATCCTCGATCTTAGCGACTAGGTGGGTGGTGGGTGGGATGTCAATCTCCCGGGTATCGGCCTTACACCTGATTTGATCATAGACCTAAGTCTTACCGTCCGAGATCCCGAGGCTCTGGATTCGATCTAAGAGTTCAGTTGGGTCCATTGCCTGGCTGTAAGCAGGGCTGATCTGGAATACGTTTGCTAGAGCTACGGGAGCGACGTCGAGGTCAGCCTTCATAGGGGCTGAGCTGGCGCTGGGGGTAATCGGATCCGAGCTCGAGGCTGGGTCTGAAGTAGGGTCGGATCTATGTTCGGGAACCAAAGAAATGATCGGGTCCATTCTCGTAGATGAATTGGATGCAAGATCTACGTCCAGAGCTGGTTCCGAAGTGGGATCGGACTCAAGGCTGCGATCTAAGATTAGGAGGGATGGGTCCATGCTCGAGACCGGATACTTTGAGGCGTCAGTCGTGGGATCAAGATCGAAGATTGGTTTCGGGATCAAGATCGGAGATTGGTTTCGGGGCCAAGGTCAATATTCGATGAATTCTCCAACTGATCCGGGGCCCAGCCAGAGAGGGCGAGATCTCCACGGGCGTCGGCGGTGTATTCCAAGCTACCGACCATGACCACCTGGTCAGGGGTGAAGCTCTCGACCTTGCCGAGGCGGCCGGTGGAGCCAGCGTGAAGTACCATGCTTTCGAACGCAAAAGGTTGGTCGGGGCCGAAGATGTCGTAGCAGTTGATGTCGTTGTTGATCTGAAGACGGGCCATCGATCTGGGTCGATCACACAGCGGGACCTGTATGGACCACCAATGTCGGTGCTAAAACCGGTTGATCTCGGGTAGGGGGTCCCGAGTTGTGGATCTAGGATCAATGGTAACAAGGGACTTAGGGAGACGATGTTTACCCAGGTTTGGGCCCTCTCGAAGTGGTTAAACTCTATGTCCTGCTTTGATTGTATTGATGATGGGGTATCGAGTACAGGATGATGATCTATCTCGAGATCATTTGTGTGAGTTCTAACCCTAAGGCAAATAAGTTGTCCCCTACGGACTAAACCCCTGGGCTTATATAGATACCCAGAGGGACTAGGTTACATGCTAGGTCAGTTGTAGACATGCCAAGCACAGGGTTGTTCCTGGAGTGCACGCCAAGTCTTCGGTAATCTCCACCTTCCTTGCGAACTGGTCTTGATACTTCGGTCGTCCTTCGTGTGGTGGCTTAACACGCCCTAGTTCAGCCCATAAAAGCTAAACATCTCAGGCTGGTACCCCCTAGTCCAGGACACCTCACCAGGTACTCCACATCTATCTTCCCCAGTTCGTTTGGTTCTTCCTGATCTCTCCGATAGCCACTGCTGGGGTTGCTTTTGATTTGAATGTTGGGAGCCCTTCTCTCTTTTGTCTTTGGTTCGTTCTAATGAGGTCGCACAGGCGGCTTTAGCTAAAGCTAAGGAGTCGGCCATAGGGAAGTTGCCTTCGTCCTCTGAGATTGCGGGTGGTTCGGTGGTTGCTGGTAGTGGACAGGCTTCCACGACCACCGCTAAACGGGTGCAGTCTAAGCGTGCCAACTCATGTGTTGCCACATGTAGGTGTAGCCTTTGTATCAAAAATTTGTCATTTAAATGAAGTCTTTGTTTTGGAACATTAGGGGTTTCGGCGCTAGGGGGTTGTGACCAGATCCGTGACTTGGTTCGGGATGCTAGTGTTGACTTGGTATGTCTTATTGAAACTTTTAAAGCGTCTTTCTCTAACAATGAGCTCTCTTCTATTGCTGGTATTGATCGTTTTGTTTGGAGGTGTTTGCCATCTTCTGGCCACTCTCGTGGTATTTTGATTGGGGCTATGCTGGATTCCTTTGGTTTAGTTGCGTTTGAGCATGGTATTTTCTGGGCCAATATGGTGGTGCTGCACAAGAATCTTAATGTCCTCTAGAAGGTGTTGGTAGTATACTGGTTGGCTGATCACTCGCTCTCTACCTTCTTCCTGGACGAGCTCACTACCAAGATTGATTCATGTAACCTCCCTCTCCTTATTGGTGGCGATTTTAACCTGCTTAGATCTCATGTCGACAAGATTAATTGCAATTTTTCTTGGCCCTTGGCTGATGTTGTTAACGATTCTATTAGTGAGTGTGCTCTTCATGAGGTGCCTAGGACTGGTGCTCGTTTCACGTGGTCGAATCATCAATCTAATCATGTTCGTTCAGTGTTGGACCGGGTTTTCATCACCTTCGGGTGGGATTCTTTGTTCCCACATGCCTCTCTAGCTGCCCTTCCCCATGTCGGGTCGGATCACTCTCCCCTCCTGTTGGATCTGGGTGCTATCACCTCTTGCACTTCTAGTAGATTTCAATTCGACGCATCTTGGCTGTTGGTGGATGGCTTCTGTGATTTACTCTCAGAAAAAATTCAGTCGCTTTTGGCCTAGGGTACGTTCGTTTGGGCCCATGGATGATTGGCACTTTTGTGGGTACCAGCTTAGGAAATTCTAATGGGTTGGGGACGTAACAGAGTTGTCAAGGCTTGCAGGAAAAAAACTGAGTTGTTGGGTCAGGTTAATGCGTTGGATACCGAGGCAGATACCTCTGGGTTGTCCGTGGCTGGTTGGCAGCAGCGTTATCATGTGGAAGAGATTCTTATGCAGCTGCACCAGAAAGCGGAGGTTTACTGGTGTCAAAGAGGCACAATTAACTAGACTTTCAAGGGGGATTCCCTCACTGCTTACTTCTTTGCCATTGCAATGGTAGATGCCGCCGCTGCTCAATTAACAGTTTAGTGATCGATGGTGCTAGAGTCTCGGATCCTCCCATCATCCTTGATCATGTTCAGCAGTTCTTCTCTAATCTTTTGTCTGCTAGACCAGCTTCTGGCTTTGTTATTTCCCCCTCTCTCTGGTCCCAACGCTGGACGGTGTCGAACGAAGAGAACTCTGCGCTCATGATTCCTTTGTCTATCGATGAAATTGAAGTGGTTATTAATTTTGCTAATTTGAATTCGCCTTCTGGTCCGGATGGTTTCTCGATTCACTCTTTTAAGAAGTTTGTGGCCAGTTCTGCAAAACTTGGTTTGTGATATTATTCAGGGCTTTTGTCTTGGGACTATGGACATTGTGAGACTTAACTATGCGGTTTTATCCCTCATCCCTAAAGTTAAAGGAGATGACTCTATTTATCAATTTCGCACTATTGCTCTCATCAATAAATTTGCGAAATTTTCGGCGAAGGGATTTGCGACTCGTCTTTTCCCTATGGCCCATCGGGTTCTTAGCCCTACCCAGTCTGCTTTTGTTAAAGGCTGGTTTATCCTTGACGGTATTTTGTGTTTACATGAGATTGTGCACGATCTTAGGGCTAAAGGCTCCAGAGCCATTATCCTTAAGCTTGATTTCGAGAAAGCTTATGATTCTGTTAGTTGGGAGTTTCTTCACCATGTTCTCCTGGCCAAGGGGTTTGATGTTGCATATATGCATAGGTTGATGCAGCTTGTATCAGGTGGTCACACTGCGGTGTCGGTTAATGGTCATATTAGTAAGTACTTCGCCAATGGTAGGGGCCTGCGGCAAGTGATTCCACCTCTCCTTTGCTCTTCAATTTTGTAGCGGATGCTCTTTCCTGCATCATGTCTCGGGCGGCTAGCACTAGCCACATTACCCTTGTTGTGTCTCACCTTTTACCAGAGGGCATTACGCATCTCCAATATGTGGATGATACGATTATCATGGTTGAACTTAATGATGCCTTCCTTGCTCATCTCAAGTTTATTCTTCTGAGCTTTGAGGCTTTGTCAGGGCTTAAAATCAACTTCTCAAAAAGTGAGGTCATTGTGACTGGTGTCTCGGAGGGGGAGGCAGTGAGAGTGTCTCATCTCCTCAATTGTGGTTTAGGCTCGTTTTCATTCAAATACCTGGGGTTACCCATATCTTCGCAACGTCTATTTCTTTCACGGAGCTTTACCCGCTCTCTTTGGGCCTCCAGGATCAGACCAGGCGTTTGTTTTGGGTGGCCTTCACTGCCCTCTGTTTGTTGGGCGCTTTGGACTACTAGGAACAAGTTCACTATTGAACATGTCTTCCCTAACAAGCCTGCTGATTTGCTATTTAAAATGTCTACTTGCAGCGGTGGAAATTATTGACTAAAGATGCGGATCGGGATGCGTTGGAGGGGCTGATTGCTACTTCCCTGTCTACTCCAGCACATGATGTCCGGTTTTAATCTCTCCATCTTTCGCAGTTGTAGGGATAGGTTGTTGGCCTGAGCGCCTATTTTGCTGTTATATTCAGGGCCTGTGTGCCGTCAACTGAGCGCCTATTTTGTTGCTATATTCATGGCATGTGTGCCGTAAACTCATTTGGCCTGCGTGCCGCGGTTTTGCTGTTATATTAACTAGATGACCCGTTGCGCCAATGGCTCAAAGGGCGAGAGGGAGCCAAGTATTGTGAGAATATTCAGACACCCAAGTCTTTACTGCTGGTACATAGATGCTTAGTTACAATGTGATATGCAAGGAAAGTAAATAGAAAGAGATACATTATATAGGTGGTATGAAGCAATGAACAGCAGACAGACCCATTGCTAAACTCTTCGTAGTAGTTTTCATTGCCTAGAACAGAAATTCCTTCGATATCATCGTCGAGGTTCCAGTAATACTTGTTTGTCTGCTGGAGTTCATACTCTGATTGTGTAGTTGTATCGCTAAGACGGTCAGCAACATATTTTACCTGTGATAAAATATAATTCAGATATTTGTCTTTGGATGTTGATCCGGCTGTGATGTTGATCTTTGGAGTTCCTTTGCTGCCATGTGATAAGTTGTTGCTAAAATAATCTATTATTCCATTTTTCTCTTTGTTTTGATGCTCCATAGAGTTACATTTTTGCTCAACCAGTTGTAATTTGTCGTAGTTTAGGTCTTGCGGAAGATGGCAGTAGGAGATGTAGATGGAAAGAGAATGTAATTGTAGATTATATATGCATCTACTATCTCTTATGCATCAAGAAAATAGCATATCAACATGTATGAGCATGCATTATTCAGGTGTTGATTAGGAAGCATACACGCAATAAGGACTGATAACTCGATCAAGGAAGAAACTTCATTTCCTTAATAGCATTTGGCAGATTAAGCTATAGAATGAAAAATGAAGTACCATCAGGCTGATCTCTAATTTGCAGTGAACTAACACAAACACATTTTACACTACCCGCACAATACTATTACTGTAAATTTGGAGTAGGATTTGTAAGTGGATGTTTATCTACTGATGTACTCAAGTTAACTTGAATTAGGTCGGATGAATCGGATATTTTGCCATTGTCATGAATATATCAATAGGGCATGCATACTATACTGCCACTTCTGCTTCAGAATTAACACTTCTTTATCTTTGATCATGTCTCTAAGAAAAAGTATTAAGGGAAACCAGCTATGAGGATAAATAAATCACCAAATTTAGAAGTGGGTGTTTCAGGTACCTGTCGGCAACGATATCACCTGGTCTCTAAAGAACACATCCAAATCATCCTGCTATCTTGCTACCTGTGGCCACCCCAAGCCTAAAATCCTCGACGCTCCATCCAACCTCTGCATGGCAGTAAGGCAGAACCAAGATCGATGTCATGATAAAGCTTTCCATAAAAAAATAGTGTTCTTAACTAATGAATTACAAAAATAGGTGCAATTTTATATGAACAATTAAGCATCAAACCCTTTAGGCATTTGAACTAACATGTCTATCCCACAAAACTAAAATGCGTTGAACCTTGGCTCTGATAGAACATATTTCATGACAAAACAATCATGAAACTCTATCAGGTGACTGCAAGAGATTGTAATTAACCAAAAGAAGTAAAAGACAATATTATATTGTATCCAACTAACCGAATAACCAAGCAGACTAATAGGATGACCCGTTGCGTCAATGGCGCAAAGGGCGAGAGCAAACCAAGCATTTAAACCATGCACGCAAGAATATTTAGACACCGATTGAAACATAAGAAAATAGATACTTAGTATGATGTTGATACACAGCGTCATTGCTTTTAGCAAGCAAGCTACATAGGCAGAGATGCATCATATAGATAGCTCCTGTCATTTAGCTTACAGTGAGGGTCATACGCAGTGATGAACATCAGGTAGAGTCATCGTTGCATGTGCCATCGGTGTTGAAAATTAGTTCATCGTCTAAGCAGCTCTTCATGGTGGGTATGTTTGGTGGGCTGCCATTGCCAAAAGCAGAAATGCCTTCCATATCATCCTTCAACCCCCAATAATACACGTATGTTTTCTTTAGAATGTCTTCTGATTGTACAGTCGCATCGTTGAGACGATATGCAACATATCTTATCTGCGACAGTGTATGGTTCAGATAGTTGTCTTCTGACGTTAATCCTGTTGTGAATGTCTTTGTAACATATCTTACTTATTAGAGAGTACGGTTATGATCGTTGTCTTCGGTTGATTCTGGAATGAAGCTGATAAAAAATATGTTAAACGCTAGAAAAAGAGTTGAATAGATTATCACTAAAATAAGTTCATATGTAGCGAACATAAAGGTCTTCCTCACCGAGTATCCTCAACCATCATGTAACAAATCACTAAGCTCCCTGGGTTAAAACTCCTAAGAACGATTCAGGCAGTGAATTATATTTCTGACAACAATTTTGACTCGTTCCTCCCAAGTTCGTTCATCCCAAGTGAGCTGGCCCATTTTACTTTATTTTTTAACATGAGCTGGCCCATTTTGTTGGCCCTTTCTTTCAACAGTGGGTGTAATGGGCCCTGGCTTTCGGTGAGTGTGAAGCGAGTGGTTGATGTTCTCCTGGTCAAGACGGTGTGGCAGCTAGGAGGACGAAACCCAGCACGTGTCACTCCATTGCCTGAACAACGCTGTCTACATAGGGGAAGGGGTCTGTTGGGGAGCGATCTGGTTTGCGCCGGGCTGGGGTTTGTTGTGGCTTGCTGCAGCGGGGGGCGGTGGTTGCGAGAGTGCGCGGCTTCTCCTTCCGGGCAGTCTCCGCCGCTGCTGGTTGTGGTTCACTTATCTGCGCGAGCGGCTGCATTGGAGGGAGTTACTCTCTGTTTTGGGCCGTCGTCTACGCGTCTGTCCACTGCTTCTTCCGGCTGGGGAGGCTTCGGCTCTGTGCCGGTCTTTTTCTGCTTCCTCTGTTGCGTTGCTTTCGGGGCAGCGCGGTACGGCGTTCATTTTATTCTATATAATGATTTATCGTGCTTCCTATTCAGTTTGTGTGGTGATGTGGCGTTGATTGCCAATGGTGATATTTTGATTTGGTTAGTAGGTTGCGGTGGTGTCTTTAGATTCTGTCTGTAGGTTTGGTGGTGATATTGTTTTTGTTGTTAGTCATTTTGGTGAGTATGTTCTGGTTGTCAGTTACAGGCCATTGTTGTTGGTCAGAGGAAGGACCGATCTCCATCTGGCCTAACCTGGTGTGTGCGGCGAAGCAGCGTGGCGGCTCTGTATAGAGGGGCAGACGATTTGTGGAAGGCTTGGAGAGGTCAGTGGAAGCAGTTTGGGGGCGTTGTGGATATGGCGCGCCGTTCGTCGCTGTCAATGGAGGAGATACGTCGCTGTGAGTGGTGCTGCAGCCGGATGAGGAGCGCATCTCCGTTCGTCACTTCCATTGGAGGAGCCCGGCCGCCGCTTGCTATCGCCACCTGTTGCTTGTGTGCGGTGATGACCACGACTGGTTCGTGTACCTGCCGATGGAGCATGCTCAGTGGTGTCGCTTTGAAGCATAGTTATGTCGGGGCAGCTAGCTTCGGCGACATGCTTTGGTTCAGGGCCGCGCTTCTTCGGCTTCGCTCGATGACTATCTTCCCTGCCTCCTTCTGGTGGATCCGATTTGTTCTTATCCCTTTACTTTTTACATGTTGTCACTGTTGTCTGTGCTTGTTGTGAATGTTCCTGTGCCTTGTGGTGCTGGGATGTAGAGTTTGTTGGTCTATTGTTCTATGATTGACTGAATTTTTTTCTTCCAAATCATGTGTGTCGTTTGGATTGCTTCTCGCTTAGAGATTCATGATGATAGATGCACATTCTAGTTAGGTAGGGTCAGGGTGGCTTCCCGTTGCGCCCATGGCGCAAAAAGCGAGAGCAAGCCAAATATATGTGACATATTTAGAATCAACTTAATAGATACTTGTATCCCATTACATGGTATCATTATAGACTATTAAGGAAACAATGAGATCACTTGATAACAGCATACATTGGTTTTATAAAGCAAGCTATAATAGCTAAGATGCCGAGTGAGCATTCAAATTATGCACAACAGAATATTTAGATACAATTGATACATAGCGTTATAAAAGAGTCAAATGATGAGTTTACGATAGCTTATTTACATTGCTTTTATCAGGCAAGGTAAATAGGTAGAGATGCATCATATAGACACCTTTGATCATATTAGCACATCGGTATCGAAAATGACTTCATCGTCTAAGCTGTTGCATCATAGCATTTGGAAGGCCAATCTGTTGCATCATAGCATCGAGAAGTACTTTTGTTGGGATCTTAACCTTTTCCATCACAGTGGACTGACAACAAAGAGGAAGACATCATAAGTAACCGTTGTATGCTAGATAATAAAAAATCTGAGAATAACAGATGTTTGTGGTTGCCTACATAAAGAGGAAGACATTGTAAGCAAGTGCGGTGTATGATTCATCATAGCAGCCGATAGAAGTAAATACGAAATACCGGATGAACATGACTTAATACACAAAGATAAAGCTTATGGCTCTCCAGCAAAACTAACTACACATATGTATTTTATTAATATCCTGACCGGCGCTCTCCAAAAAAACCTGAACTACAATATCTCCTAGAAATGTGTTCTACTAATATCATTGATATGCACACCTAATTGATTAACTACATACCACATTCATAATCCATAAATCAACCAAAATAAGATAATTTCAAGTTTTCATATGCTGGGCTGTCCTGTACTCTTTTCAGGCAGATGCGAGGCCAATAGTAATAATGATAATAGCCGTGTAAATTAACCTTCCTTTCAACCGGTCATTTTCTGGGATCATCTGTATACATAAACATTAAGGAGATGGGAGAGGCAGAGGAGATATCACCAACGCCATGTATACATGTTCTTTTACTCTTTTATGCAGTAGTAGTTTGATGCAATGGGCGTTTTCGGTTGGTTACCTTTGATGCGCCTTGCGAGATCATCTGTACGTTGACCCCGATTCTCCTCAGCACATGGAAGGCCTTGAGATGAGAATATGGGTTAGTGTGATGTTTGTTTGCGACTGCCGTCCCTGAGGAAATGTTTCTGTGAAGTTGGTTACCGGATCAGCACCATACCTTTTCTAGTATGAGAGATGATTTTCGCACATTCCCGATGAGCGAGACTATCGCTCTTTGCTGGAGAAGATGGACGAATGCGATTTTCTCCAGCTCTTCCACCACATGGTCAAGCTCCTACAAAATTTTAAGACAGTGAAGAGGAGATCGAGGGCGTATCAAAGGGAGGAAGCTGCTTCATGCTACCAAACCATTAGAAGCCAGCATACTGCATTTTCCAAAGCAAAAACAAACCATAGACCCATTTTATAGAGCCATGATGCTAGTTTTCCACATGAATTTGGAACACAGTTCAATCACAGGTACAACTACTTGACACTTCGCATGAACATGGATGAACTTGCCTGCTGAATAAGTTCCCTGCTCTAGATCTTTGATGGATCGAGTGTCACAGAAATGCTGACTTCACTAGTCGCCACACAATCTACGGATATGCCTAGATCTTCGAATATAGAAAACACCTGCTCAACCATGTACAGATAGTGGATAACGATCAGTATCAACAAATTGAATGTCTCGGTGGCTCAACGTACGTACCTTCGCCAGGAAACCAAATTGACCAAGCATCCGAGTGCTCACTATATCCAACATGTTGACATTTGACTTCAGCACTATACTTGTTAGGACAACCTGTGTAGTGGGGAAACAAAATCAATGGCTGCTTGTGAGGTAAATGGTTCTGATGCGATAACATACTAAATTAACATGCTACATACAAACCTTATCCATATCTCTTCCTTTGGCAATAAGGGTGCCTGGAGCTTTAGGGTTGTATGAATTCTTAACCCTAACTGGTATATCGATTGTGGATGTAAAACCTATTGTAGAAGCACAGCAATGAATAACCATGAGCCAAACAAAAAAAACTTTTTAACAGTAGAAGTAACTTTTTCCAGAACACGCAAATCATTTCATTAAAGGCTCATAGTCTGATAACCACTCCAGGAAGGGCAACTGAAACTGAGATAATGCATATGGATAAGATGCAAATACGCCTGTACACCTCTGATTCTAAATGGTGAATATTTCCTATAAAAATCTAATTTCTGAAGAACAATAGATCTTCTGATCTTTGACTAACACACCTAATGTTCTCCCAGAAAAATAAAGGTAATCAAACATGTATTTCTTATGCCAGGATTTAAACCACACAGTTCATTTTCTAACTTTCTGAGTGATACGGAACTGCAACAAAGAAACATGAACTATCTCCATTTTGAGATATCATTGCAGTGCAGTTTTTCCAGCATCATCGTTTTCTCCTGATACAAATGGCACACATGGTTCTGTGTTCTAAAGAAAATGCAGTTCAGTATATATTCTTCTTCTTGAACATCTTATTCGTAACTCCTTATTTACAAAAACAGCATACCTGGGCACCAAAATAAGCAAGTTCAGCAGCCTCGTCAAATGTTAAGTACGGGAGGAGCTCACCCAGAGTTTAGGCCGGTCGATCTTGTCGTGTGGATGCTGGAAGTAGAGAGAGAGCATGCATGCTCTTCTTCTTGCTCCCACAGGACCACATCAGAGGAGTGGTTGGAGCAAGCTGTGGCTGGGAGACAAAGGAGGCCGGTGGGGAGTCAGCGGCACCAGCGCCATGGCCAAGCCAACTGCTTTTGAACTGAGGGGATTGTGCTAAACAAAGAGGCTCGCCAAGATATGCATGTTTGAATACTACTGGCCCACCTTCACTTGATCCTAAAATCAGCTTTGGAGTGTGGATCCCAACAAAACCTGTTGACAACAGATATTCCCTGAATTTCTATGAATACCCAACAATGGCAAATATTTACTAAGTAGCAGAAATAGAAATTAAGACTCACCTCACACCTGAGGGAAGCAAAAGCAGAGGCGGCATATGCACTTGATGAGGAGGACGGCCTGTCTTTTTAGAGCTGACGGCGGCCTGTCCTTCTAGAGCTGACGGCGGCTCCTTCCTCTTGCCCATGGCCTCCCATTGTGGAGAAGGCGCTGACAACCGCAACGACCTCGTCCGGGTTGAGCTCATCCTCACGCGTCTACCTCAAATCTCTATATACGTGCTATATTTGTCTCTGGTTTATCGACGCAGTACTCTTATGTGCCTACGAAATAACTATAGAACTGTAAAGTTCAAGTTAATTGCACATCAGTTCACTTTATATAAACAAACATTCATGGAGCCAATGTTCCAACAAAAGTGAAAGTAAATTTTGGGCTCACAGACTTTCCACCAACAAAGTCAGAGGAATAGTAGAATACACTATTATCCTTTAATCAGTGGTAGATTTTAAGCAACAATCTCAACCTTTGGAATTCCTAGCCTTGTCATCATAAGATCCATTATTATCCTATAAGGAAAATTCTGACTGTTGTTCGGATATTCTGCAACTTCTAGACAATAGTATCAACTGAGGATTTAAACAACCAATGATGGTAGATATAGTAAGCAGGGTAAAGGAAATCACCAAGACATGATATTTAATATCAGTTCCATACAATATTTGTGGTGCTAAAATAAATATATAGTGCAGGCTCATGATTGGATTTAATTCTTCTTTACAAACAGGAGGTGGAAAAGTTGTGAGTGATGATGCAATATTTGTGGTTGAGCAAAGTGCAGGCTCACAGGATCCTTTCGCGATAAGTCACAAGATCCTGCAAGACCTGAGATTCACAATGATACAATAAATGTAACTTTTCCACCAACTGTCAAAAGAAGAGGGCAGGAGAGATGGATTCCATCGATAGGGCGGGCCGCTGTGGGGTTGGGGACGCAACGGGAGGGAAGGCACGGAAACAATACTCAAAACGGTGGGCATTGCTTTTGTCTATTCAGCGAAGGTAAAGAACTGCATGTTTTGGTGGTTATAGATTGATAATTAACCTGAGCAGGTTGTCGAGGTCATATTAGTAGACGGTGCAGGACCTGGTGAAAACTGATCACATATTTCCTGAATGTCCATTGACTTGTGTTGTGACATGCATGAAACTGAAAACTGTTGTTAGCTGTGGTGTTTCCATATATATATTTATTATAAATTACTAAGCTTATTGAACATGTAAATAATCCATAACAGAAAACATGAATTCAAATGCAACAACTGAAACACTTCTATGAACCAGATAAGAGCACATTAAGACCTACATATTATTTGAGAGGCTGCAAATTGCAAGAAAAACAGAGATGCAAGTCAATGATGTTGTTTAATAAGAGAGTTTTTACGGTACATGAAAAGATGCTGCAGATTTGTACTTTTATTTAGAGAAAAAGAAGCTGTCAAGCAGCACATTAGAGCATTTGTACAGCTGATCTGACGTAAGAACATCTTCAGGCAAAGTAAAGTTTTAGAAGATGTTTAGTCTGAAGATGAACAATAGGGCACTCACTATAGATTCATCTGGAGAGGTTCGCGTGGAATCTCGAGGTGCAGTGGCACTCCTCCCTCCTCTGTAGCGACGGTGTTCTGCACGAGCTGTCGGCGTTCTGCACGAGCTGCAGCGCCACGGGGCTGAGCCCGAGCCCGCGGGTGAGGTGGAAGCTGAGCGCCAGCCACGGGAAGCAGCGGAAGCCCTGCACCCAGTACCCGGCCCCACACACCCACCACACCCGCCGCATCTCCCACAGCGACCCCCAACTCTCCGCCGTCGTCCGCGGCGCCGGCACTGCCTTCGCGAGCGCGAGCGCTGCGGCCGAGCAGCCGCGGGGCCTCACGAGCCGCCATCGTGGCGGCGGCGTCGGGCGGCGCGCATTTTCGCCGGCGCCGGCACTGCCTTCGCGAGCGCGGGCGCTGCGGCCGAGCAGCCGCGGGGCCTCACGAGCCGCCATCGCCGCGGCGGCGTCGGGCGGACGGGAGGCGGCGGCGACAGCAGGAGCGGAGGCGGCGGCGACAGGAGGAGGAGGCGGGGAAGAGGAGAGTGGGCAGGAGGGGGAGGAGAGTGCGGGAGCGGGCGACGGCCAGGGTTTCTCCACGGGAGCGGCTGAGTTTTATACACCTGCACGTGAAAGTACTAAAATGCCCTCTGTGGGGCACGAAATTTACAGGCGGCGGCAACAGCACTATTCGCACTATTCGACGGCGGCAGCACTATCCATAGCGATTTAGGGCGACGTGGAGGGCTTGGTTCTGCCTACGAACCCAGCCTCCTTTATATGTTCGATGGTAGATTTTAAGCAACAATCTCAACCTTTGGAATTCCTAGCCTTGTCATCATAAGATCCATTATTATCCTATAAGGAAAATTCTGACTGTTGTTCGGATATTCTGCAACTTCTAGACAATAGTATCAAATGAGGATTTAAACAACCAATGATGGTAGATATAGTAAGCAGGGTAAAGGAAATCACCAAGACATGCTATTTAATATCAGTTCCATACAATATTTGTGGTGCTAAAATAAATATATAGTGCAGGCTCATGATTGGATTTAATTCTTCTTTACAAACAGGAGGTGGAAAAGTTGTGAGTGATGATGCAATCTTTGTGGTTGAGCAAAGTGCAGGCTCACAGGATCCTTTCGCGATAAGTCACAAGATCCTGCAAGACCTAAGATTCACAATGATACAATAAATGTAACTTTTCCACCAACTGTCAAAAGAAGAGGGCAGGAGAGATGGATTCCATCGATAGGGCGGGCCGCTGTGGGGTTGGGGACGCAACGGGAGGGAAGGCACGGAAACAATACTCAAAACGGTGGGCATTGCTTTTGTCTATTCAGCGAAGGTAAAGAACTGCATGTTTTGGTGGTTATAGATTGATAATTAACCTGAGCAGGTTGTCGAGGTCATATTAGTAGACGGTGCAGGACCTGGTGAAAACTAATCACATATTTCCTGAATGTCCATTGACTTGTGTTGTGACATGCATGAAACTGAAAACTGTTGTTCTGTGGTGTTTCCATATATATATATTTATTATAAATTACTAAGCTTATTGAACATGTAAATAATGCATAACAGAAAACATGAATTCAAATGCAACAACTGAAACACTTCTATGAACCAGATAAGAGCACATTAAGACCTACATATTATTTGAGAGGCTGCAAATTGCAAGAAAAACAGAGATGCAAGTCAATGATGTTGTTTAATAAGAGAGTTTTTACGGTACATGAAAAGATGCTGCAGATTTGTACTTTTATTTAGAGAAAAAGAAGCTGTCAAGCAGCACATTAGAGCATTTGTACAGCTGATCTGACGTAAGAACATCTTCAGGCAAAGTAAAGTTTTAGAAGATGTTTAGTCTGAAGATGAACAATAGGGCACTCGCTATAGATTCATTTGGAGAGGTTCGCGTGGAATCTCGAGGTGCAGTGGCACTCCTCCCTCCTCTGTAGTGACGGTGTTCTGCACGAGCTGCCGGCGTTCTGCACGAGCTGCAGCGCCACGGGGCTGAGCACGAGCCCGCGGGTGAGGTGGAAGCTGAGCGCCAACCACGGGAAGCAGCGGAAGCCCTGCACCCAGTACCCGGCCCCGCACACCCACCACACCCGCCGCATCTCCCGCGGCGACCCCCACCTCTCCGCCGTCGTCCGCGGCGCCGGCACTGCCTTCGCGAGCGCGAGCGCTGCGACCGAGCAGCCGCGGGGCCTCACGAGCCGCCATCGTGGCGGCGGCGTCGGGCGGCGCGCATTTTCGCCGGCGCCGGCACTGCCTTCGCGAGCGTGGGCGCTGCGGCCGAGCAGCCGCGGGGCCTCACGAGCCGCCATCGCCGCGGCGGCGTCGGGCGGACGGGAGGCGGCGGCGACAGCAGGAGCGGACGCGGCGGCGACAGGAAGAGGAGGCGGGGAAGAGGAGAGTGGGCAGGAGGGGGAGGAGAGTGCGGGAGCGGGCGACGGCTAGGGTTTCTCCACGGGAGCGGCTGAGTTTTATACACCTGCACGTGAAAGTACTAAAATACCCTCGGTGGGGCACGAAATTTACAGGCGGCGGCAACAGCACTATTCGCACTATTCGGCGGCGGCGGCACTATTCATAGCGATTTAGGGCGACGTGGAGGGCTTGGTTCTGCCTACGAACCCAGCCTCCTTTATATGTTCGATGGTAGATTTTAAGCAACAATCTCAACCTTTGGAATTCCTAGCCTTGTCATCATAAGATCCATTATTATCCTATAAGGAAAATTCTGACTGTTGTTCGGATATTCTGCAACTTCTAGACAATAGTATCAACTGAGGATTTAAACAACCAATGATGGTAGATATAGTAAGCAGGGTAAAGGAAATCACCAAGACATGCTATTTAATATCAGTTCCATACAATATTTGTGGTGCTAAAATAAATATATAGTGCAGGCTCATGATTGGATTTAATTCTTCTTTACAAACAGGAGGTGGAAAAGTTGTGAGTGATGATGCAATATTTGTGGTTGAGCAAAGTGCAGGCTCACAGGATCCTTTCGCGATAAGTCACAAGATCCTGCAAGACCTGAGATTCACAATGATACAATAAATGTAACTTTTCCACCAACTGTCAAAAGAAGAGGGCAGGAGAGATGGATTCCATCGATAGGGCGGGCGCTGTGGGGTTGGGGACGCAACGGGAGGGAAGGCACGGAAACAATACTCAAAACGGTGGGCATTGCTTTTGTCTATTCAGCGAAGGTAAAGAACTGCATGTTTTGGTGGTTATAGATTGATAATTAACCTGAGCAGGTTGTCGAGGTCATATTAGTAGACGGTGCAGGACCTGGTGAAAACTGATCACATATTTCCTGAATGTCCATTGACTTGTGTTGTGACATGCATGAAACTGAAAACTGTTGTTAGCTGTGGTGTTTCCATATATATATTTATTATAAATTACTAAGCTTATTGAACATGTAAATAATGCATAACAGAAAACATGAATTCAAATGCAACAATTGAAACACTTCTATGAACCGGATAAGAGCACATTAAGACCTACATATTATTTGAGAGGCTGAAAATTGCAAGAAAAACAGAGATGCAAGTCAATGATGTTGTTTAATAAGAGAGTTTTTACGGTACATGAAAAGATGTTGCAGATTTGTACTTTTATTTAGAGAAAAAGAAGCTGTCAAGCAGCACATTAGAGCATTTGTACAGCTGATCTGACGTAAGAACATCTTCAGGCAAAGTAAAGTTTTAGAAGATGTTTAGTCTGAAGATGAACAATAGGGCACTCACTATAGATTCATCTGGAGAGGTTCGCGTGGAATCTCGAGGTGCAGTGGCACTCCTCCCTCCTCTGTAGTGACGGTGTTCTGCACGAGCAGCCGGCGTTCTGCACGAGCTGCAGCGCCACGGGGCTGAGCCCGAGCCCGCGGGTGAGGTGGAAGCTGAGCGCCAGCCACGGGAAGCAGCGGAAGCCCTGCACCCAGTACCCGGCCCCACACACCCACCACACCCGCCGCATCTCCCGCAGCGACCCCCACCTCTCCGCCGTCGTCCGCGGCGCCGGCACTGCCTTCGCGAGCGCGAGCGCTGCGGCCGAGCAGCCGCGGGGCCTCACGAGCCGCCATCGTGGCGGCGGCGTCGGGCGGCGCGCATTTTCCCCGGCGCCGGCACTGCCTTCGCGAGCGTGGGCGCTGCGGCCGAGCAGCCGCGGGGCCTCACGAGCCGCCATCGCCGCGGCGGCGTCGGGCGGACGGGAGGCGGCGGCGACAGCAGGAGCGGAGGCGGCGGCGACAGGAGGAGAAGGCGGGGAAGAGGAGAGTGGGCAGGAGGGGGAGGAGAGTGCGGGAGCGGGCGACGGCTAGGGTTTCTCCACGGGAGCGGCTGAGTTTTATACACCTGCACGTGAAAGTACTAAAATACCCTCGGTGGGGCACGAAATTTACAAGCGGCGGCAACAGCACTATTCGCACTATTCGGCGGCAGCAGCACTATTCATAGCGATTTAGGGCGACGTGGAGGGCTTGGTTCTACCTACGAACCCAGCCTCCTTTGTATGTTCGATGGCATGTGTGCCGTAAACTCATTTGGCCTGCATGCCGGTTGTTGGCCTTGCTACTGTTATTTGGTCCTGTTGTCTGTTGTGTCGACTTGTCGAAAATGTACACTTGGTTTTATCCTCGCGCGCACACACACACAAAAAGGACATCTGGTACAAGAATCTCCTCCCTCCCCCGCTCAACCCCGTCACTCTCAACCCCACCATTGATCATAAGTTCATAACATCACCCCATGATGTACAGTGGCACGAGGCAATACCAGGACATATGTAGCTCTACTAGTACGTACTGTTCAATTTGGACAAAATGCAACTAAAAATGGGACAAAATGCCGTCACCCTCAGCGTAGAGAGTGTACTACTTGGAACCACAGTTAACTACACTGAGGGTGAGTAAACAAAACAATCTGTACAAGACCTTGCACAAACAGTTCTTACAGGCAACTGTAAATCATCATATCACATGTAAGCTTGGCAGCCTGCATATCTTCAGATGCCCACAAGCACAAAAGCTACAACTGCGTCATCAGGAAAAATGGTCCAGGCTTCTTAATCCCGGTAGCTGGACGATCCAATTGCTTGCCACCTCATGCAGATCACTGTTTTTCGTGGATAAACAAGTTGAGGCTTGACACTTCAATTTTCTCCAAACACTGGTTTTGCGATTACCATCATTCTCACGCCAATGATTCGCCTTTCTTGTACACTCAACCTTCAACCCAGGAATTGATAGATCTGCAATATCAAAACATCTGGCTAACTCCTATGATTGTTCTTCATATGTCTGATGAACATCTCAGTCCCACGATGTCACGGATAAAGCAACCCAGAGATCATTAGATGTACCAGATATATACATCCTATGTGTCTCAATCTGTTCATCTGTAGATAAGGGAGTTGGGCTCGAATAGTGACCGTTGCTTAGTTTCTCCAGAACTGAGAATACAATCTCTCTTTGTATTGGTTCATGGCCGTTCAAAAGATTTCCCATGCTCAAAACTTTCCTCCATGACTGATTAGCAGTAGGGGGACGAAACAGGCTTGATACAGCCTCTCTCTCAAGCCTCCCCACCTTTTCCTTAGTAGTGAACTCCTAACATACGAGATTCAGAGGAAATCAGAAATGTAACCATGGAAATTTATAGAAAAAGCAATGGCCAGGTATTGTAAATAACACATTAACAAATTTCATATGGTTAGGGCAATCGCAGCCAGGCCCCAGCCCACTGCATCAATATATATGAGCATTTTAGTCCTCCAGCTTTCTTTCTTGATATTGTAACAGGTGAAAGCTGTGGCTAACAAGGCATTTGGTGTGCAGGATATATACAGTATAAACTAGCAAACCCATAAGGCCTTGTTTGGTTTGAGCCTGACCCCGTGTATCAGCCGGGTTCTCGTTCTGATCCACGTGTATCACCCAGGCGTGGAATGGTTCCCAGGCGATGCCCAAAAACTTGTTTGGTTCAGCCCATGCGTGGAATATCCACGGGTCAATCCACTGTGTTCCACTCTAAACCACGGGGTAAAAAGGAATCGCCCTTCACATGTGGAACGAATCCACGCCCAGCAACGGGATTAACGAGAGGGATTGGTGACAGGACGGGGTCAACCAATTCCACGTATGGATCAGTTTCACTAGTGGATTAATTCCCTAGTGACCAAACAAGGCCTAAGGGTTCCAATTTGATCAGGCATATGAACCGGGCTGAATAGGTGAAGCTCCTGATCTCCTACTCCTTCCCTCAAATCTATGAATACTGATTTCGTCATTTGAGAGTCATTATGCAATGATAGCAAATGTCGAGAAGAATAGCACTTGCCTTTTCATAACAAATACTTTCCAAGCTGGTTCCCATTTTTGGAAGATAGTAATTGAAGTAGTCGGTAAAAATTGATTGAGCCAATCTTGGAGCATCTGTAAGTTTTCGGTGGACCGAAGCAGCAAAAATCAGCAACTTCTCTATATGCTCGAAAACTTGACAAAGTCGCTTCAAATCTCCAGCCAAATCACTTGTGTCAGATTTCCCTGTTAAAACAACCACATAAGTATTCAAGCTGACAAGAAGTCCCATTATCCTTGAGACCCACTGATAACTGAAGGTTGGCTAGCTTCCAACTAATCAGTTCGATATTTTATCTGCTAGGGAACTGATAATCCTAGGCAGTTTTTAACCCCAATGGTGCCTTCATTTATTTTTAGTAATAATGTCCCATCTTTATTTGGACTGGTAATTTAGTTATCCAAATAAAATGACACGGGAGTAGAAAAGCTCAATAGATTCAAGTCCGAACGAAGTCTTACTAATGTCAGGGCACCCGAATAAAAACAAAATGTAAGTCTACAGTTTATGCACAGTTGTACAACAAGAATGTACCTTGAAGAGATTTTAATGTCGACGCCATTGTAGCATATAGTTGATCCATTTTAGTCTTCATTAATTTAAAGCCACCATATGTGGTCTTGTTTAGAATGTCAGCTGATGATTTGAAAGCAGTGCAGACCATTTGCTCAAGGAGCTGCTGTGGCCTCAAAGTTTCAAGGTAATGAACCACCTGCATATCACAAATATGCAAAGCTCTGTCAGAAACTCATAGCTAATTATCTGTAGTTACTTGTAATCACATGGAGCATTACTCCAGTTTAATTTCAAGTAATCCAAAACCAGTAAATTTCTAGATTCCATCCGGCATCTGAACATATGCAAACTAATTTCATGATTTTTTATTGTTATCTTCAGCATAGACTTTGAAACACAACTACAAGTAATTGTGTTGGTCCCTTCATAACTGAACACCCACTTTCTGCCACGAACCCCCCTGCTCTAACCTATTTATTAGGTCATGCAGTTGTATATGATGAAGTAATCACTGTTGATACGAACTTAGGATAAGAAAGAGCAACCCACCTTTTCTCCTTCTCGAATAGAATCAAGCAGAGATTTCTGTTCAGAGACAGGCAAAGCTGGGGCATCATTCCAAATTTTGCGCCACATATTCCCATGTTCTGACATACGCTGAGAAAGTCTTCCTTTGGGTGGCCAGGCTGGATTACCATCACCTTTGTCCTCGCTCACCCAGTCACCAGGTGAATGCCACCGAATAAAATCTTCAAAAGCAGCATCTGGGTTTGCGGCTTTAAAAGCAGACATATCTAAGCATGCAGTAGAGCTTAATTAGTAACAGGTGAAGAATTCTGCAAGAGGAATCACACATCTTCCAAAAACAGTGATCATTTACAGCACAGGAAGTAAGATAATATTCTTCAAGATAGAAGTAATAATTAATTATGCCTACATGTACCATTTAAGGAAAGCGGACATTTTAGATAAACCTTACCGGACGATAATATATCCCTTTCCAGTTGACCAGATAAACCCTGCAATAGAATAGGAATGTATGATACATCACACTCATTTGAGGTAACTAATAAGTACTCCCTCCATCCCATGATATAAGACGTTATTACATCCAAAATACTCACATATTGGATGTAATAACGTATTATATTATGGGACGGAGGGAGTACAATATAGGTGACAACATACCGGGAAAAAATAGATAGAAATTCAACAAGAGTTGACTAGTAGTACAGACAATAAAGGTAATCTAAGTTCAAGTACTTACAACAGCATTGCCAAAAGCTTCAGCTGCATGGAGCCTTTCTTCATGCATATCTTCTGTCATCAAAGGTGCATCCTAAGAAACTAGTGGAAAAATAAGGGGGGCGTATGCGCATCTTGATGTTAAATCTGAAGAAGAGTGATGCTAAGCAGAACCTGAGTATATGGAGCATGCATTTCCTGAAATGTATTTATCAGCATCATTGAAGGGACAACGCCCGCTGATCCTTTACGTATTTTATCAGGTGCCTATTCGTAAATAGAAATGTTAGCATCAAATCATTTTTAACTTTAAATACATAACAAGGGCATGGATGCATATTACCATGCTATTTGAAGTCCTTTCTTTAGGTGCATCATCAGTATCCTTCTTACGATTCAACGATTTCTTCCGCTCAATGCATATCGCAAGCTTTCAGGGAGGTAAAATCATGTAAATATGCTGATCTCACGGAAACAGATTATTATTTACAAACAGAAAAAGGACTAAGTGTAGCACGGACTCCAGTGTTGCAGACTTACAGAACACAAGAGAACCATGAAATACAAATACAGCACACTTTAACAAACAATATGGTTAGCTTTGTAATTGATGTGAATATAACCCTGTTTATGGAGTGCATGGATTTGTGCAATTGAAATTTTGGGAGAAATAAACCAACATTACTCGGTTGTTTGTTGACAGTCTGTCAGAAGGGAAAGAGGTGGCTAAAAGGAAGGTTTGTTGACAGACTGTTCACAAACAGCAGTTTGCAAAGCAAGTGAAGAAATTATGGTACTCCCTAGAGTTTATATCTTACTAATCAGAGTAACCAGACAAATAAATAATCCACGTATAACATAAACTCTAACACAATTTCACATAATACCAGTGGACACTGGACAACATAAGAATGTAACATGTGCTCACAGATAAAACCTGCTAATTCTCGTATGAGAAAATATGTCATTGAGTAAGGGCTCAAGGAAATTAGCACAAGTACCATTTGTAGTTTTTGGTGGATTACACAAGCAGAGAGGTCAATGCTAGAAGTGGTTTTCATCCTCGGTAGTCGTTCTGACTCCTCCCAGCACCAACGAATTTCACGCACAAAATCAATCCATAAGGCTGCTATTGCTGCCATAACAAAGTCAATCATTAATATAGTTCATGAAATTAAAACAAGGCTTTATTGAAAATATTAAGCACAGAATACGAACCACGTATATTGCAGTTGCCAAACCACAATGCATGTAAACAGAACTGAGCAAAGAGAGAATCTGAAGGTGCTCCTTTCAAAGCACGACCATACTTGTTTTCTGCTTCCACATAATTTGAGTTTCCAACCTCTGAGAAACACCAAAATGTAAGTTAACCGGTTTTTTTTTTTGTCTAAATGAATTAGAAGAAAAGGCTGCAGACATGACAGAAAAAATCATTATGGCATTTTGGCTACTTGAGTTTGAGTTTATAGATCTGGCAAAGTGCAGCATTGTGGATCCTTAAATCAAGATTATATACGACAGGAGATTCTTCCTAAGTATGCTCATTTATGCCAAAACGAATTATGCTCATTTATATATTGGTTCATTAAATTAAGGAATCTGTAGACTGGAAAGGAGGGTGCATAAATACCATCATTGAAAAGATCTTTCATAACACGATCAATGACAGATGGTGGAGGCACAGCAACAGAAGATTTTGAATTGTCTTGGCCTGAATTATCTGCTTCCTAACATGAAAAAATTAAAATCAGAAAACAAAATGCTACAAAAAGGAATTAGCATCACTTCAAAGGAATTCTGACATGCATGAAGTTCTTAACCTGCAACAAAATCTTCCAAAAATTGTGCCTCTCCTGACGATTCAAATGCATTTACTAGAAGATGAAGCTGGGATGCAAACCCAACAAACTTCCCAATAGAATCATCAACCCTAAAAATGAATGAAAATAAATAAAAGGCATACGTCAAGAGGTGGAACAATCCATGAAATATGAACAACCTTATGATACTTATATCAAGATGATTTACAAAAAATGCTTACATGTATGGAGACACCACTGGTTGAAGAAGCCAACTATCAGCATCAAACGACGAAGCATTTTCCACCTCAGCCATCTCAAAGCTCTCTTCAAACATTTTCTCTCCCCAAATGGTTGTCAACTCAAAACCTAATATTCATTGCCAGCATGTGTTATTTATACATATCTTCTAGTAAACCAAAACATGAGATATACTAAAGTAAAATACAGCTGACAGAATACTTTGCACACATATCACTCAACTGCTAGCAGGAAAGGAAAAAAATGTGGATATGTATGCTATTACTTCCTGTTCCGTGTTTGCTTATGATGGTTGATATGATCCTTATAAATACATCCATGGTAAGGTTAGTAGTTCCCGTTATCCATTCTTGAAAGTAGTTATTGTTAACAACATTGCGGGTAAAAGATCTAAGGCTGCAGTTACCTTTAACAGGATCCTCGGCAGAGTACCACTCTGCCCAAGGGCAATCATCATCCCATTGTTTTTTGGGTTGGCTTGCAACTTCACTTTCTGGTATTGACTCCGTAGCTTCAGAATCCAAAGTCTCCTCGTGATCATAATCATGTTCAGGAGTTCTGTAGGTAAGCTTCATCGAGAAGTTTACCTTCACCTTTGCTGGAAAATCTGTTGAGGATAGGACCTTCAAACAGAACAATGAAGGTTAGGCATGCAACAAGCAATCCAGGACAATTTTGTGACATTGAAGATTCATAGACAAACATATTTACTGCACAACAGCAACTGTAGTATTTTTAAAATCCAAATCCTATGTACCTAATTAGTTGATCCTGACTAACTCAATTATCTTAACATGCAATTATGCCAGCTCACCATGCCACCATGCATGCTCCACTTAATTTAATTCTCTCAACATGCAACTATGGCAACTCACCATTGCATGGGACAACTATAAAATAAATAATCAAATATAGTAAATTATATGCACTTTTTGTTTCAATTCTCATATTGCTAATTCAAACACTAAAGTTTCATACTGCCAATTCACATAGAAATAAGTGCATCCAATTCCTGCAGCAACTCACGGGGTATCATATCTAATGCTAAGAGTAGGTAGTGGTTAGATGGTGTTATTCGTTTCCTTTACGTATCTCAACAGTTGTCAGTTGCATGCAACATTGTTTTAGAAAGGCTGTATACTTCTGATGTGTGGAATGAAGCAAGATTTCCAGATTTCAAAAGCTTTAGCACATTATGTGATCATGTCTGTGCAAAGTTGCAACAAAAACTCAGTCTGCGTTCGGTTCACAGGTTTGGTGCAGGATTTCCGTAGGAACACCGATCCTACGGTCGTCTTTCCAAAGCAACCGTTCGGAACACAGGAAAGGTGAACAGTTTCAGAGGAAAACTGGGCTGGTAGTACTGATTCCATACGATTTGAAACATCCACCCGCTGCTCATTTTTTGGGCGGAAGCCCGAGGTAGGTGCTCGCTGCCATGTGTTAGACAGGGCTGCTGCTGTGTTTGCCGGAATAAAAAAAATGACCTACGTGGTACGTGAGGTGAGGAACAAGAGTAGTCATTGTGCGGCTGAATAAACAAATAGCATCTCATCCTGCCAAGCTTGCTACTCTGTAAAAAACAAATCTGTACATTTCGCTAGTCCATCCGAACACCTTCTTCTGAGAGTTTCCTAAGGTTCTCTATTCCATAGGTTTACACCTACATCCTTTCCAGTTCCTCTGTTTCATTCATTCCTACGTTTTCTGTCCCTTCATTCTGAACGGAGCCTCAATGTAAAATTCATATGAAAATGTTGTGGCAAAAGTCAAAAACAGCGGGAAGCATGTGGTGTAACTTGCTTCCAAGTTACTACTCAACTCAGTAATGATAAACTTAGTTAAGGAACAGACTAATTCCGGCTGCGATCCAGTAAGGTCTTATGAAAGAATAATAGTAACGAACTGAAGAGAAGACTCACAAACTTTGACAGAAATAGCTCATGTAAACCCTCCAGATGCATGAGTCGTATTGGGACCTGGCTACCAATTCGATCAGCTTCAAATCTTCGAGTAAACACAGTTCCCATGTTTTGAATTCCTATATATGCTTTTCGTGAAGGGTCATGAACAGGTACAAATGCTGGCCAATTGCTACAATTGAAATTTATGTCAGTAAAAGAAATGGCAGCGGCTATGCTAGTAACTAACAATGGCCTGGCAACACCCTCCACAACTGCAAAGACAGCATGTGTCAAATGCAATGTGAGTGACTTTATATACCCTCGTATAGATTAAGTTTACTTGTTTTTGCAAGGTAAACTCACTAATCGGAAAGATATAATATGCGAGCACCAAAAAGATAGTTGACAGCAAAAGAATAAAACTGAAGCAATTGCTTGTGAACACATAGAATAAACCATCACTGCTTATATTCATGCGCTAACCTACTAAACAGTATACACTGCTTTCTCTCCTGGCCATAAATCGAATAACTATATTTTTCTAACACATGATAAACCGAATAAAATATTCACTGCTAGCTTTCATAAATTAGTTAGAAGTCACTAACCTGCCACAATTAGACAATGCAATTGCTACAGAACTCAAAAGCTTAGTTGATTCAGGATCATCAAGAACGACACCGCTGGCACTCAAGGGGGCAATTATCTGACAGCAATAAAAAAAGTATAATTAGTTTATTTAATATTTATGTAAACTAAACTATATGCATTAACGGGCCTCCACAATGCGGAAGAGTTTGACAGCTTGTTGCAACAATTTGAAAATGCGAGTGCTACTGCTGATGAACTTAAAATAGAATAATGGTTTCCAGATTTCTATGAGGAACTCGATGCAATTTCTTTACTCGGGAAAGTATCACGTCTGAACCAGGAAACCCACAAAGTTATTTGATAACAAATAAGTACAATGTGAACAGCAATAAATTAATATATCAACAAAGTATCATGGTGTGTGGTCAGTATCCATGTATCTGTATGGTATGCAACAAGAGAGTCAAACTGTACCAGAAACTCATCTACTCCAAAGGATAGTTGTGTGCTATGTGTATCATCATCCCAGTACGAATATTTGCCTACAGAAAGGTATATGTAACTGAGTACAAAAATATTCAACAAAAATGTTGTTTTAAAGAATAATAACAGCATAACCTGTTGAGTAGAGTAAGCACGTAATTCTCTCACCTTTTGCAGATTTCCTAAAATGATACTCCATACAGTAGACTCTTTTCCCATGCTTTAATTCACGCTTGACCATGTACAAGTTTTCAAAGGAAGGCACGGTCTCTGCACCTTTTTGCTACAGGAATGCATATAGTTAACAAATCAAAGATACATGATAAATCACAAGGAGCATCAAATAGGGTACAGGAAGGAGCAGTACCATCAAGATCTTTGGGCCATCTGCTAGCCATTGCCGACAAATTGCCTCTATCTCAGATATAAACCTAGATGATTAAGAAACTCATAAGTGCAATCGTACTTAATTGGCCCTTTCCAGATAACTGTAAATGGGCTAACTAATAATGGGAAGCACTGAGTACCTCTCCCAAGATGAAGCAATGGTGAAATCATCAAATCGCCCAAGCTGCACAAATGCACAGAGTGATAAATCAGGAGACAATGGACCACTCAGACATATATTCAACCGAAGCATAATGCTGACTTCTAAGATCTAGGAAACTGATCTGGTGAACTACATATAGAAGGCCTAAAATTAAAACAACACATTGAGAAAACAAGATCCTACAACCAGATACATGCTCCCAAATGAGTGTGACTAACAGTACCAAGCAAAGCACAAAAGGTACAGTTATCCATTAGTTACTAGTTAGCACATTGGCATGCACAATATGTCAATGATCCCAGAAAACTGCATAGTCCTGCAGGAGTACCCTCCCACAGGTGACAAATCGGCCAACAATTAGTTGTGGTCTCAGTGTGACGGGTGAATACATCCAATCACCAAACTCTTTACAGCCTTCTAGCAACCACATCACATTAGCGTATGAAACATCCAATTATCTAACCCTTGGTCTGACAGACCAAGTATTATGAACATACAAGTCACGAGCCTAACAAGTAACAACCGCTTCAGTCACATTACCGTGACCTCGTTGTCACGCAACCACAGCAGAACCAGCACCTCTGGCACACAAAATTGAACCCCCAGCTGGAAAGCGCAGCGGCGGATAGTAATCACGGCCGAGAGAGAGAAGCAGCAGCCATCAGAAGCGTGCGTACCTCCTCCTCCTCCTCCTCGTCCTCTCCGATCCGGCGGTGCTTGGCGTGCTTGGAGGAGGTGGAGGCCATGGCGGCGTCGGCGATCCCCTCCCTCGGCGGGGCGGCGGGGTGGGGTCGCGAGGAAGTTTCCCTGTCTGCCTCGTTGGATCGGTGGGGGGAAGACGAAGTGGAGGAGGAGGGAGGTAGGGTGATGTGCCCATGCCGCGTCGGCCGAAGAATTCGCGAACTTGGTAGTGGTGCGCTGGCCGCACGACTGCTCTGGAGCTATGGGGCACCCAGGGAGAGACCGTGTCCACGGTGCACCAAGACTGTGTCTAGCTAGATTTCTTTTTCTTTTTCTTTTTTTTGGGTGGAACTTTTTAAAATATTTTTAGACAAAGTTTTTTTTTGTGGAACTTCTTTTTTTAAGAAAGTTTTGGTGGAACTATGTACTATCAGTGGACCGGGTATTGGGCCTTAGTTGAGGACTTGGGGGCCACATGAGCTTGAGGTGAATGAAATCCATATCGGTCCACTCGACCATGAATAATGGACGGACAGGCAGAAAGCTGAGCGAGGGCTGCTTGTCTTTGGCACAGTAGCTAGGGCAATTCTAACCGATCCCCTGAAAATAGTGGAGAATCCGATAGAGTAAATTCTTTTACTCTATTTGCCAGACCTAACCATTCCTTTATATATAATGAAGTAAATATTTTTTTTTCATTTGCATTTCGTTTTCGGCCATCGAAACACATTTCTTTGCTTATTTATTTATTAACGATATTTTGGTATATTGGGGTATGTAATTCACCAATTCTTCACTATGAGAACAAAACAAAGAAAACAAGAAGCACAATTGGACACTTTAAAAGATATCCGACTTTCATAACTACCACACTAGTTGGATTAGTATTTTTCTCTATGATTTCATTGTTGATTCTCTATTGGCTTCTCGAGCTTGCACACTTCTTTCTTCTTTGATTCCGACAAACTCGACGTTGCTTCGCATTTAGTCTTATCTCTGGCCTCTATTCTAGCAACGACTACACGAGCATCTATCAAATTTTGTGTTGTCAATATATCGATGTAATATTTCTTACAATACAAAAACTTGCATTCATCCTTTTGAAAAAATGAGCAAATAATGAGCTACCGAAATTGCACTGAATCCGGTGAACAACCGAATCAAAACAAGCATATACCCCATCTTTTTTGCACATGAAGAACACCCATTTGTGATGTTCTGGTGTGGTGGAAACTCGACGCACCGCCTGCCGCGGGCACTCGTCGCACTTTATGACCGGCAACGGGGAGCCGACGAGCCATTAGGCCGGCGCCGAGCCCGGGCTACGGTCGGGCGTGTCTTTGCTGATGAACTGCCAACGGGAGAGATCCGAGCGGCTAGAGGCCGAGTCAATACTTGCATGCGGCGCGGAGGCGTTGCCGGGGTTTTGCGGTCTGGTACCCCGCCAATCCATGGCAAAGGCGCAGTCGCCGGCGGCCGGATGCGTCAAATCCGGTGGCGGCAGCAGCCTCGGAGCTACCAGTTGTGCGCCGGCGACGGGGCGAGAGAGGCACAAATTCGGGTGGTCAAGGACCGCGACGGAGCATCCGCGGTGGCAGATGGTGGCCGGTAGGGGTGGGAAGGATGGCGTCGTCGTAGATGCAGCACGTGAGTGGGGCGGGAGAGACAACGGAGTGGAGGAGATTTTTTCCTCCAAGCCCGAGCGGTCGAGTAAAAATAGGGGCGGGCTGCGTGGCTGAGGATAATTAATCGTCCGCTATTGTCTATTGGGGGTCGGTTAGGTGTCAGTTAGAGGAGTAAAATCGAATTTTTAATCCTCTAACTAGTTATAGGGGATTGGTTAGAGTTACCCTTAGATAGAGTAGCTAAAATTTTGAATTCTCTAGACGAGGGGCGTCATGTTTGGTTTAAACCCAACGATCCTTTTTGTATACCACTTCATGTGGCTTTTGATCAATATAAAATTTAGCTATCACCCTTGAAAACAAGACTTAGTGTCATCACATCTGAAGGTTGCATCAGATTGCAAGGAATAGTGAATGATATCAGTAGAGACATTGGAGGCACATATGCAAGCATTATAAAGGAAATTAGAACTAGTGTTGATAAGGGCTCCTTCATCCTTAAGGGACGTGTTACAACACGAATTTCGAGGCACATGGACTTGCTAAGCCTGCTTTTGGTCTAGATCTTGAACGCCATGTGTGGCTCCTATACCCCGATCTAAAATGTATCCCTATGAACTCTGATGAATGAATAAAGTGTGTTTATACTAAAAGAATTTGAAAAAAAATAGAAAATTGCAAGAAAATGTTTTAAATTCTTATGAAATATTTTCCTTTAATTTGTTCCACTAAATTTTATGTTTTTTTAGAGTTTGGGAGGCATGTATGGTTGTTACATCCTCATGATATTGTAACAATTTTGACAAACATCGTTGATAGATAAAGCAACATAGTTGCCTCAAAAAAAATAAACCTTTTCCCCCAATAGTCCATGTATAATTCCAGCTTGGTTCGATGCATATATGCAAGATTCTAGATTGTATCACGGTGCTTACAGTGTGATTTTCTTTGTCTATGTTACGTTGTTTGATTATATTAGTACAATTTTGTGTATTTATATTCTTCCTTTGGTGTTATATGGACTATGTATGTGTGCATCATTCGCATTGTACTTATTTTGTATCTGAATATGTCATATATTTTTGTCGTCTTTTTGTTAGTTCTTCGATCCGAACATGACATTTGACTCATGTTCTTATTTTACCATTATTTAGGTAAGTTATATGTACTTCTATAATTGTGATATTTGTAGTATATTCGTTCTCTGTTATGTGGCACATGGTATATGTCATCTTTTCAGTTAGTGTGTCGAACTTGAGGGATTTCATTATTAATGGACAAGAGAGATCGCCCCATGATAAATTGATACCATTGGTCCAAGATGTGTCTAGCATTTCATAAGATTTCAAATTCAAATTTGCTCACCACGCCAAGTTATGTAAAAGGGTAAATTGTGCTCTGAATAGTAGAGCATGTTCTCTTTTATCACTCTAATTCTCACGAAAGATTATCCTATTACTGCTAGTGATCTCAGGCCTATCACTCTAATGAACTGCTCAATTAAGATTATCACCAAATTATTGTCCAATAGATTGCAAAAATCATTCTGAAGCTAGTGCACACCAACCAATATGATTTTATTGAATCAATGGCAATTCAAGTTGCCTGGAGTGGACATATGAGTATATACATCTCTGTCATCCATCAAGAAAAGATATTGTGATATTGAAGTTAGAATCTGAGAGAGATTTTGACATGCTGGATCACGGGGCAATTAAAGAAATCTTCCTTGCTAGAGGTTTTGGTCCTAGATGGATGCCATGAATTGATTTGATTTACTCTTCGGGATTTTCATTTATCTTATTAATGGAATAGCAGGCAGGCAATTGTTATGTAAAAAGGGGAGTTAGACAAGATGACCCTTTGTCACCTCTGATTTTTGTTCTTGATGTTGATCTTCTACAATGCATTCTCAATAAGTCGCCCTTGGTATTTGGGGAGGCAAACCTTGTCATGGGCAATAAGCGTTGTTCCTCTATCTTCCATGCCAAATTTTCTCCAAAAACAATGTCTGAGGTATTTGTTGAGATGTTTTAGAATACCAGTAGGGAGCAACAACATACTAATATAGAAGATTGACAAGCTTGAAAACATTGGCTTCATCAGAGCTAGCTTTTCACCATAGGAGAGTAAAGAAGAACAACCAGTCAATCTATTGCTAACTCTTTGCAGAATAGGTTCAAAGTCCTTCAGTATTGGCTTGGTAAGGCACATAGGAAGGCCTAGGTATGTGAAGGCATACTGCCAAGGGCACATCCTAAATCACTGGCCAATTACCGCATTCTGATACCGAGAGTATTGATTGGGACTATGATGGATTTATCATGACTCACAGTGAGTCCAGTGTAGGCAAAAAATGCATAAGCAGATTACTAATCTACTGAAGTTGTGAAGGGAAAGCTGGCATTATAAGCATTGTATCGCCTGCATACTGAATTAGTAGGAAGTCAGAGTTGGCACTAGTAAGCAGAGGAGCTCCGGTTAAGTTTGTGTGCATAGCGTGGGGGTGCTAGTTTTGGCTACTCGCAAATGTCTTTTGATGAAGCGTCTACATAAGTTTTTCAACAAAGATGATCTCCACCGGGTAAAGCTTGTTTGGGACACTCGTTACATCAACAATTTAGTGTGTAACATACGAGTAGGATCTTTCTAGTCAAAAAGCATAATCAAATTGATTCCAAAAAATAAGAAGATAGCCAAATGCTATCTTGGGCAAGGAGACATTGTTATGACATGGCAAGACAATCGGGGAGAAAACATTCTTCGACTTAATTTATTTGAGTTGTTCTCTTTTGCTATTAAGCCAAATATCACTGTCAAAGATTTTGTTGGAAGAGACTGATGCAATCACTCATTTTTCATACTCCCTTGTCTACACTTACATATCATCAACTTCAAGAGACCTTTCTAATTGCACAACAACATAAATCTAATCAGCACTCTAACAAGTGGACCAACCCATCTATTCATCTACTCAAATGTATAACATTACGAGGGAGGGTACTGCAACTCACTTCATTTTTAAAAACCTCTCGAAGAGTGATGCTATCCTCAGCCATAAAATCCTCTTTTGGTGGTTGTTATATTACAAGGTAAACTCAAGGACTTTGTTGTAGAGAAAGAACTTTCGTCTGCCATCATACAATTGTGAACTCTACAATTTGCACACTCCACAGAATTCTTCACATCTTTTTGGAGACTGACATTTTGCTCTGGCCTGTTAGGACACTATTTTCTTCTCCAGAAGCAGAAGCATTTCTTTGCTTGATAATAGCATCTTAACAATGCACACTCTGCATGGTTATGTTTGCCCCAGATATCATCATAATGGGTTGTTGGAATATTTGGATTAAGTGAAACTCCAAAATCTTCAAGAATGGTTTGCCCATAGTCACTACTGTTGGAGATATGCCCTAGAGGCAATCATGTGATGATTTCGTTTCCTATGTACTCATGAGTATTTTGTATTGTCCTTGAACATCATCAGTGATATGTATCAATAAGTATGTGACTTATTTGTGAGACTATATATAGTATGATGATTGTTCTAAAAGTCCCTAGTTGTTAAGGTTATGCGGACACATATCCTTTACTATTATACGATTCATTTGATGACTACGTTTCACAAGTCATGTGCGATGCTAAACTGATAGTATGGACTCGGGGATTGAGATCACCGAGTCGGACAGACCCACTTTGAGACACAGTGAGATAATGTCATCTGTTAGTCTCAAGTACAATGTATATGCCATGTCCTAGACCTGAGGTCATCGCATGTTCTCGGGATGAGGATCGACTTACTTAAGGTCTATCAAACGCTACTCCGTAACTGGGTAGTTATAAAGGTAGCTTTCGGGTGAGTCGTGAGACATGCCGCGAGACATGGTTAACGAAAAGTGCTCCTGCCCAAGTTCCGCCTCGAGGCGGCAGCGCTTCGTCCCGAAAGTCCTCCTCTGATTTTTTCTAGGTCAATTGTGACTATATACCAGAAGCCACAACCCATCAGGGCGTGCCCAGGGGGGCCTGGCGCGCCCTGGTGGGTTGTGCCCACCAGGTTTGCCCCCTCCGGTAGTTTTTTGCTCCAGTGTTTTTTATTTAATCCAAAAATAATCTCCGTAAAATTTCAGCTTCATTGGAGTTGTGCAGAATAGGTATCTCTGATGTGCTTTTTTCAGGTCCTGAATTCCAGCTGCCAGTATTCTCCCTCTTTGTGTAAACCTTGCATATTATGAGAGAAAAGGCATTAGAATCACTCCTTAAAGCATTATTATTCAACAAAACATAATAAATAACAGTAGGAAATCATGATGCAAAATGGACGTATCAACTCCCCCAAGCTTAGACCTCGCTTGTCCTCAAGCGAAAGCCGATAATGAAAAGCATGTCCGCATGGTTTGAGAGAGAGGTGTCGATAAAAACAAAATACGGACATAGAAGCATCATGCTTATTATCATAACAGCAACAAACTCTAACATAAAACTTATTCAATATATTTTCATCATATAACTTCTCATGCACAAGTAACAATTCATCACAACATAGAAGTATGAAGCATAAACCTTATTGAAAACCAACAAACTATGTTCTCAGTCAACTTTGCAACTACAATTCATCATATTTTCAGGAAGGATCTAGTGGGAGCCTTTTGGCAAGTCCACATACTCAACCATCATTTAATCTTCTATGATTGCTAACACTCACGGCATACCCATGAACAAAAAGTTTCAACCAGACACATAGGAAGATAGGGGCTTATAGTTTCGCCTCCCAACGTATTCACCTAAAGGGTGATGTCAACAATAATAACTTATGCCCACTCATATCCAACTGGATATATGTGCCTAGATCTTTCCTCACCACATGATGCTTGCAAAAGAAAAAGTAAAAAGGAATGGGGAAGAATACTTTGATTCTTGCATAAAAGTAAATACATAAAAGTAAAATATAGTCCCTTCGCAGAGGGAAGCAGAGGTTGTCATGCGCTTATTGGTTTGTATGCCCAATCCCTTAATGTAAAAGAACATCACGCTATATTGCCCCCTATGATAGCAACCTTTATTATGCAGTCCGTCGCTTTTATTACTTTGCCATCATAAGTTCGATAGCGCTCAATTTTCTCTTACACTAATTGATCAAACACTTTTAGAAGCAGTTTTTATTGCCTTATTGCACCGATGACAACTTACTTGAAGGATCTTTCTCGATCCATAGGTAGGTATGGTGGACACTCAAAGAATGAATTTGGGTTTGGGTTTTTGGATGCACAAGTAGTATCTCTACTTAGTGCAGAATTTTTGGCTAGCAAAGATATTGAGCAAGCACCACATGTTGAAGGATCTATGACAATATAACTTCTATGTGGATATGAACAAGCATAAATCATTATGTTGTCTTCCTTGTCCAACATCAACAATTTTGACATATAATATTTGATGGGGGCTCACAATCATAAAAGATGTCCAAGATAGTGTATTTGCAAGTGAATCTTCTCTTCCCTTATTAATTCTTTCCTGAATTGCATCATTGACCAATGCTATGTTTGTCAATATCCAATAAATTTTACTACTTATACTTTTCCTTATGTGATGTCATTACTCACCATAAGATTAGCATATGATTCTTTTCATTTATTTATCTTTCCTTTATTTTGATTGCAACAAGAAAGTAGAGAGGCAAAAACTCAAACTAGCTTTATTATATAACTTTCACTCGATTACATAGATAAATAGGCCACGAAACTAACACACGAAAATAGATGATGCTAAACTTTTATTCAACTAAGGCAAAGGGAAACTAAAGATCAAACTAAAATAGGTAAAGGTGAATAAAAGTGGTGGTGATACGATACCGGGGCACCTCCCCCAAGCTTGGCTCAAGCCAAGGGGAGTGCCCATACCCGTGTGCTCAAGTCTCCTTTGGTGGTGGTGATGAAGAAGGTGGTGGTGATGAAGGCTTGTCCTCCAGCTTCCAGGGCAAAGGCTCCCCATCAAAAGTTGATGCAAGAGTCCCTTGAGTCCTGCAACTGGCAGCTAAACTCATACCTTTAAATCTTGCTTCATACTCAAAAACGGTTTTGAATATCATAAACTTGACTCTGCAGAAAATTAATTTGCTCGTTGAGGGTGGAGATGATCTCCTTCATAGACCGGCCATGCACCATCTGATCACGAGTGAATTCTGTGATCATGGAGTGATTGGCACTAAGTCAACGCTCCACCATCTTCTGGCACTTGAAGATTTCCTGTTCCACCGCCTCGAGCCTAGCCTCCACGCTTTCGGTCTTCTTGGGTCCCTGAACATCGCGGATGTGGAGCACCCCCTCACGCATCTCAATGGCTTGAGGGTGCTTCATCACCTCCGGCAAGTACGGGTTGATGACCTTCTCGAAGAATTTGTCCTTGGAGGAGCTTGGTGGAGCCATGGAGATCTAGATCTGACGAGAAAACAGCAAGAAACGATGCGGTCGTCAAAACAGTCGGGGATATATATAGAGAATTTTTATTCTTGGGAAACAAGCATATGGAAGGAAAACGGAGTCGGGAAGGTGTCCGAGGTGGGCACAACCCACCAGGGCGCGCCCAGGGGTGCCTGGCGCGCCCTGGTGTATGGTGCTCACCTCGATCACCTTTCGGTTTATTTCTTTATTTCCAAAATTTTCTAATATTCCAAAACTGACAAAAAATATTTTTGAGGATTTTTCAGAGTCCGTTTACTTACCGTATCACGTACCTCCTATTTTTTCAGAATTCTGGAGTGTTCCGGAAGGTTTCTTTAATGTGTTCCTCCGGTGTCATGGTTTGGATAGCATTGCTTTCAATGTTAATAGGCGTACCTGAGATATAATGCTTAATTCTTTGTCCATTGACCACCTTCGGGCTAGTACCTTCGGCGTTATTAATCTTGATAGCTCCAGAACGATAGACCTCTTCGATAATATAAGGACCTTCCCATTTGGAGAGAAGCTTACCTACAAAAAATCTTAAACGAGAGTTGAACAAAAGAACATAGTCTCCTATTTTGAATTCCCGCTTTTGGATTCTTTTGTCATGCCATCCTTTTACTTTTTCTTTGAATAATTTGGCATTTTCATAGGCTTGGGTTGTCCATTCATCTAGTGAGCTAATATCAAATAGCCTCTTCTCACCGGCAAGTTTGAAATCATAGTTAAGTTCTTTAATTGCCCAAAATGCCTTTTGTTCTAATTCTAAAGGCAAATGACAAGCTTTTCCCTACACCATTTTGTATGGAGACATACCCATAGGATTTTTATAAGCTGTTCTATAGGCCCAAAGTGCATCATCTAATTTCTAAGACCAGTTCTTACGAGACCTATTGACAGTTTTTTGTAATACTAATTTTATTTCTCTATTGCTAAGTTCAACTTGACCACTAGATTGAGGATGATAGGGTGACGCAATTCTATGGTTAACATCATATTTAGCAAGCATCTTACGGAAAGCACCATGAATAAAGTGTGAACCACCATCAGTCATTAAATATCTAGGGACTCCAAACCTCGGGAAGATAACCTCTTTAAGCATTTTAATGGAGGTGTGGTGATCAGCACTACTAGTTGGAATAGCTTCTACCCATTTAGTGACATAATCAACATCAACCAAAATATGAGTGTACCCGTTAGAGGAAGGAAAAGGCCCCATATAATCAAAACCTGTCGGGGCACGGATGCACACGATCACCTATGGGACCAGAGGTCCCTTGTGGTTCGGCAAGGGGGGTCACGTTGCACGAAGAGCGGAGGGCATGAGACGGCGCGACGATCAGGATGCATGCATTTTTACCCAGGTTCGGGCCGCTGCTAAGCGTAAAATCCTACTCCTGCTTTTGGTGGATTGATCGAAGGAACACGAAGAGCATGCAGCGCTCAGCCCCGACAAGGGTTGCTGTTGGGGTGAGCTACTACGCGAGTACAAGTGTCCAAAGTTCCGAATCTTGAGCTAGGTTGCCCTGGGCCTCCTTTTATAGTGCAAGGGGTAACTACAATGGCAAAACAGTCATTACCTATCGACTAGATAGCTTAGCAGAGCTATCATACCTAACTCTGGCATTTAGGACAAAATACCATGATTACTAGACTAGGTGGTGCTCGGGGGTGCATTCCCGGCAAGCTCTTGCCACCGCTTAGCTAGTTGTTGCTTAGGGTCGTGACACGCTGCTGGACGGGTGTCAACTGGGTATAATCTGCCTTCCGTTCCGTTGCCACTTGCTTAGGGAGAGCCATTTAGCCGCTTGAGGGCTCGACGCCGCATCGACAAGTGACTGATGTAGCGATGCAGTGGAGCGGTGGCTGGTTAGCTTGTGCCTACCGGGGGATGGCTTGCCGTGTCCTCATGGGGAGCGCGCGCCTCAGCCCCCGGCAGGCTCCGGGGGCGTGGCTGGCACGCTTTGGGCCCCTCCTGGGCTGTTGCGCTGGCGTTGCCGGTGTTTGCTTGGTTCCCCGCAGATCGTTGCTGCCGGGTGCTGGTTCTTGAATGTTGCTTGGTGGTGTGGTAGTTTTCCCAAGGGGTTTCAAGCCATGAAGGCCGGAGGCTTATCGTCCGTGCACAAGTCAGGGGGAAAGAACACCCCTGTTTGCATACCCTGACAGAAGCCCCCGGGCCTGAGCCATACGTGTCGCTTGGCACGTTGCGTTAGGCCCCAAACAGTGCATGGACACGCGTCGAACGGATGCTGTCCTCCCGTCCCACGTCCACTCCGCGCAATTATCGCGGGTCGTGGGGTCGTGGAACAGTAGCCGTTGGAGAGTAAAAAAAGTGTTAGTGCATCTAGTGCCCCTTAGTGATTTTGGTGTATTGAAGACTTATAGGTTAAGAGACTAATGCGTTTGTAAGTGTACACAGGCTCTAGTGTCCTCCCGTCCCACGTCCACTCCGCGCAATTATCGCGGGTCGTGGGGTCGTGGAACAGTAGCCGTTGGAGAGTAAAAAAGTGTTAGTGCATCTAGTGCCCCTTAGTGATTTTGGTGTATTGAAGACTTATAGGTTAAGAGACTAATGCGTTTGTAAGTGTACACAGGCTCTATAAGTCGCTGAGGAGTTTGATACATTCGGAGATTATCGACCCCTAAAAATGTATGTCTTCAACTGAAGACTTTGCTGAAGACTTTGCTGAAGACTTTGGTATTCCCTGAAGACTTTGAAAAAGAAGAAGTCGGTGTGACCTTGAAGATATGAACGAGGACTATGAAGCGTGAAGACTTTTGTTTTCGTAGTTTCATTTCCTTTCTTTGAGTCATAGGAAACACCGTACTGTTAAAGGGGGCCGAGGTAATACTAAGGAAAATTTCCAACTGATGCTCAACTCAAAAGCCTCAACCTATCCAATCCTTCGAGTGAAGCCTTTGGAAATCTCTTGCAGTTCAGTCAAGTTCTTCAGTGACAGAGACGATGATCTTCTGGTCTCTGAGGAAATTGTTCTGACTGAGGAGTTAGGATTTTGCCAGTGCGAATTGCCTACAAGTGAGGAATATGATAAGCCTGAGGACTTTCATAGTTCAAAATTCTGACCGTTGCTGTGCTAAGTGCCAGCTGTCCCCAATCATCCTATCCACATAACGGTCATATCATTGGGGGCATTTATGTCTTATCATGTCGGGTTGCACCCTGGCTATAAATAGCCACCCCCCACAACCACTAGTTGGTTGGCTGCTCCGAGAGAGAATTGACACTTGTCATTTGAGAGCATCCCATTCCTCGAGGACTTTGAGAGAAAATCATCAATGAGGAAAAACCCCAAACCAAACCACCAAACCCAAAGTGATTGAGCATCACTGAAGAAATTGTTCCTATGTGGAACCGACGCTTGTTACCTTTGAAGACTATGTATCTTCCAGACGGTTAGGCGTCATGGTCTAGTGCATCCTGCAGTCAATTGGGGATCACGAAGTGACCTTGGTCTAGAGCATCCAACAGTCAATTGTGGATCGTCGGGTGACCAGTTTGTGAGGGTTTTGGAAGTCTACCCTGAAGACTTACCATGAGTGTTGGGCGAGGTCTGTGTGACCTTAGCTCAAGGAGAATACGGTAAGGACTGTGTGTCCTGGGACTGTGTGTCTTCTGGTTTAAATACCAGGCCGCTCCAAACCAGATGTACGACTGTCACAACAGTTGGAACTGGGTCATCAAATCATTGTCTGCATCGAGCTACCTGGTTCTATTTCCTCAACCCTTTAATTTCCTCGTATACTTGTTGATGAAATTGATTGTTACTGTTTGAAGAATTTGACTGAAGACTTTCTCAA
The DNA here is from genome assembly GCA_039707655.1 of Elymus sibiricus. Taxonomy (NCBI): domain Eukaryota; kingdom Viridiplantae; phylum Streptophyta; class Magnoliopsida; order Poales; family Poaceae; genus Elymus; species Elymus sibiricus. The sequence goes on from CM077669.1 coordinate 359,908,674, forward strand.
TTTCCTCACCTCAAATTCTTCAAGCTACCTTGTTCCTCACCTGCTTATCCTGTATCACGCCATCTGTTATCTGTGCATGCTCTATTTCATGATGATGACTATGCGATCGCTATGCTTCGTATGCACTTGAGTACTTATTCCGCTGCTAGTTATTCATCACATTTCAAATTCCTCAAGTTGAAATTCCTCAGTGATGAATTTGTAAAAATCGCCTATTCACCCCCCTCTAGTCGATATAACGCACTTTCAATTGGTATCAGAGCAAGGTACTCCCTTGTTCTGTGTGATTTTGGTTTAACCACCTGGAGTTCTAGTTATGTCGACTGCAGGTATGATCAAGGTTTCCGCAGGCTGTCCTACCTTCGATGGGACGGACTACCCCTACTGGAAGAACAAGATGCGCATGCATCTTGAGGCTATTGACAACGATCTCTGGTATGTTGTGGAAAATGGTGTTCCCCGCACATCTCCGACTATTACTGCTGCTGATGCGAAGAAATTCAAGCAACTCGATTCTCAAGCGAAGAATATCATCTGTGGCCATCTGAGCAAAGGTCAGTATGGCAGAGTGAGTGCTTTGGAGACTGCTAAGATTATCTAGGATAGGCTTTCCATAGTCAATGAAGGTGTTTCCACTCAACGTGACTCCCGTGTTGATGTTCTTCGCAATCTCTTCAATCGCTTCAAAAGACTCGACAATGAAAATGTTCAGCAAACTTTTGATCGTCTCACTGATATCTCCAACGAGCTTCAAGCTCTGGGTGCCACTGACATCACCAACCATGAGGTGGTGAAGAAACTGCTAAGATCTCTTGATTCCTCATTCGATACTCTGGCTTTGATGATTCAAGAACGTGGAGACTACAAGTCACTTGATCCTGCTGATATACTTGAGAGACTCAATACTCATGAATTCCAACAAGCTGAGAAGAGAGACCTCTACGGACCAAGCTATGGAAGATCTCGTGCTCTGAAGGCAAAAGCAATTTCCTCATCCGAAGACGAAGATTCTGATAGCAGCCTCGGTGATCCTGAAGAACTGAGTCAGGAGCTGGCAATGCTTGTGAGGAAATTCCAGAAGTTCTCAAGGAGAGGCCAATTTGGAAAGTCATCAAAAAGTGGTTTGAGGAAGTCGGATTCCTCAAGCGACTACAAGAAGAGAACTTGTCATAAATGCAAGAAGTCTGGTCACTTTATCTCTGACTGTCCTCTCTGGGAAAAAGAATCAAAGAAGAAGAAAAACAAGGATTGCAGTTCTGATGACTCGAAGAAAAAGAAGAAATCTTCAAAGTCCTCAACTTCAAAGTCCTCATCTTCAAAGTCCTCATCGCACAAGAAGAATGGTTCCAGAAAGGCTCGGGCTTTCATTGGCAAGGAAATGGATTCTGAAGAAGAATCTGAAGAATATGAAGAAGAGGAAGAATCTGAGGAGGAGTCTGACTCTGGTGTTGCTAGCCTTGCTCTCGCCACTGCTTTCGTCAGCAAGTCCATCTTCAACGATGAAGAAAATGACCACTCCAACGACTCTGACGTCAGCAACGATGAATATGCTCCCACTTACTGCTTCATGGCAAAAGGTTCCAAGGTACACAAGCATCACTCTTCTTCTGAATCAAGTGAAGGTGAATCTGATGAATATGTGAAACCTAGCTATGCCAAACTTGCTAAAATTGCCACTAAGCAACAAAGTGCACTTGAAAAGCTTCAAAAATTGCTAGACAAAAGCGATGATGTGTTGAATGAGGAAGTGGATCGGACTCAAACTCTGTCTGATGATCTCAAAAGTCTTCAGACAAAGTATGATAACCTTCAGAGTCATCATAATGCTCTCTTAGTTGACCATGAGAAGCTCTCTTATGAATTTCTTCAAAGAAAGCAAGATCTTGAGAAACTAAGAGTGGCTCATGAGGATCTCCAAAGGGAAAACGATTCCTTACTGGCTCAACAAATCAGTACCGCTCAGGAAGAATTTGTTCCACCATGTATGAAATGCATCGAATGTGAAACTGCTAATTCTTCACCTGAATGTTCAAATGCTTCTATTGCTGCAAATTCTTCAACTATCCCCGTGGTCACAAATTCCTCATCTGAGGATACCACAAGTATCACTGACGAAAATGTAGGGTTGAAGGAATTGTATGTGACAGGCATGTACAAAAGTCTCAAAGGGCATCAAACCCTTTGCGATGTGCTCAAAAAGCAGATTCTGAACAGGAACCCTAGGAAAGAGGGTATTGCATTTGAGAGGAAACTCAATGCTGATGGATCCTACTGGACACCTGAGCAGTACCCCAAAACCTCATGGGTTGCTGCAAAAGGACCTCCTGTGGATCCATCCACTTTATCTGGCTTTACTTGTGAAACTTCATATTCCTCTGATGAGTCACTTGACTCCAACTACAAATTCTTCAAAAATCAGAAAGGTGAAGTATTTGCCAGATTTGTTGGAACTAACTGCAGGAACGGTTCACCTATGAGGAAAATCTGGGTTCCTAAGAGCTGCTTGGAAAATCTTCAAGTGAATGTCCTCACGACACCACCCATGAAGAAAAGGAACCCCAGATCAAATTCCTCATATGGACCAAAGTCTTCACTTGGACCAAATTCCTCAAATGGTCAAAAGTATCATTCTCGGGCTAATGCATTTGTTTCGCAGGAAAAATCTAAGAGTTCTGAATATGTGCATTATTCTTCAAATCATTATGTTCATAAGTCCTCAAAGAATTTCTCTGCTTATTCATATGAGTACTCTAACCCTAGTCCTGTGAAACGAAGTGCACTAGCTTCAATGCCTCCCTTCTCATATGGAGCTCACAGAATGATGAACTCTTTGCCACCCCTCCAGATGTGGGTGGTGAAGAAATTGAACTAACTTCTTATGCAGGGTCAGGTCTCCAGACGAACTTGAACGTCTGATGAATTTGCTGGAGACCTGAGGAAATGCTTGAAAGGACGCAAGCTAATCATGCAGAAATGATTTCCTCATTTCTCACGTCCTCACACTACTTCATTTACTATGTTGGGTGATGAAATTCTGCCTGATGAATTTGATGTCATATTCTTCACTCTGAAGCATATGAGTTCATAAGTTGTACTAATTCATCTGCAGGATGAAACTCCAAAAACTACTGAGTGGGTCCTCGATAGTGGATGCACCAACCACATGACTGGTGACAAGAGTCTATTGATGAATATGCCACTTGCCCCATCTCATCTGAAGCATATCACCTACGCTGACAAAGGAAAAAAGCAAGGTATTGGGTCTAGGTAAGGTTGCAATCTCCAAGGATCGACACATGGACAAGGTGATGCTTGTCGAATCCCTCGGGTTCAACCTCATGTCTGTCTCCATGCTTTGTGATCTTGATATGGTTGTCATCTTTGGAAAATATCGTTGTGTTGTCATCATGGAATCTGACCATTCCAAAGTCTTCGAAGGCTTTAGGAGAGGAGACTTGTATATTGTTGATTTCTCTACAGGTCCTCAGCCTGCCACGTGACTACTTGCAAAGTCCTCAGAAGGCTGGCTGTGGCATCGACGACTTGGACATGCTGGTATGAGGAACTTGCACACGCTCGTGAAAAAAAAGCACGTCATTGGCATTGAAGGTGTCAAATTCCTCAAGGATCACCTCTGTGGTGCTTGTGAGTCTGGGAAGATGACCAGATCCAAGCATCCCTCGAAGACAATCATGACCACGACTCGACCTTTTGAATTGCTTCACATGGACCTCTTTGGCCCCACTCATTATTCCACACTAACAAATGCTTCAAGTTTGTATGGCTTTGTCATTGTTGATGACTACTCTCGTTACACTTGGGTGCATATTATTCTGTACAAGTCTGAAGTGCAGGATGTCTTCAGACGATTTGCTTCAAGGGCCTCAACAAACTTCGGCGTCAAGATCAAGCATATTAGGAGTGATAACAGGACTGAGTTCAAGAACACCAATCTTGATGAATATCTTGATGAACTTGGTATTACTCATGAGTTATCTGCCCCATATACTGCTTAGCAGAACGGCGTCGTGGAATGCAAGAATAGGACTCTTGTTGAGATGGCTCGCACCATGCTTGATGAATACAAGACTCCTCGTCGCTTCTGGCCTGAGGCAATTGACACAGCATGCCACATCATCAACAAGGTATATCTTCACAAATTCCTCAAGAAGACATCATATGAACTCATGACCGGCAAGAAACCCAATGTAAGTTATCTCAAAGTCTTCGGTGCAAAATGCTGGATAAGAGATCCTCACCACAGTTCTAAATTTGCACCGAAAGCACATGAAGGTTTTATGCTTGGTTACGGAAAGGACTCGCACACCTACAGAGTCTTCAACACCTATCATCACAAGGTTGTTGAAACTGTAGATGTGCGGTTCGATGAAACTAACGGCTCGCAAAGAGAGCACCTGCCTTCTGTGCTAGATGAAAAGTCTCCTGAGGAATCCATTAAGTTGAAGGCTGCTGAGGATGTAGTACCCACGGAAGAAAATCCTCAACCAACTGAGGAAGTCATTCCAATCAATGAAGACATTCATGCTGATACACCTGAAGAAAATGGTGCTGAAGAAAATCCTCAGCCACGTCAACCTGCTCATCCAAGAGTTGCAAATGAAGTGCAGATTGACAAAATCATCGACAACATCAATGCACCAGGTCCTCTCACTCGCTCAAGAGATTCACATCTGACTAACTTTTGTGGGCATTTTGCTTTTGTCTCTATGATAGAGCCCACCAAAGTTGATGAATCTTTCAAGGAGCCTGAGTGGATTCAAGCTATGCAAGAGGAATTGCATCAATTCAAGCTCAACAACGTGTGGGAACTTGTTAAGCGGCCAGATCCTCGCAAGCATAACATCATAGGTACCAAGTGGATCTACCGCAACAAGCAAGATGAAAATGGCCTTGTGGTAAGGAATAAGGCTCGTCTTGTAGCTCAAGGCTACACACAGGTTGAAGGAATTGACTTTGATGAAACTTTTGCACCTGTTGCTAGACTTGAAGCTATTCGCATATTGCTTGCTTATGCTAACCATCATGATATCACTTTATATCAAATGGATGTGAAAAGTGCATTCCTCAATGGTAAGCTTGAGGAAGAAGTATATGTTGCTCAACCCCCAGGTTTTGAAGATCCTAAGCATCCTGACAAAGTCTTCAGACTCAACAAGGCCCTCACTCTCATCTCTCCCGAGCTCAAACCTAGCGCCGCCGCTAAAATCATCGCCGCCGGGGAGGAAGAGCTTCACTACCTCGACCTCGCCGTCGCCGTACTCGCATCGGCCACGGAAGTCTTCACCCCGCCGCCGCTGTAGTTGTCTCCCTCTGCCAAGCTAGGGCATGGGAGATCTGGACGGACGAACTTCCCAGATTTCATCTCTCTGTTCGTCGTGTTCTTCATCAGGGTAAATAAAATCTAATTTTACTGCCCTTGTTTGATCTTCAGGTCTTCCACAAAATCCTCAAAAGTGTTTATTCTTCAAGAATCATCTTCTTAAGCATCTTATATGTTTCAATCCCTTGATGTTTTTCTCTAAGTTATGATTTTCTTCAAGATTCCTCAATTGTGTGGATCTACATATTCGCACAACTCTGGAACCTAAGACAAAGAACACTTAGTGAAATTCCTCAAGACATCTATGGTCAAAATCCTCAACTTGATGTATTTTGAAAAATTTCTGAGAACGCATATGACCTCTTCAAATTCCTCGCACCTATACTCTGTTCACAGGTACAAAATGTCTGCTGATGAATCACTAGGTTCTCATCAACTTAACTCATTTGCAGCGTTTCTTGAGGAAAAACTGTATACATCTTCAGAATCATCAAGAGTTCAAAGTCATCAAGTGAAGAAAATGGCAGATGGTAAAAGACCTTAGAAGGGTGGAAAGAAGGCTGAACAGAACACTGCCTTTGAGATACCTGAGGATTTGTATGCTGGTTACTGTACTCCAGATGAGGCCATTCATGGCAAAGAAACGAAAGAGCAGAGGAAAATCAGAATTCAAAGAATTGAACGGAGGTGGGCAAAGGAGTGGAGAGACTATCGCTATGTCACTCCCAAGTATATGAAGAAATTCGCCCTCAAACCTCCTTGCAAAAGGGCTCCTCCTACTGATGATCAAGAAGTCGATCCCACTAGTGTTGCTCGTGGTGAAGACTTTCCAGCTGAATGGGCAAATCATCAACAAAAACTTCAGAAAACTGCCAAAGCTGCAGTGAAGAAATTCAATGAAGATTCTGCTGCTGCTGCTGCTGCCTCTGCCGGAGCCTCTGAGAGTGTTCCAAAGCAATCACTGGTGAAGAAATCTGCTGTGAAATCAAAATCTTCAACTTCAAAGTCATCATAGCAAAATCCTCAAGCAAATTCTTCAAAGGCCACTGCAATGCCTTCAATAGCTGCACAATCATCAGCTGCTGCTGCAAAGTCCTCAACACCTGTAACTCTTACAACATATCAGAGGACTACTGGCTTATCAATTGCTTCAGGGGCCTCTGCAAGTTCTTCAGCCCAAGAACAGTCTTCAACAAGTCCTACTCTTATGAAGATAAAGAGAACTGCTGGACGAGGTCAGAGACCAAGTCCTCACAAAAGCCAAGTTACTGTAAATGTACCCTCAGGATCTGAGGATAATGATCAGGCTGATGATGAAGAATTGGAAGAAATCATCAGAAACAGTCAGCAAAGAGCTGCAATTGCCAAGGGCAGCTCTGTTCCTCTTATGCTGGATCCAAAGATGATCCTCAACTTCATTGACATATGGCATGAGGATCCCAACACTCCACTTTCCTCACTGAAGTTACCTCTTGGTGTTGACCATGTCCTCACCCACTTCATTGCTGAAGAAAAATGGAAAAGAGAACAAGCTCAGAGAGCTAAGAGGAGCAGGGCCAGAAAAGAAAAGTTTTTGAGGAACAATGTGATGAATTTGACTCCAAATCAACTCGTCACTGTTCAGTCTAAAATTCGTTGTCTCAGTGATGAACAAGAAAAGTATGATGCTGAATGGAAAGGCTCCAAAGTACGATTTGTGAGGGCTGCCCAAGCTGCAGTCAAGGAACACAACTCAAGGGTTGCAGCTCAATCGCAACCGCAAAATTCTCAGGCTGAAGAAACTGCTCAGCCTGTTGATGAAACTGCACGCGCAGATGAAGAAATTCAGGCTGCTGAAGAACCTGTCAGGGCAACCTCCACTGTTGCGCCTGAAGAAATTGCCAGGCCAGCTGAAGCTTTTGCTGCGCCTGATGAAATTGAGACCACTAGGGCGACTGCATCAGTCGTTCCTGAAGAAACTGCTCCACCTTCACCCTCTGTTGAAACTGCAAAGTCCTCAAGGGTGAAGAACATCAACCTTCCTTCTGCATCAAAAGCGAAGAAAACAAAGGCTGTGGCGAAAATTGCTGCTAAGAAAAGAAAAGCATCAACTTCAGATTCCTCAGAGGTGAAGAAATTGAAGACACTGCCAAGTTCTTCAACTGAACCCATTGATGCAACCCCAATCTCCTCAGTACCTGGCTATGAAATAGTTCCATTTGGTCACTCTGCTGCTTCCTCAGAGCAGATTGTTGAAGAAATTGGAGTGGAAGCAACTTCTTCAACTCCATGGGTATCATCGCCCTTGCCTTAGTTGACTGCTGAAGAGGCCGGCGTTGAAGAAATGGAAGAGGTCATGGACATTGGCAACATAACTCCACTAATCAATGATGGATATTGGGAAGCTGTACACCCAAATTCTCCAATGACCACACAAATTACTCAAATTCCTCAGTCTCCAGCCCAGACTGAAGAAATTCATACTGAAGATATTCCAGCTGCATCAGCTGAAGAAATTGCTGCTCAAACCGCAAATGAGGAAACTGCTATTCAAATTCCTCAATCTGAAGAAGTTCCTCATATGCCCAAGGAAATTGTGGGCCGCTTCAAGCCAAATCTTCAGCCGAAGCCAAAGTTGCCCCTCAAAGGCTCAAAGTGCCCCAAATTCATCAAGACCAATTTCTTCAACGAGCACATTTTCTTCAACGGGCCAAATCCTTATGACTCAGCAAGGACCGGTCGCACAAGATTCTGGACCCCTTCGCAGATGAATTTCTATGCATCTGTACTATTTGACAAAGAGAAAGTCTTCGAGCATAAGCAAATTCCTCATGTGGATATGGAATCCATTCCATGCTTCACACCTGTGCTCACAGTTCTTCATGATGCTGGACTTCTTCCCTTCTGCGTTGACATATGCGACTGGAATGAAGAGCTAATCCTTCAATTCTATGCAACCTTGCATATCTCGGGTGATGCTTCTGATGTCAATTCATGGATTCTGGACTGGAGGACTGGATCTACTCACTACACTGCCCCAGCCACTGAATTGCTTCAGGCCGTGCCACTAGCAATTCCTTCAGAAGGAGCACGCTGCATCTATGATGAAACTGAACTGCCCAACCACTTGATGCAAGTGCTGATGAAGCCATTGGCTCAGGGCCAACCTCAACGGACTTCCTTCCTTGTGAAGGATTTGCTCTATGTGCCCAGGACAGTTTATCGCATTCTGACCAAAACCCTCAGTCCTCAGAAGGGCCACAATTCTGAAGAAGAAGTGGAGGGAATCATGAAGAACATGCTATTCAACATCATTCATGGGATTCCCGTAAATTACCATGATTTCTTCATGAGGACTTTGGCCAATGCTGCTTCAGCCCCATTTGAATTGAAGCCTTACGCTCCCTGGATCATGAAATTCATCAGATCAAGGTCTTCACTTCCATTCAAAGCTGACTCTCAGAATCACTTCAGCTTTCTGCCTCCAATTGAAGTCCTCAAGAGCTCATTTTCCTCAGTTGCGGGTAAAGGCAAAGCTGTCATTGATGAAGGTACTCGTCCATTGGATGGTCAGTTTCGCAAGGCTGCATCCTATTCCACCAATGATGACACTGCTACCCAAGATTCTGCCGCAAAAGCCTCAGCGCAAAATCATCAAGAAACTGCCCCTCGTGTGATGACTGATCGAGAGCTTCTTCTAAGTCTTCATCAAGAGATTGATCATAATCACAAGTGGGTAAAGCGTCAGTTTGGTTCACTTCTTTGAGACATGACTGTCACGCACAACTCTGTGAGGAAGAACCACTATTATCTTCATGAAGTCTTTGACCGCACATGGGCCATCCTGTCTCACCTCAAGACTCCTGAAGACTCAAGGAGATGGAATTTCAGCGAGACTTTGATTGGTCCATCCCTCCAAGGAAGAAATGGAAGAAAGTTCAAGTTCCTCAGCTGGTTACAAGCTCATATTCTTCATCACGCCAGGCGGATGAAGCTAAGGATATTGACGACACTGCTGCAGGCCCTACATCAACGAATGACCCCGACAACGCTGGCGCTCCTCCACCACCTTCAAGATGAAATTCTTCAGGGGCGCTAGTCCTCAATTTTTGTCACTTTTGGTCTTCGATGACAAAGGGGGAGAAAATTTGAGTTAGTCTTCAAGCGGGTCTCTATATATATGGGTTGTTTTTTGTTTAAGTTACAACTCTCGCTCTTCTGAAGCTTTTGTTGGTTGAGTTGTAAACTTAAGTCCGATGGTGGTCTGATGCTTTTGAACTGCTTTCCGCATGCTATTTCCTCAAGTTATCTTGATGCACGCATGCTGAACTTCCTCAGACCCCATTTTCCATCATGCATTTCAATTTCCTCATGATATATATTAAATGCGTGTATGGATTACAAGATATAGGGGGAGTTCTCCATGATTTTAACCTGCCATGTGCATTTGCAGTCCAAAGCAAATTCCTCAAATATGCACATCTTCAGGGGGAGTTCTTCTATATCTTGCAATCAAATTCCTCAAACTCAATACTTACACTTCATATTATTATCCCCGTTGAAAACTTAACCTATTTGTCATCAATCACCAAAAAGGGGGAGATTGTTAGTGCATGTAGTGCCCCTTAGTGATTTTGGTGTATTGAAGACTTATAAGTTAAGAGACTAATGCGTTTGTAAGTGTACACAAGCTCTATAAGTCGCTGAGGAGTTTGATACATTCGGAGATTATCGACCACTAAAAATGTATGTCTTCAACTGAAGACTTTGGTGAAGACTTTGCTAAAGACTTTGGTATTCCCTGAAGACTTTGAAAAAGAAGAAGTCGGTGTGACCTTCAAGATATGAACGAGGACTATGAAGCGTGAAGACTTTTGTTTTCGTAGTTTCATTTCCTTTCTTTGAGTCATAGGAAACACCGTACTGTTAAAGGGGGCTGAGGTAATACTAAGGAAAATTTCCAACTGATGCTCAACCTATCCAATCCTTCGAGTGAAGCCTTTGGAAATCTCTTGCAGTTCAGTCAAGTTCTTCAGTGACAGAGACGATGATCTTCTGGTCTCTGAGGAAATTGTTCTGACTGAGGAGTTAGGATTTCGTCAGTGCGAATTGCCTACAAGTGAGGAATATGATAAGCCTGAGGACTTTCATAGTTCGAAATTCCGACCGTTGCTATGCTAAGTGCCAGCTGTCCCCAATCATCCTATCCACATAACGGTCATATCATTGGGGGCATTTATGTCTTATCATGTCGGGTTGCACCCTGGCTATAAATAGCCACCCCCACAACCACTAGTTGGTTGGCTGCTCCGAGAGAGAACTGACACTTGTCATTTGAGAGCATCCCATTCCTCGAGGACTTTGAGAGGAAATCATCAGTGAGGAAAAACCCCAAACCAAACCACCAAACCCAAAGTGATTGAGCATCACTGAAGAAATTGTTCCTGTGTGGAACCGACGCTTGTTACCTTTGAAGACTGTGTATCTTCTAGACGGTTAGGCGTCATGGTCTAGTGCATCCTGCAGTCAATTGGGGATCACGAAGTGACCTTGGTCTAAAGCATTCAGTAGTCAATTGTGGATCGCCGGGTGACCAGTTTGTGAGGGTTTTGGAAGTCTACCCTGAAGACTTACCATGAGTGTTGGACGAGGTCTGTGTGACCTTAGCTCAAGGAGAATACGGTAAGGACTATGTGTCCTGGGACTGTGTGTCTTCTGGTTTAAATACCAGGCCACTCCAAACCAGATGTACGACTGTCACAACAGTTGGAACTGGGTCATCAAATCATTGTCTTCATCGAGCTACCTGGTTCTATTTCCTCAACCCTTTAATTTCCTCGTATACTTGTTGATGAAATTGATCATTACTGTTTGAAGAATTTGACTGAAGACTTTCTCAATTTCCTCACCTCAAATTCTTCAAGCTACCTTGTTCCTCACCTGCTTATCCTGTATCATGCCATATGTTATCTGTGCATGCTCTATTTCATCATGATGACTATGCGATCGCTATGCTTCGTATGCACTTGAGTACTTATTCCGCTGCTAGTTATTCATCACATTTCAAATTCCTCAAGTTGAAATTCCTCAGTGATGAATTTGTAAAAATCGCCTATTCACCCCCCCTTTAGTCGATATAACGCACTTTCAAAAAGAACTGCCAGCAATAAAACGGCAGTTTTCCGAAAAGATCGCGAAGAGCCAGCCCCCGAGCGGGTCCCCCTAAAATAAAAAGGGGCAATGCGCCGGGGCCCTGCTCATTCGCATCTTTTCCTCCGTTCTTCATCTTCCTCCTCAAGCCAAAGAATGGCTCTCGCCGCCGCTTCCGGCCCTCCGCGCATTGCCAGACCATCCGCCGCCCTTGAAAGCTTCAAGGGTGGGGCGGAAGACGGCTGCGAACAAGGGGAAGCGGACGGCTGCATCTGCAGACTTGGCAGCCGAGGAGAGGAAGAAGAAAGCAGAGGAGCTGGAGAGGCGGCGACAGGGAGATGTGGTTATCTCCCCGTCGAGCTTGGACGGCAACACCTTGATCGAAAGGTACGCCTATAGCTGGGGGAGGGTGACGAAAGGGCATGGAGCACCCGCAGTCCAGCCGGACAGCCCCAAGGAGAGGAGGCCATCAGATTCGTACCAGTGCTTCTGTGCATACTTTTACTGCGGCCTCGTTCCCCCTTTCTCTGATTTCTTCTGCGCCATGATGGCGGCATACGGATTCCACCTTCTGGACTTCACGCCCAATGCAATGGCGTGCATGGCGATCTTTGCCCATTTGTGCGAGAACTTCGTCGGAGTTGCCCCTAATGTGGACTTGTTCAGGCACTTCTTCGTTCCCCAGATTGAGGACAAATCCCACCGCTCGGGGAACATAAGTTGGATCCCCCGGGGCAAAAATGATGACTCGGATTACCTTTCCGGGCAGCAGCGAGGGGCGACTGGTGCTGGATCAAGGATGACAAAGCCCCCGCATTCTGCCGGGCGCGGACTGGATGTGCCACGCGCGGCAGCGACTGGGGCAAGTTGGGTCCTACCGATGGCAAGCTCCGCCTGGCGCTGAACATGATCATTCGCCTCAAGGCTGCCGGGCTGACCATCGAGCACGTGGGAGCAGACTTCCTCCGTCGCCGCATTGCGCCGTTGCAGAAGAGGGACCGGTTTGCGTGGGAGTTTAATGGTCCCGCCAACTGGATGCGACTGTATCCAGGCCCCGCCAACAACCTGACAGCCTATGGCCATGGCTGGTTGTGCGACCAGTTGTTCGGCCGCTTTGGGACATTCCATCTGCCGGCGGGAGTCACCCCCTTGCATTGCAGTTCTGCCCGGGGCCAGATCCTGCAATGGATGCCTGACTGTGATGCCTCCGGTGTTAAGCCTGATTGGGAGCTGCCCACCCTGGAGAGCGAGATGGAGTGGGTCTCCAGCCTGGACAAGAGAGCTTCCAAACCGGAGGATAACTTGACCGCACCGACCAGGGCAACGGAGAGAGCCTTCATTGCCGCTCGGATCGCGGAGGACAAAACTGCCAAAATCGCTAGGGGAGAAGCCTCCGGAGGAGAGGAGGAGGAGGAGTCCGAGGACGGCGACTCTTCAGGGGAGGAGAGCAGGAATCTTGCTGCTGAAGAGGCTGCCGGGTTGGAGCTTGCCGGGGCTGGTAGTTCCCAAGCCGCGACGATAGGGACCCAGGAGGGGACCGATGCTGAGGAGGCGAAGGAGCCGGTGGTGGAGAAAGAGGGACTCGAAATGGGCCCTCAAGCTCCGAAACCAGGGCGACGCCCCCGCCAATGTGTCAACCGGGAGCCGCCAGCATCTGTGCCTTTGCGAGGTTCTTCGAAGGTGAAGAAGATAACCTCCAAGGGAGGTGGGCGCGAGGTCGCACGCCGCCAATCTTCCCGCCTTCTTCAAGCCAAGGCTTCTCCCGTCAAGCGACGGAAGGTCATAGGGGTGGACCCCAGCCCCCCGTCAAGCCCAACTTCTCCGCCAGGCTCACCCTTGCCGAAAGTCTCGGCCTCTCCATCACGTCCTGTCCCTCCAACTCTAAAGAGGGGCAGGTCGACTCCACCGCCCGCGTCGTATGAGCTGGGCTCCATGCTCCTTGCCTCGGAGTGAGTTTAGTTGATCTCAGCTTCCGTTGAAGGTCTTTAATCTTGATCTTCCTGATTGATCTTGACAGGGACGAGGATGAGGAGACTCTTGCGCACAGGGTCAAAAGGGCCAAATCCGCGGCAGGGCAGGATTCCGTGGCGGGTATGGGCTCCGCAGGAGACGCGGAGGAGTACCCCATGTCTAGCCCCCAGTCCAGTCCCCTCTGTGAAATCCAAGGGCAGGCCTCGTCCACTAACAGGGATGAGGAGGGCCGCCGCCTCCCTTCACTCGACAGGGAGGTAGGAGAGGAAGATCGGAGGGAGGTTCGTCAAGAGGAACCTCTCTTCCACGATACCCCTCCAACCATCGCCCGTGAGAAGGCTTCGCCAGCAAGGGCCTTCGCCGAGGAGCTTGCCCGCGCAAAGGTCATTGCCGAAGGGATGGCGACAGACCACGCACCGGCAACTGATGCTGCCGGGGGAGGAGAGGTCCTTTCGCAGCAACCTCCATCGGGTATCCCTCTTGCCGGTGTTTTTTTTGTACCCTTCCCTTACGTTCCTTGCTGATTTTTGAATTTCATATCTCTGTTTTATTGTCCTGATCCATATCTCCGCTTCTTGAAGAGCTTGAGTTACTGGAGGAGGTAGCTGACATTGGGAAGGATGCTGCCGCAGAGGCGATGAAGATTGCTGCCGCGGAGGAACATGGCCCGTCTGCCGGGGATATCCGAGGGTCCTCAGAGGCAAAGGAACAAAATCCCGGCAGCGCACCTAGCCTGGGCACCGTGGTCAAGGAGAAGACTCCCCTTCAATCCATGAGGCCTCCCTCGTCCAGCTATCCCCTGGCATCGACTCTTCAGTTCCCTCAGAGTCACCTGGCGTTGGTCACTGCTCCGCTCAGTCACACAGCTCTCGACTCGCCTTTCTTAGTGGGCGCAAACATTGATGAGGAGATCAAGAAGATCCTGGCACCGCTGTCCCAGAAGATCGAAGGAGCTGATAGTACTGCCGATGGTGCTAAGGACCTGGCCTTCCTGGAATCTATAGCAGTAGGGCTTAAGGATGTGCAGAGCAGGTACAGCCTCAAGTGGCAGGCGGTCAAGGAGCAGCGAGACTCGACCGAGCTTATGGATTGGCATCTGAGGAGCAAAGGGAGCGAGCTGCGGGACTGGTACAACCGGCAGGTTCACTCCCTTAAGAAATAGCATGAGACGCTATCCATGGCCAACAAGGATGTTGCCGCCTGGAAGGTTCACCTGACGGAGCGCGAGGCGCTTCTGGACACCAGGGAGGAGGGCATCTCCTTCCGGGAAGGGGCCCTTGAGGCTACCCTCCGTGCCAAGGACGAAGAGCTGGAGGCCCTCATCCGGCAGCGCACCATGGAGCTGGAGGATAGCCACAAGATCGCTCTGGACGGGCTTTCCCTGGAGTCTGCTGCTCAGCTGAAGAAGGTGACTGACGAGCTAGCTACTGCATCCGCTGCCAAGGCCAAGTTTGAAGCCCAACTGACCAAGTTGACAGAGCATCTTGCCGGGAGTACCAAGGAGATCGAGGCCCTCAAGGAGGAAGCGCAAAAGGCAGCGGCAACTCTGGAAGAGGTGCAATCACAGCTTTCCTCCAAGGGCCAGGACCTTGATGCTGCTAACGGTACCATTTCCGACATGAAATCCAGGCTTGCTTCCTTGGAGAGCGACCTCGAATCGGCTGGCGTTCGCGAGAAACTGCTGCTGACAGATGTGACCCACGCGAAGACCCTCCATAAGGACGGTAAAGAAAACCTGGAGAACTTGGTTGAGCAGCGTGACCTCTGGATCAAGAGGATGGTTGATATCGCCGAGCACCTCACTGCCCAGATGGACATGAAGAGCTGGGCCTTCTCTGTCGGCAAACATGAAGCTCCAAGCGTCAAGCTGACACTCTTCTTCGACGGCCTGATCGAGGGGTTGAAGACGTATGAGGAGGACAGGGCCGCC
Source organism: Elymus sibiricus (assembly GCA_039707655.1). NCBI lineage: Eukaryota > Viridiplantae > Streptophyta > Magnoliopsida > Poales > Poaceae > Elymus > Elymus sibiricus. Next base: position 359,924,045 of record CM077669.1, read on the forward strand.
TCCTTCGCCAATGAATCCCGGAAGTTGGCACGCAATGCCCTCTTCCTGGTCTTGAGCAACCTCGCCTTCTTCCACCCGGAGCTCGATCTTTCTGATGGTTTCAAGAAGTTGTCGTTGGGTGCCGACACCTCAATCGCCACAGAGAAGGCCGGTCCCCTTGCCGACAGGATCCTCAAAGTCTCAAGGACCCAGGGGAGTCACCCGAGTTAACTTTTGAGCCTTCTTTGTCGCCATGTTGCCCTGTACTTAAGACACAGTAGGTATCTTGTATTAGGGCATGCACTTTCTTTTACTTTAATGTTTGCTGAACTGATGCTTTTACGCAAACGTATGCTATCCCCTTCATTTTCCTTCCGGCGTTCGTATGATAGTCTCCTTTGCGCGTTTCTAGTTACCCGCCATAGACGTGTTGCCGCGAATTGCTTTGAGGAATGGGTCCTTAGCTTTCTGCTGGCAAGGGCACGCTGCCGGCGAGATTACCTTCGGCAGTGTTGACGCTGCCATGCGTTTTGTTGGGCAGGCTCGAAACAAAACGCGGGCGGGGACGAACACAATAAGGCCTGTCACACGCAAGATTTATCATACGAAACCTTTGGTTCGGCGAAGGGACATACAAACGTATATCCTAATGGGAGTTGATTATTTGTGTCAACTTAGCTTTTGTCATGGCTTTTCATCCTGTCCTGGCGCATTTCCTCTCCCGTACTCCTTACGGTGCACGCGCAAGCACGTGTTCACCGTCTCCCTGAAAGAAAAAGGGACGTAGAGAAGAGCGAAGCGGAGGTACTCGAAGACTCGTCAGTCATGAATATAGTCCGCAGCAGGGGCCTGTCGGGTTAATGTAATATTCATAATTGGTTCGGGAATGGAAGAGGAAGCATGCATGGCTAGTCCTTCCCTCCTTTTCTTCGCACCCAACGGTCCCGTGGTGACCCGTGATAGGAGTACGGGACCTTGCCGTGGTTCGCCTGTCGGGAGCGTCAACCAGCGGATGCACTCTAGCATTTGGTTTGGGACTCGTCCCCTGGCGGGACAAATGCAAGACCGAACCTCACGCGAGCTCATCGACACTGACGATACGGTCACCGTGCTGAGCTGACCACAGGCGGGGAAGGAGGAGGGAGAAGGGCATAGCCAGGTACCTCTTTCTCTCCTCGGCCTGCTGGATTACGCCACACCTCCCTTGGGTCGGGCGGACCCATTTCCTTCCGGCGTTCTCCGCTCCGGCCTCGGCCGCGGGGGACACGACGATGGCGCCGCCTGCGCCATCCGCGTCGCCCATGACGCCTTCCCCACTTGCAGCCGCCGTGATGCCCGCCGCGCTCGCGGCTGCACGCGAGGGAGCCTTCGAAGTGGAGGGATGCGTGGTCGCGCTGGGCTTCTTCTTAGGAGCCATGGATGAAGAAGATGATGATGGAGATTGTCTCGCCGTTCACGAGCTCGGGTTCGTGCAAATGATGCATGCCCCCTACCTGGCGCGCCAAAGATGTCGGGGCACGGATGCACATGATCACCTATGGGACCAGAGGTCCCTTGTGGTTCGGCAAGGGGGGTCACGTTGCACGAAGGGCGGAGGGCATGAGACGGCGCGACGATCAGGACGCAGGCATTTTTACCCAGGTTCGGGCCGCTGCTAAGCGTAAAACCCTACTCCTGCTTTTGGTGTATTGATCGAAGGAACACGAAGAGCACGCAATTCTCAGCCCCGGCAAGGGTTGCTGTTGGGGTGAGCTACTACGCGAGTACAAGTGTCCAAAGTTCCGAATCTTAAGCTAGGTTGCCCTGGGCCTCCTTTTATAGTGCAAGGGGCAACCACAATGGCAAAACAGTCATTACCTAATGACTAGATAGCTTAGCAGAGCTATCATACCTAACTCTGGCATTTAGGACAAAATACCATGATTACTAGAGTAGGTGGTGCTCGGGGGTGCATCCTCGGCAAGCTCTTGCCACCGCTTAGCTAGTTGTTGCTTAGGGTCGTGACACGCTGCTGGACGGGTATCAACTGGGTATAATCTGCCTTCCGGTCCGTTGCCACTTGCTTAGGGAGAGCCATTTAGCCGCTCGAGGGCTCGACGCCGCATCGACAAGTGACTGATGTAGCGATGTGGTGGAGCGGTGGCTGGTTAGCTCGGGCTTGCCGGGGGATGGCTTGCCGGGTCCTCATGGGGAGCGCGCGCCTCGGCCCCCGGCAGGCTCCGGGGGCGTGGCTAGCACGCTTTGGGCCCCTCCTGGGCCGTTGCGCTGGCATTGCCGGTGTTTACTTGGTTCCTCGCAGATCGTTGCTGTCGGGTGCTGGTTCTTGAATGTTGCTTGGTGGTGTGGTAGTTTTCCCAAGGGGTTTCAAGCCGTGAAGGCCGGAGGCTTATTGTCCGTGCACAAGTCAGGGGGAAAGAACACCCCTGTTCGCATACCCCGACAAAACCCCACACGTTAAATGATTCGACAACAAGTGAATAATTCATAGGCATTTCCTGACGCTTACCGATATTACTTATTCTTTGACATTCATCACAAGACAAGACAAACTTACGGGCATCCTTGAAGATAGTAGGCCAATAAAACCCATATTGCAATACCTTGTGAGCAGTTCTATCTCCCGCATGATGTCCTCCATAAGCTTCGGAATGACATTTCCGTAGGATTTGTTCCTGTTCATGCTCAGGTACACAACGTCTAATAATACCATCTACTCCTTCTTTATAAAGGTGTGGGTCATCCCAAAAGTAATATCTCAAGTCATGGAAGATTTTTTCTCTTTTGTTGGTATGTGAAGCTAAGTGGTATAAATTTAGCGACAATGTAATTAGCATAATCAGCATACCAAGGGGTGTTTTGTGAAACACTTATTGCAGCTAACTGTTCGTCAGGGAAACTATCATCACTAGGTAGTGGGTCATCAAGAATATTTTCTAGCCACGACAAGTTATCAGCTACGGGATTCTCAGCTCCCTTCCTATCAACGATGTGTAAGTCAAATTCTTGAAGCAAGAGAACCCACCTAATGAGTCTAGGTTTAGCATCTTTCTTATCCATAAGGTATTTTATAGCAGCATGATCGGTGTGAACAATAACTTTGGAGTCAACAATATAGGATCTAAATTTATCACAGGCAAACACAACTGCTAAGAATTCTTTTTCGGTAGTAGCATAATTTCGTTGGGCACTGTCTAGAGTTTTACTAGCATAATGGATAACATTCAATTTCTTATCAACTCTTTGTCCTAGAACAACACCAACAGCATAATCACTAGCATCACACATAATTTCAAAAGGCAAGTTCCAATCAGGTGGTTGAACGATAGGTGCAGAGGTTAAGGCTTTCTTGAGTGTTTCAAAGGCTTCCACACAATCATCATCAAAAACAAAAGGAATATCCTTTTGCAAAAGATTAGTAAGAGGCCTAGAAATTTTAGAGAAGTCTATAATGAACCTCCTATAAAAACCAGCATGACGAAGGAAACTTCGAATACCTTTAATATCTTTTGGACATGGCATTTTCTCAATTGCATCAACTTTAGCTTTATCCACCTCAATACCTCGTTCAGATATTTTATGCCCCAAGACAATACCTTCATTAACCATAAAGTGGGACTTTTCTCAATTCATGACCAGATTAGTTTGTTCACATCTCTGCAAAACTAGATCAAGGTTGCTTAAGCAATCATCAAAAGAAGTTCCGTAAACGGAAAAATCATCCATGAAAACCTCCACAATCTTTTCACAAAAATCAGATAATATAGCAGTCATACATCTTTGAAAGGCAGCAGGTGCATTGCATAAACCAAAAGGCATACGTCTATAAGCATAGGTTCCAAAAGGGCAAGTAAAGGTGGTTTTCTCTTGATCGGATTGTGGCACAGGTATTTGAGAGAAACCAGAATATCCATCTAGGAAGCAAAAGTGTGTGTGCTTAGATAATATTTATAGCATTTGATCAATGAAAGGTAGAGGGTAATGTTCTTTTCTAGTAGCTTTATTTAATTTTCTAAAATCAATTACCATTCTATAACCAGTAACAATTCTTTGTGGGATGAGTTCATTCTTATCATTGGGAACAACGGTAATACCTCCTTTCTTAGGGACACAATGAACGAGACTTACCCATCTACTATCAGCTATGGGATAGATTATACCTGCTTCCACAAGCTTTAATATTTTAGTTCTTACCACTTCCTTCATCTTATGATTCAATCGCCATTGATGATCAACAACGGGTTTAGCATCAGGTTCCATATTAATCTTGTGCTGACATAGAGTGGGACTAATGCCCTTAAGATCATCAAGAGTATATCCAATAGCAGCCCTGTGCTTCCTTAGAACTTTTAATAATCTTTCTTCTTCATGTTCTGAAAGGTTAGCTCTAATAATAACAGGATATATCTTTTTCTCGTCAAGATAAGCATACTTCAAAGTGTCAGGCAATTGCTTTAATTCAAACACAGGATCACCTTTAGGTGGAGGAGGACCTCCAAGAGTTTCAATAGGCAAATTGTGTTTCAGGAGAGGTTGTTGTTCAAAGAAAATTTGATCTATTTCGTTTCTTTCACGCAAGTGCATATCATTTTCATGGTCAAGCAAATATTGTTCTAATGGATCAGTGGGAGGCACAACAATAGAAGCAAGACCAATTATTTCATCCTTACTAGATAACACTTTATCACGAGGTTGTCTACTAAACTTGGAAAAATTAAACTCATGAGACACACTACCAAAACTAACATCGACATTTTTTTTCACAATCTATCTTAGCATTGACGGTGCTCAAGAAAAGTCTACCAAAGATAATGGGATGAAAGTGCTAGTTATTGACTAGAGGGGGGTGAATAGGCTATTTTTATGAAAGTCTTCGAAACAATAAATGTATTCGAATAGTGCGGAAACGTAAACAGGATCAGGTAGGGATACAATCAAGAATCTAATCAAGGCATGCAATGCAGTGAAGACATACAAGCAACTTGAGCATCATCATCATGCACACTAAGATGAGTCGAAGACAAACTTAGATAGAATGAAGATAAACAGCAGATATGAATGCCTTCAGAATAAGTCTTCTACCTATGAACAAGCAAAGGCTTCACGATACAGAACAGGAATGTAAGAAAGTGACGGATAGAACCAGTTGCTTGACGAAGACACAAGATTTGTTGCACCAGTTCCAGTTGCTGTGACAACTATACGTCTGGTTAGGGAGGCTGAGATTGAACTCGGAAGACCTCGTCTTCACCTTATTCCCCTTGAGCCGAAGTCACTTAGACAACGCCCAATCACTCTGGTAAGTCTTCAGGGGAGACTTCCGAAACCCGTACAAACTTGGTCACCCGGCAATCCACAATGACTCTTGGATTACTCTAGACCCAGACGTCTAACCGTCTGGAAGATCACAGTCTTCAAGTGTAATAAGTCTTCAGTTCTCTCAGAACAGAATGACTTCGGTGATGCTCAAACACTCTAGCTCTAGGTCTTTAGGTGTATCCTCACAGGATGTGTCTCTCTCAATGTCTTCGAGGTGGGTTGCTCCAAAACGACAACAGCCGTATCTCTCTCTGAGCAGCCACCTTCTTATGGTGGAGGGGGTGGGCTATTTATAGCCAGCGGGCAACCCGACTTGATATGACCGAAATGACCCTGGGTCAATGGTCAACCGACACGTGTCACAACGGTCGGATTTCAAACACACGTGGCAGCTTTACTTGGGCTACAAGTAAAGCTGACTCAACCAACTCTGGAAGAGATTTCCTCTCATTGTCTTCACTCGAAGACATAGGTATGGGTTGAGCATCACGTCAACATCTGACTTCGATCACATCGACCCCACTTAACAGTACGGTGGTTCCTATGACTCAGGAAAGAAGAAACAAAACTACCAAAAGACTTCGTCTTCACGTTTCATTGTCTTCGGACGAAAGTCTTCGTCTACCACCAATGGCTTCAGCCGTCATCAATGTCTTCGGACATTTTTGGGGGTCATCTTCGACGGCTAAACCGAACCTCCAGGGACTTCTCTCTGTGTTAACCTGTGAACTCTCACAAACACATTAGTCCCTCAACCACGTTTGTCTTCAATACTCCAAAACCAAACAAGGGTGGCACTAGATGCACTTACAATCTCCCCCTTTTTGGTGATTGATGACAAACTGGTTGAAGTTTTCAACGGGGATAAAAATATGCGAAGATAAGGTTTTGAAGATTTTGATTACAAGATATAGAGAGTTCCCCCTGAAGATGTGCATATGAAATTTTTGCTTTGAATGCAAGTGCATATGGCAGGTTGTAGTTTGTGGAGATCTCCCCCTATACCTTGTAATCCAATCACTATGCATCAATAGATATGTCGAAGATAATGAAATGCATAATGAAAAATGGGCGTCTGCAAAATGACTTCAAGCGCATAAAATAACTTGAAGAAGCGCCAAAGAGTACGGTAAACATGAAGTGCAGACGTCCATCAGGACTTAAGTTTTACAACCCAAAGCAGCAAATGTTCACAAACGAGAGTTGTAAACTTCAGCAAAAATAACACACAACCCTTATTAGTAGACCCACTTGAAGACTATCATCCAATGCTTCTCCCCCTTTGCCATTGATACGTCTCCAACGTATCTATAATTTTTGATTGTTACATGCTATTATATTTTCGGTTTTGGATGTTTTATATGCATTAATATGCTATTTTATACTATTTGTTGGGACTAACCTATTAACCTAGAGCCCAGTGCCAGTTTCTGTTTTTCCTTGTTTTTGAGTTTTACAGAAAGGGAATGTCAAACGGAGTCCAAACGGAATAAAAATTTACGGTGATTTTTTATGGACCAGAAGAGACCCACGGGGCATCAGAGTTGGGCCAGAAGAGCCACGAGGCAGCCACAAGCCTAGGGCGCCCCCCCCCTAGGGCGCGCCCCCCTGGCTTGTCGTCGCCTCGTGGCCCCCCTTGACGTGAGACCGACGCCAAAAATTCTTATAAATACCCAAACCTCCAGAAAGAAACCTAGATCGGGAGTTCCGCCGCCGCAAGCCTCTGTAACCACGAAAAACCAATCGGGAGCCCAACCCGGCACCCTGCCGGAGGGGGAAACCATCACCGGAGGCCATCTTAATCATCCCGGCAGTCTCCATGACGAGGAGGGAGTAGTTCACCCTCGGGGCTGAGGGTATGTACCAGTAGCTATGTGTTTGATCTCTCTCTCTCTCTCTCTCTCTCTCTCTCTCTCTCTCTCGTGTTCTTGAGATGACACGATCTTGATGTACCGCGAGCTTTATTAATATAGATGAATCATATGGAGTTTTCCCCTCTCTATCTTCTTGTGATGAATTGGGTTTTCCCTTTGAAGTTTTCTTATCGGATTGAGTCTTTAAAGTATTTGAGAACACTTGATGTATGTCTTGAGATGGGATATCTGTGGTGACAATGGGATGTTCTATTGATCCACTTGATGTATGTTTTGGTGATCAACTTGCGGGTTCCGTGACCTTGGGAATCTATGCATAGGGGTTGGCACACGTTTTCGTCTTGACTCTCCGGTAGAAACTTTGGGGCACTCTTTGAAGTTCTTTGTGTTGGATTGAACATGATGAATCTGAAATTGTGTGATGCATATCGTATAATCAAGCCCATGGGTACTCGTGGTGACATTGGAGTATCTAGGTGACATTAGGGTTTTGGTTGATGTGTATCTTAAGGTGTTATTTTAGTACGAACTCTAGGGCTGTTCGTGACACTTATAGGGATAGCTCATACGATTGATCGGAAAAGATAACTTTGAGGTGGTTTCGTACCCTACAATAATTTCTTCGTTTGTTCTCCGCTATTTGTGACTTTGGAGTGAACTCTTTGTCGCACGTGAGGGATTTACATATGATTCAACTATGTCAGTATTGTTGAGAGAACTTGCACTAGTGAAAGTATGAACCCTAGGCCTTGTTTTCAAGCATTGCAATACCGTTTTTGCTCACTTTTGTTACTTGCTACCTTGATGTTTTTATATTTTCAGATTACAAAAACTTATATCTACCATCCATATTACACTTGTATCACCATCTCTTCGCCGAACTACTGCACCTATACAATTTACCATTGTATTGGGTGTGTTGGGGACACAAGAGACTCTTTGTTATTTGGTTGCAGGGTTGTTTGAGAGAGACCATCTTCATCCTACGCCTCCCACGGATTGATAAACCTTAGATCATCCACTTGAGGGAAAGTTGCTACTGTCCTACAAAACTCTGCGCTTGGAGGCCCAACACGAGTCTACAAGAAGAAGGTTGCGTAGTAGACATCAAGCTCTTTTCTGGCGCCGTTGTCGGGGAGGTGAGTGCTTGAAGGTATATATTTAGATCTTGCAATTAAATCTTTTAGTTTCTTGTTTTTCACTAGTTTGGTTTTATAAAAGAAAACTACAAAAAAATGGAGTTTAGGTTGCATCAATTGTTTCGTCTCTTTAATGTCTTTCGTGAAAATGATGGTTCGGAAAATTGTGCTCAATTGGTAGAGGAAGAATTTATGAAAATACTTGATGAGAATTCCTTGACTGATGAGCATGATAGAAAAATTGTTAGTATGAATTCTCTGAATATCCATGATGCTAATGATATGCAAACCCACAAGCTTGGGGATGCTATGTTTGTTGAAGATGATATTTTTAGTCCCCCAAGTTTTGATGAGCAAATTTGTTATGATAATGACATGCCTACTATCTATGATGATTATGATGATGAGATGTATGCTATAAAGAGTGATAGTAACCATGAAACTTGTCATCATGATTTTAATATTCAAAGTGGTTATGTCAATCAAGTATCTCATGATAGTTATTTTGTTGAGTTTGCTCCCACTATTATGAATGAGAAGAAAATTGCTTATGTGGAGAGTGATAAATTTTCTATGCTTGTGGATCATGAAGATAATGCTTTATGTGATAGTTATGTTGTGAAATTCCTTCATGATGCTACTGAAAATTATTATGAGGGAGGAACATATGCTTGTAGGAATTGCAATAATATCAAGTTTCCTCTCTATGTGTTCAAAGTTTTGAAGTTATGCTTGTTTTGCCTTCCTATGCTAGTTTATTCTTGCTCCCATAAATTGTTTGCTCACAAAATCCCTATGCATAGGTAGTGGGTTAGACTTAAATGTGCCTGTCATGAGATTCATGATGCTCTCTTGCATGTTTCAATTACTACTTTTTATGTGAGCATCATTGAAATCATCATGCCTAGCTAAAAGGCATTAAAGAAAAGCTCTTGTTGGGAGACAACCCAACACTTTTCCTTTCTGTTTTTGTGTGTTCACATGATTAAGATACTGTAGTAATCATGTTTTGTGCCTTTTATTTCAATAAAGTGACAAGTAAAGCCTTTGGGATGACTCACAAGATGAGTAGAATTGATGCTGAACCAAAACAGAAACTTTTGACTCCAGTACAGGAATATTTATTTTGTACTAGAGCATGATAATGATCTGAAATTTTTACACAGTCTTTATATACAAATTCTTCAGATTTTCCTAATTTTTCAGAATTTTAAGAGACAGGGAAGTATGGTTACACTACAGATCTTCACAGACTGTTCTGTTTTTGACAGATTCTGTTTTGCATGCATAATTTGCTTGTTTTAGTGTTTCCATAGCTTATATTTAGTGGTATAAATTCTGGGAATGATAGAATACAGTAGGTATCATGTGGGAACAACTATGAATCTTGTCTTGACAGTACCTAAGTGAATGATTTATCTTTACTACACTAACCCATCTCACGAAGTTCCGTTAAGTTTTGTGTGATTGAAGTTTTCAAGTTTTGGGTGAGACACCGATATGAGGAGAATAAGGAGTGACAACTAAGCTTGGGGATTACCAAGGCACCCCCAAGGTAATATCCAAGGAATACTCAAGCGCCTAAGCTTGGGGATGCCCCGGAAGGCGTCCCCTCTTTCGTCTTCAACACTATCGGTATATCTTACTTGGAGCTATATTTTTATTCGTCACATAATATGAGTTTTGCTTGGAGCATCATTTGATTTTGTTTTTCTCTGTTAGGTGTTATTTACAATCTTGTTTTTCAATAAAAAGTTCCAAGAATTGTCTTAGGATGCTTGCATTGCATGTTTTGATGTGTGATGTGTAAAAACAGAAACTTTTGCTGTAGTGTTTGAATTTTCATATTTTACTGGAACGTGGAAAGTTTCTGAATTTTTTTACACAGAATTGTCATATAAATTATTTAGCATGTACTAAATTTTCATAATTTTTTGAGTTACAGAAGTACACTGGTTTAATTGATTGCTACAGACTGTTCTGTTTGGACAGATTGCTGTCATAGTTTTGTTATCTACTTATCCTATGGTTTTCATAGCCTATATTGGTAGATATACATTGTGGAAATGATAGTAAACAGTAGATGATGTTTGATAATTATTGTGCAACTTGTCTTGGCAGTACATGAAGTGTTGATTTATTCTTATGTGTACTAACCTATCTCACGAGTTCTTTTCGAGTTTTGTGTGGATGAAGTTTTTGAGAATAGGTGAAACCATGATATGAGAGGATTGAACGAGGTACAAAAGCTCAAGCTTGGGGATGCCCAAGGCACCCCAAGTAAATATTTCAAGAAGTCTCAAGCATCTAAGCTTGGGGATGCTACGCATCCCACCTCTCTTCATCAACAATTATCGGTTAGCCTATGTTGAGCCTAAAGTTTTATTCGTCCACATGATATGTGCTATCCTTGGAATGTCATTTTATTTTGTTTTGCTGTTTGAATAAAGTACTTAAGATCTGAAATTCTTAGATGAGAGAGTCTTCACATAGTTATTTAAATTTTTGACTACTCATTGATCTTCACTATCTTTTTGGAGTAGTTTGTCAATTTGCTCTAGTACTTCACTTATATCTTTTTAGAGCACGATGGTGGTTTTATTTTATAGAAATTGTTGAACTCTCATGCTTCACTTATATTATTTTGAGAGTCTCTAAACAGCATGGTAATTTGCTTAGGTTATGAATTTAGTCCTAATATGATGGGCATCCAAGAGAGATATAATAAAAAATTTCATATAAAGTGCATTGAATACTATGAGAAGTTTGATTCCTTATGATTGTTTTGAGATATAAAGATTGTGATATTAGAGACATGCTAGTGAGTAATTGTGGATTGGTAGAAATACTTGTGTTGAAGTTTGTGATTCCCGTAGCATGCACGTATGGTGAACCGTTATGTGACGAAGTCGGAGCATGATTTATTTATTGAATGTCTTCCTTTGTGTGGAGGTCGGGATCGCGCGATGGTTAACTCCTACCAACCCTTCCCCTAGGAGCATGCGTGTAGTACTTTGTTTTGATGACTAATAGACTTTTGCAATAAGTATGTGAGTTCTTTATGACTAATGTTGAGTCCATGGATTATACGCACTCTCACCCTTCCACCTTTGCTAGCCTCTCTAGTACGGCGCAACTTTCGCCGGTGCATTAAACCCACCTTCCTCAAAACAGCCACCATACCTACCTATTATGGCATTTCCATAGCCATTCCGAGATATATTGCCATGCAACTTCCACCGTTCCGTTTATCATGACACGCACCATCGTTGTCATATTGCTTAGCATGATCGTAAGATAGCTAGCATGATGTTTTCATGGCTACGCTAGATCATTGCACATCCCGGTACACCGCCGGAGGCATTCATATAGAGTCATATCTTGTTCAAGTATCGAGTTGTAATTCTTGAGTTGTAAGTAAATAAAAGTGTGATGAGCATCATTATAGAGCATTGTCCCATGTGAGGAAAGGATGATGGAGACTATGATTCCCTCACAAGTCGGGATGAGTCTCCGGACTTTACAAAAAATAAAAGAGCCCAAAGATGCCCACCAAAAGAAAAAAAAATGAAAAAATGAGAGAAAAGAGAGAAGGGGCAATGCTACTATTCTTTTTCCACACTTGTGCTTCAAAGTAGCACCATGATCTTCATGATAGAGAGTCTCCTATATTGTCACTTTCATATACTAGTGGGAAATTTTCATTATAGAACTTGGCTTGTATATTCCAATGATGGGCTTCCTCAAAATTGCCCTAGGTCTTCGCGAGCAAGCAAGTTGGATGCACACCCACTTAGTTTCTTTTTGGGCTTTCATACACTAATAGCTCTAGTGCATCCGTTGCATGGCAATCCCTACTCACTCACATTGATATCTATTGATGGGCATCTCCATAGCCCGTTGATACGCCTAGTTGATGTGAGACTATCTCCTTCTTTCTGTCTTCTCCACATACACCATATTCTATTCCACCTATAGTGCTATATCCATGGCTCACGCTCATGTATTGCGTGAGAGTTGAAAAAGTTTGAGAATACTAAAGTATGAAACAATTGCTTGGCTAAAACCGGGGTTGTGCATGATTTAATACTTTGTGTGATGAAGATGGAGCATAGCCAGACTATATGATTTTGTAGGGATAGCTTTCTTTGGCCATGTTATTTTGAGAGGACACGGTTGCTTTATTAGTATGCTTGAAGTATTATTGTTTTTATGTCAATATTAAACTCTTGTTTTGAATCTTATGGATCTGAACATTCATGCCACAATAAAGAAAATTACATGGATAAATATATTAGGTAGCATTCCACATCAAAAATTCTGTTTTTATCATTTACCTACTCGAGGACGAGCAGGAATTAAGCTTGGAGATGCTTGATACGTCTCCAACGTATCTATAATTTTTGATTGTTCCATGCTATTATATTATTGGTTTTGGATGTTTTATATGCATTAATATGCTATTTTATACTATTTTTTGGGACTAACCTATTAACCTAGAGCCAAGTGCTAGTTTCTGTTTTTTCCTTGTTTTTGATCTTTACAGAAAAGGAATATCAAACGGAGTCCAAACGGAATAAAAATTTACGGTGAGTTTTTATGGACCAGAAGAGACCCACGGGGCATCGGAGTTGGGCCAGAAGAGCCACGAGGCAGCCACAAGCCTAGGGGGCGCGCGCCCCCCTAGCTTGTCGTCGCCTCGTCGCCCCCCTTGACGTGAGACCGACGCCAAAAATTCTTATAAATACCCAAACCTCCAGAAAGAAACCTAGATCAGGAGTTCCGCCGCCGCAAGCCTCTGTAGCCACGAAAAACCAATCGGGAGCCTGATACGTCCATTTTGCATCATGCTTTTATATTGATATTTATTGCATTATGGGCTGTTATTACCTATTTTGGTACAATACTTATGTCTTTTCTCTCTTATTTTACAAGGTTTACAGGAAGAGGGAGAATGCCGACAGCTGGAATTCTGGACTGGAAAAGGAGCAAATCTGAGATACCTATTCTGCACAACTCCAAAAGTCCTGAAAATCTACGGAGAATTATTTTGGAATATATAAAAAATACTGGGCAAAGAAAATACCAGAGGGGACCCACCAGGCAGCCACAAGCCTGGAGGGCGCGCCCTAGTGGCTTGTGGGCCCCCTGGCTGGCCTCCGGTTCCCCTCTTCTGCTATATGAAGCATTTTGGCCTGAAAAAAAATCAAAAGAGAGCTTTCGGGACGAAGCGCCGCCGTCTCGAGGCGGAACCTGGGCAGAAGCAATCTAGGGCTCCGGCGGAGCTGTTCTGCCGGGGAAACTTCCCTCCCGGAGGGGGAAATCGAAGCCATCGTCATCACCAACGATCCTCTCATCGAGAGGGGGTCAATCTCCATCAACATCTTCACCAGCACCATCTCCTCTCCAAAGCCTAGTTCATCTTTTGTATCCGATCTTTGTCTCAAAACCTCAGATTGGTACCTGTGGGTTGCTAGTAGTGTTGATTACTCCTTGTAGTTGATGCTAGTTGGTTTACTTGGTGGAAGATCATATGTTCAGATCCTTAATGATAATTAATACTCCTCTGATTATGAACATGAATATGCTTTGTGAGTAGTTACGTTTGTTCCTGAGGACATGGGATAAGTCTTGTTATAAGTAATCATGTGAATTTGGTATTCGTTCGATATTTTGATGAGATGTATGTTGTCTCTCCTCTAGTGGTGTTATGTGAACGTCGACTACCTGACACTTCACCATTATTTGGGCCTAGGGGAAGGCATTGGGAAGTAATAAGTAGATGATGGGTTGCTAGAGTGACAGAAGCTTAAACCCTAGTTTATGCGTTGCTTCGTAAGGGGCTGATTTGGATCCATATGTTTCATGCTATGGTTAGATTTATCTTAATTCTTCTTTCGTTGTTGAGGATGCTTGCAAGAGAGGTTAATCATAAGTGGGAGGCTTGTCCAAGTAAGGGCAGCACCCAAGCATCGGTCCACCCACATATCAAATTATCAAAGTAACAAACGCGAATCATATGAGCATGATGAAAACTAGCTTGACAGAAATTCCCATGTGTCCGCGGGAGCGCTTTGCTTTATATAAGAGTTTGTCCAGGCTTGTCCTTTGCTACAAAAAGGATTGGGCCACCTTGCTGCACCTTTGCTACATTTGTTACTTGTTACCCGTTACAAATTATCTGATCACAAAACTATCTGTTACTGATAATTTCAGTGCTTGCAGAGAATACCTTATTGAAAACTGCTTGTCATTTCCTTCTGCTCCTCGTTGGGTTCGACACTCTTACTTATCGAAAGGACTATGATAGATACCCTATACTTGTGGGTCATCAAGACTCTTTTCTGGCGTCGTTGCCGGGGAGTGAAGCGCCTTTGGTGAGTGGAATTTGGTAAGGAAAATTTTATATAGTGTGCTGAAATTTACTGTCACTTGTTACTATGGAAAATAATCCTTTGAAGGGGCTTGTTCGGGGTATCTTCACCTCGACCGGAAGCACAAAGAGTTGCTCCTCAACATACTGAACCTACTTAAAATATTTATTATGAAATTCCTTTGGGTATGATAGAGAAACTGCTAGCTAATCCTTATGCAGGAGATGCAACACTACATCCTGATTTGCATCTAATCTATGTGGATGAAGTTTGTGGATTATTTAAGCTTGCAGGTTTGCCCGAGGATGATGTCAAGAAGAAGGTCTTTCCTTTATCTTTGAAGGAGAAGGCATTGACATGGTATAGGCTATGTGATGATATTGGATCATGGAACTACAACCGATTGAAATTGGTTTTCATCAGAAGTTTTATCCTATGCATCTGGTTCATCGTGGTCGGAATTATATTTATAATTTTTGGCTTCATGAAGGAGAAAGTATCGCTCAAGTTTGGGAAGGCTTAAGTCAATGTTATATTCATGCCCCAATCATGAGCTCTCAAGAGAAATTATTATTCAGAATTTTTATGCTCGGCTTTCTCGTAATGATCAAACCATGCTCGATACTTCTTGTACTATTTCCTTTATGAAGAAAGATGTTGAATTCAAATGGGACTTATTGGAAAGAATTAAACGCAACTCTGAAGATTGGGAACTCGACAAAGGTAAGGAGTCAGGTATAAACCTTAAGTTTGATTGTGTTAAATCCTTTATAGACACCGATGCTTTTCGTGAATTTAGCACTAAATTTGGACTTGACTCTGAGATAGTAGCTTCTTTCTGTGAATCGTTTGCTGCTCATGTTGATCTCCCTAAGGAGAAGTGGTTTAAATATCATCCTCCCATTGAAGTGAAAGTAGTTGAACCTATTAAAGTTGAAGAAGAAACTATTATTTATAATGTTGATCCTGTTATTCCCGCTGCTCATATTGAGAAACCACCTTTCCCTGTTAGAATAAAGGAACATGCTAAAGCTTCAACTGTGGTTCGTAAGAGTTATACTATAACACCTACATCCCCCGAACAAATCAAAGTTGAACCTAGTATTGCTATGGTTAAAGATCTCTTGGTTGATAATATTGATGGGCATGTTATTCATTTCTGTGATGAAGCTGCTAGAATTGCTAGACCTGATACTAAAGATAAACATAGACCTGTTGTTGGCATGCCTGTTGTTTCTATTAAAATAGGAGATCATTGTTATCATGGCTTATGTGATGTGGGTGCTAGTGTGAGTGCAATTCCCTTTACCTTGTACCATGAAATTATGAATGATATTGCACCAGCTGAATTAGAAGAAAATGATGTTACCATTAAGCTTGCTAATAGAGATACTATAGCACCAATTGGGATTGTTAGAGATGTTGAAGTCTTGTGTGGGAAAATAAAATATCCTACTGATTTTCTTGTCCTTGGTTCCCCACAAGATAACACTTTATCACCAGGTTGTCTACTAAACTTGAAAAAATTAAACTCATGAGACACACTACCAAAACTGACATCGACAATTTTTTTTTTCACAATCTATCTTAGCATTGACGGTGCTCAAGAAAAGTCTACCAAAGATAATGGGATGAAAGTGCTAGTTATCGACTAGAGGGGGGGGGGGGGGTGAATAGGCAATTTTTATGAAAGTCTTCGAAACAATAAATGTATTCAAATAGTGCGGAAACGTAAACAGGATCAGGTAGGGATACAATCAAGAATCTAATCAAGGCATGCAATGCAGTGAAGACATACAGGCAAGTTGAGCATCATCATCATGCACACTAAGATGAGTCGAAGACAAACTTAGATCGAATGAATATAAACAGCAGATATGAATGTCTTCAGAATAAGTCTTCTACCTATGAACAAGCAAAGGCTTCACGATACAGAACAGGAATGTAAGAAAGTGAAGGATAGAACCAGTTGCTTGACGAAGACACATGATTTGTTGGACTAGTTCCAGTTGCTGTGACAACTGTACATCTGGTTAGGGAGGCTGAGATTGAACTCAGAAGACCTCGTCTTCACCTTATTCCCCTTGAGCCGAAGTCACTTAGACAATGCCCAATCACTCTGGTAAGTCTTCAGGGGAGACTTCCGAAACCCGTACAAACTTGGTCACCCGGCGATCCACAATGACTCTTGGATTACACTAGACCCAGATGCCTAACCGTCTGGAAGATCACAGTCTTCAAGTGTAATAAGTCTTCAGTTCTCTCAGAACAGAATGACTTCGGTGATGCACAAACACTCTAGCTCTGGGTTTTTAGGTGTATCCTCGTAGGATGTGTCTCTCTCAATGTCTTCAAGGTGGGTTGCTCCAAAACGACAACAGCCGTATCTCTCTCTGAGCAGCCACCTTCTTATGGTGGAGGGGTGGGCTATTTATAGCCAGCGGGCAACCCGACTTGATATGACTGAAATGACCCTGGGTCAATGGTCAACCGACACGTGTCACAACGGTCGGATTTCAAACACACGCGGCAGCTTTACTTGGGCTACAAGTAAAGCTGACTCAACCAACTCTGGAAGAGATTTCCTCTCATTGTTTTCACTCGAAGACATAGGTATGGGTTGAGCATCACATCAGCATCTGACTTCGATCACATCGACCCCACTTAACAGTACGGTGGTTCCTATGACTCAGGAAAGAAGAAACAAAACTACCAAAAGACTTCGTCTTCACGTTTCATTATCTTCGGACGAAAGTCTTCGTCTACCACCAATGGCTTCAGCCGTCATCAATGTCTTCGGACATTTTTGGGGGTCGTCTTCGATGGCTAAACCGAAACTCCAGGGACTTCTCTCTGTGTTAACCTGTGAACTCTCACAAACACATTAGTCCCTCAACCACGTTTGTCTTCAATACTCCAAAACCAAACAAGGGTGGCACTAGATGCACTTCCAATCTCCCCCTTTTTGGTGATTGATGACAAACTAGTTGAAGTTTTCAACGGGGATAAAAATATGCGAAGATAAGGTTTTGAAGATTTGATTACAAGATATAGAGAGTTCCCCCTGAAGATGTGCATATGAAATTTTTGCTTTGAATGCAAGTGCACATGGCAGGTTGTAATTTGTGGAGATCTCCCCCTATACCTTGTAATCCAATCACTATGCATCAATAGATATGTCGAAGATAATGAAATGCATAATGAAAAATGGGCGTCTGCAAAATGACTTCAAGCGCATAAAATAACTTGAAGAAGCGCCAAAGAGTACGGTAAACATGAAGTGCAGACGTCCATCAGGACTTAAGTTTTACAACCCAAAGCAGCAAATGTTCACAAACGAGAGTTGTAAACTTCAGCAAAAATAACACACAGCCCTTATTAGTAGACCCGCTTGAAGACTATCATCCAATGCTTCTCCCACTTTGCCATTGATACGTCTCCAACGTATCTATAATTTTTGATTGTTCCATGCTATTATATTATCGGTTTTGGATGTTTTATATGCATTAATATGCTATTTTATACTATTTTTTGGGACTAACCTATTAACCTAGAGCCCAGTGCCAGTTTCTGTTTTTCCTTGTTTTTGAGTTTTACAGAAAGGGAATATCAAACGGAGTCCAAACGGAATAAAAATTTACGGCGATTTTTTATGGACCAGAAGAGACCCACGGGGCATCGGAGTAGGGCCAGAAGAGCCACGAGGCAGCCACAAGCCTAGGGGGCGCCCCCCCTAGGGCGCGCCCCCTGGCTTGTCATCGCCTCGTGGCCCCCCTTGACGTGAGACCGACGCCAAAAATTCTTATAAATACCCAAGCCTCCAGAAAGAAACCTAGATCGGGAGTTCCGCCGCCGCAAGCCTCTGTAACCACGAAAAACCAATCGGGAGCCCATCCCGGCACCCTGCCGGAGGGGGAAACCATCACCGGAGGCCATCTTCATCATCCCAGCGGTCTCCATGAAGAGGAGGGAGTAGTTCACCCTCGGGGCTGAGGGTATGTACCAGTAGCTATGTGTTGATCTCTCTCTCTCTCTCTCTCTCTCTCTCTCTCGTGTTCTTGAGATGACACGATCTTGATGTACCGCGAGCTTTATTAATATAGATGAATCATATGGAGTTTTCCCCTCTCTATCTTCTTGTGATGAATTGGGTTTTCCCTTCGAAGTTTTCTTATCGGATTGAGTCTTTAAAGTATTTGAGAACACTTGATGTATGTCTTGAGATGGGATATCCGTGGTGACAATGGGATGTTCTATTGATCCACTTGATGTATGTTTTGGTGATCAACTTGCGGGTTCCGTGACCTTGGGAATCTATGCATAGGGGTTGGCACACGTTTTCGTCTTGACTCTCCGGTAGAAACTTTGGGGCACTCTTTGAAGTTCTTTGTGTTGGATTGAACATGATGAATCTGAAATTGTGTGATGCATATCATATAATCAAGCCCATGGGATATGCGAAGATAAGGTTTTGAAGATTTTGATTACAAGATATAGAGAGCTCCCCCTGAAGATGTGCATATGAAATTTTTGCTTTGAATGCAAGTGCACATGGCAGGTTGTAGTTTGTGGAGATCTCCCCCTATACCTTGTAATCCAATCACTATGCATCAATAGATATGTCGAAGATAATGAAATGCATAATGAAAAATGGGCGTCTGCAAAATGACTTCAAGTGCATAAAATAACTTGAAGAAGTGCCAAAGAGTACGGTAAACATGAAGTGCAGACGTCCATCAGGACTTAAGTTTTACAACCCAAAGCAGCAAATGTTCAACGAGAGTTGTACACTTCAGCAAAAATAACACACAACCCTTATTAGTAGACCCGCTTGAAGACTATCATCCAATGATTCTCCCCCTTTGCCATCGAATGACCAAAAAGGGATGAAGACATTAAAGAGCTAAACGTTCCCAGTAGGGGTCGATGAAGACGGTGCAACAGGGTCGCGGGGAGCTGGTGCAGTGGAGCGACGCCGAGTCAATGGAGGCAGAGAGGTGGCATCATCAGCTTCATCAGCAAGCCTGACGTTGGCAGATTGGGCTGAAGAAAAGTAATCACTGTCTTCGAGGGATGGAGTCTTGCGCCATTTCTCCGCACTGGAAGGTGGTGCACCAAATTTGTAGCGGGGGTGAAAGCCATCTTCTCGAAGCTCATCTTTAGGAGCCAGCATAGTTAAAGTCCTCCATGAGCGGCGACTGGTTTCATAAGCCACAAAGGCATTCTTGGTGGCGAGGTTGCGAACATGATTGACATCTTGCATCATGGCATGCATCTGGCGCCGAGTCCACTCATGGTGCTTGTCTTGCCTTTGAATCACTGAAACAAGAAGTTCACGATCAGTGAGGGCACGCTCTCTCCTTGGCAGGCGTTGGCGAGGCAGAGTGCTAGTAGTGGCTTCGGTGTTGGTAGCACCGGATTTTGGCTGGCGAAATGCACCAATAAGTCTTGCCCTTGATGGATAAGAATTAATGTGAAGACCTTCAATATTAGCACTGCCACTAGTGCCTTCGACAATAGGATTCTTGCTCTTGGATGGATATAGATCTGCTAGCACAACTTCAATATCTGGAAGATAAATGCCATGGTTGCAAGCAGAAGGAAGAAACCTAGTGTTGGTTCTGTACTTGATGAAGCGCATGATCCACGGAGCATATATCTCGGCTCGAGGACATTGAAACCATTAGTAGCAAGGTTGCGAAGAAATAAGTCTTGAAGATTGAATCTGATGCCATATACAATGTTGTAGAGCAATGTCTTCGTGTTTGGTTGTTGGCGTTACCCACCGTATAAGAATGTTTGACTCAGACACGGTGCATAATTATCGTGGCGCTCTGAAGTCATATTCTTCGTTAATGTATTCACACTCAGATTGTAAGTCTTCATGAGTTGAAGACATACGTTACTTCGTGTGTTGTGCATCAAAGTCATCAACATGCATAAGCGTTAGGATGTATTCCCATTCAAAGGACATTTGAGGATTCTAAGATATTTAGCTCACACCGCAACTTGCAAAACCTCTTCTCATCCAAAGGCTTCGTGAAGATATCTGCCAGTTGATCTTCAGTATCAACATGCTTGATGTTGATGTCACCCTTCATCACGTGATCCCAAAGAAAATGATGTCATATCTGAATATGCTTTGTCTTCGAATGCTGTATGGGGTTGTGGGAGATCTTGATTGCACTCTCATTGTCGCAGTAGAGAGGTACATGCTTCAGGTTGATGCCGTAGTCCTTGAGTGTCTGCTTCATCCAGAGAAGTTGAGTGCAGCATGTGCCAGCAGCAATGTATTTGGCTTCGGCAGTGGAGAGTGAAACACAGTTTTGCTTCTTCGAAGACCAACACACTAGAGATCGTCTCAGAAAGTGACAAGTGCCTGATGTAGACTTGCGATCAACTCTGTCGCCAGCGAAGTCAAAATCTGAATAGCCAATCAGCTCAAACTTCGAACCCTTTGGATACCATAATCCTAGTGTTGGGTGTGAGCCAGATATCTAAGTATTCGCTTCACAGCAAGGTGATGTGACTCCTTTGGTGCCGCTTGAAATCGGGCGCACATGCAAACGCTAAGCATTATATCTGGCCTAGATGCACATAAGTACAACAAAGATCCAATCATGGAGCGATATACCTTCTGATCGAAATCTTTACCATTTTTGTCAGTGCAGAGGTGTCCATTGGTAGGCATTGGCGTCTTGTAACCTTTGGCTTCGTTCATGCCAAATTTCTTGAGGCAGTCCTTGAGGTACTTCTCCTGGGATATGAAGATGCCATTTGGTTGTTGTCGAATTTGAAGCCCTAGGAAGAATTTTAGTTCTCCCATCATCGACATTTGATATTTTTCTTGCATCATATAAGCAAACTCATCACTGTATTTGTTGTTAGTATAGCCAAAGATAATGTCATCCACAAATATTTGGCACACAAACAGTTCATCATCATAGGATTTAGTGAAGAGAGTGGGATCAAGTGAACCAGGTTTGAAGCCTTTCTTCTTGAGGAATTCCTTGAGTGTGTCGTACCAAGCTCTTGGTGCTTGCTTGAGGCCATAGAGTGCCTTGTTGAGCTTCAAGACTTTGTCCGGATGCTTTGGATCTTCAAACCCTGGTGGTTGAGCAACATATACTTCTTCCTCAATCTTACCATTCAGGAATGCACTTTTGACATCCATTTGATATAAGCATGTGTCATGATTGTTAGCATAAGCAAGCAGTATACGAATGGCTTCGAGTCTAGCTACAGGTGCAAAGGTTTCACCGAAGTCAATACCCTCAACCTGTGTGTAACCTTGGGCCACAAGTCTAGACTTGTTTCTGACGACTTGACCGGACTCATCTTGCTTGTTGCGGAAGATCCACTTGGTACCGATGATGTTGTGCTTCCTTGGATCAGGACGCTTTACGAGCTCCCACACATTGTTCAGCTCGAACTGGTGAAGCTCTTCCTGCATGGCTTGAATCCATTCCGGTTCCTTGAAAGCTTCATCTACTTTGGTGGGTTCTGTGATAGATACAAAAGCAAAGTGCCCACAAAAGTTAGCCAGTTGAGTAGCTCTTGAGCGAGTAAGTGGACCTGGTGCATTTATGTTGTCAAGCATTCTCTCAATTTGAACTTCATTTGCCACACGTGGATGAGCAGGGCGAAGACTTTGTTCGGGCTGCCGAGTATTGTCTTCATCAGCAGCATTGTCTTCGAGTTCAGCATTGTCTTCGCGCTGAGTAGATGGAGGAATGATGACTTCTTCTACAACCCCAGGTTCTTCACGCACAATTTCTCCAGTGCCCATCAGTCGAATAGCTTCATCAGGAGGTAGTTCATCTAGCACAGGAGGCAGATGCTCTCTTTGCGAGCCATTAGTTTCATCGAATCACACATCTACAGTTTCAACAACCTTGTTGTGAAGGATGTTGAAGACCCTGTAGGTGTGCGAATCCTTTCCATAACCAAGCATGAAACCCTCATGTGCTTTCGGTGCAAATTTAGAAGTGTGGTGTGGATCCCTTATCCAGCATCTTGCACCGAAGACTTTGAAGTAACTTACATTGGGTTTCTTACCAGTGAGAAGCTCATATGATGTTTTCTTGAAGAACTTGTGAAGATAAACTCTGTTGATGATGTGACATGCAGTATCAATGGCTTCAGGCCATAGCTTCTGTGGTGTCTTGTATTCATCAAGCATGGTGCGAGCCATCTCAATAAGAGTTCTATTCTTGCGCTCCACGACACCATTCTGCTGAGGAGTATATGGAGCAGAGAACTCATGAGTGATGCCAAGGGTATCAAGAAAGGTGTCCAGGCCTGTGTTCTTGAATTTAGTGCCATTGTCACTCCTGATGTGCTTGATCTTGATGTTGTAGTTGTTCATACACCTATTTGCGAAGCGCCTGAAGACATCATGCACTTCAGTTTTGTAAAGAATGATATGCACCCAAGTGAATCGAGAATAGTCATCAACGATCACGAAGCCATATAGATTTGCAGTGGTAGAGAAGGTGGAATAGTGAGTAGGGCCAAATAACTCCATGTGCAGCAGCTCGAAGGGACGTGAGTTCGTCATGATTGTCTTCGAGGGGTGTTTGGCCCTGGTCATCTTCCCGGCTTCACATGCACCACATAGGTGGTCCTTCGTGAACTTGACACCCTCGACGCCAATGATGAGCTTCTTCTTGGCGAGAGTGTGCAAGTTCCTCATCCCAGCATGCCCTAGCCTTATGTGCCATAGCCAGCACTCCGAAGCTTTTGCTAGAAGACATGAGGCAACCTGTGGTCCTGCAGAGAAGTCTACCATGTAGAAATCACCTCTTCAAAAACCTTCGAAGACTTTGGTTTTGTCAGAGGCCATTAGTACCACACATAGAAATTTGCCAAAGATGATAAGCATATCTAAGTCACAGAGCATTGAGACAGACATGAAGTTGTAACCAAGGGATTCGACAAGCATGATGTTTTCCATGTGCCGGTCCCTTGAGATAGCAACTCTACCTAGCCCCAGTACTTTGCTGCTGCTCTTGTCAGCAAAGACGATGTGATCTTTTGTTGGAGGTCGAAGAGTTTGCTCCATCAATAGGCTTCTATCACCATTCATATGACTTGTGTATCCACTGTCCATAATCCATTCTGTGGCATTGGATTTGTCTTCCTGCATTGAGAATTAGTCGAGTTCACCAAAGCATGTACGAGTAACATGCTAAGATGAAGATATAGCAGAAGACAGTGGTAAGTATTCTGAACGAGGTATGCATTAATTCTCTTGAGTTCAGACAAGAATGTTTTCGGGTCTCCAGAGTTGATCTTCGGGATAGGCTTCTTCCTATCTGGAGACCCGATGCTGCATAGAAGATATTAGTTCTTCTTAACCACCCACATGCGAAGGGGTGGCTTAGAAGCAATGAGACGTAAGGCAGCATCAGAGAATTTAGGCAAAGATGCCCTAATAGTACGTTTCACAGGAGGGTTTGTGTACTCAAATGAATAAGCAGAGAAATTCTTGGTTGGATGAACATAGCAGTTCATGCCATTGTGTACATATTCATGAGTCATCTGAGTCTTTTCTACGAAACAGAATGGTTAGTGCCATTGTATGAAGACTTATGTCTTCTCGAAGACATTGATCTAGGGTTTGTCTTCTTCTTGGGAGATGTCATCAAGACATTCACGCGAAGCTTCTCTAGAAGACATATGGGGACCAGATCTTCTTCATAGGAGAACCATTCCTGCAGTTAGTTCCAATAAATCTGGTAAATACTTCACCATTTTGACATTTGAACAGTTTATATGGAATCAAAGGATTCATCAATAATGAGAGGATTTGCACAGTTGATGCTTGATAATGTGGAGGGATCGACTGAAGGACCTTTCGCAGCAACCCATGTGGTTTTGGGGTACTGCTCAGGTGTCCAGTAGGATCCATCAACATTGAGGTTTCTTTCAAAACCAACACCCTCTTTCCTAGGGTTTTTGTTTAGTATAGTCTTCTTCAGGACATCACAAAGAATCTGATGTCCTTTCAGACTCTTGTACATGCCAGTTTCAAGCGAAGTCTTCAACCTGTCATTATCATCAGTGATAGCAGTGGCTTCCTTAGATGAGGGGTTATTTGCCACATATACAGTTGAAGATAAAGCATTTTTAGAAGCATTTGAACATTCAGCAGTTGAATCATTAGCTTCACGTGCAATACACTTTAAGCATGGAGCATCAAATTCATCCTGAGCGGTACTGATCTGCTCTGCTAGGAGTGAGTTGTTTTCCTTCCGTGGGTCATCATGTGCTTCCCTCAACTTTTCTAGATCAATATTCTTCTGAAGATATTCAAGAGAAAGCTTTTCATGATCAGTTGAGAGGGCATCATGATGACTTTGGAGATCCTCAAACCTTGAATGAAGACTGCGCATGTCTTCAGCCATAGTTTCGTTCAGACTCATCTCTTCGCGTAACAGGTCATCGCTTTTCTCTAGAGTAGTTTGCATTTTCTCCATGGCACGTTGTTGCTTGGTGGCAATTTTTACAAATTTAGCATAGCTAGATTTCTTGTCATTACCAGATTTAGCTTCAGATTCAGAGTCATGACGTGAGGATTTTGAGGATACCTTGGAGGCTTTTGCCATGAAGCAGTAGGCTGGAGTAGCATCATCATCACCGGCTTCGTCGTTGAAGAAAGGACCATTTTCTTCGGGTTCGAAGACAGAGATGGAGAGATATTCCGAAGCCATTGCTAATCCAGCTACTTCAGCGTCAGATTCCTCCTCAGATGCTTCCTCAACTTCTGAACCAGATCAAGACTGTGAATCCATCTC
Source organism: Elymus sibiricus (assembly GCA_039707655.1). Classification (NCBI taxonomy): domain Eukaryota; kingdom Viridiplantae; phylum Streptophyta; class Magnoliopsida; order Poales; family Poaceae; genus Elymus; species Elymus sibiricus. The sequence goes on from CM077669.1 coordinate 359,949,526, forward strand.
CTTTCCGATGAAAGCATGTGCCTTGCCAGATGAACTCTTCTTGTGTGATGAAGGCTTTGCGTACTTCTTCTTCTTCTTGTAATCGGAGTCATAGTCCTTGCTGTTCTTCTTGGATTCCTTCTCCCATCGAGGACAATCAGCGATGAAATGGCCAACTTTCTTGCACTCGTGACAGGTTTGCTTCTTGCTGTCTCTTGAAGACATTTCACCAGACCTCTTGGAATCACGCTTTGAAGATTTTGCATAGCGCTTTGACTTGGCAAACTTTCGAAACTTCCTGACAAGCAGAGCGAGTTCTTTTCGAAAGTCTTCAGCACCATCAGAACTGCATTCAGAGTTGTCTAGGGATAACGACACAGCCTTGGCCTTCAAGGCACGGGAACGACTGTAACTGGGCCCGTAGATATCCCTCTTCTCAGCTTGTTGGAACTCATGTGTGTTCAATCTCTCGAGGATATCAGCGGGATCCAAACTCTTGAAGTCAGGGCGCCCTTGGATCATGAGTGCAAGAGTATCAAAGGAACTATCAAGTGATCTGAGTAGCTTCTTCATGACTTCATGTTTGGTGATATCAGTGGCACCAAGTGCATTCAGCTCATTTGAGATGTCGGTGAGCTGAACGTTTTCGTTGTCGAGTCTCTTGAAGCGGTTGAACAGGTTGCGAAGCACATCAACATGAGAGTCTCTTTGAGATGAGACACCTTCATTCACTTTGGACAGCCATTCCCAGATTTGCTTAGCAGTGTTAAGTGCACTCACACGACCATACTGTCCTTTGGTCAGATGACCACATATGATGTTCTTGGAGGTGGAGTCGAGTTGTGTGAACCTCTTCACATCAGCAGCAGTAACACCTTCACCAACTACGGGAATGCCCACCATGACGACATACCATAGGTCGTTGCCAATGGCTTCGAGATGCATGCGCATCTTGTTCTTCCTGTAGGGGTAGTCTGTGCCATCGAAGACAGGGCATGCAGCGGAGACCTTGATTATCCCTGCAGTCGACATAGCTAAAACTCCACGGTGGTTAAACCGAAACACAGAACAAGGGAGTACCTCGCTCTGATACCAATTGAACGTGCTAGTTATCAACTAGAGGGGGGGGGGGGGGTGAATCGGCGATTTTTATGAAAGTCTTCGAAACAATAAATGTATTCGAATAGTGCGGAAATGTAAACAGGACCACGTAGGGATACAATCAAGAATCTAATCAAGGCATGCAATGCAGTGAAGACATACAGGCAAGTTGAGCATCTATCATGCACACTAAGATGAGTCAAAGACAAACTTAGATAGAATGAAGATAAGCATCAGATATGAATGTCTTCAGAATAAGTCTTCTACCTATGAACAAGCAAAGGCTTCACGACACAGAACATGAATGTAAGAAAGTGAAGGATAGAACTAGTTGCTTGACGAAGACACATGATTTGTTGGACCAGTTCCAATTGCTGTGACAACTGTACGTCTAGTTAGGGAGGCCGAGATTGAACTCAGAAGACCTCGTCTTCACCTTATTCCCCTTGATCCGAAGTCACTTAGACAACGCCCAATCACTCTGGTAAGTCTTCAGGGGAGACTTCCGAAACCCGTACAAACTTGGTCACTCGGCGATCCACAATGACTCTTGGATTGCTGTAGACCCAGATGCCTAACCGTCTGGAAGATCACAGTCTTCAAGTGTAATAAGTCTTCAGTTCTCTCAGAACAGAATGACTTCGGTGATGCTCAAACACTCTAGCTCTAGGTGTTTAGGTGTATCCTCGCAGGATGTGTCTCTCTCAATGTCTTCGAGGTGGGTTGCTCCAAAACGACAACAGCCGTATCTCTCTCTGAGCAGCCACCTTCTTATGGTGGAGGGGGTGGGCTATTTATAGCCAGCGGGCAACCCGACTTGATATGACCGAAATGACCCTGGGTCAATGGTCAACCGACACGTGTCACAACGGTCGGATTTCAAACACACGCGGCAGCTTTACTTGGGCTACAAGTAAAGCTGACTCAACCAACTCTGGAAGTGATTTCCTCTCATTGTTTTCACTCGAAGACATAGGTATGGGTTGAGCATCACGTCAGCATCTGACTTCGATCACAACGACCCCACTTAACAGTACGGTGGTTCCTATGACTCAGGAAAGAAGAAACAAAACTACCAAAAGACTTCGTCTTCATGTTTCATTGTCTTCGGACGAAAGTCTTCGTCTACCACCAATGGCTTCAGCCGTCATCAATGTCTTCGGACATTTTTGGGGGTCGTCTTCGACGGCTAAACCGAAACTCCAGGGACTTCTCTCTGTGTTAACCTGTGAACTCTCACAAACACATTAGTCCCTCAACCACGTTTGTCTTCAATACTCCAAAACCAAACAAGGGTGGCACTAGATGCACTTACAATCTGCCCCTTTTTGGTGATTGATGACAAACTGGTTGAAGTTTTCAACGGGGATAAAAATATGCGAAGATAAGGTTTTGAAGATTTTGATTACAAGATATAGAGAGTTCCCCCTGAAGATGTGCATATGAATTTTTTGCTTTGAATGCAAGTGCACATGGCAGGTTGTAGTTTGTGGAGATCTCCCGCTATACCTTGTAATCCAATCACTGTGCATCAATAGATATGTCGAAGATAATGAAATGCATAATGAAAAATGGGCGTCTGCAAAATGATTTCAAGCGCATAAAATAACTTGAAGAAGCGCCAAAGAGTACGGTAAACATGAAGTGCAGACGTCCATCAGGACTTAAGTTTTACAACCCAAAGCAGCAAATGTTCACAAACGAGAGTTGTAAACTTCAGCAAAAATAACACACAACCCTTATTAGTAGACCCGCTTGAAGACTATCATCCAATGCTTCTCCCCCTTTTCCATCGAATGACCAAAAAGTGATGAAGACATTGAAGAGCTAAACGTTCCCAGCAGGTGTCGATGAAGACGGTGCAGCAGGGTCGCGGGGAGCTGGTGCAGTGGAGCGACGCCGAGTCGATGGAGGCAGAGAGGTGGCATCATTAGCTTCATCAGCGAGCCTGACGTTGGCGGATGGGGCTGAAGAAGAGTAATCACTGTCTTCGAGGGATGGAGTCTTGCGCCATTTCTCCGCACTGGGAGGTGGTGCACCAAATCTGTAGTGGGGGTGAAAGCCATCTTCTCGAAGCTCATCTTTAGGAGCCAGCATAGTTAAAGTCCTCCATGAGCGGCGACTAGTTTCATAAGCCACAAAGGCATTCTTGGTGGCGAGGTTGCGAACATGATTGAAATCTTGCATCATGGCATGCATCTGGCGCCGAGTCCACTCATGGTGCTTGTCTTGCCTTTGAATCAGTGAAACAAGAATTTCACGATCACTGAGGGCACGCTCTCTCCTTGGCAGGCGTTGGCGAGGCAGAGTGCTAGTAGTGGCTTCGGTGTTGGTAGCACCGGATCTTGGCTGGTGAAATGCACTAATAAGTCTTGCCCTTGATGGATAAGAAGGAATGTGAATACCTTCAATATTAGCAGTGCCACTAGTGCCTTCGACAATAGGATTCTTGCTCTTGGATGGATATAGATCTTCTGGCACAACTTCAATATCTGGAAGATAAACGCCATGGTTGCGAGCAGAAGGAAGAAACCTGGTGTTGGTTCTGTACTTGATGAAGCGCATGATCCATGGAGCATATATCTTCGCCTCGAGGACATTGAAACCATGAGTAGCAAGGTTGCGAAGAAATAAGTCTTGAAGATTGAACCTGATGCCATATACAATGTTGTAGAGCAATGTCTTCGTGTTTGGTTGGTGGCATTACCCACCGTATAAGAATGTTTGACTCAGACACGGCGCACAATTATCGTGGCGCTCTAAAGTCATATTCTTCGTTAATGTATTCACACTCAGATTGTAAGTCTTCATGAGTTGAAGACATACATTACTTCGTGTGTTGTGCATCAAAGTCGCTAACATGCATAAGCGTTAGGATGTATTCCCATTCAACAGACATACGTTACTTCGTGTGTTGTGCATCAAAGTCATCAACATGCATACGGTTCTTTAATTTCTTCTTAAATAGGGGGATGATATTTAAACCACTTCTCCTTAGGGAGGTCAACGTGAGAAGCAAATGCTTCGCAGAAAGAGGCTACTATCTCAGAGTCAAGTCCATATTTAGTGCTAAACTTGCAAAAAGTATCGGTATTCATAAAAGATTTAACACAATCAAACTCAAGCTTTATACCTGACTCATTATCTTCGTCGAGTTCCCAATCTTCAGAGTTGCATTTAATTCTTTCTAAAAGATCCCACTTGAATTCAATAGTCTTCTTCATATAAGAACCAACACAAGAAGTATCGAGCATGGATTGATCATTATGAGAAAGCCGAGCACAAAAATTCTGAATGATAACTTCTCTCGGAATGTCATGAATGGGGCATGAATATAACATTGACTTAAGCCTCCCCCAAGCTAGAGCGATGCTTTCTCCTTCACGAGGCCAAAAATTTTATATATAATTCCGATCACGATGAACTAGATGCATGGGATAAAACTTTTGGTGGAATTCCAATTGCAAACGATTCCAGTTCCATGATCCAAGATCATCACATAGCCTATACCATGTCAATGCATTTCCCTTCAAAGATAAAGGGAAACCTTCTTTTTAACTTCATCTCCGGGTAAACCTGCAAGCTTAAATAATACACAAATTTCGTTCACATATAATAGGTGCATATCAGGATGTTCAGTTCCATCTCCTACATAAGGTTTAGCAAGCAGTTGTTCTACCATACCCGAAGGAATTTCATAACCAATATTTTCAGTAGGTGCAGTAGGTTGAGGGGCAACTAATTGTAGTTCCGGTCGAGGTGAAGATACCCCGAACAAACCCCTCAAAGGATTCTTTTCCATAGTAGCAAGTAGCAATAAATTACAGCACGTAGTATAAGTTTTTCCTTACCGATTTCCACTTACCAAGAACGCTTCAATCCCCGGCAACGGCGCTAGAAAAGAGTCTTGATGAGCCACAAGTATAGGGGATCAATCGTAGTCCTTTCGATAAGTATGAGTGTCGAACACAACGAGGAGCAGAAGGAAATGACAAGTGGTTTTCAGCAAGGTAATTTCTGCAAGCACTGAAATTGTAGGTAACAGATAGTTTGATAGCAAGATAATTGGTAACGAGCAAGTAACGGTAACGGTAAATAAAGTGCAGCAAGGTAGCCCAATCCTTTTGTTGCAAAGGACAGGCCAGAACAGGTTCTAGTAATAGGCAAAGTGTTCTTGAGGGTACACGGGAATTTCGTCTAGTCACTTTTATCATGTTGGTTTGATTCGTGTTCGCTACATTGATAATTTGATATGTGGGTGGACCGGTGCTTGGGTGCTGTTCTTACTTTAACAACCTCCCACTTATGATTAACCCCCTCGCAAGCATCCGCAACTACGAGAAAAGTATTAAGATATAATATAACCATAGCATTAAACGTTTGGATCCAAATCATCCCCTTACGAAGTAGCGCATAAACTAGGGTTTAAGTTTCTGTCACTCTAGCAACCCATCATCTAATAACTAATCCACAATGCATTCCCTTAGGCCCATGAATGGTGAAGTGTCATGTAGTCGACGTTCACATGACACCACTAAGGGAATCACAACATACATACCATCAAATTATCAAACACATATCAAATTCACATGATTACTTGCTACATGACTTCTCCCGTGACCTCAAGAACAAAGGTAACTACTCACAAATAATAATCATGCTCAAGATCAGAGGGGTATTGAATAGCATAATGGATCTGAACATATAATATTCCACCAAATAAACCATATAGTAATCAACTACGCATGGTAATCAACACTACTAGTCACCCACAGGTACCAATCTGAGGTTCCGGTACAAAGATTGAACACAAGAGATGAACTAGGGTTTGAGAGGAGATGTTGCTATTGAAGATGTTGATGAAGATTGGCCTCCCAAAGATGAGAGGGGTGTTGGTGATGACGATGGCTTCGATTTCCTCCTTCGGGAGGGAAGTTCCCCCGGCGGAATATCTCCGCCGGAGGGCAAAAGTGCTCCTGCCCAAGTTCCGCCTCGAGGCGGCGGCGCTTCGTCCCGAAAGTCCTGCTCTGATTTTTTCTAGGTCAAATGTGACTATATACCAGAAGATGGGCATCGGAGGTGGGCCGAGGAGGCCACAACCCATCAGGGCGTGCCCAGGGGGGCCTGGCGCGCCCTGGTGGGTTGTGCCCACCAGGTTTGCCCCCTCCGGTAGTTTTTTGCTCCAGTATTTTTTATTTAATCCAAAAATAATCTCCGTAAAATTTCAACTTCATTGGAGTTGTGCAGAATAGGTATCTGTGATGTGCTTTTTTCAGGTCCAGAATTCCAGCTGCCGGTATTCTCTCTTTTTGTGTAAACCTTGCATATTATGAGAGAAAAGGCATTAGAATCACTCCTTAAAGCATTATTATTCGACAAATCATAATAAATAACAGTAGGAAATCATGATGCAAAATGGACGTATCATGATTCGACCCTCAAAGTCCCAACGTTGGACCCTTGAAGTTGAGAACATGCTCCTCTGCACGCTCTGTTTCAACATCATCTTGGTCATCATATGACGAAGACAAACCCATGAACTCAGTGTAGATGTACTCCTCGTCTGAATCAGTCACATTTGCTTTAAAGTAAACAACGAACTCGTCGAAAAAGACACTGGCATTTGATCAAATAGTTACGTGCTCAGTCCCCGCCATTGACGGCGTCGGCATGGGCGGGTGGTTCCTAGGCGGCAGGCAGATATGAGGGGTGCGGCAGCGTTAACCGAGAGGCGGCTCGGTGGAGCGACGGAGGTCATACAAGGCTTCTACGACATCCGGGGGTTAATACGATAACGGTGAGCTCCGTGAGCGGAGATAGGAGCATAATTGCCAAAAAATGGTATTGTGATACTTGGCATTGTGCCAATTATTGGCTACTAATTGTTTGGTTATCAAGATGTCACACCTATCTCACATAAAATTGCCAGATAAGTCTTGGTATTGCCAATATTTGACAGTGTCAACATTCGGCTAGCCAAATATTAGCAGCAAACCAATCGTGGTGCTCAGAGAGCGGAGGAGAGTTTTTTTCCAACCGGTCTCACACCCCTTTCCATTAATCACTTAACGGAAATACATCAGTGTCATGTCTTTAGAACTATCCAACCACACAAAAGATTGAATCAAAAGCTAACAGGAGACTGAAAGGGGAGAGCGAGCTGGAGCATCGACAGGAAACCCACTATAATGCCTCTAGAACGAAGCACCCACTATGGGGCAAAAACCTGCCGACACTAACCATCTAGCATCTAAGAGGAAGTACTAATAGATAAGACCATCACATGACATGGAACTAATCAACAACCCAAAAGGAACCGCAAAAGCTCAGCAGGCATCAAACCCCCAGTGAGGAACCAATTGAAGAAGACAAGTCGACCAATCATCACCCAAACCGAGCTCCGGCGACATGGTCCAGCGCAATTCTGTCTCGAGTCCGACCAGCCGGAGACGTCGCCACCCGAACCATCATCTTCATGCCCGCCTGGATCTTTGCCTTGTCATTTTCCTTCAATAGCCCTAACCAATACATCATGAAAGAGGAAGCAGTGAAAACATCTCTAAGGGTGTGTGACAACATGCTTATCGGAGGTAACTTTGTTGCGAGTGCACCAAATACTCCAACATATAGCAGCCAATATCATCATATAAAACTTACTCGCTCCAGGGAGATATCTGTATAACCAAGCCAAGGATTTCCATAAAGACTCGGGGAAGCATGATGCACCTAAAGCTAACCCAAAAGCCCCTGAAACAGAACGAGAAAAAGTGCATTCGAAAAACAAATGCCCAGCGGTTTCCACATTCTGACAGAAAGAACAAGAGGGATTCCCAGGCCAATTTCTTCTCCGCAAATTATCCCTAGTAAGAACAACATTTTGAAAAAGTTGCCAAAGGAAGATTTTAATCTTTAAAGTAATTTTTGCTTTCAAGATCTTTTTCCAACCATTCATACACAGACTTAGTTGAAAAAGTCTTGTTAGGTGTAAACCTCAACACCACATTATTAGGAGGGCTAGATAGAGACAAGTTCCTAGCATCATTCACAATACCCTCGGACTGCGAGGTCAACTCGCCAAACAAAGTGCGCCTGAAACTTATCACATAACCTTTGTTAACAAAGAATGCAAGACTGCAGTCTTGTTCATTGCAAATATCAAAAAGAGTAGGAAAACTATCTCTAAGAGGCACATTTATTAGCCAGGGATCATGCCAAAGCCTAGTAAGCTCCCCGTTATTGGTTTTAATCTCCCTACCAGCCATATACACGTCCTTGACTTTCGTAATAGCTTTCCAGCAGGGTGAATCATTAAAACGAGTCTGCACATTAGCAACAGTTTTCCGCGCCAGATATCGAGCACGAACAATTTGTTGCCAAAGGCCATCCCCAGTCTCAAGTTTCCACCACCATTTCACAAACAAGTTGACATTCTGTTTGTGAAGATCTTTAATGCCCATACCCCCAATTTTCTTAGAACGACACACCCTGGTCTATTTGATCATATGATATATATGCACGTTTTTTCCTCCCCTTCCTCCAAAAGAACCGTATACGATGGGCATTCATTTTTTCAATAAAGGTATTGTTTAAGAGGAACATAGACATGAAATACGACGGAATACCATCCAAGCTGGAGTTTAAAAGGATAGCTCTAGCACTGGAGGAAGCCGAATAACCCATCCAAGCCGCTAAGCGTCTAACCAACTTAGCATCAAGGAAATCGCAATCAATCGTATTAAGCGTTGCGTAAGTCACCGGAACCCCCAAGTATCTCATGGGGAGTTTGCCAACTTGAAAGCCAAACATCTCAACATACATCTGATCAACGTTGTTATCCCCCCCCCCCAATAGTGAAAACTTCACTTTTATCAAAGTTTATTTTCAAACCTGACATTAACTCGAACAAATACAAGAGGAGCTTAACGTTCAGTGCTTTCTCCCTATCGTGGGAAAACACAGGACCGTATTGTCCGCATAGTGAAGGATACCTACACCCCCATAAATGAGATTCGGGGCCAGCCCTTGGAACAAATTGTTTTGCACGACAGCTAAGACCATCTTCGTAAGACACTCAACAGCTAGGTTAAACAGGAAAGGTGAAAAAGGATCACCGTGGTGAACCCTTTGGCACTTTGTATATAAGGGTCAAGCTCATCATTAATTTTGACACTGACCGTGCCATTACGGAGAATCTGGGACACACAACTACAACATTTATTGTTAACCCGTGCTTAACATGACAATCAAGGAGGAAGTCCCAATTGACTTTGTCATATGCTTTCTCGAAATCGAGTTTAAGGATAACCCCAACATGCTTCTTAACATGAGTATAATGCATAATTTCATGTAAAGATAGGACACCATCCATGATTTTCCTACCCTTAATCAACACATTTTGCTGGATACTAAACAATTTGGGGGCATGGACACTCACCCTCCTATCCATAACCTTGGGGATCAACTTATAAGGACGGCACAACAAACAAATAGATATGTACTGCTGAATTTTATTGGCCTCGAAATTTTACGGAGATGGGTAATGATCCCATAGTTTAACCTCTGGACATCTAGCTTTCCTTCATAAAACCATTCAAATAAATGGAATAAATCCACACTAACCACTTCCCAACAATGTTGATAAAATTCAGCACGTATATTGTCCGGGCCAGGGGCATGGTTTGGCTCCATAGTGAACATTGCATCCTTGATTTCCTCTAAGGAGAAAGGTCTAGTGAAGTCCTCATTATCACTAGAGGTTAAGGTTTCCGCACTAGACCACAAAAGCATCAATATTGCACAAATTACCATGAGCAGATCCAAATAGATCTTTATAGAAGTTGGTAGCATGGGATAGGAGGTTTTTTGTCCCTTCAATAATAACATCTCCGCACTCCAGAGAGTGCATAATATTCTTCCTACGCCTCTCGTTTGCCACTTTATGGAAGAAATCAGTATTATTATCACCTTTCAACAACCACCTCTCATGGGGCTTTTGGTGCATATAAAGCTCCTCCTCTTCGTACATTTTGTTAAGCTCCACCAGGATATCAAGTTTTCTGGTGTGGGCTTCTCCGCAAAGATCACTACTCTCCCCAAATAAATCCAGCTCTTGGAGTTCTAATCTGAGGATATTTCTTTTGATTTTGTTATTCCCAAAGATATTGGACCCCCACCCATTAATTTTTTTATTCTCTTCAACTTGATATTGAGAATATCAATAGGATCCTTTGTATAGACAGATTTGGACCAAATATCAGCTACTAGATGAAGGAATTTAGGGTTGCACAACGAGGCAACATCAAACCTAAAACATCTGCTACCTTGGGGCTGCCCCCCATCATGCAACATGGGATTGTGATCAGCGAGTTCTTTTACCAACTTGCGGACAGAAACTAATGGGTATAGGTCCTCCCAATCCGAGGACATGAAAACTCTATCTAATTTCTCCAGAGTAGGATGTTCTTGTTTATTAGACCAAGTAAAACAACCTCCAAACATAAAGATTTCTCTCAGCCCAAGCAAATGAACAATAGAACTAAAGACATCAGAAAAATGAGAGACAAGGGATTGCTTATTTTCTCACCACCGTGCCTTAGAATATTAAAGCCCCCCCCCCCCCCCCCCCCCGCGGATACTACTATCAATCTTACTACAAAAAGAGGACAATTCAGGCGGGAACTCAGGTTTCCTATCATCATGAGCAGCAACATAAACTACAAGCAGATCCCACTTGTAGTTTTTATTTTTGTTGAACAAGTTAATTTGGACGACATATTTACCACAAATGGTACTAATGACATCAAATTTATATAGCCTCAAGCCTCAACCCACATAAGATCCCACTAGATTTGCCCACCAAAGGGACCCATTCCCAATGAAAATTGGACAAAGGGTCAAAATTCCTAAAAAGGGAAGAATGGAATTTCTCCTTCATAGTCTCGTGAAGGCCCAGAAAGTCCACACTGTTGGTATTTATGATGTCCATGAGGCAGAAAGCCATACATTTCTTCCCTACCCCCAACAATTCCAAAAAAATCCTATCATTTATAATGCTCGGGTTTATCCCTCGCTCTTGTTGGTCTGCCAGGATCCAGGGCAGGCCCACCACAATTTTCTTTTTCCTTTTTTGCTTCCTAGTCAAAGGTCTAGAGGAAGATATAGGGGATGATACGACTGCATTTTTCTTCCTAGCCTTTTGTTTCTTCTTACCCCTAGATTGGACAAGTATAAAAAAACCTCATCATCCCCATCACGACCACACCAAGTTAAGGAGAGGGGAGTATTATTGCCCAAACAATCATTAACAAAAAGGTTAACAGGATCATAGTTTTTTTCTTTAAGGATTTGTCTAGATTTCTCTAACTCCTGTAACACATTAATCGTAGCAAAATTGTCATGAGGAATCTCAACACCCATCAAAGAAGCATGCAACATAATGGCAGAATTAGACAACACAAAGAACTGATTGCATATAGGGGGGTCATGCTTACCTTCCACGTTGCATTTCTTCATCCTTCTAGCAGTCATCTCATCCACCCTAGCAAGCTTCTGATATTGATTGCGCGTAGTTGTCGCTGCTGGCTCAACAGAATTTTCCTCGCGCATAGGAGACCCATTCGGAGACTCAACAGTGTAAGCATTGTTAGTCGCACCATCAACCACAGATCTCTCCTCGAGTTTCACAACTTGGGGTAGGGCAGACCACACAACATAGTCTGATAAAGGAGACAGAGTACACACACCAATGTTATCATAGTTACCCAAGAAAGTAGGCAAAGGAGGAATAGAAGTAACAACCCAGACACCTCATTTTTCTGTTTCCATAATGGTAGGAGAAGCGCACGAGGATGTGATTACTTCCATTCCCTGGATGTAAACGTCAGATTTAGCATCAACCCCCGGCGAGCTCTGATCAGACAACCCTCGACGACAGGGAAATTCATGTCCCACCGGTGACACACTTGGTCGCCATCGTCGAGTGCCCGGCCGGAAGTATGCCCCCTCAACCATCGGAGTTAAGGACGGTTTACATCCCGGTCTCTGACCACCTGGATCCCTCTCACAGTCCGGAATCCGGACTTCGCCCCGATAAAGATTCGGGATCAGTGGCCGATCTAGCACTTGACCTGGAGTTCGTGCAGCAAGGCCCCGCTGATACTACGCACACCAAACCCTCCGTGCCACACCCATAATGGCACTAACAAGGCCGTCAAGATTTCGGACTCGCATCTTATGGGAGCACGGAATTTTTCTCCACCTACCGCCCAAATCGAGCATTCCCCAAGAGCAGGAGAGCCCGGCACATTGGGCTTACGGGAAGTCAAACAACAGCCAGGTGAATCGGTCCATCATTTTTGGGCCAGATTCCTCCTTAACAAAGACATGATGAAGGGCTGTAGCGGCCAGGAGATGATAGCAACCTTCCGGCATAATTGCCATGATGAAGGAATTCTCAACGCCCTCGCCCGTCGCCGTGTTCAAAACTTCTCCGAGTTGTCAGACCTGGTGCGAAAGTATTGTGCCATGGAAAACAGGTGGAAAGCACAACAATTGTGCATGGAGCCAGTCCATGCCGAAAAACCTAGAGGAGTTCGGAAGAGGCTCGTACCCCCACGACGGCCGGCCAAACACGAGCCCACCGAGAAAAAGAATAAACACCTTACAAAAGAAAGAACCGTCCTTGATGGACTATTGGACAAGCCATGCCCCATACACTCCGTCTTGCTAAACACGAGCCCAACTCATGGCCTTCGAGCTTGCTGGGTCGTTAGGCAAGTCGCAAAGAGCGAGCGGCCATCCTTGAGGCCTCACCCCTAGGCAGACGTTCAGCAACGCCACCCGAAAACAACGCCGAGGTCCTAACGATCTACGAGACGTTTTCCTCCAAAAACCAGAGGAAGAGAGCTCTTCGAGAACTCGATCAAATACACCAGGTGGCAGTGACAAATTCATGGAGAGACACACAGATCACTTTCGGTGAGGATGACCAACCGATAACCCGCACAGAGTGAGCACCTGCCGCCCTGGTCCTCAACCCCATAGTAGATGGCTTCAGGTTGCACAAGGTGCTAATGGACGGTGGCAGTGGTCTAAACCTCATTTACGAGGATACCTTGGACAAGATGCAGTTCAATAGATCTCGAATTGAACAAAGCAACACAACTTTTCGAGGAATCATCCCCGGGAAAGAGGCACATTGATGCGGAGCATCCCATGATCACCCCTATGGACCCATCACCAATACCTCAAGCTATGACGAGAGCCCGTGCACGTTCCATTGCAAATGAGGTGACATCTCTCCTATATGATTCTCCCTTTGATGTTCATGGAACTTGGATGCTACCTCAAGCGGAGACTCTTTGCATGCTCAGGTACAATGAAGATGGTCTAGGAGATGCTCGGAGTGAAGTCCAAGTCCCTATGAAGATGGATCCGAAGACGCATGTACGAGAGGACCAAAAGAAGGCCAAGTCACCTCCTAGGACACGGACATCCGGCCACCAGCCCGGACATCCGGCCCTTGGGAACTCCACCAGCGCCAAGGCAAAGCTACAGGCACCGGACATCTGGCCCCAGCCCGGACATCCGGCCAGCCCCTGGATTTCCGGCCCTCGCCCCCGGATTCCCGGCCCAACGAAGCCAGAACCGAGCGGAATCCAGCCCATCCAGCCCGGACATCCGCCCCCAAGCCCAGACATCTGGCCAACCACTGAAGCCCCGGACATCCGGCCCCCTGGCCCGGACATCCGGCCCCTGTGAGGGCAGACTCGGGTCCAAGTGGCCAAGTACCCTCTCCTTCGCCCTCTTTCCCCTAGCACTATATAATAGACTCCTCCACCCCAAGTTAGGGTTAGCTATTGTTTGGCAAAGACCTCTTGTTAAGCATAGCTCCATCACTTCCTTCTCCCTAGGAGATTACCCTCCATTAAGAGAAGATCCAAGCGATGCCAAGGCCCTTCTAAGGGAAGATCCCCACGGGATTCAAGACCTCCTCCTTCGGAGCGAGGAGACTATCGTTACTTGTATCCTTTTGTTGATTGTGGACCGTGTTACCCGTGTACTCGTGTGATTCTAGTGGATGTGTGATTGAAGGTTGTCCTTGAGTGTTTGTTTTCCTCTCGTGTTCCTCTTGTGTTCTTCGTGTTCCTCGTGAGATCCCCTCCAATTCGTGAAAGATTGACGCACACGGGCATGCCCCGTATCATATTGGTATCAAGAGCCAAGGTTTCTCACGAATTTGGAGTCTCCCCATTCGTTTTCTAGCCAATTTTGTTTTGTTTTGACCTAATTTCGAAAATCCCCACAAAAATAGCCCTACCAAATTTCTTGGATTCGTTTGATTTGAGGAGATTTTGTTGATTTTGATCTGTGGATTTCGTTGTGGACAGGTAGATCTAGCTTTTCCCCACCACCCCCATCATTTTCTTCCGTCAAATCGCTCCAATTTTGCCAAAAAAAATTCGTGTTCATCCTCTAGTTCGTAGGGATCCTGACATTGGATCTGGATTCGGGAGGCCTGGACATCCGGCCCGTACCCAGGACATCCGGCCCGCCGGATATCCGGCCCAAGCAGCCCCTGGAGAACAACAAAGCTGTTTTGCCTCCGATTTTGACAGATTTTGTTCTTTTCCTCCTTTTCTTCTGCAACTTTCCGCCATTTCTTCCGCAACCCATTTGCATTTGAGATTTTGAGGAGCGAGCACCGCCACTTCCTAAGGTGTTTCGGCTAATTAGGGGTGGTTCTTCACCGACATCGCCGCTCATCATCACTCCGGATCATCGCCAACCAACTCTTCATTGACACCTCACCGTAAGCAAGGACGGTAACCGTGACGACACTCTTGACCATTTACCCTTGCCATTGATTTGTTACCCCGAGCCTATTTGAGTTACTTGCCTATCGAGACTAGCCATTGAGTATTGCCGGGCTACGCTACTTGTGCACTTTAGTGATACATACTCCTCATAGCTTCATTTGCGTGCATATATCTTAGTATCATCTTTTGTGTTACAACATAGTACCCGCATACATAATTGCTATCTTGGTGTGCACGTCCCGCATTGTGACCATACAAAACGTCATTGCAAAAGAAAAGAGAAGCAAAGCTTTTAAGCAAAAGCATACGAGCAAAAGAGCAATAGCATCGCAAGATTCGCATAGCATACTTGATCATCTTGGATCACTTGAGCGAGTGACACGTGCCACATACACACATAGCAAGTTGGACATAGGAAGGCGACACGTTTGGTTCATTTTAGGGTGTGCTCAAGTGCGTATCATGCCCATTGGAGCAATCATGCTACCGTCTCTCTAGTGTTGTGCAACGAGAGCATTTTCCGTGAATTCCACATTTTGGCTCATCCTTGGTTGCATGACCCCAATTTTCTTCCGTGAGTGTGTTCCCGTGTATACCCATTGCTATTGATCTACATTGTCTCATTTGCGATTTCTACGAATCTCTTTCAACATTATTGAATCTTATCTTTCGAATTGCTTGAACTTTGTGCCACTATCCTAACCAAGCTACTCCATAAGCCTTATTTGTGTAGGTGTGAGAAGGACGATCTTCGGTACCAATTCTACTATTTCCATACTTGCACATTGAGTGATCTTGATCCACTTTCAACTTTTGGAACGGTAATTGGTATTGTCTTCTCACTCTTCCACTTATATATTCTTGAGTGCTATGGATAGGAACATTATGTCGAACCCGGCCTTCAAGGAGAATGAAGACAACGTGAACAACCACGTCACCAAGTTGCACTTCTTCGGCGCACACAAGGCAATTACTCAAGCTCAAGATGTCTTGCATGACCGCATCGACCAACTCACCTCCAACTTGCGCGAATCCAAAATGCGCACAAGGGAATACCTCGACACCAAGCTCTCAAGCCAAATGGAGGAGCTCCGGTCCTTGATGGTCACTCGCGCACCTTCCTCATCTACATCGACAAGGAGTCGTCACACAAGTCGCAACTCAACGACGTACTATTCCGACGCAAGTCCACAATCGCGTCATCATCATCGTGACGAACACTCCAGCCCAAGTTCTCCACAAGGTCGTCACCGCCAAGACAATCCATTTCATGGCAATGGATTACAAGATCGCGTCCGCGCTCGAGAACGCCGCCGATAACAAGATCAAGATGTATTGGAACAAGAACAACTACGCCAAGATCAAGAACAACGACGCTGAGAAGAAGAACAACATCGTCGTCACAAACGAGCGCTAGAAGCACATCGCACTTTACAAGAAGCTACTCGCGCCTTGGAGGAGCGCAACCGCCAAGCTCATCACGAGCAAGAAGCACTTCGCCAAGCACAACAAGAAGAACTTCGTCGACAACGACAAGAAGAAGCCAATCGCCAAGAGGAGCACCAAGAAAGGCGCAACCGAGTGCGTCCACCTCGTCGCCGTCCTCAAGATCATCGCGCCGAACCCGACCATGAAGATGAGCAAGGACAAGATCAATGTCAACACGCTCAAGGCGATGACAATGAGGATCCACATCCAAGACAAGGATTTCGACATCACCACCACAATGATGAACAACGCTTCGGCAAGCTCAAGTTCACAATGCCAAAGTTTTCCGGAAGCAATGATCCTGAAGACTACTTGTCATGGGCCCTCAAGGTTGACAAGATCTTTCGCCTCCACAACTATGATGAAGAGAAGAAAATCGCCATGGCTTCTCTTGAGTTCCAAGACTATGTCCTTATTTGGTGGGAACAAGTGATTGAGCAAAGAAGGGAGAGAGGTGAACCTCCTATCACCACTTGGGCCCAAATGAAGGATCTCATGCGAGCTCGTTTTGTGCCTACACATTACAACCGAGATCTCTTCAAGAAGCTCCAACAACTCAAGCAAGGAACCATGTCGGTAGAAGAGTACTACCAAGAGATGGAGATTGCTATGATCCGAGCCAATGTCAAGGAAGATGACGAGCAAACAATGGCACACTTCTTGAATGGCCTCAACTACCAAGTCAAGAAAATTGCCGATTTTCAACCATACTCCAACCTTCTAGAGCTTGTGCATCAAGCAACCAAGGCGGAATGGCAAGTGCAAGATGACTACAAGTACTCCAAGTTCTCCTACAAGACCTACGACTCTAGTGCTCAAGCTACTACAACAACGACTACTTCAACTACGAAATCTACAACTCCGACCGGTGACAAGTCAAGTTACAAGGACAAGACGACTTCGGCAAGCCGACCAACCTCAAGCACCTACAAGCCGATAGCTTCATCCTCTACCCCAAAACCAGATACTACCGCCAAGACAAGCTCCATCAAGTGTTTCACGTGCCAAGGCCAAGGCCACAAGACCTTCGAATGTCCAACCAAACACAACATGATCCTCCTCGACAATGGCACCTATGTCTCTATGAGTGACGACGAGATGCAAGCTTTGGAGCAAGTGGCCATACACCGCCAAGTAAATGAAGATGAAGATTCGCAAATCTTTTGCGACAACGATTCGAGCCCAGCTCTCGTTGTCTCCAAAATTTTGATGCTCCAACAACAAGAAGACGAGGACCAACGTTCCCACATCTTCCACACCAAGGCGGACATCCAAGGAAAATCCGTCAAGATCATCATAGACGGCGGGAGTTGCCACAACTTGGCAAGTGAAGACCTTTGTTCCAAGCTACAATTGGTCAAGAAAAAGTACCCTCGCCCCTACAAGGTCCAATGGCTCAGTGATTCCGGAACCCTCCAAGTTGATCACACCGTGGAAGTTTCTTTCAAGATAGGCGCTTATGAAGACACTTTGGAGTGTGATGTGGTTCCAATGTCCGTTTTCCACCTCCTACTTGGTAGACCATGGCAATACGACCGTGGCGTCACACACAACGGTCGGACAAATCAATATAGCTTCAAGATGAAGGGCAAGCAATATGTACTCCGACCAATGACTCCAAGTCAAGTCATCGCCGACAAACAAGCTTCATCCCATCGTGGAGATAAAAGTGAGAGAGTGATCCACCTCAAAGAGAGTGAGTGCCACAAGCCAAAAATGAGTGAATCCACGATGAGGGACATGAGAGATATAGTTCTTTTAGCCACCAAAAGAGATTTGAGGGATGTGAGTGAGAGCCCATCGACCCTTCTTCACTATGTACTTGTGTGCAAAGATGATGTCGTTCGGACTAACCCCTCACAACATCTAAGTTGTTGCATGAATTCCAAGATGTTTTCCCCGATGAGCTACCTCCGGAATTACCACCAAAACGAGGAATCGAACACCGCATCGACCTCATCCCCGGAGCACCGCTTCCTAACAAGGCTCCCTACCGCGTCAACCCCGAAGAAACAAAGGAAATACAAAGGCAAGTCCAAAAACTCCTAGATAAAGGGAATGTACGCGAGAGTTTGAGTCCTTGTGCGGTCCCGGTCATACTTGTGCCTAAGCAAGATGGTAGTATGCGCATGTGTTCCGATTGTCGTCCTATCAATGCTATCACCATTCGATACCGTCACCCCATTCCACGCCTAGACGATATGCTTGATGAACTTAGTGGTGTCACTATATTTTCTAAGATTGACTTAAAAAGTGGTTACTACCAAATTCGCATACAAGAGGGTGACGAGTGGAAAACCGCATTCAAGACTAAATTTGGTCTCTATGAATGGTTGTTTATGCCCATGGGCTTATCCGAAGCACCGTGTACTTTCATGCGTGTTATGCACTATGTGTTGCGACCACTCATTGGATACTGTGTTGTGGTATACTTTGATGACATTCTTGTCTTTAGCAAGTCTCTTGAGGAGCATGCTACACATGTTCGTGATGTTTTGCAAATCCTTCGGAAAGAACAACTCTATGCAAACATTGAGAAATGCACATTTGGTGTTGAGAAGGTAGTTTTCCTAGGTTTTGTAGTATCTTCTAAGGGCATTCATGTAGATGAAACTAAGATTGATGCTATTAAAACTTGGCCCACACCAATGAATTTGCAACAAGTGCGTAGTTTTTTAGGACTAGCCGGTTTCTATCGCCGTTTTGTGAAAGACTTTAGCACTATTACCTCACCTCTTCATGCTTTGAGCAAGAAGAACGCACCATTCATTTGGGGTCCTACACAAGACACCGCTTTCCATGAACTTAAAAATTTGCTCACACATGCACCTTTGCTTGCTTTGCCCAACTTTGATAAAACATTTGAAGTGCATTGTGATGCTAGTGGTAATGGGATAAGTGGTGTGCTTATGCAAGAAAAGCGTCCTATCGCGTACTTTAGCGAGAAACTATCCGGCGCTCAACTTAATTACCCCATATATGACAAATAATTGTATGCTTTGGTGAGAGTTTTGCATGTGTGGGAACACTATTTGTGACCTCATGAGTTTGTTATCCATACCGACCATGAAACGCTAAAGTACTTAAAGGGTCAAACCAAGTTGAACAAACGGCATGCTAAATGGAGTGAATTTATTGAGTCCTTCCCTTATGTCATCCAATACATTAAGGGTAAGGAAAACGTTGTGGCGGACACACTTTCCCGCAAATGCATGCTAGTTAATCAACTTGAATTGAATGTTATTGGTTTTGAGCATATCAAAGATTTGTATGAGCATGATGTTTTTTTACTACTCCATATGCTAAATGTCAAGTGAAATCTTGTTGGGAGAACAACTATATGAACGATGGCTATCTTATGCGTGCTAACAAACTTTGTATACCCGAGTCTTCTCTTCGTTTGTTGCTTTTGCAAGAGGTTCATGGTGGAGGACTTATGGGTCATTTTGGACACGACAAGACGTATGCCACACTCTCCAACAAGTATTTTTGGCCCAAGATGTTTCATGATGTTGCACGCTTCACTAACCGGTGCTCGACATGCCGCAAAGCTAAGTCCAAAGCTCAATCCCATGGTCTATATATGCCTCTTCCAATACCGTTCCAACCTTGGGAACACATTAGTATGGACTTTGTGCTTGGCTTGCCACGAACTAAAACTGGCCATGATTCCGTTTTTTGTCGTTGTGGACCGCTTTTCCAAAATGGCTCATTTCATTCCATGTCACAAGACAGACGATGCTTCACATATTGCCAATCTCTTTTGTAGGGACATCTTGCGGCTACATGACGTCCCCAAGACCATTGTCTCGGATCGCGACGTCAAGTTCTTGAGTTACTTTTGGAAGACCCTATGCGCCAAGCTCGGGATCAAGCTTCTTTTCTCTTCGGCATATCATCCTCAAACCGATGGACAAACGGAGGTGACGAACCGTATGCTTTCTACCCCACTTCGCGTGTTGATCAAGAAGAACATCAAGGAATGGGAAGATTGCCTCCCCATCGCCGAGTACGCCTACAACCGCGCAAGTCACTCCACCACCGGCAAGTCTCCATTCGAAGTGGTATACGGCTTCAATCATTTGTCCCCATTGGACATCCTACCTCTACCTCTCCAAGAGCGCGTCAACATGGACGCAAGTGCAAGGGCTAGCTACATCAAGAGGATGCATGAAGATACAAGACGCACGATTGAACGTCAAGTGGAACGCGTCACCAACAAGTTCAACATCAACAAGCACCTCATGGTGTTCAAGCCTAGTGATCTTGTGTGGCTACACCTTCGCAAGGACTGCTTCCCCAACGAACGCAAGTCAAAGCTACTCGCTCGAGCCGACGGCCCCTTCAAGGTGTTGGCACACTACAACAACAATGCCTACAAGATCGACATACCATGCGACAAGTACAACGTGAGTGACACCTTCAACGTCACGGATCTACCCCTTTCCATGGTGATGAAGATCTTGATCCAAGGACGGATCTCTCGCAAGGGGGGGGGGGGAGATGATGCGGAGCATCCCATGATCACCCCCATGGACCCATCACCAATACCTCAAGCTACGAAAGGACCCATGACGAGAGCCCGTGCACGTTCCATTGAAAACGAGGTGACATCTCTCCTATATGATTCTCTCTTTGATGTTCATGGAACTTGGATGCTACCTCAAGCGGAGACTCTTTGCATGCTGAGGTACAATGAAGATGGTCTAGGAGACGCTCGGAGTGAAGTCCAAGTCCCTATGAAGATGGATCCGAAGACGCATGGATGAGAGGACCAAAAGAAGGCCAAGTCACCTCCCAGGCCATAGACATCCGGCCACCAGCCCGGACATCCGGCCCCTGGGAACTCCACCAGCGCCAAGGCAAAGCTACAGGCACCGGACATCCGGCCCCAGCCCGGACATCCGGCCAGCCCCCGGGTTTCCGGCCCTCGCCCCCGGATTTCCGGCCCAACGAAGCCAGAACCGAGCGGAATCCAGCCCCTCCAGCCTAGACATCCGGCCCCCAAGCCCGGACATCCGGCCGACCACTGAAGCCCCGGACATCCGGCCTCCTGGCCCGGACATCCGACCCCTGTGAGGGCAGACTCGGGTCCAAGTGGCCATGTACCCTCTCCTTCGCCCTCTTTCCCCTAGCACTATATAAGAGACTCCTCCACCCCAAGTTAGGGTTAGCTATTGTTTGGCAAAGACCTCTTGTTGAGCATAGCTCCATTACTTCCTTCTCCCTAGGAAATTACCCTCCGTTGAGAGAAGATCCAAGCGATGCCAAGGCCCCTCGAAGGGAAGATCCCCACGGGATTCAAGACCTCCTCCTTCGGAGCGAGGAGACTATCGTTACTTGTATCCTTTTGTTGATTGTGGACCGTGTTACTCGTGTACTTGTGTGATTCTAGTGCATGTGTGATCGAAGGTTGTCCTTGAGTGTTCGTTTTCCTCTCGTGTTCCTCTTGTGTTCTTTGTGTTCCTCGTGAGACCCCCTCCAATTCGTGAAAGATCGAGGCACACGGGCGTGCCCCGTATCACACATTGTACAGGACGAGTCGCCCTCGATGTAGTATTCGGCACCCCTGAGAACTATAGATCTAAAGCACTTATTTTCCATATTGTGCCCTTTCACAGTGGCTATCATGCCCTATTAGGGTGCGATGCCTTCACAAGATTTCAGGCTATACCACATTACGGTTATATGAAGCTCAAAATGCCGGGACCCAATGGTGTGATCACAATTATAAGTGACCCGGATAGAGCCCTTCGAGCTGAAAATAAAACATCATCACTAGCTCTCGAGGCACTAGTTGAGACCCTCGCTGCAGAGGAACTTACCACACTCCGTTCTGTAGTGGATAAGGACGATGTAATCCTCGGCAAAAGGCCAAAATCGACATCCTTCAAACCCGCAGATGAAATCATCAAATTTTAGGTACACCCAACGGACCCCAATAAAACAGCGTCCATCGAAGCTTAGCTGGACCCCACAGTTGATGAAGCACTGCGCACATTTTTGCTTGAAAATTGGGACATGTTCGCCTGGAATCGCTCAGATATGCCAGGAATCCCACGAAGGCTCGCGGAACACAGTCTGAACATAATCGCAGGCTTCAAGCATGTCAAACAGGCTTTACGCCGATTTTCCGAACCCAAGCGTCAAGCTATGGGCGAAGAACTTGCCAAACTACTTGAAGCCGGATTCATTAGAGAAATCAAACACCCCGAGTGGTTGGCAAATCTGGTCATGGTACCGAAGAAAGACAAATCCTGGCGGCTGTGTGTCAATTTCAAAGACCTTAATAAAGCCTGCCCCAAGGATCCTTTCCCCTTACCCTGCATTGACCAGATCATCGATGCCACTGCCGGATACGACTCACTGTGCTTCCTCGACGCCTATTCCGGATACCATCAGATCAAAATGAAGGAGTCCGATCAAGCCGCAACCGCCTTCATCACCCCTATGGTCCATTTTACTTTAACACAATGCCCTTAGGGTTAAAAAACGCAGGCGCCACATACCAACGCATGATTCAGACATGTCTGGAAAAGCAAATCGGCAAAACAGTCGAGGCATATGTGGACGACGTGGTCATTAAGACCAAACATGTCAGCCAGTTGGTAGAGGACCTCAGACAAACCTTCGCTAGTCTGCGGGAATACGATATACGGCTCAACCCGGACAAATGTGTCTTCGGAGTCCCCGCCGGTAAACTACTCGGATTCATTGTCTCCCAAAGAGGAATAGAGGCTAATCCCGCTAAGATCCGAGCCCTATCCCAACTAGCGATCCCAACGGAGCTAAAGCACGTTCAAAGACTGGCGGGCTGCGTGGCGGCTTTGAGCCGCTTTATCTCCCGCCTTGGTGAAAAGGCTCTACCGCTCTACATGCTGCTGAAACGAACCAAAAACTTTGAATGGACCAATGAAGCAACAGCCGCACTGGAGGAAATCAAAACACTGCTGGCCAGCAGCCCATACTAGCAGCCCTTGATGCCGGTGAACCGATGTTACTATACATCTCGGCCACCAACCAGGTCGTCAGTGCGGTTCTCATCGTAGAGCGGGAGGCCGAGGGCCACAAATTTTGGGTCCAGAAGCCAGTCTACTATGTATCGGAAGTGCTTACTCCGTGCAAGTGCAGGTACCCATGTTACCAGAAGATAGCCTATATAGTGTTTATGGCATCACGCAAGCTCAGGCACTATTTTCAAGAGTGTTCGGTCACGGTGGCATCCGAAGCACCCCTGAATGATATAATCAATAACAGGGACACCACCGGCCGCATAGATAAATGGGCCATCGAATTCCTTCCGTTCGAAATCGCTTACAAGCCACATCGAGCTATTAAATCTCAGGTGTTGGCCGATTTTCTTGCCGAATGGACGGAGGCCGAGCTCCCCAGAGAATACATCACATATTCTCATTGGACGATGTACTTCGACGGGTCAAAGACACTTGTCGGACTGGGGGTTGGAGTTATCCTAACATCCCCAACCGGAGACAACATCCGATACGTATTACAGATCATGTACGCCGACTCAAACAATGCGGCCGAATATGAGGCACTGTTGCACGCACTCTGGATGGCGACATCAATGGGCGTACAACGACTCGAAGTACGGGGAGACTCTAATCTCGCCATCTCACAAATCAATGGCGAATTCGATGCTAAGAACCCAAAAATGGCAGCATACAGAAATGCCGTCCTCAAGATATCTGCACGGTTCGAGGGGCTAGAATTCCACCACGTCTCCAAAGACAGCAATCAAGCTGCCGACGTCCTCGCCCGCATGGGTGCTAAGCGCAACCCCATCCCTAAAAACACCTTCCTAGAGAGGCTCTTCAAGCCATCCGTGGTATGGCAGGACGACAGCACGGGCGCTAGAACCAATGGAGCAGAACAGGTCATCCCCCCTATAGTCGAACCTGTTGAGCAAATCATTGGCGGCTCCGCAATTGAAGAAACACCTTCGGCTCACATAGTCATGGCAGTAATCGCACCATGGACCGAGCCCTTCCTTGCCTACCATCTACGTAAAGAACTCCCCGATGACCAGACTGAGGCGAGACGCATAATCCGGCGATCAAAGGCCTACAAGGTCCATGAGGGCGAACTATACAAGAAAAGCATTACTAGGGTCCTCCAGCGGTGCATATCCGAAGAAGAAGGAAGGCAACTTTTGGCCGAGATACATGCAGGCATGGGCGGCCACCATGCAGCAGCGCGTGCCGTGGTAAGCAAGGCCTTTCGAGCCGGGTTCTTCTGGCCCACCGCTCGAGCGGACGCCCACACACTCGTCCAACATTGTGTCGGTTGTCAGCTCTTTGCAAATCAAAGCCACATGCCCCCAATGACTCTTTGGACGATACCAATTAAATGGCCTTTCGCGGTCTGGGGCTTAGATATGGTCGGACCACTTAAAGGGGGGACCAAGAAAAAGAAATATCTACTGGTCATGGTCGACAAGTTCACTAAATGGATCGAAGCAAAGCCAGTAAGTTCAGCTAAGTCTGGGCCGGTCATCGACTTCATATCCGGCATGGGACACCATTATGGTGTCCCACACAGTATAATAACGGACAATGGATCCAACTTCACCGCCCAGGAGGTAAAGGACTGGTGCGCTAACTTGGGCATCAAGCTTGACTATGCCTCGGTATATCATCCGAAGACCAATGGATAGGTCGAACGGGCCAACGACCTCATTATGAGTGGTATCAAACCTTGTCTGGTCCGATCTCTTCACGAATCTGACTGTCATTGGGTGGAGGAGCTCGACTCCGTACTATGGGGTTTGCGCACCACCCCGAATCGATCAACGGGATACACACCGTTTTTTATGGTGTACGGGGCCGAAGCGGTCCTCCCCTGTGATATCATCCATGACGCGCCTAGGGTGCGCATGTACGAAGAAAAAGAGGCCGAGCTAGATCGGCATGACGACCTAGACGCCCTGGAAGGAGAGCGCTATATAGCTCGGGCCTGGTCTACCTTTTATCAACAGCAGGCTCGACGCTACCAAAGCACGGAGGTTCGAGCAAAAGCATACAATGTGGGCGAACTTGTCTTACGGCTCCCAGAAAAGCAGAAGCATAAACTGCACCCCAAGTGGGAGGGCCCCTTCATAATCGATGAATGACGTGGCTTGAGACTGCGTCGGTATTTCCAGAAAGAGGAAGGGATGATGCAGCACAGCTACGGTAAGTATTTCCCTCAGTTGTGAAACCAAGGTTATCGAACCAGTAGGAGAACCACGCAACACTATGTAAATGGTACCTGCACACAAAGAACAAATACTTGCAGCCCGACGCGTAAGAGAGGTTGTCAATCTCTCCACGGTAAAAAGATAGATTATATTGTAATAGATTGGATAGATAGATCGCACAAGAACACAAAATAAAAGAGGCAAATAAAAAGTGCAGCAAGGTATTTTTGGGTTTTTGGAATAATAGATCTGAAAACAAAAAGCGGCAAAAGATAGATCAGAAAGCAATATGTTGAAAGAGTAGACCCGGGGGCCGTAGGTTTCACTAGTGGCTTCTCTCATGAGTATAGCACACGGTGGGTAAACAAATTATTGTTGTGCAATTGATAGAAAGATCAAATAATCATGACGATATCCAAGGTGATCGTCATTATATAGGCATCACGTCCAAGATTAGTAGACCGAAACGATTCTGCATCTACTACTATTACTCCACACATCGACCGCTATCCAGCATGCATCTAGTGCATTAAGTTCGTGGAAAAAACGGAGTAATGCAATAAGAATGGTGACAGGATATAGACAAGATCTATTCATGTAGGAATAGACCCCATCTTGTTATCCTTAATAGCAACGATACATGCGTGCCTCGCTGCCCCTTCTGTCACTAGGAGAGGACACCGCAAGATCGAACCCATGACAAAGCACCTCTTCCCATGGCAAGAAAAATCGATCTAGTTGGCCTAACTAAACCAAAGATTCAAAGAAGAAATATGAGGCTATAAGTAATCATGCATATAAGAGATCAAAGAAGACTCAAATAATATTCATGGATAGAAACTGATCATGAACTCAAAATTCATCGGATGCCAACAAACACACCGCAAAAAGTCATTACATCAAATAGATCTCCAAGAGACCATTGAATTAAGAATCAAAAGAGAGAGAGAGAAAGCCATCTAGCTACTGCCTACAGACCCGTAGGTCTATGGTGGACTACTCACACATCATCGGAGAGGCACCAATGAGGATGATGAACCCCTCTGTGATGGTGTTAGATTGGATCTCGCGGTTCTGGAACTTGCGGCGGCTGGAAGTATTTTTCGTCGACTCCTCTAGTGTTTCTGGAATATTTGGGTATTTATAGACCTCACAGGCGGTGGAGGGGGGTCCTGAGGCCACCACAACCCACCAGGGCACGCCGAAAGCCTTTGGCGCGCCCTGGTGTCTTGTGGCCCCCCTGGGCCTCCTCCCGGGTGCTTCTTTAGCCCACTGGCTTTCTTCTGGTCCAAAATAAATCTCCAAAAAGTTTCATCGTGATTGGACTCCATCTGGTACTGATATTCTGCAAAGTAAAAAACAAGCAAAAAATAGCAACTGGCACTTGGCACTATGTCAATTGGTTAGTCCCAAAAAAAGATATAAAGTTGCTATAAAATGATTGTAAAATATCCAAGAATGATAATATAATAGCATGGAACAATCAAAAATTATAAATACGTTGGAGACGTATCAATGAAGTACTGATAGGAGGAGCTTATCACCTCCGTAACCCGTAGGAGAATCGCCTCGAACCAAACCCATGGAACGCAGCTCGCCTTTGGCGCTTCTACGGCTAGACCAGTGTCGTCACCTTCTCTAAACCTTTGTATTTTTCCCTTCCTTATTTACTTTTATAGGTTTGGTTAGATTTTCCCAGGTTGTGTTCGGCTAAACCGAACTACGTTAAGTTTTCATCGGCATACATTCTCAAATGTCTTACCCGGTAACACCTGGGGGCTTCTTAACGAAGCCAAGCAATATATTTTCTTTTGCATCTATCTGTCTTGTATGCATTCTTCCAGTATCGTTTTTTGCCACTATATGAATCAATTGGACTTAAGATTTAGCCAAGCCGGGTTGCCTTGCTCCTATGCTTACCCTCTACGTTCCCGATTGTTCGGCTAGGGGGTAAAGGGAGCACCTCTGCGATTGTTACGACCGGATTACCCGGATACGTACCTCAGATGGGTGAAGCCGAAGGCTAGCATTCTTAAGAAACAAATTGGTCAGGCACAAAGGAAGTAAATATAATTGGTGGTCTTCACCACAAAAAGGGATCATTCTCCCAAAGTAGCAACTATCTGCATACTACGGGTACACGGTTATGACGTCTACGATCCACGTAGCAACCCGAAGAAAGGAATCCATAGAGGAACTATTTCTTCGGAAGATGTTTCTTACGTTAAACAGTAATATAACATACCTCCCTGCGCGCGTTCTGTCTGTTCGCACCAAATGACCGGATTGCCTAGTTCTCCGAAATGACTTCCTGTTATTGCAGGACACACAGTACGGAACACTCCCCAGCTATTAGCAGGGGAGGCAGAAGCCGATGGCCGGTTAAGACAACGTTTACTGCGTGGATGGAGTTGGTTTGATGTAAAGTACATAACTACATAGAATCAAACACTAGGTTGTCAGTCGAGATGATCTATTATGGCATCCAGGGCGCAGTCCTCTTGTGAAATACGAGCGGCAGGCATCACTTGGTCATAGACCAAGTGAAGAGGTACCTGTTAACCATCCGGCCCTACCGGCCCAACCCGAGCCAAGTGCTCTGGGTTGAGTTTGGTAAAATGGGTCTTAACCATGGCCCACGCCTACCGCGCTCCCTCTCGACAAGCCGAGGTCTTCCATAAGTCAAAACGACTTCGGGCTCCTCTAAATCGATCGGCCAGCTCGGCCATCCCTTCCGGAGGCGTCTCGGTTGGCCAGAGCGCCTTGGTCATGCTCTTCATAGCTTTCTGAGCTCGCTCGTGCACGATGGACATTTCCTTCAACAGGTCCCCTCCGAATGAGCTGGCTTCTTCCTCGGGACGCCCGGTCAGGAGACCTAAGCATGCAATGCGATATGCTTCTTACACTCGACACAATAAAAGTACTTTACGGAATTCTAAGTTAAAGATTCACTTACAGAAGATTCCACCCTTTAATCTCTGGTTCTCTTCGTGGGCTTGCGCCAATTGGGTCTTTAAATTCTCAATTTCTTCGGCTTGTCGTTGGTTTTCCGCCTTGAGCTGGTTCTTCTCCTCATGACTTCGAGTCAATACACGGCGTCCAGCCTCAAACTGAGACTTAGCGTACCTTTGCGATTCTCGAGACGCATCCGAATCCTTTTGCAGATGACCTATGGACTCTGCTGCTATGAAACAATCTTTCGTCAGAAAGGGTGTCCCAACAGCTTTTGCACATAAAACACACTCTTTACTCACCGTGTGCCTCTCTGGCGAACTTTTTCACCTGCTCAAGTTCGGCCTTGATGTCTCGCAACTCTATCTAGCTCAACTCGAGATCTACAGACAACTTCTCGTTTTGTTGCTTTGAAGCCTACATAATAACGAAATAATATTTAGACCCTTAAGTCGGCCGTCCCTCCAAATTAAGGCTTGGGGGCTACTGGGTTAGGATTTATGTTCGGTTGTCAAAACCGACCACTCACCTGCAGGTTGGTGGACATTAGTCTGGCGGCTCCCTCGAGTCCTGCTCGGGCAGCTCCGAGGTATGCGTCCACGGAATTAAGAGCATTAAATTCTTGGTCAGACAATACGGGGTGGCACAATGAATCTTTCCGCCGCCGATGATTCATCGCACTTTCAACCTCGGAATTAGTAAACGAGACTTCCCCAGAATCCTCAGGAGGCTGGTCCGCAACAGGGACTCCCGCATCTACTTCGGCATGTGCCGAAGACCTCGGCTCAGGAGGGCCATCTGACACCTTGGTAACATCTTCGGATGAAGGTGGTTGTACTCGTCTCCTGAGTATTTCGGTCAGAAATTGTGAGTGTTTAAGGCGGTTATTATAATGACTGGATTACAAGATTAATGTAAAGCACCTCTTGGTGGGAGGTGCGGTCGATGTAGTTCCCGCCATCGTCCCTCGCTCGGGAATCCTGTCGCCACTCGATGCAGACCCAGCCAGTGTAACCCTTGCTAGTGTTCGGCGCGTGGTCCGACGACCCTTGGGGTAGAAGTCGGTATGTTCAGAATGACGGGGGGCATGCGCCCTTTTCGGGAAGAAGCCTTCTTTTTACTTACTGCAGAGCAAGGGAGTGGCCTGGGGTGATCGGACAGAAGGGCCACCTTAGATCCGTCAATATTCCCCTGGTAAAAGATCCCGTCCTCAAAGTCAGTCGAGATCTCTGGATCATCATGGAATCCAGGGTCATCATTACTGGAATAGTTCTCTGGTTGAGGAGCGGGGCAGTTGACTGTCTCGATCCAACGCCTCCATTTCTGTTCCAAAAGACACAAGGTTTCGATCAGTAAAATTGAATATAAGCATCCAAACTATAGGAACGTGATGGAACTTACCTATTCAATAGGTTTATGAGTTGAATAGCCAACCCTGATCTTCAGGCGAACAAATTCTTCTTTTTCTCCTTTAAAGAGATCGGCCAATATGGCCGCCATTGCTGCCTGGTCAGCAGGCCCTTCTCGTCTAGAACGGGTTGTGCCGCTGGTCCCGTTGTAGCGTTACAAGGGGTGTATCCTTTGTTGGAGAGGTTGGACACATCGGGTAATGGCCGCAGCCATCACCTCGATGATGGTCAATTTGCTATGAACTAGCAACTTCACCTGGGGGCTAGACACTTTACTTCAACTCTCTCCTCTTGGGAAGAGCTCTTCGGTCGCCAGTTGTATCGTTTCTTTAAAGGAGCATCGGAGTATTTGGGCAAACCCCTCCGAACTGGGTCGAATAAGGGGACGTCCTCTATATAAAACCACTCCGTGGTCCACTCCTCGGATTCCTTCCGTGGGGTCCCAATAGGATACCCCGTCCCGGTTATACGCCATACTTCGGCTCCACCCACTTCCAGGATTTCCCCTCCCCGAGTGCGGGAGACGAGACAGAAATACTTTCTCCATAAATCGAAATGGGGCTCGCAGCCTAAAAACATCTTGCAGAGGGCAACGAAGCCCGAGATGTGCAGGATCGACCCGAGAGTGAGGTGGTGGAGCTGGACCCCGTAAAACTCCACCAGACCCCTCAAGAAGGGGTGAATGAGGAAGCCTAGGCCTCGCAAGAGGAAGGAAACGAAACATACCCTCTCGTCCTTGCGTGGGGCGGGGAAGTTCTCTGCAAAAGCCTCGCCGTTCGCGGAAGTCAATCCAGAGCGAGTGGGCGCTAGTTCCGAAGCAGGGAGATACCCGTGTACCTCAAGATTGCGCAGTTGGAGAAGAGAAACAGAACAGCTCGCCCAATCACCTGGAAGGGGGCCATGAGGGTGCGAGGAGGAGCCTGGGGTGCTCACCATATCTCCAAGCTCTCGGGCTTTAGGGCTTCTCGATGGTGGGGAAGGAGGAAGTATTGCTTACGGCAAAATCCAGCCTGCTTAAAATAGGCGTTTTCCCTCGGCCTATGTAAAAGACTGCTGGGTTGCCTACCCTCTATTGGTGCGTAGGAATCGAGGGGTGTCATTGATCCTCGGGCAGAGAAATTAATACTGTGGGCCCCGCGATGTTTCGACAGACGAAGGTTTATCAGTGGTCGGGTTATTGTCCAACAAACCGAAGAAGAAGAAAAGAACTCGCCTCGCAAGCCGGAGACCTTGGGCGTGTGAAGCTTCCGAAGACTATATACCCCGGCATTGGAGGCTAGTTCGGGGGCTACTGAGGGAGTCCGGGACTAAGGGGTCCTCGGGATGCCGACTTATCCCGTGTAAGCCAAACTCATGGGGTGCTCGGTGGCCCCTGTGGGAGGATCGAACTGTAAAAATACTCTATGATCAAGAGGAAACCTTAGATGCCGTGGTGTGACCTCCAAGTTGCAGATGGTAGAATAGGCATGTTTGAACCCTCGGCAACAACCGACTACATGTAACCCTAAGTACCCCTGGTGTCTATATAAACCAGGGGCTTTAGTTGGTAGAGGTCAACTCATCTAGGGTTTTAGCTCATTTGATCTCGAGGTAGATCAACTCTGTAATCATCGTACTCATCAATATAATCAAGCAGGACATAGGGTTTTACCTCCTCAAGAGGGCCCGAACCTGGGTAAACATCATCTCCTTCGTCCCCTGTTAACCATCGAACCCAGGTCCACAGCTCGGGATCCGCCGGTTTTGACACCGACACCCATTATCACTCTCTCCATCTTCATCATTTTTAGACACAACTGGTAATCTAGAACTAGTTGTATAGTTCTGAGATGAGTTGCCCGCAATAGAATTGCTAGTCCCTACCTGTTCAGTGGATGTCTCAGGGGCAAAGTCAAATTTGGCTTTCTTATTGAGAGAAGGGGGAATTACAACTATCCACAGGAACATAAGATCTAGTTTTCTCAGGTGCTCCAACCAAAATTCTTTCCACTTCATAGAAGAAATCATAAAATTTTCCTTCTAGCATGCCTTCAGCAACTGGTGGTATCTTGTCTACTTCCCTGCATCCCAACGGAATACGAGCATACTCAAGTTTGTGCATGGTAGCAGGATCCACTTCCAAGGTAACCCCAACTAAACCACCAGCATATGAGATATATTCCACACATCTTTTCTCTAAGGGGACATTGCGCACATGCACCCAAGCTTTTTGTAAATCAGCCTTGGCGCCCACAGAAGACAACCAAGGAGAAATTCCAACAACCACAGAACCATCGAGGATAGGCGAACGTTTACCATAGTAACATGCTCTCTCAACATCACGAGCATTAGGAAACCTCATCACAAATTGAGTAGCACTGATCTGGCGAGCAGTACAACGCCATTTCTTAGGCTTTTGAGAGAAAAAAACCATTGAACTCAGACTCAATATCCTTGACAGAGGCCGACCCCTCCAAAATAGTAATCACTACAGTACTAGATTTCTCACTAGCTTTCTTATTGTACCCACAACCAGGAATGAAGAAGAAACGTTGACCAGGAGACTGAAAACCACACATCAATGGAATGCATTCCCAGGGACGAGGATTCTGACATAGCCGAGCCATGTGCCCTAATTTACCACACTTCTCACATCTAATGGTACAGCAGCGAGGAGCAAAATGACCTGATAGATTGCAGTTGTGGCAACGTTCGCCCGCGTCCTTGCTGCCATGAGCTTGTGGAGGAGCAGGAGGAGGAGCCCCTCCCTTTGCCACCGCCTTGGGGCTAGATATGTCCACGACTCCCTTGCCCCGCCGCCTTGCCCCTTCACCGCCGCATCCCAGTGGCCCGCGGTGGCCGAACTGGATCTGGCGCCGCCAGGAGGGGGAGGGGTGGATCTGTGTGTTGCCACACAAGATTTCGCGCGTGGCTCGGTGGCACATGCACCTGCCCTCCGTCGGAGTTGCCGCACCCCGTGCCCTCGTGTCGCCCCCAAACCTGTCGCCTCCCCGATCCGCCATCGATGAAGCAGCTGGACGAGCCGAACCCCGAGCGACTTGGGCGAAGGATCTCGAGTCGCCGCCAACCTTACCTGGCCACCGCGGGGCCGAATCAGAGCTAGGTGGAGGGAAAACCCTAGATGTTGCCCAGAGATGACCAAATAGGGGAACGAGATGTGAATCACCAACCCGAGAGCTAGAATTGCGTGCGGTAGGTGGGGATTCCGCTCCCAATGCCATATACGGCACACACTCGGTCTTTGCTCTGGGCCCCCATGGAGGTCAGACGTCCATGGCCCCAGCCTCCCATCCCCTGCACCCGCGCTAGGTGGAGAGCATCGGACGGCTCCATGCGACCATGGCCCATTCGCATGCGTGGAGGTCCCAAGGGCAGCGGAGTCCTTGCATGGCGGGGGGAGTCGACAGTCAACACGCGCTAGGTGACATGGAAATCTGATGACTGCACCATCCAACACGAGCTCGCCTTCCCGCAGTGATCTGGCGTCCATGATCCGACCGTCGGATTTGAGCAGCACCAGCCGGAGCGCCTCCCGCCGGAGGAGCAGGACGTCGGGGCATAACGTGACCGTGCTCCGCGTGCGTAGGTCCGGGGCGAACGAGGCCTCCCACCTCTGATCGCCCGTGTCGCCCGTGATTGGAGGACACGTGAATTGTGAGAAAACACAACTTCAAGTAGGATTTTATGTTGGTTCAGACTATCGAAGGTTGTGACAGACGTCTGAACTTTTCTAGAATTTCCTTCGATTTAGGGTCGAGTTTGAGGATTTCGGACGTTCGAACCACCTTGACCTAAAATGGATGCCCATTATCATTGGAGACCTAAAAATGTTAAGCCGATTGGCTCAGACAGAATGAACATTCGTGTATTCGAGATCGAAACAGGCTTTCATCTCGCTTTATATACTTCCTCCCTCCGTATAATGGCATTGGAGATGAGTGCGGCGTCGCAGAGACTGGGCTCCATGGAGCCCGTTTTACCCCAAAAAAAATAAAACATACTTAAAAGTTTAAAAAAAAATCAATTTTTTTATACAAATACATATGCATGGTAGTCAAGTATGTAAAAGTTTCATCGGGTAATTGGACTGTTTGCATGCTACACAAAAAAGATAAATATCTGGCCCAGATACAACAAAGATAAAGCCCATTTTAATCTGTGTATTTATCTTTTTTGTATATGTTACATGAGAGCATATATGGTCGTGAAAATTTATACGTGTGTATTATAAATACACATCTATGTATATATATTTTTCAGATTTTTTCAGTGTGTGAAAATAGTATTCTGGCTGGAAAAAAATACCGAGCTGTGTGGAGCTCGGTCTCTGCACTGCTTTTTCGCATTGGAGATGGCTTACACATTATATTTTTTTCAGATTTTTTCAGTGTGTGAAAATAGTATTCTGGCTGAAAAACAATACCGAGCTGTGTGGAGCTCGATCTCTGCACTGCTTTTTCGCATTGGAGATGGCATACACATTCCTCTCCCGCGGCGCCGCGCGCATCCCATTGTTAGATTCGCAGGAGAAATGGAGGCCTCCCAGGGCGCTTGGATTCTCGGCCGTCCGATTGCGTGTCCAAAATAATCCTGACCGTCGGAACTTCAGATGGATTGATCCTGGCCGTTGGATTGTCTCTGATGTGACTAGCAATGAATAGTGCCTGAACTTTCGTCCCCATTCTACCACCCACATACTCCATGATAGGCGGGTCCTAGCCGTGGTGGGCCATTGCTGTCAGCCACTGCAGAGCCGGATGCCACCGGTGCTGGTTTTTATGTGTAGGGAAGTCATGCCACCGCCCGTAATTTTGACCTCCCGTCGAGGGCACCTGTGGAAATTCGCATAGTCTCGCGCCACGTGTTCGTTTCCAATTCGTCGCGGCCTCCCCAATCAGTAAACCGGCTAGGGTTCGTACTCTCTCCTCTCATTCGCGCTCTCTCCTCTCACTTCTCAGATCTCTCTCCCGCCGCCGCCGTCACGCTCCCTCTCTCCGGCCCGAGCCGCCACCTCTCCTATGTGCCGAGTAGGATGATTTCATCGGAGAGTGGAGCGGGGAGCCGGAGAGAGAGACTCCCCTTTCGGTGCCGCTGTCGCCGTCGCTGTCGAGGGTTCTCGCGCGCGCGCGGCGGGGGTTCTATCTAATTCGGCCCTGCTCTGCTCTGGCGGTGTGATTTAATTCGGTAGCTGTGGCGGCGGCCTCAGGCGGCACCGGAGGAGGGAGATTGTGGCGGTGGCGCCGGAGGAGGAGGGAGATGGTGGCGGCGGCGCCGTGCGCCTCGTGGAAATCGTTCAGGGACTCGCTCAGCGGCGGTGGCGGCCTCAGGCGGCGCTGGAGGAGGAGGGAGATGATGGCGGCGGCACCGAAGGAGGACGGAGATGGTGGCGGGGAGGGAGATGGTGGCGGCGGCGCCGGAGGAGGAGGGAGATGGTGGCGGCGGCGCCAGAGGAGGAGGGAGATGGTGGTGGCGGCGCCGTGCGCCTCATGGAAATCGTTCAGGGACTCGCTCGGCGGCGGTGGCGGCCTCAGGCAGCGCTGGAGTAGGAGGGAGATGATGGCGGCGGCGCCGGAGGAGGATGGAGATGGTGGCAGTGGCGCCATGCGTCTCGTGGAGTCCGTTCAGGGACACACTCAAGGTGCTCAAGGCCGGAATCCAGTATGCGAACACCCTATGAGTCCCCTCCCTCCCTCAGTCCACCGCCCAAATTAAAAAATCCCCTTTCCTCAATTTCGTCCAGGTCTGGGGCCTGTGTTGTTCACCATGTCATGAATTCGTCTCTGACGCTCTGCCGTAGGGCGTCGGAGTGCTCGAGGGACTATGACAGGGTGTGCCTGCAGATGCGCATGTCCTACAGCCCCGCCGTGCGCATCTTCCTCTTCCTCATGCAATGGACCAACTGCAGCCTCGCCGATGCGGTTGGCCTCCTCAGGATACTCTTGTCCGTCTGTCAGTTTGTGTGCCCATGTCTATGGTTTCGTTCCATAATTTGTGGCATACTAATTGCTGAGATATTGAGCCTCTGCTTCTGTTCTTTCTGCAGGTTTATGTGGACGACACCACCACCATGTGCACCCACGAAAGGAAGGCCAGCATCACTAAGTTATACGGTAAACACTCCGTAGATAACTGAAAAGAACACAAGATGTTCTCGCTACGGTAAACACTTTGTTCCTCAATTCGTGTGCAGGTATGGATCGGCGATGTTTTTGACGCCCATAGAGCCATTACCTCATTGATGTATATTTTGTGTGTGCCAGTTTGCCAGTTAGTGAGTGATAGATAATATCCATATGCATATTTCATCGGTGTAGCATGTGATCAGCAATATACAACTCTTGCTTTTGTATTAAAGTGCATATCTTGCTAAAGAATTAAATATGGACTCATTTATGTATTCTTATGCGCCAATGCATCATTAAGCATAAGTTAATTTGTAGATGTGTCGTTTACTTGCATGTTTTTTAGCAACTTAGTTTGCCAGTTGGATTCACTTAGCTCACTTGGATCATAGCCTTCATAGGTAGTTTATCCTCTAATTAACCACAGAAATGTTTTTGTTAGTTATGAAATGTTTGCTTATTGTTTCTGCAATATTTTTTTTGCTTACCGTCTTCTATTGTTTCCTATGTTTTCTCAGTTATTTAGAGAACACTACATGTCACATGAATTCAAGATTACTTTTCTGGAGGTAATTGTTAGAACCAGCTTCTTGAGTTTGCTTGCTTAGCATGTAGTAATATTAGAAGTATAAAATATGTTGATTTTATCGATTACAATATGAATGCTTATAAAATGATGATTCTATCAAATTTTTGGGATTTTGCGATTCCTATGGAATTCAGAGCCCATCTATTGGCCTATCCCTGTTTATTATTTTTGGTGCACTCCTATTTCATAAATGAAGCAGTACGCAATTATGTATGAATGTTTCAACACATTTGGAATTAGTAAACAGTTGTGTGCAAAAGATATTTGCTGCTTCAGTGTTGGCCTACCTTTTTCCGGAGCTGCTTAATTTATTCCATTACTTCTCTTCTGGATTTGGTCGGAGTCCTTTGCTTCAAGCTTTTGCCCCTGATGGAAAAAGTTCATGTTTCATTTGCTTCATTTTTATGTTGCCTTGCGATTTTTGGTTTCAGTCTTTTTGACCATTCACATTTGATGTTTAGATAATTAATCTCTACCCTTGTAACCTTTCCAATCCGTGAACACTAAGTTCTTCGTCCACTAGATTTTATTTAATGTTTCATGAAGATGGCCCGGTTTTCACCTTAGGTTCAGTTACATGCATTCCGTTGCACGCACTTAATTTCGATCTATGTCGCTCTATGGGATGCTTTTTTTTCGTTCTCCTTTTTGTTCTTGTGCTATTTTCATAACTGGGATCATAATACTCACTCTTTTTTGTGTGTAATCTATGGTCATCTAGAAAATGCCAAAGGAAGACTGGTGGGACTACGGTTTGGCGAGCGGAGCTTTACCCTTGTAACCTTTCCAATCCTTGTGTAGTCATTATTTCCTCCTCTATTTTTTGTATGTATATTCATAATGTTCACGCTTAGTTTTAGGAGTGAACACTAAGTTCTTCGTCCACTTGATTTTATTTAATGTTCATGAAGATGGCCCACTGTCATCCAGAAAATACCAAAGGAAGACTGGTGGGACTACATACGGTTTGGCGATCGGAGCTTTACTAGGACTGAGTATGACGAACAAGCATGGATGGAAGAAATTTCTCCTAAAATAGGACTTGAGGTTGGTACGGATATCCTACTTATATTCAAGAGAAACGTTTGCGATGAGCTGTACCTGATAGTTTGCCTCCATGACCTTTGAGAGGTTCATAGATCCTGATTGAGGTTATCTTCAGTTCATTAGTTTTTATCTCTTCTATGTTAGCTCTTTTGTGAGGGTCCGATTTGCTGACCGTCTTAGAAGAAACACACTTCAAACTATTTCTAAAGCTGTTAGATCAAAAGATTAAATAACTTATGTTGTGATGATGATAAATAAGCTCTTTGGATATTAGAGTATGCCAAGAAACTCTTGACTCCTTTTATCATATAGCTTTTACTTCCTGACAATTGATTTGGTGTTTTGTAGTCACGCATCATCCTTTTTCCTCTGTTGACACCACAATAAAAAAATTCTGTATTGATATATTCAAAATGCGTTTAGATTGTTTGATTTTCAACTCTATTTTGTGTTACTTCGGACAGATTGGGCCTATAGGGTAGGTAGACTTGATATTGGTATCTCCATCCATCACTGCCATCAAATTAAAATTGTTTCTTATTAGATTAAAACCAAAGCTTCTTGATATAGATCTAGCTTAGAATATTCTCGGTAACACAAAGTACCATTGTTCTTCCAAAACGTGGATTAGTTTGCAGGAGGTACGTTCACACATGCCATTCAGAGTTTCAGACTGAATTAGGGCCATACAGTGACATAATGAAATCACGTGAGCTGACTTTGCCCATGACTACTGAGCTATAACACAAATTTGTAGGCACCTTGCAATATGATTTTTTTTATATAATTTCAAAATTATGAAGTGCACTTAATTGTAGATGATGTGCCTTATGGAAGAACTGATCACTCATATTTTGTACTTAGAATTTAGAACTATACTTTTGGTAGGTTTAGTTTGGTAATACTACTTGAGGTAGCCTTTTGAAAATATATGTAAGGAGACCCCGAGTACTCATTCAAATTGTTTTTGTATTAACATTCATATATATGTAGCTCTGATAAGTGTTGGTGGGTTTAGTTTTCCAATACAATAGCTGATGTTTTCTGTATAGAATAAGATGGAACTAAACATATCCAATGTAGCATTTGGAATTACTCAACTTTGACAAGCTTCAACGGATTTAACTTTGCATCTCCCTCCATCCCAAAATAAGTGTCGCTGATTTAGGGCCTGTTCTGATCTCCTCCAGCTTCCAACTCTTCAAATTTCTGGACAGAAGCTGTGCCGAACGTTTGAGCCAGGAGAAGCTGGATTCGAGAAGCTGAGCCGGAGCTACGTGCAAAAACGAGAAGCAGGCTCGGCCCAGCTCCACCAAAACAAAAAGCTGGAGTTTGCCCTTTTTACATCCAACTGCCACCGCCAAGTCAATCCAGCAAATCGGTACGCTCGCAAGAAACAGATCGCTACTCGCTCCCTCCATCGAACCGGTACTGGGCTGCCTCCAACCGGCCCAAACTGGCGCCCAATAGGCCCGCAACCTCCCAGCTGGGCCGCAACGCTAGAAGAAGCTACACACGAAGCCGAACGCTCGGGGAATCGCCAGTTGGAGCAAGAAGCTGGCTGGGGAAGCTGGATTTGGGAAGTTTTGTGAAGTTGGAGGAGATCAGAACAGGCCCTTAGTACAAAGTTGTAAAGTAAGTGACACTTGTTTTGGGATGGAGGGAGTACCATATAGTTCATCTTGCTTCCTTAGGAAAGCATTCAGACCACCATATTTCCTATTTGATAAGCATATGATCGTCTCTCTCTCTCTGACTGCCCCTTCTCCCATTGACTTGGCATGCTGGTCACCGCTGTGTCTCCCGCTGGCTTGCCCCTCGCCATCGTCGGGAGGGTTGTGTGGGATGTTCTACATTGGAATCCATATAACTTTGAAAAGGTCAGCTTTGGTCCTTATTTGATTCTTCAGTTTTTCTCTCAGGATGCCATATGATATTTACTAAAGAGAAATCATATGCTTGCAGGTCACCACCGTGCCGTCTCTCTCTCTCTCTCTCTGACCACCCCTCCCATCGTCTTGGTTTGCTGGTTGCCGATGTGTCCCCCGTCGGTTCGCCCGTTGACATTGCTAGAAGGGTTGTGTAGGCCGCCGTTCATGCCACTGCTCTGTAGTGACCAGTGAGGATCATGGCATCGAGGCATCCCAAAAGGGAAACACCACCGGCCACAGCGCCGGTGGAGGCCTCCCTGTATGCCGGCGACTGGACTTGTGAAAGGGGGCATCACCATGTAAGACAGTTTCTAAAATCGTTTCCTATGTAGTATCCTTAGATGTACTGCTCAGGCCTTGCTCGCCTTGCATACAAATGTCATCCTTCAATTATTTTTTGTTTGTCCTTATGGCTTACTAATATAAATCTCGGTGATGCGTTATTGATATATGCATTCTCCTTTAAAATTGTACATGCCCTGTTTGTCATCACCAGTCTCTTTGCGACATATATAGCTCGCTTTACCGGAAGTTTATACCCTGCTCAAAATTTAAAGAATGGATGTGCTCGATTTCTTCAACACATCCTATGATTATCTGTTCATTATTTTCCAGTATTAGTCACCCTTATCGTATGTTGAACACGATGTGATCCCGAAAACGAATAGAGGTTTTCTTTCAAGATATAGAACGCATTGGCTAAGCCATTCGTTTATTTTGTTTATTCTGTACTATCACTCCCATGTCCTTTTTATTTTGTTTATTCTGCGAATGATGGATTAGACAAGGATTTATTCACGCTGGATCTGTACAACTATGGAATATTCATGCAGTCTTTTATTTAAGCTTTGAAATGACTAAATTGGATGCTGAGTTTGAGCAATGGTGTTGCATGTTTTTCTTGATGTTAGATTATCTATTGCCATTTTTATGTGTTCTGAACTGGTGCATAGGCTTTTGCTCCTGAGTGATCGGTTTTTGCAATGTCTATTGCGTGCATATCATGACAGCTCCTCCCTGAAGGAGTACCATCTCTATATGAACTTTTTTATGTTTGCAATTTTTTATACTTGCAATGCTTCAGTGGTTGTTTAAACGGATTGAACATGACTATACCCGATAGCTATGCTGCCGGGTGTGGCAAGCCGCACTTCCTACCTAGTGGAATCCGATCGCCGTCATGGTCGCCCTCGACGTCGTGCGTACTCATGCTCGTGCCTCGAGTTGTGCAAGCATCGATGATGGGGCACAGCTCCGCAGCGCCCTACAGTCCCACACATGGCACGGGATCTTGGCCAACCACCGCGTCGGCATACGCATGTGCCTCTCCTACGCGGGGCCGTACGGACGACACCGCGGCTCCGCTTTGATTGGGTGCCTCCCCTCCTGTGCGCACCGCTGCGAGGCCCGAGGAAAAGAAAAGGGCAAACCGTATCTAGCCTAGCCGGTAAACGTGAGACTGAACGGATCAAGTCGCCCATGATTAGTAGGCCGTTGAGGGTGTTGAGTGCTCACCAAGCCGCAGAAATGCCAGAGCAAGCCTCGGGAGCCGGGACCATCGCCCACCATCTCGTCCGCTGCAGCCGGATCGGACGGACTGCCGCTCGCCGAGCGGACGGCGCGCGCCACCAACCTCGTGCTGATCGGTGTGCTCGGCCGGCCGGCCTCACATGCACCCCTTCTCCTACGCGCCACATGCATCGCCGTCCTCGCGCGAGCAAGCGCCGTCGGCGGGCAACGTGTGTCCTGTGTCCCTCCCCTCCCTGGTCCCCTGCCGAAAAAAACAGGACGAGAAGTCGTCGAGAGCATGGTTCGTTGCGGCGAGTCGTGTTTCGAGCGTGTATCAAGCGAAAAGTGACCCTGATATGGAGCAAGTATTACTATTATCATCCTTTTTCAGATGGAATTGGTAGGGAGGTGTCTCGACATGTGACTACAGATCCGCGGGGATTGGTATGCTTCTCAGTTCTCACTGCTGAATTATTGTTTGGTGGTAGCACAAAGAGGATCGCAGTTTTAGTATCGACCCGACAGGTTTGTTTGGTGTCTTTGTGTCCGACATAGGCATACGGTCAAAGCATACCGTTACATAAGAGTCATTTTTTTTTCGAAAACGAGATTGAAACCCGGTCTGTGCATTCAAGGATGCACACAATCATCTTGAATAAAATTATGTGTAGTCTCACAAAACAAATATATAGATTAATTCAAAGCCATCGTCCTCGCGATCTCTGTTGCTACACCTACAAGTTTGATGATGTGCCTTGATCTCACGTAAACTCGCAGGGACACGTACCTGCCTGACCATCCGTTTGCGTCATAATTTGTGCACTTGTGTTCACTCAAAAGTAAATTAAAGAAAAGACAGGTAATTTTAATACGCTATGAATATGTGCAAATACGTTATGATATACATGTCTGCGACGTACAGATAAGTCATACGTACTATTGCATTTTTCTATTCTTGACTATGGGTGGACCTTATATGCTTACTTCTTTCGGTGCTTCCTCTTCATCTTCTTCCTCCGGTCTCTGCATTTATAATATGTTCTTCCTTGTGTCCATCCACGCTGTTCTTTCATATTCTGCATTTCCCCTCGAATCCGATCTTTCTATTGCGTACGCGTTTGAACAATTTCTTTCATTCGTGCTTGACCTATGTATGTGGAAACGATTTGGATGTTACTGTACTTCATTCGTCACACGGTCTATGCATTGACAAGTGAGGAACATGCTTTTATATGTTCGGTGGAGCCTCTGGACTGCGGATCAATTTAGCCAAAACTTCCGCAATGCCCATTAGATGCACGGAGGAGATGCCGGAGCGGATTGCCACGGTGTTGGGTTGCACGATCAGCACCATTCCTTGTCGATATCTTGGATT
Source organism: Elymus sibiricus (assembly GCA_039707655.1). NCBI lineage: Eukaryota > Viridiplantae > Streptophyta > Magnoliopsida > Poales > Poaceae > Elymus > Elymus sibiricus. The sequence goes on from CM077669.1 coordinate 359,992,041, forward strand.
GCCGCTCAGCTTGCGCAAACTGGCGGTGGCCCAACTCTTCGAGCTCATAAATCAGGTGGCTGTCAAACTCTCGTCTTGGAGGGGAGCAACGCTCCCGAAGAGCAGCCGGCTTATCCTAGTCAAATCGGTTCTCTCCGCAATTCCCATTCACGCAATGCTAGCACTAAACCTCCCACCGAAGACGATCAAGGCTATTATCAAGATATGCAGAGGGTTTCTCTGGTGTGGAAAGGATGAAGCCAATGACGGGCAATGCACGGTGGCTTGGAAGAGTGTGTGCGCTCCCATATGGGCCGGAGGGCTAGGCATACCCGACCTTCAATGGCTCAACTACGCCCTTCAAGCTCGCTAGCCATGGTTACAACGCACTGATTGTTGGGAAACGTTGCATGGGAAACAAAAATTTCCTACACACACGCAAGATCTATCCATGGAGATGCGTAGCTACGAGAGGGGGGGGTCTATCTACGTACCCTTGGAGATCGCTAAGCGGAAGCGTATATAACACAGTTGATGTAGTCGTACTCTTCACGATCCAATCGCGATCCGATCCGATCTAGCGCCGAACGGACGGCACCTTCGCGTTCAGCACACGTGTGGCTCGATGACGTCTCCTCTTTCTTGATCCAGCAAGCGAGGCAGGAGAAGTAGATGAGATCTCAACCAACACGACGGCGTGGTGGAGATGGTGGTGGAGCAATCCCAGCAGGGCTTCGCCAAACGCTACCGTAGATGCGATCTGAGGAGAAAACGGAGTAACGGGAGAGGGAGGGCTGCCACTGGGGCGTGGGATTGTTGTGTCCAGCTGTCCCCCTCTCCTCTACTATATATAGGAGGCAAGGGGCAGGGTTGGGTCGCATCCCTTGGCCCCTCCTCCAAGAAGGGCCGGCGGCTAGGGAGGAGTCCTCCCTCCCCAAGGCACTCCTAGGTGCCTTGCCCCTTAGGGTTTCCTACCCCCTAGCCAAATGGGCCCTTTGGGGGCTAGCCTAATAAGGCTAGGGTGCCCCCCTTACAGCCCATTCTTGCCTAAGGGGCATGGTGGAACCCTCCATAGACTTCCGGACCCCTCCGGAACCTTCTAGAAGCTTCCCGGTACAATAGCGGCAAAACCCGAAACTTTTTCGGTAGCCAAAATATGACTTTCCATATATAAATATTTACCTCCGGACCATTCCGGATCTCCTCGTGACGTCCGGGATCTCATCCGGGACTCCGAACAACATTCGGTGACCAACATACATATCCCAATACTACTCTAGCGTCACCGAACGTTAAGCGTGTGGACCCTACGGGTTCGAAAATCATGTAGACATGACCGAGACACCTCTCCAGCCAATAACCAATAGCGGGACCTGGATGCCCATAGTGGATCCTACATATTCCACAAAGATCTTCATCGGTCGAACCACGATGTCAAGGATTCAGTTAATCTCGTATGCGGTTCCCTTTGTCCATCGGTATGTTACTTGCCCGAGATTCAATCGTCGGTATCTCCATACCTAGTTTAATCTTGTTACCGGCAAGTCTCTTTACTCGTTCCGTAATACAAGATCTCGTGACTAACTCCTTGGTCACATTGCTTGCAAGCTTCTTGTGATGTTGTATTACCGAGAGGGCCCAGAGATACCTCTCCGTCATACGGAGTGACAAATCCGAGTCTCAATCCATGCCAACCCAACACACACCCTCTGAGATACCTGTAGAGCAGCTTTATGATCACCCAGTTACGAAGTGATGTTTGATACCCACAAGGCATTCCTCTGATGTCAGGGAGTTGCATGATCTCATGGTCTTAGAAACATATACTTGACATGAAGAAAGCAGTAGCAATAAACTAAGTGACACGAGCAAATGATATGCTTACGGTTTGGGTCTTGTCCATCACATCATTCTCCTAATGATGTGACCCATTATCAAATGATAACTCATGGAAATAGTTAGGAAACCTTAACCATCTTTGATTAACGAGCTAGTCTAGTAGAGGCTCACTAGGGACACGGTGTTGTTTATATATCCACACATGTATTTAAGTTTCCGGTCAATACAATTCTAGCATGGATAATAAAAGATTGTCATGAACAAGGAAATATGATAATAACCACTTTACTATTGCCTCTAGGGCATATTTCCAACAGTCTCCCACTTGCACTAGAGTCAATAATCTAGTTCACATCACCATGTGATTCACACCCAATGAGTTCTGGGGTTTGATCATGTTTTGCTTGTGAGAGAGGTTTTAGTCAACGGGTCTGCAACATTCAAATCCATGTGTACTTTGCAAATCTATATGTCATATTGTAGATGTTGCTACCACGCTCCACTTGGAGCTATTCCAAATGACTGCTCCACTATAGGTATCCGGTTTGCTACTCAGAGTCATCCAAATCGGTGTCAAAGCTTGCATCGACGTAACCCCTTACGACGAACTCTTTATCACCTCCATAACCGAGAAATATTTCCTTAGTCCTCTAAGGATAATTTTGACCGTTGTCCAGTGATCCACTCTTGGATCACTCTTGTACCCCATTGCCAAACTCATGACAAGGCACACATCACATGTGGTACACAACATATCATACAGTATAGAGCCTATGGCTGAGGCATAGGGGACGACCTTCCTCCTTTCTCTTTCTTCTGTCGTGGTCGAGCTTTGAGTCTTACTCAACTTCACACCTTACAATACAGGCAAGAACTCCTTCTTTGACTGATCCATTTTGAACTCATTCAAAATCCTGTCAAGATATGTGCTCTGTGAAAGTCTTATTAGGCGTCTTGATCAATCTCTATAGATCTCGATGCCCAATATGTAAGCAGCTTCACCCAGGTCTTCCTTTGAAAAAATCCTTTCAAATGACCCTTTATGCTTTCCAGAAATTTGACATCATTTCCAATCAACAATATGTCATCCACATATACTTATCAGAAATGTTATAGTGTTCCCACTTACTTTCTTGTAAATACAAGTTTCTTCATAAACTTTGTGTAAACCCAAAAAAAATTATCATCTCATCAAAGCGTATATTACAACTCCGAGACGCTTGCACCAGTCCATAGAAGGATCGTTGGAGCTTGCATACCTTTTAGCATCCTTAGGATCGACAAAACCTTCCGGTTGTATCACATACAACCTTTCATCACGGAAACCGTTAAGGAAACGTTGTTTTGACATCCATCTGCCAGATTTCATATTCGAAAAATGCAGCAATTGCTAACATAATCCCAACAGACTTTAGCATCGCTAGGTGTGAGAAAGTCTCATCGCAGTCAACTCCTTGAACTTGTGAAAACCCTTTTGCAACAAGTCGTGCTTTATAGACGGTGACATTACCGTCTGCGTCCGTCTTTTTCTTAAAGATTCATTTGTTCTGTATGGCCTTACGATTATATGGTAAGTCCTCCAAAGTCCATACTTTGTTGTCATACATGGATCCTATCTCGAACTTCATGGCCTCTAGCCATTTGTCGGAATCTGGGCCCACCATTGCTTTTTCATAGCTCGTAGGTTCATTATTGTCTAACAACATGACCTCCAAGACAGGATTGCCGTACCACTCAGGGGCGGTACAAGTCCTTGTCGACCTACGAGGCTCGGTAGTGACTTGATCTGAAATTTCATTATCATCGTCATTAGCTTCCTCTTCACTTGGCATAGGTGCCGCAGAAACATCTTTCTGCGTCATGCTACTCTCCAACTGAAGTGACGGTTCAACATCCTCATCAAGTTCTACCTTCCTCCGACTCAATTCTTTCGAGAGAAATTCCTTCTTTAGAAAGTATCCATTCTTGGCAACAAAGACTTTGCCTTCGGATCTGAGATAGAAGGTGTACCCAATTGTTTCCTTAGGTTGTCCTATGAAGACGCACTTCTCCGCTTTGGGTTCGAGCTTATCAGGCTGAAGCCTTTTCACATAAGCGTCATAGTCCCAAACCTTAAGAAACGACAGCTTAGGCTTCTTGCCAAACCATAATTCATATGGTGTCGTCTCAACGGATTTAGATGGTTCTGTATTTAAAGTGAATGTGGCTGTCTCCAATGCATAACCCCAAAACGATAGTGGCAGATCAGTTAGAAACGTCATAGATCGCACCATATCTAATAGAGTACGATTACGACATTCGGACACACCATTACACTGTGGTGTTCGGGGTGGCGTGAGTTTTGAAACAATTTCCACATTGTTTTAAATTGCATACCAAACTCGTAACTCAGATATCCACCTCCACGATCATATCGTAGACATTTTATCTTCTTGTCACGATGATCTCCAACTTCACTCTGAAATTGCTTGAACTTTTCAAACGTTTCAGATTTGTGTTTCATTAAGTAAATATACCCATACCTACTCAAATCATCAATGAAGGTAAGAAAATAACAATATCCGCCGCGTGCTTCAACACTCATTGGACCGCATACATCAGTATGTATTATTTCCAATAAGTCACTTGCCCGCTTCATCGTAGTGGAAGACGGGGTCTTAGTCATCTTGCCCATGAGGCATGGCCCGCATGTCTCAAGCGATTGGAAATCGAGTGTGTCCAAAGATCCATCAGCATGGAGTTTCTTCATGCGCTTTACACCAACATGACCTTTAGTGGCAATGCCACAAGCATGTGGTACTATCATTATTAACTTTGCATCTTTTGGCATCAATATTATGAACATGTGTATCACTACGATCGAGATTCAATAAACCATTCACATTGGGTGCATGACCATAGAAGGTATTATTCATGTAAACAGAACAACCATTATTCTCTGACTAAATGAATAGGCGTATTGCAATAAACATGATCTTATCATGTTCATGCTCAACGCAGATACCAAATAACAATTATTTAGGTTCAACACTAATCCCGAAGGTAGAGGGAGCGTGCGATGGTGATCACATCAACCTTGGAAACACTTCCAACACACATCGTCACCTCTTCCTTAGCCAGTCTTCGTTTATTCCGCAGCTTTTGTTTTGAGTTACCAATATCAACAACTGAACCGGTATCTAATACCCAGGCGCTACTATGAGTACTAGTAAGGCACACATCAATAAGATGTATATCAAATGTACTTTTGTTGACGTTACCAGCCTTCTTATCTGCCAAGTACTTGGGGCAGTTCCGCTTCTAGTGACCGTTCCCCTTACAATAGAAGCACTTAGTCTCGGGTTTAGGTCCAACCTTGGATTTCTTCACTGGAGCGGCAACTGGTTTTCCATTCTTGAAGTTTCCCTTCTTGCCCTTGCCTTTCTTGAAACTAGTGGTTTTACTAACCATCAACACTTGATGCTCCTTCTTGATTTCTACCTTCGCGATGTAAAACATCGCGAATAGCTCAAGGATCATCTTCTACATCCCTTGCATGTTATAGTTCATCACGAAGCTCTAGTAGCTTGGTGGCAGTGACTTGGAGAACTCTGTCAATCACTATCTTATCTGGAAGATGAACTCCATCTTGATTCAATCGATTATAACACCCGGACAATCTGAGCACATGCTCACCGACTGAGCTATTCTCCTCCATCCTCCAGGCAAATGTCACGCCCAAGATGCGGTCCTATCCCTATTAAGGCTTGTGGCCTCGACGGGGATAGAAGCGCATCTCGTCATTCGCAAGTACAGTAAAACATTGCAATACATGTAGGAAGAGATGAGTATATGAGTTGGCTTACACTCGCCACAAGCTACCTTACAAGTTCACACAAATTATTCATACATCATTCAGAGGACAGGGTCCGACTACGGATGAAATCAAACGATAAAAGAAGCAATGTAAAACTGTCTCGCTATCCCAGGATCACCACCATGAAGCTCCCTACTCGTCTGGATACGTAACATACATTCGACCACGTTCCTCGTCATACTCCCACTGGAGCTGAGTCACATCGTCTGGCACATTCTCATCAACACCTGTGCCTGTATTGTTGTAATCTGTGAGCCACAGGGACTCAACAATCTCATAACCCGGGTACCGAAACTATGTAAGCCATTGGGTAAGGAATTGGTTAAGTGGTGAGGCTGCAGCAAGCGCTAAGCATTTATTTGGTGGCTAACTTACGAGAACATGAATGTAATTATGGTGACATATGTATGACGGTCGTGAACTAACATGATCACTAAGTGATCCTGAACACCTACTTACGTCAATCATAACCCCACCGTGTTCTCTCTCGGTTCATATTCACGAGCAGAGACGGTCACGGTTACGCACATGGTTGGTGTATTTTATTGGAGTTTACTTTAAGTTAACTATAACCGGATGTTAAACAAATTTCCAAGTTGCCACATAACTGCGGGCACGGCTTTCCGAAAGATTAAACCCTGCAGGGGTGCTCCAACTCATCCATCACAAACTAACCACACGCCACGGGAATAACCTCGACCACGAATCTCGTGATCTTCCTAGGCAATTCCACTGGAAAACCGCAACCTCGAGATAGCCCGAAAAAAAACCGGAATTCCTCGCGCAAGACATTCGAGAAAGGTAAAACAAGTCCAGCAAGACCGCCCGGCAGGCCAGATCCCAATAGGAGCCGCGCGTATCTCTTCTCAGGGCACTACCAGATGAGCTAGACGTCGGGTTGGCTGAAACCCCGGGTGACCAGGGGGCGCCGGACATCGCTCGGTTTGGACCAACACTCATGAGGAGCACTGGCCCGGGGGGTTGATTAAATTATCCACGGGGTAGCTATGCCCTATGCAATTTTATTAAGTTGTTTAGCAAATGTAGTACCAAAGTTGGGTCTTGCCAGACAAGTTTTAATCTAAAACGAATGGTCAAGGGGGTCCCCATAACAACCCCGAGCATGTTAGGAGCGCAAAATATGGAATATAACACCGGTACTCGGAACTAGTGCGGCAAAAGTGGAACAAAACACTGAGCAAAAGGCCAAGCCATCCACCGTTGCCAGATATATATGTGCATTAAATTAAATAACAATAAATAGAGTGATATAAACAAAATCCATGTTGACACTTTGTTGGGGATATAACCCCGTGGTAAGACCCGCCCAGGAGGGGCCGGGTCAACCTGGCGTCTCATAGCCCAAGACCCATAAGATGGGCCGGAAGATGAAGGTCGGGCCGCGTGGTGGCTTACCAGATGGGCTAAGATGGAGAACCAGAGACGGAAGATGGTATGAAGACCCGGGCGGTTAAGCCGCCCGGAGACGGCTTGCCCAAGACGGCAAGGCGGCTTAGAGACAGAATAGGTTACATTGTGTAAGTTGGTTTAGGACTCGTGTAATCCAGGGCCTTGACCTCAGTATATAAAGGCGAGACCCTGGGGCGGCTTAGACAAGAAACCCACAAGTCGAGAACTAGGTCAAGCGAAACCGCTCCCTTGTAATCGACACTCCAATCAATACAACACAAGCAGGACGTAGGCTTTTACCTCTTCTTGAGGGGCTGAACCTGGGTAAACTCGTGTCCCTCGTCTCGATCAACCCCTTTGAGTCCACCCCTTTGGCGATGGCCTCGAACCTAAGTCTTCGGACATCTACCGTGACAAACCCACGACAGTTGGCGCCCACCATGGGGCTAGCACTCGGTGGTGTTGAGTTCTCAAAGGGTTCTCTCCCAGAGATCGAGGGGTACGCTGTTGGCAGGATGACCAAGAGTAGCCGCGGTCGGCTCTACATCGACGACGTCGGCTGGGGCCCCGAGGCCGACTCCATTGAGTACGGTTTTCGGGTCCCCTTCGGTGGAATCCACGTCTTCATCGGGAAGATCGGCGGATCTAAACCCGGGCCGGACACCTGCACCGACATCATCGAGCCGGCCCGGCGCGAGCAACCCGCCCGACATGTGCAACTCGCCCGTGCTAACCTGGGTAGGAAGCATGTCTTCGTCGGCTTCACCCAGGGAATGGAGCTGGAGGGCTCTGTGTCTCGGGACAAAACTCTCATCTGCTCAGATGATGGATCATCCAGCGGAGAGACGGAATCAATCTATCAGCTTCACAATGGTGGGCTTGTTGGGGAACGTTGCATGGGAAACAAAAATTTTCCTGCGCACACACAAGATCTATCCATGGTGATGAGCATCTACGAGAGGGAGAGTGAATCTACATACCCTTGTAGATCGCTAAGCGGAAGCGTTAAGAAACGCGGTTGATGTAGTCGAACGTCTCCGCGATCCAAATTGCAAGTCGTCCCTCGATCCGATCACGAACTAGTGCCGAACGGACGGCACCTCCGCGTTCAACACACGTACGGCTTGATGACGCCTTCACCTCCTCGATCCAGCGAGCGATGGTGAAGTAGTAGATGAGTTCCAGCAGCACGACGGCGTGGTGATAGTGGTGAGGAACAATCTCTGCAGGGCTTCGCCAAGCACTACGGAGATTATGACGGGAGAACTAGAGGGTTAGGGTTGCCGACACACGGCTTGGGAAATCTTGATGTATCCCGTGTGCTAGCCCTGCCCCTCTATTTATATGTTGAGCCTTGGGGTCTAAACTTGGAGTAAAAGCCTCCTCCAGGTCGGTTTTGCCCGCACAAGGTCGGTTTGGCCCGCAGGGAAAGAGTCCAACTCGGATCCCTGCAGTATCGCGTACAAGCAGTAGTACCGCTTACGATAAGCGGTAGTACCGCCCGTAGCGGTAGTACCGCTTACGATAAGCGGTAGTACCGCCCGTAGCGGTAGTACCGCTTACGATAAGCGGTAGTACCGCCCCAGACGCCAGCAAAACTTCCTTTTGCACCTTGCAATACCTCGTGGGCTTTACCCCTTTGGCTCATATAAAGTGTTGATGCACCCGAACACTTCGGTAAACATCCGGAACCTCTTCCGGTGAATTCCGGAACCCTTCCGGAGATCACAACACTATTATCACATATATTAATCTTTACCTCCGGACTCTTCCGAAGATCCTCGTCATGTCCGGGATCTTATCCGGGACTCCGAACAACCTTCGGTCACCAACAAAATAACTCAACTATACTAATCGTCACCAAACGTTAAGTGTGTAGACCCTGCGGGTTCGAGAACTATGTAGACATGACCGAGACACCTCTACGGCCAATAACCAATAGAGGGACCTGGATGCCCATATTGGCTCCTACATATTCTACGAAGATCTTTTATCGGTCGAACCTCTATGTCAAGGATTCAGTTAATCCCGTATGCTGTTCCCTTTGTTCTTCGGTATGTTACTTGCCCGAGATTCGATCGTCGGTATCTCTATACCTAGTTCAATCTCGTTACCGGCAAGTCTCTTTACTCGTTCCGTAATACAAGATCTCGTGGCTAACACTTTAGTCACATTGCTTGCAAGGCTCATTGTGATGTTGTATTACCGAGTGGGCCCTGAGATACCTCTCCGTCACACGGAGTAACAAATCCCAGTCTTGATCCATGCCAACCCAACAGACACCCTCGGAGATACCTGTAGAGCACCTTTATAGTCGCCCAGTTACGTTGCGACATTTGATACACACAAGGTACTCCTCCGATGTCAGCGAGTTGCATGATCTCATGGTCATAGGAACAGATACTTGACATGCAGAAAACAATAGCAATAAACTGACACGATCATATGCTACGTTCGTAGTTTGGGTCTTGTCCATCACATCATTCTCCTAATGATGTGATCCCGTTATCAAATGACATCTCATGTCAATGGCTAGGAAACCTTAACCATCTTTGATCAACGAGCTAGTCAACTAGAGGCTTACTAGGGACACAGTGTTGTCTATGTACCCACACATGTATTTGAGTTTCCAATCAATACAATTATAGCATGGATAATAAACGATTATCATGAACAAGGAAATATAATAATAACCAATTTATTATTGCCTCTAGGGCATATTTCCAACAGGGCTCGGGGGCTACATCGAGCCTTACCCCGAGTCAGAATATCATGAGCCAGAGGAGTATGAGCCGCCGAACCGTGCTGCCATCTTCATGGCGGGTTCAGCGCCGGCCCCCGGTAGCACAGCCGCCGGTGCAACCGGGTCTGGAGCTGGCAGGCCGCCGGCTTAGGTCCTTCTGGATCTGATGAATGAGCTTACAACCTTCCAATTTTGTTTGCCCAAAAGACAACTTTTTTTCTCTCGATTTTGTCGAGTCATTACACTGATTCAATAAATGATTATCAAGTGGTTCTTATTCGAAGAACCCTTGCCTTTTGTTTAGCTTGAGACTAAATCATCGTGGCTCTAGTATGAATGGCAACTGAGGTCACGCCTGAAAACCAAGCGGCCCGTAACACGAAGATCGCAAGGTTGAAGAACCAGATGACTGAGGTCCAACAGGAAATCAATGCGCTGAAGGATCAGATGGATGCTGAGGCGGAACGCCTTAGGAAAGATGCTTTCCGTCTTGAGTTAGAGTAGCAATCAGCGGCGGCGGTTCAGCGGATGAGGCATCAATCCTGATTTCCGTATCAGTATGAAGCCAGGAATCTTTTCAACACGCCAGGGACAGGACGGAACGGGCCTTTGACCGTAACCCGGACGGCGGAAGTTCCTGGAAGCCGGGCGGCGGTTCAGCATCAGCAGCCTAACCCGCCCCGGCGGAACCAGACCCCACCAGCCTCTTTCCCAACGCCGGCGGGCCATTATTCTAACCCGGCGGAGAACTTGGTGGCGGCGGCTACCAGGCTTGATACAATTCCCATCCCCGACGAGGCGCCTTTTGCAGAAGAGGTGCGGAATGCTATTGGATATCTGCGGACGGCGGTGGCCCAGCAGGAGAAGTATACTTACAGCCGGGGCCGTGTGCATTCAACTCCCCTCCCCAGCCACAGCTACAGCCGGCGTTATGAGTCGCCGGCGGTTTCCAGCAGTGAACGGCATCGGAACCCGCCGCGGGTCGATCGGGCGGGTCTGGATGCTCAGGCGCTGGTGGACCGGGCGAGAGCACAACGAGAGGCGGCGGCTCTGGCGGCGGCGGCGGCTCACCAAGAACCCTCCGTCTCAGTTGGAGCAGGCTTAACTTCCAGGGCTGTGGGAGTGCCGTGTTTAACGCCGGCTTTGCGGAATGAGCGTCTGCCGAAGGATTTCAAGGGCCCTCGCAAGGTGCCCAACTACACAGCTGATTTACCTCCAGAGGCTTGGATTGAGAGCTATGAGCTGGCCATGGAGATGTTAGATGTTAGTGATGCAGTATGTGCCAAATACTTCATCATGATGCTGGAAGGGTCGGCTCGCACGTGGTTAAAGGGACTGCCACCCAACACCATTACTTCCTGGGCCGAGTTGAAGGCGAAATTTATCAAAAATTTCAAAGGAACGTGCAAGCAGCCCATGACGATCGTGGATTTGGATCATTGTGTGCAACAGGCGTACGAGTCGGCTCATCATTGGGTCCGGCGGGTCTCAACCATCATCCACTCTTCAGAACAGATTACGGCGGCTCAAGCGGTTTTGATTCTGGAAAAGAATTGCCACTTTACGCCTTTGAAGCAGAAGCTTGGCCGACTCAAGCGCTCGTGTCAAGACATGGGGGAGCTCATGGCGGCTCTCACCAAATATGCAGACTCTGATAGCACGAAGGACCCGGGCTCTGATGATGAAAAATCAGGTCAGGGGAAGAATAGTAACAATGGAAAGGGTCAGCAGCAAAACGCAGCCGGAAACAGCAATTCGGGCAAGCGGAAGAACCCGGACGGCGGGTTAGAGCTGGTGGCGAACACCAGCACCGGGAATAATCGTGCTAAGGGCAACGGGAACTTCAGGCAACCCTTTAACAAGGGCAAAGCTCCTTTCAACTTGGAAGCGATGCTCAACAAACCTTGTCCGGAGCACAGCCGGTCAGATAAGCCGGCAAATCATACCTGGAGGGACTGCAGTATCATGCGACAGTTCTCGGACTACAGCCTTCAACAACATCATAATAACGGTAATGGTCCGTCAGGCGGCTCAGGGCCAGGCGGGTCAGGAGCCGGCTTTGGTCCCGGCGGCTCAGGGTCCGGTTACCAAGGTCAAGGCAATCAAGGAGGTCATCATCAACAATCTGGTGGTGGAGGCTAGCAGCAGCATAACCAGTCGGGGTTCCAGACTAACCCGAAACAGCTCAGTGGGGGTCAGTATCATGTTTTTACAACCAGCCTTGACAAGCGAGACCGAAAGGTACGCAAGCGGGCGGTTAATGCAATCATGCCGGCTCTCCTGCAGTATTTGAAGTGGTCTGAGTATGACATAACTTGGAGCCGGGCGGATCACCCGCCGCGTGTTGATAACCCGGGGCAACTGGCCTTGGTGGTTGCCCCCCAAGTTGGAGGATATGTGTTCACTAAGGTTCTTATGGATGGTGGCAGCAGCATCAACATCCTGTATTATGACACTTTCAGCCGGATGGGTCTGCTTGATAAGGATCTTAAGCCCTCTTCAACAGTTTTTCATGGTGTGGTACCTGGCAAGTCGGCTTATCCAGTGGGGAAGATTTCTTTGGAAGTGGCTTTTGGAGATGAATTCAACTACAGGGTGGAGTCTTTGTGGTTTGAAGTCGTTAAAATCAAAAGCCCATATCATGCTCTATTCGGACGGCCGGCTTACGTCAAGTTCATGGCTAGGCCTTGCTATGTTTACTTACAGCTCAAGATGCCCGGGTTGAACGGGACGATCACTGTGCATGGCGATCGGAAGACGGCTCTTGAGTGCGAGGAAGGGGACGCAGCTTATGCAGAGTCAAGTTGTGCTGAGGCAGAGCTCAAGTTCTATAAGGAGAATGTTGACCCGAAAGACATGACTCCGCTCAAGAAGCCTAACACGGAATCTGAGCCGCCCCTCAAGTTTGCGGCGGATTATACCAAGCTGGTGGATTTCACTGAGGGCGACTCATCACAGCAGTTCACTATCGGGGCTAACATGGACCCTGCATAGGAAAGCGCGCTCATCGAATTCATCCGTGAGAATTGGGACATCTTTGCATGGAAGCCATCTGACATGCCGGGTGTACCGAGAGAATTCGTTGAGCACCACCTTAATGTGGATCCTAAGTTCAAGCCGATCAAGCAGTTCCTTCGTCGTTTCAATGAAGAGCGGCACAAGGCTATTGGAGAAGAGGTGGCCCGGCTCTTAGCAGCAGGGTTCATCGTGGAGGGTTTTCACCCGGAGTGGTTAGCTAACCCGGTGCTGGTGCTTAAGAAGAACGGCACGTGGCGCATGTGTGTGGATTACACGGATCTTAACAAGGCCTGTCCAGTTGACCCATTTGCTCTCCCCCGTATCGACTAGATTATTGATGCAACGACGGGTTGTGAGAGTTTATGCTTCCTGGACGCTTATTCAGGTTATCACCAGATCAAGATGGTAGTCAAAGACCAAGAGAAGACGGCTTTCATCACACCTTTTGGTGCTTTCTGCTATGTGTCTATGCCTTTCGGGCTCAAGAGTGCCCAGGCGACTTACCAGCGTTGTGTACAGAACTGTCTTCACAGTCAAATTGGACGCAATGTCCATGCTTATGTGGATGATATTGTGGTCAAGTCAAGGAAGAAGGAAACTTTGCTGGACGACCTGAAGGAAACTTTCGACAACTTGCGGGTCTACAAGATGATGCTTAACCCGGCCAAGTGTGTCTTCGGGGTTCCTGCAGGCAAGCTCTTGGGATTCTTGGTCTCTGAGCGTGGTATTGAGGCTAACCCGGACAAGATAAAGGCTATTACTTCCCTGTCTGAGCCGGCGTGCATCAATGACGTTCAGCGCCTGGCGGGTCGGATCGCTGCTTTAAGCCGGTTCATAAGCCGCCTGGGTGAGAAGGCTATCCCTTTGTATCAAATGATGAAGAAAACAGACAACTTTGTCTAGAGCAAGGCGGCGGGTGAGGCGTTCGAGGCGCCCAAGAAGCAACTGACTGAGCCGCCAATCTTGGAGGCTCTGGCTGAGAAGGAACCTTTACTCCTCTATGTGGCGGCTAACAACAGAGCAGTTAGCGCTGCGGTCGTTGTGGAGCGTAAGGAGACAGGAAAGGAATATCCGGTTCAGAGGCCGGTTTACTATGTCAGCGAAGTCTTGATTGAGTCCAAGGAAAGGTACCCACATTGGCAGAAGCTGATCTATGGAGTGTTCATGGCAAATCGTAAGTTGAAGCATTATTTCCTGGGACACCAGATCAAGGTGGTTAGCTCTGCCCCGTTGGGAGACATAATTCAAAACAGAGAAGCCACTGGCAGGATTGCTAAGTGGGCATTGGAGCTTGGTCCTCTTAATCTGAAGTATGTGCCTCGCACAGCTGTTAAGTCTCAAGCATTGGTGGACTTTATAAACGACTGGACAGAGTGTCAGTCGCCTGAGGAGAAGCCGGATAACACATACTGGACGATTCACTTTGACGGATCCAGGCAGCTGGAAGGCTCAGGGGCTGGAGTGGTCTTAACTTCCCCTAAAGGTGACAAGTTCTGTTATGTGCTAAGGTTGATGTTTCCTTGTACTAACAATGCAGCTGAGTATGAGGCTTTGCTTCATGGCCTCCGTGTGGCTAAGGAGATGAACTTAAGCCGGGTTAGATGTCTTGGCGACTCAGACCTTGTGGCTCAGCAAGTTTCAGGCACGTGGGATTCCAAAGGCCCACGGATGGCGGCTTATCGTCAGGCGGTGGACATCATTGCTGGTCACTTCAAGGGTTACCAAGTAGATCACATTGACCGTCGCAAGAACGAGGCGGCTGACGCGTTATCACGACTGGGTTCTCAACGTAAGCCGGTGCCGCCTAATGTTTTCTTGGATGTGCTATATCACCCGTCAGTTAAGCTACCTTCGGAGGAGGATCTAGCAATACCTGACCCAGAGGGGCAGCTGGTGGCGGCTCTTCACGCCATCCCAGATTGGACGGTGCCCTACTTGGCATACTTGACTCGTGGCGAGTTACCTGAGGACGAAACTTTGGCAAGGGAAATTGTCAGGCGATCTAAGTCCATGACTATCATCAATGGCGAGTTGCATAAGTGTAGCGTCACCGGCGTTTTTCAACGTTGTGTTTCACCAGAAGAAGGCAAGGAAATCTTACGTGAGATTCATGCTGGTGACTGTGGTCATCACGCCGGCTCAAAATCTCTGGTGGCCAAGGCTTTTCGGCATGGTTTCTTCTAGCTGACGGCTCATAAGGACGCAGAAGCCTTGGTTCTCAAGTGCGATGGATGTCAGAAGTTCGGGCGACGTGCTCACGTGCCGGCTCAGGAATTGCGCATGATCCCAATTACCTGGCCGTTCGCAGTCTGGGGGCTTGATATGGTCGGGCCCTTCAAGAGATCCAAAGACAAGAAAACACACCTTTTGGTGGCGGTAGATAAGTTCACCAAGTGGGTGGAGGCTGAGCCGGTTGGCAAGTGTGACGCGGCGACGGCGGTTCAGTTTGTCAAAAAACTGATCTATCGCTTTGGTTACCCTCATAGTATCATCACAGATAACGACACAAACCTATCCAAGGGGGCTATGCAAGCGTTCTGTGAAAGTGAGCACATCCGGCTTGACGTCTCTGCTGTGGCTCATCCACAGTCCAATGGTCAGGCGGAGCGGGCTAACCAGGAAATCCTGAAAGGTATCAAACCCCGGCTTATGGTTCCTCTACAGAGAACGTCGGGTTGTTGGGTTGAAGAGTTACCATCAGTTCTATGGAGCATCAGAACAACTCCCAACAAGTCAACAGGCTATGCACCTTTCTTCATGGTTTACAGCGCAGAAGCCGTGTTACCAAGCGACATACGTCATGACTCGCCAAGGGTGGCGGCTTACGTTGAGGCAGACAATGAGACAGCGCGTCAGGACGCGTTAGATGCTTTGGATGAAGAGCGTGATCTGGCGGCGGCTCGGTCGGCGATTTATCAACAAGACCTGCGTCGCTATCACAGCCGCAGAGTAAAGACCCGGACGTTTCAAGAAGGCGACTTAGTGTTGCGCCTGATTCAAGATCAGACGGACGAGCACAAGTTGTCTCCTCCGTGGGAAGGACCTTTTGTGGTTAGCAGAAACCTCAACAATGGGTCATACTATCTCATTGACGTGCGAGACGAGTCACGCACTTCTGGGCAGGAGACCCACCGGCCGTGGAATATCGCTCATCTGCGGCCTTATTATACTTGAGTCATCGACTCCCCCCATTGTACATCATCATTGTATATATCACACATATATATATATAATAAAGTTGGCATCCCTGCAAGATGGGGCCTCTGCCGTTTTTACGTATCTCAAATTGTGCAAGGATGGATACAATCATAAGGTCACTTGGGGGCTTCTAACCCGCCAGGGTTAAGCTTCAACCCTCTTGATCGGCTCTTCAGCCAAAATAACACCATCGTCTGGCGGCTTACAAGTTGGCGGCTTACAAGATGGTGCACAAGTTGATATCATCAACAAGGTCGTTTGGGGGCAAGCTTCAACCCATTCGATCAGGCTCTTCAGCCACAGTAAGGCCGGGTTATATACCCAAAAAGTTGATTCCGTCAACAAGGTCATTTGGGGGCTTCCAACTCACCGGGTTTAGCTTACACACCCTCTTGATCGGCTCTTCAGCCACCGCAAGTTAGAGTTAAACCTGCCTGTAAGCTGCTGCTGCTCCACCAGGTGACCCGTCGAACTCTTACCAGTTAATCTCGATTAGAGACCCTGAGCTGTTCAAACATATTTGACAGTCACTCTCACTAGAGACCCTGTACTGGTCAAGGTTCAACCGGCGGCTCTTGTCATGTGAGGGCCGGCTTACGGAAAGCGAGGATAAACTCACCCATCTGCTGCCGACTCTCCGCTATGTGGCCCGTTCGTACTCTTAAACAGTTACTCTTTTAAAGACCCTGCACTGTTTATGGTTCAAACGACGGAATTACGTCACGTGAGAGGTAGCTTATGGGCCTTAAGGGTGCTAATACCCTGCTGCGTCTCTCTCTGGTTCGTTGCGCTCTTATCAGTTAATCTCGCCTAGAGACCCTAAGCCGTTCAAAGAATTGACGGTCACTCTCGTTAGAGACCTTGTACTGTTAAGAGTTCAAGTAACGAGTCCACCCAGAAGAACCGGCTTATGAGTTTTAAAAAGCAAGGTCATGGAAGATTCAACATCTCCGGGTTGTGCTTTTTCAAGCCGCCGTTACAGCAATACAGAACGTATTTTGTCTTGTTTATTTTTGCAGGGTTTATCTTCTAAAAGATGAGCCGCCATGCCAGCAGATATTATAAGCACAAACATGAAAGACAGACATGCATCAAGACATGCAAAGCTTACTACGTGCACGATGGCACGGCTCAGACAGTTCAAGATTTTCTAAGCCTATTACAAAGCTCTCCACAGAGCCCACTTAAAGTTTTTATACAACTTTCAGTTCGGCGGCTCAGCAAGCCGAGTTGTCAATTTCCAGCAAAGTGCTCAGCTCGAAGGCGGGTCATCCTGCGCCGGGTCTTCGATCTCTTCGATCTGAAGATTATCCACATCCCAGTTGCAGTTTGTTAGAGCTTCAAACTGAGCCTCTTCAAAGAGGGGAGACGGGTCAATCTCAGGGGCGAAGAGGTGCTTACGGCGAGCAGGAGTCAAATCTCTAGTTTCAAAAGTTGGGCCACGCACTCTTTTGCTGACCTCGCTGTAAGCCTCCTGGTAAGTTGACAGATCAAGTTCATCAACCAATGTTGATGCAAGGACTCTGGAGGCCTTCATACATTTGGCATAATCTGCTTCTGTGAATTCTGAGCCATCGTCTTTCTTCGACGGAAAGCCGTCCATCATCTCTTCAGCAGTCAATTCAGGGGCAAAGGCCAACGCCCGGCTTAGCGCGGCCATCGCTCCCTTCCTGGCGGCTGATCGTTTGAGCTCTTCGATTTGCTTCGGCAGAGTTGAAAACAGTTCTATAACTCCTTTCATATGCTTGGGGATGCTTTTCTCAGTCAACATTGCTTTGATGGCGCAAAGGGTCCCGCAGTAAAGTTGTTCCGCCAAGGAGTATACTGCCTTCAACTTTAGCAAGCTGTCAGACGATAGTTGGCGGCTTCTCTGACCTGCAAGATAAATTTGGCGTCATAAGCCACCCTCGCAAGATTTTCAACCTAGCACGAAAATTTTCTAACGTTTTCAATACTTACCAAAGACGGCAGAAGTCATCCTGGATATATGGCGCTTCAGAGTTTGTAGCTCTTCTGACACGAGTTTGAGCCGCTGGTCCGTGTCATCTGCGCGCTTGGTCAGGGCGGCTTGTTCAACTTTAGCAGCCTTCTTGAAGGCATCAAAGTCAGCCTGGATTTTTTCAAGCTCCTTCGTGGCAACCCGCCATTTCTCTTCCGCCTCGGACCGGGCGGTTTGTTGTGCAGCAAGGTTCTCTTTTATGCTGGTCAGTGCAGACTCGGCCGCCTCCAAGGCCTCCTGTATTGTACAAAAACAAAACAACAGTTCAGGAGGGTTAAGTCGCTAGGATAAGGTTTGTTCACGATTGAGGAAGAAATTATGATGCAAGTCTCACGCAGATTGCAAGCAATATACTTGACACTTGGGGGCTAATGTCTATGTTTTCTCCAAGCTTACCATGAAAGCTCCGGCTCATCTTCTTCAAGATAAACCGGCACTTGGGGGCTACACACGGCGCTTTTCAAATCTCCAACGCAGTCCCGGCTCATCTTCTTCAAGATAAGCCGGCACTTGGGGGCTACAGACGCGCTCTCCAAGTTTACAAGTGAAGTCCCGGCTCATTTTCTTCAAAATAAGCCGGCACTTGGGGGCTACTATGTGCCTTCCAAGTTTTCTAAGTACAGTTCCGGCTCATCATTTTAATACTGACCCGAACTTGGGGGCTACCATTGATCAACTCTGCACAATGAGTATCGACTTACTATATATACTAACCCGATACTTGGGGGCTACAGGCTAAGCAAGTTGCAGTAGGACATAGTTTGGAAGACCTGGTCTACCATTTGCAATACTAAACCAGCTCTTGGGGGCTACGTAAGGGTACAAGGAAAAAGCAGGCAAAGGTTACCTCAGGTTTCTGTTTCATTAGACCGACAAGCTTGAGCTCCATTTTCCGGCTTGTGGTCAGGCGGTTTACATAACCGGCGTGTAATTCATCAGCAGTCAGCTTCTCCAGCACAGGGAATTCAAACTCAAGCTTCTCAGGAGAGGAAGTTTTAGCCTTGCCAGAATGTCTTGTCAATACGTGAGGCTCGGGAGATTGATGGCCCATCCCAGTGAAGATAATGTCTGGAAAAACTGTGTCTTCGACGGCTATTGAAGGGCTGGGCGGCTTAGGATCACCCCTTAGAGGGCTTTCAGTCCCCGTGTCATGATCAGCCGGCTCAGGGGGCTGATGAGTATCTTCAGGTGCATCTTTCATTATTTCAGTGGGCTCCACATGAGTTGAAGTGGAGGCCGGCTTAGCAATCTCCGGCTCCTGAACAGTAGGGACAGCGGTAGACCCGCCGGTCTTTCTTCGCTTTGCTTGGGCCCTGGATGACAGCAAAGATTGTTACACAGAGAACAAGGGTAATAAAGGATATGGTGCAAGAGTAAAGATACACACTCCGGGTTGATCTTCAGAGGAGGCAGCTTAGTCGCAGTGGAATCCCCGGACGACGGGGGTGTTTCCTGAAAGCAGTTAAGACAATACAAAGCAGAGTAAGATTATGATGCAAGTGTTAAAATGGACCTTAATTAAAAGAGAATACCTCAGCCGGCCGTTTCCGCGGAGCCGGAGAATTCGATAACCCGGCTACAAGATCTTCAGAGCCGGCGCTCCGGGTCTGGCATCGGGGTTTGTGCTGTTGCTTTTTCAAAAGAAAATTGGGGTCTAAATGAGCAAGAGGATGAGAAAATGGGACTTTCCGGATGACCCGCCGTATTTTATTTGGTGGTAGATTTTCTGAGTCAGAGGAAATGTAAGTTACCTCAGGGGCGTCCGCATGGCTGATCTCCGTTTCCTCTTGTGAATAATTGTTGTCAATAAGTTGCATAAAGAGACGGCCAAGGGAGTCAAGTTCTACCTCTGAGTCGTCAAACTCAGGCGGGTCTTGAGCGACAGTTTTCTTCTTCTGGACGCGAGTCTTAGCCACCTTAGGTTTCCTCACAGGAGGGTTATACTTCTTCTTCCAGAAGGAAGAGCCGGCCTGTGCATAAGCCGCCGACAAAGATTAAAAGGAGCAAGACAGTAAAGACAAATTTGACCAGTTTGATGGAAAAAGGGGTTTCTTACGGCTGGAGCTGGGTTCTTGACGCAAAAGGGTTTCAGCCCAACTTGGTTGCAAACCGCTTGTTTTTCGCCAAGGAGTCCTTTGACGGAGGAGTTGATGTTTTCTTCGGTCAGAGGAACGGTACTAAAACAGAGCGGGTCATTGGGTTCACCCGTGAATTGGTGCATGAGCCGGTCACGCCGGCTCAGTGGCAAGATCTTCCAGCTAACCCAGCAGCGGGTTAAGTCGACACCAGTCAAGACATTGGCCATCAAGGCCCGGATCTTTGCGAAAGCCGGAGCATATTTTGCTCGCTCTGCGGCGGACATTCGATATGGGAGCTCGCTGTAGCAAAGCCGGGTGGGACGATAACCCGACAGTGGATTTTCTTCTTCAGGGGAAGTGTCCTTGCAGTAGAACCATGTCTTGTTCCAGTCCTTGGGATGACTTGGTAGGAGAGCTGCGGGATAGGGTAAATCTCTCCGTCGCTGGATAGACACGCCGCCAAGCTCCAAGCTTGGCCCAGCCGCCACTTCAGTTTGGCGATTGACGTAGTAGTAGTCACGGAAGAGGTCCACAAACGGTTCTTCTTGCAAGTAAACTTCACACAATACTTGGAACTGACACATGTTGGTGACAGAATTTGGACCTATGTCTTGAGGATGAAGCTTGAAGAAATGAAGAACGTCTCGGAAAAACTTTGACCCAGGCGGGCTGAACCCACGAAGGAGGTGATCAGTGAACACGATAACTTCCCCTTCCTTAGGAGTAGGTCTTGGCTCTAGCCCTGGAACCCGCCAGTGTATGACATCTTGAGCCGGCAGGATACCCGATTCTACAAAATCGAGTAAGAGTTGTTCGGTGACTCCAGAACTGACCAAATCGCAAGACGAAGGCGCTCTCGACATGATGGCGGGTCAAACTGCGAAAAGATCCAAAGTATGGCGACTTAGAAAAATGTTCAGCAGGCAAGGCAACTATGGCCAACATAATGGTGAGGTATTAAGCCGCCGAAACAGGTCCTCGGATAGTCGCCAATGCAATGGCGGGTTAGGTGGGCAAGGTAACGCTGGAAGTACGGCTAAATGCGAATAAACAGGTTTCGCATATTATCACTACGGCGGCAAGATCTATGGGAGAAGAAAAAAGTGAAACATATTCAAAAACCTAGAAGACTGACGAAGAGCAGGCGGACAACACGCGGCGGAGATTGCTGTGCAGATCCAAAAGCAAGTGGGCATTGCCATTATGTAAGCATCCGCAATAGATAGACAGTGCAATGGGATGTAAAGAGGTGCTCGGTGGTCTGCTCGATGATGAACGCTGATGAACAAGCAAAGAACACTAGGGAAAACGAGGAGCTCGGGAACCCTAATGGAGACGAATACAGATTCAATGAGAGCTGAAAGTGATACCTTGTGGATGCGGACGCGCCGGTGAGACTCTGGTCTAATTCATGTCGATGCAGCGGCCGGCGATGGGGGCGACGGCGAAGTCCGGTCAGGCGCGGCGGAGCTCCGGAGTTCCGGCTCGTTCGAGGGAGGAAGAAGACAGAGGAGGCGGAGAAAGGAAAAAAGGGCACCACGTGTCCCTATTTATGAGTTAGGAGGGCAACAATGCGCGCGAAAATCGAGGAGGCACAGTGATGATTGAACGAAGGTGGCGCCTCGATTTTCGGGATGACCCTTCAATGAGAAGATCCGTTGCAAACGTCACAGAATCTTTTCAGAATATTCGATGTGACGTCATGGCGGGTTATCGGTTTTCATTTCAGGGGACAAAAATGTAAGACTCGCCGCCAAGAAAGTTTGAAGATTGACATGAGCAGGCTCAAATCAACCTGGGGCCTAATGTTGGGGATATAACCCCGTGGTAAGACCCGCCCAGGAGGGGCCGGGTCAACCTGGCGGCTCATAGCCCAAGACCCATAAGATGGGCCGGAAGATGAAGGTCGGGCCGCGTGGCGGCTTACTAGATGGGCTAAGACGGAGACCCAGAGACGGAAGATGGTATGAAGACCCGGGCGGTTAAGCCGCCCGGAGACGGCTTGCCCAAGACGGCAAGGCGGCTTAGAGACAGAATAGGTTACGTTGTGTAAGTCGGTTTAGGACTCGTGTAATCCAGGGCCTTGACCTCAGTATATAAAGGCGAGACCCTGGGGTGGCTTAGACAAGAAACCCACAAGTCGAGAACTAGGTCAAGCGAAACCGCTCCCTTGTAATCGACACTCCAATCAATACAACACAAGCAGGACGTAAGCTTTTACCTCTTCTTGAGGGGCTGAACCTGGGTAAAATCGTGTCCCTCGTATCGATCAACCCCTTTGAGTCCACCCCTTTGGCGATGGCCTCGAACCTAAGTCTTTGGACATCTGCCATGACAAACCCATGACACACTTGGAAAGCTTGCACCTGCAACTAGCAACGCTATAAGATAAGGGCTGAGCAGCGGTAACATAGCCAATCAATGTTTTGCTGGGTAGTGGACGGGGTTAGAGGCTTTCATGGCAATTTGGGAGGCTGACAGTTTAAGTGGTAGGTGACTTGACATAACGGTAAAAGCGAGACATCTAGCAAGGCAAAGATAGTGTCAGGATCCGGGTATGATCATCTTGCCTGTTGGTTCTTCAGAGGGACAAAGAGTTGGGTCCTCGTAGTTGTACTCTTCGAGATCCTCGTACTCAGGCTCAACACTCGCGTCTACCCAAAGAGAACAGCACCAAATAAACAAACAGCGAGGTGCAATGCACAAACAAGATGATGCATGGTCATGTTAAGAAATATAGCATGGCAAGCCTATGCTAGTCATGTTTCACATGCATTTATTAAGTTGTTTAGTATTCTGGACAGAACCTCAATATTACTTATTTGAACATGCATGATCATGTCAAATATGGATGCTTCATACAAAAACGATGCAAATGCATATGTAGAACGTTGCAAACGGAGTAACGTAGCTCACGATACACTCACGGCAAGGTACGAACGTTAACGGAGACAAAACACAAGATGAGGCAACCTCTGGGCTATACCTTGGTGTTCCAAGGATGCCACTGGATAGGTAATGAAAATCTAGCAAGAATAGAGCTAAATATCAAGCAAAACAAGGGAGTATAGCTCCCACAAGTCACAAAACAATCAAACACACAATCTGTCCACAAACAGCAACATGGCATCTTGTCACACACATAGCCAGAGCTACAGCAGGTTTTAAATCAAAACCAAGGCATGTTCAGAAACTATACAGCATGCTTATCAAATCATCCATCTACACAAACTTGAAAGGAAGCATGGATCAATATCAAATATGCTCACAAGATGGCATGTTGAAACAGATTTCAGGGACTTAGTGAAAATTCCAGTTTTCTGGACTCTGAGTTAACCAGATGGCATAATGACAGCACTATTTATATAAACTACAGCAATTTTAATGGCATCAAAATTTACAGGGTGATAGAGGGCAACATCTAGAACAAAACACTAGCACTGAGTATGAGCTAGAACACAACATCTCACTTGGTAGCATCCTCTAAAGATGGCATAAAATAACCACAGATTCTCAGACTTAGACAAATTAGCAAGGGCAAACTGGGCACATGTTAACAGAATAGCAACTTGACAGGAGGTTTTTAATATGATGCAAGGGCTTAATGCTCAAGTTCTTAGCATAATTATGTAGAGCATGAAGATCTAAACAAAACATGATAAGGCCCCAAACTCAAGGAGCACTACATTCATGGGAACCATCCTCTAAACATGGCAAGAAAATAACAGCATTCAACACTTAGCAAAATTCTAGACATGAAACCAGTGTTATTATCTTAGCATGTTAACAGCAAGAAACCCACTTATCTACAAGATTATCATGCCAACCAAAAATACCAGGGCCTAGTACCCACAAAACACTAGCACATTCATGTTGACAAGTATCACATATATTGCATAGATTAAATCATATGGAAATGACAAAATGGCATGTTGGGACAAAAATGACATTTTGCAAACCTGCTCAAATGACAAAACAAATTACACCATTGGATTCCTTGGGAAATTCTACCCCAAAATTATATATCACTCATATATATCAACAGAGAAAAACCCCACAATTGCATTCGAAAATAACACATAGCACTTATAAGTCATTCCCTACCTTATTTGCACATGAACAAAAATGGCATTGGCTTGATTAGGCAAGCATCCAAAAACAGTTAAAAACAAACAGAGAAGACAAGACAAACAAACAAATAAAAAAAAGGAGGGGGTCCCACTGGCAGTGAGCCAGGGCCCCCTGAGTGGCTGACAAGGTGGCCCCATGGCCCACCTGTCACACACACACACAGGAGCACACACACTCACACATCTACAGGCACATGGGATCCACACACCACAGACCAACCGGAGGGGAGTCGATCCCTGGACCTCTCGGTCCTACAGTGAGAGCTCAACAACTACGCTACGAGCCGACTGCTGCACAGAGAGGGGATCTACGCCACAAATACCAGAAAAAAGGCCCCTACTTGACCCAGAGCAGAGGACGTCGCCGCCGGCGACTACAGAGGCGATCTACGGAGGGGCAAAACGCCGGCGGGGAACGCGGAGACCTGGGGAACCCCATTCCTGCACCCAGAAGGGGAAAAACACCTACGCGCTAAGGCAGGGCTCGAGCTCGAGCTTGCGCTTGCTCGGGCATGGCGCTCGCGGCGACCAGCGACGGCTACTACACGCAGAGAGGAACAAGGACGCGGGGGAGGGAAGGAGAAGACTGCCCGCTCACCCAGATCACTTGGGATTCGAAGACGAGGACGCGAGGCGAAGAAGAGGGTCGGGGCGGCCTGAAGCAGCGGAGCTCCCTCGCACCGACGATGGCGATGATGGGGCCGATGCCACGAAGGAGCTCGGACCTCCCTAGCGCCGGGAACGGGTCGATGAAGGTCCCGGGGTCCCTCTGGACTCCATGGATGAAGCGGAGGAAGACCCGGAGGCAAACGACGCGACGACGACGACGGCGCGCCTTTGCTTCTCCCTGTCGAAACTGAAGCTCTCTCCCTCTCTTTCAGCAGAACCAGGAGGAAGAAGGGGAAGGGAAGAAGGTGGCGGCGGCGCGGAGGAGAAGGGGGGGAAACCCTAGGGAGAGGGCACGGACGCCGAGGCTATATAGGCCCTGGAGGCACGGCTTCCCTCGCCACCTCGGCCATGGCAGGGCCCCTGCTCGCGCTCTCCCTGAGAGGGAGCTGGAAAGGGAGGGAGACGAGCGAACGCAGACAGACGCAGACAGGTGGGACCGTGCGGCGCCAGGGTGGAAAGCGAGCGAGCGAGCGGCTGCGGGAGCGCTTGCTGGGCTGCGGTTGCGGGAGGCGACGCGGAGGCCCAGAGAACCTCCTCTCTCTCTCTCTCTGCTGAATAATAAAACCCCTTCCTATTTTAAAAAAATTAAGCCAGAGAAACAAAAGCACAGAGGAAATAGAGAGAGGTGTGAAAGAAAAAGAAAAACATTTTTGGTCTCACAAAAATGCATACAATTTTATAAAAATGAAAATGGCATTTTAGAGCAACAAAATAAAATCATATTTTTAATAGAATGCAATCTGTTTTGCAAATAACCAACAGGCAAACCCCTCAAACATTGCTCAGATCTACTCAACAAACCATGACAGATTATTTAGAAGAAGATCAACATTTTTAATATAGGAAAACAGCAAGTAAAATATTGACATGAGGCATTATTTGAATAAAGAGAGAATAGGGAAAGGTTGCTTATGGAAAAAGAGGTAGAACCTAAACCAAACACCATCACATCCACAACACCAACACTCACATCACAACAATCACAAGAACAAGCATTGCCATAAATAGGATGCACTTGATAAAATGAGCATGATGCCATGATGCATGAAATGACAAGAAGTAATTATGTTGATAAGCAAACCACAATGGAAAAACATGAAGGTCCACATGATAAATATATTACAAAAGGCAAGGATTACACTTGGGCTGTTACAACTCTCCCCCACTACATGAGGATCTCGTCCCGAGATCTAGGAACGGAAGAATTCGGGAAATTCAGAACGGAGATGGTCCTCTCGTTCCCAAGTGGCTTCTTTGTCGGAGTGATGTGACCACTTCACCTTTAGAAACTTGATTGACTTGTTGCGAGTCTTACGCTCAGTTTCTTCAAGGATAGCAACTGGATGCTCATGATATGATAGGTCTTCTTGGAGATCAATTTCTTGGAGATCAACGGTGCGCTCGGGAGTCTTGAAACACTTCCGGAGCTGAGAGACATGGAACACATCATGCAATTGGGAGGAAGCTCGAGTTGGTAGGCAAGGTCACCCCTCTTGCCCACAATCTTGAAAGGACCCACAAAGCGTGGAGCAAGCTTCCCTTTGGTGCCAAAACGTTGAGTGCCCTTCATGGGAGACACTCTGAGATAGACAAAATCATCGATCTGGAAGGTCATGTCGCGATGCTTGCTATCATAATAACTCTTCTGGCGGGATTGAGCTGCTTTGAGATTTGCACGAATGACACGGCACATTTCTTCTGCTTCAGTGATCATGTCATTACCAAGGATTTGACGCTCACCGGTTTCAGACCAATTGAGCGGGGTGCGGCACTTTTTGCCATAGAGAATCTCGAAAGGAGCTTTGCCGGAACTTGCTTGGAAGCTATTGTTGTATGAGAACTCAGCAAACAGGAGGCAATCTTCCCACTTCATACCAAAAGAAATCACACAAGCTCTGAGCATATCTTCGAGGATTTGGTTGACTCTCTCAACTTGACCACTAGTCTGAGGATGGAAAGCTATGCTGAAACGGAGATTGGTCCCCATTGCCGTCTGGAAGGAATCCCAACACTTGGAAGTGAAGATGCTTCCACGATCTGAGGATATGAGCTTAGGAACACCGTGCAAAGAAACTATCCTTGACGTGTACAACTCTGCTAGCTGAGCTGCCGAGATAGATTCTTTGACCGGAAGGAAGTGGGCAACCTTGGTGAGCTTGTCGATAACCACGAAGATGGCATCATTCCCTCTCTTGGACTTAGGAAACCCAGTGACGAAATCCATTTCAACATGATCGAATTTCCACTCCGGGATAGGCAAAGGCTGAAGGAGGCCTGCTGGACGTTGATGTTCCGCCTTCACTCTGCGACAAACATCACACTAGTTCACGAACTGAGCAATCTCGCGTTTCATGCGGGTCCACCAGAAGGTTTGCTTGAGGTCTTGATACATTTTGGAACTTCCTGGATGAATTGAGAGGAGGGAATTATGTGCTTCATCCATGATAACCTTTCTGAGATCACCTTTCGGAACCACCAGACGGTCCTCGAAGAACAAGGTGTCTTTGTCATCAACACGGAAACACTTATACTTTGGAATGCCCTTGGCCACACCTTTCTTCACTTTCTTCACCATAGCATCAAGAAGTTGGGCTTGGTGAACCTGATCTTCTAGCGTCGGAGAGACTTGAAGATTGGCAAGGAAACCTTGAGGAACAATTTGGAGATTGAGCTTGCGGAATGCTTCACAAAGGTCGGGTTGAAGAGGCCTGAGAATAAGACTGTTGCAGTACGCCTTCCTGCTCAGCGCGTCTGCAATGACATTTGCTTTTCCCGGAGTATATTCAATACTCGGATTGAAGTCCTCGATCATCTCCACCCAACGAGACTGCTGAAGATTGAGATTGGGTTGGGTGAAGATATACTTCAAGCTCTTGTGGTCGGTGAACACCTCAACTGGACTTCCCAACAATAGATGTCTCCACGTCATCAGAGCATGCACAACTGCTGCCAGCTCAAGATCATGAGTGGGGTAGTTCTTCTCGCTAGGCTTCAGCTGTCGCGAGGTATAAGCCACAATCTTTTTATCTTGCATGATAACGCCACCGAGACCTTGGAGAGAAGCATCGCAAAATACTTGGAAAGGCTTGGATTGCTCGGGAGGAACAAGAACTGGAGCCGAAGTCAGCTTCTGTTCGAGTGTATTGAAAGCCACATCACAATCAGGAGACCATAGAAACTTGACATTCTTCTGAAGGAGGTTGGACAGAGGCTTAGCAATTTGAGAGAAGTTCTCGACGAATCTTCTGCAATAGCTTGCAAGGCCGAGGAAGCTACGAAGCTGCTTGACATTCTGAGGAGGCTCCCACTTCACAATTGCCTCAACTTTCTCAGGGTGCACTTTAATGCCCTCGGCAGAGATGACATGCCCAAGGTACACCACTTCATTGAGCCAAAACTCACACTTCGAGAACTTAACATAAAACCGATGTTCCCTTAGCTTGTCAAGCACAAGCCTGAGATGCTCTGCATGCTCTTCTTCAGTCTCCGAGAACACGAGAATATCATCCAAATAGACCAAGACGAACTCATTCTTGAAAGGAGAGAATATGTAGTTCATCATTCTGGAGAAGGTCGGAGGCGCATTTGCTAGACCAAAAGACATGACGGTGTACTCATAGGAGCCAAAACTCGTCCTGAAAGCAGTCTTTGGAATATCTTCTTCACGAATGCGGATTTGATGATAGCCCATACGGAGATCTAACTTCGAGAAAACCTTGGCACCTTTCAATTGCTCAAACAACTCATTGATGTTGGGGAGTGGATACTTGTTCCTAATTGTCTTCTTATTCAATGGACGGTAATCGACGCATAGTCGGTCCGTGCCATCCTTCTTCTTGACAAACAGAACACCACAACCCCAAGGAGAAGAACTTGGTCTGATCAGACCTAGACGCTCTTGTTCATCTAGCTGTTTCTTCAATTCTTTTCAGCTCTTCGGGGCCAAGCTTATAAGGACGCTTGCACACCGGTTCAGTTCCAGGCTCGAGTTCAATCACAAACTCCACTGGCCTATGAGGAGGCATTCCTGGCAACTCTTCTGGAAAGACATCTTCATACTCCGAGACAACGGGAATTTGAGAGATGGCAGAAATTTCACCCTTCTCATTGAGAGAAAATAGACGAATCGTGTCATCGCGAGCAGCGAAAATGACCACATCTTCAGAAGGATGAGTCAATTGGACTTCTTTAGCTTTGCAATTAACATAAGCCTTGTTCATCGCCAGAAAATCCATGCCAAGAATAAGACCAATATCGGAATTACCGAGAACAATTGGAGAGGCCAGAAAAGAATAATTGCCCATCTCGATAGAAACATTCGGGGCTTCCGTGCTTGCATGCATGAATTTCCCCGGAGAAACAACTGACAAAGGTCTAGGCAACTCCACCACATGAAAACCATAATTTGATGCAAAAGGTTTAGACATGAATGTATGCGATGCACCAGTGTCAAATAAAACTTTTGCAGGAAAAGAATTCACCGAGAGGTTACCCAATATCACTTGAGAAGAATCCTCTGCTTCAGCTGCATTCACCATGTTCACTCTTGCTGACTTGGGATTATGCTTCACCATAGCATTGCCTGGGGGCTTGATAGGAGGAGGAGGCGGAAGACGCCGCTGGTTGTTGCACTTGTTGGAGTAATGGCCCTTCTGACCACACTTGTGACAAGTAACCTCTGAGAGCGGACGGAAGTTGCCTGGAGGAGGAGCATTTGCTGACTTGGGTGCCTGAGGCCTCTGCTGAAAACCTGGGTTGGGTGGGTAGGAAGGACCACGACCACTGTGCTGCCTCTGCTGCTGAGGGGGACAAAACGGAGGAGGAGGAGGAACCCAATACTTCTGCTGCTTAGGAACCATCTGAGAGCTAGAAGAAGAAGAGTTGGTGTCTCTAAATCGCTTCCTGGAATTCTCCAACCTGAGCTGAGATGCCTCGACCTTTAGAGCCATGTTGTAGAACTGATCAAACTCACGAGGCTCTTGCAGGACTAGACCCGGCTGAAGTTCATCCTTGAGACCACCTCTGAACTGGTAAATCATAGACTTCTCATCGGGAACATCTTGCTTAGCATAGCGGGCCAGATTCTGGAAGTCGATGTTATACTGATAGACAGACTTGCTTCCTTGCTTCAAATTCCTGAACTTCTCACGCATCTCCTCGACAAAGCTCGTCGGGATATGATGAGCTTTGAAGTCACGACAGAAATCATCCCAGCTGATAACACGATCACCTCTGGAATCCTTGTACTGCTCCCACCAATCTCCTGCCTGACCCTTGAGCTGGAAAGTCGCAAACTTGACATAGTCCGCAGGTGTGACATTGCTGCACTCAAAATGCTTGTTCATGTCCCGGAGCCAGTCGTCTGCATCGCGTGGCTGCTCACAACAGGTGCAGGACTTGGGCTGATTTGCGAGGAACTGATTCAGAGTTGCGAACTGCGGCTGATTCTGAAAATTCCCTTGATAACCTTGCTGTCCCTGCTCTCTTTCCTGCAGCAACCTGAGCAACATCTGGGTGTTGGCATTGGTTGCGGCCATCACTGCTTGCCAAGCCTCCGGAGGTGGAGGTGGTGGTGGGGGTGGTGGAGTATCAGACTACTCCCCATCACGATCTGGGTTCCCACGAGTTGCCGGAGCCATCCTGAAGATGGACAGAATATCAGCACACCATTGACAAGGATGATTGAAATAAGCTGAATCAACGACTTGAAAGAAATTGCAACGGAATATCATCAATTGCATTCAAACTGCAAATAGTAAGAACGCTTTCTGCAGGATCTTGATAACATCATTAGAACATGAAGCCACTTTAAATAACACAAAAGTATTGAGCTAAGGTTGCTCGAAACAAATGTACAACCATTATACATCTGTCGGAAGATGATCCTAAGAACTACTGGAATTCCCACCTAAGAATTTCCGAAGTCTTTCTTGTTTATGCGATTCGGGTTGCGGACCCAGGAACGTACCCAAGGTAATCAGCTCAACTGCACCCGCAACCTTCCACACCATAATTCAAGAAAACTCCGCAAACTCGTCTACCACAGACACTCGTAATCACAACGATACTAAACATGGTAGTACCCCGGATGCCTCCCCAGTACTGGGTGACTCCGATCTTATCTTGCCACGAGAAGTATTGAAGCAATTACGAACATCCTCCGTCCTGAGATACTAAGGAAACTGAACGATAACGATGTGTCAAGAATCCCTCGGAGCTCAACTCCCCAGAAGAAATCAAGTCAGACAGGAGGCACCAAGACAGAACTCCGTCACATCGGCATCATATAGTTTCCAAAATACCCGCGTGATCCTAAAAAAAATTTGAGCAAGAAGAGGAGTAGAATGAACATTCCTAAGTCGAATACCTCACCAGAGTATAGAAGAGGAGTAAAAGAATCCTACTCTCCGATATAACTAGACTCAAAATAGTTTTTCACTAGACTCGACTCGGCCAAGTTCGATCAAGCAAGGGGCTCCTATGGTCGGTATGGCTCTGAATACCAACTTGTCACGCCCAAGATGCGGTCCTATCCCTATTAAGGCTTGTGGCCTCGACGGGGATAGAAGCTCATCTCGTCGTTCGCAAGTATAGTAAAACATTGCAATACATGTAGGAAGAGATGAGTATATGAGTTGGCTTACACTCGCCACAAGCTACCTTACAAGTTCACACAAATTATTCATACATCATTCAGAGGACAGGGTCCGACTACGGACGAAATCAAACGATAAAAGAAGCAATGTAAAACTGTCTCGCTATCCCAGGATCACCACCATGAAGCTCTCTACTCGTCTGGATACGTAACATACATTCGACCACGTTCCTCGTCATACTCCCACTGGAGCTGAGTCACATCGTCTGGCACATTCTCATCAACACCTGCACCTGTATTGTTGTAATCTGTGAGCCACAGGGACTCAGCAATCTCATAACCCGGGTACCGGAACTATGTAAGCCATTGGGTAAGGAATTGGTTAAGTGGTGAGGCTGCAGCAAGCGCTAAGCATTTATTTGGTGGCTAACTTACGAGAACATAATGTAATTATGGTGACATACGTATGACGGTCGTGAACTAGCATGATCACTAAGTGATCCTGAACACCTACTTACGTCAATCATAACCCCACCGTGTTCTCTCTCGGTTCATATTCACAAGCAGAGACGGTCACGGTTACGCACACGGTTGGTGTATTTTATTGGAGTTTACTTAAAGTTAACTATAACCGGATGTTAAACAAATTTCCAAGTTGCCACATAACCGCGGGCACGGCTTTCCGAAAGATTAAACCCTGCAGGGGTGCTCCAACTCATCCATCACAAACTAACCACACGCCGCGGGAATAACCTCGACCACGAATCTCGTGATCTTCCTAGGCAATTCCACTGGAAAACCGCAACCTCGAGATAGCCCTAAGAAAAACCGGAATTCCTCGCGCAAGACATTCGAGAAAGGTAAAACAAGTCCAGCAAGACCGCCCGGCAGGCCAGATCCCAATAGGAGCCGCGCGTATCTCTTCTCAGGGCACTACCAGATGAGCTAGATGTCGGGTTGGCTGAAACCCCGGGTGACCAGGGGGCGCCGAGCATCGCTTGGTTTGGACCAACACTCATGAGGAGCACTGGCCCGGGGGGGTTGATTAAATTATCCACGGGGTAGCTATGCCCTATGCAATTTTATTAAGTTGTTTAGCAATTGTAGTACCAAAGTTGGGTCTTGCCAGACAAGTTTTAATCTAAAACGAATGGTCAAGGGGGTCCCCATAACAACCCCGAGCATGTTAGGAGCGCAAAATATGGAATATAACACCGGTACTCGGAACTAGTGCGGAAAAAGTGGAACAAAACACTGAGCAAAAGGCCAAGCCTTCCACCATTGCCAGATATATATGTGCATTAAATTAAATAACAATAAATAGAGTGATATAAACAAAATCCATGTTTACACTTGGAAAGCTTGCACCTGCAACTAGCAACGCTATAAGATAAGGGCTGAGCAGCGGTAACATAGCCAATCAATGTTTTGCTGGGTAGTGGAGGGGGTTATAGGCTTTCATGGCAATTTGGGAGGCTGACAGTTTAAGTGGTAGGTGACGTAACATAACGGTAAAAGTGAGACATCTAGCAAGGCAAAGATAGTGTCGGGATCCGGGTATGATCATCTTGCCTGTTGGTTCTTCAGAGGGACAAAGAGCTGGGTCCTCGTAGTTGTACTCTCCGGGATCCTCGTACTCAGGCTCAACACTCGCGTCTACCCAAAGAGAACAGCACCAAATAAACAAACAGCGAGGTGCAATGCACAAACAAGATGATGCATGGTCATGTTAAGAAATATAGCATGGCAAGCCTATGCTAATCATGTTTCACATGCATTTATTAAGTTGTTTAGTATTCTGGACAGAACCTCAATATTACTTATTTCACATGCATAATCATGGCAAATATGGATGCTTCATGCAAAAACGATGCAAATGCATATGTAGAACATTGCAAACGGAGTAACATAGCTCACGGTACACTCACGGCAAGGTACGAACGTTAACGGAGACAAAACACAAGATAAGGCAACCTCTGGGCTGTACCTTGGTGTTCCAAGGATGCCACTGGATAGGTAATGAAAATCTAGCAAGAATTGAGCTAAAGATCAAGCAAAACAAGGGAGTATAGCTCCCACAAGTCACAAAACAATCAAACACACAATCTGTCCACAAACAGCAACATGGCATCTTGTCACACACATAGCCAGAGCTACAGCAGGTTTTAAATCAAAACCAAGGCATGTTCAGAAACTATACAGCATGCTTATCAAATCATCCATCTACACAAACTTGAAAGGAAGCATGGATCAATATCAAATATGCCCACAAGATGGCATGTTGAAACAGATTTCAGGGACTTAGTGAAAATTCCAGTTTTCTGGACTCTGAGTTAACCAGATGGCATATTGACAGCACTATTTATATAAACTACAGCAACTTTAATGGCATCAAAATTAACAGGGTGATAGAGGGCAACATCTAGAACAAAACACTAGCACTGAGTATGAGCTAGAACACAACATATCACTTGGTAGCATCCTCTAAAGATGGCATAAAATAACCACAGATTCTCAGACAAATTAGCAAGGGCAAAACTGGGCACATGTTAACAGAATAGCAACTTGACAGGAGGTTTTTAATATGATGCAAGGGCTTAATGCTCAAGTTCTTAGCACAATTATGTAGAGCATGAAGAGCTAAACAAAACATGATAAGGCCCCAAACTCAAGGAGCACTACATTCATGGGAACCATCCTCTAAACATGGCAAGAAAATAACAGCATTCAACACTTAGCAAAATTCTAGACATGAAACCAGTGTTATTATCTTAGCATGTTATTAACAGCAAGAAACCCACTTATCTACAAGATTATCATGCCAACCAAAAATACCTGGGCCTAGTACCCACAAAACACTAGCACATTCATGTTGACAAGTATCACATATATTGCATAGATTAAATCATATGGAAATGACAAAATGGCATGTTGGGACAAAAATGACATTTTGCAAACCTGCTCAAATGACAAAACAAATTACACCATTGGATTCCTTGGGAAATTCTACCCCAAAATCATATATCATACTCATATATATCAACAGAGAAAAACCCCACAATTGCATTCGAAAATAACACATAGCACTTATAAGTCATTCCTTACCTTATTTGCACATGAACAAAAATGGCATTGGCCTGATTAGGCAAGCATCCAAAAACAGTTAAAAACAAACAGAGAAGACAAGACAAACTAAGAAATAAAAAAAGGAGGGGGTCCCACTGGTAGTGAGCCAGGGCCCCCTGAGTGGCTGACAAGGTGGCCCCATGGCCCACCTGTCACACACACACACACACACACACAGGAGCACACACACTCACACATCTACAGGCACACGGGATCCACACACCATAGACCACACACACACAGGATACACAGTACACATGCGCTCCACCAAAAAATTAAAAAGGGCCGGAGGGGAGTCGATCCCTGGACCTCTCGGTCCTACAGCGAGCGCTCAACCACTACGCTACGAGCCGACTGCTGCACAGAGAGGGGATCTACGCAACAAATAGCAGAAAAAAAAAGGCCCCTGCTTGACCCAGAGCAGAGGACGTCGCCGCCGGCGACTACAGAGGCGATCTACGGAGGGGCAAAACACCGGCGGGGAACACGGAGACCTGGGGAACCCCATTCCTGCACCCAGAGGGGGAAAAACACCTACGCGCTAAAGCGGGGCTCGAGCTCGAGCTTGTGCTCGCTCAGGCATGGCGCTCGCGGCGAACGGCGACGGCTACTACACGCAGAGAGGAACAAGGACGCGGGGGAGGGAAGGAGAAGACTGCCCGCTCACCCAGATCACTTGGGATTCGAAGACGAGGACGCGAGGCGAAGAAGAGGGTCGGGGCGGCCTGAAGCAGCAGAGCTCCCTCGCACCGACGCTGGCGATGATGGGGCCGATGCCACGGAGGAGCTCGGACCTCCCTAGCGCCGGGAACGGGTCGATGAAGGTCCCGGGGTCCCTCTGGACTCCATGGATGAAGTGGAGGAAGACCCGGAGGCAAACGACGCGACGACGACGACGGCGCGCCTCTGCTTCTCCCTGTCGAAACTGAAGCTCTCTCCCTCTCTTTCAGCAGAACCAGGAGGAAGAAGGGGAAGGGAAGATGGTGGCGGCGGCGCGGAGGAGAAGGGGGGGAAACCCTAGGGAGAGGGCACGGACGCTGAGGCTATATAGGCCCTGGAGGCACGGCTTCCCTCGCCACCTCGGCCATGGCGGGGCCCCTGCTCGCGCTCTCCCTGAGAGGGAGCTGGAAAGGGAGGGCGACGAGCGAACGCAGACAGACGCCGACAGGTGGGACCGTGCGGCGCCAGGGTGGAAAGCGAGCGAGCGAGTGGCTGCGGGAGCGCTTGCTGGGCTGCGGTTGCGGGAGGCGACGCGGAGGCCCAGAGAACCTCCTCTCTCTCTCTCTCTCTCTCTGCTGAATAATAAAACCCCTTCCTATTTTAAAAAAAATAAGCCAGAGAAACAAAAGCACAGAGGTAATAGAGAGATGTGTTAAAGAAAAAGAAAAACATTTTTGGTCTCACAAAAATGCATACAATTTTATAAAAATGAAAATGGCATTTTAGAGCAACAAAATAAAATCATAATTTTAATAGAATGCAATCTGTTTTGCAAATAACCAACAGGCAAACCCCTCAAACATTGCTCAGATCTACTCAACAGACCATGACAGATTATTTAGAAGAAGATCAACATTTTTAATATAGGAAAACAGCAAGTAAAATATTGACATGAGGCATTATTTGAATAAAGAGAGAATAGGGAAAGGTTGCTTATGGAAAAAGAGGTAGAACCTAAACCAAACACCATCACATCCACAACACCAACACTCACATCACAACAATCACAAGAACAAGCATTGCCATAAATAGGATGCACTTGATAAAATGAGCATGATGCCATGATGCATGAAATGACAAGAAGCAATTATGTTGATAAGCAAACCACAATGGAAAAACATGAAGGTCCATATGAGAAATATATTACAAAAGGCAAGGATTACACTTGGGCTGTTACTGCAAAGAACTTGTCGGAGGTCTCATACCTCTCAACACGAGCATGAGCCTGAAATTCCAATTTCAACTCTTGGAACATCTCGTATGCTCTGTGACGTTCAAAATGTCTTTGGAGCCTCAATTCTAAGCCATAAAGCATGACGCACTGAACTATCAAGTAGTCATCACAACGTGCTTGTCAGATGTTCACAATACCCAAAGACGACGCTTGAGGGGGTGGCGCACCGAGCGGTGCATCAAGGAGATAAGCCTTCTGTGCATCAATGAGGACAATCCTCATATCACGGACCTAGTCCGCACAATTGCTACCATCATGTTTCAACTTAGTTTTCTCTAGGAACGTATCAAAATACAAGGGAGCTACAACGTGAGCTATTGATCTACAACATAATTTGCAAAGACATTTTGACGATGTTCATGATAATTAGTTCAGTTAATCAAATTACTAATGAACTCCCACTCAAATCAACATCCCTCAGGTTGTCTAAGTGTGACATGATCCAAATCCACCAACCCAAGTCCGATCATCACGTGATATGAGGTGGTTTCAATGGTGAACATCTCCATGTTGATCATATCTACTATATGACTCATGTTTGACCTTTCGGTCTCTTGTGTTGTGAGGCCATGTCTGTACATGCTAGGCTTGTCAAGTTTAACCCAAGTATTTTGCATGTGTAAAATTCGCTTACACCCGTTGTATGTGAACGAAGAGTCTATCAGACCCGATCATCACGAGGTGCTTCAAAACGACGAACTTTCGGAACGGTGCATACTTGGGGAGAACACAATTTTATCTTGAAATTAGGTGAGGGATCATCTTATAATGCTACCATCGTCCTAAGCAAAATAAGATGCATAACAAGATAAACATCAGATGCAAATCAAAATAAGTGACATGATATGGCCATCATCATCTTGTGCTTTTGATCTCCATCGTCACCGGCATGACACCATGATCTCCATCATCGTGTCTTCACGTGGTTGTCTCGACCACTATTGCTTCTACAACTATTGCTAACGCATGGCGATAAAGTAAAGCAATTACATGGCGTTTAAATATTGACATGCAAGTCATGAATTAAATTAAAGACAACCCTATGGCTCCTGCCGGTTGCCATACTCATCGACATGCAAGTTGTGATAACTATACAAAACATGATCATCTCATACATCACATATATCAAATCACGTCTTGGCCATATCACATCACACATGCCCTGCAAAAACAAGTTAGACGTCCTCTACTTTGTTGTTGCAAGTTTTACGTGGCTGCTATGGGCAACTAGCAAGAACCGTTCTTACCTATGCAAAGCCACAACGGTGACAATCAAGTTGCCTTTTAACCTTCTACAAGGACCGCCTCTGTCGAATCCGATTCAACTAAAGTGGGAAAGACAGACACCCGCCAGCCACCTTTATGCAAACAAGTTGCATGTCAGTCGGTGGAACCGGTCTCTTGTGCGAGGACAAGTAAGGTTGTTCCCAGCCGCTTCATCCCACAATACCGTCGAATCAAGATAAGACTAAGGAGGTAGGCAATCTGAACATCAACACCGAGAAACTTCTTTGTGTTCTACTCGTGCATATCATCTACGCATAGACCTAGCTCTGATACCACTGTTGGGGAACGTTGCATGGGAAACAAAAATTTCCTATGCACACGCAAGATCTATCCATGGAGATGCGTAGCTACGAGAGGGGGAGTGTATCTATGTACCCTTGTAGATCGCTAAGTGGAAGCGTACATAACGCAGTTGATGTAGTCGTACTCTTCACGATCCAATTGTGATCCGATCCGATCTAGCGCCGAACGGACGACACCGCCGCGTTCAGCACACGTGTGGCTCGATGTCGTCTCCTCCATCTTGATCCAGAAAGCGGGGGAGGAGAAGTAGATGGGATCTCAACCAGCATGACGGCGTGGTGGAGATGGTTGATACGTCCATTTTGTATCATGATTTCCTACTATTATTTATAGTGCTTTTATGCATAATAATGCTTTATGGAGTAATTCTAATGCCTTTTCTCTCATAATATGCAAGGTTTACACAAAGAGGGAGAATTCCGGCAGCCGGAATTCTGGACCTGAAAAAGCATACCTATTCTGCACATCTCCAAATAAGCTGAAACTTCACGGAGAATTATTTTGGAATATATGAAAAATACTGGAGCAAATAACTACCAGAGGGGCCTAAGGGAATGCATTGTGGAGTAGTTATTTGATTATGGGTATTTTGATGATATGTATGTTGTGATTCCCTTAGTGGTGTCATGTGAACGTCGACTACATGACACTTCACCATCTTTGGGCCTAAGGGAATGCATTGTGGAGTAGTTATTTGATTATGGGTTGCTAGAGTGACAAAAGCTTAAACCCTAGTTTATGCACTAATTCGTAAGGGGCTGATTTGGATCCAAACGTTTAATGCTATGGTTAGATTTTATCTTAATACTTTTCTCGTAGTCGCGAATGCTTGCGAGGGGGGTTAATCATAAGTGGGAGGTTTGTTCAAGTAAGAACAGCACCCAAGCACCGATCCACCCACATATCAAATTATCAAAGTAGCGAACGCAAATCAAACCAACAAGATAAAAGTGACTAGATGAAATTCCCGTGTACACTCAAGAACACTTTGCTTATTATAAGAGACTGTTCTGGCCTGTCCTTTCCACAAAAGGATTGGGCTACCTTGCTGCACTTTATTTACCGTTACCGTTACTTGCTTGTTACCAATTATCTTCCTATCAAACTATCTGTTACCTACAGGTTCAGTGCTTGCAGAAATTACCTTGCTGAAAACCGCTTGTCATTTCCTTCTGCTCCTCGTTGGGTTTGACACTCTAACTTATCGAAAGGACTACAATTGACCCCCTATACTTGTGGGTCATCAAGACTCTTTTCTGGCGCCGTTGCCGGGGAGTGAAGCGCTCTTGGTAAGTGGAAATCGGTAAGGAAAAACTTATACTACGTGCTGAAATTTATTGTCACTTGCTACTATGGAAAACAATCCTTTGAAGGGTTTGTTCGGGGTATCTTCACCTCGACCGGAACCACAATTAGTTTCCCCTCAACCTACTGAAAATATTGGTTATGAAATTCCTTTGGGTATGGTAGAACAACTGCTAGCTAATCCTTATGCAGGAGACGGAACTGAACATCCTGATATGCACCTAATACATGTGAATGAAGTTTGTGGATTATTTAAGCTTGCCGGTTTACCCGGAGATGAAGTTAAGAAGAAGGTTTTCACTTTATCTTTGAAGGTAAAGGCATTGACATGGTATAGGCTATGTGATGATATTGGATAATGGAACTGGAATCGATTGCAATTAGAATTCCACCAAACGTTTTATCCTATGCATCTAGTTCATCGTGATCGGAATTATATATATAATTTTTGGCCTCGTGAAGGAGAAAGCATCACTCTAGCTTGGGGGAGGCTTAAGTCAATGTTATATTCATGCCCAAATCATGATATCCCGAGAGAAATTATTATTCAGAACTTTTATGCTCGGCTTTCTCATAATGATCGATCCATGCTCGATACTTCTTGTGTTGGTTCTTTTATGAAGAAGACTATTGAATTCAAGTGGGATCTCATAGAAAGAATTAAACGCAACTCTGAAGATTGGGAACTCGACAAAGGTAATGAGTCAAGCATTAAGCTTAAGTTTGATTGTGTTAAATCATTTATGAATACCGATGCTTTTCACAAGTTTAGCAGTAAATATGGACTTGACTCTGAGATAGTAGCCTCTTTCTGTGAATTATTTGCTACTCATTATGATCTCCCTAAGGTAAGTGGTTTAAATATCATCCCCCTATTAAATAAGAAGTTAAAGAACCGGTCATAGCTAAAGATGAAACCATCATTTACAATGTTGATCCAGTTGTGCCTACTGCTTATATTGAGAAACCACCTTTCCCTGTTAGGATAAAGGAACATGCTAAGGTATCAACTGTGGTTCACAAAAGTAATATTAAAGCACCTAAGCCCTCTGAACAAATTATAGTAGAACCTAGTGTTGCTATGGTTAAAGATCTCTTAGTAGAAAATATTGATGGGCATGTTATTTACTTCTCTGATGAATCTGCTAGAATTGCTAAACCCGATGAAAAAGATAAACATAGACCTATAGTTGGCATGCCTATTGTCTCAGTTAAAATAGGAGATCATTGCTATCATGGTTTATGTGATATGGGTGCTAGTGTGAGTGCTATTCCTTTTACCTTATACCAAGAAATTATGAATGATATAGCACCTACTGAAATATAAGACAATGATGTTACTATTAAACTTGCTAATAGAGACACCATCACACCACTTGGGATTGTTAGAGATGTTGAAGTCTTGTGCGGGAAAATAAAATATCCTACTGATTTTCTAGTTCTTGGTTCCTCACAAGATGACTTTTGCCCCATTATCTTTGGTAGACCTTTCTTGAACACCGTTAATGCTAAGATAGATTGTGAAAAACAAATTGTCGGTGTTAGTTTTGGTGATGTGTCTCATGATTTTAACTTTTCCAAGTTTAGTAGACAACCACGTAATAAAGAATTATCTAGTAAGGATGAAATAATTGGTCTTGCTTCTATTGCCGTACCTCCTACCGATCCACTAGAACAATATTTGCTAGACCATGAAAATGATATGCACTTGCATGAAAGAAATGGAATAGATAAAATTTTCTTTGAACAACAACCTCTCTTAAAACACAATTTGCCTATTGAAACTCTAGGAGGTCCTCCTCCACCTAAAGGTGATCCAGTGTTGGAATTAAAACAATTGCCTCACACTTTGAAGTATGCTTATCTTGATGAGAAAAAGATATATCCTGTTATTATTAGTGCTAACCTTTCAGAACATGAAGAAGAGAGATTATTAAAAGTTCTGAAGAAGCACCGGGCTGCTATTGGATATACTCTTGGTGATCTTAAGGGCATTAGTCCCACTCTATGTCAGCACAAGATCAATATGGAACCTCATGCTAAACTCGTTGTTGATCACCAACGGCAATTGAATCCTAAGATGAAAGAAGTGGTAAGAATTGAAATATTAAAGCTTCTGGAAGCTGGTATAATCTATCCCATAGCTGATAGTAGATGGGTAAGTCCCGTTCACTGCGTCCCTAAGAAAGGAGGTATTACCGTTGTTCCTAATGATAAGAATGAACTCATTCCACAAAGAATTGTCACTGGCTATAGAATGGTAATTGATTTTAGAAAATTAAATAAAGCCACTAGGAAAGATCATTACCCTTTGCCTTTCATTGATCAAATGCTAGAGAGACTATCCAAGCACACAAGCTTTTGTTTCCTAGATGGATATTCTGGTTTCTCTCAAATACCCGTGTCACAATCCGATCAAGAGAAAACCACCTTTACTTGCCCTTTTGGAACCTATGCTTATAGACGTATGCCTTTTGGTTTATGCAATGCACCTACTACCTTTCAAAGATGTATGACTGCTATATTTTCTGATTTTTGTGAAAAGATTGTGGAGGTTTCCATGGATGATTTTTTCGTTTACGTAACTTCTTTTGATGATTGCTTAAGCAACCTTGATCGAGTTTTCCAGAGATGTGAACAAACTAATCTTGTCTTGAATTGGGAGAAGTGCCACTTTATGGTTAATGAAGGTGTTGTATTCGGGCATAAAATATCTTAACGAGCTATTGAGGTGGATAAAGCAAAAGTTGATGCAATTGAGAAAATGCCATGTGCTAATGATATTAAAGGTATTCAGAGTTTCCTTGGTCATGCTGGTTTCTATAGGAGGTTTATTAAAGACTTCTCTAAAATTTCTAGTCCTCTTACTAATCTTTTACAAAAGGATATTCCATTTTTTATGATGATTGTGTAGAAGCCTTTGACACACTCAAGAAAGCCTTAACTTCTGGACCTATTGTTCAACCACCTGATTGGAACTTGCCTGTTGAAATTATGTGTGATGCTAGTGATTATGCTGTTGGTGCTATTCTAGGACAAAGAGTTGATAAGAAATTAAATGTTATCCATTATGCTAGTAAAACTCTAGACAGTGCTCAAAGAAACTATCCTACTACTGAAAAAGAATTTTTCGCAGTTGTGTTTGCTTGTGATAAATTCATATCTTACATTGTTGACTCCAAAGTTATTGTTCACACCGATCAAGCTGCTATAAAATATCTTATGGAAAAGAAAGATGCTAAACCTAGACTCATTAGGTGGGTTCTCTTGCTTCAAGAATTTGATTTACATATCACTGATAGGAAAGGAGCTGAGAACCCCGTAGTTGATAACTTGTCTAGGTTAGAAAATATTCTTGATGACCCACTACCTATTGATGATAGTTTTCCTGATGAATAGTAAGCTGCAATAAATGTTTCTCAAAACACTCCTTGGTATGTTGATTATGCTAACTACATTGTTGCTAAATATATACCACCTAGTTTCACATACCAACAAAAGAAAAAATTATTTTATGATTTAAGACATTACTTTTGGGATGACCCACATCTTTATAAAGAAGGGGTAGATGGTATTATTATACGTTGTGTACCTGAGCATGAACAGGAACAAATCCTACGGAAATGACATTCCGAAGCCTATGGAGGACATCATGCGGGAGATAGAACTGCTCACAAGGTATTGCAATCTGGTTTTTATTGGCCTACTCTCTTCAAGGATGCCCGTAAGTTCGTCTTATCTTGTGATGAATGTCAAAGAATTGGTAATATCGGTAAGCGTCAGGAAATGCCTATGAATTATTCACTTGTTGTTGAACCATTTGATGTTTGGGGTTTTGACTATATGGGACCTTTTCCTTCCTCTAATGGGTATACTCATATTTTGGTTGATGTTGATTATGTTACTAAGTGGGTAGAAGTTTTTCCAACTAGTAGTGCTGATCATAACACCTCCATTAAAATGCTTAAAGAAGTTATCTTCCTGAGGTTTGGAGTCCCTAGATATTTAATGACTGATGGTGGTTCACACTTTATCCATGGTGCTTTCCGTAAGATGCTTGCTAAATATGATGTTAACCATAGAATTGCATCGCCCTATCATCCTCAATCTAGTGGTCAAGTTGAACTTAGCAATAGGGAAATAAAATTAATATTACAAAAAACTGTCAATAGGTCTCGAAAGAATTGGTCTAAGAAACTAGATGATGCACTTTGGGCCTATAGAAAAGCTTATAAAAATCCTATGGGTATGTCTCCATATAAAATGGTATATGGAAAAGCTTGTCATTTGCCTCTAGAGTTAGAACATAAAGCATTTTGGGCAATTAAAGAACTCAATTATGATTTCAAACTTGCTGGTGAAAAGAGGTTATTTGATATCAGCTCACTAGATGAATGGAGAACCCAAATTTATGAAAATGCCAAACTATTCAAAGAAAAAGTCAAAAGATGGCATTGTAAAAGAATCCAAAAGCGGGAATTCAAAGTTGGAGAATATGTTCTTTTGTACAACTCTCGTTTTAGATTTTTTTGTAGGAAAGCTTCTTTCCAAATCGGAAGGACCATATGTTATCGAAGAGGTTTATCGTTCTGGAGCTATCAAGATTAATAATGCTGAAGGTACTAACCTGAAGGTGGTCAATGGACAAATAATTGAACACTATATCTCAGGTATGCCTATTAATGTTGAAAGCAATGTTATCCAAACCATGACACCGGAGAACACATAAAGGAAGCCTTCCGGAACACTCCAGAATCCTGAAAAAGAGGAGGTACGTGATACGGTAAGTAAACGGACTCCGAAAAATCTGCAAAAATATTTTCTGATAGTTTTGGAATATTAAAAAATTAGGAAAATAAGAAATAAACAGGAAAGCAATCGAGGTGAGCACGATCCTCCAGGGCGCGTCTGCCCTGCCTGGCGTGCCCTGGTGGGTTGTGCCCACCTCGGACACCTTCCCGACTCCGTTTTCCTTCCATATTCTTGCTTCCCAAGATAAAAAAAATTCTTTATATATACCCCCGATTGTTTTGACCACCGCATCGCAGAAAAATCCCCTGTTCTTGTTTCGTGATGTTTTCCTGACAGGTCTAAAAATATGTCTTCTCAAGATTCAGAGGGGGCGAGCTATGTTGTTAACTATATTGCAAACCCTAAGTTCTATGGAGAGGTGGATCATTATGGATGGACCACAGATGAGGAGGAAGACGTCGCCATGAAGGAAACAAAGGATGATAGCTCTGGGGAAGAGGATGGCCCACTA
Source organism: Elymus sibiricus (assembly GCA_039707655.1). Taxonomy (NCBI): domain Eukaryota; kingdom Viridiplantae; phylum Streptophyta; class Magnoliopsida; order Poales; family Poaceae; genus Elymus; species Elymus sibiricus. Next base: position 360,036,793 of record CM077669.1, read on the forward strand.
CCTCAGCCCGGAGACATGCATGTGGAATTCAAGAAGTCAAGCCTCCCTAAAGGATACAAACCAAGGTTCAATTTATTCCATCTCATTTTCTGCAGGAGAGTAAGGCGGCATTATGCAAAAAGATATTAAAGCTCGAGTTAGAGAATGAGGATCTAAGGGAGGAAATTTTTATGCTCAAATATAAGTTGAAGAATAAGGCCACTTCATCACCACCACCTTAATCATCTTCACCATCAAAGGAGATTTGAGTACACGGGTATGGGCACTCCCCTTGGCTTGAGCCAAGCTTGGGGTAGATGCCCCGGTATCGTATCACCATCACTTTTATTTACCTTTACCTATTTTAGTTTGATCCTTAGCTCTTTCATGATCTAGTTGAATAAAAGTTTAGTATGATCTATTTTCGGGTGCTAGTTTCGTGATCTATCTATCTATGTAATCAAGTAAGAGTTATATAATAAAGTTTAGTTTGAGCTTTTGCTTCTTTACTTTTCAGTTGCAATCAAAATAAAAAGAAAATAAATGAAAAAGGATCATATGCTAATCTTATGCTAAGTAATGACATCACATAAGGAAAAGTATAAGTGGTAAAATTTATTGGAGATTGACAAACATAGCATTGGTCAATGATGCAATTCATGAAAGAATTAATAAGGGAAGAGAAGATTCACATGCAAATACACTATCTTGGACATCTTTTATGATTGTGACCCCCATTAAATATTATATGCCAAAATTGTTGACGTTGGACAAGGAAGACAACGTAATGAATTATGTTTGTTCATATTCACATTGAAGTTATATTGTCATAGATCCCTCGACATGTGGTGCTTGCTCAATTTCGTAGTAGCCAAAAATTCCGCACTAAGTAGAGATACTACTTGTGCATCCAAAAACCCTAAACCCAAACTCATGTTTTGAGAGTCCACCATACCTACCTATGGATTGAGTAAGTTCCTTCAAGTAAGTTGTCATCGGTGCACTAAGGCAATAAAAATTGCTTCTAAATGTGTTCGATAGTGTAAGAGAAAATTGAGCGTTGTACGAACTTGTGATGGAAAAGTAATAAAAGCGACGGATTGCATAATAAAGGTTGCTATCATAAGGGGCAATATAACGTGACGTTCTTTTGCATTAAGGGATTTGGCATACAAACCAAAAAGCGCATGACAACCTCTGCATCCCTCTACGAAGGGCCTATCTTTTACTTTTATGTATTTACTTTTATGCAAGAGTCAAAGTATTCTTCCCTATTCCTTTTTACTTTTTCTTTTTGCAAGCATCGTGTGGTGAGGAAAGATCTAGGCACATATATCCAGTTAGATATGAGTGATCATGAGTTATTATTGTTGACATCACCCTTGAGGTGAATACATTGGGAGGCGAAATTATAAGCCCCTATCTTTCTATGTGTCCGGTTGAAACTTTTTGTTCATGGGTATGCTGTGAGTGTTAGCAATCATAGAACATTAAATGATGGTTGAGTGTGTGGACTTGCCAAAAGGCTCCGACATGAGACCCTTCCTGAAAATATGATGAATTGTAGTTGCAAAGTTGACTGAGAACAAAGTTTGTTGGTTTTCAATAAGGTTTATGCTTTATACTTCTATGATGTGATGAATTGTTACTTGTTCATGAGATGTTATATGATGAAGTTATATAATAAAAGTTATATGAATAAGTTATATGATAAAGTTTGTTGCTCCTATGATAATAAGCATGATGCAACTATGTCCGTATTTTGTTTTTATCGACACCTCTTTCTCAAACCTTGTGGACATGTTTTTGATATCGGCTTTCGCTTGAGGACAAGCGAGGTCCATTTTGCATCATGATTTACTACTGTTATTTATAGTGCTTTTATGCATAATAATGCTTTATGGAGTAATTCTAATGCCTTTTCTCTCATAATATGCAAGGTTTACACAAAGAGGGAGAATGCCGGCAGCTGGAATTCTTGACCTAAAAAAGCATATCCGAGATACCTATTCTTCACATCTCCAAATAAGCTGAAACTTCACGGAGAATTATTTTGGAATATATGAAAAACACTGGAGCAAATAACTACCGAAGGGGCGCCAGCTGGTGAGCACAAGACACCATGGTGCGCCAGGCCCCTCAGGCGCGCCCTGGTGGGTTGTGCTCAGCCCAGCCCACCTCCGGTGCCCATCTTCCGGTACTTAAAGTCTTTTGACCTAGAAAAAATAAGGAGAAGACTTTCAGGACGGAACGCCGCCGTCTCGAGGCGAAACTTGGGCAGGAGCACTTTTGCCCTCCGGCGGAGCGATTCTGCCGGGGGAACTTCCCTCCCGGAGGGGGAAATCGAAGCCAACGTCATCACCAAAAACCCTCTCATCTTTGGGAGGCCAATCTTCATCAACATCTTCAACAGCACCATATCCTCTCAAACCCTAGTTCGTCTTGTGTTCAATCTTTGTACCGGAACCTCAGATTGGTACCTGTGGGTGACTAGTAGTGTTGATTACATCTTGTAGTTGATTACTATATGGTTTATTTGGTGGAAGATTATATGTTCACATCCATTATGCTATTCAATACCCCTCTCATCTTGAGCATGAATATTATTTGTGAGTAGTTACCTTTGTTCTTGAGGTCACGGGAGAAGTCATGTTGCAAGTAATCATGTGAATTTGATATGTGTTCGATATTTTCATGATATGTATGTTGTGATTCCCTTAGTGGTGTCATGTGAACGTCGACTACATGACACTTCACCATCTTTGGGCCTAAGGTAATGCATTGTGGAGTAGTTATTAGATGATGGGTTGCTAGAGTGACAGAAGCTTAAACCCTAGTTTATGCGCTACTTCGTATGGGGCTGATTTGGATCCAAACGTTTAACGTTATGGTTAGATTTTATCTTAATACTTTTCTCATAGTTGCAGATGCTTGCGAGGGGGGTTAATCATAACTGGGAGGTTTGTTCAAGTAAGAATAGCACCCAAGCACCGGTCCACCCACATATCAAATTATCAAAGTAGCGAACACAAATCAAACCAACATGATAAAAGTGACCAGATGAAATTCCCGTGTACCCTCAAGAACACTTTGCTTATTATAAGCGATTGTTCTGGCCTGTCCTTGGCCACAAAAGTATTGGGATACCTTGCTGCACTTTATTTACCATTACCATTACTTGCTTGTTACCAATTATCTTGCTATCAAACTATCTGTTACCTACAATTTCAATGCTTGCAGAAATTACCTTGCTGAAAACCGTTTGTCATTTCCTTCTGCTCCTCGTTGGGTTCGACACTCTTACTTATCGAAAGGACTACGATTGACCCCCTATACATGTGGGTAATCAATGGTGGTGGATCAATCCCGGCAGGGCTTCGCCAAGCGCTACCGTATATGCGATCTGAGGAGAAAACGGAGTAACGGGAGAGGGAGGGCTGCCACCGGGGCGTGGGATTGTTTTGTCCAGCCCCCCTCTCATCTACTATATATAGGAGGCAAGGGGAAGGGTTGGATCGCAGCTCTTGGCCCCTCCTCCAAGGAGGGTCGGCGGCTAGGGAGGAGTCCTCCCTCCCCAAGGCACCTCCTAGGTGTCTTGCCCCTTAGGGTTTCCTACCCCCTAGCCGCATGGGCCCTTTGGGGGCTGTCCCAATAAGGCTAGGGCGCTCCCTTACAGACCATGCTGGCCTAATGGGCATGGTGGAACCCTCCATGGACTTCCATACCTCTCTGGAATCCTCCGGAACCTTCTAGAAGCTTCCCGGTACAATACCGGCAAAACCCGAAACTTTTTCGGTAGCTAAAATATGACTTCCCATATATAAATCTTTACCCACGGATCATTTTGGAGCTCCTCATAACGTCCGGGATCTCATTCGGGACTCCGAACAACATTCGGTCACCAACGTACATATCCCAATACTACTCTAGCATCACCGAACGTTAAGCGTGCGGACCCTGCGGGTTCGAGAATCATGTAGACATGACCGAGACACCTCTCCCACCAATAACCAATAGCGGGATCTGGATGCCCATTGTGGCTCCTACACATTCCACAAAGATCTTCATCGGTCGAACCACGATGTCAAGGATTCAGTTAATCCCGTATGCGGTTCCCTTTGTCCATCGGTATGTTACTTGCCCGAGATTCGATGTCGGTATCTCCATACCTAGTTCAATCTCGTTACCGGAAAGTCTCTTTACTCGTTCCGTAATACAAGATCCCGTGACTAACTCCTTAGTCACATTGCTTGCAAGCTTCTTGTGATGCTGTATTATCGAGAGGGCCTAGAGATACGTATCCGTCATACGTAGTGACAAATCCCAGTCTCGATCCATGCCAACCCAACAGACACACTCGGAGATACCTCTAGAGCACCTTTATGATCACCAAGTTATGAACTGACATTTTATACCCACAAGGCATTCCTCCGGTGTCAGGGAGTTGCATGATCTCATGGTCTTAGGAACAAATACATGACATGAAGAAAGCAGTAGCAATAAACTAAGTGACACGATCAAATGTTATGCTTACGGTTTGGGTCTTGTCCATCAAATCATTCTCCTAATGATGTGACCCCTTTATCAAATGACAAATCATGTCAATGGTTAGGAAACCTTAACCATCTTTGATCACCGAGCTAGTCTAGTAGAGGCTTACTAGGGACACGGTGTTGTTTATATATCCACACATGTATTTAAGTTTCCGGTCAATACAATTCTAGCATGGATAATAAACGATTATCATGAACAAGGAAATATGATAATAACCACTTTATTATTGCCTCTAGGGCATATTTCCAACACTGATGACTCCCGGCTATGGAAGGGCTTTGAGCTGAAGATTCCGGAGGAGGCTTGGTCGATTTTCCGATCAGCCACAAGAACCCAAGTGGGAGAGGGCAAAGACACACTCTTTTGGGAGGACAGATGGCCACATGGATTCAGGGTACGGGAACTTGCACCAAAGTTGTATGCGCGCATCCCGTGGCATATCAGGGAGTCTAGATCTGTGTTGGACGCCCTCCAGGCCGGGGCTTGGGCTCTTGATGTAGGCCCCTTCGAGGTGGCACCGTACGCGGACACCGCGTGAAAATCTAAAGCGCCACTTCGATGCAGGTTCTTCACTTGGCTTGCAGCTCGAAACAGATGCTGGACATCGGACCGCCTGGCTTGGCGTGGGTTACCACATCAGTCGGCATGCCCGTTTTGCAACCAATAAAACCCAGACGATCAATCACATCATGATCACATGTGTCTTTGCTAGATTAGTGTGGCATGAGATCCTTGCGGCCCTCGGCAAGGACCAATGGATGCCAACGACAGAGGCGGAGCTGATTCCTTGGTGTAATTCATGCATGGCAATAGACATCAAAGCGAAGGACATTCAGACTATCCTGTCTTTGGTCTTATGGGAGATTTGGAAACATCAGAACACTATTGTTTTTGACGGGATAAGTTTGTCATTAGTGGTTGTCATTACCAGAGTGGAGAGCGAATGTAGAGCATGGAAGATGGCTGGCCTCCTCAAGGGTGGTTTCTCATATTTTGTTGGCAGACTAGCAAGGCAGACAGGAGCGAGTAGTTAGCTAGTCTAGGATCTCACGTGGATGTGGAGTTTTTGCATGTAAAAACACTATATGTGGATGGGGATCTTTACCCCCCCTCTCCTTCTTTAATACATGATACGCACACTTGTGCGTATTCTAGAAAAAAAGGATCATGCTTTTCTTTCCGAAGGAACTTCTTCCACATATCCACGGTTTCCTTATGATAAATCACCGACCATGCAATCGTCTAATTCTTTCTACCACACTAATCAATATGCTAGATGTTTCTGAAATCTCTTTCTTTCATACTAATTGTTTATTTGCTCATTCTCAAGTTACGTAATCTGAAGCTTGTTACTTAAGTTTCATTCGTTGTTGTGTAATGTAACTTTCATACTCCTATGCATTCTGGTGTGACTATTGATTGTGATACCGATTCTGGGCCAGACGAAATGCCTTCGATATCTACTATAAAACTGTATGTGCCTTTAGATTCCTCTGATATACATGTCTCACTCACGAACGAGTACAATAGATTGTCTGAACATTTCTGTCGGCGCACATTTCTTTTGCACTCAGCTCTACAGATGTTCATCAGCCTATTCCTTTCATGTTAATTTCTTTTATTTCTTTCTCACATGTTTTCCTTACTTTTGTAGATGGAAATGATGTCTCAATTATACTGACATCTCTTCACAGCACATAGATGATCAACATGATGCCGCATTGTTGACCCATGTTGATCGACTTTAGTCTATCAACACACCATCGTCACCTGAAGCTTTTGATACTGTTGAGTACAACGGATTGTCACAACAGTTTAAACAGTACATACTTTCCTGCTAATCCAGTCATACACGTGTTTCTTACCAACTCAACTTCTACAACGTTTTTTACTACATGTCTTAACTTTTTTGTGTGTATATAATACCAAAGTATTATGGGGATAGGAATGTAGAGGCAATCATATCTATTGAACGGTGCATGTGGGAGTACGCGCAAGGAATTATACAGGTTCCGGGCATGTGTGGTGAACGTAATACCCTACTCCTATGGTGCTCTTAGCTCTTAGCGTAAGGTACAATGTGAGGATGTTCAACCCTCAGCCCGGGGCTCCCCTCCCGGATTATATAGAGTGCATTAGGAGGGGTACATAATGGGATGGGATTTATGTTGTTTATGGCCTCAGGTGTGGCCGACTCCTTCATGTCATTTAACATGTTTTACTCTCACATAAACTTCACACCGCATACACCACCAACTGTATCTTTCGCATGCCTTATCACATACGATCAATTAAGGGTTTTCTCATGGACGCAACCATATGTTGGTTTACCCGTTACTCCCCTATCAATTGCCATGAGTCGGAATTTAGGATTTTGTTATCACCTCAAATTACTTCAACATCCTAACCCCTACAACGACGACTATTACTCTACGGCCAATCACAGTGATAATGCGAGCGAGGCCTCCTCTCAACACTCGTGAAGAATACTAACTCGAACATGTAAGAATAAGATAATGGATCGCTTGAAAGGAATAATTCTAATCATAAAAGAGTTCATATGTATCCCCGAGAACAAATACAACTACTCAAACAAGTTAATGGTACACGTAGAGGAGAGGGTCAAGTTACAAGCTGGCCTTGAACCAGTGAAGGCAGAAGGCATGGTGGCGATTGATACATCTCCAATGTATCTATAATTTTTTATTGTTTCATGCTATTACATTACCAATCTTATATGTTTTATATGCCATTTTATATTGTTTTTATGGACTAACCTATTTACTTAGTGCCCAATGCCGGGTTTTTTTGCCTATTTCTATGTTTCGCAGAAAACCATACCAAACGAAGTCCAAACACGATGAAACTTTACGGTGATTTTTTCTAGACCATAAGAGACCCTAGAAGCTTCGGGGTGGCACCAGACGACATTCGATGGAGGCACAAGCTCACGTGGCGCGTCCCCAGGGGGCACGTCGGGTGAGCTTGTGGCCCGCTCATGGCTTCGGCTGACCTAATTCAAGCGCTATATATACTCTAAAATCCAGAAACCACCACAAAGAGACTCGTAACACTTTCATCGCCGCCGCAAGCCTCTGTTGCTCTGCGATCCCATCTGGAACCCTTGTACGGAGTTCTGTCGAAGGGGGAATCCATCAAGGAGGCCATCTTCATCAACCTTGCTGCCTCCATGACGATGTGTGAATATTTCTCCACATGACCTATGGGTCCATAGCAGTATCTAGATGGCTCTCGCTCAACCTCTCTCTCTCTCTCTCTCTCTTCAATCTTCAATACAATGATTCAGAGATCTATTCGATGTAATTCTTGATGTGCGTTTGTTGGGATCCGATAAACTGTGGGTTTATGATCAGATTATTCATTGAAAGTAATTACATCTTTTCAGATCTGTTATGTGTAATTTGATAGCTATGTATGCTTTCTGATCTATTTGTTTGCTTTGACCAATTAAACAAGCAGATCTTTAGAGGAAGTTGTGCATAGTAGTGGGTTCAATCTTGCGGTGTCCTTACTCTACGACATGAAGAGTTGCAAGACACATATTGTATTGTTGCTACTAAGGATAAAACGACGGGATCTGAACATATTAGTTGATCTTATCTTGTCTACATTATGTCATCTTGTGATACGTCCATTTTTCATCATGTTTTTCCATTGATATTTATTATGTTTTTATTGAAGTGTATATGTGGATTGTCTAGCCCTTTCCATCAGTCCGGACTTTTGCTTGCGTTGGCTAGTGCATGAAGCTTAACATGGTATCAGAGCCTAAGGTCTTGAGTTCAAGTCCTGGCTTTCGCAATTTATCCAAAAATTGTTGCTGCCCCCTCTGTGTCCGCGTATAGGCCTACCCCTGAGTCTATTCACGTGCTGACTTCCTGCGTCACACGTGAGAGGGGGTGTTGAAGTGTATATGTAGATTGTCTAGCCCTTTCCATTAGTTCGGACTTTTGGTTGTGTTGGCTAGTGCATGAAGCTTAACAGTTTTGAGTCATTATTTCACTTTATGGTGCAATCCTAATGCCTTTTCTATTTTATTTTGCAAGTTTCATACAAAGAGGGAGATTGCCGACAGCTGGAATTCTGGTCCGGAAAATGGCACCGAAGAGTTGGATATTTTATGGAACTCCAAATGAGCCAAAAATTTACGAAGAATTGTTTTAGAATATATAAAAAATATTGGCGAAAGAAATACCCGAAGGGGACCCACCGGGAGGCCACGAGCCTGGGGGCGTGCCCCTGAGCTCGTGGGCCCCCCGGCAGGCCTCCGGTGCACATCTACTCCTATATTATGCCATTTGCCCTAAAAATCTAAAGAAGACTTTCGGGATGAAGCGCCGCCGTCTTGAGGCGAAACCTGGGCAGGAGCACTTTTGCTCTCCGGCGGAGCGATTCCGCCGGGGAAACTTCCCTCCGGGAGGGAGAAATCGAAGCCATCGTCATCACCAACGCTTCCTTCGTCGTGGGAGGACCAATCTTCATCAAGATCTTCACCATCACCATCTCATCTCAAACCCTAGTTCATCTCTTGTATTCAATCTTTGCCTCCAAACCTCAGATTGGTACCTGTGGGTTGCTAGTAGTGTTGATTACATCTCATAGTTGACGCTAGTTGGTTTAATTGGTGGAAGATCATATATTCAGATCCTTAAGCATATTACTTACACCTCTGATCTTGAACATGATGATGATTTGTAGTTACTTTTGTTCTTTAGGACATGGGGGAAGTCTTGTCATAAGTAATCATGTGATGTTGGTATTCATTCGATATTTTGATGATGTGTATGTTGCTCTTCCTTTAGTGGTGTCATGTGAACGTAGACTACATGACACTTCACCATACTTGGGCCTAAGGGAAAGCATTGGGGAGTAATAAGTAGATGATGGGTTGCGAGAGTGACGGAAGATTAAACCCTAGTTTATGCTATGATTATATTTATCTTAATTCTTCTTTCATAGTTGTGGATGCTTGCAAGAGGGGGTAATCATAAGAGGATTGTTTGTTTGAGTAAGGACAACACCCTAGCATCGGTCCACCCACATATCAAATTATCAAAGTATCGAACACGAATCAACTGAACGTGATGAATCATGACTAGACAAAATTCCCATGTGTCCTCGAGAGTGCTTTACTTCCTATAAGAGAACTTTTTGGCTTGTCCTTTGCTATAAAAAGGATTGGGCCACTTTGCTGCACCTTTTTTTACTACTGATACTTGTTACTTGTTACGAATTACCTCGCTACAAAACTATTTGTTACCGCTACTTTCAGTGCGTGCAGAGAATACCTTGCTGAAAACCAGTTGTCATTTCCTCCTGCTTCTTGTTGGATTCGACACTCTTACTTATCGAAAGGACTACGATTGACCCCCTATACTTGTGGGTCAACAAGACTCTTTTCTGGCACCGTTGCCGGGGAGTGAAGCGCCTTTGGTAAGTGGAATTTGGTAAGGATTCCACAAATGACTAATGAATGCAAAGGATTCCACAAATCCTCTCTTTAATGTTTTCCATAGGAAATGGGCTAAAAAGGTAAGAAATCACGTGTTGGAATGGAAAGGAAGGAAAATGGAGGAAGAAAGAATCAACAGGAAGCGTCTGTGTGGAGACAGAGCAAAATACGACATTCCGTATGGGCGCGAGCACCCGTATGAGCGGTTGTTTGGTGTGGATTTTGAGGCAGCTCGTCTACCTGAACAACTTTTATAAAGGGGACCCCAATGAAATTTCAACATAATAGCGTCGAGCACAGCCAAAACCTTATCATCATCATCATCATCATCATCATCCACAAACCCTAGTCGTAGCCATTTCCATCTCCATAGACATCTCCACCACCATGGTGCTCTTGCATCTAGTACATACTTGTAATCGTGCATCGCACAAGGCATCCATTGTAGGACATATTGAATCACTAAATCCCAAGATGTGTTCTTCAATGTTTTCTTCGTGCGATTTGAGCTCCATGTGTGATTAGTTCAGTAAGGCATGGGTTGAGGCATGAGCCTTGCAACCCCAGGTATTTGTTGAGGGGATCAATGGAAGTCTTTGACATAATGTCCTGTATGTGTGAAATAAAAATTATTTCATGAAGTGTATCTTGTCTTGTTCGCGATCTTCATCCCTGCAGGTACCCAGGATCATGAAGATCGAGCACCGGTGAGGCTAGGAGCAAGGGGACCGGGAAGTCTTATACTGAAAACCGGTGACAATAAGGTTTAATAGGGTAACATGGATCATATCTTTGGGGATTCATGAGGTGTAGTCATTAAACACCCAATGCTTTTGTCTGGTTGATTATCTTAATTATTGGGGCAACCCCGCGGTACACATAGGGGCTTCGGTAGGGACAACCGATTCTTGATGCACGGCTCGTGCCGGTCAAGATGTTATTTGGACACATCCCCCACTCTGATATGAAACAAGCACATCTAGATGGGTGACTTCCCAAGCACAAATTAATATCCTATTTGATCCCAATGCAAATACATGGTTGTAAGCATTAAGACCTCATACTCGTACCTCTTTTTATTATAAGTGTTTGAATCACTATTTGCTTATTGATCCCATCAAAAGCTGGATTTGACACTTTGGCAAAAGCTTGCTAGAGACCATTGCTTCAAGGGAATCTTCCTCTCGTGGGTTCCATACCCAGGGTCACCTTTGGGGAAACAGGCGCGGGATACCCTTTTATGTTCCAACACCGGATCAACAAAAAGGAGATATCAAGCCCTTTTTCTGGCGCCGTTACCGGGGAGGAGTTTAGTATTCCTATTCTTTGCGTTTAGAGTTTTTTGTTAAAGTTAATTTTCAGTTTTTTTTGGTTTTCTATTTTTAGTTTAATTTTTAATTTCGTTGCAAGTCTTTATAGTTGAAAACCCAAAAAGTTACTATGGCTCGTAATCTTGGGAGTTTTACTACTCCTAGCAACAACTTCATGAGTGAATCAATAGCACAACCTGATGTTGCAGCAGTTGAGTATGAGAACAAACTGAACCTAGTTTCCATGGTTTAATAGGACCAATTTGGAGGCTCTGCTTCTGAAGATGCAGGTATGCATTTACGTAATTTTACTGAATTGTGCAACATGACACGCATAAAGGATTATAATCCTGATGCTTTGAAACTATGTTTATTTCCTTACTCTTTGAGAGGAAAAGCTAAGGAATGGATTTTAGCTTTGCCTAAAGGCATTATTACATCTTGGGATGCTTGTTGCAGTAAATTTTTATCGAAGATTTGTCCACCTGCAAAAATTATGCAATTACGTTCTCAGATTACAGGTTTCTAGCAAGAGGGACATGAGCCGCTAGCGCTTGCATGGGATAGAATGAAATAAGCTATAAGAAACTGTCATAATCATGAAATGGAGGAGTGGTTAGTCCTTCATATGTTTTATAATGGCTTGAATCACATGTCAAAAACTATGCTTGATACAGCTGCAGGAGAAACAATCATGGGAAAGCCCATAGAAGATGTCAAGAAACTACTAGATGATATGCAAGAGAACCATGCCCAATGGCGTGTTGAGAGAACCATCACCAAGAAGGTGAATGCTATAGAAGAAAACAACTCAGAGTTGACAACCAAACTTGAAGAACTTATTTCCTTGATGAAAGGTAAAGAAGAGGTAAACATGAATGCCATCATTAATGAAGAAACTAGTGATGTAAATTTTATTGCTCGTAATAGCAATAATCCTAATACGAAAAATGCCTATGCACCTAAACTTCCTTATCCTAATAATGGATGAGCATCCAAATTTTTTAATGGAGCTAATGGTAGAAATAGAAATACCCTTGAAGAAACTCTTAAAAGTCTTATTAGTAGCCAGACTGAGCAAAATGAAAACTTCAAGAATATCTTGAACAATCATGATAACTTACTTAGTCAGTTGACTGGTTATGTTATTGGACTAACAAATGATGTACAGATACTTGAAGGAAGATCCAAGAATAATGAAACACAAGTGGATAAAATAGCAGAGAGGCAAACCTTGATTTTGGCTAAGTTTGCAGGTAAAGTGGAGCATAACCCGGTTGAAGAAGTTAAGATGGCCAAAAACAACGAAGAGAAGGCCGATGTGCTTGATACAAGCCATGTGACAGAATAAAATTATACCGTTGAAGATTTTGTCAAGATGATATTTATGAAGTATCCACTACCGGAGGTAACTAATGGTGAGGCATATAATGTCTTTGTTGAACAAGTTGCATCCAAGGTACATGAACTTGATGACGAAAGGAAAAGGCTATTCAATAAGTTACCAACTAAGCAAGAGGATGTTTTTGAACCTACTATAGATATTGAGATAGGATTTAATAAATTCAGTGTTTTGTGATCTAGGAGCAAGTGTTTTCGCTATCCCCTAATCTGTTTATGATAGTCTAAATCTTGGTCCTTAGGCAAATACCAAAATTATATTGAATATGGCTAACTCTACTTTTACTCACGTAGTAGGCATTAAGCATGGAGTTATAGTTCAAATTAATGATTGCTCTGTCATGAATGATCTTGTGATAGTAGATATGCCTGAAGATCCAATTGCTCCTATAAATCTCGGTAGACCTTTTCTAAGGACTATTAAAGATGTGATAAATGTGTTTGGGGGGGGAATGTACGATTTGATTTACCAGCTAAAGATCCCTCTGTAAGACATTTACCTAGGAAAAGGAAAATGAAGACCTACACAGGAGGTGGTATCATTTTGAATTCCAGAAGCTATGGTCTATGTGTTCTAGCACCACCTTGATCATCACTACGATCGAGCTAACCAACCAAAAACAAGCGCTTCATGGGAGGCAACCTGTTGGGGATATAACCCGCCCAGGAGGGGCTGGGTTAGGAAGTTGGCGGCTTAGCAGTGAGGCCTTAAGCAGGCCAGAAGATTAAGACAAGGCCTATTAGTAACTTGCCAGACGGGTCGGGCGGAGGCCCAGAGCCGGAAGGCAGTGTGTGACCCGGAGGCGTAAGCCGCCGGGAGATGGCTTGCTAAGCAAGGCAAGATGATTTAGAGATAAGGTCGGTTACTGGATGTAACCCGGCCTGGACTCTTGTAAGCCCAGGGCCTCGACCTGTGTATATAAAGGCGGGTTCCCTGGGCGGCTTAAGACACGAAACCTTTAATCGAGAGCTAGGTCAAGCGAATCCGCTCCCTTGTAATCGATACCCAATCAATACAACTCAAAGCAGGACGTAGGCTATTACCTCCTTCGAGAGGGGCTGAACCTGGGTAAACCTGTGTCTTTCGTCCCGATCAACCCCTTCGAGTTAACCGCCGTAGCGATGGCTTCACCCCTAAGTCCTTGCACTAGGACATCTGCCGTGACAAAACCATGACAGTTGGCGCCCACCGTGGGGCAGATGCGCGGTGGTTTGGAGTACTCGAAGGGCTCTCTCCCAGGGATCGAGGGATACGCCATTGGCAGGATGACTAAGAGTCATCGCGACAAGGTCTACATCGACGACGCTGGCTGGGGCCCTAAGGCCGACTCAATCGAGTACGGGTACCGGGTCCCCTTCGGCGGAATTCACGTTTTCATGGCAAGATCGGCGGATCTAAGCCCGGGCCGGACATCTGCACCAACCTCGTCGAGTCGGCTCGGCGCGCGCAACCCGCCCGGATCCAGCCGGGCCGGAAGCACGTCTTCGTCGGCTTCACCCAAGGCGCGGAACTTGAGGAAGGTTCTGTGTCATGAGAAGAAACCCTCATCTGCTCAGAGGATGGATCCTCGAGCGGAGAGGCGGAATCAATCTACCAGCTTCATAACAGCGGGCTTGGGGGCTATTTCGATGGTGACAATATTCCGGAGCCCTATGAGCCGCCGAGCCAAGCCGCCATCTTCATGGCAGGCACGGTGCCGGTTTCCAGCAGCACATCGGCTGGGGCAACGGCTGCAGGCGCGCCAGGATCCGGGTCAACCAGGCCATCGGCTCAAGTTTTGCTGGATCTGATGAACGAGCTGACAACTCTGATGGGAACCGAAGTCACAATGGAAAACCAAGCAAACCATAACGCGGAGATCGCGAGGCTGAAGGACCAGATGACCAGGGCCCAGGAGGAGATCAATGAGTTGCAGGCTCAGATGGATGCTGAGTCGGAGCGTCTCAGGGCTGAAGCTTTTCGCCTCAATCTGGATCAACAGGCCTCAGAGGCATTTTTTTGGATGAGGCATCAGACCCGCCTGCCTGATCAGTATGAGCCCAGAAATCTTTTTAACACGCCAGGGGCAGGGCCGAACGCGCCTCTGACCATGACCCAAACGGCGAAAGTGCCCGGGAATAGGGCAGCGACTCAACATCGGCAGCCAGACCCGCCCCGCACGAATCAGACCCCACCGCAGCGTTTTCTGACACCACCTGGTCATTACTCTAACCCGGTGGAGAACATGATAGCAGAGGCTGCCAGGCTCAATGCGCTCCCCCTTGCTGATGGGACATCCTTCGTCGAAGAGGCAAGGAATGCCATTGGGTACTTGCAGACAGCAGTGGCTCCACACGAGAAGTATACTTACAGCCGGAGTCGTGTGCACTCAACCCCCATCCCAAGCCGCAGTTATAGCCGGCGTTTGGAGTCACCGGGGGTCTCTAGCAGTGAGCGACGTCGGAACCCGCCCCGTGATGACCCACCCGCTGTCAACGCTCAGGCAATCGTGGATCATGCCAAAGCTCAGCGCAAGGCGGCAGCTGCGGCGGCTTACCAAGAGCCGCCCCAGTAACACCTTCAACTTCAGTGGTAGCCGGAGTCACCTCCAAAGCTGTGGGAATGCCGTGTTTAGCACCGGCTCTGCGGAACGAGCGCCTACCGAAGGATTTTAAGGGTCCGCGCAAAGTGCCTAATTATACAGCTGATCTGCCTCCAGAAGCCTGGATCGAGAGTTATGAGCTAGCCATGGAGATGTTAGATGTCAGTGATGTAGTCTGTGCTAAGTACTTCATCATGATGTTGGAAGGACCGGCTCGTACATGGTTAAAGGGTTTGCCACCCAATACCATTATTTCCTGGGCCGAGTTGAAAGCAAGGTTCATCAAGAATTTTCAAGGGACGTGCAAGCAGCCTATGACGGTCATTGATTTGGATCATTGCGTGCAGCGTGAGGATGAGTCGGCCCATCATTGGGTCCGGCGGGTCTCAACCATTATCCACTCGTCTGACAATATCACGGCGGCTCAGGCAGTTCTGATTCTGGAGAAGAATTGTCATTTTTTTCCCCTTAAGCAGAAGCTTGGACGACTCAAGCGTTCTTGCCATGACATGGGTGAGCTCATGGCGGCTCTCACTAAATATGCAGGTTCGGACAGCACGAAGGATCCTGGGTCTGGTGATGAGAAATTGGCTAAGGGTAAGAAGAATGGCAACGACAAGGGTCAGCAGCAGAATGGGGCATGAAATAACAATCCAGGAAATGGCGGTAAACGGAAGCATCCAGACGGCGGGTCAGATCTGGTGGCCAATACCAACACTGGGAACAACCGCGGCAAGGGCAACGGTAAACCACCTTTTGGCAAGGGCAAGCCTTTCAACATGGAGGCAATGCTTAATGACCCCCGCCCGAAGCACAATCTACCTAACAAGCCGTCCACTCATGCTTGGAAGGATTGCTATATCATGCGGGAATTCCGGAATTACAGCCTTAACCAGCATCACGGTAATGGCAACGGACCGCCTGGCGGCTCAGGATCCGGTTCTCATGGTTCAGGTTTCGGTGCGGGCGGCTCAGGATCAGGTTATCAGGGGCAAGGCAATCATGGTGGCCATAATCAGCAGCCCGGTAATTGTGGTCAGCAGCAAACCAATCAATCGGGGTACCAAAGTAACCCGAAGTAGCTTAATGGAGGCCAGTATCATGTCTTCACAACAAGTCTTGATAAGCGGGATCAGAAGGTGCACAAGAGGGCGGTTAATGCAGCCATGTCGGCTCTTTCGCAGTACTTAAAGTGGTCTGAGCACACGATATCATGGAGTATGGAGGATCACCCGCCGTGAGTTGATAACCCGGGGCATTTGGCCCTTGTGGTAGCCCCTCAGGTAGGAGGCTACATGTTCAACAAGGTGCTGATGGACGGCGGCAGCAACATCAACATCCTGTACTATGACACCTTTGTCGGATGAATCTGACTGATAAGGATCTCAAGTCATCGTCCATAGTATTTCACGGCGTCGTCCCTGGCAAAATCAGCTTGTCCAGTAGGAAAAATTGCCCTTGAGGTAGCTTTTGGTGATCAGTTCAACTACAGGATAGAGACCTTGTGGTTTGGGGTGGTTAAAATCAAGAGCCCATATCATGCTCTGTTTGGAAGGCCGGCTTATGCCAAGTTCATGGCTCGGCCCAGTTATGTCTACTTGCAGCTCAAGATGCCTGGTCTGAAGGAGACGATTACGGTGCATGGTGATCGGAAGATTGCTCTTGAGTACGAGGAAGGTGATGCTGCGTATGCGGAGTCAAGTTGTGTTGAGGCAGAGCTCAAGTTTTATAAAGACAATGTTGACCCGGCGGATATGACCCTGTTGAAGAAGCCCAGCACGGAATCTGACCCGCCCCTAAAATTTGTGGCAGAGGATTCCAAGTTGGTGGACTTTGTCCCTGGCGACTCATCACAGCAGTTCACTATCGGGGCCAATATGGACCCAAAATAGGAAAGCACGCTCATCGAATTCATCCGTGAGAATCGGGACATCTTTGCATGGAAGCCTTCTGACATGCCGGGTGTACCGAGAGAATTCGCTGAGCACCACCTTAATGTGAATCCTAAGTTTAAGCCAGTCAAGCAATTCCTCCGTCGTTTCAATGAAGAGCGGCGTAAAGCTATTGGGGAAGAGGTAGCCCGGCTCTTAGCAGCAGGGTTTATCGTGGAGGTTTTTCACCCGGAGTGGTTGGCTAACCCCGTGCTCGTACTTAAGAAGAACGACACATGGCGCATGTGTGTAGATTACACAGGTCTCAACAAGGCGTGTTCGGTTGATCCATTTGCTCTCCCCTGTATCGACCAGATCATTGATGCAACGGCGGGTTGCGAGAGTTTACGCTTCCTGGACGCTTATTCGGGTTATCATCAGATCAAGATGGCAGTCAAAGACCAAGAGAAGACGTCTTTCATCACGCCTTTTGGAGCTTTCTGCTACGTGTCCATGCCTTTTGGACTCAAAAGTGCGCAGGCGACTTATCAACGCTGTGTGCAGAACTGTCTTCACAGTCAAATTGGATGCAATGTTCATGCTTATGTGGATGATATTGTGGTCAAGTCAAGGAAGAAGGAGACTCTGCTTGACGATTTGAAGGAAACCTTTGATAACCTACGGGTTTACAAGATGATGCTTAATCCGGCTAAGTGTGTTTTCGGTGTACCTGCAGGCAAGCTCCTGGGATTTTTGGTTTTAGAGCGGGGCATTGAAGCTAACCCGGATAAAATAAAGGCCATCACCTCATTATCTAAGCCAGCGTGTATCAATGACGTCCAGCACTTGGCGGGTCGTATTGCCGCTTTAAGCCAGTTCATAAGCCGCCTAGGCAAGAAGGCCATCCCTTTGTATCAGATGATGAAGAAGATAGATGATTTTGTCTGGAGTGATCATGACAATGATGCATTTGAGGCGCTCAAAAAATAGCTGGTTGAGCCGCCTGTATTGGCTGCTCCTTTGGAAAAAGAGCCATTGCTCCTGTATGTGGTGGCTAATAACAAAGCCGTCAGTGCTGCAGGCGTTGTGGAGCGCATGGAGGCAGGCAAAGAGTATCCAGTCTAGCGGCCGGTTTATTACGTCAGTGAGGTTTTGACAGAGTCCAAGCAAAGGTACCCGCATTGGCAAAAGTTGGTGTTTGGAGTGTTCATGGCAAATCGCAAGTTGAAGCATTATTTCCTTGGACATCCAATCACGGTGGTCAGCTCTGCTCCTTTGGGAGATATTATTCAGAATAGAGAAGCCACCGGCAGGATTGCTAAGTGGGCAATTGAGCTTGGGCCTCTTAATTTGAGGTATGTACCTCGAACAGCCGTCAAGTCTCAAGCCCTGGTGGATTTTATCAATGACTGGACGGAGTGTCAAGCACCTGAGGAGAAGCCGGACAACACATATTGGACAATTCATTTCGATGGATCCAGACAATTGGAAGGCTCGAGGGCTGGAGTTGTTTTAACTTCCCCTAGAGGTGACAAATTTTGTTATGTATTAAAGCTAATGTTTCCTTGTACTAACAATGCAGCTGAGTATGAAGCCTTGCTTCATGGGCTCCGTGTGGCCAAGGAAATGAATTTGAGCCGGGTCAGATGTCTCAGCGACTCAGACCTTGTGGCTTGATACGTCTCCAACGTATCTATAATTTTTGCTTGTTCCATGCTGTTATATTATCATTCTTGGATGTTTTACAATCTTTTTACTACAACTTTATATTATTTTTGGGACTAACCTATTAACCCAGAGCCCAGTGCCAGTTTCTGTTTTTTCCTTGTTTTTGAGTTTTACAGAAAACGAATATCAAACGGAGTCCAAACAGAATAAAAATTTACGGTGATTTTTTATGGACCAGAAGAGACCCACAGAGCATTGGAGTTGGGCCAGAAGATTCACGAGGAGATCACAAGCCACAGGGGCGCCCCCCCCTAGGGCGCGCCCCCCTGGCTTGTGACTTCCTCGTGGCCCCCCCAGGACTTGTTTCTAGCGCCATAAATTCCTATAAATAGAGAAACCTCCGAAAATAAACCTAGATCGGGAGTTCCGCCGCCGCAAGCCTCCAGAGCCACGAAAAACCAATCTGGCGCCCGTTCCGGCACCCTGCCGGAGGGGGAAACCATCACCGGAGGTCATCTTCATCATCCCGACGCTCTCCATGACGAGGAGGGAGTAGTTCACCCTCGGGGCTGAGGGTATGTACCAGTAGCTATGTGTTTGAGCTCTCTCTCTCTCTCTCGTGTTCTTGAGATGGCACGATCTTGATGTACCGCGAGCTTTATTAATATAGATGAATCATATGGAGTGTTTCCCCTGTCTATCTAGTTGTGATGAATTGAGTTTTCCCTTTGAAGTTTACTTATCGGATTGAGTCTTTAAGGATTTGAGAACACTTGATGTATGTCTTGCGATGGGATATCTGTGGTGACAATGGGATGTTCTATTAATCCACTTGATGTATGTTTTGGTGATCAACTTGCGGGTTCCGTGACCATGGGAATCTATGCATAGGGGTTGGCACACGTTTTCGTCTTGACTCTCCGGTAGAAACTTTGGGGCACTCTTTGAAGTTCTTTGTGTTGGATTGAATAGATGAATCTGGAATTATGTGATGCATATCGTATAATCAAACCCACGGGTACTCGAGGTGACATTGGGGTATCTAGGTGACATTAGGGTTTTGGTTGATGTGTATCTTAAGGTGTTATTTTAGTACGAACTCTAGGGCTGTTCGTGACACTTATAGGGATAGCTCATAAGATTGATCGGAAAAGATAACTTTGAGGTGGTTTCGTACCCTACAATAATTTCTTCGTTTGTTCTCCGCTATTTGTGACTTTGGAGTGAACTCTTTGTCACACGTGAGGGGTTTATATATGATTCAACTATGTTAGTATTGTTGAGAGAACTTGCACTAGTGAAAGTATGAACTCTACGCCTTGTTTCCAAGCATTGCAATACCGTTTGTGCTCAGTTTGTTACTTCGTACCTTGCTGTTTTTATATTTTCAGATTACAAAAACCCATATCTACCATCCATATTACACTTGTATCACCATCTCTTCGCCGAACTAGTGCACCTATACAATTTGCCATTGTATTGGGTGTGTTGGGGACACAAGAGACTCTTTGTTATTTGATTGCAGGGTTGCTTGAGAGAGACCATCTTCATCCTATGCCTCCCACGGATTGATAAACCTTAGGTCATCCACTTGAGGGAAATTTGCTACTGTCCTACAAAACTCTGCGCTTGGAGGCCCAACACGAGTCTACAAGAAGAAGGTTGCGTAGTAGACATCATGGCTCAGCAAGTCTCAGCACGTGGGATTCTAAGGACCCTCGTATGGCGGCTTATCCCGAGGCGGTTGACGTCATTGCTGGCCACTTTAAAGGTTATCAGGTGGATCATATTGATCATCGGAAGAATGAGGCGGCTGATGCATTATCACGCTTGGGGTCTCAGCGTAAGCTGGTGCCGCCTAATGTGTTTCTGGATGTACTGCATCACCCGTCCGTCAAATTACCTTCTGAGGAGGATCTTGCTATACCTGACCCAGAAGGACACCTGGTGGTGGCTCTTCGTGCTATTCCTGATTGGACGCTGCCTTATTTGGCATATTTGACTCGTGGCGAATTACCCGAGGACGAGACCTTGGCACGACAAATCATGAGGCGGTCTAAATCCATGACTATTGTCAATGGCGAGTTGCACAGGTGCAACGTGACTGGCGTTTTTCAACGATGTGTTTCTCCATAGGAGGGCCGTGAAATCTTGCAAGAGATACATGCCGGCGATTGTGGTCACCATGCAGAGTCAAAATCCCTGGTGGCCAAAGCTTTCAGGCATGGTTTTTACTGGTTGACAGCTCATGCAGATGCAGAGTATTTGGTCAGTAAATGTGATGGGTGTCAGAAATTTGGACGACGTGCCCATGTGCCGGCTCAAGAGTTGCGGATGATTCCAATCACCTGGCCGTTTGCGGTCTGGGGGCTTGATATGGTTGGACCGTTTAAGAGGTCCAAAGATAAGAAGACCCACCTCTTGGTGGCGGTTGATAAATTTACCAAGTGGGTTGAGGCAGAGCCGGTCAGCAAGTGCGACGCAGCAATGGTAGTTCAATTCGTCAAGAAGCCGATCTTTTGTTTTGGTTACCCTCACAGTATAATTACTGATAATGGTACAAATCTGTCCAAGGGGGCTATGAAAGAGTTCTACGAAAGTGAACACATCCGCCTCGATGTCTCCTCCGTGGCTCATCAACAGTCTAATGGTCAAGCAGAGCGTGCTAACCAGGAAATTTTGAGAGGGATAAAACCCCGGCTTATGGTTCCTTTGGAACGAACGTCGGGTTGTTGGGTGGAGGAATTACCTTCAGTTCTTTGGAGCATCAGAACCACTCCCAACAGATCAACAGGCTATACGCCTTTCTTCATGGTTTATGGCGCGGAAGCTGTTCTCCCGAGTGATATCCGTCATGATTCGCCCAGGGTGGCGGCTTACGTTGAAATTTATAATGAGACGGCGCGTAAGGACGCATTGGATACCTTGGATGAAGAACGGGATCTTGCAGCAGCATGGTCGGTGATTTACCAGCAAGATCTGCGCAGCTATTATAGCCGCAGGGTCAAGACCCGGACGTTCCAAGAAGGCGACTTAGTGCTTCGTCTGATTCAAGACCAGACAGATATGCATAAGTTATCACCCCCTGGGAAGGACCTTTTGTGATCAGCAGAAATCTCAACAATGGTTCATATTATCTCATTGATGTGCGAGAGAGCGACAAGTCACACACTTCTAGGGAGGAGACTGCCAGGCCGTGGAACATTGCTCATCTTTGGCCTTACTACACTTGAGCCATCGGCTCTCATCAATGTACATACTTCTGTCATTGTATATACCACTTTTTATAATATAATAAAGCTGGCATCCCCATAATTCGGGGCCTCTGTCGTTTTTCCTCCAATAGTCTTGTGCAAAAGTTGGTTCATAATAAGGTCACTTGGCGGCTTCCAACTCACTGAGTTTAACTTGCATACCCTCTTGACCGGCTTAAAAGCCATATCTGGGTTAAACCTGCCTGTTTGCAACTTGCTACTCCGCCAGGTGACCCGCCGAACGTTTGACAGTCAATCTTTCTTAAGACACTGAACTAGTCAAAGTTAAAACGGCGGCTTATGTCACGAGAGAGCCGGCTTAAAGAGAGCTAGGATAAACTCACCTATCTGCTGTAGTCTCTCCGCTATGTGGCCCATTCGTACTCTTAACAGTCAATCTTTTTTAAGACCCTGAACTGGTTAAGGTTAAAACGACGGATTTATGTCACGTGAGAGCCGGCTTGTGGGATTTTGGGCACTCATGCCTAGCTTCTTTGAAGCAAAAACTATTTCTCAAAAATATAAACAAGAGTTGATCTCTTTGGGTTGTGCCTTCAAAGCCGCCTAAACTATACTACCAAATATACATATGTTTTCTGCTTGTTATTTTGCAGGAATTTGTGTCATGATAAGATTCTAAGTCCTTGGATGATAATTTCTCCTGACTTAGTATTGCTCATTGATCAAAGGCTTTGGCCATTATGACCCACCAGCGGGCATCAGAAGATATGATTGCATCAAACATGCAGATGATGGATAAAATTTGTAGCACTAAAGCTGCCAGAATATGAGTTGTTAAAAGCTCCAAACGTGCACGAAGGCACGACACAGGCAATCAGTTTTAACTACGGCTATTACAAGGCTATATAGAGCCCAAAATTTGTGGACTCGAGTTTTTCACAAAAGTTATAACCCGATAGATCAGCATGCCCGGGTTAACTTCATCTGAGGCCACCTCCTCGCCTAACTCGTTGACGGGTCATCCTGTGCCAGGTCTTCGGTCTCTTGGATCTGAAGGTTGTCCACATGCCAGTTGCAATTGATTAAAGCTTCAAATTCGGCTTCGTCGTGCAAGATTGGAGACGGGTCAACATCAGGGGCAAAGATGTGCTTACGGCGTTGGGGTCAGGTTTTTATGCTCAAAAGTGGGCGCCCGGACTCGCACATTGTTGTCATCATAAGCCGCCTGATATGCTGTCAGAACAGCTTCGGCGACCAGCCGGCTAGCCAATGCTCGTGATGCCTTGATGCAACGGGCATAGTCTTCTTGAGTGAATTCTGACCCGTCGTCCTTCAGCTGTGGAAAGCCGCCACTCATCTCTTCTGGGTTAAGCTCGGGTGCGTAAGCCAACGCCCGGCTCAAAGCAGCTACTGCACCTTTCCGGGCGGCTGATTTCTTCAGTTCTTCGAACTGCTTGGGGATGGTGGAGAGGCATTGCCGCACGTCTTTGATAAGCTTCGGAGTGCCCTTTTCACCCATGAAAGCCCTGATGGTGAAAAGACTTCTAGCATACAGCTGCTCAGTGAATGCATATAAAGCTTTCAGCTTCAGCAAGCTGTCATCTCGAAGCTGGCGAGTTCGTCGGCCTACAAACAGATCAATTTTATAAGTCGCCGAGCGAGTCTTTATATGACTGTTTCACAAGAATCATCATAACATAATCAGTAAACACTTACCAAAGACAGCCTCAGTCATCCGAGCTACATGGCGTTTGAGACTGGTCAGCTCTTCGGCAACGGGTTTCAGTTGGCGCTCTGCGTCTTCTGCGCGTTTGACTAAGGCGGCTTGTTGCGCTTCAACAGATTGCTTATGTGCTTCAAAATCCGCCTTAGTCTTTTCCAGCTCTGTTGAGGAGAGCCGCCATTTTGTGTCAGCTTCAGCTCGGGCGTCTTGTTGCAAAGCCAGGTTTTTCCTAAGGTCGGTCAAACTAGACTCGGCCACATTTAAAGCTTCCTGCACAATATAATTATCAAGTATGAGTTTATCAATTTTAAGCCGCCAGCACGGTTTATAATGGAACTTGGGAGTACTGAAGAAGGTTGTTACAAGTCTCAAGCAGATTGCCAGCAATATACTTGACACTTGGGGCTAATGTGTATCAGTTCTTTCAAAGTCTACAATACAAATAAAGACCCGGATCATCTTCACGAAGATAACCCGGCCCTTGGGGGCGACACATTGCTCCTCAAGTCTATATGATCAGATCTACAAAAAGTTCCGGCTCATTATTTACATAATGACCCGGCCCTTGGGGGCTACACTTGGCATTTTCTTTACCATACAGTAAGTGCCGGCTCATTATTTACATAATGATCCGACCCTTGGGGACTACAAGCTGATGTATTGAAGTCTACATATTGCTGAAGACCCGGCTTATCTTCAAGAAAATAAGCCGGCTCTTGGGGGCTACGTAAGGATATATGGAAGGCAAGGGAGGTTGAGTACCTCATATTTCTTCTTCATCATGCCGACTAAGTCGTGTTGGAAATATGCCCTAGAGGCAATAATAAATTGGTTATTATTATATTTCCTTGTTCGTGATAATCTTTTATTATCCATGCTATAATTGTATTGATTGGAAACTCAAATACATGTGTGGGTACATAGACAACACTGTGTCCCTAGTATGCCTCTAGTTAACTAGTTCGTTGATCAAAGATGGTCAAGGTTTCCTGGCCATAGACATGAGATGTCATTTGATAACGGGATCACATCATTAGGAGAATGATGTGATGGACAAGACCCAAACTATAAACGTAGCATGTGATCGTGTCAGTTTATTGCTATAGTTTTCTGCATGTCAAGTATCTGTTCCTATGACCATGAGATCATGCAACTCACTGACACCGGCGGAATGCCTTGTGTGTATCAAACGTCACAACATAACTGGGTGACTATAAAGATGCTCTACAGGTATCTCCGAGGGTGTCTGTTGAGTGGGCATGGATCAAAACTGGGATTTGTTACTCCGTGTGACGGAGAGGTATCTCAGGGCCCACTCGGTAATACAACATCACTATAAGCCTTGCAAGCAATGTGACTAAGGTGTTAGCCACGGGATCTTGTATTACGGAACGAGTAAAGAGACTTGCCGGTAACGAGATTGAACTAGGTATAGGGATACCGACGATCGAATCTCGGGCAAGTAACATACCGAAGAACAAAGGGAACAGCATACGGGATTAACTGAATCCTTGACATAGAGGTTCAACCGAAAAAGATCTTCGTAGAATATGTGGGAACCAATATGGGCATCCAGGTCCCGCTATTGGTTATTGGCCGTAGAGGTGTCTCGGTCATGTCTGCATAGTTCTCGAACCCGCAGGGTCTACACACTTAACGTTTGGTGACGATATAAGTATAGTTGAGTTATTATGTTGGTGACCGAAGGTTGTTCGGAGTCCCGGATGAGATCCCGGACATGATGAGGAGCTCTGGAATAGTCCGGAGGTAAAGATTGATATATGGGATAATAGTGTTTGGTCTCCGGAAGGGTTCCGGAATTCACCGGAAGGGGTTTCGGATGTTTCCCGAAATGTTCGGGTACGAGAACACTTTATTTGGGCCAAAGGGGTAAAACCCACGAGGTATTGGAAAGTGCAAAAGGAAGTTTTGCTGCTGCCTTAAGTGGTACTACCGCTGGTAAGGCAGTACTACCGCGTAAGCGGTACTACCGCTTGTGTGAAGCGGTACTACCGCTCACGAGCGGTACTACCGCTTGTACGCGGTACTGCTGGAATCCGAGTGGGACTCTTTCCGTGCGGGCCAAACCGACCTTGTGCGGGCAAAACCGACCTTGTGGAGGCTTTCTCTCCAAGTTAAGACCCCAGGGCTCAACATATAAATAGAGGGGCAGGGCTAGCACACGGGACACATCAAGTATTCCCCAAGCCGTGTGCCGGCAACCCCGCCTCTCTAGTTCTTCCTCCGTCGTAGTTTCCGTAGTGCTTGGCGAAGCCCTGTGGAGATTGTTCTTCACCACCACCGTCATCATGCCGTCGTGCTGTCGGAACTCATCTACTACTTCACCATCGCTCGCTGGATCGAGGAGGTGAAGGCGTCATCAAGCTGTACGTGTGTTGAACGCGGAGGTGCCGTCTGTTCGGCGCTAGATCGGAAGGACCGTGATCAGGATCGTGAGACGGTTCGTGATTTGATCACGGGATGGATCATGATGGGATCGCGGGACGGATCGGGATTGGATCGCGAGACGGATCGTGATGGGATCGCGGGACGCTCGGCGATTTGAATCGTGAAGACGTTCGACTACATCAACCGCGTTTCTTAACGCTTCCGCTTAGCAATCTACAAGGGTATGTAGATTCACTCTCCCTCTCATAGATGCTCATCACCATGGATAGATCTTGCGTGTGCGTAGGAAAATTTTTGTTTCCCATGCAACGTTCCCCAACAGTGGCATCATGAGCTAGGTCTATGTGTAGATGAGATCTCGAGTAGAACACAAAAGGGTTTTTGGGCGTTGATATTCAGATTGCTTCCTCCCTTGGTCTTTTCTTGTTTCGGCGGTATTGTGGGATGAAGCGGCTCGGACCAACATTACTCGTACGCTTACGAGAGACCGGTTCCTTCAACTGACATGTAACTTCGTTGCATAAAGATAGCTAGCGGGTGTCTGTTTCTCCCACTTTAGTCGGATCGGATTTGACAAAGGCGGTCCTTGAGAAGGTTGAATAGCAATTTTTGTATCACCGTTGTGGTTTTTGCATAGGTAAGAATTGTTCTTGCTAGATACCCGTAGCAGCCACGTAAAACTTGCAACAACAATTAGAGGACGTCTAACTTGTTTTTGCAGGGTATGTTGTGATGTGATATGGCCAATTACATGATGAGATATATGTGATGTATGAGATGATCATGTGTTGTATAGAATATCACGACTTGCATGTCGATGAGTACGGCAACTGGCAGGAGCCATAGAGTTGTCTTTAATTATTTTCGCTGTTTTGCTTTACTTTATCGCTATGAGTTAGCAATAGTCGTGGAAGCAACAGTCGGCGCGACAACCTCATGGCGACACGTTGATGGAGATCAAGATGATGGAGATCATGGTGTCATGCCGGTGACGATGGAGATCATGCCGGTGCTTTGTAGATGGAGATCAAAAGCACAAGTTCATGGCCATATCATGTCACTTATGATTTGCATGTGATGTTAATCCTTTTATGCATCTTATTTTGCTTAGGACGACGGTAGCATTATAAGGTGATACCTCGCTTAAATTTCAAGATAAAATTATGTTCTCCCCGAGTGTGCACCGTTGCAAAAGTTCGTCGTTTCGAGACACCACGTGATGATCGGGTGTGATAGACTCTACGTTTGCATACAACGGGTGCAAGCCAGTGTTGCACGTGCGGAACACTCGGGTTAAACTTGACGAGCCTAGCATGTACAGACATGGCCTCGGAACGCAAGAGACCGAAAGGTCGAACATGAGTCATATAGTAGATATGATCAACATGGAGATGTTCACCATTGAAACCACCTCAACTCACGTGATGATCGGACTTGAGTTCGTGGATTTGGATCATGTGACACTCGAATGACCGGAGGGATGTCAATTTGAGTGGGAGTTTTTAAGTAATATGATTAACTAAACTCATTATCATGAACATAGTCAAAATGTCTTTGCAAATTATGTTGTAGATTACTAGCTCGCGTTGTAGCTCCCTTGAATTTTTATATGTTCCTAGAGAAATAGAGTTGAAAGATGATGGTAGCAATAATGCGGACTGGGTCCGTGATTTGAGGATTGTCCTCATTTGCTGCACTGAAGGCTTATGTCCTTAATGCACCGCTCGGTGCGCCACCCCCTCTAGCGTCGTCTGTAGATGTTGTGAACATCTGACAGGCACGTTCTGATGACTACTTGATAGTTCAGTGCGTCATGCATTACGGCTTAGAATTGAGGCTTCAAAACGTTTTGAACGTCACGGAACATATGAGATGTTCTAAGAACTGAAATTGGATCTCAGGCTCGTGCCCGTGTTGAGAGGTATGAGACCTCCAACAAGATTCTTTGCCTGCAAGATGATGGAGAATAGATCAATCGCTGAGCATGTGCTCAGATTGTCTGGGTGCTACAATCGCTTGAATCGAGTGGGAGTTGATCCTCCAGATAAGATAGTGATTGATATAGTTCTCCAAGTCACTGTCACTAAGCTACTAGAGCCTCGTGATGAACTAGAAAATACCAGGGATAGAAATAATGATCCCTGAGCTATTCGCGATGTTTGACACCGCGAAGGTAGAAATCAAGAAGGAGCATCAAGTGTTGATGGTTAGTGAAACCACTAGTTTCAAGAAGGGCAAGGAGGGAAACTTCATGGATGGCAAGTCAGTTGCTGCTCCAGTGAAGAAACCCAAGGTTGATCCCAAACCCGAGACTAAGTGCTTCTATTATGAGGAGAACGGTCACTGAAGCGGAACACCCCTGGATACTTGGTAGATAAGAAGGCTGGCAACGTCGACAGAAGTATATTTGATATACGTGTTATTGATATGTACCTTACTAGTACTTCTAGTAGCACCTGGGTATTGGATACCGGTTCGGTTGCTAAATGTTAGTAACTCGAAATAAAAGCTACGGAATAAACGGAGACTAGATAAGGGTGAGGTGACGATGAGTGTTGGAAGTGTTTCCAAGGTTGATGTGATCACCATCGCATGCTCTCTCTACCTTCGGGATTAGTGATGAATCTAAATAAATGTTATTTGGTGTTTGCGTTAAGCATGAACGTGATTAGATCATGTTTATTGCAATACGGTTATTCATTTAAGTTAGAGAATAATGGTTATTCTGTTTACATGAATAATACCTTCAATGGTCATGCACCCAATGAGAATGGTTTATTGAATCTTGATCGTAGAGATACACATGTTCATAATATTGATGCCAAAAGATACAAAGTTAATAATGATAGTACCACATACTTGTGGCACTGCCGCTAAATGTCATATTGGTGTAAAGCGCATGAAGAAACTCCATGCTGATGGATCTTTGGACTCATTCGATTTTGAATCGGTTGAGACATGCGGACCATGCCTCATGGGCAAGATGACCAAGACCCCGTTTTCCAGTATGATGAAGCGGGGAAGTGACTTATTGGAAATGATACATGTTGATGTATTCGAACCAATGAGTGTTGTAGTGTGCGGTGGATATCATTATTTTCCTACCTTCACTGATGATTTGAGTAGATATGGGGATATTTACTTAATGAAACACAAGTCTGAAACATTTGAAAAGTTCAAACAAATTCAGAGTGAAGTTTGAGATCATCGTGACAAGAAGATAAAATATCTACGATATGATCGTAGAGGTAAATATCTGAGTTACGAGTTTGGTATACAACTTAAGACAATGTGGAAGTTGTTTCACAACTCACGCCACCTGGAACACCATAGTGTGATAGTGTGTCCGAACGTCGTAGTCGTGCTCTATTGGATATGGTGCGTACTATGATGTCTCTTATCGATTTGCCACTATCGTTTTGGGGTTATGCATTAGAGACAACTACATTCACTTTAAAAAGGGGCACCATCTAAGTCCGTTGAGATGACACCGTATGAATTTTGGTTTGGCAGAAACCTAAGCTGTCATTTCTTAATGTTTGGGGCTGCGACGCTTATGTGGAAAAGGTTTTCAACCTGATGAGCTCGAACCCAAAGCGGACAAATGCATCTTCATAGAATACCCTAACATAACAGTTGGGTAAACCTTCTATCTCAGATCCAAGCACAAAGTGTTTGTTGCTAAAATGGGTCCTTTCTCGAGAAAGAGTTTCTCTCGAAAGAATTGAGTGGGAGGAAGATAGAACTTGATGAGGTTGTTGAACCTTTGTTTCAACCAGAGAGTAGCGCAGCGCAGAAAGTTGTTTTTGTGGAGCCTACGTTAGTTGAAGAGGAAGTTAATGATGATGATCATGAAGCTTCGGATCAAGTTACTATCGAACCTCGTAGGTCGACAAGGACGCGTACTGCTCCTGAGTGGTACGGCAACCCTGTCTTAGAGGTCATGTTGTTGGACAACGATGAACCTACGAGCTATGGAGAAGCGATGATGGGCCCGGATTCCGAGAAATGGTTAGAGGCCATGAAATCCGAGATGGGATCCATGTAAGAAAACAAAGTATGGGCTTTGGAAGTATTACCTGAAGGGCGAAAGCCATTCAGAACAAATGGATCTTTAAAAGGAAGATGCACGCGGACGGTAATGTCACCGTCTATAAAGCTCGACTTGTGGCAAAGGGTTTTTCACAAGTTCAAGGAATTGACTACGATGAGACTTTCTCACCCGTAGCGATGCTAAAGTCTGTTGGAATTATGTTAGAAGTTGCTGCATTTTTCGATTATGAAATCTGGCAGATGGATGTCAAAACAGAGTTTCCTTAACGGTTTCCGTGAGGAAAGGTTGTATGTGATACAACCAGAAGGTTTTGTCAGTCCTGAGGATGCTAAAATGTATGCAAGTTCCAGCAATCCTTCTATGGACTGGAGCAAGCAACTCGGAGTTGGAATATACGCTTTGATGAGGTGATCAAAGTTTTTGAGTCTATACAAAGTTTATGAGAAACTTGTATTTACAATAAAGTGAGTGGGAGCACTATAGAATTTCTGATAAGTATATGTGGATGACATATTGTTGATCGGAAATGATGTAGAATTTCTGGAAAGCATAAAGGGTTGTTTGAAAAGGAGTTTTTCAAAGGAAAACCTGGAATGAAGCTACTTAAATGTTGGGTGTCAGGATCTATAGAGATAGATCAAGACGTTTGGTAAAACTTTCAATGAGTACATACCTTGACAAGATTTTGAAAGAGTTTAAAATGGATCAGTCAAAGAAAGAGTTCTTGCCTGATTTGTAAGGTGTGGAGTTGAGTGAGACTCAAAGCTCGACCACGGCAGAAGAGAGAGAAAGGACGAAGGTCGTCCCCTATGCCTTAGCCATAGGCTCTGTATAGTATGCCATGCTGTGTACCGCACCTGTGTGTGCCTTGCCATGAGTCTGTCAAGGGGTACAAGAGTGATCCAGGAGTGGATCACTGGACAGCGGTCAAGATTATCCTTAGTAACTAGAGGACTAAGGAAATATTTCTCGATTATGGAGGTGATAAAGAGTTCGTCGTAAAGGGTTACGTCGATGCAAGCTTTAACACCAATCCGGATGACTCTGAGTAGCAATCTGGATACGTATAGTGGAGCAGCCATTTGGAATAGCTCCAAGTGGAGTGTGGTAGCAGTGTCTACAGTATGACATAGAGATTTGCAAAGAACACACGGATCTGAATGTAGCAGACCGTTGACTAAAGACCTCTCTCACATGCAAAGCATGATCGAACCCCAGAAATCATTGGGTGTTAGATTCATAACAATGTAAATCACATGGTGATGTGAACTAGATTATTGACTCTAGTGCAAGTGGGAGACTGTTGGAAATATGCCCTAGAGGCAATAATAAATTGGTTATTATTATATTTCCTTGTTCGTGATAATCGTTTATTATCCATGCTATAATTGTATTGATTGAAAACTCAAATACATGTGTGGGTACATAGACAACATTGTGTCCCTAGTATGCCTCTAGTTAACTAGTTCGTTGATCAAAGATGGTCAAGGTTTCCTGGCCATAGACATGAGATGTCATTTGATAACGGGATCACATCATTAGGAGAATGATGTGATGGACAAGACCCAAACTATAAACGTAGCATGTGATCGTGTCAGTTTATTGCTATAGTTTTCTGCATGTCAAGTATCTGTTCCTATGACCATGAGATCATGCAACTCACTGACACCGGAGGAATGCCTTGTGTGTATCAAACGTCACAACGTAATTGGGTGACTATAAAGATGCTCTACAGGTATGTCCGAGGGTGTCTGTTGAGTGGGCATGGATCAAAACCGGGATTTGTTACTCCGTGTGACAGAGAGGTATCTCAGGGCCCACTCGGTAGTACAACATCACTATAAGCCTTGCAAGCAATGTGACTAAGGTGTTAGCCACGGGATCTTGTATTACGGAATGAGTAAAGAGACTTGCCGGTAACGAGATTGAACTAGGTATAGGGATACCGACGATCGAATCTCGGGCAAGTAACATACCGAAGAACAAAGGGAACATCATACGGGATTAACTGAATCCTTGACATAGAGGTTCAACCGATAAAGATCTTCGTAGAATATGTGGGAACCAATATGGGCATCCAGGTCCCGCTATTGGTTATTGGCCATAGAGGTGTCTCGGTCATGGCTGCATAGTTCTCGAACCCGCAGGGTCTACACACTTAACGTTTGGTGACGATATAAGTATAGTTGAGTTATTATGTTGGTGACCGAAGGTTGTTCGGAGTCCTGGATGAGATCCCGGACATGACGAGGAGCTCTGGAATAGTCCGGAGGTAAAGATTGATATATGGGATAATAGTGTTTGGTCTCCGGAAGGGTTCCGGAATTCACCGGAAGAGGTTTCGGATGTTTCCCGAAATGTTTGGGTACGAGAACACTTTATTTGGGCCAAAGGGGTAAAACCCACGAGGTATTGGAAAGTGCAAAAGGAAGTTTTGCTGCTGCCTTAAGCGGTACTACCGCTGGTAAGGCAGTACTACCGCGTAAGCGGTACTACCGCTTGTGTGAAGCGGTACTACCGCTTGTACGCGGTACTGCTGGAATCCGAGTGGGACTCTTTCTGTGCGGGCCAAACCGACCTTGTGCGGGCAAAACCGACCTTGTGGAGGCTTTCTCTCCAAGTTAAGACCCCAGGGCTCAACATATAAATAGAGGGGCAGGGCTAGCACACGGGACACATCAAGTATTCCCCAAGCCGTGTGCCGGCAACCCCGCCTCTCTAGTTCTTCCTCCGTCGTAGTTTCCGTAGTGCTTCGCGAAGCCCTGCGGAGATTGTTCTTCACCACCACCGTCATCACGCCATCATGCTGTCGGAACTCATCTACTACTTCACCATCGCTCGCTGGATCGAGGAGGTGAAGGCGTCATCAAGTTGTACGTGTGTTGAACGCGGAGGTGCCGTCCGTTCGGCGCTAGATCGGAAGGACCGTGATCAGGATCGCGAGACGGTTCGTGATTTGATCACGGGACGGATCATGATGGGATCGCGGGATGGATCGTGATTGGATCGCGAGACGGATCGTGATGGGATCGCGGGACGCTCGGCGATTTGAATCGCGAAGACGTTCGACTACATCAACCGCGTTTCTTAACGCTTCCGCTTAGCGATCTACAAGGGTATGTAGATTCACTCTCCCTCTCGTAGATGCTCATCACCATGGATATATCTTGCGTGTGCGTAGGAAAATTTTTGTTTCCCATGCAACGTTCCCCAACAAGTCGGCCTCCATGTCCCGGCTTGTAGAGAGGCGGCTCAGATATCCAGAGTGCAGCTCATCGGTAGTAAGCTTCTCCATATTAGGAAGATCAAGTTTAGCCTTCTCCTTCTCAGGTGAAGACGCCTCATCCTTGCTGATATGTTTGGTCAGCACATTGGAAGGGGCTGGAGCCGTGTAAGCTGTTCTGGTGATGGTAACCTCTTCCTCATGAGCAGTCACATCTTCAGCTGTTGGCAAAGGGCTGGGCGGCTTAGGATCAGTTTCCGGATTAGCCTCAGGAATCACAATATCAACATCCGCCGGCTCAGTAGGCTGGGGAGTCTCATCGTGGGCACCTTGATCAGCTTCAGAGGGCTCGACTTGAATTTTAGGAGTGCCAAGCTTCGGGTTCTCCGGCTCTGGGACATCCGGACGGGCAGATGACCCGCTTAACTTCCTCTTCTTAGCTTGGGCCCTGTGAACAAAGATTTCATTATAAGTCATATGCAAGGGCAAAATATTAGTAAGCAATATGGGATGCAAAGGGAGCTTACCCTGGGTTGATAACAAGGGGAGGCAATTTTGAGGCGGTTGAGTCGCCAGAAGAAGGAGGTGTTTCCTGACAAGTTAGATTGAGCAATGTGAGCAAATTACAGCACGAGACTAATGTGCAGAAGAAATAAAAACATAAGTGTGAAATACCTCATTATGGCATTTCCGAGGAGCTGGGGCATCGGGTAAGCCGGCCACTAGGTGTTCAAAGCCGCCGCTCCGAGTCTGACGCCTGGAGTCATGTCGCTGCTTCTTCAAAAGAAAGTTGGGATCCAAGTGAGCAAGGGGGTGTGAAAACTTTACTTTCTGAATGACCCGTCGTATTTTCTCTCCTAGCAAAGGTTCCGAGTCGGAGGAGATTGTAGTTACCTTTGCTGCGTCGGCTTGACTCGTATTCGCTTCACCCTGAGAGGAGTTAGCGTCAATAAGTTGCATAAAAAGAAGGCCAAGGGAGTCAAGTTCTACCTCCGAGTCATCCAGCTCAAGCAATTCTTGAGCTGACGGCTTCTTCTTACGAGCCGGAGCCCGGGTTTTAGTTGCTTTTGTCTTCTTCTTTGAGGCGGAAGCAGTGGTTATTCTCGTCTTCCAGAAGGGAGAGTCGGCCTGTATACATAAAGGCATTTGCAAAAAAGTTAAGTGACGTGTGTGAAGTGCAAAGTCTAAAGGAAAAGAGTGAAGTTTAAACGGAAAAGCCTTACTGCGGGAGCCGGGTTAAGAGCATAAAAGGGGCTTAACCCCGTCTTGTTGCAGACCTCCTGAGGTTCTCCCAGCAGTGATTTGACTATCAAGCTGAGATCCTTGTCCGTTAGAGGCGTCTGATTGAAGCGCTGAGAATCATTTACTTCACCAGAGTATTCACACATTAAGCCGCCACGCCGGCTCAATGGTAAGATTCTCCAAGAAACCCAGCAGCGGGTTAGATCAACGCCGGTTAATCCGTTGGCCAATAAAGCCATGATCTTTGAAAATGTTGGAGCGTATTGGGCGCGCTCTATGGCGGACAACCGGTGTGGGAGCTCGATGGTGGTGCAGAGTCGGTAGGGACGATAACCCGACAGTGGATTTTCTCCGGCTGGAGAAGTGTCTTGGCAATAGAACCAGGTATGATTCTAGTCCTTGGGATGGCTTGGCAGAGTCGCCGAGGGAAAAGAAACGTCTCTGCGCCTCTGAATTGAAACACCACCAAGCTCAAGGCTTGGTCCATCCGCAATCTCCGTCTGGCGGTTGATGTAGAAAAAATCTCTGAAGAGGTCAACGGAGGGCTCTTCTTGCAGATATGCTTCACAGAATATTTGGAACTGGCACAAGTTGGTAACAGAGTTGGGGCCAATGTCTTGATGATGCAGCTTGTAAAAATGTAGGGCATCCCGGAAAAACTTTGATCCGGGCGGTGAGAAGCCACGGAGAAGATGGTCTGTGAAGACGATAACTTCCCCATCCTTGGGTTCGGGAGTGATCTCATCACCTGGAACCCGCCAATGAATGACGTCTTGAGCCGGCAAAACCCCCATGACCACGAAATCATTAAGAATCTCCTCGGTAACCCCGGATCCTACCCAATCGCAAGAGGCGGGGGCTTTAGCCATAATGGTGGGTTAAATGCTGTGGAAAGACATGGAGATGTGGCAGGTTAAGAACGCTACATGATCAAAACAACTATGACTCTAAGACGGCGACGCTACTTGGCGGGTCATTGTTAAGTTATGAGTCATCGTCAACTACGGATATGAAGCGGGTTATATCACCGCAAGGAGAGCCAGCAACATGATGGCGGATCAAATGGATAGTGAATATTGAAAATACTGCTAAGTATGGACAAACAAGTTTCACCGAATACAGCTGCCGTTACAAGATCTACGGACAGAAATAAAAGGGAAATATTTTCTTAACCTAAAAACGTCCATGGAAGAACAAGCAAATGATACACGGGATCCAAGGAAGGAACAATCTACGATGAATATGGAAGGCATATTGAGCGGAGCACCACGTGATTTGGCTAGCGGTTTGAAGCCTAAAGGCGTTTCCTTTTCCGATCTACGGTAAGAACTTCGATGAGCGGCGGCAAACTCGGAAGAAACCCGACGAGCTAATGCGGATCTAGCAAGAGAAGGAGAATAGAACCTGGAAGATGCAGGGGATGCGGGCGTGCGCCGACGAGCTCTGGACACGGTCAGGGTGATGCAGCGGCCTTGTTGAGGACGACGGCGTGGTCCGGACGGCGCGGCGGAGCTTCGGTTGCACGGGCGTCTGAAGGAAGAAGACGAGGGAAGCGACAGCGGGGGAAAAGTGAAAAGGATGGGACCCCTGTGCCTATTTATAAAGGGGAAATGGAACAGCAACAGTCTAGCACGGGAATCGAGGAGACAAGATGATGATTGACCAAGAAAACGCCTCGATTCTCGGGTTGACCCATGAATGCAGAGATCCATTGTGATGTCATTAAGATCTTTTGGATTTGCCAGAGATGACATCATCCATTTTTTACATGGCGGGTCACCAAGATTTATTTCAGGTCAGATGACTATTGAAAGTGTGTTATATCGACTAGAGGGGGGTGAATAGGCGATTTTTACAAATTCATCACTGAGGAATTTCAACTTGAGGAATTTGAAATGTGATGAACAACTTGTAGCGGAATAAGTACTCAGGTGCATGCGAAACATAGCAGTAGCATGGTCATCATGATGAAATAAAGCATGCACAGATTACAGGTAGCGTGATACAGGATACGCAGGTGAGGAACAAGGTAACTTGAAGAATTTGGGGTGAGAAAATTGAGAAAGTCTTCAGTCAAATTCTTCAAACAGTAACGATCAATTTCATCAACACATATATGAGGAAATGAAAGGGTTGAGGAAATAGAACCAGGTAGCTCGATGAAGACAATGATTTGATGACCCAGTTCCAACTGCTGTGACAGTCGTACGTCTGGTTCGGAGCGGCCTGGTATTTAAACCAGAAGACACACAGTCCCAGGACACATAGTCCTTACCATATTCTCCTTGAGCTAAGGTCACACAGACCTCGCCCAACACTCGTGGTAAGTCTTCAGGGTAGACTTCCAAAACCCTCACAAACTGGTCACCCGGCGATCCACAATTTACTGCTGGATGCTCTAGACCAACGTCACTTCGTGATCCCCAATTGACTGCAGGATGCACTAGACCATGATGCCTAACCATCTGGAAGATACACAGTCTTCAAAGGTAACAAGTGTCGGTTCCACACAGGAACAATTTCTTCAGTGATGCTCAATCACTTTGGGTTTGGTGGTTTGGTTTGGGGTTTTTCCTCACTGATAATTTTCTCTCAAAGTCTTCGGAGGATGGGTTTTTCCTCACTGATGATTTTCTCTCAAAGTCCTCGAGGAATGGGATGCTCTCAAATGACAAGTGTTAGTTCTCTCTTGGAGCAGCCAACCAACTAGTGGTTGTGGGGGGTGGCTATTTATAGCCAGGGTGCAACCCGACGTGATAAGACATAAATGCCCCCAATGATATGACTGTTATGTGGATAGGATGATTGGGGACAGCTGGCACTTAGCACAGCAACGGTCGGTATTTCGAACTATGAAAGTCCTCAGGCTTATCATGTTCCTCACTTGTAGGCAATTCGCACTGGTGAATCCTAACTCCCCAGTCAGACCAATTTCCTCAAAGACCAGAAGATCATCATCTATGTCACTGAAGAACTTGACTGAACTGCAAGAGATTTCCAAAGGCTTCACTCGAAGGATTGGATAGGTTGAGGCTTTTGAGTTGAGCATCAGTTGGAAATTTTCCACCCCCTTTAACAGTATGGTGTTTCCTATGACTCAAAGAAAGGAAATGAAACTACGAAAACAAAAGTCTTCACGCTTCATAGTCTTCGTTAATATCTTCAAGGTCACACCGACTTCTTCTTTTTCAAAGTCTTCAGGGAATACCAAAGTCTTCAGCAAAGTCTTCACCAAAGTCTTCAGTTGAAGACATACATTTTTAGGGGTCGATAATCTCTGAATATATCAAACTCCTCAGCGACTTATAGAGCCTGTGTACACTTACAAACGCATCAGTCTCTTAACCTATAAGTCTTCAATACACCAAAATCACTAAGGGGCACTAGATGCACTAACAATCTCCCCCTTTTTGGTGATTGATGACAAATAGGTTAAGTTTTCAACGGGGATAATAATGTGAAGTGTAAGTACTGAGTTTGAGGAATTTGATTGCAAGATATAGAAGAACTTCCCCTGAAGATGTGCATATTTGAGGAATTTGCTTTGGACTGCAAATGCACATGACAGGTGAAAAACATGGGGAACTCCCCCTATATCTTG
This sequence comes from Elymus sibiricus, assembly GCA_039707655.1. Lineage (NCBI taxonomy): Eukaryota > Viridiplantae > Streptophyta > Magnoliopsida > Poales > Poaceae > Elymus > Elymus sibiricus. The sequence goes on from CM077669.1 coordinate 360,075,098, forward strand.
TAATCCATACACGCATTTAATATCTATCATGAGGAAATTGAAATGCATGATGGAAAATGGGGTCTGAGGAAATTCAGCATGCGTGCATTAAGATAACTTGAGGAAATAGCATGCGAAAAGCAGTTCAAAAGCATCAGACCACCATCGGACTTAAGTTTACAAGTCAACCAACAAAAGCTTCAGAAGAGCGAGAGTTGTAACTTTAAAAAAAAAACACAGCCCATATATAGAGACCCGCTTGAAGACTAACTCAAATCCCCCCCCCCCTTTGTCATCGAAGACCAAAAGGGACGAAAAAGTGAGGACTAACGCCCCTGAAGAATTTCATCTTGAAGGTGGTGGAGGAGCGCCAGCGTTGTCGGGGTCGTTTGTTGATGCCGAGCCTGCAGCAGTGTCGTCAATGTCCTCAGCCTCATCTGCCTGGCGCGATGAAGAAAATGAACTTGTAACCAGCTGAGGAACTTGAACTTTCTTCCATTTCTTCCTTGGAGGAATGGACCAATCAAAGTCTCGCTGAAATTCCATCTCCTTGAGTTCTTCAGGAGTCTTGAAGTGAGACAGGATGGCCCATGTGCGGTCAAAGACTTCATGAAGATAATAGTGGTTCTTCCTCACAGAGTTGTGTGTGACAGTCATGTCTCGAAGAAGTGAACCAAACTGACGCTTTACCCACTTGTGATTACGGTCAATCTTTTGATGAAGACTTAGAAGAAGCTCACGATCAGTCATCACACGAGGGGCAGTTTCTTGAGGACTTTGCGCTGAGGCTTTTGCGGTAGAATCTTGGGTAGCAGTGTCATCATTGGTGGAATAAGCTGCAGCTTTGCGAAACTGACCATCCAATGGACGAGTACCTTCATCAATGACAGCCTTGCCTTTACCTGCAACTGAAGAAAATGAGCTCTTGAGGACTTCAATTGGAGGCAGAAAGCTGAAGAGATTCTGAAAGTCAGCCTTGAATGGAAGTGAAGACCTTGATCTGATGAATTTCATGATCCATGGAGCGTAAGGCTTCAAATCAAATGGGGCTGTAGCAGCATTGGCCAAAGTCCTCATGAAGAAATCTTGGTAATTTATGGGAATCCCATGAATGATGTTGAATAGCATGTTCTTCATGATTCCCTCCACTTCTTCTTCTTCAGAGTTGTGACCCTTCTAAGGACTGAGGGTTTTGGTCAGAATGCGGTAAACTGTCCTGGGCACATAGAGCAAATCCTTCACAAGGAAGGATGTCCGTTGAGGTTGGCCCTGAGCCAATGGCTTCATTAGCACTTGCATCATGTGATCAGGCAGAGCAGGTTCATCAAACAGGCATCTTGCTCCTTCTGAGGGAATTGGTATTGGGACTGAACGAAGCAATTCAGAGGCTGGAGCAGTGTAGTAAGTAGATCCAGTCATCCAGTCCAAGACCCAAGAGTTAATGTCAGAGGCATCACCTGTGATGTGCAAGGTGGCATAGAATTGAAGAATTAGCTCTTCATTCCAATCACATATGTCCACACAGAATGGAAGAATTCCCGCATCATGAAGGACTGCGAGCATGGGTGTGAAGCATGGGATAGTTTCCATGTCCGCATGAGGAATTTGCCGATGCTCGAAGACTTTCTCCTTGTCAAATAGCACTGATGCATAATAATTCATCTGTGTAGGTGTCCAGAATCTGGTGCGTCCGGCCCTTGCAGAGTCATATGGATTTGGTCCGTTGAAGAAAATGTGCTCGTTGAAGAAATTGGTTTTGATGAATTTGGGGCGCTTTGAGCTTTTGAAAGGCATCTTGGGCTTCGGCTGAAGATTTGGCTTGAAGCGGCCCACAACTTCCAGAGGAGGAACTTCTTCAGATTGAAGAATTTGAATAGCAGTTTCCTCATTTGCAATTTGAGCAGCAATTTCTTCAGTTGTAGCAGCTGGAATTTCTTCAGTATGAATTTCTTCAGTCTGGGCTGGAGACTGAGGAATTTGAGTGAGGGGAGTGTTCATTGGAGAATTTGGGTGAGTAGCTTCCCAATATTCATCATTGATGAGAGGAGTAGTGTTTCCAATATCCACTTCCTCTTCCATTTCTTCAACGCCGGCCTCTTCAGCAGTCAACTGAGGCAGGGGCGATGATACCAGTGGAGTTGAAGCATTTGCTTCAACTTCAATTTCTTCATCAATCTGCTCTGAGGAAGCAGCAGAATGATCTTCTTCATCTTCATCTGGAACTTCATAGTCAGTACCAAATGGAACTATCTCATAGGAAGGCACTGAGGAGATTGGGGTTGCATCAATAGGCTCAGTTGAGGAACTTGGCAGTGTCTTCAATTTCTTCACTGCTGAGGAATCTGAAGTTGATGTTTTTCTTTTCTGTGCAGCTTTCTTCTCCGCAGCCTTTGTTTTCTTCGCTTCTGATGCAGAAGGAAGGTTGATGTTCTTCACCCTTGAGGACTTTGCAGTTTCATCAGAGGGTGAAGGTGCAGCAGTTTCTTCAGGCACGACTGATGCAGTCGCCCTTACAGGTTCTTCAGCAGTTTGAGCTTCTTCAGTAGCTCGTGCAGTTTCATCAACAGGCTGAGCAATTTCTTCAGCCTGAGGAATTTGTTGTTGCAATTGAGCTGCAACCCTTGTGTTGTGATCTTTAACTGCAGCTTGGGCTTCTCTGACAAATCTCACTTTAGTGCCCTTCCATTCAGCATCATATTTTGCTTGTTCATCAGTCAGGCAGCGAATCTCAGACTCAACAGTGATGAGTTGAGTGGGAGTCAAATTCATCACATTGTTCTTCAGGAATTTTTCTTTTCTTGCCCTGCTTCTCATAGCTTTCTGAGCTTGATCTCTTTTCCATTTTTCCTCAGCAATGAAGTGGGTGAGGACATGGTCCACACCAACAGGTAGCTTTAGTGAGGAAAGTGGTGTGCTGGGATCCTCATGCCATATGTCGATGAAATTGAGGATCATCTTTGGATCCAGCATTAGAGGAACAGAGCTACTCTTGGCAATTGCAGCCTTTTGCTGACTGTTTCTGATGATTTCTTCCAATTCTTCATTAGTAGCATCATCATCATCCTCAGATCCTGAGGGTACATTCACAGTAGCTTTGCTATTGTGAGGACTTGGTCGTTGACCTCGTCCAGCAATTCTTTTCAACTTCATCAAAGTAGGACTTGTTGAAGACCGTTCTTGGGCTGAGGAACTAGCAGAAGCCCATGAAGCAATTGATAAGCCAGTTGTCTTCTGACATGTTGTAAGAGTTACAGGAGTTGAGGACTTTGCAGCAGCAGCTGATGATTGTGCAGCTACTGAAGGCATTGCAGTGGCTTTTGAAGAATCTGCTTGAGGATTTTGCTGTGAAGACTTTGAAGTTGAAGATTTTGATTTTGTTGATGCTTTGCCCATTCATCAGGAAAGTCTTCACCGCGAGCAATGCTAGTGGGATCGACTTCTTGATCATCAGCAGGAGGAGCCCTTTTGCACGGAGGTTTGAGGGCGAATTTCCTCATGTATTTGGGAGTGACATAGCGATAGTCTCTCCATTCCTTCATCCACCTCCGTTCAATCCTCTGAATTCTGATTTTCCTCTGCTCCTTTGTTTCTTTGCCGTGAATGGCCTCATCTGGAGTACAGTAACCAGCATACAAATCCTCAGGTATCTCAAAAGTTGTGTTCTGTTCTGCCTTCTTTCCACCCTTCTGAGGTCTTTTGCCATCAGCCATTTTCACTTGATGACTTTGAACTCTTGATGATTCTGAAGAGGTGCACAGTTTTTCCTCAAGAAACACTGCAAATGAGTTAAGTTGATGAGAACCTAGTGATTCATCTACAGACATTTTGGTACCTGTGAACAGAGTATAGGTGCGAGGAATTTGAAGAGGTCATATGCGTTCTCAGAAATTTTTCAAAGTACATCAAGTTGAGGATTTTGACCATAGATGTCTTGAGGAATTTCACTAAGTGTTCTTGTCTTAGGTTCCAGAGTTGTGCGAATATGTAGATCCACACAATTGAGAAATCTTGAAGAAAATCATAACTTAGAGAAAAACATCAAGGGATTGAAACATGTGAAGTGCTGAAGAAGACGATTCTTGAAGAATAAACACTTTTGAGGATTTTGTGGAAGAAATAAAGATCAAACAAGGGCAGTAAAATTAGATTTTATTTACCCTGATGAAGAACATGATGAACAGAGAGATGAAATCTGGGAAGTTCGTCCGTCCAGATCTCCCACGCCCTAGCTTGGCACAGGGAGACAGCTACAGCGGCGGCGGGGTGAAGACTTCCGCGGCCGACGCGAGTACGGCGAGGTCGAGGCAGTGAAGCTCTTCCTCTCCGGCGGTGATGATTTTAGCGGCGGCGCTAGGTTTGAGCTCGGGAGAGATGGAGTGAGGAGTAACTCGAGCACAGTGAAGGGGAGGGGGTATATATAGTGGCAGTAAAAACGAATCGGCCGGAAGATTTTGGACCAGATTGCCCCTGACCCTTACTCTCCATGCAACATGTGTCACCCACGTTCTGAGTAGTGGAGATAGTGGGGGATCGTGGCTTATCCAGTCGTGGGAATCGGAACTGTTTGAGCGGGAAGCGCCGAAAAATTTGATAGTGAAGATTTTAAAGTTTCGTTCGTAAATTCTTCAGCTGTCAAGGACACAGTGAAGACTTTGAACCAGTTTCAAAGTAGAACACATATGAAGAATTTGTGAACAGACTGGGTTGAGTTTAGCATAGAGGGGGAACGGGCCCGATCACATTCACTTAGATGAAAATCAACTTGAAGAATTAGCAATAAGTGAATGCTGTTGAGGACATTGAAAACTCAAATATATATATATATAGTCAATGAAGAACATCAGTTTCATAGTTTGAAGAATTTGAAAAAGTTGAGGAATTTGCAAATTTGAGGAATTTTAAAATTTGAAGACTTTGCAAAATGATGAAAAACTCAACTCTGAAGAATTTCAACTATTGTTGGTGGCGTGACCCACCGTATAAGAATGATGATTTCAAACACCGCATACAATTGTCGTAGGGTCCTGAGAATCAAATTCTTCGTTAATTTCTTCACACTTAGAGAGTTATTCTTCATTGATTGAAGAAAAACGTTACTTCGTGTGTTGCACATCAAGGTCATCAATTTTGCATAAGTGTTAGGAAGTGTGTCCTTTCAAAGAACATTCGAAGATTCTAAGATATTTAGCTCACACCGCAACTTGCAAAATCTCTTTTCATCCAAGGGCTTAGTGAAGATATCGGCCAGTTGTTCTTCAGTGGGGATGTGGTCGATGGAGATGTCGCCCTTGAGTACATGATCTGGAAGAAAATGATGACGAATCTGGATGTGCTTGGTCTTGGAGTGCTGAACTGGGTTATAAGCAATCTTGATAGCGCTCTTATTGTCGCAGTAGAGAGGCACATTCTTCACCTTGATGCCATAGTCCTTGAGGGTTTGCTTCATCCGCAGCAACTGAGCGCAGCATGAACCAGCAGCAATGTACTCAGCTTCGGCAGTAGAAAGTGACACGCAGTTCTGCTTCTTCGAGGACCAACAGACTAAGGATCGTCCGAGGAAATGACATGTGCCTGAGGTTGACTTGCGATCCACACGATCTCCAGCGTAGTCAGCATCTGACTATCCGATGAGGTGAAGATTTGAGCCCTTGGGATACCATAATCCAAGCGTTGGTGTGTGAGCTAAGTATCGAAGAATATGTTGCACAGCCTTATGGTGTGATTCCTTCGGTGTTGCTTGGAATCGGGCACACATGCAAACACTTAGCATAATATCAGGCCTAGATGCACATAGATACAATAAAGAGCCAATCATGGAGCGGTATACCTTCTGATCGAAATCTTTACCATTTTCGTCAGTGCAGAGGTGGCCTTTTGAAGGCATTGGAGTTATGCCTTTGCATTCGTGCATGTTGAATTTCCTCAGCACATCCTTGAGGTATTTCTCTTGTGAGATGAAGATGCCATTGTCTTGCTGACGAATTTGAAGACCTAAGAAGAATTTCAACTCTCCCATCATAGACATTTGATATTCTTCACTCATCATATAGGCAAATTCATCACTGTAACGTTTGTCAGTACAGCCAAAGATAATATCGTCGACATATATTTGGCATATGAACAGTTCATTGTCATAGGATTTGGTGAAAAGATTTGGGTCGAGTGAACCGGGTTTGAAGCCTTTCTTCATGAGGAATTCCTTCAGAGTGTCATACCACGCCCGAGGGGCCTGCTTGAGGCCATAGAGGGCCTTGTTGAGTCTGAAGACTTTGTCAGGATGCTTAGGATCTTCAAAACCTGGGGGTTGAGCAACATATACTTCTTCCTCAAGCTTACCATTGAGGAATGCACTTTTCACATCCATTTGATATAAAGTGATATCATGATGGTTAGCATAAGCAAGCAATATGCGAATAGCTTCAAGTCTAGCTACAGGTGCAAAAGTTTCATCAAAGTCAATTCCTTCAACCTGTGTGTAGCCTTGAGCTACAAGACGAGCCTTATTCCTTACCACAAGGCCATTTTCATCTTGCTTGTTGCGGTAGATCCACTTGGTACCTATGATGTTATGCTTGCGAGGATCTGGCCGCTTGACAAGTTCCCACACGTTGTTGAGCTTGAATTGATGCAATTCCTCTTGCATAGCTTGAATCCATTCAGGTTCCATGAATGCTTCATCAACTTTGGTGGGCTCTATCATAGAGACAAAAGCAAAATGCCCACAAAAGTTAGTCAGATGTGAAGCTCTTGAGCGAGTGAGGGGACCTGGTGCATTGATGTTGTCGATGATTTTGTCAATCTGCACTTCATTTGCAACTCTTGGATGAGCAGGTTGACGTGGCTGAGGATTTTCTTCAGCACCATTTTCTTCAGGTGTATCAGCATGAATGTCTTCATTGATTGGAATGACTTCCTCAGTAGGTTGAGGATTTTCTTCAGTGGGTACAACATCTTCAGTAGCTTTCAACTTAATGGATTCTTCAGGAGACTTTTCATCTGTCATAGAAGGCAGGTGCTCTCTTTGCGAGCCGTTAGTTTCATCGAACCGCACATCTACAGTCTCAATAACCTTTTGATGGTGGGTGTTGCGGACTTTGTAGGTGTGCGAGTCCTTTCCGTAACCAAGCATAAAACCTTCATGTGCTTTCGGTGCAAATTTAGAACTGTGGTGAGGATCTCTTATCCAGCATTTTGCACCGAAGACTTTGAGATAACTTACATTGGGTTTCTTGCCAGTCATCAGTTCATATGATGTCTTCTTGAAGAATTTGTGAAGATATACCCTGTTGATGATATGGCATGCTGTATCAATTGCCTCAGGTCAGAAGCGCCGAGGAGTCTTGTATTCATCAAGCATGGTGCGAGCCATCTCAACAAGAGTCCTATTCTTGCGCTCCACGACACCGTTCTGCTGAGGAGTATATGGGGCAGATAGCTCATGAGTAATACCAAGTTCATCAAGATATTCATCAAGATTGGTGTTCTTGAACTCAGTCCCGTTATCACTCCTGATATGCTTGATCTTGACGCCGAAGTTTGTTGAGGTCCTTGAAGCAAATCGTCTGAAGACATCCTGCACTTCAGACTTGTACAGAATAATATGCACCCAAGTGTAACGAGAGTAATCATCAACAATGACAAAACCATACAAGCTTGAAGCATTTGTTAGTGTGGAATAATGAGTGGGGCCAAAGAGGTCCATGTGAAGCAATTCAAAAGGTTGAGTCGTGGTCATGATGGTCTTCGAGGGATGCTTGGATCTGGTCATCTTCCCAGACTCACAAGCACCACAGAGGTGATCCTTGAGGAATTTGACACCTTCAATGCCAATGACGTGCTTTTTCTTCACGAGCGTGTGCAAGTTCCTCATACCAGCATGTCCAAGTCGTCGATGCCACAGCCAGCCTTCTAAGGACTTTACAAGTAGGCACGTGGCAGGCTGAGGACCTGTAGAGAAATCAACAATATACAAGTCTCCTCTCCTAAAGCCTTCGAAGACTTTGGAATGGTCAGATTCCATGATGACAACACAACGATATTTTCCAAAGACGACAACCATATCAAGATCACAAAGCATTGAGACAGACATAAGGTTGAACCCAAGGGATTCGACAAGCATCACCTTGTCCATGTGACGGTCCTTGGAAATCGCAACCTTACCTAGACCCAATACCTTGCTTTTTCATTTGTCAGCGTAGGTGATATGCTTCAGATGAGATGGAGCAAGTGGCATATGCATCAGTAGACTCTTGTCACCAGTCATGTGGTTGGTGCATCCACTGTCGAGGACCCACTCAGTAGTTTTTGGAGTTTCATCCTGCAGATGAATTAGTACAACTTACGAACTCATATGCTTCAGAGTGAAGAATATGACATCAAATTCATCAGACATGATTTCATCACACAACATAGTAAGTAAAGCAGTGTGAGGACGTGAGAAATGAGAAATTCATTTCTGCATGATTAGCTTGCGTCCTTTCAAGCATTTTCTTCAGGTCTCCAGCAAATTCATCAGACGTTCAAGTTCGTCTGGAGACCTGACCCTGCATAAGAAGTTAGTTCAATTTCTTCACCACCCACATCTGGAGGGGTGGCAAAGAATTCATCATTCTGCGAGCTCCATATGAGAAGGGAGGCATTGAAGCTAGTGCACTTCGTTTCACAGGACTAGGGTTAGAGTACTCATATGAATAAGCAGAGAAATTCTTCGAGGACTTATGAACATAATGATTTGAAGAATAATGCACATATTCAGAACTCTTAGATTTTCCCTGCGAAACAGATGCATTAGCACGAGAATGATAATTTTGATCATTTGAGGACTTTGGTCCAAGTGAAGACTTTGGTCCATATGAGGAATTTGATCTGGGGTTCCTTTTCTTCATGGGTGGTGTCGTGAGGACATTCACTTGAAGATTTTCCAAGCAGCTCTTAGGAACCCAGATTTTCCTCATAGGTGAACCGTTCCTGCAGTTAGTTCCAACAAATCTGGCAAATACTTCACCTTTCTGATTTTTGAAGAATTTGTAGTTGGAGTCAAGTGACTCATCAGAGGAATATGCAGTTTCACAAGTAAAGCCAGATAAAGTGGATGGATCCACAGGAGGTCCTTTTGCAGCAACCCATGAAGTTTTGGGGTACTACTCAGGTGTCCAGTAGGATCCATCAGCATTGAGTTTCCTCTCAAATGCAATACCCTCTTTCCTAGGGTTCCTGTTCAGAATCTGCTTTTTGAGCACATCGCAAAGGGTTTGATGCCCTTTGAGACTTTTGTACATGCCTGTCACATACAATTCCTTCAACCCTGCATTTTCGTCAGTGATACTTGTGGTATCCTCATATGAGGAATTTGTGACCACGGGGATAGTTGAAGAATTTGCAGCAATAGAAGCATTTGAACATTCAGGTGAAGAATTAGCAGTTTCACGTTCGATGCATTTCATACATGGTGGAACAAATTCTTCCTGAGCGGTACTGATCTGTTGAGCCAGTAAGGAATCGTTTTCCCTTTGGAGATCCTCATGAGCCACTCTTAGTTTCTCAAGATCTTGCTTTCTTTGAATAAATTCATAAGAGAGCTTCTCATGGTCAACTAAGAGAGCATTATGATGACTCTGAAGGTTATCATACTTTGTCTGAAGACTTTTGAGATCATCAGACAGAGTTTGAGTCCGATCCACTTCCTCATTTAACAGATCATTGCTTTTGTCTAGCAATTTCTGAAGCTTTTCAAGTGCACTTTGTTGCTTAGTGGCAATTTTAGCAAGTTTGGCATAGCTAGGTTTCACATATTCATCAGATTCACCTTCACTTGATTCAGAAGAAGAGTGATGCTTGTGTACCTTGGAACCTTTTGCCATGAAGCAGTAAGTGGGAGCATATTCATCGTTGCTGACGTCAGAGTCGTTGGAGTGATCATTTTCTTCATCGTTGAAGATGGACTTGCTGACGAAAGCAGTGGCGAGAGCAAGGCTAGCAACACCAGAGTCAGACTCTTCTTCAGATTCTTCCTTGTCTTCATATTCTTCAGATTCTTCTTCAGAGTCCATTTCCTTGCCAATGAAAGCCCGAGCCTTTCTGGAACCTTTCTTCTTGTGCGATGAGGACTTTGCAGATGAAGACTTTGAAGTTGAGGACTTTGAAGATTTCTTCTTTTTCTTCGAGTCATCAGAACTGTAGTCCTTGTATTTCTTCTTCTTTGATTCTTTTTCCCAGAGAGGACAGTCAGAGATAAAGTGACCAGATTTCTTGCATTTGTGACAAGTTCTCTTCTTGTAGTCGCTTGAGGAATCTGATTTCCTCAAACTACTTTTTGATGACTTTGCAAATTGACCTCTCCTTGAGAACTTCTAGAATTTCCTCACAAGCATTGCCAGCTCCTGACTCAGTTCTTCAGGATCACCGAGGCTGCTATCAGAATCTTCGTCTTCGGATGAGGAAATTGCTTGTGCCTTCAGAGCACGAGATCTTCCATAGCTTGGTCCGTAGAGGTCTCTCTTCTCAGCTTGTTGGAATTCATGAGTATTGAGTCTCTCAAGTATATCAGCAGGATCAAGTGACTTGTAGTCTCCACGTTCTTGAATCATCAAAGCCAGTGTATCGAATGAGGAATCAAGAGATCTTAGCAGTTTCTTTACCACCTCGTGGTCAGTGATATCCATGGCACCCAGTGCTTGAAGCTCGTTGGAGATATTAGTGAGGCGATCAAAAGTTTGTTGAACATTCTCATTGTCGAGTCTTTTGAAGCGGTTGAAGAGATTGTGAAGAACATCAACACGAGAGTCACGTTGAGTGGAAACACCTTCGTTGACCTTGGACAGCCTATCCCAGGTAAGCTTAACAGTCTCCAAAGCACTCACTCTGTCATACTGACCTTTGCTCAGATGGCCACAGATGATATTCTTCGCTTGAGAATCGAGTTGCTTGAATTTCTTCGCATCAGCAGCAGTAATAGTCGGAGATGTGCGGGGAACACCATTTTCCACAACATACCAGAGATCATTGTCAATAGCTTCAAGATGCATGCGCATCTTGTTCTTCCAGTAGGGGTAGTCCGTCCCATCGAAGGTAGGACAGCCTGCGGAAACCTTGATCATACCTGCAGTCGACATAACTAGAACTCCAGGTGGTTAAACCAAAATCACACAGAACAAGGGAGTACCTTCCTCTGATACCAATTGAAAGTGCGTTATATCGACTAGAGGGGGGGTGAATAGGCGATTTTTACAAATTCATCACTGAGGAATTTCAACTTGAGGAATTTGAAATGTGATGAACAACTTGCAGCGGAATAAGTACTCAGGTGCATGCGAAACATAGCAGTAGCATGGTCATCGTGATGAAATAAAGCATGCACAGATTACAGGTAGCATGATACAGGATACGCAGGTGAGGAACAAGGTAACTTGAAGAATTTGGGGTGAGGAAATTGAGAAAGTCTTCAGTCAAATTCTTCAAACAGTAACGATCAATTTCATCAACACATATATGAGGAAATGAAAGGGTTGAGGAAATAGAACCAGGTAGCTCGATGAAGACAATGATTTGATGATCCAGTTCCAACTGCTGTGACAGTCGTACGTCTGGTTCGGAGCGGCCTGGTATTTAAACCAGAAGACACATAGTCCCAGGACACACAGTCCTTACCGTATTCTCCTTGAGCTAAGGTCACACAGACCTCGCCCAACACTCGTGGTAAGTCTTCAGGGTAGACTTCCAAAACCCTCACAAACTGGTCACCCGGCGATCCACAATTTACTGCTGGATGCTCTAGACCAAGGTCACTTCGTGATCCCCAATTGACTGCAGGATGCACTAGACCATGACGCCTAACCGTCTGGAAGATACACAGTCTTCAAAGGTAACAAGCGTCGGTTCCACACAGGAACAATTTCTTCAGTGATGCTCAATCACTTTGGGTTTGGTGGTTTGGTTTGGGGTTTTTCCTCACTGATGATTTTCTCTCAAAGTCTTCGGAGCATGGGTTTTTCCTCACTGATGATTTTCTCTCAAAGTCCTCGAGGAATGGGATGCTCTCAAATGATAAGTGTCAGTTCTCTCTTGGAGCAGCCGACCAACTAGTGGTTGTGGGGGGTGGCTATTTATAGCCAGGGTGCAACCCGACATGATAAGACATAAATGCCCCCAATGATATGACCGTTATGTGGATAGGATGATTGGGGACAGCTGGCACTTAGCACAGCAACGGTCGGAATTTCGAACTATGAAAGTCCTCAGGCTTATCATGTTCCTCACTTGTAGGCAATTCGCACTGGCGAAATCCTAACTCCTCAGTCAGACCAATTTCCTCACAGACCAGAAGATCATCGTCTCTGTCACTGAAGAACTTGACTGAACTGCAAGAGATTTCCAAAGGCTTCACTCGAAGTATTGGATAGGTTGAGGCTTTTGAGTTGAGCATCAGTTGGAAATTTTCCTTAGTATTACCTCGGCCCCCTTTAACAGTACGGTGTTTCCTATGACTCAAAGAAAGGAAATGAAACTATGAAAACAAAAGTCTTCACGCTTCATAGTCTTCGTTAATATCTTCAAGGTCACACCGACTTCTTCTTTTTCAAAGTCTTCAGGGAATACCAAAGTCTTCAGCAAAGTCTTCACCAAAGTCTTCAGTTGAAGACATACATTTTTAGGGGTCGATAATCTCCGAATAGATCAAACTCCTCAGCGACTTATAGAGCCTGTGTACACTTACAAACACATCAGTCTCTTAACCTATAAGTCTTCAATACACCAAAATCACTAAGGGGCACTAGATGCACTAACAACTATGAAGGACACAAATCTCGCCAACTAGAAGACTGAAGATTGACATGAACAGATTCAAATCAATCTGGGGCCTAATGTTGGGGATATAACCCCAGGATATAACCCGCCCAGGAGGGGCCGGGTTAGGAAGTTGGCGGCTTAGCAGTGAGGCCTTAAGTAGGCCGGAAGATTAAGACAAGGCCTAGTAGTAACTTGCCAGACAGGCCGGGCGAAGGCCCAGAGCCGGAAGGCAGTGTGTGACCCGGAGGCTTAAGCCGCCGGGAGATGGTTTGCTAAGCAAGGCAAGGTGATTTAGACATAAGGTCGGTTACTGGATGTAATCCGGCCTGGACTCTTGTAAGCCCAGGGCCTCGACCTGTGTATATAAAGGCGGGTTCCCTGGGCGGCTTAAGACACGAAACCTTTAATCGAGAGCTAGGTCAAGCGAATCCGCTCCCTTGTAATCGATACCCAATCAATACAACTCAAGGCAGGACGTAGGCTATTACCTCCTTCAAGAGGGGCCGAACCTGGGTAAACCTGTGTCTTTTGTCCCGATCAACCCCTTCGAGTTAACCGCCGTAGCGATGGCTTCACCCCTAAGTCCTTGTACTAGGACATCTGCCGTGAAAAAACAACGACACAACCCACGCAAATAAAGTAGAAAAGTAAGTTTTTATTTTTGTTTTAATAAAAGAGTGATTGAAGTTCCATGTGAAGAAGTAAGTTTGGAAGAGTTGTTCTAATGAAGGCTTTGCTTTGTGCAAGATGAAATATATGTTGAATTGATGTTTGTATGTCTGGACATATGTATATGTATTTCTTTGGAACTAACCCCACGGGAAAACAAAGAAAAAGAGAAGTTCCAGAAGAAACAGCTCAAAAGATGGCATGTCAAACGACTGCAACAATCGTTTGGGCGGTCGCATGACCTGCAGGAGGTTTCATCACAGAACAGCCAGAGACACCATACAAAAAGACGATGTTTTAAACGAGCGTGGGCGCTCGTTTCAGCGGTCGTTTCACTTCTTTGTAGAAAACAAAGAGAATTACAAAGCGTATGACCGTTTCAGCGATCATGTCATCTTTGCGCAGACGCAGGTAAGCCATCCCGATTTGAAGACTACGTTCCATGCGGGCCCTTGTGCCCGTATGAGCGGTTGTTTCGACCCCTAGCGGCTCCAATAAGCCCGAGGAAGGAGGTAAATCACCCCCATCTCTCTCTTTCCTTCTTCTTATTCCTCCAAACCCTAGCAAAACTTCACCGGATCTTGATACGTCTCCAACGTATCTATAATTTTTTATTGTTCCATGCTATTACATTATCAATATGGGATACTTTATATGCAATTATATGCTATTTTATATCATTTTGGGGAACTAACCTATTAATCCATTGCCTAGTGTCAGTTGTTATTTTTTGCTTCTTTTTGGTTTTCTAGGAAATCAGTACCAAACGAAGTCCAAACACTACGAAACTTTTTGACGGGTTTTTTCTGGACAAAAAAGACCCTGGAAGCTTCGGGATGAGTCATGAAGAGATACGAGGAGACGGCAAGGCAACAGGGCGCGCCCAGTTACCTTGTGAGCCCCTCATGGCTCCGTGTGACCTAATTCCACCTCCATAAATTCTCTAAAATCAAGAAACCAACAGAGAGCCACCCGAAACACTTTTTTCGCCGCTGCAAGTCTCTGTTCTGACGGGAGCCCATTTGGAGACCTTTTCCGGTACTCTGTCGGAGGGGGAATCGATCACGGAGGTCTTCTTCATCAACCTTACTGCCTCCATGATGATGTGCGAGTAGTCCACCACAGACCTACGGGTCCATAGCTAGTACCTAGATGGCTTTATCTCTCTCTTTGATCTTCAATACCATGTTCACCGCGATCCTCGCGGTGATCTATCCGATGTAATCTTCTTTTGCCGTGTTAGTGTTCTTAGGACCAAAATCCAGCCGGGCCACCTCCCCTTCTTCACCTATGGCACGAAACTCGGCAGGTAAGTAATACACCATATTAATATACATACCTTCCCGAACCGGCATAGATTCGTAATCCACCATGTCATCCTCATATCCCAATGTGTATATTGAACTTGTCGTATCCTCAATTGAAGGGGATGTTTCAGGTGTTGTGGACAATGTACTAGGGGGCACATCATCCTCTTTTGGTGGTGTAGGTGCTGTTGTAGTTAATGTAGAAGCATGTGTGTTTTCTTTTTGGTTAGGCCTCCACACCTGTTTTATGAGCCATGGGCCGAATCTCATTGAACAATTTGTCCCTTTGCTTCTCTTCTCTGCGCTCTACCTTCTCATAGTTCCTCATGCATTGCAATCCCCTTTTCATGGTCTTAGTCATACCGGGAGGACACCACTTAGGTTGAGCGTATTTGGGATCCCTAGGTTTGGACTTGCTTGTGCCAGCCTCGTGATCATTAGCCATGGAACCCCGTTGAACAATAACAATATCACAATTAGAATTAGTCAGATTGCCAACAATAAGCTCTTTGATCTCCTTTTGCTTGTCGCATTCTGAAATTTCCGCATTAGGTGGCTTAACACGCCACACTTTTTATTGACCTTGCTTGGAGAAATTTTGTTGGCTGATTAGCACGATCGCTTGAACGGCCTTGTGTAGGGTAATAAAACTTCTTGCGAGCAGGCCTCCTAGGTGTTTCCCACCCCATATGAAAAGCATAAGGAGCCATTGGGGGCTGCCCCCATCCTCTATTGAAGTGTCCATGTAATATGGAACATAGGGGGTGGTGATATCCATGACCCATGTGGCCTTGCATAGCGTAGAAATTCTTGCTTCGAAGGTGATCTTGAATGCTTTGAATGTGATGACCGATTAGAGCCAGAACCGGCCGCTTGATTGGCATATTTGGATAGCAACATATCAAAAGTTGGCTTGATTCGCTTGTGCTCAGCTTTACTCTTCTTCAATTTGCCAACTTTTGAATTCTTGGGCTTGATAAATTTAACATGAGTATCCCCTTGTACTTGCGGTTGCCCCCCGAGTGCTTGATTTTTTATGGCGATCTTCAATACCTCTTTGCCATCGGGTTGCTTATCAACCACAACCTCTCTTCCCAAGACTTTGTTCCCCTCCTTGCCTTTCCTGGGTTCACCAATAACAACATTATCTTTATTAGCAGATTCGGCTATGTTAGGCCGAATTAACATTTTCTTCCCTTCCAAGTCCATGGTGTTTATTGGGAAGGGTTGTTTATCAACTTGCATCTCTGAAAAATTCAATCGTCTGTCATTAATGGACAATTGTATTTGTCGTCGAAAAACATTGAAATCGTTAGTAGCATGAGAAAATGAATTATGGTACTTGCAATAAGCACACCGTTTCAGCTCCTCAAACGGCGGAATGGTGTGATATTCTAATCATCTTATCTTGCAAGAGAGCATCAAATATTTTATCACACTTAGATATATCAAAAGTAAACTTCATCTCCTCATCACAATTCTTGCGAATCGGCTTAAGAGAATTGCATGTATAGGGTTTGTCCTTTGAGGAGCAAACAAATTCAGTAGTATAGACATCAACCTCATCGTCAAGATACTCAACTATATGCATTCTGGGACGATCGGCTGTAGACCTATGAACCTCTTTGCTTCGACTCTCTTGAGCCAAAGCCTTTTGCAGGACTTGGTTAATACTTAAAAACGCATAACTTTCTAGTATGTCTTTAATGTGAGTCTTCAAACCATTCAGAACAAGATCCGCCAAGTCTCTTTCGGTAATCACTAAGCTATAACATCGGTTTTTTATATCTCTAAATCTCTTGAAATAATCGGTGACTGATTCATCATGTTTTTATCTAAACGATGTAAGATGTGACGACTTCAGTTCATTATCGCCGCTATAAAAGTGATCATGAAACTTTTGCTCTAATTGCGACCATAAGAGAATTGAGCCATGTGGTAAAGCAGCAAACCATGAAAATGCGGTGCCAATTAAAGATAAGGGAAATAAATGCACTTTCAATTCTTCTATGGAACCTGTTTCACCTAACTGTGCTAGATATTGACTCACATGCTCCCAAGTTCTTTTCATGCCCTCTCTACTAAATTTAACAAAATCAGGAACCTTGTAACCTTGAGGGTACAAAACTGCATCGAAGTGTTCAGGATAAGGCTTTTGGTAAACACGACTCTTTACTTTCGACTCGTTTCCGAAAGTTTCTTGAAACATCTTATGCAAATCCTCCCTCAGTTTGGCTAAAATTGGATCCGAGGTAGATGAAGATGCTTGTAGCAATGACATAGGAGCAACTTGTGGAGTGGGTGCCGAACTATAATTCGACGGAAGACCAAACATGCTTGTGCCTATGGGTGGTGTGACAAAGTGATTCAACATTGACGCCGAATTGGGCACACTCATAATAGGATTAGGAGATGTAGGTGCAGCCACAAGCTAGTTGGTTTGACTAGGGTAAAAACTCAACGGCAAATTATATTGTTGTTGCATATGAGGTGCCGATGAAATAGGTAAAGTTGGACTAGGGTTTACAGATATACCAATAGTACCACTAGATGACAGAGGCATATTTTTCGAGCATTAGCACTTGCTACAAAATAATTGTATGCCATCACATTACCCTTGCTAACAAGACTTTTAATCACAACCACTTGTTCTAGAGAAAAAAACTTACTCACAGTGATTTCATCTCATTCGTCAATGAGAGGAGGGAAATTTACGTTTCCAGCCGGAGTGATGTTGCCTTGACGATCCTTCTTGAAACTTGCAAGAAACGCCTCAAAATCCTCCTCCTCGCACTTCTTCTTGAGCGCCTCAAAAGCCTCTTCGCGTTGTTTCTTGTGTGCTTCGTAGGCCTCGCGATGTTCATCCGATAGTTCATCAAGACTGGGCTTAATGATGTTATCGGCATTAACTTCTGGGGTTGGGGAAGATTATACATGGTTGATGATGATTATTGATCTTTTTCACCAGCGGAGTAGCCAAAAAGTGTGTTCGCACACGAATACGTCATCGTGTACCCTCGACGTCGGGGATGATGCACCGCAGATCACGTCAAAGGAGACCCGTCCGGAAGCGCGGTACGCAAGCAATCCGGCGGGCGCTTTTGTAGACGCGAAACCCCACATGCCCGGGAGGGACCTCGTCAGGGCGCGCGACGGCTAAGGGATGACCTAGGTCGACCTGATCGCCCCTAGGGCCTCGAGGATCGCTGCCCTCCTTTGCGAAGAATGAACGAAGAACGAGGAAGAAGAAGAACAAGGGAGAAGGAAAAGGTAAAGGTAAAAAGTGATAAATTGATTTGTCGATTGGGTGTTGTTCAATCGGCCGTCACCTCTAACATATATATGAGGCGGCTGGACTTCCCGTACAAGAAAAAGACTAAAAATTCCTTCCAAAACGTTAAAAAACCCTAACTTAACTCAGACAGAAAACTTTGACAATTTTTCGGATCAACTTGGAGCCTCCAAGTGGTTTTCCTCGGTCTCACGGAGTGGACGTGGCCAACTTTCTATAATCTTCTGCATCTCACTCGGAATTTCCGAGTCATCTCGGTCTCACAGAGTCAAATAAACTCGGTTGGTCCGAAATGACTCCACAGTTTGTGTTTCTGACCTTGTTTTGGCTCCACAGGTTGCATACGACCTCAGATTAAGATGATTTTTGTATCAAAATCGACCTTTTCGGCAAGACGCGCATCCATGTTTGAAACTATTTCCATCCGAGGCCATCTTAATTGAGTTCCATGTCATTTTATAAGCTGATGTCAACACGAGCACCTTTGAAATGGTCATAACTTTCGCATCCAAGCTCCGTTTCGGACCATCTTCGTATCCATCTTGATCTTCTCAAAAAGAGACATCCGAAGGTGACATCCAATCACAAATTTGAATTAATCTTGACATGGCTTAAGCTACTTTTATGATTGCGCCATTTTTCAGCGTCAACACTCACCATGAACGATGACGACGACGACTGAAGACGCCCAACACGGCGGCGGCGGCCCGATCTAGGGTTTCTTTTGTTTCTATGTCTTTTTAATTTCAAGTTTAACTTCATGTTCGGCTGTGACTTTGTGGGCGTTTAAGTTAATGTAATATATGTTGTTTTAAATTATCTGTAATGTCTTTTTGCTTTAAATTTAAGTTTATAATACGGATAAATATTTGAAATGCGACGGACGGTTGGACGCATGGACGGACAGACAGAAACCGGACAAAACTTACGTACCTTTGCGGTCGACGTGATTCCATCCCACCGCTCCCTACAGTGGCAGCACATACTGCTACCAGTCGTCAACCTCATGCAACGGGACACCTCTCGCTGTGCACGCCATACAGAGAAGGATACATACTATGATGTCCTGACCGAAACGTCGCGTTAAGTTTCTTCTATCGGCGAGAGATGGACGGGGACGAAGGAAGAGTAAAGCTGGCTGGCGATCCGATATCTATCTTGATGAGGGAAATAGACAAGACAGACAGGGGTAGCAGCTGCAGCTGCAGCCGCAGCAAAAGGTCAAATGTTACAGCAGCCGCCGCTGCAGAGAAGCCATCCTTTCTCGTGACACCATCAAGGTGTAGCCAGGGGAGATGGAAATGAAATCAACTTTTTTTTTACCACGTCTTGGCCGAAACTTCCACGCTCGCCGCAGATTATTTACCGCCGTCCGTCGCTCTCGAGAATGGGCTTCTCTGTCCATGCGTCTATTGTTAATCACCTGCTCTTCAAATAAAGCTATATAAATGCAGTGCTAATCACTTGCATACAGATAGTACAGTGTGCGAGACAAAAAAGACGAGGCCTATGCATGCAAGGGCATTTGCGAGGAATCTCATCTTTAATTGGTTTTCTGCGCCTGTCAACCGCAGCAAAATCACATGAAGGCACCAAACCCGCCCTCCATAAATTAAATTAATCACGCTTCTACACCAGCCCCACCCTCTCCCCATGATGCATGTTCCTCCACCTCCACCTCTCCCTCTCCCTCTCCCTCCCTGTCATGGACCAGGTGCCTCCCTCTCTGGTCTCTGGCTCTCTGCTACTACAAAAGATGGCATCATTTTTTGCCCCCCTCTCCTGCTTGTCCGGCTCCTTTCTTCTCCTCCTACCCCATTCCAGCTGAGCTGAGCTGAGCCGAGAAGCTGGACTGGACACACACATCAACAAATAGTCATGCAGAGGAAGCATCACATCCCAAAATATCCCAGGGGATAAACATCTCGAGATCCCCTCACAAATCCAGCAACAACAGCATTCTCCAAGTCCAAGCTGCCTCTCTTGCTGCTGCTGCATCACCTACTCCTTTTGCAGTGTTTTCCTAGTAGTTCCTACTACTGCTAGCAGTCTCCAGTCTAGCAGCACATCAAGAACCAAGAAATCCAGCCATCCTTTTTGCGCCTATTCTCTTCCAATCTGCCACGCACAAGTTGCCAAGACAAGAACCGCTCTTGCAAGATCTTGTCATACTCCTCCAGCAATTTGGCATCAGCCCGGCCGCCAATCTCGCGCCGGAGGTTAAGATTTAGTAGAGGCGGGAGAAGCCGAGTAGTCTCCAGCGATGGCGGCCGCGCTGGAGTGCTGGTCGGGCCGGCCGAGCACCGACGAGGAGTCCATGGTGGAGCAGGTTCTCATGAAGCCCCACGCTCGCTCCGACGGTTCCCTCCCCACCTGCGCTGACTCGGCCGGCGCGGGCGACCCGATTTCGGGGCCGGCGGCGCCCAAGAAGTGGCAGCGCCTGGGCCGCAACTTCGCCGGCGCCATCGCGGCATTCAAGAACACGCTGAACCTGGACAACGGCGGTGTCCCCCGCGACCCCTCGCCGCGCGCCGGCGGCGAGAAGCCGCCGCTCCTCCTCCGCGGCCTCGCACAGCTCTACTCCCGCGGCGCCGCCGCCCAGCAGCTGCCGGAGAAGCTCGTTTCTGACCTCCGCCGCCACTTCGACGCTCTTCCCAACAGGTGAGCGACCATCTTCTCAAGTTCTGCAACAGTGGAAGGTGACTGACAGTATTTACGACTTTTTATCTGGTTTGTTAAATCAAAGGTGCTAAATCAAGCACATAATTTATTTATTTGGATGTGCTGAATGGTTGTTGACGGTCAGAAAACTCGGTTTTGCAGCTACGCGCAGGCAGGATTTGACATGAAAGATGTCCTCTTGCACGCCCGCCTTGTAGAGCAGGCGGCCGGTGAGGATCAGCCTGCACTGAGCATTGAGGAAGTTCATGGCAGCAATGGCAGAGAAAGTGGTGCTGAGGGCACTGTATTTCAGCTCACTTTTGCCTGCAATGCCCCACTTTCATGGCAGTCCATGTCAGGCTCACTCGACAGCCCATTGTTCAGTTGCAAGAAGATCCAGATTTTCGAGAAGAGAGGACTGACACTTGGTGCTGTCATGATAATTGTGCAATCCGGGAATGAGGAGCTCTTCAAGAGCCGGGTCGAGGCCGCCCTAAGATCGGCGACAAAAAAGCATCGGAAGAACAGTGGTGGTGGTGTGAAGCTCCCCTTCGGGCTCTGCGGCTGCCAGGAAGAAGGATCACGCAACTTCGACGAGGAGTCTATGTTTGATCCAGAGGATGGTCAGGTTCTTGACGATGAGCCAGCTCGCAGACCACACCTTCCCACTCCCCTACCACAATCATCAGTGTTTGTCTCAGTAGATGAGTGGCAGACCGTCCGATCCGGGGGCGAGGAGCTTGGCCGCTGGATTGTGAGCTCTGAGGAGATCGAATTTGTCGATTGGGTTGGAAAAAACTCGTTCAGGGGAGTCCATAGAGGAAGGAAGGTCTGGGTTAACAAAATGAGGGGTTGCAACATGGGAAGTGCTTACGATGTCGAGATCCGTCAGGACTTGTTGCAACTGATGAGCTGTGGCCAGAAGAACATCCTCCAGTTCCATGGCATTTGCTTCAATGAGAGCCATGGCCTGTGCATAGTAACTAGGATGATGGAAGGAGGCTCAGTTCATGACATCATTATGCAGAGAAACAAGAGGCTGTCGCTCCGGGACACGATTAGGATCGCTCTTGATGTTGCTGACGGCTTGGCGTTTATGAACAGCTACGGCATTGCCTACCGTGATCTTAATGCACGAAGGATCCTACTAGACAGGCAAGGAAATGCCTGCCTTGGGGATATGGGCATTGTTACCCCTTGTAACAATGCTGGTGAGGTTACTGAGTATGAGACATCTGGGTATCGCTGGCTAGCTCCGGAGGTTAGTTTTCTTGACTTGATTTACTGTAAACTCTTCTACAAGTGCTCTTGCTGAAAGCGAGTTTAATTCCAGGATGCTAGCAGTTCTTTGAGCTAGTTGCTCTGTTTTAACTGTAGCCATTATCTGGGATCTTCAAGTAACCGAGTAAAACAGCACCATTGACGATGAATTGCTTTTCATCCTGTAGGAGTGCATACTACATAGAACTCTAGGACAAACCGTATAGAACGCTGCATCATCTTGCTTCTCAGGAGCAGAATATAAAAAACTTGAATACAAAATGTGAAAACAAGTAGTGCTTTGATCTTGCCAACTTGATGTTTCTCTGCAGTAACTCAGCCTGCCAATGCCAGCTACACTATCTTGTGTCCATTCAGTAGTCAGGAATCCATCCTTTTAACCTGATAAACCGATTTTCTGCTATTGTACTCTTTATTATCATCCTTGGACATTCTATTGGTACACTTGAAGCTTATGTTATACTACTGGACCTGTCCTTACAGATCATCGCCGGAGATCCAGAAAGCGTGTCGGAGACCTGCATGAGCAACGTCTACAGCTACGGAATGGTTGTGTGGGAGATGGTGACCGGCGAGGAGGCCTACTCGACGTACTCGCCGGTGCAGGCGGCGGTGGGGATCGCGGCGTGCGGGCTGAGGCCGGAGATACCAAGGGACTGCCCTCCTTTCCTGAGGTCGCTGATGAGCCGGTGCTGGGACAATTGCCCTCTGAAGCGCCCTCAGTTCTCGGAGATCATATCCACCCTGCAAAAGCAGAGCATGAGATGATAGTCTTTTTTTTCTCTCCTTCTTTTTATTTTTACCATTACCATGCTATAGTAGTATATGTTGTTATGTTTGGCTGAGTGCCCAGAGATGCAGGAGACAGCATGAGATGAGATGAGATGAGAAAAAAGTATAATGTGTGTGCAAAGGCTTGATATATTTTGCTGCCTTTTCTTGCCTCTTGGATGTGTTAGTGGTCCCCACATATAAGTAAGTGAGATCAAAGATTTAGCAGAAGGATCTATAGGACAAAGGACAGTTGTTTTTTGCTTTGCCCTATCGTCCACAACGAACTAACTGTACAGTCCATAGTAGTATTATGTAAACAGGCCATGCAATGCTCTTGGGACACTTGGATCATGCAGGCTGCTCGTCTGCTATAAACAATGGTGGATCTATCTGGTGGAGAGGTCAATATGTGTTGAGATCTGATCCTTTGTTGGGTTTGACCCGTTCAAGGGTGCGGCTGGCACACCTGGGCTGGGTCCAAATTTGACGAGCAAACAGGCCTTGCCTTGGATCGTTTTCGTTTCCACACCACACATCTGGCAATCGATCAGTTTCTCAAAAAAAAAAAAAAAAAAAAAAAAAAAATCTGGCAATCGATCAGTGACCGAGCGTAATGCGTGCATGTGCGGTTGTTCCTCCATAGTCCATGCTCATCATTAGTTTCCAAGGAAGGGTAGTACGACTTTGTCATTCTTGTATATGCCCAATAAGATAATGACGCGACGCTTTCCTCTTGTTGATCCTGCTAGTACGTTGCTTGTTACTTCTACTTGTGGAATTCGTTGGAGCGCGGCAATAACTTGGAATTCAGACCGGCAGAAACGACCTCCTTTTCAAAAAAAAAAAAAAAAAGGGCCGGCAGAAACTGAGATAGATAAATACGTGGAATGCAGCATTCCAAACAGGCGTGGCAAGTTGCTCCATTCGCAAGAGTGGTTTGCTCTGGAGCGCACGTACGCCATGAGGCCCCGACACGGCTTGCGGGGGCGGCGCTGCGACTGCTCACGCGCCGGAATTGCAGATGGCTCCGACTCCGCGCACGGGCAACTCAACCCCCCTCCCGGATCGTCTGGGTTCGGCGCAGGCAGGCAGGAGCATCCGATGAGGGGAGGCGGCTGCTTTTCCATAGCAAAAGTAAGTCTATCAAGGGTAAAACGGTAAGTGCAGCAGTAAGCGCGCGCTGAACCTTTCTTTGTACAGCGACTCCATTGAACCGAGGCATGGGCACGGCAGAGACAGGAGTAGCAGCAGCAACAAAGGTACAGCACCTGCATCCATCCATACACTGAAGGCTGACGCGTCCGTCCGGCCGGCCATAACCATGAGGCGTGCAACGCATGCACGACGCAGTGGAGTGCCTCGGTTTGTTCGTGCCATGAATCTTCTCTGCGGCCCGCGGATCGTCGACACTGTCACTCACGTGGTTCTCGCTGGGCCGCATTTACGCTTTTCTCTGTGTCTTTGCCACGCCTCCTCCCGTGCGTTGGCTTTGCGGCAGCAACGATCGCATTCATCAGCCAGCCCGATGAATGAATAAATGAATGGATGGATGGATGAAATGAATGGCATGGCAGGAAGGATGGGTACTGGCCGTAGATCTGAGACAATTCCGTAGCTGCTACAGCCTACAGATAGGCACGCAGAACAGAAGCAGAGACAGAGCTCACGGAGCCTTGGTTAGAGAAGTGACCGACGCCATGTGGGCCTCTTGCGAGGAGGAGAAACACAAGAATCAGCAGCAGTAATGAGCTCTCTAGCTCCAGCCCATACCATAGCAGCGGGTAATGGCGTTGCTTCGTTGGGCCGTTCCCATGAAATTTCCCCTTCAGAGGAGCTATCCTGATACTTGCATTCCTACCAGCTGCTTTCCGTTTTTACATGGACTTTCACAGTTCCTGCGTTCCAAGAGGGAGGTAAAACCGTAAAAGGCCATTACGTTGTTAACCAAAGCAAAAGAAGATTCATCATCATCAACAACAACAATAACAACAACTTGGGACTACAGCTGAGTCAAGAAGCTTGGCATCCAACTCAAAACAGAGATGTGATTGCTCAACAAAGACAAGCAAATAGGATGAGCGGCTCAATTTCATCCATACAGAACTCTCTGGGTACAATAAACATGGGAGACCATCAACTTGCTAGGTTTGCCGGCTTTTCTCCTTATTTCTCAAGAGATCACTGGGGGTAAAACTCACTCTCAGGGGGCGGGCTACTTGGAAATAGGGCATGCTCCCTCAAAAGCTTCCTGCTCCTTGCGGCAGAAGTCAAATTCGTTCGTGTAGTAATACATGCACCCAGCGTACGCATCCATCTCCTTGGGGCACTTTTGGTGAAGTTCTTTCAACCTGCAATTTTCAAAATGTGATCAGAAAACAACAGAATGTGAAAGTAGAGCAGGTAGATGAAGACCCAAAGTCATTGGCTTCATGGAAGCCACATTGCAGCTAAGCAGAGTCTAAAAAATACATGAAACATGATGAAAAGGTCTGAAAACTATAGAGTCCAGAAAGGGAAGGAAGAATATCCAATTTTCAGAATTAACACACGGAATAGGAACTTTTAATGATAATAGATCCTGCTAGGCTGCTACTCAAATTGGATGCCCCTATCAACCTTTTTGACATGCCCAAACACAATCACGGAAAACAAATACAGGCATAAAATCATCATGTCTTCTATAGCACCCAAGCAGTGCAACACCCAAGAGGCAAAAAAACTTGAACATGGAGCACTACCTCACAACTTAAAAAACCAATCCATCATTATGCCATTGATTTTTGAAGTCCCAAACAAGCAAAGTTTTCCACAATGAATAAAATAAAATGCAAGTTTTTTTCTCTAGAACACACATTCAAAATGCATTTCATTTTGCATTGAAAGTGCCAAAATGACATGAAGAACTAATCCGAAAATGCTACAAGCAACGAAAAGCTATCTACAAAAAACTAGCAGGCTTACGAAACAAAACAAAAGGAAGGAACCAGAAAGCTAAGAAAACTAGCAAGCAAAACATAACCAACACAGAAGTAAACAGAACAGAGCAGGATCTATTAGATGGTGTCTGGAGATCTGGCATGCATAATAATGTGCAAGTCTGAAATCACCGATCATTCTAATGTCAAGTCAGTGTAGCTTACATGGCACTGCTGAAGGTTCAGTTCAAGCAATGGCCCAAACCAAAAAGGTAAATTTTGCCTCCATATATTCTCACCTAATCATTTCAATACTAGATAAACAAAACATATAAAAGTAACAGAAATCAGAAAAGACAAGGAATATTCAATCCCACATTATGCTTGTCTACTAGTTCAGGAGTCGCATATGCATTACAATTGATTATTGAATAGATGTTATTGCCACCTTCATAACCACACAACGCCCCAAGTCACACTCATATAAATGACTTAGGCAGGGAATTTTGCACTTCAGCACTAGACGGAATAGAAACAACAGCACTAAGGCGGAAAGATAGAACCATATTTGCTTATAACACACATGCACTACCGAGATCAAACTGATCATAGGGTATTCTACAAGCAAATAAGCAAGAGATCTTATCATTGATACTTCATACAGTATTTCACCAAAAAGCAGGGGTACTGTGAGTTACAGGAGTGTACTGGGAGGCAACATCACGGCAAGGTCTGTCGCTGCCAGGTAATGCAGCAGCGCATTGCACAGGAAGACAAAGACAAGAAGAAGTAAGCAGTTACACACTCATACAGGTGCTTCCCAAAAGCCTGATTTGTCCCAACATGTGAAAGTTCAACAAGAGAGCAGGTCTGTAGACTCTGTTCTCCCAACATCCAGTGCATCGGAGTAGGGACAGATTAGTGGTGGCAGCACAAAGTATAAAGAATGAGAGACAAAGGTGAGACGGTGACTTTTCAAATTTCATTTGTCTGCATTCACCTCTCATTTTGCCTTTCTCTTTTTTTTTCATGTATTGCCTCTACCTGCGCTGGCATGCACCAATCCTGAGGACAGCAACCTCTCTGGAAGTGCTGCATTCTAGACCCTGTACAGTGGGGTGAATCAGGTTTCCAAAAACTCTCGGTAGAGTTCTCGCTAATTCCCATCTTCGTGCTCCACTACAACATCCCTACTGCATACGCTTTGTCTTTGCTGGTGACAACACCAGACCCTACTGCAGCCCAAATTACAACACCCCTGTTAATTTGGGTCTAATACTTTCTTAGGCATCAATTATGATGTCTCTTGCTAGTAGTATTTTTGTAATTACGCCTGATCTTCTAGCACATGTCCATGAGAAGACATATATGATGTGATCATACTATTGTTTAATGTTACTCTTATGCCTAGTGTCTATGCTATGCAAACCTCAATCACAGACTCACAGTTTTACAGAATTAAAAAAGTGGCATGCACCCTCCATGTACTCTCTACAAAAAGGCATTCCAGCCAATTGAGCAGTTCATAGATTCACTACCACATGCTGGTATAGATGTGGCAGCTTAGCGCCTTAACATCTCTTGGCCTTCACTGAATGGGAGGAAACATTATCTTAACTGAAAACAGCATATACTAACACCGACTGCTTAGTTCAACAAACTCAAGAGCAATATGGCTTGTTTGCGTATAACTTATAAAGCAGAGTACTTCTTAACGAACCAGTGTCAGTGGATGTCTATTTAGTGCCTGTATACTGAATTGCACTGGATGTTGTTCGTCCCTTGTATTCCCAGAATAGACTAACACTCCCTCCGTTCACAAATGTAAGATGTTTAAAAAAAAATCTGAATCAGATGTATATAGACACGTTTTAGTGTGTTTGCTCACTCATTTCAGTCCGTATGCAGTCCATATTGAAATATCCAAAACATCTTATATTTGTGAACGGAGGGAGTATTTAATAGAAGTGGACTGAAAATGTGAGATGGTCTAGGTCTCAAGAAGATACTATGCACAGCAGGTCTCACCTGGCAAAGGAACAGGAGTCATCACCTATATTTTGGCTAGAACTAGATACTTGAGAATTCTACATACTTTATCAATTTGTTCCTCTTAGTCACCTTGGGGACTACTAGTTTGTCCGCTGAGGACTATTTGATTATAACTTTTCTGTTACTCATCTGGAAATTGGATACAGAAGACAACGGAATGCAATTGCAAACTTGCTCTGGCAAATGAATAGATCAAAATCAATTATTATCTGTTAGACTGTCTCACAGGGGAAAATTTTCAGATAAACATTCGAAGTATAGAACATAAACAACCAAAATTATAAAGCTTCCATCTAAGTGTACGATTCAGATCTAAGAAATTAACCTGCAAAAGATAAGCAAATCATTTATTTTCTGTGTGTGTGTGTGTGTGGGGGGGGGGGGGGGGGGGGGGGGGGATTTAGTGACACATAATCTGATCAGAAAGGTAACACTGCATGGTGTAAGCCCTACATCATCATCAGGAATTATATAGCAACTGCAAACAAAACTTACCCGTAATAATTATGCAGTTTATCAGCCAAACAACAAACTGAATTCGCGTCTTCACCAGAGAATGCGGGGCTCACTCCTAAACTACTCATTACCCATGGTTGGGGATGAGATTGGGTAGCAACGAACCCTAACAGTCACCATATATCCCAACCTTCACATAAGCTAGCATAGCAGTGAACCCTGAACTCAGTATAAAGTACAAACAGATGACCAAAGGGACATAACTATTACCCCGTAACAGTCACCAACTAGCTAATCCATGTACCACTACTAATGAGAAAATGGATCATTTGCCCCACTTTACCTTCTAAATGATCCAAATCCCCCTATACTAATCCCCTGCGTGACCGGGTACAGTTAAATAAAAACAAAATGAGCATCGCTAACGAATTACAATTGGCTGCTTGCCTCTCGGCTAGGCATAGGCTAAATGCAAAGGCACAAGGTCTGCTTACAAGCTCGTCGTCTAACACTAAATGGTAAAACAAGTTCAGTATAGCACGCACTAGACATCACAAGTTCACAAAAGAGCAGCATTCCGGCACACACTAACATAATTTGAACGCACATCAGCAACAGAGGATACACCTACCAGAATAAATTAATCACTCGCTGGCAGCACGATCGGAGCAAACATTTCAGGAATCCGAAATAAAATCAGGCACGAGGGGATGCGATTGGGCGATGGCGAGGGGGATGTGGCGAGCGACTCACAGGTTGAAGACGCAGTGCGTGACCTGGCGGCCCTTCTCGAGGCACTTCTCGGGGTTGGGGTCCTTCTTCTTGCAGTTGAGGAAGGCCACGTTCTCCGGCCGGCACCGCACCGCGATGTGCTTGGACGCCGCCATCAGCACCGACGACGTTGGGATCGGCTCGCCCGAGGCGTCCACCGGCGTGCTGCTCGCTGACATGGCTGCGGGCGTAAGGGCCTCGACGGCTTCTGGAAGATTCTCTTCTCGGAGATCTGGTGGCGAGAGGGGAGGAGGACCGGAGCAGATGGAGAGGCGAGGTTGAGGGCCGGAGGCGGAGGTGCCTTCGTCTGTCAGCGCCGTTCCTGGGCTTTGGAGTAGTTAAGGCCTTTTTGTTCGGTATATAACCGTGACATTGGGCTAGGCTGCTTGGGCTTATCTATCTGGAGCCTGGTAAGAAAAGGGCCCGCCCTTAGGGAAAGTACCATTCTGCTCCCGAGCTCAAATGAGCTCGGTGAACAGTAAAATCGAAAAAAAATCGAAAATTGTTCAAAAAATTCTGATTTTTTTTATGAACAACATTGACAAAATTTCTAAGTGCATACAAAAAATTGGCCTGAAATAACATTTCTATAAGGCGTGGCGAAAAAAACAAAGTATCGGTTTTTTTTTTCACGCCTTACAGGAATGTTATTTTAACCCAAAATTGTGCATGCACTTAGAGCTTTTGTCAATGTTGTTTACAAAAAAAATCAGAATTTTTTGAACATTTTTCGAATTTTTTTCAATTTTACTGTTCACCGAGCTCAAATGAGCTCGGGAGCAGAAACTCCACGTCCCGCCCTTAGTTCATTTCTTCCCCACCTCAAAAAGAAAATCATTTCTCCCCCTAAAGAAAATTCTCGTTTATATACTACCTCTATAATTTGATATAATATAAGACGTTTTTATAGTTTAATTTAAACTTCAAAAACGTCTTACATTAAGTTAGCTAGAGAGGTTGTATTTTTTTTGTAAGAATTTGCCCCTTCTCCCGAGAAAGAAGAAGAGAAATAACCCCCTTTTAAATTTTCGTTTGAGAGTGGAAAAACACAGATGTCTCCTGCCCCTTCGCCTTGTGCGCTCATGCAAGGACGACTAAGGATCCATGCCTCCTGTCGGCGCCACTGCAGATTGGCTTCGTCTTTTGATGCCTTAGCCCATGGAGGCATGGTGGAACTCGGCCCTTGCTGGCGGGAGGGCTCCTGCTTCATTTTTATGTGTTCTTTTGTGTTTATTTATGGTTTGTGTCCTGTTCAAAAGACGAGACGACGGTGGCTCCCTGAAATTGGAATAAGGTTCTCCCCGCCTAGCCCATTCTAACGGTGCGTCTAGCGCCATCAGAGGGCGTGTGGAGGTTTGTCTCCAACAGATCTCGTGGGATTCGATCAACGTTTGCCTTCAGTGGATCCACTTGGATCCGGTTGCTACTTGGTGTAGGTGTTGGGTTTTTCCCGAAGAGGAAAGGATGAAGTGATATAGTAGTAGATAGTATTTTCCTCAATTAAGAACCAAGGTTATCGAACCAATAGGGGACACTACACAGATAAGTCAACAGTACCTGCACACACACAAAGCAAACGCTCGCATCTAACAAAGGCAAGAGGGTTGTCAATCCCCTTGTTCCCGCCAATTGCGAGGATTAAATCTGATAGTGATAGGTAGATAATAAAGTAAAGTAAAAGGTAAGTAAGAACAGTAAGGTAATTGTATTTTTGGTGTTTAATAGGAAAAGTGGACCCGAGGGCCATGGCGTTCACTAGATGCATCTCTCTCATGAGCATATTACGGTGGGTATAATAGATTACTGTTGGACAGATAGAAAAGCGCATAGTTGTGATTGTGATTCTTCATGGCA
Source organism: Elymus sibiricus (assembly GCA_039707655.1). Lineage (NCBI taxonomy): Eukaryota > Viridiplantae > Streptophyta > Magnoliopsida > Poales > Poaceae > Elymus > Elymus sibiricus. The sequence goes on from CM077669.1 coordinate 360,105,895, forward strand.
TAATTCATATATAAGCATTACGCCCGTGATAAGTAGACCAGTAAACTTACTGACGCCTACTACTATTACTCCACCCCTTGACCTCTATCCAGCATGCATCGCAATGTATTAAGTTCATAACAAATAGAGTAATGCTTGGAGCACGATGACATAATGTAGACAAGATAAGATCAATTAATATGTTCAGATCCCGCCGTTTTATCCTTAGCAGCAATAATACAATACGTGCCTTGCAACTCCTTCTGTCATAGAGTAAGGACACTACAAGATTGAGCCCGCTATTATGCGTCGCTCCCTATAAAGGGCACTCATTAACTTGGCCAAAGAAAACTCATAGATCGGAAAGCATACATAGCCGTCAAATTACACATAATAGATCTGAAAATATGCAATTACTTTCAATGAATAATCTGATCATAAACCCACAATTCGTCGGATCCCAACAAACGCACTAAGAGAATTACATCGAGCAGGTCTACGAAGAGATCATTGTATTGAAGATCGAAAGGAGAGAGAAAGAGATCTAGCTATTGTTATGGACCCATATGTCTTGTACGGAACTTCTCACACATCATCATGGAGGCAGCAAGGTTGGTGAAGATGGTCTCCATGATGGATTCCTCCTCTGCAGCACTCTGAAAAAGGGCTCCACATGGGATCGCAAAGGAACAGAGGCTTGCGGCGGCGATAAAATTATTTCGGGTCTCGCTCTGGTGGTTTCTGGATTTTAGGAAATTTATAGCGTTGGCATTAGGTCAAACGGGGCCTCGTGGGACCCACAAGCTCACATGACGCCCCTAGGGGCGCGCCACCTGAGCGTGTGCCTCCTTCGAACGTCGTCTAGTGCATCCCTAAAACTTCTAGGGTCTCTTCTGGTCCAGAAAAAATCACAGTAAAGTTTCATCGTGTTTGGGCTTCGAAGTTTTTTCTACGAAACAAAGAAATAAGCAAGAAACAGAAAGTGGCACTAGGCACTGAGTTAATAGCTTAGTCCATAAAAACAATATAAAATGTCATATAAGGCATATAGGATTAGTAATATAATAGCATGAAACACTAAACAAATTATAGATACGTCGGAGACGTATCAGCATCCTCAAGCTTAATTCATATTCATCCTCGAGTAGGTAAATGATAAAAACAGAATTTTTGATGTGAAATGCTACCTAGCATGTATACTCATGTAATTCTCTTGGTATGAATATTGGAAAACAACGATAATACAAAGAAGTGCTAGAAAAAATCAATGACTTTCAAAATAAAGAATGCTAAAGAATATCATTGCAAAACATTTAATCATGTAAGCATGACATGACTGCGGGCGTAAGGCCTCGATTGCTTCTGGAAGATTCTCGCCTTGGAGATCTAGGGGCGAGAGGGGAGGAGGACCGGAGCAGATGGAGAGGCGAGGTTGGGGAGCGGATGCGGAGGTGCCTTCCTTTGTCAGTGTCCGTAACGCCCCGGACACACCCGCCCGTGGTCGTTACTCTTGGCGGGATCTAGACTGGCCCCACAGATCAATACTAGTCTTTGTTGGAAATATGCCCTAGAGGCAATAATAAAATGGTTATTATTATATTTCCTTGTTCATGATAAATGTTTATTATCCATGCTATAATTGTGTTGATTGGAAACTCAAATACATGTGTGGGTACATAGACAACAATGTGTCCCTAGTAAGCCTCTAATGGACTAGCTCGTTGATCAAAGATGGTCAAGTTTTCCTAGCCATGGACAAGAGTTGACATTTGATGACGAGATCACATCATTAGGAGGATGATGTGATGGACAACACCCAAACTATTAACGTAGCATATGATCGTGTCAGTTTATTGCTATTGTTTTCTGCATGTCAAGTATGTGTTCCTATGACCATGAGATCATGTAACTCACTGACACCGGAGGAGTACCTTGTGTGTATCAAACGTTGCAATGTAACTGGGTGACTATAAAGATGCTCTACAGGTATCTCCGAGGGTGTCTGTTGAGTTGACACGGATCAAGACTGGGATTTGTTACTCCGTGTGACGGAGAGGTATCTTGGGGCCCACTCGGTAATACAACATCACAATAAGCCTTGCAAGCAAAGTGACTAAAGTGTTAGCCACGGGATCTTTTATTATGGAACGAGTAAAGAGACTTGCCGGTAACGAGATTGAACTAGGTATGGAGATACAGACGATCGAATCTTGGGCAAGTAACATACCGATAAACAAAGGGAACAACGTACAGGATTAACTGAATCCTTGACATAGAGGTTCAACCGACAAAGATCTTCGTAGAATATGTAGGAACCAATATGGGCATCTAGGTCCCACTATTGGTTATTGACCGTAGAGGTGTCTCGGTCATGTCTACATAGTTCTCAAACCCGCAGGGTCTGCACACTTAACGTTCGGTGACGTTTCGGTATTATTGAGTTATGTATGTTGGTGACCGAAGGTTGTTCGGAGTCCCGGATGAGATCCCGGACGTCACGAGGAGTTCCGAAATGGTCTGGAGGTGAAGATCGATATATAAGATGAAGGGAATCGTAGTCCGGAAGTGTTCCGGGGCGTACCGGGGAGCCAACGGAGTGCCGAAAGGAGTTTCGGGGGTCCCGGCAAGTATTGGGGGCCTCGTGGGCCAAAGGAGAGGGACACACCAGCCCACAAGGGGTTGGGCACTGCGCCCCAGCTCAGCCCACTCGGCTGGGAGGTGGACTCCACCCCCTAGCGTCGCCGGCCACCCCTGCCTTGGGAGGCAAGGCGCCTAGGGGGGCACCCAAATCCTGGCCGCACCTCCCCTTGGCCGCCGGCCCCTAGGGGGAACCCTATGGCACCCCACCTCCTCCTCTCCTCCTATATATAGTGGAGGGATTGAGAGGGCAGCCAACCTGAAAAAAGCCACAGCTGCCTCTCTCTCCCTCTAGATCTGTTCTCCACTAGATCGTCTCGGTCGTGCTTGGCGAAGCCCTGCCGGGACAGCTCCACCACCACCGCCACCACGCCGTTGTGCTGGCAGAGAACTCATCTACCTCTCCGCCCTCGCTTGCTAGATCAAGGAGGCAGAGATCGTCATCGAGCTGTACGTGTGCTGAACGTGGAGGTGTCGTCCGTTCGGTGCTAGATTGTGATTGGATCGCGGGACGGCTTGCGATTTGGATCGCGAAGACGTTTGACTACATCAACCGCGTTTCTTAACGCTTCCCGCTTAGCGATCTACAAGGGTATGTGGATCCTATCTCTCCTCTCGTAGATGATCATCACCATGGATAGATCTCGTATGTTGATGTCTACTACACAACCTTCTTCTTGTAGACTCGTGTTGGGCCTCCAAGCGCAGAGTTTTGTAGGACAGTAGCAAATTTCCCTCAAGTGGATGACCTAAGGTTTATCAATCCGTGGGAGGCATAGGATGAAGATGGTCTCTCTCAAACAACCCTGCAACCAAATAACAAAGAGTCTCTTGTGTCCCCAACACACCCAATACAATGGTAAATTGTATAGGTGCACTAGTTCGGCGAAGAGATGGTGATACAAGTGTAATATGGATGGTAGATATAGGTTTTTGTAATCTGAAAATATAAAAACAGCAAGGTAACAAGTAACAAAAGTGAGCACAAACGGTATTGGAATGCTTAGAAACAAGGCCTAGGGTTCATACTTTCACTAGTGCAAGTTCTCTCAACAATACTGACATAGTTGAATCATATGTAAATCCCTCACGTGCGACAAAGAGTTCACTCCAAAGTCACAAATAGCGGAGAACAAACGAAGAAATTATTGTAGGGTACGAAACCACCTCAAAGTTATCTTTTCCGATCAATCTTATGAGCTATCCCTATAAGTGTCACGAACAGCCCTAGAGTTCGTACTAAAATAACACCTTAAGATACACATCAACCAAAACCCTAATGTCACCTAGATACTCCAATGTCACCACGAGTACCCATGGGCTTGATTATACGATATGCATCACACAATTTCAGATTCATCATGTTCAATCCAACACAAAGAACTTCAAAGAGTGCCCCAAAGTTTCTACAGGAGAGTCAAGACGAAAACATGTGCCAACCCCTATGCATAGATTCCCAAGGTCACGGAACCCGCAAGTTGATCACCAAAACATACATCAAGTGGATCAATAGAACATCCCATTGTCACCACGGATATCCCATCGCAAGACATACATCAAGTGTTCTCAAATCCTTTAAAGACTCAATCCGATAAGAAAACTTCAAAGGGAAAACTCAATTCATCACAAGAAGATAGAGAGGGGAAAACTCCATATGATTCATCTATATTAATAAAGCTCGCGGTACATCAAGATTGTGTCATCTCAAGAACACGAGAAAGAGATCAAACACATAGATACTGGTACATACCCTCAGCCCCGAGGGTGAATGATAATCCACAAGTATAGGGGATCGCAACAGTTTTCGAGGGTAGAGTATTCAACCCAAATTTATTGATTCGACACAAGGGGAGCCAAAGAATATTCTCGAGTATTAGCAGCTGAGTTGTCAATTCAACCACACCTGAAAGACTTAGTATATGCAGCAAAGTATTCAGTAGCAAAGCAGTATGGAAGTAACGGTAACAATGGCAAAGTGACAGTAGCAGTGTTGTAGTGATTGTAACAGTAGCAACGGAGAAGTAACTTAACAAAGATCAATATATGAAAAGCTCGTAGGCAATGGATCAGTGATGGATAATTATGTCGGATGGCATTCATCATGCAACAGTTATAACATAGGGTGACACAGAACTAGCTCCAATTCATCAATGTAATGTAGGCATGTATCCCATATATAGTCATACGTGCTTATGGAAAAGAACTTACATGACATCTTTTGTCCTACCCTCCCGTGGCAGCGGGGTCCTAATGGAAACTAAGGGATATTAAGGCCTCCTTTTAATAGAGAACCGGACCAAAGCATTAGCACTTAGTGAATACATGAACTCCTCAAACTACGGTAATCACCGGAAAGAATCCCAGTTATTGTCACCCTGGGGGATGCGGATCATAACTCGTAATAGGTGTCTATAACTTGCAAGATAGGATCAAGAACACATATATATATTCATGAAAACATAATAGGTTCAGATATGAAATCATGGCACTCGGGCCCTAGTGATAAGCATTAAGCATAGCAAAGTCATAGCAACATCAATCTCAGAACATAGTGGATACTAGGGATCAAACCCTAACAAAACTAACTCGATTACATGGTAGATCTCATCCAACCCATCATCGTCCAGCAAGCCTACGATGGAATTACTCATGAACGGTGGAGAGCATCATGAAATTGGTGATGAAGGATGGTTGGTGATGACAACGGCGTCGATTTCCCCTCTCCGGAGCCCAAAACAGACTCCAGATCTGCCCTCCCGAGGAAGAACAGGAGGTGGCGGCGGCTCCGTATCGTGAAACGCGATGAACTCTTCTCTTTGATTTTTTTTCTCCATGAATAGGAATATATAGAGTTGGAATTGAGGTCGACGGAGCTCCAGGGGGCCCACAAGACAGGGGGCGCGCCCTAGGGGGGCGCCCCCCTGGCTTGTGGCCAGGTGGTGGACCTTCTCCAGTTGATTCTTTCGCCAGTATTTTTTATTAATTCCAAAAATATTCTCCGTAAATTTTTAGGTCAATCCGAGAACTTTTATTTCTGCACAAAAATAACACCAAGTCAATTCTGCTGAAAACAGCGTCAGTCCGGGTTAGTTCCATTCAAATCATGCAAATTAGAGTCCAAAACAAGGGCAAAAGAGTTTGGAAAAGTAGATACGATGGAGATGTATCAGTGAACTACTCCCTCCTCGTCATGGAGACCGCCGGGATGATGAAGATGGCCTCCGGTGATGGTTTCCCCCTCCGGCAGGGTGCCGGAACGGGCTCCCGATTGGTTTTTCGTGGCTACAGAGGCTTGCGGCGGCGGAACTCCCGATCTAGGTTTCTTTTCGGGGGTTTCTGTATTTATAAGAATATTTGGCATTGGAATCACGTCAGGGGGGGTGCTCGAGGAGTCCACAAGCCAGGGGGCGCGCCCCCCTAGGCTTGTGACCTCCTCGGTCACTTCCTGACCCAGCTCCAGTGCTTCGGGGGTCTCTTTTGGTCCATAAAAAATCATCGTAAATTTTCAGCCCATTCCGAGAACTTTTATTTCTGCACAAAAACGACACCATGGTAGTTCTGCTGAAAACAGCGTCAGTCCGAGTTAGTTCTAATAAAATCATACCAAAATCATATAGAATTATTATAAACATGGCATGAATACTTCATAAATTATAGATACGTTGGAGACGTATCAGCATCCCCAAGCTTAATTCCTGCTCGTCCTCGAGTAGGTAAATGATAAAAGAAATAATTTATGAAGTGTGAATGCTAGCAAGTGCACAAGTTTGATCAATGATAATTCCAATCACTTTTTCTAGCATTAATATAAACCATAAACAGTAGCTCATCTCATAAAACTTCTCATGACCAAGTAACAAGCTATTCACATGTTAAAGTATAGACCAGAAAGTTTCTTGAAAACTAACAAACCATATTCCTAGTCATCGAACAATTGCAATTCATCTTATTTTCAGGAAGGGTCTATGTAAGAGCTTTGATTTAGCAAATTCCACATACTCAACTATCATATAGTCTTCCATGATTATTGTCACTCAAAGCATATTTTTAGAACAAATAGCATCCATTGAACACAGAGAAAGATAGGGGCTTAATGTTTCGCCTCCCAACTTATTTATCATATAGGTAATTGTCAACAATAATAATTCATGATCAAATATATTTGTGTGGATATATATGTCTAGATCATTCCCCAACACATGACGCTTGCCAAGAGAAAAGGGCAAAATATAGGAAGTGGTGAAGATCACCATGACTCTTGCATAAAGGTAAGTACTAGAAAGTAAAAGATAGGCCCTTCGTAGAGGGAAGCATTGATTTGCAAAGGTGCCAGAGCTCGAGCTTTTAAAACAGAGATGAATAATAATTTTGAGCGGTATGCTTTCATTGTCAACATAACAACCGAGAGATCTCGGTATCGTCCATGCTAGATACATTATAGGCGGTTCCCAAACAAAATGGTAAAGTTTTTACTCCCCCTCCACCAATCAATCACACTCCACGGCGAGGCGAATCCATGGGTACCGTCCATACAAACAACAATCTTGGGGGAGTTTTGTTTCATTATATTTTGATTTGATTTTTGAGCATGGAACTGGGCATCCCGAATACCAGCCACTTTCTCGTGAATGATAGTGAATCAACACATATTGTGAGAATAACCCACCTTGCATGGAAGATACTGACAGCCCCTAGTCACTATATGAGCGATTTGGGCATACAAAACAGAATATTATTTGAAGGTTTAGAGTTTGGCACATGCAAATTTACTTGGAACGGCAGGTAAATACCTCATATAGGTAGGTATGGTGGACTCATATGGAACAACTTTGGGTTTAAGGGTGTTTGGATGTACAAGTAGTATTTCTACTTGGTGCGGAAGTTTTGGCTAGTATGAGGTGGAAGCAAGCACCACATGTTGGAGGTTCCATAACAATATAACTTCTATACAAATATACCCAAACATAACTCATTAAGTTGTCTTCCTTGTCCAATTTTAACTAATTTGCTCGAGTTTGAAAATAATTAATGAGCTCAGAATCATAGAAGATGTCCAAGATAGTATATTTATATGTGGAATCTCTCTTCCTTCAATATTCTTTCATGAATTGTTCAAGTGACCAATGCGGTGTTTGCTAACTTTCAATAATTTTTACCACCTATACTTATTATGTGTGAAGTCATTACTCCCCATGGGATAAGTATATGAAGCATATTTAATTTCAGATTTATCATATTCAATTCATTCAACCATTTACTCATAGGATAGTCAACAATTAAATAACTATGTGAAGACTCTCTCATCTAAGAATTTCAGATCTTAAGCATTTTATTAAACAGCAAGCAAAATAAAAATAGCACTCCAAGAATAGCACGCATCATGTGAACGAATAAAAATTTAGGCTCAACATAGGCTAACCGATAATTGTTGAGGAAGAGAGGTGGGATGCGTAGCATCCCCAAACTTAGATGCTTGAAACTTCTTGAAATATTTACTTGGGGTGCCTTGGGCATCCCCAAGCTTGAGCTTTTGTATCTCGTTCAATCCTCTCATATCATGGTTTCACCTATTCTCAAAAACATTTTCCACACAAAACTTGAAAAGAACTCGTGAGATAGGTTAGTACACATAATAATAAATCAACTCTTTATGTACTGCCAAGACAAGTTGCATAATAATTTCCAAACATCATCTACTATTTAATATCGTTTCCACAATTTATATCTACCAATATAGGCTATGAAAACCATAGGATAAGTAGATAACAAAACTATGACAACAATCTGTCCAAACATAACAGTCTGTAGCAATCTATTAAACCAGTATACTTATGTAACTCAAACAATTATGAAAAATTAGGACATGCTATAAAATTTATATGAAAATACTGTGTAAAAATTTCAGAAACTTTCCACGTTCCAGTAAAATATGAAAATTCAAACACTACGGCACAAGTTTCTGTTTTTACACAGCACACATCAAAACATGCAATGCAAGCATCCTAAGACAATTCTTGGAACTTTTTATTGAAAAACAAGAGTATAAATAACACCTAACAGAAAACAAGAAAATAAAATGACACTCCAAGCAAAACTCACATTATGTGACGAATAAAAATATAGCTCCAAGTAAGATATACCGATAGTGTTGAAGACGAAATAGGGGATGCCTCCCGGGGCATCCCCAAGCTTAGGCGCTTGAGTATTCCTTGGATATTACCTTGGGGGTGCCTTGGGAATCCCCAAGCTTAGGTTCTTGTCACTCCTTATTCTCCTCATATCGGTGTCTCACCCAAAACTTGGAAACTTCAATCACACAAAACTTAACGGAACTTCGTGAGATGGGTTAGTATAATAAATAAAGATAATTCACTTAGGTACTGTCAAGACAAGATTCATAATTGTTACCATGTCATACCTACTATATTCTATCATTCCCATAATTTATATCACTCGATATAAGCTATAGAAACACTAAAACAAGTAAACTATGCATGCAAAACAGCATCTGTCAAAAACAGAACAGTCTGTGAAGATCTGTAGTATAGCCATACTTCCCTGTCTCTAAAAATTCTGAAAAATTAGGACAATCTAGGAAATTTGTATATCAATCATGTGTAAAAAAATTCATATCAAAAGCACGTTCCAGTGAATTTACAAAATGCCTGGACTGAGATCAAAAGTTTCTATTTTTGCACAGAATCAAGTCAACTATCATCCACACTATCCCAAAGGCTTTACTTGGCACTTTATTGAAACAAAAGATATAAAACATGATTATATAGTAGCTTAATCATGTGGACACACAAAAACAGAAAGGAAAAGTATTGGGTTGTCTCCCAACAAGCGCTTTTCTTTAATGGCTTTTAGCTAGGCATGATGATTTCGATGATGCTCATATAAGAATAGTAGTTAAAACATGCAAAAGAGCATCATGAATCTCATGGAAAGCACATTTAAGTCTAAACCACTTCCTATGCATAGGGATTTTGTGATCAAACAATTTATGGGAGCAAGAATCAACTAGCATAGGAAGGCAAAAGAAGCATAACTTCAAAACTTTGAACACATAGAGAGGAAACTTGATATTATTGCAATTCCTACAAGCATATGTTCCTCCCTCGTAATAATTTTCAGTAGCATCATGAAGGAATTTCACAACATAACTATCACATAAATCATTATTTTCATGATCCACAAGCATAGAAAATTTGTCACTCTCCACATAAGCAATTTTCTTCTCATTCATAATAGTGGGAGCAAACTCAACAAAATAACTATCATGAGATACTTGATTGACATAACAACTTTGAATATTAAAATCATGATGACAAGTTTCATAGTTACTATCACTCTTTATAGCATACATGTCATCATCATAATCATCATAGATAGGAGGCATGCCATCATCATAATAGTTTTGCTCATCAAAACTTGGGGGACTAAAAATATCATATTCATCAAACATAGCATCCCCAAGCTTGTGGCTTTGCATATCATTAGCATCATGAATATTCAGAGAATTCATACTAGCAATATTGCAATCATGCTCATCATTCAAGGAATTCTCATTAAGTATTTTCATAAATTCTTCCTCTACCAATAGAGCACAATTTTCTTTTCCATCATTTTCAAGAAAGACATTATAGAGACAAAACAAATGATGCAACCTAAACTCCATTTTTTGTAGTTTTCTTTTATAAAACCAAACTAGTGATAAACAAGAAACTAAAATATTTAATTGCAAGATCTAAAGATATACCTTCAAGCACTCACCTCCCCGGCAACGGCGCCAGAAAAGAGCTTGATGTCTACTACACAACCTTATTCTTGTAGACTCGTGTTGGGCCTCCAAGCGCAGAGTTTTGTAGGACAGTAGCAAATTTCCCTCAAGTGGACGACCTAAGGTTTATCAATCCGTGGGAGGAGTAGGATGAAGATGGTCTCTCTCAAACAACCCTGCAACCAAATAACAAAGAGTCTCTTGTGTCCCCAACACACCCAATACAATGGTAAATTGTATAGGTGCACTAGTTCGGCGAAGAGATGGTGATACAAGTGTAATATGGCTGGTAGATATAGGTTTTTGTAATCTGAAAATATAAAAACAGCAAGGTAACAAGTAACAAAAGTGAGCACAAACGGTATTGCAATGCTTAGAAACAAGGCCTAGGGTTCATACTTTCACTAGTGCAAGTTCTCTCAACAATACTGACATAGTTGAATCATATGTAAATCCCTCACGTGCGACAAAGAGTTCACTCCAAAGTCACAAATAGCGAAGAACAAACGAAGAAATTATTGTAGGGTACGAAACCACCTCAAAGTTATCTTTTCCGATCAATCTTATGAGCTATCCCTATAAGTGTCACGAACAGCCCTAGAGTTCGTACTAAAATAACACCTTAAGATACACATCAACCAAAACCCTAATGTCACCTAGATACTCCAATGTCACCACGAGTACCCATGGGCTTGATTATACGATATGCATCACACAATTTCAGATTCATCATGTTCAATCCAACACAAAGAACTTCAAAGAGTGCCCCAAAGTTTCTACAGGAGAGTCAAGACGAAAACATGTGCCAACCCCTATGCATAGATTCCCAAGGTCACGGAACCCGCAAGTTGATCACCAAAACATACATCAATAGAACATCCCATTGTCACCACGGATATCCCATCGCAAGACATACATCAAGTGTTCTCAAATCCTTTAAAGACTCAATACGATAAGAAAACTTCAAAGGGAAAACTCAATTCATCACAAGAAGATAGAGAGGGGAAAACTCCATATGATTCATCTATATTAATAAAGCTCGCGGTACATCAAGATTGTGTCATCTCAAGAACACGAGAGAGAGAGAGATCAAACACATAGCTACTGGTACATACCCTCAGCCCCGAGGGTGAACTACTCCCTCCTCGTCATGGAGACCGCCGGGATGATGAAGATGGCCTCTGGTGATGGTTTCCCCCTCCGGCAGGGTGCCGGAACGGGCTCCCGATTGGTTTTTCGTGGCTACAGAGGCTTGCGGCGGCGAAACTGCCGATCTAGGTTTCTTTTCGGGGGTTTCTGTATTTATAAGAATATTTGGCGTTGGAATCACGCCAGGGGGGGTGCTCGAGGAGTCCACAAGCCAGGGGGCGCGCCCTAGGGGGGCGCCCCCCCAGGCTTGTGACCTCCTCGGTCACTTCCTGGCCCAGCTCCGGTGCTTCGGGGGTCTCTTTTGGTCCATAAAAAATCACTGTAAATTTTCAGCCCATTCCGAGAACTTTTATTTCTGCACAAAAACGACACCATGGTAGTTTTGCCGAAAACAGCGTCAGTCCGGGTTAGTTCTAATAAAATCATACCAAAATCATATAGAATTATTGTAAACATGGCATGAATACTTCATAAATTATAGATACGTTGGAGACGTATCATATGTGCGTAGGAAATTTTTTGTTTCCCATGCAACGTTCCCCAACAGTGGCATCATGAGCTAGGTCTATGCGTAGATGAGATCTCGAGTAGAACACAAAGGAGTTTGTGGGCGTTGATATTCAGATTGCTTCCCTCCTTTGTCTTTTCTTGATTCAGCAGTATTGTGGGATAAAGACGGCTCGGACCAACCTTACTCGTCCACGTACGAGAGACCGGTTCCATCGACTGACATGGAACTTTGTTGCATAAGATGGCTGGCGGGTGTATGTCTCTCCCACTTTAGTTGAATCGGATTCGACAGAGGCGGTCCTTGTAGAAGGTGAAATAGCAACTTGTATATCACCGTTGTGGTTACACGTTGGTAAGAATCGTTCTTGCTAGATACCCATAGCAGCCACGTAAAACATGCAACAACAAATTAGAGGACGTCTAACTTGTTTTTGCAGGGTATGATGTGATGTGATATGGCCAGAAACATGATGAGATATATGTGATGTTTGAGATGATCATGTTTTGTATAGATTATCACGACTTGCATGTCGATGAGTACGATAACGGCAGGAGCCATACGGTTGTCTTTAATTTATTTTCGCCTTTTTGCTTTACTTTATCGCTATGAGTTAGCAATAGTTGTAGAAGCAATATGTTGGTGCGACAACCTCATGGCGACACGTTGATGGAGATCAAGATGATGGAGATCATGGTGTTATGCCGGTGACGATGGAGATCATGCTGGTGCTTTCAAGATGGAGATCAAAAGCACAAGATCATGGCCATATCATGTCACTTATGATTTGCATGTGATGTTAATCCTTTTATGCACCTTGTTTTGCTTAGGACGACGGTAGCATTATAAGGTGATCCCTCACTAAAATTTCAAGATAAAATTGTGTTCTCCCCGAGTGTGCACTGTTGCGAAAGTTCGTCGTTTCAAGACACCACGTGATGATCGGGTGTGATAGACTCTACGTTCGCATACAACGGGTGCAAGCTAGTGTTGCACATACGGAACACTCGGGTTAAACTTGACGAGCCTAGCATGTACAGACATGGCCTCGGAACACAAGAGACTGAAAGGTCGAACATGAGACATATAGTAGATACGATCAACATGGAGATGTTCACCATTGAAACCACCTCATCTCACATGATGATCGGACTTGGGTTGGTGAATTTGGATCATGTAGCACTTGGAAGGCCTGAGGGATGTCAATTTGAGTGGGAGTTTTTAAGTAATATGATTAACTAAACTCATTATCTTGAACAATAGTCTAAGTTGTCTTTGCAAATTTTATGTTGTATATCAATGGCTCGCGCAGTAGTTCCCCTGAATTTCAATGCGTTCCTAGAGAAAGCTAAGCTGAAAGATGATGGAAGTAACTTTGTAGAATGGGCCCGTAATCTGAGGATTATCCTCACGGCTTCCCAAAAGGTTTATGTCCTTGATGCACCGCTCGGTGAGCCACCCGCTCCAGTGTCGTCTCCAGATGTTGCGAACACCTAGCAGTCGCGTTCGGATGATTACTCAATAGTTCAGTGTGCTATGTTGTATGGCTTAGAACCGGGACTTCAAAGGCGTTTTGAACGTCATGGACCATATGAGATGTTCCAGGAGTTGAGGTTTATCTTTGAGAAGAATGCCCGGATCGAGAGGTATGAGACCTCCGATAAATTCTATGCTTGCAAAATGGAGGAGAACGGGTCTGTTAGTGAGCACATACTCAGAATGTTTGGGTATTCCAGCCGTCTGGCTGAGTTGGGAATTTCCCTCCCGCCAGAGGCGATCACTGATAGAGTTCTTCAATCACTGCCACCTAGCTACAAGAGCTTCGTGTTGAACTATAACATGCAAGGGATGAACAAGTCAGTCGCCGAGCTGTTTGCGATGCTGAAAGTCGCTGAGTCTGAAATCCAGAAGGAGCATCAAGTGTTGATGGTCAATAAAACCACTAGTTTCAAGAAGAATGGCAAGGGCAAGAAGGGTAACTCCAAGAAGAGTGGCAAAGCAGTTGCCCCTCCCGTGAAGAAACCCAAGGCTGGACCCAAGCCAGAAACTGAGTGCTTTGATTGCAAGGGTACTGGCCACTGGAAGCGGAACTGCCCCAAGTATCTGGCCGACAAGAAGGCGGCCCACACCAAACAAGGTATATATGATATACATGTTATTTATGTGTACCTTACCAACTCTCGTTGTAGTGCCTGGGTATTTGATACCGGTTCGGTTGCTCACATTTGCAACTCAAAACAGAAACTGCGGAATAGACGGAGGCTAGCAAAGGACGAAGTGACGATGCGCGTGGGAAATGGTTCCAAGGTTGATGTGATCGCCGTCGGCACGCTCGCTCTTCGATTACCATCGGGATTAGTGATGAACCTGAATAATTGTTATTTAGTGCCTGCGTTAAGCATGAACATTATATCTGGATCTTGTTTATTGCGAGACGGTTACTCATTTAAATCAGAGAATAATGGTTGTTCTATTTATATGAGTAATATCTTTTATGGTCATGCACCCATTGTGAGGGGTTTATTCTTATTGAATCTCGATAGTGATGATACACATGTTCATAACATTGATGCCAAAAGATGTAGAGTTGATAATGATAGCTCCACTTTCTCGTGGCACTACCGCTTAGGTCATATTGGTGTAAAACGCATGAAGAAACTCCATGCTGATGGACTTTTGGAGTCACTTGATTTTGAATCACTTGACACATGTAAACCATGCCTCATGGGCAAGATGACCAAGACCCCGTTCTCTGGAACAATGGAACGGGCAAGTGACTTGTTGGAAATCATACATACTGATGTGTGCGGTCCGATGAGCATTGAGGCGCGCGGTGGATATCGTTATTTTCTCACCTTCACCGATGACTTAAGTAGATATGGGTATATTTACTTAATGAAACATAAGCCTAAAACATTTGAAAAGTTCAAACAATTTCAGAGTGAAGTTGAGAATCATCGTAACAAGAAGATTATATTCCTACGATCTGATCGAGGAGGAGAATATCTGAGTTATGAGTTTGGCAATCACTTAAGACAATGTGGAATTGTTTCACAGTTGACGCCACCTGACACCACAGCGTAATGGTGTGTCCGAACGTCGCAATCGAACCTTATTGGATATGGTGCAGTCTATGATGTCTCTTGCCGATTTGCCACTATCGTTTTGGGGTTATGCGTTAGAGACAGCTGCATTCACTTTAAATAGGGCACCATCTAAATCCGTTGAGACGACGCCGTATGAACCGTGGTTTGGTAAGAAACCAAAGTTCTCGTTTCTTAAAGTTTGGGGATTCGATGCTTATGTCAAAAAGCTTCAGCCTGAAAGCTGGAACCCAAAGCGGAGAAATGCGTCTTCTTAGGATACCCAAAAGAGACGCTTGGGTACACCTTCTATCTCAGATCCGAAGGCAAAGTGTTTGTCGCTAAGAACGGGTCATTTCTCGAGAAAGAGTTTCTCTCGAAAGAATTGAGTGGGAGGAAGATAGAACTTGATGAGGTTGTTGAACCTTCACTTCAACCAGAGAACAACGCAACGTAGAAAGATGTTTCTGTGGAGACTACATCAGTTGGAGAGGAAGCTAATGATAGTGATCATGAAGCTTCGGATCAAGTTACTATCGAACCTCGTAGGTTGTCAAGGGCACGTACTGCTCCTGAGTGGTACGGTAACCCTGTCTTGGAGGTCATGTTGTTGGACAACGATGAACCTACGAGCTACGGAGAAGCAATGGTGGGCTCGGATTCCGACAAATGGTTAGAGGCCATGAAATCCGAGATAGGATCCATGTATGAAAACAAAGTGTGGACTTTGGAAATATTACCCGAAGGGCGAAAGGCCATTCAGAATAAATGGATCTTTAAGAGGAAGACGGACGCGGATGGTAATGTCACCGTCTATAAAGCTCGACTTGTGCCAAAGGGTTTTTCACAAGTTCAAGGAGTTAACTACGATGAGACTTTCTCTCCCGTAGTGATGCTTAAGTCCGTCAGAATCATGTTAGCAATAGCTGCATTTTTCGATTATGAAATTTGGCAGATGGATGTCCAAACAGCGTTCCTCAACGGGTTCCTTGAGGAAGAGTTGTATATGATGCAACCGGAAGGTTTTGTCTATCCAGAGAATGCTAACAAAGTTTGCAAGCTCCAGCGATCCATTTATGGACTGGTGCAGGCATCTCGGAGTTGGAATAAGCGCCTTGATGAGATGATCAAAGCGTTTGGGTTTATACAAGTTTATGGAGAAGCTTGTATTTACAAGAAAGTGAGTGGGAGCTCTATAGTGTTTCTAATATTATATGTGGATGGCATATTGCTGATTGGAAACAATATATAATTTTTGGAAAGCGTGAAGGAATATTTGAATAAGAGTTTTTCAATGAAGGACCTAGGAGAAGCTGCTTTCATATTAGGCATCAAGATCTATAGAGATAGATCAAGATGCTTAATAGGACTTTCACAGAGCACATACCTTGATAAAGTTTTGAAGAATTTCAAAATGGATCAGTCCAAAAAAGGGTTCTTGCCTGTGTTACAAGGTGTAAAGTTGAGTAAGACTCAATGCCCAGTGACTGCAGAGGATAGAGAAAAGATGAGTGTCATCCCCTATGCTTCTGCGATAGGCTCTATCATGTATGCAATGCTGTGCACGAGACCATATGTCAGCCTTGCCATAAGTATGGCCGGAAGGTTTCAAAGTAATCCATGAGTGGATCACCGGACGGCGGTCAAGAATATGCTAAAGTACCTGAAAAGGAGTAAGGAAATGTTTCTCGTTTATGGAGGTGATCAAGAGCTCGCCGTAAAGGGTTACGTCGATGCAAGCTTTGACACTGATCCGGATGACTCTAAGTCTCAAACCGGATATGTATTTATTCTCAATGGAGGAGCGGTAAGCTGGTGCAGTTCCAAGCAAAGCGTCATAGCTGATTCTACATGCGAAGTGGAGTACATAGCTGCCTCGGAGGCGGCGAAGGAAGGTGTCTGGATGAAGCAGTTCATGACAGATCTTGGAGTTGTGCCCAGTGCACTGGACCCAATGACTCTGTTCTGTGACAACACTGGTGCCATTGCTCTAGCCAAGGAACCAAGGTTTCACAAGAGGACCAGACACATAAAGCGACGCTTCAATTCCATCCGCGATTACATCGAGGGAGGAGACATAAGTTTTTGCAAAGTACACACGGATCTGAATGTTGCACATCCACTGACTAAGCCTCTTCCATGAGGGAAACATGATCAACACCAGAACTGTATGGGTGTTAGATTTATTACAATGTAAATCACATAGTGATGTGAGCTAGATTATTGACTCTAGTGCAAGTGGGAGACTGTTGGAAATATGCCCTAGAGGCAATAATAAAATGGTTATTATTATATTTCCTTGTTCATGATAAATGTTTATTATCCATGCCATAATTGTGTTGATTGGAAACTCAAATACATGTGTGGGTACATAGACAACAATGTGTCCCTAGTAAGCCTCTAATGGACTAGCTCGTTGATCAAAGATGGTCAAGGTTTCCTAGCCATGGACAAGAGTTGTCATTTGATGACGAGATCACATCATTAGGAGAATGATGTGATGGACAAGACCCAAACTATTAATGTAGCATATGATCGTGTCAGTTTATTGCTATTGTTTTCTGCATGTCAAGTATGTGTTCCTATGACCATGAGATCATGTAACTCACTGACACCGGAGGAGTACCTTGTGTGTATCAAACGTCACAATGTAACTGGGTGACTATAAAGATGCTCTACAGCTATCTCCGAGGGTGTCTGTTGAGTTGACATGGATCAAGACTGGGATTTGTTACTCCGTGTGATGGAGAGGTATTTCGGGGCCCACTCGGTAATACAACATCACAATAAGCCTTGCAAGCAAAGTGACTAACCACGGAATCTTGTATTACGGAACGAGTAAAGAGACTTGCCGGTAACGAGATTGAACTAGGTATGGAGATACCGACAATTGAATCTCGGGCAAGTAACATACCGATAAACAAAGGGAACAACGTACATGATTAACTGAATCCTTGACATAGAGGTTCAACCGATAAAGATCTTCGTAGAATATGTAGGAACCAATATGGGCATCCAGGTCCCGCTATTGGTTATTGACCGTAGAGGTGTCTCGGTCATGTCTACATAGTTCTCGAACCCGCAGGGTCTGCACACTTAACGTTCTGTGACGTTTCGGTATTATTGAGTTATGTATGTTGGTGCGAAGGTTGTTCGGAGTCCCGGATAAGATCCCGGACGTCACGAGGAGTTTCGGAATGGTCCGGAGGTGAAGATCGATATATAGGATGAAGGGAATCGGAGTCCGGAAGTGTTCTGGGGCGTACCGGGGAGCCAACAGAGTGTCGAAAGGAGTTTCGGGGGGTCCCGGCAAGTATTGGGGGCCTCGTGGGCCAAAGGAGAGGGGCACACCTGCCCACAAGGGGCTGGGCGCCGCGCCGCACCTCAGCCCACTCGGCTGGGAGGTGGACTCCACCCCCTAGCGCCGCCTGTCACCCCTGCCTTGGGAGGCAAGGCGCCTAGGGGGGCACCCAAACCCTGGCCGCACCACCCCTTGGACGTCGGCCCCTAGGAGGGAACCCTAGGGCACCCCACCTCCTCCTCTCCTCCTATATATAGTGGAGGGATTGAGAGGGCAGCTAACCTGAAAAAGCCACGGCTGCCTCTCTCTCCCTCTAGATCTGTTCTCCACTAGATCGTCTCGGTCGTGCTTGGCGAAGCCCTGCCGGGACAGCTCCACCACCACCGCCACCACGCCGTTGTGCTGGCGGAGAACTCATCTACCTCTCCGCCCTCTCTTGCTGGATCAAGGAGGCAGAGATCGTCATCGAGCTGTACGTGCGCTGAACGCGGAGGTGTCGTCCGTTCGGCGCTAGATCGTGATTGGATCGCGGGACGGCTTGCGATTTGGATCGCGAAGACGTTTGACTACATCAACCGCGTTTCTTAACGCTTCCCGCTTAGCGATCTACAAGGGTATGTGGATCCTATCTCTCCTCTCATAGATGATCATCACCATGGATAGATCTTGTATGTGCGTAGGAAATTTTTTGTTTCCATGCAACGTTCCCCAACAGTCTTTTCTGCGCACTTTGTCCTCACTCCTGCGCACCCAGGACCAGTCTTTTCTTCGCACTTTGTCCTCACTCGTGCGCACCCATGACCAACTTCCCGGTTGGTCACCCATCCTAGAACTACTCCCAGCCAAGCACGCTTAACTTGGGAGTTCTGTTTGAATGGGCTCCCAGAAAAGAAGGAATTCCTTATTGATATGAGTAGTCTATCATCCCTAATATGCCAGGCTATCACATACACCCCCACTCAGATGAACCGACGTCCTCGTCAGGTCACAGGAATGTTCCCTCTTGGCACAAACGTCTGTACATCCAGTCCAGGACATGTGCCATGCCGGGTGCCACGACGGGTCACAAACGTCATGAACAACATGACCGCGCACCTGTCCGCAAACATCCGAGTAACCGCGAGGGTCGGCTCTGATACCAACTTGCAACGCCCCGGACACACCCGTCGGTGGTCGTTACTCCAGGCGGGATCTAGACTGGCCCCACAAATCAATACTAGTCTTTTCTGCGCACTTTGTCCTCACTCGTGCGCACCCGGGACCAACTTCCCGGTCGGTCACCCATCCTAGAACTACTCCCAGCCAAGCACGCTTAACTTGAGAGTTATGTTTGAATGGGCTCCCGGAAAAGAAGGAATTCCTTATTGATATGAGTAGTCTATCATCCCTAATAAGCCAGGCTATCACAGTGTCGTTCCTGGGTTTTGGGGTAGTTACGGGCCTTTTTGTTCGGTATATAACCATGACATTGGGATAGTCTGCTTGGGCTTATCTATCTGGAGCCTGGTGAGAAAAGGGTCCGGCCTTAGTTTATTTGTCCCCCAAAAGAAAATTCCCATTCATATACCACCTCTATAATTTGATATAATATAGGGATTTCGATTTTCGTGCCCTTCCTTCCTAAGTTCTACTTAGTTTTGCCCCACCCATCTTACTATGCTCACTTTCCCCCTCCTTCACTCGCCCGCGCCTCACAAGAGGACAAACTGTGCCTTGCCGTCGGGTCAAAGTCTTTAACCGTCACTACGCCTGTGCTGACGTGTGGGACCAACTTGTAACGCCGCATGTGTTCGCATCGCCGGTGCTGACGCGTGGGACCGACATGTAAGGCTGCATGTGTTTGCATCGCCGGTGCTGACGCATGGGACCGACGTGTAAGGTCGCATGCATTCGCATCGCTAGTGTATACAGTCGCGTGGGACCAACATTTGGCCGCATGCATTACTGATTTCGCGTGGCCGGTTGATCCTACACAGTCTACGGCAGACGTGTGGGACCCACAGGCATGCAAAAACGAATCAACGTCACCTGTTGTTTCCACATAGGCATTGCTCGCGTTGTCCAATAATCCTACATCTACGTAAAGATTTACTTAATCTTACGTAACCTTCTTAATCTACTTCTCTCCCCCCCTGATTTTTGGGGTGGTGCGGCCAGGGCAGTTTTTTCTTCCAATCATATCATGCCAAGTCAGTTTTCACATAAATTTACGTTAGACTATTAAGTAGATGTAGCAAAGCCCCGCGTTTTCACGCACGATGAGTTGTGCTGCCGCGCGCATTGATGATATAAGTAATATACAATCACGTTAATATAAATTCAAGTTCGATTAATATATACCCTTGATATATAGGGAACACGAACATTACATACATATATATTTCCCTATATATTAATATTAGGGCTTATAGTAGCGCCCTTACAAATAACCTAGCCCGTGAACACCACTTTGGCCACTCCGGGTGCTCGTTCACTCCTCATCCTCGGTGTTGTAGGGGAGAGTGTGCATGCCGCCGACGGTGGGGAAGATGTTGTTGAAGTTGATGAAGATGTTGTGGGTGGTGAAGGTGATGAACTCACACCCACGGCAGAAGACTTTGCCGAGGAGGAAGTAGGCGTTGAGGCGGTTCGTGACGCGAGCGGTGAGGCCAATCACAAGGCCGTTGGCACGAACCTCCTTCACGCGGCACATCATCGGAGAGCCGGGTAGGAGGTGGCGGTAGCCGGTAGTGATGAAGAAATTCGCGAGCTCCATCGAGCCCCTCCACCTTGAGATGGCCCACACGCGAAGGGTGTCTTCCACGACGACCCCGACGGGGTACCGCATCTCCGGCACGGTGGCCGGCAGGCGGTAGGTTGGGCCGTAGAACTACATCTTGTCTTGTGCGGGATCTGGCTTTGCTTTGGATTTTGACGACGAAGAAGATGGATGCGAGTTGAGATGAAGATGTAGACTGGAGGAGTTTAAATAGTCGCGGTGCGACACACCCGTTTGAATCCATTCATCGGAGCACTCGCTAATAATTGCCCACCAGAGCCCTATGCGTGTGAAGGTTTGGCGTTTGAATGCATTTTTGCACACTCAACCGAGGCGTGTCGACCGGTAAAGTTGCGTCCCGAGGGTGCACTAATTGCCCTGATGCAACGTAGCTGCGTCCCGAGGGTGAACTAATTGCCCTGATGCGACGTAGCTTGGTCGGGTGGCTGCGCGCATGCATTGCAATATGCATCGGGTGGTTGCGCACATGCATGGCAAGCTAAGTCGTTGGACGGCCCATCGGTCCGACGAGCGTCCCGCCCCGATTGAATGCATGAAGCACGCGGCCCACGGCCGCTGTCACATGTCCCTGTTCCCCCACTGCTAGGTGGACCATCATGTCCGCGGCCACGGAGCACACCGTCCGCATCCAGCCAATCAGGGCTCATCTCGCGGATCGGCAAACCCTAGCGCCTGATCTAAACTGTTCCCGAACAACGATCCAACGACCCTGATAGTGCGGGGTTTTGAGGGGGTTTTAGAGGGGTTTGAGGGGTTTTGAGATGGGTTTGAGGAGGTTTGAGAGCTAGGGTTGAGCACAACTAAATTGAAAATAAAAAATAAAATACGAAACTTGCGCACACCATCGTTTTATGTTACTAAGTTGCTCGGAAAAATAAGAAACCACGACTACGGATATTTACATGAAATTCCCTTCACATAACTTGGCTACCACGAACAAGGTTGGATGGTTTTCAAGGGGAATGAACTAGGGTTTAGGGTTAACCATGGAATAGTTTGTCCAAACGACCCCATGTTGGAAATGTACCCTATATTTGCACACTAAACGATCATGGCCAAGAAAAGCATGGCAAGCTCACACTGTAGTTTTTTCATCACAAAAATGTGTAACATTTCTGCTCCTGTTGACCACCTGTTGTACCATTACAGAAAGCTCGAATCTAGGACGTAAATGTGGGGCAGGCTCAACTTCAAGGATACTAATTTTGATGTGGGAGGCCATTTTATGTGCCACACCTAACTACTAATGTGCTGATCATTGGTGGTGCTTTTTGTGTGGCAATTTTTGAGGGTAGGCTAGAGCCCGTTGAAGCCTGATGAGTAGAATTGCCACTGCGTGCAGACAATCACCAATCTTTCTTTCCCACAAACGCATGATCATGATCTTTATTTGGTCAACCATGCCATGCCACGCACGCCCCTTCGGTGTCCACCGCGGCCCCACATGTCTACCAGCCAACTATTAGACGCGGTCGTATTCAACGCGGCCACATACTACGGACCCATGCATCAGCGACTGGAAGCTACGAGGTCCCGTCCTTTTTTAATCCATGCGTGCGGGGGGCATCATCCACTTGCACTGCCCGTCCATATCTCGCCCCCACCCCCTCTTGCATGCTCCCTTGTCGGCGACCACCAAACCCTAGCCATGGGTTTCCTCAATGGCTCTGAAAAGGGCAAGGGGAAGTTCACCCCCAGCGCATCCTCCTCGCGCGCGCTTCCTCCTCCGCCGCTACCGGTGCCTGCCCCCCCCCCTTCCCGCATGCGACAACGCCTGCACATTATGGTGCACCAGGCACACTGGCACTGGGTGTACATGCAGACGCTGCCATACCCGGATGTCACGTTGTTGCACGACTGATATCTGGATCCGCAGCGGATCCCGGTGCCGGCTATGTCGTGGTCGTAGCGAGCGCATGCCGAGGAGGTGCGCAGGTGGAGGAAGCTCCTTACGCCAGAGAAACATCAGATGGAGGCATACGCTTTGGACTACCTAAACTGGGGAACGTGCTTTTCCCTCGAGCACGAGGAGCGATGTTGCCTCGGCATCCAGGAGCACCACACCAACCCTCCGCCGCCCCCGTCGTCAAGCCAGAGGAGGAGGAGACGTACCAGGCGGCGCTGGCGGCTGCTATGGAAACCTCCATTGAAGAGGAGCGGCACAGGGCGGCGGAGGAGGAGGCGGACTACCAGGCAAGGCTGGCGGAGGACCTCGCCCTATCTGCTCCCGGCGACTGTGTCGTCCCCCCTCGCTACCGAGGCTCCCTGCGCCGAAGACCGAGCCATTCTTGCCGTCGCCGCCCTAGCCGATGGAGGAGACATACGCTTGGGAGAATCGCGTGCGCGAGTGAGTCAGCCCCCCCCCCCCCGTGTGGCACGGGGCTACGCTAGCGCAGGAGGCTGCGTACCTTGAGCGTTGGAGGCAGCGCCACCTGGCGGCGGAGCGCGAGGAGGCCGGGCACCTCATACATGCGGAGCACAAGGAGGAGGAGCGTCGTGCCCGCTGGGCACGCGAGGAGGAGGAGGAGCACTTGGAGGAGGAGGCATAGCGCCGTGCCCGCGGTGAAGGAGGCCCGCCGGCGACGCAACCCGTGCATGGGAGGTGGCCTTTCCCTGGGCAAGCCCCGTGCCGAAGCTAGTGGACCTGACCGGTGGTCCTGGCTCGGACGGCGAGGACGCCTAGGGCACCGCGGGGACGGTGACCCCTTAATTAAGTTTATGTTTTAATTAATGTAAATGTGGACTTTGGCGGGCGGTTGGCCGCCGTTTTAATGTAATGTTAAGTTTGAATTTGCCTCTTTTTTATTTACGTGGCACGCACAAAGAAAATGGGTCAGCCAAGGGTTGGGTGCATGCTCAGTCGACCCAAACGCGCCGACCCACCTGTTAGGATATCAGGCCGGCCCACTAGTCAGGAGGTAACGGTCAAAGGCTTTGACTGGACGGTGGTGCTCCGTTTGACCTTTTGTGAGCAGGTTGTAGAGGGGGGAGGGCAAAGGTGAGCAAAGTTAGTTGGCTTGGGCAAAACTGAGGACAACTAAGGAACGAGGGACACAAAAATAGAAATCCCTATAATATAAGACGTTTTATAGTTTAGTTTAAACTGCAAGAATGTCTTACATTAAGTTAAAGAGGTTGTATTTTTTGTAAGAATTTGTCCCTTCTCCCCATCTTAAAGAGAAATAAGAAGATAAATAACCCCCCTTTAAATTTCCTTTTGAGAGTGGAAAAACATAGATGCTTCCCGCCCCTTCACCTTGTGTGCTTGCGTAAGGGCGATTAGGGATCCATGCCTCCTGCCGGCGCCGTCGCAAATCAACTTCATCTTTTGTGGCCTTAGGACAAGGAGGCGTGGTGGAACTCTGCCCTTGCTGGCAGGAGGGCTCCTGCTTCATTTTAGGTGTTTTTTGTGTTCATTTAGGGTTTGTGTCCTGTTCAAATGACGATATGATGGTGGCTTCCTGAAATTGGAATAAGGGTTTCCCTGCCTAGCCAACATTCTAGTAGTGCGTCTAGCGTCATCAGAGTGCGTCTAGCGTCATCGGAGGGCAAATTGGAATGAGATCATAGAGAGAGACAGAGAGAGGGAGAGAGAGAGAGAGCAAAAAAGAGCCATCTAGCTGCTGCTATGGACCCATAGGTCCCGTAGGAACTACTCACACATTGTCATGGAGGCACTAAGGTTGATGAAGATGGCCTTCGTGATGGATTCCCCCTCTGACAGAGCACCGAAAAAGTCCTCCAAATTGGACCGCGGAAGACTAGAGGCTTACGAGGGCGATAAAATTGTTTCAGGTTTCGCTCTGGGGTTTCCTAATATTTATGAATATATAACGTTGGAATTAGGTCAGCCGGGGCCTTATGGGCGCCACAAGCTCACATGGTGCGCCCTACCCCTGGGGGCATGCCACCTGAGCTTGTGGCCAGCTCGAGCATCGTATGGTGCCTCCCCGAAGCTTATAGGGTATCTCATAGTCCAGAAAAATCATTGTAAAGTTTCATCGTGTTTGGATTTCGTTTGGTATCATTTTTCTACGAAAGAAAGAAATAGGCAAAAAAACAAAAACTAACGCAAGGCACTAAGTTAATAGGTTAGTCCAAAAAGTGATATAAATTGACATATAAAGTATATAAGATTGATAATACAATATCATGCCACAAAAAAAATATAGATACACTAGATGTATGAATTGTATTATAGCTTTTATCAGGATCTCTTTCCCACCCATGGATAAAATCTTTTCTTTCTGCAATCTACTTATCACCCTTCCTACCAAATACATGAAGCTACCACTTCAGTCCACACCCACCATAGCAGACACCTCAATGCACTACTGGAATCAGGGAATTTGCCGTATGCCAGTACTTTGCCGTCAGCCAGCGGACGGCAAAGAAGGCCATTGCCGTCTGCTGGCAAAAAGCAGACGGCAAAGAAAGGCTAGATGGCAAAGAATGAATTTGCCGTAGGCCAGTTCTTTGCCATCTGCCAGCAGACGCCAAAGAAAGTTTGCCGTCTGCTGGCAGACGGCAAAGGAGCCAGCTGGGCCCACTGGGCCCTAGACATGCTTTAGGTCAGATGGGTTAGTTATTTGCCGTCTGCCAGCAGACGAGAAAGAAAGTTTGCCGTGTGCTGGCAGACGGCAAAGGGCACGGCCTAGTAACGGTCGTGCCCCGCCCCCACTCCACTCTCTCTCACTCCCTCTTCCTGCAACGCGCCCTCTCGCTGCCGCCACCCCTGGGCCCGCCGCCACCACCACCTGCGCCCGCCGCGCCGCCGCCAGCCCCCCTCTCCGCCCATTCGCCGCCCCCGCCGCCGGCATCCCCTGCCCTCCCTCCCCGCGGCCCTCCTCCACCACCGCTGTAACGCCCCTGGATCTGCGCCACAGTGATGATTGTAATTAAGCTATGATGATGGCCGAGAATTCGCTAAGGCTTTTGCTAAATCTAAGTTGATCACCGTTGGAATCGGTCCCTGATTTAATTCCGTTGCATTTTAAAAATTCGTCGGAAATGTGGTTTTAAAAGTTGTCCAAAACTGGGATTAAAAATGTTGGAGGGATCGCAAATATTCCGTAATGTCCTATGAAATTAAAATGGGTATTTTTGGAATTTATTTGGTGCCCCAAAAGGATTAAAGCGGTCTTTTTGAGTATGAGGGGAAAAGGACCCCCTGTTGGGCCAAAAACAGACCGGCCCAGCCCGCGATTATATATAGGGGGCCAGGGCAACCCTAGCCGCGCCCCAGCCCCCGTCGCCCGATTTGCCCCCCCCCCCGCCGCGCTGCGCGCCAGCCCCCAGCGCCCGCTCGCCCCCCCCCCCGACGACGTCGGTCGGCGCCCGCTCGCCCCCCCCCCGACGACGTCGGTCGGCGCCCGCACCGGCCCCACCGCCGCCGTTCTCCGCCCCGCCGTCTGCGCCGCCGCGCCCGTCGCCTCCCGTCCCGGCGCCCGCGCCGCTCCGCCACTGACCCGCCACCGCCGCGCTCGACGCCGCCCCGCCGCCTCCAGCCCGCCTCCCCGACCGCCGGACACCGCCCCGCGGTGAGCTCCGCCGCCGCCGGCCCCGTTCTCCCCCCCCCCGCGCCCCCGCCGCGGCCACGCCAGCCGGCCCGCGCCCGCGCCTGCGTGCGTGTGTGCGTGCGCGCGTGCGTCCGCCTCCGGCCGGACGTGTCCGGCGCCCGAATGGGTGCGCCCGGACATTGTCCGGCCCGGTCCACTGACAAACGGGCCCAGTGCCCCTGTTAAGAAAAATAAAAATAAAAATAAATAAAAATAAATAAAAATAAATAAAAATAAATAAAAATAAATAAAAATAAAAATAAAAATAAATAAAATGATTTTATAAATATTAAATAAATATTAGTAATAATTAATTAATTAGATTAATTTAATAGTTAAGTTAATTAATTAGATTAATTTAATAGTTAAGTTAATTAATTAGGTAATTAATCATGTAATTAAGATTAATTAGATTAATTAATTAATCTGTTAACTAATTAATCAATCTAAACAGTACTATTACTGTTTTGGATAATTCGAATTTACTAATTAAATTAATTTCAGAATATTATTAAAACTTTAGAAATTAATATAAAATAAACCGTAGTCCGGATTAAAAAGTTTTGAACATGAAAGTTGCTCAGAATAATTCTACGGTTCCAACTGCGCAGCCCGTTAGTCTGTCACCTGCCCCTAGCATATCAAACATGGAACTTTTCCCCTCCGGATCGACTGTCCGAAAAATCCAAAGTCCCGGGAAATATCGTCAGATATTCTCCTGCTTCGTCTGATACGTGTAGTACTGCGTTAGACTACCCCTAGCACTGCGTACTGCCATGTCATGCATCGTGTTGCATCTGTTGCTTGTATTTATTGTTTCTTCCCCCTCTTCTCTCCGGTAGTTTCCGAGACTGACGCTGCTGCCGAGCCCGACTACGCCCCTGACGACCAGCCTTTTGCAGCAGAGCAACAAGGCAAGCAAACCCCCTTGAGCATTCCGATATCACCCATCTCTCTCCCTCTTATTCTTGCATTAGATTTTGCTACTGTATTAGTTAGCTCCTATTCTGATGCATAGCCTGTTTTTGATGAACTGCTACTACACCTGTTATCATATCGACTGCTTAGCATAGGTTTATCAGTGAACCCCTGAGACCCCCTTAGACCCAGTTGCCCCTGCTTTCATCGACGACACCGAGGACTTGAAGACAGAAGACTCAGTCGTCATGACTGACAAGCCGTTACCGAACATCACCACACACCCCTTAAGTATGGCACTGCAGAGCTACTACCGAGTGCCGATGGTGATACCTCACTTAGCACTCCCGGTGTTAATTCTGTAGCGTAGCTATCGGTCATGGCTATCGAGGGTGCTTCCTCCTTTCCATTTACCGGTAGCGACTCTTGCCTTACTCATACCTCGAGTGGGATCCATCGAGGGTGATTCCTCGGATATCCACTTGGTGTATAGACACACGGTTACTAAGACCTGGTTACAGAAACATGTTTAAGACGGGTCGGCCCCAAGGGTACCTGCGAGAGTGATATGTGGTGGGGTGCCCCGCTAAGGCACCCGAGAGATATTGGTGGGGTGCGCCGGTAAGGCACCCGAGTGTTAATGGCGGGGTGACGGACTGCACTTTATGGTTCGCGCTTGCCCCGCACTAATAAATTGCTAATGGGTTGAGTATTTAATCTGAGCGGGCCTACGGGTCTTTGTCGCACTAACCACCACGCGGGGTAATCAGTATGGGCTGCTCTACGCCGTACATTCTCCCGAAAGCTCTTCAGATGCCACAAGATTCGACTCGCGCCCGGGTGGTCCGCGATGACGCATGGCGCTTGTGAGTTAAGGCATGCTAGGACTGATCCCGGCCGAGGGCGTAACGTGCAGGATGGCGAGGGCGATGGCCCAAGACCCCGAGTCATTAGGATGTAGACCGGCGTGCTGGCCTCTCTGTTGAGCCTAGGTAGGACTACGTCGTGTCGATCGGCCGAGGCCGGGTATGACCAGAAAATTGTATCCGACCGGAGCTTATCGAGCGTGTTGGGTAATTTGGTGCACCCCTGCAGGGAAGTAAACTATTCGAATAGCCATGTCCACGGTAACAGGACGACTTGGAGTTGTGCTTTGGCCTACTACAACTATAATCATAAACTAATTAAAATGAATTGTGGCTCCGAGGTTGCTTCCTCGCAGGGAGTCGGGGAAGGATCTCTGGGCATGGTTACTTAATAAAATTGCTGCGACAATATGACTATATATATGTGATACCAGTCTACTCTCGTCTTATGTTGCAAGACGCTGAAGATGCTAGTCTTCGATAGGACTAGGCCTTCTTCCCTCTTCTGGCATTTATGCAGTCTAGTCCAAAGATATAGCCCCATTCCTTGATACTGGTGCATATCTAGCATAGTTCTGATGTAAGTCTTGCGAGTACTTTGGATGAGTACTCACCGTTGCTTTGCTCCCCCTTTCTCTTGATACGATGCCGCGACCAGATGACGGCGCCCAGGAGACCCAGGATCCAGCTTACCCTGTGGACGACTACAGTTACCCCGACGGAGGCCACTACTACCAGAATGGAGCCTACTACGACGTGGACTTCTCTGACGTTTAGGAGTAGTTAGGAGGTTCCCAGGCAGGAGGCCTCGCCTCTTTCGATCCGATGTTATGTTTGTGCTAGCCTTCTTAAGGCAAAGACTTGTGTACCTTTATGTCTGTACTCAGATATCATTTGCTTCCACTGACTTATGCTCGTCGAGCTTTGTATTCGAGCCCTCGAGGCCCCTGGCTTGTAATATGAAGCTGTATGACTTTTAATTTGTGTCTAGAGTTGTGTTGTGATATTGATTAGTGAGTCCCTAATCTTGGTCGTACGCATTGCGTGATTGTTTAGCGTACGGTCGAGGCTGGGGGCGTCACAAGTTGGTATCAGAGCCGACTGCCTGTAGGTAACCCCCTTTCCACATCCTTGGCCGAAGTTGAGTCTAGTCATTGAAAAACTTTTACTAACACTGATGTTGTGTCTTTCGGGCCCACATCTCAATCGGGTGGTATTAGGATCTTTTATTCCTCATCTATACTCTGGGTTCTGTTCTCTCTTCTCTTTCGGGTTAAAGATTTTGCTAAATTCTAACATTAGGTTCTCGTGATCACATCCACCGGAGAATTGTTTTGTCGAAAGTTGTCTTCTTTGAAGTTATGATGCACACACTGTCATTTGACATCTTGAATCTCCTTGTTACATATGTTCTGGTTCAGGTTCAGGTTCTTGTTCAGTACACTGAGGCTCTGGATCGCACTGTCAGGGCTCTTAATGTCGAGCTGTACGCCACCCGTGCTCGTCTATACCAGGCTATGGAGCACTTGTTGCCAACAGTCCGTGCGAGGATACATCCGGAGCACATCCTTTACCCGCCTCAGACTGAGTTTCCCCCAGGTCTTGGATGGCTTGAGGTTGGAGGTCGTACTCCGGCACGTGGACCTGCACTCCCGCTTGGTATGCAGGTTCTGCATCGGAGTGTACACGGGATGCAGGACCCTGCCACCGGGTTTCACAACCAGGGTCATCTGCAGTTCCGTGGCTACTTTCATTGTCCCCGACGCTGATGCGTTGTTGTATCCCTCCATCGCGTGCCTGCGTGCCGCCTAGTTGTCTAGGGTATTTTCATGCCGGACCTATCGTCTAATTGTAACAGACTTATGGTTTGTAACAGACATATGTATGGATCTTTAAGTCGTGTTTGGCTACTATGATGTATTTTATTGCACTTCCTTTGTTGTGCATGATTACTTCATGAATGGATCCTTGTCTTGCTATTGCTCAAATACTGAACTACCACTGTTATAGATTAGCAGGATGGTTAGACCAGCAGGACGTCCCCGTGCTGACAATGCACCACCGCCACCTGAATAAATGACTGGGATCATTCAGTAGATGGAAGTTCAACGTCAGTTCATGCAAGGACTAGTGGACTAACTCCAGAGGCTGCCCCCTATGTACCAGCAGCAAGCTGCAAGGTCGCTGCAGAACTTTGTGCGTCTCAACCCGCCAACGTACCACAACTCAACCAAGCCGCTAGATGCTGATGACTGGCTGCGCGACATCATCCACATACTGGAGTCTGCTATGGTTCCCCCTGCCAACCATGTCAACTATGTGGCCTACTTTCTGAGAGGTCCCGCTGCTCAATGGTGGACCAGCCACAAGCATGCTATGCCGGCAGACGCCATCGTTACCTGGCCAGAGTTCGAAGCTGTTTTCCATGCTTGCCACATTCCCCAAGGGATGATGGACCGGAAGAAACAAGAGTTCCGCAACCTTACCCAAGGCAGCAAGACCGTGGATGCTTATCAGCGGGACTTTCTAGATTTGTCCCGTTATGCTGAAGAGGAAATACCAACTGATGCTCGCAGACAGGAGAAATTCCATGAAGGACTTCACCCAGATGTTCACCTAGCTCTCCTAGCTCACGACTTCCCAAATTTCGCCACCTTGGTGAATAAGGCTATCCAGATAGAGACAGGTCTGTAGAGGTACAAGGATCACACCAAGCGCAAGACTGACGTGGGTTCATCTTCGGGCCCACGTCCTCAGAAGCAAAGGATCTGGATCCCCAACAGCTACCGTCCACCTGCTTATGCACCGAGGCCATCCTATGTGGCGCTTCGTCTGCCCCCTCCGCCACCAAGACAACCAAGAGCAATACCGCCAAGGGCACCTCAGCCTCTGCCCTACCGTCCTGAGGATGGACTGTGCTTCAAGTGTGGCCGTCCAGGTCACCGTGCTAGAGATTGCAGGCAGGGTCAGAAACAACTTGCGCTGCCAAACAACCAGCCTCGCAACAGCAACACTAGAGTTCCCTATACTCGTGCTCAAGTCAACCATACTGATATGGCTGAAACTGAAGGCCAGCCTTCTACTGTGATGGGTACACTTCTTTTTAACTCAATACCCGCATCCGTATTATTTGATTCTGGATCATCGCATTCATTCATGTCGGAAGACTTTGCATCTAAGCATAACCTTAAGTGCGAGAACATGGACGTTCAAATAATGGTATCCACACCCGCGGGAAATTGTCAGACCTCCTTGATATGTCCCAACGTCACCGTTGAGATCGAAGGACTAGAATTCCTCGTCTCGCCCATTGTGTTGGCATCTTCCAACATTGATTTACTTCTGGGCATGGAATGGATGATAGCACATAGTGCTTCAATCGTTTGTGCCACTAAGACCGTGCATCTTCTGCACCCATCCAACGAGCTAGTGGTTCATACCGCTCGTCTCGTTCGAAATGCTGAGACCCAGATTCATTTCATGAACGCATTGAATGCTTCACCTCTCAAGGGGATTGAGAGCATTCCAGTGGTTCGAGACTTCCCAGATGTATTTCCAGAAGAGCTTCTAGGCATACCCCCTGCTAGAGCAGTCGAGTTCGTCATCGACTTGAAACCAGGCACCACCCCTATTGCTAAGCGGCCTTATAAAATGCCTCCTCATGAACTTCTTGAGCTTAAGGAAGAAATTGACAAATCGCTTCGCAAGGGATTTATTCGTCCTAGTTCCTCAGCTTGGGGAGCACCTTCACTCTTTGTCAAGAAGAAAGATGGTACTAATCGGCTAGTTCAAGATTACCGGCCTATCAACCAAGCAACAATTCAGAACAAATATCCGCTTCCCCGGATCAATGACCTGTATGATCAGCTTGCTGGATCATCAGTGTTCTCTAAACTTGACTTGAGGTTGGGTTATCATCAAATCCGTGTTCATGAAGAAGATATTCCAAAGACAGCATTTGTTACTCGCTATGGTTCATACGAGTACACCGTCATGTCTTTCGGCTTAACTAATGCCCCAGCAACCTTCTCTCGGTTGATGAATTATATCTTCATGGATTATCTTGACAAGTTTGTCGTGGTATATCTGGATGACATACTGATATACTCCAAGAATGAAGAAGAACATGCCGAACATCTTCGTCTTGTGCTCGAAAGGCTTCGAGAACATCAACTGTATGCAAAGTTCTCTAAGTGTGAGTTCTGGCTAAATGAAGTGACTTACCTTGGTCATGTCATCTCTAAGGATGGTATTGCCGTCAACCCTGAACAAGTTCAGGTTATTCTTGACTGGACTCCTCCAAAGAATGTTAAGCAAGTCAGAAGTTTTCTTGGACTTGCCAGCTATTGCCGTCGCTTTGTCGAGAACTTCTCCAAGATTGCAAAGCCCTTGACCAATCTGCTTCACAAAGGTGTTAAGTTTGAATGGACAGACAAATGTCAGGAAAGTTTCCAGACTCTCAAGGACAAGCTTACAACAGCACCAGTGCTTGCTCCTCCAGATTCTCGAAAGGACTTTGCCATTTATTGCGACGCTTCTCGTCAAGGATTAGGATGTGTCCTAATGCAAGAGCGCAGAGTAATCGCTTATGCCTCAAGACAGTTGCGTCCTCATGAAGAGAACTATCCAGTTCATGATCTCGAGTTAGCTGCAGTGGTCTATGCTCTAATGAATTGGCGACATTACCTTGTTGGTAATCGTTGCGAGATCTATATCGACCACCAAAGTCTAAAGTACTTGTTTACTCAACCGGACTTGAATCTCCGCCAGCGAAGATGAATGGAATCCCTCACAGACTATGATTTCGGTATTTCATATACCCCTGGCAAGGCTAATGTAACGGCTGACGCCTTGAGCCGCAAGTCATACTGCAACCACCTTCAGGTTCACAAGGTTCACCCCCTACTTCAAGAAGTGTTTCGCAAGCTGAACCTCCATATAGTTCCTCAGGGTTATCTCGCCCCCCCCTCCTGAAGAGTTCTACAGGATGAACCTCCATGTTGTTGCCCAGGGTTCTCTTAATAACCTGATTGCTAAACCAGATCTTGAGGACATCGTCAAGTGGAACCAGAAGTGTGACGATGAAGTCGCGAGGATTAAACTCGAGCTCGCAGAAGGAAAGCCCTCACCCTTCACCATTGCTGGAGATGGCACTTTGTACTACAATAACCGACTAGTGGTATCAAGAGATGCGATTCCGGAGGTCATGAAGGAAGCACATGACACTCCGCTCTCTATTCATCCTGGTAGTACCAAGATGTACCAAGACATTCGTCAAAGATACTGGTGGTCTAACATGAAGCAAGACATTGCTCGCTATGTTGCTGAATGTGATGTTTGCCGTCGTGTCAAAGCAGAACATCAAAAGCCTGCCGGAATTCTGCAACCTATTGCTATTCCTGAATGGAAATGGGATCATGTTGAAATGGACTTCATCACTGGTTTTCCCAAGTCCCAGAAAGGTAATGATGCTATTCTTGTCGTCATTGACCGACTTTCCAAAGTTGCACATTTTCTAGCCGTCAAAGAGACAATCACTGCTGCTCAACTGGCAGCTCTCTATATGTCCAGAATTGTTTCACTTCATGGTATTCCCCTGGTTATCAGTTCAGACCGTGGCAGCTTGTTCACTTCAAGGTTCTGGACAAGTTTTCAAGAAGCTATGGGAACTCATTTGAAGTTCAGCACCGCTTTCACCCTCAATCTCAGGGACAAGTTGAAAGAGTCAACCAGATTCTCGAAGACATGCTTCGAGCTTGTGTACTTTCTTTCGGCAAGAAATGGGAGGAATCTCTTCCATTTGCTGAGTTCTCCTACAACAATGGCTACCAAGCTAGTTTGAAGATGGCTCCTTTTGAAGTGTTGTATGGACGTAAGTGTCGAACTCCTCTGAATTGGTCGGAAACTGGGGAACATACACTTATTGGTCCAGATATTGTCCAACATGCCGAAGATCAAGTCCGCATTATTCAAGCAAATCTTAAGGCTGCTCAGTCTCGTCAGAAGAGTCAATATGACCGTCATCACAAAGATATGGTCTATCAACCTGGTGAAAAGACTTATCTTCGAGTCACGCCAATGAGAGGTACACACCGATTTGGGATTAAGGGCAAGTTGGCTCCTCGATATATTGGTCCTTTCACCGTTCTCAGGAGGCGTGGTGAAGTGGCATATCAACTGGAACTGCCGCCAAACCTTTCTCAGGTTCACGATGTGTTCCATGTCTCTCAGTTGCGTTGATGCTTCAAGGATCCACAACGAGCAGTGGATTATGAGATGCTTGATCTGCAAGATGATCTATCCTACAAGGAGCGTTCGATCCGCATTCTTGATGAAACGGAATGAAAGACTCGACAGAAGACTATCAAGTTGCTCAAGGTCCAGTGGTCAAATCATTCAGAAGATGAAGCCACTTGGGAACGCGAGGATCATCTTCGCGAAGAATACCCCGAGCTTTTCCCTTCTACTTCTTAATTCTCGGGACGAGAATTCTTGTTAGTGGAGGAGAGTTGTAACGCCCCTGGATCTGTGCCACAGTGATGATTGTAATTAAGCTATGATGATGGCCGAGAATGCGCTAAGGCTTTTGCTAAATCTAAGTTGATCACCGTTGGAATCGGTCCCTGATTTAATTCCGTTGCATTTTAAAAATTCGTCGGAAATGTGGTTTTAAAAGTTGTCCAAAACTGGGATTAAAAATGTTGGATGGATCGCAAATATTCCGTACTGTCCAATGAAATTAAAACGGGTATTTTTGGAATTTATTTGGTGCCCCAAAAGGATTAAAGCGGTCTTTTTGAGTATGAGGGAAAAAGGACCGCCGTTGGGCCAAAAACAGACCGGCCCAGCCCGCGATTATATATAGGGGGCCAGGGCAACCCTAGCCGCGCCCCAGCCCCCGTCGCCCGTTTTGCCTCCCCCCCGCCACCGCGCTGCGCGCCAGCCCCCAGCGCCCGCTCGCCCCCCCCGATGACGCCGGTCGGCGCCTGCACCGGCCCCGCCGCGGTCGTTCTCCGCCGCGCCGCCTGCGCCGCCGCGCCCGTCACCTCCCGTCCCGGCGCCCGCGCCGCTCCGCCGCCGACCCGCCACCGCCGCGCTCGACGCCGCCCCGCCGCCACCAGCCCGCCTCCCCGACCGCCGGACACCGCCCCGCGGTGAGCTCCGCCGCCGGCCCCGTTCTCCCCCCCCCCCCCGCGCGCCCGCCCTCGTGCCCCCGCCAGCCGGCCCGCGCCCGTGCCCGCGTGCGTCCGCCTCCGGCCGGACGTGTCCGGCGCCCGAATGGGTGCGCCCGGACATTGTCCGGCCCGGTCCACTGACAAACGGGCCCAGTGCCCCTGTTAAGAAAAATAAAAATAAAAATAAAAAAATAAAAATAAATAAAATGATTTTATAAATATTAAATAAATATTAGTAATAATTAATTAATTAGATTAATTTAATAGTTAAGTTAATTAATTAGGTAATTAATTATGTAATTAAGATTAATTAGATTAATTAATTAATCTGTTAACTAATTAATCAATCTAAACAGTACTATTACTGTTTTGGATAATTCGAATTTACTAATTAAATTAATTTCAGAATATTATTAAAACTTTAGAAATTAATATAAAATAAACCGTAGTCCGGATTAAAAAGTTTTGAACATGAAAGTTGCTCAGAATAATTTTACGGTTCCAACTGCGCAGCCCGTTAGTCTGTCACGTGCCCCTAGCATATCAAACATGGAACTTTTCCCCTCCGGATCGACTGTCCGAAAAATCCAAAGACCCGGGAAATATCGTCAGATATTCTCCCGCTTCGTTTGATATGTGTAGTACTGCGTTAGACTACCCCTAGCACTGCGTACTGCCATGTCATGCATCGTGTTGCATCTGTTGCTTGTATTTATTGTTTCTTCCCCCTCTTCTCTCCGGTAGTTTCCGAGACTGACGCTGCTGCCGAGCCCGACTACGCCCCTGACGACCAGCCTTTTGCAGCAGAGCAACAAGGCAAGCAAACCCCCTTGAGCATTCCGATATCACCCATCTCTCTCCCTCTTATTCTTGCATTAGATTTTGCTACTGTATTAGTTAGCTCCTATTCTGATGCATAGCCTGTTTTTGATGAACTGCTACTACACCTGTTATCATATCGACTGCTTAGCATAGGTTTATCAGTGAACCCCTGAGACCCCCTTAGACCCAGTTGCCCCTGCTTTCATCGACGACACCGAGGACTTGAAGATAGAAGACTCAGTCGTCATGACTGACAAGCCGTTACCGACACATCACCACACACCCCTTAAGTATGGCACTGCAGAGCTACTACCGAGTGCCAAGGGTGATACCTCACTTAGCATTCCCGGTGTTAATTCTGTAGCGTAGCTATCGGTCATGGCTATCGAGGGTGATTCCTCCTTTCCATTTACCGGTAGCGACTCTTGCCTTACTCATACCTCGAGTGGGATCCATCGAGGGTGATTCCTCGGATATCCACTTGGTGTATAGACACACGGTTACTAAGACCTGGTTACAGAAACATGTTTAAGACGGGTCGGCCCCAAGGGTACCCGCGAGAGTGATATGTGGTGGGGTGCGCCGCTAAGGCACCCGAGAGATATTGGTGGGGTGCGCCGGTAAGGCACCCGAGTGTTAATGGCGGGGCGACGGACTGCACTTTATGGTTCGCGCTTGCCCCGCACTAATAAATTGCTAATGGGTTGAGTATTTAATCTGAGCGGGCCTACGGGTCTTTGTCGCACTAACCACCACGCGGGGTAATCAGTATGAGCTGCTCTATGCCGTACATTCTCCCGAAAGCTCTTCAGATGCCACAAGATTCGACTCGCGCCCGGGTGGTCCGCGATGACGCATGGCGCTTGTGAGTTAAGGCATGCTAGGACTGATCCCGGCCGAGGGCGTAACGTGCAGGATGGCGAGGGTGATGGCCCAAGACCCCGAGTCATTAGGATGTAGACCGGCGTGTTGGCCTCTCTGTTGAGCCTAGGTAGGACTACGTCGTGTCGATCGGCCGAGGCCGGGTATGACCAGAAAATTGTATCCGACCGGAGCTTATCGAGCGTGTTGGGTAATTTGGTGCACCCCTGCAGGGAAGTAAACTATTCGAATAGCCGTGTCCACGGTAACAGATCGACTTGGAGTTATGCTTTGGCCTACTACAACTATAATCATAAACTAATTAAAATGAATTGTGGCTCCGAGGTTGCTTCCTCGCAGGGAGTCGGGGAAGGATCTCTAGGCGTGGTTACTTAATAAAATTGCTGCAACAATATGACTATATATATGTGATACCAGTCTACTCTCGTCTTATGCTGCAAGACGCTGAAGATGCTAGTCTTCGATAGGACTAGGCCTTCTTCCCTCTTCTGGCATTTCTGCAGTCTAGTCCAAAGATATAGCCCCATTCCTTGATACTGGTGCATATCTAGCATAGTTCTGATGTAAGTCTTGCGAATACTTTGGATGAGTACTCACCGTTGCTTTGCTCCCTCTTTCCCTTGATACGATGCCGTGACCAGATGACGGCGCCCAGGAGACCCAGGATCCAGCTTACCCGGTGGACGACTACAGTTACCCCGACGGAGGCCACTACTACCAGGATGGAGCCTACTACGACGTGGACTTCTCTGACGTTCAGGAGTAGTTAGGAGGTTCCCAGGCAGGAGGCCTCGCCTCTTTCGATCCGATGTTATGTTTGTGCTAGCCTTCTTAAGGCAAAGACTTGTGTACCTTTATGTCTGTACTCAGATATCATTTGCTTCCACTGACTTATGCTCGTCGAGCTTTGTATTCGAGCCCTCGAGGCCCCTGGCTTGTAATATGAAGCTGTATGACTTTTAATTTGTGTCTAGAGTTGTGTTGTGATATTGATTAGTGAGTCCCTAATCTTGGTCGTACGCATTGCGTGATTGTTTAGCGTACGGTCGAGGCTGGGGGCGTCACAACCGCGCCCCCCTCCCCGCGCCCCCTCGCCGCCGCCACCCCCTGCTCCCGCCGCCGCCACCACCGCGCCCCCTCCCCGCGCCCCCTCGCAGCCGCCACCCCCCGCTCCCGCCGCCGCCACCACCGCGCCCCCTCCCCGCGGTGATCCCACCCTTACGGCGGCGAGCACCCCCTCCCCGCGGCCAGGCTCCACCACCGCGGCGTCCTCCTCGCGCCGGCCCTCCTCCCTGCGCCGACCCTCCTCCACCGGCCCTCCTCCGGTGAGTTCTTGCATCTTCTTTTTTCTTCTTTTTTTCATTTCATTGCATCTGTTAGCTTAGGTTACTGTTAGTTTAGGTTACTGTTATAGTTAATTGGGTTAGTGTTAATTAGGTTAGTGCAAAAAAATAAGAAAAGAAGAATAAGTAGAAGAAGAGGATAAAGGAAAAAAGGAAGAAGAGGAAGAAGAAGAAGAGGAGGAGGAGGAGGAGAATACGAAGAAGAAGAAGAAGAAGAAGAAAAAGAAGAAGAAAAAGAAGAGAAGAGGAGAAGAGGAGAAGAGGAGAAGAATAGGAAAAAGGAAAAGAAGGAAGAAGAAGAAGAAGAAGAAGAAGAAGAATAGGAGGAGGAGGAGAAGAAGAAGAAGACCCCCCACCCCCGACGCCCGACGCCACTAACCCCCACTGACCCCCGACCCCCGCCGCCACTAACCCTCGACCCTCGATGCCACTGACCCCTGACCCCCGACGCCACTGACCCCCGACCCCACTGACCCCCGACCCCCAACGCCACTAACCCCCGACCCCCGACGCCACTGACACCCGACGCCACTGACCCCCGACACCTCTTCGGCCTCCTGTTGGCCGAAAAGGTGCTCTTCGGCCTTCCAGAGGCCGACGGGGTCATAGTTTTGTAAATTATGAGTTAGGTCATATATATATATTCTGATTTTGTTATGAAAAACATCATATTTGTGTTAATTGGGTGGATTTCAATGTGCAGTTGTTTCGTCGCTGCGAGGGTCTGGTGTTCGACGACCTCCCTGTGCGTTGGACGAGCTCCCCTGCTGCGTTCGTGGGTGAGCACAAATGACATCTCCCCCCCCCCCTTAATTTGCTCTATTCCGGTCTTCGTGCCGATGAAACTTGCTAACTATAGGTGTCTTCAAATGAACAGTATGCGTGACCAGTATGCGTATCCCGTTCGAAAGGGCGACATCTATAAATATGCATGTCCTTGCATATTTATAACTGCCATCCTTTCGAATTGTCCAACGTTATCCATGGACAACCCGAGTATGTGTAGATTGTGTTCGTTTCCCCGTATGCTCTGCTCCGGATCCGATGCTGAATTTCGTCAGTGCCTCCCTATTGTTCTCCAGGTACACATCCTCTCTGCTTATTGCCGAGACGTGTATCAGGAGAACGGCGGGGAGGTGCTGTCGAAATTCTACGTCGGATCCGGAGCAGAGCATAGGAAAACGAACCCAATCTACACATACTCGGGTGGGATTAGGACCTACCTTTACCTATTAGCGTGTAGGTTGTATGGACGTAATAAAACTGACAAACTTGATTAACTGATGAATATATATGCTGAATTATATATATATATATATATATATTTCTTGTGTGTCCAGTAGCTAGGCAAGATGAGTGATCGTGCGTGGATGTACACCGGTCACACCAGTCAGAAAGACATGACCAAAGAATGGTTAACAAATACCAAGGGGTTTGTGAGAGCCACATTTGCAAATGGCCAGGAAAAAACATGGTGTCCCTGTCCACGGTGCGACAACTTTAAAAGGCAGACAGAGGGTGAAATGGGTAAACACCTGCAGAAGTGGGGTTTTAAGCTAATTATATGGTGTGGACTTTTCATGGTGAGTCTGCCCAACGTGCCAGAGCTGAGGTGGTTCGTCGTCGCACCGACGAGCATGGTGCTGTGATCGAAGACATGGTGCAAGACTTTGATGATGCTCGATATTCGGACGATGAGATGGAGGAATCTGCAAAGGCATTCTATGAAATGTTGGAGTCTTCAAAACGTCCTCTCCACGAGCACACTGAGCTTTGTCAGCTAGATGCCATCGCGCAAGTAATGGCTCTGAAGGCTCAATTCAACCTGGGCAGAGAATGCTACGACGCGATGATGACAATATTTGGACGCTTTCTACCCAAAGGCCATGTACTGCCTGCAAACCTGTACCAGTCAGACAAAGTCCTCTGTGTACTTAAGATGCCCTATGAGAAGATAGATGCCTGTGAGAATGGATGTGCCTTATTTAGGCTTGAGTATGCGGACTTGAACTATTGTCCCATTTGCAAGTCTTCCAGGTATGTTGTCGTAGACAACGGTATGGGTGAGAAGATTCAAACAAAAATCCCTGTTAACGTTCTTCGCTATATGCCAATCGTACCAAGACTTCAACGTCTTTTCATGGTTGAAGAGATGGCCAGACCGATGACATGGCACAAATTGGGCAAAAGAACCGAACTAGATGCAGATGGGAATCAGATGTTGGTACACACTTCAGACGCTTTTGCGTGGAAGCACTTCGATGCATTACATAAGGATAAAACGGGAGATCCAAGGCATCCTCGGGTCGCCATCAGCACGGATGGGTTCAATGTGTTGTGTATGACGGCAACCCAATACAGTTGTTGGCCTATATTTGTCATTCCACTCAATCTCCCCCCTATAGAGATTATGAAAAGAAAGAACATTTTCCTGACGTTGATAATTCCAGGGCCCAACTGCCAGGGGAAGAATATGAATGTGTACATGCAGCCGCTTAAGGATGAATTGCAAGAAGCTTGGGATAATGGGATCAAGACATACGACGTCGCTACCAAAAAAACTTCAAAATGCATGTGTGGTACATGTACTCGACGCATGACTTGCCGGCGTATGCGCTATTCGTTGGCTGGTGGGTCCATGGAAGGTTCCCGTGCCCCACATGCAAGGCAACTCTTCAGTTCCATTGGCTGCAGGCGGGTCGCAAGTTTTCTTGCTTCGACATGCATAGACAGTTCCTGGATCCTCGCCATAAGTTCAGAAAAGACAAGAAGAATTTCATCAAAGGTAGAGTTGTCAAAAACTCTGCACCACCCGCGTTGACAGGCCAACAGATCCTGGATCAGTTAAACGCTCTCGAGCCTGATCCAAACCATCCAGGGTATTTCAAAGGGTATAATACGGAACACGCCTGGACTCACAAGTCATGCTTATGGGATCTGCCTTACTTCAAAGACCTCCTTTTCCCACACAACATCGACGTGATGCACACTGAAAAGAATATCGCCGAGGCCATTTTTGGTACATTGTTCGGCATAGAGGGGAAGTCAAAGGATAATCCTAAGGCTAGAATCGATCAAGAGGCTCTATGTGATAGACCGTTACAAAACATGCGACAACCGAAAGGAAAGCAGAACTGGACGAAGCCAAAGGCATGGTTCAATCTTGGAAGGCCAGCTATGAGGGAAATGATCTTGTGGGTGAAAATGCAGTTGATGTTCCCCGATGGTTATGCAGCGAATCTAAAGAGGGGAGCGAGTCTTGACAAACTGAAAATATTTGGTCTCAAGAGTCATGATTGGCACATATGGCTTGAGCGGGTAATGCTGGTGATGCTGCGTGGCTTTATCCCTGAGGATGAATGGCTAGTACTGGCAAAGCTGAGTTATTTCTTCCGTTCTCTTTGTGCGAAAGAACTATCGCCTGGCGTGCTAGATGAAATGGAAGAGTTGGCGTCGGAGTTGATCTGCAAGTTAGAGAAGATCTTTCCACCGGGCTTCTTTAATCCAATGCAGCATTTGATTTTGCATCTCCCGACCGAGGCAAGATTGGGGGGCCCGTGCAAAATCGTTGGTGCTTCACAACTGAGAGGATGCAGAAGACGCTTCGAGCAAAATGTAAAAATAAACGTAGAATTGAAGCATCGATGGCCGAGGCATTCATTACTGAGGAGGCGGCAAACTTCGTGACAGCACACTACGAAGCCAAAAATTGTCATTTGCATAATCCGAAGCCTCGGTACAATGATGGTGACCCTAAAAAAAGTCGATCCAACCTCAGCCTATTCAAAGGGAAGCTCGCACCAGCCGGTGCTTCGAAAGCAAAAGCGTTGTATGTCGATGAATGGCGGACCATTTCGTTGTATATCTTCAACAACCTAACAGAAGTGCGGCCGTACATCGAGTAAGTTCTCGATACATTATTGTTTCGCAACTTGTAATTCCTTTGAACTGCTCTTATTCCCGGATATTTGATATAGTCGATACGTCACCAAATTCTCGCATGGAGCGGTCATCCAAAAGGATTCCATCGAAGAGTATGAGCTTCTGGCGAAGCATGGAGACGGCTATCCCGGTTTCATCTCTTGGTTCAAACAAATGGCAATTACCATTAATGGACCATTTCATTTCTTCGTCTAATTTGCGGCTAATGCAACAATCCTTTCGTATTAAACTTGTAGGCTAATTCAGAGTCTATGGACGTTGAGTTGAGACAAGTTGCTAATGGTTTTGACTATAAGGTCCGTTCATTTGACAAATACGACATCAACGGGTATCGCTTTCGTACCTTTGGCAAAGAGTTATCTATGCCCGACCTAAAGACTACAAATTGTTGTGTCTCTGCTATCGGCGAAGGAGGTACCGAGTATTATGGAAGAGTTGAAGCAATTTATGAACTTCTATTCTATGGTGAAAACCCACCGAACGTCGTAGTTTTCAAATGTTATTGGTTCCAGCCGAAGGAGACTAGAAGGACTCATGAACATATAGGGTTAGTCGAAATCAAACAAAGCACCCATTTAGATGTTCCCGATGTCTATATTACGGCTCAACAGGCGACCCAAGTTTTCTATCTACCGTGGGCCTGCCAAACTAATCCAAATCTGAAAGGTTGGGATGTCGTTTATGAAGTGCCGTCACATTTTAGACCACCTCCCCTCAATGAAGAGGATTATGAACCTCACATTAACCCAGACACATATGAAGGAGAATTCTTCCAAGAAACACGTATTTCCAAAAAACGTTTCAAGAACCGCTCTACTTCACCCCGAAACATTGAAGTAGACAGCGACAGTGAATCCGACTTAACCCCTGAGCCGGAACAGGAAGAGCCGAAACAAGAAGAGGTTACTGCTGTGGATGACCTGTCAATGCTTGACCGATTACATAAAGGAGGCCTTCCACACGTTGTTCCCGATAGTGATGATGATCATGCATTTATTGATGATAGTGATGATGATGATGCATTTATTGATCCCGAAGAATATATAGACAATCAAGATTATTATTAATTCATGTCAGGTAATCAACTTTTATTCTATACATATATATATTTTTAGTTCATGCTAGGTATATGATGATACACTTAAATTATATACATTTTATTATTCATGTCGGTATTCAATTTTATGTTGTACTAATTTCGTTTACTATTTGTCATGGCAATTGTTGAAAGATGGTGGGAAAGGGTCGAGAGCACTCCGCGGCTCCTTCTTCGTCGGAGGGTGGTGGGATGGGTACTTCCATTCTTGCCGAGTCTCTCCGGAGAGCGTCGCTCTCTAGCCTGCATACACCGGTGCCCGCTTCTTCGTCGACCCCCGTGAGAGGAGGTCGGGGGAAGAAGAGAGGTAGTAGAGGTACACGTGCGAGAGGAGGCCACGGGAAAGGTAGGGTGGCTGCTACGCCTTCCTCGCCGCCACCCCCAGCTGATTCACCCGAGCACAGGACTGCTAGGGTGGACCCGTCTGAGGAGGAGGCTACGCGGACTCCGGTCCACGAGCCTCGGGTCGACGAGCCTTCGACCTACGAGACTCCTGTCCCAGTGGCTTCGTCCCACGAGACTCCGGAGCAGAGGAGGGATGAGGCCACGTCCCAGCAGACCCGATGGGATACCTGGCCGGAGGAGCCTAGTGGCCATGCTGATGGTGGCGGGGATCGTTTTTCTGATAGCGATGAGGAGGTGGTTGAGGGGGCCACCGTCTACCAGCGCGGTAGTACACGGCTCCCGCCCGTGCCGGCGACCCGCGAGCAGAGGTGGTCGATTAAGCCTGATGGGGACAAGTAAGTGCATGTACTCTTTTTTAACCTTTTGCCTTCACGTTTTTTCAAATATCTAATGTGTTGGCTTTGTCATACTGCAGGGGTTGGGATCACCCCAAGGATGCCCGCAGGCCCAATAGCGTCCTTGGTGTCCTTATCAGGCAAAACTTCCCGGGGTTTGTCACGTTGCCCGGTGAGGGTCAGGTTCGAGAGTTAGGAATGACCTGGGAGCACTACTTGGCTGCACCGGCCCCGCCGGAGGAGAGGATCGACGGTGTTTTGTGCCACACGAGGGTGGACATGGTGATCAGACAGTTTTGGGTAACTTCTCCTTTACACAATTAA
Source organism: Elymus sibiricus (assembly GCA_039707655.1). Classification (NCBI taxonomy): domain Eukaryota; kingdom Viridiplantae; phylum Streptophyta; class Magnoliopsida; order Poales; family Poaceae; genus Elymus; species Elymus sibiricus. Next base: position 360,150,780 of record CM077669.1, read on the forward strand.
AAATCAACAATAGCTAGTTATTGTACTAATAAGTGTTGTCTCGTTTGATTGCAGACCTTCTACAGGTGTCAGGAGGGATACGAGAAGGCCGCGACAAAGGTTATCGATAACCAATGCAGGCGCCTACTGCAAAACTTACGACACGAGGCTCAGGTGCAGGCTGTTCGAGACTACTACGCCTCGCGGCGTATTAGGAAGGAGAAGTCGACGTGCCGCGGAAAGAAGATGGAGAAAGAGCATTACATGAAGGTAATTACGTATTCTTAAGGCCTTGTACTTAGTTTCCTTCATTTGATTCGTACGCGTAGCGCTCAAATATCTCTTTATTAACTAAGGTGCCCCCGAGATGGTGTGCGGATAAGATGGATTGTTGGGAGGCGTTGGTGGATGGGTGGTGCTCAGAACAATGGCTAGCCGTCCACAACAATGCCAAGGACCGGCGTGCCAAAATGGTTGGTGTGCCACACCATCAAGGGAGCGCCAACTTAAATCAGTTTGGTCTGAACTGGGTATGTGGTTTGCTTCATGATTCATGCAATTCATTCTTGATTCTAGCTTGAGCCCTTTACTAATACTTTGTTCCTCTCTCTCTCTTTTAGGCGCATCTCAACAACACGTAAGTGCCACAGATGTACGACCTCTATGCGATGGCCCATACTGCCTCGTACAAGAAGGTCAAGGCATTCTCTGAGTCTGACCTCGATCATCCCGAGAATTTCACCAACATCTCCTCCCACAACAAGCTCGTGAAGTACAGAGATGTGGGGAAGGCGTTGAACGGGGAGGACTTTAACCCGATCCAGCATCCTATTGATCCAGAGCTGGTGATGATAGCTGGCGGCGGGAGGCCCCATGGCTCGATGGCCATTGGAGATGGCGTTATACGTTGTCCTAGCACTCTCTCGCAGATCAAGGCGCGCCAAACGAGCTCCTGTCCTGAGATAAGGCCTCGTCCACGGCCAGTCGAGCTCGCCATCGAGGTTAGTTATACGGACTCAGATATCTTTCCTCATTACGTTGTGTGTGTGAACACAGATGATTACAATGCTAACGAGGAGTTGTGTTGCAGGCTGCTATTCAGAAAGAGAGAGAGGCAACACAGAGGCTTATGGCGGCGAAGGAGAAGGACATGGAGGAGAGGGCGGCTAGGTTGTTGGAGGAGGAGAGGGCACAGAACGATGCGTCTCACCGGGCCATCTACGAGCTCTTGGTGGTAAGTTTCTTCTTCATATTTGTCAAATCTTGCATTTAATGTTCGTTTCATTAATAACTAATATCATTGACTTGTGAAAACCAAATGTGCAGTCTATGTGCGAGAAGACCGGCCAGATCCCTCCGTCGATGCCAGTCATTACCACGGCTGGAACGGTGAGTTTCATTTGAATGCAATGATCTTTTCAGTGTCATCATGTTAACGAGACATTGCAAATCATCTTTGGTGTAGAATATCTCCCGAAACGCATCGCACGACCCTTCTCCAGGTGAAACCGGCCCGAGCAACCCCGGTGCTTCACCTCCGTGATGACGAGGACGGTAAGCCCTAATATGCCACTTACTTGGCTCATTTTCTCAAAGAAAGACAAACTTAGCACTTAGACAAAATTACGTACTTTCGGTCTGTCGGAGTTCCTTGTGAGAGTTTCATGTCTCTTCTTGATGGAGGAATCTCGACTGTTGTCGCGGGGGTCGTTTCTTCTTCTCCTTCTCTCGATATATACCTTGGTATATTGCGGGAGAGGAGAAGGGGAAACGACCATCACCAATGGTCGAAATATTAGTGTTAGGTAGTGTCCACCAACATACACCACCATATAAGTGTGAGTGAGTGCGCACCATACACACCATGAGGCATGAGAGTTTTTCTAAGGAAAACCTCGAAAGACCGAAAGTGAAGCTGAACATATGGCATAATAACCTTGGTTAGCTCATAAATGTCATATTTTACCTAAGTTAGCTTTGTTTCCTCTAAAATGACATAGTAAGCTTACTTACCTCCAAAATGACCTATTTTACCTAAGTTAGCTCTAAAATGACCTATACTTAGCTTTGCTTCCTACAAAATGAGATAATAAGCTCACTTAGTTCTAGAATTACCTATACTTAGCTTTGTTTCCTCCACAATGACATAATAAGCTTAGTTAACTCAAAAATGACATAATAGACTTGGTAACCTCATAAATGCCATATACTTAGCTTATTTTCTTGCAAAATGACACAATAAGCTTAGTTAGGTCAAAAATAGGGTAATTACCTAGGTTAGCTCTAAAATGACACAAATAAGCAATAAGAAGAAGAAAAACAAGAGGAGAAAGAGAAAGAGAAGAAAAACGCTTCTTCATCTTCTTCCTCTTCTTCTTCTTCTTCTTCTAGTCTTCTTCATCTAACTTACTTATTTCCCATTTTGCAGATTAGATTCACTTCACGGAAGCTTGCATTGATGGAGTGCTTGTGGTTGATGGAGTGCTTGTGTTACTTGTTTTTTTGATTTTGTATCGATGAACAATGTGAAACTTGCTACATATGGATGAAACTATGTATGTGTGGATGAAACTATTGTAATATGGTGAACAATGTGACATTTGATACTTTTGATTTGGTATGTTTGTTGGATGATCGTCAGTATGGCAAGAATATGGTTTCTGTGAAATATATGTATATATATATATATATCATATTTTGCCTGTGAAAATTGTTGGATATAACAAAAAATAGAAAAAACAGGGGCAATACTGCCTCTTTGCCATCTGCCACAGACGGCAAAGGCGGCATGTGGCAGTCCCCTGTACAACCTGGGAGCAGCAGGCCTGGGGCCATTTGGTCTCTTTGCCGTCCGGGGGCAGACGGCAAAGGGCCGTGTGGCGTGGCCGTCCGAGGGCGGACGGCAAAGGGACGTGCGGCATGGCCGTCCGGGGGCAGACGGCAAAGGGACGTAGCTCTTTTGCCGTCAGTGGCAGACGGCGAAGGCTACCGTTAGCCACTAACGGGGCTAACTCCAGTGATAGGCCGTCCAGCCGCTTTGCCGTCTGCAGGCTGCCGACAAAAAGTCTTTGCCGTCCGCTGAGCCGAGGCAGACGGCAAAGCACCCCTTTGCCGGAGTTCACAGTGCCAAAATTTTGGCCGTCTGCTGGCGGATGGCAAAGGCTTTGCCGTCAGTGGACCTACCCTTTGCCGTCCGCCATGGCGGACGACAAAGCACCTGATTCCAGTAGTGATGTATCTATCAGACGTTACCTCAATGCTCAATCATGATATTTAGTTCAATGCATATATCAACTTTGACCTGCACATCCACATTTGGGCTAAAATAAAATGTTGCACTTTGCTTTACTAACTAGTTGACTATAATTTGCACAATATTGATCAAGTCCTTGTCTCAATGAGGTTACATTAATCAAATCAGCTTTCATAAGGATTAAGGAGTCATCAACGAATAACAGATGTGAAACTGATGGTGCATTTATGCATACTATTACCCCCTCGATGACACGAACCTCCTCTGCATGAGCCAATAAACTTGATAATCCTTTAGCACACAACAAGAATAAATATGTTGAAAAAAGTGTTGGCTTGTCGCCAATCGTCGCTCGCTATTTTATCTTTGGCCCTGAACTCGATCAACCAGAGGACCTAGATGCCCTAAGGTTGTAGTCGTTTCTCTTTCTGATCTAATCGATCGCGATTTTGCTGCTCGACGACTTAGGGAATTGCTTCGGGCGACCGCACAGATCGACAACAGCCGACAGACCTCACAACATTTGTCAGGCAGCGGCGCTGTCCTAGGCAGCTGACACCGCTGAGCAGAAGCAGTTGACGACCGAGCACCAGGGCATCACCGATCAGTTTATCACGTCATCACCATTGAATATATTTTCTAGTGCTTCATGACCCCACAATAGCAGGGCATCACTGATCACTTAATATAGGTTAGTTTTTCTTGGATAATTATATCAATGTGTATACAATTTTATTTTGGTAAACATTGTATTAAATAATCACATTTTCTCACATTTAATGTTGGAAAACACTATGTTGGATATTGTTATTTTCATTTTTTGTGTACATATGAATCAATTTTATTATACATGTGCTCTTTTAGCAACAATATTTTATATTTTCAGAATACTATGCAAAATAACTCATATTCAAAGTTATATGATTAAGCGAGTGTATGCTTTGACCATATTAGTTCTTTAGCTATAATTTTTTTATATTGCACCGAGGCCCCGAATTTTTGGAGACGGCCCTGATGCTCTTATTGCAAGTTTACCAGTTCCAAGTTTCCTATTTGAAAAGAAAAATTGGGGGATTTTCAATCATTTGATTTTTCTAAATACATAGTTTTTTAAATTACTAGTATTATAATTTCAATACATTCTCTACAGATTAGTACCTTCTTACTGCTCCGTCCGTTTCATAATATAGTGCATACATATTTCCTGAAGAGCCCAAACAAACAAACTTTGTCTTAGTTCACAGAGAAAACTATTTACAATTCCAAACATATACAACATGAAAATATAATGGATGATGTATCCAACGATATGCATTTGATATTTTAAATATTTTTATCTATAGAGATGATCAAACTTTGCAATGTTTGATTTTTGAAAAAAAATATACGCACTATGTTATGAAATGGAGAAACAATTATATAAATTTAATGCAAGTGCAAAGAAACAATGAATTAACTTTAATCAATCACTTCGCCATCCAGTCGAACCCATATCCAAGCGCGACCCACACATACGGCCTGCCTTATCAGGCTTGTCCATCCCAAAAACCAACGGCCAAGATTCCTCGAGGCCCTCCGCCCTCCCACCCCCACCAAGCCTCTCCACCGCGCCGCATCGGCGACTCGATCCAACGCCACCACCTTGCCTTGCCGCAAAACCCCACCGCGCCCGCCCCTTTCTATATATACGCCATTCCACCGGCTTCGCCCCCAAGCCGAAGGCAGCCTCACAAGCGACACGCCGTCCTCAAGGCCGCGGGCGCCGCGCGAACCCTAGCCGCCACTCCGATCGCCCGCACCGGTAAGGCCCCGCCACCGCCGATTCGGATCGGCTCCGATGCCTCGATCCGTGCGCTCCGATCGCCATTTCTGGGGTTTTAGGGTGCGGGTTTTGGCGTCTGATTTGGTTTTATGCTGCGCGATGCAGGGGGGTGCGCTATATGCTTCCGACGAAGAGAGCGGACGGCGCCGAGGACAGCGGCGACGCGGCGGCGAAGAAGGCACGGGTAGGGGAATCGACGGCGGAGGCGGGGTCGGAGGCCATGGTTGCCGGGGAGCCGGTCGGCGGGGCCAGCAACGGGAACGGGGTGGCGGAGATCGATGAGGACCTTCACAGCAGGCAGCTCGCCGTGTACGGGAGGGAGACGATGCGGCTGCTCTTTGCGTCCAACGTGCTCGTCTCGGGCGTAAACGGGCTTGGGGCTGAGACCGGTGCGTGCCTCCTTCAATATGTGATTTAGTGCTTTATTTACTACATTGATATCTAACGTTGGCGCTGGCGGCGTTACTGTTGCGTTCTGTTTTGCTGCTCTTAAATATTTGTTGGTATTTTGGAATCTGTGATTACTTGCTTAGTTGCTGGATTGAGAAACATGGATCTGTGATTACTTCGATTTACCCCATATATGTGCAGACAGGGCTGAGTTGCTGGATAGAGAAATACATTTTGTATAGTTATCTGATGTCTTATATTTGTTCAAACAGAGTGAAGTAATTACTGGCATATGCTGCTATGATCACCAGATTGTTTGCTGCATCCTGAGTTTGTAGTGTTGCATAGAGAAATGCAAATCAAACATGGCCCTTTTCTGCTTGTTATGCAGATTTACTTATGTTTTTCTGCCTAGAATTGCCAAGGCATGTCTTTATATTGTAATACACAAGGCTGGCTACTTCTATCACTACGTGTTGTTGATTGTTTTGTGATCCTACTTCGTGTTTACATTGGTAGCTTTTGTAATTGCCACTAGAAATAGGCGAGAAAATGGTACAGACAGTTGATAGAATTACTGGTTTTGCAAACTGTGATAAGTCCTTTACTGCTTGTTGCCTTAGTAAAACTGTTTAATGTAATAGTCTATGGAGCTGCAGTTACTAGTTCTGACTTATCAGACTGACTGACGTTATGGAAATCACATTTGGGTGTTAGAATGATCTTAGCCCGACATGTTTTTTTTTCTGGCACTTTAGGCATGGATCTCTTGCAAGTCCTTTTAGAGGGGAGTGAGCACCCAGCGATTCTGAGCAATAAAACCTGAGATGTCCGAGGGGCACATGCTGCATGTAGCAACCAGGCTATGCTATGCAGCACTGACAACAGGACACAAAACAATCTGAGTATCTGAGTACCCTGGTTTGATAGGCGGTAGTTGCACAAGCAGATGAGCCTCCTGGAAAAGGAAACGCACAAGCAGATAAGCCTCCTGGAAAAGGAAAATGTAGTTATTATACTGAGTTGGTAAAATTAGCGGATTGTAATTCTTTCCTTTTTTGCTCCTGCTCAGCCCAGGAACACGAGATATGTAGCTAGCATTTTCATGTCTAATTGGGCAAGTAATATGGTTATAAGTTAGCAATTATTTTCGTTTCTTCTCCTGCTCAGCCCAGGAACCTGAGTTACTTAGCTAGCATTTTCATGTCTCATTGGGCAAATTAATATGGTCATTAGCGGATTGTAATTCTTTCCTTTTTTGCTCCTGCTCAGCCCAGGAACACGAGATATGTAGCTAGCATTTTCATGTCTAATTGGGCAAGTAATATGGTTATAAGTTAGCAATTATTTTCGTTTCTTCTCCTGCTCAGCCCAGGAACCTGAGTTACTTAGCTAGCATTTTCATGTCTCATTGGGCAAATTAATATGGTCATTAATGAGCAATTATTTTCCTTTTTCATGTTTGTCCGTGCACACATCCTAATGCATGGTTTGCTTATTGATATTTGTATGGTATTATCATACTCCTATGTGTGTGGATTACATGTTTTTGTAACTGACATATTTCTTCCATACAGCAAAGAATCTTGCTCTGGCGGGTGTTAAATCTGTCACCCTACATGATGTAGAAAATGTGGATATGTGGGACTTATCTGGCAATTTCTTTCTATCTGAGGATGATATTGGGAAGAACAGGGCTGCTGCTTGTGTTGAAAAGCTGCAAGAACTTAACAATGCTGTTCTTATATCTGCTTTAACGGAAGAACTGACTACTGAACACCTTTCTAAGTTCCAGGTCTGTTAACTGTATTCTGTGTTAAATTATGTTAGTACCATTCTTGTTCAATAGTAGTGACCATCAAGGTTAATAAAATAACTTTACCTTTTTGAACCGTGGCTGAAATCAAGTGGAATGGTATTGTCTGTTTAAGCTAATTTCTGTTTTGGATGGTAATATGTCAATTCGCGTGGACCTTATCCTGCATTTGATGTCAATATACCGATGAGTAATTGTTCCTCCTAATAGTGCCAAACTATCTTTCATAATACCCAGTAGAACTCCCTTTTTTTTAGCTGAGAACTCATTTGTTTCACTACATGTGTCATAGCTGATATATGGATTATCTATATATGCAGTGTACTTGATCTTGTCAAGTGACCTGCATGTCAGGTGTCCAGTTAGTAAGCTTGTGTGACTGAAGCTAATGTGAATAACTAAAGCTACATAGTTGGTCACCATCACACACTAATTAGTTGATAACATTTGCTGAATTTTTTGTCGCGGTGTGTTTGTGTTTTATTATCAAACATGCACTCCTCCCCGCGTATATGCTGATCGTACCTCTTATTTGCAGGCTGTTGTTTTCACCAACTTAAGACTAGACAAGGCGGTTGAATTTAATGATTACTGTCATAGCCACCAGCCTCCAATTCCATTCATCAAAACAGAAGTCTGTGGTCTTTTTGGTAGCGTGTTTTGTGACTTTGGGCCTGAGTTTACTGTTCTTGATGTTGATGGTGAAGATCCCCATACTGGTATAATTGCATCCATCAGCAATGACAATCCAGCAATGATTTCCTGCGTTGATGACGAGCGCCTTGAATTCCAAGATGGCGATCTTGTTGTTTTCACAGAGGTCTGTGGGATGACAGAACTGAATGATGGCAAGCCCAGGAAGATAGTAGATGCAAGGCCATTTTCATTTTGCATCGAGGAGGATACACGTAACTTTGGCATTTACGCAAAAGGTGGGATTGTTACACAGGTGAAAGAACCAATGATCTTAGAGTTCAAGAGTCTGAGAGAATGTATAAAAGAACCAGGGAATTTCCTTTTGAGTGATTTTTCAAAATACCAGCGTCCTCCGCTGCTTCACTTCGCATTTCTAGCCTTGGATAAGTTCAGAGAAAGGTTTGGGCGCTTCCCTGTTGCTGGTTGTGACCAGGATGCTCGAAAATTTGTGGAGTTTACTGCTTCTATTAATGAGGCCGCAATTGATTACAAGATGGATGAACTTGATGAGAAGCTGCTGCAACATTTTGCAAGTGGTTCTAGAGCTGTTCTGAACCCAATGGCTGCAATGTTTGGTGGTATTGTTGGTCAAGAAGTTGTGAAGGCTTGTTCTGGGAAATTTCATCCTCAGTACCAGGTCTGTGTCATGAACTGTCAAATATTTACGTTTATGATAATAATATGTTGGTTTTTGTCTGATTTTCTTTTCCATTTTTGCCAGTTCTTCTATTTTGACTCGTTGGAATCTCTGCCAACCTATGCATTGGACCCTAAAGACTTGAAGCCAGTCAATAGCCGCTACGATGCTCAGATTTCTGTTTTTGGTTCTAAGCTTCAGAAAAAGATGCGAGACTCCAATATTTTTGTTGTGGGATCTGGTGCTCTTGGATGTGAATTCTTGAAGAACTTTGCTTTAATGGGGGTTTCTTGTGGCCGTAAAGGGAAGCTAACTATAACAGATGATGATGTCATTGAGAAAAGCAACTTGAGCCGGCAATTCCTGTTTCGTGATTGGAACATTGGACAAGCAAAATCTACAGTAGCTGCTACAGCTGCTAGTGCCATCAACTCCAGCCTCCATATTGATGCTCTTCAGAATCGTGCCTGTCCAGAGACTGAACATGTTTTCAATGATGCATTCTGGGAGGGCCTTGATGCTGTCATCAATGCACTTGATAATGTCAATGCTAGGATGTACATGGATATGCGATGCTTGTACTTCCAGAAACCACTCTTGGAATCTGGAACGCTGGGTCCGAAATGTAATACACAGATGGTGATTCCTCACCTTACTGAAAACTATGGAGCTTCACGAGATCCTCCTGAGAAACAGGCACCAATGTGCACAGTTCATTCTTTTCCGCACAATATTGACCATTGTCTAACATGGGCTCGCTCAGAGTTTGAGGGTCTGCTAGAGAAAACCCCTAATGAAGTGAACTCATTTATGTCTAATCCTGCTGAATATGCTGCTGCTATGAGAAAGGCAGGTGATGCTCAAGCCAGGGAATTGTTGGAGCGTGTACGTGAATGCCTTGACAAGGAACGATGTGATAAATTTGAAGACTGCATAGCCTGGGCAAGACTGAAGTACGATATATCTCTTCTACATGCCTCTTTTGAATTCAACGATCTGTTATTGGCTTTCTTCCACTTCCTTTTCGTCTTAGCTATTTGAAGTTAAAATGGTTTCATTTTGATAATATTGCCAACAAATAGAACAGTATTTTTTGTGCTCCAGATGCCATGTAATAACATCTGGTTTCTTTTGCCAGGTTTGAAGATTACTTCTCTAATCGTGTGAAGCAGCTAACATTCACATTTCCTGAAGATGCTGCCACTAGCACTGGTGCTCCTTTCTGGTCTGCCCCTAAGCGTTTCCCTCGCCCGGTGCAATTCTCAGCTGTTGATTCATCTCACATTCAGTTTATACTGGCTGCTTCCATATTGAGAGCCGTGTCTTTCGGGATCCCCATACCGGACTGGGCGAAGAACATGGGTAATCTGGCTGATGTAGTAACCAAGGTTGCAGTGCCTGAATTTGAGCCAAAGAGTGGGGTTAAGATTGAAACAGATGAGAAGGCTACTAACCTCTCCAGTGCCTCAGTTGACGATGCTGCTGTTATCGAAGACCTTTTAACCAAGGTGGAAGCATGTGCCAAGAAACTACCTTCAGGATTCCAAATGAAGCCTATTCAGTTTGAGAAGGTTGGCCTCTTTTTAACTACTTCTGATGTGTTAGAATAAGACCCTTTTTCCCCCTTGCCCTGGCTGTTTAAGAACATCCTTACTTGTTTCACACAAGAAAGCAAACATACATCACTAATGCATAGGTGCATATTTGGTAAGCAAAAACATCAACACGGATTATGTGATTCAGTCACATTTCTTTCTGTTATGCATTGAGTTATACTCCCTCCGTTTCTAAATACAAGTCTTTTTAGAGATTTCAATACGGACTACATACGGGTGTATAATAGACATATTTTAGAGTGTAGATTCACTCATTTTGCTCCATATGTAGTCTGTAGTGGAATCTCTAAAAAGGGAACGGAGGGAGTAGAACTTAGTTGCTAGTATCCGTTTTCTCCCTTGTTGCTAGTAGTAATCTATTCTCCACTTCTGCCCAGATACATTGAGGATAAGTAACTCCACAGTTCTTTGAGAACAAGTGTTTTTTGTATGCACCTCTCCACTTATCATTCCAAGTTGGTCTATATTCTTTTGTGTGCGCTTCTGTTTTATGTGCTGGTACTGTAAAGATGTTTTCAAAACTGTGATCGCCCGTGTCAAATAGCTGTTGTTGACTATATTCTTAATAACTTGTCTCCTTGTTTTCGTATGAGGCACGAGGCATGAGGCATGCAATTATAACTTATGGGCATTTGTCTAATTTCAGTTCTCAAAATATCTTCTGACGCACCACTGTAAAAGGACAGAAATAATCAAATATTTATGGCCTATGCTCTTTCTTCACTAGTTCTAGTTACCCACAACATCTTTCTTTTGCAGGATGATGATACAAATTTCCACATGGACTTGATTGCTGGTCTTGCTAATATGCGTGCGAGAAACTATGGTATTCAAGAAGTTGACAAGCTGAAGGCGAAGTTCATTGCAGGAAGAATCATTCCAGCTATTGCAACTACGACAGCCATGGCCACAGGCCTTGTGTGCCTTGAGCTTTACAAGGTTCTTGCAGGTGACCACCCAGTTGAAGACTACCGCAATACGTTTGCCAACCTGGCACTACCAATGTTCTCCATGGCTGAACCTGTTCCGCCCAAGGAGATGAAGCATGAAGACATGAGATGGACAGTGTGGGACCGATGGTCTATCAAGGGCAACATTACTGTTGCAGAACTCCTGAAGTGGTTAAGCGACAAGGGCCTGACTGCTTACAGCGTCTCCTGTGGCACATCCTTGCTGTACAACACCATGTTCCCGAGGCACAAGGATCGACTGAAGAGGAAGATGGTGGATGTTGCCCGGGAGGTGGCCAAGGTAGATGTTCCAGCATACAGGAAGCATTTTGATGTTGTTGTGGCTTGCGAGGATGACGACGGGAACGACATCGATATTCCTCTTATCTCCATTTACTTCCGATAGGCAGGCGCTGTCACTCTATTGTGAGGATGGATGACGACTGTGCAAAGAATTCCTGTGGAGAGATGTTTGAAACATTCCTAAACTCTTCTTTGACGGTTTGGTTTTATGCATTGGTAGCCTAGTGATCGCTGATGGTGTTAGCGTCCATCTCTCTAGCGTTTTGTGTGGGTCCTTCCGCTCTGTTGTTGCATGCCAACTATTTGCAGGTGTGCGATGCTGTCTGATGTTTTGATGAATGCCGTAGCCTGTTGTCCACAGGGTAGCATTTGATTGATAGTATTTTGGGATTGCTTGATGATATTTTGGGACTGCTTGATGATTTGTTCATTCGGTCATAACAATTGTCTTTTCCCTTATACCTCACTGCAATCATCACTTTCTCGTGACATGGTTGAACTTGCTAGTTTCCATGATGTATTCTTCCTCGCAACTCTTTATCCCTGGAGTTAAGCTATGATATACTTTTGTTGTGCGTAGAATTAAGCTAAACTGCAAGTTTTGCTTTTTTTTTCCAACTGGGTTAATCCCCTTTCCATTACAACAACAACAACAAACTTTAGTTCCAAACAAGTTAGGGTAGACTAGAGGTGAAACCCCTAAAATGTCATGACCAATTCATGATTCTGGCTAATGGATAGAAAGCTTCCATGCATCTCTGTTCATGGCTAATTCTTTGGTGATATTCTAGTATTTTAGATCTCTCTTTACGGATGCCTCCCATGTGAAGTTTGATCTATCCCGACCTATTTTGACATTATCAGCATGCTTAGCTGTCCGCTATGCACTAGAGATTCTGGAGGCCTATGCTGAATATGTCCAAACCATTTCAGATGATGTTGGACAAGCTTCTTTTTAATCGGCGCTACCCCAACTCCATCTCATATATCATCATTTCGGACTCGGTTCTTTCTTGTGTGGCCACTATTCGCATCTTCGTCACACCTAATTGTTGCACATGCCGTCTTTTAGTCGGCAAACACTCGACGTCATACAACATTTCAGGTCGAACAACTGTCCTATAGAATTTGACTTTTAGCTTCCGTGGCCCTCTCTTGTCACATTCCAGAAGCTTGGCGCCACTTCATCCATCCGACTTTAATTCAATGGTTCACATCTTCATCGATATCCCCATCTTCTTTAACATTGACCCTAAATATCAAAAGGTGTCCTTCTAAGGCACCGCCTGTCCATCAAGACTAACCTCGTCCTCGTGCCTAGTAGTACTGAAACCACACCTCATGTACTAGGTTTTAGTATAGAAGTCTGAAAACTTTCGATTTCAAGGTTTGTCGCCATAAACTTTCTATTAACCCCTCGTCCGACTATCATCGACTAGCACCACATCATCCGCAAAGAGCATACACCATGAGATTTCTACTTGTATATCCCTTGTGACCTCATTCATCACCAAAGCAAAAAGATAAAGGCATAAAGCTGACCCCGATTGCAGTCCTATTTTAATCGGGAAGCCATCACTTGTTCGAACACTTGTCACAACATTATCGTACATGTCCTTGATGAGGGTAATATACTTTGTTGGGACTTTGTGTTTCTCCAAGGCCCATCACATAACATTCCGCGGTATCTTATCATAGACCTTCTCCAAGTCAATGAACACCATATGCATGTCCTTCTTTTGCTCCCTGTATCTCTCCATAAGTTGTCGTACCAAGAAAATGGCTTCCATGGCCGACCTCTGAGGCATGAAACCAAACTGACTTTTGGTCACGCTTATCATTCTTCTTAAGTTGTGCTCAATGACTCTCTCCCATAGTATCATTGTATGGCTCATCAGCTTAATTTCACGGTAATTAGTAGAACTTTAAACACCCCTTTGTTCTTGAAGATTGGTACTAATATACTCCGTCTTCATTCTTCTGGCATCTTGTTTGCCCAAAAAATGAGGTTGAAAATCTTGGTTAGCGATACTATCGCTATGTCCCCGAGGCCTCTCCACACCTCAATGGGGATACAATCAAGACCCATCGCCTTGCCTCCTTCCATACTTTTTAAAACCTCCTTGACCTCAAACTCCTGGATTCGTCGCACAAAACGCCTGCTAGTATCATCAAAGGAGTTGTCTAGTTCAACAGTATAGCTCTCATTCTCCCCATTGAACAACTTGTCGAAGTACTCCCGCCATCTATTCTTAATCTCCTCGTCCTTCACCAGGAGCCGGTATGTTCCGTCCTTGATGCATTTGACTTGGTCAACATCCCTCGTCTTCCTCTCTCTGATCTTGGCCATCTTATAGATGTCCCTTTCTCCTTCCTTCATGTCTAACCTCCGGTAGAGGTCCTCATACGTCTGACGCCTTGCTTCACTCACAACTCGCTTTGTAGCCTTCTTTGCCATCTTGTACTTCTCTATGTTCTCCGCACACCTATCTAGGTATAAACGTCTAAAACAATATTTCTTCTACTTAATAGCCTTCTGGACATGATCGTTCCACCACCAGGTATCTTTAGCATCGCTTCTACTTCCTCTGGACACTCCAAACTCCTATGAGGCCACCTTACAAATGCAAGTCGCCATCTTCATCCACATATTGTCTGCATCACCTCCTTCCTCCCAAGGTCCCTCTTAATGACCCTCTCCTTGAACGCCTGAGCTACCTCCACCTTGAGATTCCATCACTTTGTTCTAGCGACTTTGCAATGTTTGTCCCGGTGGACACGGATCCGAAAGCGGAAGTCAGCAACCACAAGCTTATGCTGAGGGACACCACTCTCTCTAGATATCACCTTACAATTTAGGCAAGCACGCGTGTCTTCTCTTCTCGAGAGGATGAAATCAATCTGGCTAGAGTGTTGACCACTACTAAAAGTCACTAGATGTCATTCTGTTTTCTTAAAGAGGGTGTTAGCTATGATCATATCGTAGGCTAGAGCAAAGCTTAATATATTCTTCTCCTTGATTCCTGATGCCATAGCCAAAGCCCCCATGCACCCCTTCAAAACCCGTGTTAGATGTGCCCACGTGGCCATTGAGGTATCCTCCTATGAAGAGCCTCTCGCCAATCGGTACACTCCTAACCATGTCCTCCAGGCCTTCCCAAAACTCCCTCTTGGTGTTCTCAACGTGGCCTACTTGTGGGGAATACGCGTTGATAACATTGAGAACTAAGTCCCCAACTACGAGCTTGACCAGGATAATCCGATCCCCACGTCTCTTGACGTCTACCACTCCGTACTTGAGTCTCTTGTTGATCCAAATGCCTACTCCATTTCTGTTTGCAGCCGTCCCAGTGTACCACAACTTGAAGCCGGTACCCTCCACCTTCTTCGCATTTTGTCCCCTCCATTTGGTTTCCTAGACGCAAAGGATATCAACACCTCCCGTCACCGCTGCATCAACTGGCTCCCGAAGCTTACCTATCAAGGACCCTATGTTCTAGCTACCTAAGCGGATCCTCCTAGAATTGGCTAGCTTCCTTACCCATCGCACTCGTCGAGTCAACTGCGAAGACCCTTGCTCATTTTCCACTACACTCAGGCTTCGATGTAGCGCACCATTAAGGATGCGACGACCCGATCCTTGTGAAATGATCGATATGGTTGACTAGAGGGGGGGGGGGGTGAATAGGCAATTACCAAATTTTAGCTTTTCTTAACAAATTAGGTTTAGCAACAAATAGGTTGTCTAGATACGCAACTAGGTGAGCAACCTATATGATGCTAGCAACAACAAGATACATGCAAGCAAAGGATACAACATTAGTAAAGCTTGCACAAAGTAAAGGTAAGAGATAACCACAAGTGGAGCCGGTGGAGACGAGGATGTGTTACCGAAGTTCTTTCCCTTTGAGGGGAAGTACATCTCCGTTGGAGCGGTGTGGTGGCACAATGCTCCCCAAGATGCCACTAAGGCCACTGTATTCTCCTCACGCCCTCACACAATGCGGGATGCGGCGATTCCACTAGTGGTGCCCTTGAAGGCAGCGACCGAACCTTTACAAACAAGGTTGGGGCAATCTCCAGAACTTAATTGGAGGCTCCCAACACCACCACGAAGCTTCACCACAATGGAATGTGGCTCCGAGGTGACCTCAACTGTCTAGGGTGCTCAAACACCCAAGAGTAACAAGATCCGCAAGGGATTAGTGGGGGGATCAAATTTCTCTTGGTGTAAGTGTAGATCGGGGCCCTCTCACCCAAACCCTAGAAGAGCAACAAGTTTTGTTGGCTAGGGAGAGAGATCAGGCGAAAATGGAGCTTAGAGCAACAATGGAACTTAGGGGAGGACGAGGTCGTCTTCTTGGGGAAGAAGACCCCCTTTATATAGTGGGGGGGGGGGACAAATCCAACCGTTATCCCCTCTCAGCCCGCACACAAGCGGTGCTACCGCTTGGGTGGCTGAGCCAGCCACACAGTGCAATGGCACAAGGCCACAAGGCGGTAGCGCCGCCGGAGCGGTACTACCGCTTGCCCCAGCGGTACTACCGCTAGGGTTGCAGTGCAGTTGCTTGATACGTGTCCAATGTATCTATATTTTTTGATTGTTCCATGCTGTTATATTATCATTCTTGGATGTTTTATAATCATTTTATAGCAACTTTATATCATTTTTTGGGACTAACCTATTGACATAGTGCCCAGTGCCAGTTGCTGTTTTTTGCTTGTTTTTTACTTCGCAGAATATCAGTACCAAACGGAGTCCAATTGCCACGAAACTTTTTGGAATTTTTTTTGGACCAGAAGACAACTTGGGAGCCAAGGAAGCACCTGGGAGGAGGCCCGTGGAGCCCACGATACACCAGGGCGCGCCAGAGGCCCCCGACACGCCCTGATGTATCGTGGGGCCCACAGAGGTCTTTTCCATCGCCTCTCAGCTCTATAAATCCTCAGAAATTCCAGAAACCCTAGAGGAGTCGACAAAACACAATTCCAGCCGCCGCAAGTTCCAGAACCACGAGATCCAATCTAACACCATCACGGATGGGTTCATCATCCTCATTGGTGCCTCTCCGATGATGCGTGAGTAGTCCACCATAGACCTACGGGTCCGTACGTAGTAGCTAGATGGCTTTCTCTCTCTCTCTCTCTTTTGATTCTCAATACAATGGTCTCTTGGAGATCTATTTGATGTAATGACTTTTTGCGGTGTGTTTGTTGGGATCCGATGAAGTTTGAGTTCATGATCAGTTTCTATCCATGAATATTATTTGAGTCTTCTTTGATCTCTTATATGCATGATTATTTATGGCCTCGTATTTCTTCTTCGAATCTTTGGTTTAGTTAGGCCAACTAGATCGATTTTTCTTGCCATGGGAAGAGTTGCTTTGTGATGGGTTCGATCTTGCGGTGTCCCCTCCCAGTGATAGAAGGGGCAGCGAGGCACGCATGTATCATTGCCATTAAGGATAACAAGATGGGGTCTATCCCTACATGAATAGATCTTGTCTACATCATGTCATCGTTCTTATTGCATTACTCCGTTTCTCCATGAACTTAATACACTAGATGCATGCTGGATAGCGGTCGATGTGTGGAGTAATAGTAGTAGATGCAGAATCGTTTTGGTCTATTAATCTTGGACGTGATGCCTATATATTGATCATTGCCTTGGATATCGTCATGATTATTTGATCTTCTATCAATTGCCCAACAGTAATTTGTTTATCCACCATGTGCTATCTTCTTGAGAGAAGCCACTAGTGAAATCTACGGCCCCCGGGTCTGTTCTTTTAACATATTGCTTTCCGATCTATCTTTTTCCGCATTTGCTTTCAGATCTATTATTCCAAAAACCCAAAAATACCTTGCTGCACTTTTTATTTGCCTCTTTTATTTTGTGTTCTTGTGCAATCTATTTATCCAATCTAATACACATCAATCTATCTCTTTACCGTAGAGAGATTGACAACCTCTCTTAAGCGTTGGGTTGCAAGCATTTGTTCTTTGTGTGCAGGTACCGTTTACATAGCGTTGCGTGGTCCTCCTCCTGGTTCGATAACCTTGGTTTCTTAACTGAGGGAAATACTTACCGTAGCTGTGCTGCATCATCCCTTCCTCTTTGGGGAAATACCGACGCAGTCTCAAGCCACGTCAAAGGAATTTCTGGCGCCGTTGCCGGGGAGGAGGTACGAAGGTAGTCTCCCGTCAACTTGCCAATTTCTGGCGCCGGGGAGACATCATCAACATCTATCAGGTTCCTAATCACAAATCTCATCTCCTTGCAATTTACATTATTTGCCATTTGACTCTCATTTTCATCTCCCCCACTTCACAAAAATTTACCGTTTTATTCTCCCTCTCTTTCGTTCACCCTTTATCCCGTTCGATCTTTTGTTTGCTTGTCATCATGAGTGATTTTGGTATGGCAGAAACAGATGATGGCAGGACTCCTAAAATTGGACGTTCTGGCAATTTGGATGCTAAAACTTTTGTTTTGGGGCAAGGGAACGTTATAGGAAAGGAAACTATCCAAGAATTCTTCAATTGTGTTGGAAATTTGACTCTTGATGATGCTCCTATACTTAAAAGAACTAAAACTTATGCGGAAGCTATCTCAGCACTAGTTCTGAAACTCGAAAATAGGTTTATCCGCACCCATCCTACCTTGCAAAGATTGTTTTATGAGCTACCCGTTATAAAGGATCCTAAAGCTAAAAAGTTAGCTACTCTTGTTCTTATGAATGCATTTGATCACATAGTATGAGAAGCTATGGAAATTTTTGATTTTTTTGGTATGAGCCATGAAAAACCGGTAATAGATGAGATCCTTTACAATAGTGACTACATGTTGAGACATCTACTTGGAAATAATCGAATTGTTGATGAGAACCTTAAAAAGGAAATCCCTGTTTTAGATATGATCCAACAAGTTTTCAATGATGTTAATCAACAATATTCTTGGATTGTGGCCGGGAATCAAAGAGGGTACGTGATGGACAACTTGATAGTGCTAAGATTTCTATGGATAATGTGTTTCAAGTTATATTTGCAAAACCTCTTGACAAAAATACATCTATGACAAATAAGAAGAAATATGACAATACTTAAATCTATGCATTATGCCTAGCTAGGGGCGTAAAACGATAGCGCTTGTTGGGAGGCAACCCAATGAATAAAATTTATTTCTACCCATTTTATTTCTGTTCTTGAGTGTTTACACAATTATTCTACTGTTATGATTGTGTTTTTTATGTTTTAATTAGTGTTTGTGCCAAGTAAAACCTTTGGGATCATGTTGGGTGATAGTTGATTTGATCTTGTTGAAAAACAGAAACTTTTACGTCTAGTAGAAGAATTTTTAAAAATCACAGAAGTGACGAAAAATTCTGAAGTTTTTACACGAGATTGATATACAAATTTCTGACGTTTTCCTAATTTTTCATAAGTTTTTGAGTTACAGAAGTATGGTTAAGGTACATATTACTACAGACTGTTCTGTTTTTGACAGATTCTTTTTTCGTTGCATTGTGTGCTTATTTTGATGAATCTATGGTTTGTATTGGAGGGTATAAGCCACGGTAAAGTTAGAATACAGTAGATATAATGCAATAATAAAATATGAATGGGTTTGCAACAGTACTTAGAGTGGTGATTTGCTTTATTATACTAACGGATCTCACGAAGGTTTTGTTGAGTTTTGTGTGATTGAAGTTTTCAAGTTTTGGGTGAGATCACGATGGATGAAGGAATAAGGAGTGAAAAGAGCCTAAGATGGGCATGCTATGGCACCCCCAAGATAATATCCAAGGAGAAACAAGCAACTAAGCTTGGGGATGCCCCGAGTGGCATCCCCTCTTTCTTCTAACGACCATCGGTATTTTACTTGGAGCTATATTTTTATTCGTCACATATCATGAGTTTTTCTTGGAGCGTCTTGTATTATATGAGTCTTTGCTTGATTTTCTTTTTAGTTTGTCACAAGTATCCTTGCTGGACACACCTATTTGAGAGAGCCAAAATTATGCTATGATTTGTTAGAATTGCTCTATATGCTTCACTTAAATTTTTTGAGCTATGGAATTGCTCTAGTGCTTCACTTATATCTTTTTGAGAACGGTGTGCTTTAATTTTTGAAGAAATACTCTCATGCTTCACTTAGATTTATTTGAGAGTTAGTAAATTTTGAAGAAATTCTCTCATGCTTCACTTACATTATTTTGAGAGATGAAATTTTTATGCTCATGTTCTTCACTTAAATTTAGTTGAGCTTGTCAAAAGCAATGGCAATATATGAAACTAGTCCCAAAGTGATAGATATTCCAGAGGGATATAATAAAAACTTTCATGAAGATCATTGGAAAAATTAAACTTGATTCCTTGTAATAGTTTTGAAACATGATGATAGTAATATGTGAGTCATGTTGGTGAGTAATTATGCTTTAGTTAGAATATTGGTGTTAAGGTTTGTGATTCCCTATGCAAGCATGAAAGTCAATAGTTGTGCAATGAAATTACATCCTACTTGTGGTGCATTATTCGGTGTTAGTTATGCTTAATGCCCGTTTATGTGAATTTTTGTTTCTTGGTTGGTTGCTTCTCAATCTATTTGCTAGCCTCCACTTGTACTAAGTAGAAATACTACTTGTGAATCCAAAATCCTTAAACCCAGTTTTGCCATATGAGTCCATCATACCTACCTATATGCGGTATTTCCGTGCCGTCCTAAGCAAATTTGTATGTGCCATCTCTATTTTTCAAAATGAATTTCCTTTTTGTGTGCCCATACCGCTCATGAAGCGGAAGGGGGTGGCCAATATTTTTCCATGCTAGATGTGTTATTCTCAAGATGAGTGTTTATTCACTTGTCATTGCACGAGAGTACGGCGGTAACAGGGATGCCCAGTCCCGAAATGAAAAATAAATTTACTTTATGTTGTGAAATAATAAATTCCTTGGATTTGTTGGTATGGAAGGCAACCGTGGATATGGCTAGCCATGTATTGTGAAAGAATGGTGGAAAAAGGAATAAACTTTATTTTCTGTTTGGGAACCGCCTATGATATATCTAGCATGGAAAGTATTGAGAACTACTCGGTCGTTTTCGTTGACAGGAAAGGCATGCCACCCAAAATATTTTTCTCTCTCAATTTAAGCTTTGAGCTCTGGCACCTCTACAAATCCCTACTTCCCTCTGCAAAGGGCCTATCTATTTACTTTATGCAATTTTTACTTTTGTTTGAGTCTCCATCTTCTCTTATAAAGCACCAACTAGGGGGCACTATGATCATACTTGTGCATTGGGTGTAGCTAATATTCGAGTGTGTTTCATGAATGGATCGATGATTGAGCATGATGGGCTAGGGATAACTTTCTTTAGTGTTGATACTTTGGAAGACATGGTTGCTTGTTGGTATGCTTGAGTAATAAAGTCTTCATGTCAAAACTAGACTATTGCTTTGAACCATCTAAAAGTCCAAATGTCCATGCTACAAAAGAAAAGAATATGTGATGAACATGTTAGGCAACATTCCACATCAAAAATTCTGTTTTTATCATTTACCTACTCGAGGACGAGCAGGAATTAAGCTTGGGGATGCTGATACGTCTCCAACGTATCTATAATTTTTGATTGTTCCATGCTGTTATATTATCATTCTTGGATGTTTTATAATCATTTTATAGCAAATTTATATCATTTTTTGGGACTAACCTATTGACATAGTGCCCAGTGCCAGTTGTTGTTTTTTGCTTGTTTTTTACTTCGCAGAATATCAGTACCAAACGGAGTCCAATTGCCACGAAACGTTTTGGAGATTTTTTGGACTAGAAGACAACTTGGGAGCCAAGGAAGCACCTGGGAGGAGGCCCGTGGAGCCCACGATACGCCAGGGCGCGCCAGAGGCCCCCCAACGCGCCTTGATATATCGTGGGGCCCATGGAGGTCTTTTCCACTGCCTCTCAGCTCTATAAATCCTCAGAAATTCCAGAAACCCTAGAGGAGTTGACGAAACACAATTCCAGCAGCCGCAAGTTTCAGAACCACGAGATCCAATCTAACACCATCACGGAGGGGTTCATCATTCTCATTGGTACCTCTCCGATGATGCGTGAGTAGTCCACCATAGACCTACGGGTCTGTAGGCAGTAGCTAGATGGCTTTCTCTCTCTCTCTCTCTCTCTCTCTCTCTCTCTTCTGATTCTTAATATAATGGTCTCTTGGAGATCTATTTGATGTAATGACTTTTTGTGGTGTGTTTGTTGGGATCCGATGAAGTTTGAGTTCATGATCAGTTTCTATCCATGAATATTATTCGAGTATTCTTTGATCTCTTATATGCATGATTATTTATAGCCTCGTATTTCTTCTTCGAATCTTTGGTTTAGTTAGGCCAACTAGATCGATTTTTCTTGCCATGGGAAGATGTGCTTTGTGATGGGTTCGATCTTGCGGTGTCCTCTCCCAGTGACAGAAGGGGCAGCGAGGCACGCATGTATCGTTGCTATTAAGGATAACAAGATGGGGTCTATCACGACATGAATAGATCTTGTCTACATCATGTCATCGTTCTTATTGCATTACTCCATTTCTCTATGAACTTAATACACTAGATGCATGCTGGATAGCGGACGATGTGTGGAGTAATAGTAGGAGATGCAGAATCGTTTCGGTCTACTAATCTTGGACGTGATGCCTATATATTGATCATTGCCTTGGACATCGTCATGATTATTTGATCTTCTATCAATTGCCCAACAGTAATTTGTTTACCCACCGTGTGCTATCTTCTTGAGAGAAGCCACTAGTGAAATCTACGGCCCCGGGTCTATTCTTTTAACATATTGCTTTCCGATCTATGTTTTTCCGCATTTGCTTTCAGATCTATTATTCCAAAAACCCAAAAATATCTTGCTGCACTTTTTATTTGCCTCTTTTATTTTGTGTTCTTGTGCGATCTATTTATCCAATCTAATACAAATCAATCTATCTTTTTACCGTAGAGAGATTGACAACTTCTCTTAAGCGTCGGGTTGCAAGTATTTGTTCTTTATGTGCAGGTACCGTTTACATAGCGTTGCGTGGTCCTCCTCCTGGTTTGATAACCTTGGTTTCATAACTGAGGGAAATACTTACCGTAGCGGTGCTGCATCATCCCTTCCTCTTTGGGGAAATACCGACGCGGTATCAAGCCACGTCATTGCTCTCAAACACAGAGAGGCTGTAGGGGCGGAGGCAGTTCCGCCTAAGCTGTACTACCGTAGATAAGAGGTAGTACCGCTACCTACTGCCTCTCATGGTTTGCTGAGGGTTCCAGGCCCAGAAAGACGGGCGGTAGTGGCACGGTAGTAACAGGCGGTACTACCGCGCCGTACTACTGGCCAGAAACCGCTCAGACCGACACGAAAATGTCGAGACACCGAAGCCAGCGGTACAGCGCGCGACACTGGTCAATGGAACTACTGCCCATAAGAGGTACTACCGCTGCCCAAAGCGGTACTACCGCTAATAAGAGGTAGTACCGCTTCCCAGAGCGGTACTACCGCCTATAAGGGGTAGTACCGCCGCCTTGCGTGGTACTTCCGCTTGGTTCCTTCCGGACCAGAACAAAGGCAATGTCGGAGCTCCAATGATACGGGAAAGGAACATGGGTGCAAATGAAAGTGTACATGTTGATTCCACCCAAACCTTTCTGATGCGGACCCCCTCTTAATAGTACGGTTCTCCTACGACTCAAATCCACCGAAAATGAAATGCAGGAAAGAAACCGTCTTCACTCTAATCCACCGAGGGGCAAGAATCGTCTTGTGCCATATGATGAAATATCTGAAAGGCTTAATGCACACGATTAGTCCACAAAAGCATTGTCATCAATCACCAAAACCACTAGGGTAGAAATATGCCCTTACAATCTCCCCCTTATTGGTGGATTGATGACAACACGAGATTTGCACAAATAATACCATGAGATAGAAAGCAAACCCCAAGATCTACAAAATATAGACGAGCTCCCCCTAGACGCGTGTGCTATATTTGATATGCTTTTGGAGTGCACAACACACACACTAGGATCAACAGTCCCCCTATATTTTATAGACAGACACTACTTGCATTAAGAGAATATGAGATAAATATAAATGTAAGGAGTGATAAGTGAGCATAAACATAGGGCACAAGATAAGCATAACTCACATACTAAGACATATAAGGATAATTAAAGTGTAGCATATGTCTCACACCATATGACGCGGTCTTTAAGTCTCACAAACATAAACCAAACCAAAGCAAATGATAAAAGAGTTCAAGAGCGAAGAAAAACAAGCAACTAAAACGCACTCATGACTCGGCAAATCTCCTAAACTCTGTCCCCCTTTGGCATCGAGACACCAAAAGGGCAAAGAGGACTAAGATGACCCGAGGTGGTAGCAACTTATGGGACCATCTTCAATACTCTCCAGACTCGGGGCTGTAAGCTGTAGTGCCAGGCTGAGCTACTGTGCCAGGCCGATCAACATATGAATCCCACAGGCACTTGCAAGAGATCCATGTCTCCTCATCTGTGAGCTTGTCCTCTGAGCCACTCGGAATATCCATGCCCAATTGCCTACCAATAGCCTTGTGACGGCTCCTAGCCGCCTTCTCTGTCTCATGCGCTTTGTATTGACCATGGGCCTGCATGCAGAACAACTTCTTCATCTTCTCCTTGAGCTTCTGAGCCCAAGATGGCTCAACACTAGAGGGCACGAAACAGGAAGCAGCGCCACCCTCGGCCACATAGTCATCATCATCCTCGTCATCCTCATCCTCTGGCAGATCCATCTCCGGAGCAGCATGAGTGGACCACTTGTCTTTCTGCCTCAACTGCACTACCTCACGAGAAACCAACTCACCACATTCAAACATGACGCCTGGAAAGGTATTTGACCAGGTGCTCTCAGTCAGATGCATCAAGTAAGGAGCATAAATAGGGCACTTGCGCTCAGAAACTACAAAGAGGAGCTCTGACCACATGACATGTGACACATCCAAAACCTCCACCTCAACTAAGTTCCTCACAAAATGACAATAGAGCAGCATATCCACCAGATAGGAGTGTACCTGATCCAAATTCCCAACACGGGGAAAAAGAGTGTGCCTAAAGATGCGGTGCATAATGTCAAGAAATGGTTCTAGCACATAGGTTGACTTGCTAGTGGTGGTGGAGACCTTCTCAGTGCTGAAGGGCCGGAGCTAGCTCTTGTGAGTGGATGCGGTCTCCTTGTGGGGACGAAATCCAATTGGGTTATGGAGCCCCTTATCCTCATAACCTAGCAGACCCATGAACTCATTCCAAGTAGCAGACAGTAGCTTTCCATTAGTCATCCAGGTCGAAGTCTGGTCCTCATCGGATCCAAGATGGACCGTAGCATAGAACACAACCACAATTTCTGCATCAAAGTCCTTGTTGAACTCCATAAGACTGATAATACCAAGCTTCTCACATAGGCTAAGAGCATCACCAATATTGGGCATTCTTCCGCAGATGATCCATATCAATGGACTTGACATGGGGTACATATAGGTTCTTCTTTTCCTTGAGCACATCATGACAGATAGAAACTTGCTGCCTGGTCTAGAAGGGACAATTGCGAAGAGTTGAATCTTGGGTTTGATCATAGGGGTAGCGACGGCGGGCGATCCAGAACTCTTTGCTGGGCAACTAAGCCATTGATTGAGACTTCTTAGACTTGGTTGCAGTCTTCTTGGTCTTCTGCTTGGGAGGTCCATTGGGGTTGGGATTATTTGTACTGTCCTCCTCGAGGGTGCGATAGCGCTTAGAGCCACCATCACGACTTGGGTTCTTCCTTCGCTCCTGTTGAGCAGAGATGCTACCACCTGGAACCCAAAACATAGAGCGAGGGAAAAGCAGGTGTAAATGATATGCATAAGCCAAAAAGAAAAAAGAATAGTAAATCTGAAGTGGAATCAAAAGAACATGTGCATTTGCCAGCACAAGCGGCAGTACCGCTGACCATAGCGGTAGTACCGCCGGCAAGCGGTAGTACCGCTCAAGAGGAGGTCACCGGGGCAACCACAACCACAGGTCAGATCTGGTACTACCGGTGATGCCAAATGCAAATATTCTCCAATAGAACTTCAAATCTACTCACTAGCCGCCTTCCACATCTTACTCATGCCTTGATTTGACTAAAAATCGGAGAATGCATCTCATATTGCCCTAAAGCCTAGATTCAAGAAATAGAACCGTAGGAGAGAAGAACAAGGGCAATGCCGACATCCATGAAAAGAGCAGAAGGTGGGAATTGAGTCCACCGGACGGAATCACGGAAAAACGGCCAAAAACGGAGGTCCGGCGATGGCCTCCGGTGCACTTGGGTCACGTGGAGAGAGAGAGAGAGCCATGGTGAGGAAAGATATGAATGGCTATGAGGAAGTGGGAATTTCCCCTCCCCGGTGATACTTGTGATCTGCGTTGGGTTTTCCGTGAAGAGGAACGGGTAATTGCAACACAATACGGATAAGTATTTCCTTCAATTAAGAAACCAAGGTTTATCAAACCAATAGGAATACCAATCCACAACCGTCTTCAGCGGATGCACACAAAAGAGCAAACACTTGCACCTAACGCGGCAAGAGGGTTGTCAATCCCCTTGATCTCGTTATTTGCAAGCAAGTGAAGTGTGTAGATAATAGTTGATAATTGTAAATTGCAAAATAAAATAAAAAGTAAATAATGGCAGCAAGGTAATGATAGGTTTTGTAAATATATAAGTGAATAGATCCGGGGGTCATAGTTTTCCCTAGCGGCATCTCTCATGTAGGCAACATACGGTGGGTAAACAAATTACTGTTGGGCAATTGATAGAAAAGCGCATAGTTATGTGATATTCACGGCAATGATCATGTGTATATAGGCATCACGTCCATAAGCAAATAGGCTGAATCCCGCCTGCACTTATTACTATTACTCCACCCATCGATCGCTATCCAGCATGCATCTAGGGTATTAAGTAAAACAGAGTAACGCTTGGAGAACATTGACATGATGTAGACAAAGAGAATTCAATTAATATGAACTAACCCCATCGTTTTATCCTTAGTGGCAACAATACAAAGACGTGTCTTGTCCCCTTCTGTCACTAGGATATAGAGCACCGCCAGATTGAACCCACTACAACACACCCCTCTCACTGAAGAAATATCAATCTAGTTGGCCAAACTATTTCAATAGACCGGGGAGATTTATGAAGCTATAATGATCATGCAAATAAGAATCATAATATTCAGAGGTGACTCAAATACTTTTCATGAATAATCTGAAACATAAACCCACAACTCATCGGATCCCAACAAACACATCGTACAAAAGAATTACATCGGATAGATCAAAGCGGAGATGCGATGATCATTGTATTGAAGATCAAAAGAGAGAGAGAGAGAGAGAGAGAGAGAGAGAGAGAGATAGCCATCTAGGTACTAACTATGGACCCGTAGGTCTGTGGTGAACTACTCACACATCATCATGAGGGCAACAAGGTTGATGAAGAGGCCCTCCGTGATCGATCCCCCCTCTGGCAGGGTGCCGGAACGGAGCTCCAGATGGGATCATGGCGGAACAGAGACTTGCTGCGGCGGAAAAAGTGTTTCGGGATGCCCTCTAGGGTTTTTGGAATATATATGAATTTATAGGCCAGAGAATGGGGGGTAGGAGGTCCACCAGGGAGGGACAAGCCATCAGGGCGCGCCGAGTACCCTGTTGGCTTGTGCCTCTGATACGTCTCCGTCGTATCTACTTTTCCTCACACTTTTGCCCTTGTTTTGGGCTCTAATTTGCATGATTTGAATGGAACTAACCCGGACTGACGCTGTTTTCAGCAGAACTACCATGGTGTTATTTTTTGTGCAGAAATAAAAGTTCTCGGAATTGGACGAAACTTTTTGGAGATTTATTTTAGAATAAAAAAAATACTGGAACCAAGAACCACCGGAGGGGCCCCCCTGGCTGGGCAAGATAAACCAGGGCGCGCCAACCCCCCCAGGCGCGCCCTGGTGCGTTGTGCCCACCTCGGGGTCCCACTGGCCCTAATTTCGACACTATAAATTCCTATTTCCGGAGAAAAAATCAGGGAGAAAGTTTCATCGCGTTTTACGATACGGAGCCGCCGCCACCTCCTATTCTTCATCAAGAGGCCAGATCTGGAGTCCGTTTGGGGCTCCGGAGAGGGGAATCTTCCGTCTTCGTCATCACAAATTCTTCTCCATCGCCAATTCCATGATGCTCCCCACCGGGAGTGAGTAATTCCTTCGTAGGCTTGCTGGTCAGTGAGGAGTTGGATGGGATTCATCATGTAATCGAGTTAGTTTTGTTAGGGCTTGATCCCTAGTATCCATTATGTTCTGAGATTGATGTTGCTATGACTTTGCCATGCTTAATGCTTGTCACTAGGGCCCGAGTGCCATGATTTCAGATCTAAACCGTTTATGTTATCACCATTATATCTATGTTCTTGATCCGATCTTGCCTAGTCATATGCACCTATTACGTGTTATGATCCGTCAACCCCATAGTGACAATATTTGGGATACTTCACGGTGATGACCGTAGTTTGAGGAGTTCATGTATTCACTATGTGTTAATGCTTTGTTCCGGTTCTCTATTAAAAGGAGGCCTTAATATCCCTTAGTTTCCTTATGGACCCCGCTGCCACGGGAGGGTAGGACAAAATATGTCATGCAAGTTCTTTTCAATAAGCACGTATGACTATTTATGGAATACATGCCTACATTACATTTATGAACTGGAGCTAGTTCTGTGTCGCCCTAGGTTATGACTGTTACATGATGGATATCATCCAACGAGTTCACCGATCTAGTACCTACGAGTTTTCCACTTATTGTTCTTGCTAAGTTACTATTGCTACTGCTACTGTTCCAACTGCTACAAAACTATTGCTATCACTGTTACCGTTACTGTTACTGCTGCTACTGCTACTGCTATCAAAACTATCATACTACTGTGCTACTGATCACTCTGCTGCAGATATTTAATCTCCAGGTGTGGTTGAATTGACAACTCAGCTGCTAATACTCACAAATATTCTTTGGCGCCCCTTGTGTCGAATCTATAAATTTGTGTTGAATACTCTACCCTCGAAAACTGTTGCGATCCCCTATACTTGTGGGTTATCAAGACCTTTTTTTGGCGCCGTTGCCGGGGAGCATAGCTATATTTGTTGAGTCACTTGGGATTTATATCAATTGATCACTATGAAGAATCTGAAGGATCCAAAGACCAATATTTTTCCCTCCAAGACAAGGGGAGGTAAGGAACTGCCATCTAGCTCTGCACTTGATTCACCTTCTGTGATGAGTAAGCTTGCAACACCACCACATTCTAGTAATCCTGATATGTCGCAAGTGATTGATGATGCTACCTCTGCTATGAATGATGCTTATGATGATGTTAGTATCATGCTTGATGATAATGTGCCACTAGGAGAATTTCTTGATGAACAAATCACTAGAGCTAAAGAGAATGAAACTACTGAAACTGATGAGATTGCTGAAACTGATGAAGCTTATGAAACTGATGATGACTATGAAACATCTATTAGTCCTAGCTCTCCTAGATTTGAAATGCCTAAGATACCCGAAGGTTATGTTATGGACGAGGAGGTAACTAGAGAAATTCTTTCTTGCAAGGATAGAAACGATCTTAAGAAATTGCTATGCAAGTATAAGGAAAAGACTTTGAATGCTAGAATGAAATGTGATCCTAAGTTTGCTACTTCACCTATCTTTGTTACCGATAAGGATTATGAATTCTCTATCGACCCAGAGTTAATTACTTTGGTTGAATCTGATCCTTTCCATGGCTATGAAACTGAAACTATAGTGGCACACCTTACTAAGCTGAATGATATAGCCACCCTGTTTGCTCATGATGAGAAGATTCGCTACTATTACATTCTCAAGTTATTTTTGTTCTCATTAAAGGGTGATGCTAAGACATGGTACAATACTCTTACTCCTGGTTGTGTGCGTAGTCCCCAGGATATGATCTACTACTTCTTTGAAAAATATTTTCCTGCTCATAAGAAACAAGCTGCCTTACAGGAAATATTTAACTTTGTGCAAATTGAAGAAGATAGTCTCCCACAAGCTTGGGGGAGGCTTCTCCAATTGCTTAATGCTTTGCCTGATCACCCTCTCAAGAAAAATGAAATACTTGATATCTTTTATAATGGACTAACCGATGCTTCTAGGGACTTCCTAGATAGTTGTGCCGGTTGTGTTTTCAGGGAACGAGCTGTTGAACAAGCTGATGAATTATTGAATAACATATTGAAGAATTATGATGATTGGACTCTTCCTGAACCACCACCTAAACACACTCCGAAAAAGAGGGGTATCTTATTTCTCAATCCTGAAGATATGCAAGAGGCAAAGAAATCTATGAAGGAAAAAGGTATTAAAGATGAGGATGTTAAGAATTTGCCACCTATTGAAGAAATACATGGCCTTGACACACCACCACCTCCACAGGTGGTAGAGGTAAATTCTTTATTAAAGTTTGATGAAGGTGATATCCCTTACAATAAACATCCTAGTCAGTGCTTATATGAGTTTGACAACTATATTATGACGCAATATCATTTCAATGCACATGTCCTGAAACAATCGAAATATAATTCTGATATGATTGCTCGCTTGAGTGACTTGCTATTTAGAATCAGTAATGATGTTAGAGGTGTAGGAAAGCATGCCTCTATGGTTCAAACTCAGTTAGAACAAGTTGCTAAGTCTCAAAAGGAATTGCTTGATGAAATGAATAATAATATGAATGATTTTGCTGCTAGAGTAGTAACTAGAGGAGGTAGAATGACCCAAGAACCACTTTATCCTGTGGGTCAGCCTAAAAGAATTGAACAAGACTCTCAGAGAATTAATACCGATGTACCTAGTCCTTCTAGAAAAAAAGAAAAAGAAAAATGATAGGACTTTGTATACCTCTAGTGAACCTGAGATACAAAAACCTCCTGATAATAATGATGTCTCTATTTCCGATGCTGAAACTCAGTCTGGTAATGAACATTCACCTAGTGATAATGAAAATGATAATGATGATGTTCATGAAGATGCTAAACCAAATAATGATAAAGAACCAGATAATGATGTTGAAATAGAGCCTGCTCCTGATCTTGATAACCCACAATCTAAAAATAAACGTTATGATAAAAGAGACTTTGTGGCTAGGAAACATGGTAAAGAAAGAGAGCCCTGGGTTCAGAAACCCATGCCATTTTCACCTAAGCCATCTAAGAAAAAGGATGATGAAGAATGTGAGCGCTTTGCTGAAATGATTAGGCCAGTCTTTTTGCGTACCCGCTTAACTGATATTTTAAAGATGGCCCCCTGTGCAAAGTATATGAAAGACATCATCACTAATAAAAGAAAGATACCTGAAGCTGAAATCTCCACCATGCTTGCTAATTATTCTTTTAAGGATGGAGTACCTAAAAAACTTGGAGATCCGGGAATACCAACTATACCTTGCTCCATTAAAAGAAACTATGTCAAAACTACTTCGTGTGACTTGGGAGCCGATGTTAGTGTTATGCCTTTCTCCTTATATAAGATACTTGATTTGAATAAACTCACACCTACTGCAATATCATTGCAAATGGCTGACAAATCAACTGTCATACCTATCGGTATTTGTGAGGATGTGCCCGTTATTGTTGCAAATGTTACTATCTTAACAGACTTTGTTATTCTTGAGATGCCCGAGGACGACAACATGTCAATTATCCTTGGTAGACCCTTTTTGAATACTGCAGGGTCTATTAT
The DNA here is from genome assembly GCA_039707655.1 of Elymus sibiricus. Classification (NCBI taxonomy): domain Eukaryota; kingdom Viridiplantae; phylum Streptophyta; class Magnoliopsida; order Poales; family Poaceae; genus Elymus; species Elymus sibiricus. The sequence goes on from CM077669.1 coordinate 360,182,088, forward strand.
GGATTGCAATAAAAGCAAAGTCACTTTTCATATCAATGGTAATGAGAATACGGTGCACTTTCCGAAGAAACAATTCCAAGTGAATGGTATAAATGTTATTGAAGAATCTCCGACCATCACTATTGGAAGTTTTCAATTACCTCTACCTACTGCCAAAAAGAAATATGATATACTTATTGTTGGGGACATGCACATCCCCATCGAGGTAACTTAGTGTTTTACGAAAGTTCTTCGGTTTCATGCCAATCGGAAGTGGTTGTTAATAAGACTTGATCAACCTTATTAATGGATCATTTTTGAGAGGTATGAAGTCGAGGAATCTAGTAGGCACAACTCTCTGCTCCCACCTTTTATTTTCTGTTTTAGTTAGTCGAATAAAATAAAATGCCATGATTATCCTGTTTTCTGTTTTCACCATGCAATAAAAAAATGACCCAAAAATAAAAGTTCTCAGAATGTCCTGAAAATTTAATACGATTTTTTTTCCGAATATTTCTGAATTTCTGGTGCAAATAATACCATAGGGGAGTGCACCTGGTGCCCACAAGACACCAGGGCGCGCCAGCACCCCCAGGCGCGCCTTGGTGGGTTGTGGCCCCCACGTGGGCCCCCTCACTTATTCCCTTAGCCCACATCATCCCCTACCCCCAGAAAAAAAACCATAGCCACCATTCCCGTGTTCTTTCTCTCAAACCCACGGATTTCGATCTCTTAGCTTGAAGCTCCATTTCTGAAACTGTTTGGAGGAATTGCTACTTGGTATGTGACTCCCCCATTGCTCCAATTAGTTTTTGATTTAGTGGGTTATTTTTAGAGTAATTAGCTACTCTTGGTGCTGCTGTAGATGAGCTTGCATGTTGAATTCTTAGAGTTCTAAGTAGTTTGAATGCTTAATATGGCCTCTATGCATGCTTAGGAGTAGTTGCTATCAATCTTACAAAGTTTTGTTGACAATTTTTTTTGTGGACTATTTTTTTTCAGAATTAGGAATAAGATGGATTTCTTTAGGAAGTTTTCCTCCAAGACAAGTGCCAAAGGTGTCATTGGGGAATCATCGGATAATGACATTCACACTCCACGAAAGGTGGAGGTGCGGCCGTGTGAATGGCCGCATGATGCCTTCAAGGAGGAGGCTATGTTTCACCAAGAGTTCGCTCAATTCGTTGCAAACGCTGGGCTGACCGAGTTCCTCACAGCTAAGTGTGACCAATATCACATCCTTGCAAATTCCTTTGTGCAAAGTTTTCATTTTCTGAGAAAGAATAATCCTCCTGAGGTGCAGTTTAACCTTTATGCTGAAACTCATAAAATGCCGCTAACTAACTTTTGCGACATATGCTTGATCCCCTCTGATGGGGAATTGAGAGAACCTAGACCAGCGGAGTTTGAGGATTTTCTCCTCACTTTAACAGTGGGTGAAGATAGAGGCGTGTCAAACGCTACTGCTACCAGTTTGCAGTTTCCTTCAGTGCATTACTTTGCTTTGGTCATCGCTAAGTGTTTAACCGCTAGGGAGAAGGTCGGCGCACTCAGTGCCCCTAACTTTGCTATTTTACGCCATGCACTTTATGATGATCACACCTTTAGTACGGGGTCTATTATTGCTCGTCGCTTACACCTTAATAGGACTAAGGGAAAGATACATGGTGGTATTTATGCTACTCTCTTAGCGAGACACTTTGATGTTCAGATTTGCCCACATGATTATCTCTTGTCCCAAGTTTACCTGGATCACAAGTCGTTGCAAGATCACCAATTTCTTGAGGCAACTGATTCTTTCCATAACATTCGCTACAACTTAGTGTTCAACGTTGAAACTCGTGATGTTATTCCGTTACCTGCACCTGCTCTGTTTGATTCTATTGCCAGGAACGGATGCAGGATCATGCCACATGACATTACAGCCTACCGGAACAACCTAGCAACTGCTGAGGAGGAGCCCCAGTGGTGGGACGCTTAGCTGCCGCCTCCACCTCACTTTGACTTGGGACCGGATGGTTTCTACGGATGGTGATTACCAAGCTAGGCCAAAAGCCTAAGCTTGGTGGAGTACGTATTTCCACCGACATTACATTCATGTTCACACATTTCATTCTAGTTGTCAGTGTTCATACTTTTTCATTGTAGTATCCATGCTAAATTTGTTTTCTCGCTTTCTTCTTGTGTGTTTGAGAAACTTTAAGAAAATCCAAAAATATCTCCTACTTCTTTTCGGTTTTTCTTTCTAGCTTAGTTTATTTGTAGTATCAAAAGAAAACCCAAAAAGATTTCTCGTTTCTTCTTTTACTTGTTGGGAGCTTTCCCGTGTAAATAGTTTTTCTCGTTTTTTGTTTTTCCCTCTTTAATTTGCTTTCTTCAAGAAAAACCAAAAACTCCAAAAATATTTCAGCGTGTTTCTCTAAAATTCTTTTCTTTTTGTTTGAGTCGTACCAAGGAGAAGACCACGATGAAAATGTTGAGTGGCTCTCATATGCATCATTGTTAATCTAACAAAGAGCCCATTTTACCTTGTCTTCTCCTCTTGAATAAAATGTTGCAGATTCCAGCTTAGTCCACGACACTCTTGCACTATTACTATTTCCTTATCATTCGGTCGTGCAAGTGAAAGGCAATAATGACGATATTTGATGAAGTGGCTGTGGCAGAGAAAAGCGGGTATGAACTAAACTTGTTTTTGTTTTTGTAAATATGTTTAACCTAGTATCCTTGATTCAACATATTATGATCAAACATTTTTGCAATGACCATTAGAGATTATAGTTGTTCATGCCATGCTTACGTAGCTAGGAGTGGATAATAATTTATCTTGGACGTGAACATGCATTAAAATGGTTGTGATGCGATATGATGATATGGTATCCTCCTCTGAATGTTTCAAGTGGCTTGACTTGGCACATGTTCATGCATGTAGTTGAATCAAAACCAACATAGCCTTCATGATATTTATGTTCATGGTGTCCATATCCTACTCATGCTAGTAGTCAATGTTTATTATATGTAATGCATGTTCATGACCGTTTTCGCTCTCTAGCTGGCCGCTTCTCAATCTATTTGCTAGCCTTCGCCTGTACTAAGCGGTAATACTGCTTGTGTATCAAAATCCTTAAACCAATGTTATTCCAGATGAGTCCACTATATCTACCTATATGCGGTATTACCCTGCCGTTCAAAGTAAATTTGTATGTGCCATCTCTAAAAATTCAAATGAACATCTGTTTTGTGTGCCTGGACCGCTCATGGAGTGACAGGGGGTGGTCAGTATCTTCCATGTTAAACGGGTTATTCTCATGATGAGTGTTTATTCACTCGTCCTTACACGAGAGGGGCGGTAATAGGGATTCCCAGTCCTGAAATAAAAAAAATAAAAAATAATTAAACAAAACTCCCTGAGGAATGTTGTTGGTTTGGACGGTACCTGTGGATGCGGCTAGCCGTGGAGTGTGATTGCTGGTGGAGGGGGAGTAAACCTTTACTTTTATCGCTTGGAAACCGCCGCTAATTTGTTTAGCATGGAAGATATTGATAACTCTTGGTCGTAACATTGACAGGAAGGGTGTACCTCCCAAAATTATATCTATCTCTGTTTTAAGCTTTGAGCTCTAGCACCTCTACAAATCCATGCTTCCCTCTGCGAAGGAATTATCTATTTACTTTTATGTTGAGTCATCACCTTCTCAAATAAGCGCCAGACCTGAGAGCATTATTGTCATCCTCATGCATTGTGTACAGTTGATGTTGGGTGCAGCATGATTCGATCTTTTCTACCATGAATTACAATGTTTAGTCGCTGCTTGAACTTTGGAGGTGCTCTGCATTTATGTTTTGCGGTCTCAGAAAGGGCTAGCGAGATACCACTATTGTCATATTGTATCATGATTGTTTTGACAAAGTGTTGGCATTTGAGATATCTTATTATTGCTCGCTAGTTGCTTATGTTATTGATATGAGTTAATATAATTTCTAAGAGTTATTGTTGGCATGGTTAGTCATAATCTTTGCTGAAAACCTGGGTGCTACTTGAGCATATATATGTAAACAAGAACAAAATAGTTCATAAAAGTTTTTCTTTATCACTTTTAGTTTGTCAACTGAATTGCTTGAGGACAAGCAACGGGTTAAGCTTGGGGGAGTTGATACGTCTCCGTCGTATCTACTTTTCCTCACACTTTTGCCCTTGTTTTGGACTCTAATTTGTATGATTTGAATGAACTAACCCAGACTGACGCTGTATTCAGCAGAACTACCATGGTGTTGTTTTTTTGTGCAGAAATAAAAGTTCTCGGAATTGGACGAAACTTTTTGGAGATTTATTTTAGAAAAATAAAAAATACTGGAGCCAAGAACCACCGGAGGGGGGCCCCTGGCTGGGCAAGATACACCAGGGCGCGCCAGCCCCCCAGGCGCGCCCTGGTGGGTTGTGCCCACCTCGGGGCCCCACTGACCCTAATCCTAGCACTATAAATTCCTATTTTCGGAGAAAAAAACCAGGGAGAAAGTTTCATCGCGTTTTACGATACGAAGCCGCCACCACCTCCTGTTCTTCATCGGGAGGCCAGATCTGGAGCCCGTCTGGGGCTCCGGAGAGGGGAATCTTCGGTCTTCATCATCACCAACCCTTCTCCATTGCCAATTCCATGATGCTCCCACCGGGAGTGAGTAATTCCTTCGTAGGCTTGCTGGTCGGTGAGGAGTTGGATGGGATTCATCATGTAATCGAGTTAGTTTTGTTAGGGCTTGATCCCTAGTATCCATTATGTTCTGAGATTGATGTTGCTATGACTTTGCGATGCTTAATGCTTGTCACTAAAGCCTGAGTGCCATGATTTCAGATCTGAACCGTTTATGTTATCACCATTATATCTATGTTCTTGATCCGATCTTGCCTAGTCATATGCACCTATTACGTGTTATGATCCGTCAACCCCATAGTGACAATATTTGGGATACTTCACGGTGATGATCTTAGTTTGAGGAGTTCATGTATTCACTATGTGTTAATGCTTTGTTCTGGTTCTCTATTAAAAGGAGGCCTTAATATCCCTTAGTTTCCTTATGGACCCCGCTGCCACGGGAGGGTAGGACAAAAGATGTCATGCAAGTTCTTTTCCATAAGCACGTATGACTATTTACGGAATACATGCCTACATTACATTTATGAACTGGAGCTAGTTCTGTGTCACCCTAGGTTATGACTGTTACATGATGTATATCATCCAACGAGTTCACTAATCCAGTGCCTACGAGTTTTCCACTTATTGTTCTTGCTAAGTTACTATTGCTGCTGCTACTGTTCCACTGCTACAAAACTATTGCTATCACTGTTACCGTTACTGTTACTGCTGCTACTGCTATCAAAACTATCATACTACTATGCTACTGATCACTCTGCTGCAGATATTTAATCTCCAGGTGTGGTTGAATTGACAACTCAGCTGCTAATACTCGCAAATATTCTTTGGCTCCCTTTGTGTCGAATCTATAAATTTGGGTTGAATACTCTACCCTCGATAACTGTTGCGATCCCCTATACTTGTGGGTTATCAGCCTCCCTCATGCGGCCTCCGGTCTTGCCCGAAGCTTCTAGGTCTTCTTTTGGTCCAGAAAAAATCATAAAAAAGTTTTGGGACAATTGGACTTCGTTTTGTACTGTAAACCTGAAAAGTCAAAAACACGCAGAAAACAACAACTAGCACTAGACATTGGGTCAATAGTTTAGTGCCAAAAAATAATATAAATTGGTAAATTATTACTTAAAAAGTATCCTAGAATGATAATATAATAGCATGGAACAATCAAAAATTATAGATACGTTGGAGACGTATCACCCGACTCATAACTCCCTCGTGCGCACGCACAAGCGGTAGTACCGCCTGAAAGAGCGGTATTACCGCCCCGGTACTACAACGCGGTAGAAAGCCAGGTAGTACCGCTCCAGTGGTAGTATCGCGGGTGGCGGCGGCAGTACCGCTTATAAGCGGTAGTACCGCCCCTGCCCCTGGTAGTACCGCCTATGGCGAACACAAGGTAAACACACACTACAAAAGTTGGCTTATGCAAATTTTATGTGGCTGTAGATGAGAGTAGGCTTGGGTTGGAGACCCAAAAACCATCAAATGGGAGGGGACACTCCAAGTTTCAAAGGTCAAATAGAAGAAAAATAAACTTGGAGTGACCCAAAACACGAACAGGATCTCAAAATCGAATACCTCACTAGGAGGGGGCGGTGGCCGGAGCCACCTATGTTTGAATCAATTGGTATGGCACCGCGAACATTTTAACCTTGGGCCCGTGACCAAAACTCGTCTTTGAAGCATAAGTACCATAAAAATGGCTAATGTGAAAGACTAGATCGATTTATGCATAATAAGGGGAGGGAGAGTTCATTGAGAATACAACACCCCCCCTATGTCCATGCCTACATCTAAACAAGACAAAATGATGAGTGCGGTGGGGTGTGCAATACTTCAAACCACATTCCTCGAATCAATGATATTTGGGAAAAATACTTTTTTGTCCCTAGTTGGTACCCACCCACGGGGTGTGGCCAGCGTCGTTTAACCACGGTTTTGCGCCTTTGTGGACATTTTTACCCCATGTTTGATATCCCTAGCCTTTTAGTCGTCTGCTACCTCGCGCTAGACAGAAGAAACGAGAGGAGGCAGAAGGAAGGAGCTGTTCGAGGGGGCGTCGCACAGGCCTTGCGCACGACCATGGAGATGCCATCTATGTCGTCGAAGAGCTCGTCGCCGGCCGCCGCCGGAGAGGTAATCTGTAATACGTGGAGTCAAATTTCCCCATTTTCTAGGGTTAGCTCAACTCGGGGTGATTTATCTAGTTTTGGTCAAATTAGGTGGATGGGGTAGGGATTGTACAGAACAACTTAGAGTTTTACCTGCCAGACTCCACCTTTTCCGGCTTAGAGCATCAATCAAAGCATCGTTGTCCAGGGAATGGCCTAATCCCTGCTCGTCGTGTCTCGTGGGGTGGATCTAGCACCGGTCGCTGTTTTTTGGGTTGCCCGCTGGATGTAAGATTTTGAACTGCATTTTACATTCTCAGGTTTGAATAATTGATGAAGCAATCAACATCAGATCTTATCGACATTGTTCATTTAGTTGCCAGATGAATGTGAGTGGGTAGTTTGGGTTGACCCTGCACCTCCAGTAAGAGTTGGGCTTGCTTTTGAAGATTTGCATGCAAGGCTTGAAGCTAGCTGGATCAAAAGTCATAAGTTGGAGAAGCAAGCAGTTGATCTAGCGAAGAGAAATCATGCGCTGACCAAAGAATTGAAGGAAAGAAAGGAAATGATGCGCATTTGGACAATGTTTTCCCTATAGTTACAATTTGTTTGCTAGCTATCGCAATGTCAGTGTGTGCACAAAATGCACACTAAAATTCAGTAGCTCATATATTTTGATTAGTTGTGAATGCATTGATGTATGAGGGCAGTAATGTATGAATGCACTGATGTATTTGCAGTTTATGATCTATGAATGCACTGATGTATGAGCCAACATAGTACCAAATTCATTGGCAAACTACCAATTTCAGTTGCATAGTACTTTAGACAACATAGTACCAAATTCAGGTTCACAAACTAGAGTGCACAATGCACATAGCTATCAACTACAGATAGTTCACAACTGCCATATTATAGTAGAATTTCATAAAACATTATCCCAAACTGATAGTTCACACATGAGAACACTTATGATTTGGCCTTTTTGCTCCTGGTGTTTCTTGCTGGGTTTGGCATCTCCTTAGCTCTGCTTCTAGTCACTTTTGTTGGGATTTGGGGCACACCAGCCTGCACTTCCTCTTGAGTTGCAACAGTTTTTTCATGCATATTGCTGCCAGTCACTGACCCATGTGTGCCTGCTGCTGTAGAAGTAGTGTTGATCTCCCTCTTCTTGTAGGGAGATGGTGCTCTCATACTTGGCATTTTCCAATTTTTCTTAGGAGTGCTAGAAAAAGGAAGAAAGTTATTTAGTTGCAGTGAAATAAATAAAAGGAAAAACATTGCAAATATTACAAACCATTGAACTGCACTGGCAACAGTAGAAGCTTGTGTAGGAGGCTATGGAGTAAGCCCTACGCTTGCTGGCTGCTCTGGACTTAAGTCTGCACTAGCTGGCTAATCTGGAGAAGGCTCTACACTTGCTGGCTGCTCTTGTTCATCAATTTCATCTGCACTAACTACATCATCTTCTCTTTGCTCATCATTTTTTGGCTCTGTAGGCTCCTCTGCATTGTCAGCCCCCAATGTGCATCCTCTTCTCCAAATACAGGATTAATGGCATTTTTGCAGTTCTTTAGAAAATGCCCATAGCCTCCACATCTTTTGCATTTCCTCTTCCTAGCTCCAAGGCCTTTCCCTTCACTTGTTGCCCCGATTCTTGTTTTCCTTGACCTTCCTGCTACAGCATTGTGCTGAATGGGAGGACAAAGTCTGAAACCTGGATCAACAATATCCCACTGTTGTTTTCCCTCAAGTGAAGGTATTTTTTCAGCATATGTTTTCTTGAACATTTCAACTCAGAAATAGTGATGCACATACTGATCTATGACATTTGCATCTCCTCTCAAAGATGTAATGAAGAACAATGCATGTATGCATGGCTGACTTGTGATCTGCCACTTCCTGCAACTACATTGACCCTTTTGAAGATCAACATGGTATCTCCACTCTCTCTATTTTCCTTGTCTACAACAGTGACTTCTCCTTCAGTTTGACTTGTCCTTACCAGAGTAATATCCAACCCTCTGCTCTTTGCCATCAAGATCTTCATAACTCTAGGAATGATGACGTGCCCCATGAATTTTTGTAGTTCTATGCTACTCCTAAGACCAAACTTCTCCATAATGTATTGTCTGATCTTATCCAACAAGTCTAGAATGTGGAGGCCCTTCAGTTTTTTAATTTTCGAATTAAATAATTCTGCAAGGTTGTTGGTTACATAATCAACCTTGCATATCTCATTAAACTTTGCTCTAGTCCAGATTTTGGTATGGTGCTCTTCAAGGTAAGCCTGGACTTTGGGTTTTGTGCACAATTGTCTCAAGTGGTAATTGTGCTTCTTGATGCTATAAGTGAGTGAACATGGCCACAAATGCTCATCATAAAATTTTCCCTTGAATTTCTTGGAGAAATTTGCTGCAAGATGTCTCATGCACTCTCTGTGCTCTACTCCTGGAAACACTACATCCACTGATGACTCTAGGCCTTTGCAGGTATCAGTATGAATAAGAAGTCCTTCAGGGTGTCCTATAACCTTCTTCAGATTTTGAAAAAACCAGGCCCAACTCTCCTGGGACTCTGTCTCCAGTACACCATAGGCCAGTGGAAAAATCCAGTTATGTGCATCAACTGCACATGCTTCTACCAATTGCCCTCTGAACCCACCATTAAGAGTTGTAGCATCCACAGCAAGGTAGGGCCTGCATACAGCTAAAAAGCCACTCCAACAATCTTTGAAACTAACAAAAATTCTTATGAAACACTCCTTTTCATAACTCTTTCCCTTCAACTTGAAGGGAACAGTGTGCCTATCGATTTCTACAACACTACCAGGAGAAGCTCTCTCGACCTCAGCTTTGAATGTGTACAAAAGATGAAAGTTGTCCTCATACTTTCCATAAATGTTGTCAATAGCCATATGTTTACCATAATAAACTCTCATGTAAGGAAATTCTAGACCATATTTTTTCTTCAAGTTGGTTTGCAATTCAGTAGGACCAATGTTTGAATTTTCTCTTACCCTGTTCTGCACAGCATCAGCAATCCATCATCGCTTGGCTGCCCTCAATCTTTCAATTCTGTTGACACTGAGACAATGGTGCTCATAAGGATTTACTTTGATCTGCACATACAAATTAATTTAGATACTCAATAGGAAATTTAATCATAATTACTATGTTACAACATCAATTGCAAAAATAGTTAGTAGTGATTATACAATTTGTTATTACTAGGAACAAAGTGTTGTTTCTCTTTAGAGAGGCATGCGTCCACCTACATCTTGGAAAAGCACAATACACAATGAACCTTGTTGGATCACTATACTCTATTTTCTACACTACTTCATTTTTAATGGAGAATGTAGCTACAACATTTCCACAACAGAAGGAAATACAACCCCGTCAGCTAGACTTGGATTAGCTCTGTCATACAACATCTCAGGCCTGTCCTCATTATCATTCTCAAAACATCCCATGTCAATGTTCTCCTGTTCCTCTTCTTCATCTGTATGTGAAAACTCTGTTGGAATGTAGTCCTCACCCTGCTGCTCCACATTCCTCCTGAGAACTAGATCAGCAAAAATTCTCTCATCTTCTTCATCTGAACCTAGCACATCATGAGGCTCTGCCTCCTCAATTATAGGATCTGTGGGTATCTGACTGGCAGTATTAGCAGTATGACTGTTAGGAGAACCAGGTTGAGATGGCACATTTGCACTAGGAGTTCCTGGTGGATGACATCTACTACTTGGAGCTGCTCTGCTGCTCCTTGACCTAGTACCAGCAGATTTTGATTTCTTTCCTAGGACATGGGGCTTTGTTGTACTAGGAGCTGCAGTTGGCCTAGCTCTCTGTATGACAGTGGCTTCAATTTTGGCAGTTTTTGACAGTGCATTTGATGCAAACATTTGGGCTAGCTCATCATCACACTACAGAGGGTTCCAAGCAAATTTATCCTGGTCCCAAAATCTAAACTCAATAGCATCGTACAAACCCCATGGATATTTTGTTTATATTTCATCCCTAAAAGAGTTGTATGTGCTTGTAGCATCGATCACAAGCGAAAAAGTAAAGCCTGTGCCTTGATCCTTAGTACCAGAGCTTGCTAAAATAGTCATTTTCATTCTAATGGATAGAGAAAATGCATGCTCTGGATCCATCCTATGAATGCAAGAAAATGTCCGAAAAACATCACACACAACAGATCTACCTAAAATACAAGTAAGAACTACTGAAAAGCAGCAGATGAACTTACCCAGCCTGGATCTGTTGGCTTCACTCCTCCATGTTAAGCGGAGTCCTCTCCATCGACGGCACGCTCTCCATTTTGCCGCAGCTGCGTCAGCTACGGGTCGTCACCATTGTAGTCGATGAAGATGTGGTGAGGATATCTCACGACATCGACCAAACCACAACCCGGGTTCAGATGCGCGCCACCAAAAGCTAGGGTTAGGGTTCGCCTGTGTCGCCGCTGTGCTAGGGTTCTACGGACCGATTCGGGAGAGAGGGGGGAAATGAGATGCGATACGTATGCGGGTCCCACTTGTAAGGGAAGGGATGGGACATCTGCTGTCCAAAACGATGCAAAACCATGGTCATATAGCGCTGACCACACGGAGCAGTCACGGAAGGGCATTCGAGTGAGCCCTGAGACAAATCTAAGGGCAAAACTGAGCAAGGTGGAAAACTAGGGGCAAACCCCATGGGTGGGTACCAACTAGGGGCAAACTTGCAATTGTCTCATGATATTTAGCTCATGCCTTAACTCGCGAAATCTTGTTTCATCTAATGGCTTCGTGAAGATATCTGCAAGTTGATCATGAGTATTGAGATGAATAAAATCAATCTCCCCACGCTTGATATGCTCCCGGATGAAGTGATGACGAATCTCAATATGCTTCGTCTTGCAATGTTGAACCGGGTTGTTGGAGATCTTGATAGCACTCTCATTGTCACAGTAAAGAGGCACTTTGTCACAATTGATACCGTAATCCTTTAAAGTTTGCCTCATCCAAAGCAACTGTGCACAGCAACTTGCGGCGGCAACATACTCGGCCTTGGTGGAAGAGAGACAAATACAATTTTGTATCTTTGAAGACCAACTTACCAAAGAGCGACCAAGGAATTGGCAACCTTCGAAAGTCGACTTCCTATCCACACGATCTCCTTCCCAATCCGAGTCCGAATATCCTATGAGATCAAATGAAACACCTTTGGGGTACCATAAGCGAAAGTTTGGGATATGAGCCAAATATCAAAAGATTCGCTTGAATGCCACATAGTGTCTTTCCTTAGGTGCGGCTTGAAATCGTGCACAAATTCCCACACTCAACATAATATCCGGTCTATATGCACAAAGATAAAGCAAGTATCCAATCATGGAGCGATATACCTTTTGATCAACGGCTTTACCATTGGGAACAATGTCAAGTTGGCATTTGAGTGGCATGCGAGTATTGGCCTTGGCAGGCTTGACATCATCCAACTTGAACCTCTTGAGCATGTCTTGAGTGTATTTTGCTTGGTTGATGAAGGTTGCTTGACTTTGTTGCTTGATTTCGAATCCAAGGAAGAACTTCAACTCTGCCATCATAGAAATCTCAAACTCTTTGGTCATTAGTGCGGCAAAATCATCATTGCTTTGTTAGGAGAACCAAAGATAATATCATCAACATATAGTTGGCATATGAACAAGTACCCTTTAACCTTCTTTGTAAAAAGAGTGGGATCAATTTTCCCAATTTCAAACCCACGGTCTTGCAACAACTCGGTAAGGTGCTCATACCACGCAAACGGGGCTTGTTTAAGGCCATAGAGTGCCTTATCGAGCTTGTATACATGATTGGGGAACTTGGGATCCTCGAACCCCGGGGGTTGCTTGACATATACCAACTCCTTAAGAGGACCATTAAGAAATGCACTCTTCACAACCATTTGTTGCAATTTGAAATTATGATTAGATGCATATGCAAGCAACATGCGAATAGATTGAAGACAAGCAACGAGAGCAAAGGTTTCACCGTAGTCAATACCCTCGACTTGGGAGTAGCCTTGTGCCACCAATCTTGCCTTGTTGCGAATGAAAACACCGTCACATCTTGCTTGTTCTTGAAGATCCACTTGGTCCCAATGACATTGTGATTCTCCTTTGGTCTTGGCACCAATTGCCACACCTTGTTGCGCTCGAAGTTCTTGAGTTCATCATGCATGTCTTCAAGCCAATCCGTGTCCTTGAGAGCTTCTTGTACCTTTAGGGGTTCAAGACAAGAAACAAATGCGTGATGCTCACAAAAGTTTATTAATTATCTACGAGTGGTTACCCCTTTACTCAAGCTTCCGTAGACGTTCTCCAAAACATGTTGTTGAGTTCTAAGCTTGGAAGCAATCTTGGTGGCTCGTCGCTCTAATATTTCCTCCATCAAGGGTTGGGGAGGACCATATTGAGAACTTGGAGCATCGTCATGAGCTTGATCGGGGTTATGAACTTGATGTTGGGCATCACTTGGTGAATCACCATCATCATGAGGTTAATCTTGCCCTTGATCTTGTTCATTTGGTTGAGGGCCTTCACTTTGTTCTTCGGAAGCGTGTGGGTCTTGCGTCGGTGATGGTTCCACTTGAGTGGAACATTGTCCTTCTCCTTCGGCCACAAGGGGTTCCTCAACTGGTAGGAAATGTCCCACACCCATTCTTCTTATGGTTTGGGGAGGAATTTTATCACCTACATCACAAAGACAACTTTGCTCCACTTGGGAGCCACTATTTTCATCAAACTCTACATTACACGTCTCCTCAATGAGTCCATTGGACTTGTTGAGAACACAGTAAGCATGATAGTTTGTAGCATAACCAACAAATATGCCCCCTTGAGCTCTAGGTTCAAACTTAGACAAACGAGCATCTTTCTTGAGAATGAAACACTTACAACTGAACACCCGAAAGTACTTGAGGTTGGGCTTGTTACAGGTAAGTATCTCATTTGGAGTCTTGTTCAAACCTTTGCGAAGGTAGAGCAGATTAGATGAATGACACGCGGTGTTGATGGCGTCAGCCCGAAAGTTGTACGGAGATTTGAATTCCGCCATCATGGTCCTTGCTGCATCCATGAACGTTCGGTTCTTCCTCTCCGCAACACCATTTTGTTGAGGGGTATAAGGTGCAGAGTATTGATGCTTGATCCCTTCATCACTCAGAAACTCGTCCAAGGTGTAGTTCTTGAACTCAGAGCCGTTGTCACTTCTAATCATCAATATCTTTGCATCATGTTGGAGTTGAGCTTCATTTGCAAAGTCGATGACGGTTTTTTGGGTCTCACTCATCTTCTTGAAGAAATATACCCATGTGTATCTTGAGTAATCATCCATAATCACCAGGCAATATTTTCTTCCCCCAAGACTATCAAATGATGGAGGACCGAAGAGATCCATGTGAAGGAGCTCTAGGGGCCTCTTGGAGTAAATCGTAGTCGTGGGGCGGTGAGCCATCTCATGTAGCTTTCCTTCAATACAGGCACTGCAAGCACAATCTTTGGCAAACCTCACATTTGTTAGTCCACGAACGTGATCCCCTTTGAGGAGGCTTTGCAAATATCTCATATTGACATGGGCTAGCCGGCGATGCTAAAGCCATACCACATCAACTTTAGCCATTAGGAAAGTCACGGTCTTAGTGGGTCGCTCCGAAAAGTTGACCACATAGAGACCGTTTTCGACATGCCCAACAAAGGCTACTTTAAGAGTCTTGCTCCACAAAAGGGCTACAGAATCAATACCAAAGAAGGTACTAAAACCCATGAGTGCAAGTTGACGAACGGAAAGTAAATTATATGCAAGGGTCTCAAGAAGCATGACTTTCTCAATGCTTAAAGCCGGAGAGATCACCACCTTGCCAAGACCCAATACCTTTGAAATTGTGTCATCACCGAAGGAAACTTGGGTGGTCAAGGATGAGTCAGTTCGAATGTCCACCACCAAGTCCTTGCTTCCGGTGATTTGTTGCTCCACTATCGAGCAACCATGAAACTCCTCCGAAAGAAAACTCCTACAAGAGATCAATGCTTGGATTTAGGGACCCATTCTTTAATGGGTCCTTTCATGTTAATAACAAGGATCTTAGGAACCCAAATAGACATTTCAATGTACTCATAAGAAGAACCATCAAATTTGGCATAAACATGCCCATCACTAGCACGGCATAAAACATAAGAGGGGTTAAAGTCGTCGGCTTTGTTGGAAGGGGTGGTCTTTCCCTTCTTGGCATTACCACCCACAACCTTGTCCTTCTTCTTCTCATGAGTATCCTTTCCCACTTTGACAAAGGTTTCCTTGAGCGGGAGAGGTTGCTTGGTCTTGAACTTCTTCTTCTTCTTAGAATTGGGTGCAAACCCAATTCCTTCCTTTGCTACAACTTCCTTTTGATTGTTCAAAAGGTCATTGAGATTCTTCTCACCTTGGATACATGTCACAATGCCTTTCTCAAGTTGCTCTTTCAACTTGGCATTTTCCTCCACAAGGTGCACATGCTCACAACAAGCGTTAGTAGAATTGGCATTATCAATTAACACAAAAGGAGGAAAAGTGGCTATTTCCTTAGTAAGTTTTACTTGGAGTTGATCATGAGACTCCTTAAGAGAAGCATGAGCACTATTCAAAGCCTTGTGAGCTTTATCGAGTGTGTCAAACTCTTCCTTGAGTCTATTATGGTCAAACCCAAGTGCAACCTTTTCGGATTTGAGAACACGAGTAAGAACAATAGCATGATCATGATCTTTTTGTAATTTAGCAAGATCATCGTTGTGTGGCTCCTCAAGAGCCAAACGAAGATCTCGCTCTACATAAAGAGCAATGGAAAGATCCGCTATCTCATCGGCATAGTCATGACTATGCCCCTCAAATTTGGAGATGGTTTGCTCATGAGACTCAGTGAGATCACTTGCTTCACCAAGTTGTTCCAAGAGAGCAACAAAGTGCTTCTTGGTCTCACCCTTGAGTTTAGCCATGAACTTGTAGAACTCATTCTCATCAACGTTCACCTCCTCATGTTCCTCCACACATTCCAACGAAGGAGAAGTATTGGTAATGGAAGTTTTGATGTTGGAGGTTACCTTGTTGATACCTTTGGCCATCAGGCACTTGGCAATGTGGTTCTCGTTGGGGGAGTCGAATAGAGTCACCTTGGTTGGGGAAGAGGTTGCAATGGCCACCGTGGCCATTGCCATTCCTTCACCACTTGTATCATCATCAGCATCATCATCATCATCATCGGAGACATACTCTTCTTGAGCCACCAACACCTTGTGAGTCACTTTCTTGGTGAAGTTGTTCTTGTTGGGGAAGGACTTGGCCTTGTCTTTGTGGATGAGCTTGCCACCATTGTCTTCCCTCTTCTCATATGGGCAATCCACCATGAAGTGACTCACATTGCCACAATTATAACAAGTTCTCACACGTTGCTTGCCTTTAGAGCCACTTGAGTTGTTTTTGGAGAAGTTCGGCCTAGAGTTTCTCTTGTTGCCCCAAAATTGCCTTGACGCAAGAGCCATGTGCTCGTGGTATGCATATTTGGTGTCTTCGGGGCAACTCTCCTCTTCTTCATCTTCTTCTTCTTCCAGAATTGCCTTGGCCTTCAAGGCAAGGTTGGGTGAAGACTTCTTTGACCGTTGAACATGAGCTAGAGCGTTGTCGGTGGTATTGTTCAAGATGTTCATAGCAATGAATTCATCCAACACATCACTCGAGGACAAGGAGTGGAAGTCTGGTCTTTGATGGATAATGAAGGACATGGCCTTGTTGAATGGCATGATGGCCTTGAGAAACTTACGCTTGATCCAATTGTCATCCATATCCTTACTCCCATGATCTTGAAGGGATACCACGAGAGTTGTCAGTCTCTAGTAGAGCTCATGAGGGTCCTCATCTTCATTCATCACAAACTCATCGGCCTCATCGAGAACCACCTCAAAGTTGGACTGTTGAATGCTTGAGCTTCCCTTATATAAGGAAACAATGTGTTCCCAACAATATTTTGCATGAGTGAAAGGAAGCAAGTGGGCTAGCTCTTTAGGAGGCACTGCGGATTGAAGGATGAACAAGGCGGAGTGATTGAGTTGATTGTCAGCCTCTTCTCTTGGGGTGAGGTTGTTTGGATCATGCGGGTTGTACCCTTGCTCAATGATTCTCCAGAGTTGAGTTGAGCTCTGATTCAAATGAGACTTGATACAAAAAACCCAAATAGCAAAATCATTTTTCACAACTTTAGGAGGAGGACCTAGGTTGTTACCTCCATAGACCAGGGAGGAGGAACCAAGGCAAAGGTTCCCGACCCATTCTTTCGTTGAGGCAACTTATCCTTATGACTACTAGCCCCCTCCTTAACGAAGTTGGCATCCGACTCCGAGTTAGTGGGATTAACCACTAGCAACGGATTGGTAGAAAGTTTCAGACCATCAAGGAATTCTTTAAACAAGGATTTGACCTCGGTCGTCATAGAAGATTTAAGTGAGTCAATCACCCCATTTAAATCCTCACGGGAGATCATGCTCACTCCCTCGGCCTCGGGTAAGTCCATGACCCTATCCCCGTTGTTAACCATACTCTTCGGGCGGTAAAGCCCTTAATAAAGAGACGTTGCTCTGATACCAATTGAAAGGATCGATATGGTTGACTAGAGGGGGGGGGGGTGAACAGGCAACTACCAATTTTTAGCTTTTCTTAACAAATTACGTTTAGCAACAAATAGGTTGTCTAGATACACAACTAAGTGAGCAACCTATATGATGCTAGAAACAACAATATACACGCAATCAAAGGATACAACACTAGTACAACTTGCACAAAGTAAAGGTAAGAGATAACCACAAGTGTAGCCGGTGGAGACGAGGATGTGTTACCGAAGTTCCTTCCCTTTGAGGGGAAGCACGTCTCCGTTGGAGCAGTGTGGAGGCACAATGCTCCCCAAGACACCACTAAGGCCACCGTATTCTCCTCACGCCCTCACAAAATGCGAGATGTCGTGATTCCACTAGTGGTGCCCTTGAAGGCGGCGACCGAACCTTTACAAACAAGGTTGGGGCAATCTCCAGAACTTAATTGGAGGCTCCCAACACCACCACGAAGCTTCAACACAATGGAATGTGGCTCCGAGGTGACCTCAACCGTCTAGGGTGCTCAAACACCCAAGAGTAACAAGATCCGTAAGGGATTAGTGGGGGGAATCAAATTTCTCTTGGTGGAAGTGTAGATCGGGTCCCTCTCACCCAAACCCTAGAAGAGCAACAAGTTTTGTTGGCTAGGGAGAGAGATCAGGTGAAAATGGAGCTTGGAGAAACAATGGAGCTTAGGGGAGGAAGAGGTGGTCTTCTTGGGGAAGAAGACCCCCTTTATATAGTGGGGGGGGGGGACAAATCCAACCGTTATCCCCTCTCAGCCCGCACACAAGCGGTACTACCGCTTGGGCGGCTGAGCCAGCCACACAGTGTAATGGCACGAGGCCACGAGGCGGAAGTGCCGCCGGAGCGGTACTACCGCTCGCCCCAGCGGTACTACCGCTGGGGTTGCAGTGTAGTTGGTCTCAAACACAGAGAGGCTGTAGGGGCGGAGGCAGTTCCGCCTAAGCAGTACTACCGCAGATAAGTGGTAGTACCGCTGCCTACGGCCGCTCATGGTTTGCTGAGGGTTCCAGGCCTAGAAAGACGGGCGTAGTGACACGGTAGCACTACTAGGAAAAAACCTAGTAGTAGCGCTGGTTTTTCCCCTACTAGTAGCGCTGGGTCCAGCGCTACTGCTAAGGCGCTACAGCTAAGTTATAGCAGTAGCGCTGGTTGGTGCAGCGCTACTGCTAAGTCTGGTTAGCAGTAGCGCTGCATAGAGGAAAGCGCTGCTGATAACCCAGCGCTGCTGCTAGATGGCTTCCAGCGCTGCTGCTAGTATTACTGCTTTCACAGATTCATACCCCCTCTACGTATTTGTGATGTATTCATACATGCTCTATACAGTAGTTTCATCATGGATTTTATTCATCCAAATGAATCAAAAGTGATCAAAAGTTGAATTAGTAGGACGACAATCCTACTAATTCAACTTTTGGTCACTTTTGATCCATCGACATGAATCTAATCCGCTTTCCTTCCCCCAATGATATAATAACTAAGCATGATCATAATAACAAGTTGGTCACTAGTCATAATCACAACTCCTCCTCCTCCTCATCATCAACTCTAACACATTGTAGCACATAATAACACATTGTACCTAGGACCTACTCATCTCTCATAGGACCTACTCTACCCTCTCTTAGGTAAAATATCATAAAACAAGATAGGCCCTGACTCTCCATTATGGAGAATGCAGATCATCCTGTCTCCAATTCTTGGCCTATGCACAATGTTGCTTCCAAGTAGCTCTCTAGGATTGACCATACATTTTTTCCACTCTTTGATTGTCATGTCTTCATCGGTTTTAGAAATCCGGTATGGACAGGAGTGATGCGTAGGCTGACCTGGCCGTGCTGGCCATAAGCTCATAACATCAACGTGACCTCTCGGAAACATCAGATTAGGCACACAATCCGTCGGGATTTTCTGTTGAAAAACATAGTAATAACTTTGTAGTTAGCAATGTAGTTTAGTTTTAGAAGAATTTATGCAAAAGATGCACGGATGTCATAATAGTAGAAAATCTTACCATGCAATCTCCATGGATGTTACCGTAGTTCACCACGTGCACTAGTGGCACGTATTGACCATAATGTGGAGGAGTTTGATAATAGCTATTGTAATTCTCAAGATCATTAATAAACGCGACAAGATGATCTTTCTCCTTACTAGTTAATTCTGCTTTATCATTGTAGTAGTAGGTTCTGTCTACCATCTTCCGTACATTTTTTGAAGAATGAAAATAAGCTGTCAATGGAAATTAGTTGTCAACTATTTTTAAATAAACAATATAAATTACATAATAAATATGGTTGAGAAACTCACATAATGGTAGAACTGGAGGCGTCTGCACATCGACCCAGATGTCGATATTACCTTCAATTTCATCTTCCGGACGAATATCAAAGGTGATAAGCATATTAGGCTCAAATGCATAAGCCTTGCATAGTGCTTGCCAACTTTTGCATTCAAAATAGGAGTAGGTGTCTGCATTGTACAATTTTACTGCAAAAGTATAACCATGCTCGGTCCTCAAGTGAACTCTCTTTACCTCCATACTTTTTTTAGTATTGAAACCAATCTTATCCAAGACATAAATTCTTGCATGGCAGGGGATACGCTAGTAGAATAGTAAAAAATTAAAATTATAAGTTGAAGCAAAAGAAGCAGAAGTCATGCTTAATTACGAAAAAAGACTTGTCGTTGTGACTTACTGTATCCACTTCGAAGGTCTCATCCAGCACGATGCTGAAGCGCCTACCATCAACTAGGTGAGTCGTGTCGCACAGACCGCGCTCGTCTTCGCAGTATTCGCACATACCGAATTCCTTTCGCTATCGTCGTCAGACATTTCCTATGTTCATAGTTGAAACATTTAAAATCGATCGAAGGCAACTACCAGGAAACTGATCAAAATATGCATATGGTGGGCACTCCCTCTGATATTGCGACCGTCACGACAACAGTCGGGATTCTTCCTCTCTCATATTTCGACCATCGGTGATGGTCGCTACTCCTCCTTTCCCTAGTGCATTACAAATATCTAGCACAAGGAAAAGAAGGATAAGCGACCCCCACGAGAACAGTCGGGATTCTTCCTCTCTCATATATATATATATGGTGGACACTCTCCCTCACTGAAAGACACACAAGGAGCCGAAACAGACCTAAAGTCAACCCGTTCCATATATCGAGCAATGAAAAGCACTCGATATGTCCTCGAATATAATATCACTAATACATTTATAATGAACTCGAATATAATATCACTAATACATTTATAATGAACTCGAATATAATATCACTAATACATCATCAAATATTAACTAATACAACTCGAATATTATCATGTAAGATCACTAATACAGATCGAATATCCTAGAATCCAAAGTGGAGGACGGTGAACTCAGTTCACTAGTGGTCTCTGAGTCACTGGCGGTGGACACCCAAAGATAAGGAACCATCACCAGATCATAACTCGGGTGAGATCCCTGAAGAACCTGCCAGGTATTGGAGAACCTGGCGTCCAAAGCCGCCATGTAGCGACGGACGTGCTCATCCTCCTCCCTGACATGGCGACGTACAACCTCCGGGGGGGGGGGGGGGCTCCCTCTGCACCGAAAGTGGCCCACGCGACCGCCACCAAAGAAGCTCCGGGTCGACGACGAGACCAGGATTCCTCACCAAGCTCCGAGCCCGGGAAGGTAGCACCTCCCAGTGCCAGCCCGGTGGAGCCCACTCCCGGACATTGCGCCTCTCAAGGATGCCGACTCGATGACGACGAGGGTGCGGGCCAGGCATCGTCGACGTCGAGACAAATTCCTATGAGAACATTTTCTTATCGTTTAATGTTTTGCTATTTCAGAAATGCTTAATTTCTTAAACTCATTTTAGACTCATTTTTGACTTGGTTTTCCGGAATGCCGTTTCCCAGCAAATCTCGGCACTCGATATGCCTACTTTCTAGCACAAGTCATGACAAAATTTCGACATGACCTTTGCTAAAAAGTGGACATATCGAGCGCCTGAAATTCACCGGAACGGAAATGAATCAACATTCCGGCGAAACATAGGCCACTCGGATCATTTGCATATAACAGTAAGAAAAATATAGAACTTGAAGAAAATGCAATAAGGTTTTTCATATTTGGCAAATTCATATTTGGCTCTAAACTAATTTAGCTAACAAACCTAACACTAGAATCAACCTAATCCCCCTAATCAACCTAACCCTAGAATCAACCTAACAAACCTAACCCTAGAATCAACCTAACCCCCCTAATCAACCTAACCCTAGAATCAACCTAACAAACCTAACCCTAGAATCAACGTAACCCCCCTAATATTACAAAATGGCTGGATGCGAGAGGGGGTGAAGGGAGTGAGGGGAGAGGGAAGAGGGAGGAAGGAGGGAGTAGGGGCTACCTGCGGAAGGAGGGGGCGCGACGGTGAGGGAGGGGGCCACGGCGAGGGAGGGCGCGACGGTGAGGGAGGGGGCGACGGTGAGGGAGGGGGCGCGACGGCGAGGGAGGGGGCGCGACGGTGAGGGAGGGGGCGCGATGGCGATCGAGGGGGCGCGAAGGCGAGGGAGGGGGCGCGACGGCAAGTGAGGGCCGGGGCGCGACGGTGGCGGCGTCGAGGCGATGGCGACGGCGGCGATCGGGGGAGAGGACTGATGAGAGGGAGAGGGCATCGAATGGGGAGTGAGACGGTGGGGATCGAATGGGGAGGGAGGGTGGGTCGAGTAGCAGTAGCGCTGGTCGGAGCCCAGGCGCTGCTGCTAATCACGGCCCACCTGCTGGCAATGTACAGCCGTAGCAGTAGCGGTGGTCCACCGACAAGCGCTACAACTATAGCCGTAGTAGTAGCGCTGGTTTTGGACAGCCGCTACAACTACAGGTAGCCACTGGACGTGGCGACAGGACCACTTATCAGTAGCGCTGGTTCGGTAGCCCGCGCTGCTGCTACGGGTCTACTTGTAGCGCTGGTTGGTTTCCAGCGCTACTACTACATAACAATAGCGCTTTCCCTATATCCAGCGCTACTGCTAAAATCCTGTCTATAGGCTTTCTCCTAGTAGTGTAGTAACAGGCGGTACTACCGCTTGGGAGCGGTACTACCGTGTCGTACTACCGGCCAGAAACCGCTCAGTACGACACAAAAATGTGGAGACACCAAAGCCAGCGGTACAACGCGTGGCACTGGGCAATGGCACTACCGCTGCCCAGAGCGGTACTACCGCTAATCAGAGGTAGTACCGCTGCCCAGAGAGGTACTACCGCCTATAAGGGGTAGTACCGCCGCCTTGCGCGGTACTTTCACTTGGTTCCTTCCGAACCAGAACAAAGGCAACATCGGAGCTCCAATGATGGGGGAAAGGAACATGGGTGCAAATGAAAGTGTACGTGTTGATTCCACCCAAACATTTCCGATGCGGACCCCCTCTTAATAGTACGGTTCTCCTACAACTCAAATCCACCGAAAATTAAATGCAGGAAAGAAACTATCTTCACTCTAATCCACTGAGGGGCAAGAATCGTCTTGTGCCATATGATAAAATATCTGAAAGTCTTAATGCACATGATTATCTCCAAAAGCATTGTCATCAATCACCAAAACCACTAGGGTAGAAGTATGCCCTTACACCTTGCTCACTTGCCACCATATCCAGATCAATATACACCGCACCACTAGGGGGTGAAGCCCTGACCCTTTCCCATTTTACACCACACCCGGGTTTTGATGTGGCGCGTTGCTGAGGGGGTTACGCCCCAACAAAAATATTTTGGGTTTCATATCCATAAGAGTGGTTGAGTTTTGACGTTGGCTCCCCAAGCCTATCACAACCCTTCTCCTTTACCCAGGCTTGGGACCGACTATGTTGAGACAACACAGGCAGAGTTGCTAACCCCCTTTCCATTACCTTGACATAACGGGAATACAACAGCTGGACTCGAAAGGGGAAAAGCGAGTTCTACGCACCATTAATAAACCATTGCATCTGCTCCTAGATCGTAATTGGAACACATATTGCGGGGTGGAAACTTGATGGCACCAAACCAAAAACTACCCTACTCAACAACCACTAGAATCCAACATAGGGGAAAATAATAGTAAACTCAAACAAACAACAATAATTAAGCCAAAAACAACCACCACCGGCAGCAATGGACTAAGCCAAAAATAGCTCGCAATCTTCTTCTACTCAGCATTATCTATCAGTGGGACATCAGAACTTCGTCTTGAACATCGGCACATATCCCATATTTGTAGTGTTGTCCCTAAGCATATGAAAGGCCATGTCCTCCCTCATTATTCTTATGTCGTGGACAATTTGGAATGAGAGGAATGCTTGGGTCTTCTATCATAAAAGCACCCCTCCAACTATATTGCTGAAAATGACCATGGAACAAATGAAGCTTTGGGTAACAACGGGTGTGAAACATCTAGGGGCTATTATGTTGGAAGAGTAATCATGTTAGTGATTGTGGGTCTCTTATAATACAAACTCTTTTCTCCTCTTAATTAATAGATGGGGCAAATATTTTGCCTCTGTTTCAATTGCACCATGTGTTTGGGTGCCTCTGGATCGTCACTGTTCCACGTACGTGCC
Source organism: Elymus sibiricus (assembly GCA_039707655.1). Classification (NCBI taxonomy): domain Eukaryota; kingdom Viridiplantae; phylum Streptophyta; class Magnoliopsida; order Poales; family Poaceae; genus Elymus; species Elymus sibiricus. Next base: position 360,206,090 of record CM077669.1, read on the forward strand.
CAACAAGGAGACAAAGGATGCAAACACAACTTCACAAAGGGGTTTTTCGCAATTTGAATTCAAATGCTGCCCTATTACGACAGTTCTAAACCACGCAACATATTGCTGCCAGACCCATAGAGTAAATCTCTCACCATCAAGAAAAAACATGACACCAAGCAAAAAAAATCAGAGATTATTAGCACATAACCGAGTGTTAAAAACTGCACCAACCATGCGCCAAACTCCTTGGCCACTAGGCTTAGGAAAAACAAGTGTTGCAAAGTCTCCTTGTTAGCACAGAATGAACACTTAGGATTCACAACCCAATCTCTCTTTTTTAGAACATATCTAGTTTTTTTTGCGAGGGTCTTTAGTTAAGACCCTTGAAACATTATCTGGAGAAATATCTGGATTCTCGAAGGAATCCCGGCTCTCCAAATGCACCCGAAATCACACCCAGGCAAGGAGCAATTGCATCATAGAGAGATTTAGTAGTAAAAATACTTTTGGCCCCAAGGTTCAACCAATGCTACTAGAGTTACTAGACAAATTAAAGTAGCTGACTAGAGATTTCATTCCACAAAAAACCAACTCAGGACTCGATTCTTCTAATCTTCTAAAAGAACTCACTAATATCTACCCAAAAACACTAAAAATTACAAATGTTAAAAAGTTGAGGAAAATTTTCACAGAAAGGAGGATTATCACCCAAAGGAACTTTCCAAAGTCTAGCTATATCACCAGAGTTTATTGTCACTTTCCTTCCAAGCGTATAAAAGTCTTTAACTTTAGAATGACTTTTCAGCAAGGGGAATTGGTAAACTTTTCCTTAACATAAGCAATAGAACATCTGCGCAAATATTTAGCTTTGATACTATCCTATCATACACCCTTGTCTTTTCAAGCTTCCACCACCACTTCTTAAGCGAATTGCTATTCTATTTGCATAAATCTTTAACTCCACAACCCCCTTTTCTCTTAGACGTACTAACTCGACACCACTTTACCAAGTAGTAATTTTTTCTGTCCGTACCTCCTTGCCAAAAGAACCTCCTCGTATGTTTAGTTTCTCAATAAAGGTTTTGGAGTTATGCAGAGGAGAAACATAGACATGTAGTAATATGAAATGCTAGAAAGGGAGGAAATAAGCAACACCAAACTCCCACCCATAGAGGCAACATTACCTATCCAAGAGTCACGCCTTCTAAGATACTTGGTTTCCATAAAATTTCACTCCACATTCTTAAGAGTAGCATATCTCACAGGGACTCCTAAATATTTCATGGGGAAATGACCAATTTGGAAATTTAAAAGTTCAACATGTAACTTGTGGTTGTCATGATCTCCTCGCACACACATGATTTCACTTTTTCAAAAAATATTTTTTAGTCCATCCATAAGTTCAAACATATACATCACAATAACTTGAGATTAATAGCCCTATTAGGGTCACCATGAATGCACAAAAAAATATCGTGAACATATTGTAATATTGCAACACCATTATCAATCAAGTCAGGGGGTAGACTAACCAGGATACTATTGTTCTGTGTGTCGGTAACCATTTTAGTCACACACTCAACAACAAGGTTAAACAAAAAAGGGAGAGGGGGTCCCCTTTCCTGACCCCTTTATGACTATGGAAATAATGATCAATGGTGTTATTTAGTTTAACACTAACAGTGCCATTATGTAAGATATGTTAATCCAAGCACACCAAGTAGGAGAAAAGCCTCTCGACTCATGACACTCCATGAGAAAGTCTCAATTCACTTTGTCATGCGCCTTTTCGAAGTCAAGTTTTAACACAACTAGATGACCCGTTGCGGCAATTGGTGCAGAGACCAACTCCAACCTACAAGTTAAGCGAACTATATGAAACTTTAAATAGAAGTGAAATGAACCATTTGAATAGACTTGCGGCAATTGACGCAGAGGCCAACTCCAAAATGGAAGTTAAATGAACTATTTGAAGAAATTTTTCATCAACTACCTGCAAATGATCATGTTCATTTGTGTTTCTATTTGCATTGACAACAATCATCACCCATAGCTTCTTTGGCGATTTCTTTTTACTAGATGACCCGACCCGTTACGCCAAGAGACCAACCACAAACCAAAGTTAAACGAACTATTTGAAGAATATTTTCGTGAACCATTTGCAAATGATTACGTTCATACATTTTTCTATTTGCCTTGACAACGATCATCGCCCATAGATGGAGACCGGAAGTTAAGAGAAGTATTTGAAATATTACTTTCCTCAAATATTTACGAATGATTATGTACATTATGCGTTCTATTTGCTTTGACAACATTCGGCACCCATAGCTTTTTTGGCGATTTATTTTTAAATAGATGACCCGTTGCGACAATTGGTGCAGAGACCAACCACAACTCCAAAGCTAAGCTAAATGTTTGAAGGACTTTTTCCTCAACTGCTTATAGATTATTATGCTCCTATTGTGTGACTATTCACCTTGATGATGATCATTTCCCATGGGTTTGTTGGGCCACACATAGGCCGCTTGCTTGAACATGTGAATGGATTCTGATTTTTTTTCTGGGTTAAGCACTGTACAACCAACATTTGACCTTATAGATGACCCGTTGTGCCAATTGGCTTAGAGATTAATAGCAACACAAAAGTTAAGCGAACTATTTGAAACATATTGGCGCAAAGATCAACTACCAAAACTTATGCAAACTATTTAAAACATTTCAAATATTTGGATTAACGGTCTACTTACCACAAACATAATGCCTATATGAGATTATGTCATGAATGATCATAATCATAAACATTGTAATCATTTCAATTGCCTAATTGTAATTTGTTTACCATGTCATTCGTCTGTTTTAGAGAGAGAGAGAGAGAGAGAGAGAGATGTCACTTGTGAACATATGGCCCCCGGGTCTACTCTTCATTAATAAATTCTTTTACAAAATTGCCTCTTTATTTGACTTACTATTTTACCACTACCTACATGTATTTGCTTTTAATCTTATAACTAGGAAGAATAAGGGCTTGACATCCCTCTTGGCACGTTGGGCACAAGTTTTTATTTTGTTGGTGCGCAGGTGATGTTTATCTTGTTAGCTTAGTTGACTCCTACTAGATTGATTACCTTGATCCTCTAACCGAGGGAAATCCTTTACTATTGTTCTAATTCACCCTTCCTCTTTGGGGAATCTCAACAACTCCTACGGGAATAGCTTTGCCACCGCTGATCCAGCAGGAACCTGGTTCTTCGACACCCAAGTCACACCACTCTTATGTCCTTACAGCTCCATGGTCGCTACCTCCTAGCTATCCGCGTCGCCAAAAGTAGACACAATGTTGGAAGAACCAGGCATAGCAACGTTGAGCATAGTCGAATCGGCCGATGCTGCACACCATCACCCAGATTAGAAACCCTCATGGCCCAGAAGTGGGAGAAGGAGATATCGATATCGCTATTGGGGGTTGTGACGCGAGTAAAATAATTTATACCTAGGTTACCTCAGGCCTAAGCTCCATGGACCATGGTGAAACAGATCTTCACCCACGTGGTGTGCATGCACAGTAGTCGCATCCACCCCACACCAGGCTCTTCTAGAATCCATGATGTGTCAGATCGCAAAGGTGGATTGTGTCCAAGCACCACGTGACTACTTCCTTTGGTGATCCAGAAATGGAGCGAAAGTATTCTCGCCTTTCCCCCTAGAGGTGACCCTGAGTTATTGAACCCACAGGAGGATGATGCCCTTTAAGCTAGGACCTCAGACAAGCTTTTGTTAAAGAAACAATTCCAGCTTTTGACCAGATCAAAATCAAACAATTGAAGGAGGACAACAATAATAAAATAGGCATGGGTATGAGCTCTTAATTCTTACAACCATATATTTGTGTTGGGACCAAATATGATATTAATTTGTGCGAAGTTACCTATCGAGATGTTCTTGTTTCAAACCAAAGTGGGGGATGTGTCCAATTTATGTATTGACCGGCACGCGTCCTACATCAAGAGTCAGTTGTCCAACTGAAGGCCCTATCTGTCTCATGGGGTTGCCTCGATAATTAAGATTGCAATAATCAAACAAAAGTATTGGGATTTAATGACTACACCTCTTGAATCCCTAGAGATAGGATCCGTGATACCGTACTAAACCTTTCTGTCACTGGTGTTCAGAATAACACTTCATGGTCTCCCTGCCCTTAACCTCCTCGTGACTTGATATCCATGATCTTGGGTACCTTCAAGGATGAAGAACGCGAAGACACAAGAGGCATCTACAGAATAATTTTATTTCACACATACGAGATGCTAATTCAAAGCCCTTTCATTGATCCCTACAACAAATACATCGGGTTGCAAGGCTCTTGCCTCAATCCATACCTCACCGAACTAATCACACATAGAGACCAAATCACACAAAGAACACATCATGAAGATACATTGATTGTTAATATGTCTTACAATGGATGTCGTGTGTGATACACGATTACAAGTATGACTAGAGGAGGAAGAACTATGGTGGAGATGGAGATGGTGGCTGATACGTCCATTTTGCATCATGATTTCCTACTGTCATTTACAATGTTTTTGATCATTATGATGTAATTCTTACGCCTTGCTCTCATAATTTGCAAGATTTACTTGAAGAGGGAAATTACCGCCAACTGGAATTCTGGACCTAAAATAGCTACAACAGATATAACTATTCTCTGGAACTCTAAATGAACTGAAATTTTCTGGAGATTTATTTTGGAATATATAAAAATACTGGAAGGAAGAAACTTCGCAGAAGAGCAACCGTGGGCCCATAAGGGCAGGGGCGCGCCCTCACCCTTGTGGAGCCCATGGGGCCCCTCCAGTGCCCGTCTTCTACTATATGAAGCCATTTGCCCTAGAAAAAAATAAGGAGAGACTTTCGGGACGAAGCACCACCTTCTCAAGGAAGAACCTGGGCAGGAGCACTTTCGTTCTCCCTCGAAGCGATTCCGCCGGGGATACTTCCCTCCAGGAGGGGAAAATCGAAGCCTTCATCATCATCAACGTTCCTATCATTGTGGGAGGACTCATGTCCATCAACATCTTCACCAGCACCATCTCATATCAAATCATAGTTCATCCCTTGTATTCAATCTTTGTCCCAAAACCTCAGATTGGTACCTGTGGGTTGCTAGTACACTAGTATCGTAACGTGCTATACAAACATTTTTAACCCCTTTCCGCGATGTAGTTTCAAACCGTCGCCTTGCCTGTGTGGGCGATAGGGGGGTCCACCCCACACAACATGGAAAAATCATCTGCGATGGGGCGAGCGCGTGCTGAAGATTCGCGCAAAGTAATTGTATGTGAAGTTGTAGACTATCCCACACGTGAAACGTTGACGTTAGGTTTGCAATAGACCACACATCTGAGACGATGACGCGAATATACACGTTTGCGAAATATGGATATCACAAACATTTAATTCCACGACCTGTTTGCGATAGGTACATTATCACACATAGTCAGAAACTACAAACTGTGTGCAGTGGCTCTACTATCGCCAACGTGTCAATTTTAGTAATGGTGTGCGATAGTTATTCCTATCACACACGTGGTTATTATGTCAACCATCTTCTTATCGTCCTACATTACACATGCACAGATCTATGGAACCGTTTGTGGTATTACCGCCAATCGCATACGCATATTGTCGGGGATATTATCCACGGTTTGACCCGGCCAGGAGAATGACCCGACCCATCATTTGGCAGCTCATACGGGTGCCGTGTTTTATCGGGTCAACCTGGACGGCAAGGCCCAAGGCCCGGCGTGCACCCCGGGAGAAGGCGGCTCATAGAAAGGCCAGGAGGGCCGACTCACAGAGAAGGCCCAAGAAGAGGAAGAATTCCCTCACAAGAGAAACAAGACCCGGATTAGGACTCAAGAGAGACTAGTCCTAGTCCTACTCCCAGTAGGACTCTACATGTAAACTTACCCCTTCAACTTATATAAGGAGGGGTAAGAGGCACCCCAAGAGGGACATGTTCAAGTCATTAGAGATAGACAGATTAGAAATCCTCGAGACTAGAGGTAGCGATTCCGCACCCTTGTAATCGAGATTACCATCATCATCAATACACACAAAGAAGGATGTAGGCTTTTACCTCCATCGGAGGGGCCGAACCTGGGTAAACTCGCGTCTCTCCATTTCGACCAACCCCTCTCAAGACGCCACCTAGTTGTGATGGCCTCACACCTCAGTTCTCTCACGAGGACATCATGCCGTGACAAAACCACGACACATATGGCATGGAAACGTGTGTGTTATTGCGCACCATCCCACACGCACATAATATGCGACCGTGTGTTGTGACGCTGATAATCGCACACGCTATTCTACAAACAATCATCTGCAATATATGAGACCATCGCACACGGTTTATTCGTTCCAACTCTGGGTACTGTAATTTATTATCTAATAGTTCATTTTTCTTTAATTTATTATTCGAATTGGAAATTTCAAAATTTGAAATGTGGAATTCAAATATTTCACATCCATCAATACATACCCTGTTTACAATGGTTCAACAACCAATGCATAAATCAAAAGCTCAGTACATGTTCGAGAGTTACATAATTCAACAGAAGATTAAATATGACGAACCACAATATATTGTACGAGAGGCAGTAAAGGTGAAGAGAGAATTGTAAATCCTTTTGGCTGTCGATGGTGTTGAAGAAGCGGAATACCCATAATGTGCCCTCCTCCATGCCAAAAGCATGCACAACTTTTGTCCAACCCCTTGTGATGATCGCCCGTCCATCCTTCACCGCCTTCATGAAGACTTCTAGACCATTATCATGGTAGCATGAATTATATACTTTAACCTTCGTTGCCTCCACTTCGGTCATGTAGTTTGCAAGGTAATCTTTAGTAAATTGCTTCAGAAACCACTGAAAAGAGACAAAGACTGTCACTGAGCTGAAACAGGAAGGGGATGAAGTGCCCAGTCCCCACTCTAGTGATGATCATGGTTCTCCTCTTAGGCCTAGCACTCAGTTCAAAAATCAGGCCAGATCGTGTAACGTGCCTTCTCTAGAGTTGAGACCTTCCTCATCAGCACCAGCAACTGCTCCATCAGCTCCTTCTGCACCTTCAGCATCTACTCCACCACCTCAGAGGACTTCAGCTTAAGCATTCACCGACGCCCTTCTTTCGACTCCTTCAATCGATACCTGAGGAGATAGAGCCCAGAGCGACGCTTAGCTCTATACCTTTGAACTTTTTGGTAACTTGTTACCAAAGGGGGAGACGTGTATAGATCATAGGGCTTCGAGAGAGAGAGAGAGAGAGAGATTATTTTGCATTTTGTTTGCTCTCTTCGTTTCAAAAACATTTGGTTTATCGCCTGGTTGTTCTTAAACTCCGTCGTGTTTGATCATATGCTTTGGTTGTTGATGCTACTATTTCCTATCCATGTGATGATAATATTATGATCATTCACTCATGTTTGGTGTTATGTGCATTGTAATCCATTCATATCATTTATGCGCACCACCAAGTTGTATCTGACATGGAAGAGTTACCCATGCTCCTAATCGATTGTGAATTTGCATTCAAACGCAAATTTAGGGGGAGATATTGCTTATCACATACTTCTCAAAGAAACGATGCTATTCATTGTTTTATCCCTATCGAAGCTTTGATCTATATGTTGTCATCAATTACCAAAAAGGGAGAGATTAAAAGCACAACTTCTCCCTAGGTGGTTTTGGTAATTAATAACAACATATATTTCATTGGACTAATGTTTCCATCAAGTATATTTCAGGAAAGTTCAATGAATGGATTGGCAAAAGGATTGTGAGGAGATCCCCTAGATGCAAGGAATAACTATTGGCAACAAGCTTGAAGACTCTACATTTTACATTTTGTGAGAAATCACTTTTGAGTCCATAGGAAAGCTAATACTATTAAAAGGGGGTGAGGTTTCTATGATGATCTGGTTGCTCAAGTGCTTAGAGATTAGCCACCAAATATACACATGAAATTCTCCCACAAAATTCTATGTCTAAACCCTACCACTGAAATCGGTGCCACCAAGTTTCCAAAATCGGCCCTACCGAGTTTTACCCTAGAGAGACCCCATGTCAAAACCCTAAGGTCTCGGTGCCACCAACTTTCATTTCGGTGCAACCGAAACCAGTGACCAACTTTCTGGTTAGCCATTTTCAAGAAACTGCTTAGGTTTATATATTCTGAAAACTGCCTAGGTCAGACATATCAGTACCATCAAGATTTATATATCGGTCTCACCGAGAAGCCGAAAGTTGCCACATTTTGCACTAGTCGGTGCAACCGAGGTTTTACTCCGGTTTCACCGAGTTGGGCAATAATGTTGTAACAGTTAGATTTTTGGAGATGTCTATATATACCCCTCCACCTCGTCTCACTCGTAGAGGAATCACTCAGAACAGACCAACACTTGCCCATCCATTTTTCTGAGAGAGAACCACCTTCGCATGTGTTGAGATCAAGATCCGCCACTCCAACCATATGAATCTTGATTTCTAGCCTCCCCAAGTTGCTTTCCACCCAATCAACCTCTTCTACCAAGACAAATCTGTGAGAGAGTGATTGTGTGTTGAAGAGACTATCTTTTGAAGCACAAGAGCAAGAAGTTCATCATTGTTACCACATCTATTGCCTTTTGGAGAGTGGTGTCTCCTAGATTGGCTAGGTGTCGCTTGGGAGCCTCCTTCTTCATGTGTTGGAGTTGAACCAAGAAGTTTGTACGGGCAAGGAGATCGCCTACTTCATGAAAATCTACCCAAAGTGAGGCTAGTCCTTCGTGGATGAAAGCCGTGATGGAATAGACGAGGTTGCTACTTTGTGGACCTGATACTTGTGATCTGCGTTGGGTTTTCCATGAAGAGGAACGGGTAATTGCAGCACAAAGTGGATAAGTATTTCGCTCAGTTATGAAACCAAGGTTTATCAAACCAATAGGAATATCAATCCTCAACCGTCTTCAGCGGCTACACACAAATGAACAAACGACTTGCACCCAACGCGGGCAAGATGTAGGGTCGAAAGTATGTCTAGAGGGGGGGGGGGTGATTAGACTACTTGAGCAAATAAAAATTCTACCTTTTCCCAATTTTAAGTGTTGGCGGATTTTAGCGATTATAGCAATTCAAGCACACCCTACACATGCATGTCTAAGAGTATATCAGCGGAAAGTAACAACAAGCATATGTAGTAGAGGGTAGGGAGGAAGATCAAACGCAATTTGAAGACACGAAGATTTTTCCCGTGGTTCCGATAGGTGGTGCTATCGTACGTCCACGTTTATGGAGTCTTCAACCCACGGAGGGTAACGGTCACGAGAGTCCACGGAGGGCTTCATCCATAAGGGTCCACGAAGTAGCAACCTTGACTATTCCATAACGGCTTCCATAACGGTCCATAAGGGTCCACGAAGTAGCAACCTTGACTATTCCATAACGAAGTAGCAACCTTGACTATTCCATAAAGTGATTTCTCACAAAGTAAAATGTAGAGTCCTCTTGCTTGAAGCTTTGCCAATCCATTTCCTTGCTTCTAGGGGTTTCTCCACAATCCTTTTGCCAACCCATCATTGAACTTTTCCTAAAATATGCTTAGTGGAAATATTAGTTCAATGATATATATGTTGTTATTAATTACCAAAACCACCAAGGGAGCAAATGTGCTTTCAATCTCCCCCTTTTTGGTAATTGATGACAACATATAGATCAAAGCTTCGACATATTATATAATCAATGAATATAATCGTCGCTTTGAGAAGTATGTGATAAGCAAGAGCTCCCCCTAAATTTGTGCATTATTTGAATTTGCGTTTGAATGCAAATGCACAATCGATTAGGTACATGGGGCACTCTTTCATGTCACATACAACTTGGTGGTGTGCGAGAATAATATGAATGAGTATCATAGCACAACACAATCAAGCAAAGGTGAATGATCATCTCATAAGCATCACAAGGATAGGAAATAGTAGCAATACACATCAAGTGTATGATCAAACACCAACAAAGTTTAACACAAGCAAACCAACCAAAAGATATCAATGTTTTGAAAAGCGATAAAAAAGGCAACGCTCTCTCTCTCTCTCTCGAAGCCCTAATGATCTATACATCTTCTTCCCCTTTGGCAACAAGTTACAAAAAGTTCAAAGGTATAGAGCTAAGCACTCTTCTGGGGCTGATCTCCTCCGGTGGTTGATGAAGGAGTCGAGTGAACAACATCAGCGAAGACTTCTGCAGACGTCATGGACGGAGTCAGAGTAGCAACTGGAGGTGCTGGAGGAGCTGAAGGAGCGGCGGCAGGTGCTGATGAAGAAGGTCTAGACTCTAGAACTGGCACTGTGGCAGATCTGGGCTGAGTTCTGAACTGAGTGGCTGTCCTGAGATGTGGACTATCCTCATCATCATCTGTAGTGTGGGGACTGGTTACGACATCAACTTCCTTCTTGAGCTCATTCACAATCACTGTGAGCTCATCCTCCTTGTTGTTGAGAATATGGAATTTGGTGTCAACAATCCTCGAGAGGCTCTCCTGGTTCTTCAAGATGTTCCCGATGTCCTTCTGCATACCGAGCACAGAGCTAAGGAGAAGATCCATCTGCTCACTCCTAGTCTTTGGCACCTGAGAACTAGTGTCTCTGGCTGCCTCTACCTGTGCCTGTGCTGTAGCTGAGGTGGGATGATCTGGGTCCATCACCACAACATTGTCTTCTAGCTCTGGCAAGAGTGGCAAATGTGGTCGATCAAGTGCATATATGTGCTTCTCCAACTTGGAGTTGATAAGCATATCAATATATGGAGCGTATCCACGTGACCTCTTTTGATCTGCTGCAGTCCTCTTCACTATTTCAGCTATCAAGTCCATCACTCTGAATCTGGTGTGTTGATCAAGATGGAGTAGCATGTTGATAGAATATCCTCTTATCATCTTCTCATCTCCAGACTTAGGCATCAAGGTATGCCTTAAGATGGTGTTGATCATGCGTAGACCAGCCTGGAGGAAGTAAATGGATCCAAGCTTGTGAGATTGCAAGTTTGCAGCAGGGATCTCATTGTACATGTTCTTCATGGCATTATGATTTGCCTTGGACTCTGAGTACACATCTAGGTCACCATCTTCCACCTGTGGAGCTCCTAAGATGGCTGCCCACTCCTCAACTGTGGATTCATACCTGGTGCCTTCTGTCATCCATACAATCCTACCATCTCCATAGAAATGTGCAGTGGAGTAGAATTGCATGATCATCTCGTCGTTCCAAGCAGTGAACTCCTTACCAACAAACTCATCAAGACCAATGTAGTGGAAGTTATCTTGCACACTTGGGAAGTAGTCTTCATTATCCGTGATGTGCTTCCAATCCACATATCTCATGTCACTCACTGCGAGGCTCTTGTCAAGCAAAATTGTTTCATAGAAATCTTGTTGTTCCTTTGTGTAAAACCTATAGTCTACAGCTGTCTTTCTCCTCTGAGAGTAAGGATCAATAGCTCTCCACTCTCTCAAACCAGAGTCCTTCATCTTCTTCATGTCTTCAGCAACAGGATGGCTGGCATTATGCTCTGGAAGGTGTGGTCTTAGCTTCATCAAAACAAACTGTGTATCATCCTCTTTCTGGACTTCTTCTTTGCTCTTGCCTTCTTAGGCATAGACTTCTTTGAGGTCTCAACAATCAATGTTGCCCTAGCACTCTCTGGTGCTCTTACTGACCCTGAGCTGGCATATTCTTTCCTTATTGCCTTCTTCTTGGATGAAGTGGTAGCAGCAGTGCTCTTGGCAGTTGCATCTTTCTTGGGTAGGTCCTCAGGTATAAAGTCTTCATCCTCCTCATCTGAGTTGAGCTTCCTTCTTGCTCTGGTTGCAGCTTTGGGCAGATCTAGTGAGCTAGGTACATCATCATAGCTCCCTTCAGGACTAGTGTCTGAGCTCATGTCAACATTCTTCTCTCTGAAGTCACTCTGGCTATCATCAGAACCTGACATCTCTGACCCTGTGACAAGAGTATAGAGGAGTAGAAGGGTTGAGTAATCACAAAATGCAGACAATTTTCTCAAAGATTTGAACTAAAATTTCTCAAGATTTGCATTCTGCCAAGTGAATATCGGTACAACTGAGGCAAACTTTTCGGACCCGCTGAGACAAACAACCTGCATTACAGAAACTTGGCACCACTTTCGGTGACACCGAAAATGGGCACTCGGTTTCACCGAGGTTGTTCCCAGTTGACCTAAAAAGGGAATCAGTGCTACCGATTCTTTTGCTTCGGTTTCACCGGGATTCAAGTTGCGGACGGCAAACCCTAAAAAATCTTTCGTTCGCTATTCTAATGGAAGTTCTTGTGGATAGATCAATCTCAAAGTTTGTCTTATAGATGGAAAAGTCCTAATGCGCAAGATTTGGAGGGAGGAGCGCAGGAGGGGTCGAAACCATACCCTAATTCGGTGACGATCTCGCTACGGCGGTGACGGTGGTGAAGATTCCGTCGACGGCGTGGACTTCCAACGGCGAAGGCGCTTGGGAAGACAAAGGAGATGACCAGGGGTCTTTGTTCGGCAGTTAGGGTTTTGGAGGGGATGAAATTTGAGAAAGTAATTTCAAAAGTCGGGTCCGCCTCTTTATATACCCGTGGCTGTCGGTGACACCGGTTCTAACTTTTTGGTGTCACCGAGTTCCTCTACTGTCAGCTGATAGGGAAACTCGGTGTAACCGAGAAGATGGAATTGGTGATACTGAGTGTGAAAACTAGATCAAACCTAGGCATTCAGTGAGACCGAGATTTTGGTATTGGTTCCACCGAGATGCACTTGGGAGGTTTTAATGGTCAGTCCTTTGTCGATACGTAACTCCGAGTGCTCCTCACACAGAGAGATCGAAAAGTACTTGTTCAAATTTTGTGATGCAGCAAGAATGGAATATGAGACGAGAAAGCATAGATAGCTAGAGAGTGTTCCTAGGCATTCTTGTCCATCCAATTGGCAAAAGAAAAACCAAAGTCCAAATAGCAACAATTGGATGTCCTCGAATGAATAAAGAAATGCAGACCAACATGCTCACACAATAAGATGTCAAATGAAATCATGGCAATCATGCACATACATACTAGCATCTATCAAGAATTTCGGCGATGACGTAGTCATCTATATATGAGTATATTGACTTAGGAGCCAAGCAAGAAGACTTGATCATAGGTCATACTCATCGTTTAAGCGCAAGTGGGGTTACCACTTTTTACATAAAGCATTTAATGTTGTCACATTCTAAGAGATGCTTTAACTCAAGTCTTAGAGTAAAGCCCCCCCTTGATGTGACATCCCCCCGTAGGAGGGATAAACTAACCTTGGGTTTGTCGTAGAAGACTTCATGTGGGTGATATAGTGGTGGATGCTCAAGGTTGATGAAGATCACCAAGAGTTGGGAGCATCCTTGTTGTTTCCTTACTCTTCTCACCTACATGGGTTAGTCCCAACACACAAGAGACAAATACAAGGATATCTATGGACATGGAGTGCAAAGCATACATGATAATGTCCATGGATTTTTTGATTACCTTGTCCCTTGCTTACCTTTGAGGGAATGTGTGACTCCTTGAACTATTGCATGATGTTGACGTTGATTGCAACTAGCTCTTACGAATAATGAATGTGAGTGAATTTCATTGGCGGATTCACCCCTCAAGAACTTCTCTAGTTCTTGTTCTTGGGGACCCACATCAATTTGATGGGGTTCCTTGGTGTTGAAGTGGCACTTGTAGAAGTTGAGCTTAAAGTAGCCTTGGGAACCCACTGCACCAAAGCTTGGGATTCATCTTCATATGAGTCAATGTCCTCTTGAAGCTTGTCCTTGCCCTTGAGCTTGTGGTCTTGTGGTGGAAGGTCATCTTGAGTGTTTGTTCCCTTGGGAAGAGTATGTTCATACTTCTCCCTTTGAGGAACAAACTTGGGCTTGGGGTATTGACCTTCTTCCCATTCAACTCTATTTGCGTTGAAGTAGCCAATGCCACGGTTCTTCCGGTATCCTCCGTGCTTGCGTACAATTTCCTCAAATTGCTTACACCCGGCAAGACTCTTGTAGATACCTTTCTCTATAATTCCTTTCAATAAATCGTTTTCTTGCTCAAGTGTAACTTGGCTAAGAGAATCATCATTAGTGGAATCAATAGAACTACTAGAAGCAACATCATTAGATTTAGCATTTTTATTGTTGCTACTACATGAAGAACCTTTCTTGCCTTTGTTACTAGTTTGTCTAGGTTTAACTTGTGGCATGAATGTAGACAAGAGTAATCGTTTGGCTAGATAAGATGAAGTCTTCTTTCGGAGATCGTCATTGATAGCTTTAAGAAACTCATGTTCTTGCTCCAAGGTGAGCTTCTCGAAGCGTAGCTTCTCATGAGTCCTTACAAGCTCTCTATGATATTCTAGAGTAGATTCATGGGCTAACTTAAGAGTGTTTAATTCTTTAGTTAGTTGTTCTATTTTCATCTTATCATCATCAACCGACTTATCTTGACTAGCGTGAAAATTATCAAGTTCATTTTGACTAACATCACTAGTTTTATCAAACAGCAAGTCATCATCTCCAAGTAAATCATCTTCATCACTATTGAAATCAAGATACTCGGGGTGTGATACCTTGGGGCCTTTAGCCATGAAGCAACTTCCACTCCCTTCATTTGGTGAATCAAATAGATCATATGAGTTGGTAGTCACTAGTGCAAGTCCGGCAACACCTTCATCTTGACTATAGTCGGAGTTGGAGTGATAGCTTCTCTCGGAGTGGTTGTCGGATTCGGAGCCGGAAACCCATACACCAACATGAGCTTGATGTCTTCTTCTTGAATAGCTCTTGGTGTACTTGTCCTTCTTCTCCGAATCCCTACTTCTCCTTGAGGGTCTTCATTCATAATGATCATCTCTACTCCTTCTCTCTCTTTGAGGTGATTAATTTCTTGAGCTTTGTCTTCTAGGTGACTCTTCTGTTCGTTTGTAGGGAGCCGTGCACTCATTGGGTAGTGTCCGGGCTTCCCACAATTGTAGCAGTTTCGGTCACGACTTGACGAATGCTTCTCTTCGTATCTTGAGTTGGAGCTTCATTCTTTACCTCTATTATTGTAGAACTTGTTGAATTTCGTGAACATGAGGCTTATCTCTTCATTGGTGACAAGGTTGTCGCTTGAAGTTGCGGGAGCATCACTTGTGGCTTTGTAAGCACCGCTAGATTTGTTGTGAAGCTCTTCTTTGTCCTTGAGTGTCATCTCATGAGCAACAATCCTTCCAATCACTTCCTTAGGCTTGAGATCTTTGTAGTTGGGCATCATTTGGATCAATGTGCACATGGTGTCATATCTATCATCCAAAGCTCGAAGTATCTTCTTGATGATGAATTTGTCGGTCATTTCATCGCTTCCTAAGCCGACAATCTCATTTGTGATGAGAGCTAGCCTAGAGTACATCTCTGCGACTCCTTCACCATCCTTCATCTTGAACTTGTCAAGATGACTCTAAAGAACATCCAACTTGGATTCTCTTACGGATTCGGTACCTTCATGCATATCAACCAAAGTATCCCAAATTTCCTTGGCATTCTCAAGACGGCTGATTTTGTTGAATTCTTCGGGGCATAGGCAGTTGAAGAGAATGTCACATGCTTGAGCGTTGTATTGCAACATCTTCAATTCATCCGCGGTCGCTTCATGATCCGGTTCCTTTCCATCACCAAAGAATTCACCTTGCAAGCCAACATGAACAATAGCCCAAACGGCATGGTTATGACCAAGAATATGCATTTTCATTTTGTGCTTCCAACTAGCAAAATTTGTGCCATCATATGGACCTCTACGGTGATAATTTATCTCACTAGACGCCATACTCTCCTAGGTTGTGAGACCAATGCAATGGAGACCAAAGCTCTGATACCACTTGTAGGATCGGAAGTATGTCTAGAGGGGGGGGGTGATTAGACTACTTGAGCAAATAAAAATTCTACCTTTTCCCAATTTTAAGTGTTGGCAGATTTTAGCGATTATAGCAAATCAAGTACACCCTACACATGCATGTCTAAGAATATAGCAGCGGAAAGTAACAACAAGCATATGTAGTAGAGGGTAGGGAGGAAGATCAAACACAATTTGAAGACACGAATATTTTTCCCATGGTTTCGATAGGTGGTGCTATCGTACGTCCACGTTTATGGAGTCTTCAACCCACGGAGGGTAACGGTCGCGAGAGTCCACGGAGGGCTCCACCCATAAGGGTCCACGAAGTAGCAACCTTGACTATTCCATAATGGCTTCCGTCCACGAAGGACCGGCCTCACTATGGGTAGATCTTCACGACGTAGGCGATCTCCTTGCCCGTACAAACTTCTTGGTTCAACTCCACAACACGAAGTAGGAGGCTCCCAAGCGACACCTAACCAATCTAGGAGGCACCACCCTCCAAAAGGTAATAGGCTCGGTAATGTCGATGAACTCCTTGCTCTTGTGCTTCAAGATGATAGACTCCTCAACACACAATCACTCTCTCACAGATTTGGCTTTGGTGGAAAACAACTTGGGGAGGCTAGAGATCAAGATTCATATGGATGGAGTGGAATGGCTTGATCTCAACACATGAGTAGGTGGCTCTCTCTCAGAAAATTGGACGGGGGCAAGTATGGAATAGTTCTGAGTGCTTCTCTTTCGAGTGGGTGGTGGTGAAGGGGTATATATTGGCATCCCCAAAAATCCAACCGTTACACCTAAAGTGACCAACTCGGTGACACCGAAGTATAAAACTCGGTGGTACCGAGTTGCTCCAAAGGTAGCAACTTTTGAATCTCGGTGAGACCGATACAGAAATCTCGGCGGTACCGATTAGGTGACCAATGGTCAGTTTCCAAAACTCGGTGACGCCGATCCAAAATCTCAGAAATTCCGATTTTAAGAATCGAGGTAACAGAAAGTTGACAAGCTGAACTCGGTGGCACCGAATCAGAATCGGTTGAACCGATGTGCTAGGGTTTGGCATGGGTTTGTCTGAGGTGGGAAATCGGTGGGACCGAGTGGAAATTGTTGGTAGCACCGATTTTCATGAAAGGCTTGGACAGACTTTTGTGGAAGAGTTTGTGGGTGTTTTTGGTGACTATCACTTGTGCACATGGAGCATCTTGTTCACCAACAGTACCTTACCCCCTTTTAATAGTATTGGCTTTCCTATGGACTCAAAGTGATTTCTCACAAAGTAAAATGTAGAGTCCTCTTGCTTGAAGCTTTGCCAATCCATTTCCTTGCTTCTAGGGGTTTCTCCACAATCCTTTTGCCAACCCATCATTGAATTTTTCTTGAAATATGCTTAGTGGAAATATTAGTTCAATGATATATATGTTGTTATTAATTACCAAAACCACCAAGGGAGCAAATGTGCTTTCAATCTCCCCCTTTTTGGTAATTGATGACAACATATAGATCAAAGCTTCGACATATGATATAATCAATGAATATAATCGTCGCTTTGAGAAGTATGTGATAAGCAAGAGCTCCCCCTAAATTTGTGCATTATTTGAATTTGCGTTTGAATGCAAATGCACAATCGATTAGGTACATGGGGCACTCTTTCATGTCACATACAACTTGGTGGTGTGCGAGAATAATATGAACGAGTATCATAGCACAACACAATCAAGCAAAGGTGAATGATCATCTCATAAGCATCACAAGGATAGGAAATAGTAGCAATACACATCAAGTGTGTATGATCAAACACCAACAAAGTTTAACACAAGCAAACCAACCAAAAGATATCAATGTTTTGAAAAGCGATAAAAAAAGGCAACGCTCTCTCTCTCTCTCTCGAAGCCCTAATGATCTATACATCTTCTCCCCCTTTGGCAACAAGTTACCAAAAAGTTCAAAGGTATAGAGCTAAGCGCTCTTCTGGGGCTGATCTCCTCCGGTGGTTGATGAAGGAGTCGAGAGAACGGCATCAGCGAAGACTTCTGCAGACGTTATGGACGGGGTCGAAGTAGCAACCGGAGGTGCTGGAGGAGTTGAAGGAGCTGCGGCAGGTGCTACGTCTCCAACGTATCTATAATTTTTGCTTGTTCCATGCTGTTATATTATCATTCTTGGATGTTTTACAATCATTTTATAACAACTTTATATCATTTTTTGGGACTAACCTATTGACATAGTGCCAAAGTGCCAGTTGCTGTTTTTGCTTGTTTTTTACTTCGCAGAAAATCAATACCAAACGTAGTCCAATCGCGATGAAACTTTTTAGAGATTTATTCTGGACCAGAAGACACCCAGTGGGCCAAAGAAGTGCCAGGGGAGTGGGCCGAGGAGACCACAACCCACCAGGGCGCGCCAGGGGGGCCCCGGCGCGCCCTGATGGGTTGTGCCCTCCTCGGGGCCGCTCTCCACCGCCTCTGATGCCTATAAATTTCCAAATATTCCAAAAACCCTAGGGGAGTGGACGAAACACAATTCCAGCCACCGCAAGTTCCAGAACCTCGAGATCCAATCTAAACACCATCACGGAGGGGTTCATCTTCCTCATAGGCGCCTCTCCGATGATGCGTGAGTAGTCCACCATAGACCTACGGGTCTGTAGGCAGTAGCTAGATGGCTTCTTCTCTCTCTCTTATGATTCTCAATACAATGGCCACTTGGAGATATATTTGATGTAAACTTTTGCGGTGTGTTTGTTGGGATCCGATGAATTTTGAGTTCATGATCAGTTTCTATCCATGAATATTATTTGAATCTTATTTGATCTCTTATATGCATGATTACTTATAGCCTCGTATTTCTTCTCCGAATCATTGGTTTAGTTAGGCCGACTAGATCGATTTTTCTTGCCATGGGAAGAGGTGCTTGTGATGGGTTCGATCTTGCAGCGTTCTTTCCCAGTGACAGAAGGGGCAGCAAGACACGCATGTATCGTTGTTATTAAGGATAACAAGATGGGGTCTATTCCTACATGAATAGATCTTGTCTACATCATGTCATCATTCGTATTGGATTACTCGGTTTTTCCATGAACTTAATACACTAGATGCATGCTGGATAGCGGTCGATGTGTGAAGTAATAGAGGTAGATGCAGGCAGGAGTCGGTCTATCTATCTTGGACGTGATGCCTATATAATGATCATCGCCTTGGATATCGTCATGACTATTCGATTTTCTATCAATTGCCCAACAGTAATTTGTTCACCCACCATGCGCTATACTCATGAGAGAAGCCACTAGTGAACCCTACGGCCCCCGGGTCTACTTTTCCAACATATTGCTTTCCGATCTATCTTTTTTGCAATCTTTGTTTTCAGATCTACAAAACCAAAAACCTAAAAACATATTGCTGCATATTTACTCTTTTTATTTGTGTTCTTGAGAGATCTATCTCTCCTATCTATCACTACCTAATCTATCTTATTACTGTAGAGAGATTGACAACCTCTCTTTCGCGTCGGGTTGCAAGTATTTGTTGTTTGTGTGCAGGTGCTGCTTATTGGGTGGTGGTGATCCTCCTACTGGTTCGATAACCTTGGTTTCATAACGGAGGGAAATACTTACCGTCGCTGTGATGCATCATCCCTTCCTCTTTGGGGAAATACCGACGCAGTCTCAAGCCACGTTAAAGGAATTTCTGGCGCCGTTGCCGGGGAGGAAGCGGTCTCTTCTACGTGCCTATCGTAGGTGCCGAGAGGACTCCACCATCATCTACCAGGTTCCTAATCACAAATCTCATCTCCTTGCAATTACATTATTTGCCATTTGCCTCTCGTTTTCCTCTCCCCCACTTCACCAATTTGCCGTTTTATTCGCCCTCTCCTTCGTTTGCCTTTCTCTCGTCAGATCTCTTGTTTGCTTGTCACCATGAGTGATTTCGGTATGGTAGAAATGGATGATGGCAGGACTCCTAAAATTGGACGTTCTGCTAATCTTGATTCTAAAACTTTTGTTTTGGGGCAAGGGAACGTTATAGGAAAAGAAACTATTCAAGAGTTTTTCAATAGCGTTGGGAATTTGACTCTCGATGATACCCCTATTCTGAAAAGAACTAAATCTTATGCGGAAGCTATCTCGGCGCTAGTTCTAAAACTTGAAAATAGATTTATTCGTACCCATCCTACCATGCAAAGATTGTTTTATGAGATACCCGTCATAAAGAATTCCAAAGCTAAAAAGCTAGCTACCCTTGTTCTTATGAATGAATTTAATCACATAGTACGGGAAGCTAGGGAGATCTTTGACTTTTATGGTATGAACCATGAAAAACCGGTAATAGGAGAAATCCTTTACAATAGTAATTATATGATGAGATATTTGCTTGGAAATAATCAAATTTTTGATGAGAATCTCAAAAAGGAAGTCCCCGTTTTAGATATGATCCAACAAGTTTTCAATGACGTGAACCAACAATATTCTTGGATCGTTGCCGGTAATCAAAGGGGGTATGTAGAGGGACAACTTGGTAGTGCTAAGGTTGCTATGGATGATGTGTTTCAAGTTCTATTTTCAAAGCCTCTTGACAAAAGCTCCTCATCCAAAACCAAAGATGACAATACTTGAATCTATGCATTATGCCTAGCTAGGGGCGTAAAACGATAGCGCTTGTTGGGAGGCAACCCAATGAATAAATAAATTTTTGCTTTTTCCTTTATGTTTTTGAGTGTTGACACAATTATGCCTCTGTTATGATTGTGTTTTTATGGTTTATTTAGTGTTTGTGCCAAGTAAAGCCTTTAGGATGATTCATAGGATGAGTAGAAGCGATGCTGAATCTGAAACAGAAACTTTGCGTCCAGTATATGAATTTTAATATTTTGCTGGAACGTGATATTGAGCTGAAATTTTAACACAGTGTTGCTATACACATTCCTTATGTTTTCCTGATTTTCAGAATTTTTAGAGTTATAGAAGTATGGGTAGAGTACATATTACTACATACTGTTCTGTTTAAGACAGATTCTGTTTTCGTTGCATTGTGTGCTTGTTTTGATGAATCTATGGGTTATATTGAAGGGTATGAGCCATGGTAAAGTTAAAATACAGTAGGTATAATGCAATAATAAAATATTACTGGGTTTTCAACAGTACCTTAAGTAGTGATTTGCTTTATTATACTAAAGGATCTCACGAAGATTTTGTTGAGTTTTGTGTGATTGAAGTTTTCAAGTTTTGGGTGAGATCACGATGGATGAAGGAATAAGGAGTGATAAAAGCCTAAGCTTGGGGATGCTACCGCACCCCCAAGATATATCCAAAGAGAAACAAGCAACTAAGCTTGGGGATGCCCCCGAGTGGCATCCCCTCTTTCTTCTAACGACCATATGTATTTTACTTGGAGCTATATTTTTATTCGTCACATATCATGAGTTTTGCTTGGAGCGTCTTGTATCTTTGCTTGCTTTGTTTGTTAATTTTTCCTTTGTATCCTTGCTGGACACACCTTTTTGAGAAATCCAAAATCATGCTATGATTTGTTAGAATTGTTCTATGTGCTTCACTTAAACTTTTTGAGCTATAGAATTGCTCTAGTGCTTCACTTATATCTTTTTGAGCACGATGTGCTTGGAATTTTTTGTAGAAATACTCTCATGCTTCACTTAGATTAATTTGAGAGTAGGTAAGTTTTGAAGAAATCCTCTCATGCTTCACTTATACCTTTTTGAGAGATGAAATCTATATGCTCATGTGCTTCACTTAAATTTGTTCGAGCTTGCCAAAAAGCAATGGCAATATATGAAACTAGTCCCAAAGTGATAGATATCCAAGGAGGATATAATAAAAACTTTCATGAAGATCATTGGACAAATTAAACTTGATTCTTTGTAATAGTTTTGAAACATGATGATAGTAATATGTGAGTCATGTTAGTCAGTAATTATGCTTAGTAGGAATATTGGTGTTAAGGTTTGTGATTCCCTATGCATGCACGAAAGTCAATAGTTATGCAATGAAGTTACATCCTACTTGTGGTGCGTTATTCGGTGTTAGTTATGTTCAATGCTCACTTATGTGAATTTTCGTTTCTTGGTTTGGTTGCATCTCAATCTATTTGCTACCCTCCATTTGTACTAAGTAGAAATACTACTTGTGCATCCAAAATCCTTAAACCAAGTTTTGCCTTATGAGTCCACCATACCTACCTATATGCGGTATTTCCATGCCGTTCCAAGCAAATTTGTATGTGCCGTCTCTAAATTTTCAAAATAAACTTTCTCTTTTGTGTGCCCGTACCGCTCATGAAACGGTGGGGAGTGTCCAATATTTTTCCATGCTAGATGTGTTATTCTCAAGATGAGTTTTTATTCACTTGTCATTGCACGAGAGTGCGGCGGTAATAGGGATGCCCATTCCCGAAATGAAAAAGAAAAAAATATTTACTTTATGTTGTCAAATAATAAATTCCTTGGAAAGTGTTGGTATGGAAGGCAACCGTGGATATGGCCCGCCATGGAAAGTGAAAGTTTGGTGGAAAAAGGAATAAACTTTATTTTCTGTTTGGGAACCGCCTATGATATATCTAGCATGGAAAGTATTATGAGCTACTTTGTCATTTTCGTTGACAGGAAAAGCATGCCACCCAAAATATGTTTCTCTCTCAATTTAAAACTTTGAGCTCTGGCACCTCTACAAATCCCTACTTCCCTCTGCGAAGGGCCTATCTATTTACTTTATGCAATTTTTATTTTTGCTTTGAGTCTCCATCTTCTGTTATAAGCACCAACTAGGGGGCACTATGATCGTACTTGAGCATTGGGCATAGCTAATATTTGAGTGTGTTTCATGAATGGATCAATGATTGAGCATGATGGGCTAGGGATAACTTTCTTTAGTGTTGATATTTTGAAAGACATGGTTGCTTGTTGACATGCTTGAGTATTGAAGTCATTATGTTAAAACTAGACTATTGCTTTGAATCATTTACAAGTCCAAATGTCCATGCTATACAAAAGAAAAGAATATGATGAACATGTTAGGCAGCATTCCACATCAAAAGTTCTGTTTTTATCATTTACCTACTCGAGGACGAGTAGGAATTAAGCTTGGGGATGCTGATATGTCTCCAACGTATCTATAATTTTTGCTTGTTCCATGCTGTTATATTATCATTCTTGGATGTTTTACAATCATTTTATAACAACTTTATATCATTTTTTGGGACTAACCTATTGACATAGAGCCAAAGTGCCAGTTGCTGTTTTTGCTTGTTTTTACTTCGCAGAAAATGAATACCAAACGGAGTCCAATCGCGACGAAACTTTTTGGAGATTTTTTCTGGACCAGAAGATACCCAATGGGCCAAAGAAGTGCCGGGGGAATGGGCCGAGGAGACCACAACCCACCAGGGCGCGCCAGGGGGGCCCCTGCGCGCCCTGATGGGTTGTGCCCTCCTCGGGGCCCCTCCACCGCCTCTGATGCCTATAAATTCCCAAATATTCCAAAAACCCTAGGGGAGTCGATGAAACACAATTCCAGCCGCCGCAAGTTCCAGAACCTCGAGATCCAATCTAAACATCATCATGGAGGGGTTCATCTTCGTCATAGGTGCCTCTCTGATGATGCGTGAGTAGTCCACCATAGAGCTACGAGTCGGTAGGCAGTAGCTAGATGGCTTCTTCTCTCTCTCTCTCTTATGATTCTCAATACAATGGTCTCTTGGAGATCTATTTGATGTAAACTTTTGCGGTGTGTTTGTTGGGATCCGATGAATTTTGAGTTGATGATCAATTTCTATCCATGAGTATTATTTGAGTCTTCTTTGATCTCTTATATGCATGATTACTTATAGCCTCGTATTTCTTCTCTGAATCTTTAGTTTAGTTAGGCCGACTAGATCGATTTTTCTTGCCATGGGAAGAGGTGCTTTGTGACGGGTTCGATCTTGCGGTGTTCTTTCCCAGTGACAGAAGGGGCAGCAAGACACACATGTATCATTGCTATTAAGGATAACAAGATGGGGTCTATTCCTACATGAATAGATCTTGTCTACATGATGTCATCGTTCTTATTGCATTACTCCATTTTTCCATGAACTTAATACACTAGATGCATGCTGGATAGCGGTCGATGTGTGGAGTAATAGAGGTAGATGCAGGCAGGAGTCGGTCTATCTATCTTGGACTTGATGCCTATATAATGATCATCGCCTTGGATATCGTCATGACGATTCGATTTACTATCAATTGCCCAACAGTAATTTGTTCACCAACCGTGCGCTATACTCATGAGAGAAGCCACTAGTGAACCCTACAGCCCCCGGGTCTACTTTTCCAACATATTGCTTTTCGATCTATCTTTTTTGCAATCTTTGTTTTCAGATCTACAAAGCCAAAAACCCAAAAACATATTGCTGCATATTTACTCTTTTTATTTGTGTTCTTGAGAGTTCTATCTCTCCTATCTATCACTACCTAATCTATCTTATTACTGTAGAGAGATTGACAACCTCTCTTTCGCATCGGGTTGCAAGTATTTGTTGTTTGTGTGCAGGTGCTGCTTATTGGGTGGTGGGGATCCTCCTACTGGTTCGATAACCTTGGTTTCATAACTGAGGGAAATACTTACTGTCGCTGTGCCGCATCATCCCTTCCTCTTTGGGGAAATACCGATGCAGTCTCAAGCCACGTCAGTGCGCGCCCCCCAGGGCACGCCCTGATGTGTGGTGGGTCCCTTGTGCGCCTCCCGGCTTCCTTCCGAAGCTTCTAGGTCTTCATATAGACCAAAAAAAATCATCAAAAAGTTTCGTGGCAATTGAACTTCGTTTGGTACAGTAAACCTGCAAAGGCAAACACGCAGAAAACAGCAACTGGCACTAGGCACTGGGTCAATAGGTTAGTGCTCAAGAATATTACAAGTTGGTAAATAATGACCCAAAAAGTATCCTAGAATGATAATATATCAGCATGGAACAATCAAAAATTATAGATACGTGGGAGACATATCAAGCATCCCCAAGCTTAATTCTAGCTCGTCCTCGAGTAGATATATGATAAAAAAGAATTTTTGATGTGACATGCTATCCACTATGTAATCTTATTCAGGTATGCTCATTGAGAAAAGATGAATCAACAAATATTAACATAGCAATATTCAAAGTGTGAGAAACAGAATTGTTAATTCTTAAAAGTATACGATTCTCAAGAAATGTTTACCCCCCCATTCATCTTATTATATTAGTAAGGCATGGCTCCATCTTCACCACATTAATACAAATGTTAAGCACCATGGTGTCCAAGTCAGGCAATTGGTTCATACTCTTTCAATATGCATCAACTTTTTATTCTTCACACAATACATGAGCGTGAGCCATTGGACATAGCATTTAGGTGGAATAGAGTATGGTGGTAGATATCAAAGGGGTAGGGAGTGGAGAAGATAGTCTCACATCAACTAGGCGTACCAACGGGCTATGGAGATGCCCATCGATAGATGTCAATGCAAGGAGTAGGGATTGCCATGCAAATGATGCACTAGAGCTATAAGTGTATGAAAGCTCAAATGAAGCTAAGTGGGGTGTGCATCCAACTTGCTTGCTCATGAAGACCTCGGGCATTTGAGGAAGCCCGTCATAGGAATATACAAGCCAAGTTTGAAATAATGAAGAGGTAATTCCTACTAGCATATGAAAGTGATATATCATGAGACTCTCTACATGAGGAACATGGTGCCACTGTGAGGCACAAGTGTGGTAAAGGATAGTAGCAAAGTCCCTTCTCTCATTTTCTCTCATTTTTTTTTGAATGGATGGTGGGCTCATTTGGCCTCCCCCATCTTTATTTTCGTCCGGAGTCTCATCTCGACTTATGGGAGAATCATCGTCTCCATCATTCTTTCCTCACTGGGACAATGCTCTAATAATGATGATCATCACACTTTTATTTACTTACAACTCAACATGGAGAACTGATATGAAGATATGACTCTGTATGAATGCCTCTGGCAGTGTACCAGGAGGTGCAATGATCTAGCATGACATGTATCAAAAACATTATGAAGGTGGCTTTGCCATAAATATCATATCAGCTCTATATGATCATGCAAAACAATATAACGATGAACGAACTAGTCATGTGAAGTGACGATGGAATTTGCATGCCAATATATCTCGGAATGGCTATGGAAATGCCATGATAGGTAGGTATGGTGGCTGTTTTGAGGAAGATATAATAAGGCTTATGTGCAACAGAGCGTACCATGTCACGGGGTTTGGATGCACCGGCGAAAGTTGTACCTATCCTCGAGGTGAGAACGGGCTATGCACGGTACCGAAGAGGCTTGCAAATTATGCAAAGGTGAGATTGCGTATGTCCATGGTTTCACATTAGTCATAAAGAACTCATATACTTATTGCAAAATTTTATTAGTTTTTCATAAATCAAAGTACTAATCGCATGCCCCGAGGGAAGAGGTTGGTAGGAGTTAACCATCGCGCGCTTCCGACTCGAAACAACACTAAGATTTCAACGAGGAATAGAAATGCTCACACATCATCACCATGCCTCTTTAATTTTTAGATGAACAAAAAGGTCAACCCTCTTAATATCGACACTTCTATGGTTTAACAATTATGAACTCACGCCTATTTCATATTACTACATCAATATCATTAACCAACAATTTCTTTATATGTGCTACATGATGGTTTTGATTATCACTCTTTGAATACCTAATATTTTTGGACTAGTCTGTATGACCCATGCAAATTACCATCACTATTTATTAACTCTCAAACAAATATAAGAGAAGAACGAGAGTAAAATCATTTCTTTAAAATCTGCACGCCACCGTGCTCAAAAAGATATAAGTGAAGTACTAGAGCAACTGCTATGCTCAAAAGATAAAAGTGAGGCACATAGAGTATTCTAAAAAATTATGATGAAGGTGTGTCTCTCTTAAATAGGTGTGTCCAGCAAACAATGATTGTGGCAAACTTAAAGTAAAAGCAAACTAAAGCAAACGACGCTCCAAGCAAAACTCGTATCATGTGACGAATAAAAATATAGCTTCAAGTGACATCCCGATGGATTTGAGACGAAAGAGGGGATGCCTTCCGGGGCATCTCCAAGCTTAGATGCTTTAGTCTCCTTTAAAATATTACCTTGGGGTGCCTTGGGTACCCCCAAGCTTAGGCTCTTGCTACTCCTAATTTCTTTGTCCATCAAGATAACACCCAAAACTTGAAAACTTCAATCACACAAAACTCAACAAAACCTCGTGAGATCCATTAGTATAAGAAACATATTGCATACTTTAAGTACTGTTGTAAATTGATTAAAATTTCATAAATGCATAATAGTTATTGTATTCTAACTTCTCCATGGCTTATACGCCCCGATACAATCCATAGTTTAATCAAAATAAGCAACTATTCAAGCAAAAACAGAATATGTCTAAAACAGAAAAGTCTGTAGCGATCTGTAGAGACCCTATACTTATGTAACTCTAAAAATTATGAAAAATTGGACAACGTATAAAATTTGTATATAACCACTGTGTAAAAATTTCAGATCATTATCACGCTCTAGAAAAAAAATGAAAATTCCTGTACTGGAGTCAAAAGTTTCTGTTTGGTTTCAGCATCGATTATACTCATCTTGTGAGTCATCCCAAAGGCTTTACTTGGCACAAACACTAATTTAAACAAAAAAACATAACAATTACAGAGGCAATAATCATGCTATTAAAAATAAACAGAAAGTTATAAGCAAAAATTTAAACATAACTATTGGGTTGCCTCCCAACAAGCGCTATTGTTTTATGCCCCTAGCTAGGCATAATGCATAGTTTCAAGTTTTGTTATCTTTGACACTCCACCCATAAGTAGCTCTCATAATTGATTCATAAGGTGGTTTAATTATCTTTCTAGGGAAGTGTTCCATCCCTTTATTTAATGGGAATTGGAACCTTATGTTTCCCTCTTTCATGTCAATGATAACACCTATAGTTCGTAAGAATGGTCTTCCAAGTATTATGGGACAATAAGGATTGCAATCAATATCAAGCACAATGAAATCTACAGGCACATAATTTTTATTTTCAATAATAAGCACATCATTAATTCTACCTAAAGGTTTCTTGATGGTAGAATCCGCAAGATGCAAGTTGAGGGAACAATCTTCAATATTGGCGAGACCGAGTACATCACAAAGAGTTTTAGGAATAGTTGAAACACTAGCACCAAGGTCACACAAAGCATTGCATTCATATTTACTGATCTTTATTTTGATATTAGGTTCCCACTCATCATGCAATTTTCTAGGAATAGAAACTTCAAGCTCAAGTTTCTCATCATAAGCTCTTATCATAGCTTCTACTATATGTTCGGTAAAAGCTTTGTTTTGTTCATAAGCATTGGGTGAGCTAATAATGGATTGCAACAAGGAAATACATTATACTAAAGAGAAATTATCATAAATAAAGTCCTTGTAATCCAAGATAGTGGGTACATCACTAGTTAAAGTTTTGACCTCTCCAAACCCACATTTTTCAGTTTTAGCATTAAAATAATCACCCTCCAAGCAAACGGGACACTCCTCTACTAAAGTTGACTCATATCCAGTCCCTTTATCATTTATATTCAGAGAGTTAAATAAATATTCAATAGGAGAAACACCAATCATTTTAAGATGTTCATCATGATTCCGGTAAAAACCGGGTGGAAGACCTTTTCTAAGAATTCCCGCTTAGCTCTCAACTTAGCGGTCCTCTCCTTAGTTTCCTTAATAGATAATTGGATAGATTTAATGGAATCATTGAAATCATGCTTGGGTGGAAAAGCTTTATTTTTAAGAGTTTCCACATCAAGAGCAATTATATCCATGTTTTTAGCCAAAGTGTCAACTACATGCAATTTTTCTTCTACCATAGTGTTGAAAACCTTTTGAGAATTAATAAATTCTTTATTTGTGTTCTCAAGATCAGAGGGCATCCTATTAGCATTTGTAGAAGAATTTCCATAAGAATTACCATAAGAGTTTCCATAGTTGTTAGAGGAATTACCGGGATACGACCTAGAATTGAAATTTCCTCTATAAGCATTGTTATTGAAATTATAATTTCGTGAGACAAAGTTCACATCAATAGCATCATTATTTTTCTCAATAAAAGTAGACAAGGGAACATCATTGGGATCAACATGAGCATTTTTACTAGCAACCATATTCAGAAGGGCATCCACTTTTTCACTCAAAGTAGCGATTTCTTCAACAGAATTTACCTTCTTACCGGTTGGAGCCCTTTTGGTATGCCATTGAGAATATTTGTAATAATGTTGTCCAGAAGTTTTGTGGCCTCTCCTAAGGTCACATCCATAAAGGTACCACCTGCAGCAAAATCTAGAAGATTTCTAGACACAAAATTTAGTCCAGCATAGAAGTTTTGGATAATCATCCACATATTTAAACCATGAGTTGGACAATTCCTTATCATTAATTTCATTCTCTCCCAACATGCTCTTAATCTTTCTGTTTAAAATTCATTATTTGATTTCTAAGGGAGATGATCTTAGCAGGAGGAAAATACTTGGCAATAAAAGCATCTTTACACTTATCCCATGTTCCAATACTATTACGAGGTAAAGATGAAAACCAAGATTTAGCTTTGTCTCTTAGTGAAAAAGGAAATAATTTTAATTTCACAATATCATTATACATATCCTTTTTCTTTTGCATGTCACATAATTCAACAAAGGTATTAAGATGTGATGCGGGATCCTCATTAGGACTTCTCGAAAATTGATCTTTCATGACAAGATTTAGCAATACAACATTAATATCAAAAGCCTCTGCACTAGTGGCGGGTGGTATAGGTGTACTAATAAAATCTTTATTATTAGTATTTCAGAAGTCACACAACTTAGTAGTATCTTGAGACATGGTGACCGAGCAAGGAAAGTAACAAGCAAGACAAGTAAACTAGCAAGCGAAGAAGTAAACTTGTAACAAGCAAAGATAAATATTTTTGTATTTTTTATTTTTATGTGACAAGCTAAATATAACAGCAAATAAAAAGAAGAACAAGTGAATGAAAATTTGTGTGAAGTTACTTGGTAGTTGATGATGATATTCCCCGGCAACGGCGCCAGAAATCCTTGCTGATACTTGTGATCTGTGTTGGGTTTTCCGTAAAGAGGAACAGGTAATTGCAGCACAAAGAGGATAAGTATTTCCCTTAGTTATGAAACCAAGGTTTATCGAACCAATAGGAATATCAATCATCAACCATCTTCAGCGGCTGCACACAAATGAACAAACGACTTGCACCCAACGCGGGCAAGAGGGTTGTCAATTCCCTTGATCTCATTATTTGCAAGCAAATGAGTTGTGTAGATAATTGTTGATAAATGTAAATTGAAAAATAAATAAAAAGTAAATAAAGGCAGCAAGGTAAATATAGCGTTTGCGAATATATAAGTGAATAGACCCGGGGGCCATAGTGTTCCCTAGCGACATCTCTCATGTCGGCAGCATACGGTGGGTAAACAAATTACTGTTGGGCAATTGATAGAAAAGCGGATAGTTATGCGATGTTCACGGAAATGATCATGTATATATAGGCATCACGTCCATAAGCAAATAGGCTGACTCCTATCAATAGATCGGAGAGCATTACGAAGCTATAATGATCATGCACTTAAGAGATAATATAATTCAGAAGCATCTCAAATACCTTTCATGAATAATCTGAGCATAAACCCACAATTCATCGGATCCCAACAAACACACCGTACAATAGGATTACATCGGATAGATCAAAGCAAAGATGCGATGACCATTGTATTGAAGATCATAAGAGAGAGAGAGAGATTGCCATCTAGGTACTAGCTATGGACCCGTAGGTCTGTGGTGAACTACTCACACATCATCATGAGGGCAGCAAGGTTGATGAAGAGGTCCTCCGTGATCGACCCCCCTCCGGCAAGGTGTCGAAACAGAGCTCCAGATGGCCTCGCGACGGAACATAGACTTGCGACAACGGAAAAAGCGTTTCGGGACTGCCTCCAGGGTTTTCAGAATATTAGATAATTTATAGGCCGAAGAGGGACGTCGGGAGGTGCCCGAGGGGGCTACCACATATCAGGGCGCCCCCCCAGAGCGCACCCTGATGTGTGGTGGGGCCCTCGTGCGCCTCCCGGCTTCCTTCCGAAGCTTCTAGGTCTTCATATAGTCCAGAAAAATTCATCAAAAAGTTTCGTGGCAATTGGACTTCGTTTGGTACAGTTTACCTGCAAAGGCAAAAACACGCAGAAAACAGCAACTGGCACTAGGCACTGGGTCAATAGGTTAGTGCTCAAAAATATTATAAATATGTAAATAATGACCCAAAAAGTATCCTAGAATGATAATATATCAGCATGGAACAATAAAAAATTATAGATACGTTGGAGACGTATCAGGACCCTTACGGGTGGAGCCCTCCATGGACTCTCACGACTGCTACCCTCCATGGGTTGAAGTCTCCATCAGCGTGGACGTACGATAGCACCACCTATCGGAACCACGGGAAAAATCTTTGTGTCATCAATTGCGTTTGATACTCCTATCCCTACCTTTACTTTCATGTGCATGTCTTTACTTTCCGCTGCTATACTCTTACACTTGGATGTGTTGGGTGTGCTTGGCTTGCTACAATTGCTAAAACTTGCCAACATCTAAAATTGGGAAAAGGCTATATTTTTAATTTGGTCAAGTAGTCCAATCACCCCCGTCTAGAAAATACTTCGGATCCTAAACCCGCCCAAAGTCGGCGGGGAGGAGTTCCTGTTGGTCGAAGCGTGGATCAGTATTGCTAACATCTGTACCTATGAGCAACAAGTAAATTTTAGAAGCTAAACTGAAATTGCATAAATAATGTAAAATACTATAAGATATTGGGATGTGACTAACCTCGACGGTAAACATCATCTGGCATTGTGACCCTGCGTAAGTAGATGGAAAGGCATGTTAACTACAACAGGGTTAACTTCCACGAAAAATAGCAAATGGTAATTAAAGGACAACATGTCCAATGATATTTTTATTATGAAGAGTAGCACGATACCAAAGGGACAGCGTTAAAAATGGATATAACTATTCAATACAAACCGCTTAACATCAACCTAGCATATGCATTGTAAGTTTGTAACTGGTATTCGTGAAATTGAACTGGATACTTTATACTCGAACATCACAGTTTGCATTACTGAAATAAACAATTGACATGTTAACTATAGAGTACATAGAACCTAACATATCCATTAAAGCGTGTACTGCTGAAACTGAAAGTGACACGGTTAAACATCGTAAGCCAGGTGCTACTAGAGTAGAGAATGCCCTAGTTGTCTAGGAAAAGGTAGGGAAAATAGCTAAGACGGGCTAGGCGTGTTCACTAGAACATGCTTAACACATCAACCGCACAAAACATAGCCATTGCAACTGGTATTGGTAAAATAGAACTGGACAGTTCATACATGGTAAATCCCGGGGGGGGCGGGGGGGTAGTTGCTGGGGCACTTCATCTCGGTAGTGAGCGCACCAAGTCGGCGGCGTTGGCGGTGAGGTGTTCCTCCGGATCGACACGCACAGCGGCCACCGCGCCATCAAACGCCATGAGCTCCTCGATCTCCGCATGATATGTGGTTGTGCTTACGTGGGGACGATGCTCTGCAATAGGGGGTGGGGATTTGGAGGCATGAGGGTGGTTCGCAGGCTCCATCTAAGCAATCGTGCTAGGGCGATGATGGAGATCGGTGGTTACCTCGCTAGATCGATGAGGCTAGGGCAGAACATAGATGTGGTTGCGGCGGTGCCGGTTTGAGCTGCTGGGGGAGGGGGGAGATGGTGGGGAGTTACAGCTAAAATGTGATGGGCGGGGATGGGGTGGGAGGAATAACTTCTGAAATTGCACACCTACTGAAAAATTCGCTACAAAACTCAAACCTTACGCGGGGGAAACATGCAACGCATACGAAGCACATCAAATACTCGTGTGCGAGAAAATAGAAAATTGGTGATCCCGCGTCGGAAAATTTGTACACCTGTAATTGATTAAATCAGTTGTGGGCGGTCGTGACACTACACAAGGTTGACACTCGATGAACGTACTTAAATTCGTAGATCATAATTTGCTCTAAAAAACAGTAGGGGTAACTACTAGTACTTAGACACTCATAATTAAATAAAAAACGTTCGGGCAACACGCACGCAAACTACTTCTCTGATGCTAGCCACACGCCGTCGCTCTTGGCCTTATCGGCGGCAGCCCACCGTGCTTGGATCTTCGCCCACCTCTCATCAGCGGCTTTGGTAGCTACCGCCGCGATCCTGCTGGCAGGTGGAGGCATCGGGCCATGCTGGCCAGAGGACGTCATTCTTCTTCTTGGCCTTGTCGGCGGCAGCCGACCGTGCTTGGATCTCTGCCCAACTCTCCTCAGCAGCGCGTGCGGCCGCTTCTTTCCTGCGGCGGATGGACTCTCTTTGCTTGCGAGCTTTTTTCCTTTTCCGCTGGGCCTGTGCAGCTTTGGCCTCTGCTTCATCCTTCTCCCATTCGGCGTAGGCACCTTCTTAGTCTGCCCATGTTGGTGTGCGGTCGCGGGCGGCGAAGAACTCGGCACGGCGGGATGCCATTGCCTCCTTACCAGTTAGTGTGCGGTCGAGGGCGGCGATGAACTCCGCGCGACGGGCTGCCATCGCTTCCTTACCAGTTAGTGTGCGGTGCGGTGGCATGATCAACGTGTGGAGATAGCTCTAGGACGGAGTGGCCGGAAAGTCGTATAGTCCGGTAGTTTTCTAGAGCACTCGAGAGCGATATATATGATGCCATAGTCCGCGCTCTCGCTATGCTTGCGTGTTGCCACAACGTGTCCTAGCTACGCTTGCAAGCATGCATGCATGTTGCTAGAGCATGAGCGGTCATCGAGAACCTGAGCCCTCGTCATTGCGTGCTGCCAGACGTGCAGTCTCGTTGACAAACCAGGTGCGGCCGCATTGCTAGGGCACTAGAGTGGCCACACGGTTGCCACTACAAATAGTTGTGGGGTGGCAAGCTAGCATGCACAGCTCGGCATTAAAAGCAAGCTCACACGCATACAAGCCTTCTCTCTCTCCCGTGCCATCCATCGTTTGGCAAATGATTTATTGTATGAACTCATTTGGGATTAAAACTATATTTTGGAAAACTAGTATCAGATAGTACATGATACTTTGCATGGTGTTCAAAAATTTACCAGAGCATACTCATGTCATATAACAGTTATCATGTTTTTCACGCGTGTTCTCCATTTTCTAGAGTGAAAAAACCAATAAACGACGCATTTGTGGTTGACTCTTCACATGCATATACTTTAAATTTCTATTATTTTCCAGTGAAATACCTGAAAAGTTATTCAATGTCCCATTTATGATTTTTCGAACAATTTTCTTGCACCTTTTCGTGTACAGAATGTTGAAATTTGAATTATAAGTAGTAAATGCCTATAAATGCACAAACAAGCATTAATATAGTAAACGAGCCTAAAAAAATGTCAAATTCGAACGCGATACATTGTAGGGGGTATGTTTATCGTAGAAAAAAATCGAGGAGAAACGACTAAGGAAATATGGGTTCCCCTTCAAACCATGGTGATTTCCCTCCCATAACTAGGAAACTTCCACGGTGATGGTTCGATATGTGAAGAGTGTGTATAACAACATTATCTGAACATTCTCGAATATTTACCACATCATATTAAGGTCATGTCAAGGCACCACAGTAGGTATCATGTTTTTCAGGTGTGTTCTCCATTTTCCAGAGTTGAAAAGCAATAAACGACGCATTTGTGGTTGACTCTTCCCACCATATCCTTTAAATTTCTATTATTTTCATGCAAAATACCTGGAAAGTTAGTCAATTCCCCAATTATGATTTTTAAACCATTTTTTTGCACCTTTTCATGTACAGAATATTCAAACTTGAATTATAAGTAGTAAATGCCAATAAATGCACATAAAACCCTTAATATAGTAAACGAGCCCAAAAAATGTCAAATTCGAACACAATGCATTTTAGGTGGTATGTTTACTGTAGAAAAAAATCAAAGAGAAACGACTAAGGAAATATGGGTTCCCCTCCAAACCATGACGATTTGACTCCCAAAACCACGAAACTTCCTTAGTGATGGTTCGATATGTGAAGAGTGTGTATAACGACATTAGCCGAACCTTCTAGAATATTTACCACATCATATTGAGGTCATGCCAAGGCACCACACAAGGTTTCATGTTTTTCAAGCGTGTTTTCCATTTTCTAAAGTTCAAAAACCAATAAACGACGCATTTGTGGTTGACTCTTCCCACACATATCCTTTAAATTTCTATTATTTCCATGCAAAATACCTGAATAGTTATTCAATTCCCTAATTATGCTTTTTCGAACCATTTTTGCACTTTTTCATGTAAAAAATGTTTGACCTCGAATTATAAGTAGTAAATACCAATAGATGCACATAAAATCCTTAATATAGTAAACGAGCCCCAAAAAATGTCAAATTTGAATACAATGCATTCCAGGGGATATGTTGACCATAGAAAAAAACAAGGAGAAATGACTAAGGAAATATGTGTTCCCCTTCAAACCAACGCGGTTCGATATGTGAAGAGTGGGTACAACCACATTAGCTAAACCTTCTCAGATATTTACCACATCATATTCAGGTTATGCCAAGGCACCACACAAGGTTTCATGTTTTTCAAGCGTGTTTTCCATTTTCTAGAGTTTAAAACCAATGAATGACGCATTTGTGGTCGACTCTCCCCACACATATCCTTTAAATTTCTATCATTTTCATGTAGAATATGTGAAAAGTTATTCGATGCCCCAAAATGAATTTTCGAACCATTTTTTGCACCTTTTCATGTACAGAATGTTCGACATCGAATTATAAGTAGTAAATCTCAATAAATGCACATAAAAACCTTAATATAGTGAACGAGCCCAAAATATGTCAAATTCGAACACGACGCATTCTAGGGGGTATGTTAACCGTAGAAAAAATCAACGAGAAACAACTAAGGAAATATGGGTTCCCCTTCAAACTCTGTGATTTGTTTGGGCAGACGGTTACTTTCTGGAACCGTGTGCGTTCACCCTGTTGTGCGTTGCGTTCTGATTGGCCAGAACCCAATCCACGCAGATCGTGCATGGGCACCGTAGGATGCACCACGATCGAACGACAATCCACATCTCTCCCATCACATCCGTGTACTGTAGTTGGTATTTTACTTAGTGGATACACTAAAATAACGACGAAGGAATTTTGGATGCCGCTTCGCCTCAATCGTGGTAAGATTAATGACATTAATCACACATGGTTCGTGCTTACGAACCGTTTCCTACGCGGTAAAAAAATCTAACCCCTCCCCCCTTCGTCCTCACTCAAACTGCAGTACAGTTGCTCATTCTCGACCTGAGTCCACCCAAATCTTTGAGCTCGATGACGCCTCTCGTAGCCGGCTGCCACCGCCGAACACCATCGCATTTGTTTCTTCCACTCGCGGATGCCCTATCGGCCCCGACTTTCTCGACAGTGCTCGATTGGGGTTTTCTGTGGGATTGGTCAGTTTTTTTCTAATGGAGAACCAAGTAATTAATTTTGTGAAATATTTGAGCATCTACTATCGTAGTTCGCCTGTCCTTGTCAATCACCTGGGGGAAATAGCCGTGGATTATTTTCTCTTGTAGTTGATTCGGGGGTTTTCATTGATAGTGTCCACAGTGCAAGTACAAATCAGGCAAGTGTGGTGGTGACGTCTAGACGGACAAGAAGTTCTATCTCACAGTACCAGACAACTTCAGGGGGTGCACGGTATGTTCAATCTCACCCTACTACGGTTGGCGTGGCCTATGAACACGTACTATACATTGCTAAATTTGGATAAAAGGTCCCACATGCAGCATAGACGTCAAAGATGATTTCTTCTTCTTATAAATCAGGGAAATGAACGTCGTACTGTTCTTTCAATTACTCTCATATTTGCATATCATCTTGGTTATATTACCTGTTTAATTACATAATTTGTACTTTGATTTTAGCTATTGTTTTGTTCTCTCAGTTTCTTCCATATTTTCTTGTTGCTCTATTATTTGAATATAGGTAACGTTCTTATCATTTCCCGCAGTACGTCCCCTACTTTGCAAGAACACGTGTGCATGGAAATCTTGGCCTTTACTTAGTTGATGACTCCATTGATGTCATATTGACCATGAACCATGGATTTACAATGAAAGTACGGTTACAAAATGATAAAGTTGGTCACCCCTATTTTGATGCGTGCCTTTGGATAACATTATCTCAGTTTTATGAACTTAAAGTTGATAGTCAAATTCTAGTGCGTACACCAAGGCCTGGTATTAACATGGATGCTTACTTCCAGAACGGCACCATCTGACCAGATTCTGATCTAGGTTAGGGTTCTTACAACTTCCTGCACGTTGACATATTACTTAGAAAATTAGAGTAATTGTTTTGTCTAACATCGCTATGTAAGCAACCAATTGGGATTTCTTTTTCTGACTTTATTCCTAGCCAGTAACAAATTCTGATTAGCAATGTATGTCCACTATTATTCTGCAATGTTTTGAATAAATACTCACTTTCAACCTTCTACGCGGGATATGTTCGATGCATAGCTAAAAATATGTATGTTACTCACCATACCAAATTTCACTGAAAAGACTTGGAGCATGTCATAAAATTTGTTGATACACTGCCTGTAGAATGTTTGAACGCTGGATTTGGGACAACAACAAAATATGCCACTGGTGCACACATTGAACAAGACCAATTGTGTCAACAAAATGATGGTAAAAGAATCTTATTCTTATGTTGTTGTTCATAAACAATAGATAGCTTCAACGGTGTTACAATTGGTTTTATTCTTCCTTACAACAGAAATTGCTCGTTGCAGTTGTTCCTGAATTGATTTCCCAGCATGGTCCTATCATGCTTGTGCCTGCTATGAACACCAAAGTGATTGCAAGGTACCGCATTTCCTGCACAAATGGAACCATTCAAATTAATAGGTTCTCGATTGTCTTGGCAATGCGTCCACATTTGAAAATTGGAGGCACTGTTATACTCATGCTCCACGAAGGCAGCGAAGGGATCTTCCTTTTCATTGATGAGATGCTAAAATGTCGTGATCAAGTTGCTTCCAGTGTATAGTTGTGTTTGCTAGCCCTGTGCTTCATAAAATGTGCTGGTTGTTACTATCTTACGTATGTAGATATGGACCATATGCTTGTCAAGATTGTTAAGTCCGGTATTGTTAAATACCGTGTTAATCTGCATACAATCGAATGCTATTTGTTAAGTTCTTAAATTTTCATGGAAAGTATTAGTCTCGCACAAAGCTCACCAGTTTAATCGCGTGCTGGTTAGAGTAGAGGATATCCATGTGTTTCCAAGTGGCGATCAGCGCCGATTTCCAGAAGACATTTTTCACATTAATTGTCCATATTACCAAAATGAGATATTATGTAGATAGGCCAGCACATATAATTAACTTATTTGGCACGCATGAACAAATCAATCGAGCATTTACATGCTCAAATTGATCCAGTGCATCGTTGGCAGAGTAATTTACAAACCATTAGCTCGCGGATTTACGTAAATATATAATATATGAACTGCGCGCGCACAAAAGAGCTACTGCCCCAAACACCAACTCAGCACGCACAACTGCCATCATCCACCATGCCGTTCCTTTGCTCAGGAGGACAGGAGGTCACCAAGTCGATGACCTACACCTTGATCGATCGAGGCCGGGGCAGCCTCGACATTGGTGATAACCAGTACTGCCTCGGGCACAGCTCTCACTAGGGCTGCCACATCCGCCGGGTCTTTGTATGTCGTCCCAGTGACCGACGAGACCCTGGCTCTTGCCAGGGCTGCAGCCTTGGCCGCCAGGCCTCCCCCGGTGTCCGGAGCTATGTCCTCCTCCATATGGGACATAAGCCCGCGCCTCGTGAGGCGGCCATTTCTGCAGTTGTCCTTGCGTCGTCGCGGTTCCTGCTCCGCCGCCTGCACCATCCGGCACACTCTGTGTCGAGCCCGCAATATCGCCCACTGGCGATCCCTAGCTGCTTTCAGCACAACCTTGGCTAACCTAGTGGCTTGCTCGTATCATGATTCCGACCTCCTCTGGCTGTCATAAGGAGAGGCGGCGGTATGGCCGTCGACCACCAAGCCGACCATCGCGCTGACAGCCTCGGTTCCGCCATCGCCCAACTCCATCCTGTCGTCGGCCAGTGCGGGTTTTGATGGTATATGTGTGGTGGTATGATGACCCACAAGTATAGGGGATCAATCGCAGTCCTTTCGATAAGTAAGAGTGTCGAACCCAACGAGGAGCAGAAGGAAATGACAAGCGGTTTTCAGCAAGGTAATTTCTACAAGCACTGAAATTGTAGGTAACATATAGTTTGATAGCAAGATAATAGGCAACGAGCAAGTAACGGTAATAAGGTGCAGCAAGGTAGCCCAATCCTTTTGTGGCAAAAGACAGGCCAGAACAATCTCTAGTAATAGGCAAAGTGTTCTTGAGGGTACACGGGAATTTCATCTAGTCACTTTTATCAGGTTGGTTTGATTCGTGTTCACTACTTTGATAATTTGATATGTGGGTGGACCGGTGCTTGGGTGCTGCTCTTACTTGAACAACCTCCCACTTATGATTAACCCCCTCGCAAGCATCCGCAACTATGAGAAAAGTATTAAGATAAAATCTAACCATAGCATTAAACGTTTGGATCCAAATCAGCCCCTTACGAAGTAGCGCATAAACTAGGGTTTAAGCTTCTGTCACTCTAGCAACCCATCATCTAATAACTACTCCACAATGCATTCCCTTAGGACCATGAATGGTAAAGTTTCATGTAGTCGACGTTCACATGACACCACTAAGGGAATCACAACATACATATCATCAAAATATCGAACACATATCAAATTCACATGATTACTTGCAACATGACTTCTCCCGTGAACTAAAGAACAAAGGTAACTACTCACAAATAATAATCATGCTCAAGATCAGAGGAGTATTAAATAGCATAATGGATCCGAACATATAATCTTCCAGCAAATAAACCATATAGTAATCAACTACGCAAGGTAATCAACACTACTAGTCACCCACAGGTACCAATCTGAGGTTCCGGTACAAAGATTGAACACAAGAGATGAACTAGGGTTTGAGAGGAGATGGTGTTGTTGAAGATGTTGATGAAGATTGGCATCCCAAAGATGAGAGGGGTGTTGGTGATGACGATGGTTTCGATTTCCCCCTCCGGGAGGGAAGTTCCCCGGCGGAATCGCTCCGCCGGAGGGCAAAAGTGTTCCTTCCCAAGTTCCACCTTGAGGCGGCGCGCTTCATCCCGAAAGTCCTCCTCTGATTTTTTCTAGGTCAAAAGTGAATATATACCAGAAGACGGGCACCGAAGGTGGGCCGAGGAGGGCACAACCCACCAGGGCGCGCCCAGGGGGGCCTGGCACGCCCTGGTGTCTTGTGCCCACCAGGGTGGCCCCCTCCGGTAGTTCATTGCTCCAGTATTTTTTATTAATTCCAAAAATAATCTCCGTAAAGTTTCAACTTCATTGGAGATGTATAGAATAGGTATCTTTGATGTGCTTTTCTTGGGTCCAGAATTCCAGCTGTAGGTATTCTCCCTCTTTGTGTAAACCTTGCATTTTATGAGAGAAAAGGCATTAGAATCACTCCCTAAAGCATTATTACTCAACAAAACATAATAAATAACAGTAGGAAATCATGATGCAAAATGGACGTATCAACTCCCCCAAGCTTAGACCTCGCTTGTCCTCAAGCGAAAAGCCAAAATTGAAAAGCATGTCACATGGTTTGAGAGAGAGGTGTCGATAAAAACAAAATACGGACATAGAAGCATCATGCTTATTATCATAACAGCAACAAACTCTATCATAAAACTTATTCATATACTTTCATCATATAACTTCTCATGCACAGGTAACAATTCATCACAACATAGAAGTATAAAGCATAAACCTTATTGCAAACCAACAAACTATGTTCTCAGTCAACTTTGCAACTACAATTCATCATATTTTCAGGAAGGGTCTCATGTCGGAGCCTTTTGGCAAGTCCACATACTCAACCATAATTTAGTCTTCTATGATTGCTAACACTCACAGCATACCCATGAGCAAAAAGTTTCAACCGGACAGATACGAAGATAGGGGCTTATAGTTTCGCCTCCCAACGTATTCACCTTAAGGGTGATGTCAACAATAATAACTCATGCCCACCCATATCCAACTGGATATATGTGCCTAGATCTTTCCTCACCACATGATGCTTGCAAAAGGAAAAAGTAAAAAGAATTGGGGAAGAATACTTTGACTCTTGCATAAAAGTAAATACATAAAAGTAAAGGATAGTCCCTTCGCAGAGGGAAGCAGAGGTTGTCATGCGCTTTTTGGTTTGTATGCCCAATCCCTTAATGTAAAAGAATGTCACGCTATATTGCCCCCTATGATAGCAACCTTTATTATGCAGTCCGTCGCTTTTATTACTTTGCCATCATAAGTTCGTATAGCGCTCAATTTTCTCTTACACTAATTGATCAAAACACTTTTAGAAGCAATTTTTATTGCCTTATTGCACCGATGACAACTTACTTGAAGAATCTTACTCGATCCATAGGTAGGTATGGTGGACTCTCAAAGAATGAATTTGTCTTTGGGTTTTTGGATGCACAAGTAGTATCTCTACTTAGAGCAGAATTTTTGGCTA
The DNA here is from genome assembly GCA_039707655.1 of Elymus sibiricus. Classification (NCBI taxonomy): domain Eukaryota; kingdom Viridiplantae; phylum Streptophyta; class Magnoliopsida; order Poales; family Poaceae; genus Elymus; species Elymus sibiricus. The sequence goes on from CM077669.1 coordinate 360,247,890, forward strand.
GCAAAGATATTGGGAAAGCACCACATGTTGAAGGATCTATGACAATATAACTTCTATGTGGATATGAACAAGCATAAATCATTACGTTGTCTTCCTTGTCCAACGTCAACAATTTTGACATATAATATTTAATGGGGGCTCACAATCATAAAAGATGTCCAAGATAGTGTATTTGCATGTGAATCTTCTCTTCCCTTATTAATTCTTTCATGAATTGCATCATTGACCAATGTTATGTTTGTCAATCTCCAACAAATTTTACTACTTATACTTTCCTTTATGTGATGTCATTACTCACCATAAGATTAGCATATGATCATTTTCATTTATTTCTCTTTTCTTTTATTTGGATTGCAACAAGAAAGTAGAGAGGCAAAAAACTCAAACTAAACTTTATTATATAACTCTGACTCAATTACATAGATAGATAGGACACGAAACTAACACGCGAAAATAGATCATGCTAAACTTTTATTCAACTAAAGCAAAGGGAAACTAAAGATCGAACTAAAATAGGTAAAGGTGAATAAAAGTGATGGTCATACGATACCGGGGCACCTCCCCCAAGCTTGTCTCAAGCCAAGGGGAGTGCCCATACCCGTGTGCTCAAGTCTCCTTTGGTGGTGGTGATGAAGAAGGTGGTGGTGCTGATGTAGTAGGCTTGTCCTCCAGCTTCCAGGGCAAGGGCTCCCCATCAAATGTTGACGCAAGAGTCCCCTGAGTCCTGCAACTGGCAGCTAAACTCATACCTTTAAATCTTGCTTCATATTCAAAAACTTGGTTTTGAAGATCATAAACTTGGCTCTGCGGAAAATTAATTTGGTCGTTGAGGGTGGTGATGATGTCCTTCACAGACCGGCCGTCCACCATCTAATCACCGGTGAATTCCGTGATCATGGAGTGGTTGGCACTAAGTCCACATTCCACCATCTTCTGGCACTTGAAGATTTCATGTTCCACCGCCTCGAGCCTAGCCTCCACGCTTCCGGTCTTCTTGGGTCCTTGAACATTGCGGATGTGGAGCACCCCCTCACGCATCTCAATGGCTTGAGGGTGCTTCATCACCTCTGGCAAGTACGGGTTGATGACCTTCTCGAAGAACTTGTCCTTGGAGGAGCATGGTGGAGCCATGGAGATCTAGATCTGATGAGAAAATAGCAAGAAACAAGAACAGAGGATTTTTCAGCGATGCGGTCATCAAAACAGTCGGGGGTATATATAGAGAATTTTTATTCTTGGGAAACAAGCATATGGAAGGAAAACGGAGTCGGGAAGGTGTCTGAGGTGGGAACAACCCACCAGGGCGCGCCCAGGGGGGCCTGGCGCGCCCTGGTGTATCGTGCTCACCTCGATCACCTACCGGTTTATTTCTTAATTTCAAAAAATTTCTAATATTCCAAAACTGACAAAAAATATTTTTGCGGATTTTGCGGAGTCCGTTTACTTACCGTATCACGTACCTCCTATTTTTCAGAATTCTGGAGTGTTCCGGAAGGTTTCTTTTATGTGTTCCTCTAGTGTCGTGGTTAACATTGCTTTCAACATTTATAGGTGTACCTGAGATATAGTGTTTAATTCTTTATCCACTGACCACCTTCGGGTTAGTACCTTCGGCATTATTAATCTTGATAGCGATAGAACGATAAACCTCTTCGATAATATAAGGTCCTTCCCATTTGGAGAGAAGCTTACCTGCAAAAAATCTTAAACGAGAGTTGAACAAAAGAACATAGTCTCCTATTTTGAATTCCTGCTTTTGGATTCTTTTGTCATGCCATCTTTTTACTTTTTCTTTGAATAGTTTGGCATTTTCATAGGCTTGGGTTTTCCATTCATCTAATGAGCTAATATCAAATAGCCTCTTCTCACCGGCAAGTTTGAAATCATAGCTGAGTTCTTTAATTGCCCAAAATTCTTTATGTTCTAATTCTAGAGGCAAATGACAAGCTTTTCCATATACCATTTTGTATGGAGACATACCCATAGGATTTTTATAAGCTGTTCTATAGGCCCAAAGTGCATCATCTAATTTCTTAGACCAATTCTTACGAGACCTATTGACAGTTTTTTGTAATATAAAATTTATTTCTCTATTGCTAAATTCAACTTGACCACTAGATTGAGGATGATAGGGTGATGCAATTCTATGGTTAACATCATATTTAGAAAGCATCTTACGGAAAGCACCATGAATAAAGTGTGAACCACCATCGGTCATTAAATATCTAGGGACTCCAAACCTCGGGAAGATAACCTCTTTAAGCATTTTAATGGAGGTGTGGTGATCAGCACTACTAGTTGGAATAGCTTCTACCCACTTAGTAACATAATCAACAGCAACCAAAATATGAGTGTACCCATTAGAGGAAGGAAAAGGTCCCATATAATCAAAACCCCAAACATCAAATGGTTCGACAACAAGCGAATAATTCATAGGCATTTCCTGACGCTTATCGATATTACCAATTCTTTGACATTCATCACAAGAAAAGACAAACTTATGGGCATCCTTGAAGAGAGTAGGCCAATAAAAACCAGATTGCAATACCTTGTGAGCAGTTCTATCTCCTGCATGATGTCCTCCATAAGCTTCGGAATGACATTTCCGTAGGATTTGTTCCTGTTCATGCTCAGGTACACAACGTCTAATAATACCATCTACTCCTTCTTTATAAAGATTTGGGTCATCCCAAAAGTAATGTCTTAAGTCATAGAAGAATTTTTTTCTTTTGTTGGTATGTGAAGCTAGGTGGTATATATTTAGCGACAATGTAATTAGCATAATCAGCATACCAAGGAGTATTTTGAGAAACATTTATTGCAGCTAATTGTTCGTCAGGGAAACTATCATCTATAGGTAGTGGGTCATCAAGAATATTTTCTAACCTAGACAAGTTATCAGCTACGGGGTTCTCAGCTCTCTTCCTATCAACGATATGTAAGTCAAATTCTTGAAGGAAGAGAACCCACCTAATGAGTCTAGGTTTAGCATCTTTCTTCTCCATAAGATATTTTATAGCAGCATGATCGGTGTGAACAATAACTTTTGAGTCAACAATATAGGATCTAAATTTATCACAGGCGAACACAACTGCTAAAAATTCTTTTTCAGTAGTAGCATAATTTCGTTGAGCACTGTCTAGAGTTTTACTAGCATAATGGATAACATTCAATTTTTTATCAACTCTTTGTACTAGAACAACACAAACAACATAATCACTAGCATCACATATAGTTTCAAAAGGAAAGTTCCAATCAGGTGGTTGAACGATAGGTGCAGAGGTTAAGGCTTTCTTGAGTGTTTCAAAGGCTTCCACACAATCATCATCAAAAACAAAAGGAATGTCCTTTTGCAAAAGATTAGTGAGAGGCCAAGAAATTTTAGAGAAGTCTTTAATGAACCTCCTATAGAAACCAGCATGACCAAGGAAACTTCGAATACCTTTAATATCTTTAGGACATGGCATTTTCTCAATTGCATCAACTTTAGCTTTGTGCACCTCAATACCTCGTTCAAATATTTTATACCCCAAGACAATACCTTCATTAACCATAAAGTGGCACTTCTCCCAATTCAAGATGAGGTTAGTTTGTACACATCTCTGCAAAACTTGATCAAGGTTGCTTAAGCAATCATCAAAAGAAGTCCCGTAAACGGAAAAATCATCCATGAAAACCTCCACAATCTTTTCACAAAAATCAGATAATATAGTAGTCATACATCTTTGAAAGGTAGCAGGTGCATTGCATAAACCAAAAGGCATACGTCTATAAGCATAGGTTCCAAAAGGGCAAGTAAAGGTGGTTTTCTCTTGATCGGATTGTGACACAGGTATTTGAGAGAAACCAGAATATCCATCTAGAAAACAAAAGTGTGTGTGCTTAGATAATCTTTCTAGCATTTGATCAATGAAAGGCAGAGGGTAATGATCTTTTCTAGTAGCTTTATTTAACTTTCTAAAATCAATTACCATCCTATAACCAGTAACAATTCTTTGTCGAATTTGTTCATACTTATCATTAGGAACAACGGTAATACCTCCTTTCTTAGGGACACAATGAACGGGACTTACCCATCTACTATCAGCTATGGGATAGATTATACCTGCCTCCAGAAGCTTTAATATTTTAGTTCTTACCACTTCTTTCATCTTAGGATTCAATCGCCATTGATGATCAACAACGGGTTTAGCATCAGGTTCCATATTAACTTGTGCTAACATAGAGTGGGACTAATGCCCTTAAGATCATCAAGAGTATATCCAATAGCAGCTCGGTGCTTCCTTGGAACTTTTAATAATCTTTCTTCTTCATGTTCTGAAAGGTTAGCACTAATATTAACAGGATATATCTTTTTCTCATCAAGATAAGCATACTTCAAAGTGTCAGGCAATTGTTTCAATTCAAACACAGGATCACCTTTAGGTGGAGGAGGACCATCAAGGGTTTCAATAGGCAAATTGTGTTTCAGGAGAGGTTGTTGTTCAAAGAAAATTTGATCTATTTCATTTCTTTCACGCAAGTGCATATTTCATGGTCAAGCAAATATTGTTATAATGGCTCAGTAGGAGGCACGGAAATAGAAGCAACACCAATTATTTCATCCTTACTAGATAACGCTTTATTACGAGGTTGTCTACTAAACTTGGAAAAATTAAACTCATGAGACACACCACCAAAACTGACACCGACAGTTTGTTTTTCACAATATATCTTAGCATTGATGGTGCTCAAGAAAGGTCTACCAAAGATAATGGGACAAAAGTCATCTTGTGGGGATCCAAAAAATAGAAAATCCGTAGGGTATTTTACTTTCCCACACAAGAATTCAACATCTCTAACAATCCCAAGTGGTGTGATGGTGTCTCTATTAGCAAGTTTAATAGTAACATCAATGTCTTCTATTTCAGCAGGTGCTATGTCATCCATAATTTCTTAGTATAAGGTAAAAGGAATAGCACTCACACTAGCACCCAAATCACATAAACCATGATAGCAAAGATATCCTATTTTAACTGAGACAATATGCATGCCTTCTATGGGTCTATGTTTATCTTTTTCATCGGGTTTAGCAATTCTAGCAGCTTCGTCACAGAAGTAGATAACATGCCCATCAATATTTTCTACCAAGAGATCTTTAACCATAGCAACACTAGGTTCTACTATGATTTTCTCAGGGGGTTTAGGTGCTCTTATATTAATCTTACGAACCACAATTGATACCTTAGCATGTTCCTTTATCCTAACAGGGAAAGGTGGTTTTTCAATATAAGCGGTAGGCACAACTGGATCAACATTGTAAATGATGGTTTCATCTTTAGCTATGACCGGTTCTTTAATTTCTTCTTTAATAGGGGGTGATATTTAAACCACTTCTCCTTAGGGAGATCAACGTGAGTAGCAAATGCTTCACATAAAGAGGCTACCATCTCAGAGTCAAGTCCATATTTAATGCTAAACTTATGAAAAGTATCGGTATTCATAAAAGAGTTAACACAATCAAACTCAAGCTTTATACCTGACTCATTACCTTCGTCGCGTTCTCAATCTTCAGAGTTGCGTTTAATTCTTTCTAAGAGATCCCACTTGAAATCAGTAGTCTTCTTCATATAAGAACCAGCACAAGAAGTATCGAGCATGGTTTGATCATTATGAGAAAGTCGAGCATAAAAATTCAGAATAATAACTTCTCTCGGGATGTCATGATTGGGGCATGAATATAAAATTAACTTAAGCCCCCCCCCTCCAATCTAGAGCGATGCTTTCTCCTTCACGAGGCCAAAAATTATATATATAATTCCGATCACGATGAACTAGATGCATGGGATAAAACTTTTGATGGAATTCCAATTGCAATCGATTCCAGCTCCATGATCCAAGATCATCACATAGCCTATACCATGTCAATGCTTTTCCCTTCAAAGATAAAGGGAAAACCTTCTTCTTAGCTTCATCTCCGGGTAAACCTGCAAGCTTAAATAATCCACAAACTTCGTTCACATATAATAGGTGCATATCAGGATGTTCAGTTCCATCTCCTGCATAAGGTTTAGCAAGCAGTTGTTCTACCATATCCGAAGGAATTTCATAACCAATATTTAAGTAGGTGCAGTAGGTTGAGGGGCAACTAATTGTTGTTCCGGTCGAGGTGAAGATACCCCGAACAAACCCCTCAAAGGATTGTTTTCCATAGTAGCAAGTGACAATAAATTTCAGCACGTAGTATAAGTTTTTCCTTACCGATTTCCACTTACCAAGAGAGCTTCACTCCCCGGCAACGGCGCCAGAAAAGAGTCTTGATGACCCACAAGTATAGGGGATCAATCGTAGTCCTTTCGATAAGTAAAAGTGTCGAACCCAACGAGGAGCAGAAGGAAATGACAAGCGGTTTTCAGCATGGTAATTTCTGCAAGCACTGGAATTGTAGGTAACAGATAGTTTGATGGCAAGATAATTGGCAACGAGCAAGTAAAGGTAATGGTAAATAAGGTGCAGCAAGGTAGCCCAATCCTTTTGTGGCAAAGGACAGGCCATAACAATCTCTAGTAATAGGCAAAGTGTTCTTAAGGGTACACGGGAATTTCATCTAGTCACTTTTATCATGTTGGTTTGATTCGTGTTCGCTACTTTAATAATTTCATATGTGGGTGGACCGGTGCTTGGGTGCTGCTCTTACTTGAACAACCTTCCACTTATGATTAACCCGCTCGCAAGCATCCACAACTACGAGAAAAGTATTAAGATAAAAATCTAACCATAGCATTAAACGTTTGGATCTAAATCAGCCTGATACGTCTCCAACGTATCAATAATTTATGAAGTATTCATGCCATATTCACCTATGTTTACAATACTTTAATATGGTTTTGATGCACTTTATATGATTTATTTAGAACTAACCCGGACTGACGTTGTTTTCAGCAGCACTACCGTGGTGTTGTTTTTATGCAGAGAATGAAAGTTCTCGGAATCGCCCGAAACTTTTTGACGATTGTTTTTAGAACAAAAGAGGCACTAGATGCTTCGTGGGAGGGCTAGAAGATCCACGAGGTGGGCACAACCCACCAGGGCACGCCAGGCCCCCCGGCGCGCCCTGGTGTATCATGCCCTCCTCGTGGCCCATCTTGGCATGAAACCGACGCCCAAAAATCTTATAAATTTAGAAACTATCAGAAATAACCCTAGACTCTCCGCTCCACCGCCACAACTCTCTGTATCGACGAAAAACCAATCTGGAGGCATTCCAGTACCCTGCCGGAGAGGGGAATCCATCTCCGGTGGCCATCTTCATCATCCTGGCGGAGGCCATGACGAGGAGGGAGTAGTCCACCCTCAGGGCTGAGGGTATGTACCAGTAGCTATGTGTTCAATCTCTCTCTCTCGTGTTCTTGATATGTCATGATCTTGATGTATCACGGACTTTGTTAATATAGTTGGATCATTTGGTGTGTTTCCCTTACTATCTTGTTGTGATGAATTGAATCTTTCCCTTTGAGATATCGTTATGTTGGATTGAATATTGGATTTGAGAACACTTGATATATGTCTTGCATGTGGATACCCGTGGTGACAATGGGGTGTGCTATTGATTCACTTGATATATGTTTTGATACTCAACTTGCGGATTCCCGCGGTGACATTGGGGTAATCTATGCATAGGGGTTGATACACGTTCTTGTCCTACTTTCTCCGATAGAAATCTTGGGGTACTCTTTGAGGTTCTTTGTGTTGGATTGAGTATTATCAATCTGAAATCGTTTGATGCGTATTGTATAATTAACTCATGGATACTTGTGGTGACATTGGAGTATCTAGGTGACATTAGAGTTGGCTGATGCGTATTATATGGTGTTATTCTAGTATGAACTCTTAGATAGATCGATCGGAAAGGATAACTTGGTGTTATCTTAGTACGAACTCTTGGATAGATCGATCGGAAAGAATAACTTTAAGGTGGTTTCGTTCCCTACAAACAATTTCTTCTTATGTTCTCCGCTAGATAAGAACTTTGGACTGATTGTTCGTTGCACGTTGAGGGATGGTTATGCGATCCAATTATATTAGCATTGTTGAGAGATTGCACTAGCGGAAGTATGGACCCTAGGCCTTGTTTTCAAGCATTGCAATACCATTTGTGCTCACTTTTGTCACTTGCTACCTTGCTGTTTTTATATTTTCAGATTACAAAAACCTATATCTACCATCCATATTGAACTAGTGCACCTATACAATTTGCCATTGTATTGGGTGTGTTGGGGACACAAGAGATTTCTTGTATTTGATTGCAGGATTGTTTGAGAGAGACCATCTTCATCTTACACCTCCCACGGATTGATAAACCTTAGGTCATCCACTTGAGGGAAAATTGCTACTGTCCTACAAAACTCTGTGCTTGGAGGCCTAACAAAGTCTACAAGAATAAAGTTGCGTTGTAGACATCAAGCTCTTTTCTGGCGCCGTTGCCGGGGAGGTGAGCGCTTGAAGGTATATATTTAGATCTTGCAATTAAATATTTTAGTTTCTTGTTTTTCACTAGTTTGGTTGTATCAAAGAAAACTACAAAAAATGGAGTTTAGGTTTCATCAATTGTCTCGTCTTTATAAAGTCTTTCGTGAAAATGATGGCTCGGAAAATTGTGCTCAATTGGTAGAGGAAGAATTTATGAAAATACTTAATGATAATTCCTTCAATGATGAGCATGATAGAAATATTGCTAGTATGAATTCTTTGAATATCCATGATGCTAATGATATGCAAAGCCACAAGCTTGGGGATGCTATGTTTGATGAAGATGATATTTTTAGTCCCCCAAGTTTTGATGAGCAAATATATTATGATGATGGCATGCCTCCTATATATGATGATTATGGTGATGACATGTATGATATAAAAAGTGATAGCAACTTTGAAACTTGTCATCATGATTTTAATATTGAATGTGGTTATGTCAATCAAGTGTCTCATGATAGTTATTTTGTTGAGTTTGCTCCCACTATTATGAATGAGAAGAAATTTGTTTATGTGGAGAGTAATGAAAATTCTATGCATGTGCATCATGAAAAGAATGATTTATGTGATAGTTATATTGTTGAATTCCTTCATGATGCTACTGAAATTTATTATGAGGGAGGAACATATGCTTGTAGGAATTGCAATAATATAAAGTTTCCTCTCTATGTGTTCAAAGCTTTGAAGTTATGCTTGTTTTGCCTTCCTATGCTAGTTGATTCTTGATCCCATAAATTGTTTGCTCACAAAATCCCTATGCATAGGAAGTGGGTTAGACTTAAATGTGCTTCTCATGAGATTCATGATGCTCTCTTGCATGTTTCAATTACTATTCCTATGTCAGCATCATTGAAATCATCATGCCTAGCTAAAAGGCATTAAAGAAAAGCGCTTGTTGGGAGACAACCAAACACTTTTCCTTTATGTTTTCAGTGTTAACATGATTAAGCTACTGTAGTAATCAGGTTTTTGTGTCTTTTATTTCAATAAAGTGCCAAGTAAAGCCTTTGGGATGACCCACAAGATGAGTAGAATTGATGCTGAACCAAAACAGAAACTTTTGACTCCAGTACAGGAATTTTAATTTTTTACTGGAGCGTTATAATGATCTGAAATTTTTACACAGTATTCATATACAAATTATTCAGGTTGTACTAATTTTTCAGAATGTTTAGAGACAGGGAAGTATGGTTACACTACAGATCTTCACAGACTGTTCTGTTTTTGACAGATTCTGTTTTGCATGCATAGTTTGCTTGTTTTAGTGTTTCCATAACTTATATTTAGTGGTATAAATTATGGGAATGGTAGAATACAGTAGGTATCATGTGGGAACAATTATGAATCTTGTCTTGACAGTACCTAAGTGAATGATCTATCTTTATTATACTAACCCATCTCACGAAGTTCCGTTAAGTTTTGTGTGATTGAAGTTTTCAAGTTTTGGGTGAGACACCGATATGAGAAGAATAAGGAGTGACAAGAACCTAATATTGGGGATGCCCAAGGCACCCCCAAGGTAATATACAAGGAATACTCAAGCGCCTAAGCTTGGGGAGGCCCCGGAAGGCATCCCCTCTTTCGTCTCCAACATTATCGGTATATCTTACTTAGAGCTATATTTTTATTCGTCACATAATATGTGATTTGCTTGGATCATCATTATATTTTGTTATTTTATGTTAGGTGTTATTTATAATCTTGTTTTTCAATAAAAAGTTCCAAGAATTGTCTTAGGATGCTTGCATTGCATGTTTTGATGTGTGCTGTGTAAAAACAGAAACTTTTGCTGTAGTGTTTGAATTTTCATATTTTACTAGAACATGTAAAGTTTCTGAAATTTTTACACAGTGTTGTCATATAAATTATGTAGCATGTAATAAATTTTAATAATTGTTTGAGATACAGAAGTGCACTGGTTTAATAAATTACTACAGACTGTTCTGTTTGGGCAGATTGCTGTCATAGATTCGTTATCTACTTATCCTATAGTTTCCATAGCCTATATTGGTAGATATAAATTGTGGAAATGATAGTAAAAAGTAGATGATGTTTGAAATTATTATGCAACTTGTCTTGGCAGTACATAAATAGTTGATTTATTATTATGTGTACTAACCTATCTCACGAGTTCTTTTCGAGTTTTGTGTGGATGAAGTTTTTGAGACTTAGGTGAAACCGGGATATGAGAGGATTGAACGAGATACAAAAGCTCAAGCTTGGGGATGCCCAAGGCACCCCAAGTAAATATTTCAAGAAGTCTCAAGCATCTAAGCTTGGGGATGCTATGCATCCCACCTCTCTTCGTCAATTATCGGTTAGCCTATGTTGAGCCTAAATTTTTATTTGTCCACATGACATGTGCTATTCTTGGAGTGCTATTTTTGTTTAGTTTGCTGTTTGAATAAAATACTCAAATCTGAAAATCTTTATTGAGAGAGAGTCCTCACATAGCTACCCATTTACTTAACTACTCATTGATCTTCACTTATATCTTTTGAGAGTAGCTTGTCATTTACTCTGGTGCTTCACTTATATCCTAAGAGTAAATTGTGAATGAATGAAATATCATAATTCTGAAATTATCAATGTGCTATATTCTTAGTAGCAAGTTCACATTTGGTTTAGAAAGTAAAATCTATTGAAGTTTAATATCACAATATTGGTCATACAAGCAATTCGTGAATGATTAGTATAAGGAAGAGAACTTTCACATACAAATATATTATCTTGGACATCTTCTATGATTGTGAATACCAATTAATTATTTTCAAACTTGAGAAAATTAGTAGAAGTTGGACAAGGAAGACAATGTAATGAGTTATGGTTGTGTATATTTGCATAGAAGTTATATTGTTATGGATCCTCCAACATGTGGTGCTTGTTTAGAACCTTTTGCTAGACAACACTTCGTACTAAGTAGAGATACTAGTTGTGCATCCAAATCCTTGAGCCAAGTTTCTTCCATAAGAGTCCAATATACCTACCTATATATGGTATTTCACCGCCATTCCAAGTAAATTTTCATGTGCCACCTCTAAAATTCCAAATGAACACCGGTTTTGTGTGCCTGGACCGCTCATGGAGCGACAGGGGGCGATCAGTATCTTCCATGTTAAGCGGGTTATTCTCATGATGAGTGTTTATTCACTCGTCCTTGCACGAGAGGGGCGGTAATAGGGATTCCCAGTCCCGGAAAAAATGCAAATAATTAAACAAAACTCCCCTGGGAATGTTGTTGGTATGGATGGTACCCGTGGATTCGGCTAGCCGTGGAGTGTGTTTGTTGGTGGAGGGGAAGTAAACCTTACTTTTACCGCTTGGGAACCGCCGCTAATGTGTTTAACATGGAAGATATTGATAACTCTTGGTCGTAACATTGACAGGAAGGGTGCACCTCCCAAAATTATATTTATCTCTGATTTAAGCTTTGAGCTCTGGCACCTCTGCAAATCCCTACTTCCCTCTGCGAAGGGATAATCTATTTACTTTCATGTTATTTACTTTTCATGTTGAGTCAACTTCTTATTTCAACCTCAATTATTCTCTAGTTGGCAAGCATCATGTGGTGGGGAAAGATCTAGGCACATATGGCCAGTCAAATATATTTGATCATGATTCATTATTGTTGACAATTATCTTTATGATAATTATGTTGGGAGGCGAAACATTAAGCCCCTATCTTTCTCTGTGTTCGATGGATGCCATTTGTTCTTAAAATATGCTTTGAGTACTAGCAATCATAGAAGACTATATGATGATTGAGTATGTGGAGCTCTTACTTAGACTTTGTTGAGAATAAGTCGAATTGCAATTGTTTGGTGACTAAGAACACAGGTTGTTAAGTTTCAAGAGAATTCATTGTTTGAACTGTAACATGTGAATTGGTTGCTACTTTATCATGATGAGTTTTATGAGAAAAGTTGCTGGTTATGATGCTAGAAATATTGATTGGAATTATCATCGATCAAACTTATGCACTATGCTAGCATTCACACTTCATAAATTATTTCTTTTATCATTTACCTACTCGAGGACGAGCAGGAATTAAGCTTGGGGATGCTAATACGTCTCCAACGTATCGATAATTTATGAAGTATTCATGCCATATTCACCTATGTTTACAATACTTTTATATGGTTTTGATGCACTTTATATGATTTATTTAGAACTAACCCGGACTGATGTTGTTTTTAGCAGAACTACCGTGGTGTTGTTTTTGTGCAGAAAATGAAAGTTATCGGAATCGCTCGAAACTTTTTGACGATTTTTTGGAACAAAAGAGGCACTAGATGCTTTGTGGGAGGGCCAGAAGAGCCACGAGGTGGTCACAACCCACCAGGGCGCGCCTGGCCCCCCCGATGCACCCTGGTGTATCGTGCCCTCCTCGTGGCCCATCTTGGCATGAAACCAACGCCCAAAAATCCTATAAATATAGAAACCATCAGAAATAACCCTAGAATCTCCGCTCAGTCGCCACAACTCTTTGTATCGACGAAAACCAATCTAGAGGCGTTCCAGTACCCTGCCGGAGAGGGGAATCCATCTCCGGTGGCCATCTTCATCATCCCGGCGAAGGCCATGATGAGGAGGGAGTAGTCCACCCTCGAGGCTGAGGGTATGTACCAGTACCTATGTGTTCAATTTCTCTCTCTCTCGTGTTCTTGAGATGTCATGACCTTGATGTATCACGGGCTTTGTTAATATAGTTGGATCATATGGTGTGTTTCCCTTACTATCTTGTTGTGATGAATTGAATCTTTCTGTCGGGGCACGGATGCTCACGATCACCTATGGGACCAGAGGTCCCTTGTGGTTTGGCAGGGGGTCACGTTGCATGAAGAGTGGAGAGCATGAGACGGCGCAACGATCAAGAGTCAGGCATTTTTACCCAGGTTCGGGCCGCTGCTAAGCGTAAAACCCTACTCCTGCTTTTTGGTGGATTGATCGGAGGAACACAAATAACACAGGGCGCTTAACCCCGGCAAGGACTGATGTCGGGGGAAGAGTGGTTGTGCGTGTACAAGCGTTCTGGGGGTTCGAGTTGCCAACCTTGAGCTAGGTTGCCTTGGGCCTCCTTTTATAGTGCAAGGGGTTACCACAATGGCAAAACAGACATTGTCTATTGATTAGATAGCTCAGCAGAGCTATCATACCTAACTCTAGCATTTAGGACAAAATGCCATGATTACCTGCCTAGGTGGCGCTTGGGGGTGCATCCCCGGCAAGCCCTTGCCACCGCTCGGCTGGTTGCTGCTTGAGATCTTGACACGCTGCAGGGCGGGTGTCAACCGAGCGTAACTTGTCTTCCGGAGTGTCGCCACGTGCTTAGCGAGAGCTGATTAGCCGCCTGGGGGCTCGACACCGCATCGATAAGTGACAGCCGTAGCGATGCGATGGAGCGGTGGATGGTTGGCTCGTGCCTATCGGGAAGTGGCTTACCGGGTCTTCTGGAAGGTGCATTCGTCTTGGTCCCCGGCAAGCGCCGAGGATGTGCTTGGCGCGTCATAGCCCAGGCTTGGGTTTTCGCGTTGGGCTTGCTGGAGTCTTGGTCTTGATTGCTGGCATGGTATTATGCTCTACCGTCTGTGCATAAGTCAGGGGCACTGGGTACGCGTGTACTAGTGCACCGACAGGAGCCCCCGGGACTGGCCCACACGTGCTCGCCTAGTGCCGTTGGGTCAGGCCCAAGTTTCATGCACAGGCGCACAATGTGAGGGAGTAACTGCCAATTTATTGGTCAGCACTAACCCACCACCTCAGGCCGTTTTCGCCACTTGCGCCGCATGCATAGCGGGGAGTTAGCGACGGGCGCGCGTGACTTAAAGTCCTGATCGTGGCAGAAACTGCAGCGCCATGGATTGGAGCAATGGGGCGGTTACCTATTCGCCCGTGATCGTGGGTGATGGAATTGGTGGAGATGGGCGGCGAACCTTGGAGTGGAGGAGAGCCAGCCCCCGCACTCCTCCCTATAAATGGGGGGGGGGGTCGCGAGGGGCGATGCTCATCCACCCTTTCTTCCTCCTCGAGTGCAATCCCACAGAGCTCGCCCTTCTGCTCTTTTGTCTTGAGCTGCGCTCGCACTCCCAATGTTCAGGGGGAGGAGGCGAGCAAGCGTGCTCGTGGAACTTTCTCTCCGAAACTCTGTTTGGTTCCCGCCATGGGTGCACAATTCTGAACAGAAGGTCGGTCGGAGAAGCTTCGAATTGGGGAGCGGGCAGCGTGGTGGCTGCATCAGGGACGGCTGTGGTGGTACGCCTGTCGCCGCGCTGCCCGCTTCTTGGGTCTTGACGGAGCTCCATGCGGTTGACGTCGCGTCGGGACCTGCGCTGGAGGCGCAGCGTCGTAGCGGTCCATGGCCTCCGCATTCCTTCTTCAAGGTGATGGAGAAAAAATGTCCACACGGTCTCCATGAGCGTGTGTGTGGTTGCCATTGCGCGTCGTCATTTACCGCGGTGAAGCTCTCCTCCTGCGGCATTCTGGATGGAGCGTTTGGAAGAGAGCTCTTCATCTTCGCGTGTTCTTCTAAGGCGGGGGACGGAATTCCCCGCCTTTGGCCACCGGGGACGACCATGCTCTCTGTGGGTTCCCCGGGTTGCCACTCCTGGAGCTTGGGCGATGGCGGGGGCGTCTCCTTGGGCGGTGGCGATGAGGAAGACGATGGCGGTTGGGGACCTACGACGCATCAGGAGCACGGATGAGGTCACCGACGCGTCGCGTTCCCCGACAGCACCATCATCACCAGCTGGGTCCCGGCAGCGCCACCATTAGCACCTGCTCTCTGCCTTCTTTCCCCTTGTCGGTCTTGTCCGCTTCGTCGGCTTCGTCCGCCCTGCCTGGGGGCAGGGGCCTTCCGCCGGTCGCGTCCCTCTGGTCCTGGCTGGGAAGCGTTGAATCCGGGCCAGGCGCTCCTTTTGCCCTCTGCTCCTTTCCTACTTAGTCCCTGAGAGGAGAGGGACAAGAAAGGGATTACGGGGCACTTATCTTTTTTTATGACAAAAGATGTAGGCGCTTGCCAAGTTTTAATGAATCATAAGTGTAATCTCTACCCATTTGTATTGAAAATGAATGAGAATAGAATGCTATTTTCTTTCTGCAAGTATTGTCCTTTTCATTTCCTTATTTGCACTACATTAGTATGTTTTGTCTCTACCGCGTGGAGCTGCTTGCCGGGTCGTCATTCGAACCACAAGTGCCAGAGTGGGGGGGGGCGAGCTCCCGGCAACAGGTTGGTGTTGTTCCCCAGCAGAGCTCCTTGTCGGTATCGGCGTTGTCACCCCCATGAACAAGGACAGGGGGACGGCTCGTCCCGACAAGGGTTTTCCCCACGCGGGTGACTCTACATCCCACAGTAAGGAAAATACTAAGGGTTTCCTTGAGAAAACGAGAAGTACTAAACTGGGAATACGTGATACACTTATCTTTTCCAGGCAGTATCTCCTTTTCAAGTGTGATGGGCCGCCTCCGTTGTACCCCTGTTTTCTTGATGGTAAAACATGTAGGGTGAGGACAGTAACAAAGATTATGGTCTCATCAAGCATTCTAGCGAATCCTAATAGCTTAAAGGTGCTAACATTGTAGTCATAAAAATGCGTAATGGGCATGTAAGGATGATGATACGACGCAATGCCTAGCTTTATTATTGTTGCACAGGGTCTTCACCTGGCTTTGTACAAAGGGTTACATGCAACATCGGCAAGGCTTGTACAAAAGGTGGCTGCCGGGGACTGAGCCCGGCAGCCGCGCCTTACGGGTAGAACTTACGAAGATGCTCAATGTTCCATGAGTTCTACACCTTGGTGCCATCTTCGGTCTCCAGACGGACTGCGCCAGGTCTGGTGACTCGTACTACCCGGTAAGGGCCTTCCCACTTCGGCGTCAACTTGTTTGTACCCTTGGCGGACTGAACATGCTGAAGGACAAGGTCGCCTTCCTCAAGGCTCCGGGCCTGAACTCTGCGGCTATGATAGCGGCGCAGAGCTTGCTGGTAACGTGCGGCACGCACATCAGCTAGGAGACGGTCTTCCTCGAGGAGCGTGGCATCGTCATGCCGCAGCTGCTGTTGCTCTACTTCATCGTAGGCAAGCACTCGAGGTGACCCGTATATGAGTTCTGTGGGGAGCACTGCTTCCGCCCCGTACACTAGGGAGAAGGGCGTCTGCCCGGTAGCTCGATTTGGTGTCGTTCTGAGGGACCAAAGAACCACCGGCAGCTCATTGATCCAGCACCTGCCGCTCTTCCGGAGCTTATCGAAAGTTCTTGTCTTGAGTCCTCGGAGCACTTCAGCGTTCATCCTCTCGACTTGCTCGTTGCTCCTCGGGTGAGCAACAGAGGCGAAGGAGACCTTGCTTCCAAGGTTTTGGATATATTGCATGAAGGCGCGGCTCGTGAACTGGGTGCCGTTGTCGGTGATCACTCTGTTAGGCACTCCAAAACGGCACACCAGTCCTTTCATGAACTTGATAGCTGCTTGTGCGGTCACCTTTCTCACCGGTTCCACCTCAGGCCACTTTGTGAACTTGTCGGTTGCCACGAACAAGAACTCAAAGCCCCCGACAGCACGGGGGAAGGGGCCCAGGATGTCGAGCCCCCAGACCAAGAATGGCCAGGATAGAGGGATTGTTTGCAGGGCTTGCACTGGTTGATGGATGTTCTTGGAGTGGAACTGGCGAGCTTCACACTTGGTGACCAGTTCAGTAGCATCCTGGAGGGCAGTGGGCCAATAGAAACCCTGCTGGAAAGCTTTCCCGGCAAGGGCCCTTGATCCAATGTGGGAACCACATACTCCTCCGTGAATCTCTGCCAACAGCCTTAGTCCATCCTCCCGGCAGATACACTTCAATTTCGCACAGTTTGGCCGCTTTCTGTACATGATGTCATCGACAAACTGGTACATATCTGACCGACGGGCTACTCTTTCGGCTTCTTCTTGCTCTTCGGGGAGTTCTCCTGTTTGAAGGAAATGGACTATGTGCTGCGCCCAAGTTGGAGCATGTGGCTCGACAACAAGGACCAAAGGCATCTCCACGTCTCTGGGAGCGCTTGTCTCAACCGCTAGACCTGGGGGTTTTGTGGGAGGGAGCTGCTCGTCAACCGGAACGGGATTTTCCCCAGCAGCCTCTCTACCAGCGGCTTCGGGAAGCTCTGCCGGGAAATGCTTACCGGAGTTCAGCTTTCTTCTCTTCTTGGACATCACAGACGGGGACACTGATGGTTGGGTGAGGCGGAGAACAAAGGTTCCTGGTTCCACAGGGAGCTTCTGCGCAGCGCACTTCGATAGGTGGTCAACAATGCTGTTTTCTGCTCGTGGCGCATGCTCTGTTTGCAGCCCATCGAAGTGCTCCACCAACTTCCTCACTTCTTCCACGTAGGCCTCCATCAGTGGGCTCTGATAATCCTTGTTGACTTGCTTTATCACTAGTTGAGAGTCTCCTCAGATGATCGGCCTCTTTATTCCCAACTCTACCGCGATTCTGAGCCCGGCAAGGAGCCCCTCGTACTCAGCGGTATTGTTGGTGGATTCCTCCCGAGGAAAGTGCATCTAGACGACGTACTTGAGGTGCTCTCCGGTCGGGGCGACGAGGAGCACGCCTGCACCGGCGCCCTGTAGTGAGAAAGCACCGTCAAAGTACATGATCCAATCCTTTGGTGCCTCTTTGCCGGGGAGGATCGTCTCCGGAGCTTCATCATCTGGTGTGGGTGTCCATTCTGCGATAAACTCTGCCAAGGCTCTGCTTTGAATGGTGGAAGTGCTCTCATACTTTAATCCGAAGCTTGACAACTCCATTGCCCACTCAACTATCCTGCCAGTGGCTTCGGGGTTTCTCACTGTGCGTTGCAACGGGAAACGGGTGACAACTGTTATCTCATGGGCTTGGAAGTAGTGGAGCAGCTTCCTCGAGGCCATGATGAGGCCGAAGATTAGCTTTTGTACTCCGGAGTACCTTGATCGAGCCCCCTGTAATAGGGAACTAACAAAGTACACGGGCTGCTGCACCATTTTCTTCTTTGCCACTTCCTTGGACTCGCTGTCAACTATTTGCTGAGACCCCTCTTGATCTGCGTTGAGCTTTGTCGCAGAGTTTTCTTTCTCGCTCCTAGCAGTATCAACGGCGGCTGATGAATCTTCATCTACCCCCCGCTGCGCCACCAACGCTACACTAACCACTTGATTCGTTGCCGCTAAGTATAGCAGCAATGGCTCTTGCGGTTTAGGAGCGACCAAGGTGGGAGCAGCGGATAGGTATTTCTTTAGGTCTTGCAGCGCCGCATCTGCTTCCGGGGTCGACTTCATCGGGCCGGCCTTCTTCAGAATTTTGAAGAACGACAAGGCGCGCTTAGCGGACTTGGAGATGAACCTGCTCAACGCGGCAACACATCCGGTCAGGCGTCTAATATCTTTGATGGTTTTGGGCACATGTATCTGCTCGATCGCCTTGATCTTGTCTGGATTGGCTTCTATTCCTCGCTGAGACACAAAAAACCCAAGCAGTTTGCTGGATGGGACACCGAACACACATTTCTCAGGATTGAGTTTTAGGTTGATCTTGCGCAAGTTTGCGAAAGTTTCTTCCAGATCTTGTATGAGAGTGGCTTCATCCTTGGTTTTGACCACGATGTCGTCCATGTATGCTTCCACATTTCTATGCAGCTGGGGTCCAAAACCAATTTGAACAGCCCTGGCGAAGGTCGAACCAGCACTCTTTAACCCGAAGGGCATTCGTACAAAGTAGTACGTGCCGCAGGGAGTTATAAATGCGGTCTTTTCCTCATCTTCCTTGTTCATAAAAATCTGGTGGTAGCCGGAGTAGGCATCCAAAAAGGAGGGCAGGTCACATCCGGAGGTGGAGTCAACAATTTGATCTATGCGCGGCAAGGGGAAAGGGTCCTTCGGGCAAGCTTTGTTCAAATCAATGAAGTCTATGCAAAGCCTCCACTTCCCATTTGCCTTTCGTACCACCTCCGGGTTTGCCAACCAGGTTGGATGCAACACTCCTCTCACCAAACCAGCTGCTTCAAGCTTCTTGATTTCCTCGGCAATGAACTGCTGCCGCTCCAAGGCCTGTTTCCTAACCTTCTGCTTGACGGGTCGGGCATGAGGGCAGACAGCAAGGTGGTGCTCAATTACCTCCCTAGGAACACCGAGGATGTCAGATGGTTGCCAGGCAAACACATCGACATTCTCCCGCAGGAAGGTAACGAGCGCGCTTTCCTATTTGTCAGTAAGGGTAGCACTGATGGTGAAGGTACCACCAGTGCCATCCTCCCTTGCCGGGACTTTCTTTGTCTCAGGGTAGGTGACCTTGGTCTTCTTACCAGCGGAACTTTTCGGCAGGTCATCATCAGGTGCCGCGCACTCCGAAGAGTCGCACTTCCTGGAGTCCTTGCCGGTGTTCCTGCTAGGCCTCTTTGTTTTCCTTGTATCCTTGGCGGGAGCTGGGATTTCTGTGGCTTCAGCTGCTACCGCGTCACGATACATCTAGTCCACACAGATAACCGCGCTCTTCTTATCGGATGGGATGGAAATGATCCCAATGGGCCCTGGCATCTTCAAAGTATTGTAGGCATAGTGGGATGCCGCCATGAACTTTGCCAGAGCTGGGCGGCCAAGGATTCCGTTGTAGGGCAGTGAGATTTCGGCGACGTCGAATACTATCCTCTCTGTTCGGAAGTTCAACTCTCTGCCCAATGTCACAGGCAGAGTGATCTTTCCCTTGGGTCGGCTCCTGCCGGGGGTGATTCCTTGGAACGTACCCGTGGCTTCGAGCTCTTCATCAAGGATCTGCAGTTTCTCAGCCACTCTAGGAGAGATCAAGTTCAGTCCGGCCCCACCGTCAACTAACATCTTAGACACTTTGAGGTTGCGGATTGTGGGGGAAACCAATAACGGCAAGCATCCAACCATAGTGGTACGGTCAGGATGATCCTCTTCGTCAAAGATGATAGGCGTGCGGGACCACTTGAGTGGTTTCTTTGATTCTGTAGTTGGTTCTACAGCATTGACCTCGCGTGCCCACTGTTTAAGCTGGCGTCGAGAGGAGTGCAAGGACGCTCCCCTGTTGTCACACCCTGTGTTTTGCTTCCTCTGACTAAGTTAACATAGCTCAAAAATTAGGGCCAATTAAAACTTTTTGTGTGCTTGTGATGCTTGACTTGGTTGCTGAATGCTTGTTTGTTTGCTTGCGCTCTAATTCATTAAATTCCTCCTACTCTCTATACTCACCTCCTTGATACAAAACTTTGCCCAATGATCATGCCATGTGTATAGGACATAAAACTATTTTTATAAAATATTATCTTGGCCAAAAAGCATTTATTCAAATTAGGTTTTCAAAAAACCCTGAATTGAGATTTGTACTACAAGTTCTCAAATTGGGTGGATTGTTTTGCCCCAAAGACTTTATTTGAAGCCTACTATATATAATACTTCCCAAAACCACAAAATATTATTTTTAAAGATTATTTTCATATTTTATTTAAAGGCTTTTTCTTAAGGCCAGAAATGGTCTTTTATAGGGAAAAATTATTCTTATGCTTTAAAAATATTTGAGAAAATTTAGGGAAACTCAGTGGACATATATTTTCCATATATATGAGTTTCAACACATGGTCATGTTCAAAATACTGGACAAAACCCTTTCTGCCCATTTCAAGCGTTTGAAATATTTCACAAGAAATATTCTCAAATAATTCCAGGAAAATTCTAGCATGACACACATGGTATATGTGATGATCATGCAAAGATTCATCTCAATCCTCAATGTTTTGATTCACCAAAATATCCCAAAACCCTCCCTGTCCAGAATCAAATTTGAACAACTTTACATTGTGAAGTTTCTCCTATTGATCCCAAACTTTTTGTGCATGTTTCAAATAATGTCACCACACCAAGTGGTGTATCAAGGAGAATGGATTTGCATAGCTAGATCTAAGCAAATCCATTTCTGCCCATTTCTAGGGTTTATAAAGTTTGCATTAGCAACTTTCATCAAATGAGCCCAAAATTGGTGATCAACCTCATTTCTATATACCATTTGATCCTGTTAAATCTCTTGTCAAGTAGATCATTTTTGCTAAATCAAACCACCATCAAACACCTTCTGGTTGTTTGGTAAAACTGCTATTTTGACCCCTTCCACTATTCTTCTGCTCTCCAAAATTTTACCAGAGCTCTTACTAGTCCCCCTTTACCTCCAGTAACAACCCCAGCACCCAGCTACATGAATGAGGGGGTGGAATCCGCACTTGCACCCCCTGGACAACCATTTTCTCCCCCTCCCTCAGCTTTCCCACTCTCCTGGCCATCACCCAGAGCATCCAATGCTCCCTCCCTCCTATTTTATCCCCTCTGCAGCAAGTGGACATGAGTGGGCGCACCAGAGCGCGTGCAGACATGCCCATGCCGGCCAAAAGCGTGCTCTGGAGCGCACTGCAGAGCACTCAAGCGCTGACCTCGCGACCCTGGGCACCTCGGGCCTCCCCCGCGCGCCAGTCGAGGCCCTCAACGTCCGGGACACGCCACGACCCTGTTCCCCCTCCTCTCTCTCCCCCTGCTGACCTCCCCTCGCACGCGCGTCGGTCGCCCGAGAGCGCCAATGGGCGACCTCGCATGCGCGAACCTCTACCTCCCCTGGCTCTCTCTCTCTTTGCTTCACTCGACGTGGACCGCACCCACGGAGCCCGCAGACACGCCCCAGCTCACCCCCGTGGCCTCTGGCACGGTCCGGGGCATGGCCATAGACGTGGCCTACGGTGCTCCGGCGCTGCGGCTACTTAAGGCTCTCCCCGAGGCCCCTCTCGGCTCCTTTCACTCCCTCTCTCTCCCGCGGCGCCCCCGGACCCAGTCCCTTGTCCTCCCATGCCCTCCTCCTCACCCCATTTCCGGCATTGCCGCCTCGGCCTCCTCTCAAATTCGAGCTCCCCCGAGCTCCCCCCTGTCTTCCGAACATCTCCGGCGCACCCCTGCATCCCCTCGGTCCGCTCCCATGCTCCAATCCCTCCCTCTGGTGCTGGAGCACCGAGTTCCGCGACCACCACCGTCGGGTTCCCCTGCGGCTGATGTTGTGCTCTTCGTGGCGCTCCCCGGCGAAAACGCGGCCCCGGGGGTGGTGCGTCTCCTTCTCCTGAGCGTGCCGGTGACCGGAGCCTCGTCGGAAGCGCCCTGAGCCACCGGAAGCGTCGCCGGCGCCCCTCGGCCTCGCCTCCTCTATTTCTCCCTAGCTCGGGCAGGAGGAAGGAGAGAGACCCGACAGGTGGGGCCTGCCTGTAAGTGGCTGCGGCCCGGGCCCCCGCCTGTTTAAGTGGAGACGCCCCCACCGTCTCCCCGCCTCCCAGCACAGGAGGCATACTCCAAGGAGTACGCCTTCGACGTCGCCCGGCCCCCTGCGCGGTTGAAGTGCTGGGCCGGGCCATGAGCTTATCCTACGCACTGTGTGCTGTTTAGCACATTGGTAATGCCCTTTTCTTTCCCCTTTTTCTTTTTTCAGACAGATTCAAAAATTCATAGAAAAATCATTTGGACTCCAAATCAATTGATTCAAGTTCCTACAGATTTCTAAAATCATGATCTATCCAAAAATATGGCTTACATATTTTTCCTACAAACTTTTCTATACTGTTCAAATTTAAATTCAAATTTGAACTATTCATGCCCCACTTGCAAAAATCCTAGAGCCTTCATATCAACTCCAAATGGACTGATTCAAATTCCTAGGTGGATCTAAATTCATTCTCTAAATTATGAGCATTTTTCCTTACACTTATTCTGCTATGTAAATTAATGGACCATTTCTTCATATATGACCCACTTGTTAAATCTCTAGAATATTCATCCCAACTCCAAATCCAGTGAGGTCACTTTCTAAATTCTTCTAAAGTCATGCCCTAGTTGATGAGTGCAGCTACTCATTTTTATAGAAATATTTTCTGAAGACTTCAAATAGAATCATCAATTCATTCATTTTCACCATTCAAAACTCCCCCTTGACCCACATCCAACAAAACCTCCTTGGTTATTTTTCTCATGACTAGAGGTGTCCAAGAAAAATAAAACTCCTATTTATAGAGCACTTTTATTTTTCTGCTTGTGGTGTTGCTTATTATGATTGTTTCCGACGATAGTTGACGAAGTAGATGGAATGCTCGGAGTGGACGAGAAGCGTGTGAAGACGTGGAAGACTTTGCTGAGCCAGGCAACCAGCCCTTTGACCATGTTAAGAAACCATTTTCATGCATGTCATATAGCACTTTATTTCTTGATGTTGATCATGTTGATGTGGTGACCACTACGGTGGGATGCCTCCGATACTTTTACCGTTGATACTTACAACGTGCATGACCCTACCTCCTTATGAGGGTTGTGCGGGTGGGAGTAGATAGGATGCTTAGTAGATGCTACGCAAATTGGGACGGGAATATGCATGGTGATGGCAACGAAAGTGATTTCAAAGACTTTTCGAAAACCCCGTAGGGTGCCACTAATGCCCGAGGGAGATGATATTGAGTTAGGTAACCACTTGAGAAAGAAGTGGTGTACCAGAGCAAGTGAGTGTGTGTGTGTTTTCGAAAACGGATTAGATTTAAGATTTGTCGACCGTCCCAACCTTACATGTACAACCACGATACCCCTTATGGGACGGGGCTCTGTTGATTACCTTGGTGGGTACTAGCATAGAGCCCGCATTACTAGTGGCGGGAGTGACGAGGTCACTCTCGATACGGGGTCGTGCCTGGTAAGGCGACCATGCGCTGTCTTTACAGGCACCGGGCACACCGTTGCGTGCCCTCATGGATGATACGTGTGATGTATATCATGAGGGATGGCACCAATGAGTGGACTCTTTGTTTAGTATCGCTAGGGGAAAGGCATTGTTCGGGTGCTTACCTCGGGTATGAAATATACCGCGAGTCATGGATGACACGAAAGTTCCCCGAGTCTTGTGGGTAAAGTGTGCAACCTCTGCAGAGTGTAAAACTATTCGAATAGACGTGTCCACGGTCAAGGACAGTTGTGTGGTGCTGCTTAAACTACGTCCAGTGTTTACTAAACTTGGTGTGAGTGTGTGGAATAAAAGGTTGATACTTGAGCTAAGCCAGATGACTTGGCACGATGACTGAACGTGAGGTGTTCAAAGGAAACTTGAGCCGAGTCCGATTACTTGGCATGATGATTGAACATGAGATGTTCGATCCTTGTTCATATTGATATATGTAACCTGTTCATACGGATACTTGTATCCTCATGATGCATGCTATTACTAGTTATCTTGATCATGTCATTGCACTAAAAATTAGCTTTCCGCAAAACTTACCTACTTAGTGCTATATCATGCATTGTTATTGCCTTGTTCCAAAACTTGGGTTGCTTGCGAGTACATTCAAAGTACTCATTGGCTTGCCACTGGTTATTTTATTGTCCAGGCATGAAAGAGCAGGATATGATGAAGAGTACTTTGGTGACGGTCATGCGGGCTAGGACGCTTCCCAGTCAGAATGCGTGTAGGGTTAAGGCAGATGGCATGGGTTCACGCTATTGTTGAAGATTTCCGCTGCAAGTTTATGAAGACTTGGCCATAAAGGCCATATCTGAGTACAAACGGTATGTAATGGATGTAAGACTCTTGTTATTCAGTTTCTATGTGTTCAGTGAGCATTGATCTCTGGGATCACTGTGCACGTACATTCGGTGATCACTACTTATGAGTCGGGGTCCCCACACCCGTCAACGCACATGGCTTCAGTTTCTTTCTGGAACTCCCTGTCACTGGAATCCTCATCATCATCCTCATCATCGCTCATATCATCTGTTTCCTTCTTCTCTCGGCCTCTGGTAGGTTTTTCCTTTTGCTGCGGGGTCTTGCCGCGGCGATCACCTCTGCCACCACGGCCCTTCCCGGTAGCGCCGTCCTGGCCTTTTTCCTTGTCGCGTCTCTTGTACTCGGCCCTCTGTTTCTCAATAAGTTGCTCGACCTGTCAGCATTCTTGGAGATCATGGCCTTTGGTGCGGTGAATCTTGCATTATGGCCCGTCGGACTTCCCGGCCTTCTCAGCGGCAGCAGCCTCCCGGCAATTAGCGCACGCGACAGCTCCCTTACCGGGGGTTTCAGCTTTCGCCTTCTTGCCGGTACTGAGGTCTCCGAAGCTCTCGACAGCCAGCACTGCTTTTCCCTTGCGCTTCTTGTTGCGCTTCCTGTTCCTTCCCTTCGGGTCGGGGGCATCGTGATCATCATCCGAATCCACTTCGACGCCCGCCTCTTCTCTAGGAAGCGGCCTCCCTTCTTCAGCTCGAGCACACTTATCCGCCAAGGTCTAAAGCTCGTTGACGGTCTTGGGGAGCTTGATGTTCATCTTGTCTCGCATCCTCCTGTTGTGCACATTCGAGTGGAACGCGGGAGTGATCTCAGGGATATTGCGGTGTACTCGGCTGAATCTCTGGATATACTTCCTCAAGGTTTCTCCTTCCTTCTGCGGGAGGACTTGGAGATTGCTGGGCTGGCCTGGTTCTTGATGACCACCGGTGAAGGCGCCAACGAACTCATTGCATAGATCAGCCCAAGAGGAAATGGAATTCTCCGGCAGGTGCATCAGCCATGATCTCACATTTGGCTTGAGCGCCAAAGGGAAATAGTTGGCGAGCACCTTTTCATCTCTTCCTCCCGCAGCTTGAACAACTATCGTGTAGATGCCCAAGAACTCCGCGGGGTTTAGCTTTCCGTCGTACTTCTCTGGTAGCTCAGGCTTGAAGGCTCGGGACGACGGCCAGCAGACCCATCGTAGCTCGCTAGTGAAGGCAGGGCAACCAACCTCGTAAGGAAGGTACCCACCGACACTGGGCGCGGGGTCACCGACGTCTGGACCTTTGTGCCTGTCAGATTGACGGTGTGCTTCACGACGTCGCTCGATGGTGATGCGCGCGTCTTCCTTCCGCCGGTCTTCAAGAACACGCCGCTGATCCCGGCGGTCATGTGGGCCAGATGAGACTATGGATGCCTCGTCGCGGTCGTCAGCATCTGAAGCCTGCTGCGGCTGCCTCTGGGCTTGTTGTCGCAGAGGGGACTGCACCGTTGGGGTGGCTCCTTCTACGCGCTCGTCGCCCTGGGCCGCCGCTGCTGTTCGCGTACGTCGCGATGGCTCTGCATGCTGGGTCTTGTTGGCTTCAACGAAGGAAATCAGGCTTTGAATGGTGGCTCTCCATTCATCCATCTTATCAGCTGCTGGCATGAAGCTGAGCAGCATCTGGAGTCTCGCCATGGCCTCCTCTGTGGTGCCAAGCATGGCGAAAGAGGCGGACCTTGACGTGGCTCGACTGTTGGTAGGACCAAGAGAAGCGTCGCCGCGACCTTGATGCCGCGTGCCACTCGCTGGAGATTTCTGGTGAGTTGTGGGTCGATCCTGAGGAACTGCGGCTCCGCTGGGCGCCCCGTCTAGCTCCGCTCGAGGTGCACGCCCAACAATCGCTGGCGACAGGTGCGGCCGGAGGGTCACGGCTCGCACCGGACTGGGCGCCGCTGAGGCGGCCTCGGCCATCCGCGCGGCGGGGAGGTGATGAACGGACGTTCCCTCCGCCCGTGGCGCCGAGGCCAGGCTCGCCACGTTGTTGTTGTAGTTGCTCCCCTCCGGCGCCTCCCGCTCCATTCCTGGCTGTGAGGGGCTGGACAGGGGCGCCGCCTGCGCCAACCGCGTCGTCCACGACGCCCGCCTCGCTCACAGCCGCCACGGTGCCTACGGCGTCGGCGGCCACGTGTGAGGGGGCCTTCGAGGACGAGGGATGTGCAGCCATGCTGGATTTCTTCTTTGGAGCCATTGTTGAAGAAGACGACGATGAAGGCCGATCCGCCGTTCACGAACTCTGGTCCGCGCAAATGATGCACGCCCCCTACCTGGCGTGCCAAAGATGTTGGGGCACGGATGCTCACGATCACCTATGGGACCAGAGGTCCCTTGTGGTTCGGCAGGGGGTCACGTTGCACGAAGAGCGGAGAGCATGAGACGGCGCAACGATCAAGAGTCAAGCATTTTTACCCAGGTTCGGGCCACTGCTAAGCGTAAAACCCTACTCCTGCTTTTTGGTGGATTGATTGGAGGAACACGAATAACACAGGGCGCTTAACCCCGGCAAGGACTGCTGCCGGGGGAAGAGCGGTTGTGCGTATACAAGCGTTCAGGGGGTTCGAGTTGCCAACCTTGAGCTAGGTTGCCTTGGGCCTCTTTTTATAGTGCAAGGGGTTACCACAATGGCAAAATAGACATTGCCTATTGATTAGATAGCTAAGCAGAGCTATCATACCTAACTCTGGTATTTAGGACAAAATGCCATGATTACTTGCCTAGGTGGCGCTTGGGGTGCATCCCCAGCAAGCCCTTGCCACCGCTCGGCTGGTTGCTGCTTGCGATATTGACACGCTGCAAGGCGGTTGTCAACCGGGCGTAACTTGTCTTCCGGAGTGTCGCCATGTGCTTAGCGAGAGCTGATTAGCCGCCTGGGGGCTCGACACCGCATCGATAAGTGACAGCCGTAGCGATGCGGTGGCTGGTTGGCTCGTGCCTGCCGGGAAGTGGCTTATCGGGTCTTCTCGAAGGTGCATTCGTCTTGGTCCCCGGCAAGCGCCGGGGACGTGCTTGGCGTGTCATAGCCCAGGCTTGGGTTGCTGCGTTGGGCTTGCTGGAGTCTTGGTCTTGATTGCTGGCGGGGTATTCTGCTCTACCGCCTGTGCATAAGTCTGGGGCACTGGGTACCCCTGTACGAGTGCACCGACACTTTCCCTTTGAGATATCGTTATATTGGATTGAATATTGGATTTGAGAAACTTGATATATGTCTTGGATGTGGATACCCGTGGTGACAATGGGTGTTCTATTGATTCACTTGATATATGTTTTGGTACTCAACTTGCGGATTCCCGCGGTGACATTGGGGTAATCTATGCATAGGGGTTGATACACGTTCTTGTCCTACTTTCTCCGATAGAAATCTTGGGGTACTCTTTGAGGTTCTTTGTGTTGGATTGAGTATTATCAATCTGAAATCATTTGATGCGTATCGTATAATTAACTCATGGATACTTGTGGTGACATTGGAGTATCTAGGTGACATTAGAGTTGGTTGATGCGTATTATATGGTGTTATTCTAGTACAAACTCTTAGATAGATCGATCAGAAAGGATAACTTGGTGTTATCTTAGTACGAACTCTTGGATAGATCAATCGGAAAGAATAACTTTAAGGTGGTTTCGTACCCTACAAACAATTTCGTCTTATGTTCTCCGCTAGATAAGAACTTTGGAGTGATTCTTCGTTGCACGTTGAGGGATGGTTATGTGATCCAATTATATTAGCATTGTTGATAAGAACGGACCCTAGGCCTTGTTTTCAAGTATTGCAATACCGTTTGTGCTCACTTTTGTCACTTGCTACCTTGCTGTTTTTATATTTTCAGATTACAAAAACCTATATCTACCATCCATATTGCTCTTGTATCACCATCTCTTCGCCGAACTACTGCACCTATACAATTTGACATTGTATTGGGTGTGTTGGGGACACAAGAGATTTCTTGTATTTGATTGCAGGATTATTTGAGAGAGACCATCTTCATCCTACACCTCCCACGGATTGATAAACCTTAGGTCAACCACTTGGCGAAAATTGCTATTGTCCTACAAAACTCTGCGCTTGGAGGCCCAACAAAGTCTACAAGAATAAAGTTGCGTAGTAGACATCACAGCCACTTACGAAGTAGCGCATAAACTAGGGTTTAAGCTTCTGTCACTCTAGCAACCCATCATCTAATAACTACTCCACAATGCATTCCCTTAGGCCCATGAATGGTGAAGTGTCATGTAGTCGACGTTCACATGACACCACTAAGGGAATCACAACATACATATCATCAAAATATCGAACACATATCAAATTCACATGATTACTTGCAACATGACTTCTCCCGTGACCTCAAGAACAAAGGTAACTAATCACAAATAATAATCATGCTCAAGATCAGAGGAGTATTAAATAGCATAATGGATCAGAACATATAATCTTCCACCAAATAAACCATATAGTAATCAACTACGGAAGGTAATCAACACTACTAGTCACCCACATGTACCAATCTGAGGTTCCGGTACAAAGATTGAACACAAGAGATGAACTAGGGTTTGAGAGGAGATGGTGTTGTTGAAGATGTTGATGAAGATTGGCCTCCCAAAGATGAGAGGGGTGTTGGTGATGACGATGGCTTCGATTTCCCCCTCCGGGAGGGAAGTTCCCCCGGCGGAATCGCTTCGCCGGAGGGCAAAAGTGCTCCTACCCAAGTTCCGCCTCGAGGCGGCGGCGCTTCGTCCTGAAAGTCCTCCTCTGATATTTTCTAGGTCAAAAGTGAATATATACCAGAAGATGGGCACCGTAGGTGGTCCGAGGAGGGCACAACCCACCAGGGCACGCCCAGGGGGGCCTGGCGCGTCCTGGTGTCTTGTGCCCACCAGGGTGGCCCCCTCCGGTAGTTCTTTACTCTAGTATTTTTTATTAATTCCAAAAATAATCTCCGTAAAGTTTCAGCTTCATTGGAGATGTACAGAATAGGTATCTCTGATGTGCTTTTCATGGGTCCAGAATTCCAGCTGCCGGTATTCTCCTTCTTTGTGTAAACCTTGCATTTTATGAGAGAAAAGGCATTAGAATCACTCCCTAAAGCATTATTACTCAACAAAACATAATAAATAACAGTAGGAAATCATGATGCAAAATGGAGGTATCATGGTACCTTACCCGGGGATCAGTGACTCGCTGCCACTGGCCATCGCTGTGGTTACTTATAGATAGCGGCTGGCTAGGAGATTGGGGATTTTAAAAATTTACCGTTGTGGCTGGCAATTGTGCGGGAAGCCTTGGCTAGAGCATGGGAATCCTAAATGGAGCCCATGAGCGGCGACCAGCCACCATTGGTGAGGATAGTCTGCGACGGGTGGTGAGTCGTGGCACACAGTTGTTACTTTACACCCATGTGTGGTTGCGTTAATCATCAGAGGCGCTTCGTATTTTCCACCCGGATGTGATATATCTATTTTTCATGGCACACAGTTTGCGGGACATGTGTATAACAACATTAATTACTACACCAGGGCATTGGGGCCCGTTTGTGGGTAGCACAAGTCTTGTTCCATCAACCGTGCACTCTTTTTATTATTATCGCCCACAGTTCTTTTACTTACACTGTGTGCCCGTTAGATCAAACAATACCCAACATTTTCAATTTTTTTGAAATATTTTCCTAAACACATAATCGTACACGGAAATATTGTAGCAACTGTCTGCAATCGTGCACAGGGACACAAATAACTATCCTCTCTTCGCTCTTCATCGCGTCTTTCCCCTCTCACACCCCCAAATCTGGCCTTCTTCTCCCCACTGTCCTCGCCTCCACAAAATCCTCAACATTACACATGTCATCAGAATCCGGAACCCCCCTCTCCATCGCGGAAGGCGCGGGGTTGACACGGCTCATACGCGCGCAGGAGCCCGCGGCGGCGGCGGCAGTGGTACGCGCTGATGACGGTGCGGAGGCCATGGCGGCAAGTGCAAAAGAGATGGAGGTTGCAGCAGATCTGTTGGGGCAAGCGCGGTTCTATATGTGGAACGTGTGATCTTGGCCTTCCTAAGGGCATCACGCGCCAATGAGGCCGTCGTTGCCTTGGCGGCTCGCGCGGATTTGGCCGCGGTAAGGGCAGCTAGCTCGTTAGAGTCTACTACCTCTATAGCAGCACACACAACTTATGGCTTTGCTATTTCCGGTCGCTTGGAGAATGTCCGTCATGGCAGCATCGCACGGCCTCGTTTGGCCGTGGACGGGATTTTCCATGAGATTGGAGCTACTGTAGAGCAGGAGCAGAGGAATGGCGGGGCCTATGAAGTGTTCAAGGACATGGTCGTCACCGACCCGAATCTGGATCCTTCCTCCCGAGAGAGGATGTTGCACGAGTGCAGACAATATTTCAACATCGTCGAATCAACAGGCTAGCCCCGCAACAACGCCGACGAGTAGTTGTTTCTATTTTGCTGTTTTCTGAACCTTCTTGATACGCTATTATGTTGTTTAGTTGATTATGTAGGAGTACAAATGATAATTGTGCAATCATTTTCTGAATCAGATGCTTATTGACAGGAATCGTCAGTGTTATTATGTGTTTGTGTTATTTTCAGTCTTTCCACACAATTTAGAATATTGACCTGTTTGTTGGGTATCACACACATCTTGTTACGCTGAATCGTTTGTGTTATTTTGGCTCATCGCGCAGAGGTCATCTGAGCGAACCGTATGCCGTCTGTCGCACAGATCTTGAAATGTGCAATCGTTTGTGTTATTTTGGCTCATCGCAAATAGTTCACCCGAGTGACCTGTATGCAGTCTATCCCACACATCTTGATCTGGGTAACTGTTTGTGTTAATTTTTCTCATCGCAAACAGTTCATCAGAGTGACATGTATGCCGTATATCACACACATAATGATCTCGGTAACCGTTTGTGTTATAGCACATGATACGTCTCCAACGTATCTATATTTTTGATTGTTCCATGTTGTTATATTACCATTCTAGGATACTTTATATGCATTTATATTCTATTTTATATCATTTTTGTGAACTAACCTATTAACCTAGTGCCCAGTGCCAGTTGCTGTTTTCTGCTTGTTTTTGGCCTTTCAGGAAACTAGTACCAAACGAAGTCCAAATGACCCAAAACTTTTTGATGATTTTTTCTAGACAAAAATAAGACCTGGAAGCTTCGGAGGAAGTCCGGAGGCCGCACGAGGTGGTGCCAAGGCAAGAGGGCGTGCCCTAAGAGGCGCCCCCTTGCCTTGGGACCACCTCACGGTTCCGTTTGACCTACCTCCGCCTCTATATATTCCCAAAAATCGGGAAATCAACAGAGAGCCACCCAAAACCCTTTTTCCGCCATCGCAAGTCTCTGCCCCGCCATGTGCCCATCTGGAGCCCTGTTCCGGTACTCTATCGGAGGGGGGATCAATCATGGAGGGCCTCTACATCAACCTTGTTGCTCCCATGCTGATGTGTGAGTAGTTCACCACAGACCTACGAGTCCATAACTAGTACCTAGATGGCTATCTCTCTCTATGATCTTCAATACAAAGTTCATCGCATCTTCGCGATGATCTATTCGATGTAATCCTCTTTGCGGTGTGTTTGTTGGGATACGATGAATTGTGGGTTTATGATCAGATTATTCATGAATATTAATTGAGTCTTCTCTGAATTCTTTTATGCATGATTTCTATAGCTCTGTATTTCTCTCCGATCTATCAGTTTTGTTTGGCCAACTAGATTGATTTATCCTCAGTGGGAGTGGTGCGTTGTGATGGGTCTATTCTTGTAGTGCTCTATCCTCGTGATAGAAGGGGTCAAGACACGTATTGTGTTACTGCCATTAAGGGGAAAACGATGGGGTTTATTCATATTAGTTGAGTTTACTTTGTCTACATCGTGTCATCTTGCTCAAAGCGTTACTCTGTTTCATACTTAATACTCTAGATGCATGCTGGATAGCGGTCGATGAGTGGAGTAATAGTAGTAGACGCAGGCAGGAGTCGATCTACTTGCTTATGAACATGATGCCTATATACATGATCATTGCCTTGAATGATTGTCATAACTATGTGCTTTTATATCCATTGCCCAACAGTAATTTGTTTACCCACCGTATGCTTTCTTCGAGAGAGAAGCCTCTAGAGAACACTATGGCACCCGGGTCTACTTAAATATAAAAACTAGAAAACCATATTTACCTTGCTGTCCTTTAATTACTTTTATTGTATTTTGCATTTATAATATCTATCTGTCAAGATTTAATCCTTGCAAGTAACGAGTTCAAGGGGCTTGACAACCCTCTTGCCCGCGTTAGGTGCAAGTGCTTTACTCTTTGTGTGCAGGTGCTATTGACGGGGGTTTGTGTGATTCTCCTATTGGTTCCATAACCTTGATTCTCACTGAGGGAAATACTTATCTCAACTGTGTTATTGCATCTCCTCTCCTCTTTGGGGAAAACTCCAACATAGTTTACAAGTTGCAGCACCTTCATTGCAAGCAGTTCACCCGAGTGACCTGTATGCAGTCTATCGCACACATCTTGATCTGGGTAACCATTTGTGTTATTTTATCTCATATGAAAAGTTCATCTGAGTGACCTGTATATCGTATATCGCACACATAATGATCTGGGTAATCATTTGTGTTATCTTGGATCATCGCAAACAGTTTATCCGAGTTAACTGTATGTCATACATCGCACACATAAGTATTTGGTTAGCCGTTTGTGTTATTTTTGCCTCATCGCAAACATTTCATAAATGTCAATTGTATGCCAAGTGTCGTACACATACCTCTTTTCTGAATCGTGCTTGATGGGCCACCCATCGCACATAGTTCGCGATATTGGCGACAAAGCTAGAACTATACCGTTTGCGATTCATGCATCGCACACAGTTTTGTCTGAGGGTCTCAGATT
The DNA here is from genome assembly GCA_039707655.1 of Elymus sibiricus. Lineage (NCBI taxonomy): Eukaryota > Viridiplantae > Streptophyta > Magnoliopsida > Poales > Poaceae > Elymus > Elymus sibiricus. The sequence continues at coordinate 360,281,916 of CM077669.1, forward strand.
GATGTGTCAACTTTGGACCTTCCTGCAGTATTGTTAGTGTTGATTACATCTTGTATTTGATGCTAGTTGGTTTACTTGGTGGAAGACCATATGTTCAGATTGTTAATCATATATTTATCTCCTCTGATCCTGAAAATTAATATGAATTGTGAGTAGTTCCGTTTGTACTTGAGGACATGGGAGAAGTCTTGTTATAAATTATCCTGTGAAGTTGGTATTTGTTCAATGTTTTGTGTCGTGTGAACGTCGACTACACAACACTTCACCATATTTTGGGACTAGGGTAAGACATTGTGGAGTAGTAAGTAGATGATGGGTTGCAAGAGTGAAAGAAGCTTAAACCCTAGTTTATGCTCTATTTCATAAGGGGCTTATTTGGATCCATATGTTTATGCTACAGTTAGATTTATCTTAATTCTTCTTTCGTACTTGCGGATTCTTGCAAAAGAGGGAAAATATAAGTAGGTTGTTTCTTCAAGTAAGAACAACACCTTAGCACCGGTCCACCTACATTACAATTTATCAAACTAGTGAACACGAATCAACTAAAACATGATGATCATAACTAGACTAATTCCCATGTGTCCTACAGAACGCTTTGCTCATTATAAGAATTACTCTTGGCATGTCCTTAGCAATATAAGGATTGGGATACCTTGTTGCACCTTGTTACTTTGGTTACTAGTTATTTGCTACAAATTATCCTACCATCAAACTATCTGTTACTACACTTATTCAGCACTTGCAGACAATACCTTTCTGAAACCGCTTATCAATTCCTTTCGCTCCTCGTTGGGTTTGACACTCTTACTTATCGAAAGGACTACGATTGATCCCCTATACTTGTGGGTCATCAAGCCTCTTTTTTGGCACCGTTGCCGGGGAATGAAGCGCTTTTAGTAAGATGAATTTGGTAAGGAAACATTTATATTGCATGCTGAATTTTATGTCCACTAGTTACTATGGAGAATGATCCTTTGAGGGGATTGTTCGGGGTATCTTCACCTCGACTAGAATAAGTCAGAGCCGCTCCTCAACCTACTGAACCTACTGAAAATATTTATTCTGAAAATCCTTCGGGTATTATGGAAAAACTGCTTGCCAATCCTTATGCAGTAGATGGAATAATACGTCATGTATGCACCTAATATATATAGATGAACTTTGTGGATTATTAAAGCTTGCAGGTTTATTCGAAGATGGAGTTAAGAAAAGTATTCCCTTTATATTTGTGGGGGAAAGAATTGGCATGGTATAGGCTATTGGATGAATCTGGAACATGGGACTGGAATTTCACCATAAATTTTATACTATGCACTTGGTTCATCGTGATCGGAATTATATTTATATTTTTTGGCATCGTGAAGGTGAAAGCATTGCTCAAGCTTGCGGAAGGCTTAAATATATGTTGCGTACATTCCCCAATAATGAGCTTCCGAGAGGGTTGATTCTTCAAAACTTTTTTGCTCGGCTTTCTGATGATAAAAAGTCAATGTTGGATTCTTCTTCTGTCGGTTCTTTTATGAAGAAAAATATTGAATTCAAATGGGATCTTATTGAAGAATTAAAAGAAACTCTGAAGATTGGGAAGTCGACAAAGGTAATGAGTCAGGTATAAATCTTGAGTTCGATTGTGTTAAGTCATTTATAGAAACAGATGTTTTTCATAAGCTTAGTACAATATGGACTTGGCTCTAAGATAGTAGCCACATTCTATGAATCTTTTGCTACCAATGTTGATCTCCTGAAGAAAAGTGGTTTTAGTTTCATCCACCCGTTGAAAATGATTATGAATAACCACCTATTGTCGAAACTGAAACAATTGCTTATCTCGCTAATCCAGTTGTCCCTGCTACTTACATTGAAAAACCTCATTTCCCTGTTAGGATTAAGGAACATGCTAAGGCTACAACTGTGGTTCATAAGAGTGATATTAGAACACCTAAACACTCTGAGAAACTTAAAGTAGAGACTCCTATTGCAATAGTTAAAGATCTCTTGATTGATGATATTGATGGGCTTATTATTTCTTTCTATGATGATGTTGCTAGAATTGCTAAAGTTGTTAGAAATGAACAAGATATGTTAGATAAGAATAAGAAAGTCATTGACATTCATGTTGTTTCTGTTATGATAGGAGATCATCATAATCATGGTTTATGTGATATGGGTGCTAGTATTTAGTGTCATTCCTTTCTCTTTATACCAAGAAGTCATGAATGATATTGCACTCGTTGAGTTGGAAGAAATTGATGTCACTATTAAGCTTACAAACAGAGATACTATCTAACCGCTTGGGATCGTTAGAGATGTTGAAGTCTTGTGTGGTAAGATCAAATACCCTACTATTTTTTTAGTAATTGGATCACATCAAGCTAATTTTTGTCCCATTATATTCGGTAGACCTTTCTTGAATACTGATAATTCTGAAATTGGTTGTGTTAAAGAGAAGGCTAAGGTTAAATTTGGTGATGTATCTCATGAGTTTAATTTCCCTAAGTTTAATAGACAACCACATGATATTGGATAATCCAGTAAAGATGATATTGGTCTTGTTTCCATTGCTATACCTCCTACGGATCCTTTAGAACAATATTTGCTAGACCATGAAAATGATACATATATATATATATATATATAGACACACACACACACACACACACACACACACACACACACACACACACATATATATATATATTAGTGAAAGGAATGAAATTGATGAAATATTCTTTTGACAAGCAATTGTCCTTAAGCATAACTTGCCTATTGAAACTTGGGGAGACCCTCTCCCGCCTAAGAGTGATCCGGTGTTTGAACTAAAGAAACTACCAGATATTTTGAAATATGCTTATCTTGATGAAAGGAAAATATATCATGTTATTATCAATGCTAACCTTTTAGTGTATGAAGAAAAGAGGTTATTGGAAACTTTAAAGAAGCACCATGCTGCAATTGGAAATACTCTTGATGATATTAAGGTCATTAGTCCTACTTTATGTCAATACAAGATTAATATGGAGCCTGATGCTAAACCAGTTGTTAATCATCAACGCCGCTTGAATCCAAAAATGAAGGATGTGGTAAGAACAAAAATATTAAAGCTTCTGGAGGCAGGTATAATCTATCCCATAACCGATAGCAGATGGATAAGTCCCGTTCATTGTGTCCATAAGAAAGGAGGCATTACTGTAGTACCTAATGATAAAAATGAACGCATCCGACAAAGAATTGTAACTGCCTATAGGATGGTGATTGTCTTCAGGAAATTAAATAAAGCTACTAGGAAAGACCATTATCCTTTGCCTTTTCTTGATCAAATGATAGAAAGATTATCTAAGCATACACACTTTTGTTTCCTAGATGATTATTCTAGTTTCTCTCAAATACCCGTGTCATAAGCAGATCAAGAGGAAACTTCTTTCACTTGTCCTTTTGAAACTTATGCATATAGACGTATGCCTTTTGGTTTATGTAATGCACCCACTACTTTTCAAAGATGTATGACTCCTATATTATCTGATTTTTGTGAGAAAATTGTTGAGGTTTTCATGAATGATTTTTCTATTTACGGAACTTCTTTTGATAATTGCTTGAGCAATCTTGACAAAGTTTTGCAGAGATGTGAAGAGACCAATTTCGTCTTGAACTGGGAGATGTGCCACTTTATGGTGAATGGAGGTATAGTCCTTGGTCATTTTTTTTTGAAATACGAATATAGGTAGATAAAGGTAAAGTTGATACAATTGAGAAAATGCCATATACTAAAGATATACGAAGTTTCCTTTGGCATACTGGTTTCTATGGAAGGTATATTAAAGATTTCTCTAGTATTTCTAAGCTTCTTACTAATATTCTACAAAAATATGTTCCATTTATTTTTGTTGATGGTTGTGTAGAAGCCTTTGAAATACTTAAGAAAGCCTAAATAACTGCACCTATTGTTCAACCACCTAACTGGAACCTACCTTTGAAAAAATGTGTGATACTAGTGATTATGCTATTGGTGTTGTTCTAGGTCAAAGAATCGGTAAGAAATTGAATGTTATTCATCATGGTAGCAAGACCTTATACACCGCTCAAAGAAATTATGCTACCACTGAGAAGGAATTTTTAGCAGTTGTGTTTGCATGTGATAAGTTCATACCTTATATTGTTGATTCTAAAGTTACTATTCACATGGATCGTGTTGTTATCAAATACTTCCTGAATAAGAAAGATGCTAAAGCTAGGTTGATTAGGTGGGTTCATTTACTACAAGAGTTTGATTTGCATATTGTCGATAGGAAGAGAGCTGAAAGCCCTGTCACATATAATTTATCTAGGATGGAAAATATTCTTGATGAACCAATACCGGTTAATGATAGTTTTCTTGATGAGAAATTAGCGGTTATAAATGCTTCTACTTCCTATGATAATCCTAGGTATGAAAATTATGCTAATCTCGTTGTTGCTAAATATATACCGCCTAGTTACCCTTATCAACAAAAGAAAAAGTTCTTCTTCGATTTAAGACATTACTTTTGGGATGACCCACATCTATATAAAGAAGGACTAGATGGTGTTATTAGACGTTAATCATAAAGAAGTGCCACCCTGATGTACGAGGACACCATGCTGGAGATAGAACTGCTCATAAGGTATTACCATCTGGTTTTTATTGGACTACTCGCTTCAAAGATGCACGTAAGTTTGTCCTCTCTTGTGAAGAATGCCAAAGAATTGGTAATATTGGTAGACGTCAAGAAATGCCTATGAATTATTCGCTTGTTATTGAACCTTTTGATGTCTAGGGCTTTGATTATATTAGACCTTTTCCTTCCTCTAATGGTTATACTCATATTTTAGTTGTTGTTGCTTACATTACTAAATGGGTGGAATCCATTCCAACTAGTAGTGATGATCATAACACTTCTATTAAAATGGTTAAATAAGTTATTTTTACGAGGTTTCGAGTCCCTAGATACTTAATGACTGATGGTGGTTCACATTTTATTCATGGTCTTTTGTAAAACTTTAGCTAAATATGATGTAAACCACAGAATAGCGCCACCTTATCATCCTCGGTCTAGTAGGTAAGCTGAGCTAAGCAATACAGAAATAAAATGAATTTTGCAAATATCTGTTAATAGATCAAGAAAGAATTGGTCTAAGAAATTGGATGATGCATTGTGGGCTTATAGGACTGCTTATAAAAACCGCGTGGGCATGTCCCCGTGCAAAATGATTTGCATAAAAACATGTCATTTACCTCTTGAATTAGAACACGGAGCTTATTGGGAAATAAAAGAACTTAACTATGATTTCAAACTTACCGGTGAAAAGAGGTTATTTTATATTAGTTCCTTAGACTAATGGAGAACACAAGCTTACAAAAATGCTAAGTTGTTTAAAGAAAAGGTTAAAAGATGGCATGATAAAAAAATGCAGAAACGGGAATTTAATACGGTGATAGAGTTCTTTTGCACAATTCTCGTATTAGACGTTTTGCATGCAAACTTCTCTCCAAATTGGAAGGTCCATATATCTTCGAAGAAGTTTACCGCTCAGGAGCCATCAAGATTATAATGCCAAAGGTGACAATCCAACGGTGGTTAATGGGCAAATAATTAAACATTATATTGCAGGTACCCCCATTAACATAGAAACCAACATAGTCCAAGTAATTAGACCGGAAGAATACCTACAAGAGACCTTTTTGAATGCTCCAGAATCCTGAAAAAGGAATAGGTATGTGATTTGGTAAGTAAACTGACTCTGAAAATTCTGCAAAATAGTTTTGTCAGTTTTGGAATATTAGAAAAACTACAAAAATAAGAAACAACCGAGAAGGTTCACGAGGAGGTCACAAGGGCAGGGCGCACCCTGCACCCTTGTGGGCCTTTCGTGCATTTTCCCGACTCTGTATTACTCTTGTATTCATGTTTTGCAAGATAAAAATTCAATGTATATACTCCCTGATGTTTTGACCACCGTATCAAAAGTTTCTACTTTGTTCTTGTTTCGGGCTATTTTTCTGACAGATCTAGATCGCTATGTCGCCGCCAAGTTCATCCAAGGACAAGTTCTTTGAGAAGGTCATCAACCCCTGCCTTCCGGAGGTAATGAAGCACCCTCGGTCTATTGAGATGCGTGAGGGGGTGCGTCATATCCGGGACATCCAAGGACCCAAGAAGGAGGGAAGCGAGAAGGACATGATTAAAGATGTGGAGCAGGAAATCTTCAAGTCTCAAGGGATGGTGGAGCGTGGACTCGATGCTAGCCACTTCATGGTCACGGATTTTATTCGTGAGCACAAGATGGATAGCAAGGAGATTTCGGAGGCAATCTTTAAGCTCCACACCTGGATTGAAGATCTCCAAGCTCAAATCTATGATCTGCAAAACCAAAACTGTGAGTATGCATCCCCCTTTAAAAGGACGAGCCTAGCTGTGGATTTCAGGATTCCATATACTCATTCTTGTTTCTTCGATGTGGAGTCAATGCCTTCGAAGGAGGAGCACAAGGCCACCAGTTCATCGCCTCCATCGCCCAAGAAGGAAACTTGAATACACGGGTATGTGCACCACCCTTAGCTTGTTCCAAGCTTGGGAGAGGTGCCCCGGTATCATATCACCATCACTTTTATCATCATTACCTATCTTAGTTCGATCCTTATTTATTCCATGATTTAGAATAATAAAGTTTTACTATGAATTAGTTTTCGAGTGCTTGTTTGATGATCTATCTTGCTATGTAATCATGTGTGAGAGTTATATAATAAATATTAGTTTGAGTTTGAGTGCTTTACTCTTTGTTGCAATCATGGAAAAATAATAAAAGATCATATGTTAATACCACGGGGAGTAATGACTTCGCTTATAAGGAGTATAGTTGGTAAAATTTGTTGGAAGTTAACAAGCATAGCATTGGTCATTGATGCAATTCATGTAATAATAATAAAAGGAGGAGAGAGATCTCACATATAAATATACTATCTTGGACATCTTCTATGATTGTGAGCCCCCATTAATTATTTTCAGACTTGATCAAGTAGTTGAGGTTGGACAAGGAAGACAACGTAATGGGTTATGTTTGTTTTACATTCACATAGAAGTTATATTGTTGTGGATCCTCTAACATGTGGTGCTTGCCCACATCCTTTGCTAGCCATAATTCCGTACGAAGTAGAGATACTACAGGTGCATCCAAAACCCTTAAACCCAGTTTCTTGTCATGAGTCCACCATATCTATCTATGTATTGAATAAGATCCTTCAAGTAAGCCGTCATCCGTGCAAGCAATAAAAATTGCACCTAAATATGTATGATCTTTTATTGTAACGGAAAACAAGATTTGTACGAACTTGTGATGGTAATGCAATAAAAGCGACAGATTGCATAATAAAGGTTGCTATCATAATGGGCAATATAAAGTGATGTTCCTTTACATTAAGAGATTGCACACCCAAAAATCAAAAAGCGCATGGCAACCTCTACATCCTTCTACGAAGGGACCATCTTGTAATGTTTGGTCTTTATGTTTGTTTAGTCTTTATTTTTTGCAACAGTCAATAGTGTTTATCCTTATTCCGCTCTTAATTACTCTCTACTTAGCAAGCATCATGTGGTGGTGAGAGATCCAGGCATATATATCCATTTGAATGTAGGTGATCATGAGTTATTATTGTTGACATTATCCCTGAGATAAATAAGTTGGGAGGTGAAATATTAAACCGCTATCTTCCTTTGTATCTGGCTAAGATTGTTTGTTCTAAAGATATGCTTTGAGTGTCAACAATCATGAAAGACTATATGTCGAGGTACGACAATCTATGGGACCGGCATGGCCCCCTTGCGGTTCTACTAGGGGAATCGGCGTGCATAAAGAGCGGAAACAACAGTCAACACAATGGATTTACCCAGGTTCGGGCCACCGTGAGATGTAAAATCCTACTCGTGCTTTAGTGGATTATGAGTGTTGTCCTGTTTATAAAGAGCACAGCTTGCTGGCAAGAATGCATGGGAGTGCAGCTACTACATGCAAATGGACATGGAGTCGACCCTTGTAAATGTTGGCATGTACCTCCTTTTATAGGGGAAGGGGTTACCACAGTGGGAAAACAGTAAATGTGTCATGAGGTGTCACACCGGTGCCGGCTCCCAGTAAGGATGGCCTCTCCTTCTGTGTCGTCCGCTCAACTACCTCTTATTCCTTCGCCACGCCACCAGGACAAGTGTTAATAATAGTAGATTGATCCCCCAGAGCTGCCACATGCCCCGACAGGCACTACCTAACCGCCTGCCCGCTCGACACCTCACTGATAAGTGACAATCAGGCTGATGAGGTGGAGCAGTGCCTGATAGTGGGGAGCCTGCCGACATGGAGCTTGCCGGTGAAAGCACAATATGCTCCCTTGGTGGTTTTGATAATTCGTGACAACATACATTGTCTCTTGGACTGATATTTCTACCTAGTGTATTTCAGATAAAAGTCCATAGAGTCAGATGGGTTGGCAAAAGGATTGTGGAGAGACCCCTAGATGCAAGGAAAAGGATAGGCAAAGCTTCAAGCAAGAATACCCTACATTTTACGTTGTGAGAAATCACTTTGAGTCTATACGAAAGCCAATACTATTAAAAGGGGGTAAGGTATTGATGGGGAACAAAATGCTCCACGTGCACAAGTGATAGTCACCAAAAACACCCACAAGCTCTTCCACAAAAGTCTGTCAAAAGCCTATCATAAAAAATCGGTGCCACCAATATTCCCCACTCGACCCTACCGATTTTCTCTTCAGAAAGATCCCAGCCAAACCCTAGATCTCGGTACTGCCGATTCTGCATCGGTACCACCGAGTTCAGGTTGCCAACTTTCTGTTACTCCTTTTCTTCAATTCGGAGTCTCCGAGTTGTTTGGATCGGCATCACCGAGATTTGCAATCTGACCGTTGGTCACCTTTTTGGTACCACCAAGATTTATATATCGGTCTCATCAAGATTCGAAAGTTGCTACCTTTTGAGCAATTCGGTACCACCGAGTTTTACACTTCGGTGTCACCGACTTGGTCATTATAGGTGTATGATACGTCTCCAACGTATATACTTTTCCTCACTCTTTTGCCCTTGTTTTGGACTCTAATTTGCATGATTTGAATGGAACTAACCCGGACTGACGCTGTTTTCAGTAGAACTACCGTGGTGTTGTTTTTGTGCAGAAATAAAAGTTCTCGGAATCGAACGAAACTTTTTGGAGATTTATTTTGGAAAATATAAAATATACTGGAGCCAGAAACCACCGGAGAGGGGGCCCAGGTTGGGCACAATACACCAGGGCGCGCCAGCCCCCTCCCGGCGCGCCCTGGTGTGTTGTGCCCACCTCGTGGCCCCACTTGCCCTAAATTTGGAGGAAAAAATCAGAGAGAAAGAATTATCGCGTTTCACGAGATGGAGCCGCCGCCACCTCCTGTTCTTCATCGGGAGGCCAGATCTGGAGCCCGTTTGGGGCTCCGGAGAGGCGAATCTTCGGTCTTCGTCATCACCAACCTTTCTCCATCGCCAATTCCATGATGCTCCCCACCGGGAGTGAGTAATTCCTTCGTAGGCTTGCTGGTCGGTGAGGAGTTGGATGAGATTCATCATGTAATCGAGTTAGTTTTGTTAGGGCTTGATCACTAGTATCCATTATGTAATGAGATTGATGTTGCTATGACTTTGGTATGCCTAATGCTTGTCACTAGGGCCCGAGTGCCATGGTTTCAGATCTGAACCGTTTATGTTATCATCTCTATATCTATGTTCTTGATCCGATCTTGCCTAGTCATATGCACCTATTACGTGTTATGATCCGTCAACCCCATACTGACAATATTTGGGATACTTCGCGGTGATGACCGTAGTTTGAGGAGTTCATGTATTCACCATGTGTTAATGCTTTGTTCCGGTTCTCTATTAAAAGGAGGCCTTAATATCCCTTAGTTTCCTTATGGACCCCGCTGCCATGGGAGGGTAGGACAAAAGATGTCATGCAAGTTCTTTTCCATAAGCACGTATGACTATTTACGGAATACATGCCTACATTACATTGATGAACTGAGCTAGTTCTGTATCGCCCTAGGTTATGACTGTTACATGACGAATATCATCCAACGAGTTACCGATCCAGTGCCTACGACCTTTCCACTTATCGTTCTTACTAAGTTACTATTGTTGTTGCTGCTGTTCCAACTGCTACAAAACTATTGCTACTACTGTTACTGTCACTACTGCTATCAAACTATCATATTACTGTGCTACTGATCGCTTTGCTGCAGATATTTAATCTCCAGGTGTGGTTCAATTGACAACTCAGCTGCTAATACTCTCAAGTATTCTTTGGCTCCCCTTGTGTCGAATCTATAAATTTGGGTTGAATACTCTACCCTCGAAAACTGTTGCGATCCCCTATACTTGTGGGTTATCAAGACCTTTTTCTGGCGCCTTGCCGGGGAGCATAGCAATATTTGTTGAGTCACTTGGAATTTATATCGATCTATCACTATGAAGAATTTGGAGGATACTAAGACCAAGATTTTTCCCTCTACTACGAGGGGAGGTAAGGAACTGCCATCTAGCTCTGCACTTGATTCACCTTCTGTTATGAGTAAGTTTGCAAAACCACCACATGCTAGTAATCCTGATATGTCGCAAGTTATTGATGATGCTACCTCTGCTATGAATGATGCTATTGATGATGCTAGTACCATGCTTGGTGATAATGTGCCACTAGGAGAATTTCTTGATGAACAAATTGCTAGAGCTAAAGAGAATGAAACTACTGAAACTGATGAAATAGCTGAAACTGATGAAGCTTATGCAACTAATGATAATTATGAAACTCCTATTAGTCCTAGCTCTCCTAAGTTTGAAATGCCTAAGATACCTGAAGATTATGTTATGGACGAGGAGATAACTAGAGAAATTCTTTCTTGCAAGGATAGAGACGATCTTAAGAAATTATTATGCAAGTATAAGGAAAAGACTTTGAATGCTAGAATGAAATGTGATCCTAAGTTTGCTACTTCACCTATCCTTGTTACCGATAAGGATTATGAATTCTCTGTCGATCCAGAGTTAATCACTTTGGTTGAATCTGATCCTTTCCATGGCTATGAAACTGAAACTGTAGTGGCACACCTTACTAAGCTGAATGATATAGCCACCCTCTTTGCTCATGATGAGAAGATGCACTACTATTATATCCTTAAGTTATTTCTGTTCTCATTAAAGGGTGATGCTAACAAATGGTATAATACTCTTTCTCCTGGCTGTGTGCGTAGTCCCCAGATATGATCTACTACTTCTCTGAAAAATATTTTCCTGCTCATAAGAAACAAGCAGCCTTACAGGAAATATTTAACTTTGTGCAAATCGAAGAAGAGAGTCTCCCACAAGCTTGGGGGAGGCTTCTCCAATTGCTTAATGCTTTGCCTGATCATCCTATCAAGAAAAATGAAATACTTGATATCTTTTATAATGGACTAACCGATCCTTCTAGGGACTTCCTAGATAGTTGTGCTGGTTGTGTTTTCAGGGAACGAACCGTTGAACAAGCTGAGGAATTATTGAATAACATATTGAAGAATTATGATGATTTGACTCTTCCTGAACCACCGCCTAAACCCACTCCAAAGAAGAGGGGTATCTTATTTCTTAGTCCTGAAGATATGCAAGAGGCAGAGAAATCTATAAACGAAAAAGGTATTAAAGCTGAGGATTTTAAGAATTTGCCACCTATTGAAGAAATACATGGCCTTGACACACCACCACCTCCACAGGTGGCGGAGGTAAATTCTTTATTAAAGTTCAATGAAAGTGACATCCCTCGCAATAAACATCCTAGTGAATGCTTATATGAGTTTGACAACTATATTATGAAGCAAGATCATTTCAATGCCCATGTTCTGAAACAATTGAAATATAACTTTGATATGATTGCTCGCTTGAGTGACTTGCTATTTAGAATAGTAATGATGTTAGAGGTGTAGGAAAGCATGCATCTATGGTTCAAACTCAGTTAGAACAAGTTGCTAAGTCTCAAAAAGAATTGCTTGATGAAATGAATGATAATATGCATGATTTTGCTGCTAGAGTAGTAACTAGAGAAGGTAGAATGACCCAAGAACCACTCAATCCTAAGGGTCATCCTAAAAGAATTGAGCAAGATTCTCAGAGAATTAATAGTGATGCACCTAGTCCTTCTAAGAAGAAAAAGAAAAAGAAAAATGATAGGACTTTGCATACCTCTAGTGAACCTGAGACACAGAAACCTCCTGATAATAATGATGTCTCTATTTCTGATGCTGAAACTCAATCTGGTAGTGAACATTCACCTAGTGATAATGAAAATGATAATAATGATGTTCATGATGATGCTCAACCTAGTAATGATGTAGAACCAGATAATGATGTTGAAATAGAGCTTGCTCCTGATCTTGATAACCCACAACCTAAAAATAAACGGTATGATAAAAGAGACTTTGTGGCTAGGAAACATGGTAAAGAAAGAGAGCCATGGGTTCATAAACCCATGCCATTTCCACCTAAGCCATCTAAGAAAAAGGATGATGAAGAATTTGAGCGCTTTGCTGAAATGATTAGGCTAGTCTTTTTGCGTACCCGCTTAACTGATATTTTGAAGATGGCCCCTTATGCAAAGTATATGAAAGACATCATCACTAATAAAAGAAAGATACCAGAACCTGAAATCTCCACCATGCTTGCTAATTATTCCTTTAAGGATGGAGTACCTAAAAAACTTGGAGACCCTGGGATACCAACTATACCTTGCTCCATTAAGAGAAACTATGTCAAAACTGCTTTGTGTGATTTGGGAGCCGGTGTTACTGTTATGCCTTTATCCTTATATAAAAGACTTGATTTGAATAAACTCACACCTACTGAGATATCATTGCAAATGGCTGACAAATCAACAGCCATACCTATCGGTATTTGTGAGGATGTGCCCGTTGTTGTTGTTGCAAATGTTACTATCTTAACGGACTTTGTTATTCTTGAGATGCTCGAGGACGAGAACATGTCGATTATCCTTGGTAGACCCTTTTTGAATACTACAGGGGCTGTTATTGATTGCAATAAAAGCAAAGTCACTTTTCATATCAATGGCAATGAGCATACGGTGCACTCTCCGAAGAAACAATTCCAAGTGAATGGTATAAATGTTATTGAAGAATCTCCGACCATCGCTATTGGACGTTTTCAATTACCTCTACCTACTGACAAAAATAAATATGATATACTTATTGTCGGGGATATGCACATCCCCATTGAGGTAACTTAGTGTTTTACGAAAGTTCTTTGGTTTCATGCTAATCGGAAGTGGTTGTTAATAAGACTTGGTCAACCTTATTAATGAATCATTTTTGAGAGGTATGACGTCGATGAATCTAGTAAGCACAACTCTCTGTTCCCACCTTTTATTTTATGTTTTAGTTAGTTAAATAAAATAAATGCCATGTTTATCCTGTTTTCTGTTTTTCCCGTGCAATAAAAAAATGACCCAAAAATAAAAATTCTCAGAATGCCTTGAAAATTTAACACGATTTTTTCCGAATATTTAAGAATTTTTGGTGCAAATAACATCGGAGGGGGTTGCACCTGGTGCCCACAAGACACCAGGGCGCGCCAACACTCCCAGGGCACGCCCTGGTGGGTTGTGGCCCCCACGTGGGCCCCCTCACTTATCTCTTTAGCCCACATCACCACCTACCTCCAGCAAAAAATCACCACAGCCACCATTTTCGTGTTCTTGCTCTCAAACCTGCGGATTTTGATCTCTTTGCTCGAAGCTCCTCTTAGTGCTGTTGTAGATGAGCTTGCATATTGAATTCTTAGAGTTCTAAGTAGTTTGAATGCTAAATATGGCCTCTATGCATGCTTGGGAGTAGTTGCTAACAATCTTACAAATTTTGTTAACAAAAATTTTGTGGACTAAAATTTTTCAGAATTTTTATAGGAATAAAAATGCAATTCTTTAGGAGTTCTTCGAGGAGGAGATCCTCGGGGGCCTCATCAAGTGGAAGCTCAGTTCGACAGTGTTATGTTGAACCGAGCGAAAGCTTGATGCGAGATGCCACCACCAAATTATGATTGTGGCCTTGCGACGAGTTCATGGAAGGTGCAGGTATTAAAGAGGAATTTGATCAATTTATTCACAACACAGAGCTTGCTTCCTTCATTGCAAATAAGTGCCCCCAATACCTCGAGCTCACGAAAACCTTCACGAAGAAATTTAAATATTTTCCTCGTGAGTCTAGAGTTTCATTTAACCTGTAGGATCATTCCTTTACCATGCCGTTAGAAATGTTTAGCGATGCATGCAAACTTCCATTTCCCTCGATGAACCAACAAAATCTGAGTACGAGTCATTTTTAGTCAATCTTTGCTTTGGCGAATGATAAGGATGTTTACCCTGGGTAGGGTCATGGACCTAACATCTAGGGCCCACCAATGGTCCCTTATCAGCATTAATGCTCAGAAGAAGAAGTGCACTCAGTAAGATCTGAAGGTTCACTCGGACGTACCTGAATACGCACTCGGATGGCTACGTCCACACTCGGTCAACGAAAGCTCAACAGTCCAGGAAACGTAACATTGCGTCATATGAAGAGACGTCCTCTGGGACTGATCGGTCATGCGTTACGAGTAATGCTCTAGTTAAAGCGGCAATTTCTGTAACATAGCTTTAACTAGCATTCAATGTGGCGCTCGGCTGGTGATGGCGCACTCTATATAAGCCACCACCGGATGCCGTAGCAAGGTTCCGACACTTGTATTCTCTTACACCCCCATAAGCAAAACAAACCAGCCTCCGGGCTCGAGACGTAGGGCTTTTACCACTTTCGAGTGGGGCCTGAACTCGTACACTTCCGAGTGAAACACCTGAGCCGTAGCTAGACTTCGCCCCTCCATTTGTACCCCTAGTTCTATTGTCAGGGACATTCCCACGATACTTGGCGCCCACCGTGGGGCAGCGCATCTAGCGAATTCCGGCGCAGGTGGAATTTCCATCTTCCTGGTCATCATGAACACTTTCGGCGGCGAGATCCTCTTCGAGTCACTCAGCTTCGCCGTCGACGATTCGGCGTGGCTGCAGGAGGCAGCGCTTGACGTTGAGGCACTGCCCGCCCGCGGCGCAGTGCACTTTAGCGCGGCGACGATCGGAATTCTTCTCCGGCAACCGTCCATGCCTTATCGACCGGTCTCCCCTACACGTCTCGCGGCATTCCGTCGGCGCTCCGGGCGCTCTAGGCTGCAGCGCTGGATCAAACACGTTGTTGCGGCGCAAGCCGCGGGGCAGCAAGTGACTGCACTCGGAGCCGACGAGGCAGTGCACTATCTATTCTCTTCTTCGGGTGATGACTCCTCCGATGCCGCTGATTTCGAGAGCAGCGGAGAAGTGGCGGAGGTCTTCATGGCCGGCCCGTCCCGAGACACTGCACCTCCAGGGTACTCGGCCGGAGGCGCTCGTGATCGAGACGGCGATCATCGTGACGCCAGTACCGACGGCTACTTCCCCCGACCGCTCACTCGGGAGCAGCGGGAGGAAATCAGGCGCAGGAACGATGAAGTCCTTCAGACGCCCATTGCGGGGAACACCTCCGAGCAGATAGCCCTCGAGGCCGCTCGCCAAGCCACTCTGGCTGAGCGCGAGTGCCTCGAGCGGCTACAGCAGTCACTCGACGAGCGCACGGCAAGATAACGTCCCAGTTCCAACCGTAGCCGCCGCCAGTTGACATTCACGAAGGAGTGCCCGTACACCATCCCAACAATGCGTACTCCTTTGATGAACCTGACCGCGGCCACTCGGATCACAGATTCGATCCAGCCGTCCAATTCAGCGGCGGGCGAGGGCATTCGGCAGATCCATGCCCTGCTGAAGACCGCCCTTCAGCAAAATTCAGAGGTATCGCAATCTCACCAGCGCATTCATAATGAATCCACTCGGGCGGATACTGTGCAGTCGGCTCACAGTCCTCTAGCACCGAGGAGAGATCCGCAGACTCCTCCTCGTCCGAGAGGCCAGTATGGAGGACGCGGACGCGACGACCGCGATTTCAGTCGGACTCCCCCTCTGAGGGGCGGTCCGCATGGTCAACGTCCGTATGACGCGGGCTATCCACTCGGGAGAAACCGTGAGTGGAGCCCTGTTAGACACAGAGGCTACGATGCCCGATCAGACATCACTCAGCGAGTGGTCGATCGGAATAGATATGACAGAGACCGAGCGAGCGGCTGGGGAGTTACCGGTCTCGGATGCTTCAGTAGATAGATCCGAGAGGCGGAGATACCCCCCAATTACCGACTAGCAACCGGGATTGGAAAGTTCAATGGCGAGTCCAAGCCAGAGACTTGGCTCGAAGATTATCGAGTCGTCGTCCAGATCGGCGGCGGAGATGATTTCGTCGCCATGAAGCACCTTCCACTCATGTTGGAAGGGTCCGCACGGGCGTGGCTAAATCAGTTGCCCGCCAACTGCATTTACTGCTGGGATGACTTGGCCCGAGTGTTCGTCAAAACATTCAAAGGCACCTACAAGCGTCCGGGTGGACTGACGGAACTCCAGCACTGTGTTCAGAAGAACAATGAAACTCTCCGAGAGTACATTCAGCGCTGGACCATGTTGCATAACACTGTGGAGAATGTCACCGAGCATCAGGCCGTGTGCGCCTTCAAGGCAGGCACTCGGTATCGGGAGTTAGTCTTGAAGTTCGGTCGGTCTGGGGATCTATCTCTCAGTCGGGCCATGGAGATTGAAAACAAATACGCCAATGGTGAAGAAGAAGACCGCCTCCGAAGCGGTAAAGCGAGAGCCGGCAACGCCCCTCAATCGGGAGGCAACATGGGAAGAATCAGAAGCGGAAAGCTGACGCCTCCGGCAAGGCTGAAGTCACAGCTATCCAAGGGCAGGGGCAAGGCAAGCCGAAGCCCAAGAAGAAGAAGAAAGAATGGACTCCCAAGAAGAAGTCCGAGTACAAATCCGATATCCTTGACCAGCCATGCTAGATTCATACCAAGACGGATGAAGAAGGCAACGTTGTGCTTCCGAAGCACTCCACTCAGGAATGTCGCCTAATCAAGCAGGAGATGGGCGATGAGCCTTCGAGTGAGAAGGTCGATGTTGAGGATGAGGAGGATACTTCCGAGTATCCAAAAATTGACAAGGTCATCAACGTGATTTTCGCTGACGTTGAAAGCAGAAGACAGCTCAAAGTAATCAATCGGGAGGTTAATATGGCAGTTCCGACTGCTACCAAATACCTCAACTGGACGAAGACGCCCGTCACCTTCGACCAGTCGGATCATCCGCCCCACATTGCCACCCCTGGGAGGCAAACGCTGGTTGTTGACCCAGCAGTGGGTGGTGTCCGACTGCGCAAAGTCCTAATGAACGGAGGCAGCGGGCTTAATATCATATATGCCGACACGCTCAATGCTATGGGCATCCCGATGTCCCGATTGAGCAAGAGCAACATGCATTTCGATGGGATCATCCCTGGGAAGAAGGCCGAATCACTCGGTCAGATCGCGCTGGACGTAGTATTCGGCGGCGAGAGGAATTTCCGAAAGGAAAAACTGACCTTTGAGGAGGTCGACTTCCGCAGTGCTTACCACGCCATCCTGGGTAGGCCTGCCTACGCACGTTTCATGGCCAGACCATGTTACGTGTATCTCAAGCTTAAGATGCCAGGGCCTAAGGGCGTGATTACAGTCACTGGCGATCGGAAAGTCGTCGAAGAGTGCCTTTAGCAGGGAACGAAGATAGGCAATGAACAAGTTCTGGCAGTCGAACTTGAAGGATACAAGAAAGAGGTGGACACGGCTGATTTGCTCAGGTCAAAGCGGCCAGCTTCGGAATCAGCATTCCAATCGTCTGGCGAGACTAAGCAAGTTCATGTCCATCCGAGTGACCCCAGCGCCGCCCCGACGAACATCTCCACTTCACTCGGAGACAAATAGGAAGCCGAGCTCATCCAGTTCCTCCGTGAGAACTGGGACATCTTTGCATGGAAGCCCTCTGACATGCCTGGTGTACCTAGGGAACTGGCTAAGCACTGATACGTCTCCATCGTATCTACTTTTCCAAACTCTTTTGCCCTTGTTTTGGACTCTAATTTGCATGATTTGAGTGGAACTAACCCGGATTGACGCTGTTTTCAGCAGAATTGCCTTGGTGTTATTTTTGTGCAGAAATAAAAGTTCTCGGATTGGCCTGAAAATTTACGGAGAATATTTTTGGAATTAATAAAAAATACTGGCGAAAGAATCAATCGGAGAGGGTCCACTACCTGGCCACAAGCCAGGGGGGGCGCGCCCCCCCTAGGACGCGCCCCCTTTCTTGTGGGCCCCCTGGAGCTCCGCCGACCTCAATTCCAACTCTATATATTCCTATTCTTGGAGAGAAAAATCAGAGAGAAGAGTTCATCGCGTTTCACGATACGGAGCCGCCGCCACCTCCTATTCTTCCTCGGGAGGGCAGATCTGGAGTTTGTTTTGGGCTCCGGAGAGGGGAAATCGACGCCATCGTCATCACCAACCATCCTTCATCACCAATTTCATGATGCTCTCCGCCGTTCGTGAGTAATTCCATCGTAGGCTTGCTGGACGGTGATGGGTTGGGATAGATCTACCATGTAATCGAGTTAGTTTTGTCAGGGTTTGATCCCTAGTATCCACTATGTTCTGAGATTGATGTTGCTATGACTTTGCTATGCTTAATGCTTGTCACTAGGGCCCGAGTGGCATGATTTCAGATCTGAACCTATTATGTTTTCATGAATATATATGTGTTCTTGATCCTATCTTGCAAGTTATAGACACCTATTACGAGTTATGATCCGCATCCCCCAGGGTGACAATAACTGGGATTCTTTTCGGTGATTACCGTAGGTTGAGGAGTTCATGTATTCACTAAGTGCTAATACTTTGGTCTGGTTCTCTATTAAAAGGAGGCCTTAATATCCCTTAGTTTCCATTAGGACCCCGCTGCCATGGGAGGGTAGGATAAAAGATGGCATGCAAGTTCTTTTCCATAAGCACGTATGACTATATATGGAATACATGCCTACATTACATTGATGAATTGGAGCTAGTTCTGTGTCACCCTATGTTATAACTGTTGCATGATGAATGCCATCCGACATAATTATCCATCACTGATCCATTGCCTACGAGCTTTTCATATATTGATCTTTGTTAAGTTACTTCTCCGTTGCTACTGTTACAATCACTACAACACTGCTACTGTCACTTTGCCATTGTTATCGTTACTTCCATACTGCTTTGCTACTGAATACTTTGCTGCAGATACTAAGTCTTTCAGGTGTGGTTGAATTGACAACTCAGCTGCTAATACTCGAGAATATTCTTTGGCTCCCCTTGTGTCGAATCAATAAATTTGGGTTGAATACTCTACCCTCGAAAACTGTTGCGATCCCCTATACTTGTGGGTTATCAAGCACCGACTTCGAACCGACCCCAAGGCCAAGCCAGTCAAGGAGTACTTGCGTCAATCCTCCGTCGAAAAGCGCAAGGCAATTGGTCAAGAGATAGCTCGGCTTCTCGCTGCTGAGTTCATTCATGAGATCTACCACTCCGAGTGGTTCGCGAATGTGGTCCTGGTGCCGAAGAAGGATAAGTCACTCCGTATGTGCATTGACTTCAAACACCTCAATCGGGCCTGCCCGAAAGATCATTTTCCTTTACCTAAGATAGATCAAATAGTGGACTCAACAGCCGGATGTGAACATCTGTCATTCCTGGACGCGTACTCTGGGTACCACCAGATCCGAATGTTCGGCCCTGATGAAATAAAAACAACCTTCATCACCCCATTCGGGTGTTTTTGCTATATCATGATGCCATTCGGCTTGAAGAATGCTGGAGCTACTTTTCAGCGCATGATCCAGAAGTGTTTGCAGAAGCAAATCAATCGGAACGTGGAGGGCTATATGGATTATATCGTGGTCAAGTCTAGGAAAGGTTCCGACCTCCTGACTGACCTTCCTGAAACCTTCGCAAACCTACGGCGCTTCGGGATCAAGCTGAATCCAGCTAAGTGCACATTCGGAGTGCATGCCGGAAAGTTACTCGGTTTTCTCGTTTCCGAACGGGGGATCAACGCTAACCCAGATAAAATCGGCGCCATAGTCCGAATGAAGCAGCCAGAGCGCTTACATGATGTGCAGAGGTTGACAGGATGCCTTGCAGCCCTGAGCCGATTCATTTCAAGACTCGGAGAGAAGTCACTTCCTCTCTACCGATTGATGAAGAAGTCAGAAAAATTTGAGTGGACCAATGAAGCGCAAGCCGCATTCGTAGAACTCAAGGCATTGCTTTCCACCTAGCCGGTGTTAGCTGCTCCGGGCAGCCAGGAACCCTTACTCCTGTACATCGCGGCGACCAGCCAGGTGGTGAGCACAGTCCTTGCGGTGGAGCGTGAAGAGCCAGGAAAAGCATTCAAAGTCCAAAGACCCATATATTACATTTCAAAAGTGCTAACTCCTTCCAAGCAAAGGTAACCCACACTGACATAAGCTGGTTTATGGCATTTACCTGACTGCCAAAAAAGGTAGTTCATTACTTCCAAGATCACTCGGTCACGGTCGTCAGCAGCGGTCCCCTGTCGGAGATCTTGCATAATAGGGATGCCGCTGGCCGAGTGGCGAAGTGGGCAATCAAGCTCCTTCCGCTGGAAATCAAATTCGAAGCCAAGAAAGCAATCAAGTCCCAAGCGTTGGTTGATTTTATGGCCGAGTGGATTGAGTAGGAGCAACCAATTCTGAGTGTTCCCGAACACTGGACCATGTTCTTCGACGGATCCAAGATGCTCAATGGCTCAGGGGCTGGCGTGGTTCTTGTCTCTCCCAAAGGAGACCGACTGAACTATGTTCTCCAAATCCATTTTGATTCATCAAACAGTGAGGCCGAATATGAAGCCCTCTTGTACGGGCTCCGCATGGCCATCTCACTCAGCATTCGTCGGCTGATGGTCTACGGCGACTCGGACCTCGTCGTCAATCAAGTGACGAAGGAGTGGGACATTCGGAGTCCAGCAATGACCGGATACTGCAACGCAGTCAGGAAGCTGGAGAAGAATTTTGAAGGCCTAGAACTGCATCACATCCCTCGTGCAAAGAATCACGCAGCAGACGATCTGGCTAAGATTGGATCCACTCGGCAAGCGGTCCCGAAAGACATTTTCCTTGAACATCTTCGCGCTCCAACGATCGCAGAAGATCCTTTCACAGAGGAGCCCCCGCAAGCAGTCGGTCCATCTGATCTGACTGAGGTTGAAATTCCAGCTATAGTGGATCTGGTCCACGAAATGTTGGTAATCACTCCCGAGTGGACTCAACCTTACTTGGCATACTTGCTAAGACAAGAACTCCCTGAAGACGAAGAAGAAGCCCGTCGGATCGTCCATCGATCCAAGTCATTCTAAGTTATGGGAGATCAGTTGTACAAGAAAAGCACCACAACAGTCGTCCAAAAATGCATTTCCCCAGAGGAAGGGCTGCAGATTCTACACGAAGTCCACTCGGGAACTTGTGGTCACCATGCGTCCTCTCGGACTTTGGTTGCTAAAGCTTTCCGAGCGGGATTCTATTGGCCCCGAGCCAATGAAGCGGCACAGGACTTGGTGGATCTCTGTGTCGGATGTCAGTTCTACAAGAACAAGTCTCACAAACCAGCGTCCGCGCTCAAGACGATCCCGATCACTTGGCCGTTTGTGGTATGGGGCCTAGATATGATCGTCCCCTTACGGACTGGGTCGAGTGGATTCACACATCTGCTCGTCGCGGTTGACAAGTTCACCAAGTGGGTTGAAGCAAAGCCCATCAAGAGCTTAGATGCAGGCACAGCCGTCAGTTTCATTCGGCAAATCATCTTCAGGTTCGGCGTGCCTCATGATATCGTCACAGATAATGGGAAGAACTTCGACGCGGACGAGTTCCAGGAATTCTGTTTCTCTCAAGGCATTCGGGTTAATTACGCCTCAGTGGCTCACCCGCAGTCGAATGGCCAGGCCGAACGCGCCAACGGAATGATTCTGCAAGGCCTGAAGCCTCGATTGATGAGAGACTTAAAGTACGCTGCTGGAGCTTGGGTTGAAGAATTGCCTTCCGTCTTATGGGGCATTCGGACAACTCCAAACCGCTCTACGAAGTGCACACCTTTCTTCATGGTGTACGAATCAGAGGTAGTGTTACCGAGTGATCTTCAGCACAATTCCCCCCGAGTGGAGCTATATGATGAAGCTGAAGCTGAAACCGCTCGGCAAGACGGTGTCGACCTTTTGGAGGAAGAGAGAGAGCTGGCCCTCATCAGATCGACGCTCTATCAGCAAGATTTGAGGCGTTACCATGACAGACACGTCCAGGGCCGAGCCTTTCAAGAAGGAGATCTTGTTCTTCGACTGGATCAGCAGAGGCCTCACAAGCTGGCGCCTCCGTGGCAGGGGCCGTATGCAATCTCCAAAGTCTTGCATAACGGAGCCTATCGGCTTTACAACATCAAAGATGGAGTAGAAGAGCCTCGGACTTGGAACGCGGATCTGCTCCGCAAGTTCTACACTTAGAACATAACTATTCTAGTTTGTCATTCCAGTAATGAATCCGAGTGTTCTCGACGAATAAAGTTTTATTTCATTATGTCTTGTTGAAATCTGACTGCCACCCCCTGTGGGTGTAAGACACAAAAGACTTAGCTGCAAACCTGATTTTGCCTAAGTATAAACTACTCCGAGTGAGGGTATCGCCCACACTCGGGGGCTTAGCCGCGGCTCCGTGTCGCCTAAGTTAGAAAACCTTTCGAGTGGGACATCCTCCACACTCGGTTGTCAAGATGAACAGGACCATAATTGTTCATCTAACAACAAACTACTTCGAGTGAGGGTATCGCCCACACTCGGGGGCTTAGCCGCGGCTCCGTGTCGCCTAAGTTAGAAAACCTTTCGATTGGGACATCCTCCACACTCGGTTGTCAAGATGAACATGACCATCATTGTTCATCTAAGGACAAGCTACTCCGAGTGAGGGTCTTGCCCATGCTCGGGGGCTTAGTCGCGGCTCCGCGTCACCTAAGTTAGAAACCTTTCAAGTGGGACATCCTCCACACTCGGTTGTCAAGATGAGCAGGACCATTATTGTTCATCTAAGAACAAACTACTCCGAGTGAGGGTATCGCCCACAGTCGGGGGCTTAGCCGCTGCTCCGTGTCGCCTAAGTTAGAAAACCTTTCGAGTGGGACATCCTCCACACTCGGTTGTCAAGATGAACAGGACCATAATTGTTCATCTAACAACAAACTACTTCGAGTGAGGGTATCACCCACACTCGGGGGGCTTAGCCACGGCTCTGTGTCGCCTAAGTTAGAAAACCTGTCGAGTGGGACATCCTCCACACTCGGTTGTCAGGATGAACAAGACCATAATTGTTCATCTAACAACAAACTACTCCGAGTGAGGGTATCGCCAACACTCGAGGGCTTAGCCGCGGCTCCGTGTCGCATAAGTTAGAAAACCTTTCGAGTGGGACATCCTCCATACTCGGTTGTCAAGATGAACAGGACCATAATTGTTCATCTAACAACAAACTACTCCGAGTGAGGGTATCGCCCACACTCAGGGGCTTAGCCGCGGCTCCGTGTCGCCTAAGTTAGAAAACCTTTCGAGTGGGACATCCTCCACACTCGGTTGTCAAGATGAACAGGACCATCATTGTTCATCTAAGGACAAGCTACTCTGAGAGAGGGTCTCACCCACGCTCGGGGGCTTAGTCGCGGCTCCGCGTCGCCTAAGTTAGAAACCTTTCGAGTGGGACATCCTCCACACTCGGTTGTCAAGATGAACAGGACCATCATTGTTCATCCGAGGACAAATTACTCCGGGTGTAGGTCTCGCCCATACTCGGGGACTTAGCCGCGATTCCGCATCACCTAAGTTAGAACCATCCGGAACCAAAGATCGAATAAAGCTAAAACAAATGAGAACTGCATCATTCGGATCGAAAAGTATGGATAAAGGTTCAAACAGTGGGAGCCTCAGGCTCACTTAGAGTTTCACGGTTAAAGCAACCACTCGGCATTCCGAGGCAAATACTTAAAAGAGTTTAAGCTGGACGATCACTCGGGCGGAAGCACTGCTTCCACGAAGGTGTCCAGGTCGATGATGTCCGCTATCCGAGTGGCAGCCTCCATGAACATCTCCATGAAGTCATCAATCTTGGCATTCTTCCTATTGGCCACCTCGCGAGACTCCAGTTTCTTCTCGTCCACCCCCTTGCAGTGGATACGGACCAACGAGAGAGCTATGTCAGCACCGGCCCGGGCCGCGGATTTCTTCCAGTCTTTCACTCGGCTTGGCACTGCTTTCACTCGGGTTAACACAGACTCCAGATCCTTCGAAGGCTCATCGTCGGGGAAGACGTCGCGATCGATCGCAGAGATGGCGGTGCTAAGCTCCCTGATATACATGGCCACTTGCTCAACACGTTCTTCCAAGCGGAGCACGCTCATGGCAGCACTGTCCTTGAGTAAACCCTGGGTGGGATCCAGCGCCTTCTCGATTTTGTTCGTCTCCTCCACCACATCGTCACAAAATGCTGGATTCGGACAAATGAAGAAAGAAGTCAGGGACATACAAATTTCACTCGGCTTAACCAAGTTCAATGAAAGTCACTTACCTTTGAGCTTTTCATTGGCCTCGCCACTAAATTCCTCGACGTATTCCTCCAGCTCAGCTTTCTTGGAAGTAATGTGGTTGAAGTTTGGTCTGCCACTCGGTTTGCAGCTTCTTCAATTCAACAAGTTCTTCGTTGGACTTCTGGACGGCAGCTTCCAATGCTTTCTTCTCCTCCTCCAGCTTTCCGACTGACTTTAGTTTTTCCTCGGCCTCCTTGGCCTTTCGGCTGGCTTCCTTCTGAGCGGCCGCAAGTTCGGTGTCCTTCTTCTCAAGAGCAGTCTTCATAGTTTCTAAAGAAATAGAATTCCTCAGCCTCTTGACAAGTTCACGATTTTCTCTACGAAAATCTGATGAAGCATATTCAGTTGGATGGGGAAGAGGAGCAACTACCATTACAGTCGAGCAGGAAGATATTACCTTCAATGGCCTTTTTCTCCTCTTCCAGTCGGGCGTTCTTGGTCTTCTCAGCGTCGAGGCTAACGTGCAGGTCCAGCACCTCCTTCTCCAGAGTTTTATAATGGCTTCTGAGCTCACAAACAGACTGCAAAACAGATTTAAAGCAAAGGATATTGGTTAGAACTTTGACCCGGGCTCTAAGACTCCCGCCGACTGCTTCAGTCGATGGTAGTCTCAGGGACTACACCCAGTGGGTACGCTCAGCGCGCCCCCACTGGAAAATCAAAAACATAGTATTCATTCGGATGGATTGAGCATAATATTCATTCAGACTCTAAGACTCCCGCCGACTGCTTCAGTCGACGGCAGTCTCGGGGACTACACCCAGTGGGTGCGCTCAGCGCGCCCCCACTGGAACTCAAACACACTCAGCGGGTGTACTGGGTGTACTTCAACTCGGATTTAGATCCTCACTCGGATTTCGACTAAAAGGGTACTTACAAGAGTACTTACTCAGACATTCTTCTTCAGGGCTTCACTCGCATCGTACGCCATCTTCAGTCGGTCACTCATTATCTCCAACAGCATTAGCGCCTCTTTGCTCGCTCCCACTTGGTCCTCCAGGACATGGTGTAGCGCAAAAATGTTGGGCGTAGAAGGGGTCAACGAGTGAGATGAAGACCCGGTACCGAGAGCTGCTCCGGCTCCCGAGCCGGCCTCGTGTGTGGGCACCAGAGTATCGGTGAGCGACGGCTCCTGCATCACGATGTCTGCGTTGGCCGGAGGGTTCATTGGGTGAATCTTGTCATTTGCATCAAGGTCGATCACTTCACGCGGAGTTGCAAGTAATCAAGCCACTCGAAGATGAATAAACACTCGGAAATATACAGGATTACCGAGTGAGTTCTGAACTTACCCTTTGAAGACGCAACATCAGCGTCGGCCCACTCTTTTTCCAGGGTCTGGGGGTCAGGTGATGCGGTTGAAGTATCAGCTCTGCAATAGGAACACTCGGATCATTTATTACTCGGACAAGTATAGACAATAATTGTTAAGAGTGGAAACGCTTACGCTGAAGCCACTAGGATTGCCATCTTGATCTTTGGGATGAAGACCGCCTTCCGAGGCTTGGTTGTAGCAATTTTGGGCTGCTTCGCCGTCTTCTCAGGAGAAGAAGCAAGCTCTCCACGCCCACGCTTTGAAGCATGGGTGGGAAGGGCTGATCCACTCGGCTTGGCAGTTTTCGATCCTTTGGGCCCGCCACCGAGGACTCCCGAGTCATGGTGCGCTTTGGAACGAGATTCGGGCACTCGGTCTTCCGAGCACGACGACTCCACTTCATCGTCATCCTCTGAGCCCTCCTCATCATCTTCCTCATCATCCTCGCCTTCACCAGGCTCTTCATACTCTCCAGATTCGGCCGAGTCATCCGAATGGTCAGTGTCGCTGGCAACGTCGACCGGACCCCTATCCACGAGAGGCACCAGACTGCTCATTTGTGTGAAGGCCTGCCAAATGAAAAGCAGAATTAGTCGGATCAATTTCAACATATATATGAATTTCACTCAAAGATAAACACTCGGAATTTACCTCGTTCGCCGGGTTCTCCAATGAGAGTGGAGCCACCAGCCTGCTCCCCCTGGGGTTGTCACGCGCTGGTGTGATCGCCTTGATCTTGGCCTCCACCTCTTCTTCCTTGAGCTCCTCCGGGTGAGTTCGAGTGGAGTCATCCGGCCCGGAGTATTCCCACATGGGGTGACCTCTGACTTGCAGTGGCTGGATCCTCTTCTGGAGAAAAACCTCTAGCAAGTCGAGGCCGTTGACACCTTTCTGCACCAGAGCTACTAACGCTATCACTAAGATGTCTACTTCGGTCTTCTCCTCCTTGGTCACTGTCAGTCGGGGAACTGGCCGAATGCGATCCGAAGTATATGGTGGGAGGCCCGGCTGACCCTCACCGACTGGAATGTCGTGGCAGTAGAACCAGTTCTCCTGCCACCCCTTTACCGAGTCAGGGAATGTCATCTTAGGAAAACATCCCTTGCCCCGCAGCTAGATTCCGAGTCCCCCGCACAATTGGGCCACATTGGTCTTATCCTCCAATCGAGTGGGTTTTTTCACGGTCATCACTCGACAAGTGAAGAGATGTTTAAACAAACCCAATGGGGGTGGCAACCCAAGAAGTTTTCACACAAAGAGATAAACGCAGCTAAGTATATGACAGCATTGGGAGCAAGGTGATGAAGCTGTGCGCCGAAGAAACTCAGAAATCTTTGGAAGAAAGGGTGAGGCGGCAGAGAGAAACCTCGCTCGAGGTGAGTCACTAAGAGCACACGCTCGTCCCCCATCGGCGATGGCTCCTCTTCGTCCGACCCCGGCAGCCGCCAGCTCCCCTCGCGCACGAATCCTTGAGCCTCCAGATCGAGCATCCGGGCCTTGGTCACCCACGACATGAGCCACTCGCCTTCCGTCCATCCGGCCGGCACTCCGACGCTGGAAGAAGACGCGCGCGCTCTTCTTCGCCCGTTCGGCCTTCGCGGTGGCGGACGCCGTGCGCATCTTCGCCGGCGAGCTCGAGACAACCTTTGACAAAAGAGAGAAGGGAGGTGCGCAGGTGGGCGTCGGAGAAGACGAGGGATTGGGGAAAATGAGATCCGTTCTCGCCCCAACAGTACTTTCCACTATTTATATCGAAGATCCGGCGCAATCTCAGGCCGTCAATCCGCTAACGAAGGAAGATATGCAAATCCACTGTTCAGGGTCTCGGGGACGCATGGCGTGATTTTCGGCGCGGTTATCGAGGCATCGTGCCCATTTCCCCAAAATCTTTGGGACATGACCATTCCGCCGCGCGCCCACGCGCGTTTCGGCGATTTCTAACGTGCGTAAATTTCTCCGTGTTCGAAAGAGGTGAGCTCCACGCCGCGAGTGACCTTGGTGATGCCTTCCTGCGAACCGAGTGAATGGCTCACACCAGCTGACCACTCGGATTAAACAGCATTATAGTTTTCATCGAAAACATTGATCCTGAATCCATCTTGGTTTGAGGCCGAGTGAGGGACGACATGATCGTCTCTCGATCTTTTCCGAAAGGTCGTCGATGCTTCCGAGTGTCGATCACATGACTAATAAAACCTTATGGATTCGGGGGCTACTGATAAGGATGTTTACCCTGGGTAGGGTCATGGACCTGACATCTAGGGCCCACCAATGGTCCCTTATCAGCATTAAAGCTCAGAAGAAGAAGTGCACTCGGTAAGATCTGAAGGTTCACTCGGACGTACCTGAAGACGCACTCGGATGGCTACGTCCACACTCGATCAACGAAAGCTCAACAGTCCAGGAGACGTAACGTTGAGTGATATGAAGAGACGTCCTCTGGGACTGATCGGTCATGCGTTACCAGTAACGCTCTAGTTAAAGCGGCAGTTTCTGTAACATAGCTTTAACTAGCATTCAATGCGGCGCTCGGCTGGTGATGGCGCACTCTATATAACCACCACCGGACGCCGTAGCAAGGTTCTGACACTTGTATTCTCTTACACCCCCATAAGCAAAACAAACCAGCCTCCAGGCTCGAGACATAGGGCCTTTACCACTTCCGAGTGGGGCCTAAACTCGTACACTTCCGAGTGAAACACCTGAGCCGCAGCTAGACTTCGCCCCTCCATTTGTACCCCTAGTTCTGTTGTCAGGGACATTCCCATGACAGTGAAGATAGGGGGTTTTGCAAGGGAGAATTAACAGTATCCATTTTCCATCACTACAATATTTTGCGCTCTTTAACGGTAAATGTGTTGTAGGCAAACAAGATTGTAGCACATTGTGTGCTCATGATTTGAGTCTCCTACACACTGCCATAACTGGGAATAAGGATTATAATCTTGGTGCAATTGTTGCACGGAGGTTGCAGCTCAATGCTGCTAGTGGTATTTTTTATGGAGGAATCTATGCCTCCCGTGTAGCTGAGAGATTAAATGTGTCACCATGGCCTAATGACCCCATCCTACCCACTCAGTATTTAGACTTTGATGCTATGAAGCGTCATAAGTTCCTTATGGGCACGGCCACCAACTATACCTATAACTTGAGATTTTATAAGAAACCCATTGTGCCTGTTGCATTGCCTGCTCCTGCTCTCTTTGATTTTCACACTAGGGGAAGATATTATGTTCTTGAGAGCGAAGCCTATGAGTACAACGCGGAGGTTGAAGCTGCCAGGAGGGCCGCGGAGTCTGCTCCGAGGTTCTCAATGAGCCATCGCCCATATTATTATTCATATGGATGGTGATTACGAAGCTAGGCCAAAAGCCTAAGCTTGGGGGAGTACGTATTTCCACCGACATTACATTCATGTTCACACATTTCATTCCAGTTGTCGGTGTTCACACTCTTTCATTGTATTATCCACGCTAGAATTGTTTTCTCGCTTTCTTCTTGTGTGTTTGAAAAACTTTGAGAAAACCCAAAAATATTTCCTATTTCTTTTTAGTTTTTCTTTCTAGCTTAATTTAATTGTAGCATCAAAAGAAAACCCAAAAAGATTTCTCGCTTCTTCTTTTACTTGTTGGGAGCTTTCCCGTGTAAATAGTTTTTCTCATTTTTGTTTTCTTTAATTTGCTTGCTTCATGAAAAACTAAAAACTCCAAAAATATTTCGGTGTGTTTCTCTTAAATTCTTTTCTTTTTACTTGAGTCGTACCGAGGAGAAGACCACGATGAAATTATTGAGTGGCTCTCATCTGCATTATTGTTTATCTAACATAGAGCCCATGTTACTTTGTCTTCTCCTCTTGAATAAAATGCTTGCAGATTCCAGCTTAGTCCACAGCACTCTTGCACTATAATTATTATCTTCTTATCGTTCGATCGTGCAAGTGAAAGGCAATAATGACGACATTTGATGAATTGACTATGGCAGAGAAAGGCGGGTATGAACTCAACTCGTTTTTTTTTGTAAATATGTTTAACCTAGTATCCCTTGATTCAGCTCATTATGATCAAACATGTTTGCAATGACCATTAGAGATTATAGTTGTTCATGCCATGCTTAAGTAGCTAGGAGTGGATAATGAATTATCTTGGGTGTCAACATGCATTAAAATGGTTGTGATGCGGTATGATGATATGATATCCTCCTCTGAATGTTTCTAGTGGCTTGACTTGGCACATGTTCACGCATGTAGTTGAATCAAAACCAACATAGCCTTCATGATATTTATGTTCATGGTGTCCATATCCTACTCATGATAGTATTCAATGTTGATTATATGTAATGCATGTTCATGACTGTCTTCGCTCTCTGGCTGGCCGCTTCTCAATCTATTTGCTAGCCTTCGCCTGTACTAAGCGGAAATACTGCTTGTGCATCAAAACCCTTAAAACCAAGTTATGCCAGATGAGTCCACCATATCTACCTATATGCGGTATTACCCTGCCGTTCCAAAGTAAATTTGCATGTGCCACCTCTAAAAATTCAAATGAACATCTGTTTTGTGTGCCTGGACCGCTCATGAAGTGACAGGGGGCGGTTAGTATCTTCCATGCTAAGTGGGTTATTCTCATGACGAGTGTTTATTCACTTGTCCTTACACAAGAGGGGCGGTAATAGGTATTCCCAGTCCCGAAATTAAAAATCAAAAATAATTAAACAAAACTCCCCCAGGAATGTTGTTGGTTTGGACGGTACTCGTGGATGCGGCTCGCCGTGGAGTGTGATTGTTGGTGGAGGGGGAGTAAACCTTTACTTTTATCGCTTGGGAACCGCCGCTAATTTTCTTTAGCATGGAAGATGTTGATAACTCTTGGTCGTGACGTTGATAGGAAGGGTGTACCTCTCAAAATTATACCTATCTCTGTTTTAAACTTTGAGCTCTGGCACCGCTGCAAATCCATGCTTCCCTCTGAGAAGGGATTATCTATTTACTTTCATGTTGAGTCATCACCCTCTCAAATAAGCGCCAGACCTGAGAGCACTATTGTAATCCTCATGCATTGTGTATATTGATGTTGGGTGCAGCATGACTGGATCTTTTCTACCATGAATTACAATGTTTAGTCACTCCTTGAACATTGGAGGTGCTCTGCATTTATGTTTTGCGGTCTCAGAAAGGGCTAGCGAGATACCACTATTGTCATATTGTATCATGATTGTTTTGACAAAGTGTTGGCGCTTGAGATATCTTATTATTGGTCGCTAGTTGCTTATGTTATTGTTATGAGTAAATATAATTCCTAAGAGTTATTGTTGACATGGTTAGCCATAATCCTTGCTGAAAACCTGGGTGCTACTTAAGCATATATATGTAAACAAGAACAAAAGAGTTCATAAAAGTTTTTCTTTATCACTTTCAGTTTGTCAACTAAATTTCTTGAGGACAAACAAAGGTTTAAGCTTGGGGGAGTTGATACGTCTCCAACGTATCTACTTTTCCTCACTCTTTTGCCCTTGTTTTGGACTCTAATTTGCATGATTTGAATGGAACTAACCCGGACTGACGCTGTTTTCAGCAGAACTACCATGGTGTTGTTTTTGTGCAGAAATAAAAGTTCTCGGAATGGAGCGAAACTTTTTGTAGATTTATTATGGAAAATATAAAAAATACTGGAGCCAGAAACCACCGGAGAGGGGGCCCAGGCTGGGCACAATACACCAGGGCGCGCCAGCCCCCTCCCGGCGCGCCCTGGTGGGTTGTGCCCACCTCGTGGCCCCACTTGCCCTAACTCCGCCACTATAAATTCCTAAATTTGGAGAGAAAAATAAGAGAGAAAGAATTATCACATTTCACGAGACGGAGCCGCCGCCACCTCCTGTTCTTCATCGCGAGGCCAGATCTAGAGCCCGTTTGGGGCTCCGGAGAGGGGAATCTTCGGTCTTCGTCATCACCAACCTTTATCCATCGCCAATTCCATGATGCTCCCCACCGGGAGTGAGTAATTCCTTCGTAGGCTTGCTAGTCGGTGAGGAGTTGGATGAGATTCATCATGTAATCGAGTTAGTTTTGTTAGGGCTTGATCACTAGTATCCATTATGTTCTGAGAATGATGTTGCTA
Organism: Elymus sibiricus; assembly: GCA_039707655.1. Taxonomy (NCBI): domain Eukaryota; kingdom Viridiplantae; phylum Streptophyta; class Magnoliopsida; order Poales; family Poaceae; genus Elymus; species Elymus sibiricus. The sequence continues at coordinate 360,314,084 of CM077669.1, forward strand.
TGACTTTCCTATGCCTAATGCTTGTCACTAGGGCCCGAGTGCCATGATTTCAGATCTGAACCGTTTATGTTATCATCTCTATATCTATGTTCTTGATCTGATCTTGCCTAGTCATATGCACCTTTTACGTGTTATGATCCGTCAACCCCATAGTGACAATATTTGGGATGCTTCGCGGTGATGACCGTAGTTTGAGGAGTTCATGTATTCGTCATCTAATAGTCATAACCTAATGCTTTGTTCTACTTCTCTATTAAAAGGAGGCCTTCATATCGCTTAGTTTCCTTATGGACCCCGCTGCCACGGGAGGGTAGGACAAAAGATGTCATGCAAGTTCTTTTCCATAAGCATGTATGACTATTTACGGAATACATGCCTACATTACATTGCTGAACTGAGCTAGTTCTGTATCGCCCTAGCTTATGACTATTACATGACGAATATCATCCAATGAGTTACCGATCCAGTGCCTACGACCTTTCCACTTATCGTTCTTGCTAAGTTACTATTGTTGTTGCTGCTGTTCCAACTGCTACAAAACTATTGCTACTACTGTTACTGTCACTACTGCTATCAAACTATCATATTACTGTGCTACTGATCGCTTTGCTGCAGATATTTAATCTCCAGGTGTGGTTGAATTGACAACTCAACTACTAATACTCTCAAGTATTCTTTGGCTCCCCTTATGTCGAATCTATAAATTTGGGTTGAATACTCTACCCTCGAAAACTGTTGCGATCACTTATACTTGTGGGTTATCAGTGTAACGGTTGGATTTTTGGAGATGCCTATATATACCCCTTCACCACCACCCACTCGCAAGTGAAGCACTTAGAACTATTCCATACTTGCCCCATCTAATTTTCTGAGAGAGAGCCACCTACTCATGTATTGAGATCAAGCCATTCCATTCCAACCATTTGAATCTTGATTTCTAGCCTCCCCAAGTTGCTTTCCACCCAATCAATCTCTTCCACCAAAGCCAAATCTATGAGAGAATGATTGTGTGTTGAGGAGTCTATCATCTTGAAGCACAAGAGCAAGGAGTTCATCGCTACTATCGAGCCTATTACCTTTTGGAGGGTGGTGCCTCCTAGATTGGTTAGGTGTCGCTTGGGAGCCTCCTACTTCGTGTTGTGGAGTTGAACCAAGAAGTTTGTAAGGGCAAGGAGATCGCCTACTTCGTGAAGATCTACCCATAGTGAGGCTAGTCCTTCGTGGACGGAAGCCGTTATGGAATAGTCAAGGTTGCTACTTTGTGGACCCTTATGGGTGGAGCCCTCCGTGGACTCTCACGACCGTTACCCTCCGTGGGTTGAAGACTCCACAAACGTGGACGTACGATAGCACCACCTATCGGAACCACGGGAAAAATCCTTGCGTCTCCAAATTGCGTTTGATCTTCCTATCTCTACTTTCTCTTACATGTGCTTGTCTTACTTTCCGCTGCCATACTTGTTGACTAGCATGTGTAGGGTGCATTAGACTTGTTATAATTGCTAAAACTGCTCACCAATTAACTTGGGAAAAGGTTAGGTTTTGATTCTTGCAAGTATTCTATTCACCCCCCCCCCTCTAGACACACACTTCTAGTGATCCTACAAGTGGTATCAGAGCATTGGTCTCCATTGCATCGGTTTCATCACCGTGGAGGAAGATGGATGTGTCTAGTTTGGAGAGTTTGAGTTGTAGAGTGCCTATTCTTGATGGGGAGTACTATAGTCAATGGAAATATAAGATGCTTGAGCTATTTAATGAATTTCATTTGAACAAGTATGTTAAGGACCCCCATGTACCTCCCATTGATCCTTTACATCCCACACATGAAGAGGAAATTGATATGCTATGCAATCTTAGAACTGTTAATCTTATCATTGGAGGATTGCCTAGAATTGTGCTTAATCAAATGAAGAATTTTGAATGTGCTTATACTTTGTGGAATGATTTGGAGAAACGATATCCAAGTTATTCATTGAGTAATCTTAATGAAATTCTTCATAAAACTGTTGCCTTTCACAAAATGATGCCTAGTGATCCCAAGTTTAACTACCATCTATTTGAGCTTAGAGACCGTATGCGTGCTAAAGGGGATGTCATTACTATCAACAACATCATTGTTGAAGCCATTCGCATTCATAATCTTGAACTTTGTCATGATCACAACCCTAACGAATCTCTTGTTTCTTATGACGAGGATTTCCCACTTGATGATGACAATGTGGAACATGGCTACTATGATGAAGATGAGCTGTTCGACATCGAGCATGAGAATATTATGAAGAATCAAAGTCTTATGAAAAACTTCAAGGATTACATGTCCGGAGGAAAAGAGTGGATTCTCGATAGTGGATGCACCGATCATATGACCGGAGATAGAGAGATGTTTGAAGAGATCACACCAAACCATGGACCACGAAGGTATGTAACTTTTGGAGACAACTCCAAGGGTAAGGTACTTGGTCTTGGTAAGGTGGCCATATCCCATGATAGCTCTATTCAAAACGTCATGCTTGTTGAATCCCTTGGCTACAATCTTCTTTCCGTATCTAGACTTCCCGACCTCGGTTTTAATGTGCTATTTACCAAAGTAGATTGCCAAGTGTTTCATCAAGATAATCATAACATGGTCTTTACCGGTTTCCGTAGAGGTGATCTATATATTGTCGATTTCACTAAGAGATCCAAACCTCGTACTTGTCTTATTGCAAAATCTTCTAAAGGTTGGCTTTGGCATAGAAGACTAGGACATGCTGGCATGCGTAATCTAGACAAGCTTATCAAAGGTGATCATATAATTGGTGTTAAAGATGTTATCTTTGGCAAAGATAGACTTTGTAGTGCTTGTCAAGCTGGAAAGCAAGTAGGTGGAAGACATCCCGTAAAGAATATCATGACTACTAGGAGACCACTCGAGTTACTTCATATGGATCTTTTTGGTCCCAATGCTTACAAAAGCCTCGGTGGAAATTCCTATGGTCTAGTCATAGTTGATGATTTTTCCAGATTTACGTGGGTATTATTTCTTGATGATATGTCGCGGTTACAAAAGATCTTCAAGAACTTCGCTCGCAAAGCGCAAAATCAGTTTGAGGTGAAGATCAAGAAGGTTCGAAGCGATAACGGATCGGAGTTCAAGAACACCCATGTAGATACCTTTCTTGATGAAGAAGGTGTTTCACATGAGTTCTCAGCTACGTACACGCCTCAACAAAATGGAGTTGTTGAGAGGAAGAACCGAACTCTTATTGAGATGGCAAGAACGATGCTTGACGAATACAAGACGCCAAGACACTTTTGGGCAGAAGCCATGGTAACAACATGTCATGCCACAAACCGACTCTATTTGCACAAGCTTCTCGGTAAAACGACATACGAGCTACTCACCGGTAACAAACTCCAAGTTGGATACTTTCGGGTATTCGACTCAAAGTGCTACATTCTTGACAAGCATCGTCGTACTAAATTTGCTCCTAAATCTCACGAAGGATTCCTACTTGGTTACGGATCGAACTCTCACACTTACCGTGTCTACAACAACTTCACTCGAAAAGTTGAAGAGACGGTAGATGTGAAGTTTGATGAATCTAATGGTTCGCAAGTCGAACAATTGCCAAATGATGTAGGAGATAAGGATCCTTCAGAAGCTATCCAAGACTTGTCCATCGGCAAGATTCGTCCCATGGAGGTGAAGGAATGTACTTCGTCAACTCGAGTGGAAGCCCCTACTTCACGTCAAGGTGAACCTCAACACGACATGGAGGCATCCACAAGCGGTACACGACAAGATGAAGAGGAGGAAGCACATCATGAAGATCCACCACAACCTCCTTCACCACCACCTCAAGGAGACGACACCTTCAACAACAACGAAGATGAAGGAGATGATGATGATAAAGGAGCTCCACCATCCAACAAGCCAAAGCTACCCCGAGTTCGAGCAAGAGTGACAAAGAACCATCCTCTAAACCAAATCTTCGATGACGTACAAACCGGGAGGATAACTCGCTCTAAAACTCAACTAGCTAACTTTTGTGAGCATTATTCATTCATCTCTAATATTCAGCCCTTGAAGGTTGAACAAGCACTTGAAGACCCGGATTGGGTGAACGCTATGCATGAAGAGCTACACAACTTCGAGAGGATTGAAGTGTGGACACTCGTGGAGAAGCCCAAGGACGAGCAAAACATCATCGGAACCAAATGGGTGTTTCGGAACAAACAAGATGAAGACGGCCAGGTCGTACGCAACAAGGCACGTCTCGTGGCTCAAGGCTACACCCAAGTCGAAGATATGGACTACGGTGAGACCTACGCACCCGTTTCTAGACTTGACGCGATTCGCATTCTTCTTGCTTATGCTAATCACCATGATATCATGCTTTATCAAATGGACATCAAAAGTGCATTCTTATATGGTGAGATTGAAGAAGAGGTCTATGTTAAACAACCCCCTGGTTTTGTGAATCCTAAGAAACCTAATCATGTCTACAAGCTTCGTAAAGCTCTTTATGGTCTTAAGCAAGCTCCTCGTGCTTGGTATAAATGCTTAACGAAGTTTCTCATTGAAAAGGGTTTTGAAATTGGTAAAATTAATGCAACCTTATTCACTAAGAGAGTTAATGGTGAACTATTTGTGTGCCAAATCTATGTGGATGATATTATCTTTGGATCTACTAACCCACAATTTAGTGAAAGATTTGGAAGGTTGATGTCCGAGAAGTATGAGATGTCCATGATGTGTGAGCTGAAATTTTTCCTTGGTTTGCAAATCAAGCAAACAAGAGAAGGAACTTTCATCTCTCAAACCAAGTATACCAAGGACTTGATCAAGAAGTTCAACAAGCAAGAGTGTAAAGGTATGAAAACTCCTATGCCTACTATTGGACATGTTGACCTTACCAAGGAGGATGAACCGGTTGATCAAAAGGTTTATCGATCTATGATTGGTTCATTATTATATCTATGTGCCTCCCGTCCCGATATTATGCTTAGTGTTTGCATGTGTGCTAGATATCAAGCTGCACCTAAAGAGTGTCATCTTTTGGCCGTGAAACATATTGTGAGATATTTGATACAAACACCAAACTTTGGCATTTGGTATCCCAAGGGATCTTCTTTTAACCTTGTTGGCTATTCCGATTCGGACTATGCTGGTGACAAGGTTGATAGAAAATCCACCTCAGGTACATGTCAATTTCATGGGAGATCTCTTGTGTCTTCGTCCTCCAAGAAACAAAACTCGGTATCTCTATCTACCGCCGAAGCTGAGTATATTGCCGCCGGATCGTGTTGTGCACAATTGCTATGGATGACACAAATGCTTAAGGATTATGGAATCCATGTGAAAAATGTTCCATTACTCTGTGACAATGAAAGTGCTATTAAGATTGGACATAATCCCATACAACATTCTCGAACTAAGCATATTCAAGTTTGACATCATTTCATTCGTGATCATGTTGCCAAAGGAGATATTAATCTTAAGCATGTTCGCACTAACAAGCAATTGGCCGATATCTTTACTAAGTGATAATCCCCAAGTGCAAGGAATCATCGTAGCAATTTCCAAAGGTGGAAGTGATAAGTATGGAGTGTTGAACCCTCAAGGAGCTAAAGGTAAGATCAATATTCTCTCAAGTCCTATCTGCCACTGATACGACTCTACGTACGTCGAACGTTTGCTTCCAACTAGAAACGAGAAATAAAACTACGTTGTGGGTATGAAGAGAATAGCTTTGCATGATATCGGAGAACTAAAATATAAAAATAGGTGATGTTATCATAAAGTTAGAATATATTACAATATATTACAAATAGCGAGTGTGGAATAATGATGGGTTGGTGTGCGGAATTGTCCTAGGCAATTGTTAACAAGATCGGTAATCATTATTGCAATTTTATATGAGGGAGAGGCATAAGCTAACATACTTTCTCTACTTGGATCATATGCACTTATGATTGGAACTCTAGCAAGCATCCGCAACTACTAAAGATCATTAAGGTAAAACCCAACCATAGCATTAAAGCATCAAGTCCCCATTATCCCATACGCAACAACCCCCTTACTCGGGTTTATGATTCTGTCACTCAAGCAACCCACTATAAGCGAATCATGAACGTATTGCAACACCCTACAGCGGGAATCCTTCACGTGTGCGCGGCACGGAAGGCACCATAGGACAGTACCAAAATAAACATACAACTCAAACCAATCTAGATCATCAATCAACCCATAAGACAAAAGAAATCTACTCAAAACATCATAGGATGGCAACACATCATTGGATCATAATATGTGCCATAAAGCACCATGTTCAAGTAGGGGATTACAGCGGGATGCGGTAGAGTGGACCGCTGAAAAGATATGAGGACGGTGATGAAGAAGGTGATGTTGATGAAGACGATTACCGCGGCTATGGTTCCCCCGATGGCACTTCGGCGCCACCGAGAGAGAGGGGGAGAGGGTCTCCCCCTTGTGCTTCCTCCTCCATGGAGTCCTCCTTGGGTGGGGAGAGGTTCTCCCTCTGGTCCTTGGCCTCCATGGCAATGATGGCCCCTCCGTCTTCCTCCTCCATGGTCTCCGGTGATGGTGACCCCCTCCGGCAGGGTGCCGGAGAGGGCCAAGATTGATCTTTCGTGGCTACAGAGACTTGCGGCGGCGGAACTTCCAATCTAGGTTTCTTTCTGGAGGTTTTTCGATTTATAGGAGTACTTGGCGTTGGAATCAAGTCAGGGGGGTGCTCGAGGGGCCCACAAGCCAGGGGCGTGCCCTAGGGGGGGCGCGCCCCCTAGGCTTGTGGCCTCCTCAGGACTCCTCTCCGGTATCTTTTTGCTCCGGTATTTTTTATATTTTCCAAAAATATTCTCCGTAAATTTTCAGCCCATTCCGAGAACTTTTATTTCTGCACAAAAACAATACCACGGTAGCTCTGCTGAAAACAGCGTCAGTCTGGGTTAGTTCTAATCAAATCATACCAAAATCATATAAAATTATTATAAAAATGGCATGAATACTTCATAAATTATAGATACGTTGGAGACGTATCACTAAGAAACTTGATGAGAAAGTGTTTTGTTACTTGAGGAGTGAGTTGAACATCATTGATGCTTCAAACTTGAGCTAGACTCACTTGGATGCATGCAAAGGGATGAGCTTACTTGACCATTCCATGCTATCATTACCATGAATCGCATATAACTTGGAATTCTATGCTCCCTTGTATTGCATCTAACCCTTTTGTAGGTACTTGGAAGAACGACATTCCACAAGATTGCCAACAATTCAAATCATAAGCAATCTTGTCATGGCCAAGTATCCACAACCCCTCTTGATGATGGAAGGAAGAGGACAACAAAACATATCCTTGACAAATATTTGAATTTCTCTATTGTTATCAACTCACAATGGGAATCGTGTCATTTGGATATATCATGTTCTTCCTTGCATGACTAACCTATGTAGGTGATAAGTGAACCAGAACAAGAAGGATTGCTCCCAACTCAAGATCAACTTCATCAACCTCGAGAATCCTCATCAAATTCACCTACAAGCCACCTATAGCTTTACTCCAAGACATGGGACAAAGCAACTCAAGCGATATGAAGACATTAAAATGCTTAATCGAAAAATGGTAATCCCATTTCGAGCTTAACGATGAGTATGACCTATGATCAAGTGTTCTTGCTTGACTCCTTAAGTCAATATACTCTAACATAGGTGACCTAGTCACCGCCCATCATCTAGTTATAAGAATTGAATGGAAAATCTTTTGTTTTATTGCTCTTTGACCTTTCCATTCAACTCCAACCTAGATGAAAATTCATTGCAAATTCTTCTGAAAATTCATTGCAAATTCTTCTAAAAATTCATTGCAAATTCTTCTGAAAATTCATTGCAAATTCTTCTGAAAATTCATTGCAAATTCTTCTGAAAATTCATTGCAAATTCTTCTGAAAATTCATTGCAAATCTTTCTGAGAATTCATTGGAAATCTCTGTGATCCGTTTGAGACTTTCTGAAAAACTGTATTTCACAAAATAGCCAAGAACAATTTTGCCAAGTTTCTGTTTCACAACTCGGAGCCTCCGATAAAAGCATCTCGGTCTCACCGGTGAAGCAATTATGCTGCACAACCACTCATCAGTGCTACCGACTCCTTTTCTTCTGAGCCACCGAATTCTATGCATTTTGTCTATATTGCTCTTATGGTCAGATCAATGATCCCACAATGGTGTTGGGGGAGAAACATCAAAGGCATAACCTCAAATATCAAGGATCCCTACATCAAAGGAGGAGAAATCTTAACAGTTTTCATATCTAAAGGGGGAGAAAATTGCTTTCAAGGAACCCTTGTCTCAATACTCTCAATGACCCTTACTCTCTATAATCCCTTCCCACTCAATGATCCCAGTTATCTGACCCTTTGTATAACCCTTTTTGGAAATTAATGCCAAAGGGGGAGAAATATCAAAGCTTCAAAGATTTTACTCATACCAAAGGGGGAGTTACTCATACCAAAGGGGGAGATACAATATTAAAAGGGGAGAAACATCTAAGCATTCATGCTTCAGGGGGAGAGATGATCATGAAAAGTAGAAGTGTACACTTAACAAGATAAAGGGGGAGAAATATCAAGGATCCCTTAACTCAGAAAACACTTCTTCATGAGAAGAGAGAAAAATAAATCTGATTGGTATTTGATTCTTATTTGTTTTAGACTTTCCTCAACCTTACCTACTCCCAATATCTAAATGCTAAGATTCAGGGGGAGAGGATGACCTATAATTTTACATCTAAGGGAGGAAGTTCTAAATGTTCTTGGAGACATATCAATCTTAAGGAATATCACCTTCTATATGTTCTCCACATCTTGGTACTATTGAGTTCTATTGTATTTTGATTGGTAGAATACTCTTGTGTTTCCTAACATTGTTTTCTCAAGTGTGTCTCTACTACTAGAATGCTCAAGAACTCAAGGTAAGTATATGCATCATATCCTTTATCAAGATGATCTCTTGCTTCTTGCACATATTGTTTGCAAGAGTGAAGTGTTGAACAAGGATACAACTCATTCATACATATTTGATGCATATAGCCAAGATACACATGACTCATCTTATCCCTTGTACTATATGTGTGTCTATGCATTCCAAAGCAACTGTCCTTTAAAGGGATTGCACACATTTAGGGGGAGCAAGTTTTTGTCATGTGTCTCTCAAAGTCTTCATTATATCTTTGCATATCTGTATTTGAAGCTTTGATTGTATGTTGTCATCAATTACCAAAAAGGGGGAGATTGAAAGCACAATATGCTCCCTTGGTGGTTTTGATAATTCATGACAACATACATTGTCTCTTGGACTGATATTTCTACCGAGTGTATTTCAGATAAAAGTCCATAGAGGCAGATGGGTTGGCAAAAGGATTGTGGAGAGACCCCTAGATGCAAGGAAAAGGATTGGCAAAGCTTCAAGCAAGAAGACTCTACATTTTACTTTGTGAGAAATCACTTTGAGTCTATATGAAAGCCAATACTATTAAAAGGGGTAAGGTATTGATGGTGAACAAAATGCTCCACGTGCACAAGTGATAGTCACCAAAAACACCCACAAGCTCTTGCACAAAAGTCTGTCAAAAGCCTATCATGAAAAATCGGTGCCATCAATTTTCCCCACTCGGCCCTACCGATTTTCTCTTCAGACAGATCCCAGCCAAACCCTAGATCTTCGGTACTGCCGATTCTGCATCGGTACCATCGAGTTCAGGTTGCCAACTTTCTGTTACTCCTTTTCTTCAATTCGGAGTCTCCGAGTTGTTTGGATCGGCATCACCGAGATTTGCAATCTGACCATTGGTCACCTGATCGATACCACCGAGATTTATATATCGGTCTCACCGAGATTCGAAAGTTGCTACCTTTTGAGCAATTCGGTACCACCGAGTTTTACACTTCGGTGTCACCGAGTTGGTCATTATAGGTGTAACGGTTGGATTTTTGGAGATGCCTATATATACCCCTTCACCACCACCCACTCGCAAGTGAAGCACTCAGAACTATTCCTTACTTGCCCCATCTGATTTTCTGAGAGAGAGCCACCTACTCATGTGTTGAGATCAAGCCATTCCATTCCAACCATATGAATCTTGATTTCTAGCCTCCCCAAGTTGCTTTCCACCCAATCAATCTCTTCCACCAAAGCCAAATCTATGAGAGAGTGATTGTGTGTTGAGGAGTCTATCATCTTGAAGCACAAGAGCAAGGAGTTCATCGCTACTATCGAGCCTATTACCTTTTGGAGGGTGGTGCCTCCTAGATTGGTTAGGTGTCGCTTGGGAGCCTCCTACTTCGTGTTGTGGAGTTGAACCAAGAAGTTTGTAAGGGCAAGGAGATCGCCTACTTCGTGAAGATCTACCCATAGTGAGGCTAGTCCTTCGTGGACGGAAGCCGTTATGGAATAGTCAAGGATGCTACTTTGTGGACCCTTATGGGTGGAGCCCTCCGTGGACTCTCACGACCGTTACCCTCCGTGGGTTGAAGACTCCACAAACGTGGACGTATGATAGCACCACCTATCGGAACCACGGGAAAAATCCTTGCGTCTCCAAATTGCGTTTGATCTTCCTATCTCTACTTTCACTTACATGTGCTTGTCTTAATTTCCGCTGCCATACTTGTTGACTAGCATGTGTAGGGTGCATTAGACTTGTTATAATTGCTAAAACTGCCCACCAATTAACTTGGGAAAAGGTTAGGTTTTAATTCTTGCAAGTAGTCTATTCACCCCCCCCCCCTCTAGACACACACTTCTAGTGATCCTACAGCCAGGCCTTCTTCGGCCGGCAACTTGGTCTTCATTTGATTGTGTCTTGAGCACAGTTGCCGTTCGGCAAGGCTTGCCGGTCGAGAAGCTGTTGTCGTCTATACACAAGTCAGGGTACTAAAGGACTCATTCCTTAGTACACTGACAGGATCCCTCGGGCCTGGGCCACACTTGCGTCCGTGATATTGTTGGGCTAGGCCCAAAACAGTGCACCGACACACATGGTGGGGAGTTACTGCGTTGCAATGATGCCTTTTACTGTCTACCCATGACGTGCATTAAATGCGGGGTGTGGGAGAGGTGGAGCGAAACGGCGCCTGGGTCGTGCGCCTAACAAGGCGCGGCCACGTCAGGCGGAGAGAGACAGCCTCTGCGCCTTTCGCCTTATAAATGGGGCGTTCGCAGAGGTGTTGCTTATCTCAGCCCAACCGTTCCCCATCTCACCGCCGCTGTCATCTTCATCCTTGCATGAAACAGAGCACCCCGCCGCTTTGCCACCTCCAAGCGCTTCCGCCACCAATCCCCTCAAGCCCGCCATGGCACCTAAGAGGTCCAAGCAGGCCGCCGCCCGGCCAAAGAGAAGACGGCCAAGAAGCCCCTCGATGCCGATGGAAAGGCGAGGAAGGAAGCCATCGCGATGGTGCGAAAATCCTGCGTCATCTTCTATCCATATGTGTTGACCAGCCCCGACCTCGTCGAGTGGTACGCATACACATGGGGGAAATAGACCAAGGCTCACCCCACGTCGGTGGTGCTCCCCGTAGAGTAGTACCCGTTCTTCATGGCGTATTTCTATTGTGGGTTGGTCACCCCTTTCTCTACCTTCTTCACTGAGTTGATGCTGACGTATGGTTTCAAGCTTCTAGATTTTACTCCAAATGCCATCACAACATTGTCCATCTTCACACACATATGTGAAATTTTTGTTGGTGTAGTGCCCAATGTGGCCTTGTTTTGGCACTATTTTCATCCGCGCATAGAAAGGGGCGCCCTCTCCGGCAGCATTACTTGGATGCCTAGGGCCAACCACAAGGAGGTGTACCCTGCCAGCAACCTGCACCAGAAGTGGGAAGAGTGGCGCGAGGAATGGTGCTACATCAAGGAGAAGGATTACCCGGATTTCTGCAAGCCCCGGCAAGAGTTGCCGGTCCATAAAAAGGAATTGATCTATCTTAATGCCCACGACAACAAGCTCGCCATCGCCACCACCTGAATCCTCCGCTTGAAGGTTGTCGGGCTCACTATCGAGATGGTGGGCTCGGATTTCCTTTGCTGCCACATCGCACCCTTGCAGGAACGGGGGTTGTGCATGGGAGTTCATCAACACAGCAAACGTCATGCGGCTGCGCACTGGACTGGCTCCCAATCTGACGGTAATGGAGCATACTTGCCTCTGCCACCAGCTTTTCCACGTCGACGGCAAATTCAAGCTATCGGCGTCTATGACCTCCCTCTGCAACAACTCCGCCAAGGATTCCATCCAAGCGACGATGCAAACCTGCAACGCACACGTGATCAATCCCATGTGGCACCCGCCGGCACCAGAGGTGGTGTTGGCGTGATTCGACAACTTGATGGAGAAGGCCATCCGGGCAGAGGGCCAGCTCACTCACGAGACCATGTAAGAGGAGGTCGAGTGGATTGGCCAGAGGGCCATGGAGACAGGCTTGGCGGCAGGCGGCATCGGCTCTAGTCATGCCGCGTCTGACAACGAAGGAGGCGCCAGAGACAAGGAAGAGGAGGAGGGCGAAGACAAGGCGTCGGCAACAAACTTGTCGGAGGGTCATGTAGGGGATGAGGAATGTGAAGCCACCCAGGAGCAGGAGATTGAGGAGCCCCGACTCCTGTTGCACCAAGGAAGAGGTCACGTGCCCTTCGGAAGGCAACCACCAAAGAGCTGGTCCGTCCGCCACCGCCAACCGATGAAGAGGAGGAGGACCCAACTGCCGATGTCGCCTGTCAACGACGAACGTGGCGCATCATCTCGAAGCGCCCGACAGCGGCCTCCGGCAAGGCGGCAGGATCTTCCCGCGTCGCCGCGTCTTCGTCTCGCGCCAAGATTCCCACTCCGCAGCCCGCACCCGCTGCCGGGCAAAATCCCGTGTGCGAACTGTCGATCCTTAATAGTTCGGAGGACAAGGATGAGGAGTAAGTGTCTGAGCTTGTCTTTGATTAATCTTGAACCCATGATGCTTCTATTTTTCTTAATCTTGTCGTTGGCGTCTTGCAGGGACCAAGAAACCCTGGCACAGCGGGTGGCTAAGAAGGCCAAGCCTACGCCTGCCCCGGAGGGGACGACAAGCTCCGCGCCAAAGGTGGACGTTGTCGTCCAAAGCCCCCAGCGCAGCCCGTAACGGGGAAGTACTTTTCTGTACACGCTGGCGAGCGCTGGTGCAAGTGCTACCGCTTCTTCCATTCCCTGGAAGACGGGAGCGGAGCGCCAGGAGGAGGAGCACCCAAGGGTGGACTCTCCCGAGGCGACTCGGGTACACTCCACTCCGGACAGGAGTTCCCTGGCAAGAGCTGCTACCAATGAACCTGTCTACACTGAGGACGTGCCGGCAGGCGAAGCTGCCGGCAATGATGCGATAGCAACATATGTTGCCGGATAAGGGGATGTCCCTTCTCAACAAGTACCCATAGGTGAGCCTCTTGCCGTTGGAGTTTTTCTTCTTTCTCATTTCTCTTTTTTTGTCTTCTTGAACTTCATCTGAATTCGATTTTCTACTTCGTCCTCCCAAACTTGTAGATCTGCCCCCAACTGTTGAGATAGACATGGACGTCAACATCGGGGAGATTGCCAAGTAAGTGGCCCCTGAGGCTAGCCAGACCGTTGCTGAAGAGGAGGCCGCCGGGAGAGCTGTGGAAGAGGCCGGCAAAAAGGCCGCTGAGGAGGTGGTTCCGGAGGTGGCCATAGATACTGAAGACAACTCTATCTCAGGAGCGCCCGACAAGGGCATGCTCATCGAGGCGGATGCAACCGACAAGGTTGTCGCTGGTCCATCGACATCCGAGGCGCCTCCACCCCATAGGTACCTCAAGGTTGGCGACTTGCAGTTTGTAAGCGCTCCTGACAAAGCGATCCTTGAAGCCTTCACAAAGGGGGAAACTCTTGTCAATGTTGTAACCACAACTGGAGGAGTGGTCACTGTTGATCCATTTGGCGGCGGCGACGAGGCTAAGGACGACAACATCCTTCTCTCCATCAGCAAGAACTTCCAACAACTCCAAAGTCAGTACGGCAGCCGCTCAGAGGGCCTGGACCACCGGGAGGCCATCCTTGCTGAAGCAGAGGCTGATTGCCAAAGGCGCCTTAGCGAGACGCGGGCCTGTTTCACAGAGTGCCGTCAAGACCTCACCACCCACCAAGCTCAGCTCACCCAAGCCGCGCAGGAGTTCATCTTGGAAAACGCCAAGGCAGAGGTGGTGTTCGAGGAAGCCGATCAAAGGGTCGTTGCCGCTGACGCCGACCTCATCAAGCACAAGGCAAAGCTCGACTCTCATGAAGATGACCTAACTACTGGGAATTGGAATCTTATGTTTCGCCCTTTCATATCAATAATGGCACCTATAGTTCGCATGAAAGGTCTTCCAAGTATAACTGGACAAGACGGATTGCATTCAATATCAAGCACAATGAAATCTACATGCACATAATTTCTATTTGCAATAATAAGAACATCATTTATTCTACATAAAGGTTTCTTAATGGTAGAATCCGCAAGATGCAAGTTAAGGGAACAATCTTGAATATCGGTGAGACCTAGCACATCACAAAGAGTTTTAGGTATTGTTGAAACACTAGCACCAAGGTCACACAAAGAATTATATTCATATTCTTTAACCTTTATTTTGATAGTAGGTTCCCATTCATCATGCAATTTTCTAGGTATAGAAACTTCTAGTTCAAGTTTCTCATCATAAGCTTTTATCATCGCTTCTACTATATGTTTAGTAAAAGCCTTATTTTGTTCATAAGCATTGAGTGAGCTAATAATAGAATGCAACAAGGAAATACATTCTATTAAAGAACAACTTTCATAATTAAAGTCCTTGTAATCCAAGATAGTGGGCACATTACTAGTTAAAGTATTGATCTCTCCAAACCCACTCTTTTCAATTTTTTCATTAGAGTCATCACCCTCCGAATAAACGAGATGCCTTCTAGCTAAAGTTGACTCATCTCCAGTCCCATTATCATCTACTTTCAGATTAGTAAACAAAGAATCAATAGGAGAAGTACCCATCATTTTAAGATCTTCATCATGATTACGGTACAAACCGGGTGGAAGAGCCTTTTCTAAGAATTCTCGTTTGGCTCTCAACCTCGCGGTCCTCTCCTTACTCTCATTAATAGATATTTGGATAGATTTAATAGTTTCATTAATATCATGCTTGGGTGGCAAAGTTTTATTTTTAAAAGTTTTCACATCAAGAGCAATTTTATCCATGTTCCTAGCCAAATCATCAACTTTATGCAGCTTTTCTTCTACCATAGTATTAAAAATATTTTGAGAACTAATAAATTCTTTAATGGTGTTCTCAAGATCATAGGATATCCTATTATTATTTTTAGAAGAATTTCCAAAAGAACTTCTATAATTATTAGAGGAATTAACGGGATACGGTCTAGCATTGAAATTTCCTCTATAAGCATTGTTGTTGAAATTGTTTCGCGAGATAAAGTTCACATCAATAGCATCATCATTTTTTTTCAATCAAGGTAGACAAAGGCACATCATTAGTATCAACATGAGCATTTTTACTAGCAACCATTTTCATAAGAGCATCCACTTTCTCACTCAAAGTAGTGATTTCTTCATCGGAATTTACCTTCCTACCAGTTGGAGCTCTCTTATTATGCCATTGAGAATAATTTGTCATAATGTTGTCCAGAAGTTTGGTGGACTTTCCTAACGTCACCCCCATGAAGGTACCACCTGCAACAGAATCTAGAAAATTTCTAGACACAAAGTTTAGTCCAGCATAGAAATTTTGTATAATCATCCATAAGTTCAAGCGATGAGTTGGGCAATTTTTAATCATCCATTTCATCCTCTCCCAAGCTTTTGCAACATGTTCATGTTCATGTTTTTTAAAATTCATAATTTGATTCCTAAGGGAGATGATCTTAGCAGGAGGAAAATGCTTGGTAATGAAAGCATCTTTACATTTATCCCATGTTCCAATACTATTGCACGGTAAAGATGAAAACCAAGCCTTAGCTTTATCTCTTAGTGAAAAAGGAAATAATTTTAATTTGACCACAACCTTATCCATATCCTTTTTCTTTTGCATATCACATAATTCAACAAAGGTATTGAGATGCATAGCCGGATCCTCATTAGGACTTCCAAAAAATTGTTCTTTCATCACAAGATTTAGCAATGCAGCATAAATATAATAAAACTACGCACTAGTAGCGGATGGTATAGGAGTAATAATAAAATCATTGTTATTAGTATTTGAGAAGTCACACAACTTGATATTATCTTGAGACATGGTGACCAAGCAAGCAAAGTAACAAGCAAAGCAAGTAAACTAGGAAGTAAAGCAAGCAAACAAGTAAATTACCAAAGATAAATATTTTTGTATTTTTGATTTTTATAGCAGGAAAAATATAACAGCAAATAAAAATTAGAACAAGTGAATGATAATTTGTGAGAATGTACTTGATAGTAAGTTGGTGATACTCCCCGGCAACGACGTCAGATATCCTTCCTGATACTTGTGATCTGCGTTGGGTTTTTCCTCGAAGAGGAGGGGATGATGCAGCACAGTATATATAAGTATTTCCCTCAGTGAGAACCAAAGTTATCGAACCAATAGGAGGTCCACACAACTCCCGTCTTCAGCGCCTACACACAAAGAGAAAACACTTGCACCCAACGCGGGCAAGAGGGTTGTCAATCCCCTTGAACTCGTTACTTGCAAGCAAATGAGTAGTGTAGATGATAGTTGATAATTGTAAATTGCAAAATAAAAAGAAAACAAATAAATGACAGCAAGAAAATAATAGCGTTTGTAAATATATAAGTGAATAGACCCGGAGGCCATAGTGTTCGCTACAGGCTTCTCTCATAAATAAAGCATACGGTGGGTAAACAAATTACTGTTGGGCAATTGATAAAAAAGAGCATAGTTATGCAATATTTATTCACGGCAATGATCATGTGTATATAGGCATCACGTCCATAAACAAGTAGACCGACTTCTGCCTGCATCTACTACTATTACTCCACTTCGAGAGCGCTTTTATGCTTGCCTCTCTACGTATTAAGTTCATGCAAACAGAGTATTTTTTGGAGAACGCTGACATGATGTAGACAAAGTAAACTCAATTAATATGAATGAACACCATCGTTTTATCCTTAGTGTCCACAATACAAATACATGTCTTGTCACCTACTATGTCACTGGGATATAGAGCACTGCAAGATTGAACCCACTACAACGCACCCCTCTCACTGAAGATAAACCAATCTAGTTGGCCAAACTAAACCGATAGATTGGAGAGATTTACGAAGCTATGATGATCATGCAAATAAGAATCAAATAAGTATTCATAGGATACTCAAATCTTTAATCATAAATAATCTAAACATAAACCCACAATTCATCGGATCCCAACAAACACACCGCAAAAGAAGATTACATCGAATACATCATCACGAAGATCGCGGTGAACTTTGTATTGAAGATCAAAGAGAGAGAAGAAGCCATCTATGGACCCGTAGGTCTGTGGTGGACTACTCACACATCACCATGGGAGCAGCAAGGATGATGAAGAGGCCCTCCGTGATCGACCCCCCCTCCGGTAGGGCACCGGAAAAAACCTCCAGATGAGATCGCGGCAGAAAAGAGACTTGCGGAGGCGGAAAAGTGTTTCGGGAGCTCCCCTAGGGTTTCTGGAATATATGTGAATTTATAGGCCAAGGTACGGGGTCAGGAGAGTCGGGGGTGGCCACAAGCTAACAGGGCGCGGCCACCCCCCTGGGCACGCCCTGTTGGCTTGTGGGGCCCCGTGCGGCCTTCGGTCTTCTCCCGAAGCTTCCAGGTATTCTTTTGGTCCAGACAAAATCATAAAAAAAATTCATGGCAATTGGACTTCGTTTGGTACTGTAAATCTGAAAAGCCAAAAACATGCAGAAAACGCAACTGGCACTTGGCATTGGGTTAATAGGTTAGTGCTGAAAACTAATATCAATCAGCAAATAAATGCCCCAAAAGTATCCTAGAATCGTAATATTATAGCATGGAACAATCCAAAATTATAGATACGTTGGAGACGTATCAGAGCACTGTCCCAGTGAGGAAAGGATGATGGAGACGATGATTCCCCTACAAGTCAAGGTGAGACTCCGGACGAAAAAAGTGGGGGAGGCGAAAAAAACAGAAAAACCCACCATGTAAACAAATGAGAGAAAATAGAGAAGGGGCAGAGTTACTATCCATTTACCACACTTGTACCTCAAAGTGGCACCATGTTCTTAATATAGAGAGTCTTCTGAGGTGTCATTTTCATATGCTAGTGAGAATTTTATATTATAGAACTTGGCTTGTATATTCCGATGACGGGCTTCCTCAAATGCCCGAGGTATTCATGAGCAAGCAAGTTGGATGCATGCCCACTTAGCTTCTGTTGAGCTTTCATACACTTATAGCTCTAGTGCATCCGTTGCATGGCAATCCCTACTCCTCGCATTGATATAGATTGATGGGCATCTCCATAGCCCGTTGATCCACCTAGTTTATGAGATACTTTCTTTTCCAATGTGACTCCTTTGATATCTACCACTATATTCTATTCCACCCATATGCTATATCCATGGTTTATGCTCATGTATTGCATGAATTTGAAAATGCTGAAGCGCGTTATAAGTGTCGGTTCTTAATCCGGCATATCTTGTAGTAGGGGTCCTAAGCTAGGCGTCTTGGAACGATGGTAACATGGACACATAATTTTATCCAGGTTCAGGCTCTCTCGAGGAGATAATACCCTACGTCCTGCTTTTGATTATATTCATATGGGGGATAGTACATAGTACAGGTATCTACCACGAGATTGTAGTAATGAATATGAGATTGAGGTTGTCTATTTTCTAGCCTGGCCTCGGTTTATATAATGCACCGTAGGCCTAGGGTTTAGAGGAGTCCTTGTCTTGTGCGCCAAGTCTTGTGGAATCTCCCTTGTATGCATCATGGGCTGCCCGAAGTGGCCCATTAGTGAATCACCCTGGGGGTCCTCGGCCCGACCCACTGGTCGGGAGACGACGTGGTGAGTACCCCCTAGTCCAGAACACCATCAGTAGCCCCCTGAACCGGTCTTCAAGTTGGGGACGCTCCTCGGTTCTTCCGAACTGTTCTCCGTCTTCAGACGCCGGTCTTGAAAACTGGTTCAACAAATCTTCCTATCTCCGATCTTGAGGATCGCTGAGGTGTATCCGAAGAGTTCACATGTCGGGCATCCGATGAGCCCCTTTAAGTTCTCGGCCTTTATTAATGCCTGGTAATATTTACGCCGCACCTCGGGCTCAAAGTGTTTCCCGTGTGGCGGTCTCCTCTCGCATTCGAGCTCCAACACCGGACTACGTCTGAGGTGTCTTTTTACAGCCGAGCTCCAACGCCGGACTGTGTCCGAGCTCCAACGCCGGACTGTATCCGAGGTGTCATAGATTACCTCGGTCTTGAAAAATTTGAAGGAGTTCATCCGAGCTTAATGCCAGAAATGCCCTTTATGGAGCCAGCCACTTGCATCCAAGCTTTATGCCGGACTGCTTCCAAGGTGGTGCACCACCTCGGTCTTGGACTATTTTTTGCGGGATTTATTTCCGATCGGCGCAATTTATTTACTACCGAGATGTATAGCCAGTAGCCCTCAAGGTGCGCGTCGGTGTAAAACCAGAGATGCACCTGAAGATAAAACCACAGATCCCAGTAGCCCCTGAGACTTAGGTCGATTTGTGAAATCCGCCTGAGGATCAAGTCCTTGCCCAGCAGCATACTTAGGAACAGAAACGCGGTGCACCATAGTTTCCGAGACTCAGGTTGGGTGCGGCTGACCAACCCTGGATCGAATCTCCTTGGAAACCATATTGCACTTTGAATTTGTTGCATTGAATAGGTAATGCAGTAGCCCCCGAGCCTTAATTTGGGCACGGGTGGTCGAATTAAGGATCGACATTTGTTTGACACAAACGTTGTTACGTTCGACACAATTTATGTATAATGATTCTATGTATCCAAGTACTTTACATCATTAATGCTCGGATCCGCATTGTACAAGACTTTGTTGACCGACCATCGGCTTCAACCTCCTCGGCCACTAGCCGAGGAGTGTTTGTCCTACTTTATAAAGCCTTTATAAGGGCAAAGATTTACGGCAAACAAGGCAATCCGGCCATACGGTTTTATAAACAAAGGTACGCGGAGAGATATGTTATATTACTACTTAACGTAAGAAACATCTTCTGGGAAAAATAGTTCATTTATAAGTTCCTTTTCCCAGGATATCATGTTGGCCATGATCGTGAAACCTCAACTCCGATCAATGTGGGAGGAAAATATTGAGGATTTAGTTCGGCGAATGTTCCCGAACTTTGTGGTCTTATGAACCAAAATTTTCACTTCCGCAGTTGCCGGCCAATTATATTCTTAAGATGGCTAGCTTTTGGCTTCACCCAGTCTGAGGTACTAACCCGGATGACCCGGAAGTAACAATCACAGAGGTGCTCCCTTTACCCCCTAGCCGAACAATCGGGAACGTAGGGGGTAAGCACAGGAGCCAGGCAACCCAGCTTGGCCATAATCTTAAATCAAATTGATGCATATTTATGGCTTTATAACGATGATTACAGAAGGCAACACTCGCATATTGAATACAAACGCTTTTATGCTATATGCTATTTTGACTCCTTTGTGATCGTTTATCATTTGAGAGGGGCCCATCGTCGGCTTCTACCCCTTTGTAGATACTACGCAGGGTGTTTCCGTACTAACAAGACAACCCTTAGCCAAAGTCTCGGTGCCCGGAGGCGGTTGTGTTAGTGGAAACGAGGCAATCAGATATTCAGGCTTTATAACTTTCACTTAGTCATAGGAGCATATGTTGGGGGGCAACTTAATAGCCTCCGGTATACGTCGACTTCTCGGATCATTCGAGGTCGAACCACACACAACTTGGCCTTTTCAAGAAAGAGAGGCCCCTTGTTTTACTCGGATAACCTCGATCGGCTATATTTGGTTGAATACCACCTGCGGTTCGCTGACCGATTTACGCTTGTTGTGACAGTTAGCTTTCGGCTTTCTCCAACTGAGGCACTTAACCAGTTAAACCGGAAGTGACAATCGCAGTGGTTCCCCCTTTACCCCTTAGCCGAACAAAGCGGAAATGTAAGGGGTAAGCACAGGAGTCGGGCAATCCAGCTATAGACCAAAGACACAACTAGAAATCAATGCATATAAATGTGAAATACCGGGGACATTTTGCCGAGGACTGCATGGAGTACCTCCGTGTTTGGTGGGTTCGGTGCTGACCGTAGAACCCCTTTAATATTGTCGATGCGTGAAATGCATCTGGCGTTGTACTGTGAGAGTTATGCTTGGAAAAACCAAAAAACTTAAGCAAAAAAGTTTATGTTTAGATAAAAGAAAATTGTGCCAATCCGAAATTGGTTTAAAATTTAATTTGTCCTTCGGTCGTGTTTTAACATGATACATCCAATCTCCAGACTCCTATCGGGTCAGCCTTTGGCTTCAACCTCCATATCCCGAAGGCGGAGTGTTTCTCCGAGGCCTATTTAACGAACTAAACTCGAGCGGCTTTAGAAAGAAACCAGGCTATCCGGCTACGATCCAATTGCCTGGTTTGACACCAGGGTGCTCATGATTTATACTTATGCGGTGAAGCCGGAGTCATGCAATGCTTGATATGATAAAATGAGTAGGGAATAACATTCTTTAAGGATCGTACATTTTGAAAAGTGATGATTATGTTATTTATAATTTTGGATATTATTATGTTCATATAAATTAGTTCATCATTTCTTAATGATCATACTTAAAAAGAGATTACATGTTGGGTAGCATGTCACATCAAAAATTCTGTTTTATCATTTACCTACTCGAGGACGAGCAGGAATTAAGCTTGGGGATGCTAATACGTCTCTAACGTATCTATAATTTTTGATTTTTCCATGCTATTATTTATCAATCGAGGTACTTTATATGCAATTATATGCTATTTTATATCATTTTTGGGAACTAACCTATTAACCGAGTGCCAAGTGTCAGTTGTTGTTTTTTGCCTGTTTTTGGTTTTCCAGGAAATCTGTATCAAACGAAGTCCAAACGCTACAAAACTTTTTGACGATTTTTTTATGGATAAAAGAGACCCATGAAGCTTCGGGAAGGAGACAAGAAGCGAGACGAGGAGACGACAAGGCAACAGGGCGCACCTAGGGGGCTAGGCGCGCCCTGATGACTTGTGGGCCCCTCGTGGCTCCATCTGACCTAATTCCACCTCCATAAATTCTCTAAAATCGGGAAACCAACAGGGAGCAACCCGAAACACTTTTTCCACCGCCGCAAGCCTCTGTTCCAACGGGAGGCCATCTGGAGACCTTTTCCGATACTCTGTCGGAGGGGGAATCGACCATGGAGGCCATATACATCAACCTTGTTGCCTCCATGATGATGCGTGAGTAGTCTACCACAGACCTATGGGTCCATAGCTAGTACGTAGATGGCTTCTTCTCTCTCTTTGATCTTCAATACAAAGTTCACCGCGATTCCCGAGGTGATTTATCCGATGTAATCTTCTTTTGCGGTGTGTTTGTTGGGACCGATGAATTGTGGGTTTATGATCAGATTATTCATTTAAAGTAATTGGGTCTTTTATGAATTCTATTATGTATGATTATTATAGCTTCGTATTACTCTTTGATTTATCGGTTTGGTTTGGCCAACTAGATTGATTTATCTTCAGCGGGAGTGGTGCGTTGTAGTGGGTTCAATCTTGCGGTGCTCTATATCCTCATGACAGAAGGGGACAAGACACGTATTTGTATTGTTGCCATTAAGGATACAACGACGGGATCTGAACATATTGCTTATCTTATTTTCTCTACATCATGTCACCTTGCTCCAAGCATTACTATGTTTGTTATGAACTTAATACCTAGAGAGGCAAGCATAGAAGCGCTCTCGAAGTGGAGTAATAGTAGTAGGTGCAGAATCGTTTCGGTCTACTTGTTTATGGACGTGATGCCTATATACATGATCATTTGCATGAATAACATGTCATAACTATGCACAATTCTGTCAATTGCCCAACAATAATCTGTCTACCCACCGTATGCTATTTTCAAGTAAGAAACCTCTAGCGAACACTATGGCCCCCGGGTCTACTTAAACATAAATACAAAAACTCCAAAAATACCTTGTTGCATTTTATTTACTTTTATTTTATTTTGATTTTACAATATCTATTTTTATCAAGATTTAATCCTTGCAAGTAACGAGTTCAAGGGGCTTGACAACACTCTTACCCGCGTTAGGTGCAAGTGGTTGGTTTTGTGTGTGTAAGTGTTGTTGAAAGGAATTTGCTTGGTTCTCCTATTGGTTCGATAACCTTGGTTCTCACTGAGGAAAATAATTATCTCTACTGTGCTGCATATCCTCTCCTCTTCGGGGAAAATCCTAACGCAACTCAAAAGTAGCAGCAGACGCCCCGAGGAGCCTGGCCCGCCACTGTTGTGCTTTTTATGCCCGCCACTGCTAGGCATTCCTGCAGTAGTGTTTGTTTGAACTATAACTCCACGCTTAATTTTTACTGCTTGAGTAAAAGTGGAGTTAGCCATATTCAATCTAATCTCAGTAGTAGCATAAGGACCTAGATTGATAGTATCATAAATAGATTTAGGGATAATAGAAACACTAGCACCTAGACCACATAAAGCACTGAATTTATTCAAACCCATCTCAATCTTTATAGTTGGTTCAAAAGCATGTTCTTGCTTTGCTGGTAACTTATTGCACAACTTCTTTTTTTGCATCATCTAACTCACGTACCTTGGTTGCAACATGATCAGTAAAGACGTTATATGCTTCATAATTGGATACCTCAAGTAGTGGGTGTTACATTGATATCATGTTTACGAAGTCTGCAACTGTATATGTGTACTCTGGCGCATGGATTTTATCAAGCTCTTCTGCATCTTGTTCATTGCTTCTCATCATCTTGACATCTTCAACCGGGTTAGGTTTCGGTTTACCTGCAAACTTGGCTAGGATTAAGGTTTATCTCTCTGCAATTTAGCCACTTGTGCTTCTGATAACCCACAAGTATAGGGGATCGTTTGTATCCTTTTCGATAAATAAGAGTGTCGAACCCAAAGAGGAGGTAAAGGTAGGATTTATATTCTCTTCAAGTTCTATCGACCACCAATACAACTCTACGCACACCAATGTTTACTTTACCTAGAACAAGAAATAAAACTACTTCGCGAGAATAAAACTAGAAGTACTTTGTAGGTGTAATGAGATAGGTTTGCAAGATAATAAAGAACGTGAAAATAAAAGTTAGGTGTTGTTTTAATAAAAGAACAATTAAGTTAGTATATCGAGTTTGGAAAAGTAGTCGTAGGATTCGTTAGATTGTCCTAGGCAATTGATAACAAGACCGGTAATCATTATTGCAGTTCTATATGAGGGAGAGACATGAGCTAACATACTTCCTTACTTGGATCGTATGCACTTATGATTGGGACTCTAACAAGCATCTGCAACTATTAAATATCATTAAGGTAAAACCCAACCATAGATTTAAGTGTAACGTCCCCTTTATCACATAGCAACAACTCACTTACCAAAGTTTTTGTGTTTTTGTCACCCACATACTCAGTCGGTAAGTAAATCATGAACATATTGCAACACCCTATAGCGGGAATCCCCCATGTATGCGGCACGGAAGGCACCATAGGACAACACCAAAATAAAACATGCAACTCAAGCCAATCAAGATCATCAATCAACCCATAGGACAAAAAGAATCTACTCAAACATCATATGATGGATACACATCATTGAATAATAATATATAGCATAAAGCACCATGTTCAAGTAGCGGATACATCGGGTTGCGGGAGAGTGGACCGCTGAGTATAGATGAGGGAAGGTGATGGTGATGACGTCCGCAAAGTTGTTGATGAAGATAGTCGTCATGATGGTTCCCCCGGCGGCGCTCCGGCGCCACTGGGAGAGAGGAGAAGACAACCCCCTCCTTCTTCTTCTTGCTTGGCCTTCCCCCTAGATGGAAGAAGGATTCCCTCTCTCGTCCTTGGCCTCCATAGCCCCCGAGGGGCGGGAGCCACTCTAGATTGGATCTCTCTTTGTTTTCTTCTCTGTTCCACAACCCATGTTTCTCGTCGAACACCGTTTCTTAAATATCCATAGATCCATAACTCATGTCGGGCTGAAATTTTAACACAATTTTTTCCCGATATAAGATTCCTTGCGCCCGAAGGAGAGCTTGAACCGACTCGTGCCCACAAGGGGGATTGCCACGCTCTTGGGGGGGGGGGGGGGGTAGGCACGCCCCTTGCCTTGTGGAGCCTGTGGGCCCCTCTTCTATTGAATCTTGCGCCAGAAAATCACATATACTCCATAAAAAAATCCGTAACATTTTATCGCGTTTGGACTTCGTTTGATATGGATTTTCCACGAAACAAAAAACATGCACTAGCATTGGGCACTAGATTAATATGTTAGTTCAAAAATCTTATAAATTGTTGCCAAAAGTATGTGAAAATAGTAAAATAATGGCATGAAACATTTAAAATTATAGAAACGATGAAGACGTGTCAGCATTCCCAAGCTTAATTCTTGCCTGTCCCCATATCCTATTTGACGTCGTGCGTAGAAAGGACGTGGCTTTGCTGAAGCCTAGGCACCCGACGACCTAGTTTGGGCTTGCCCACGGTCGTTCTGCTTTTTCTTCTTTTTCATGTTTCGTTGATTTCCTTTTTTTCCTGTTTCTATTTCTATTTCTTTTTTTTTCTGTTTTCTTTTTCCTTTTTATTAATTTTTTCATGTATTATACACAGTTCATTGTATGTTTATATACAAAAATGTTGATAGTATATTTAAGAAATTGTTCACCCTATATTATGAAAATGCGCAACAGATTTCTCAAAAATGTTCATTGTGTACTTTAAAATTGTTCAACATTTATTCACAAAAATGTTCAATGTGTATTTAAATATAGTTTGGGTATATCACAAAAATGTTCAATGTACATTTTAAATATTTGTTCAGCATATATCACAAAATCTCAGTGTGTATTTATAAAATGTTCAGCGTATATCACAAAATGTTCAACGCATATTTAAAAGTTGTTCATCATTTGAAATTTCAAAAAATTTGTTCATGATTTCAACAATTGTTCACATTTTTAAAAGTTTGATCAAAATTCTAAATTTGTTCGGGATTTTCAAACACTATTCAAGTTTTAAAGGATATTTGTTCATATTTTTTTCAAGAAATGTTGAAAAGTTTGAAAAAGGAAACAGATCAGCCATTATATGTAGTACTTTAATTGACCAGGCGTTGAGAGGTGTTTTGGCTCCTGGGTGCATTTGCACCCGGATGAACAGTAACAAAAAAAATAGTAAACGTTTTAAAAAAAATCTGAAATTTTGTGTGGATGTTTGTGTTACTGTCGCAAGCTTGCTTGACAATTTTCATGTGAATCGGAGCAGTGGTGTTTCGTCGGTGAAAAAAACAAGTTTGGATGTGACATTTTGGGGTAACAATTGATGTTTAATTTGTTTTTTTTTTTTGCACAGGCCAAAATGCTTCACCTTTTTGCCTAAAAATTTTCAGGTAGCATTTGAATGTGACAAAGAACACACAAAAGTTTTGTTGGAATTTTTTTCACATTTCAAAATTCAAATTCGATGGGCAGGAGCACGTGCTCCCGGGTGCGGCAAATATAGCACTAGCATTCTTTAGGTCGAATGGTTTGGATTGCAAGTTTTGAGCTCTCGCTCGCGCAAGAGCTTTCTGGCGAGTTTTACTTTTACTTTTTGCATGCCTGGATTTTGCTAGTTCCAAATAGGCCGGTCCGTTCGTGGTTCTCTTCAACGAAGGCTCAATAGTTCGGTTCTCTTCAACGAAGGCTCAATAGTTTGATGCTCGCGAGCATAGTACAGGAGGTCTCTACGAGGAGTCTGGGTGGGTCGCTCTTTTTTCAATCGGTCACTGACCAGGCTGTCCGTCCGGACATAGAGAGTGGTATCAGACGTCCGGGTGTAGATGCTCTTAAAGGATCAAAAGTGATTTTGGCCCATCCGGCCATGGGCGACCTGCCAACCCAACAAACGACCACCACCGTTGTGTAAGCGGAGGAGCGCACGCGCAATCGACGTTTTCCTTGCGCCTCACTCGATTACCTGTACTCAGCACAAGCAAAGCAGGCGCAATCATAATACATGGGCCCGTGTCTTCTACTCCAAGTCAGCGGGCGGTCGTTGCTCCTGAACCATAGAGTAGTTTGCTTAACGCAAGTCTTGTCTAGGCCCAGGCTGCAACAACGTGGTGCCGAATATCCCACGCGGCAAAGGCAGCACAGCTGATCATCGCCCCCCGTATCTGTGCACGATAATACTGCCAGCTCCCAGCTAAACAAATCGACGGGCGAATTTGTCTCCGGCGGCTTATTATAACTCAATAAACTACTGTGTATAACACGATCCGACGCAAGTACCAGAGATTCGTTGGTCGATCAGATCATGCATAAGTCTATATACAAGATTGCGTGATCAGGTCATGCACTAACTAGTTAGTTACATTTGTTTAGGAGCTAACTAGTTAATTACTGCACCATTAAAACGGAGCATACAGCAGTCCCATCTACAGCTGAACCTTGCAAATCTAGACCCTCAAACGCCCGTAGACGCGCCCGCAGTCCCTTAGAGCATCTACAGCCGGACCTTGCAAATCCGAACCCTCAAACGTCCCCGGACACTAACCGGTCACGCCTCAAATAATGCATTCCACATCCGGACACCTCAAATCTCATATCTCAAATCCATACAAACTCATACAACTACTACGCCGATGCATTACACACATCGTCCGCCTACTCCATCACTACTAACATGCCATCGGACTACCAAAATTTGGCATGTTTGGCTATGGTGGAGATCATCCATGGCTGCCCTTGCCCTTCCCGGCATCGTCGTTCTCGTGGAAGTACCGGTCGAAGACGCGGTACGGATCGAGCCGGATCTGCTCGTCGCCGTCGCTCACCTCCTTCTCCTCCTTCGGTGGCAGTCCGGCCAGTTCACGGACCACCCGATATTGCTCGCGGGCGAGGGCGCGCGTGTTCCTCCGCTGCCGTTTCTTCAAAATGCGGGCGCGGAAGGCTTCCTTCTCTGCGGCCGCCCGCGCCGCCGCATCAGCCGCCTCCGCCCCCGCCATTTCCTCCGCGAGAAAGGCCTCGGCGATCCTTATCCACTCCTTCCCACGGCGGGCAGCCCGTTCCCGGTGGGACTCGAAGGCCTCCGGATCCACCCGCCGGGACCTTGACGACCCCTCGGAGGAACCGAGCGCCCGTTGAGCAGACGCTATGGAGTCGCGGCGGACAGAGCCTGCCGTCGGTCGGGTGATGTCCTCGCGGGAGCGGTGGAGTGCAATGCGAACCGCCATTGCCTCCTCCAATCCGCAGGGGACGACTCCCTAGTCGACGGATCTGGACTGGTCGGAGTCGCATCCGCTGCCCTCCATGCCGGAGACGGCCGGAGATCGCCGGAGGTGAGCAAGGGTGGCGGATGGGAGTGGAGGGGTTGGAGTGAAGTGGCTAGGGTTTGCTCCGGCGAACGGATGAGGACGAATATATGTGGGGTCGATGCGAGCCAATGCGGGCCAGGCGGGCGTGCCCGGGCTCCCCTGTATCCGCCCCATATTTGAGCTGGAAATGAGTGGTGCCGGTCAGCCGGGGCGTTTGAGGCCGGTTTGAGGGGCCCGTCTGTGTCAATTTTTTGTGACCGGGCAGTGACCGGGCGGCCTGCCTGGGCGTTTGAGGAGGGTATGAGGGGTCCAGTTGTAGATGCCCTTAGACTACTCATAGTGGGAGTAACATATGTAGTAATATAGATGTCACTGTGACGCCCCAATTTTCGACCGTACGCTAATCATACACGCAATGCGTACGACCAAGATTAGGGACTCACTAATTAATATCACAACACAACACTAGACACAAATTAAAGTCATACAGCTTCATATTACAAGCCAGGGGCCTCGAGGGCTCGAATACAAAGCTCGACAAGCATGAGTCAGCGGAAGCAAATAATATCTTAGTACAGACATAAGTTAAACAAGTTTTGCCTTAAGAAGGCTAGCACAAACATAACAACGGATCGAAAGAGGCGAGGCCTCCTGCCTGGGAACCTCCTAACTACTCCTGAGCGTCGGCACTCTCCACGTAGTAGTAGGCTCCATCGGTGGTGTAGTAGTCGTCTCCGGCGTACTCCATCTCCTGGGCTCCATCGTCTGAACGCAGAATCGTATCGAAGGGGAAAGAGAATGCAAAGCAGCGGTGAGTACTCATCCAAAGTACTCGCAAGACTGACATCAGAACTATGCTAAGTATGCATCAGTATTAAGGAATGGGGTTATATCTGGGCTGACTGCAGAAAGCAAGAATAGGGGGAAGGCCTGGTCTTATCGAAGACTAGCATCTTACAGCATTAGAAGAGAGTAGACCGGTATCTCATATATAATCATATTATTGTAGCAATTTTATTAAGTAACCACGTCCAGAGATTCTTCCTCGACTCCCTGCGAGGAAGCAATCTCGGAGCCAACATTCATTTCAAATTAAATCACAATTATAGTTGTAGTAAGTCAAGGTACAACTCCAAGTCGTCCTGTTACCGTGGACACGGCTATTCGAATAGATGAATTCATCCCTGCAAAGGTGCACCGCATTTCCAACACGCCTGATCACCTCCGGCCGGACATACTTTCCTAGGTCATGCCCGGCCTCGGGATAGCAGCACGTCGTCGCCCCACCAAGGCTCAACAGAGAGGCCAGCCTGCCGGTCTAAATCCTAAGCGCGCAGGGGTCATGGGCCAATCACCCTTTGCACTCCTGCACGATGCGAAGGCGGCCGAGGTCAGTCCTAGCACCCCTTATTAACAAGCGCAGTGCCGTTGCGGACCACTCGGGCGCGCGCCGCTCCATTGCTGACGTCCGAAGAGCTTCGGCTGATACAACGACGCTGAGTACCCATAACTTCTCCCACGTGATGGTTTGGTGCGCAATAAGGTCAACGACCAACTCAGATCAAATACCCAACCCATTAGCATTTTATTAATGCGGGGCAAGCGCGACCCATGAAGTGCGGTCCCGTCACCCCGTCTCGAGGATGTGTGGCAAGGGCCTCTCCTGCCCGTCCACGCCTCAACATAACCCTTTGGATGCCTTACCAGTGCATCCCACCACATCTCACATCTCACACACGGGTACCCTTGGGGCCGACCCGTCTCAAGACTGTCGGGAACTCAGGTCCACCTCAACCAGGGTGGTACCGCCTGTCCCTCCAGTCCCGTCTTTCACGTGTAAATAATGTCAAGTTAAAGTAGCTGTGTGTATAAAACATCAAGGTGGGAACTGAGGGATCACCCTCAATGGTCCCCGCTCGATCAAACCGTCAAGGTGGACCTAGAGGAATCACCCTCGAGGGTCCCACTCTTGAGGGGTTGCATGACAAAGTCATCGTCGGGAGTGGTGAAGGGGGAATCACCCTCGATAACCATGACCGACTAGCTGCACTACAGAGCTAGCATCATGAGTACTTCACGAGGTGTCACCCTCGGTACTCGATAGTAGCGCTGCAGAGTCGTACAACTAGCGGGGTGCGGTGATGTGAGGGGCCTGGCTCGTCGATCGGTTGACCGAGTCTTTGGGTCTTCGAGTCGTCGACGAAGAAGCAGGGGCACTGGGACTAAGGGGTCACTGGGGGTTCACTGATCAACCTATACTAAGCAGTTGATATTATTGCAGGTATAGTAGCAGTTTATCAAAAACAGGCTATGCATCAAAATAGGAGCTAGCTAATACAGTAGCAAAATCTAATGCAAGAATAAGAGGGAAAGAAATGGGCGATATCGGAATGCTCAGGGGGGGGGTTGCTTGCCTTGCTGCTCTGCTGCAAAAGGTTGATCGTTAACGATGTAGTCGTACCCGGCAGCACCGTCAGTCTTGGGGTCTACCGGAGAGAAGAGGGGGGAGAAACAATAAATACAAAGCACAGATGCAACACGATGCATGACATGGCAATATGCAGAGCTAGGCATGCACTAACGTAGTACTACACGTCGCAGACGGGTCGGAAGAATATCTGACGATATTTTCCGGGTCTCTGGCTATTACCGGACAGATGATCCTAATGCTAAATGTCCATGTTCATCATGCTAGGAGCATGTGACAGATGAACGGACAGCGTATTCGGATTCAAGGGATTTTTCTGATCAACTTTCATGTATAAAGTATTTTTATCCGAGTTACGGATTATTTTATATTGATTTTTAAAGTTTTATTATTATCCAGAAATTAAAATAAATTATTTTAATTCAATAACAATTATGACATCAGCATGATGTCATGCTGACATCAGCAGTCAACAGTGGGGTTGAATGGCCAAACTGACCAATGGGCCCCACCTGTCATTGACTCAGTTTTAATTAAGGTTTAATTAATATTAATCAATTTAATTAAAGGTGGTGGGACCCAGCTGTCATTCTCTGTTAAAATTAATTAACAGGTTAATTAACTAATTAACCTTAATCATCTAATTAATTACTTAATTAATTACTTACTAATTAATTATTTAATTAATTAACTCCTAATTAATTAATTAATTAATTTAACTATTTATTTATTTTTATTTCATTTCATTTTTTTATATATACATATATAACGTTCTGGGCTGGGGCCCCCATGTCATCCCCACAGGGGGGGTTGGCCCACAAGTCAGTGGGGGGGGGCTCATCCCCACCCCAACACAGATCGGGCAGGGGGCGATGGCCGGAGGCCCTCGGTGGCCAGTCGCCGGCGAGGCCAGCGCCGGCGGCCAGGGCCGGTGCGGCCGGTGGGAGGGGGCGAGGCCCCCGGTGGCCAACGGCGGCGTGAGGAGCAGGGGGCGACGGCGGTCATCGGCGCGCGGTCGCGGGCTAGCCGCGGCGAGCGGCGCGGCGGTGAGGCGGGTGCGGGGCTGCGGGGAGTGCGCGGCGACAGGGCGACCGGGGAGGCGCGGGCGAGGCCTGGCGGGCGCGCGCGTATCGGCGCTGGCCGCGGGGGATGCACGCGGCGAGGGGGGCGAGCGAGGCCAGCGAGGGCCGCGGGGCCGACGCGTGCGGTGGGAGCGCGCAGGGGGCGAGGGCCGGAGCGGGGCGATGGCTGCGGCGAGGGGCGAGCGGGACGCGGGTGTGCGCGGCGGCGCAGCGCGGCGCCGGCACGGAGAGCCGGGACCGGAGGGGGAAAAGGAGAGGGGAGGGCCTCACATCGGCCAGTAGGGGAGGGGCAGCGGGCGTGGGGGGGTGTGGCGGCTGGCGAGGTGTAGGAGGTGGGGTGACGAAGCGCCGGGCGTGGGGCGACGGTGGGTCGGCGACGGGGGGTTCTCCCCCGATCCGATCTGGATCGGGGAGGGGGAGAGAAGGAGCGAGGGGGGGCGAGTGAGGTGGGAGGGGTGGGCTAGGGTTTGAGGGGGGGTTTTATCCCCAGGGGCGGCTGGGCCGGTTGGGGTCGGCTGGCTGGGCCACGGCCCAGTTGGGCCGGGGGGGTTCTTTTTCCCTTTTCTTTTTTTTCTTTTACAGTTTATGTTTTAATTCTTTTTGGCCATAAATCCCATAAGCAAAAATGTGTGACATGGTCCATTTAATATCTTGCAATATTCTGCATGGCCACACCAAGTTTGGGCATTTTTGGAATCTGTTTTATTTTTTCATTGAACTAAAAGGGCATTTTAAATGCAACTTGGCTCTGTTATGGATGGTGGGGTTCACACCAACATCAAGGTGATGTTGTTTTCCTTATCAACATTATTTTTGAAATTTTCAATAAGTGTGCACCATTTTTCATATGCTGTTTGAGGATTTATTTTACCACAATAAAATCCTAGGTCATTTATTAGATCAATTTGAAATGAGATATGAAATTCAAATTGATCATGCACTGTTTAGCAAAAATGATTTAGCATTGATCATGGTGTTCACTGTGCACCATTACATGGGGGTGTTACAACTCTCCCCTACTAAAAAGAATTCTCGTCCCGAGAATTAAGAAGTAGAAGGAAAGAGCACGGGGTATTCTGCACGAAGAAGATCTTCGCTTTCCCAAGTGGCTTCATCTTCAGAATGATTAGCCCACTGCACTTTGAAGAACTTAGTAACCTTCTGACGAGTCCGATGTTCAGCTTCATCAAGAATGCGGACCGGTTGCTCTTTGTAAGAAAGGTCCTGTTGCAGCTCAAGCATATCATGATCCACTGCTCGGATAGGATCCTTGAAGCAGGGACGAAGTTGTGACACATGGAACACATCATGAACCTGAGAAACGTTTGGCGGTAGTTCCAGTTGATATGCCACCTTACCACGCCTTTCGAGAACAGTGAAAGGACCAATATATCGAGGAGCCAGCTTGCCCTTGATCCCGAAACGGTGTGTACCTCTCATTGGCGTGACTCGAAGATAAGCCTTTTCACCAGGCTGTTAGACCATATCTATGTGATGACGGTCATACTGACTCTTCTGACGAGACTGAGCAGCCTTTAGATTTGCATGAATAATGCGGACTTGATCTTTGGCATGTTGGATAATATCCGGACCGATAAGTGTACGTTCCCCAGTTTCTGACCAATTCAGAGGAGTCCGACACTTACGTCCATATAACACTTCAAAGGGAGCCATCTTCAGACTAGCTTGATAGCTATTGTTGTAGGAGAACTCAGCATACGGGAGAGATTCCTCCCATTTCTTGCCGAAAGAAATGACACAAGCTCGAAGCATGTCTTCGAGAATCTATTGACTCTTTCAACTTGTCCCTGGGATTGAGGGTGAAAAGCAGTGCTAAAGGACAAATGAGTTCCCATAGCTTCCTGGAAACTTGCCCAGAATCTTGAAGTGAATAAACTGCCACGGTCCGAACTAATCACCAGTGGAATACCGTGGAGTGAAACAATTCTGGACATGTAAAGATCTGCTAGCTGACTAGCAGTAATAGTTTCCTTGATAGCCAGAAAATGTGCAACTTTGGACAGTCGGTCAATGACGACAAGAATAGCATCATTACCTTTCTGCGACCTGGGAGAACCAGTGACGAAGTCCATTTCAACATGGTCCCATTTCCATTCAGGAACCGTAATAGGTTGCAGAGTTCCGGCAGGCCTTTGATGTTCTGCTTTGATCCGACGGCAAATGTCACATTCTGAAACATAGCGTGCAATGTCTTGCTTCATGTTAGACCACCAGAATCTTTGACGGATGTCTTGATACATTTTGGTACTACCCGGGTGAATAGACAGCGGAGTATCATGAGCTTCTTTCATGACCTCCTGAGTCATATCATTGTTTTTCTCCTTACTCGGTATCACTAGGCGGCCTTTGAAGTACAAAGCGCCATCCTTAGCAATAGTGAAGGATGAGGGCTTTCCTTCTGTGAGATCGAGTTTAATTCTCTCGACTTCATTGTCACACTTCTGGATCCACTTGATGACGTCCACTAGATCTGGTTTAGCAACCAGGGTATTAAGAGAACCCTGGGAAACAACGTGGAGGTTCATCTTGTAGGACCCTTCAAGAGGGGGAGCGAGATAACCCTGAGGAACAATATGGAGGTTCAGCTTGCGGAATTCCTTTTGAAGAAGGGGGTGAACCTTGTGAACCTGAAGGTGATTGCAATAAGACTTGCGGCTCAAGGCATCAGCCATTACATTAGCCTTGCCTGGGGTATAAGAAATACTCACATTGTAGACTGATATGCGCTCCATCCATCTCTGTTGACGGAGGTTCAGATCTGGTTGAGTAAACAGGTACTTCAGACTTTGGTGATCGGTGTAGATCTCGCAACGATTACCAACAAGGTACTGCCGCCACTCTTTCAGTGCATGAATTACTGCGGCAAGTTCAAGGTCATGAACTGGGTAGTTCTCTTCATGAGGACGCAATTGACGAGATGCATAAGCAACCACTCTGCGCTCTTGCATTAGGACACATCCCATTCCTTGACGTGAAGCATCACAATAGATGACGAAGTCCTTACGAGTATCTGGAGGAGCAAGCACTGGAGCAGACGTCAGTTTGTCCTTAAGTGTCTGAAAGCTCTCCTGACATTTTTCTGTCCACTCATATTTAACACCTTTGTGAAGCAGATTGGTTAAGGGCTTTGCAATCTTGGAGAAGTTCTCGACGAATCGACAGCAATAGCTGGCGAGTCCGAGAAAACTTCTGACTTGCTTGACATTCTTCGGGGGAGTCCAGTCAAGAATAGCCTGAACTCATTCAGGGTTGACCGCAATACCATCCTTGGAGATCACATGACCAAGGTAGGTTAGTTCGTCCATCTAGAACTAACACTTCGAATACTTTGCATAAAGTTGATGTTCTCGAAGCCTCTCCAGTATAAGGAGAAGATGTTCAGCATGCTCTTCTTTATTCTTGGAGTAAACCAGGATATCATCCAGATAAACCATGACGAATTTATCGAGGTAATCCATGAATATATAGTTCATCAGGCGAGAGAAGGTTGCTGGAGCATTGGTTAAGCCGAAGGACATGACGGTGTACTCGTATGAACCATAGCGAGTAACAAATGCAGTCTTGGGAATATCCTCTTCACGAACCCGGGTCTGATGGTAACCCAACCTCAAGTTGAGTTTTGAGAACCCTGATGAACCAGTAAGTTGATCATACAGATCGTTGATCCGTGGAAGCGGATATTTGGGTATTTGATCTGAGTTGGGTCGTTGGCCTTTTTACGCACCAAACCATCACGTGGGAAAGTTATGCACACTCAGCATCGTTGTATCAGCCGAAGCTCTTCAGACGTCAGCAATGGAGCGGCGCGCGCCCGAGTGGTCCGCGACGGCATCGCGCTTGTTACTAAGGGGTGCTAGGACTGACCTCGGCAGCCCTCGCATCGTGCAGGTGTGCAAGGGGTGATTGGGCCCATGACCCCTGCGCGCATATGATCTAGACTGGCGGGCTGGCCTCTTCGTTGAGCCTAGGTGGGGCGACGACGTGCTGCTATCCCGAGGCCGGGCATGACCCAAGAAAGTGTGTCAGGCCGGAGGTGATCAGGCGTGTTGGAAATGCGGTGCACCCCTGCAGGGAAGAACAAACTATTCGAATAGTCGTGTCCACGGTAACAGGACGACTTGGAGTTGTGCCTTGACCTTATACAACTATAATTGTGACTTTAATTTGAAATGAATGTGGCTCCGAGATTGCTTCCTCGCAGGGAGTCGAGGAAGAATCTCTGGGCGTGGTTGCTTAATAAAATTGCTACAACAATATGACTATATATGTGAGATACCAATCTGCACTCTTCTAATGCTGCAAGATGTTGAAGATGCTAGTCTTCGATAGGACTAAGCCTTCTCCCTAATCTTGCTTTCTGCAGTCAGTCCAGATATAACCCCTTCCCTTGATAATGATGCATACTTAGCATAGTTCTGATGTCAGTCTTGCGAGTACTTTGGATGAGTACTCACCGCTGCTTTGCATTCTCTTTCCCCCACGATACGTTGCTGCGTTCAGACGACGGAGCCCAGGAGATGGAATACGCCGGAGACGACTACTACACCACCGCTGGAGCCTACTACTACGTGGAGAATGCCGACGCTCAGGAGTAGTTAGGAGGTTCCCAGGCAGGAGGCCTCGCCTCTTTCGATCCGCTGCTTATGTTTGTGCTAGCCTTCTTAAGGCAAAACTTGTCTATTTTATGTATGTACTCAGATATTATTTGCTTCCGCTGACTCGTGCTTGTCGAGCTTTGTATTCAAGCCCTCGAGGCCCCTGGCTTGTAATATGAAGTTGTATGACTTTATATTTGTGTCTAGTGTTGTGTTGTGATATCAATCAGTGAGTCCCTAATCTTGGTCGTACGCATTGCGTGATTGATTAGCGTACGGTCGAGAATGGGGGCGTCACAATTTGGTATCAGAGCCAACTGCCTGTAGGTAGCCCCCTTTCCAGCTCCTTGGCCGAAGTTCAGTCTAGTACTTGAAAAGCTTTTACTAACTTAGTTGTGTGGCTTACGGGCCCACATCTCAATCGGGTGGTATTAGGATCTTTTACTCCTCGTCTATACTCTGGGTTCTAATCTTTCTTCTCTTTCGGGTTAAAGATTTGATAAATCTAACATTAGGTTCTCGTGATCACATCCACCGGAGAATTGTTTCGTCGAAAATTGTCTTCTTTGAAGTTATGATGCACGCACTGTCATTTGACATCGTTAATCTTCTTATTACAGATGCGTCCCACTAGGCAGATCGTTCGTCTGACCTTTCCGCACGATACGGCTGGGTTCCCGGCCATTCTGGTCGGCCTCTTGAAGAAGTTGGGATATCGCTGGTACCCCGAGTACACTGTTTACGAGGACTACCGCGAGTTCAACCAAGAACAGTATGAGGCTGAGATGGTTATCTGGGATTGACAGGACCGCTCCATCACTAAGCTGCACACCTTCCATGGCGTTGGAGTGACTGTTGAGATGGCAGTACAGGATGTTGCTTATGCTGCTATTGTTCGTCTCCGTGCAGCGAACCCTTGTTTGGAGGAGACGGCATACAGATACATCCCGTATGCTCCTGCTGGAGTTGATACTGCGGCCGACGCTGAGGTCTTGACCCCTTTCGCACGGCAGCGTACCGACCGATCCTACACTGCTATCTGGGCCCCCTACGTGAGTCGTCGTTACGACCCATAGGTTCTGGTTCAGTACACTGAGGCTCTGGATCGCACTGTCAGGGCTCTTAACGTCGAGTTGTACGCCACTCGTGCTCGTCTGTATCAGGCTATGGAGCACTTGTTGCCAGCAGTCCGTGCGAGGATACATCCGGAGCACATCCTTTACCCGCCTCGGACTGAGTTTCCCCCAGGTCTGGGATGGCCTGAGGTTGGAGGTCGTACTCCGGCACGTGGACCTGCGCTCCCGCTTGGTATGCAGGTTCTGCATCGGAGTGTACACGGGATGCAGGACCCTGCCACCGGGTTTCACAACCAGGGTCATCTGCAGTTCCGTGGCTACTTTCGTTGTCCCCGACGTTGATGTAGCACATCGCTATGTCTCGTTGTTGTATCTCTCCACCGCGTGCCTGCGTGCCGCCTAGTTGTCTAGGTTATTTTCATGCCGGACCTATCGTCTATTTTGTAACGAGCTTATGGTTTGTAATAGACCTATGTATGGATCTGTATGTTGAAATTTGAACTACTATGTCATATCTATTACACTGCTTTCTTTGTGCAATTTACTTCATGAATGATTCATTGTTTTTGCAATTACCCAATGCTAAACTACCACTGTTAAAACTTGACAGAATGGTTAGGCCAGCTGGTCGTGGTCGTGGTGCACCTGAACCACCACCACCACCGGACTACATGGCTGGTATGATGCAACAGTTTGAACTAAATCGCCAGTTTATGCAAGGGCTTATGGACCAGTTCCCAAGGCCGAATATGAACCAGCAGCCAGCCCCAATGACTCTGCAAGACTTTATGCGTCTCAACCCTGCGATCTACCGCAACTCGACTCAGCCGCTTGACGCAGATGACTGGCTCCGTGACATCACTTATGAGCTGGAGTCTTCAGGTGCCCCCGTGGCTAACTATGTCACCTTCGCCTCGTACTTTCTGAAGGGTCCCGCTGCTCAATGGTGGGATAGCCACAGGCGCTCTCAGCCTGTTGGAACAATCATCACCTGGCCGAAGTTCCAAGCTGCATTCCGTGCTCGTCACATTCCTTAGGGAATGATGGATAAGAAGAAGCGTGAATTCCCCAACTTAGTCCAGGGCAACAAGACTGTGGATGCTTATCAGCGGGAATTTCTGGACTTGTCTCGCTATACTGAAGAAGACGTTGCAACTGATGCTCGTAGGCAGGAGAAGTTCCGTGAAGGCCTCCATCCGGATATCAAGCTGGCACTCCTTGCCCAAGACTTCGGTAACTTTGCCACCTTGGTGAACAAGTCTATTATAGTGGAGACGGGTCTGCAGGACTACAAGGACAGCAGCAAGCGCAACC
The DNA here is from genome assembly GCA_039707655.1 of Elymus sibiricus. Lineage (NCBI taxonomy): Eukaryota > Viridiplantae > Streptophyta > Magnoliopsida > Poales > Poaceae > Elymus > Elymus sibiricus. Next base: position 360,353,214 of record CM077669.1, read on the forward strand.
GTGACATGGGCTCATCTTCGGGTCCATCTGCTCAGAAGCGCAAGATCTGGATACCCCACAACATGTACCATGCACCACCTCCTGCTCCGAGACCGTCCTATGCTGCACCTCGTCTGCCTCCACCCCCACCTAGGCAGCCGAGGCTACCAGCTCCACCACCACGAGCTCCTGTTCCCCCTTCTCGAGGATGGGCTGTGCTTCAAGTGTGGTCGTCCAGGACACCGTGCTAGAGAATGCAGGCAGAATCAGAATCAACTTGCACTGCCTACCAACCAGTCCCGCAACAACAATGCCAGGCCTGCTCAGGGATGTGTTCAAGCCAACAATATTGTTCTGAATGAAGTTCAAGACCAGCCTACTACTGTGATGGGTACTCTTCTCATCAACTCAGTACCAGCTTCTGTATTGTTTGATACAGGAGCATCGCATTCCTTTATGTCTGAAGATTTCGCATGCATGCACGACGTTAAGTGTGAAGAGATGAACGTCCCAATAGTGGTAAACACTCCCGCGGGCCAATGTCTTACCTCCATTAATAGTCCCAATGTCACCATTGAAATTGAAGGGTTGGAATTCCATGCCTCCCCCATAATGTTGAAGTCTTCCAATATCGATCTCATTCTCGGAATGGATTGGTTGAAGGCACATACCGCTTCAATTGTTTGTGACACCAAAACCGTCCATCTACTACATCCTTCGAATGAGATTGTAAGCTATCATGCTCATCTTGTTCGGAATGCTGAAGCCCGACTATATGCCATGAATGCATTAAATGAGTCACCTCTTGAAGGGATTGAAAACATTCCAGTTGTTCGGGATTTCCAAGATGTCTTTCCGGAAGAACTTCCAGGGATTCCCCCTGCTAGGGCCGTTGAGTTTGTCATCGACTTGGTACCTGGTACCACTCCTATAGCCAAGCGTCCGTATAAGATGCCACCGCACGAAATCCTTGAACTTAAGCAAGAAATTGACAATTCGCTTCGTCTGGGTTTCATTCGTCCAAGTTCCTCTGCTTGGGGAGCACCTTCTCTCTTTGTCAAGAAGAAAGATGGTACGAATCGATTGGTCCAAGATTACCGTCCCATCAACCAAGCAACGATTCAAAACAAATATCTGCTTCCTCGGATCAACGATCTGTATGATCAACTTGCTGGTTCAGCAGTGTATTCAAAACTCGACTTGAGGTTGGGTTACCATCAGATCCAGGTTCGTGAACAGGATATTCCCAAGACTGCATTTGTTACTCACTATGGTTCTTACGAGTACACCGTCATGTCCTTCGGCTTAACCAATGCTCCAGCAACCTTCTCTCGCCTGATGAACTATATATTCATGGATTACCTCGATAAATTCGTCGTGGTTTATCTGGATGATATCCTGGTTTACTCCAAGAATAAAGAAGAGCATGCTGAACATCTTCGTCTTATACTGGAGAAGCTTCGAGAACATCAACTCTATGCTAAGTATTCAAAGTGTGAGTTCTGGATGGACGAAGTAACCTACCTTGGTCATGTGATCTCTAAGGATGGTATTGCGGTCAACCCTGAACAAGTTCAGGCTATTCTTGACTGGACTCCCCCGAAGGATGTCAAGCAAGTCAGAAGTTTTCTCGGGCTCGCCAGCTATTGCCGTCGATTCGTCGAGAACTTCTCCAAGATTGCAAAACCCTTAACCAATCTGCTTCACAAAGGTGTTAAATATGAGTGGACAGAAAAATGTCAGGAGAGCTTTCAGGCACTTAAGGACAAGCTGACCTCTGCTCCAGTGCTTGCTCCTTCAGATACTCGTAAGGACTTTGTCATTTATTGTGATGCTTCACGTCAAGGAATGGGTTGTGTCCTAATGCAAGAACGCAGAGTGGTTTCTTATGCATCTCGTCAATTGCGTCCTCATGAAGAGAACTACCCAGTTCATGACCTTGAACTTGCCGCGGTAATTCATGCTCTGAAAGAGTGGCGGCAATACCTTGTTGGGAACCGTTGCGAGATCTACACCGACCACCAAAGTCTGAAGTATCTGTTTACTCAGCCAGATCTGAACTTCCGCCAACAGAGATGGATGGAGCGCATAGCAGATTACAATGTGGGTATTTCTTATACCCCAGGCAAGGCTAATGTAATGGCTGATGCTTTGAGCCGCAAGGCGTACTGCAATCACCTTCAGGTTCACAAGGTTCACCCCCTTCTTCAAGAAGAATTTCGCAAGCTGAACCTCCATATTGTTCCTCAGGGTTATCTCACTCCCCCTCCTGAAGGATCCTACAAAATGAACCTCCACGTTGTTTCCCAGGGTTCTCTCAATACCCTGGTTCCTAAACCAGATCTTGTGGACGTCATCAAGTGGATCCAGAAGTGTGCCAATGAAGTCGAGAGGATTAAACGCGATCTCGCAGAAGGAAAGCCCTCACCCTTCACTATTGCTGAGGATGGCGCTTTGTACTTCAAAGACCACCTAGTGGTACCGAGTAAGGAGAAAAACCAGGATATCACTCAAGAGGTCATGAAGGAAGCACATGACACTCCGCTGTCTATTCATCCTGGTAGTACCAAGATGTACCAAGACATTCGTCGAAGATTCTGGTGGTCTAACATGAAGCAAGACATTGCCCGCTATGTTTCAGAATGTGACATTTGCCGTCGGATCAAAGCAGAACATCAAAGGCCTGCTGGAACTCTACAACCTATTTCTATTCCTGAATGGAAATGGGATCATGTTGAAATGGACTTCATTACTGGTTTTCCCAGGTCGCAGAAAGCTAATGACGCTATTCTTGTCGTCATTGACCGACTGTCCAAAGTTGCACATTTTCTGGCTGTCAAGGAAACTATTACTGCTAGTCAGCTAGCAGATCTTTACATGTCCAGAGTTGTTTCACTCCACGGTATTCCATTGGTGATTAGTTTAGACCGTGGCAGTTTATTCACTTCAAGATTCTGGACAAGTTTCCAGGAGGCTATGGGGACCCGTTTGTCCTTCAGCACCGCTTTTCACCCTCAATCCTAGGGACAAGTTGAACGAGTCAACCAGATTCTCGAGGACATGCTTCGAGCTTGTATCATTTCTTTCGGCAAGAAATGGGAGGAATCTCTCCCGTATGCTGAGTTCTCCTACAACAATAGTTATCAAGCCAGTCTGAAGATGGCTCCTTTTGAAGTATTATATGGACGTAAGTGTCAGACTCCTCTGAATTTGTCAGAAACTGGGGAACGTACACTTATCGGTCCGGATATAATCCAACATGCCGAAGATCAAGTCCGCATTATACATGCAAATCTGAAGGCTGCTCAGTCTCGTCAAAAGAGTCAGTATGACCGTCATCACAAAGATATGGTCTATCAACCTGGCGAAAAGGCTTATCTTCGGGTCACGCCAATGAGAGGTACACACCGTTTTGGAATCAAGGGCAAGCTGACTCCTCGTTATATTGGTCCTTTCACTATTCTCGAAAGGCGTGGTAAAGTGGCATATCAATTGGAACTACCGCCAAACCTTTCTCAGGTTCACGATGTGTTCCATGTGTCACAGCTTCGTCGCTGCTTCAAGGATCCTACCCGAGCAGTGGATCATGATATGCTTGAGCTGCAGCAAGACCTCTCCTACAAGGAGCAACCAGTCCGCATTCTCGATGAAACTGAACGTCGGACTCGTCAGAAGGTTACCAAGTTCTTCAAAGTGCAGTGGGCAAATCATTCTGAAGATGAAGCCACCTGGGAACGCGAAGATCATCTTCGTGCAGAATACCCCGGGCTCTTTCCTTCTACTTCTTAATTCTCGGGACGAGAATTCTTTTTAGTAGGGGAGAGTTGGGACACCCTAGGTTTTGCTACAGTGATGATTATAGTTAAGCTACAGTAATGACGAAGTGATTAAGCTAATCTTTTGCTAAACAGTGCTTGATCACCCTTGATTCAAATATCATTTAAAAATCCACTTTGAAATCAAATTCAATTGGCAAGTGAAATTTGAAGTTGCTCAAATATTGCTGGAAAAATGTTCCTCATTCAGCAAAAATTCCAAAACAATATGTTGTTAAGGAAAACAACATCACCATCAAGCTATAGTGGACTAAAGCATTTAAAACAGTGCCAAAAGAAGCATTTTAAATGCCTTTTTCATTTATGGAAATTCCAAATGGATTCAAATAAATCCCAAACTTATTGTGGCAGTGCACCACTGACCCTAGTATTTGTTTTCACCAGTGGCACATTTTTGCAAAAGTTAATTAGTGCAAAAGAAAATGCAAAAGGCTACTGTTAAATAAAAATAGAAAAAAAGAAATAAAGGGAAAGGGCTAAGAGCCCACTTACCTGGCGACTGGGCCGCGCTGGCCCAGCCCACTCCCACCTGCCCTCTGTCCTTCTTCCTCCGTGTCGCTCCCGCCGTGGGCAGAGCCGCGCCGTGCCGCGCCGCGCCGTCGTCGTTCGCCACGCCGACGGGAGCAGGTGGGTGAGGGGATAAGCCTCGCCCCGAGCCCCCCCCCCCCCCTGTCGCCCTGGATCTCACCTGCCCCCCTTTCTCCCTCTCCCTTGCTCGCCCCCTTCCACTCCCGAGCGCTGCCGCCGCCATGGCCATCGGTTAGACGCGGCCACCGTGCCTCCCGCGCCTCGCCGTCGCGCCTAGAAGCTCCGCCACGACCGCCCCGTCCTCCTCGACCACGAGCCCGAGCCCCGAAGCCCCTGCATCGCCGCCCTCGACCTCCTCCTTCCTCTACGACTGCCGGGATCATCGCCGTCGATTCACTCCAGCAAGCCCTCCCCGAGCCCACGTTAGCACACCTACGGGACCGCTGTAAGCCCCTCATCATTTCCCCTCTCCTCTCGCCGTCGCATTCGGCCCCTAGCACCGATCCCCGACGTGCCCGAACCCATCGCCGCCTGTACTCATCGCCGGCGCCGTTCCGGCGACCAAAGGGCCCCGGGCTCCTACCCGTTGCACTCACCGCACCCCGTAGATCCTCCCCAGCCTCTCCGTTTGCTCGCTAGCTCGCCGTAGCTCCGTTTCCCCCGCGCTCCCGTACGTGCCGCTGCCTCCGCTCGTCGCCGGCGCCGTTTCCGGCCAAGTCTGGTCATGCCACCGCCACCACTCGATGCGGCGTCGAGTGGCCGTTCGAACGAGCCAGGCCACGCACGAAACGACCGCCCGTAGGCGAATCTCGACGCCGGCCCGAGCCCTCCGCCGCGTTTTGGCATCGCCGGCGTTGAGCCGCCGGTCGCCGCCGATGTGGCTGGGTTGGGGCCACCCCCAGTGACCCTGCCAGTGGGCCAGGGGTGACCCAGTTGACCAGTTGACTTGGTCAACTAGCTGACTGGGCACAGCCCAGTCACTGACATGTGGGCCCCCAAGCCCTTGTGTCTATGACAGGTGGGCCACCCCTGTCAGCTAACTAATTAGTAATTAGGTTAATTGAAAATAATTAATTAGCACTAATCCCTCACTGACAGATGGGCCCTACTTGCTAATTAGTCTCTGTTTAGTTTAAATTAAAATGAATTAACCCTGAGTCTGACATGTGGGACCCACTGGTCAGGTTTGACCTGGTCAGCCCCACTGTTGACTGCTGATGCAATGCTGACCTCATGCTGACGTCACACCTGCACTGTTCTGGATAATGTTGATTTAAATAAATAGAATAATTCCAGAAATTCATTAAATCTTTGAAAAATCATAGAAAATAATCTGTAGCTCAGATGAAAAAACTTTATACATGAAAGTTGATCAGAAAAATCCCACGAATCCAAATATGCCATCCATTCATCAGTCACATGCTCCTGGCATGATGAACATGGAACTTTTCCCCTCCGGATCGCGTGTCCGATAAATCCAAAGACCCGGGAAATATCGTCAGATATTCTCCCGCTTCGTCTGCAACGCGTAGTACTGCGTTAGTGCATGCCTAGCCCTGCATATTGCCATGTCATGCATCGTGTTGCATCTGTTTGCTAGTATTTATTGTTTCTTCCCCCTCTTCTCTCCGGTAGCCTCCGAGACTGACGCTGCTGCCGGGTACGACTACGCCCCTGACGATCAGGCCTTTGCCGTAGAGCAGCAAGGCAAGCAACCCCCCTTGAGCATTCCGATATCGCCTATTCCCTTCCCTCTTATTCTTGCATTAGAATTTGCTACTGTATTAGTTAGCTCCTATTCTGATGCATAGCCTGTTTATAAACTGTTGCCTTACCTACAATCATATCAACTGCTTAGTATAGGTTGATCAATGAATCCCCAGTGGCCCCTTAGTCCCAATTGCCCCTGCTTCTTCATCGACGACCCGACGACTCGAAGACGCGAAGACTCGGTCAACCGACCGACAAGCCAGGCCCCTCACATCACCGCACACCCCTTAGTTGTACGACTCTGCAGCGCTACTATCGAGTACCGAGGGTGACACCTCGTGAAGTACTCATGATGCTAGCTCTGTAGTGCAGCTAGTCGGTCATGGTTATCGAGGGTGATTCCTCCTTCACCACTCCCGACGATGACTCTGTCGTGCAACCCCTCAAGTGTGGGACTCTTGAGGGTGATTCCTCTAAGTCCACCTTGACGGTTTCATCGAGCGGGGCCCTGTGAGGGTGATTCCTCAGGTTCCGTCTGGATGTTTTATACACACAGTTACTATGACCGGGTTACTAAAACATGTTGGTGATGGTTTGGCCCTGAGGGGTACCCACGGGTTGATGATGATGAGGCGTGGACTGGCGAGAGAGGACTTTGCCACACATCCTCGAGACGGGGGGACGGACCGCACTTTATGGGTCGCGCTTTCCCCGCATTAATAAAATGCTAATGGGTTGGGTATTTGATCTGAGTTGGGTCATTGGACTTTTTATGCACCAAACCATCACGTGGGAAAGTTATGGGCACTCAACGTCGTTGTATCAGCCGAAGCTCTTCGGACGTCAGCAATGGAGCGGCGCGCGCCCGAGTGGTCCGCGACGGCATCGCGCTTGTTACGAAGGGGTGCTAGGACTGACCTCGGCCGCCCTCGCATCGTGCAGGTGTGCAAAGGGTGATTGGGCCCATGACCCCTGCGCGCATAGGATTTAGACCGGCAGGCTGGCCTCTTCGTTGAGCCTAGGTGGGGCGACGACGTGCTGCTATCCCAAGGCCGGGCATGACCCAGGAAAGTGTGTCCGGCCAGAGGTGATTAGGCGTGTTGGAAATGCGGTGCACCCCTGCAGGGAAGAACAAACTATTCGAATAGCCATGTCCACGGTAACAGGATGACTTGGAGTTATGCCTTGACCTTATACAACTATAATTGTGACTTTATTTGAAATGAATGTGGCTCCGAGATTGCTTCCTCGCAGGGAGTCGAGGAAGAATCTCTGGGCATGCTTACTTAATAAAATTGCTACAACAATATGACTATATATGTGAGATACCAATCTGCACTCTTCTAATGCTGCAAGATGTTGAAGATGCTAGTCTTCGATAGGACTAGGCCTTCTCCCTAATCTTGCTTTCTGCAGTCAGTCCAGATATAACCCCTTCCCTTGATAATGATGCATACTTAGCATAGTTCTGATGTCAGTCTTGCGAGTACTTTGGATGAGTACTCACCGCTGCTTTGCATTCTCTTTCCCCCTCGATACATTGCTGCGTTCAGACGACGGAGCCCAGGAGATGGAATACGCCGGAGACGACTACTACACCACCGCTGGAGCCTACTACTACGTGGAGAACGCCGACGCTCAGGAGTAGTTAGGAGGTTCCCAGGCAGGAGGCCTCGCCTCTTTCGATCCGCTGCTTATGTTTGTGCTAGCCTTCTTAAGGCAAAACTTGTCTAACTTATGTCTGTACTCAGATATTAGTTGCTTCCGCCGACTCGTGCTTGTCGAGCTTTGTATTTGAGCCCTCGAGGCCCCTGGCTTGTAATATGAAGATGTATGACTTTATATTTGTGTCTAGTGTTGTATTGTGATATCAATCAGTGAGTCCCTAATCTTGGTCGTACGCATTGCGTGATTGATTAGCGTACGGTCGAGAATGGGGGCGTCACATGTTTTGAATCGTTGCTTGGTTGATGGGACGGTAATCTTGGACCAATCGATTCGTACCATCTTTCTTTTTGACAAAGAGAGAAGGTGCTCCCCAAGTAGAGGAACTTGGACGAATGAAACCCAGACGAAGCGAATTGTCAATTTCTTGCTTAAGTTCAAGGAGTTCATGTGGTGGCGTATTATACGGACGCTTGGCTATAGGAGTGGTACCAGGTACCAAGTCGATGACAAACTCGACAGCTCTGGCAGGGGGAATCCCTGGAAGTTCTTCCGAAAAAACATCTTGGAAATCCCGAACAACTGGAATGTTTTCAATCCCTTCAAGAGGTGACTCATTTAATGCATTCAAGGCATATATTCGGGCTTCAACATCTCGAACAAGATGAGCATGGTAGTTGACTATCTCATCCGAAGGATGCAGAAGATGGATAGTTTTGGTGGCACAAACGACGGAAGCAGTATGTGCCTTCAACCAATCCATTCCCAGAATAAGGTCGATCTTGGAAGACTTCAATATAACGGGGGAAGCATGGAATTCCAGTCTTTCTATTTCAATGGGGACATCTGGACAAACCATGGAGGTTTGACATTGGCCAGCGGGGGTGTTTACCACTATTGGAATGCTCATCTCCTCGTACTTAATGCCATGCATGTATGCAAAGTCTTCAGACATGAAAGAATGCGATGCTCCTGTATCAAACAATACAGAAGCTGGTACGGAGTTATCAAGAAGAGTACCCATCACAGTAGCAGGCTGGTCTTGAACTTCATTCAGATCAATATTGTTAGCTTGAACACGTCCCTGAGCAGGCCCGGCATTGTTGTTGCGGGGCTGGTTGGAAGGCAGAGCAAGTTGTTTCTGATTCTGCCAGCATTCTCTAGCACGGTGTCCTGGACGACCACACTTGAAGCATAGCCCATCCTCACGACGAGAAGGGGGAACAGAAGCTCGTGGTGGCGGAGCTGGGAGCCTCGGCTGCCTCGGTGGGAGTGGAGGCAGACGAGGTGCAGCATAGGACGGCCTCGGAACAGGAGGCGGTGCATGGTACATGTTGTGAGGGATCCAGATCTTGCGCTTCTGAGTAGATGAACCCGAAGATGAGCCCATGTCACGATTGCGCTTGCTGCTGTCCTTGTAGTCCTGCAAACCTGTTTCCACTAGAATGGACTTGTTCACCAAGGTGGCAAAGTTATCGAAGTCTTGAACAAGGAGTGCATGTTTGATATCCCGGTGGAGGCCTTCACGGAACTTTTCCTGCCTACGAGCATCAGTTGCAACGTCTTCTCCAGCATAGCGAGATAAGTCCAGAAATTCCCGCTGATAAGCATCCACAGTCTTGTTGCCCTGGACTAGATTGCGGAACTCACGCTTCTTCTTGTCCATCAGTCCCTGAGGAATGTGACGAGCACGGAACGCAGCTTGGAATTCCGGCCAGGTGATGATTGTTCCAACAGGCTATGAGCGCCTGTGGATGTCCCACCATTGAGCGGCGGGACCCTTCAGAAAGTACGAGGCAAAGGTGACATAGCTAGCCACTGGGGCGCCTGAAGCCTCCAGCTCATAAGTGATGTCACGGAGCTAGTCATCTGCGTCAAGCGGCTGAGTAGAGCTGCAGTAGATCGCAGGGTTGAGACGCATGAAGTCTTGCAGAGTCATTGGGGCTGGCTGCTGATTCATATTCGGCCTCGGGAACTGGTCCATAAGCCCTTGCATAAACTGGCGATTCAGTTCAAACTGATGCATCATACCAGCCATGTATTCCGGTGGCGGTGGTGGTTCAGGCGCACCACGACCACGACCAGCTGGCCTAACCATTCTGCCAAATTTTTAACAGTGGTAGTTTAGCATTGGATAATTGCAAAGACAAAGAACCATTCATGAAGTAAATTGCACAATTAAGGAAGTGCAATAGATTCAACATAGTAGTTCGAATTTCAACATACAGATCCATACATAGTCTATTACAAACCATAAGTTCGTTACGAAATAGACGATAGGTCCGGCATGAAATTAACCTAGACAACTAGGCGGCACACAGGCACGCGGTGGAGGGATACAACAACGAGGCATAGCGATATGCTACATCAACGTCAGGGACAATGAAAGAACCCACGGAACTGCACGTGGCCCTGAATGTGAAACCTAGGGGCAGGGTTCTGCATCCCGTGCACACCCTGATGTAGAATCTGGTGATCAACCGGGAGCGCAGGTCCACGTGCCGGAGTACAACCTCCAACCGCAGGCCACTCAAGACCTGGAGGAAACTAAGTCCGACGCGGGTGAAGAATGTACTCCGGATGCATCCCCGCAGTGACTACTGGCAACAACTGCTCCATAGCCAGATACAGATGAGCACGGGTGGCGTACAGCTCGACGTTCAGAGCCCTGACAGTGCGATCCAGTGCCTCGGTGTACTGAACCAGAACCTGTGGGTCGTAACGACGACTCACGTAGGGGGTGCAGACGGCAGTGTAGGACCGGTCGTTGCGCTGCCACGCGAAAGGGGTCAAGACCTCAACGTCGGCCGCAGTATCAACTCCAGCAGGAATATACGGGATGTATCTATATGTCGTCTCCTCCAAACAGGGGTTCGCTGCACGGAGGCGAACAATAGCAGCATAGGCAGCATCCTGTACTGCCATCTCAACGGTCACTCCAATACCCCGAAAGGTGTGCAGCTCAGTGATGGAGAGGTCCCGTCGATCCCAGATAACCATCTCAGCTTCATACTATTCCTGGTTGAACTCGCGGTAATCCTCGTAAATAGTGTACTCGGGGTACCAGCGATATCCCAGCCTGATCAAGAGGTTGATCAGGATGGCCGGGAACCCAGTCGTATCGTGAGCCAAAGTCAAACGAACGACCTGCCTAGCGGGACGCATCTGTAACAAGAATATTTAAGATGTCAAATGACAGTGTGTGCATCATAACTTCAAAGGAACAATAGTCGACGAAACAAATCTCCGGTGGATGTGATCACGAGAGCCTAATGTTATAGTTAGCAAAATCTTTAACCCGAAAGAGAAGAGAGATCAGAACCCAGAGTATAGACGAGGAATAAAAGATCCTAATACCACCCAATTGAGAAGTGGGCCCGTAAGCCACACAACTATGTTAGTAAAAGTTTTTCAATGACTAGACTCAACTTAGGCCAAGGAGTTGGAAAGGGGGCTACCTACAGGCAGTCGGCTCTGATACCAACTTGTGACGCCCCCATTTTCGACCATACGCTAATCATACACGCAATGCGTACGACCAAGATTAGGGACTCACTAATTAATATCACAACACAACACTAGACACAAATTAAAGTCATACAACTTCATATTACAAGCCAGGGGCCTCGAGGGCTCGAATACAAAGCTCGACAAGCATGAGTTAGCGGAAGCAAATAATATCTGAGTACAGACATAAGTTAAACAAGTTTTGCCTTAAGAAGGCTAGCACAAACATAACAACGGATCGAAAGAGGCGAGGCCTCCTGCCTAGGAACCTCCTAACTACTCCTGAGCGTCGGCACTCTCCACGTAGTAGTAGGCTCCATCGGTGGTGTAGTAGTCATCTCCGGCGTACTCCATCTCCTGGGCTCCATCGTCTGAACGCAGAATCGTATCGAAGGGGAAAGAGAATGCAAAGCAACGGTGAGTACTCATCTAAAGTACTCGCAAGACTGACATCAGAACTATGCTAAGTATGCATCAGTATCAAGGAATGGGGTTATATCTGGGCTGACTGCAGAAAGCAAGAATAGGGGGAAGGCCTAGTCCTATCGAAGACTAGCATCTTCAGCATCTTACAGCATTAGAAGAGAGTAGACTGGTATCTCATATATAATCATATTATTGTAGCAATTTTATTAAGTAACCACGCCCAAAGATTCTTCCTCGACTCCCTGCGAGGAAGCAATCTCGAAGCCAACATTCATTTCAAATTAAATCACAATTATAGTTGTAGTAGGTCAAGGTACAACTCCAAGTCGTCCTGTTACCGTGGACACGGCTATTCGAATAGATGAATTCATCCCTGCAGGGGTGCACCGCATTTCCAACACGCCTGATCACCTCCGGCCGGACACACTTTCCTGGGTCATGCCCGGCCTCGGGATAGCAGCATGTCGTCGCCCCACCTAGGCTCAACAGAGAGGCCAGCCCGCCGGTCTAAATCCTAAGCACGCAGGGGTCATGGGCCAATCGCCCTTTGCACTCCTGCACGATGCGAAGGCGGCCGAGGTCAGTCCTAGCACCCCTTATTAACAAGCGCAGTGCCGTTGCGGACCACTCGAGCGCGCGCCGCTCCATTGCTGACGTCCGAAGAGCTTCGGCTGATACAACGATGCTGAGTACCCATAACTTCTCCCACGTGATGGTTTGGTGCGCAATAAGGTCAACGACCAACTCAGATCAAATACCCAACCCATTATTATTTTATTAATGCGGGGCAAGCGCGACCCATGAAGTGCGGTCCCGTCACCCCGTCTCGAGGATGTGTGGCAAGGGCCTCTCCTGCCCGTCCACGCCTCAACATAACCCTTTGGATGCCTTACCGGTGCATCCCACCACATCTCACACACGGGTACCCTTGGGGCCGACCCGTCTCAAGACTGTCGGGAACTCAGGTCCACCTCAACCAGGGTGGTACCGCCTGTCCCTCCAGTCCCGTCTTTCACGTGTAAATAATGTCAAGTTAAAGTAAATGTGTGTATAAAACATCAAGGCGGGAACTGAGGGATCACCCTCAATGGTCCCCGCTCGATGAAACCGTCAAGATGGACCTAGAGGAATCACCCTCGAGGGTCCCACTCTTGAGGGGTTGCACGACAGAGTCATCGTCGGGAGTGGTGAAGGAGGAATCACCCTCGATAACCACGACCGACTAGTTGCACTACAGAGCTAGCATCATGAGTACTTCAGGAGGTGTCACCCTCGGTACTCGATAGTAGCGATGCAGAGTCGTACAACTAGGGGGGTGCGGTGATGTGAGGGGCCTGGCTCGTCGGTCGGTTGACCGAGTCTTCGGGTCTTCGAGTCGTCGAGTCGTCGACGAAGAAGCAGGGGCACTGGGACTAAGGGGTCACTCGGGGTTCACTGATCAACCTATACTAAGCAATTAATATTATTGCAGGTATAGTAGCAGTTTATCAAAAATAGGCTATGCATCAGAATAGGAGCTAGCTAATACAGTAGCAAAATCTAATGCAAGAATAAGAGGGAAAGAAATGGGCGATATTGGAATGCTCAAGGGGGGGTTGCTTGCCTTGCTGCTCTGCTGCAAAAGGCTGATCGTTAACGATGTAGTCGTACCCGGCAGCACCGTCAGTCTCGGGGTCTACCGGAGAGAAGACGGGGGAGAAACAATAAATACAAAGCACAGATGCAACTCGATGCATGACATGGCAATATGCAGAGCTAGGCATGCACTAACATAGTACTACACGTCGCAGACGGGTCGGAAGAATATCTGACGATATTTTCCGGGTCTCTGGTCCGGACAGATGATCCTAATGCTCAATGTCCATGTTCATCATGCTAGGAGCATGTGACATATGAACGGATAGCGTATTCGGATTCGTGGGATTTTTCTGATCAACTTTCATGTATAAAGTATTTTCATCCGAGTTACGGATTATTTTATATTAATTTTTAAAATTTTATTTATGTCCAGAAATTAAAATAGATTATTTTAATTCAATAACAATTATGACATCAGCATGATGTCATGCTGACATCAGCAGTCAACAGTGGGGTTGACTGGTCAAACTGACCAGTGGGCCCCACCTGTCATTGACTCAGTTTTAATTAAGGTTTAATTAATATTAATCAATTTAATTAAAGGTGGTGGGACCCACCTGTCATTCTCTGTTAAAATTAATTAACAGGTTAATTAACTAATTAACCTTAATCATCTAATTAATTACTTAATTCATTACTTACTAATTAATTATTTAATTAATTAACTCCTAATTAATTAATTAATTGATTTAACTATTTATTTATTTATTTATTTTTATTTCATTTCATTTTTTATATATACATATATAACGTTCTGGGCTGGGGGCCCCCCATGTCATCCCCACAGGGGGGGCTGGCCCACAAGTTAGTGGGGGGGCTCATCCCAACCCCAACATAGATCGGGCAGGGGGGATGGCCGGAGGCCCTCGGTGGCCAGTCGCCGGTGAGGCCAGCGCCGGCGGCCAGGGCCGGTGCGGCCGGTGGGAGGGGGCGAGGCCCCCGGTGGCCAACGGCGGAGTGAGGAGCAGGGGGCGACGACGGTCATCGGCGCGCGGTCGCGGGCTAGCCGCGATGAGCGGCGCGGCGGTGAGGCGGGTGCGGGGCTGCGGGGAGCGCGCGGCGACAGGGCGACCGGGGAGGCGCGGGCGAGGCTTGGCGGGCGCGCGCGCATCGGCGCGGGCGGCGGGGGATGCACGCGGCGAGGGGGGGCGAGCAAGGCCAGCGAGGGCCGCGGGGCCGACGCGTGCGGTGGGAGCGCGCGGGGGGCGAGGGCCGGAGCGGGGCGATGGCTGCGGCGAGGGGCGAGCGGGACACGGGCGTGCGCGGCGCCGGCACGGAGAGCCGGGACCGGAGGGGGAAAAGGAGAGGGGAGGGCCTCACATCGGCCAGTAGGGGAGGGGCAGCGGGCGTGGGGGGGTGCGGCGGCTGTGAGGTGACGGAGGTGGGGCGACGAGGCGCCGAGCGTGGGGCGACAGCGGGTCGGCGACGGGGGCGACGGCGGGTTCTCCCCCGATCCGATCTGGATCGGGGAGGGGGAGAGAAGGAGCGAGGGGGGCGAGTGAGGGGGGAGGGGTGGGCTAGGGTTTGAGGGGGGGCTTATCCCCAGGGGCGGCTGGGCCGGTTGGGGCCGGCCGGCTGGGCCACGGCCGAGTTGGGCCGGGGGGGTTCTTTTTCCCTTTTCTTTTTGTTTTCTTTTACGGTTTCTGTTTTAATTCTTTTTGGCCATAAATCCCTTTAGCAAAAATGTGTGACATGGTCCATTTAATATCTTGCAATATTCTGCATGGCCACACCAAGTTTGGGCATTTTTGGAATCTGTTTTAATTTTTTATTGAATTAAAAGGGCATTTTAAATGCAACTTGGTTCTGTTATGGATGGTGGGGTTCACACCAACATCAAGGTGATGTTGTTTTCCTTAACAACATTATTTTTGAAATTTTCAATAAGTGTGCAACATTTTTCATATGTTGTTTGAGGATTTATTTTACCACAATAAAATCCTAGGTCATTTATTAGATCAATTTGAAATGAGATATGAAATTCAAATTGATCATGCACTCTTTAGCAAAAATGATTTAGCATTGATCATGGTGTTCACTGTGCACCATTACATGGGGGTGTTACAGTCACCTAAGCAAAAAAAATGATGTGATAGTTAATTAATGAGAAGAGAGACAAATTAAGTAACATAACTAGTTTCTCATACTATAAGTAACATAGCTAGTTACTCATACTATGAGTAACATCATATAAATCAACATAAGATATGTCTATACGCTAATAAATAAAGTGTTGCATGACACCACGCATATGTTACTCCCCACTATAAAGGTAGTAACATGGGCTTAACATATACTCCGTCACAAGTCTCTAAAACGTCTTATATTTTTTAACAGAGGGAGTACATGTTACTAGCTAAGTTACTCCCCTTTATGGGTAGGCTAAGTTACTCCTCACTTGGGTAGTTTTGTAACATTTAGGCTTGGTTGCGTTTACACGTATTTGAAGGGGTTTTGGAAAAGATTGAGGGGGATTAGATCTTTTACAAGTCAAAATCCCTCCAAATCTCCTCCAATCCACTAGAGAAGAGGTATAACCGAACAAAGGCTTAGGATAATCTCCAAGTGCTAAGGATCTGATAAGATCACCATTTTCTTGTTTCCTTCTTCTGAAAATCAACCATGCATATTACGGGATTAAGAATTCTCCCAGCTGAAGATCCGATGAAGCGGCGTGTAAACTGAAGGATGGCAACTGCCGGTGGCCACAATCTAGCGTATCTTAGAGCATCTACAGCCGGGGCACCCCAAACCCCCTCAAACTCCTGGGCGGGCCGTCCGGTCATTGGCTGGTCATAAAAAAATTGACCCAGACGGACGCCTCAAACAGGACGTCCGGGCTAACCGGCACCCTTCATATCCAGCCCCAATATGGGGTGGATATGGGGGCGTCCGTGCGCGCCCCTCACGTCAGCCTCGTCCGCGCTGGCCCACAACGACCCCACATATATTCGTCCCCATCCGCTCGCCGGAACAAACCCTAGCCATTTCACACTCCACTCCCTCCATCACCCAAGATCACCTCCGGTGATTTTTGGCCGTCGACATGGCGGGCAGCGGATCTGACTCCGATCAGTCTGGATCCGTTGACTGGGGCGTCATCCCGTGTGTTTTGGAGGAGGTAATGATGGTCCGCATTGCATCCGCCGCTCCCGGGAGGACAGCGCCCGGCCGACGGAAGGATATGTCTGACGCGACTCCATAGCGTCGGCTTAACGGGCGCTCGGGTCCTCTGGGGATGGATCATTGCGGTCCTGGCAACCAGAAAACCTCTCATTCCCCATCAACGGTCGGACAGACTATGAGTCCCACCGGGAACTGGCGGTCCGCCGTGGGAAGGAGAGGATAAGGGCCGCCAAGGCCCGTATCGCGATGGAAATGGCGGCGGCGAAGGCGGCTGATGCGACAGCGCGGGCAACCGTAGAGAAGGAAGCCATCTGCGCCCGCATTGTGAAGAAACGTCAGCGGAGGAACACGCGCGCCCTCGCCCAAGAGCAGAATCGGACGGTCTGTGAAATGGTCGGACTGCCACCGAAGGAGGAGGAGGACAGCTCCGGCGACGAGCGGGTCCGGCTAGATCCCTACTGCGCCGTCGACCGGTACTTTCGCGAGTGGCAAGGGCGCCGGGAAGGGCAAGGGCAGTCATGGATGATCTTCATCATAGCCAAATATGCCAAATTTTGATAGTCCGGTGCCATATTAGTAGTGATGGAGTAGCCGGACGATGTTTGTAATGCATCGATGTAGTTGTATGAGTTTGTATGGATTTGAGATATAACAATTAAGGTGTCCAGTTGTGGAAAGACAAATTTAAGGCTTGACCGGTCAGTGCCCGTGAACATGTTCGAACGCGTCTGCGAGCGTTTGAGGGCCGAATTTACAAAGTCTGAGTGTAGATGCTCTTAGTATAGAGATGGTACATGCAGGGCACGATGAAGGGCCGAAATCACTGTTTTGACCTGGAGCACGAACTTCGTCACAAACTGAACTCGATCCGAAACTATTTCACGATCTGGCCTTTCTTGCAACGCCAGGGACCGCGGCGTTTCCACTCTACATAGAAACGCCAACCCACCTTGCGTTGCATACGTACACAGAAACGCCGACACGGCATGCGTTGCATCGCTGGCCCACTGCCAGGCGGAGCACGCGTTGCCTGGTGACGTGGCAGGCCCGAAACGCCGAGTTGCGCCGCGTTTCCAGCAATGCCAGCAACCTTGGCGTTTCTCGGGTGCATTACGTCAGCCGCGCGGGTCTGCGGCTGGGACTCAGCCCAGCCCTTCTTCCTCACCCGGCGGCGCACATGCAGAAGAACTTCCGCCCCTCTCTCCTTCTCCATCAAATCCCCTCTCAATCTTCCGTTTTTTCCAGAAATGCGGGCCGGCTCGGCGTTTCCGGTCTGCCACGTCAGTGCGCAACGCGTGCTCTGCCTAGCAGTGGGCCAGGTTAGCAACACGGCTCATGTCGGCCTTTCTATGCTGTTTGGCAACGCCGCGGGCTATGGCGTTGCCAAAAGAGTCAGATCGTGAAATAGTTTCGGATCGAGTTCAGTTTGTGACGAAGTTCGTGCTCAAGGTCAAAACAGTGATTTTGGCCACGATGAAGCATATCAACAATGAAAGGAGGGCTGTTGAATGGCTGGAAATGCCGATACGCCGTGTACGTACGGCCGGGCTTCCCTATCGCTGTCACCTTTTTTTAGTCTCTGTACCTCCAAGACCAAACCCAACACGACCGACAACGCCACGGACGACGACGGTGGATAAGCCAAGCACCAGCACGGGAACCAGGCAGTCGGGCATACTTTACTAACTATAATAAGTACGTTCGATCTCTTTTGTGTTATGCAAAGAAGAAGCAAAGGCGCAGAGGGCCAAGCATGGGATCAGACCTGGCGAAACACACTCCACTTTGCGGGGCAGTGCAGCAAAACCAACCCGGTTACCGTGGCACCAGCTACGCTGCGCACGATCTGCTGGAATTTTGTCTATTATGGGCCAAGCCCAATAGCAGTTTCGGAAATTCCTAATAAATCCTAGAGGCCCACGCAGCCCATTCGTGCAAGGCAAGAGGTGGAACTAAAGTTTAGTCCCACATTGCTAGTTTAGAGGGAGTTGGACCTCTTTATAAGGGAGGTTCTTTCCCACATGTATGAGGATGAGAACAAGAGGGACATCCACGCGCGCTCCTCCTCCGCCGCCCGCCTCGCCACGCCTCGTCGCGCCGCGCCGCGCCGCGCCGCGGGTTGCGGGAATGAGCCGAGCCGATGTCTAAATTTTTGCCACGCACGACGGGTATACGAAAGGTCACGCGGGAGCTGAAACGTTTTTCTGTAGTGGACACTGAATCCGAATGGCGCGCCTCTTTGGCTGAAGTCCGTTCGCTTCGTCCCCCTCTCTGTTTTCACCTCCCGTTGCTGCCCTCTCGCCTCCTTCTCTTGTGCCTATAAAAGGGAGGTCGCTCCTCTCAGAGAGATGCACCATAACAACTTCTTCCTCTCGCCACCGGTTCCTGAGCACTGCGTTGCTGCCACGATCTTCCCCATCCCGGCTTGCGGCGTGCACCGCAGGTCGGGACAGTAGGCCTCCGAAACCGCACCTCTTTGAGTCCTGTACGGGAGAAGGGTGATAAGGTTTTTGGGGAGCGCTCTGCGCGACTACTGACTGGTTCATCACGGACGCTCCGGACAACAACGACGACCACTTCCCCAACGATGACTTCTTCCCCGACGTCGACGACCTCTTCGACGACATGGCTAGCGAGGATGTCGACCCCAAGAACAGTGCTTCTGCTGCTGCACCTGCATCGTACGTATACATGCTCTTTCTACTTGATGTTCTGTTACAGTTTACTGCCCTAGTGCCTGCACCAGATTTGTTTGGTTCTAGTTCATATATGCAGATGTTATTTACCTTCTCTTTGGCAGATTGCATGATTTGTTTTATCTATTCTGTATTAGTCATGCTTTATCTACCATTTCTATTAGTAAAATTATTTGGTAAATTGCTCATTATTCCAACAATCCAAAAACCTTATCATAGGCAATTTACCCCAAGTGGTTTTGCTGCATCTATGAGGCCTCCTATGTTTGAAGGTGTGCACTACAAGAGGTGGCGCGTGAGAGCAGTCTTATGGTTTCAAACCATAAGTTGCTATGACGCCACTCTTGGCAAACCGGAAGGAAATTATGATGCTCAACAGGAGCAAGCTTTCCAGAAAATGGATACCCTGTTTAAGGCTGCTCTCTTGAGTGTTCTTGGTGAGAACATAGTTGATGCTTATGCATCAATTGATAATGGAAAAGATATGTGGGACGCACTCGAGGCCAAGTTTGGGGTCTCGGATGCCGGCACTGAGCTGTACATCATGGAACAATTCTATGACTACAGGATGACTGAAGAGCGCTCCGTGGTTGAGCAAGCTCACGAGATACAGTCATTTGCTAGAGAACTTGAGCACTTCAATTGTATGTTACCGGACATGTTTGTTGCCGGAGGCATCATCACTAAGCTTCCTCCTACGTGGAGGAACTTTGCTACCTCTCTGAAACACAAGAGACAGGAGTTTTCCGTCCCGGATCTCATTGGTACTCTTAATGTCGAAGAAAAGGCGAGAGCAAAGGATACACGTGCTCGAGGAATTGAGGAAGGATCTAGTGCCAATCTGGTACAGAAGAAAAACTTCCAGCCCCACAACTTCAAGAACAAGGGCAAGTTTAATGGTAAAGCAAAATTTGATGGGAAGAACAAGGCTGTACAGCACACGAACTTCAAGAAGAAGAATGACAAGAAGAAAGGTGTTTGTCATGTGTGTGGAGATCCTGATCATTGGGCTCCTAGTTGCCCTAATCGCTATGACAAGCGTCATCTTGGGAAAGGCGGCAAAACCGCTAATGTTGTCATTGGAGACACTGACATGAAGGATGCTGGGTATGGTATATTTCCTACTATTCTTTCAGTATGTCATTCTCCTCATTGGTTAATTGACACGGGTGCTAATGTGCATGTATGCCGTGATGTTTCCATGTTTTCGTCTTATCAGACCGCAGGGACTTCCACCGTGCTGATGGGCAACGGTTCAAGTTCTTCTGTTCATGGTGTTGGCACGGTCGATCTGAAGTTTACTTCGGGGAAGATCGTGCGGCTGAAGAACGTGCATTATGTCCCCTCCGTCAATAAAAATCTTGTTAGCGGGTCTCTTCTGTGTAGAGATGGCTACAAGCTTGTCTTTGAGTCGAATAAATTTGTAATTTCCAAGTATGGAACCTTTGTTGGTAAAGGCTATGAGTCAGGAGGCCTGTTTCGTTTATCCTTATCAGACATTTGCAATAAAGTTGTTAATCATGTTTGCAACAATAGTGAATCAAATGTGTGGCATTCACGTCTTTGTCATGTTAATTTTGGTTGCATGTCGCGACTAGCAAAGTTAAACTTAATCCCTAGTTTCACCACTGTCAAGGGATCTAAGTGTCAAGTGTGTGTGCAAGCTAAGTAACCTCGTAAGTCTCATGTGACTGCAGAAACGAGAAATCTTGCACCACTAGAGCTCATACATTCAGATCTATGTGAAATGAATGGTGTTTTGACAAAAGGTGGAAAGAAGTATTTTATGACGTTGATTGATGACTCCACTAGATACTGCCACCTGTATCTTCTGAAATCTAAGGATGAGGCTTTGAAGTATTTCAAGATCTATAAAGCTGAAGTGGAAAACCAACTTGATCGGAAGATCAAGAGGCTTAGATCCGATCGTGGTGGAGAGTATTTCTCAAATGAATTTGATTCTTTTTGTGCGGAACATGGTATAATCCATGAGAGGACGCCTCCCTATTCACCTCAGTCAAATGGGGTGGCCGAAAGAAAGAACCGTACTCTAACTGATTTGGTTAACGCCATGTTAGACACATCGGGTCTCTCCAAGGCATGGTGGGGGGAGGCGATATTGACTGCATGTCATGTCCTAAACCGAGTTCCCACAAAGAACAAAGAGATAACTCCATTCGAGGAATGGGAAAAGAAAAGGTTGAAGCTCTCTTATCTACGAACCTGGGGTTGTTTCGCGAAAGTCAATGTGCCAATTCCAAAGAAGCGGAAGCTTGGACCAAAGACTGTGGATTGTGTTTTCTTGGGATATGCTTTTCATAGCATTGGTTATAGATTTTTGGTTATGAAATCTGAGGTACCTGACATGCATGTCGGTACGATCATGGAGTCGAATGATGCGACTTTCTTGAAGATATCTTTCCCATGAAGGATATGGCTACCTCATCTAATCAGAAGATGCCTAGTTCATCGACTCAGGAACCAGTTACAATTACTGAACCTGCCATTTCGATGGAACACTTTGAAAATCCTGTGGAGGAGAACAATGAAGTTCCTACTAGGAGCAAGAGACAGAGGACTGCAAAGTCTTTTGGTGATGATTTTCTTGTGTATCTCATAGATGACACTCCCAGTTCTATTTCAGAGGCCTATGCTTCTGAAGATGCTGACTACTGGAAGGAAGCTGTCCGTAGTGAGATGGATTCCATCTTGGCAAATGAAACTTGGGAGATAACTGATTGACCTTATGGGTGCAAACCTATAGGGTGCAAATGGGTGTTCAAGAAGAAACTTAGGCCTGATGGTACTATTGAGAAGTACAAGGCTCGGCTCGTGGCTAAGGGTTATACCCAAAAGGAAGGTGAAGACTTCTTTGATACTTACTCACCTGTGGCTCGACTAACCACTATTCGAGTACTACTTTCACTTGCTGCCTCACATGGTCTTCTCGTTCATCAAATGGATGTTAAGACTGCTTTCCTAAATGGAGAGTTAGAAGAGGAAATTTATATGGAACAACCAGATGGGTTTGTAGTAGATGGTCAGGAAGGGAAAGTGTGCAAGTTGCTGAAGTCTTTGTATGGACTTAAGCAAGCACCCAAGCAGTGGCATGAGAAGTTTGAAAGAACTTTAACAGCCGCAGGCTTTGTTGTAAACGAAGCTGATAAATGTGTGTACTATCGCCATGGTGGGGGCGAGGGAGTTATCCTTTGCTTGTATGTTGATGACATACTGATTTTCGGAACAAATCTGAAGGTTATTAAGGAGGTCAAGGATTTCCTATCTCTTTGCTTTGAAATGAAGGATTTAGGAGTGGCTGATGTCATTCTGAACATCAAGTTGTTGAGAGACGATGATGGTGGGATTACATTACTTCAATCTCACTATGTGGAAAAGATCTTGAGTCGCTTTGGCTATAGTGATTGCAAGCCCTCTCCAACACCATATGATGCTAGTGTGTTGCTTCGAAAGAATCGAAGAATTGCTAGAGACCAATTGAAATATTCTTAGATTATTGGCTCGCTTATGTATTTAACTAGTGCTACAAGACCTGACATCTCTTTTGCTGTTAGCAAACTGAGCCGGTTTGTCTCAAAACCAGGAGATGTGCATTGGAAAGCTCTAGAGAGAGTTTTGCGTTATTTGAAAGGCACTGCGAATTATGGAATTCACTATACTGGGCACCCAAAGGTGCTTGAAGGGTATAGTGACTCAAATTGGATCTCTGATGCTGATGAGATAAAGGCCACGAGCGGATATGTATTCACTCATGGAGGTGGCGCTGTTTCTTGGAAGTCTTGCAAGCATACCATCTTAACGAGGTCAACAATGGAAGCAGAACTCACAGCACTAGATACAACTACGGTTGAAGCAGATTGGCTTCGTCGGCTCTTGAATGACTTGCCGGTTGTTGAGAAACCTGTACCGGGTATCCTTATGAACTGCGACAATCAAACTGTGATCGCGAAAGTGAGCAGCTCAAAGGATAACATGAAGTCATCAAGACACGTTCAGAGAAGGTTAAAGTCTGTCAAAAAAATGAGAAACTCCGGAGTTATTGCATTGGATTATATCCAAACGTCTAAAAATCTGCCAGATCCTTTTACTAAGGGTCTATCACGTAATGTGATAGATAATGCATCGAGGGAGATGGGTATGAGACCGACAATATGAGTTGTTCACAGTGGTAACCTATTCATTGTGATCGGAGATCCCGTGAATTAGATGTGGAAGACAAGCTATTGGTCAACTGAGAGGAGAGTATCCTTACTGTTAACAATACCACTCCATGAAGATGCAATACTCTCCTAAATCTGCATGGCAGGTTGATGTATATCTTAATGTGTTCTAAGTGGCTCATTGAAGCAGAGATGTTGTCCTGCAGAACATCTTTTGAAGAACACACCTATATGAGTCTGATTGTTAAACGTCGCAATCTATGAGAGTAGGGTTCTCTCTAATAAACTCATGAAAGGTCTCGGAGTATGACGCATAAGCTCCACCCGCGGGGAAGACCCACGGTAGCCCAGTATCGGTCAAGGCTTTGTGTGAAGCTAGATTCGCAGAAAACTTGCAGTTCAAGGCCCAGTCCACTGTTCAAGTTGCTTACTAGTGCAGCATAGAGTTCTAGGTGGAAGTTCAACTTAACAGTCTCCACTTCAGTACCGGTATATAAAACAGTGTTTTAGAACCAAAAGGCAAATTTTGTGTGCCTCTGGGATCTGGTGGGGGATTGCTGGAATTTTGTCTATTATGGGCCAAGCCCAATAGCAGTTTCAGAAATTCCTAATAAATCCTAGAGGCCCACGCAGCCCATTCGTGCAAGGCAAGAGGTGGAACTAAAGTTTAGTCCCACATTGCTAGTTTAGAGGGAGTTGGACCTCTTTATAAGGGAGGTTCTTTCCCCACATGTATGAGGATGAGAACAAGAGGGACATCCACGCGCGCTCCTCCTCCGCCGCCCGCCTCGCCACGCCACGCCACGCCACGCCTCGTCACGACGCGCCGTGCCGCGCCGCGGGTTGCGGGAATGAGCCGAGTCGATGTCTAAATTTTTGCCACGCAGGAGCTGAAACGTTTTTCTGTACTGGACACTGAATCCGAATGGCGTGCCTCTTTAGCTGAAGTCCGTTCGCTTCGTCCCCCTCTCTCTTTTCACCTCCCGTTGCTGCCCTCTCGCCTCCTTCTCTTGTGCCTATAAAAGGGAGGTCGCTCCTCTCAGAGAGATGCACCAGAACTACTTCTTCCTCTCGCCACCGGTTCCTGAGCACTGCGCTGCTGCCACGATCTTCCCCATCCCGGCTTGCGGCGTGCACCGCAGGTCGGGACAGTAGGCCTCCGAAACCGCACCTCTTTGAGTCTTGTACGGGAGAAGGGTGATAAGGTTTTTGGGGAGCGCTCTGCGCGACTACTGACTGGTTCATCACGGACGCTCCGGACACCAACGACGACCACTTCCCCAACGACGACTTCTTCCCCGACGTTGACGACCTCTTCGACGACATGGCTGGCGAGGATGTCGACCCCAAGAACAGTGCTTCTACTGCTGCACCTGCATCGTACGTATACATGCTCTTTCTACTTGATGTTCTGTTACAGTTTACTGCCCTAGTGCCTGCACCAGATTTGTTTGGTTCTAGTTCATATATGCAGATGCTATTTACCTTCTCTTTGGCAGATTGCATGATTTGTTTTATCTATTCTGTATTACTCATGCTTTATCTACCATTTCTATTAGTAAAATTATTTGGTAAATTGCTCATTATTCCAACACGACAAAAACCTTATCATAGGCAATTTACCCCAAGTGGTTTTGCTGCATCTATGAGGCCTCCTATGTTTGAAGGTGTGCACTACAAGAGGTGGCGCGTGAGAGCAGTCTTATGGTTTCAAACCATGAGTTGCTATGACGCCACTCTTGGCAAACCGGAAGGAGATTATGATGCTCAACAGGAGCAAGCTTTCCAGAAAATGGATACCCTGTTTAAGGCTGCTCTCTTGAGTGTTCTTGGTGAGAACATAGTTGATGCTTATGCATCAATTGATAATGGAAAAGATATGTGGGACGCACTCGAGGCCAAGTTTGGGGTCTCGGATGCCGGCACTGAGCTGTACATCATGGAACAATTCTATGACTACAGGATGACTGAAGAGCGCTCCGTGGTTGAGCAAGCTCACGAGATACAGTCATTTGCTAGAGAACTTGAGCACTTCAATTGTATGTTACCGGACAAGTTTGTTGCCGGAGGCATCATCACTAAGCTTCCTCCTACGTGGAGGAACTTTGCTACCTCTCTGAAACACAAGAGACAGGAGTTTTCCGTCCCGGATCTCATTGGTACTCTTGATGTCGAAGAAAAGGCGAGAGCAAAGGATACACGTGCTCGAGGAATTGAGGGAGGATCTAGTGCCAATCTGGTACAGAAGAAAAACTTCCAGCCCCACAACTTCAAGAACAAGGGCAAGTTTAATGGTAAAGCAAAATTTGATGGGAAGAACAAGGCTGTACAGCACACGAACTTCAAGAAGAAGAATGACAAGAAGAAAGGTGTTTGTCATGTGTGTGGAGATCCTGATCATTGGGCTCCTAGTTGCCCTAATCGCTATGACAAGCGTCATCTTGGGAAAGGCGGCAAAACCGCTAATGTTGTCATTGGAGACACTGACATGAAGGATGCTGGGTATGGTATATTTCCTACTATTCTTTCAGTATGTCATTCTCCTCATTGGTTAATTGACACGGGTGCTAATGTGCATGTATGCCGTGATGTTTCCATGTTTTCGTCTTATCAGACCGCAGGGACTTCCACCGTGCTGATGGGCAACGGTTCAAGTGCTTCTGTTCATGGTGTTGGCACGGTCGATCTGAAGTTTACTTCGGGGAAGATCGTGCGGCTGAAGAACGTGCATTATGTCCCCTCCGTCAATAAAAATCTTGTTAGCGGGTCTCTTCTGTGTAGAGATGGCTACAAGCTTGTCTTTGAGTCGAATAAATTTGTAATTTCCAAGTATGGAACCTTTGTTGGTAAAGGCTATGAGTCAGGAGGCCTGTTTCGTTTATCCTTATCAGACATTTGCAATAAAGTTGTTAATCATGTTTGCAACAATAGTGAATCAAATGTGTGGCATTCACGTCTTTGTCATGTTAATTTTGGTTGCATGTCGCGACTAGCAAAGTTAAACTTAATCCCTAGTTTCACCACTGTCAAGGGATCTAAGTGTCAAGTGTGTGTGCAAGCTAAGCAACCTCGTAAGTCTCATGTGACTGCAGAAACGAGAAATCTTGCACCACTAGAGCTCATACATTCAGATCTATGTGAAATGAATGGTGTTTTGACAAAAGGTGGAAAGAAGTATTTTATGACGTTGATTGATGACTCCACTAGATACTGCCACCTGTATCTTCTGAAATCTAAGGATGAGGCTTTGAAGTATTTCAAGATCTATAAAGCTGAAGTGGAAAACCAACTTGATCGGAAGATCAAGAGGCTTAGATCCGATCGTGGTGGAGAGTATTTCTCAAATGAATTTGATTCTTTTTGTGCGGAACATGGTATAATCCATGAGAGGACGCCTCCCTATTCACCTCAGTCAAATGGGGTGGCCGAAAGAAAGAACCGTACTCTAACTGATTTGGTTAACGCCATGTTAGACACATCGGGTCTCTCCAAGGCATGGTGGGGGGAGGCGATATTGACTGCATGTCATGTCCTAAACCGAGTTCCCACAAAGAACAAAGAGATAACTCCATTCGAGGAATGGGAAAAGAAAAGGTTGAAGCTCTCTTATCTACGAACCTGGGGTTGTTTCGCGAAAGTCAATGTGCCAATTCCAAAGAAGCGGAAGCTTGGACCAAAGACTGTGGATTGTGTTTTCTTGGGATATGCTTTTCATAGCATTGGTTATAGATTTTTGGTTATGAAATCTGAGGTACCTGACATGCATGTCGGTACGATCATGGAGTCGAATGATGCGACTTTCTTGAAGATATCTTTCCCATGAAGGATACGGCTACCTCATCTAATCAGAAGATGCCTAGTTCATCGACTCAGGAACCAGTTACAATTACTGAACCTGCCATTTCGATGGAACACTTTGAAAATCCTGTGGAGGAGAACAATGAAGTTCCTACTAGGAGCAAGAGACAGAGGACTGCAAAGTCTTTTGGTGATGATTTTCTTGTGTATCTCATAGATGACACTCCCAGTTCTATTTCAGAGGCCTATGCTTCTGAAGATGCTGACTACTGGAAGGAAGCTGTCCGTAGTGAGATGGATTCCATCTTGGCAAATGAAACTTGGGAGATAACTGATCGACCTTATGGGTGCAAACCTATAGGGTGCAAATGGGTGTTCAAGAAGAAACTTAGGCCTGATGGTACTATTGAGAAGTACAAGGCTCGGCTCGTGGCTAAGGGTTATACCCAAAAGGAAGGTGAAGACTTCTTTGATACTTACTCACCTGTGGCTCGACTAACCACTATTCGAGTACTACTTTCACTTGCTGCCTCACATGGTCTTCTCGTTCATCAAATGGATGTTAAGACTGCTTTCCTAAATGGAGAGTTAGAAGAGGAAATTTATATGGAACAACCAGATGGGTTTGTAGTAGATGGTCAGGAAGGGAAAGTGTGCAAGTTGCTGAAGTCTTTGTATGGACTTAAGCAAGCACCCAAGCAGTGGCATGAGAAGTTTGAAAGAACTTTAACAGCCGCAGGCTTTGTTGTAAACGAAGCTGATAAATGTGTGTACTATCGCCATGGTGGGGGCGAGGGAGTTATCCTTTGCTTGTATGTTGATGACATACTGATTTTCGGAACAAATCTGAAGGTTATTAAGGAGGTCAAGGATTTCCTATCTCTTTGCTTTGAAATGAAGGATTTAGGAGTGGCTGATGTCATCCTGAACATCAAGTTGTTGAGAGACGATGATGGTGGGATTACATTACTTCAATCTCACTATGTGGAAAAGATCTTGAGTCGCTTTGGCTATAGTGATTGCAAGCCCTCTCCAACACCATATGATGCTAGTGTGTTGCTTCGAAAGAATCGAAGAATTGCTAGAGACCAATTGAAATATTCTTAGATTATTGGCTCGCTTATGTATTTAACCAGTGCTACAAGACCTGACATCTCTTTTGCTGTTAGCAAACTGAGCCGGTTTGTCTCAAAACCAGGAGATGTGCATTGGAAAGCTCTAGAGAGAGTTTTGCGTTATTTGAAAGGCACTGCGAATTATGGAATTCACTATACTGGGCACCCAAAGGTGCTTGAAGGGTATAGTGACTCAAACTGGATCTCTGATGTTGATGAGATAAAGGCCACGAGCGGATATGTATTCACTCATGGAGGTGGCGCTGTTTCTTGGAAGTCTTGCAAGCATACCATCTTAACGAGGTCAACAATGGAAGCAGAACTCACAGCACTAGATACAACTACGGTTGAAGCAGATTGGCTTCGTCGGCTCTTGAATGACTTACCGGTTGTTGAGAAACCTGTACCGGGTATCCTTATGAACTGCGACAATCAAACTGTGATCACGAAAGTGAGCAGCTCAAAGGATAACATGAAGTCATCAAGACACGTTCAGAGAAGGTTAAAGTCTGTCAGAAAAATGAGAAACTCCGGAGTTATTGCATTGGATTATATCCAAACGTCTAAAAATCTGGCAGATCCTTTTACTAAGGGTCTATCACGTAATGTGATAGATAATGCATCGAGGGAGATGGGTATGAGACCCACAATATGAGTTGTTCACAGTGGTAACCTATTCTTTGTGATCGGAGATCCCGTGAATTAGATGTGGAAGACAAGCTGTTGGTCAACTGAGAGGAGAGTATCCTTACTGTTAACAATACCACTCCATGAAGATGCAATACTCTCCTAAATCTGCATGGCAGGTTGATGTATATCTTAATGTGTTCTAAGTGGCTCATTGAAGCAGAGATGTTGTCCTGCAGAACATCTTTTGAAGAACACACCTATATGAGTCTGATTGTTAAACGTCGCAATCTATGAGAGTAGGGTTCTCTCTAATAAACTCATGAAAGGTCTCGGAGTATGACGCATAAGCTCCACCCGCGGGGAAGACCCACGGTAGCCCAGTATCGGTCAAGGCTTTGTGTGAAGCTAGATTCGCAGAAAACTTGCAGTTCAAGGCCCAGTCCACTGTTCAAGTTGCTTACTAGTGCAGCATAGAGTTCTAGGTGGAAGTTCAACTTAACAGTCTCCATTTCAGTACCGGTATATAAAACAGTGTTTTAGAACCAAAAGGCAAATTTTGTGTGCCTCTGGGATCTGGTGGGGGATTGCTGGAATTTTGTCTATTATGGGCCAAGCCCAATAGCAATTTCAGAAATTCCTAATAAATCCTAGAGGCCCACGCAGCCCATTCGTGCAAGGCAAGAGGTGGAACTAAAGTTTAGTCCCACATTGCTAGTTTAGAGGGAGTTGGACCTCTTTATAAGGGAGGTTCTTTCCCCACATGTATGAGGATGAGAACAAGAGGGACATCCACGCGCGCTCCTCCTCCGCCGCCCGCCTCGTCACGACGCGCCGCGCCGCGGGTTGCGGGAATGAGCCAAGCCGATGTCTAAATTTTTGCCACGCACGACGGGTATACGAAAGGTCACGCGGGAGCTGAAACATTTTTCTGTACTGGACACTGAATCCGAATGGCGCGCCTCTTTGGCTGAAGTCCGTTCGCTTCGTCTGCCTCTCTCTTTTCACCTCCCGTTGCTACCCTCTCGCCTCCTTCTCTTGTGCCTATAAAAGGGAGGTCGCTCCTCTCAGAGAGATGCACCAGAACTACTTCTTCCTCTCGCCACCGGTTCCTGAGCACTGCGCTGCTGCCACGATCTTCCCCATCCCGGCTTGCGGCGTGCACCGCAGGTCGGGACAGTAGGCCTCCGAAACCGCACATCTTTGAGTCCTGTACGGGAGAAGGGTGATAAGGTTTTTGGGGAGCGCTCTGCGCGACTACTGACTGGTTCATCACGGACGCTCCGGACACCAACGACGACCACTTCCCCAACGACGACTTCTTCCCCGACGTCGACGACCTCTTCGACGACATGGCTGGCGAGGATGTCGACCCCAAGAACATTGCTTCTGCTGCTGCACCTGCATCGTACGTATACATGCTCTTTCTACTTGATGTTCTGTTACAGTTTACTGCCCTAGTGCCTGCACCAGATTTGTTTGGTTCTAGTTCATATATGCAGATGTTATTTACCTTTTCTTTGGCAGATTGCATGATTTGTTTTATCTATTCTGTATTAGTCATGCTTTATCTACCATTTCTATTAGTAAAATTATTTGGTAAATTGCTCATTATTCCAACACGATCCCAGCCGTTGTTTTCGATCGGACGGCCGAAAAACGTCCAGGGAGTCGGATGCATTGGGATCTCAATCCAGCAGCAGCCGTAGTATATTGCTAGGTATTCGTATCTTATAAATTCTTAATGATCACTTTGGATCGACCGGCCATGCAGTGCAGGGCGACGTTCGATCGAGGACACGAGTCGTCGTCCAGTGATTGGCCGGTGCTCGTTGGTTTATCTATCTTGCATCCATGGTTGACCGTGCTTTTTTTTTTCTATCCAGATTTTTAAGGAGTGCAGCCACTGGTGCGGTTAGTGGTTACCGGTCGTAGTCTAGCCGGTGCGGTGTCTCATGCTCATTTTTATGGTCGGGGATTTATGGCGATAGCGGCGTCACGGCCGCTTCTTTCACGTGATGTGCACGAGCTAGCTTAGCTAGCATGGGGTTCATCGATCCCACACCCGCATGTGCATCTCGCGTGGAACCAAAGGATCTCCAAACATCATAAATGAACGTTTGTTCCACAATGTTTGACTAAATTTGTAGAAAAATATATAAACATCTGCAACATCAAATTAGCTTCATTAGATTAGTTGCAGTTCTTCGCATGATTCAGTCGGTGGTGGCTTCTCTTCCTCGTGTGCTGGTCCTTCTGGACTGAAGACCAGTGACTATCTGTCTGTATAGGTGTCACAAGTTTCAAGGTCTGGCCGGCTGCGGGTGAAGAGATGATGGCACGTCCTTGAATCACACAATCACACTCGTAGATGGGGTAGCTAGCATTTCCTTGTACCTGGATTTAATTTCTGGGCTTGTACTGTTGTTTCATCCTTCAATATAGTTTCAAGGGTTTTATCACAAAAAAACTAGCTTCATTAGATTCAACAACATATTTTTTTAATATTTATATTTGATGTTATAGGGTTTAGCATTTTTTTATATAAAGTGGGTCAAACTAAAAGAACCTTGACTTGAGTTAAAACTAGAACTTTTAATATTTTGGAGCGAAGAAATTACTTAGTATGATGGTCATGGGGATGTGGGATATAAGTGGTGTCAAGGGGAACTTTAGGAATGAAGATGGAAAAAACTTGCTCAATTTATACATTTATAAACAATTTTAAAAAGGCTCATGAATATATTTTAAAACTATAACAAAAAATATGCACCATCTATTGAAAAACATTATTCTCTAATCACACACGAGAAGCGCCATAATTCCATGACGAATGCCAATGGAATCTTGGAGGCCTTGCCCGGAAAAGAGACAATGAAGTGCACATTAGCGGGAACACTTCTTGTCAACTACAAGCGGGAGAAACTCTTCTTCTTTGACATTGAGAGGTTTGGTATGTGTTGCATTTGTGATGCCATGGTTCAGCTAGAGCAACCCCAAATAGGTGGTGGGTCGGGTCACAACTACCCTTAGTATATGTGATTCTACCATCATTGAAATCGAGTGAGGACGTTAATGTGTCAATGTTTTGACACGATATTTGGAAGGGGGGGAGTGGCCCTTTGCAACAGGATGTGGGACTGTAATTTTCAACTCTCTCCCACAATTTGGACTTTGGAGTAACCGGCAGATGCATGGATTCAATATGTTATCAGAGTCAAGAGGTCTCGCGTTCCAAATTCTGCCAACATGGTATTTAAAAAATATATTTATGGCCTACATATCAATCCCACGTCTAAGGACTAAAAACCGTAGACGTGGGGGAGAATGTTGATATATATTGCACTCCTCGCTCAATCAGTTCAGACGAATGGGTGAGATGGTTAGGTGCATTCAACTTGCAAACAAGAGGTTCTGGGTTCAAAACCTAGTAAACGAAATAAATAATTGTGGCCTACTCCCGCTTGCAACGCCCACGTCATAACTCCAAAAGAGCATATACATGGGGTTTTGGAATATATAGTGTGTTTGGATTGTGTCCTTACTGAAAAATGCCTGGCTTGGAGCATCCCTGAAAACTGCCTGTGTTCTGTTTG
Organism: Elymus sibiricus; assembly: GCA_039707655.1. Taxonomy (NCBI): domain Eukaryota; kingdom Viridiplantae; phylum Streptophyta; class Magnoliopsida; order Poales; family Poaceae; genus Elymus; species Elymus sibiricus. Next base: position 360,385,639 of record CM077669.1, read on the forward strand.
GTTGCTACCGTGAAGAAATGCATGTGTGCCTGGGCACGAGCCTGACTAATTCTGGCATAAAAACACCAACATACCAGACACAATCCAGGCAACAAATTTTCCTAGATACGTAGCACAAGACACTATCCAACAAGACCCATAATGTCGAACCCTCTCCCACAGTTAGAGACTTTTGAATGAAGTGGCTGAAGCATGAACTCTGATGCAACAAAATACCATTCTAGTACATGCTAAGAAAAAATGTCACATTTGATCTCCTTCCTAATCTTGCACACCAGGATTTATGATAGCAGCTAGCCTCATAAGCTTTTTCACATGTCTGCAACCCTATGAACACCTAGTCACCTTTGTAATGACTAAGTATCATAATGTAGATATGTTTTTGGGCTACTTCACCTTTCAAGTCTTCTCACCAAAGTATTACTCGTGGCACGAACGCCTGGGGGTGGGGTGCTACTGCCCCTCACTCCTTTGTAAGTCACCACTCAAGGTAAGATCATCATTATAAATCCCCGGTGTTTGTAACCTCTTCCGATATAGTGAAGTTTCACTGGCTGGCACCAGTGGTTTTTCCCCCTTCGCATTGGAAGCGGTTTTCATGTGAGCAAAGTTTTATAATAATGATATACTCCCTACGTTCGAGAATATAAGGTGCGCAATTTTTCATGAAAGTCAAACATATGTAAATCTGACCAGTATTCTAGAATTAAATATCAACATCCTCAATACAAATAAAGAACAGACAAAAATATTTTTCATGATGGATCTAAGGACACTAATTTGGTGTTATAGATATTACTCTCTCTCCCCCCCCCCCCCCCCCCCCCCCCCCAATATTAGTTGCGACCGTTAGTATGGATCAGAGGGGAATATTTTTCTTCTTCTAAGAACTTGGTCCAACATGCACAAGTTTTATTTTTACAAAAACTAATATCCCTCTGTTCCTAAATATAAGTCTTTTTAGAGGTTTCACTATAGATCCGTAGTGGAACCTCTAAATGTTTTAAAGCGGATGGAGTATTCAATAGCACCACAATTTTTATTATTTTTGTATAAAAATTCACATTCGTGTGAAAAAGTAAAAAGTTGTTGAAGACCACGATTATACCCCAAAATGAAGAGGAAGGAAATCTAGGAAGTTGGTTCCACAATGATGAGCAAACTGCACGAACTTGCAATTCATATATGTGGAGGATGATTAGACCAACGAACCAAACAATTTTAAAACGAAAGAGAAAAAAGAACCAACTAAAAGCTTCTGGTTGTGTAGTCGCCTTCGTGCAGCCTCCCTTTCCCTCTCCTCTCCACCACCTTCGGCTGCCACTTTCGCCGCCTCCACCGCCCTCCTCCCAACCACACCACTCGCCGTCTCTCCTCCGGCATCCCGCCTCCTGTGACCGCCGCCATCCACCTTCCGGATCAGATTTCCTCCCCTCCGACGCCAACCACTGCACCTGCACTGCTGCTTTCTCGGCCCGTGCTGCGGGTTAAGCGATGGAGTGGCCGCCGCATCCCAGGCTCCTTCTTCTGTTCCTGCTTGCTTTTTCTTGGCGGCTTGGAGGAGGAGCAGGTTTAGTTCTCTTTTGCTCGAGCTTTGGATTCCTCCGAGTTGTTGGGGTATGCATTTGGGCTTACGGCGTTGCTTGCTGCAGGGATTGGGGGCTTCGGAGTAGGAGCTGAGGAGTTGAGCAGCAATGGAGCTTCTTTTAGTCGTAGGTGAGCGCTCAGATTCTGGAACTGGTTCCTTTTTTGCTGCTTGCAGGAAATGGATCAATGCGATTTTGCTATCCAGAGTTTGTGATTTTTTTAGATTGGAACTAGAAATTAGGTGTTTTTAGTGTTGGCCTATTACCATTAATGGGTAATAGGCGGGTTTTTAGTGTTAGCTCTGAACTAAACTGACATCCCTAGTGATCCTTTTTTTCTTGTAAAAATCGGAAGTCGGTTTGTTTATTCACTTATTATTATACTATGAATGAAAAAAATCTGTTTGCCGCACTTCCCTTTGCATGTTTATCCACAGAGACAGTTTGCTGGGTGAAGTTCTGCAGTAGTAGCAACTTTTCTAGCATTTACGAATGGTTCCTGTGGTTATTTTAGAAAGCCTGGGATTGTAGTCATGGAGAGATAGATGTGCCACTAGGTTGTTGAGTGCGAGCTTTTTTTCTCTCACTGAATTTTAAACTTTTAAAATAAAAAATATAGGTATTTGAAAGAGAAATACTGTATTTTACTATATCTCTTATTATATAAAATGATCGTGTGAATATGATAGTATATGAATCAATGGCGGGTGGTTTTTGTACTTCCATCATCAGAAATGGCAAATATTTATCTTGATAATACATCCCAGGCCCTAACTATTCCTTTTCTTGGACTTTCAGAAGGTTGCTGCAGATTGGTGGTGAAAACCAAGGTGCCGGGTATCTTTTCTCACATGCACAAGCTCCAACATCAGGACCAGTGTCTGCTCCGTCACCCTCAGCGTTCATATCATCACCACCAGAAGGTGCACCATCACCATTTTATTCACGGCCGACACCACAGCGATCCCCTTTACGCCATGATCCGTCAATAGTCTCTCCACATCCGCTTAAGTTTAAGCCTGCAGCTGGGGGAGCTGGGCACGATCATTCGGTTCAAACTCCATCTCAGTCTGTGCATAAGCATTCCTGGACAACCTATGGTTTAGTTGCAGCAGGGGTTGCTGCTTTCCTGATCATATCAGCAGCTGGTGCTCTGTACTGCCGAGCTAAAAGGGTGGGGACTGTGAAACCTTGGGTGACAGGACTTAGCGGACAATTGCAAAAAGCTTTTGTAACAGGTATATGCTTTGTTTGCACTTTGACATGTATGTTATCTAGGAGTTTGTTCCAATTTCACATGACAATCTGATCACATTTGTAGGTGTGCCTGCACTGAAACGATCAGAGCTGGAATCAGCAAGCGAGGATTTCAGCAATATAATTGGTTCTACATCTAGCTGCATGATGTACAAGGGAACTTTATCGAGTGGAGTTGAAATTGCAGTTGCGTCGAGTTTGGTAACGTCTGCAAAGGATTGGTCCAAAGAATGTGAATCACAGTACAGGAAAAAGGTACCATTCGGTACTTGCCGTTTGTATAAAGATACACTGTTTAGCTTTTATGTTTGATTCCAATGGTTATGTTTTCAGATCACAAGTTTGTCCAAAGTAAACCACAGGAATTTTATGAACTTGCTTGGCTACTGTGAGGAAGGGCATCCTTTTACCAGAGCCATGGTATTTGAATACGCTCCGAACGGGACGCTTTTTGAATATCTGCATGGTAAGTGCATTCTTTTTTTTTTTTTTTTTTTTTGAACAATCACCGGGGGGGAGAGCTTCCCCACCTGAATATATTACTCAAAAGTATGGCATGGAGCCGGTGTTACATCAGGGAGCACAGCGGGAAGAGAGGAAGAGGCGCCAAGACAAGGCGGCATCTCTAGTAACCTGGTCTTTAAACCTAAAGACCCAAAGAGTAAACTCAGAGATTACATTCCGGACAGTATCCATAGCTGAGTGAGTCTCAGACCGGAACACCTGGGCGTTACGAGAGTCCCAAAGCTTCCAGAGGATGACGAGGGCGACCGTGGGCCAAATGTTGATGTCGAGGCCATCCGGCGTGATGGTGTCCCAAATGTAGTCGATGTCCGGGGGTGGGTGAAGTCCAAGGAGAAGCCACACCTGGGTTGCACGCGGGCAGTAGAGGGCGAGGTGTGACGCGTCCTCGAGGTGATGGTCACACCTCGGGCAAAGAGAGTCAGGGGCGATGGTCTTGCGGTGCAGATTCGCCTTGGTGTTTAGCCTGTCCCTGAAAAGCAGCCAAGCGAAAATCTTGACCTTGATGGTGGCCCTCGTGCCCCATATGCGGTCAGCGTGAGGGTCGAACTCGTCGGTGGAGGAGAGCAGTGAATAAGCGCGCCGTGCAGAGAACGAGACACCGTGGGTGAGGAACCTGTCGTCGGGTTGAACCGTGGGGGCGACGTCCTGTAACAAGGAAAGAACAGATGCAAGTTGTACGGATGCAACATTAGTTAGGCGGTTCCGCAAGGTTGCGAGTAAGCCATCCTGCATAACCTCAGAGACCAGGACATAGGGTTTAGTGGAGTGGGAAAATAGAGTGGTGTATTTTTGGGCTAGCGGGGTATTAGTGAGCCAAGTGTCAAGCCAGAAATAGGTGGAAGTGCCACTGTTGGTTAGGACGAAGGAGATGGAGAGAAGGCTGTGAATCTGAGCTCTGACTATTTTCCACAAGAAGGAGGGGAGAGAGGGTCTGGTGGTGAAATCAAGCGAGTGATTTTGGAGGAACCACCTGACCCATGGCAAGTCAGGTTGTTGAAGAAGTTTGTAGGCAAATTTTTGAAGGAGACAGTTGTTTTGTAGTTGAATGTTTTTGATGCCTAGACCACCCAAATTCTTTTCCTTGCAAACGTTTTTCCAAGCGATGAGGCACTTAGCTCCCGAGCACGTCTCCTCGGCCGCCCAAAAGAAAGAGCGTCGAATCGCGTCTAACCTTTTGATAATTTTTTTTGGAAGTTTGAATACCGACATGAAGTGCGTGGAGAGAGCATCGAGGGTAGCGGAGATTAAAGTAAGGCGACCGCCCCTGGAGAGGAGGCGGGCCGCCCATCCGGATAGGTATTTGAGGTAGCGCTGCACTAATGGTTCGAAGGCGGCGGCGGGAAGCCTCGTGGGAGACAACGGGAGGCCTAGGTAGATCTGAGGAAAGGTGGAGAGAGCGCAGGAGAAGGTTTCCGCGATGTTACTAGCCAGCAGGGCGTCGGTATGGATGGGAACGAAGGTCGTCTTATGAAAGTTTATGGACAGCCCTGTCGCAAGGGCGAAGTCTTCGAGGAGGGTTTTGAGCTTTTGGGCAGCCGAAGAGGAGGCATGGGCGATGATAAGGGTGTCGTCGGCATACTGGAGGACGGTTGGGGGTCTGTCTAGGTAGATGGGATGGCAGAGATCATGGGGAGTGAAGGCCTGGACGATCAGACGTTGCAAAAGGTCGGCGACTATTAAAAAAAGGTACGGGGAGATGGGGTCCCCTTGCTTAAGACCGTTCTTGCAGGGAATCCAGTTACCGGGGACGCCGTTTAGGAGGATGGCCGTTTTGCTGGAAATGAGGAGGTTCCTGATCCACGAAACCCAGGTAGGGGTGAAGCCCCTAGCCGCTAAAATAAGCATGAGAGATTCCCAGGTGACCGAGTCGAAGGCTTTACGGAAATCCAGCTTGAAAACCATAGCCGGAGCCCTCCTTACGTGGCAGGCACTAAGGATATCGGCGGCAAAGATGAAGTTCTCCGCTATATTCCGGCCCGAAATGAAGCCGGTTTGGTTATCGTGAACCAGAAGAGGGATGAGAGGCTTGAGTCTGTTGGTGAGGATTTTTGCGATAGCTTTTGGCGGGCAGTTTTGCAGCGAGATGGGCCTGAAGGCATCAGGGGTCCTGGCAGACTCATTTTTCGGGAGCAGGATCATGTGAGCTCTGTTGAAGCGCTCCACGGACAGGTGGAGGGAAGAGAAATCATTGAAGAACTGAAGGAGTAAGTGCTTAACAGAGTGCCAGAAGCGACGGTAAAAACCGGGTCCCAGCCCATCAGGCCCGGGGCTAGCAAGCGGGTTCATTTGGAAGAAAGCGTCCTGGATTTCCTGAGGCGAGAAGGGGTCATCGAGGTGAAGCAACTGGGGAATGTGCGTCGGGTAGATATCGCTGAGGTTGAAATGCCAGCACGGAGTCTTTTCCATCCCAAGGAGGGAGTTGAAGAAGGATCTTAGGATGGAGGCCTTTTGATCGTGAGCAGAGTGGTCGATCCCATTGTCCTCGAGGATAGAGATATTGTTTTTACGGAAACGTTGAGAGGCCGATACATGGAAGAATTTGGAGTTTTCATCCCCCTCAATCGCAGCCTTAACTTTTCCTCTTTGTTTCCAGAAGAGGACTTTTTGCTTGATCGCTCGCTGCAGAGAGTTGATGACAACAAGGAGGAGGGATTTTTCAGGGCGCGAGAGGCGGCGCCTCTCTTCAAGAAGGTCGAGGCGGTTAATAACGAGCTTGCAGTCGGACTCCCGGACGTGGGCCGGGGATAAAGTTCTGGCCCAGCATTTAAGGCGGTACCTAGTTTTCTTGATAGCAGCAGCCAGCGTCTGATCAGAAGTGGGAAGCGCGTTGTTCGGGTTCCAAACTTGAGAGACAATACGATTACAGGCCGAGTGGAGCGCCCAGGATGACTCGAAGCGAAAGATATTGGGCCGCTGAATTTGAGAGGAGATCTTAACGACCAGAGGGACGTGGTCGGAAGAGAACCTAGTGAGAGAGGACAAGGTGGAGTTTGGGAAGACGTCTTCCCAGGCGAGGTTAATGAAAGACCTGTCAAGACGCTCTAGCGTTGGCGTTTGGCGATTATTGGACCACGTGTAGGATCTATCTAGCAGGGGAAGCTCAATTAGTTGAAGGTCGGAAATGAGAGCGTTAAAAAGGTCAGCCTCGGTAGCATGGAAGTTAGCGTTGTTCTTCTCGTACGCGAAACGGATAAGGTTGAAATCACCGATAAGCATCCAGGGAGTTGAGTCCGGAGGGGCGATATTTCTAAGTTCCTGCAGGAAAGCTGCCTTTTGGTTGCGATGGGAGGGAGCATAAATATTGGTGATCGTGAAGGTCATATTGGAGGCAGGACAGGAGAGATTCAGAGACGTGGAGAACATGTGGTGAGTGTGACTTAGGAGATTTAGCTTTTGGGGGTTAACGGCGGAGAAAATACCGCCGGCGGAGCCGACCGCAGGGACAAAAACCTGCTTGCTTAGGAGCCGGGGCATGAAGGAGTTAGCTTTCTGGGTAGAGACCGTAGCGAGCTTAGATTCTTGCAGCAACGCGACGGATGGATCGGTGGCTAGAACTTCAGACAGGACGTTCGAGCACTTGTCGTCGTCGCCAAGACCACGAACATTCCAGGAGAGAACAGAGAAGCTAGATTGATTCATTAAGCAAACGGATTACACCATAAACGGATTCCAGGTAAGTGCATTCTTAGTTTCTTACCATGGTTTTATAATTTTTCTCCTTTTCAAAAATCTGTTCTCTTCACCCTGTAACTACAGAAATCCTTTTATGTAAACAGAACATTTGTTAAGAATGGTCTAAATCATGACCCCGCAAAACCTTACATAGAAGTTTCTCCAACAAATGAACTATGCATACCTATTCAGCAAGCAGATTCCAACTGATAAAGATCCCTATGTTGTCCTTATGAATTATCATATAAAATAAAATAAAAGGTAGAATAAAATTGATATCATTTCCTAAAAAGAGAAGAAAGAGAAAAAAAAAAAGGAGTGTGGTCTTATTCAAAGTCAAAGCGCTCGGCAATCTTTTAACCAATAATGTGTTTCATATAATTTTCCACAGTTCTGAATAACTTGATTTTTACAAAGCTTCCGTGATTTCCAAATAACGCTGTAGAGTTCCTTCCCCTAGAACCGTACTTGAGAGTTTCCAACCTTATATGGCTCAGAATTTGCTATGAATTTCTTTTGAGGGGCATAATTTGGCATCTTATTTCCCCTGTCTTGACTGAATTCGATCTCTCGAAAATCAACCATCTCTTGCTAGTTCACAAGATATGAATATGTGTGCATCAACTACACATGAGATAGCTAGTTTGTTCCTATTACTTCTTAACTGTCAGTCAGTCAGTCAGTCGGTGTATCAACATTATATTTTGACAACGTCTCATCCTCCTGAATTCATGTTGCAGTGAGAGAAGCCGAGAAGCTGGACTGGGTGACGCGGCTGAGGATATGCATGGGGATCGCCTACTGCCTGGAGCACATGCACCAGCTGAACCCACCCGTGGTGCCCAAGAGCTTGGACTCGACGACCATATACCTCACCGACGACTTCGCCGCGAAGGTCTCAGACCTCGAATTCCCAGACGAGGCGAAGGGATCATCACCTCATCATTCAACCAAAGGCGCCCTCGACCCCTCGTCGGACCTGGAAAACGCCGTGCGCAGATACGGCGTGGTGCTGCTGGAGATCCTGACGGGGAAGGTGGCCTGCTCCGACGAGGACGGGCCGCTGGAGCGGTGGGCGTCCCGCTACCTGGACGGCGAGATGCGGCTCGCGGACCTGATCGACCCCAGCATCGGCTCCTCCTTCTCCGAGGAGGCCGCGCGCGCGCTGTGCGAGGTGGCGCGGTCCTGCGTCGACCCGGACCCGAGGAGGAGGCCCACGATGGCGGCGGTCGCGGCCCGGCTGAGGGAGATCACGGCGCTGGGGCCCGACGGGGCGACCCCCAAGGTGTCGCCGCTGTGGTGGGCTGAGCTTGAGATCATGTCTTCTTCTGACAACTGAAGTTGTTTTTTTTAAGGGCACAACTGAAGTTGTTACCGACAGTTTTTGGTTTGTATTCCCTTCGATCCATAATAAAATGTCGCAGTTTTAAATTAAGGTTGAACTAACCTTAGTTCAAAACTGTGACACTTATTTTGGATTGGTGAGAGTATTTGTGTTGTTGCTGCTGTTGTCGCTGCTGCTGATCTTGTTTGTGGAATTGGTAGCCAGGTAGAGAGTGTTTGAAGTTTGCTTCAGGATTGCAAATAGTGATTGGTGGGTGCTCCGTATACATGTAAAAGAGAGGGTGATCGTCCGTGAGATAACTGTCAGCCAACAGTTCTCATCATTCTGCCCAGAGTTTATGAAGCCAGTTTCAAGCATGAACCACGCTACACTGAACCATGCTGTCCAAAGGCCCTAACAAAACTTATTCACAAAAGAAAAAGAAAAACACTTACTCAGTAATTGCAAGCGTGCATTGTATAAAAATACTACAAACACTCAATGCAAATAGTACCACCAATTTGGAGAATAGTTTAAACATTTTGTATTGAAAGCATGCAGTTTAAACATTTGGGATCCACATTGTATTTCTTTAGGAAAAGGCGAAAGTATAGTTGGCTATGTGCTCACCACGCAGCTGCTTGCTCTCCTACTGCTGGCCCCGGGAGCTGTTTTAAACAGGCCCAGCTGGGACGACTCTCCAGCTGAAATGCAGTCGCTGAGATGTGTACTAGAGTGGATACTCTTTTGCTTGCTGCTGTCGGGCCTTTCTGCAATCAACCGGGCCCAAATCACCTAACGAGTGGTAGTTCTCTCTACCCAGATTACCCCCCCAGAAAAAAAGTTATCTCTACCCAGCGATGACCAGTGATTAAACGAGCACTCCAGTACCGGTCACTCGTGCAGACTGTTCAGACTTACAGGGGAGCAAAAACAGTCTAGAAAAAAGATGTTGAGAAGAGAAAAGAAATGGATCAAAAACAGTTGATGGTCGTGGTTTTTAGGGAGTGTCTAGGTCTCAGTCGACTCAGTCAAGCAATCTAGTATGCAAGAAGAAGAAAAAACTGAAAAATAATTGTTTGCACGAATCTCAATGCAAGATCAACGGATTATAGTATCGACTTAGACTTCGTGAAGTCTCAGTCGACTGATTTTTAGCAAAGCCGTTTTTGGAACACGAAAATCGTGTGCCTGGCCTGGTTAGCAGCATATATAAATGAGAAAAGCCAGAATTCTCTCTCTTTGGGAACGGAACAGCTCGGTGGCCTGAGCTGGGTGGGGAGCACGCAGTAGCCGGCGACAACCAAGCAAGCGATCGTATTGGCCGAGTCGTGGAAAAGCACAACTCTTTATGCACAGATCGTGCCTCCGAATAACACGCCACCAAGAGGCATATAAATATAAGTATAAAACAAACAAAAAAAATGGGAGGAAAAAGAATGAGAAAGCATGAGCCTGCCCACCGTGCCGGCTGGCTGCTCTGATTGAAGGCCAGCCTGTTGTGTCGCGGCCCTCTCCCTCTCTTTTCATTCAGCTCTCATCAAACCAAACCAAACCAACCGAGTTCCTCGGAGCCCCTTTGTCTTGCTGATGTTTTAAAAAATGATGCCATTTTTTGCCATTTACACGCGCTATTCTTACATTTTTTTTGTTACAGCAGAGCTCTCTCATCAACCTCCTGTACGTTACACGCAGAGCCCGACCGACCCTTTGTTGCCTTGCCGTTGCATCGTATGCTTTTGCTTACACTCAGTACAGACATGTGCACGTCGTGTGCCTTGGGTCCGTCACTCCGTCAGTGCTCTCTTCTGCCCACCTCGCTGTGCGTTGTTCTCTCCTTGATTGATTGATGTGGAAGTGGAAGGGGGGCAAAGTCGTTTCACCATTCGGCTAGCTGATCGACGATGGTGGTCGCGGGCGCGGGATGGATCCGCTGGCTGGCTGGCTAGCTCTCGGACTGGTCAGCCTTGGTCTTGGCGGAAGCCTTGTTGTAGAGCTCCAGGGTGTCCCCGTGCTCCGGGTCCATGCACAGGGCCGCCTCGCAGTCGCGCAGGGTGCTCGCGCTGTCGCCCATGGAGTCGAGGAACGCCGCGCGGAGGTGGAGCAGCTGGAGGTCCGGCTTGAATGCCAGCGCCTGCGTCAGCTCCCTAATCGCCTCCTCCTCCTTGTTCTCGTCCATCAGAACTGGGGGATCACAGCAAACATGTTATCAAGCTGTTGAAAAATGCTTCAGGCCTTAGCTCTGAATTCCCTTTATTGGAAAAGTAGTCCAACCATCATGAAGATAAGAAGTAGTATATGCGATATTCGCAGTGCCAGCCATCATATGTTCAGTTCAGTTCAGTTCAGTGGACTCACCAGCTGCTCTGTATCTGTAAGGGTAGGTCCTGGTTGGATCCAACAACGTCGCCATATTGAGATCACTTTTCGCAGCGTCCCGCTCGGCATATTCCGACCGTTTTTCATACGCCGAGGCGCTGTTTTTGGCAATCTTTAGGAGCGATGTCATCTCATCAAATGCAGCCTTCTTCCTATTCTTCAAGAAATGGACCCGAGCCAGACCCTGGTGTGCCCGTGTATGCTTTATGCTCAGTGCTATGCTGTAGCACTCAGTTGCCTCATCCAGCAAATCACAGTCCACATATATGCTCCCCATATTGTTGTATGCCTGGAGAATGTCAGTGAGCCATTAGCACAGATGATGAACACTTGCCGTGGAAAATGAGAAGCGGTTATGGATGATTCTTACTTGCCCCTTCCGTAGGTTGTCAGATGCACAACTGTTAGCATGCTCTAGAAGCTGAACAACATTAAGCGCAGATTCGACGTCAAGGCTAGAGTCTCCCAGAGCATAAGCCTTTAGGAAAAAGGCTTCGAATGATCTTTGGAGCGCGAGTGATTGCTCGGCCTTCTCAAGTGCTTCCTCGCGATGCCCAGTGTCGTATAAGATCCATCCTTCGTATACAAGTCTCTCGTGATCATGAATCGAACTATTCCGTGCTAATCGCAAACTACGCATAGCAGCCTTCTGACAATTAAGCCTACAATGCATGTGGAAGATAGGAAATATGTTAAGCTTATGAACTTCAAAAACTAGTACTTCCTTTGTTCCTAGATGTAAGACATTTTTGCAGTTCAATCATACAACATCTATCACAGTTGTTTTTCAAACTATACTGCCAAGATGGCATAATTGAGCTCTGTTGCGCCTCGAGACAGTATCAGAAACTGTTGTCGTTTTTGTGAATTTGTTTCTGAGTCGACTAAAATGCCTGCTCTTATGTGTAAAATAAAGCACCAGGCTATTCTGAAGATTTAGTAGACAGCATAAACTTGCTGCAAGTAATTATATATGGAATGAAAGGACTTGATGTGAGATGTTCTTGCTCGAATTAAGACAATCTAAACTTCTGGAGAAAATTTGAAACTAGCAACTCACAAGTTGGATGCATGGCTTACCTTAACAGGAGTAGCGACTGCCGGAACCTCAAGCTGCTGTTCCCGGGTTCCCTGGTGAGCATCTTCTGGACAACTGCCAGAGAGCCGATGTCGTCCACCCCTGACCACCGGTCGTAGAGCTGCATCCAACAATCGGCCATGTCCGCCTGCTTCACGTGCCCTCGGAGGAGCTCGATGAGCTGCTCCCCGTGCATTTTACCATGGAACATCATGTAGGTCGGATCCAGCGTCAAGATCGCCCTGACATCCTGCACGGCAGCCTCGAAGTCCCCGGCCACAAGGTAGAACCACGCCCGGAGCTCGAGGCAGTCGGTCACCATCCTGAAGCTGAGCACCTTGTCGATCTCTTCCAGCGCACGCTCCATCTTGTCCTCCTCCAGCAAGGCGGCGGCACGGTACTTGTACGGGTAAGTCAGCGTCGGGTCGAGCTCCGTCGCCGTCCGGAGATCAGCCATCCTCTCCTTCCCCACGCAGTACACGGCGCGTTCTTGGTACATCCACCCGGCAGGATCGTAGTCCCCGACCACCCTGTTCATCAGCTTGTACGCCATGTACTTGTGCCCGCACTTGAACTTGGCGCGCGCTACTCCGGCGAGCGAGTACACGTGGCCTTCCGCGACGGCCTCCTCGAACCACCCCTGCGCGTCCTTGAACTCGCCGCGCTCCAGCATGACGCACCCGAGCTGGTGCAGTGCCAACTGTTTGTGCCATGGCAACTCGGCGCATTCCCATAGCCGCTCCAGGAGCATCACCGTGGTGTTGGACCTCATGTCCTCCTCCATGGCGACGTACGAGAGGAAGTAGTAGAGCGCGAAGGACGTGTTCCCGGCGGCGTCGAGGCGCTCCCTGCCCTCCGGGCTGCAGAGCAGACGCGCCACCTCGGGGTTGGACAGCGACTTGGGGAGCTCCCGCAGGAAGGCCTGGAGGCAGGTGGCGACGAGGAGATGGGCGGCCTCCTCGAGGGCGAGGTCGATGAGGGAGAGGGCTTCGTCCACGCCGCGCACCATGGAGGCGAGCTTGTTGTCGCAGGCGACCTTGAGGCCATCGCAGCAGAACTTGTTGGCGAAGGCGAGGAGCTCGAGGATGGTGTCCGGAGGGAAGTCGTCGAGGCGGCCGTGTCGGCTGTAGGCGGCGACGGCGCGCATGCCACGCGCCGAGATGCCGTCGCGGCTGAAGTCAATGTGGTCGCGGCGCGCCTCGGCGAACCCGCCGTAGAGGAGCGTGTTGAGCGGCTTCGCAAGCGCGGCGATGCAGGAACGCTCGCAGGCCACCTCCTCCTGGCCGATGACGAACCACAAGTCATTGGTCTCGTCCTCCTCATCGTCATCTTCCTCGCTCGCGCCGAAGGCGATTGAGGCGTTGCGCCTCAAAATTGTGTCGCGCCTCAAGCGCCGAGGGCGAGGGGGAGGAGGTGGAGGGCGGCGGCAGGGGCAGACGGGATCCACGCCGGAGGACTCCATGGCGAAGACCGCGGAGCGGGGGCACTCGAGGAGCGGGGTAGTCGGGCCGCAGGGGTCGAGAGGCGGCGGCATCGGGTCGAACTCGTCCTCCCGGCGCTCGTGCCGGAGCCAGGCGGCGAGCACGACGCGGCGGTGCGGGTCGGTGGCGTGGACGCGCGCGGCACGGAGCGCTCGGCGCAGCAGCCGGGGGTCCCCGAGCGCGTGGAACAGCGCGTGCTGCTCCAGGTACACATCGCAGAGGTCGTCGCCTTGCCTCTCGGCCGACGACATCCGCCGGAACGACGCGGCGAGCGCCGAGACGTGGTCGATGGGGCGAAGGCACGCGTCAAGCGCCGGCTCGAGCGCGGCGGCCGCCGGGAGGCCGCAGGGCAGGGTCGAGTCGGAAGAGAAGGCCCCCGAGGTGATGGGCGCGTGCGGGTAGCAGAGCGACGCGGACATCAGGGAGACGCTGCGCGGCGGCGGCGGCAGCGGGAGCAGCTTGGCCCCGGCCCCTCCATCGCCGGAGCCGCCGGACGTGGAGGCCGCGGAGTTGAAGGGGTAGATTTGCGCGGCCTTGCAGCCCTCGATCAGCTTGAGGCTCCGTATGGTGGTCAAGAAGTTGTTGGTCATAATGCCGCGCCGCGCCGCGCCGCGCCTCGCCTCGCTCCTCCTGTGGCTGCCGGGTTATTGGACGGCGATCATGTCAGAATGGGGGGTGGGGGGAATTTTTCGGCGGAACGGCCGGAGCGCGCGCGCACGCCTCGCCTCCGCCCTTCCGCGCGGCCGCGCCTTCCCGCCGTGCGCTTGCGGGGTCGCGCTGTGCGTGCGGTTGGTTAATGCCGCTGGTTTGGGAGGGCGGCGGGGGAGGATCGATCGGGTCGGGCTCGGTGCGGAGGAGGGGAGGGCCGGGGATGAAGCGGAGCGGAGGGGCGCGCAAGTCGGGTGCCTTTCCCGCTGTCACCACCGTCCGCTGCGCTGCACGAACAAAATTGGACCTTCGCGTTTAATTTTCCTCCGACCCATGTTTTGCTTGAAATCTTCTCTTCTTCTCAACCTTTTTTTAATGATTTTATACTCCCTCCGTTCCAAAATATAGCGCGTCCGCGCTTTTCGAGGTTCAACTTTGACCATAAATTTAACCAACGAGACCGATTGCGGCGTGAGCAAAAATTATATAATTGGAAACTTCTTTTGAATGCGAATTCATTGGTATAATTTTTGCTCCCGCCGCAGTCGGTCTCGTTGCTTAAATTTATGGTCAAAGTTGAAGCGCGGAAACCGATGACGCACTATATTTTGGAACGGAGGGAGTATAAGATTGCTCACCAGGCCTATCGCAGGGTCTCTTCTTTCTAAACAGTATAGATGATTTGTCCCCTCAAAAAAAAAGTATAGATGATTTCAACTCCGAGACTATCCCTGATAAAAGTGTCCCCCTACCACCTCTACCTCCTGCTCCTCTACCCGTATCTCCTCTACCTCCCTGACCTCCCTCTGCCACCCATATCTCTTCTCCATCATCATCTCTCCCAATTCCAGCTCTACCACCGGCTGGTTCAAAATTTCATAGAAGCCAATCTCCCCATTCACATTCGCTCGGAGCGTGCACTCCATCGCCACACTCTACCACATGACCCAAAACGTCCATTGAAATAGAAAGAAATCCGACAACTTTTCATAGAAGACCAAGTCATTCTTACAATCTTTTAAAGTAATCGGGATGAACCTCACCAAATGCTTGTTAAAGTCCAAAATAAATCCAGGCGCGTAAAAAGACATGTCTGGTTGATCTTTCCTTCATTCACCATGACTGTAACCGATAGATAGGAAAAAAAAGTGCTGGATTTCCTTTTTTTTAGGCAAAAAGAAAGTGTTGGATTTTTTTTTTTTGAGAAATAAGAAAGTATTGGATCACTACGAATTTTCCACGCGGGCTTAGATCGAGCACAGTATTTTCCTTTTTTTGAGACAAATCGAGCACGGTAGAGAAAGAAGTGAGGTTTGTGTACCGGCCCATCACCAAGGCCCAAACGCACCAACGGCTTAGCGTCCCTAGGGTTTGGTCCAGACCGTCCTCAGCCGCCGCGTCGCAAAAACTCGCACGCATTCGCACTGCCCTGCGCAGCCTCGCCCCCCTTTTTCTACCCAGCGTCAGCCCCAACCGCACCACCCACGCTCCCCATCGTCTCTCTCCCCCACGAATTCAAATTTCTCTCCAGCCCCAAAACCCCTCCTCCCCCCTCCCAGCCCAACCACCTTCCCCGGCCCCCGTCCGAAATCCGCCACCGATCTCCCCGCCCCGGGATCGGGACCGCCTCCCGATCGCCGCCGAGAGGTTGCGCGGGGCAGGGGGGCAGCTGAGGATCCCGTCGGAGAGCAGCGTCGCTCGCCGTCGAAGGTAATATCCGGTGCTCGGTCCCAGTATCATTTTGCTTTCCCGATCTGATGACGCTCCTGTATCCAAGCTGGTGTTTGGTTGGCGTCGGGTTCTGTAAGTTCCGTCGTGGGGAGATCCGCGGGGGGGGGGGGGGGGGGGGGTGTTAGACCGCGTAGTCGCTTTGCCTTTCGTCCTCGAATCGTGCGATGTGGCGGTTGATTCTGCACGGGGGGTGTT
Source organism: Elymus sibiricus (assembly GCA_039707655.1). NCBI lineage: Eukaryota > Viridiplantae > Streptophyta > Magnoliopsida > Poales > Poaceae > Elymus > Elymus sibiricus. The sequence goes on from CM077669.1 coordinate 360,401,515, forward strand.
GATTTGGCTTGTTTCACCTACTGCACTTCAGTTCTGGTCTGCTCAGGTCGATCTGTAGCCACTTCGATCTTATAACTTTTTTTAACGATCCCAGAGTTTCCACAAGCACGCGTTTAGGAATTGTTTTGTGCCTTTTCTGTCCTCAGAGTGTAATTATAGCACGACGCCCTGTTGAATAACTTAGATTTTCTAGATGGCTGTCGTTGGTTAGATCCTCGCGCCTGATGTTAGAAACTATTTGTTTCTAGATGAACTATTGAGCATTTTTGAATGAGAAACATCATTGGATCGTGGTTCACGGTCATTCAAACGGTATGTTGATTGCTGAGATTTACGTTCTATAGTAACAGTCGCGTTCCGTAGTTTATACTTGGACTGTAATTCAGAAACCTCCCTTTTGGGAAAATAATAACGATTCAGAAACTCCTCCATCAGGAAAATAATAACGATTCAGAAACTAAATGACCTGGTAATTGGCGACAGCTCAGGCGAAGTAACATGTGCATTGAATCTCTTGCGAGCTATTGCACCCTCCCTGCACTTTCCAGAAGTGACCGCACTGTGTTGGAGGCTTGCAGTTCTACTTTTATCTTTTTTCTTATATTTTTGCACTGTATCAATGTGAACAATATGTGCTGCTAGAGTAAACTAGATTATTTTTATTTCCATTAAGCAAACTGGATTAAAGCTAGACTATCTTTGAACCAAGGTGCTGCTAGAGTAAACTGCTTGAGATCTTAGTATCTTATATGCTTTTCTGGCGATCTTCGTACTGCAGGTTCAGCTAATGGATATCACTGAGGTTCTGCTAGCTACGCAGTCCCATGATGGTCAGATACGAAATGCTGCAGAAGGGAATATCAAGCAATTTGAGGAGCAGAGTTTTCCACAGTTTCTGCAAGCATTATCTGCTGAGCTATCAAATGATAACAAACCTCCTGTATCTCGAAGGCTTGCTGGTATTCTTCTTAAAAATTCTTTGGATGCAAATGATTTAGCAAGGAAAGAAAAATGTACACAACGATGGATAAGTGTGGAACCGGCAATCAAGTCACAGGTTAAAGGTTCCCTGTTGATGACCCTTGGATCACCAGTGTCTGATGCTCACCGCAGTTCTTCACAAGTCATTGCAAAGGTTGCATCCATTGAGATCCCTCTTCAAGGATGGCCAGAACTCATAGTAAGCTTGCTAGGTAACATGACAAAGCCAGATGCACCTCCTTCTCTGAAGCAGGCTACCCTGGATGCCATTGGATATGTTTGTGAGGAGATATCCCCTAAGGATCTGGAGCAGGATGAAGTTAATGCTGTTCTTACTGCTGTGGTCCAGGGTATGAATCACATGGAGAATAGTTCAGGGGTCCGACTTGCTGCTGTTAAAGCATTGTACAATGCTCTTGATTTTGCCGAGACAAATTTTCAGAATGAATCAGAGAGGAACTACATGATGAAGGTAGTTTGTGAGACTGCCATTTCTAAAGAGGCTGATATTAGGAAGGCTGCATTTGAGTGTTTGGTCTCCATAGGATCAACATACTATGATCTTCTAGAGCCCTACATGCAGACATTATTTGAGTTGACAGCAAATGCTGCCAGGGCAGATGAAGAACAAGTAGCACTTCAAGCTATTGAGTTCTGGAGCACAATATGTGATGAAGAAGTTGCAATTCAAGAAGACGCTGAAGAATCTGGTGATGTTAGTTCTGCATGTTATTTCCATTTTATTGAAAAGGCCCTTCCTTTGCTTGTCCCTATGCTTTTAGAAACACTTCTGAAGCAAGAGGAGGATCAAGATGAAGATGATGGAATTTGGAATATATCAATGGCGGGGGGCACCTGCCTTGGGCTTGTTGCAACGGCTGTCAAGGATGCCATTGTACCTCTTGTGATGCCGTTTATAGAGGGCAATATAACAAAGCCTGACTGGCACAGCAGGGAGGCTGCGACCTTTGCATTTGGTTCCATTCTTGAAGGTCCTTCAGTTGAAAAGCTCGCACCCCTGGTTCAAGCTGGCTTTGATTTCTTGCTAAATGCAACCAAGGATCAAAATAACCATGTCAGGGAGACTACTGCATGGGCACTTTCGAGGACCTTTGAGTTTCTACATTCACCAACCAGTGGTGTTTCTGTAGTGACAAATGCAAACCTTCCTCATGTTATAGAAATTATGTTAACGAGTATCAAAGACTCCCCTAATGTTGCTGAGAAGATCTGTGGTGCCCTGTATTTTCTTGCTCATGGCTATGAGAATGCAGGGTCTATGTCATCAGTGCTGTCACCCTATTTTGGTCAGTTAGTATCAGCTCTCCTTGCCACTGCTGATCGTTCTGATTCCAACAACTCCAGGCTTTGTGCATCTGCATATGAAACTCTTAATGAGATTGTGAGATGCAGCAGCATTGCAGACACTCTGAACATGATTGTGTTATTATTGCAAGAGATCTTGAAGAGATTAAACCAGACCTTTGAGTTTCAGATTGCATCCTCTGAGGACAAGGAAAAGCAAAGTGACCTTCAAGCCTTGCTATGTGGTGTTGTTCAAGTAATCCTTCAGAAGTTCAGCAACTGTGATGATAAATCAGTAATCATTCAGTTTGCTGACCAAATAATGGTGTTATTTCTCCGGGTTTTCTCATGCGATAGTTCTAATGTGCATGAAGAAGCAATGCTTGCTATTGGTGCTCTTGCTTATGCTACCGGACCGGAATTTGTGAAATACATGCCAGAGTTTCACAAGTACCTTGAAATGGGCTTACAAAATTTTGGTGCATATCAAGTATGCTGTGTTTCTGTGGGTGTGGTTGCGGACATCTGTCGTGCCCTGGATGACAAGGTACTCCCTTACTGTGATGGTATCATGTCTGCCCTCCTCAAGGACCTTTCAAGCCCAGATCTTCACCGTTCTGTGAAACCACCAATTATGTCATGCATAGGAGATATTGCACTTACAATTGGTGAGCATTTTGAGAAATATGTTCCATACACTGTGCCTATGTTGCAAGGAGCTGCAGAGCTTTGTTCTCGCATGGACCTTCCTGATGATGACAGTACAGAGTATAAAAATGAACTCAGGAGAAGCATCTTTGAGGCCTATTCAGGTATACTTCAGGGAGTCAAAAGTTCGAAATCAGAGCTAATGGTTCCTTATGCCAGCCATATTTTCCTGTTTGCCGAACTGGTGCTACGAGAGACATCAAGGTGAGTTCACGACCTATCCTTTGACACGGAATGCGTACTCAATGTATCAATCATTTTCGTTTGACATATTCTCAAATAGAACACCGAAGTAAATGATAGGAAACATGAACTTCATAATACCGATATGGATATAACTTTTCATCTCTGACATTGTAAAAGTATGCATTCAACTTGTATAATGGGGGCCTGTATATATATATAAAAAAAAGCCTGATACTCTGCCAAAGGAATGGATCAATGTGGTGATATTCTTTTTCAAATTCCTTGTAGGGACGAGGGTCTGACAAAAGCTGGAGTTGCCTTGGTCGGGGACCTCGCGGATGCGCTAGGACCTTCCATCAAACTGCTGCTCAAGAATTCCAACTTCCACTCGGAGCTCCTTGGGCGCTGCTCCCAGTCTGATGATGAACAGTTAAGGGAGACTGCATCCTGGGTCCAGGGTGTGATCTCACGTGTGCTGGTTTCATGAGGGAAAGCTTCTCCAGTAAAGCCGCTGGGTTCTTTATCCGGGTCGTTCAGCGTTGTTGATGGTTCTCTGGGCAAACTATTTCTCTTGCCAGATGAAATATTTTTGAGAAATGTGCTGCATATATGTCCTGTTATTATGTCGCAAAAGTGGGACAAGGTCGCATGAGATCATTTATAGTTGTCAAGTTCGTAATAGTGGCAGCGGCTTGCCATTGTCTAAAGTGGGTTGGGTTCCTGTTGCATTTGTTCAGGTGTCCATGTGAGTCGATTGTAATTGCAGCAATGTGTCTTGTTGTGGAATCATTGCTCATCAGTAAAGTTGTCGCTGATGGCCTGGAACTGTTACACTCCACGCATTACTCCATTCCACTGGTGATTAGTGGATATACAGATGTTTTTTTTATCTTGTTTGCGGAAGTCCATGCGCAGCCACTCCAGCTGATCACATCAGACGTTGGGTTTGATTGTGCCACTGAAATTCACTCACATCATCTAAAAAAAACCACTCGCATATGTATTCAGCAGTTTTGCTGACCTTCAGGCATTTTCTTGCTCTTTGATGGAACATGCTAAATTTCTTTAATTGTTATACACATTATGCAATGATGAATCATATGTATGTGCGAATATTTTTGGAATTTCTCGTGCGGTTTAAGTCCCAAGATAAAATCTAGAGTGTCTTTGCTGACTGAGCCACTGAAACAGAATTGTGCTTTACTTGCTTTTAGATACATGAGCTTTATTTTCAAATTCTTATTGGATCATAAGGACACAAATAAGGACCGAATTATGTTAGGATATACTGTGCTAGCGATAAATAATTTCATTATGTTTTTTCTTCACACATGCATGGTTAGATTATAATTATTTTGTGGACTAAACACCTTGCCTAGTCGCTAAAGCTTTGTGAGGATAAAGCAATAAGACTTAAGAGGGACATGATGATGACACAAAAAGAAGGACTGTGACGTCCCCATTCTCGTCCGTACGCTAATCATGCACACAATGCGTACGACCAAGATTAGGGACTCACTGATTGATACCACAACACGACAAAAGACACAAATACAAAGTCATACAGCTCCATATTACAAGCCAGGGGCCTCGAGGGCTTGAATACAAAGCTCGACATAAACACGAGTCAGCGAAAGCAAATATATCTGAGTATAGACATAAGTTAGACAAGTTTGCCTTAAGAAGGCTAGCACAAACATAAACACGGATCGAAAGAGGCGAGGCCTCTTGCCTGGGAACCTCCTAACTACTCCTGGACGTCGGAGAAGTCTACGTCGTAGTAAGCTCCATCCTGCTGGTAGGGGCCTCCGTCGGGGTAGTAGTAGTCGACGTCTCCAGCGTAGTCCACCTCCTAGGCTCCATCGACTGAACGCAGCAACGTATCGAGGGGGAAAAGAGAAAGGCATAGCAGCGTGAGTACTCATCCAAAGTACTCGCAAGACTTACATCAGAACTATGCTAGATATGCATCATTATCAAGGGAGGGGTTATATCTGGACTGACTGCAGAAAGCAAGAATAGGGAGAAGGCCTAGTCCTATCGAAGACTAGCATTTTCAACATCTTGCAGCATTAGAAGAGTGCAGATTGGTATCTCATACATATAGTCATATTGTTGTAACAATTTTAGTTAAGTAAACTCGCCCAGAGATCCTTCCTCGACTCCCTGCGAGGAAGCAATCCCGGAGCCACAATTCATTTTATTAGTTTATGATTATAGTTGTAGTAGGTCAAAGCACAACTCCAAGTCGTCCTGTTACCGTGGACACGGCTATTCGAATAGTTTACTTCCCTGCAGGGGTGCACCACATTACCCAACACGCTCGATAAGCTCCGGCCGGATACAATTTTCTGGTCATACCCGGCCTCGGCCGATCGACACGACGTAGTCCTACCTAGGCTCAACAGAGAGGCCAGCACGCCGGTCTACATCCTAATGGCTCGGGGTCTTGGGCCATCGCCCTCGCCATCCTGCACGTTACGCCCTCGGCCGGGACCAGTCCTAGCACGCCCTCCATCAGGGTCCCTGCGTTCCAGACCACCCGGGCGCGAGTCGAATCTTGTGGCATCTGAAGAGCTTTCGGGAGAATGTACGCCGCCGAGTAGCCCATACTGATTACCCCGCGGGGTGGTTAGTGCGTATTAGGCCAACGACCTAACTCAGATCAAGTACCCAACCCATTAGCAATTTATTAGTGATCAATAACACTCGGGTGCCTTACCGGCGCACCCCACCAAATCTCCGGATGCCTTGCGGCGCATCCCACCAAATCTTTCTCTCGCGGGTACCCTTGGGGCCGACCCGTCTTAAACAAGTAGCAGTAACCAGGTCATAGTAACTGTGGGTCACCCGAACCATTGTTGGATTATTATCCGACAGTGTCGTTCATATTCAATCACCTTGTGAGTTCTTCCCCTGATACATAATGCCTTTGGTAAATTGTATCCTCTGTTTTGCCAACCATGCTCTACCTTCGAGCTTGTGTTAATTACTCTTGAAGCTTGTGGTATATGTTCCTAAGATACCCCGATGGGTTGAACCTATGCCTTCCTTAATCCGTGAGAACCCGAAAGTTTTCAAGGGTCATACTCTTATGGAGTTTTGCCAGATAAATTTTCAACACTACAACATCGTCCAAAGCAAGAAATGAATGAAATGTTATACATTGATGAAGTGGGAGTCGACAGTGAACTTGTGCTCATGCCCATGGAAATGATGTAGACCGTCTCAGAAGCTCCTCGCAAAGTAATTATTCATCCGTATGGTTCTTTCAGTATCCTTAATTCGATCGATTGCAGTTATGGTTCTGACCATGCTATCCTTATTAATTTATCCGAAAGGAATTCATTCCGACGCCTCGTCAATTTTTGACAAGGTTAAAGTATCTGCTGTCGCAGGTCAATGACCCAGTCCTGCTTCTATCATACTATACCTTCGAGTCTTACCCTCTGGTATCTCGAGGATATCACGCCTTTGCAATACATCTCATTAACTTTGATGAGGTAATAATTTTCCTTGTCTTAATCACTCCACGGATTAGAAGCAGAGGAAGAAAGAACGCAGAGGTATCGGATTCAAGAAACACCTGAATAGTCTGATGCTTAAAATACAAAGGAATTATGATTTCCAAAACTAAGGATCAGAAGCAGACGCTCTGATCAAGGATGGATAAGTTGAAAAGACTTAGTCGGACAATCAATAAAGGTTTGAATTGCCGAGAACCAACTCACGTCCGGAAGGTCGTCTGAGCCGGAAAAATAATCTATGAGAAACAACTGATGGCTGTATGCATTCACACACAGGTTGAATCAATAAAATCAAATGAAAACCACAAAGGATTTACTTAATATTGCTAGACATATGGAATTAACCATAATGCAAGCAGATGAGAAAGGTCAAGAGGCAAAGGCTATTGAGGATTTCGAAAATTCGAATAGCAATTCAAATGATTTTGTGAAACTCATGACAACTGAAGACGAACGAATCTCCGATAAGATACTTCGATGTACCTTGTAATAACAAGAGCAAGTAGATTGAGTATGAACGATAGTTGTACGTAGATACCATAGGGGTTGACGGTGAAAGGAAATCACAAAAGCGAGGAGCACAAATTCTCGGGAGAACATTGGAAAGTAACTTCGGAATCTTCTGTCGAAGCAGGCGATCATCTGGAATGAAAGGCTCTCTGGGAGAAGTAGTTACGAGAACCTAGAGCCAGAGTTAGTAAAATCTTTAACCCGAAAGAGAAGAGAGATCAGAACCCAGAGTATAGACGAGGAATAAAAGATCCTAATACCACCCGATTGAGATGTGGGCCCGTAAGCCACAGCATCAGTGTTAGTAAAAGTTTTTCAATGACTAGACTCAACTTCGGCCAAGGAGTTGGAAAGGCGGCTACATACAGGCAGTCGGCTCTGATACCAACTTGTGATGCCCCCATTCTTGTCCGTACGCTAATCATGCACACAATGCGTACGATCAAGATTAGGGACTCACTGATTGGTACCACAACACAACAAAAGACACAAATATAAAGTCATACAGCTTCATATTACAAGCCATGGGCCTCGAGGGCTCGAATACAAAGCTCGACATAAACACGAGTCAGCGGAAGCAAATATATCTGAGTACAGACATAAGTTAGACAAGTTTTGCCTTAAGAAGGCTAGCACAAACATAAGCAACGGATCGAAAGAGGCGAGGCCTCCTGCCTGGGAACCTCCTAACAACTCCTGGACGTCGGAGAAGTCTACGTCGTAGTAAGCGCCATCCTGCTGGTAGGGGCCTCCGTCGGGGTAGTAGTAGTCGACATCTCCAGCGTACTCCAACTCCTGGGCTCCATCAACTGAACGCAGCAACGTATCGAGGAGGAAAAGAGAAGGGCATAGCAGCGTTGAAAGATCGTGGATGTCGCCTAGAGGGGGGGGTGAATAGGCGCTTTAAAATAATTACGGTTTAGTCTTGAACAAATGCGGAATAAACCTATCGGTTAATTTGACAAGCACAAAACCTAAATCGACTAGGCTCACCTATGTGCACCAACAACTTATGCTAAGCAAGATAATCAACTAAGTGATAGCAAGATATATAACAAGAAACAATATGGCTATCACAAAGTAAAGTGCATAAGTAAAGGGCTCGGGTAAGAGATAACCGAGGCACGCAGAGACGACGATGTATCCCGAAGTTCACACCCTTGCGGATGCTAATCTCCGTTAGAGCGGTGTGGAGGCACAATGCTCCCCAACAATGCCACTAGGGCCACCGTATTCTCCTCACGCCCTCGCACAATGCAAGGTGCCGTGATTCCACTAAGGGACCCTTGAGGGTGGTCACCGAACCCGTACAAATGGCAACCCTTGAGGGCGGTCACCGAACCCGTCAAATTGCTCGGGGCGATCTCCACAACCTAATTGGAGACCCCGACGCTTGCCCGGAGCTTTACACCACAATGATTGAGCTCCGAGGCACCACCAAGCCGTCTAGGGCGCCAAAGCACCCAAGAGGAACAAGCTCAAGGGTGCTCAAACACCCAAGAGTAATAAGCTACTCAACTTCTCACTTCCACGTATCACCGTGGAGAACTCAAACCGATGCACCGAATGCAATGGCAAGAACACACGAAGTGCTCAAGTCCCTCTCTCTCAAATCCCACCAAAGCAACAAAAGCTATGGAGGAAAGTGAGAGGAAGAACAAGGAGAACACCAAGAACTCCAAGATCTAGATCCACAAGGTTTCCCTCACATAGAGGAGAAAGTGATTGGTGGAAAGATGGATCTAGATCTCCTCTCTCTTTTCCCTCAAGAAGGAGCAAGAATCATTGGAGGGATGGAGAGATAGCAAAGCTCTAGAAGGTCAACAATGGAGGAGAGAGAGCTGCAAGGGGATAAAAGAACCGTTGGGGGCAAGGGGGAAGAAGACCCCCTTTTAAAGGAGCCCCCAAATCCAACCGTTACCTGTCTCAGCCCGCACAGAGCGGTACTACCGCTCCTCAGAGCGGTACTACCGCTCGGGCGGTAGTAATTCAAAAACAGCAGGCGAGAACACGGAACTGGAGCGGTAGTGCCGCACTTAGCGGTACTACCGTTCCAACCAAGCGGTACTACCGCTAAAGCGAAAAGAGCAACAGAAGCTTGCACACTCTGCGAAAAAACAAGCGGTAGTAGCAGCGGTAGTGGAGGGCGGAAGTACCGCACCAAGCGGTACTACCGCCCTGAGCGGTACAACCGCACTACTGCCACACTACTACCGTTTAACAGAAAACGATACCAGAAGAAATACCCCCAAGCGGTACACGCTGCGGTAGACCACAGCGGTACTACCGCTTGGGTGACAGGAAAACTGCCCAGAGAAGCTGCGGTCCCGGCAAGACCCGCTCTCGGCAAGGGCTTGCCGGGAAAGCTCGCAAGCCAGCGGTACTACCGCGCTGGAGAGCGGTACTACCGCACAAGCGGTACTACCGCTGATCAGAGCGGTACTACCGCACAGAGAGCAACAGAGAATACAAAAAAACCTGAACTGCCACAACTTCTGCAAATGAGCTCCGAATTGAGCAAACTCAAGCTTGTTGGATAGATGACGACAAATACTATCCAACAGCGACATAATAAGAAGTGGCAGGGGAGATATGCCTAACATATAGAGATGAGAAACCTCTATGAATGAAGAACCGGCATAAAGTCCAACATCGAAAACATCATAGAAGATGCATAGATGAACTCCGTTTTCGATGAACTCGAGCTTGTCATGAAGATGACCAAAAGCTCAAAGACTCACAAAGAGAAACACCAAACACGAACCAAGAAAGATGATGCAAGGATGCAATGGTTTGAGCTCTCTACGAAGATACGATAAAGCTACTCACTTGAGAGCCCCCCTTGATAGTACGGCTATCGATCCTATAACCCGGTCTCCCAACTACTATCATGAGACCGGTAAAATAGAAAACCTATCAAGGGCAAACCTTTGCCTTGCGCATAGTCCACTTGAGCTAGATGATGACGATCTTGACCTCCTCAAGTTGGACCACCTTTCTTGATTGCGCCGGCTCGATGAAGACTAGTTGATTGCTCCCCCATACTCCACTATGGGTGAGCCACTCTTCGGCACATCTTCACAAGTCCATTGTCACCACAATGGATGGCAAGCTTCAAGCATGTGATCTCTTCGTGATGCTCCACTTGAACTTGCACACCGCAATCTTGATGATGATCACCACTTGATGTCATACTCCATGGGTTGAATGAGATCTTCCTCTTGACGCAAGCCCATGGAAACATACCTAACCCCACATAGAACTCTCGCATAGAACATGGGTTAGTACACAAAGCGTAATGGACAATGCTTACCATACCGTGAGATCACTTGATCCCACTCGGTACATCTTCTACGCTTTGTGTGTTGATCAACTTGAATCACTCTTCATATTTAGTCTTGATCAACCTTGAATCTTTCCAACTATCTTCATTAGGATGATGTCTTGAAGGTAAACATGAATGTTCACACAAACTTCTTCTTCAAGACATGCTTGCAATAGGCTCAACACTCACATGACCAATCTTTGGATAAATCCTTGAATAGCACCTTGGTCAACACACATTCTTTTTCTAATAACCTTGAAACCAACAAATGGTCTTCAAGCAATGCCTATGGACAAACCCTTCAAATATAACTCAAGGCAACCATTAGTCCATAGAGATTGTCATCAATTACCAAAACCAAACATGGGGGCAGCACATGTTCTTTCAAGCGTGAGTACTCATCCAAAGTACTCGCAAGACTTACATCAGAACTATGCTAGATATGCATCATTATCAAGGGGTGGGATTTTATCTGGACTCACTGCAGAAAGCAAGAATAGGGAGAAGGCCTAGTCCTAACGAAGACTAGCATCTTCAGCATCTTGCAGCATTAGAAGAGAGTAGACCTGCAGCTCATATATAGTCATATTGTTGTAGCAATTTTATTAAGTAAACACGCCCAGAGATCCTTCCTCGACTCCCTGCGAGGAAGCAATCCCGGAGCCACAATTCATTTCAAATTTAAATTACAATTAAGTTGTATAAGGTCAAGGTACAACTCCAAGTCGTCCTGTTACCGTGGACACGGCTATTCGAATAGATTATTCAACCCTGCAGAGGTGCACCACATATCCCAACACGCCTGAGTCACCTCCAGCCGGACACACTTTCCTGGGTCATGCCCGGCCTCGGGATATTAGCACGTCGTCGCCCCACCTAGACTCATCGAAGAGGCCAGCCCGCCGGTCTAAATCCAATGCGCGCAGGGGTCATGGGCCCAATCACCCTTTGCACACCTGCACGATGCGTGGGCGGCCGGAAGCAGACCTAGTACACTCCAGTCCAAGAGCTGCACCGTCCAGTCCAATCCGGCGCGCGCCGCTCCATTGCTGGCGTCCGAAGAGCTTCGGCCGATACAACGACGCTGAGTGCCCATAACTTTCCCACGTGATGGTTAGTGCGTATTAAGGCCAACGACCCAACTCAGATCAAATACCCAACCCATTGGCAATTTATTAGTACGGGGCAAGCGCGAACCATAAAGTGTAGTCCGTCGCCCCGCCAATAACACTCGGGTGCCTTACCGGCGCACCCCACCACATATCACTCTCGCGGGTACCCTTGGGGCCGACCTGTCTTCAACAAGTTTCTGTAACCAGGTCATAGTAACTGTGTATCTATACACCAAGTGGATATCCGAGGAATCACCCTCGATGGATCCCACTCGAGGTATGAGTAAGGCAAGAGTCGCTAACGGTAAATGGGAAGGAGGAATCACCCTCGATACCCACGACCGATAGCTACGCTACAGAATTAACACCGGGAGTGCTAAGTGAGGTATCACCCTCGGCACTCGGTAGTAGCTCTGCAGTGCCATACTAACGGGGTGTGAGGTGATGTGTCGGTAACGGCTTGTCAGTCATGACGACTGAGTCTTCTGTCTTCAGGTCCTCGGTGTCGTCGATGAAAGCAGGGGCAACTGGGACTAAGGGGGTCTCATGGGTTCACTGATCAACCTATTCTAGGCAGTTGATATAAAAGCAGGTGTAGCAGTAGTTCATCAAAAACAGGCTATGCATCAGATATAGGAGCTAGCTAATATAGTAGCAAAATCTAATGCAAGCATAAGAGGGAGAGAGATGGGTGATATCGGAATGCTCAAGGGGTTTTGCTTGCCTTGCTGCTCTGCGGCAAAGGACTGATCGTCGGCGGTGTAGTCGTACTCGGCAGCAGCGTCAGTCTCAGGGATTACGTCGGCACCGGGCTCTACCGAGAGAGAAGAGGGGGAAGAAACAGATAAATACAAGCAAACAATGTAACGCAAAGCATAGCATGGCAATAAGTTGTGCCGGGTGTGTCCTAGGTGTCCTAACGCAGTGTTACACGATATCGAGAAAGGGGGAACCCATCCGGGAAAGTTTTCCCGGTTCCGGACAAATGTCGGACAGATGACCGGAGGGGGGGGGGAATGTTCCAGGTTTGCGGTGCTAGAGGCATGTGACAGATAGGATGCAGTGCAGGGTTGCCTAAAAATCATGTCTAAACCATTTTCGCTATTATAGGATTAGAGTTGGAATTAATAGTCGGTAGTTATACACTATTCATCTACCGGAAACAGGCGAAAAGCTGCGGGTTCACCTACGTAGAGGGTCCCGACATGGAAACAGGCAGCACGGTTAGATTCGTGGGATTTTTCTGAGCAACTGTCATATATAAATTATTTTCATCCGAGTTACGGTTTAAAAGATATAAATTTCTAAAGATTTTAGCATTTTTCTGGAATTATTCAAATTAACAGAAATTGATTTATTAAGTCAGCATGACGTCAGCATTGCATCAGCAGGTCAGCTGACCAGCTGACTGGTCAAACTGACAGGTGGGACCCACCTGTCAGTGACTGTGAGCTTAACAGAGAGTTAATTAAAACTAACAGAACTAATTAGGGGAGTGGGCCCCCGGTGTCAGTGGCTAGTTAGAGTTAACTAAACAGGTTTTAATTAAAAAGTGGTTAATTAGCCTAATTACAGAAGGGGACCCACCTGTCATAGACCCGGGGTGAACAGTAACCATCGTTGACTAGGTCAACGTGGTCAGCCGAGGCGCTGGGGCCCACATGTCAGTGGCCCAGTCAGCCCAGTCAGCGGGGTTGACTGGTCAACTAGGCCCGCGAGACCCAGCGTCAGCGGCTCGGGGGCGGCCCCACGCGGTGCCACGTGGGCGCCCTGTCAGCGTCGGCCGGAGCGTGCTCCGGCGAGCTCGGGCATGGTGGCGAAACTCCGGCGAGCTCGGGATCCGAGTATAGGGGCTCATTTGGCACGCGGCTACCGGCGTTCGAATGGGCACTTCACCCCGCGTCGATCCCGGGCGGTAGCGTCGCCGGACCGGGCCGGAAACGGCGCCGGCGGCGCTCGGGTGGCTCTGGCAACGGCGAAAACGGGCACGGCAAGGCGAGCTAGAGGGGTCGTCGGACTCCTGCGAGCGTGCTGAGCACGATGCCGTGCTCGGCTGATGTCGACGGCGCGTGTGGCTACGCTGACGAGCTCGTCGGCGGCGCGGAGCTCGGGCGTCTCGAGTGCGGCCACTACAGCGATGGAAAAGCGCGGGGAGGAGAGGGGAAAGACGGAGTGGAGCTCACCGCAGCGGCTCACGCTGGCCTGTGGTCGGATTAGTAGCAGCAGATGGTCGGGGTCGCCGGAGTTCGCCGGAGCAGAGACGAAAAGGGGCGGCGTCGATCGGCAGCTGCAGTGCCTCCCCGCTCCAGTTGAGGGCACCAGGCAAAGGAGTCGACCCCGGCGGAGCTTCTGGACACCGCGGAGGGAGGAGCAGGCGTCGGTGGCCGCGGTAACGGCGAGGCACGGCGGCGAGCGTGTTCGGGCAGAGAGAGGGGACGAGCGAGCGCGCGTGAGGGGGAGAGCAATGGAGGGAGAGGGAGGAGTGGATAAGGGCAACGGCGAGGACGAGGGGCTCCTCCTTATCCCCTCAGCTCACCTGCTCTGTAGCGGTGGCGAGCTGCGTGCGGCGGTGGCGCGCGCGGCCATGGCGGCGGCGACACGGGGGCGGGAGCAGGTAGGGGGAGGCCCTGGTGGGCTGGGCCGCGCTGTGGCTTCGGCCCAATGGCCAGGTAAATGGGCTCCTGCCACTTCTCTCATTTTCTCTTTTCTGTTTTCCTTTTTTTTTAATATACACAGAGAGAGAGGTAATTAGTTGGGCACACAATTTGTGTTGGAAAAATATAGGACTAGGCCCAATAAATCCATAATGATTTTAGTCAGTGCCACAACAAGTTTGAGAATTTTTGGAATCTGTTTGAATTTTTCATAAACAGAATAGTATTTAAAAATGCTGAAATGGCTCTGTATTAAATTTCTACTGCTCATTTTAGCATAGAAGTGATGTTGTTTTCCTCAACAAATAATTGTTAAGGAATTTTTGCTAAGTGATGAACATTTTAGTTTTCATTTTTGAACAACTTTTATTTTCCATTTGAATTTCCATTTGAATTTGAATTTGAAAAGAGATATGTTACTAATAATGATTAGGCACTGTTGATCATGGTCATTACTGCAGCTTAACTACAATCATCACTGTAGCCAAATCCCAGGGTGTCACAGGAGATCAGGCGAAATTGAGCTTAGGAGCAACAATGAAGCTTTGGGGGCAAAGAGGTGAGTCCACTTGAGGAAGAAGACCCACTTATATAGTGGTGGGGAAATCTGATCGTTTTCTGCCCCACCAGCCCCGCATGAAAGTTCCGGGCTCTGCACGCAACTGACTCTGTCATGGAGGTGCTAGTGCCGCCGGGGCGGTACTACCGCTCCTGCCAGCGGTACTTTCACTTGGCGTTGTATGAGAAGGGAACCCAGCAGAAGCATGGGAGGGTAGTATGGCAGTACCGCACAGAGCGGTACTACCGCTTGCTACTACCGCTCAACTTCTGCTCAGGTAGCGAAGGATACCGGAGGCGAAAAATAAGTGGGAGTAAGGGCGGAAGTGGAAGACGGCAGTACCGCTCCACTGCAGCGGTACTTCCACTCAACAAGAGCCAGGGCACCAGAAACAAAATATAAGCGGTAGTGGCCTTAGTACTGTGGTACTACCGCTCCCCAGGGCGGTGCTTCCGCTTATTTGTTTCTGAGGGATTCTAATCAGAGGACAGACGCTCCAAAGGGCCGGGAAGGGAAATGGGTGCAAATGTGTACGTGTTGATTCAACCCTACCCTTTCCAAATGCGGACCCCCTCTTGATAGTACGGATTTCCTATGACTCAAAACCACCAAAAAGAAATAATCGGAAATAAACCGTCTTCTCTTTAAACACCGAGGGGAAATAAAACCGTCTCATGCCACCTGATAATCTCTGAAATCCAAATGCACACGGTTAGTCCGTAAAGGGCATTGTCATCAATCACCAATACCACTTGGAGAAAATTACGTTCTAACAGTGATTTTGTGGCGATCACAAAAAAATGGGGAAAAAGAAATGCTAGAGCACTTTTTTTTGGTCCAACCTCCCAATACGATGAATATTTTTTTTAAGAAAAGGGGATCTAGAGATGCTCCCTCCGAGCTGTGGCCAAAGAGGCCAACTCCAACGCGCGATTGCATTTGGTCTTTGTTGGTCCATTTTTGTCCATTTGGATCAAAACAGACAAATGTGCCGGCCAACGTGCGGAAGCATACCCAAAATATGTTTGTCGCGTGTCCGCTCTGATCCAAACGGGGCGCATTTTTGGACCGGATTTGCGTCCAGGCGGACGCACACGCGTCGGCTTGTCGTCCACCTATCGTCCAACCACTCCCCACCGGCCTCATTTAATCCGCACGGGTGCACGAGACTGCTAGTCAGCTGTCTACCGCCCATCCTTTTTAATGTGGAAGCCGTGGATCGGCCAGCCCACTTCCCGTTCACACACTTCCACTGCCTCCTTGAGCCCCGACAGCCAACCCTAGCTCTGGCGGCCGCTCCGCCCTCACTCCCTTCTGACATGGGAATGTGTAAGTGAAATCCTGACAAAAGGGGAAGCACGGCCACAAAGCGGGGTCCTTCTCCGGTGACCGCTCTGACCACTCCACATCTCCGCCTGCCTTCTCCACCTCCCCGACGGTGGCCCCGCCGTGCACGCGGCCGTATGTCAAGGCCGAGATCTGCCACTATTGGGACATGGTGACGCCGCTGCCGTGGAGCGACGCGCACCTCCCGAACGGCTGGCATGTTCAGAAACATTCGAATTATTGGCCCAAATGGCCAAATTATTTCCGTTTCCGGCGCGCTGCTGTGCATTTTCCATGTTAAGAGAGGCGAGGAACTTTTGTTCGCTTGCCTGTCAAAAAGATTTTATCAATCAACTACACTCCAGCAATGAGCGAGGAAAGGCACACACGCGCAAAGCTGCACAAGATTGCACACACCAACAGCAAGCAAGTAGTCCTACATAACAGAAGTAGAGCAGTCTGGAGCTCACGGAAGTACCCAAAACATCATATTTACCGATAATGTTTCACAGCTGAATGGTTCGTCAGCAGGAAACACAAGGGGATTACAGCAGTAAATACTACCGTGTACCCACATGACTGGCTGACTCGCAACGAACAGAAGGATGCATTCAGGCAAATCGAGTCCCTCGTCCTGCACTGCTGTAAAACCCGCAATCATTTGAACTAAAAAAAGTCTCATCATGTGCTATCCTATATCTGGCTAAGCTTTTCCTGTAACCTAAACCCATGTAACTTTTGGTAAGGGCATCACCATGATCACGTCAGTTGGCTTCTCCACGCTGCAATCATCTCCTGAAAAGATAATCTGGAATCCGGAGGGCTCTACCATGGCCAGTCTATTCTACTAGTTCCTCTGTCAAAAAGCACAAGACAAACAAAATGTCAGAGAGCTGTGAACTCATCCTCAACAGATGATTCCTAATTGTTCAAAGCAACATAATCATGCACATGATGAACAGGCTACTACTACTACAGTACTTGTTAACAGTATTCAGTGCTCATCTCTCTAAAATCTTGCAATCGGTGTTCTACTGGAGATGGAACAGAGCATAAGCAGAAAGCAACCTTGCACTGTCGCACATGAGTAGCCTGATTAGAAATAATAGCATCGCATCTTCATATTATCTTATGAATGAATTAACCACTCAAGGCTAATTTGAGGCTGGGGCACACTGTTTTCCAGCAATAATGAATGTCTCACCAAATTTAATGATCTCATTGCTCATGATGATGCATAACAGCATAAGCTGGTGCTCTCAGCAATTGCAGATTTGCAGACATCCAAATTCCAACGCGAATCAACAATGATTAACCATGGACAATGAGCAGATGGGCTCAGGCAACAAGAGAAAACTCACCAACTAGGCCGCCGCCGGCTGAGGCGGAGGCGGAGGCTGATGAAGGGTGTGTATCGTCGGAGGTGGAGATGGCGACGTCGGCGAGAACCCTCATGCGCTCGATCTCTAGGTCGCGCATGGCCTCCAGGCGGCGCTCCTCCAGCCGCGTCGCCTCCATCTGCTTGGCCGCTTCAACCCGCTCGTACGTCCCCGCCAGCCTATCCAGAGCAGCCGCCACCTCCGTGCAGGCCGCCCCTCCGTTCCCGTGGTGATGCTCCGCGGAGGAGCTGAGCGGCGACAACGAGACGGCCGTCCTCCGCCGCTTGGGCACCGGCGGCCAGTCGCGGTAGAGGGGAGACCGGGACCGGGACCGGGAGCGGTCGGTCTCCTCGTCCTGGTCCTGGCGGTCCTCCCGCTCGACCTTGGGCGCGAGGCGGTGAGGGACCGAGGGGGCCTGGCGGAGGAGCTTGGCCAGTCGGCGGAGGGAGCCGGAGAGCGGCGGGTGCGGCTCGGGCCTGGAGCGGTCGGCCCTGAGGCGCTTCTTGAGGTAGTCCATGCGGTTCTTGCACTGGTCGACGGTGCGCGGCGCGCGGCCGTCGGCGGCGCGGCGGGCGGTGACGGCGGCTGCGCAGGCGCGCCAGTCGGAGGTGCGGAGGGGGCCGCCGCCGGCGCGGAGGTGGCGCGGGCCCCAGGCCTCGAGCAGCGCGCACGTCTCGCCGTCGCTCCAGGGCTCGGGGGTCCACGCCGGCGGGGGCGGCGCGGGGCGGCGGCGGCGGTGCGCGATGGCGGACATCGGCGCTGGCTCTCCTTTGGGAGGGAGGCGTGGCGTGGCGTGGCGTGGGTGCGTGCGCCTGGCTTCTGAGTCTGATGGATCAATGCGAGCGACGGGGGTCCTGGCCCTGGCCCTCGGACCCCGGAGGCCCTGCGCTGCGTCTAATATATATACGGTGGTGCCGTGCCTGCGTCGGCGACTCCTACCGTCCTACGGGAGCCCAGAGCCAGAGCGAGAGCGGTGCGTCGCAGCCTCGCAGGGGAGGGGAGGGGAGGGGAGGCTGCGGCTTGATTTCAAACCAGAGGCGTTCCTCTCCTCCCTCCCCTGGTTGTGGTTGGGGATTCAGGGATCGATGTTCCCTTCCCTTGCATTGCATTGCCAGCTCTCAGCGGTTCTGCCAATTCGTTCATGATTCAACTCGAGACACAACGGGGGTTCCTCAACCATCATATATACAAACACTACAATTATCTTATAGTACAGATTTAAGATGAGAATGCATACATTGATATGTAATCTAGGGGCGATTATTGTTTGTTGGAGTTATTATAACTAGCTACGGACCTACGGTACGTGGTAAGTGCGGAGTACAACCACAAAGCAAAGGCAGTAAATAAAATAGGGAATAAAATAAAAACTACTCCTAGTCCTAGGTGTAAAACAAGATACAGTACAATGAAGCACAAACACTGCTCCTACTCTACTGGATTTTCAGCCTACACGCATCGGCCTGCCGATCAAATCCCCTGTGCCTACAAAATACGTAGAAACTAAACGTAAGAATGAGAAAACAAACAAGTACTACTGGTACTATATTGTCGCAGATAGGACTAGGATTTAGTAGTTTCTAACCAGGATGTTAGTTGTCGTGGGCTTCTTCCGGACTCTCCGGCTTCACCTTCTTGTGCTCCATCTCCTCCCTCTTCACCTTGAGCATCTCCTTCTTCAGCTTGATCCCCTCCCTCTCAACGCGCTCGTACACCTCCGCCAGCTTCGTCACCACCGCCGCCGGACCCCCAACCAACTCACAGCCGCAGCTGAGCACGCCCTCCTTCACGGTCGCCACCTCTTCCTCCTTGACGGTCGTCGGCGTCTTTGCGAGAGACGGGCCGCCTGACCGATCCAAGATGTCCTCTAGGCTCGAATAGCGGCACTTCGCCGGGACCTTCGTCGTGACGACCGATCCACCCACACATCCGCTCGCCTCCTCCACCTCTTTCCCCTTCTTGACGGACGCCCCCGGCGGCGCCTTGGCGGCGAAGCCCGGAGGCGGGCCGCTGGGGTCGGACAGGAAGGCGTGGAGTTGGGCAAAGTGGCGCCCCCCCGACGTCGGACCTCCCTTGGCGACCTCCTCCTTGTGCTGAGCCTTGAGTGTACAGATGCGCCTCTTGCAAGCGGCGTCGTTGCGGTTGAAGTCGAGCCCGGCGGCGGAGTGGTGTGCGTTGACGGCGCTGCACACCATGCGCCAGTCCTCCATGCGGAGGGAGCCTCGGTTGCGGCTGAGGTACAGCGCGCCCCAAGCGTCCACGAGAACAGACGTCTCCTCGTCGCTCCAGTGCATGTCGGACGAACGGCCGGCCGGCCGGCGTGGGATATTGCGAACTGGACTGAGCGACTGAGAGGGCGGGGTGGTCGCGATTTGAGCTACGGCTTCTGTGGTGTGGTGTTTCGTTAAGCAGCGGAGCCTGCTCTTTATGAAGCAGCTGCGTACTCAACCAGCTGCCCACTCAACGACAGTAGATAAGTACAGTAAATTGAGCAGAGAAGGTTCTACAGAAATCATCATTTTCCATGGCGTGAAGATCTCATGGCGACATGTGAGTTGAGTAGCACTTTGTCTTCTTCTTTTGGACGTGGTGGAATGCGTTTCTCTACCCTACTATGCTTTGCTTTGCAGTGTGGAGTATTTACATATCCATGCAGTCTACGCCAAATATACGGCACGCATAACCAGTTTACATGGACGGGGCAAATTTGACAGCATCGGTCCGCCCCTCGTTTGTTCGTCCGGACTACCATACTCCTTTAATTTCAAAAAATGCAAACGCATTCACGGTACTTCCTGCATCCCAAAATATAGTGTAAAAAGCGTTCTTATATTTTGAAACGAAGGGTGTAGATCATACATCCATAGTTTAAAAAGTACCAGACCGGCAGTCGAATTCGAAAAACTGGAACCAGCGATCCAATCTGTTCTTTAAGCGCAACGGATCGTTCAAGCAACGAACCGGAAAAGCCGGACGGTTTTTGTTACAAAACCGTGAACCGAGCGGTTTCAAGAAAACATGACGGCTCGATATTGATTTTGGAAAAGCCTCTCTATCGACTAGTTTCCGTGCGCACAAATTGGTGGTAGAATCGGAAGTGGAAGAAAAAAGAATCCTCTTTTGGTAGGGTTTTGGTCGAATCGGAGCCCCTCAATTTTGTGCACGCACAAACCCTCATGCGTGCCATCGCTCGGGTGCCGTCACCACTCCCCCCGTCCCGCGTTTCACTTACGTCTTCTTGCGCCACCTCCGTTGATGGCTAGGAGAGAGGCCGCCGCCGCCTGGTCTCTCTTTCGTCCTCCACTCCATTCAAATCGACCAAGCCTCTGGCGGTCCAGCCTCCCTTCGGTTGCGTCACGCCTTCACCTCCGGACCTCCGTCTGCTCGATCGCTCGATTCTAGAGACTAGCTCACCGGGACGCCCCGACGGCCTACTCTGATACGAAACTATCAATGATACAATCTCACCATTCTCTTCTTCGTCTCGAGACTCCATCCTTGTATTCTAGGATCCTAGGATGAAGCAGGCCTAATTCCTAATTCCTGTGGTACCCCAGCTCAGAGCAACCGGTTTACCTTGCGTTGCCATCCCAGAGATCAAGTCTTCTGGCAACACACAACAACTTGGTACAGATAATAACCGCTTTATTGATCTCTTCCAGATACAAAGGTTCGACATTACATGATAAACAAGGTCAAGCGGCACACATGGTGCGGTTGCACTTATGTACATTATTTAGTAGACAACTCTAGGGCCTCGAAGATGACGGAAGCAACTACACGGCAGCGGAACAACGAAGTAGCGGAACTCCACTCCACGGGGACACTGCTGGGACACGATACTAGATAGCGCCAAACTGATCGACATCAACGCCTTGTATGACTTCTCCCGCATCAGGCATTATAAGCCAGGTCAGTACTTTCAATGCACTCGCAAGCTCACATCAAACAAAGCAAATAGAACAAACAAACAACAAGGCATTTAACAGGTTAATGCATAATATGAACATGATGCCATCGTGATGTGCATGCGAAGTCCTCTCGGTCCCTCGGACCGCTTACCATCTTGAGGTTACCTCGTAACCACCGTATTCCACAATCACTCGTGATCCTTACTCGATCACCTTGTGCCATCTCATAAGTCATTAAGTGTGCCAGTTATTATATTACTGTTGATCCATAGTGTGACCTACTCCGAACTGTGTCCATAACCGAGGACGCGGCTATCGATAGATTATACACTCTGCAGAGGTTAGTACATTGTACCCACACCACGGAACTCATGGCCTCGTGTTCCCATTCGGGTGGACCAACGACATTTTGACAAAACCTATCTATTGCATGACACTCTCCCGGCCACTCCGACAAACTCCCCTTTGGGCTATGTCATGGGTGACCCCAATGTCAACTCGTGATATCCGCCACCTTTGTGGTCGTCACTGTCATGGCAAACCAAACTCGTCCCAAACGGGGACATCGGTACCATACAACTACGGGTATACAAGGGTATGCCTACCTACCGGGCCAGGGTAGCGCAAGCGCATAACCTTCCCTCGTTGGAGGCACCGGCGAGAGGCATGAAAATAGACCGCATTAGGGCCTCCCAACCATGCATGTGTGATTGCTCTGGTGAGCTCGATTCGGTAGCACCATTACTCGATCAACAGATTATTCAAGTTAAATTAACATCATATTTAACTTGAAAGTAAAACGATTCGAGTCATAACATGAAGTGAGGTGCACGAGTCATGATGAGAATGCAGCTACATACATAATGACAATATGAACATAGCCAACTAGTACATCAAAGTAATCCTAGTAGGGCTCAAGAATGCTACAAGTCTAGCATAACCGTGTGGCATGAAATGGGTAAACATATAATAACATAAGTTATTTAATAAACATGCATAGGAATGATCTTTTAATTCAATAAAACCATTGACATTGCAATGTCATCCTTGCAAATGAATGTGGCTTGCCTTAGTTCAGAGGAGTGTCATAATACTCCTGGGCCTCTCCAAGGCAATTATTCTCTTCTGACAAATGATATATTTGCAAAAAGAAAATGTCACATAAAGTACTTTATTTCACCAGAAATTCAAGACAACAAAGAAAATTCTCAAAATTTATAGGCAGAAAGGTGAGCTCAATACAAAACTAATGCAAAAAGAATCAACTCAATTGGACTTATGGAAAAGTTAGAGCTGGTCAAAGTTGAGTCAAAATATTTGAATTTAACTGAAAAACAGAAATTCCAGGGAAGACAACGTCGAAGGCGTATTCTCGCCGAGCGCTTCCACTTATACCACTTCGGCGCGAGAGATAGAGAGACTGACAGTGGGGTCCCACTGTCAGGATTGAAGAGAGAAAGAGGGGGAGGGGGAACAAAACGCGGCGGCTCTGTCGCCAGTGGTTCTCCGACGAGGAGGCCACGACAATCACCGGAGATGGAGGGAATGGGTTCAGCGCATTACAGCGGTCACGCACGTACCCGAAAGATTGGCTGAGGTTGACGGACGGCGTCGGAACTCGCCGGAGTTGGAGAAGGAGGCACCAATCCAGGGAGCTGGCGACACCGTCGTGCTCAGGAGACCACCAGGAGCTCGGCACAGGAGGAAGTTGACAATGGAGAGCACCAGAGCGAGTGGATGGCCGTGGGGGATCCATGGACAACTCCGGTGAGGTCTCGAGGCTAGAGGCCCTCCCGGACTTGCCCCGAGCTATGCTGAACGATTTGAGGCCAGGTGAGGAGTGGGGGATGGATAGAAGGGCTCGGGGCAGCTCTATTTATAGGGGAGGGAGAGGCAGAGCTTGGGCTTCGCCGGAGGCGAGCTGAAGGAGGAGAGAACAAGGGAGAGGGTTCAGGCGCGGCTTGGGGACGATGGGGACGACGCCAAGAACAGTGCCAGCATGCGGGCAAAGCTGCAGCGCACTAGGGGAAGCAGGTGACGCGTGCACGCGCACAGTTCCGCCTGGTAGCGCCTCAGCCGCGTGCGGCGTGCGGCCTGCTGGCGACGGAGGAGGTCAGGGAGGAGCTAGGTGGACGCATGGGAGGGTGCTGAGTGGCGTGGGCTTGCTGCGGTGGCGCGAGTAGAGCGAATGGACGGCGACAGAGGGTCCCGGGCCCAGAGCCGCACTATCTGCATGTCGAACACCTTGCCACCGCGTGGTCACCGCGTGCCCTGGGATACATGGGACTTTTTGCAATGCCAGGCCATGTCTAGCGTGTTGTCCCTCCAAAGCTACGTTGTTGGGTGCTCTTAGAATGTCACAAATCTCAATGGACAAGACATAAGCAAGGATGGAAGTTTCTCGACAGAATCTTGCTGAGCAAGCTGGGGAAAAATTACCAGGAGTTAGATGGTGAAATTTGGTGGTTAAGCTTCTACTAGGAGGTTAGCCATGTGGTAAAAATTCCAGCTCAATCAAAGGAAGGAAAATTGCACTTGCTTCACAAAGTGCCATTCCTGGCCAAAAGCAAAAATAATCCCCCCAGCCGAAAATTCCCACATGACCATGAGATGTTTTTGCATGGGAAGATGAGTCATGATCCAAAGAATATTAGGGAATTTATTTGGAATTTTCTGAGCAAGAAAAATGAAGGTTGTTTCATAGCATAAAGACAAAATGCTCATTTTCAAAGGGAAAATGAATATTTTCCTATTATGAAAATTTATGCCATGGGAAGATTTGAGGGAGAGATGAGATTTAAGAAAGTTTTCAAGATTCTAGGGTTCACTTGGAGGGAAGTCAAAAATAAATCCAAGTGACAAGTCCAAAAGAGTTGATAGGAAATCCAAATTCCAAACAAAATCTTTTGATAAATCCAAATAAAAAGGATAGGAAAAACCAGGGTGTCACAAACCTCCCCGCCTTAGGATGAATCTCGTCCCCGAGATGCGGTTTCTCAAAAATCTGAAAGCACATATGCTCCCTTGGTGGTTTTGATAATTCATGACAACATACATTGTCTCTTGGACTAATATCTCTATCTAGTTTATTTCAAGGTTTAGTCCACAGAGAGGATTGGCTAAAGGATTGTGAGGAGACCCCAAGATGCAAGGAATAGGATTGACCAAGCTACAAGCATGAGGACTCTACATTTTACTTCGTGAGAAATCACTTTGAGTACATAGGAAAGCCAATACTATCAAAAGGGGATGAGGTAATAATGGTGAATGAAATGCTCAAAATGATCAAGTGTTAGCCACCAAAAACACTCACAAGTGCTCCCACAAATATTTTGTCTTACATACTACCACTCAAAATCGGTACCACCAAGAATATCCTATCGGCTACACCGAGTCAAAACCTTAGACAGAAACCCTAGCCAGAACCTACTTCTCGGTACTACCAAGTTTCATATCGGTGCAACCGAGTTTCAGTGACCAACTTTATGTTGCCTCATTCACAAGAATCGGAATTTCCGAGAATTGTGAATCGGTCTCACCGAGTTGTGTAACTGCCCTCGGCCACTCATATCGGTACCACCGAGAATTATATATCGGTCTCACCGAAAACGCCAAAGTTGCCACATTTTGCACTAGTCGGTGCAACCGAGTTTTAACTTTGGTTTCACCGAGTTGGGCAATAATGTTATAATGGTTAGATTTTTGGAGATTCCTATATATATCCCTCCACCACATCCCACTCGAAAGAGAAGCACTCAGAATTGACCCACACTTCCCATATCCAAATTTCTGAGAGAGAACCACCTATTCTTGTGTTGAGGTCAAGATCATCCATTCAACCATATGGATCTTGATTTATAGCCTTCCCAAGTTGCTTTCCATCCAATCAATCTCTTCTACCCAAGCCAAATCTATGAGAGAGTGATTGAGTGTTGAGGAGACTATCATTTGAAACACAAGAGCAAGGAGTTCATCGTTACTATCGCATCTATTACCTTTTGGAGGGTGGTGCCACCTACATTGGTTAGGTGTCGCTTGAGAGCCTCCTACTTCGTGTTGTGGAGTTGAACCAAGAAGTTTGTACGGACAAGGAGATCGCCTACTTCGTGAAGATCTACCCATAGTAAGGCTAGTACTTCGTGGACGGAAGCCGTTATGGAATATTCGAGGTTGCTACTTCATGGACCCTTATGGGTGGAGCCCTCCGTGGACTCGCGCGACCGCTACCCTCCATGGGTTGAAGACTCCATAAACGTGGACGTACGATAGCACCACCTATCGGAACCACGGGAAAAAGCTTTGTGTCTCCATATAGCGTTTGATATTCCTATCTCTACTCTCTTACATATGCTTGTCCTTACTTTCCGTTGCTATACTTGTTGACTAGCATGTGTAGGGTGCACTAGACTTGTTAGAATTGCTAAAATCTGCCAACCAATTAACTTGGGAAAAGGTTAGGTTTTTAATTTGTCAAGTAGTATATTCACCCCCCTCTAGACATCCCTTCTAGTGATCCCTCAATTGGTATCAGATCTTTGGTCTCCATAGTTTCGGTTTCATCACCGTTGGAGGAAGATGGATGTGTCTAGTTTGGGGAGTCTTAGTTGTAGAGTGCCCGTTCTCGATGGGGAGTACTATAGTCAATGGAAATATGAGATGCTTGAGTTATTCAATGAATTTCATCTGAGCAAGCATGTTAAGAACCCCTATGTACCTCCCATTGATCCCTTACATCCCACACACGAAGAGGAAATTGACATACTACGCAATCTTAGAACTGTTAATCTTATCATTAGAGGATTACCTAGAATTGTGTTTGATCAAATGAAGAATTTTGAATGTGCTTATACTTTGTGGAATGATTTGGAGAAACGACATCCAAATTATTCATTGAGTAATCTTGATGAAATTCTTCAAAAATCCATTGCTTTTCACAAAAAGATGCCTAGTGATCCTAAGTTTGATGACTATCTATTTGAGCTTAGAGACCTCATGTGTGCTAAAGGAGATGTAATAACTATCAACAACATCATTGTTGAAGCTATTCGCATTCTTAAACTTGAACATTGTCATGATCACAAATCTAACGAATCCCTTGTTTCTGATGACAAGGATTTCCCACTTGATGATGACAATGTGGCACATGGTTACTATGATAAAGATGAGTTGTTCGACATCGAGTATGAGAAGACTATGAAGAATCTAAGTCTCATGGAAAACTTCAAGGATTACATGTCCAGAGGAAAAGTGTGGATTCTCGATAGTGGATGCACCGATCATATGACCGGAGATAGAGACATGTTTCAAGAGATCACGCCAAAACATGGACCGCGAAGGTATGTGACTTTTGGAGACAACTCCAAGGGTAAGGTACTTGGTCTTGGTAAGGTGGCCATATCTCATGGTAGCTCCATTCAAAATGTCATGCTTGTTGAATCCCTTGGCTATAATCTTCTTTCCGTATCTACACTTGCCGACTTCGGTTTTAATGTGCTATTTACCAAAGTAGATTTCCAAGTGTTTCGTCAAGATAATCCTAGCATGGTCTTTACCGGTTTTCGTAGAGGTAATCTCTACATTGTTCATTTCACTAAGAGATCCAAACCTAGTACTTGTCTTATTGCAAAATCGTCTAAAGGTTGGCTTTGGCATAGAAGGCTAGGACATGTTGGTATGCGTAATCTACACAAGCTCATCAAAGGTGATCACATACTTGGTGTTAAATATGTTATCTTTAACAAAGATAGACTTTGTAGTGCTTGTCAAGCTGGAAAGCAAGTAGGTGGAAGTCATCCCGTAAAGAATATCATGACTACTAGGAGACCACTCGAGTTGCTTCATATGGATCTCTTTGGTCCCAATGCTTACAAGAGCCTCGGTGGAAATTCCTTTGGTCTAGTTATAGTTGATGATTTTTTCAGATTTACGTGGGTATTCTTTCTTGATGATAAGTCACAGGTGCAAAAGATCTTCAAGAACTTCACTCGGAAAGCACAAAATCAGTTTGAAGTGAAGATCAAGAAAGTTTGGAGCGACAACGGATCAGAGTTCAAGAACACGAATGTGGATTTCTTTCTTGACGAAGAAGGGATTTCACATGAGTTCTCGGCTACGTACACGCCTCGACAAAACAGAGTTGTTGAGAGGAAGAACCGAACTCTCATTGAGATGGCAAGAACGATGCTTGACGAATACAAGACACCAAGACACTTTTGGGCAGAAGCCGTGGAAACAGCTTGTCATGCCACGAACCGACTCTACCTTCACAAGCTTCTCGGTAAAACGACATATGAGCTACTCACCAGTAACAAGCCCCAAGTTGGATACTTTCGGGTATTGGGCTCCAAGTGTTACATTCTTGATAAGCATCGTCGTTCTAAATTTTCTCCTAAATCTCGTGAAGGTTTACTACTCGGTTACGGGTCAAACTCTCACACTTACCGTGTCAACAACAACTTCACTCGAAAAGTTGAAGAGACGATAGATGTGAAGTTTGATGAATCTAATGGTTCGCAAGTCGAACAATGTCCAAATGATGTAGGAGATAAGGAACCTTCGGAAGCTATCCAAGACTTGTCCATCGGCAAGATTCGTCCCATGGAGGTGAAGGAGAGTACTTCATCAACTCAAGTGGAAGCCCCTACTTCGCGTCAAGGTGAACCTCAACACGACAAGGAGGCAACCACAAGTGGTACATGACAAGATGAAGAGGAGGAAGAAGTTCATCATGATGATCCACCACAACCACCTTCACCACCACCTCAAGGCAATGACACCTTCAACAACAATGAAGAAGAAGAAGATGATGAAGAAGCTCCACCATCCAACAAACAAAAGCTACCTTGAGTTCAAGCAAGAGTGAACAAAAATCATCCTTTAGAGCAAATCTTCGGTGACATACAAACCGGAAGGATAACTCGCTCTAAAACTCGACTAGCTAACTTTTGTGAGCATTATTCATTCATCTCTAGTATTGAGCCTTTGAAGGTAGAAGAAGCTCTTCAGGGCCTGGATTGGTTGAATGCTATGCATGAGGAGCTACACAACTTCGAGAGGAACGAAGTGTGGACACTAGTGGAGAAGTCCAAGGACGAGCAAAACATCATCGGAACCAAATGGGTGTTTCGGAACAAACAAGACGAAGACGGTCAATTCATACGCAACAAGGCGCGTCTCGTGGCCCAAGGCTACACCCAAGTAAAAGGTATGGACTACGGTGAGATCTATGCCCCCGTTGCTAGACTTGAAGCTATCCGTATTCTTCTTGCTTATGCTAATCACCATGATATCACTCTTTATCAAATGGACATTAAAAGTGCATTCTTAAATGATGAGATTGATGAAGAGGTCTATGTTAAAAAAAACCTGGTTTTGTGAATCCTAAGAAACCTAATCATGTTTACAAGCTTCGTAAAGCACTTTATGGATTTAAGCAAGCCCCACGTGCTTGGTATAAATGCTTAAAGAAGTTTCTCATTGAAAAGGGTTTTGAAATTGGTAAAATTAACGCAACCTTATTCACTAAGAGAGTTAATGGTGAATTATTTGTGTGCCAAATCTATGTGGATGATATTATATTTGGATCTACTAACCCACCTATTAGCGAAAGATTTGGAAGGTTGATGCCCGAGAAGTATGAGATGTCCATGATGTGTGAGCTGAAATTTTTCCTTGGTTTGCAAATCAAGCAAACGAGAGAAAGTACTTTCATCTCTCAAACCAAGTATACCAAGGACTTGATCAAGAAGTTCAACATGCAAGAGTGTAAAGGTATGAAAACTCCTATGCCTACTAGTGGGCATGTTGACCTCACCAAGGAGGACAAACCGGTTGATCAAAAAATTTATCGATCAATGATTGGTTCATTGCTATATCTATGTGCCTCCCGTCCCGACATTATGCTTAGTGTATGCATGTGCGCTAGATATCAAGCCGCTCCTAAAGAGTGTCATCTTAAGGCCGTGAAAAGAATTATGAGATACTTGATACAAACACCAAACTTTGGCATATGGTATCCCAAGGGATCTTCTTTTAACCTTGTTAGCTATTCCGACTCGGACTATGCCGGAGATAAGGTTGATAGAAAATCCACCTCGGGTACATGTCAATTTCTTGGTAGATCTCTTGTGTATTTGTCATCCAAGAAACAAAACTCGGTATCTCTATCTACCACCGAAGCGGAATACATTGCCGTCGGATCATGTTGTGCTCAATTGCTATGGATGACTCAAACCCTTAAGGATTATGGAATCCATGTGAGACATATTCCATTGTTGTGTGACAATGAGAGTGCTATTAAAAGTGCTCATAACCCCGTGCAACATTCTCGAACTAAACATATTCAAGTTTGTCATCATTTCATTCGTGATCATGTTGCCAAAGGGGACATTAATCTCAAACATGTTCGCACCAACAAGCAATTGGCCAATATCTTTACTAAGCCACTTGATGAGAAAGTGTTTTGTCACTTGAGGAGTGAGTTGAACATCATTGATGCTTCAAACTTGAGCTAGACTCACTCGGATGCATGCAAGGGCATGAGCTTACATGACTATTCCTTGATAGCTTTGACACTATCTTATATCTTGGAAATATATGCTCCCTTGTATTGCATCTAACCTTTTGTAGGTACTTGGAAGAACTACACTCCACAAGATTGCCATCAACTCATACTATAAGCAATCTTGTCAAAAGCCAAGTATCCACAACCTTTCTTTGATAATGAAGGAAGAAGACAACACAAACTATATCCTTGACTTACATATGATGAAAGTTTCGCTCTTGTCATTTGGATATATCTTGTTCTTCCTTGCATGAGTAACCCATGTAAGTGAAAAGAGAACCAAATCGATCAAGGATAGCTCTCAACTCAAGATGATCTTCATCAACTTCGAGCATCCACAAGAAGATCTCCTACATGCCACGTCATCAACATCACTCAAAGGTATGTGATCATATCCTTGAAATAGCTTTACTCCAAGACATGAGATAAAGCAACTCAAGTGATATCAAAACATTAAAATGCTTAATCGAAAAATGGAAACCCCATTTTGAGCTTAACGTAGAGTATGACCTATGATCATGTATTCTTTCTTGGCTCCTTAAGTCAATATACTCTAATATAGGTGACCTAGTCACCGCCTATCATCTAGATGAAATATCTTGTTTGGTTCATCGCTAAGTTGCATGCCCTCTTGGAATCAGTCAAATTCCATCTAGTTGAAAATTTTCTTGCAAATTCTTTTTCAAAATCTCTGCAATCATATTCTTCTATTGAGACTTTCTGAAAAATAGCTTTTGTCAAACCTTGCCAAGTTTCAGTTTTGCTTTTCGGAGCCTCCGATTCAAATAACTCGGCGTCACCGAGTATGCAGAGACACTGCACAACCTTATATCGGTTCCACAGACTTATTTCCCTCGAAGTCACCAATTTTACTATCTTCTGTGTTCTTTGTCAATTTTAGCAAATTCTCATTTATTCAAGGACCCCTTTGTAATAAAAAAATTGTACTTGAAGGGGGAGAAACTTTATTCAAGATCCCTATGACAAAGGGGGAGAAATTTTAAAGAGCCTTTTCAGATGTTAAAAGGGGGAGAAAAAGTCTTCAAGGATCCCTTAGTCTCAAATACTTTCAAGGATCCCTACTTTCTATGACCCTTATTCTCAAGGATCCCTTCCCTCTCAATGATCCCTTTATCTGACCCTTTGTGTCACCCTTTTTGGAATTAACAACAAAGGGGGAGAAATCTCAAAGCTTCAAAGCTTATGCTCATACCAAAGGGGGAGATATATATTAAGGGGGAGAAATATCAAAGCATCTATGCTTAAGGGAGAGAATATATCAAGGGGGAGAATATCTAAGAACATCTAAGCTTATGCTTACCCAAAGGGGAGAAATATTTGATTTAATTGCCAATCAGTGCTAGACTTGTCTCACCCTACCTACTCCCGATATCTACATGCTAAGATTCAGGGGGAGAGGAAGATTTACAAATCCATACTTAGGGGAGAAAGTTCTACATATTCTACTGGGGGAGACATATCAATCTTAAGAAACTCTATTCTTCATATGTCTTCCCTATCTTGGAACTCTTGAATCCTTTTGCATTGGATGAGTAGAATACTCTTGTGTTTCCTAACATTGTTTTCTCAAGTGTGTTTCTACTACTAGAATGCTCAAGATCTTCAAGGTAAGTATATGCATCATATCCTTGGTCAAGATGATCTCTTGCTACTGGCACATATTGTTTGCAAGAGTGAAGTCTTGAACATGGACACGTCTCACTCACATATATTTGATGTATATAGCCAAGATATACATGACTTCTCATTTCCTTTCTACTGTGTGTGTGATCATGCATTCCAAAGCAACTATCCTTTAAAGTGGATTGCACACATTTAGGGGGAGCTTGAATTTGTCATGTATCCTTCAAAGCTATCACATATTCCTGCATATCTAAATTTGAAGCTTTGATTGTATGTTGTCATCAATTACCAAAAAGGGGGAGATTGAAAGCACATATGCTCCCTTGGTGGTTTTGATAATTCATGACAACATACATTGTCTCTTGGACTAATATCTCTATCTAGTTTATTTCAAGGTTTAGTCCATAGAGAGGATTGGCTAAAGGATTGTGAGGAGACCCCAAGATGCAAGGAATAGGATTGGCCAAGCTACAAGCATGAAGACTCTACATTTTACTTTGTCAGAAATCACTTTGAGTCCATAGGAAAGCCAATACTATCAAAAGGGGGTGAGGTAATAATGGTGAATGAAATGCTCAACATGATCAAGCGTTAGCCACCAAAAACACTCACAAGCTCTCCCACAAAAGCATTGCATTGGATAGCTGTCGCTTGGGAGCCTCCTACTTCGTGTTATGGAGTTGAACCAAGAAGTTTGTACAGGCAAGGAGATCGCCTACTTCGTGAAGATCTACCCATAGTATGGCTAGTCCTTCATGGACGGAAGCCGTTATGGAATAGTCAAGGTTGCTACTTCATGGACCCTTATGGGTGGAGCCCTCCGTGGACTCTCACGACAGCTACCCTCCGTGGGTTGAAGACTCCATAAACGTGGATGTACGATAGCACCACCTATCGGAACCACGGGAAAAATCTGTGTGTCTCCATATAGCGTTTGATCTTCCTATCTCTACTCTCTTACATATGCTTGTGCTTACTTTCCGCTGCCATACTTGTTGACTAGCATGTATAGGGTGCACTAGACTTGTTAGAATTGCTAAAATCTGCCAACCCATTAACTTGGGAAAAGGTTAGGTTTTTAATTTGTCAAGTAGTCTATGCACCCCCTCTAGACATCCCTTCTAGTGATCCCTCAAAAAAAATATGGACATGTTGTCCTTAAGAAATCCTCTCTTTCCCAGGTGGCTTCATCCTCAGTGTGACATTCCGACTGTACTTTGTAAAACTTTATAACCTTGCTACGAGTGACCCTGTCCATCTCATCCAAGATCCTTAAGGGTTTATCTTCATGAGTCAAATCTTTAGGAAGATCTAGTTCTGCCATGTCTGTTTGTTTTGCCGGTGGTGCGCTGCATTTCCATAACTGGGATACGTGAAAGACAACATGCACCTCGGATAGTTTTGTTGGTAACTCTAGCTGATATGCCACTTGTCCAACTATTCTCATAACTGGAAATGGGCCGATGTATCGTGGTGCTAGCTTTCCCCGAGTATGAAATCTCTTAACTCCTTTCATTGGAGTGATTTGGAGGTAGGCATACTCACCGGGCTCAAAATTGATCTGTCTGTGTTTTGGATCATAATAGCTTTTCTGCGGGATTTGGCTACCTGAAGTTTGTCCTGAATTTTACTGACTTGGCATTCTGCTTCCAACATTAAGTCAATTCCAAAGATTTGGTTGTCTTCGGTTTGAGACCAGTTTAGTGGGGTGCGACACTTCCGTCCATATAGTGCCTCAAATGGTGACATCTTGAGACTGGTTTGGTAGCCATTGTTGTAGGAAAACTCGGCGTAGGGTAGACTATCCTCCCATTTGGGTCCATATACCAGTACGCAGGCTCACAACATATCTTCTAGGATTTGATTAACTCTCTATGTTTGCCCATCCGTTTGTGGGTGGTAGGTTGTACTATGTTTCAAGGCAGTTCCTAAGGCTTTGTGAAGCCGTAACAAGAATGCTGAGGTAAATAAAGATCCCCGGTCTGAAGCGATGGTCTTGGGTACTCCATGTTGAAAGCACATATGCTCCCTTGGTGGTTTTGATAATTCATGACAACATACATTGTCTCTTGGACTAATATGTCTACCTAGTTTATTTCAGGTTTAGTCCACAGGAAGTGTTGGCAAAAGGGTGTGAGGAGATTCCCCAAGAAGAAAAGAAGAAGATGCAAGGAATAGGATTGGCAAGCTTCAAGCTAGAAGACTCACCTTTTACTTTGTGAGAAATCACTTTGAGTCCATAGGAAAGCCAATACTATTAAAAGGGGGTAAGGTATTGTTGGTGAACAAATTGCTCCACGTGCACAAGTGCTAGCCACCAAAAACACCCACAAGCTCTCCCACAAGAATACTCTGTCAAAACCCTAATCCAAAAAATCCGTGCCACCAAGTTTTCATCCGGCCCTACCGATTTTCTACCCAAGACAGAATCCTAGCCAAACCCTAACATTTCGGTACAACCAAGACTTCATTGGTGCAACCAAGTTTCGGTGACCAACTTTCTGGTGACCCAGTTTATAAAATCGGAATTTCCGAGTTTTATGGATCGGTGCCACCGTGTTTGGAAACTGCCCTCGGCCACTCGTTTTGGTACCACCGAGATTCCTATATCGATCTCACCGAGATTCCAAAAGTTGCCACATTTTGAACAAGTCGGTGCCACCGAGTTTCACTTCGGTTTCTCTGAGATGGTCAATAATGTTGTAACGGTTGGATTTTTGGAGATGCCTATATATACCCCTCCACCACATCCCACTCGCAAGAGAAGCACTCAAAACAGTTCCACACTTCCCATATCCAAATTTCTGAGAGAGAACCACCTACCCTTGTGTTGAGATCAAGATCATCCACTCCAACCATATGGATCTTGTTTTCTAGCCTCCCCAAGTTGCTTTCCACCCAATCAATCTCTTCTACCAAGCCAAATCTGTGAGAGAGTGATTGAGTGTTGAGGAGTCTATCATCTTGAAGCACAAGAGCAAGGAGTTCATCATCACTATCAAGCCTATTTCCTTTTGGAGGGTGGTGCCTCCTAGATTGGTTAGGTGTTGCCTGGGAGCCTCCTACTTCGTGTTGTGGAGTTGAACCAAGAAGTTTGTACGGGCAAGGAGATCGCCTACTTCGTGAAGATCTACCCATAGTGAGGCTAGTCCTTCGTGGACGGAAGCCGTTATGGAATAGTCAAGGTTGCTACTTCGTGGACCCTTATGGGTGGAGCCCTCCGTGGACTCTCGCGACCGTTACCCTTCGTGGGTTGAAGACTCCATAAACGTGGATGTACGATAGCGCCACCTATCGGAACCACGGGAAAAATCCTTGCGTCTCCAAAATGCGTTTGATTTTCCTATCTCTACTCTTTCTTACATGTGCTTGTCTTACTTTCCACTTTCATACTTGTTTACTAGCATGTGTAGGGTGCATTAGACTTGTTATAATTGCTAAAACTGTCCACCAATTAACTTGGGAAAAGGTTAGGTTTTAATTCTTGCAAGTAGTTGATACGTCTCCAACGTATCTATAATTTTTGATTGTTCCATGCTATTATATTATCTGTTTTGGATGTTTTATATGCATTAATATGCTATTTTATATTATTTTTGGGACTAACCTATTAATCTAGAGCCTAGTGCCAGTTTCTGTTTTTTCCTTGTTTTTGAGTATTGTAGATAAGGAATATTAAACGGAGTCCAAATGGAATAAAATCTTCGGAATGATTTTTCTTGGACCAGAAGAAACCCAGCGGACTTGGAGATGAAGGCAGGAGACCTGCCGTGGCGTCACAAGCCACCAGGGCGCGCCCTAGGGGGGGGCCTGGCTTGTGGCCCCACGGCAGCCCTCCTAACCCTATTCTTCGGCCTATAAATTCCCAAATATTCCCTGGATACCAAAAAGAGCCATGAAAATACTTTTCCGCCGCCGGAAACCTCTGTTCCCGTGGGATCCAATCTTGGAGCCTTTTCCGATAATCTGCTGGAGGGGGATTCGATCACGGAGGGCATCTACATCAACTCCATTGCCCCTCCGATGATGCGTGAGTAGTTTACCACAGACCTTCGGGTCCATAGCTAGTAGCTAGATGGCTTCTTCTCTCTCTTTGTTCTTCGATACCATGTTCTTCATGATCTTCATGGAGATCTATCCGATGTAATACTCTTTTGCGGTGTGTTTGTCAAGATCCGATGAATTGTGGGTTTATGATCAGCTTATCTATGAATATTATTTGAATCTTCTCTGAATTCTTATATGCATGATTTCATATCTTTGCAAGTCTCTTCGAGTTATTGGTTTGGTTTGGTCAACTAGATTGGTAATTCTTGCAATGGGAGAAGTGCTTAGTTTTGGGTTCAATCTTGCGGTGTCCTCACCCAGTGACAAAGTAGGGGTAGCGAGGCACGTATTTGTATTGTTGCCATCAAGGATAAAAAGATGGGGTTTTAATCATATTGCTTGAGTTTATCCCTCTACATCATGTCATCTTACTTAATGCGTTACTGTGTTCTTCATGAACTTAATACTCTAGATGCAGGCAGGAGTCGGTCGATGTGTGGAGTAATAGTAGTAGATGCAGAATCGTTTCGGTCTACTTGACACGGACGTGATGCCTATATGCATAATCATTGCCTTGGATATCGTCATAATTATTCGCTTTTCTATCAATTGCTCGACAGTAATTTGTTCACCCACCGTATTATTTTCCTTCTTGAGAGAAGCCTCTAGTGAAACCTATGGACCCCCGGGTCTATTTTCCATATTATATTTTCAGATCTATAAACCAAAAATACCAAAAATATCTCGCTGCCTTATTTTTACTTTTGTTTTACTTTACGTTCTAGCAATCTTTTATATCTATCTCTATCAGATCTCATCCTTGCAAATAACCGTGAAGGGATTGACAACCCCTTTGTAGCGTTGGGTGCAAGTGTTTGATTATTTGTGTAGGTACATCTATTGGGGACTTGCTTGTATCTCCTACTGGATTGATACCTTGGTTCTCAACAACTGAGGGAAATACTTATCTACTTTGCTGCATCACCCTTTCCTCTTCAAGGGAAAACCAACGCATGCTCAAGAAGTAGTAGTAGTCTATTCACCCCCCCTCTAGGCGTCTCCTCTATCGATCCCTTCAATTGGTATCAAAGCTTTGATCTCCATAGCTTCGGTTTCATCACTGTGGAGGAAGATGGATGTGTCTAGTTTGGGGAATATTAGTTGCAGAGTGCCCATTCTCGATGGGGAGTACTATAGTCAATGGAAATATGAGATGCTTGAGTTATTCAATGAATTCCATTTGAGCAAGCATGTTAAGAACCCCCTATGTACCTCCCATTGATCCTTTACACCCAACACACGAAGAGGAAATTGATATGCTACGCAATCTTAGAACCGTTAATCTTATTATTAGGGGATTGCCTAAAATTGTGTTTGATCAAATGAAGAATTTTGAATGTGCTTATACATTGTGGAATGATTTGGAGAAACGATATCCAAATTATCCATTGAGCAATCTTGATGAAATTCTTCATAAAACTATTGCCTTTCTCAAAATGATGCCTAGTGATCCTAAGTTTGACGACTATCTATTTGAGCTTAGAGACCTCATGCGTGCTAAAGGAGATGTCATAACTATCAACAACATCATTGTTGAAGCCATTCGCATTCATAATCTTGAACATTTTCATGATCACAACCCTAACGAATCGCTTGTTTCTTATGAAGAGGATTTCCCACTTGATGATGACAATGTGGAACATGGCTACTATAATGAAGATGAGTTGTTCGACATCGAGTATGAGAAGACAATGAAAAATTTAAGTCTCATGGCAAACTTCAAGGATTACATGTCCGGAGGAAAAGAGTGGATTCTCGATAGTGGATGTACCGATCATATGACCGGGGATAGAGACATGTTTCAAGAAATCACACCAAACCATGGACCGCGAAGGTATGTCACTTTTGGAGATAACTCCAAGGGTAAGGTACTTGGTCTCGGTAAGGTGACCATATCTCATGATAGCTCTATTCAAAACGTCATGCTTGTCGAAACCCTTGGCTACAATCTTCTTTCCGTATTTATACTTGCCGACTTTAGTTTTAATGTGCTATTCACCAAAGTAGATTGCCAAGTGTTTCGTCAAGATAATCATAACATGGTCTTTACCGGTTTTCGTAGAGGTGATCTATATATTGTCAATTTCACTAAGAGGTCCAAACCTCGTACTTGTCTTATTGCAAAATCTTCTAAAGGTTGGTTTTGGCATAGAAGACTAGGACATGTTGGTATGCGTAATATAGACAAGCTTATCAAAGCTGCTCATATTCTTGGTGTTAAAGATGTTATCTTTGACAAAGATAGACTTTGTAGTGCTTGTCAAGCCGAAAAACAAGTAGGTGGAAGTCATCCCGTAAAGAATATC
Organism: Elymus sibiricus; assembly: GCA_039707655.1. NCBI lineage: Eukaryota > Viridiplantae > Streptophyta > Magnoliopsida > Poales > Poaceae > Elymus > Elymus sibiricus. The sequence goes on from CM077669.1 coordinate 360,439,618, forward strand.
ATGACTACTAGGAGACCACTCGAGTTGCTTCATATGGATATTTTTGGTCCTAACGCTTACAAGAGCCTTGGTGGAAATTCCTTTGGTCTAGTTATAGTTGATGATTTTTCCAGATTTATGTGGGTATTCTCTCTTGATGATAAGTCGCAGGTACAAAAGATCTTCAAGAACTTCGCTCGCAAAGCCCAAAATCAGTTTGAAGTGAAGATCAAGAAAGTTGGGAGCGACAACAGATCGGAGTTCAAGAACACAAATGTAGACACCTTTCTTGACGAAGAAGGGATTCTACATGAGTTCTCGGCTACGTACACGCCTCAACAAAATGGAGTTGTTGAGAGGAAGAATAGAACTCTTATTGAGATGGCAAGAACGATGCTCAATGAATACAAGACACCAAGACACTTTTGGGTAGAAGTCGTCGAGACAGCTTGTCATGCCACGAATCGACTCTATCGTCACAAGCTTCTCGGTAAAACGACATATGAGGTACTCACCAGTAACAAACCCCAAGTTGGATACTTTCGGGTATTTGGGTCCAAGTGTTACATTCTTGATAAGCATCGTCGCTCTAAATTTGCTCCTAAATCTCATGAAGGTTTCCTGCTTGGTTACGGATCAAACTCTCACACATACCGTGTCTACAACAACTTCACTCGAAAATTGAAGAGACAGTAGATGTGAAGTTTGATGAATCTAATGGTTCGCAAGTCGAACAATTGCCAAATGATGTAAGATATAAGGAGCCTTCGGAAGCTATCCAAGACTTGTCCATTGACAAGATTCGTCCCATGGAGGTGAAGGAAAGTACTTCTTCAACTCAAGTGGAAGCCCCTACTTCACGTCAAGGTGAACCTCAACACGACATGGAGGCGTCCGCAAGCGGTACACAACAAGATGAAGAGGAGGACGAAGTTCATCATGATGATCCATCGCAACCACCTTCACCACCACCTCAAGGCAACGACACCTTCAACAACAACGAAGAAGAAGATGATGATGAAGAAGCTCCACCATCCAACAAGCAAAAGCTACCTCGAGTTCGAGCAAGAGTAGACAAAAACCATCCTCTAAATCAAAATCTTTGGTGACATACAAACCGGGAAGATAACTCGCTCTAAAACTTGACTAGCTAATTTTTGTGAGCAATATTCATTCATCTCTAGTATTGAGCCCTTGAAGGTAGAAGAAGCTCTTTAGGATCCGGATTGGGTGAATGCTATGCACGAGGAACTACACAACTTCGAGAGGAACGAAGTGTGGACACTTGTGGAGAAGCCCAAGGACGAGCAAAACATCATCGGAACAAAATGGGTGTTTCGGAACAAACAAGATGAAGACGGTCAACTCGTACGCAGCAAGACGCGTCTCGTAGCTCAAGGCTACACCCAAGTCGAAGCTATGGATTACGCAAACGAGAGAATGAAATTTCATCTCTCAAACCAAGTATACCAAGGACTTGATCAAGAAGTTCAACATGCAAGAGTGTAAAGGTATGAAAACTCCTATGCCTACTAGTGGACATGTTGATCTTACCAAGGAGGACAAACCTGTTGATCAAAAGGCATATCGATCTATGATTGGTTCATTGTTATATATATGTGCCTCCCGTCCCGACATCATGCTTAGTGTTTGCATGTGTGCTAGATATCAAGCTGCTCCTAAAGAGTGTCATCTTAAGGCCGTGAAAAGGATTGTGAGATACTTGATACATACACCAAACTTTGGCATATAGTATCCCAAGGGATCTTCTTTTAACCTTGTTGGCTATTCCGACTCGGACTATGACGGAGACAAGGTTGATAGAACATCCACCTCGGGTACTTGTCAATTTCTTGGTAGATCTCTTGTGTCTTGGTCCTCCAAGAAACAAAACTCGGTATCTCTATCTATTGCCGAAGCAGAATACATTGCCGCTGGATCATGTTGTGCTCAATTGCTATGGATGACTCAAACTCTTAAGGACTATGGCATACATGTTAGACATGTACCATTGTTATGTGACAATGAGAGTGTAATCAAAATTGCTCATAATCCCGTGCAACATTCTCAAACTAAGCATATTCAAGTTCGACATCATTCATTTGTGATCATGTTGCCAAAGGAGATATCAATCTCAAGCATGTTCGTACCGAAAAACAATTGGCTGATATCTTTACTAAGCCACTTGACGAGAAAGTGTTTTGTCACTTGAGGAGTGAGTTGAACATCCTTGATGCTTCAAAATTCAGCTAGACTCACTCGGTTGCATGCAAGGGCATGAGATTACATGATACTTCCATGATACACTTGACATGCTATCTTATACCATGGAAACATATGCTCCCTTGTATTGCAACTAATCTTGTGTAGGTACTGGGAAGAACTTCATTCCACAAGATTGTCAACAACTCCAATCATAAGCAATCTTGTCGTGACCAAGTATCCACAACCCTTCTTGTTGATGGAAGGAAGAAGACAACTCAACCATATCCTTGACATATATTTGATGTGATCACATTTGCTAATTCTCAATTGATATCATGTCAAATAGATATATCTTGGTCTTTCTTGCATGACTAACCCATGTAGGTGAAAAGAGAACCAAAACAAACTAGGATTGCTCCCAACTCAAGATGATCTTCATCAACATCGAGCATCCACAACAAGTTCTTCTACATGCTACGTCATCAACATCACTCAAAGGTATGTACTCATATCCTTGAAAAAGCTTTACTCCAAATCATGAGATAAAGCAACTCAAGTGATATGAAAACATTAAAATTCTTAATCAAAAAATGGTAACCCCATTTTGAGCTTAACGATGAGTATGACCTATGATCAAGTATTCTTGCTTGGCTCCTAAGTCAATATACTCTAATATAGGTGACCTAGTAACTGACCATCATCTAGTTGAAGCCTCTAGTGTGGTTCATCCTATATTTGCATGATTTCTTGCAACCACTCAAATCTTCTCTAGTTGATATTTCTTTGTAAAGTCTTTAGTATTTCCTTTGCAAATCTGTTTGACATTCTATTACTGGTTTTCCAAACTCATTTGCACATTTCTAAAACATTGCCAAAATTCTATATATTTCTCGGAGTCTTCGACTCAAACCACTCGGTTTCACCGATTTAGCAGATAAGCTGCATGACTACAATTCAGTTGCACCGATGCGTTTGTCTCGAAGCCACCGATTTTGATTTCTCCTATGATTGAGTTCATATTAGCAAATCCTTATTTCTTCAGTGATCCCTTTGATATACATATGATAAAAAAGGGGGAGAAACTTTATTCTAGGATCCCTAACTCAAAGGAGGAGAAGTCTCACAAGCTCTTAGATCAGTGGAAGAGGGAGAAATTATTCTCTATGTTCCCTCAGTTTTTAATGCTCTCTATGATCGTCATTCTTTTTGGTGAACCCTACATTCTATGACCCTTGTTCTCTAAGGATCCCTTCTAACTCAATGATCCCTGTGTCTGACCCTATGTATGCACCTTTTTGGTGATTAATGCCAAAGGGGGAGAAATACCAAAGCTTCAATGCTAAGGGGGAGATACATGCTTCAATGCAAAGTGGGAGAATATCAAAGCTTATGCTCATATAGACAAGGGGAGAATACCAAAGTAGGGGGAGAAACATCATTGTTACCCAGTTACCCAAAGTGGAGAAACTCTACTTACGGGGGAGAGAGCATGCCTGATCTTGTTCTATCATTTGAGGAGTGAGGAAACATGTTTATTCCATCTGACTACTCATGTTAGATTTGTCTCACCCTACCTACTCCCAATATCTAAACGCTAAGATTCAGGGGGAGAGGATGACCTACAAGTTCACATCTAGGGAAGAAAGTTCTAAATGATCTTGGAGACATATCAATCTTAAGGAATACTATCTTCTGTATGTTCTCCACATCTTGGTACTGTTGAGTTCTATTGAATTTTTGGTATGTAAAACACTCTTGTGTTCCCTCACATTGTTTTCTCAAGTGTGCTTATACTATTAGGATGCTCAAGAACTCAAGGTAAGTATATGCATCATATCCTTGATCAAGATGATCTCTTGCTTCTTGCACATACTATTTGCAAGAGTGAAGTCATGACTAATCTTATCCCTTCTACAATATAGCCAAGATACACATGACTCATCTTATCCCTTCTACTATATTTGTGTCCATGCATTCCAAAGCAACTCTCCCTCAAAAGGTCTGCACACATTTAGGGGGAGCATATTGTAGTCATGTGTCTCTCAAAGTCTTCATTATATCTTTGCATATCTTTATTTGAAGCTTTGATTGTATGTTGTCATCAATTACCAAAAAGGGGGAGATTGAAAGCACATATGCTCCCTTGGTGGTTTTGATAATTCATGACAACATACATTGTCTCTTGGACTAATATGTCTACCTAGTTTATTTCAGGTTTAGTCCACAGGGAGTGTTGGCAAAAGGGTGTGAGGAGATTCCCCAAGAAGAAGAATAAGGAGATGCAAGGAATAGGATTGGCAAGCTTCAAGCTAGAAGACTCACCTTTTACTTTGTGAGAAATCACTTTGAGTCCATAGGAAAGCCAATACTATTAAAAGGGGGTAATGTATTGTTGGTGAACAAATTGCTCCACATGCACAAGTGCTAGCCACCAAAAACACCCACAAGCTCTCCCACAAGAATACTCTGTCAAAACCCTAATCCACAAAATCGGTGCCACCAAGTTTTCATCCGGCCCTACCGATTTTCTACCCAAGACAGAATCCTAGCCAAACCTTAACATTTCGGTACTACCGAGACTTCATCGGTGCAACCGAGTTTCGGTGACCAACTTTCTGGTGACCCAGTTTATAAAATCGGAATTTCCGAGTTTTATGGATCGGTGCCACCGGGCTTGGAAACTGCCCTCGGCCACTCGTTTCGGTACCACCGAGATTCCTATATCGATCTCACCTAGACTCCGAAAGTTGCCACATTTTGAACAAGTCGGTGCCACCGAGTTTCACTTCGGTTTCACCGAGATGGTCAATAATGTTGTAACGGTTGGATTTTTGGAGATGCCTATATATACCCCTCCACCACATCCCACTCGCAAGAGAAGCACTCAGAACAGTTCCACACTTCCCATATCCAAATTTCTGAGAGAGAACCACCTACCCTTGTGTTGAGATCAAGATCATCCACTCCAACCATATGGATCTTGTTTTCTAGCCTCCCCAAGTTGCTTTCCACCCAATCAATCTCTTCTACCAAGCCAAATCCGTGAGAGAGTGATTGAGTATTGAAGAGTCTATCTTCTTGAAGCACAAGAGCAAGGAGTTCATCATCACTATCAAGCCTATTACCTTTTGGAGGGTGGTGCCTCCTAGATTGGTTAGGTGTTGCTTGGGAGCCTCCTACTTCATGTTGTGGAGTTGAACCAAGAAGTTTGTACGGGCAAGGAGATCGCCTACTTCGTGAAGATCTACCCATAGTGAGGCTAGTCCTTCGTGGACAGAAGTCGTTATGGAATAGTCAAGGTTGCTACTTCGTGGACCCTTATGGGGGAGTCCTCCATGGACTCTGAAAAGGATCAAGATGGACCTAGAGGGGGGGTGAATAGGTACAATTACAAATTTTAATTATTACTTAGCAATTTTAGGCAATATTGCGGAATATGAAAGTGAGCCTAACAATTGCAAAGATGATAGTTAAGCTATGTGTACTAAGCAAGACAACAAGTAGGTAGATAATCAAGCACACGTAATACAAGTAAGTACTCAAGGACAAGTAACCACAAGTAGGAAGTTAGGGTTAGGGATAACCGCAACTTCGAGAGACGAGGATGTATGCTGATGTTCACTTCCTTGGAAGGAAGCTACGTCACCGTTTAGAGAGGTGGATGTTACCACGAAGGCACACCAACGCCATGAAGGCTCACCCTATTCTCTCCTTGAGATAATGATGACCCACAAGTATAGGGGATCTATCGTAGTCCTTTCGATAAGAAAAAGTGTCGAACCCAACGAGGAGCAGAATGAAATGACAAGCAGTTTTCAGTAAGGTATTCTCTGCAAGCACTGAAATTATCGGTAACAGATAGTTTCGTGATAAGTTAATTCGTAATGGGTAGCAAGTAACAAATGTAGCAAAGGTGCAGCAAGGTGGCCCAATCCTTTTTGTAGCAAAGGAAAAGCCTGGACAAACTCTTATATAAAGCAAAGCGCTCCCGAGGACACATGGGAATTTCTGTCAAGCTAGTTTTCATCATGCTCATATGATTCGCGTCCGTTACTTTGATAATTTGATATGTGGGTGGACCGGTGCTTGGGTGCTGCCCTTACTTGGACAAGCCTCCCACTTATGATTAACCTCTCTCGCAAGCATCCGCAACTATGAAAAAGGAATTAAGATAAATCTAACCATAGCATGAAAGATATGGATCCAAATCAGCCCCTTACGAAGCAACGCATAAACTAGGTGTAAGAGCACATTTATCCATGTGTGATTTTGGTAATTGATGACAATCCGTATGGACTAATGGTTGCTTTGAGTTATATTCGAAGGATTTGTCCGTAGGTACTTCTTGAAGTCCATCTGTTGGTTTCAAGGAGTTTATATGGCGACCAAGGTGGTATTCAAGGTTTATCCAAAGATTGGTCATGTGGGAGTTGAGCTTATTGCAAGCATGTCTTGAAGAAGAAGATTGTGTGAGCATTCATGTTTACCTTCAAGCCATCATCTTTATGAAGAGAGAAGATAAGACACAAGGTTGATCAAGATTAAGGCAAAGAATGATTCAAGTTGATCAACACACAAAGCGTAGAAGATGTACCAAGTGGGATCAAGTGATCCCATGGTATGGTAAGCATTGTCCATTACGCTTTGTGTACTAACCCATGGTCTACGTGAGAGTTTGTTGTGGGGTTAGGTATATTTCCATGGGTTTGCGTCAAGAGGAAGATCTCATACAACCCATGGAGGATGACATCAAGTGGTGATCGTCATCAAGGTTGCGGTGTGCAAGTTCAAGTGAAGCATCACGGAGAGATCATGCTTGAAGCTTGCCTTCCATTGTGGTGACAATGGACTTGTGAAGATGTGCCGAAGAGTGGCCCACCCATAGTGGAGTATGGGGGAGCAATCATCTAGTCTTCATCGAGCCAACGCAATCAAGAAAGGTGGTCCATCTTGAGGAAGTCAAGATCGTCATCATCTAGCTCAAGTGGACTATGCGCAAGGCTAAGGTTTGACCTTGATAGGGTTTTCTATTTTACCGGTCTCATGGTGGTAGTTGGGAGACCGGGTTATAGGATCGATAGCCGTACTATCAAGGGGGGCTCTCAAGTGAGTAGCTTGATCGTATCGTTCGTTGAGAGCTCAAACCATTGCATTCTTGGCATCATAATCTTTCTTGGTTCTTGGTTGGCTTTTCTCTATGTGGGTTCTTGAGCTTATGGTCAGCTTCATGACAAGCTCAAGTTCATCGAAAACGGAGTCCATATGCATCTTCTATGATGTTTTCGATGTTGGAGTTTTTGCCGGTTCTTCATTGATAGAGGTTTCACATCTCTATATCATTGGTATTTTCATACTACCTCTTCTTAATCCAACAAGCTTGAGTTTGCTCAATTCGGAGCTCATTTGCAGAAGTTATGGCAGTTCAGGTTTTATTGTATCCTTCTGTTGTGCTTGGGCAGTTTCTCAGCACCCAAGCGGTAGTACCGCTTGGTACCACGGTAGTACCGCTTGACGGTACTACCGCTGCATACTTCCGTGGCTGGTACCGCTTGGAGTTCTCCTTCTGTGCAGCTTTCTGTTGCCTAATTTCTTCTAGCGGTAGTTTCACGGTAGTAGCCCGGTAGTACCGCTTAAGCGGTACTTCCGCATACTACTACCGCTCCTAGTACCGCTTAGGAAATTCCTTCTGTGCTGGCTTCGGTTGCCCTTTTTGCTTTAGCGGTAGTAGAACGGCACTAGCACGGTAGTACCGCTTGGCACCGTACTACCGCGCCAGTTTCCCCTACTACCGCCGCCTCACCTGTGCCAGGATCCCTAAGCAGTAGTACCGCTAGGGGCGACGGTAGTACCGCTCCGGCGGCACCACCGCTCGTATACTGAGTACCCCTGGCCAGTGTTTGGAAGTTCCGCCTAAGCGGTAGTTCCGCTCCTAGGAGCGGTAGTACCGCTCGGCTACGGGCAGAGCACATAACGGTTGGATTTTCCCCCACCTATAAAAGGGGGGTCTTCTTCCCCATTGCTTCCAATCTTTTGCAGCAAGTTTTCCCCCACCATTGTTGACCTCTTGAAGCTTGCTATCTCTCAATCCCTCCAATGATTCTTGCTAGTTCTTGAGGGAAAAGAGAGAGGAGATCTAGATCCACCTTTCCACCAATCACTTTCTCCTCTAAGTGAGGGGAACCCCTTGGATCTAGATCTTGGAGTTCTTCGTGTTCTTCTTCGTTCTTCCTCTCATTTTCCTCCCTAGCATTAGTTGCTTTGGTGGGATTTGGGAGAGAAGGACTTGGGCACTCCGTGTGCCCTTGCCATTGCATTTGGTGCATAGGTTTGAGTACTCCACGGTGATACCCTTGCTGTTGGATAGCTCTTGTCGTCCTGAATCCAACAAGCTTGGGTTTGCTCAATTCGGAGCTCATATGCGAAGGTTATGGCAGTTCTGGTTTTTCTGGTTCCATCTGGCTGCTCTGGTTCTTTGTTACCCTCCCGGGGAGGGTAGTACCGCTTGCCACAGCGGTAGTACCGCTGGGGGGTTCCGGCTCCTTGCGCAGGGCATCAAACACTGCTTTGCCTGGTGTCTGGTGACCTGCGCCACCCGAGCGGTAGTAGGGGCGGTAGTACTAAGCGGTACTATCCCTGTGTTTTGCGTGTGGGCGGTACTACCGCCCATGGGGGCGGTACTACCGCTTTAGCGCGGGCTGTGGGGGTAACGGTTGGATTTTCGTGTCTGGTGACCAGTACCACCCGAGCGATAGTAGGGGCGGTAGTACTAAGCGGTACTACCGCTGCCCCTTCTACTACTGTGCTCCGTGTGTGGGCGGTACTACCGCCCCATGGGCGGTACTACCGCTCGTGCGCGGCTGTGGGGGTAACGGTTGGATTTTCTCCCCCCTTTAAAAGGGGGTCTTCTTCCCCAATGCATCTAATCTCTTGAGCTCGAGTTTGCCCCCCATTGTTGACCTTCTTCGAGCTTGCTAACTCTCAATCCCTCCAATGATTCTTGCTAGTTCTTGAGGGAAAAGGGAGAGGAGATCTAGATCCACATTTCCACCAATCACTTTCTCCTCTAAGTGAGGGGAACCCCTTGGATCTAGATCTTGGAGTTCTTCGTGTTCTTCTTCGTTCTTCCTCTCATTTTCTTCCCTAGCATTAGTTGCTTTGGTGGGATTTGGGAGAGAAGGACTTGGGCACTCCGTGTGCCCTTGCCATTGCATTTGGTGCATAGGTTTGAGTTCTCCATGGTGATACGTGGAAGTGAGAAGTTGAGAAGCTTATTACTCTTGGGTGTTTGAGCACCTTAGAGCTTGTTCCTCTTGGGTGCCTTGGCGCCCTAGACGGTTGGTGGTGCCTCGGAGCTCAATCATTGTGGTGTAAAGCTCCGGGCAAGCGTCGGGGTCTCCAATTAGGTTGTGGAGATTGCCCCGAGCAATTTGTACGGGTACTGGTGAACCGCCCCCAAGGGTTGCCAAAGTGTACGGGTACCGGTGACCGCCCCCAAGGGTCGCCATTTGTACGGGTTCGGTGACCGCCCTCAAGGGTCCCTTAGTGGAATCACGGCATCTTGCATTGTGCGAGGGCGTGAGGAGATTACGGTGGCCCTAGTGGCTTCTTGGGGAGCATTGTGCCTCCACACCGCTCCGAACGGAGATTAGCATCCGCAAGGGTGTGAACTTCGGGATACATCGTCGTCTCCGCGTGCCTCGGTTTTCTCTTACCCGAGCCCTTTACTTATGCACTTTACTTTGTGATAGCCATATTGTTTCTTGTTATATATCTTGCTATCACCTAGTTGTCTATCTTGCTTAGCATAAGTTGTTGGTGCACATAGGTGAGCCTAGTTGTTTTAGGTTTTGTGCTTGACTAATTAAACGTTAGTTTTATTCCGCATTTGTTCAAGCCTAAACCGTAATTATTTTAAAGCGCCTATTCACCCCCCCTTTAGGCGACATCCACGTCCTTTCACTAGGGTTTAAGCTTCTGTCACTCTAGCAACCCATCATCTACTTATTACTTCCCAATGCCTTCCCCTAGGCCCACATAATGGTGAAGTGTCATGTAGTCGACGTTCACATAACACCACTAGAGGAGAGATAACATACATCTCATCAAAATATCGAACGAATACCAAATTCACATGATTACTTATAACAAGACTTATCCCATGTCCTCAGGAACAAACGTAACTACTCACAAAGCATATTAATGTTCATAATCAGAGGAGTATTAATTGTCATTAAGGATCTAAACATATGATCTTCCACCAAGTGAACCAACTAGCATCAACTACAAGGAGTAATCAACACTACTAGCAACCCACAGGTACCAATCTGAGGTTTTGAGACAAAGATCGGATACAAGAGATGAACTAGGGTTTGGAGAGGAGATGGTGCTGGTGAAGATGTTGATGGAGATTGACCCCCTCTCGATGAGAGGATCGTTGGTGATGACGATGGCTTCGATTTCCCCCTCCGGGAGGGAAGTTTCCCCGGCAGAACAGCCCCGCCGGAGCCCTAGATTGGTTCTGCCCAGGTTTCGCCTAGAGACGGCGGCGCTTCGTCCCGAAAGCTCTCTTATGATTTTTTCCAGGTCAAAACCCTCCATATAGCAGAAGATGGGCTCCGGAGGCCTGCCAGGGGGCCGACAAGCCACAGGGGCACGCCCAGGGGGGTAGGGCGCGCCCCCCTGGCTTGTGACCTCCTGGTGGGTCCCCTCTGGTATTTCTTTCGCCCAATATTTTTTATATATTCCAAAATAATTCTCCGTAACTTTTCAGGACTTTTGGAGTTGTGCAGAATAGGTCTCTCATATTTACTCCTTTTGCAGTCCAGAATTCCAGCTGCCGGCATTCTCCCTCTTCATGTAAACCTTATAAAATAAGAGAGAAAAGGCATAAGTATTGTATCATAATGTGTAATAACAACCCATAATGCAATAAATATCAATATAAAAGCATGATGCACAATGGACGTATCAACTCCCCCAAGCTTAGGCCTCGCTTGTCCTCAAGCGAAAGCCGAAATCGATAAATATGTCCACATGTTTAGAGATAGAGGTGTCGATAAAATAAAATACGGGCATGAGAGCATCATGATCATCTCTATAACAGCAATACTTATCGATATATATTTTCTTATACTAGAGTAACAATTCATTCACAAGGTAAAGTATGAATCAAGAACTCTATTGAGAACCAACAAACTATGATCTTAGTCATTGAGAATTTATCATAACATCGGAAAGAGTCAATATAAGAGCTTGTAAAGCAAATCCACATACTCAATCATCTTTTAGTCTTTCATAATTGCTAACACTCACGCAGTACTTATGAGGTCAAAGCTTCAATTGGACACAGAGAAAGATAGGGGCTTATATTCTTGCCTCCCAACTATTTACCTCAAGGGTAATGTCAACAGAAATAACTCATGATCACCCACATTCGAGTGGATATATGTGTCTAGATCATTCCCCAACACATGACGCTTGCCAAGAGAAAAAGGCAAAATAAAGGAAGCGGTGAGGATCACCACGACTCTTACATAAAGGTAAGTACTAGAAAGTAAAAGTAACCGATAGGCCCTTCGCAGAGGGAAGCAGAGGTTGTCATGCGCTTTTATAGTTGAATGCGCAATCTCTTAATGCAAAAGAACGTCACTTTATATTGCCTCTTGTGATAGAGAACTTTATTATGCAGTCTGTCGCTTTTATTTCTTCCATATCACAAGTTCATATAAAGATTATTTTCCTCACACCAATAGATCATACATATTTAGAGAGCAATTTTTTATTGCTTGCACCCATGACAACTTACTTGAAGGATCTTACTCAATCCATAGGCAGGTATGGTGGACTCTCATGGCAAAACTGGGTTAAGGGTTTTTGGATGCACAAGTAGTATCTCTACTTGGTGCGGAAGTTTTGGCTGATATGGGGTGGAAGCTAGCGTCACATGTTAGAGGATCCATGACAATATAACTTCTATTCGGAAATAAGCAAACATAACTCATTATGTTGTCTTCCTTGTCCAACATCAACTTTTTAGCATATAATATTTTAATGAGTGCTCACAATCATAAAAGATGTCCAAGATAATATATTTATATGTAAACCTCTCTTTCTTTATTACTTCCTTTTAATTGCAACAATGACCAATCGCTATGTTTGTCAACTCACAACAAATTTCAATCAACATACTTCTTATATGTGAAGTCATCACTCCCCATAAGATCATTATATATACTCTTTGCTTTTATTCTATACTTCTTTTATTTCTTTCTCTCAAGATCATAGCAACCAAGCAAAGCCCTCAACTCAAACTACTTTTTATTATATAACTCTCGGACTCGCTTACATAGGGGGAGCATAAAGCAAAACTCAAAAATAGACCACGCTAAAAACTTTATTCTACTAGATCAAGATATAACCAAAAGGATCGAACTGAGAAAAATGATAAAAGTAAAAGATGTGATGGTGATACGATACCGGGGCACCTCCCCCAAGCTTGGCACAAGCCAAGGGGAGTGCCCATACCCATGTGTTTAGTTGTCTTTCTTCGAAGGTGGTGATGTTATATTCTTGGCGATGATGCCCCTCAAGATGCGATTCTCCTCCTCAAGCTTGTTATTTTGCTGTCTAAGATCCATTATCTCCTTGCGAAGTTTTCCAGTGATGGTTAGAGCTCCCATCACCCATGGATGTTTCATTGCTGCGGGGGAAGAAGCAACACTCTTTTTCATATTTTCATAAGTAAGAAATTTAGCATTGGGAGGGATGACCGAATTAGGAATTGCTGAGCTCTGAAGTTCCTCCCACATTGCTTCAGGTTGTAGACGAGAGGTAACTTCTTAGTCCTCCTCCATTGCATCCATTCTTTTCAAGTCGGCCTCCATCTCTTCCTCTGTGGCCTGCCCGAAGTGGTTGGCTTCGCTGTATGCTCCGGGCCCCGGTGTCAGGCGAGAGGCACGGCTCTCCCCGATCGACTCTTGCGAAGACATCTTGCTCTAAATCTGCTACACAAACATCTCAAAACAAAAAACAGGAAGTATTGTCATGATACGAAGGTCAAAACCTTCGGGAGATTATATAATGAATTTTTACCGACCTAAAGGAGTATACCACAAGAAAACGGAGTCCGAAGGGTACACGGGGTGGCCACAAGCCACAGGGGCGCGCCCAGGGGGTAGGGCGTGCCCCCTGGCTTGTTGCCTCCTCGTGCACTCTTCGGACTACTTTAAATTTTCCTAATTTTTTAAATATTCCAAAACAGAGAAAAATTGATGTTGAAAAAGTATTGGAGTCGGTTTGCTTACCGTATCACATACCTATTCCTTTTCAGAGTCTGAAACGTTCTGGTAGGTCTCCCTAATGTACTCCTCCGGATTTATGGTATTGATAATATTGGTTTCAACATTTAGAGTACCTGAGATATGATGTTTGATTCATTGCCCGTTTACCACCTTTGGATTTGTGCCTTCGGCGTTGTTGATCTTGATGGCACCGGAACGGTACACTTCCTCGATAATGTAAGGACATTCCCATTTAGAGAGAAGTTTTCCTGCAAAAAATCTTAAACGAGAATTGTATAGCAAGAAATGATCACCTACATTGAATTCACGCTTTTGTATCCTTTTGTCATGCCATCTCTTAACCTTTTCTTTAAACAACTTGACATTCTCATAGGCCTGGGTTCTCCATTCATCAAGTGAGCTAATGTCAAATAACCTCTTCTCACCAGCAAGTTTGAAATCATAGTTGAGCTCTTTGATTGCCCAATAAGCTTTATGTTCTAGTTCTAGAGGTAAGTGACATGCTTTACCATAAACCATTTTATACGGAGACATACCCATAGGGTTTTTGTAAGCAGTTCTATAAGCCCATAATGCATCATCAAGTTTCTTAGACCAATTCTTTCTAGATCTATTAACAGTCTTTTGCAAGATCAATTTAATTTCTCTATTGCTTAATTCTACTTGACCACTAGACCGAGGATGATAAGGCGATGCAATTCTATGATTAACATCATACTTAGCAAGCAATTTACGGAAAGCGCCATGAATAAAGTGTGAACCACCATCAGTCATTAAATATCTGGGGACTCCAAATCTAGGGAAAATAACTTCTTTAAGCATTTTAATAGAAGTGTTATGATCAGCACTACTAGTTGGAATAGCTTCTACCCACTTAGTAACATAATCAACAACAACTAGAATATGAGTATTCCCGTTGGACTTTGGAAAAGGTCCCATATAATCAAAACCCCAAACATCAAATGGTTCATATTATATGCATCGTGAAAATAATTATGGGAGTTGATGACAACATACATATAGCTCTAAAAAATAATAAAGTAGACTTAGACAGCTTAGGAGAGATTTGTTACAAAGCTCCCCCTTATTATATGCATCGTGAAAATAATTATGGTTAGGAGCTCCCCTTACTTGATGATGAGTGCATCGAACATATCACATAGATCAATATGTTTACACAAACGGAATAAATATCTCATGATACCACAACACCCATATATAGCATAATGGTTCATCATTCATAATTAGCATTACATCATATATAGCATAGCATAATGGGGTTCAACATTCATAGATAGCATTACATCATCATAGCATAATGGTTCATTACATGAAAACTACCAAATGCTACTAAGATAATCTCCTCCCCCTTTCGCACCAAGTACCAAAAAGGGAAGGACCAGAGCAACCAGCCACGCAATCAGAGATCACTGTCATCATCGTCATCACCATGAGTGCCACTGCCTCCTGCCTTGTCAAGGAAATCAGCCCACTCCGGGCCAGAAGGAAAACCAAAGTCGGAAGGAGGAGCATCAGGAGGACCCTCATCCTCACTCACATCAGTTGCTCCAGAGTCTCTAAGACGAGCCTTTAGAGCATTCTTAGAAGAGATCATGCGAGTGACCACATCGTGGTTTTGTAAGCACTGAAAAGTGAAAGCCTTCATCATGGCAGAATGGGCCTTCCCAAGAAACCGAGCAAAGCGACCGAAGGAGGCAGAGCCAGAGGAGGCAGGACGAGACCGAGAAGCAGCCCGTCGAGCAGGAGCAGATGAGGATTTCTTGGGAGCCTAATCATCCGCCATGTGAGGGGGAATGGCCCATTTGTGATGCACATGAGTTCGGGCAATGGGAAAGGGGGCCACATGCTCAATGAGAGCCTGAATAAAAGGGGCATGAGGAAAGGCTCACTTGTATTGAAAACTAGCGAGGCGAATCTCATGCCATAGAAAGTGAGGAACATTGATGTTCCCTTTAGGATGTTCATTAAGGCGAGTCATGAGATCAATGCAATACCCGCTACAAGTTCCCTTGTCACCCATCTTGGGATAGATGGTGCGAATGACGCACTGAAAGATAATGAAAAAGGGAGACCTCCAAATAGAAACTTGATTTAGATCCTTGCCCTTTTCATCCTCATCAAGATCATCAATGCCTTTTAAAAGATAGCCACAGGCTTCAATGGCTCTGGGTGCATGATTTGGATCACTCTTATGGATTTTGAAACTAGTGTCAGGAAAGCCAAGAGCGGCGACAAAATGAGTGTAAGAGGCTGAGAGCTCGGTGTCGGAGGTCATCCAAGTGACGGTCTTGTCAGGACCAAAGAAACAAGTGGCATAAAACTGATGAATGGCAGCTTGATTGAAGTCATGTTTAAAAGCAAATGGTGCAGCAAGACCAGATGACTCTATGAGATTAATGGCATCCGGATATTTTGCCGGATGAGTGCGAATATGCTCTAAGTCAATATAGTGATGGACAGACAGACCTTTGGGAACAATGACAGTGGTGAAAATGTCTGCCTGAACATTTGTGCAAAAACGAGAGTCCATAGAGTCATGCTCAATAGAGAATTGGTCAGTGTCGCGACGAAACTTAAGATAGGCAGATTTAGAGACTTTGGTGAAGTCCTTTATCTTGCGACCAAGAGAGGGAGGGGGCTCAAGAGAGATGTGGCGAGCATCACCTTGAGGCTGATCCGGAGGTGGAGGAGGCATGTACGACGGCCTCCGAGTGCCGGGCTTTGGAACATTTCTGCGAAGCCCAACAAATTCAGCATGTTCTTCATACTCCATATCTTCTTCGTAGTCGGAGCCCTCCGATGACGAAACGGTTGCACGAACCGGACGCTTTGCGAGGCGCTTGAAGGGGTGAGCCGCTTCTTGGGAGTCATCGGACCCCGCACCATGAGAGGCTCGAGAAGTCGAGCCCACAGGGGTCATGCGCCCAGAGTGCTTGATTTTCGGCATGGTGGAGCCCCAACCACCACGGTGAGAAACCTAAGACAGGGAGGGATTTTAAGGCACCATGACCACCCAATCAAGAAAATCGAGGAAAGAAACGATGGAGAAGAAAGGAGATGAGCAGATCTACCTCAGATCGAGAGGGGAAGGGTCACGGCCGGAGGAAACAACCGGAGAGCAGCCGGCGGCGGCCTAGCGGCGCTAGGGCGAAAAGGGGATCGGGACGGGGGCGGCGCAGTGGATAGGGTAACTGCCCAGCCACCCGTGCCCCAAGTGTATATACGCGCGACCGAAAGGTCCGGACGACTCAGAGGTGTCAGATGTCCGGGAGCTGGCGAGTCCCCAGACAGGAGCCAGGCCACGGACGACCGACAGAAGCCGGACGCCCGAAGCCTGGGAGTGTAGACGCCGGGGGAGACAACAACCCAGGGCTCGGACGACCGGAGGTCGGACGACCGGAGTGGTTCGGACATCCGGAGTGGTTCGGACGTCCGTAAGGACATCTATTGTAAGGACAAGAGGCAGAGATAGGTTTGGTAAATTTTGGTGACACCCATGGCAAAGAGACGATGAGGGACAGCATATGGAACATAGTGATCACGACCAAACCGAATAGTGAGGACCCTAGACCAGAAAACTAAATCACTCTACCATGTTCATAGAAAGAGTGGTGGCTTAGACCACCATGTTTGAGTAAATGTGGTGTGGAACTGCAAAGATTTAAACCTTGAGTCCATTTCCACAACTCCATCATTTAAAGCACCAGGTCACAAAAGCGAGCAAAGTAACTTTGAGAGTGTTGGGTTTATTTATGCATCATATATAAGGCGAGAGTACTCATGAGTTGAATATCCCCCCTAAAGACATGCTTACACCTAGACATGACATGAAGTAAATGTATGCAGGTGTGCAAAGATTTCACATAATGTTATCAAGCTCCAACATACCAAGTTCACGCCTAAGTTGACAAAACCTAGCTTCATCCAGTGGTTTGGTGAAGATGTCAGCAAGTTGGACGTTTGTGCCAACATGAGCAAGAGCAATGTCACCCTTTTGCACATGATCTCTTAAGAAGTGATACCGAATGTCAATGTGCTTGGTGCGAGGGTGATCAATAGGGTTTTCAGCAAGCTTGATGGCACTTTCCTTGTCGCATCGTAGAGGCACATGTCTGTAAGTTAGACCATAGTCCTTCAAAGTTTGCCTCATCCATAGCAATTGTGTTGCACAACTTGCAGTTGCAATATATTCGGCTTCAGCAGTAGATAGGGAGACACAATTTTGCTTCTTCGAGGAGCAACTTACCAAGGAGCGTCCAAGAAACTGGCATGCGCCGGAGGTGGATTATGAGGTCAAACTTTGCATCCTTAGGGTACCATAGACCCAACTTTGGGGTGTGAACAAGGTATCTAAGAATATGCTTAACCGCCTTATGATGACTTTCCCTAGGGGTAGCTTGAAATCTTGCACAGAGGCCTACACTTAACATGATGTCTGGTCTAGATGCACAAAGGTAAAGCAATGAACTAATCATAGAGTGGTAAAGAGATGGGTCAAACGGGATACCGTTTGTGTCTTCGTCAAGAAAATTTTTGGTTGCCATGGGCGTCTTGCATGGACTGGCATCTGTCATTCTGAATTTTGTAAGAATGTCCTTGAGATACTTGGTTTGGGATAAGAAAATTCCTTCTTCAAACGGTTGAATTTGAAAACCGAGAAAGAACTTCAAATCTGCATTGAGTGACATCTCAAAGGTCTTGGTCATGGATTCCGCAAACTTCTTGCATAAATGAATGTTAGGAGAACCAAAAATGATATCATCTACGTAAATTTGGCATAAGATCAAATCACCCTTTTCCCTCTTAGTAAAAAGAGTAGGGTCAATCACTCCTCTCACAAAACCATCATCGAGTAAAAACTTCTTAAGATGATCATACCAAGCACGAGGTGCTTGTTTGAGGCCATACAGAGCCTTGTGAAGTTTGTACACATAGTATTTGTGATCGGGGTCAACAAAACCGGGTGGTTGTGATACATATACCTCCTCTTGTAGAGGACCATTGAGAAATGCACTCTTCACATCCATTTGATGTAAAGTAAAACCATTGAATGCAGCATAAGAAAGTAAGATGCGAATTGATTCAAGACGGGCAATAGGAGCAAAGGTCTCATCAAAGTCCAAACCTTCAACTTGTGAGAACCCTTGTGCCACTAACCTTGCCTTGTTTCTGATGATTACACCATGCTCATCTTGCTTGTTCTTGAAGATCCATTTCGTTCCGATAACATTGTGTTTCTTCGTTGGCCTTTCGACTAAGGACCATAATTTGTTGCGTTCGAAATTGTTCAACTCTTCTTGCATTGCAACAAGCCAGTCGTTGTCCATCAAGGCATCTTGTACCTTGTGTGGCACAACACTAGAGACAAATGAAAAGTGAGCACAAAAGTTGGTTAATTGTTTACGAGTGACTCTACCTTCCGATATGCCGGTGTGAATTTGCTTGACATCAACACGATAGGCCACACGAGGCATGATGGAGGTTAGGGTTTCATGAGGTTCAATTTCGTTTCCATCATCAACATCTTCAACATGTGAATCTATAGTGGGTTGTGGAAGATCTTGTTCTTCATGCATCATTTGTTGAGATTCACCATCTCTAGAAGATTCGTCATCATCCACATGTGCATGTTCTTGCTCTTGTTCTGGGTGATGAGCTTGTTCTTGTTCTTGTGCTTGATGGTGTTCTAGGTTCCGTGTGGGACCTAGTTCTTGTTCTTGGATTAAGAACTCCTCTTGAGGGACGGGATCTTGTTGTAATGTTGGTGTAGCAGTAGTTTGATCATGAGTGGTGCTTGTGTCCTCATTTGCACCTTCACAAGGAACATGTTCCATTGGAAGGAGGGCACCTACACCCATGGTCAAGATGTCTTGTGAAGGATCTTCATCACCTGCATCACTTAAATCAACTTGCTCCCCATGGGAGCCATTAAATTCATCAAACACCATGTCACAAGTTTCTACAACACATCCGGTGGATTTGTTGTAGACCCTATAGGCATGGGAGTTTGATCCATAACCAACAAATATTCCTTTGGTTGTTTTAGATTGAAATTTTCCTAACCGTTCTCTCTTGTTGAGAATGAAGCATTTGCAACCGAAAACCCGGAAATATTTGACATTTGGTTTGTTCCCGGTTATGAGTTCATATGGGGTCTTCTCCAAGATCTTGCGAAGGAATAGACGATTTGATGCATGACATGCTGTGTTGATGGCCTCTGCCCAAAAGCTATGGGGTGACTTGTACTCATCCAACATGGACCTTGCCATTTCCACAAGTGTACGGTTCTTCCTTTCTGCAACCCCATTTTGTTGTGGGGTATATGGTGCTGAGTATTGATGCTCAATTCCTTCATCACTAAGAAACTCTTCCAAGGTATCGTTCTTGAACTCGGAGCCATTGTCACTTCTTATTGCCAAGATTTCTTTGTCAAAATTCCGTTGAGCTTGCTTGGCAAAATCAATGAAGGTGATTTTTGTCTCGTCCTTGGACTTGAGAAAGAACACCCATGTGTATCTTGATTAATCATCAACAATAACGCTTGGTGATGATATGGAGCAAGGGCATTTAGCAATTTGTCCACAAGAAAACACTTGGTCAAGTTGAATCCATCTTGGCTCTTGTCACAATCATATGATTCAATATCACGGCAAGTGTCATCAATCTCTCATGAAGTTGCTTGGGGTCTTCACCTTTTTCCATGCAAAAATATTTTAATGCCCCTTTGGTAATCTCATATTGTGCAAGACGAAGGGAGGAGGTTCCCGTCTTGGCCATCACAAGGCTATCCCATAGGTCTTTTGCATTTGTGAGGTGAATGTAGGCCCTCTTCTGCTTGTCAGACATGCCCTTTCTTATGAGCATGATTGCGGTGTCATTGAGGTGTTTGTCATATTCTTCACCTGGTGTGAGATCCTTGGGATCCACAGGGTTGTAACCTTTCTCCATGATCTACAGCATTTCATCGTTTACAAACCTAAGGTGATCCTGCATTCCAACCCTCCACAAAGAAAAATTGGCAGTGTTATCAAGTAAAGGGGGGTTTCCCGCAGCATTATACCTAGGTTTCTCAACTCTAGATTTTGCATACAACCATGGAACACCGGTGTGGTCACCAGTTTGAGATTGTTGGCCCAAATTTGGAAGAGATGCATTTGGTTGCTTTATCACATCCCCTGGGTTTTCCGGTGGTGGAGTTCTTGCAGCTAATGCATCCAACCTCATTTTGACCAAGGCCTCAATAGAAGGATAGAGATGGACCTAGTGGGGGGGTGAATAGGTACAATTACAAATTTTAATTATTACTTAGCAATTTTAGGCAATATTGCGGAATATGAATGTGAGCCTAACAATTGCAAAGATGATAGTTAAGCTATGTGTACTAAGCAAGGCAACAAGTAGGTAGATAATCAAGCACAAGTAATACAAGTAAGTACTCAAGGACAAGTAACCACAAGTAGGAAGTTCGGGTTAGGGATAACCGCAACTTCGAGATATGAGGATGTATGCCGATGTTCACTTCCTTGGAGGGAAGCTACGTCACCGTTTAGAGAGGTGGATGTTACCACGAAGGCACACCAACGCCACGAAGGCTCACCCTATTCTCTCCTTGAGATAACACCACGAAGGCGTTTCTCAACCACTAGTGGTAGGCCTTGAGGTGGCCTCCAAACCCTCACAAACTTTTCGGGGAGAAATCACAATGGTTTGATTCCTCTCCGAAGAACTCCTACCGCCTAGGAGTCTCTAACCTTCAAGAGTAACAAGATCAAGGGAACCGCTCAAGACTTGCTCAAATCACAAATAGCTTTGGTTGAGAGGAGGGGAGAGAGACGATCTATCTTTTGATTGGAACAACACTCAAGGGAAATCACAAATGCACTCGGGATCTAGGATTTGGTGTAGGCAAATGAGAGTGAGAGAGAAAGGTGTTCTTGGAATATTTTCGTTGTGTTGGACAACCCCCACACGAGGTGGGAGAAGACTATATATAGTGGTGATAAGAAGATGGCCGTTGGAGCCACTTATGCTGCACCGTTGCCAGACGTCCGATAGTTCTCGGTCGTCCGGACAGGCACGAGACGTCGGACGTCCGACAGGGGTCGGTCGTCCGAAGAGCAGGGAGGAGCAGGTCAGCACATCATTTGGTAGAAACAGTGTACATCATACGGATGTCCGAAAGGGGTCGGACGTCCGACATTTTGGCTCTGGTGGGTGGTTACGGATTTCCGGTCGCACCCGGATGTCCAGAGCTCGGAAGACCGGAGGGACCAGAAATCCGAGGATTTGGATCTGATGGCTGGCTCCGGATATCCGGAGAGTGTTGGACATCTGGCGACCGGACGTCCGAGGACCACCGGTCGTCCGAACAAGAACATAACATCCTTAAGAGGAATAGAGAGAGGTATTTCCTAGATTTTGAGCAAGTTTCTTGCGAGAACCAGTGATCCCCTCTTAATAGTGCAAGATCCCTATACTCAAGAGTAAACAAAAATAGATAGAACATTTAGTCTTGTTTCTCCATACTTGAAGCATCCTGAATATGTTAGTCACCATCCGCACACAATCTCTTGGGAACTAAACCTGAGATGCACTTAATGAAAATTATTAGTTCCCTATATGTGTGTTGTCAACAACATCAAAATATGATTAAGGGCATGATTGCACTATCAGACTCTCGCGTCCGTTACCCTTCGTGGGTTGAAGACTCCATAAACTTGGATGTACGATAGCGCCACCTATCGGAACCACAGGAAAAATCCTTGCGTCTCCAAAATGCGTTTGATTTTCCTATCTCTACTCTTTCTTACATGTGCTTGTCTTACTTTTTGCTGCCATACTTGTTGAGTAGCATGTGTAGGGTGCATTAGACTTGTTATAATTGCTAAAACTGTCCACCAATTAACTTGGGAAAAGGTTAGGTTTTAATTCTTGCAAGTAGTCTATTCACCCCCCTCTAGACCTCTCTTCTATCGATCCCTTCAATTGGTATGAGAGCTTTGGTCATGAATCAGTCATAATAGCCTACCAGACCTAGAAAAACTTTGGATTTCTGATACTGAGGTCGGTGCCCTCAATTTCAATACTTTCATGATTTTCTTTTGTTCTACAGCCACTCCTTCAGCTGATTGTATATGCCCAAGGAACCCCACTTCCTTACGCCAGAATTCACACTTACTGAACTTGGCGTAAAGTTGATGAGCCCGTAATCGCTCCAATATGGCACGGAGGTGTAGCTTGTGTTCTTCTTTGTTTTTGGAATATATGAGGATATCGTCAATGAATACCACCACAAACTTGTCCAAGAAATCCATGAACACCTTCTTCATCATGTGCATGAAGAAGGCAGGGGCGTTAGTCAGTCCAAATGACATGACAGTACATTGATACAATTCATACCGGGTAGTGAAAGCTGTCTTGGGAATGTCTTCTTCTCTTATTTTCAGCTGGTGATACCCGGTTCTCAAATCAATCTTGGAGAACACCTGAGCTCCACTGAGTTGGTCGAATAAATCATCGATTCTGGGAAGAGGGTATTTATTCTTAATCGTGACTTCATTGAGAGCACGGTAGTCGACACACATGTGGAGACTGCCATCCTTCTTACCCACAAATATGGCAAGAGCACCCCAAAGACAAACTAGGGCGAATGTATCCCTTTTGGAGCATTTCATCTTGCTATTTCTTCGTTTCCACAAGTTCCGAGGAAGGCATACGGTAGTATTTCTTGTAAGTTGGTGTTGTACCGGGCACAAGCTCAATGGAGAATTCCAGTTCCCGATCTTGTGGCATGCCTAGCAATTCTTCTGGGAACACATCTGGAAACTCGTAGACCACCAAGATCAAATTCATATCCTTAGTAATTGCGGCATAGATCATTCCTTTCTTTGGTATAACCCTTCCGGCAAAGAACTGAGCTGGCTGTCCTGGTGGATTTATCAAAGTGACTTCTCTGGTTGCACAGTTGATACAGACATGGTGCTTTGTCAACCAATCCATTCCCAAGATGATGTCCAATTTTGCGGACTCAATGGACACCAGAGATGCGGGAAAGATAACCCCATGGATGGATATTTCCATGCCTTGGCATATGATATTTGTTCGGAGCATTGATCCAGGGGATTGTATTACCATAACTTTGTCCAAAAGAGTGTAGGAAAGCTGATGTCGGGCAACAAAACTTCGCGAAATAAAAGAATGGGAAGCTCCAAAATCCAATAAATGGTTGGAGCTATGTTATTAACAAAGAACATACCAATGACTACGTCGGGTGCTTCCTGGGCTTGTTCAACGGAGATGTGATGAACTTGCCCTTGAATATACCTTGGACCCACATGATTAACTTGAGGCTTCAGGTTTGAGGCCGGTTCCCATTCTTGGGGCACTGTCTGGCATAGTGTCCAGTTTGACCACACGAGTAGCAGGCGTTATTATGTTGATAGTCTTACTTTATTGGTTTTGCAACCGTAGTATGGAATTTATTCTCTCTTTTGAATTCAAATTGCAGCTGCTGCCAAGTACGGATCTTTTGATAAGGTTGCACTTCCTTCTTGGGTTCAAACTTGCGTTTATGGTCATCATATGCAGACTTATGATCATTAGCAAGCTTGTGCTCTCTTTCCGCAATAAGTGCCTTGTTCACCAAAGTTTTGAAGTCGGGGAAATCCAGCATACTAAGTGTGCATCGGAGGGTATGATTAAGCCCTCCTAGGAAACGATTGACCTTCCGCTCTTCGGTGGCTACATCATGAGTGGAATAACGGTCCAAGTGGTTAAACTTGTTCAGATACTCACTTACTGTTGAGTTCCCTTGAGTAAGAGAAAGGAACTCGCATTGCTTGACCTTCATAATAATGGCAGGAATGTAATACTTGCGAAATTTATCCTTCAATTTATCCCACATAACTTCATCATCAGTAGGCCACATGATTTTGGTATTGTCCCACCATATATCAGCTAGCCTTCCAAATAATGAGTAGCAAATGGCACCTTGTCAGCTTCTTCAGTACACGCAATTTCTAGTTTCTTTTTAATGGTTCTTATCCAATCATCTGCTTCGATCGGATCGACTACTTGACAGAAACTTGGCGTCTTGGTCCGCTGAAAATCAGACAGCTTAGAGTGCAAACCATTGTGATTATGATTGTTCTGTCCAACCATGGTCTGCATACTTCTCAGAAATTCCATCAGGTCTTGGTTTCTCTTTTCTTCAAACATATGCATAATCTGCTCAGTTGTGGGTGCTTGACGTGGAGGAGGGGGTAGCTGATATGGTTCTGGGGAATGTCCTGCTTGCCAGGCAGATCGACGAACTAGAGTGTCGTCACCACCTGTGACGCCCCCAATTTCATCCGTACGCTAAACATACATGCAATGCGTACGACCAAGATTAGGGACTCACTGATCGATATCACAACACAACTCTAGACACAAATTAAAGTCATACAACTTCATATTACAAGCCAGGGGCCTCGAGGGCCCGAATACAAAGCTCGACAAGCACTAGTCAGCGGAAGCAAATAATATCTGAGTACATACATAAGTTAAACAAGTTTTGCCTTAAGAAGGCTAGCACAAACATAACAACGGATCGAAAGAGGCGAGGCCTCCTGCCTGGGAACCTCCTATCCTACTGCTGGTCGGGGGCAGCCTCCACGTAGTAGTAGGCTCCAGCGGTGCTGTAGTAGTCGTCTCTGGCGTACTCCATCTCCTGGGCTCTGTCATCTGAACGCGGTAATCGTATCGAGAGGGAAAGAGAGTGCAAAGCAGCGGTGAGTACTCATCCTAAGTACTCACAAGACTGACATCAGAACTATGCTAAGTATGCATCATTATCAAGAGAAAGGGGTTATATCTGGGCTGACTTCAGAAAGCAAGAATAGGGGGAAGGCCTAGTCCTATCGAAGACTAGCATCTTCAGCATCTTGCAGCATTAGAAGAGAGTAGACTGGTATCTCATATATGCAATATTATTGTAGCAAATTTTTATTAAGTATCCACACCCAGAGATTCTTCCTCGACTCCCTGCGAGGAAGCAATCTCGGAGCCAACATTCATTTCAATTTTAAGTCACAATTTTAGTTGTAGTAGATCGAGCTACAATTCCAAGTCGTCCTGTTACCGTGGACACGGCTATTCGAATAGTTGAATTCATCCCTGCAGGGGTGCACCGCATTTCCAACACGCTTGATCACCTCCGGCCGGACACACTTTCCTGGTCATGACCGGCCTCGGGATATCAGCACGTCGTCGCCCCACCTAGGCTCAACAGAGAGGCCAGTCCGCCGGTCTAAATCCTAAGCGCACAGGGGTCATGGGCCCACTCACCCTTTGCACTCCTGTACGATGCGTACGCGGCCGACGTCAGTCCTAGCATCACTTAATACAAGATCAATGCCGTTGCGGACCACTCGGGCGCGTGCCGCTCCATTGCTGGCGTCCGAAGAGCTTCGGCTGATACAACGACGCTGAGTACCCATAACTTTTCCCACGTGAAGGTTTGGTGCGTAAAAGGTCAAACGACCAACTCAGATCAAATACCCAACCCATTAGCATTTTATTAATGCGGGACGAGCGCAACCCATGAAGTGCGGTCCCATCGCCCCGTCTCGAGGATGTGTGGCAAGGGCCTCACCTGCTTGGCCACGCCTCGTCATCATCAAACCGTGGGTACCCTTCAGGGCCAACCCATCACCAACATCTTTCTGTAACCAAGTCATAGTAACCGTGTGTATATAACATCAAGGTGGAAAACTGAGGAATCACCCTCAAAGGTTCTCGCTCAATGTAACCATCAAGGTGAACTTAGAGGAATCACCCTCGGGGGTCCCACACTTGAAGGGGGTTGCACGACAGAGTCGATATCGGGAGTGGCAGAGAGGTATCACCCTCTGATTACCACGACCGACTAGCTACACAACAGAGCTAGCATCATGAGTACTTCACGAGGTGTCACCCTCGGTACTCGATGGTAGTTCCGCAGAGTCGTACAACTAAAGGGGTGTGCGGTCATGTGAGGGGCATGGCTCGTCGATCATGATGATCGAGTAACTGATATTAAAAGTGGGGCAACTGGGACTAAGGGGCCACTCGGGATTTATTGATCAACCTATACTAAACAGTTGATATGACAGCAGGTACAATAGCAGTTCATCAAAAACAGGCTATGCATCAGAAATGGAGCTAGCTAATACAGTAGCAAAATTTAATGCAAGCATGAGAGAGAAAGGAACTGGGCGATATCGGAATGATCAGGGGGGTTGCTTGCCTTGCTACTCTGCTGCAAGGGCCTAGTCGTTAGTGGCGTAGTAGCACCGTCAGTCTCGGGCTCTACCGGTAAGAAGAGGGGGGGGGGAAGAAACAATAAATATAAAGCACAGATGCAACACGATGCATGGCATGGCAATATGCAGAGCTAGGTATGCACTAACGCAATACTACACGTCGCAGACGGGTCGGAAGAATACTTGACGATACTTCCTGGGTCTTAGGCTACTACTGAACAAACGAAAATGATGGAAAAGTTCCACGTTCGTTATGATAGGAGCGCGTGACAGACTAACGGACAGCGTATTTGGATTCGTGGGATTTTTCTGAACAACTTTCATGTATAAATTATTTTCATCTGACTTACGGTTTATTTTATATTAATTTTTAAAGTTTTATTAATATTCAGAAATTAAAATAGATTATTTTAATTCAATAATGAATTATGACATCAGCATGATGTCATGCTGACATCAGCAGTCAACAGGGGCTTTGACTGGTCAAACTAACCAGTGGGGCCCCCCCTGTCATAGACTCAGGCTAATTAATTTATTTAAATTAACTAAAACATATTAATTAGAGGGGTGGGACCCACATGTCATTGACATACTAATTATACTAATTAGCAGATTTATTTAAACAGGGTTAATTAGTATTAATCCTGCGTGGGCCCACTTGTCATTCACAGTTAATTAAACAGATTGATTAATTAACATAATTAATCTTAATTACATTAATTAAGTTAATTAATTATTTATTTATTTATTTATTATTATTATTATTATATTATTTTTTATTTTTGTTTTTACTTTAACAGGGGCGTGGGGCCCCACCGTCATATAGTGGGGGGCGTTTGGGGGTTAGTGGTTGGTTACCCACTAACCAAATCGGCCGGAGGCCATCGCTAGAGCCCCCGGTCGGCCCCAGGGGCTTGCCGGCGGCCAGGGGAGGCGGTGGCCTGTGCCGGGTGGCAGGCGACGGTGGTGGTGGTGGTCAGCGGCGGTGGGCGCGGTTAGGGGCTCGCGGGGGGGGGGGGGGGGAGGCGGCGAGCGCGCGTGGGGCAGGGCGTGGCCGCGGTGGCGGGTGCGCAAGCGGGCGCGACGAGGGGCGACGGGGCTCGGCCATGGCATGGCGGGCGCGCGGACTACGCGAGCGGGCGCATGCGAGCTAGCGCGGCGAGGGGCGGTAGGAGGTGCGTGCGAGCGGGCCGGAGCGGAGGGAGGAAGAGCCTCGAGGTCTCACCGGCGGTTGTAGGGAGGGGGCAGAGGGCGTGAGGAGGTGCGACGGGGCGACGCCGGTGATGGCTCGGTGAGGGAAGGCGACGGTTGGTGCGATGACGGCGGTTCAGGGAGGGGGCGAGGAGGTGGTGACGGCGACGAGGAGGCGAGGAGGCCCCGGGGTGAGGCGGACGGCGGCGGGGGGGGGGGGGGGCTCAGGCGCCGGTGGAGCACCGACGCGGGGCGGCGGCGCCGGGGCGGTTCGGCCCGTTCCCGATCGGATCGGGAGGGGAGGGGAGAGATGGGGAGTGAGGGGAGTGGGGTGGGGTTAGGGTTTCGGTGGGTGTCGTGGGGGGGGGGTTAGAGGCCCCGGGGTGGGTCGTGGGTGTAGGTGGGCCGGCCAGTTGGGCTAGCCCATGGGGGAGGGGGTTTCCTTTTCCTTTTTTTGTTTGATTTTTGTTATTTTGCCTTTTCTTTTATTTTTACTTTTTAAAAGTTTCTGTTTTTAATTATTTTTGGGGCACTCAACCATTTTATAAATTGTTAGTTTCCAAGCCACAATTACCCAAGGATTAATTGCAATAGTATGAACATTTTTGTTTCAAGGTTTGAAGAATAATAATTTGACGTTAGATTTGAATTTGACTTTGACTTTGACTATGGTTTTTATTAAGAGGCAATCAAGCTTAGCAAAATATGATGACATGGCATCATTAACATGGGATTACTGTAGTTTAATTACACGGATTACTATAGCTCTGAAACCAGGGTGTTACAACTCTCCCCTACTAAAAAGAATTCTCGTCCCGAGAATTAAGAAATAGAAGGAAAGAGCCCGGGATATTCTGCACGAAGATGATCTTCGCGTTCCCAAGTGGCTTCATCTTGAGAATGATTTGCCCACTGCACTTTGAAGAATTTGGTAACCTTCTGACGAGTCCGACGTTCAGTTTCATCGAGAATGCGGACTGGTTGCTAATTGTAAGAAAGGTGTTGTTGCAGCTCCAACATATCATGATCCACTGCTCGGATAGGATCCTTGAAGCAGCGACGAAGCTGTGACACATGGAACACGTCGTGAACCTGAGAAAGGTTTGGCGGTAGTTCCAGTTGATATGCCACTTTACCATGCCTTTAGAGAACAATGAAAGGACCAATATATCGAGGAGCCAGCTTGCCCTTGATCCCAAAGCGATGTGCACCTCTCATTGGCGTGACTCGAAGATAAGCTTTTTCACCAGGTTGATAGACCATATCTTTGTGATGACGTCAAGGTAGTCAGAGTCGGGATTCAGAGTCAGATCGATTTTCCTTAGACAGTATCGAATCGTAGTATCGAGTCGCGGGATCGAGGATTCTACTAGATTTACTCAAATCATATATTTTGCATCCATGTCAAAAATTTATATGGGTTTTGTAGAGTTCTAACACTAAATATAGACCAAAAAACATACACATCAGTGCTAGTTGTATTCCACATCTTTTCTAACCTACTATCTAGCTTGAATGTAAGGAACATATATGAGAGGGAAATATATAGAACATTTAACTCTTTAACACACAAAATCTACTTAGGATGTTTTTTTAGAGTACGTGAATAGACAATCACTTGTATAGCTTACATGTAGTGCTGAACCTTGGATGCTCTTGCACACCTTCTCCGATCAATCTTGACGCATCTTCCTTCTCATGCCAATTCCATTCGTCGACAAGCTTGATCCTGAGTTTTGATCTACGATTTCTGAGAGCTAGATCAAAGGTGTTGGTGGCTGAGTATTTGGGCTTGGGAGGGGAATAAATGGCCATGAGGCATGTGAAAATGGGTTTGGATGATGGCATACTATTCTGCTACAACTAAACAAATGGCTTAGATAAATCAGTAGAATCGGACATAGTCCATAGCAGAGTCGGGATTCTATAGTTTTGTATAGGATTCTATGATTTGGATCGCGACTCAACATGGATTCTACCAGATCCGGATTCATAGTGGGACTTGGATCCACATGCTTCCGTAGGGTCATGAAGTCGTAGGATTCTAGGAGTCGAGTCAGGATTCTGACTACCTTGGATGACGGTCATACTGACTCTTCTGACGAGACTAAGCAGCCTTCAGATTTGCATGAATAATGCGGACTTGATCTTCGGCATGTTGGATAATATCTAGACCGATAAGTGTACGTTCCCCAGTTTCTGACCAATTCAGAGGAGTCCGACACTTACGTCCATAGAACACTTCAAAGGGAGCCATCTTCAGGCTAGCTTGATAGCTATAGTTGTAGGAGAACTTAGCATACGGGAGATATTCCTCCCATTTCTTGCCGAAAGAAATGACACAAGCTCGAAGCATGTCTTCGAGAATCTGATTGACTATTTTAACTTGTCCCTGGGATTGAGGGTGAAAAGCGGTGCTGAAGGACAAATGAGTTCCCATAGATTCCTGGAAACTTGTCCAGAATCTTGAAGTGAACAAACTGCCACGGTCTGAACAAATCACCAATGGAATACCGTGGAGTGAAACGACTCTCGACATGTATAGATCTGCTAGCTGACTAGCAATAATAGTTTCCTTGTCAGCCAGAAAATGTGCAACTTTGGACAGTCGGTCAATGACAAGAATAGCATCATTTCCTTTCTGCGATCTGGGAAAACCAGTGACGAAGTCCATTTCAACATGATCCCATTTCCATTCAGGAATAGAAATAGGTTGCAGAGTTCCAGCAGGCTTTTGATGTTCTGCTTTGATCCGACAGCAAATGTCACATTCTGAAACATAGCGTGCAATGTCTTGTTTCATGTTTGGCCACCAGAACCTTTGAAGGATGTCTTGGTACATCCTGGTACTACCCGGATGAATAGACAGAGGTGTATCATGAGCTTCCTTCATCACTTTCCTAGTTACATTCAGGTTTTCCTTCTTTGTGGGAACGAATAAGCGACCCTTGAAGTACACGGCGCCATCATCAGGTGAAGAATGAGGGTTTACCTTCCGCAAGATAACGTTTAATCTTTTCGACTTCACTGCAATAGAGTTGCATAGTTTTGATGTTGTCCACAAGATCTGGCACAGCAACCAGGTTACTCAAAGAAACCTGATTAACAACACGAAGGTTCATCTTGTGAAACTCCGGTGGAGGGGGAACGAGATAACCTTGAGGAACAATATGGAGGTTCAGCTTGCGGAATTCTTCTTGAAGAAGGGGGTGAACCTTGTGAACCTGAAGGTGGTTTGCAGTATGACTTGCGGCTCAAAGCATCAACCATTACATTAGCCTTGCCTGGTGTATAAGAAATACCCACGTTGTAATCTGCTATGTGCTCCATCCATCTTTGTTGACGGAGGTTCAGATCTGGCTGAGTAAACAGGTACTTCAGACTTTGGTGATCGGTGTAGATCTCGCAACGATTACCAATAAGGTACTGCCGCCACTCTTTCAGTGCATGAATTACTGCAGCAAGTTCAAGGTCATGAACTGGGTAGTTCCCTTCATGAGGATGCAATTGACGAGATGCATAAGCAACCACTCTGTGCTCTTGCATTAGGACACATCCTATTCCTTGACGTGAAGCGTCACAATAAATGACGAAGTCCTTACGAGTATCCGGAGGAGCAAGCACTGGAGCAGATGTCAGCTTATCCTTAAGTGCTTGAAAGCTCTCCTGGCATTTTTTTGTCCACTCATATTTAACACCTTTGTGAAGCAGATTGGTTAAGGGCTTTGCAATCTTCGAGAAGTTCTCGACGAATCGACGGCAATAGCTGGCGAGTCCGAGAAAACTTCTAACTTGCTTGACATTCTTCGGGGGAGTCCAGTCAAGAATAGCCTGAACTCATTCAGGGTTGACCGCAATACCATCCTTCGAGATCACATGCCCAAGGTAGGTCACTTCGTCCATCCAGAACTCACACTTTGAATACATTGCATAAAGTTGATGTTCTCGAAGCTTCTCCAGTATAAGACGAAGATGTTCAACATGCTCTTCTTTATTCTTGGAATAAACCAGGATATCATCCAGATAAACCACGACGAATTTATCGAGGTAATCCATGAATATATAGTTCATCAGGCGAGAGAAGGTTGCTGGAGCATTGGTTAAACCGAAGGACATGACGGTGTACTCGTATGAACCATAGCGAGTAACAAATGCAGTCTTGAGAATATCCTCTTCACGAACCCAGATCTGATGGTAACCCAGTCGAGTTTTGAAAACACTGATGAACCAGCAAGTTGATCATACAGATCGTTGATCCAAGGAAGCGGATATTTGTTTTGAATCGTTGCTTGGTTGATGGGACGGTAATCTTGGACCAATCGATTCGTACCATCTTTCTTGTTGACAAAGAGAGAAGGTGCTCCCCAAGCAGAGGAACTTGGACGAATGAACCCTTGATGAAGCGAATCATCGATTTCTTGTTTCAGTTCAAGGAGTTCATGTGGAGGCATCTTATATGGCCGCTTAGCAATAGGGGTGGTGCCTGGCGCTAAGTCGACGACAAACTCGACAACTCTGGCAGGGGGAATCCCTGGAAGTTCTTCCGGAAAAACATCTTGGAAGTCCCGAACAATTGGAATGTTTTCAATCACTTCAAGAGGTGACTCATTTAATGCATTCAAGGCATATAGTCGGGCTTCAGCATTTTGAACAAGATGAGCTTGATAGCTTACAATATCATTCGAAGGGTGTAGGAGGTTGACGGTTTTGGTGTCACAAACAATTGAAGCGGTATGTGCTTTCAACCAAGCCATTCCTAGAATGAGATCGATATTGGAAGACTTCAGCATTATGGGGGAGGCAAGGAATTCCAATCCTTCAATTTCAATGGGGACATTGTGGCTAATAATGGAAGTCTGACATTGGCCCGCGGGGGTGTTTAACACTATTGGGGCGTTTACCTCTTCACATTTAATGTCATGCATGTATGCAAAATCTTCAGACATAAAAGAATGCGATGCTCCTCTATCAAACAATACATAAGCTGGTACTGAGTTGACGAGAAGAGTACCCATCACAGTAGCAGGCTGGTCTTGAACTTCATTCAGATCAACATTGTTGGCCTGAGCACGTCCCTGAGCAGGCCTGGCATTGTTGTTGCGGGGCTGGTTGGAAGGCAGTGCAAGTTGATTCTGATTCTACCTGCAGTCTCTGGCACGGTGCCCTGGACGACCACACTTGAAGCACAACCCATCCTCGGGACGAGAAGGGGGAACAGGAGCTCGTGGTGGCGGAGTTGGGAGCCTCGGCTGCCTAGGTGGGGGTGGAGGCAGATGAGGTGCAGCATAGGACGGCCTCGGAGCAGGAGGCGGTGCATGGTACATGTTGTGTAGGATCCAGATCTTGCGCTTCTGAGCAGATGAGCCCATGTCACGGTTGCGCTTGCTGCTGTCCTTGTAGTCCTGCAGACCTGTTTCCACTTGAATGGACTTGTTCACCAAGGTGGCAAAGTTATCAAAGTCCTGAACAAGGAGTGCCAGTTTGATATCAGGGTGGAGGCCTTCACGGAACTTCTCCTGCCTACGAGCATCAGTTGCAACGTCTTCTTCAGCATAGCGAGACAAGTCCAGAAATTCCCGCTGATAAGCATCCGCAGTCTTGTTGCCCTGGACGAGATTACGGAACTCACGCTTCTTCTTGTCTATCAGTCCCTGAGGAATATGACAAGCACAAAATGCAGTTTGGAATTCTGGCCAGGTGATGATTGTTCCAACAGGCTGTGAGCGCCTGTGACTGTCCCACCATTGAGTAGCGGGACCCTTCAGAAAGTATGAGGCAATGGTGACATAGCTAGCCACTGGGGCGCCTGAAGACTCTAGCTCATAAGTGATGTCACGGAGCTAGTCATCTGCGTCAAGAGGCTGAGTTGAGCTGCGGTAGATCACAGGGTTGAGACGCATGAAGTCTTGCAGAGTCATTGGGGCTGGCTGCTGATTCATATTCGGCCTCGGGAACTGGTCCATAAGCCCTTGCATAAACTGGCGATTCTGTTCAAACTGCTGCATCATACCAGCCATGTATTCCGGTGGCGGTGGTGGTTCAGGCGCACCACGACCACGACCAGCTGGCCTAACCATTCTGTCAAATTTTTAACAGTGGTAGTTTAGCATGGGTTATTGCAAAGACAAAGAATCATTCATGAAGTAAATTGCACAAAGAAGGAAGTGCAATAGATACGACATAGTAGTTCAAATTTCAACATACAGATCCATACATAGGTCTATTACAAACAATAAGTCTGTTACAAAATAGACGATAGGTCCGGCATGAAAATAACCTAGACAACTAGGCGGCACGCAGGCACGCGGTAGAGGGATACAACAACGAGGCATAGCAATATGCTACATCAACGTCGGGGACAACGAAAGAACCAAAGGGAACTGCACGTGGCCCTGAATGTGAAACCTGGGGGCAGGGTTCTGCATCCCGTGCACACCCTGATGTAGAATCTGGTGCCCAACAGGGAGCGCAGGTCCACGTGCCGGAGTATGACCTCCAACCGCAGGCCACTCAAGACCTGGAGGAAACTCAGTCCGACGCGGGTGAAGAATGTACTCCGGATGCATCCCCGCTCTGACTGCTAGCAACAACTGCTCCATAGCCTGATAAAGACGAGCACGGGTGGCGTACAGCTCGACGTTAAGAGCTCGAACAGTGCGATCCAGTGCCTCAGTGTACTAAACCAGAACATGTGGGTCGTAGCGACGACTCACGTAGGGGGTGCAGACAACAGTGTAGGATCGGTCGTTGCGCTGCCGCGCGAAAGGGGTGCAAACCTCAGCGTCGGCTGCAGTATCAACCCCAGGAGGAACATACGGGATGTATCTGAATGCTGTCTCCTCCAAACAGGGGTTCGCTACACGGAGACGAACAATAGCAGCATAGGCAGCAGCCTGTACTACCATATCAACGGTCACTCCAATGCCACGAAAGGTGTGCAACTCAGTGATGGAGAGGTCCCGCCAATCCCAAATAACCATCTCAGCTTCATAC
Organism: Elymus sibiricus; assembly: GCA_039707655.1. Lineage (NCBI taxonomy): Eukaryota > Viridiplantae > Streptophyta > Magnoliopsida > Poales > Poaceae > Elymus > Elymus sibiricus. The sequence goes on from CM077669.1 coordinate 360,474,590, forward strand.
TGTTCCTGGTTAAACTCACGGTAGTCCTCGTAAACCATGTACTTGGGGTACCAGCGATATCCCATCCTGATCAAGTGGTTGAACAGAATGGCCGGGAACCCAGTCGTATCGTGAGCCAAAGTGAGATGAACTACCTGCCTAGCGGAACGCATCTGTAACAAGAAGATTTAAAGATGTCAAATGACAGTGTGTGCATCATAGCTTCAAAGGAAACAATTGTCGATGAAACAAATCTCCGGTGGATGTGATCACAAGAGCCGAATGTTAGAGTTAGCAAAATCTTTAACCCGAAAGAGGAGAGAGATCAGAACCCAGAGTATAGACGAGGAATAAAAGATCCTAATACCACCCAATTGAGATTTGGGCCCGTAAGCCACACAACTATGTTAGTAAATGTTTTTCAATGACTAGACTCAACTTCGGCCAAGGAGTTGGAAAGGGGCTACCTACAAGCAGTTGGCTCTGATACCAACTTGTGACGCCCCCAATTTCGTCCGTACGCTAAACATACACGCAATGCGTACGACCAAGATTAGGGACTCACTGATCGATATCACAACACAACTCTAGACACAAATTAAAGTCATACAACTTCATATTACAAGCCAGGGGCCTCGAGGGTTCGAATACAAAGCTCGACAAGCACTAGTCAGCGAAAGCAAATAATATCTGAGTACATACATAAGTTAAACAAGTTTTTCCTTAAGAAGGCTAGCACAAACATAACAACAGATCGAAAGAGGCAAGGCCTCCTGCCTGGGAACCTCCTATCCTACTGCTGGTCGGGGGCAGCCTCCACGTAGTAGTAGGCTCCGGCGGTGGTGTAGTAGTCGTCTCCGGCATACTCCATCTCCTGGGCTCCGTCATCTGAACGCGGTAATCGTATCAAGGGGGAAAGAGAGTGCAAAGCAGCAGTGAGTACTCATCCTAAGTACTCGCAAGACTGACATCAGAACTATGCTAAGTATGCATCATTATCAAAGGAAAGGGGTTATATCTAGGCTGACTGCAGAAAGCAAGAATAGGGGGAAGGCCTAGTCCTATCGAAGACTAGCATCTTCAGCATCTTGCAGCATTAGAAGATAGTAGACTGATATCTCATATATAGCAATATTATTGTAGCAAATTTTTATTAAGTATCCACGCCTAGAGATTCTTCCTTGACTCCCTGCGAGGAAGCAATCTCGGAGCCAACATTCATTTCAATTTTAAGTCACAATTTTAGTTGTAGTAGATCGAGCTACAACTCCAAGTCGTCCTGTTACCGTGGACACGGCTATTCGAATAGTTGAATTCATCCCTGCAGGGGTGCACCGCATTTCCAACATGCTTGATCACCTCCGGCCGGACACACTTTCCTGGGTCATGCCCGGCCTCGGGATATCAACACGTCGTCGCCCCACCTAGGCTAAACAGAGAGGCCAGCCCGCCGGTGTAAATCCTAAGCGCGCATGGGTCATGGACCCACTCGCCCTTTGCACTCCTGTACGATGCGTACGCGGCCGACGTCAGTCCTAGCATCACTTAATACAAGATCAATGCCGTTATGGACCACTCGGGCGTGCGCCGCTCCATTGCTGATGTCCGAAGAGCTTCGGCTGATACAAAGACGCTGAGTACCCATAACTTTTCCCACGTGAAGGTTTGGTGCGTAAAAGGTCAAACGACCAACTCAGATCAAATACCCAACCCATTAGCATTTTATTAATGCAGGACGAGCGCGACCCATGAAGTGCGGTCCCGTCGCCCCGTCTCGAGGATGTGTGGCAAGGGCCTCACCTGCCCGGCCACGCCTCGTCATCATCAAATCGTGGGTACCCTTCAGGGCCGACCCATCACCAACATCTTTCTGTAACCAGGTCATAGTAACCGTGTGTATACAACATCAAGGCGGAAAACTGAGGAATCACCCTCAAAGGTTCTCGCTCAATGTAACCGTCAAGGTGGACTTAGAGGAATCACCCTCGGGGGTCCCACACTTGAGGGGGGTTGCACGACAGAGTCGATATCGGGAGTGGTAGAGAGGTATCACCCTCTGATTACCACGACCGACTAGCTACACAACAGAGCTAGCATCATGAGTACTTCACGAGGTGTCACCCTTGGTACTCGATGGTTGTTCCGCAGAGTCGTACAACTAAAGGGGTGTGCGGTGATGTGAGGGGCCTGGCTCGTCGATCATGATGACCGAGTAACTGATATTAAAAGCGGGGCAACTGGGACTAAGGGGTCACTGGGGATTCATTGATCCACCTATACTAAACAGTTGATATGACAGCAGGTACAGTAGCAGTTCATCAAAAACAGGCTATGCATCAGAAGTAGGAGCTAGTTAATACAGTAGCAAAATTTAATGCAAGCATGAGAGGGAAAGGAACTGGGCGATATCGGAATGATCAGGGGGGGGTTGCTTGCCTTGCTGCTCTGCTGCAAGGGCCTGGTCGCTAGTGGCGTAGTCGTACCCAGCAGCACCGTCAGTCTCGGGCTCTACCGGTAAGAAGAGGGGGGGAAGAAACAATAAATATAAAGCACAGATGCAACATGATGCATGGCATGGCAATATGCAGAGCTAGGTATGCACTAATGCAGTACTACACGTCGCAGACGGGTCGAAAGAATACCTCACGATATTTCCCAGGTCTCGGGCTACTACCGGACAGACGAAAATGATGGAAAAGTTCCACGTTCGTTATGATAGGAGCGCGTGACACACTAACGGACAACGTATTCGGATCCGTGGGATTTTTCTGAACAACTTTCATGTATAAATTATTTTCATCTCACTTATGGTTTACTTTATATTAATATTCAGAATTTAAAATAGATTATTTTAATTCAATAACGAATTATGACATCAGCATGATGTCATGCTAACATCAGCAGTCAACAGGGGCTTTGACTGGTCAAACTGACCAGTGGGCCCCCCCTGTCATAGACTCAGGTTAATTAATTTTTTTAAATTAACTAAAACATATTAATTAGAGGGGTGGGACCCACATGTCATTGACATACTAATTATATTAATTAGCAGATTTATTTAAACAGGGTTAATTAGTATTAATCCTGCCTGGGCCCACTTGTCATACACAGTTAATTAAACAGATTGATTAATTAACATAATTAATCTTAATTACATTAATTAAGTTAATTAATTAATTATCTATTTATTTGTTTTTATTATATTATTTTTATTTTTATTTTTGTTTTTACTTTAACAGGGGCGTGGAGCCCCAGTGTCATAGAGCGGGGGGCGTTTGGGGGTTAGTGGGTGGTTACCCACTAACCAGATCGGCCGGAGGCCATCGCCAGAGCCCCCGGTCTGTCCCAGGGGCTTGTCGGCAGCCAGGGAGCGGCGGTGGCCTGTGCGGGGTGGCAAGCGACGGCGGTGGTGGTGGTCGGCGGCGGTGGGCGCGGTTAGGGGCTCACGGGGGTGTGGCGAGCGCGCGTCCGCGCGTGGGGCTGGGCGTGGCCGCTGTGGCGAGTGCGCAAGTGGGCGCGCCGAGGGGCGACGGGGTGCGGCCATGGCGTGGCGGCCGTGACGGGCGCGCGGACTACGCGAGCGGGCGCATGCGAGCTAGCGCGGCGAGGGGCGGTAGGAGGCGCGCGCGAGCTGGCCGGAGCGGAGGGAGGGGAGAGCCCCGAGGGCTCACCGGCAGTTGTAGGTAGGGAGCAGAGGGCGTGAGGAGGTGCGACGGGGTGACGCCGGTGACGGCTCGGTGAGGGAAGGCGACGGTTGGCGCGGCGACGGCGGTTCGGGGAGGGGGCGAGGAGGTGGTGACGGTGACGAGGAGGCGAGGAGGCCCCGGGGTGAGGCGGATGGCGGCGGGGGGGGGGGGGGTCAGGCGCCGGTGGAACGCCGACGCGGTTCGGCCCGATCCCGATCGGATTGGGAGGGGAGGGGAGAGATGGGGAGTGAGGGGGGAGTGGGGTGGGGTTAGGGTTTCAGTGGGTGTCGTGGGGGGGGGGGTCTAGAGGCCCCGGGGTGGGCCGTGGGTGTAGGTGGGCCGGCCAGTTGGGCTGGCCCATGGGGGAGGGGGTTTCCTTTTCCTTTTTTGTTTGATTTTTGTTATTTTGCCTTTTCTTTTATTTTTACATTTTAAAAGTTTCTGTTTTTAATTATTTTTGGGGCACTCAACCATTTTATAAATTGTTAGTTTCCAAGCCACAATTACCCAAGGATTAATTGCAATAGTATGAACATTTTTATTTCAAGGTTTGAAGAATAATAATTTGACGTTAGATTTGACTTTGACTTTGACTTTGACTAGGGTTTTTATTAAGAGGCAGTCAAGCTTAGCAAAATATGATGACATGGCATCATTAGCATGGGATTATTGTAGCTTAATTACACGGATTACTGTAGCTCTGAAACCAGAGTGTTACCCCACCATGACTGTTGTTGCCACACCTGGTCATCCTATATTTGTTTTCCAATATGAAGCGTCGAGATGAGCAACATCCATACGAAAAAGGAGGCAAACCAACTAAACCCGAAAGGTAAACAAGGAAAACCAAGACGGATAAAAGATAGCAACATAATTATACAGGACATCACACATCATACATAAAGGTACCACAACATGGATAATGCTACTCTACTACGTGCATACATCCGTACATCGGCGTCATACTCGTCTACTCGAGGCTACAAGCATCTCACTGAGTGTCTGAAGGTCCTGCTGGCATCTCTCCGGACTCTGTCTTGGTCTCCGAACTGATGACATTAACGGAGACCTCTAGGGCAAAGGAAACACGACGATGCTGATGGAATGGCTCTCCCTCAGGGTCTAGAGCAAGATGACTATGAAGCATAGGGGCAGCTGGAGTAGCAAGGAGTAGGGTCCACTCCGCGGCAGACCCGTGGGGAGTTACCGTCGAGGTATCTGAGTTACTCTGGGTGTATGTAGGTGTAATAGGTGTTGGTGGAGGAATGGTAACTGGGGTAATGAGTGGTATGTAGGAAAGTGAAGGTGGAGCAAATGTGGATTGAGCGGCTGCAAGTGCCTCCCGAGTGCGGTTCAGCTCCCAAGATAGGTTGTGGATCAGAAGGTATCCAGCCATTATGTCTCGGGACATATGACTGGATGAACGGTCACACTTTGGATTAATGACAGGAAAGCGAACTCGCCTCGTGTCATATATGGACGGGTAGAAATGGAAACCTGGGTGAGTCTGCATGTGAATCTTGTTGTAGTGCAAGTCGGGGAGTGCCTTGAACGCAAAAAACTGGATTGCCTGGTTAGGTGTAGAAGCCATCCCGCCCTTAGTGGAACGATTATAAGTGCCCACCATGGTGTTGTTGTGCATCTACATGATACTCATACACGCCATCTTCAACTTGCTCTCGATACACCTGGTACACTGGGTCATCACCGTCGGGGTAGAGCTGGCACCACATGTTGCGAAGTAGGTACGGAAAAGTAGCAGGTACGGAACTGGTGCCATCTACACCCACCACGTTAGCTGGTCAGCCATAAAACAAATGATATGCATGTAATGCACAACCAAATGCAGAAGCATCACCACAAGCATAACCTACCGCTTTCTAACGTGCCGGCTATCTAACATGTCCTACAGTCAGTGCGGCTCTGATACCAAGCGTTGTCGCACCCCGGCTCAGAGCAACCGGTTACCTTACGTTGCCAGCCCAGAGATCAAGTCTTCTGGCAACACACAACAACTTGGTACAGATAATAACCGCTTTATTGATCTCTTCCGGATACAAAGGTTCGACATAACATGATAAGCGAGGCCAAGCGGCACACACGGTGCGGATGCACTTATGTAAATTATTTAGTAGACAACCCTAGGGCCTCGAAGATGAGGGAAGCAACTACACGGCAGTGGAACAACGAAGTAGCAGAACTCCACTCCACGGGGACACTGCTGGGACACGATACTAGATAGCGCCAAACCGATCAACATCAGCGCCTTGTACAACTTCTCCCGCATCTGGCATGATAAGCCAGGTGAGTACTTTGATTGTACTCGCAAGCTCACAGCAAACAAAGCAAATACGACAAACAACAACAATGCATTTAACAGGTTAATGCATAATATGAACATGATGCCATCGTGATGTGCATGGGAAGTCATCCTGGTCCTTCAGACCACTTACCATCTCGGGGTTACCTCGTAACCACCGTATTCCACAATCACTCGTGATCTTTACTCGATCACCTTGTGCCATCTCATAAGTCATTAAGTGTGCTGGTTATTATATTACTATTGATCCATAGTGTGACATACTTCGAACTGTGTCCATGACCTAGGACGAGACTATCGATAGATTATACACTCTGCAGAGGTTAGTACACTGTACCCACACCACGATACTCATGGCCTCGTGTTCCCACTCGGGTGGACCAACGACATTTCGACAAAACCAATCTATTGCATGAAAGTAAAATGGTTCGAGTCATAACATGAAGTGAGGTGCACGAGTCATGATGAGAATGCAACTACATACATAACGACAATATGAACATAGCCAACTAATGCATCAAAGTAGTCCTAGCATGGATCAAGAATGCTACATGTCTAGCATAACAGTGTGGCATGAAATGGGTAAACATATAATAAAATAAGTTATTTAACAAACATGCATAGGAATGATCTTTTAATTCAATAAAACCATTGCCATTGCAATGTCATCCTTGCAAATGAATGTTGTGGTTTGCCTTAGTTCAGAGGAGTGTCACAATACTCCCGGTCCTCTCCAAGGCAATTATTCTCTTCTGAAAAATAATATATTCACAAAAATAAAATGTCACATAAAGTATTTTATTTCACCAGAAATTCTAGACATCAGAGAAAATTCTCAAATTTTATAGGCAGAAAGGTGATCTCAATACAAAACTAATGCAAAAAAGAATCAATTCAATTGGACTTATGGTTTAAAAGTTAGAGCTGGTCAAAGTTGAGTCAAAATATTTGAATTTAACTAAAAATCCAAAATTCCAGGGAAGGCAACGTCGAAGGCGTATTCTCGTCGGGCGCTTCCACTTATACTTCTTCCGCGCGAGAGATAGAGAGACTGGCAGTGGGGTTCCACTGTCAGGATTAGAGAGAGAGAGAGAGAGAGAGAGAGAGAACAGAACGCGACGGCTCTATCGCCGGTGGTTCACCAGCGATGAGGCCGTGGCGATAATCAGAGATGGAGGGAATGGGTTTAGTGCATCACGGCGGTCACGCACATACCCGAAAGCTTGGCTGAGGTTGACGGGCGGCATCGGAACGGAGCTCTCCAGAAGCGGACGATGGCGGGACTCGCCGGAGTTGGAGAAGAAGGCACCAATGGGGGAGCTAGCGGCACCGTCGTGCTCAGTAGACCACCAGGAGCTCGACAGAGGAGGAAGTTGATGATGGAGAGCATCAAAGCGAGTGGACGACCGTGGGGGATCCACGCCCAACTCCCGTGAGGTCTTGAGGCTGAAGGCCAGGTGAGGAGTAGGGGATGGATAGAAGGGCTCGGGGGTAGCTATATTTATAGGAGAGGGAGAGGCAGAGCTCGGGCTCCGCCGGAGGCGAGCTGGAGGCGGAGAGAAGAAGGGAGAGTGTTGGGCGTGGCTTGGGGACGACGGGGACGACGCCAAGAACAGTGACAGCACGCCGGCAGAGCTGCAGCGCACTAGGTGAAGTAGGCGACGTGTGCACATGCACTGTTTCGCCCGGTAGCACCTCGGCCGCATCCGGTGTGCGGCCTGCCAGCAATGGAGGAGGTCAGGGAGGAGCTAGGTGGACGAAAGGGAGGGTGCTGAGTGGCGCGGACTTGCTGCGGTGGCGCGAGGAGAGCGAATGGACGGCGGCAGAGGGTCCCGGTGCCCAGAGCATGCTATCTTCATGTCGAACACCTTGCCACCGCATGGTCACCGCATGCTCTAGTGTACACATGACTTTTTGCAATGCCAGGCCATGTCTGGCGTGTTGTCCCTCCAAAGCTACGCTTCTGGGTGCTCTTAGAATGACACAAAGCTCAATGGACAAGACATGAGCAAGGATGGAAGTTTCTGAACAGAATCTTGCTGAGCAAGATGGGGAAAATTACCGGAGTTAGATGGTGAAATTTGGTGGTTAAGCTTCTTCTAGAAGGGTAGCCATGTCGTAAAAAATTCAGCTCAATCAGAGCAAGGAAAATAGCACTTGCTTCACAAAGTGCCATTCCTGGCCAGAAGCAAAAATAATTCCCCTAGCTGAAAATTCCCACATGACCATGAGATGTTTTCACATGGGAAGATGAGGCATGATCCAAAGAATATTAGGGAATTTATTTGGAATTTTCTGAGCAAGAAAAATTAAGGTTGCTTCATAGCATAAAGAGAAAATGTTCATTTTCACAAGGGAAAATGAAATATTTTCTTATTATGAAAATTTATGCCATGGCAAGATTTGAGGGAGAGATGAGGTTTAAGAAGGTTTTCAAGATGCTAGGGTTCACTTGGAGGGAAGTCAAAAATAAATCCAAGTGACAAGTCCAAAAGAGTTGATAGGAAATCCAAATTCCAAACAAAATCTTTTGATAAATCCAAATAAAAAGGATAGGAAAAACCAGGGTGTCACAATTCCATATTTGATTTTTGTGTCGTGTTGCTTTTGCTTGCTGTCCTAATGAGAATTGTTCATAAATAATCCGAGTATATTGTTTTTCTTTTTGTTTAATGTCATGATGAGAATTGTTGTTAAATAACTAGAGTAGGATTTGAGAACTGTGTTGCCTTTGCTTGTTGATAAATAATTAGAGTATTTTGTTTCTTTTGCTTGCTATTTTGTTTGATCGTGTTGTGTAGTTCATTTGTGAATTGCAGGCTTGCAACAGTAGGATGGGTCCGTCCGAGACGCCCATGACTGACGGCATTGGCAATTCACCGTTTGAGGACCAACCTTCACAGGCACAATCGTCAATATCGAGAACCAAAGCAAAATTTGATCCATCATGGGCACATTCTGTTGAAATTCATGAAGAAAATAGGAGCATGCATTGCAAAGGCATGTTCAAAGGTGGTGGCAATCATCGTTTCAAGCGTCATTTAGCCGGAGAAACAGGCGATGCAAAGATATGCATGAAGGTTCCAGATGAGGTTAGAAATGAAATGAAGGAAGGAATGCAACATTCATGACACTTCGGCGGGATGTCACTCCTCTCTTCCCCTCTCCCCTTCCTCCCCCCTCACTCCCCGTGGTGCTGGCCGGCGCCGAGAACCCTTTCCCCTCCTCCCCACGACTCCCCTATTTTGTCGGGCCGCCCTCCCCTTCCCCTTTTGCACCGCCGCTCCCCGTCAATCACTTCTGGGCGCTTAGTGCGGATGACTTCGAGTCTGAGGCCTCTCCCCGCTCCTGCGGCTGGGAAGGTCCAAAAGTTCGCGTCGGGCGGGCGTGGGCGTCTGGCTACGTCTGCATCCTCGGAGTTCTGTTGGACCTACGTGCGGTGATGCAGACCCAGATCTGGTAAGCTCCCACGTCCTTCCCCGGCCACTGGTCTGCTGGGGCCAGGCCCGACTCTTCTTTGTGGCATTGAGGCCACACCATGCTCCCCAATTTCCCATGTTCCTTCTCTAGGCTTGACGTTGATGGGTGGTTGCCCAGCGACGACAGATGCGGTTGGGGGTGAAACCCTAGCCTTGTGTGGTGGCTCTACCTCGGACGGGGCAGTGGGCCTGGAGTCGGGCCTGGTGGGATCTAGCTCGGATCTTGGGTTGGCGGCCGGGCTGGAGCCGGGTCTGTCCGCATGGGCCGAGTCCCCTCCCCCACTTTCATGTCTTTGGCTGGCCCTACCTTGGTGACGTCTTCTGGGCATGTGCGGGTGACACCTCCCTCCGACCTGTTGGCCCAACGCGAGGTGGTTATATATGGGTGCCCAAAGCCGCCGCGACCTCCTTCTAAGGTTTCTGGCAGCCATTCGCGACGTGCGTCATTATCCATTCTCCCATTACGCGTCTGGTTATATCCACTCCTCCCCCTCTCTCGCCCTCATTCCTAGATGTAGCGACCATGGAAAAATCGCGGTGCTCGTCCAGTGAGCATGCATCTCGTGGCAAGCGTCGCCATGAAGGATTGACGGAGGTGGCCTTGGATCTAGAGTAGGAGGTCGTGCTTCGGTCAAAGCTCGAGGCCGAGCGTGCCTCTCATGACCAGGTGGCATGAGAGTGCAAAACTTGGGTGGTTGGGCCAGGCTCCAGCGGGAGGAGAGCACTCGCGAGGAGGAGGCGGCGATGGATCTGGTCGCGGTCTCCATTGCGACAGCATGATACGTCCCCAACGCATCTATAATTTTTGATTGTTCCATGCTATTATATAATCATTCTAGGATACTTTTTAAGCATTTGCCTATCGGAGGGGGATCGATCACGGAGGGCCTCTACATCAACCTTGCTGCTACCATGGTGATATGTGAGTAGTTCACCGCAGACCTACGGGTCCATAATTAGTACCTAGATGGCTATCTCTCTCTCTCTCTATGTTCTTCAATGCAAAGATCACCGCGATTCCCCCGGTGATCTATCCTATGTATTCCGATGAATTGTGGGTTTATGTTCAGATTATTCATGAAAATATATTGAATCTTTGTTGTTTATTTATACGCATGATTGTTATAGCTTCGTAATAATCTCCGATCTATCGGTTTGGTTTGGCCAACTAGATTGATTTATCTTCACTGGAGAGTGGTGCGTTGTAGTGGGTTCAATCTTGCGGTGCTTAATCCTAGTGACAGAAAGGGATATGACACGTATTATATTGCTAGAACTAAGGGTAAAACGATGGGTTTATTCATATTAATTGGATTTACTTTGTCTACATTATGTCATCATCCTCCAAGCGTTACTTTGTTTTACTTAATATTCTAGATGCATGCTGGACAGCGGTCGATGGGTGGAGTAATAGTAGTAGATGCATGCAGGAGTCGGTCTACTTGCTAATGGACGTGATGCCTATATACATGATCATTGCCATGAATAAATATTACATAACTATGCGCTTTTCTATCAATTGCCCAATAGTAATTTGTCTACCCACCGTATGCTTTCTTTGAGAGAGAACCCTCTAGCGAACACTATGCCCCCCGTGTCTCTTCACAAATATTATTTCAAAAACTCCTAAAATATTTCTGCCATTATTTAATTTCTTTTATTTTCAATTTTTATTTATCAATTTATCTATCTATCACTACTTATCGCTCGCAAGTAACGAGTTCAAGGGGATTGACAACCCTCTTGCCCGCGTTGGGTGCAAGGGTGTGCTCTTTTGTCTATAGGCGGTGAAGACGGGAATTTGTGTGGTTCTCCTATTGGTTCGATAACCTTGGTTCTCAATGAGGGAAATACTTATCTCTACTATGTTGCATCTCCCCTCCTCTTCAGGGAATATCCCAACGTAGTTTACAAGTAGCAGGAAGAATTTCGGGAGCCGTTGCCGGGGAGTATCACCAAATTCCTATCAAGTACCTTCTTACAAATTATCATTCACTTGTTCTAATTTTTATTTTCTGTTATATTTTGCTTGCTATTAAAATGAAGAATACAAAAATGTTTATCCTTGATAGTTTACTTGCTTCGCTTGTTATTTTGCTTATTTCGTCACCATGTCTCAAGATACCACTAATTCTGTGATTTCTCAAATACTAATAATAATGATTTTATTAGTACCCCTATACCACCCGCCACTAGTGCGGAGTTTTATGATATTAATGTCGCTTTGCTAAATCTTGTTATGAATAACAATTCCGGGAAGTCTTAATGAGGATCCCGCTTCTCATCTCAACACCTATGTTGAGTTATGTGATATGCAAAAGCGAAGGGACATGGATAATGATGTGGTTAAATTGAAATTATTTCCGTTTTCACTAAGAGATAAAGCTAAAAGTTGGTTTTCATCCTTGCCTCGCAATAGTATTGGAACTGGGACAAGTGTAAGGATGCTTTTATCGCCAAGTATTTTCCTCCCGCTAAAATTATATCTCTCCGAAACCAAATCATGAATTTTAAACAACGTGAGCAAGAACATGTTGCACAAGCATGGGAGATAATGAAAATTGTGATTAGAAATTGTCCCACTCATGGCTTAAACTTATGGATGATTATACAAAATTTCTATGCTGGACTGAACTTTGTGTCTAGAAACCTTCTAGATTCTTCTGCAGGTGGTACCTTTATGGAGGTGACATTAGGAGAGTCTACAAAACTTTTGGACAACATCATGAAAAATTATTCTCAATGGCACACCGAGCGAGCTCCAACTGGCAACAAGGTAAATTCCGTCGAAGAAATTACTACTTTGAGTGATAAAATGCATGCTCTTATCAATATGACTGAAAACAAGAATGCTCAAGTTGATCGTAATGATATGCCATTATCTACTTTGATTGAGCAAAATAATGATGCTATTGATGCAAACTTTGTCTCACGAAAGAATTTCAACAATAATGCTTATAGAGGTACTTTCAATGCTAGGCCGTATCCCAGTAATTCCTCTAATAACTATGGCAATTCTTATGGTAATTCCTATGGAAATTCATCTAATAATAATAGGATACTTACTGATCTTGAGAACACCATTAATAGTTTATTAGTTCTCAAAATATTTTCAACACTATGGTAGAAGAAAAGTTGCATAAAGTTGTCGACATGGCTAGAAACGTGGATAGGATTGCTCATGATGTGGAAACTCTTAAAAGTAAAACTTTGCCACCCAAGCATGATATTAATGAGTCTATTAAATCCATCCAAATATTTATTAATGTAAGTAAGGAGAGGACCGCTAGGTTGAGAGCTAAGCGAGAATTCTTAGAAAAGGCTCTTCCACCAGGTTTTTACATTAATCATGATGAAGATCTTAAAATGATTGGTACTTCTCCCATTGAATATTTGTTTACTAATCTGAAAATAGATGATAAAGGGACTGGAGATGAGTCAACTTTAAATAGAAGGCGTCACATTTGTTCGGAGGGTGATGATCTTAATGATAAAAATGTAAAAAGTGGGTTTAGAGAGGTCAAAACTTTAACTAGTGATGTACCGACTATGTTGGATCATAAGGACTTTAATTATGATAATTGATCTTTAGTAGAATGTATTTCCTTGCTGCAATCCATTATTAGCTCACCCAATGCTTACGAACAAAATAAGACTTTTACTAAACATATTGTAGAAGCTATGCTAAAGGCTCATGAAGAAAAACTTGAGTTATAAGTTTCTATTCCTACACTACAAAAAACCTGCTAGTCCATGACGGATATGTGATGACATTCTCAAAAAATGTGATAAATTATGACGATTTATCTGGTTCGTCACAAAATTCGTCATATAAGCAACATGAGGATGGCACCCCAAACCGGTAGACCCATTATGACAAACAAAGAGGGACTGTCAAGGAAACCAGCATGGTTCGACCAACTAGGTCCATTCTCATACACCATTTAAACCGTCATGGATGGGTGGTGCTGATGTGGCAATCCAGCGTGAGGGAAAACGTGCATTGTTATTGGTTGAGCTAAGCGACACACGGATTGCAAATCTATACCGTCTCCTCTTCTGTGATTGAACGACAAGCAATCAGCTCCCCTGTAGATCTCCGTCGGACCATTCCTTCTCCTTTGTCTGCCCCGACTCCCGTGAACTCATCGTCATCGTCTTCCAGATCCTCCACCCTTCCCATCCACGGTCGCCGCCCCCTCCCCATCCATGGCCATCTGCCACTCTGCATCCCTCAATCGTCACGACGGTAGCCTCATCTCCGAAGGCGGGTACACCCTGGAGGCGAACCTAGTGCACGCGGCGCCGGTGGCGTTGATGCGGGTTGGACGGCGGTCAGATCCACCACGGAGACAACAGTGTCCTCCCCTCCCTATCTAGGTTCCTCCCGTGACTGAGAATAGGGCTTCGTCAAGGATCCCATGACGGAGGTCAACGTGGGAGACCACTTCCTCTATCCTAGATCAAGCATCCGTTGATGGAGGCCATGAGAGCCGCATGAACACACACATGGTTGTGCTTCAAGGTCAGCCCTCACCCATATTTTCTCTTTGATTTGATCTGATCTCCTCCCCTGGTTTCCTTCGCCACGCTGCTGCAGCTGGATAGATACATCCATGCCACCATGGAGCAAGTCATGGTCTCCATTCTCCTCCCGTTTCGTCCGATCCGCCACGGCCAGCCATCTCCATCGCTCCTGCACCATGGCGGTGGTAAGAGCATGACCCTTCCTTCCACCTTTCAGCGATTTAGTCCCCTCCCCCTGTTATCTAACAAACTAGTTTGCTTTGCTCCGATCCGGTCCTATCCTATCCATGGAGCAGCTTGGATCTTGTTTATGTTTACTATGTACATGCATGGATGGTTGGTTTAAGAGAGAGAGATGGATAGATGGTCTAGGCACTGTTTTTTTTCAAATGCAACAAACTCATTGTTGGGGAACGTTGCATGGGAAACAAAAAATGTTCCTACGCACACGCAAGATCTATCCGTGGTGATGAGCATCTACGAGAGGGAGAGTAGATCTACATACCCTTGTATATCGCTAAGCGGGAAGCGTTAAGAAACGCGGTTGATATAGTCAAACGTCTTCGCGATCCAAATCGCCGAGCGTCCCGCGATCCAATCACGATCTAGTACCGAATGGACAGCACCTCCGCGTTCAGCACACGTATAGTTCGATGACGATCTCTGCCTTCTTGATCCAGCAAGAGGGAGCGGAGAGGTAGATGAGTTCTCCGGTAGCGCGACGACACGGCGGCGGTGGTGGTGGAACTATTCCAGCAGGGCTTCGCCTAAGCACCGCTGAAAACTAGAGGACTTGATCTATTGGGAGAGAGGGTTGCACCGTGGCTTAGGGTTGAAGTGCTTTTGCCCTCTCTTCCTCTAGTATATATAGGAGGAAGGGGAGGGAGGCCGGCGGCCCAAGGGCTGCCCCTTGGTGCGGCCGCAAGGAGGAGAGGTGGAGGAGTCCTACTCCAATCCTACTAGGAGTAGGATTCCTCTTCCTCCACTTGGAAACTCTTTCCACCTTTGTGTTTTCCCACCCCAGCCACATGGGCCTTAGTGGGGGGCTCGGCCAGCCCACTAAGGGCTGGCTTGACTCCTCCCATAGCCCATGAGGCCCTTTGGGTCGAGACACCCCTCCCGATGGTCCCCGGTACCCCTCCCGGCACTCCCGGTACTCTACTGAAATACCTGAAACTTTTCCGGTGACCAAAACGGGACTTCCTATATATCAATCTTTACCTCCGGACCATTCCGGAGCTCCTCGTGACATCCTGGATCTCATTCAGGACTCCGAACAACCTTCGGTCACCACCATACATAACTCTATACTACCGAAACGTCACCGAACCTTAAGTGTGCAGACCCTGCGGGTTCGAGAACTATGTAGACATGACCGAGACACCTCTACGGTCAATAACCAATAGCGGGACCTGGATGCCCATATTGGTTCCTACATATTCTATGAAGATCTTTTATCGGTTGAACCTCTATGTCAAGGATTCAGTTAATCCCGTATGTTGTTCCCTTTGTTCTTCGGTATGTTACTTGCCCGGGATTCGATCGTCGGTATCTATATACCTAGTTCAATCTCATTACTGGCAAGTCTCTTTACTCGTTCCGTAATACAAGATCCCGTGGCTAACACTTTAGTCACATTGCTTGCAAGGCTTGTTGTGATGTTGTATTACCGAGTGGGCCCCGAGATACCTCTCCGTCACACGGAGTAACAAATGCCAGTCTTGATCCATGCCCACTCAACAGACACCCTCAGAGATACCTGTAGAGTATCTTTATAGTCGCCCAGTTACGTTGCGACGTTTGATACACACAAGGTACTCCTCCGGTGTAAGTGAGTTGCATGATCTCATGGTCATAGGAACAGATACTTGACATGCAGACAACAATAGCAATAAACTGGCACGATCATATGCTATGTTCATAGTTTGGGTCTTGTCCATCACATCATTCTCCTAATGATGTGATCCCGTTATCAAATGACATCTCATGTCTATGGCTAGGAAACCTTGACCATCTTTGATCAACGAGCTAGTCTATTAGAGGCATACTAGGGACACAGTGTTGTCTATGTACCCACACATGTAATTGAGTTTCCAATCAATACAATTAAAGCATGGATAATAAACGATTATCATGAACAAGGAAATATGATAATAACTAATTTATTATTGCCTCTAGGGCATATTTCCAACACTCATCAACTGACCTAGCTTTCAACTCTTTTTGCCATGGTTTTGGGTTGGTCCTGCTTAGGCCAAATGGATCCATTAGCTTGGTTAAATTTATATAAGGCTCTCCATGCCCAAGAATAAGAAATCTTGTTGCCAATCTGATGTCACAATTGGTGTTTTTTTTCTGTTATATTATGTGCCCTACTGAACATTCAACCTTTAACCTTTGCTTGTGTAAAACCAGACTTTCTTCTGTTGTGAATGGAGTATTTTCTTATGTTTGCCTGCTGTCCTGCAAAAGTAATCCACTCATCGCTCATTTGACATGTGTAAGCAATTTGTACAGATTGCATTTAGATTCCACCCCAACTAGATTTTAGTTGAAGCAGTTTTGACCAAGCCATCTTGGTTTGCTGCATTTTTGCCTTACTGAAAATTGCTACGGGATAGGCTTAGTGCTCCTGTTCTTGGTGGGCTAAACATATTTGTTTGTTTGATTTGGAGCAGCAGGCGCTCTCCATCGACGACCAATACCCCCATGCCTAAGTTGTCAATTACCTCATTTTATTCATCTTCACCATGTATTCATTTGATGGCCTGCTACATCTTCTCTTAAATACTCAGAATGCTATTGTCCAGATTTTGTTCAATCAGACTCACTAGATATCTCTTGTTATTTTTCGGCGTGAAACAAATATTGCAATTTATGTCTTATATTTTCCTTCAACTTGACTCACTGGTTACATTTGACTATATTTTTTCTTCCGTACAATTGTGATACGATCTTGCATTTCATTTTCTGGTTTCTCAAGAGATGGAAGAAACCTCGAGGCCAAACTAAGGGGAGGATGATGGGGTCGACAATGAGTACATGGTCCCAGGGCAATGAGTACAGGTGCGGTTGCATGCCCATGATCCCCATCCAAACTGTGCATCGAAGGTACAGTAGCGGCACTAAAGCTGCCAAGCTACCACTTTCTCCCTATCCCTAAATGTTTCATCTGGCCGAGGGAGACATGATTTATTTCTATGTAAGCATCCCAACTCAATAGGGATCTCACTATATTAGGACCGCTTTTTTATGTCCGTCATTGGATTTCACCATGGTCTTAATTAGGTCCTATCATTTTGTGTTGTTTTCACGAACATTTTATTTCTCAGAATACTATATGAATCATTGGCACGCAGCTAATATATATCTACATGTTATTATTATCCTTATTTTTCCTTACATGATTGTACTTTATGAATGACTAGCTAGTAGCTACTTGACTGGGCCCTTCTGCATTAGCTGGCTTTTTTTATACCAACCTATAGAACCAAACCATGGAACTGATTTGCTCTTTATTGCGACTGTATGTGTGTATTGTGAAAAATTAAGAAAGGGAAAGAATATATGGGACATGATCTTTATCATCCATTTTCATCCTTTCATACATGATGCTATGTTATCCTGAAAATGTTCTTGGTTGCTGCGTGTGCTACATTGGTGTCACAATAACTTCAAATTATTTGAAGCTGACATGCACGATCCACTTTACCTTTTATACAATTTTGTGTATGGATGAAAACCAATGCTTAAACCTATACTTGTGAATTTTACGTCAGTCTTAGGGTTTGTCCATGCGCAGGCAACATTGCGTCGGTCCTCAGGAGCATGGGTGAGGCAATATGTTTGCTTCCTTTGATGATGTCTGTGGGGATGGCTGGGTCTGCATACAGGAAGACAAAGGAATGACCCCCTGGTTGTGTGTTGAGCGTTGGGCGGCGGTGGCTACAAAGTAGCATAGGGTGGTCTCCAACACTTGTTTGTAGATTGAAGTTTCATGTGTTGTGCTCCTCCACATGCGTATCGTCTAGAAATGTCTGTAAAATTATGTTTTGTGGTATTTTTCCTTTAGCATGAAATGTTATTTTCTAGAGGTTTCCATTTATTTAATTACATTCATGTATTTTCTAAAAAAATATTGTCTTAAAATAAAAAAACATGGACCTAGAGAAATGCGAGATGGGCTAATTTGTAGGCTGAAATTAGCTGGCCTTGGACTGATCTGAAAGTTAATGGCCTGAAATTCCAATTGGGCTGACTACTACATGGGCTGCAGGTCTTGCATTGAGATGAAAAATAATGGGCTGAAATTTTAATTGGGTTGCTTACTTCATGGTCTGCCACGTCAGATCCATGTCAAATGATGACGTGGTAGACGAGTTAACACCGTTATCAGCATATGATTTAAGTGACATTCATGACGGTCAAAAACGGTCATGGATCTGTGATGGGTTCGAAGATCTGTCAGGGAATGCACTATGGTCAAATTTTGACGCGATATACATGACGGATTCCAAATCCATCACGGATGCCCTTCCTTGAGGTTTAACACTAGTCTATGACGGATTTAAACCGTCGCGTATTAGCAAGATTCTTGTAGTGCTAGAAAGTTGCATGATGAGTGGGAACCTACTATTAAAATAAAGCTTAAAATATATGAGTGCAATGCTTTGTGTGATCTTGGTGCTAGCGTGTCTACTATACCGAAATCTTTATGTGATGTGCTAGTTCTCACCGAGATAGATGAATGTTCCCTTAACTTGCACTTAGCGGATTCCACTATTAAGAAACCATTGGGTAGAATAAATGATGTGCTTATTCTTGCTAATAAAAATTATGTACCCATGGATTTCATTGTGCTTGATATTGAATGCAATCCGTCTTGTCCAATAATACTTGGTAGGCCTTTCCTATGAACTATAGGTGCTACTATTGATATGGAGGAGGGAAACATAAGATTCCAATTCCCACTAAATAAAGGAACGGAACACTTACCTAGAAAGAGAGTTAAACCACCTTATGAATCTATCATGAGGGCCACCTATGGATTGAGCGTCAAAGATGACAACACTTGATTATATGCATTATGCCTAGCTAGGGGCGTAAAACGATAGCGCTTGTTGGGAGGCAACCCAATAGTTATCTTTAAATTTTTGTTTTTACTTTCTTTGTTGGTGTGATAACATGACTATTTATACTGTAATGATTGTGTTTTTATGTTTAAATTAGTGTTTGTGCCAAGTAAATCCTTTGGGATGACTTGAATGATACGTAGAATTGATACGGTGCAAAAACAAAAACTTTTGTGTCCAGTGCAGAATTTCTCTGATTTTACTAGAACATATTTTTTATCTGAATGTTTTACACAGTATTGGTATACAAATTCCCCAGGTTTTCCTAATTTTTCAGAATTTTTGTAGTTACACAAGTATGGTGTTTGTGCATATCATTACAAATTGTTCTGTTTTAGACAGATTCTGTTTTTGCTTGCATAGTTTGCTTGTTTTGATGATGCTATGGACTGTATCGGGGGGTATAAGCCATGGAGAAGTTAGAATACCATTACCTTATGCAATTATAAAATATGAATCAATTTATAACAGTACCTAAAGTGTTTGATTTACCTATCATACTAATGGCGCTCACGAGTTTTCCGTTGAGTTTTGTGTGCTGAAATTTTCAAGTTTTGGGTGCGATCACGATGGCTGAAGGAATAAGGAGCGGAAGGAGCCTAAGCTTGGGGATTCCCAAGGCACCCCAAGGTAAAATTCTAGTAAGACTCAAGCGTCTAAGAGTGGGGATGCCCCGGAAGGCATCCCCTCTTTCGTCTCAGTCCATCGGTAGTTGGAGCTATATTTTTATTCATCACATGATATGTGTTTTGCTTGGAGCGTCGTGTGTTATAGTTTGCTTTTGTTTTAGTTTTCCACTATCATTGTTTGTTGTACACACCTACTTGAGAGAGACATGTGTTCACCATGATTTGTTAGAATACTCTATGTGCTTCACTTATATCTTTTAAGCTAAGCAGTTGCTCTAGTGCTTCACTTATATCTTTTAGAGCACGGTGGCGTATAGATTTTATAGAAATAATTGAACTCTAGAGCATCACTTAAATTTGTTTGAGAGTCTAATAAATAGTGATGGCAATTTGCATGGGTTATAAGACTAGTCCAAAAATAATAGGTATTCAAGGAGTGCATAATCAAAACCTTCATGTATCACATAAAAGAGATATTGTGGGTTAATGATATTGATGTGGTACTATGAAAGGGCATGATTACATGGTTGTTGTTTATTAGAAATATCAATAGTTAAAGGGTGTTAATTTGCTGTTCATCTAAATATTGGTTATGGTATGGTGATGATGTGTGAGCATTCTTATTTCTCGCTGAAATCCTAGTGTTGTTTAGGTCGGGGGCACGCGATGGTTAACTCCTACCAACCTCCTCCCTAGGGGCATGCGAGTAGTACTTTGCTTCGAGATAGATAATAAAGCTTTGTAATAAACATATGAGTTCTTTATGACTAATGTGAATCCATGGATGTACGCACACTCACCCTTCCATATTATGCTATCCTCTTCGATACCGTGCATTGCCCATTCTCACCTCAAGGATCGGTGCAGCCTTCGTCGGTGCATCCAAACCCCGCGACATGATATGCTCTGTTACACATAATCCTCCTTATATCTTCCTCAAAACAGCCACCACACCTACCTATCATGGCATTTCCATAGCCATTCCGAGATATATTGCCACGCAACTTCCAACGTTACATTATATGACTTGTGTGTTCATCGTCATATTGCTTTGCATGATCATGTAGATGACATAGTCTTTGTGGCAAATCCACCGTTAATCACTGTTTACATGGTATGCTAGATCATTGCACATCCTGGTACACTGCCATAGGCGTTCATATAGAGTCATCATGTTTAGTAGTTTTTCACATTGAGTTGTAAGTAAATAAAAGTGTGATGATCATCATTATTAGAGCATTGTCTCGGTGAGGAAAGGATGATGGAGACAATGATTCCCCCACAAGTCGGGATGGGACTCCGGACGAAAAGAAAGAAAGAAAGAAAACAAGAAAAAGAGAAAAAAAAAATAAAGAAATAAAGAAAGAAAAATTAAAATATAAATGAGAGAAAAGAGAGAAGGGACAATGGTACCGCGTCTTTTTCCACACTTGTGCTTAGAGAAAGCACCATGTTTTCATATAGAGAGTCATGTTTTGCCATTTTCATATGCTAGTGGGAATTTTTCATTATAGAACTTGGCTTGTATATTCCGATGACGGGCTTCCTTAAATGCCCGAGGTCTTCATGATCAAGCAAGTTGGATGCACACCCACTTAGCTTCAGTTGAGCTTTCATACACTTATAGCTCTAGTGCATCCGTTGCATGGCAATCCCTACTCCTCGCACCGATATCGATTGATGGGCATCAACATAGACCGTTGATCCACCTAGTTGATGCGAGACTTTCTTCTCCACTTTTACTCCTTTGATATCGACCACCATATCTATTCCACCTATATGCTATGTCCATGGTTCACGCTCATGTATTGAGTGAGGTATCAAATGCTGAAGCGCGTCAAGAAGTATGATCCAATTGCCTGGCTTAACACCGTGGTGCTTGACATTTGTATTTATGTGGTGAAGACGGAGCCATGCCATGCTAATATGATAAAATGGATGGGGAGTAAACATTCTTTAAGGATCATATATTTTGAAAGTTAATGATTGTGTTACTTACGATTATGGATATTACTATGTTGATGTTTATTAGTTCATCGTTTCTCAATGATGATATCTGAAAGAGATTACATGTTGGGTAGCATGTCACATCAAAAATTCTATTTTTATCATTTACCTACTCGAGGACGAACAGGAATTAACCTTGGGGATGCTGATACGTCTCCAACGTATCTATAATTTTTTAGTGTTCCATGCAATTATATTATCATTCTAGGATACTTTTTAAGCATTTGCTTTCTGATTTATATTATTTTTTAGCACTAACCTATTAACCCAGTGCCTAGTGCCAGTTGATGTTTTCTGCTTTTTTGGCCTTTCAGGAATACCGTACCAAACGAAGTCCAAATACCCTAAAACTTTTTGATGTTTTTTTTCTAGACAAAAATAAGACCTGGAAGCTTCGGAGGGAGACCAGAGGCCACACGGGGTGGCGCCAAGCCAACAGGGCGCACCCAGGGGGGTGGTCACGCCCTGATGGCTTGGGGCCACCTCCCACGGCCTCTGGCCCTGATCTCTTCGCTATAAATTTATATATATTGGGAAAACCCTACAGAGCCTCCCGAAACACTTTTTCCACCACCGCAAGTCTCTGTTCCGCCGTGTGCCCATCTGGAGCCCTGTTCCGGTGCCCTGTCGGAGGTGGGATCGATCACAGATGGCCTCTACATCAACCTTGTTCCTCCCATGGTGATGTGTGAGTAGTTAACCGCAGACCTACGGGTCCGTAGTTAGTACCTAGATGGCTATCTCTCTCTAAATATGTTCTTCAATGCAAAGATCATCGCAATTCCCGTGGTGATCTATCCTATGTAATCATCTTTGCGGTGTGTTTGTTGGGATCCGATGAATTGTGGGTTTATGTTCAGATTATTCATGAAAATATATTGAATCTTTGCTGGTTATTTATACACATGATTGTTATAGCTTTGTAATACTCTCCGATCTATCAGTTTGGTTTGGCCAACTAGATTGATTTATCTTCAGTGGGAGTGGTGCGTTGTAGTGGGTTCAATCTGGCGGTGCTCAATCCCAGTGACAGAAAGAGACATGACACATATTGTATTGCTGCCACTAAGGGTAAAATGATGGGGTTTATTCATATTAATTGGATTTAGTTTATCTACATCATGTCATCATCCTTAAAGCATTACTCCGTCTTTACTTAATACTCTAGATGCATGCTGGATAGCGGTCGATGGGTGGAGTAATAGTAGTAGATGCATGCAGGAGTCAGTCTACTTGCTTATGGACGTGAAGCCTATATACATGATCATTATCGTGAATAAATATTACATAACTATGCACTTTTCTATCAATTGTAAAACATTAATTTGTCTACCCACCGTATGCTTTCTTCGAGAGAGAAGCCTCTAGCGAACACTATGGCCCCCGGGTCTCTTCACAAATATTATTACAAAAACTCCTAAAATATTTCTGCCATTATTTATTTTCTTTTTATTTGCAATTTATATTTATCAATTTATCTATCTATCACTACTTATCGCTTGCAATTAATGAGTTCAAGGGGATTGACAACCCTCTTGCCCGCGTTGGGTGCAAGTGTGTGCTCTTTTGTGTGTAGGCATTGAAGACGGGAATTTGCGTGGTTCTCCTATTGGTTCGATAACCTTGGTTCTCACTGTTGGAAATATGACCTAGAGGCAATAATAAAGTGGTTATTATCATATTTCCTTGTTCATGATAATCGTTTATTATCCATGCTAAAATTGTATTGATCGTTAACTTAGATACATGTGTGTATACATAGACAACACCGTGTCCCTAGTGAGCCTCTACTAGACTAGCTCGTTGATCAAAGATGGTTAAGGTTTCCTAACCATAGACATGAGTTGTCATTTGATAACAGGGTCACATCATTAGGAGAATGGTGTGATGGACATGACCCGGCCGTAAGCATGGCATTTGATCGTATCACTAAGTTTATTGCTACTGCTTTCTTCATGTCAAGTATCTGTTCCTATGACCATGAGATCATGCAACTCCCTGACACTGGAAGAATGATTTGTGTGTATCAAACGTCGCTTTGTAACTAGGTGATCATAAAGATGCTCTACAGGTATCTCCGAGGGTGTCTGTTGGGTTGGCATGGATCAAGACTGGGATTTGTCACTCCGTGTGATGGAGAGGTAACTCTGGGCCCTCTCGGTAATACAACATCACAAGAAGCTTTCAAGCAATGTGACTAATAAGTTAGTCATGAGACCTTGTATTACGGAACGAGTAAAGAGACTTGCCGGTAATGAGATTGAACTAGGTATGGAGATACCGACGATCGAATCTCGGGCAAGTAAAATACCGATGGACGAAGGGAACCGCATACGGTATTGATTGAATCCTTGACATATTGGTTCGGCCGATAAAGATCTTTGTGGAATATGTAGGAATCAATATGGGCATCCAGGTCCCGCTATTGGTTATTGACCGGAGAGGTGTCTCGGTCATGTCTACATGATTCTCGAACCCGTAGGGTCCGCACACTTAACGTTCGATGACGAAATAGTATTGTTGAGTTATGTATGTTGGTGACCAAATGTTGTTCGGAGTCCCGGATGAGATCCCGGACGTCACGAGGAGTTTCGGAATGGTCCGGAGGAAAAGATTTATATATAGGAAAGTGGTATTCGGGTTCTTGAAAAGTTTCGGGTTTTTCCGGTATTGTACCGGGGGGGGGGGGGGGGTCCACCCACCCCGGGGAGCACATGGGCTGTAGGGGGAGGCGCACCAGCCCCTGGTGGGGTGGGCGCCCCATCCCTAAGGGCCCATGCACCCTAGTGGTAGGTGGGGAGGTGCCTTGGGGAGGAGGGACTCCTCCCCTAGGGATCCCACCTCCCTTGTGGGAGGGGGACTCCTCCCCCTTGGCCGGCCGGCCCTCCCTTGGAGGAGGGGCTAGGGACGGCGTCCTACCTACCCCTTCCTCCTATAAATAGAGAGGGAGGGCAGCCGCACCCCCAAGCCATAGGCACAGCCCTCCCTCTCTCCCAACTCCGTTTCTTCCTCCGATCGCATCACGGCAACGCTTGGCGAAGCCCTGCTGAGATCGCTCCACCACCGTCGCCACCACACCGTCGTGCTACCAGAGAACTCATCTACTACTCCGCCCTCGCTCGCTAGACCGGGGAGGCATAGACATCATCGAGCTGTACGTGTGATGTACGCGGAGGTGACGTGCGTTCGGCGCTAGATCAGGACGGATCGTGATTGGATCGCGAAGACGTATGACTACATCAACCGCGTTGCTTAACGCTTCTGCTTAGAGATCTACAAGGGTATGTAGATGCACTCCCCCTCTCGTAGCTATACATCTCCATGGATAGATCTTGGGTGTTCGTAGGAAATTTTTTGTTTCCCATGCAACGTTCCCCAACACTCACTCAGGGAAATACTTATCTCTATTGTGCTGCATCTCCCCTCCTCTTCGGGGAAAATTCCAATGCATATTACAAGTAGCACGACATCCGTGACCTATCAGACCTACGACTGGGGGCGTCGGCGTCAAGTCCGTGGGAGCATGCAGGGCGGGCCCGGTGGTTGTTGCGAGTGGTTCGCATGCTGGCGCTGGTCGTGGCTCTGAGGCTCCTCCTTGTCCCGTGGCTCGGTCGCCTCCTGTTGGCGCTGGTTATGGAGGGAGGTATTTTGGTGGCGACAACGGGGGCGGCGTTGCGAGGTACTGTGGTCGTCAGTTCTAGCACTCCGAATATGGGCTGTCCTACCCTAACAAAGCTCGCAAGTTCGGATCTTCTAACCCTGGCTCTTCTTCTGCTTTTGTTGGGGACGACATCCTTCCTCCTCCCCCTCTGCTCCTGCTTAGATCTGCTCCTCCTACCTCAGGCTCGTCCTCCTCTCTTACATGCTTTGCCTGCCATCGCCTAAGTCACTTTTAGTATAAGTGTAAATTCCCACCTTTTTGCCTTATCTAACCGTTCTAAAGTGCATCTGACTGTGGATTGTAAAGATTGATCTAAACCCCCCTCGTTCAAGCAGTTTGGGTTGGGTCTATCAGGGTGTTCCTTCTTTGCTCTTGATAGTGATGTGAATCTGGCTGTTGTGGCTCCCTTGCTCTCCAATGCGGCTGTCATCATTGTCCTCTCCTAGGTAATCTCCTCTGACGTGCTCTTGGAGTAGTTGAAGGTGTGGGGGCTCGAGGGCTAGGACTGGCAGGTCCAGCAGCTCTTAGCCTCTGAGTTTGATGTCGCCTTCCCTTCCAAGGAGAGCGTGAAGATGGTTGTTGCTTCCACTAGTTTCATCTTACCTATCAAACAAGTTGTGATGTCTATGAAAGCTGCGGAAGGTGGTGCTCGTCCTTCGGGCGTGTTGTCGGAGTTGTGGGTGTTGTTGGATGATGTGCCTTCGGGGTTGCGTTCGTGTTCCTTCTCGATGGCATTTGGCGAACTGATTGAGAAACCTATTGTTGTGGATGAGCCCTCACTTGACTACCGTGGTCCTACTCGCATGCGTATCTGGTGTCTTGAGCCTGCTCGTGTTCTAGGTGTTGTGGATGTCTTCCCCTTGTCCAGCTCCTTCTGTATCTGGGTCTGCATTGAGGGCCATGCGGCCCAACATGCTCCTTCCCCTCCCCCGTTGTCACGTGCCCCCTGCGTTGATGATAGCCATGATGATAGCAATGTTGGTGAAGACTCCAGGGCCAAATTCACTCGCTCAGAGTGGGATGGGTGGGCTTGGAAGTGTGTGGCCTTGACTCCAGGGCCAACTTCACTCGCTCGAAGTGGGATGGGTTGGGGTTGGAAGTGCGTGGCCATTTTAAGTCCAGTGCTCTATCTGATTGATCTACTGCAAAGGATGATGCTATTACTGTTGCTGGGACTGTGGAGGTTGGTGTCTTGGGTTCCATGGCCGTTCCTGCATTGCAGACGGGTCCTGCTGCTGTTGGCCAGGGGACACCTTTGTCGGCTGTGTACTCCAACATGCCTACTTGTCCTGGCTCTCCATCACTATTCGGGATCGTGGATGTTCCCTAGCAGCGGTTTCCGGAGGTCTCGGGCCCGGTGACCAAGAAGAAGTCACCGGTCAAGAAATTTTCAACAAAAAGTAGGGTTTCTTCGGACTCCAAGCATTCTGTGGCTGGGCTGTGCAGACGTTTGGACGCTCATCTTCATGGTGCTACGACTGGGGCCTCATTTGGCTGGCCTATGCAAGCGTTTGGACGCTCCACCTAGGAGCCACAAGCCTGGTGGACGCCCCCCAGGGCACGCCCACCGAGCTTGTGGGTCCCTTGGAACTCCGTCTAACCTAAAACCAACACCATAAGTATCGTTTCGCGGATAAAAAAACAGAGAGAAACTTTCATCGCGTTTTACGAGACGGAGCCGCCGACACCTCATGTTGTTCCTTGGGAGGGCTGGTCTGGATTCCGTTTGGGGCTTTGGAGAGGGGGATTCGTCGCCGTCGTCATCACCAACCCTTCTCCATCAACGGTTCCATGATGCTCACCACCGGGAGTGAGTAATTCCTTCGTAGGCTTGTTGTATGGTGATGGGATTGGATGAGATTTTTCATGTAATTGAGTTATTTTGATAGGGATTGATCCCTAGTATCCACTATGTTCTGAGATTGATGTTGCTATGACTTTGCTATGCTTAATGCTTGTCACTAGGGCCCGAGTGGCATGATTTCAGATCTGAACCTATTATGTTTTCACGAATATGAGAGGGTTTTGGATCCTATCTTGCAAGTTGTACGCACCTATTATGTGTTATGATCCGTAGACCCCAAAGTGACAATAACTGGGATCATCTTCGGTGATGACCATAGTATGAGGAGTTCAGGTATTCACCATGTGTTAATGCTTTGTTCCGGTTCTCTATTAAAAGGAGGCCTTAATATCCCTTAAATTCCCTTATGGACCCTGCTGCCACGGGAGGGTAGGACAAAAGATGGCATGAAAGTTCATACCATAAGCATGTTATGACTATATACGGAATACATGTCTACATTACATTGATGAATTGGAGCTAGTTCTGTGTCGCTCTAGTGTGTAACTGTTACATGATGAATGTCATCCAACAAATTTATCCATCACCGATCCAATGCCTATGTTGTTCGCATATTGATCTCCTCTAAGTTACTATTGTTGTTGTTGTTGTTACAATCATCACAATCGCTACTATTACTCTTCCTATTACGATTGCTAATGTGCTACTAAAACCTTTGTTGCAGAAAGAAATTTCAGGTGTGGTTGAATTAACAACTCAACTGCTAAGTGATGTCTACTACACAACCTTCTTCTTGTAGCTCGTGTTGGGCCTCCAAGCGCAGAGTTTTGTAGGATAGTAGCAAATTTCCCTCAAGTGGATGACCTAAGGTTTATCAATCCGTGGGAGGCGTAGGATGAAGATGGTCTCTCTCAAACAACCCTGCAACCAAATAACAAAGAGTCTCTTGTGTCCCCAACACACCCAATACAATGGTAAATTGTATAGGTGCACTAGTTCGGCGAAGAGATGGTAATACAAGTGTAATATGGATGGTAGATATAGGTTTTTCTAATCTGAAAATATAAAAACAGCAAGGTAGCAAGTAACAAAAGTGAGCAAAAACGGTATTGCGATGCTTGGAAACAAGGCCTAGGGTTCATACTTTCACTAGTGCAAGTTCTCTCAACAATACTGACATAGTTGAATCATATGTAAATCCCTCACGTGCGACAAAGAGTTCACTCCAAAGTCACAAATAGCGGAGAACAAACGAAGAAATTATTGTAGGGTACGAAACCACCTCAAAGTTATCTTTTCCGATCAATCTTATGAGCTATCCCTATAAGTGTCACGAACATCCCTAGAGTTTGTACTAAAATAACACCTTAAGATACACATCAACCAAAACCCTAATGTCACCTAGATACTCCAATGTCACCACAAGTACCCATGGGCTTGATTATACGATATGCATCACACAATTTCAGATTCATCATGTTCAATCCAACACAAAGAACTTCAAAGAGTGCCCCAAAGTTTCTACCGGAGAGTCAAGACGAAAACATGTGCCAACCCCTATGCATAGATTCCCAAGGTCACGGAACCCGCAAGTTGATCACCAAAACATACATCAAGTGGATCAATAGAACATCCCATTGTCACCACGGATATCCCATCGCAAGACATACATCAAGTGTTCTCAAATCCTTAAAGACTCAATCCGATAAGAAAACTTCAAAGGGAAAACTCAATTCATCACAAGAAGATAGAGAGGGGAAAACTCCATATGATTCATCTATATTAATAAAGCTCACGGTACATCAAGATCGTGCCATCTCAAGAACACGAGAGAGAGAGATCAAACACATAGCTACTGGTACATACCCTCAGCCCCGAGGGTGAACTACTCCCTCCTTGTCATGGAGACCGTCGGGATGATGAAGATGGCCTCCGGTGATGGTTTCCCCCTCCGGCAGGGTGCCGGAACGGGCTCCCGGTTGGTTTTTCGTGGCTACAGAGGCTTGCGGCGGCGGAACTCCTGATCTAGGTTTCTTTCTGGAGGTTTCTCTATTTATAGGAGTACTTGGCGTTGGAATCAAGTCAGGGGGGTGCTCGAGGGACCCACAAGCCAGGGGGGTACGCCCCCTAGGCTTGTGACCTCCTCGGGACTCCTCTCCGGTATCTTTTTGCTCCAGTATTTTTTATATTTTCCAAAAATATTCTCCGTAAATTTTCAGCCCATTCCGAGAACTTTTATTTCTGCACAAAAACAACAACATGGTAGCTCTGCTGAAAACAGCGTCAGTCCGGGTTAGTTCTAATCAAATCATACAAAAATCATATAAAATTATTGTAAACATGGCATGAATACTTCATAAATTATAGATACGTTGGAGATGTATCAGCATCCCCAAGCATAATTCCTGCTCGTCCTCGAGTAGGTAAATGATAAAAGAAATAATTTATGAAGTGTGAATGCTAGCAAGTGCACAAGTTTGATCAATGGTAATTCCAATCACTTTTTCTAGCATCAATATAAACCGTAAACAGTAGATCATCTCATAAAACTTCTCATGATCAAGTAACAAGCTATTCACATGTTAAAGTGTAGACCAGAAAGTTTCTTGAAAACTAAAAAACCATATTCCTAGTCATCGAACAATTGCAATTCATCTTATTTTCAGGAAGGGTCTATGTAAGAGCTTTGATTTAGCAAATTCCACATACTCAACTATCATATAGTCTTCCATGATTATTGACACTCAAAGCATATTTTTAGAACAAATAGCATCCATCGAACAAAGAGAAAGATAGGGGCTTAATGTTTCGCCTCCCAACTTATTTATCATATAGATAATTGTCAACAATAATAATTCATGATCAAATATATTTGTGTGGATATATATGTCTAGATCATTCCCCAACACATGACGCTTGCCAAGAGAAAAAGGCGAAATATAGGAAGTGGTGAAGATCACCATGACTCTTGCATAAAGGTAAGTACTAGAAAGTAAAAGATAGGCCCTTCGCAGAGGGAAGCATTGATTTGCAAAGGTGCCAGAGCTCGAGCTTTTAAAACAGAGATGAATAATAATTTTGAGCGGTATGCTTTCATTGTCAACATAACAACCGAGAGATCTCGGTATCTTCCATGCTAGATACATTATAGGCGGTTCCCAAACAGAATGGTAAAGTTTTTACTTCCCCTCCACCAATCAATCACACTCCACGGCAAGCCGAATCCACGGGTACCGTCCATACAAACAACAATCTTGGGGGAGTTTTGTTTCATTATATTTTGATTTGATTTTTGAGCATGGAACTGGGCATCCCAAATACCAACCACTTTCTCGTGGATGATAATGAATCAACACATATCGTGAGAATAACCCACCTAGCATGGAAGATACTGACAGCCCCTAGTCACTATATGAGCGATTCGGGCATACAAAACAGAATATTATTTGAAGGTTTAGAGTTTGGCACATGCAAATTTACTTGGAACGGCAGGTAAATACCGCATATAGGTAGGTATGGTGGACTCTCATGGAAAAACTGGTTTAAGGGTGTTTGGATGCACAAGTAGTATTTCTACTTGGTGCGGAAGTTTTGGCTAGTATGAGGTGGAAGCAAGCACCACATGTTGGAGGATCCATAACAATATAACTTCTATACAAATATACCCAAACATAACTCATTAAGTTGTCTTCCTTGTCCAATTTCAACTAATTTGCTCGAGTTTGAAAATAATTAATGAGCTCACAATCATAGAAGATGTCCAAGATAGTATATTTATATGTGGAATCTCTCTTCCTTCAATATTCTTTCATGAATTGTTCAAGTGACCAATGCGGTGTTTGCTAACTTTCAATAAATTTTACCACCTATACTTATTATGTGTGAAGTCATTACTCCCCATGGGATAAGTATATGAAGCATATTTAATTTCAGATTTATGATATTCAATTCATTCAACCATTTACTCATAGGATATAAGTGAAGCACGAGAGTGAATGACAAACTACTCCAAAAAGATATAAGTGAAGATCAATGAGTAGTCAACAATTAAATAACTATGTGAAGACTCTCTCATCTAAGAATTTCAGATCTTAAGTATTTTATTCAACAGCAAGCAACAGAAAAATAGCACTCCAAGAATAGCACGCATCATGTGAACGAATAAAAATTTAGGCTCAACATAGGCTAACCGATAATTGTTGATGAAGAGAGGTGGGATGCGTAGCATCCCCAAGCTTAGATGCTTGATACTTCTTGAAATATTTACTTGGGGTGCCTTGGGCATCCCCAATCTTGAGCTTTTGTATCTCGTTCAATCCTCTCATATCATGGTTTCACCTATTCTCAAAAACATCTTCCACACAAAACTTGAAAAGAACTCGTGAGATAGGTTAGTACACATAATAATAAATCAACTCTTTATGTACTGCAAAGACAAGTTGCATAATAATTTCCAAACATTAGGTACTGTATGCTATCATTTCCATAATTTATATCTACCAATATAGGCTATGGAAACTATAGGATAAGTAGATAACGAAACTATGACAGCAATCTGTCCAAACAGAACAGTCTGTAGAAATTTATGAAAACAGTGTACTTATGTAACTCAAAAAATTATGAAAATTTAGTACATGCTAAATAATTTATATGAAAATACTGTGTAAAAATTTCAGAAACTTTCCACGTTCCAGTAAAATATGAAAATTCAAACACTACAGCAAAAGTTTCTGTTTTTTACACAGCACACATCAAACATGCAATGCAAGCATCCTAAGGCAATTCTTGGAACTTTTTATTGAAAAAAAAGATTATAAATAACATCTAACATAAAACAACAAAATAAAATGATGCTCCAAGCAAAACTCATATTATGTAACGAATAAAAATATAGCTCCAAGTAAGATATACCGATAGTGTTGAAGACGAAAAAGGGGATGCCTTCCGGGGCATCCCCAAGCTTAGGCGCTTGAGTCTTCCTTGGATATTACCTTGGGGGTACCTTGGGAATCCCCAATCTTAGGTTCTTGTCACTCCTTATTCTCCTCATATCGGTGTCTCACCCAAAACTTGAAAACTTCAATCACACAAAACTTAACGGAACTTCGTGAGAAGGGTTAGTGTAATAAAGATAAATCATTCACTTAGGTACTGTCAAGACAAGAATCATAATTGTTCTCACATAATACCTACTATATTCTATCATTCACATAATTTATATCTCTGAATATAAGCTATGGGAACACTAAAACAAGCAAACTATGCATGCAAATCAGAATCTGTCAAAAACAGAACAGTCTGTGAAGATCTGTAGTGTAGCCATACTTCCCTGTCTCCAAAAATTCTGAACAATTAGGACAATCTAGGAAATTTGTATATCAATTATGTGTAAAACATTCAGATCAAAGTCACGTTCCAGTGAATTTACAAAATTCCTGGACTGAGAGCAAAAGTTTCTGTTTTTGCACAGAATCAAGTCAACTATCATCCACACTATCCCAAAGGCTTTACTTGGCACTTTATTGAAACAAAAGCTATAAAACATGATTACTACAGTATCTTAATCATGTGAACACACTAAAACAGTAAGGATAAATATTGGGTTGTCTCCCAACAAGCGCTTTTCTTTAATGCCTTTTAGCTAGGCATGATGATTTCAATGATGCTCACATAGGAATAGTATTTGAAACATGTAAGAGAGCATCATGAATCTCTTGACAAGCATATTTAAGTCTAACCCACTTCCTATGCATAGGGATTTTGTGAGCAAACAATTTATGGGAGCAAGAATCAACTAGCATAGGTAGGCAAAACAAGCATAACTTCAAAACTTTGAACACATAGAGAGGAAACTTGATATTATTACACTATGTAGAAGCATAAGATCCTATCTCATAATAATTTGCAGTAGCATCATGAATGAATTCAACAATATAACCAGCACATAAAGCATTCTTTTCATGATCCACAAGCATAGAAAATTTGTCACACTCCACATAAGCAATTTTCTTCTCATTCATAATAGTGGGAGCAAACTCAACAAAATAACATTCATGTGAAGCATAATCCAATTGAAAATTAAAATCATGGTGACAAGTTTCATGGTTATCATTATTCTTTATAGCATACATGTCATCACAATAATCATCATAAATAGGAGGCATGCTTTCATCATAATAAATTTCCTCATCAAAACTTGGGGGACTAAAAATATCATCTTCATCAAACATAGCATCCCCAAGCTTGTGGGTTTGCATATCATTAGCATCATGGATATTCAGAGAATTCATACTAGCAATATTGCAATCATGCTCATCATTCAAGGAATTCTCATTAAGTATTTTTATAAATTCTTCCTCTACCAATTGAGCACAATTTTCCAAACCATCATTTTCACGAAAGACATTATAAAGAAGATACAAATGATGCAACCTAAACTCCATTTTTTTTGTAGTGTTCTTTTATAAAACCAAACTAGTGATAAAACAAGAAACTAAAAGATTCAATTGCAAGATCTAAAGATATACCTTCAAGAACTCACCTCCCCGGCAACGGCGCCAGAAAAGAGCTTGATGTCTACTACACAACCTTCTTCTTGTAGACTCGTGTTGGGCCTCCAAGTGCAGAGTTTTGTAGGACAGTAGCAAATTTCCCTCAAGTGGATGACCTAAGGTTTACAATCCGTGGGAGGCGTAGGATGAAGATGGTCTCTCTCAAACAACCCTGCAACCAAATAACAAAGAGTCTCTTGTGTCCCCAACACACCCAATAAAATGGTAAATTGTATAGGTGCACTAGTATGGCGAAGAGATGGTGATACAAGTGTAATATGGATGGTAGATATAGGTTTTTGTAATCTGAAAATATAAAAACAGCAAGGTAGCAAGTAACAAAAGTGAGCAAAAACGGTATTGCAATGCTTGGAAACAAGGCCTAGGGTTCATACTTTCACTAGTGCAAGTTCTCTCAACAATACTGACATAGTTGAATCATATGTAAATCCCTCACGTGCGACAAAGAGTTCACTCCAAAGTCACAAATAGCGGAGAACAAACGAAGAAATTATTGTAGGGTATGAAACCACCTCAAAGTTATCTTTTCCGATCAATCTTATGAGCTATCCCTATAAGTGTCACGAACAGCCCTAGAGTTCGTACTAAAATAACACCTTAAGATACACATCAACCAAAACCCTAATGTCACCTAGATACTCGAATGTCACCACAAGTACCCATGGGCTTGATTATATGATATGCATCACACAATTTCAGATTCATCATGTTCAATCAAACACAAAGAACTTCAAAGAGTGCCCCAAAGTTTCTACCGGAGAGTCAAGACGAAAACATGTGCCAACCCCTATGCATAGATTCCCAAGGTCACGGAACCCGCAAGTTGATCACCAAAACATACATCAGGTGGATCAATAGAACATCCCATTGTCACCATGGATATCCCATCGCAAGACATACATCAAGTGTTCTCAAATCCTTAAAGACTCAATCCGATAAGAAAACTTCAAAGGGAAAATTCAATTCATCACAAGAAGATAGAGAGGGGAAAACTCCATATGATTCATCTATATTAATAAAGCTCGCGGTACATCAAGATCGTGCCATCTCAAGAACACGAGAGAGAGAGATCAAACACATAGCTATTGGTACATACCCTCAGCCCCGAGGGTGAACTACTCCCTCCTTGTCATGGAGACCGCCGGGATGATGAAGATGGCCTCCGGTGATGGTTTCCCCCTCCGGCAGGGTGCCGGAACGGGCTCCCGGTTGGTTTTTCGTGGCTACAGAGGCTTGCGGCGGCGGAACTCCCGATCTAGGTTTCTTTCTGGAGGTTTCTCAATTTATAGGAGTACTTGGCGTTGGAATCAAGTCAGGAGGGTGCTCGAGGGACCCACAAGCCAGGGGGCGCGCCCTAGGGGGAGGGGGCGCCCCCTAGGCTTGTGACCTCCTCGGGACTCCTCTCCGGTATCTTTTTGCTCCAATATTTTTTATATTTTCCAAAAATATTCTCCGTAAATTTTTATCCCATTCTGAGAACTTTTATTTCTGCACAAAAACAACACCACGGTAGCTCTGCTGAAAACAGCGTCAGTCCGGGTTAGTTCTAATCAAATCATACAAAAATCATATAAAATTATTGTAAACATGGCATGAATACTTCATAAATTATAGATACGTTGGAGACGTATCACTAAGACCAATAAATATTCTTTGCCTCCCCTTGTGTCGAATCAATAAATTTGGGTGAAATACTACTCTCGAAGACTGTTGTGATCCCCTATACTTGTGGGTTATCAAGAGCCGGTGCCCCATATGTTCTTCCTTCGGAGATCCAATCTGGAATCTGATTGGGCCTCCGGGGATTTTTTGCCATCATCATCACCAACTCTTCTCCAACAACAATATCATGATGCTTCCACTTATGTGTGAGTAATTTCCCTGTTGGCAGATGGATATATATGAGAATTGGATGAGATTTCTTATGTAATAGATGCCAGATTTATTCGGGTTGATGCCTAGTATCCACAATGTTCTGAGATTGATATTGCCATGACTTTGTTATGATTAATGCTTTACACTAGGGAATGAGTGCCATGATTTCAGATCTAGACCCTTTATGTTTTCATGAATATATTTGTGTTCGGATCTTACCTGTAAGTTGTATGCACATGTTAATGTTCTGAAGTGAAAATACAAGAATTGAGATATCAAAAGGAATGGCTTTACCTTGAGGATTACATGTATTCATTGATTATTAATGCTTTGATCCAGTTCTCTATTAAATGGAGTGCCTTAATTACCCTTAATTTAGATACATTAAAACTGAGCACTTTTCCTGCCCTCTCCGCCCGTTAGAGTTTTAAGCCATCGGATCATCAGTTTGGGGGATTTCTGGCCGTCAGATTTGCTCTTGATTGCCTCTGACCAGGATTACACTACTGCAGGAAGGTCCAAAGACGACACGTCAATCAGAGACCCTTCGACGAAACTGTGTGTGATGCATGAATCGCAAACGGTATAGTTCAAGCTCCATCACCAATGATACAAACTGTGTGCGATGGTGGATCCATCAAATACGATTCAGAAAATAGTTGCGTGTGCGATCTACGGCAGACAGTTGAATTTTACGAACTGTTTGTGATGAGGCGAAATGGCACAAACGGTTTGTGATGAGGCGAAATGGCACAAACGGTTAATCAAACATAGATGTGTGTGATGTGCGGCATACAGTTCAAAGTGTAGAACGGTTTGTGAAGACACAATATAACGCAAACGGTTACGCAGATCCAGATCTGTGTGTTGTAGAAGGCATACAGGTCCCTCAGATGAACTGTTTGCGATGATACGGAAGAACACAAACGGCTCCGTGTAACAAGGTGTGTGTGATATGCTGCAAACAGTTCAATAATCAGAATTGTGTGCTATAATTCTGGACATCACATACGATTTGTTGTTCTGAATTGTGTGCTCGACAAGGCACACAATTCAAGAAACCAACTGTGTGTGATATTGTGAATGATCACTATCGAATATGTATTCTTAACCGTTTGCGATGAGATCGATAGGGTAGATAGAGTTAAGGAATAAATATGAGCAAACGGCAACAGAGTTAAGGAGTACAGTCGGTTTTACATCTTCTTCTCGTTGTTGGATGGCCCTGCACCATCGTCTTGACGTGGACGCTTCTTGCCGCTGACCGCTGGATTTTCATCGCCGTCGTCGTCACCATTGTTGTTAATGTCCTCGTCGCCGTCATCCTTGTTCGACCATTCCTCCTCCTCCTCATCGTCGTCGTCTTCTTCGTCCTTCGGCGGCTCCTCGTCATTGTCCTCGTCGTCGTCCTCCTTGTTCGACCATTCCTCCTCCTCATCGTTGTCGCCTTCTTCATACTTCGACGGCTCCTCGTCCGTTAGGTCGTCGTCCGATGACTCCGGCGGTGGCGACCCTTCCATGAGCCAGATAAAATGGAGGTCAGGGCTTGACGCCGGACTCATGGAAGACAAGCATGATTCTTCTGATGTCGACCCTAGATCGAGTGCCAGACTGGCAGAACTGTCATCCTCGTTGTCGCTCGACATTGTTGCGCCATGTAATTAAACAACCGGTGAGAAAGCGAGATTGCAGAGTGTGTGGAAGTGTAGAGTGGTTGGCCGGGACGATGAAGTGGTGGCAACTGGAGCGTGATGTGAAGACAAGAGGAATGGCAATTGAAGCGGGGGATTGACGAATTATATTGGCGCCTTGGCAGGTGGTTAGAATTCTGATATAATCAACCGCAGTTGTGTATACTCGGTCTGTCTCTCTAAATTCCCGCTATGTGCAGTTCTCAATGTGATAATTACGCGCACGGGTTGGAGCGTCCAAATGTGTGCAATATGCCAACTGTTTCACATGTGTACATTTTAGCAGTTCACACGATTCGCTAGATGCATTGTTTAACTACCCACATGCTTATATGAAACACAATGGGTGTGAAACAAGCATTTAACATAGGGCAGTTGGTAAGCAATAGATGATCTCTGCTTATTGATGTAGCCATTAATAATCAAACGAAACCCCTAATCATCATTGCAAACAGCGCATAGAAGATGGCTAATACGGCAACTACAAGTACACATGCTAGTTCCTTCTTGTCTCTTGCTTTCATCTGTTGCCTGTGATTGATTCTTTCTTGCTTCATTGTAGTGATTTTACACTCCAGATCAGTCAGTTTCTTCTTCAGCTTTACGTTATCTTCTGCATGCTTGGTGATAACACTCCGAGTCCTGCCATGTCATTCATCATCCAACCAGTTAACAAAGGCACAAGCCTCATATCCCTGCGAATGTTAAATAATCAGGATGAGTGGGGGCATTAACTAAACTTCAGGGATGAACTTATCACTAACCTCTAACGGGCAACCGAGCAACCGCCTGCCAAAGTCGAATCCCTCCGTGCATACACGTCGAGCGGGAGTGTGTCCATGCACACAACTCAGCTTTTGGTACTTCTCGGTGGCGCAAAATTCGGAATTGAACTCATGTTGTGGGAATCTGCTAGAGGCATACTCTGGATCCGGCAATTGATCACTTTCCTAAGAGAGATGGGGGGTCCAATTCAGGACGGATTGAGTGAGTTGCTTGCTTTTGGACATGCTAAAAAGATGAGGAATGATTGGGATCTGACAAGACGATTCGGATCCGTAGTACACCGGCCTCCTAATGACCTTTGGCAAGTGCTCGGTGAAGGGATCAATAGAGACGTCTAGAGGGGGGGTGAATAGACTACTTGCAAGAATTAAAACCTAACCTTTTCTCAAGTTAATTGGTGGGCAGTTTTAGTAATTATAAAAAGTCTAATGCACCCTACACATGCTAGTCAACAAGTATGGCAGCGGAAAGTAAGACAAGCACATGTAAGAAAGAGTAGAGATAGGAAAATCAAACGCATTTTGGAGACGCAAGGATTTTTCCCGTGGTTCCGATAGGTGGTGCTATCGTACATCCACGTTTATGGAGTTTTCAACCCATGGAGGGTAACGGTCGCGAGAGTCCACAGAGGGCTCCACCCATAAGGGTCCACGAAGTAGCAACCTTGACTATTCCATAACGGCTTCCGTCCACGAAGGACTAGCCTCACTATGGGTAGATCTTCATGAAGTAGGCGATCTCCTCGCCCGTACAAACTTCTTGGTTCAACTCCACAACACGAAGTAGGAGGCTCCCAAGCAACACCTAACCAATCTAGGAGGCACCACCCTCCAAAAGGTAATAGGCTTGATAGTGATGATGAACTCCTTGATCTTGTGCTTCAAGATGATAGACTCCTCAACACTCAATCACTCTCTCACAGATTTGGCTTGGTAGAAGAGATTGATTGGGTGGAAAGCAACTTGGGGAGGCTAGAAAACAAGATCCATATGGTTGGAGTGGATGATCTTGATCTCAACACAAGGGTAGGTGGTTCTCTCTCAGAAATTTGGATATGGGAAGTGTGGAACTGTTCTGAGTGCTTCTCTTCCGAGTGGGATGTGGTGGAGGGGTATATATAGGCATCTCCAAAAATCCAACCGTTACAACATTATTGACCATCTCGGTGAAACCGAAGCAAAACTCGGTTGTACCGATCTGTTCAAAATGTGGCAACTTTCGGAATCTCGGTGAGACCGATATAGGAATCTCGATGGTTCCGAAATGAGTGGCCGAGGGCAGTTTCCAAACTCGGTGGCACCGATCCATAAAACTCGGAAATTACGATTTTATGAAAAGGGTCACCAGAAAGTTGGTCACTGAAACTCGGTTTCACCGATGCAGTCTCGGTTGTACCGAAATGTTAGGGTTTGGCTAGGATTCTGTCTTGGGTAGAAAATTGGTAGGGCCGGATGAAAACTCGGTGGCACCGATTTTGTGGATTAGGTTTTGATAGAGTATTCTTGTGGGAGAGCTTGTGGGTGTTTTTGGTGGCTAGGACTTGTGCACATGGAGCAATTTGTTCACCAACAATACCTTACCCCCTTTTAATAGTATTGGCCTTCCTATGGACTCAAAGTGATTTCTCACAAAGTGAAAGGTGAGACTTCTAGCTTGAAGCTTGCCAATCCTATTCCTTGCATCTTCTTATTGTTCTTCTTCTTGGGGAATCTCCTCACACCCTTTTGCCAACACTCCCTGTGGCCTAAACCTGAAATAAACTAGGTAGACATATTAGTCCAAGAGACAATGTATGTTGTCATGAATTTTCAAAGCCACCAAGGGAGCATATGTGCTTTCAATCTCCCCCTTTTTGGTAATTGATGACAACATGCAATCAAAGCTTCAAATAAAGATATGCAAAGATATAATGAAGACTTTGAGAGACACATGACTACACAATGCTCCCCCTAAATGTGTGCAGTCCTTTTGAGGGGGAGTTGCTTTGGAATGCATGGACACACATATAGTAGAAGGGATAAGATGATTCATGTGTATCTTGGCTATATGCATCAAATATATATGAATGAGTTGTATCCTTGTTCAAGACTTCACTCTTGCAAATAGTATGTGCAAGAAGCAAGAGATCATCTTGATCAAGGATATGATGCATATACTTACCTTGAGTTCTTGAGCATCCTAATAGTAGAAGCACACTTGAGAAAACAAGGGAACACAAGAGTGTTTTACATACCAAAAATGCAATAGAACTCAACAGTACCAAGATGTGGAGAACATACAGAAGATAGTATTCCTTAAGATTGATATGTCTCCAAGATCATTTAGAACTTTCTTCCCTAGATGTGAACTTGTAGGTCATCCTCTACCCCTGAATATTAGCGTTTAGATATTGGGAGTAGGTAGGGTGAGACAAGTCTAACATGAGTAGTCAAATGGAATAATCATGTTTCCTCACTCCTCAAATGATAGAACAAGATCAGGCATGCTCTCTCCCCCTTAAGTAGAGTTTCTCCACTTTGGGTAACTGGGTAACAATGTTGTTTCTCCCCCTACTTTGGTTTTCTCCCCTTGTCTATATGAGCATAAGCTTTGATATTCTCCCCCTTTGCATTGAAGCATGTATCTCCCCCTTAGCATTGAAGCTTTGGTTTTCTCCCCCTTTGGCATTAATCACTAAAAAGGTGCGTACATAGGGTCAGACACAGGGATCATTGAGTTAGAAGGGATCCTTAGAGAACAAGGGTCATAGAATGTAGGGTTCACCGAAAAGAATGAGGATCATAGAGAGCATTAAAAACTGAGGGAACATAGAGAATAATTTCTCCCTCTTACACTGATCAGAGAGCTTGTAAGACTTCTCCTCCTTTGAGTTAGGGATCCTAGAATAAAGTTTTTTTTTAATATGTATATCAAAGGGATCACTGAAGAAATAAGGATTTGCTAATATGAACTCAATCATAGGAGAAATCAAAATCGGTGGCTCCGAGACAAACGCATCGGTGCAACCGAATTGTAGTCATGCAACTTATCTGCTAAATCGGTGAAACCGAGTGGTTTGACTCGGAGACTCCGAGAAATATACAGAATTTTGGCAATGTTTTAGAAACGTGCAAATGAGTTTGGAAAACCTGTAATAGAATGTCAAACAGATCTGCAAAGGAAATACTAAAGACTTTACAAAGAAATATCAACTAGAGAAGATTTGAGTGGTTCCGAGAAATCATGCAAATATAGGATGAACCACACTAGAGGCTTCAACTAGATGATGGTCGGTGACTAGGTCACCTATATTAGAGTATATTGACTTAGGAGCCAAGCAAGAATACTTGATCATAGGTCATACTCATTGTTAAGCTCAAAATGGGGTTACCATTTTTCAATTAAGCATTTTAATGTTTTCATCTCACTTGAGTTGCTTTATCTCATGATTTGGAGTAAAGCTTTTTCAAGGATATGAGTACATACCTTTGAGTGATGTTGATGACGTAGCATGTAGAAGAACTTGTTGTGGATGCTCGATGTTGATGAAGATCATCTTGAGTTGGGAGCAATCCTAGTTTGTTTTGGTTATCTTTTCACCTATATGGGTTAGTCATGCAAGAAATACCAAGATATATCCATTTGACATGCTATAAATTGAGAATTCGCAAATGTGATCACATGAAATATATGTCAAGGATATGGTTGAGTTGTCTTCTTCCTTCCATCAACAAGAAGGGTTGTGGATACTTGGTCATGACAAGATTGCTTATGATTGGAGTTGTTGACAATCTTGTGGAATGAAGTTCTTCCAAGTACTTACACAAGATTAGTTGCAATACAAGGGAGCATAAGTTTCCATGGTATAAGATAGCATGTCAAGTGTATCATGGAAGTATCATGTAATCTCATGCCCTTGCATGCAACCGAGTGAGTCTAGCTGAAGTTTGAAGCATCAAGGATGTTCAACTCACTCCTCAAGTGACAAAACACTTTCTCGTCAAGTGGCTTAGTAAAGATATCAGCCAATTGTTTTTCAGTACGAACATGCTTGAGATTGATATCTGCTTTGGCAACATGATCACGAATGAAATGATGTCGAACTTGAATATGCTTAGTTCGAGAATGTTGCACGGGATTATGAGAAATTTTGATTGCACTCTCATTGTTACATAACAATGGTACATGTCTCACATGTATGCCATAGTCCTTAAGAGTTTGAGTCATCCATGGCAATTGAGCACAACATGATCCAGCGGCAATGTAATCCGCTTCGACAGTAGATAGAGATACCGAGTTTTGTTTCTTGGAGGACCAAGACACAAGAGATCTACCAAGAAATTGACAAGTACCCGAGGTGGATTTTCTATCAACCTTGTCTTCGTCATAGTCCGAGTCGGAATAGCCAACAAGGTTAAAAGAAGATCCCTTGGGATACCATATGCCAAAGTTTGGTGTATGTATCAAGTATCTCACAATCCTTTTCACGGCCTTAAGATGACACTCTTTAGGAGCAGCTTGATATCTAGCACACATGCAAACACTAAGCATGATGTCGGGACGGGAGGCACATAGATATAACAATGAACCAATCATAGATCGATAAACCTTTTGATCAACAGGTTCGTCCTCCTTGGTAAGATCAACATGTCCACTAGTAGGCATAGGAGTTTTCATACCTTTACTCTTGCATGTTGAACTTCTTGATCAAGTCCTTGGTATACTTGGTTTGAGAGATGAAATTTCCTTCTCTCGTTTGCTTGATTTGCAAACCAAGGAAAAATTTCAGCTCACACATCATGGACATCTCATACTTCTCGGACATCAACCTTCCAAATTTCTCACTAAATTGTGGGTTAGTAGATCCAAAGATAATATCATCCACATAAATTTGGCACACAACTAGTTCACTATTAACACTTTTAGTGAATAAGGTTGCGTCAATTTTACCAATCTCAAAACCCTTTTGAATAAGAAACTTCGTTAGGTACTTATACCAAGCACGTGAGACTTTCTTAAGTCCATAAAGAGCTTTACAAAGCTTGTAGACGTGATTAGGTTTCTTAGGATTCACAAAACCTAGGGGTTGTTTAACATAGACCTCTTCTTCAATCTCACCATTTAAGAATGCACTTTTAATATCCATTTGATAAAGCGTGATATCATGTTGTTTAGCATAAGCAAGAAGAATGCGGATAGCTTCAAGTCCAGCAACGGGTGCATAGGTCTCACCATAGTCCATACCTTCGACTTG
Organism: Elymus sibiricus; assembly: GCA_039707655.1. Classification (NCBI taxonomy): domain Eukaryota; kingdom Viridiplantae; phylum Streptophyta; class Magnoliopsida; order Poales; family Poaceae; genus Elymus; species Elymus sibiricus. The sequence goes on from CM077669.1 coordinate 360,517,971, forward strand.
GGTGTAGCCTTGAGCTACGAGACGCGCCTTGTTGCGTACGACTTGACCGTCTTCATCTTGTTTGTTCCGAAACACCCATTTTGTTCCGATGATGTTTTGCTCGTCCTTGGGCTTCTCCACAAGTGTCCACACTTCGTTCCTCTTGAAGTTGTGTAGTTCATCGTGCATAGCGTTCAACCAATCCGGATCCTGGAGAGCTTCTTCTACCTTCAAGGTCTCAATACTAGAGATGAATGAATAATGCTCACAAAAATTAGCTAGTCGAGTTTTAGAGCGAGTTATCCTCCCGGTTTGTATGTCACCAAAGATTTGATTTAGCGGATGGTTTTTGTCCACTCTTGCTCGAACTCGAGGTAGCTTTTGCTTGTTGGATGGTGGAGATTCTTCATCATCTTCTTCTTCGTTGTTGTTGAAGGTGTCGTTGCCTTGAGGTGGTGGTGAAGGTGGTTGCGGTGGATCATCATGATGAACTTCTTCCTCCTCTTCATCTTGTTGTGTACCGCCTGTGGATGCCTCCATGTCGTGTTGAGGTTCACCTTGACGTGAAGTAGGGGCTTCCACTTGAGTTGATGAAGTACTTTCCTTCACCTCCATGGGGCGAATCTTGCCAATGGACAAGTCTTGGATAGCTTCCAAAGGTTCCTTATCTCCTACATCATTTGGCAATTGTTCGACTTGTGAACCATTAGATTCATCAAACTTCACATCTACCGTCTCTTCAACTTTTCGAGTGAAGTTGTTGTAGACACGGTGAAAGGACGTGGATGTCGCCTAGAGGGGGGTGAATAGGCGCTTTAAAATAATTAGGGTTTAGGCTTGAACAAATGCGGAATAAAACTAACATTTAATATGTCAAGCACAAAACCTAAAACAACTAGGCTCACCTATGTGCACCAACAACTTATGCTAAGCAAGATAAACAACTAAGTGATAGCAAGATATATAGCATCAAACAATATAGCTATCACAAATTAAAGTGCATAAGTAACGAGCTCGGGTAATAGATAACCGAGGCACGCGGAGACGACGATGTATCCCGAAGTTCACACCCTTGCGGATGCTAATCTCCGTTCGGAGCGGTGTGGAGGCACAATGCTCCCCAAGAAGCCACTAGGGCCACCGTAATCTCCTCACGCCCTCGCACAATGCAATATGGCATGATTCCACTAAGGGACCCTTGAGGGCGGTCACCGAACCCATACAAACAAGGTTGGGGCAAACTCCACAACTTAATTGGAGGCTCCCAACAACACCACGAAGCTTCACCACAATGGATTGTGGCTCCGAGGTGACCTCAATTGCTTGGGGCAATCTCCACAACCTAATTGGAGACCCCGAAGCTTGCTCGGAGCTTTGCACCACAATGATTGAGCTCCGAGGCACCACCAACCGTCTAGAGCGCCAAAGCACCCAAGCGGAACAAGCTCAAGGGTGCTCAAACACCCAAGAGTAATAAGCTTCTCAAACTTCACTTCCACGTATCACCGTGGAGAACTCAAACCTATGCTCCAAATGCAATGGCAAGGGCACACGAAGTGCCCAAGTCCTTCTCTCCCAAATCCCACCAAAGCAACTAATGCTAGAGAGGAAAATGAGAGGAAGAACAAAGAAGAACACCAAGAACTCCAAGAACTAGATCCAAGGGGTTCCCCTCACAGAGAGGAGAAAGTGATTGGTGGAAATGTGGATCTAGATCTCCTCTCTCTTTTCCCTCAAGAACTAGCAAGAATCATTGGAGGGATTGAGAGTTAGCAAGCTCAAAGAAGGTCAACAATGGGGGGCAAAAACAAGCTCAAAGGTTGGGGAACCATTGGGGAAGAAGACCCCCTTAAATAGGTCCCCACAAATCTGCCCGTTATGTGCAGAATAGCACACGGGCGGTACAACCGGTGGAATGGGCGGTACAACCGGTAGAACCGGCAAGACCGGTACAACCGCCCTACTACCGCCCAACCACCGGACCACAACAGAAAGTTGGCCGGGTGCAACTGCTCAACTCGATCGCTGGACATGGCAAAGTCCCAAGCGGTAGAACCGCTTGAGACACCGGTAGTACCGGGCTATAGTAATATAGCGGTACAACCGTCCAACCTCCGCCCAACAACCGCAGCACAACAGAACCGTGTCCGGTTGTAGCCCGGTGTTGGGCCGGTACAACCGCCCAGGGCTGCCACCCAGGGTCACCCAGCAATTGACGGTACAACCGCCCGGAGGCAGCGGTACAACCGCTGGGGACCAGATAGTGGCAGCACCCCCAGGGTATCACCCCTGGGGTGGTGGTTATGCCGGAAGACATGAGCGAGCGGTACAACCATATCAAGAAAACAGGTAATACCAGAACTGTCATAACCTTTGCAAATGAGCTCCGAATTGAGAAAACTCAAGCTTGTTGGATTCAGGATGACAAGAGCTATCCAATAGAGATGTGAAGAGGCAGCATGATAATGCCAATGATATAGAGATGTGAAACCTCTATGAATGAAGAACCGGCAAAAACTCCAACATCGAAAACATCATAGAACATGCATATGGACTCCGTTTTCGATGAACTTGAGCTTGTCATGAAGCTGACCATAAGCTCAAGAACTCACAAAGAGAAACACCAAACAAGAACCAAGAAAGATGATGATGCAGGGATGCAAATGGTTTGAGCTCTCAACGAATGATACGATCAAGCTACTCACTTGAGAGCCCCCCTTGATAGTACGGCTATCGATCCTATAACCCGGTCTCCCAACTACCACCATGAGACCGGTAAAATAGAAAACCCTATCAAGGTCAAACATTTGCCTTGCGCATAGTCCACTTGAGCTAGATGATGACGATCTTGTCCTTCTCAAGATGGACCACCTTTCTTGATTGCGCCGGCTCGATGAAGACTAGTAGATTGCTCCCCCATACTCCACTATGGGTGAACCACTCTTCGGCACATCTTCACAAGTCCATTGTCACCACAATGGACGGCAAGCTTCAAGCATGATCTCTCCGTGATGCTTCACTTGAACTTGCACACCGCAACCTTGATGACGATCACCACTTGATGTCATCTTCCATGGGTTATATGGGATCTTCCTCTTGATGCAATCCCATGGAAATATACCTAACCCTACAAAGAACACTCACGTAGACCATGGGTTAGAACACAAAGTGTAATGGACAATGCTTACCATACCATGGGATCACTTGATACCTCTCGGTATATCTTGTACGCTTTGTGTGTTGATCAACTTGGTTCATTCTTTGACTTAGTCTTGATCAACCTTGTATCTTATCTTCTCTCTTCATAAATATGATGTCTTGAAGGTAAACATGAGTGCTCACACAATCTTCTTCTTCAAGACATGCTTGCAATAAGCTCAACTCTCACATGACCAATCTTTGGATAAAACCTTGAATACCACCTTGGTCACCATATAAACTCCTTGAAACCAACAGATGGACTTCAAGAAGTACCTACGGACAAATCCTTCGAATATAACTCAAGGCAACCATTAGTCCATAGGGGTGTCATCAATTACCAAAACCACACATGGAGAAATGTGCTCTTACACACGGTATGTGTGAGAGTTTGATCCGTAACCAAGTAGGAAACCTTCATGAGATTTAGGAGAAAATTTAGAGCGATGATGATTATCAAGAATGTAACACTTGGACCCAAATGCCCGAAAGTATCCAACTTGGGGTTTGTTACCAGTGAGTAGCTCATATGCCGTTTTAACGAGAAGCTTGTGAAGATAGAGTCGGTTCGTGGCATGACAAGTTGTCTCAACGGCTTCTGCCCAAAAGTGTCTTGGTGTCTTGTATTCTTTGAGCATTGTTCTTGCCATCTCAATAAGAGTTCGGTTCTTCCTATCAACAACTCCATTTTGTTGAGGCGTGTACGTAGCCGAGAACTCATGTAGAATGCCTTCTTCGTCAAGAAAGGTGTCTACATTTGTGTTCTTGAACTCCGATCCGTTGTCGCTCCGAACTTTCTTGATCTTCACTTCAACTGATTTTGGGCTTTCCGAGCGAAGTTCTTGAAGATCTTTTGTACCTGCGACTTATCATCAAGAAAGAATACCCACGTAAAGCTGGAAAAATCATCAACTATAACTAGACCAAAGGAATTTCCACCAAGGCTCTTGTAAGCATTAGGACCAAAAAGATCCATATGAAGCAACTCGAGTGGTCTCCTAGTAGTCATGAGATTCTTTACGGGATGACTTCCACCTACTTGTTTTCCGGCTTGACAAGCATTACAAAGTCTATCTTTGTCAAAGATAACATCTTTAACACCAAGAATATGATCACCTTTGATAAGCTTGTCTATATTACGCATACCAACATGTCCTAGTCTTCTATGCCAAAGCCAACCTTTAGAAGATTTTGCAATAAGACAAGTACAAGGTTTGGATCTCTTAGTGAAATTGACAATATATAGATCACCTCTACGGAAACCAGTAAAGACCATGTTATGATTATCTTGACAAAACACTTGGCAATCTACTTTGGTGAATAGCACATTAAAACCGAAGTCGGCAAATCTAGATATGGAAAGAAGATTGTAGCCAAGGGATTCGACAAGCATGACGTTTTGAATAGAGCTATCATGAGATAAGGCCACCTTACCGAGACCAACTACCTTACCCTTGGAGTTATCTCCAAAAGTTACATACCTTCGCGGTCCATGGTTTGGTGTGATTTCTTGAAACATGTCTCTATCCCCGGTCATATGATCGGTGCATCCACTATCGAGAATCCACTCTTTTCCTCCGGACATGTAATCCTTGAAGTTTGCCATGAAACTTAGATTCTTCATTGTCTTCTCATACTCGATGTTGAACAACTCATCTTCATCATAGTAGCCATGTTCCACATTGTCATCATCAAGTGGGAAATCCTTGTCATAAGCAACAAGAGATTCGTTAGGGTTGTGATCATGACAATGTTCAAGATTATGAATGCGAATGGCTTCAACAATGATGTTGTTGATAGTTATGACATCTCCTTTAGCACGCATGAGGTCTCTAAGCTCAAATATATAGTCGTCAAACTTAGGATCACTAGGCATCACTTTGTGAAAGGCAATAGTTTTATGAAGAATTTCATCAAGATTGCTCAATGAATAATTTGGATATCGTTTCTCCAAATCATTCCACAAAGTATAAGGACATTCAAAATTCTTCATTTGATCAAACACAATTTTAGGCAATCCTCTAATAATAAGATTAACGGTTCTATGATTGCGTAGCATATCAATTTCCTCTTCGTGTGTGGGATGTAAAGGATCAATAGGAGGTACATAGGGGTTCTTAACATGCTTGCTCAAATGGAATTCATTGAATAACTCAAGCATCTCATATTTCCATTGACTATAGTACTCCCCATCGAGAACGGGCACTCTACAACTAATACTCCCCAAACTAGACACATCCATCTTCCTCCACGGTGATGAAACCGAAGCTATGGAGACCAAAGCTCTGATACCAATTGAAGGGATCGATAGAAGAGTCGTCTAGAGGGGGTTGAATAGACTACTTGCAAGAATTAAAGCCTAACCTTTTCCCAAGTTAATTGGTGGGCACTTTTCGCAATTATAACAAGTCTAATGCACCCTACACATGCTAGTCAACAAGTATGGCAGCGTAAAGTAAGGCAAGCACATGTACGAAAGAGTAGAGATAGGAAAATCAAACGCATTTTGGAGACGCAAGGATTTTTCCCATGGTTCCTATAGGTGGCGCTATCGTACATCCACGTTTATGGAGTCTTCAACCAACGGAGGGTAACGTCGCGAGAGTCCACGGAGGGCTCCACCCATAAGGGTCCACGAAGTAGAAACCTTGACTATTCCATAACGGCTTCCGTTCACGAAGGACTAGCCTCGCTATGGGTAGATCTTCACGAAGTAGGCGATATCCTTGCCCGTACAAACTTCTTGGTTCAACTCCACAACACGAAGTAGGAGCCTCCCAAGCAACACCTAACCAATCTAGGAGGCACCACCCTCCAAAAGGTAATAGGCTTGATAGTGATGATGAACTCCTTGCTCTTGTGCTTCAAGATGATAGACTCCTCAACACTCGATCACTCTCTCACAGATTTGGCTTGGTAGAAGAGATTGATTGGGTGGAAAGCAACTTGGGGAGGCTAGAAAACAAGATCCATATGGTTGGAGTAGATGATCTTGATCTCAACACAAGGGTAGGTGGTTCTATCTCAGAAATTTGGATATGGGAAGTGTGGAACTGTTCTCAGTGCTTCTCTTCCGAGTGGGATGTGGTGCAGGGGTATATATATAGGCATCTCCAAAAATCCAACCGTTACAACATTATTGACCATCTCGGTGAAACGGAAGAAAAACTTGGTTGTACCTCAGGGTGTGCAAAACCGAACCGAAAACCAAAAACCGAACCAAAAAACCAAAACCAAACCGAAATTTTGGTTTTTTCGGGTTACGGTTTCAGTTTCAGTTTCTGAATCTAGAAACCATTTAACATTCGGTTTTTTGAGTTAGAAACCGAAAACCGTTCGGTTAAACCGAAATAACCGAAGTTTGCGTTAATATGCTACGATACGAGCCAACACTTCAAGCGACCCCTTGTTTTATAGCCCACCGCGCTGCAGCTCGATCGGCGAGGTGGTACTAATCGCAGCACCTGGAACCGATCAGAGCACCTAGCGCATGCGGTGCTTGTTTGGGCTTCAAACTATCCGGCCCATAAGGCCGCTTTTGTCCAGCGATTCATGCCTGGAGCGCTACGTCCCGTCTCAGGAGCCGATCGACTTTGCAAGCACTCGAGAGGATCGGCCAGGAAAGGACCCCACCAGGTGGGCATGGCCTCGTGGTCATTGCCCAATGGAGATGCGCAGGATTTTCTCTCTTTCCTTTTTTATTCTGCTTTCTCTTTCCTTCCTATAATCAATTCATCTACTAGTAAAGTAGTAATGCCTTAGGACCGAATCACGTGGACGTCCAAAACCTTCCTTAATCTCTTATATTTGTTGCCATCTATAATGCGTATGACTAAATTATGTCTATCAGCTAATGGTACATACAGTCTACGTACATAGTTCTCACAAGAAAAATCTATCCTACATACATGAACTGAACATGTGACTAAAAAATTATTTGTTGTTCAAAAAATCGCGTAAACTTTGGTTACTTTGGTTATTACCGAAACCGAACCGAAATAAAATGGTTATTACCGAAACCGAACCGTATCTATGTATAAAACCATATAAACCGAAGTATAAAAACCGTATAAACCAAAAACCATATAAACCGAACCGAATTAAACCGAAAAAACCGAATGCACACCCTGAGTTGTACCGATCTGTTCAAAATGTGGCAACTTTCAGAATCTCGGTGAGACCGATATAGGAATCTCGGTGGTACCGAAACGAGTGACTGAGGGCAGTTTCCAAACTCGGTGGCACCGATCCATAAAACTCGGAAATTCCGATTTTATGAACTGGGTCTCTAGAAAGTTGGTCACCGAAACTCGGTTGCACCGATGCAGTCTCGGTTGTACCGAAATGTTAGGGTTTGGCTAGGATTCTATCTTGGGTAGAAAATCGGTAGGGTCGGATGATAACTTGGTGGCACCGATTTTGTGGATTAGGGTTTTGACAGAGTATTCTTGTGGGAGAGCTTGTGGGTGTTTTTGGTGGCTAGCACTTGTGCACGTGGAGCAATTTGTTCACCAACAATACCTTACCCCTTTTTAATAGTATTGGCTTTCCTATGGACTCAAAGTGATTTCTCACAAAGTGAAAGTTGAGTCTTCTAGCTTGAAGCTTGCCAATCCTATTCCTTGCATCTTCTTCTTCATCTTCTTGGGGAATCTCCTCACACCCTTTTGCCAACACTCCCTGTGGACTAAACCTGAAATAAACTAGGTAGACATATTAGTCCAAGAGGCAATGTATGTTGTCATGAATTATCAAAACCACCAAGGGAGCATATGTGCTTTCACTCGGCGGTGACCGCCGTCGTGGTGGTGCCGCCAATGGCGTTGCCAAGAGCGATTGTACGAACCGGAGCAGCCGCACTGAAACCATTAGCACCACTCGTCCGCATTCCACCAATGTCAGTGCCACGCTAGGGAATATGGGGGCTATAGATTTGGAGGCTATTTAGGGATTTGGGGTAGACGGGGACACTATGGGGATCTCATAACGGCCGGGGGAACTATTTATCGCACTATGTTGTATACGGCACACGGTTTCCCAAACCAAATCCTGTGAGATGGAAACGTGCGCGATACACGGTTCCCATAAGATGACCGTTTGTGATGTGCTACCCGGTACATATGGGGCGGTAAACAGCCTCTGTCCAAAAAACCAAAAAAATGTTATGTTGATAGAGATGTGGGCGGCGACCGAAGCAACAGCTACCGGATAGGAGGTCAAACTCCGTTCGATCAGCGGTGTCCGCGTTATAGAAAGTCCATCATCGGTCGATCGGCGATGGCGGCATAGGAGGTCAATGCTCAGTCGACGGCGAGAGATATAGGAGGAGCTCAATCCTCGTGGTCGACGCCGGCGTGACTCGAGCACATCCCTCACAGTCGTAGGCGGGGTAGTGGAGCCCGGACTTCAGGCAAGTGCCTCGCTAAGCTCTGCTCCTCGACCCTACTATCTCGCCGTGACACTGTTAATTAAGGTATTCTTTTTGTTGAGTGGCCTAATTAAGGTATTAAATTCATATAAGGGTACTACTGATGATACATGTAAATTGGCTGGTCATTGATTAGTGTCATCGCATGACTGGATAACATTATGTAGCGCCCTCCATAAATTTTAGCAATAAAATCTTGTGATTTATTCACACATGTTTGTGCATTCATTAATCCATATATTAATGTTTTTTTGAATTACCCCTCGCGTGTGCAGATGGAATGATCTGAATGGATGGGGGATCAGACAAGCTCAAGGTATGTGGTTGGCATGCAAGAGTTCATGGCTTTCGCTAAACGGACAAAGAAGAGAATTGGCGAAGAAGATTACGTCCTCTGTCCATGCAAGGATTGTACCAATACGGTGTCACATACAATTGATTTGGTCGAGTTACACTTATACAAGAGGGGATTCCTGGGTGGATACACACGATGGACTAGACACGGTGAAGAGTCGGTTATGGATGAAGGTAATAACATGCATGTTGGCGAGGTGCCAAACCCTGATCAGAGTCGCATGGGTGTTGAATTTAACCTCGGGGCTCAGACGTCAAGCTACAGACAGAAGACTGGCATGCCAAAAAAAACCAAAGAAAAACCAAGAGTGTGAAGCAAACGACATCGACCTTGATGATATGCTAGATTTTGCTGCTATGATTGCAGATTTCGAGGGCCCAGAAGCAGATATAGCCGCATACAAGAAGCTGCCAACCATTGATGTGGCCTCCAAGAAAGATTTGTATTCAGGTTGCAACACGAAATATTCCAAGTTAAGTGTCACACTAGTGCTTCAAAGATTTAAAGCAGAAAGCGGTCTATCAAACAATGCCTTCACAGAGTTGTTGAGTCTTTTCAAAGACATTCTTCCAGAAGATAATGTGCTACCCAAAAGCACGAACGAAGTGAAGAAAGTTGTTTGTCCATTGGAACTTGAAGTCAAGAAGATACACGCTTGTGTGAATGATTGTATGTTGTACCGTGGTGACGACAAAGATTTGCGTTCATGTCGCATATGCAAGCACGCATGATGCAAGCGTAGGAGAGCAAAGGACAAGTACAAAATGGACGAAGAGATCAAGACAGGAATCCCGTTCAAGTTTGTTTGGTACTTGCCTATAATTCCAAGGTTGAAGTGTTTGTTTGCAAACCCTAGAGAGGCGAAGAGGTTGCGGTGGCATCATGATGAGCGAACTGCAGATAAATATATGAGGCACCCTAGAGATGGGGCTCAGTGGGAACAAATCGCGGACAGGTTTAAAGATTTTGCAAAGGATCCTAGAAATATATGGCTAGGGGAGTGTACTGACGGATTTAATCCATTTGGCGATATGAGCACCCAACATAGCACTTGGCCTGTGCTTTTGTGCATATATAACCTTCCTCCTTGGTTCTGTATGAAGAAAAAATACATCATGATGTCGATGATTATCCAAGGCCCGAAGCAACCTAGAAATGATATTGACATTTACTTTCAGCTACTGGTAGAAGAACTGCTGACATTGTGGAAGCCTGGTGTGAACTGTTATGATGCCTACGCAAAGGAGTTTTTCCAGCTACATGCGTTGCTGCTGCACACCGTTCAAGATATGTCGGCATTAGGCAACACTTCGGGACAGAAAATAAAGGGACCAGTAGGATGTGTCACATGCATGGATAGGACAGCGAGTAGATTTCTTTCCAACTCTAGTAAAAACGTGTATTTGCGTCATCGTAGGTTCTTAATGTGAGATCATCCTTACCGAAAAAAGGCAGCTGAATTTGATGGTACGGTAGAGAAAGCAACGAGCCCAAGACCCTATGATGGGAAAGTAGTCCATAGCATGGTGAAAAAAATTGAAGTTGTGCTTGGCAAGGGATCTGGTTTGACGTCAAAAAAAACACCCAAGGACCAAGTATTTAAGAAAAAATCAGTGTTCTGGGAATTACTTTACTGGGAGTTCCTAAGTGTACGTCACTGCATTGATGTCATGCACGTAGAGAAGAACGTCTGTGAAAGCATCCTTGGTACTCTGCTCAAGATTAAAGGCAAAAGAAAGGATGGTGACGGTGCACAACTCGATATGCTTGGTGATCAATCAGAACGCATGAATGAAGGAGAAGATGATGACAAAATGCTCCACCTACACCAGAGTTACAATTTCACTGCAACAGAAGTAAAAGGGTTCTTTGAATTTTTGTTGTCAATTAAGACACCCTCTTCCTACTCCGCAAACATCAGAAGTCTCGTGGATGTCAGTTTGCCTAAAAAGATGTCATCTCACTTGAAGTCACATGATTGCCACGTAATGTTGACACAAATCCTCCCGGTGGCCATAAGGAATATGATGGTCACAGACATAAGAAACACACTTATTGATCTCTGTGATTTCTTCAACAAACTATGGCAGAAGGTGGTAGATATTGAAGAGCTGGATTGTATGCAAGCTGATATTGCAAGAATATTGTCAAACTTAGAGATGTTCTTCCCACTGTCATTCTTTGATGTCATGGTCCATATCACCGTCCACCTTGTCGACAAGATAAAGTATTGTGGTCCTGTGTTTCTTCGCAACATGTATCCCTTCGAGCGGTACATGGGAATATTGAAGCGCTATTTTCGGAACCGATGTCATCCAGAGGCAAGCATCCTACAAGGTTATACCACGGAGGAGGTGGTTGAGTTTTGCACTCAATATATGAAACTTAGACCTATTGGTGTGCCCCTCTCTCGCCACGAGGGAAGGCTGGCTGGTAAGCCGGTCCTTGCTGGCACGCGGATTTGTCCACCTAGAGAAATGGCCGATCAAGCCCATTTGACGGTACTGCTTAACAGCCCGATACTCGACGCTTATGCTGGAGAACACGTGAAGGAGATACGACGAAGCAACTTACCCAATGTGCTTTCACCAGCTGCCGAGACAAATGCACACAATAAGGACTATGCAAGATGGCTGAAGGATTATTTGGCACGCGGATCCGATCATGACCTTGCAACGTGGTTGGCACAAAAGCTATCAATGACAATTATGAAGCACCAAGCGTACGACATAAATGCCAACACGTTCTACACTGAGGAACGTGATGGTAAGACCTCATATCAGAACAGCTCTGTTCGAATAGAATGCCTAACTGTAGACGAAGATGATAAACAGGTGTACTATGGAACCATTGAAGAGATTTGGGAGCTTAACTATGTGGAATTGATGGTGGCAGTATTCAAGTGCATATGGGTACCTCTTGGTAGCGTAAAGGTTGATGCTTACATGAAGACATATGTTGACCGCAGAAATATGGCATATCACAAGGACCCATTTATTCTTGCCAATGATGCTACCCTTATTTTCTATGTGGCATACAGCTTGCATAAGCACTGCCATTTGTGATGTACGGCAAGAGGAGGATACTAGGCGTCGAGAATGTTGGTGATGAGGATTACAATCAATATGATGAGTTGCCACCTGAGCAGCCATGCGACATGAAAGAGGAGAAGTGTAAAATCATCAAAAAACCTAAGTCCATTAGGGGTCAATCCAATGATCGCGATCACCCCATGTACATGGGAATTAATTCAAAAAAGTCATCATTATGACTATTGTACTGAATTGTTGCATGTACTGAATCGTGATGTGTACTAAGTTCGTTCTATTAGAAGTTTCGCATGTATTGTATTGCGAGGTATGCCTGGCCTTATGTTGATCAAGCTTAATATGTTGTCAACCCTAGCAGTGAATTTGAACTATTTATGATCATTTACCCTATAGCTAGAATTCTCAGTTGATCTCCCTCCAGTATTTATGAACTGAACATTTGCAGTGTTGCTTACCAATCGCACACAGTTTATTCACTAAAGCCGTGTGCCTCCCAAACCGTGGCTGGTCACACCTAATGCACGCAATGTGAGTCATGCGTTATGATTGGCCAAAACCCAAACCACACAGATCGTACGTCTGCACCGTAGGATGCACCCTAATCGAACGACAGTCCTTATCCCTCTCGTCAACACATGTTGTTGAAGTTGGGATTCGATTTATATGCACTAAATGCCCCGTAAATGCTAAAATGGCTTAAATATAGCAAACGAGCCCAGAAATGCGCCAGAAAATCAAACCTGGCGTATAATGATGATTGACTACCATGGGAAAAATTGGAAGAGAGGCGATGAAGACACCGTCGATTGGAGTTTGATTTGCCACTTCTCCCTTTGGAACTATGATCCTTCTGCTGAGATGCTATGGTTTACAAGGAGCGATCATTGTAACTTGTGCCAAAATTTACCAAATATTTTCCACGGCGTCTCGAGATCACGCCATGATGACACACTGATTTTCGTGATTTTCCGAGTCCATCTGCATTTCCTGTAATTAAATTACCGACATTTATTGTGTGGGTGGACGCATCTCCCATCTGAAGTATTTGGAAATTGTTCTAATTGCTTGGACAATGAAGAAAATCATGCAAAGTGACACACAAATGATTTGTAAGAGATTCTTTGCCAGCATCCACACGCAATTCATGTTGGGATTTTATTTGTATGCACTAATATAATGCATGGTAAATGCAAAAAATGCCTTAGATATAGGAAACGAGCCCTGTAATCCACCAGAAGATCAATAATAGGAGTACAATGATGTTTTCGTACCATAGGAAAAATCGATGCGAAACGATGAGGTTGACACCGATAGGAGTCCGAAATGCCAACTCTACTTTTGGAAACTATATGATCCTTCTTGTGAGATGCCTTGGTTTCCAAAGGAGCGGTCATTACAACTTCCCCTAGACATTACCAATTTTTTCCACGGGGTATTCACATCATGCCACGGTGACACACCCATTTTCGTGATTTTTGAAATACATCTACATTTCCTCCAATTAAATTACTAACAAGCCATATGTTGGTAAAAAAATGTCTTAAAATTAGTAAACAAGTCATAAAATGCAGCCTAAAATCAATACAGGGGTTAAAAGGTGATTGTCTGCCGATGAAAATAATTCGAAGCGAAATGATGAAGTCACAAATTCATTTGAAATGAAAATATGATTGTTGTGCATAAACAAATAGCACACGATTCATACATTATAGTCGTGTGCTTCCCAAACCATGGCCGATGGCACCTAATGCGCGCAACGTGAGTCGTGCCTTCTGATTGGCCAAAACACAAACCACACGGATCGTATGGCTGCACTGTAGGATGCACCCAGATCGAACGGCAGTCCTTATCCCTCTCGTCAACACACGTAGTTGCAGTTGGGATTTGATTTATATGCACTAAATGCCTCGTAAATGATATAAATGACTTAAATATAGCAAACGAACCCATAAAAGCGCCAATAAATCAAACATGTCATATAATGATGATTGCCTACAGTGTGTAATATTGGAGGAGAGGCGATGAAGACATCGTCGATTGGAGTTCGATTTGCCACTTCTCCCTTTGAAACTATGATCATTCTACTCAGATGCTATTGTTTCCAAGGCGCGATCATCCTAACTTCTGTCAAAGTTTACCAAAAAAATTCCACGATGTCTCGAGATCACGCCACGATGACACACCAATTTTCATGATTTTCTGAGTTCATCTGCATTTCTTGTAATTAAATTACCAACATTTATTGTGTAGGTGGACGCATCTCCCGGCTGAAATGTTTGAAAATTCTTCTCATTGCTTGGACAATGACGAAAATCATGCAAAGTGACACACAAATGATTTGTAAGGGATTCTTTGCCAGCATCCACAAGCAATTCATGTTGGGATTTTATTTATATGCACTAATGCATGGTAAATGCAAAAAATTCCTTATATATAGCAAACGAGCCATGTAATCCACCAGAAGATCAATAATAGGAGTTCAATGATGTTTGCGTACCATGGGAAAAATCGATGCGAAACGATGAGGTTGACACCGACTAGAGTCCGAAATGACAACTCTACTTTTGAAAACTATGATCCTTCTTGTGAGATGCCTTGGCTTCCAAAGGGGCGGTCATACAACTTCCGCCACACATTACCAATTTTTTCCACTGGGCATTCACAGCATGCCACGGTGACACACCCATTTTCGTGATTTTTGGAATACATCTGCATTTCCTCTAGTTAAATTACTAACATGCCCTATGTTGGTAAAAAAATGTCTTAAAATTAGCAAACAAGTCATGAAATGCGGCCGAAAATCAATACATGGGTTAAAAGGTGATTGTCTGCCGATGAAAATAATTCGAGGCGAAATGATGAAGTCACAAATTTATTTGAAATGAGAATATGATTGTTGTGCTTAAACAAATAGCTGCAGTTCATACATTAACGCCGTGTGCTTCCCAAACTGTGGCCGATGACACCTAATGCGCGCAAAGTGAGTTGTGCGTTCTGATTGGCCAAAACACAAACCACGCGGATCGTACGTCTGCACCGTAGGATGCACCCAGATCGAACAACAATCCTTATCCCTAAAATCAATACTAGGGTACAACGATAGCTGCGTACCATGGGGAAAATTTTGAGACAAAACAATGGGGCACGTCTACATTTCAAAGTTGTCAGGTTTTCATTTCAAACGAATTTATGCTGGTTGTGCACACGGGTTACTATACAAAACCGTTTGCATAGGCCTTTCCGCGGGGCACCCGGTGCTCTTTTTTCACCCTTTTCACCGAAGCCGCCAACATGCCCCCCCACCCGCGCCCTCCCCTGTTTCGCTCAACAGCCCACATATTCTACCCAAACTCCATCTCGACAACTCCCTCCCGTCCCCCGGATCCACACCAGAACCCTTTCCGGCGCCGTCGTTCTCAATCCGATCGTGTACCCGCTTCTCTGCGTCAACACTACCCTTCACCGCCGCTCCGAACACGCGGCTACCCGCGCCTGGCCGTCTTTATTTGCTCACCAGCCGCCCTCGAGCATATCAATCTTGTACCCTCACCTCTCCTGTCGGATTTGCACAAAAAAAAACTTGTCAGTTGCTGCCCTCCATCGCAGTGAGGTCTATTATCTCGCGATCCCCTTTCCTATTTGGTTCGGTTTGTCCCCAAATTGGTTATAAAATAATGTAGAGCATATTATGTTCATCATCTACCTTCTAACTACATATAAGCTGTATTTGTTCCAATTAGTTATTGTCGAGTTACATATCATGTGTGCATGAGTCACACAAAATGAACAGATTAGCCATACATTTCCAAATTATCACATGCCATGTTTAGACCGCTTGCTGCCAAGCTACCTTTAATTTATGCTTATCCCCCTTTTCTAAATTTCGCATGTGTCCTCTGTAGATGACTACTAGCAGCGATGACAGTCATACTTCTGTCGATGTATCTTCATCTGAGTCCGAAGCCAACATGTCTGCAACAGATGATCATGTATGAAGAAATTATGAATGGGATAGAGTTGCCACAATCACCCCTTCGGTCAAGAGATGGAAGAACGCTCCAAGAAAGCCCACACACCATCCTAAAGGTGTATACAAAGTAAATTACATCAATTTGAAGTCTTGGGCTCCAACTAAACTAGATAAAGCACGCATGAGGTACAGGAGTGTGTGTAGATTTGTTGGCAGGGCAAGGCTCAACATTAATCTGCCGGGGTTTCGAAAGGCTGATACATAAACATGGCAGATGATAGTCCGGGAGATCATGGTGCACTTCAACGTTCCTAAGGAGTGGAGAAATCAGGTGGAACACGCTGTACTGAAGAAGGCCAGGGATGCTTGGAGAAACTGGAAGCATGTGTTGTACAAGAAGTACTCGGGTCAAGGCAAGGACCCAATCCCCTCATACCCCCAAATTACAAAGGAAGACTGGACAGAATTCAGAAGGGTCGGGGCTAGTGAAGAGTTTATTAAGAAGAGTGCCATGCAATCGAAACTTCAGAAGAAGAACACACACAGCCATCGTATGGGTGTGGCAGGATACTACGACATGAAACCGATATGAGAACAGGAGGACAAAGAAGCAGTAGCTGCGGGTGGCAAACCGACCTTTAGTGAAATTAGGGGCACTCGCGCTAGGGACTACTTGCGGGCACGTGCAAAGAGGCATGGAGACGGTTCTTATTACTTTGAAAACTCAGCAGACCAAGAACTGTATAATGTGATGGCAAAGGCTTCCAAAAACACTAGAAGGTTCTACAGGAACTTAGGGCCATGTGACATTCTGTCCGAGGCTCTGACTACCAAAGAGCCCCCTGGCCGTGCAAGGGGTATTGGGATCAATGTCCCACACAAGAGGGCTTTCTCACTAAGCAAAGAAGAGAGGCTCAACATGAAAAAGGCTAGGAGTGATAGTAAGCGGAGGGACTTGTGCGAAATGATTAAGAGGGACATGTATCCTGGAATTCGAAAGGAAGTTGAGAAGTCATATATGCAGTAGAAGACACTAATGTTGAGAGATAGCGAGGAGACGCAAGGGGATGTCGGCATGGATGATGCCACTTATTGTATGGCAACACCGCACAAGAGTAGTTGTGCATCAGCTGACCCCAGCGACAATGATGATGCAGTTGGACATGATGGTGCTATTGTTGGGGAACGTTGCATGGGAAACAAAAATTTTCCTACGCACACGCAAGATCTATCCATGGTGATGAGCATCTACGAGAGGGAGAGTGAATCTACATACCCTTGTAGATCGCTAAGCGGAAGCGTTAATAAACGCGGTTGATGTAGTCGAACGTCTTCGCGATCCAAATCGCCGAGCGTCCCGCGATCCAATCACGATCCTTCCGATCTAGTGCCGAACGGACGGCACCTCCGCGTTCAACACACGTACGGCTTGATGACGCCTTCACCTCCTCGATCCAGCGAGCGATGATGAAGTAGTGGTTGAGTTCCAGCAGCACGACGGCGTGGTGATGGTGGTGAGGAACAATCTCTGCAGGGCTTCGCCAAGCACTACGGAGATTATGACGGAGGAACTAGAGGGCTAGGGTTGCCGGCACACGGCTTGGGAAATCCTGATGTGTCCCGTGTGCTAGCCCTGTCCCTCTATTTATATGTTGAGCCTTGGGGTCTAAACTTGGAGTAAAAGCCTCCTCCGGGTCGGTTTTGCCCGCACAAGGTCGGTTTGGCCCGCAGGAAAAGAGTCCAATTCGGACCCTGCCGAATCGTGCACAGCCGCGCACAAGCGGTAGTACCGCTTCACACAAGCGGTAGTACCGCTTGGGCGGTAGTACCGCTTCACACAAGCGGTAGTACCGCTCCGGCGGTAGTACCGCTTCACCAAGCGGTAGTACCGCTTACGCGGCAGCAAAACTACTTTTGCACTTTCCAATACCTTGTGGGCTTTATCCCTTTGGCTCATATAAAGTGTTGCTGCACCCGAACACTTCGGTAAACATCCGGAACCCCTTCCGGTGAACTCCGGAACCCTTCCAGAGATCAAAACACTATTATCACATATATCAATCTTTACCTCCGGACTATTCCGGAGATCCTCGTCATGTCCGGGATCTTATCCGGGACTCCGAACAACTTTCGGTCACCAACATAATAACTCAATTATACTAATCGTCACCAAACGTTAAGTGTGTAGACCCTGCGGGTTCGAGAACTATGTAGACATGACCGAGACACCTCTACGGCCAATAACCAATAGCGGGACCTGGATGCCCATATTGGCTCCTACATATTCTACGAAGATCTTTATCGGTCGAACCTCTATGTCAAGGATTCAGTTAATCCCGTATGCTGTTCCCTTTGTTCTTCGGTATGTTACTTGCCCGAGATTCGATCGTCGGTATCACTATACCTAGTTCAATCTCGTTACCGGCAAGTCTCTTTACTCGTTCCGTAATACAAGATCTCGTGGCTAACACTTTAGTCACATTGCTTGCAAGGCTCATTGTGATGTTGTATTACCGAGTGGGCCCTGAGATACCTCTCCGTCATACGGAGTAACAAATCCCAGTCTTGATCCATGCCAACCCAACAGACACCCTCGGAGATACCTGTAGAGCACCTTTATAGTCACCCAGTTACGTTGCGACGTTTGATACACACAAGGTATTCCTCCGGTGTCAGTGAGTTGCATGATCTCATGGTCAAAGGAACAGATACTTGACATGCAGAAAACAATAGCAATAAACTGACACGATCAAATGCTACGTTTACAGTTTGGGTCTTGTCCATCACATCATTCTCCTAATGATGTGATCCCGTTATCAAATGACATCTCATGTCCATGGCTAGGAAACCTTAACCATCTTTGATCAACAAGCTAGTCAACTAGAGGCTTACTAGGGACACAGTGTTGTCTATGTACCCACACATGTATTTGAGTTTCCAATCAATACAATTATAGCATGGATAATAAACGATTATCATGAACAAGGAAATATAATAATAACCAATTTATTATTGCCTCTAGGGCATATTTCCAACAGTCTCCCACTTGCACTAGAGTCAATAATCTAGTTCACATCACTATGTGATTTACATTGTAATGAATCGAACACCCATGCAGTTCTGGTGTTGTTCATGTTTAGCCCTTGGAAGAGGTTTAGTCAACGGATCTGCAACATTTAGATCCGTGTGTACTTTGCAAATATTTATGTCGTCCTCCTTGATGTAATCGCGGATGGAATTGAAACGTCGTTTTATGTGTCTGGTCCTCTTGTGAAATCTTGGTTCCTTGGCTAGAGCAATGGCACCAGTATTATCACAAAACAGAGTCATTGGGTTAAGCGCACTAGGCACTACTCCAAGATCTGTCATGAACTCCTTCATCCAGACACCTTCCTTCGCCGCCTCCGAGGCTGCGATGTACTCCGCTTCGCATGTAGAATCAGCTACCACGCTTTGCTTGGAACTGCACCAGCTAACCGCACCCCCATTAAGAATAAATACGTATCCGGTTTGCGACTTAGAGTCATCCGGATCAGTGTCAAAGCTTGCATCGACGTAACCCTTTACGACGAGCTCTTGATCACCTCCATAAACGAGAAACATGTCCTTAGTCCTTTTCAGGTACTTCAGGATATTCTTGACCGCCGTCCAGTGTTCCATTCCTGGATCACCTTGAAACCTTCCGACCATACTTATGGCAAGGCTGACATCGGGTCTTGTGCACAGCATTGCATACATGATAGAGCCTATGGCTGAAGCATAGGGGATGACACTCATCTTTTCTCTATCTTCTGCAGTCACTGGGCATTGAGTCTTACTCAACTTCACACCTTGCAAAACAGGCAAGAACCCCTTCTTGGACTGATCCATTTTGAACTTCTTCAAAATCTTATCAAGGTATGTGCTTTGTGAAAGTCCTATTAAGCGTCTCGATCTATCTCTATAGATCTTGATGCCTAATATGAAAGCAGCTTCTCCTAGGTCCTTCATTGAAAAACTCTTGTTCAAATATTCCTTTACGCTTTCCAGCATTTCTATATTGTTTCCAATCAGCAATATGTCATCCACATATAATATTAGAAACGCCATAGAGCTCCCACTCACTTTCTTGTAAATACAAGCTTCTCCGTAAACTTGTATAAACTCGAACGCTTTGATCACCTCATCAAAACGAAGATTCCAACTCCGAGATGCTTGCACCAGTCCATAAATGGATCGCTGGAGTTTGCAAACTTTGTCAGCATTCTCTGGATCGACAAAACCTTCTGGTTGCATCATATACAACTCTTCCTTAAGGAAACCGTTAAGGAACGCTGTTTTGACATCCATCTGCCAAATTTCATAATTGAAAAAGGCAGCTATTGCTAACATGATTCTGACGGACTTAAGCATCGCTACGGGTGAGAAGGTCTCATCGTAGTCAACTCCTTGAACTTGTGAAAAACCCTTTGCCACAAGTCGAGCTTTATAGACGGTGACATTACCGTCCGCGTCCGTCTTCCTCTTAAAGATCCATTTGTTCTGAATGGCCTTACGCCCTTCAGGTAATACTTCCAAAGTCCATACTTTGTTTTCATACATGGATCCCATCTCGGATTTCATGGCCTCTAACCACTTATCGGAATCCGGGCCCATCATCGCTTCTCCATAGCTCGTAGGTTCATCGTTGTCTAACAACATGACCTCTAAGACAGGGTTGCCGTACCACTCAGGAGCAGTACGCGTCCTTGTCGACCTACGAGGTTCGATAGCAACTTGATCCAAAGCTTCATGATCATCATCATTAACTTCCTCTTCAGCTAATGTAGGCTCCACAGAAACAACTTTCTGCGCTGCGCTACTCTCAGGTTGAAGCAAAGGTTCAACAACCTCATCAAGTTCTATCTTCCTCCCACTCAATTCTTTCGAGAGAAACTCTTTCTCAAGAAATGTTCCGTTTTTAGCGACAAACACTTTGCCCTCGGATCTGAGGTAGAAGGTATACCCAATTGTCTCTTTTGGGTATCCTATGAAGACGCATTTCTCCGCTTTGGGTTCCAGCTTTTCAGGCTGAAGCTTTTTGACATAAGCATCACATCCCCAAACTTTAAGAAACGACAGCTTTGGCTTCTTGCCAAACCAAAGTTCATATGGCGTCGTCTCAACGGATTTCGATGGTGCCCTATTTAAAGTGAATGCAGCTGTCTCTAATGCATAACCCCAAAACGATAGTGGCAAATCGGCAAGAGACATCATAGATCGCACCATATCCAATAAGGTTCGATTACGACGTTCGGACACACCATTACGCTGTGGTGTTCCAGGCGGTGTTAATTGTGAAACAATTCCACACTGTCTTAAGTGACTGCCAAACTCATAACTCAGATATTCTCCTCCTCGATCAGATCGTAGGAATTTAATCTTCTTGTTACGATGATTCTCAACTTCACTCTGAAATTGCTTGAACTTTTCAAATGTTTCAGACTTGTGTTTCATTAAGTAAATATACCCATATCTACTTAAGTCATCAGTGAAGGTGAGAAAGTAACGATAACCACCGCGCGCCTCAATGCTCATCGGACCGCACACATCAGTATGTATGATTTCCAATAAGTCACTTGCCCGTTCCATTATTCCAGAGAACGGCGTTTTAGTCATCTTGCCCATGAGGCATGGCTCACATGTGTCAAGTGATTCAAAATCAAGTGACTCCAAAAGTCCATCAGCATGGAGCTTCTTCATGCGTTTTACGCCAATATGACCTAAACGGCAGTGCCACAAGAAAGTGGTATTATCATTATCAATTCTACATCTTTTGGCATCAATGTTATGAACATGTGTATCATTACTATCGAGATTCAATAAGAATAAACCCTTCACATCGGGTGCATGACCATAAAAGATATTACTCATATAAATAGAACAACCATTATTCTCTGATTTAAATGAGTAACCGTCTCGCAATAAACAAGATCCAGATATAATGTTCATGCTTAACGCAGGCACCAAATAACACTTATTTAGGTTCATCACTAATCCCGACGGTAATCGAAGAGCGAGCGTGCCGACGGCGATCACATCAACCTTGGAACCATTTCCCACGCGCATCGTCACTTCGTCCTTTGCCAGCCTCCGTCTATTCCGCAGT
Organism: Elymus sibiricus; assembly: GCA_039707655.1. Taxonomy (NCBI): domain Eukaryota; kingdom Viridiplantae; phylum Streptophyta; class Magnoliopsida; order Poales; family Poaceae; genus Elymus; species Elymus sibiricus. Next base: position 360,540,078 of record CM077669.1, read on the forward strand.
TCCTGTTTTGAGTTGCAAATATGAGCAACCGCACCGGTATCAAATACCCAGGCACTACAACGAGAGTTGGTAAGGTACACATCAATAACATGTATATCATATATACCTTGTTTGTTGTTGGCCGCCTTCTTGTCAGCCAAATACTTGGGGCAATTCCGCTTACAGTGTCCAGTTCCCTTGCAATGAAAACACACAGTTTCTGGTTTGGGTCCAGCCTTGGGTTTCTTCACGAGAGGAGCAACTGCTTTGCCACTCTGCTTGGAGTTACCCTTCTTACCCTTGCCATTTTTCTTGAAACTAGTGGTTTTATTGACCATCAACACTTGATGCTCCTTCTGAATTTCAGACTCAGCGGCTTTCAGCATCGCAAACAGCTCGGCGACTGACTTGTTCATCCCGTGCATGTTATAGTTCAACACGAAGCTCTTGTAGCTAGGTGGCAATGATTGAAGAACTCTGTCAGTGATAGCCTCTGGCGGAAGGGGCATCCCTAACTCAGCCAGACGGGTGGAGTACCCAGACATTCTGAGCACGTGATCACTGATAGACCCGTTCTCCTCCATCTTGCAAGCATAGAATTTATCGGAGATCTCATATCTCTCGATCCGGGCATTCTTCTGAAAGATAAACTTCAACTCCTGGAACATCTCATATGCTCCATGACGTTCAAAACGTCTTTGAAGTCCCGGTTCTAAGCCATACAACATTGCACATTGAACTATTGAGTAATCATCAGAACGAGCCTGCCAGGCGTTCACAACGTCTAGAGACTCAACTGGAGCGGGTGGATCACCAAGCGGTGCATCAAGGACATAAGCCTTCTGGGAAGCCGTAAGGATAATCCTTAGATTACGGGCCCAGTCCACAAAGTTACTTCCATCATCTTTCAACTTAGCTTTCTCTAGGAACGCATTAAAATTCAGGGGTGCTACTGCGCGAGCCATGATCTACAACATAAATATAGCAAAGACAACTTAGACTATTGTTCTTAGATAATGAGTTTAGTTAATCATATTTAAAAAACTCCCACTCAAATTGACATCCCTCCGATCATTCGAGTGTAACATGATCCAAATCCACCAACTCAAGTCCGATCATCACGTGAGTTGAGGTGGTTTCAATGGTGAACATCTTCATGTTGATCATATCTACTACATGACTCATGTTCGACCTTTCGGTCTCTTGTGTTCCGAGGCCATGTCTGTACATGCTAGGCTCGTCAAGTTTAACCCGAGTGTTCCGCACGTGTAACATGGCTTACACCCGTTGTATGCGAACGTAGAGTCTATCACACCCGATCATCACGGCGTGTCTCGAAACGACGAACTTTCGCAACGGTGCACACTTGGGGAGAACACAATTTATCTTGAAATTTAAGTGAGGGATCACCTTATAATGCTACCGTCGTCCTAAGCAAAATAAGATGCATAAAAGGATTAACATCACATGCAAAGCATAAGTGACATGATATGGCCATGAACTTGTGCTTTTGATCTCCATCTCCAAAGCACCGGCATGATCTCCATCGTCACCGGCATGACACCATGATCTCCATCATCTTGATCTCCATCAACGTGTCGCCATAAGGTTGTCGCGCCGACTGTTGCTTCCACGACTATAGCTAACGTTTAGCGATAAAGTAAAGCATTACATAGCGCTTAATGATTGACACGCAGGTCATACAATAATTAAAGACAACTCTATGGCTCCTGCCAGTTGCCGTACTCATCGACATGCAAGTCGTGATATTCTATACAATACATGATCATCTCATACATCACATATATCTCATCATGTAATTGGCCATATCACATCACAACATACCCTGCAAAAACAAGTTAGACGTCCTCTAATTGTTGTTGCAAATTTTACGTGGCTGCTACGGGTATCTAGCAAGAACGATTCTTACCTACGCAAAACCACAACGTGGTGTAGTGATTGCTTTTTGATCTTCTAAAAGAACCCTCTTCATTGAACCGATTCAACTAAAGTGAGAGAGACAGACACCCGCCAGTCACCTTTATGCAACAAGTGCACGCAGCGGTGAAACCAGTCTCGCGTAAGCGTACGCGTAATGTCGGTCCGGGCCGCTTCATCTCACAATGCCGCGGAATCAAGTATCAACTAGTAACGGCAAGCAATATGTATACACCCACGCCCACAACTCGTTTGTGTTCTACTCGAGATCTCATCTACGCATAGACCTAGCTCTGATACCACTGTTGGGGAACGTTGCATGGGAAACAAAAATTTTCCTACGCACACGCAAGATCTATCCATGGTGATGAGCATCTACGAGAGGGAGAGTGAATCTACATACCCTTGTAGATCGCTAAGCGGAAGCGTTAATAAACGCGGTTGATGTAGTCGAACGTCTTCGCGATCCAAATCGCCGAGCGTCCCGCGATCCAATCACGATCCTTCCGATCTAGTGCCGAACGGACGGCACCTCCGCGTTCAACACACGTACGGCTTGATGACGCCTTCACCTCCTCGATCCAGCGAGCGATGATGAAGTAGTGGTTGAGTTCCAGCAGCACGACGGCGTGGTGATGGTGGTGAGGAACAATCTCTGCAGGGCTTCGCCAAGCACTACGGAGATTATGACGGAGGAACTAGAGGGCTAGGGTTGCCGGCACACGGCTTGGGAAATCCTGATGTGTCCCGTGTGCTAGCCCTGCCCCTCTATTTATATGTTGAGCCTTGGGGTCTAAACTTGGAGTAAAAGCCTCCTCCGGGTCGGTTTTGCCCGCACAAGGTCGGTTTGGCCCGCAGGAAAAGAGTCCAATTCGGACCCTGCCGAATCGTGCACAGCCGCGCACAAGCGGTAGTACCGCTTCACACAAGCGGTAGTACCGCTTGGGCGGTAGTACCGCTTCACACAAGCGGTAGTACCGCTCCGGCGGTAGTACCGCTTCACCAAGCGGTAGTACCGCTTACGCGGCAGCAAAACTACTTTTGCACTTTCCAATACCTTGTGGGCTTTATCCCTTTGGCTCATATAAAGTGTTGCTGCACCCGAACACTTCGGTAAACATCCGGAACCCCTTCCGGTGAACTCCGGAACCCTTCCAGAGATCAAAACACTATTATCACATATATCAATCTTTACCTCCGGACTATTCCGGAGATCCTCGTCATGTCCGGGATCTTATCCCGGAATCCGAACAACTTTCGGTCACCAACATAATAACTCAATTATACTAATCGTCACCAAACGTTAAGTGTGTAGACCCTGCGGGTTCGAGAACTATGTAGACATGACCGAGACACCTCTACGGCCAATAACCAATAGCGGGACCTGGATGCCCATATTGGCTCCTACATATTCTACGAAGATCTTTATCGGTCGAACCTCTATGTCAAGGATTCAGTTAATCCCGTATGCTGTTCCCTTTGTTCTTCGGTATGTTACTTGCCCGAGATTCGATCGTCGGTATCACTATACCTAGTTCAATCTCGTTACCGGCAAGTCTCTTTACTCGTTCCGTAATACAAGATCTCGTGGCTAACACTTTAGTCACATTGCTTGCAAGGCTCATTGTGATGTTGTATTACCGAGTGGGCCCTGAGATACCTCTCCGTCATACGGAGTAACAAATCCCAGTCTTGATCCATGCCAACCCAACAGACACCCTCGGAGATACCTGTAGAGCACCTTTATAGTCACCCAGTTACGTTGCGACGTTTGATACACACAAGGTATTCCTCCGGTGTCAGTGAGTTGCATGATCTCATGGTCAAAGGAACAGATACTTGACATGCAGAAAACAATAGCAATAAACTGACACGATCAAATGCTACGTTTACAGTTTGGGTCTTGTCCATCACATCATTCTCCTAATGATGTGATCCCGTTATCAAATGACATCTCATGTCCATGGCTAGGAAACCTTAACCATCTTTGATCAACAAGCTAGTCAACTAGAGGCTTACTAGGGACACAGTGTTGTCTATGTACCCACACATGTATTTGAGTTTCCAATCAATACAATTATAGCATGGATAATAAACGATTATCATGAACAAGGAAATATAATAATAACCAATTTATTATTGCCTCTAGGGCATATTTCCAACAGCTATATCTGATCTATATGGACAGGGGGGGGACTGAAGGTTGTGCTTACACATTATGAAGGTACTTTAAAATGTGCAACAGCGTGGGTTTAAAACCTTAACTTGGACGGGGGACTCTTGTTGGACAATGTGCCATTGAAGCTGGGTTGTGTGAAGTGCTACGTGACTGAAATAAAGCCTGGATTCAGTAATTTTGCCCTGAAGAATGTCTTGGGGACATTGATGAGCAGAGGACCTTCGAAGAAACACAGTTAAATCATATCTAGTGGCCACGGGAAGAAATAGACTCCCTGGATGAGATCCCTCCAGCCCCCCCAAAAGCAACCAATGCCGCCCTCGAACCGGTGACTATCTTCTCGCCACAGCGGATCTTGTGTGACTCCCCCGATGAACATACTCTTGGGAATCCGATGCCCGAGGCATCAACTTGTGATCAGCCCGCCCGACTTCCTGTCGCACATGCTAGGTCATCGTCCACTCCTGAGCAGCCTGTGGCAAGGCCTACAACTGCTGAAGACGTATCATCAGTTCAGATGCCGGCCACTGAAGCAGAAAGTGTAGACACATCGACACTGCATGCTTAGCAGACAAACCCGGTCAAACCGCCTGCTAAGCAGTTTGAAAGTCCAGAACCGCCTCCTAAGCAGTTCGAAAGTCCGGAACCGCCTACTCATCAGTCCAGCAGGTCGCATCCGCCTGATAAGCATACCAATGTGTTGGCACTGCCTGCTCAGCAAACCAACACATTGTCACAGACGCATCAACACACCGACACGTTGCCACCAGCTGCTCAGAAGCCCGGCATAGCTTCAACAGCTGGTCAGCTCTCCGTCGCCTCTGGTACTACAACTCAGCAGTCCGTCACAGCGGCATCATCTGTTCAGCAGTCCATCGTACCTTCACAGGCTTCTCAGCAGCACGTTGTTCATGCAACCGGACATCAAACAAGAAGTGCTTCAGCTAAGAAGACGAAAGCGGGCACGGTTGCACACAGAAAGTTGGGGCCCCCAAAAAAGAGGAGGGATGGGACCAAGAGCCTCCTACTACAAAGAGTCATCGCCCATAACCAAATTAACAACATGTTTTTCGAAGGGATGGGTAATCCCGGTTCTGACGGCATGTCTGAAGCAGAAGTTGAAAAGCTACTTTCTAGTAAGAAAGTAGACCCATTTGAAGCACACAAGTACAAGCATGGCCAGCCATTTCTTGTTGGTGAATACTTTGAGGAGTGCAGTTCTAGTTGTCGCAAATTACATAAATATTGCATGGAAAGAATGTCAGAAGGAGAAGATCATAACATTCTGAAAGTGCACTACGACAGTTAACATTTCTCTCACCTTGCAGGTACCATCAGTGTGGAATTCGAGGATTTTCATCTCTTCTTCAACTTCGATGAGCTTGCTGCCACTCTTGTCAAATGCTTGATGTTGTAAGTACTTCACAAACTCTGATCAACTTCTCCATAAAAGGTTGTAAAGGAAAAAAAAAGGTAACTGTATTGTATTCCTCTCAGGGGATTGACAGTGCAGAGATCATTAAGGGTGCATGCGTATTTCATAGATCCTGATTTAGCAAATGGCATTTTGTTAAGTAATAATGAGACACGCAAGGCTTCCATTCATGATGTCGCTAAGATCTTGTTGGACTTACAGATAGGAGGATTCTCCATGTGGCCATATCATAAAAAGTAAGTTAAATATACAACCACGCATACATTGATCATCTTTCAGTTTTCGACATAGTTCGTAAGTTCAAGGTTTTCTTAAACTGTAGACATCACTGGATCTTGGTGGTCATTGTTCCAAAACGCAACACAGTTTACTACCTGGATTCTCTCAGAGAGTCAAATAAGCCTCAGGATCTGACAGATCTTCAGGATTGCATGGATAGGTATTGAATTCTTTGATGTTAATATGTTGTGTTCATATCTGGTTCAAGAATTGAGTATGTGAAAATTCATCTTCATTTGCAGTGTATTGTCAAAGAACATAACTTTAGGAGGGATACGGTTCGACCGCCAACTATCTCTATAGCACGTGATCGTTTCTCCGGTAAGACAAAGAAATCTGTTATTTTTAGAAAATGCTAGTCAGATGTTCAAGTTTCTAAGTAAAGCTCTTTCTATTTCTCTTCAAAGAAAAAAAAACAACTTACACCGGTTAGGTTGTTCCTAACAGGGCAAATACATGACTAATACTGTACAAAAAAATTTAGTGTCCCCAATAACAACAAGGGACCAGCCTATGTGGATACTACGTTTGCGCACACATGATGAACCTATGCAAACATGTTGAATGTGGTTCCGATGGTACCAAGATAGAACCAGTAAGTCTGTTTCTTAATTAATATATTCTACTCCACACGTATGTCACATTCTGATCTAAAAGTCCTGCGGTTGATCTTCGGACAGATGAACTCTGAACTGCTCACCGCAGATGAATTGATGTCTGTTAGGAAATTTATCAGCACCTTCTTTTTGAAACACTATATCAAGCCCACTAAAGACGTCGAAGATTTCAGCCTTCGTATCCCCCAATAATAAGTACGCATTCATAAAGTGTTATCAGCTAAACATATACACATGGATGCATTGTTTTTCATGTGATCATGTCTTCGTATTTCGTACACTGTGATTATGTACTGCATATGTCGGTCTTACAGCTGTGGAATTTAGCTAGCATTTGCTCAATTTCATATTGTCGTGAATTATGATGAATGTTCTTCTTGTGGACACTATTCGTTCAATTGCATATTGTGGCGAATTATGATGAATATTCTTCATGTGGACACTATTTGTCGATTGCATATTGTGGCGAATTTGCTATTCGCAGGGTGATTCAAATGAGATATTTACAATAACCTGGCCATTTCAGCGCACACAGTTCAAGCAACTAAGTGTGTGCGATCCAGAACGGAAAGCACACGCAACTCATAGCGCAACCGCCTGTGATCTACATGAAAAGCACACGCAACTCATAGCGCAACCGCCTGTGGTCTACAGGAAAAGCACATGCAACTCATAGCGCAACCGCATGTGATCTACAGGAAAAGTACACGAGATATAAACTGAAACATCGGTGATACATAAGAAATCGCAAATGATTTACAGCACTTGTACATGTGCGTAGGAGCTCCTCAATCATTTGCGATAGCACCTTATCTCACACGTGAGCCAACAGGAAACCGTGCCCAATGCAAAGACGATCCCACGCGTAATATCATGCATGGCAGACGATTGTCAGGGAAATCTCGTGTGCGATGATGAAGATATTACACATAGTTTATACCATGGACCGTGTGGATTAGATAACGTTTCGCAAACGGTAAAAGGTCAAACACAGTTTGTTTTCCATGAGCAATTAGACGCGTTTGACTCCTGTTAGACGTGTGTGATTGATCCTAAATCCCACACGTATGCCCAAAATATAGTGTGTGCGATATGTTCCTGCATCGCACACGATTATGTTTGCAGATCATTTGCGTTTGTTGGTCGCCATCGCCGACGGGTTTTCCGTGTCGTGTGGGATGCACCCCCCCCCTCCTATCGCCCACACATGCAAGGCAACGGTTTAAAACTGCATCGCGGAAAGGGGTTAAAAACGGTTTGTATAGCACGTCGATGCACCAGTGTTAGTTCGCTGTTAACGAGCGCGAAACTTTATGGGCCGCTGCTCTGGGCGCATTTACGTGTGTCTATGGTAAACTTTGGCTTAATGGGCCTTTGCATACTACCTTATAGGCTTGTACGTTTTTTTCCTAAAAAATGTTGTCTCGATCAGCAAAGCCGCATGCCTCCCACTCCTTCATGTGGTGGCTCTCTCCATAGGCGACTCGCCTGGGTCAACGACCGATGCGGGGCTGGAGCAACGGAGTCGCCTATTTATTCAGCCATTACTAGCAGTCGATGCGTCGGATGCCGATTATGGAAGGTCAGTTACAATTGGTGATTTATAATTTTAATTCAATTCATGAACATCCATATAATCCCATTATCCCAACCTTGCCGCTGCTCGTTCCCCACTCTCCTCGCTTCGGTAAACCACTCTACAGCAACGATGGGTGATTCTTAGGTTTCCAATTCGTTCCAATTGTCCCTCCCACATGCATCTCCTCTTCTCGCAATTCTTCCTTCACCTTTGGACTTTGTTTTCATTTTGATGCTTTTCTTTGTGCCTACAAAAATAATGCAGGTTCTGTACAAGGACGAACTGCCTCGCTTCGGCAAACCAGTCTACAGCAATGATGGGTGATTCTTAGGTTTCCAATTCGTTCCAATTGTCCCTCCCACATGCATCTCCTCTTCTCACAATTCTTCCTTCACCTTTGGACTTTGTTTTCTTTTTTATGCTTTTCTTTGTGCCTACAAAAATAATGCAGGTTCTGTACAAGGACGAACTGCCTCGCTTCGTCAAACCACTCTACAGCAACGATGGGTGATTCTTAGGTTTCAAGTTCGTTCCAATTGTCCCTCCCACATGCATATCCTCTTCTCGCAATTCTTCCTTCATCTTTGGAATTTGTTTTCTTTTTTATGTTTTTCTTTGTGCCTACAAAAATAATGCAAGTTCTGTACAAGGACGAACTGCCTCGCTTCGGCAAACCACTCTACAGCAACGATGGGTGATTCTTAGGTTTCAAGTTCGTTCCAATTGTCCCTCCCACATGCATCTCCTCTTCTCACAATTCTTCCTTCATCTTTGGAATTTGTTTTCTTTTTTATGCTTTTCTTTGTGCCTACAAAAATAATGCAGGTTTTGTACAAGGACGAACTGTTGGGTTTCTTACCTTTTTCCTTGAATCGATCGGTATCCAATGGCTTAGAGACATGGTAGTATCACTATGCTCTTATGCCCTCTTTACCTAAATTTATGCCTCATCTCACATGCAGACAAATGAATGTAGCTTATGTAGCTTGATAATTTTTCTTATTTATATTGCTCTTTATACTCACAAGTTATCCGAGTCTACGTAATCAGCATGCTGCCATGTTAGTTTCATATGAAAGGAAGATAAAGTGTGTGTGTGTGTGTGTGTGTGTGTGTGTGTTGTGGTTATATTTGTGGTGAACTCTCGATGTGCTGACTGAACTTTGGGAAATAATTCATAATAAGTTACAGAAGTAGTAGCCGAAGAAAACTGTACTATAAAGTTTATTTTTTCCTTTGAGAACAAATTATTTTATAGAGCTGAAAATCATGAGAGAAGAAATAGACTACAAAATTAATTGTTCCAAGGACATGGTGATGTGTGGCCCAGTCATAAAAGTATTGCATAGTTGACATGGTGGAGTATTAGTGTCTACACTGTAAGCAAGATCTAAAATTGAGAATCGACGTTTAGAACATTCTGACTGGGAGCATTAATCTTAAAGCAGTTATTAAGGCCATGCATGTGTACCTAAATTGTTATTTTGTTTTGTGTTTTGAGATAATTGATGTTTATGTAAGGGCATATACGCTCTGGGGTGACAGATAGTTTCTTCTTAGCAGATAAATGAGTCTTGAGAAGTAAGATGGGGAAGAAATTTGAGTTCATGAAACTTGGACAATGGAGACCTTCTAGACTACAATATTCTAAAAAAACTTGCTAATGTTAGTTATAAGTTCTATCATGTGTTTGTCGTAATGCATGTTGTGATACGTGGGTGCTGTTTTTATGATAGGGCTCAAGGTAATTTACTCTAAATGCTTTATTCCTTTTTTATTTTGTCTATACATAATTAGGAACAAACATATGGACCAATGGTGATAGTGAAAAATGTCATTTTAATTCTGAAGTCACAATGCTCATTATTAGTGTGAGAAGAGATGTTAAGTTGGTACGGTTATGTCTGCTCTTTGGTAGGCTATGATCCGGTGGCCGTGCTTGAAAATTTCTTCGGAACAACCTTCTACACTTGAAGGGGCTAACTTTCATTTGTTTTTGTTTTGACTTGCAAACAAGAATCTCACGTTTCATTTTTGTGCTAAAGATAGTGCATAAAGCGGTTAGCGTTCATGGCATGAACGAGTGTTATCGTCGTGGAATAAAATACATATCACTCAGAGATATGAAGGTGCTTCTTTAGCAACTCCTTGTGCTTTTCTCCCGCAATATATTTCTGATGTGATTGTTGGAGTCTGTGTAGCAGGCAAATCCTTCCCACATTCCAAATATTCATGTACTATGACAAGACTTATTGCACGTGCTGCTTTGGCAATACTTAGTTTGAATACAAGATGTTATCTTATCTTTTTATGAATTATGTGTGTTGGTTTTTGCTATCTCATATAGAAAAACTTTTAACAATCATGGGATTTTCAGGAACTGTAGCCTGTTCATGCATTCTCACATATATATTCCTAACATACAAGATGGGCATATGCCAATAAACACCCACACATTCTTACTACCACACCATTTTGTGGCAAACCTATTAAAGTTTTCGTATAACTTATTAATGTATGCACAACTTATGGAAATTTAGTTTTTTTTTCATGTGTCAAATTCTTGGTATATTTACAAGAGTTCCTACCATTCTATTGTAAAAATAGATGGGCGCGGCAACGCGCGCCGGCATGATCTAGTTTTCATGAAGATCTCATTGAAATGGGAGGGTTGGACAAAACATGTTATGCAAGTTCTCATCACAAGCATGTACAACTGCATACAAAATACATGCCTATATATGATTGATGAACCTGAGCTAGTTTGTTGTCGCTCTATGTTATGAATATTTCATAAATGATTTGATCCACGGAACACCCATTATCTCCTTCCATGCCTGCACTTTCCATCATTGTTGCTCTCTTTACAATTACTACTGTTGGAATCTTTTACTTCACTGCAATACTATTATTTCACTACTACCGTTATCATATCACTTTGGTACTTATGTTATCATATCACTTTGCTACTAGTGTTATCACTCTAGGTGTGGTTGAATTGGTACCTCAACTGCTAAGGCTTATAAATATTCTTTGACTCCCCTTGTGTTGAATAAATAAATTTGGGCTGAAATACTTCCCTCAAAGATTGTTGTGATCCCCTACACTTGTGGGCAAGAAAAATTTATGGCGTCGTTGCCGGGGAGCGTATCTCTATTTATTAAGTTCGCTTGGCAGTTATTTGTTTGGTGCCGTTTATCATACACTATGGGGAAACTCAAAGATCTCAAACCGAAGATCATGCCTTCCAAGACAAGGGGCGGTACGGACTTACCCATTAGCTCTACTCTTGATTCGCCTACTGTTTTGAGTCAACTTGTGACACCACCATCACATTCACATACATCACACATTGCTATGTCCCATATAGCAGGGATTACTTCCGATTCCGATGATACTTATGATGATGCTTCTACTGTGCTTACTGAAACTCCACTTGGAGAATTTTTTGATGCTCAAATTGGTAAAGCTAAAGAACTTAAACCACTAATATTTCCAATGGATCGCCTATTAGACCTACTTCATATATTAAAATAATACCTCTTAATCTACCAACTACACTTATTGTGTTTGATGAATATTTTAGTAGAGTGTTTATGGCTTATGATGTTGCGGGAGGTATTAATGGTTTGATTTAATTAGTTAAGAAAAGAGCTACTACCTCCGTCTCGGTGTATAAGTCATTCACGTAGTTCTAGGTCGACAATTTAACTATCTAAATATGTATTATATGTGATACAAAGTATATATTTAGAAACTACGTCCATGTAGAAATCTAGTGATATACTTTTCATGGCATATAACACATATTTAATTCTTCAAATCGATGACCTAGAACTACGCGAATGACTTATACACCGGGACGGAGGGAGTATGAAAGATATGATTACTCCTAATCCTAAGTTTGGTACCAATCCTATTTACGTTGATGATAAATACTATGAATTATCTATTGATCCCTTGCTTATTACTCCCTCCGTCCCATAATGTAAGATGTTTTTTGACACTACATTAGTGTAAAAAAACATCTTACATTATGGGACAGAGGGAGCACTTTGGTAGAGTCAGATCGCTTTCATGGTTATAAAACTAAAAGCGTTGTTGAACACATGACTAAGCTAGGTGGTATAGCTTCTTTGTTCGCTAAAGGGGTGAAGATGGAACACTATTATATACTCAAGTTATCTCATTTCTCACTAAAAGATGATGCTTATGCTTGGTTTAACAATCCTGCACCTGGTAGTATAAATAGCCCTCATGATATGATCAATGTTTTTAATGAAAAATATTTTCCTGCATATAAGAGACAACCTACTTTGCGGGATATTTATAATGACAACAACTTGTGGAAGAGCATCTCCCTCAACCTTGGGAGAGGTTTTGTCCATTGGTTAGAGCTTACCCAGGGCACAATATGCAAAAAGATGAACTACTTGATACCTTTTACATTGGACTACCCATTGCTGCTAGGACATAGCTAAATAGTTGTGTTGGTTGTGTTTTCAGGGAAAGGACAGTTGAGCAGACTGAAGAATAATTGGCCAATATGATGAAAAATTATGATGATTGGACTATTCCTGAACTTCCACCTAAACCAACTCTAATGAAAAGAGGTATTTATCAGTCTAGAAAATATGCAATAAGCCAAGAAATCTATGAAAGATAAATGTATTAAAGTTGAAGATGTTAAGAATTTATCACCTATTGAAGAATTAGGTGAGCCTACCACTACCAGTAAGATAACTAAGGTACATTCTCTATAAATTCAATGAAGGTGATGTTCCTTATGACAAATCGTTGAGTTTATGCTTAGAACTTTTTGATAATTTTGTTGTAAAAACATCACTTTCATATGCAATTGTGTAATCATCAACAAAATGCTAGTATCATTAAACATTTGCATGATGTGTTAGAAAGAACTGGTAATGATATCAAAGGTTTATGCAAGCAATTTTCCTTGATTCAAATTCAACTTGAACAAGTCACTAGAACTCAACGAGATTTGCTTAAAGATATGTCCAAACATCATAATAAACATGTTTATGAAATACATACTAGGGGTGGAGCAGCCACTCAAGATCCATTGTATCTTGAAGGTCATTCTGAAAGAATTGAAGATTCTCAAATGCTAAATAATAGTGCTCCTAGTTCACCTAGAAAGAAGAAAAAGAAGAGTAAAACCAAATTTTGCATATTTCTAGGGAATCTGATAATGAGAAAGAACCTGTTAAGAATCCTAATAATGTATCTATCTCTGATGTTGAAACATGTGTATCATAAAACCATGTATCACGTGTACGTGCAAGTGTTCACAAGATTATGTGCAACACGAAGAGAGTAAATACTACTCCCTCCGTTCGGAATTAATTGTCACTGAAATGAGTGTATCTACACACCGAAGCGCGTCTAGATACACTCATTTAAGCGACAGTTAATTGCGGGCATAGGTTGTAGATGATGCCACAAAGACTAATATTGCATATTAGATCATACCTCAACCTAGAACCGAATCAATTACTCAAACATAGATGAATATGAACACAAAGAGGGATGCTTCATTGATGTCATCAACATATTACAAATTACAAGTGTGAGGATGGAGATGGAGATGGTTACTAGCGGGGTTGGCCTATGACAGGCGCCAGGTAGTGGCGGTGCCTCCTTGTACTCCTCTTGCATGGCCTATGTAGTGGTGGCAATGGAGGGAGAGTCATCCCTCTAGATGAGATGGGAGAGCCTCTCGACGGCTATGTTGAGTTATGATGGAATGAGGATGGTTGTTCCCAATGGCTAGGGTTGGAGTTGTTTATATAGGAGGCCTCCTCGGGTCTCCTCCGTAGATATGGCTCATCCCTCTTCATCCAAGGGCTCTAGGGAGCCAAATCCTCTGCCAAAACATCCCTTGTTTGCCAAGGATTGTGTATGATCAAACCGGGAGAGCAAAATCAGAAAAGTTATGGCTCATTTACGAAGTTGTCTGCGTCTGGTACGACTACCAGTACAATCGAGCCTGGTCGTACTAATCGCCATCTTGGAAAACAGGACCTTCGAGGAAGGTTTAGCACTTTGGCCACCATTTGTTCGTATGAACTACGATTTAATCTTTTTGGACTCGTTGGAATCGTGTGAACGACGTCGATCCACTAGTGGCATTGGATCATCATTTTGAGCACTTTGGAAAATGTCATATTTGACACTCCCAAAATGCAAGTCTGGTGCCTCGAACTTCTCCAGTTTGTCTCTCAGCTTGGTGTTTTTTATGTGTCAAAGTTTATGAACATGCCAATACACCTACAAAGACCACAAAACAAAAAAAACAAAAAAGCTAAGTAAACCTAAAAGTTGTGCACCGAACCTAGTAAAACGAGTAAAGATCAAAACCTATGCATTGACAACATGAATAAATGCTAGATGGATATGATATGAGGGATTTTGGCACTAAAATGTACTCTACAAAATATGCATAAAATCCACTCATCAGTCTTCATAGCAACAAGTCCACTCATATTGTAACCCCCTCACATGAGGCGTTTTCCCATAATAATTAATCAAAATAAAGCAAGAGTAGGGTATTACCTCAATAATGAGGGGCCGAACCTGGGTAAATTTCCTGTGTGTGATCCCTTCTGGAACATTCGGTCACGTTCTTCACCCTATCGGGACTACTGACAGTTTTTAGTTCATCACGCACAGGTGTGGCCGAGGCGCGGACCTTCTCTCAAGCATGGCGGATGGCGCGGATGCAGCGAAGTCCATTTGGATTGTGTCCTTCTCAGCAAATTCCTTCTCCGCATTATTCGCAGCTTCCTTCTCCGCCTTCTTGCAGATGAGCCACTAGGCACGTGTCTCCCTCCAGGCGATGGTTCCCGCCTGTTCACGATGGTACCATCCTGACGGACTCTCCAGACCCATCCTCCAAGGCGCGGACAAACGACAGAGCGTGTGTCCACGTATAGGAGGAGGACGTCGATGGCGTGGACGTAAAGCAAGGGCGGAGGAGGGTGACAATGTGCACACGTGAATGTAGGACGGACGCGGGAGATAGGGCGGTCGATTTGGTAAAATTGGTCAATTTGAATGGATTTGAAGTGGGTTTGGCCCGTCGGATCCGACGTGACGGGCACGTCTGGACGGCCCCAAATTCGCCTTACATATGGGTTGGATTTGAAGGGTGCCGGACAACGCGAAAATATAGGCCGTGTTTGAGGGGGGGGGTTCTGATTGGGTGGTTGTCTTTGACCAGTGCGTTCACGGCAAGTGGAGGGTCCGGTTGGAGATGCTCTCACAAGCTGAAATTTGGTGAGTTAGTGTAAGAGGAAAATGGGATTGCCAAATCAGTCACTTGGATCGATCCCAAAATATTGGCACTACAAACTAACTTCCCTTACAAACTGAATCTGTGGTGTTAGATGCAAATCTTGAACGAGCAAGTTGAGCTGAACAAGACTGAATCGATTTTTTCCGCAAAAAGAAAGGACTGAATCGATTTGGATTGCCATGAGACGAGCGGGCCTTTACGTGGACAGCCAAAATTTGAAGGTCAGATCATATATGAGCCAAACCTAACAAATAATGATTCACTTAATTTGCACTGTAGCTCTAATTTTGATCGATAAGATACAGTGACATGTTTGAGTATCATCTACATACTTGAGTAAACAAACAAAAAAAGTGTGCAGTTGGCTTTGAAAGGGCAAACTCCATGAGCGCCGTTGGTTGGATCGGCCGGCGGGGCTGTGCGTTGGTTGATTTCAAAGTAGAGAGGCGTCCATACTCCATACTTAGTGTAGTGCGCCGGCGCCCCCGGTCTCCTTCTGGATGGGAATTTTCGGGGTCGATCTTCTTCACTTCCATAGCCAACTCTCAGTCTCAGGGGTCGGCCAAATCGTTCATGATTCGATTGGAGACACAAGGGGGGTTCGTCAATATCATGGCCTCACGCACGCACGGTACATGACGGTGATCTTAATTATACTAGAAACACTGGATACTTAGTGGTTTAAAATGCATATATAACTTACGTGAGTGACAGACAAACATTCTTGTCACCTACTAATTAAAGTATCCTGGCAGTAAATAAAACTAATAAGAGTAGTTAAAACGATAGGTCTGCAAATTCTTGCCATACAAACACTGGATACTCACCGTACACTTGCTGCTAATTCTTGCTAAGCTAAGCTACTCTACAGCTAAGACCTAAGAGTAAATGAAACAATACTATAAGGTTAAGCTAAGCTCCTCCACGCTACTCTTCTTCTGTTGCAGATCAAGTCCCCTGCGCGAACAAAACAGAGACCAAACTTAGCGAGAAGAAAACAAAAGAGTAGTGACCTCCTACAAGCTGCGACAAGAAGTGACAGGGAATGGGATGGGACAGAGAGCATCATTTTTTACCATGGTCATGGTGTGATGTTAGTTGCCGTCGGCTTCTTCCGGACTCTCCGCCTTCACCTTCTTGTGACCAAGCTTCACGCTCTCCATCTCCATCTCCTCCTCCTTCACCTTGAGCATCTCCTTCTTCAGCTTGAGCCTCTCCACCTCCACGCGCTCGTACACCTCCGCCAGCTTCGTCACCACCGCCGCCGGACCCCCAACCAAGTCACAGTCACAGCCGCAGCCGACCACCTCCTCCTTCTTCACGGTGTCCTCCTCCTTGACCTTGGCCGGTGTCTTTGCCAGAGACGGCTCGCCTGATCGCTCCAGGATGTCCCGTAGGCTGGAAAAGTCGCAGCGCTTCACCGGGACCTCCCTCCCGCCGGCCGATCCACCAACACATCCACTCGCCTCCCCCTCCTCCTCCTCCTCCTCCTCCTCTTTCTCCTTCTTGACGGTCGCCGCCGGCGTCTTGGCGCTGAAGCCGGGAGACGAGTCGGCCAGGAAGGCCCGGAGTTGAGCGAAGTGGCGCCACCCGGACGTTGGCCGCCCCTTGGCGACCTCCTCCTTGTACTTCTTCTTAAGCGTCCAGACGCGCGTCCGGCACTGAGCAAGGGCGCGGTTAAGGTCGCCGCGGTAAGCATTGACAGCTCTGCACACGGCGAGCCAGTCCTCCATGCGGAGGGAGCTGCGGTTGCGGCGGAGGTACAGCTGGCCCCATGAATCCACGAGAGCCGACGTCTCGCCGTCGCTCCAGCGCCGGCCGGCGCCCGGGCCAGTTTTGCCGCTGGTCATGTCGGACGAACGGCGGACTGGGCAGCTTGGTGTTTAGTGAGGTTGGGTTTCGGTGGTGGTCGCGCTTGAGGCCTTGAGCAGAGAGATACTCGTTGGCGTTGTGGGAGTCGAAGTGCCTTATAAAGCAGCTGCGCACTTGAATTACTCAACCAACTACAGCCACACCCACACTCAACTACTAGTCAGTACCTAGACTTATGAGAGAAGATTATGTACTGTACTACATTACTCTACATAAAACGCAGTTGGCTTTATGAGAGATGATTCTACTAGTACATAAAATGGCAGCTGGCTTTGCGACATGCAGTACAACACATATCTTAACTCAACCTCCAATGCAGTACAACACATGTTGCGCTTGATTCAGGGCATCACTTCTAATCAATATCCATATGGTAGACGCCGAATATGCGGCAACACATGGCCAGATTTTTTAGTTTTTTTTTTTTTTTTTTGAGAGCAAACACATAGCCAGATTATATCTCACAAAGCTGAACTTCGGACTAGCTAGCGTCTCCGCGCGGATACTTTGAATCGATCCCAAATCTTGGCCTTATAAACTGAATCAATGGTGTGGTGTTACATGCAAGTCTTGAATGAACAAGTTGAACTGAACAAGAATGAACCCATTTGGATTGCAACGACCGAACCTTTACATCGCCAGCCAAATTTGAAACTCGGATCATCTATGAGCCAGACCTCGCAAAGAATGGTTCACTTTGCAGTTTGCACTATAGCTTCACTTCTGGTCAATAAAACATAGTGATGCGTTGGAGTCTCATCTACTACATCTACGCACTTTGGTAAACCAAAATATCATCCGAAAATTTATTTGTGCGGTTTGCATTGAGAGGACAGACTCCATGCGCCATGCCTCAGACCTCTGCAGGGGGGTTCACTGCGTCCATGAGTTTGTATCTTTTCTCTTCAACACCAGTGACGCCCATTTTTATCTCAATGATTGTATGAAGAGGTATCTGGAGGAACAAATGATTTCAGTCATGACGAGCAAATGATTTCGGTCATGATGATACTATAAGATGCCGTGCACGTTGCTTACTTCAATCTTAGGAACTTCCTCCAGTGGTTTGTCCGCGAAATACGCATATAGTGATCTCAACACAGCCTACAAGAGTTTCTTCCCTCATACATCCATAATACATACTACCTCCGTAAAGTAATATAAGACGTTTTAGATCACTAAAATAGTGATCTAAAACGTATACGTTTTAGATCACTATTTTTAGATCACTAAAATAGTGATCTAAAACGTATACGTTTTAGATCACTATTTTAGTGATCTAAAACGTCTTATATTACTTTACGGAGGGAGTACTTCGGTGAAAAAGGTTTAGAAAAATGCAAAAGCTGGACATGCTTACCTGGTGAGCTATGACTACCACTGGGGCACGCTGCCTTTCAAGCTCAATTATTACAGGTTCTAATCTGCACACAGAAAATTCTCAAGATTAACAGAGGCACCAACAAGAAATACACTAGTTGAATTATGTAAAGAGGCATGTGACAGTACTAAGTAACCCGGATTAACCTCTGAATGACATCGAGGTAGGATTCTCCTCTAGGATAACGGTACCTCAGCTTGTCCTTGCGACGCGATCTAAACAGACACATGCAGGTAAATGAAATCTTGTTCAAGAAAATCAAGAACGGTAAAAACACAGACATAGATTCACAGGCAGAGGATGTGCAGAGACTCCTGGACTGCTAATTGTATATGTTGACAGATGTTGTGTACATATGTCATGGTACGTTGTTGATCATTTCACTAAATTTCCTAACTTCATAACAGACTTATGCGCAATATTACAAGCTAAAATACTGTAGAGAACAATCCATCAATAAGTAGAAGTATGATGTTCGAATCATATTGCATGACTGAAAGAACAATCCATAGCTTGAAGTTGATCAGATTGTTGCTACAAATCACTGAGCCTCTTGAAGTCTTGATTAGCTCAGCAAAGGCATGGTTTGTAAAGTTAACCAGTTATATTACTAGGGTATGTTTCATAATTATGCAAGCTTGGCATGGTAGGATCTGTTTTACTTGGCGGGATATGGAGTTGCTAAAATTATAGGTGCATCAATCAATATCCTGAGACATGCCTTGTTTCCAGGGAAGAAAAGGAGCAATGAAATCAGCGAATTTACATACTCATATTCTTCAGGTTTATTTTTCTTCACTTCGTCATATGTCATCCCATCACAAACACCAGCATTTATCTCATCAAGGGCACGCCATTGTATCTACAAGAAATGTGGGAAAACCATTTAGTTTTCTCAGCTACAATTAGGGACAAGATAAATCTTGCTGAACCTTGTTAATTATTAATGACAACCTACCTTTGGAAATCCGATGATTGGATGTGCAGTTAATATTGTCCTCTGAAGTGTGCTAGTCCATATCTGAATCGGATGTTGCACATATACTTAGCAAGTAGGTTTCTTTCTCAAAGGTAGTTACAAAAGGCATACTTACAGAGGCGGTTCTCTCAGACTTCAGTCGCTTCTCTACAAAGCTTGCAAGTTTCCTTGAATAAACCTCCCCAGCCTCACTGCAAACCATTTATTTCAGTCAGGTGAAGCCAAAGCACATGTTTTCAAATATAGCATGGACACGGGACTGGCAAAAGGAAAGATGAAAACTACTGTGCCCAGACATGTAATAACCAGATTTTTTTATTGGTAGGGCATCCTATAATCCCCCATTCCATTTCCCTCCTCTCTTTTCCCTTTTCCATTTAGTGTAGACAGAGAAGATGAATGTCCAGAATCTTGCTATAGACAATAGAGGTTACTGGTATGTATAACATTAGATAATCACATGTCCAGTTTAAATAATCATGCACGCCCCGAGGTGCCATATGGATAGTCTAAGAAAGGCACTCAACTGGAAAGAGCAAAAACCGTTCAAGAACTAGAAAAGGCAAAAGAAAAGTTAGATTAGCTAGCTAGCACGCAAAGGATTGTTCAACTCAAATTTTATAATTTGGGTCAATAAATGCTGTCCTCTTAGTGGCAGATAGTTTTACTGCAAGCACGAAAGATTAATAACCATTTAGAACTTCTGGTGTATTGTGTTCCTTAGTGTAGTAACCAAATGGAACTCAGTATGGCAGCAAAGGCTAAGCAACAAGACTGTAGGACAAAGAAATCAAAGACCTCAAAGATGAATCTCCACCGATTCTTCCTCTGACATTATCTAAACTTTCCCCATGCCTAGTTAACAGGATAGGACGAGGTGTAAGATGACAGTTCACCTGTTACAACAATAAATGTGTCGGTTAACAAAACAAGTAGCATTAGAACCAAAACAGCAGCGTGCCACTTAATTAAATCCGCTACTATCAGAAATAAATGGAACTCGCCCAATATAGTAATAACATAAGCCATAAGCATTATTCAGGACCGATGTCAGTATTATGCATTCAACATCAATTTGCAAACTAAGTTAACACGGCAATCATTTGCTTCTATCGACCTTAAAGTGGCAGTAATCAATCGCCTGAAAGGTACCCAAAATGGAACATGGTCCCATGTTAGTCCCCTGGGGTCTTATACAACATCAATTGTAAAGTATTGAGCAGAGAAAGGAAAAATATAGTTTCAATTTTCAAATATGCAGAGAACAGTGTGTAAAATTAAAGAGACCCAAGATAGATGCTTGTATCATTGAATCACTAAATGAAACTCACATTGCAATTTGAACTAACATTAGATGAATCGGAAATTATAATCATAATGAACTTCAAAGCCATCAGTTAATCTTAAGGTGTGATAAGAAAAGGTTCAGATATTTTGGACATATACCAAGAAGAAAACAATCCGTCCAGGCAAGTAACCACTTATATTGTTGATCTGCATGAAGAAGTAATAGATAGATTAGGATCTTTGGAACTAGTTGCAAAGACTGCAAGTTAATAAAATCGACTTCACCACAGCAATATATATTTGCATCTAGTCCACATATTAGATTTTATAAAGCAAACACGAAGAGAACCGACTCTTAGATTATAGAGTTAATAAATATGCAGTTGTCACAAAATAAAAAGAAACACCAAATTTCAAACATGTCCACGATAGTATTAAACCAGATGAACTGGCTCTATTTAAAATATCCCAGATTGACTGCTCATACATACCTGCAATTGGCCCCCGTTCCCACTAACCATATCGATCATTTTTATGTATGACCCTTCATCTACTGGTTCATACACCTGCAGAGATTTCAAATTATTTGGGTATAACTATTCCAAATTCTACACACATTTTTTTCCCAAATAACACAATTCAGCAGCTATGGACCTTTTCATAATATGCCAGTCGCTCTTTGAAATCTCGCACACCAGCTTCAAAATCCGTTCTGCAATACATAAAACATCAATGACATAGGAAATGCATTGATATAATGTTGACAAGTGAGTAGGGAAGATGTTTCTCACTGCTCCGCATAATCGGGACTTTGTTGAACTTTCAGGCGAATATTTCTCTCAAGAACATCCTGATCATTACATATTGTTTCCACAAAGATGATCTAGAAAGTAGAACGAATAGCCAACATGTTAAAAAAGCAAGCAATTAGGTCACAAACTGTACAGTAACTCTGGCATAATTCACATGTGTGGTGGCGCATTTGGTCTACATGGTGCTTTATGCGACTCAAATCAGAATATGAAGTGATTGTTAGATGTGCAGAATCATGCCAAAGTGAGTGGTGTTTTGTTAAACAGGTCGCTTGGACCTATCGTTTGGTGCAACTCAGGTCAAAATAGCTGGTGTGATGTCAATTTATTCTGTAAATAGTGATTATTCTACTCTTCCAGATAATAATAGTAATTACTATTGGTTATGTGTTAAGAACTCTTGAGCAAATTTTGTTACTTCCTCCTGATTAAATTTTTGAGATCATGCTTAGAAATCCGCCCTTAAAAATGTGAATGCATTCACTAAGCATGCACAAACAACAATTACTTTAAGGCCAACAAGAACAAAAATGTTCACATGGAACGTATACCCATGATAAATTGTTTCAGGTGTTATCAGGGGATGTGGCCAGTTACGCTGAAAAGTGTAGGAGTGACAAGTATCACTGATGGGTCGATGGTCAGCTACTTATTACGCGAATCCAAATGGTTCAATTAACCAAGAAGGCACTCAAGAGCTACCGCCGATTTAATTTGTACCTTACATTTTCCTTCGGCCATTTTCATCAGCATGTTCCTTCGACTTCTTGTGCTGTTTGTGGCATCACAAATGCCAACCTGCAGACCGGTAGAAATAATCAGTTACTATTAGAAAAAGAGAATAACACAAGAAAAAATCTCCTTACTTGGCCACCTTCCTCCATCCAGGATAGCATATCTTCCATTGCTAATGCTGCCACCTAAAAAATGCACGAAATAATTTAGCATAAAATGCAAGAAATATGTGTTTCATGGAAAGCATATAGGTTTGTTACTTTGTTATGCAAGAAAATGCATGAAAACTAGATTCGCAGAAAGTAAAATATTCCCTTAGGAAAACAGTTTTGGGTCTGACAATCAACATCAACATATCTAGAAGGATCTTCAGCTCTAGGTTGTCCATTTGTAATTGGTATTACCTATTTCATCGTGAACATACTTCCATAATTGTAACAGCATACTGGACACAAGTTAGTAGTCAAAATAGTGCACTGGACCACCTCATTATCCAAAATTGCACACATTCTGGAATTGGAGGGAGTAGCATTGCCCATGCTCTAGATTCAACATAAATACTTATAATTTCCCTGATACTTTTTACTTTCAACATAGCGATAGTAGCGATGCACCAACCTCATTACGTGCCTCCACACCCTCCTTGTTATCTCCACGAAAGAAATCAGCAGTCTGCGCAAAAGAAAACAATGCAATTAGAGTCTCTTCCTGAACAAAACTCATAAATAGGATCATAACTTCAAAGTTCATTCAGATTCAAAATACTGCATTAGTGAACAAAATCCTATGCTGGACTCAGCGGAAATGGAAATTACAAGTTCCTCATTTCTCATGAAAAGCACCAGAAATTTAGCTAGTTGACAGTAGCACCTGAACATTGTTAAAATACTGCAATGCTAGTAACAGTAATTAGGCACATAAAAATGCAAGTACCTGATTAGTGCCATGCTTTAGCCGACGGTACTGCATTTCAAACATAAAAAAATACACAGGGTTAGTGAATATTATCATAGACATGTGCAGTTATCTGCAAAACAAGCTTAAGCTAAATGCTCACCTTCCCAACATTGAAGTGTTTTGTTTCATGACCTAACCATCGGAGATATCTTGTAAGCTTAGCTGCTGTGAAGGTCTTACCACGAGCTGGAAGCCCAACCTACGATGTCAGCACACCATTAAAGAAGGACAGACAAGGTAGTTGAAACAACAGAAAATGCTTCAAGGATTTCAGAGGAATGAGTATAATGATATTTAACTATATTCATATCTTTTCAACCATAAATATATAACTGAGTGATTATTCACACAAAGAAAATCCTGAGGTAGTGCCGCACATTTGTTGTTAAAATATTTGTTGAACACATAAGAGGCATGAAAATTACCAGCACAATGACCAACTTGCGGTCCTCTTTTGGTCCGTACATCTGATCAGCTACAGCAGCTGCCGCAACAGCTCCTTCTGCTGCTGGCATACCCTGATAGCCAAAGCTGAAAGAACTTCAGATGACAGACTTGAAAACATGTATTTTTGACAGGTTCAGAAACTTCATAGTGCAAGACTTGTCATAGGGGATGAATTTTTATTTTTAAAGAATAAATCAAAGGGTGGAGTGCCTATGTGATATATAATAGCTTGAAACAAATAAACTGATCAGTTTATACATCATAAATATTCCTACACAGTTACTGTAGTTTAAGAGTTAAGACTCAAGAGAACTATGTGCATCGCGTCACCTGCGTAAACTGCAATAAATAAGTAGTTATGGAAGTTTCAATGAGTTAAAGCTTAATACCTATTAGTACATATCAAATAGCTCAACAATACATACCAATTTTGCTTCAGAATCCTGCTTGATGTTGCTCGTTGAAATGGTTTCGTTTGTTGGTCTAGCAAACCTTGGTGAACCAACACCTCTATCAACAAAGACTGCCTTTTGTTCTTCCTGTGACGGTGTATGTCTTCCATCAACATCCTGAGGCAAAGTTATAAATCATTCCTAGTGTTCATATTAATAGGAGTTCCTCTATCCAACTGCAGGAAAATGTAGAGTATATATTTCAAAAGTTTTTCCTAATGTGAATGGGATGCGTTCGCCTCCTTCGGCTGTACCAACTGACAATGATACCAGACACATAAACAGTGGTATATGCAACAGGGGGTCAGCCAGGGCGGCTTAGCACGAAGTCCGGAACAATCCCAGGCATGCCCCCAGTGCATCGACTTTGGGAACCTGACAAATGCATGTTTAGTTCTCTCATGTCATACTATCCTAGTCTTACTAGCAATAGTTCATTTTAATCCTCCCATGAGGCATAAATCAGAAAAGAAAATTAAAATAATATTCAGTCAACAAAAGCTTCTTCAGTTGCTACAGAAAATAATTGCAATGTTTCAGTTCATAGACATAGAAAGCGAGCCAACTGTATGGCACCTGTGCATATTAAACGAGTATCAGCCTCTAACACGCACAGATAAGTCCATCCATAAGATGAACGACCATTATCTGGTGACTTAAATGATGCAGAGAAATATACTTTTGATAAGGCTTAAGTTCAAACAAGTAAAGAAATTTTGGTAGTTCCATGACCGCAAGAAAAAACTCCAAGCACGTCACTGGTAACCAGTCACATTATGTAAGATATATAACATAATACTCCCTCTGTCCGGAAATACTTGTCATAAGAATGGATGTATCTAGATGTATTTTAGTTTTAGATACATCCATTTTCATTTATTTGTGCGACAAGTAATTCCGGACGGACGGAGTAGTTAATAACAGAAACTTTGTCCTGGCTCATAATCTCATTTAACTTAAATCAATCCAACCTCTCCTTTCTTTTCTGAACGAACAGAAGACCTAACAGAAAGAGTAACTCATTTGTTAGTGGATATCACAGTGCTACGATGACACTATTGACCAAAGTGGCTTCTATTAAAGCTGCCCAAATTTTCACATAGTTTACAAAAAATGGCAGCAACTATCATTCTATAATGGACTGTATAAACAAACAAATGTCAATGCTACATGATTGAAAGCTAACAGCCAATTCTCAAATGAGCAGAGAAAACTAAGTCATACCTTCTTTGTGTTAGCATAATGATTCGGGGGTGCGTCGATCGAATTGTGCAAAATGACCTTGGTGGTATCATTGTTTGACGAAATACCGGTGTCCAATAAAGAGCGCGGATTCTCAGTCAAGTTAGCTGCATAAACAACACCTGAGCCCATGTTGGGTGTTGTTGGAACTACATACTTCTCTAAATCAAGCTCCAAACCGGAAGCGAAGTCATTCTGCTTGAAGGAAAAAGATAAAATTGGCAGAACAGAAAAGGAAGCACCACCTGTTGTGCAAATAGAAACGCAGGCAACAGCTTTGTGGGAAGACAATTCTTTTGAAAGTACAGAGTAACACTAACTGGTCCTGCCTCCAGAAAGACCCTTGAACCTAGTTCTTTACACTTCAATATATTTTGCCAAATCTGGGTGTCACACTTCGCAGAAAGACGGCTTTGGACATGAGCGGGCCTGTCTAAATTAGTTAGGGCAGCTAAATTTTTAGGTCACACTAAATACCTTATGTCAAATGCATTTGGTCTTTGCCTGCAGTCCTACGCTGGCATGTTTTTTCCATTTGATTTTATGCTTGATTTAATACATTTTAAATGCATGCAGTTCTTCAAAAGGTATATTTTATCACCATTCTGAGTTTTTAAAGGCATTACTTCAATACTTTCACTGGTCACAACTTCTTGTGACCATTGGAAGCATGCCGTTGAACTTTTTGACACTAGACCACAAGAGCAACATGGCAACTCTTTGTAAAATACTTCCATAATATTATAATTTATAAACTTCAAATGTTGTGACGGAAACTAATGGTCAAGCATCTCAAACATCGTGAGGACCAGAGGGATTAGGTTACATTCAGAAGTACCCGAGCTTAAACATCGAAGTAATATATAAGATGTACTGTCAGTCAAGGTTCGGAAATCTGCTGGTTACTGGGTCAGTTTCACACCCTTTTGAGTAAACACATCACTTCACTACACCAATTAATAGTGGGAAATGGGAACTTGTTGAAACAAGTGAGTTTTGCTAGGAACCAGACATGAGGTCCGGCGCCACAACCAAGTAGCAAGCTGCCTCAAGCAGTCAACTTATTACATAGCACCCTCTATGGTATCGGACTGTTAACAACAAAGCATTGGCTGGAAACTAGATGCTACAAACCTAGCTATGAGCAGTCAAACAACACTTCAAAAGAAACCCGGTTTTTTTTTGTTGCAAAATAAGCATATATACTATCCATTAAAAGATTATTGGAGGGTTAGGTTTACAACTTCCTAATTACATGCGGCAGCACCATAATACAGAAGTAAGATAAGCATTTAGAAGAATTCAAACCTCTTCCCTGGCTTCAGTCTCAGTGTTCATAACGACATCATAGGTCCCTCGCACCCTTGTAGGCTGAAGATTCTCCTGATGAGCCTTCCAGCTAGCGGCTAGGTCAAATGGGGACAACATTTCTGTCTCAACCCAAACCTTACACTCAAGTGCATCTTTCTCACTGAGTTTAAAGACTGCATCCGTCATTTCCACCTGATTGCTCCCGCAACCTAGCGGTCGGTCCGGTCCCTCCTCAATAATGCACTCTGAGCTATCGGCTTTTGGCTTCAATAGTAACTTGAAATCCAGTGTTTCTAACAAAACATAACAGATAGAGGGCATAAAAGCTAGTGAATGCTCAAAAAACTGAACAAAATCTAATTCCCTGCATATGTAAGTGAACAACTCAGTTAACCGGAGCAAATGACCAGCTCAAGAACCGTTTGATTTTATTTCGAATACCCAACTCCATGTACTACATTGTTATACTCAACAATGACAAATCACTAGTCACTAGTTCATGGAAAATGTGTACACATTAAACAGACAGGAGGCAACCCCAATAAATAAAAACCAGAGCATCCCCGTAGCATGGCGCAGCAACATAGCTCATCATAACTCAAACCTCCTCAGAAGGGATCTCAAACCCGCGGGGAGCCGAGGAACAGCATGGTAAAATCAGACGACTCACCGTGTCGAGAAGGGAGGACGCAGCTGAGCTCCCAAATGGCGGCCGCGGCCCGCTCCATCGGCAGCTGCGAACACAAACAGGAAAAAAAATCCCATCACTCTCCGCACGGGGAACACACTCGGGAACAAGAGGGGACGGATGCGACGCTTACGGCCTTGGAAGGGTCCCAGGAGCCGGCGGCGGGGTGGGAGCCGAAGAGGTGAGGGGCGAGGCCGAGCGCCGCCAGGCGGGGGCTCTCCAACTTCACCGAGATATACTGATGGTCGGATGATCCGCCGGAGCTCGCCGCCGTCGCCATCGCCGGGGAGGCCAGAAGGAAGGGGGACTTGGAAGTGCCGGAAGGAAGGAAAGCGGGCGCGTCTGTGTCGTCTTTTCGTGCGACTGTCAAGTGGGGCCACGAGGGGAGGTGCGATGGTGGTAGATCCCTTCGTAATCTGCAACAGCAGGTGGGGCCGGAAACGTACCTGGCCCACCAGCCAGCCTAAGAATGTCCGATGGCAACAGCGGTACCGGCCGGCGACGGCGGGCGAAGCGTCTCAGCGCGGAGAAAGGGGGCGAGCATCCTAGAGAGAGAGAGAGAGAGACGCGGGGAGTAGGCGTTGCGGCGGCGAGGCGCCGTCATATGGACCGACCCGCCGCGGCCGGTTGTTTCCGCTGCACCAGGTATCTGGGGGGTGGCTGATTCCTTCCTTTTCTGTCCGTCTGTGTGATGCTCTTCCAGATTTTACAGCAGCCTGCCAGCTCCATGCCTTCGTGCTTGGTTTGCTCGCGCATCTCTGTTGGGTAGTTTCTTTACTCGACCAGGAATTGGTGGGAGGTGAGGAATAATCTCGCAAATTCTTTCCAGCAAGCATTGGTGGATTCTGCAAAATATTGGGCTTATGGTGCTTATTAGGTGGTTTTTCTTAGGGTTATAGGTGGTACTGTTATTGCTCACCGACTATAGCTACTAAAGAAGTAAAGGACGTTGTTGATTCAACATACACTTGAACACATCTGGAGCGAAACATTGCAGCGGTTAACAGCAGAATCTGAAATGGTAGGCGCCGTAGAGCTAAGTTGATTAGTGCATGTGCTTTTGTCTTGACAGCAACCTTGTAGAATGTAGATTTTCTCTGATTTGTGGATCTTTGGCACCGGGAACACTTGCGCATTTTGCCAAACCGCATGATCCTGCTGCCTTTGATTCAAAAACACGATTTGAGACGATGGTACTTCTCGAAATTTCCTGTAGCTTATTGTTAGACCATCCGCATCACATTATGCTTAATGGGAAGCCAAAGGAGAGATGTGGTTTGGCAAATTATTGCTTAATGGGAAGCGTTTACAGCCAATTTGCTCTTGAGCAAACCTCAGACAAATTCTAACAAGAAAAAACCTTATTCAGGGTGCCCAAACAGTTGTGAATCTTACTCTTTAGGAATGAAGGGCACATACTGTCGTCCTATCTGTATAATAGGGGTATCCAGCATTGGTGGATTGTGGAAAATGTCGGGCTTATGGTAATTATGTGGGTATTTTTATTGCTACAGACAATTAGAGCTCCTGAAGAAGTAGAGGATGTTGTTGACTCAACATACACTTGAACACTCTCTAACAATCTGAAAAGGTAGGCGCCTTAGGGAAAAGTGAATCTGCCTGTTTTTTTATGGGAAAACTGGATGTATCTGATACTCTTGTCAGTTGTCACATTAATGCTTTGCAGGTTTGAATACTTGGAGCATTTACAGCCAATTTGCTCTTTTAGCAAACCTCAGACAAATTCTAACAAGAAAAGTCATATTCGGTGTGCCTTAACAATTGTGAATCTTACTCTTTAGGAATGAAGGGCACAACTGTCGTCCTGTCTGTATCCGTAAATTATGCCATTTCCACATTCTTACTTGATACTTCATGATACAACCACCTAACAATCAAAGGGGTGGCTCTTGTTTTCTTTTATTTATCACCCTCTAATGAAATTTTAGAATGTTCCCAAAAGGTGTACTTAAATTAAGAGTTGTGAGTGGATGCACTTAGAATTCTCAGGCTTCAAATTGCATCCAAGAGGTCCGCATCTTAGATGCAAAGTAATTAAGTTAAGAAAATTCTTCACGGAATTATCCTGGAGACTAGTGGGGTTGACCTGGAGCCAACCTCAGCAAAACTTTATCATGTCCATTGTATCCCAGTGATGCTTATTTGAACCCATGTATACTCCATTAGATCACTCTGACTTGCTTGCATACATCTTGAGTTCTTGGAATGCTTTCCGGCAACCTTCATCAAAGCCACCCGCAAGCTGTAAATTTGGTTTGTTGCAGTTACCTTGGTTAGTTGGTTTGTACGTAGGTAGCAATTCATAATGTCATTCGAAAGTAATTCATGGTTGCGGTAGAATTACCTGATGTATTCGGAAGGCAAAGCGGACACCTTGCAGGAGCAGTTCCTCATCATTTACAAATGGATCTGACTTCAGTGCATTCATAACGCGGTTCATGTATTCTTTTGCAAGCTTCAATGAAGCGGCCTTTAGCTGTTAAGGTAGCAAGAGGATACTTCATATATGATATGTCTATTAGACATGAATTTATACTTTTATAGCCAAAAGGGTAGTGAGATAATTCCAATGTGTACCACATAACTCGTAAGTTGGTTTGTTCCAGTTGAAGACGAGTTTGTAAAATGCACTTAACTATCTCTTCTCTGTTATATCAAACTGAGGACAAAGATGGATATTAGAAGTTTGGGAGTACATGGTACATACTTGGCTTATGATTCCAGAGTCAAGCATCCAATCCCATGGGATCATCAGATCCTTGTATCTTCCACTTGCACTGTCCCTTATTTTTTCAGTATTGTGAATACCTTGCTCAATTCTACAAGGGGAAGTATGAATCATGTCATATTGTTCAAAGTTTGACAATGCAACAGCCTTACTAAATGCGTTCAATTTATCTACTCACTTATCCTGTAGAGCTTGCATGCGCTTGAAAGCCATAGGTGTAGCCACTCTCCTGTCGTCGTGAAATGATGATGCTTCTGCTTCCAGGTTCTTCAGATCCCGGTAGGTGAATGCTGCTTCTCTCATGGCATCTGCTTTCTTCTCAGGCCAATTAGGGAAGTGCTTGAGCACTGCCCGTTCGTCTATCAGGTATGATAGTTCCCCATCTAGCCACTTCACAAACTCTTCAACATCAGCTATGTCCTTGTATGCTGCATTCTGAACTTCCCTTGCCAGGAAGCTAATGAATTCACCCTGATTTTCTACATCTGATTTAATCTGTTGGAACAACAATCGTAAGGGAATATTTTTGGATTGGTTAGGAAATTATTGATCAGAATAATAGGGAGAAAACATGACTCAGATGTACATTAAAATATTATTCGCACTATAAAAAAATAAAAAGTTATATAACATTATCAACTGCAGGAGGAGGGAGACAGAAAAATCAGAAGAACATGCCGCATGCTCTTAAACTAACACATGGCATTACTTTTTTATGCATAAAAGAAAATGATATCATATACTGTGGTGTGTTCATAAGGTTTTAAAGATGACTGAAAAATTTACGCGATAAAATTCATTATTTATGAAACGGGAGAGATGTTTAAAGAGTAATCTATATGTTGAAATATTGTCTTTAATACAATAAATAAATGGTAGCTGTCATGCGGGAGGAAATATTGTGCAATTGTCGTCATACTCTTGTTGCGTAAGTTGGTTCAAAAAGAGAAGAAAAATGAAACAAAGAAAGGAATTGGCAGCGAAGTAAACAATATATCATATGCATCTTCTGAGAAAAAGATAGAAAATCATATGTACTTACAGCTATAACATAAGCTGATCTGTTCTCTATCTCCCCGATCATGTCTCGGCTGTTAGTAGCTACTGGAATTCCCACAGATCCAGACTTTGCATCGCTTTTGCCTTCTCTTCTTACTAACAACCGGTACAACTCAACTACCTCTGGCACCCTTTGGACTGCCTTAGTGCTCTTCAGTAATTTGGAAGGTAGGGGAGGTGGCGGTGGAGGAGGAGGACCCATGGATCCTTCCTTTTTTGCCTTGATAATCGGTTGGATGCACGTCGGACTTGGTGGTGGATTTGGAACCCTTGGTGCTCTTGATTTCACTGACGGTGTCCTAGAAAATTGCTGCCTGCTGTAACATGCCGAGCTGTTGAGATCCATAGCTTCCTTCGCATCATCATTGTTGTGAACAAACAGTTTTTCCTTGAAGTAGTTGTTGCTGGTGGCAGAATTCTCCGGCTTCTTCCACATTATCTTTCTATCAGTATCCTGCCCTTCAAGTGAGGAGACTTGGCCTTTTAGACGGCTGACTTGATGCCTCAGTTGCTTGTTCTCCTCTTCCAGAGTGTGGTTCCTTTCGATCAGGCCATGGAGCTTGCTTCTCAGAAGGGCAACGCATGCATCACCCTCCCTCATCATCTCTTCTTCGCCAGAGGAGATGATCTCTCTGTATGGTGGTACTGATTCCTCTCGTATAATCTATATGTGTCTCCCTACTTCATCACTCATATAATTCCGTGGAGCACTAAAGGAGATGTAAGTGAGCTTCTGTACAATTCTGTTGAATCCAGGCAAGAGGAACTTACATATGTGCAGGGAAAAACTGGTGGAACATAAAGTTAGGTAGGATAGGTGCTGCTGCTAGGCTAATTACTTGTCCTTCAAGTGATTGCTATGGGGTACCTATCTTCTTTGTGTAACTTCACTAAAGAAAATTCAGTCGTACAAGCTTACGTTTTTCTCTTGTCCTTTTGCGTACAGCTATTTTCTAATTCTGTCATACATAATTTAAACTGCCGTCTATGTTCCGTTCACTTGGCTGGTATATTTTCTAGATTTACCTTCAGCTGTCGGTGTGCTACTTTACACCAACCAAGAGGTAAAGGCTTTTGATCGCTCTTATTTCTCTGAAAAATATGTCATTTTCCTTCATGCTTGGTTTCTTGTGATTGCTCTTTTTTACCTTTTGTGAAGCTCTGACAGCAAAGCTTGAATACAAGCTTTCTTCTGCCTCAAGCTGTGTAAAAGGAACTCAGATGGAACTCCTTTACCAGCCCTGGACACCTTTGGCTAATAAGACCAAGTGAATATTTTGAAAAGTAGGGGGACAAGAAGAAACAAAATAAAGGAAATCCGAGCAAAAAGAAGGTAAAAGGCAGATCTGAGTGTGTTTATCTTTCAAAACACACAGGCATTGTCACGCTCCTTGGAACTGTAGCTCTTACTGTGATAATCCTATTTCCTAACCCATGTGTTGTGAATTGTGATTGCTGAAGATTTCAGGTGAAGAGCCTTTCCTACCTGTATCTGAACAGAATTGGGCATCTGCTTATGTCACCAAATATAGGCGGTAGCAGAGCCCTGAAAACGGCACATCAGTAGGTTTAGAAAAGGAGTCCCTGCTTATGAAGATTCTGGAAATGTTATGAAGAAAATGTGGAAGTTACAGGATGACAACACATCAAGAAGTATAGTGCCAGGAGAGAGAATCAAAGGTTACTCTGTGTAATCTGAGATACAGGTACCAGTGCAAAGTCCCTGATCCGTAGGGAACTGCGGCCATGTTAAAGGAGTTCTCTTTTTTTGAAACAAGTTTAAAGGAGTTCTCTGATTTCCGTGTATCGGTTTCCATGCTCGGATTCGGTGTGATTTGTGTAGAATGCGATCTGAGTACGAGTACTTGGTTGGTGGAAGTACTGCATACACATATGCAGTGCGGTGCATCAACTCTGAAAGATGCTTTGCATGGACCCCCTAGACTGCACCAATAGTTGCACTCATAAATTAAGGAGCATCTGGGACTGAGTAGCTATTATTTTCAAAAAAATAATATACTGTATAAGCTACAGAAGGCGGACAACAAACTTGGCAAATTATTATGGAGGTTATATGTGCCGGATTATGCCCGGGTAAGCATTGCTTTCATGAGTTTTCAGCTGTGCTAATGTGCAATGCTAACTAAGAAAGCGGTGATACTTAATGATTCACATACCCTCTACTAAGTTCATCTGAAATCAACAAGTGTTTTTTTACTAAGCATAATCACCACAGTTGATAATCACGTTTGATTTCCTTTATCAAACGTTTTTTTTTTCCAAAATATAGTTATAGTAGTCCCAGGTGAAACTAATGCCCCAGGCAAACAGGGTATATACAGTGTCAAACAGTATAAAATACTGTAGCTATGTTTATAATCAACAAAGTGTCGGCTGGCCGGCCACGCCCCAGGCCAAGGCCCTGGCTGCCTGGGGCCTGGGTCCGCCAAGTGAAGGCAACTTGATACTCGCCGGTTGCCAGGGTGAAAGTGAGTGAGTCCACTCCAGCCGTTTGGCGTTGCTTATTGGATTGTACTGTACTTGCTTCTTTTTTCTTTTTCTTTTTTGAGCTGCTGTACTTGCTTCTTGGTATGGCGCCATAGCGGCCCGGGTAGAAAGAAAGAAAGAAATCTTGGCAGTGCAGCCATCGGCGTCAGGCTTTTTCTGGTGAAGTTTGGGCGGTGCTTGCCTGACCCGACGTTTGTACTGGACTACTGAACGGTGGATCGTTGTCAGAGTACAGAAAATAGACCAGATTTCTTCACGGAAAATGACGGCCTTCAATCTGGATGGTGTCCGCGCGCCTGCTTGTTCCGGTGAGTCGTCCCATCACACCATTTCAGTTCACGGGAGTTTTTTTTTTTTTTTTGTAGCAGATCACGAGAGATCGTAGTTATAGTTTGAAACTTTCCATCACTCGACTAGGGGCCAGTTCTTTTCACCTCATAATTCTTCGGAATCATAATTCTGGGAAACTGCCCATAGAATCGTCTGGCCATAGAATTGTCTGTCCAGTTCTTTTCTGTAATTCTAGCATGTAATTGTTGTATGAGTTGTTTGTTGAAATGTCTGAAACGCCCCTAGATTGAAATGGAGAAGGGGCGGCGACGGCGCAGGGTGGTGGCCCGACGGCGCAGGAGCAGGGTGGCCGGGCGGGGAGGCATCGAGATGTGGCGGCCCGACGGGAAGGAGAGGAGGAGAAGGGGCGGCGGCGGTGCAGGGTGGCGGCCTGGCGGCGCAGGAGCAGGGGTGGCCGGGTGGGGAGGCGTCGACATGTGGCGGCCCGGCGGGATGGAGAGGAGGAGAAGGGGCGGCGGCGCAGGGTGGTGGCCTGACGGCGCAGGAGCAGGGTGGCCGGGCGGGGAGGCATTGAGATGTGGCGGCCCGGTGGGATGGAGAGGATGAGAAGGGGCGGCGGCGGCGCAGGGTGGCGGCCCGGCGGCGCAGGGTGGCGGCCCGGCGGCGCAGGAGTAGGGTGGCCGGTCTGGGGAGGCGGCGGAGCAGGGTGGCGGCCGCCGACGGATCTGACGGTTGGCGGTTGCAACCCTAGCTCGAGCGCTGGGGGTGGGGGAACGAAACGGGAGGCTCTGTTTTGGCCCTATTGCGGTCTGGCTCGAGTGGCAATTTGAACGTAATATCGTCATCCAATAGGGGTAGCAGTTCAAACCGAAAGGTTTTCTTTTGAGGGACTGGCTAGAATTGCCAGAATTGTCAGGTTCTCACAATTCTGAAATGCACTAGTAATTCTGGTAATTCTCAGATGATTCCTGTGGAAGAAATGAGTTCTTTTGCGATTGTAATTTTTCAGGCGGTAATTCTTCAGAATTGAGTCAAAAGAACTAGCCCTAGGAAGCTCAAGAAAATTGTTTAGGTAACACGTGGTACATGTGGTAAGCAACCTAAACTTGACATAAGAAAATGGTTTAGGTGATGAAGAAATGCGAGTAATGCACAAAACCACCACGATAGTGACGTGATTAACAAAAAATCACCACTTTACAAAACGTTGCATTTTGGACCGCGCCGAAAAAATGACAGTGGCAGAAATACTAAACCGTTAACAAAATTTGACGTGGCAAAGCACGCGCGTGGATGGCGCAACGCCTAACAGCCGTTAACGGCTGTCCGACCGGTGCGCTCGGAAGGGAAACAACGCTAGCCGCCAGCTCGCTCGCTCACTCAAGCTCACGCCCCACTCCACCTCTCTAGCCTCTGCACTGCTGCCGACGCCGCTCAACCTCGTTGTCGACTCGCAATGTCTTCCTGGAAAGACGGGGAGGAGAGCAACAAGGACCTTGAGCTACACTGGCATGGACATGGATATGTGGGTAAGATCTTCTGATGGTTAGGGTTGGGGTTTGGGGATTTCCACTTCGAACCCAATTTAAGCTACATTGATGCTTCTTGTCGAAGTAAGAAGAACATTGTTGATGCTTTCTTATGTGCCTTGGTGGCTGATCCGGCCATCAAATGCAAGCTTCACCAGTTTAGGGCCAAGAAATTTGCTGCATTTGCTCGCATAGACACTTGGAGGAGATTTTATGGCTGTGGTAAGCATGTAATTTGTCTTTGCCTTCTTGTTTAAGCTTAGCACCTTGGTCTGTAGCTAAATTAGTTTGATTTTAGTATTTACTGATCTTTGTACTGTTGACTGAATTTAGTTTTATACTAAATCTTGTTGTCTGGAAACTAGTTAACTAAAGTATTCAGTTAACTGGCTATTGGTTTGATTGAATCTTGTAGGTTCTAGTTCACTAGCTAACTAGTTAATTGACATTTTGTTTTCACTGAATCTTTTAGGTGCACCAGTTAAACATTGAACTGAAATTTGTGGTCATTGAATTCGGTATAACTAGTGAAATGAATTTAACTGTTAACTAGTGAACTGAATATATTTTCCACTGAATTCAGTTTAACTAGTGAACTGAAATTTATTGTTAACTGAATTTAAATAGTGTGAACTGAATTCTACATTTGCAAGGAGGTATTGACTGTGGAGTGGTTGAGTGTGTTGATGTGCCTTAGCATGTTGTACTGCAAAGGTGCATGAAAAACCTTTCGGGCATGTTTCATGCGCAAAACCATGGAAGGGTGACGAATAACAAGCTTATGACAAAGAAATAGCCAACCATAAGAAGCAAAATGAGTTTTCGTGCAAGCAATACAGTGATCTGGTTGAAGATGTTGGCAAGCTATTTGAGTGGCAAGATGCAAAGGCGTGGCAAATGGACTATGAGAATTCAACAAAGATGCTGGAGATATGAGGAGGAAGATGGCAGAGCTAGAGGAGAAGTGTAAGATGGACCTAAAGATGGAGAAGTTGAAGCTGGTCAAGGAGTAGAGGTGCATCCTTGCTTTTCAGGAAGATATCATCAAGAAGGCCGGGAAGGACATGAAGGAGATCAAGGAGGATAGTGATGTTCTTCAAGAAGAGAAGAAGAGGCTTGAGAATGTGATTGGTGAACTTATGAAAGCTGGGCATGGGCACGTCAACAAGAAAAAGATGGAGAAGACCAAGTCCATCCTAGAGGAATGAAATGCAAGATGGGATATTGAGTATATATATTAGGCCAATATATATAACATGCCATGGAACACCAAGAAGCTAATGATGTTGGTGGTATATTTGGTAGATCTACTGGTCTTAGTTGTAATGTGTAATGTAGACAATGTGGTTAGGTGTTAGACTAGACTCATTCACAAAAAAAGGTATTAAACTAGACTGCAATAATGTGGGTTATAAACCCCTTAAGTCAATTCTATGTTAAGTGACTTCTCTTGCAAGTCAATTCTATGTTATGTTATCCCAGTTATGTTCCCTGAATTCAGTTATGATCGTTGTTATGATTAAATTATCCCTATTATGGTTCTTATTGAATTATTTGTTTCCTTTACAATTTGTTTTATCAAGCTTTGATGTACCAGAAATGAATATGTTTGAATGTGCGCATCTTGGTCCAACAACATGATAGAAATTGGGAACTTAAGGTCATTCATCAATTTGTTTTGTCAAGCTATGATGTACCAAAAATGAATATGTTTGAATGTGTGCATCTTGGTCCAACGGCATGACAGAAACTAGGAACTTAAGGTCATTCATCAATTTGTCTTGTCAAGCATTTATGTACCAAAAATGAATATTTGAATGTGTTCATATTAGTCCAATAGCATGACAACATCTTGGTCCACAGTTCATACAAGTCTCACATCCTAGTTCATGTTTGATTGGCTCTAAATCAAAATACTCACAGCTTGGTCCAAGCAAAAATAAAGTTCATACAACACCACAAATATAGGCAGGTAGCATAGTCCATACAACACCACAACTAAAAGTAGCATAGTGCATACAACAACGTCAATAAATGTAGCATAGTGCACACAACAACACTAATAAAGGTAGCATAGTTTCACACCCCAAATACTTAAAAAGATATGTATAATGTAGACTAACTCTCAGTTACTCGGCTCAATGATATCATCCTCACCACAAAATCCCCTTGATCTTCCTCAACCTGCCCTTGTGAATTTCTCCCACTTTAAGCAGGTCAGAAATGGCTATCTCCGACTTCTTCCTGTCCTTCTTAAGTTTTGGCCCAATAAAGGCTTGACCATTCACCGCTTGACCGTTGACTTTTGCCCAATAATCTTGAATTTGATTTTTTTTTCTAAATTTGAAAAAGGGTTCATGAATTTTTAAAAACACAGAATTCAAAAAGGTTCACTAATTTGTAGAAAATATTCACAAAATAGAAAAACTTTGCTTACTTTAGAAACATTCACGAACTTTAAAAGAAGTTCCCGAATTTGGAAACGGTTCATACATTTGGAAAACAAGAGTACACAAATTTTGAAAAGGATCAAAAATTTACAAAAAAATCCTAAATAAAAAATTTCCAATTTTCGGGAACTTTTTTCAAAGCTCATGAATTTATTTTACAAAATTGAAGATTTTTTTCCTTTTTCCACATCTATGTGAACTTTTTGTTCAAAATTTTGTGAACTTTTTCCAAATCTTGTGAACTTTTTTTCCAAAATTGATGAATTTTTTCAAAAAAAATTCCAAATCTATATGAACTTTTGTTCCAAATGTCGTGAACTTTTTTCCCAAATCGTCGTGTTTCTTTCAAAATCTATGGACTTTTAATTTTTTTGAACTTTTTCTAGTTCAATAACTTTTATTGATTTTTTGCGAATTTGTTTTGGATTTTTTTGCATTTTCTAAAAGTCTACCATTGACCGAACGTGAACCAAGTGGGTGCCTGGCGGGCGATCGGGTCACAACGTGATGAGCTGGCCCATATCTGCGGTCACGTGGACGCATAGACCCCTAACCGGCACATAAAGGCGCGGATTAGGAGGTCTCTACTACCCTATCAATAGCGCTCGCTACGAGGCGCTCGTGTTGGTTTGGTTTGGGAGTGTTTTTTTCTATCTCGAGGGCAACGACGGAGCTTACTGTGTACCTGGGTTGTGCTCCCCCCTTCCCCCGCGGATTGGCACGTCTGGGTATAATGTTTTTAGAGAGAGAACTTAATGATGAAATTTTGTGTGTTTGCCCCCTCTACTAGCACATATATTTTATTTGCCCCCCCCCCCCAAAGGACTTGGTCAAGCTCCACCGTTGTTCGAGGGTTCATTTTTTATTTCTTTTTTCCATTTCGTTTTATTCTGTTTCCATAGTTTCTTTGGGTTGTTTCCTTTATTTTCAGTTTTGTGTTTACTTCAGTTTTCTCATTTTTTTTTATTCTGTTTTCTTTTCATGGTTTCTTCGGATTTTATTCTTCTTTTCTTTCCCCTTTTTCATGTTTTTATTCCTTTTCTAGTTTTATTTTTCATTTTTAATTCATTTTTTTAACATGAATATTTTCCCAAATTTGTAAACATTTCTATTTTTACTTATATTTTTTGAACTTGTGAACTTTTTTAAATTCATGAACATTTTTGAATTCGTGAACTTATTTCAAATTCATGAACACTTTTAGAATTTGTGAAAAAAATGAACGTTTTTTTGAATTCGTGAATTGTATTTAAATTGGCAAACATTTTTTGAACTCGTGGTTTTTTTCAATTTCATAATTATCTTTTGAATTTGCGAACATTTTCGAATGCCTGAACTTTACCGAATTTATGAATTCCTTTTGCTGTCGCAAACTTTTGAACATATTTTTATCATGAACTTTTTTAACATTCTTGCAAAAAAATTGAGCTCGTGTATTGTTTTTTGAATTAAAAAAATCTTTTTGAACTTAGGAATTATGCACACTTGTCACATCATCACACATGTCACATTATCAACTTCACTCCTTTTATTTCTCTCAACATGCATGTACGGTAAATGCTACCTATATTTCTCTCAACACACACACCCGACTTTATGAACCTCACTACTTTATTTCTCTCAACATGCATGAGAAATAGTACTTATATTCTATAAATATATTATAACTACATAATAATAAATTACAATAAATCATATGTATTTTAATATTTAGTCTCATATTCAAATTCAAGATAGCCAAATGTGCTTTTATTTCTCTAACGTGTAAATACTAAATACTACAAATATTTTTGCAAATACATAATAAAAGAAAATATAAGAAATCATATATATATATATAAACTTTAGTCTCACATTCAAATTTAAGATAACCAAATCCTGCAACAACACACGGGTATCATCTAGTTTCACAAGAAGACTGCACAATATTTATCATCTCATCCATGCCCAAGATTGTATGGACTAATTGGGCACCACCCAAGTGCAAATTCTTTGCTTGGCTCGTCATCAAGGATAGGGTCTGGACCGGCGATCGGCTACAACGGAGAGGTTGGCCAAACTGCAACTTATGCCAACTTTGCAAGAGGGAGCTGGAGACCGCGGCACATCTCCTCTTCAAATGCAGGTTCTCCATTCACATTTGGAATGCGGTCAAATCTTGGGTGGACGGGTCGGAGTTAGATGTATCGACTTGGGCAGGGATACCCTCGGTCAAGGAATGGTGGACAACGGTGGTTCTCACTCCTGGTCATAGGCGGAAAGCAATGTCTTCTCTTGTCATGCTTGTTTCATGGGAGGTCTGGAAAGAAAGAAACGTGAGAGTTTTTCAGCATACATGTAGGTTGCCAAGCGTGGTGGTCGGAGGTATTAAGTCGGAGGCGGAAAACTGGATTATCGCCGGGGCTAGGCACTTTGGTTCTTTGATGCCGCGAGAGTAGTCTTTTATTTTCATTTGTGAAGGAGTAATGACCCTCATAAGACCTTGTTACTTTCCTTTTTTTAATGAGATGAGGCAAAGCTTTTGCCTCCGTTTCAAAAAAAAAAATGCCCATGGACGAACACCGTTGCATGCCGTGTTGCCCATCGACGAGACTGGTGCACCATCCGCCGATTTCATCGTGTCTAAACCAAGGGGCACAGCGGGAACGGTGCGGCGTGGGCAACCATGCTTCAGTTTTGGCTCCCCGGGTTGAGCCTGCCCAAGCTGCGGCCGTTCTGTGGAGCGAATGCGACAACGCGTGCAGCATGCTAGGCAGTCTGTGGCCGTACGAAGTGACTACGACCTGGGCCACTTCAAGGCCGACGGAACGAGTGAACGATCGATCGATCGATCGAGCCCACTGGGTTTGACTCCCTACCTCCTTCTTCACGGCCACGTACAGCCGCCCCCCTGGGTGTGGTGTCAGGTAGTTTCGCTAGCTTATGCAGATGCAGTTATTAGCTTATGATTCAGGTGATCAATTAGTAGTAGTAATCAATTTTTTGGTGCTGATTGAAAGGCTTAAGCCGAGCTCATACATGACGTAACGGAGCACTGGCTGAAACTTGCTACTCAATTTTTAATA
This sequence comes from Elymus sibiricus, assembly GCA_039707655.1. Taxonomy (NCBI): domain Eukaryota; kingdom Viridiplantae; phylum Streptophyta; class Magnoliopsida; order Poales; family Poaceae; genus Elymus; species Elymus sibiricus. The sequence continues at coordinate 360,581,216 of CM077669.1, forward strand.
ACTTAAAGGGTCCTTTTCTAGCAAGCAGCAATCAAGGGATCAGCGGTTACATCGTGGGCATATGCTGAGCTGCTGACGCGTGAGTCGTTTCTGGCCGACTGCTGCACGTTTGCATATTCATATATGCGCCTCCTTTGTCTGGGAGCGAAGCACTTGGAGCTTGGAACCAAACCAGGTTTCAAGCTGAGGGCGGAAAGGACCAAACCAGCGGGAGGTTTTGGGTTTGCATAGGGCGGCCGACGCTGTTTCAGTTCCCATGTTCCTTTCTCTGTTTTCTTTTCTGGGAGTGGGTTCCAACCTTCTTGCTAATGGATCTAAATCTAAATTAACAGCAACATTATGCTAACACGTAGCTAGGGCAAAAGCATGTTGCGCATGCCCAATCACTTGACGAGGGTCATAGCTCATAGCTTAACTTGCGCATGTATAGCCGCAAATTGAAAACGACAAACACAGGCTGCAACTCGTACTTCTTTTGTTCTCTCGCACAGCAAAGAGAAAATGGCAACACATGCCGGAGTAATAAGTGAGGATTTTAGTTTCGGCCAAGAGGCATTTATGTAGTAGTTTTCTTCAATGAGACTACTAGTGAGCTTAGGGCATGGTTAATAGTATAGCCAACTGCTGGCTATATGATGTTGCCATGTCAAATATAGTCATCACTTATAGTCACATATAGAGTGAGGTTAGCTATAAGGTTGACTATAAGAGTACTACCTTTTTTATCTTTTCTCTATCTCTTTCTTTGTATTTATTACATTTGCCTATGAGAGCCCACTCTCCTTACTTTTTCATCTCTCTTCCTCCACATAGAGCATGGTTAATAGTACAGCCAACTGCTGGCTATATGAGTTGACACGTCATCTATAGCCAAGCTTATAGCCGGTACGTACAATAGGTAGATGTAAATAAGTACTACTTTATTAGTACAAGGCCCACGATTCTCTCTCACAAAGTGTTTAGGAGCGCGTGTTACAGCCGGTTGTTAGTTCGTAGCCCGCTTTTCCTCTCTCTCCTCTTCTCTCTCTTCCAACTCATCACAAATATATTATTTTAAGTGTTACAGCCCGCCTACGTCATCCTATTGTACTTGCTCATAGGCAAAAATGCCATGTAAGCGGGCTATAAGCTCACTATTGTACTTGCTCTTATCCGCTTTTACTCGGCGATGTAACTCTCGTAACACCGTAATAAAGTGGGGGGATGGTTATTAAAAAAAAGTGAGGATTTTAGTTTTGCCCCATCCTTCGTGGAACTCTTTACTTTGAATAAAAAATAGTTAAAGGGCATGTTATGAATTTTGAAATAATCTAAAGTACATGTTATGTTATAATACACCATTAATTTGATACTCCCTCCGTTCCTAAATATAAGTCTTTTTAGACATTTCAATAGGGGACTACATACGGAGCAAAATGAGTGAATCTACACTCTAAAATATGTCTATATACATCCGTATGTAGTCCAATAGTGAAATCTCTACAAAGACTTATATTTAGGAACGAAGGGAGTAGATTTCACGGAAAGCTTTCTTCAAACATAGCTAGCATAAGAATAAATGTACGGTAGCACTATTCATAATTGCAAATCACATAATTGTGTTTTTACTGTTTAGCTCGGAATTATTATTATTATTATTATTATTATTGTTTGCTCGTACATAGTGTATTATCATATCCCGCATATGCATTTTTAAGCCCTTTTATGAATAAAAACAGAATTTGTGTGTTTTAAGTAAAGGAGTCCCCTTCGGCCTTCGCCACCGAGCCCATAGACTTTCTTCCCTCTACTTGTCGCTTAGGCAATAGTTTAGTTAGTTTTTTCCTTGTAGGGGTAGCGCTTGATGGATGCCTATGCTTCATCTTTGAGCTGGTTCTATGGGTTCCGGTCCTCCTCTAGCGCGTTCATCGAGACCGAGTTCATGGAGATCTTAGTAGATCCTCGCTCTCTTTTCGGACCGATAAGGTTAGGGTTTCTCGTCATGCTTATGCAACGATGGTTTCAAACACTTTAGATCGGTCTAACGGTTCAATGGCAACCACTATGCCTTTGGTTCTTAGGGACATGCGCACAAAGACTTCATGCTATCATCGAGAAAGGTTAGGTTGGCTCCGGTAGAAGAGCGGTTGTGGCTCGTTTTGACGGCGGTAGTGGTTGTTTGTTGGTTCAGAAATCTCAATGTTTTTTCTATTATATTTGACATGTTTTGTGCTTGTAGTGAATCTTTATAATAATAGAATGCTAGTCTGATCTGGCCGCATGGATCTTGGCACAGATACGACGCACTTCACCTGTGTGAAATAGTTCGTTGTAACTGATCTCCTGATGAACGTCCTTTTCTCCTTAAAAGAACGTGAATCTCGGTCATCAAACTCGCGCCCTGCTACAGGGTAGCCATGCGCACTCACTAGTTGGGGCTAGGGAGGTGTTTTTGAACACTTTGCGCTCAACACCATTTATGTATTTAAGTTATTTTGTTTTTAAATTCATTTTTTCGTGTGCGAGAAAAATCCAAAAACCCCGGAATTTTCCAATTTTTAAATAAAAAAACCCTATATTTGGAATTTTTTCTTCTAAACTTGCCATGTGCAACTTTTTTAATATGTAACATGTTAATTTCTATGTCTTTGTCAATGTCCACATGGCATTCTTTTTGTTAAGAGCATGCCATTCTAATAATTAGTAAAATAAAATTTATTTTATTAAGAGGATGACATTCTTATTATTAAGGACATGACGATTTTATTTAGTAACATGGCATTCTTTATTCGTCAAGAGGATGTTATTTTTATGATTTAGAGCATGTCATGTTTATATTAGGAGGATGTTAGTTTTATTATTAACATGTGGCAATCTTATTATTGAGAGAATGGATTTTTTGTTATTTTTGGCATGTCATTTTTTATTATAAAGAGGATGGCATTTTAAATGTTGAGAGGATGTATTTTTCTATTTTTAATTGCATGGCATTTTGTTGGGCTTATACGGATACAACATTTTATCTGAAGTATGGTAGTTTTATAGAGTACCATAGCAATTTTCATTTTTATTTGAGCATGACATTTTTATAAATTTTTGCCTATTTTTTTGTTCATAGTATTTTTTTATCTAGAGGATGGAAAGTTTTAGCATGGCAAAAAAAATTCTAGATCACTCGATTTTTTTTTGTTTTAAAGAAAAAATTAACTAGGCCTTTTAAGTCAATCGAGGGTCGCTCTGGCCTGCCCCCTAGCGAACGACTAGAAACTTTTGTTGGGAGCTGCTCCCCTGGCTGAGAATTGTTCGATGGAAGCAGCTCCCTATCAGGCTCTTTTTCCAAAAAAGAAAAATATCTCACCAGAGGTTGTAACCTTTTTTTTCTTCATGCGAAGGAAAATAGGCAAGGCGTATATGATGAGGGCGTGTCTAGTTACCTGCATCGTCTTTGTCACTTTGCACACTTATTCTAGTTGGGTCTGGTAGAGCAAATGCATGCAAAATCCATCATCTGCATATTGTTTGGTTGTTTGCATTGCATCAAGGGCGAGATTATGGTCTACTATTTGGTTGCCTTCATTTGTGCTCTAGGGGTGAGAAGATGTAAACCACAACTGTTTGGCGCTTGCATGTAGCTGTTATGCTCACTCCTTTCAAATCCGACGGTCTTGCTGATGTGACCCCAAATACCGTCGCTGAAAATATTGTTAGAAAGGCCAATCCGAGAAGGTATGTAATTCCTGCCAGGCGTAGAGAGATAAAGAAACAGAAATAATCTATTGTTGTGCGTGGCAACACCAATGACGGTCCTTTCCAAAAACTCACCAAGTTGAAGTGTAAGTTTGTGTCATGGCCGCTGAGCCCCTCCTAGCCTAGGTCCCCCGAGCCCCCCCCCCCCCCCCCCCCCCGCGCCGCCGGCCACTCCGGCCGCGGCGGCCACCCACATTGTCCTGCCGGCTCTCCGCGGCGTCTGCCCGGCCCCCCATGGCCATGCCGCCTCCCCGTTCGCCCCGGGATCCCGCGCACGTTGCACCTATTCATTGTGCCGCGACGGGGGACGCAAATCTACCCCCTGGGGCCGTCCAGTGAGCTGGCCTCGCCCCTCCCATCGACTGGCGGTGGGTGCGGGTCGCCGTCGCGAATCCTGCAACGTAACCCCCCGGTAGAGGTCTCGCAAGGACCGGCAGATCCAGCACTGCCACCCCCGCCAAAGCAACACAGGCTCCAATCCATTGTGGTACGTCCCTCCCCCTCGCCATTTCAGGCATCCGAAGATGGCAGCGACATTGAAGAAGGATGGACACGCTATCAATCCCGCAAGAACAAGCGCAAGAGCTCGGATCCAAGGGCAACCCACCGCCAGGCTGGCCTCCAGCAACGGCCCGACCATGGTCTCTCGCCTGGTCGCGCGGCCTTCTTAAGCCGATTCAAGGGCCTATGCTTCCGCTGCCTCATCCCTCGCCACCGTAGAGTAGACTGCGATGATCCGCTCCACTGCATAATCTGCAAGCAGCCGGGCCATTTCGATAGAGAGTGCCCCCAAAACCCAAGGAACCGGCGGGGAGGGGGGACGATGAAGGAGAGGCTGGGAGGTGGGGCGGCAAAGAGGCCGGTGCAAGAGCGGCTGGTCTTCCCCGATGACGAGATGGCCTCGGCGGACGCCCCCTGCATCGACCACGGGCGTCGGACGCGCAACAACCACAAGGTGATTGAGTCAACTCCAGGGATGGAGCAGCAAATCTTCTTGCTGCAGCATCACGCGATGGTGCTGACCGCCGTCAACAAGCTGCACGCCGCTAACCCGCTCTTGGTTGGAAGGGAGATGGAGGAGTTCAAAATTCCGCCGCATCTGCTGCGCGTCACCAGCCACGACCCGAAAGATTTCCTTGTCTACTTCAACCTGCCCGCCCACAAGGACCTGCTGGTGCGGCGGTGGACGATCATGGCGGATGGCAGCGCCTTCCTGGTGGAGCCATGGAGGGAAGATTCACACGCGCTCCATCAAACCTGGATGTTGCACGTCCGGGTGGTCACGGAGAAGCTACTGATACATTTGTGGACGCTGGAGGGCGCCAAGGACTCGCTGGGTGACAAGGTGATCATCGACCGGCTGGACAGCCGCACGTTCGAGCGCGTCGACACGAAGACTTTCGCTGTGTGGGTGTGGGTCTGGGAGCTGGCCCATATCCCCATGCGCCGGACACTCTGGAAGCATGCTAGGGGGGCTGGCCGCGTCAAGGAGATGCACGGCTTCTGGCCGTCGAGCTGCGCCGTCGCCCCGCCAACAAATCTGCTATGCTGGGACGTGTTGGTTCACATCGACCGCATCGAGGACTGGACCCCCTTCTCCGTGCTCCTCCCACTCCAGGCAGAGCGGGATGCCCTCCTCGGACAACGATGACGATTGCCCCTTCCCTCGTCACCCCCCCCTCGCGGGAGGATGGGTGCATGGAACTGAAGATGGACGCCCGACGGCAAGCGGGGGCGCACACGCTCGAGAGCCGGCGCGTGTGGCCTCATCGGGGTGTCGGGGCATGCCCTCGGCAGGAACAAGGCGCAACCATGATGGACAGAAGAGGACGTGCAAGGAGATGATACTGGGACGCAGCCGCGGCAAGGAGACGGCTCTGGCTGGCTCATCCACAGAGCGCCACAGGAGCCGAACGCCAACCTCCTGGCACTGTCAGGGAGGACCACGTGGGCGGCAAGACACCTCCGGCATCGCCAACACGGGCACGCCAGGGCGGTCAGCCGCAGCAAGGAGCCGGTGTGGCGCTCCGCATCAAGGCAGCCGCCCTCGGCGACCAACCGACTACTAGCACCACCGCACCCTCTGCCAAAAATGGCGGCGAGCACCGGGGACCCGGACCCGGTGGAGGCTTTCTTTGCAGACGAGGAGAGGAAGCTGCACCCACCAGCGCGCGCCGACCCGAGGGCGCTAGACATTGACGCGACAGCGACGACCAAGACAAGCAAGCCACTCTATTTCACGGAGGAGGAAGGAGAGGGAAGCAACGGAGGGGACACCCTGGACCTGGGTCCGGCGCTCTCCCTCGCAAGGCACACCCCCAGAGCGGCGCTCACTCACTCCCTGCAGCTGGGCGCGGTCACCAGCCAAGTATGCCACCTACAGATCGAAGAAACCAGTGGCGTCAACGAGCACCTGCAGGCCGGAGATCCGTCCGACGTCAACGACCACCTGCAGGTTGGCGAGCCAAGCGACGTCGGGGGGGCCGAGGCCGCACTTCACCAACACTGCCCCGTCGGTGATGGGAGAGGCACCGGCGCGCTGCAGGACCCCCAAGCGGACGCGGCCAAGCACTACTCCAACTAGGCAGAGCTCATGGGATACTTGGACTCGAATTGGGCGGGAGACCGTGTGGATAGAAGTCAACTTCTGGAGGGTGCCAATTCCTTGATCACTCTTTGATAAGTTGGTCTTCAAAGAAACAAAATTGTGTTCCTCTCTCTACCACCAAGGCCGAGTATGTAGCCGTCGCAAGTTGTTGTGCACAGTTGCTTTGGATGAGGCAACCTTTAAAGGATTACGGTGTCAATTGTGACAAAGTGCCTCTTTTTTGTGACAATGAAAGTGCTATCAAGATCTCCTACAACCCGGTCAAACATTACAAGATGAAGCATATTGAGATTCGTCATCATTTCATACGGTAGCATATCAAGCGTGGCGAGATTGATCTTGTATATGTCAACAATCATGAACAACTTGTAGATATTTTCACGAAGCCATTGGATGAAGCAAGATTTCGCGAGTTAAGGCATGAGCTAAATATCATTGATTTGAGCAATGTGGCTTGAAGTATTGCACACCCCACCGCACTCATCATTTTATCTTGTTTAGATGTACGCATAGATATAGGGGGAGTGTTGTTCTCTCAATGAACTTTCCCTCCCCCCCATTATGCATAAATCGATCAAGTCTTTCACATTAGCCATTTTGATGGTACTTGTGCTTCAAAGACGAGTTTTGGTCATGGGACCAAGTTTAAAATATCCGCGGTGCCATACCAATTGACTCAAACGTAGGTGGCTTCGGCCACCGCCCCCTCCTAGTGAGGTATTTGCTAGTTAAGAGATTTATTTGGTTTTTGAGTCACTCCAAGTTTACCGTCCTTTTATTTGTCGTTTTGAACTTGGAGCGTCTCTTCCCTTTGCTGGTTTTCGAGTGTCCAACCCAACCCGTTCCCCATATTCAAACATCTTATATATTGCATAAGCCACTTTTTTGTATCTAGCTTGGCAAGTTAGTGTTGTCCAGGCGGTACTGTTGGGTTCTACTGTAGGTGCATCCCATGCAAATTAAAATTTTCCTACGCGTGGAACAACCAAGAACATGCTACGGAGATGGATCACAGATCGTTACCACTAGACGCGCAGTGTCGTGCAGCGGAAGTAGAGTTGGGGCAGCGCGTCCGCGAGGTCCGTCTCCTCCTCCTCCGATCTCCCTCGAACTACCAGTCGCCGGATCCCACGTACAGGTTCGCCGGAGCGGCGAAAGTGCACTGCCTCTAATGGTATCCACGCGTGTAGGAGGAACACCGTGTGGCGGACTGCTAGGTCCGATCACACAGTTCGGCGGCGAGTGGAGGTGGCTAGTTGCAACACATGCAATGCCCTAATGACGGTGCCGAAGCGATCAACCGAATGGGTGTGCCACCCCTCCACTATATATAGGCATCCGGCGCGGGCTCAACTCTTGGGCCTCGCACGGATCCTAAAGCCCACGTGTTCCTTCCCTTAAGCGCGCGACCCCTTACGTTCTCGTTCACTTGGTCGCGAGTCGGATCACATCCGGCTCGACCAGTCAGTAGCGGCCTCTAGCAAAGCGTGCCGACTCCAAGTGTTCGATGAAGCTGGTTAGGAGAACTTGTACTTCACACTTCTGTTCCCTTTGCCACACGATATATGTTGTCGTGCACAAGGCGACATGGTCATCCTTGTTACAACACGACCTCTTTCTCGTTCCGGTGAATCCGACCAACACTTCGGATTATCTCATAATCCTCGTCACATGGCCATGCTTATCCAGGTCGGATCACCCGAGGGGCCCAGAGTATATCTCTCCTGATCGGAGGGGCAAATCCCATCTTGCTCGACCATGTCTCGTAGCATGGGTCTGGACAAGCCCGACACCTACCTTTGTAACTACCCAGTCACAGAGTAGCGTTTGGTAGGCCCAAAGCAAGTCTATCACCATCCCGAGTACATGCGCCAGCTTAGGTCTTAGGACATAGAATGTATGTTGTACTAAAGACTCATAGATGACCTATCGCTGCATCTCATAGTTGGGTCTGTCCAACTCAGACCTTATCTTGACTCGGATCCGACTACGTCGTATCGTCGTATCCGACCAGATCTTTCTGAGTCCATATTATCCGTCTAGCATCCAATGCTACATGGTCAGTGAGACCAGACCATCCATCGTGTCATATGCTAGTCTAACTGGCTGCGCGTCCACACAACCCTTTCGACTAGGGACCATTTAGGACAGTCATCATGCAATGCATAGTCTCACAAACAAGTCACGTACTTGTTAATACACATCATTGATAATGTCCAAGGACTATCTTTATTCATAAACACATAGGAAATATCATCATACATGATTGCCTCTAGGGCATATCTCCAACAGGTACTACCGCTGGGTCTGGGGCGGCACTACCGTTTATAAGTGGTACTATCACCGCAACCCGCGGTACTACCCCTGGAGCGGTACTATTCGGCCTCCAGCCGTGCAGTAGTACTAGGGCGGTACTACCGCTTGTGAGTCCGTGGAGGGGGTTATGAGATGGGCAGGGGGAGTTCCCACTCCCCCATACCCATTCATCTCTTTCTCCCCTCACGTCTTCTCTCTCTAGGCGAACCTCTTGCTCCGGCGGTCATCGCCCGACCATTGTTTTCGGTCGTTATTCCGTGATTCCGACCGGTGGAGTCGATCCCCACCCTATGCTCGTGTCATGGATGCCGGTATTGCCCCCGTTTTCCTTTCCTACGGTTCTATTTTTTGGATCTAGGCTTTTGGGCAATTAGTCAACTCGAGGCATGAATAGGACGAGGAAGACTGCTAGTTTAGTAGACTTGAAGTTTTATTGGACTATATTCGGATTTGGCATCGCCGGTAGTATCGGGTCTTGTCGTGGTAGTGGTTGCTGATACGTCCATTTTGCATCATGTTTTCCTACTGTTATTTATTATGTTTTGTTGAATAATAATGCTTTAGGGAGTGATTCTAATGCCTTTTCTCTCATAATATGCAAGGTTTACACAAGGAGGGAGAATACTGGCAGCTGGAATTCTGGACCTGAAAAAGCACATCCGAGATACCTATTCTGCACATCTCCAAACAAGCTGAAACTTTACAAAGAATATTTTTGGAATATATTAAAAATACTGGAGCAAATAACTACCGGAGGGGACCACCCTGGTGGGCACAAGACACCAGGGCGCGCCAGGCCCTCCTCGGCCCATCTTCTGGTATATAAGGTCTTTTGACCTAGAAAAAATAAGGAGAGGACTTTCGGGATGGAACGCCGCCGTCTTGAGGCAAAACTTGGGCAAGAGCACTTTTGCCCTCCGGCGGAGCGATTCCGCCGGGGGAACTTCACTCCCGGAGGGGGAAATCGAAGCCATCGTCATCGCCAACACCCCTCTCATCTTTAGGATGCCAATCTTCATCAACATCTTCAACAGCACCAACTCCTCTCAAACCCTAGTTCATCTCTTGTGTTCAATCTTTATACCGGAACCTCAGATTGGTACCTGTGGGTGACTAGTAGTGTTGATTACATCTTGTAGTTGATTACTATATGGTTTATTTGGTGGAAGATTATATGTTCAGATCCATTGTGCTATTCAATACCCCTCTGATCTTGAGCATGAATATTATTTGTGAGTAGTTACCTTTGTTCTTGAGGTCACGGGAGAAGTCATGTTGCAAGTAATCATGTGAATTTGATATGTGTTCGATATTTTGATGATATGTATGCTGTGATTCCCTTAGCGGTGTCATGTGAACGTCGACTACATGACACTTCACCATCCTTGGGCCTAAGGGAATGCATTGTGGAGTAGTTATTAGATGATGGGTTGCTAGAGTGACAGAAGTTTAAACCCTAGTTTATGCGCTACTTCTTAAGGGGCTGATTTGGATCCAAACGTTTAATGCTATGGTTAGATTTTATCTTAATACTTTTCTCGTAGTTGCGGATGCTTGCGATGGGGTTAATCATAAGTGGGAGGTTTTTCAAGTAAGAACAGCACCCAGGCACCGGTCCACTCACATATGAAATTATCAAAGTAGCGAACGCCAATCAAACCAACATGGTAAAAGTGACCAGATGAAATTCCCGTGTACCCTCAAGAACACTTTGCCTATTACTAGAGACTGTTTTGGCCTGTCCTTTGCCACAAAAGGATTGGGCTACCTTGCTGCACTTTATTTACCGTTACCGTTACTTGCTTGTAACCAATTATCTTGCTATCAAACTATGTGTTACCTACAATTTCAGTGCTTGCAGAAACTACCTTGCTGAAAACCGCTTGTCATTTCCTTCTGCTCCTCGTTGGGTTCGACACTCTTACTTATCGAAAGGACTACGATTGATCCCCTATGCTTGTGGGTCATCAAAAATCTTTTCTGGCGCCGTTGCCGGGGAGTGAAGTGCCCTTGGTAAGTGGAAATCGGCAATGAAAAACTTATACTATGTGCTGAAATTTATTGTTACTTGCTACTATGGAAAGCAATCCTTTGAGGGGTTTGTTCGGGGTATCTTCACCTCGACCGGAACCATAATTAGTTGCCCCTCAACCTACTGCACCTACTGAAAATATTGGTTATGAAATTCCTTCGGGTATGCTAGAACAACTGCTTGCTAAACCTTATGCAGGAGATGGAACTGAACACCGTGATATGCACCTATTATATGTGAACGAAATTTGTGGATTATTTAAGCTTGCGGGTTTACCCGGAGATGAAGCTAAGAAGAAGGTTTTTCCTTTATCTTTGAAGGGAAAAGCATTGACATGGTATAGGCTATGTGATGATATTGGATCATGGAGCTGGAATCGATTGCAATTGGAATTCCATCAAAAGTTTTATCCCATGCATCTAGTTCATCGTGATCGGAATTATATATATAAATTTTGGCCTCGTGAAGGAGAAAGCATCGCTCTAGATTGGAGGGGGGGGGGGCTTAAGTTAATGTTATATTCATGCCCCAATCATGATATCCCAAGAGAATTTATTATTTAGAATTTTTATGCTCGACTTTCTCATAATGATCAATCCATGCTCGATACTTCTTGTACTGGTTCTTTTATGAAGAAGACTATTGAATTCAAGTGGGATCTCTTAGAAAGAATTAAACGCAATTCTGAAAATTGAGAAATCGATGAAGGTAATGAGTCAGGTATAAAGCTTAAGTTTGATTGTGTTAAATCTTTTATGAATACCAATGCTTTTCACAAGTTTAACACTAAATATGGACTTGACTCTGAGATAGTAGCCTCTTTCTATGAAGCATTTGCTACTCATGTTGATCTTCCTAAAGAGAAATGGTTTAAATATCATCCCCCTATCAAAGAAGAAATTAAAGAACCGGTCATAGCTAAAGACGAAACCATCATTTACAATGTTGATCCAGTTGTGCCTACCGCTTGTATTGAAAAACCACATTTCCCTGTTAGGATAAAGGAACATGCTAAGGTATCAATTGTGGTTCGCAAGAGTAATATTAGAGCACCTAAGCCCCCTGAGCAAATTAAAGTAGAACCTAGCGTTGCTATGGTTAAAGATCTCTTGGTAGAAAATATTGATGGGCATGTTATCTACTTCTGTGATGAAGCTGCTAGAATCTCCAAACCTGATAAAAAAGATAAACATAGACCCGTACTGGGCATGCCTGTTGTCTCAGTTAAAATAGGAGATCATTGCTATCATGGTTTATGTGATTTGGGTGCTAGTGTGAGTGCTATCCCTTTTACCTTATACCAACAAATTATGAATGAAATAGCACCTGCTGAAATAGAAGACATTGATGTTACTATTAAGCTTGCTAATAGAGAAACCATCACACCACTTGGGATTGTTAGAAATGTTGAAGTCTTGTGTGGGAAAGTAAAATATCCTACTGATTTTCTAGTTCTTGGTTCCCCACAAGATGACTTTTGTCCCATTATCTTTGGTAGACCTTTCTTGAACACCGTCAATGCTAAGATAGACTGTGAAAAACAAACTGTCGGTGTCAGTTTTGGTGATGTGTCTCATGAGTTTAATTTTTTCAAGTTTAGTAGACAACCTCGTGATAGAGCATTATCTAGTAAGGATGAAATAATTGGTCTTGCTTCTATTGCCATGCCACCTACTGAATCATTAGAACAATATTTGCTTGACCATGAAAATGATATGCACTTGCGTGAAAGAAATGAAATAGATAAAAATTTCTTTGAACAACAACCTCTCCTAAAACACAATTTCCCTATTGAAACTCTTGGAGGTCCTCCACCTAAAGGTGATCCTGTAATTGAATTAAAGCAATTGTCTGATACTTTGAAGTATGCTTATCTTGATGAGAAAAACATATATCCTGTTATTATTAGTGTTAACCTTTCAGAACATGAAGAAGAAAGATTATTAAAAATTCTGAGGAAGCACCGTGCTGCTATTGGATATACTCTTGATGATCTTAAGGGCATTAGTCCCAATCTATGTCAGCACAAGATTAATATGGAACCTGATGCTAAACCCGTTGTTGATCACCAACGGTGATTGAATCCTAAGATGAAAGAAGTGGTAAGAACTGAAATATTAAAGCTTTTGGAAGCAGGTATAATCTATCCCATTGCTGATAGTAGATGGGTAAGTCCCGTTCATTGTGTCCCCAAGAAAGGAGTTATTACCGTTGTTCCTAATAATAAAACTGAACTTATCCCACAAAGAATTGTCACTGGCTATAGAATGGTAACTGTTTTAGAAAATTAAATAAAGCTACTAGAAAAGATCATTACCCTCTGCCTTTCATTGATCAAATGCTAGAAAGATTATCTAAGCACACACACTTTTGTTTTCTGGACGGATATTCTAGTTTCTCTCAAATACCTGTATCACAATCTGATCAAAAGAAAACCACCTTTACTTGACCTTTTGGAACCTATGCTTATAGACGTATGCCTTTTGGTTTATGCAATGCACCTGCTAACTTTCAAAGATGTATGGCTGCTATATTCTCTGACTTTTGTGAAAAGATTGTGGATGTTTTCATGGATGATTTTTCCGTTTATGGGACTTCTTTTGATGATTGCTTAAGCAACCTTGATCGAGTTGCAGAGATGTGAACAAACTAATCTTGTCTTGAATTGGGAGAAATGCCACTTTATGGTTAATGAAGGTATTGTCTTGGGGCATAAAATATCTGAACGAGGCATCGAGGTGGACCAAGCTAAAGTTGATGCAATTGAGAAAATGCCATGTCCTAAAGATATTAAAGGTATTCGAAGTTTCCTTGGTCATGCTGGTTTCTATAGGAGGTTCATTAAAGACTTCTCTAAAATTTCTAGTCTTCTTACTAATCTTTTGCAAAAGGATATCCCTTTTGTTATTGATGATGATTGTGTGGAATCCTTTGAAACACTCAAGAAAGCCTTAACTTCTGCACCTATCGTTCAACCACCTGAATGGAACTTGCCTTTTGAAATTATGTGTGATGCTAATGATTATGCTGTTGGCGCTGTTCTAGGACAAAGAGTTGATAAGAAATTGAATGTTATCCATTATGCTAGCAAAACTCTAGACAGTGCCCAACGAAATTATGCTACTACTGAAAAAGAATTTTTAGCAGTTGTGTTTGCTTGTGATAAATTTAGATCCTATATTGTTGACTCCAAGGTTATTGTTCACACCGATCATGCTGCTATAAAATATCTTATGGAAAAGAAAGATGCTAAACCTAGACTTATTAGGTGGGTTCTCTTGCTTTAAGAATTTTACTTACATATTGTTGATAGGAAGGGAGCTGAGAACCCCGTAGCCGATAACTTGTCTAGGTTAGAAAATATTCTTGATGACCCACTACCTATTGATGATAGTTTCCCTGATGAACAGTTAGCTGCAATAAATGTTTCTCAAAACACTCCTTGGTATGCTGATTATGCTAACTACATTATCACTAAATATATACCACCTAGCTTCACATACCAACAAAAGAAAAAATTCTTCTATGATTTAAGACATTACTTTTGGGATGACCCACATATCTATAAAGAAGGAGTAGATGGTATTATTAGACGTTGTGTACCTGAGCATGAACAGGAACAAATCCTACGGAAATGTCATTCCGAAGCTTATGGAGGACATCATGCGGGAGATAGAACTGCTTACAAGGTATTGCAATCTGGTTTTTATTGGCCTACTCTCTTCAAAGACGCCCGTAAATTTGTCTTGTCTTGCGATGAATGTCAAAGAATTGGTAATATCGGTAAGCGTCAGGAAATGCCTATGAATTATTCACTTGTTGTCGAACCATTTGATGTTTGGGGTTTTGATTATATGGGACCTTTTCCTTCCTCTAACGGGTACACTCATATTTTGGTTGCTGTTGATTATGTCACTAAGTGGGTAGAAGCTATTCCAACTAGTAGTGCTGATCACAACACCTCTATTAAAATGCTTAAAGAACTTATTTTCCCGAGGTTTGGAGTCCCTAGATACTTAATGACTGATGGTGGTTCATACTTTATCATGGTGCTTTCCATAAGTTGCTTGCTAAATATGATGTTAACCATAGAATTGCATCACCCTATCATCCTCAATCTAGTGGTCAAGTTGAACTTAGCAATAGAGAAATAAAACTAATATTACAAAAAAACTGTCAATAGGTCTCGAAAGAATTGGTCTAAAAACTAGATTATGCACTTTGGGCCTATAGAACAGCTTATAAAAATCCTATGGGTAGGTCTCCATACAAGATGGTATATGGGAAAGCTTGTCATTTGCCTCTAGAATTAGAACATAAAGCATTTTGGGCAATTAAAGAACTCAATTATGATTTCAAACTTGCCGGTGAGAAGAGGCTATTTGATATTAGATCACTAGATGAATGGAGAACCCAAGCCTATGAAAATGCCAAACTATTCAAAGAAAAAGTAAAAAAGATGGCATGACAAAAGAATCCAAAAGCGGGAATTCAAAGTAGGAGACTATGTTCTTTTGGTCAACTCTCGTTTAAGATTTTTTGCATGTAAGCTTCTCTCCAAATGGGAAGGACCATATATTATCGAAGAGGTTTATCGTTCTGGAGCTATCAAGATCAATAATGCCGAAGGTACTAACCCGAAGGTGGTCAATGGACAAAGAATTAAACACTATATCTCAGGTACGCCTATTAATGTTGAAAGCAATGTTATCCAAACCATGACACCGGAGGAGCACATAAAAGAAACCTTCCGGAACACTCCAGAATTCTGAAAAATAGGCGGTACGTGATACGGTAAGTAAACGGACTCCGAAAAATCCGCAATTTTTTTTGTCAGTTTTGGAATGTTAGAAAATTTTGGAAAATAAGAAATAAACCGGAAGGCAACCGAGGTGAGCACGATACACCAGGGCGCGCCAGCCCTGCCAGGCGCGCCCTGGTGGCTTGTGCCCACCTCAAACACCTTCCCGACTCCGTTTTCCTTCCATATGCTTGTTTCCCAAGAATAAAAATTCTCTATATATACCCCCCGACTGTTTTGACGACCGCGTCGCGGAAAAATCCTCTATTCTTGTTTCGTGTTGTTTTCCTATCAGATCTACCAAGCCAGGCATCATGTCTTCTCCCTCCTCCAATAACGTAGAAGAAGATGCCTGGCTAATGAAGATGGAGCTGAAGAGAGAGGAGCCAGAAGAAGCCAACAAGGAAGACAAGGGCAAGGAGGCTATGAAGGATCAAGCCCCAGAAGGAGGGCAATCCATGCTAACAGAGGAGGGGGAAGAAGAAGATATCCTTAAACCTTATTACAGTCATCTCACCCCCATTGAAATTGAAGCTTTTAGGGATTTCAAAGCGGTTTGTGTTCAGAATAAATTTCTCACTCGTGAAAATATTTTGCTAGAGGAGCACATCAATACCCTTCGGAGAGTCATCCACAAATTGGAGTACCTATTGAGTATGAAGTGTGATACCACAGCATCACCACCACCTTCTTCATCACCACCACCAAAGGAGACTTGAGCACACGGGTATGAGCACTCCCCTTGGCTTGAGCCAAGCTTGGGGGAGGTGCCCCGGTATCGTATCATCATCACTTTTATTCACCTTTACCTATTTTAGTTCGATCTTTAGTTTCTTTTTGATTTAGTTGAACAAAAGTTTAGCATGATCTATTTTTGTGTGTTACTTTCGTGGTCTATCTATCTATGTAATCGAGTGAGAGTTATATAATAAAGTTTGGTTTGAGCTTTTGCCTCTCTACTTTCTTGTTGCAATGAAAATAAAATGAAAGAGAAATAAATGAAAAGAATCATATGCTAATCTGATGGTAAGTAATGATATCACATAAGGAAAAGTATAAGTGGTAAAATTTGTTGGAGATTGACAAACATAGCATTGGTCAATGATGCAATTCGTGAAAGAATTAATAAGGGAAGAGAAGATTCACATGCAAATACACTATCTTGGACATCTTTTATGATTGTGAGCCCCCATTAAATATTATATGTCAAAATTGTTGACGTTGGACAAGGAAGACAACGTAATGATTTATGTTTGTTCATATCCACATAGAAGTTATATTGTCATAGATCCTTCAACATGTGGTGCTTGCTCAATATCTTTGCTAGCCAAAAATCCCGCACTAAGTAGAGATACTACTTGTACATCCAACAACCCAAAACCCAAATTCATGCTTTGAGAGTCCACCATACCTACCTACGGATTGAGTAAGAACCTTCAAGTAAGTTGTCATCAGTGCAATAAGGCAATAAAAATTGCTTCTAAATGTGTTCTGGTCAATTAGTGTAAGAGAAAATTGAGCGCTATACGAACTTATGACGACAAAGTAATAAAAGCGACGAACTGCATAATAAAGGTTGCTATCATAGGGGGCAATATAGCGTGACGTTCTTTTACATTAAGGGATTGGGCATACAAACCAAAAGCGCATGACAACCTCTACTTCCCTCTGCGAAGGGCCTATCCTTTACTCTTATGTATTTACTTGTATGCAAGAGTCAAAGTATTCTTTCCTAATCCTTTTTACTTTTTCTTTTGCAAGCATCATGTGGTGAGGAAAGATCTAGGCACATATATCCAGTTGGATATGAGTGAGCATGAGTTATTATTGTTGACATCACCCTTGAGGTGAATACATTGGGAGGCGAAACTATAAGCCCCTATCTTCCTATGTGTTCGGTTGGAACTTTTTGCTCATGGGTATGCTGTGAGTGTTAGCAATCATAGAATATTAAATGATGGTTGAGTATGTGGACTTGCCAAAAGGCTCCGACACGAGATCCTTTCTAAAAATATGATGAATTGTAGTTGCAAAGTTGACTGAGAACATAGTTTGTTGGTTTCCAATAAGGTTTATGCTTTATACTTCTATGTTGTGATGAATTGTTACTTGTTCATGAGAAGTTATATGATGAAAGTTATATGAATAAGTTTTATGATAGAGTTTGTTGCTGTTATGTTAATAAGCATGATGCTACTATGTCCGTATTTTGTTTATCGACACCTCTCTCTCAAACCATGTGGACATGCTTTTCAATATCGGCTTTCGCTTGAGGACAAGCGAGGTCTAAGCTTGGGGGAGTTGATACGTCCATTTTGCATCATGTTTTCCTATTGTTATTTATTATGTTTTGTTGAATAATAATGCTTTAGGGAGTGATTCTAATGCCTTTTCTCTCATAATATGCAAGGTTTACACAAGGAGGAAGAATACCGACAGCTGGAATTCTGGACCTGAAAAAGCACATCAGAGATACCTATTCTGCACATCTCCAAACAAGCTGAAACTTGACGGAGAATATTTTTGTAATATATTCAAAATACTGGAGCAAATAACTACCGGAGGGGGCCACCCTAGTGGGCACAAGACACCAGGGCGCGCAAGGCCCCCCAGGCGCGCCCTGGTGGGTTGTGCCCTCCTCGGCCCACCTCCAGTGCCCATCTTCTGGTATATAAGGTCTTTTGACCTAGAAAAAATAAGGAGAGGACTTTCGGGATGGAACGCCGCCGTCTCAAGGCGGAACTTGGGCAGGAGCACTTTTGCCCTTCGGCGGAGCGATTCCGCCGGGGGAACTTCCCCCCCCCCCCCCCCCGGAAGGGGAAATCAAAGCCATCATCATCACCAACACCCCTCTCATCTTTGGGAGGCCAATCTTCATCATCATCTTCAACAGCACCATCTCCTCTCAAACCCTAGTTCATCTCTTGTGTTTAATCTTTGTACAGGAACCTCAGATTGGTACATGTGGGTGACTAGTAGTGTTGATTACATCTTGTAGTTGATTACTATATGGTTTATTTGGTGTAAGATTATATGTTTAGATCCATTATGCTATTCAATACCCCTCTGATCTTGAGCATGAATATTATTTGTGAGTAGTTACCTTTGTTCTTGAGGTCACGGGAGAAGTCATGTTGCAAGTAATCATGTGAATTTGATATGTGTTCGATATTTTGATGATATGTATGTTGTGATTCCCTTAGTGGTGTCATGTGAACGTCGACTAAATGACACTTCACCATCCTTGGGCCTAAGGGAATGCATTGTGGAGTAGTTATTAGATGATGGGTTGCTAGAGTGACAGAAGTTTAAACCCTAGTTTATGCGCAACTTCGTAAGGGGCTGATTTGGATCCAAACGTTTAATGCTATGGTTAGATTTTATCTTAATACTTTTCTCATAGTTGCAGATGCTTGCGAGGGGGTTAATCATAAGTGGGAGGTTGTTCAAGTAAGAATAGCACCCAGGCACCGGTCCACCCACATATCAAATTATCAAAGCAGCGAACACCAATCAAACCAACATGATAAAAGTGACTAGATGAAATTCCCGTGTACCCTCAAGAACACTTTGCTTATTACTAGAGACTGTTCTGGCCTGTCCTTTGCCACAAAAGGATTGGGCTACCTTGCTGCACTTTATTTACCGTTACCGTTACTTGCTTGTCACCAATTATCTTGCTATCAAACTATGTGTTACCTACAATTTCAGTGCTTGCATGGGAAACAAAAAATTTCCTACGCACACACAAGATCTATCCATGGTGATGAGCATCTACGAGAGGGAGAGTGAATCTACATACCCTTGTAGATCGCTAAGCGGAAGCGTTAAGAAACGCGGTTGATGTAGTCGAACGTCTCCGCGATCCAAATCGCAAGTCGTCCCTCGAACCGATCACGAACTAGTGCCGAACGGACGGCACCTCCGCGTTCAACACACGTACAGCTTGATGACGCCTTCACCTCCTCGATCCAGCGAGCGATGGTGAAGTAGTAGATGAGTTCCGGCAGCACGACGGCGTGGTGATGGTGGTGAGGAACAATCTCTGCAGGGCTTCGCCAAGCGCTACGGAGATTATGACGGAGGAACTAGAGGGTTAGGGTTGCCGGCACACGGCTTGGGGAATTCTTGATGTGTTCCGGGTGCTAGCCCTGCCCCTCTATTTATATGTTGAGCCCTGGGGTCGAAACTTGGAAAAAGAGCCTCCTCAAAGTCGGTTTGGCCCGCAAGGCAAGAGTCCTGCTCGGACTCCAGGACCAGACGCCAGGGTCCTCGGCGTCTGGCCCCAGACGCCAGGGTCCCTGGCGTCTGGCCCCTGGCCTCCGCAAAACTTCCTTTTGCACCTTCCTAAAGCCTCGTGGGCTTTACCCCTTGGCCCAAATAAAGTGTTCTCGTACCCGAACATTTCGGGAAACATCCGAAACTCCTTCCGGTGAATTGCGGAACCCTTCCGGAGACCAAACACTATTATCCCATATATCAATCTTTACCTCCGGACTATTCCAGAGCTCCTCGTCATGTCCGGACTCCGAACAACTTTCGGTCACCAACATAACAACTCAACTATACTTATATCGTCACCAAACGTTAAGTGTGTAGACCCTGCGGGTTCGAGAACTATGTAGACATGACCGAGACACCTCTACGGTCAATAACCAATAGCGGGACCTGGATGCCCATATTGGCTCCTACATATTCTACGAAGATCTTTATCGGTTGAACCTCTATGTCAAGGATTCAGTTAATCCCGTATGATGTTCCCTTTGTTTATAGGTATGTTACTTGCCCGAGATTCGATCGTCGGTATCTCTATACCTAGTTCAATCTCGTTACCGGCAAGTCTCTTTACTCGTTCCGTAATACAAGATCCCGTGGCTAACACTTTAGTCACATTGCTTGCAAGGCTTATAGTGATGTTGTATTACCGAGTGGGCCCTGAGATACCTCTTCGTCACACGGAGTAACAAATCCCAGTCTTGATCCATGCCAATTCAACAGTCACCCTCGGAGATACCTGTAGAGCATCTTTATAGTCACCCAGTTACGTTGCGACGTTTGATACACACAAGGTATTCCTCCGGTGTCAGTGAGTTGCATGATCTCATGGTCAAAGGAACAGATACTTGACATGCAGAAAACAATAGCAATAAACTGACACGATCATATGCTACGTTTACAGTTTGGGTCTTGTCCATCACATCATTCTCCTAATGATGTGATCCCGTTATCAAATGACATCTCATGTCCATGGCTAGGAAACCTTCACCATCTTTTGATCAACGAGCTAGTCAACTAGAGGCTTACTAGGGACACAGTGTTGTCTATGTACCCACACATGTATTTGAGTTTCCAATCAATACAATTATAGCATGGATAATAAACGATTATCATGAACAAGGAAATATAATAATAACCAATTTATTATTGCCTCTAGGGAATATTTCCAACAGTCTCCCACTTGCACTAGAGTCAATAATCTAGTTCACATCACTATGTGATTTACATTGTAATGAATCGAACACCCATACAGTTCTGGTGTTGTTCATGTTTAGCCCTTGGAAGAGGTTTAGTCATCGGATCTGCAACATTCAGATCCGTGTGTACTTTGCAAATATTTATGTCGTCCTCCTTGATGTAATCGCGGATGGAATTGAAGCGTCGCTTTATGTGTCTGGTCCTCTTGTGAAATCTTGGTTCCTTGGCTAGAGCAATGGCACCAGTGTTATCACAAAACAGAGTCATTGGGTTAAGCGCACTAGGCACTACTCCAAGATCTGTCATGAACTCCTTCATCCAGACACCTTCCTTCGCCGCCTCCGAGGCAGCGATGTACTCCGCTTCGCATGTAGAATCAGCTACCACGCTCTGCTTGGAACTGCACCAGCTAACCGCACCCCCATTAAGAATAAATACGTATCCGGTTTGTGACTTAGAGTCATCCGGATCAGTGTCAAAGCTTGCATCGACGTAACCCTTTACGACGAGCTCTTGATCACCTCCATAAACGAGAAACATGTCCTTAGTCCTTTTCAGGTACTTCAGGATATTCTTGACCGCCGTCCAGTGTTCCATTCCTGGATCACTTTGAAACCTTCCGACCATACTTATGGCAAGGCTGACATCGGGTCTTGTGCACAGCATTGCATACATGATAGAGCCTATGGCTGAAGCATAGGGGATGACACTCATCTTTTCTCTATCTTCTGCAGTCACTGGGCATTGAGTCTTACTCAACTTCACACCTTGCAATATAGGCAAGAACCCCTTCTTGGACTGATCCATTTTGAACTTCTTCAAAACTTTGTCAAGGTATGTGCTTTGTGAAAGTCCTATCAAGCGTCGTGATCTATCTCTATAGATCTTGATGCCTAATATGAAAGCAGCTTCTCCTAGGTCCTTCATTGAAAAACTCTTGTTCAAATATTCCTTCACGCTTTCCAACATTTCTATATTGTTTCCAATCAGTAATATGTCATCCACATATAATATTAGAAACGCTATAGAGCTCCCACTCACTTTCTTGTAAATACAAGCTTCTCCGTAAACTTGTATAAACTCGAACGCTTTGATCACCTCATCAAAGCGAGTATTCCAACTCCGAGATGCTTGCACCAGTCCATAAATGGATCGCTGGAGTTTGCAAACTTTGTCAGCATTCTCTGGATCGACAAAACCTTCTGGTTGCATCATATACAACTCTTCCTTAAGGAAACCGTTAAGGAACGCTGTTTTGACATCCATCTGCCAAATTTCATAATCGAAAAAGGCAGCTATTGCTAACATGATTCTGACGGACTTAAGCATCGCTACGGGTGAGAAGGTCTCATCGTAGTCAACTCCTTGAACTTGTGAAAAACCCTTTGCCACAAGTCGAGCTTTATAGACGGTGACATTACCGTCCGCGTCCGTCTTCCTCTTAAAGATCCATTTGTTCTGAATGGCCTTACGCCCTTCAGGTAATACTTCCAAAGTCCACACTTTGTTTTCATACATGGATCCCATCTTGGATTTCATGGCCTCTAACCACTTCTCGGAATCCGGGCCCATCATCGCTTCTCCATAGCTCGTAGGTTCATCGTTGTCCAACAACATGACTTCTAAGACAGGGTTGCCGTACCACTCAGGAGCAGTACGCGTCCTTGTCGACCTACGAGGTTCGATAGCAACTTGATCCAAAGCTTCATGATCATCATCATTAACTTCCTCTTCAGCTGATGTAGGCTCTACAGAAACATCTTTCTGCGCTGCGCTACTTTCAGGTTGAAGTAAAGGTTCAACAACCTCATCAAGTTCTATCTTCCTCCCACTCAATTCTTTCGAGAGAAACTCTTTCTCAAGAAATGTTCTGTTTTTAGCGACAAACACTTTGCCTTCGGATCTAAGGTAGAAGGTATACCCAACTGTCTCTTTTGGGTATCCTATGAAGACGCATTTCTCCGCTTTGGGTTCCAGCTTTTCAGGCTGAAGCTTTTTGACATAAGCATCACATCCCCAAACTTTAAGAAACGACAGCTTTGGCTTCTTGCCAAACCAAAGTTCATATGGCGTCGTCTCAATGGATTTCGATGGTGCCCTATTTAAAGTGAAGGCAGCTGTCTCTAATGCATAACCCCAAAACGATAGTGGCAAATCGGCAAGAGACATCATAGATCGCACCATATCCAATAAGGTTCGATTACGACGTTCGGACACACCATTACGCTGTGGTGTTCCAGGCGGTGTTAGTTGTGAAACAATTCCACATTGTCTTAAGTGACTGCCAAACTCATAACTCAGATATTCTCCTCCTCGATCAGATCGTAGGAATTTAATCTTCTTGCTACGATGATTCTCAACTTCACTCTGAAATTGTTTGAACTTTTCAAATGTTTCAGACTTGTGTTTCAATAAGTAAATATACCCATATCTACTTAAGTCATCAGTGAAGGTGAGAAAGTAACGATAACCACCGCGCGCCTCAATGCTCATCGGACCGCACACATCAGTATGTATGATTTCCAATAAGTCACTTGCCCGTTCCATTGTTCTAGAGAACGGCGTTTTAGTCATCTTGCCCATGAGGCATGGCTCACATGCGTCAAGTGATTCAAAATCAAGTGACTCCAAAAGTCCATCAGCATGGAGCTTCCTCATGCGTTTTACGCCAATATGACCTAAACGGCAGTGCCACAAGAAAGTGGTATTATCATTATCAATCCTACATCTTTTGGCATCAATGTTATGAACATGTGTATCATTACTATCGAGATTCAATAAGAATAAACCCCTTACATTGGGTGCATGACCATAAAAGATATTACTCATATAAATAGAACAACCATTATTCTCTGATTTAAATGAGTAACCGTCTCGCAATAAACAAGATCCAGATATAATGTTCATGCTTAACGCAGGCACTAAATAACAATTATTCAGGTTCATCACTAATCCCGATGGTAATCGAAGAGCGAGCGTGCCGACGGCGATCACATCAACCTTGGAACCATTTCCCACGCGCATCGTCACTTCGTCCTTTGCCAGGCTCTGTCTATTCCGCAGTTCCTGTTTTGAGTTGCAAATATGAGCAACCGCACCGGTATCAAATACCCAGGCACTACAACGAGAGTTGGTAAGGTACACATCAATAACATGTATATCATATATACCTTGTTTGTTGTTGGCCGCCTTCTTGTCAGCCAAATACTTGGGGCAGTTCCGCTTCCAGTGTCCAGTTCCCTTGCAATGAAAACACTCAGTTTCTGGTTTGGGTCCAGCCTTGGGTTTCTTCACGGGAGGAGCAACTGCTTTGCCACTCTTCTTGGAGTTACCCTTCTTACCCTTGCCATTTTTTCTTGAAACTAGTGGTTTTATTGACCATCAACACTTGATGCTCCTTCTGAATTTCAGACTCAGCGACTTTCAGCATCGCAAACAGCTCGGCGACTGACTTGTTCATCCCGTGCATGTTATAGTTCAACACGAAGCTCTTGTAGCTAGGTGGCAATGATTGAAGAACTCTGTCAGTGATAGCCTCTGGCGGAAGGGGCATCCCCAATTCAGCCAGACGGGTGGAGTACCCAGACATTCTGAGTACGTGATCACTGATAGACTCGTTCTCCTCCATCTTGCAAGCATAGAACTTATCGGAGATCTCATATCTCTCGATCCGGGCATTCTTCTGAAAGATAAACTTCAACTCCTGGAACATCTCATATGCTCCATGACGTTCAAAACGTCTTTGAAGTCCCGGTTCTAAGCCATACAATATTGCACATTGAACTATTGAGTAATCTTCAGAACGAGTCTGCCAGGCGTTCACAACGTCTAGAGACTCAACTGGAGCGGGTGGATCACCAAGCGGTGCATCAAGGACATAAGCCTTCTGGGAAGCCGTAAGGATAATCCTTAGATTACGGGCCCAGTCCACAAAGTTACTTCCATCATCTTTCAACTTAGCTTTCTCTAGGAACGCATTAAAATTCAGGGGTGCTACTGCGCGAGCCATGATCTACAACATAAATATAGCAAAGACAACTTAGACTGTTGTTCTAGATAATGAGTTTAGTTAATCATATTACTTAAAAAACTCCCACTGAAATTGACATCCCTCCGGTCATTCGAGAGTAACATGATCCAAATCCACCAACTCAAGTCCGATCATCACGTGAGTTGAGGTGGTTTCAATGGTGAACATCTTCATGTTGATCATATCTACTATATGACTCATGTTCGACCTTTCGGTCTCTTGTGTTCCGAGGCCATGTCTGTACATGCTAGGCTCGTCAAGTTTAACCCGAGTGTTCCGCACGTGCAACATGGCTTACACCCGTTGTATGCGAACGTAGAGTCTATCACACCCGATCATCACGGCGTGTCTCGAAACGACGAACTTTTGCAACGGTGCACACTCGGGGAGAACACAATTTATCTTGAAATTTAAGTGAGGGATCACCTTATAATGCTACCGTCGTCCTAAGCAAAATAAGATGCATAAAAGGATTAACATCACATGCAAATCATAAGTGACATGATATGGCCATGAACTTGTGCTTTTGATCTCCATCTCCAAAGCACCGGCATGATCTCCATCGTCACCGGCATGACACCATGATCTCCATCATCTTGATCTCCATCAACGTGTCGCCATGAGGTTGTCGTGCCGACTGTTGCTTCCACGACTATTGCTAACTCATAGCGATAAAGTAAAGCAAAACGGCGAAAATAATTAAAGACAACTCTATGGCTCCTGCCAGTTGCCGTACTCATCGACATGCAAGTCGTGATATTCTATACAACACATGATCATCTCATACATCACATATATTTCATCATGTAATTGGCCATATCACATCACAACATACCCTGCAAAAACAAGTTAGACGTCCTCTAATTGTTGTTGCAAATTTTACGTGGCTGCTACGGGTTTGCAAGAACCGTTCTTACCTACGCAAAACCACAACGTGGTGTAGTGATTGCTTTTTGATCTTCTAAAAGAACCCTCTTAATTGAAATCGATTCAACTAAAGTGAGAGAGACAGACACCCGCTAGCCATCTTTATGCAACAAAGTTACATGTCAGTTGAAGGAACCGGTCTCTCGTAAGCGTACGAGTAATGTTGGTCCGGGCCGCTTCATCTCACAATACCGCCGAATCAAGTATCAACTAGTAACGGCAAGCAATATGTATACACCCACGCCCACAACTCGTTTGTGTTCTACTCGAGATCTCATCTACGCAAAGACCTAGCTCAGATGCCACTGTTGGGGAACGTTGCATGGGAAACAAAAATTTTCCTACGCACACACAAGATCTATCCATGGTGATGAGCATCTACGAGAGGGAGAGTGAATCTACATACCCTTGTAGATCGCTAAGCGGAAGCGTTAAGAAACGCGGTTGATGTAGTCGAACGTCTCCGCGATCCAAATCGCAAGTCGTCCCTCGAACCGATCACGAACTAGTGCCGAACGGACGGCACCTCCGCGTTCAACACACGTACAGCTTGATGACGCCTTCACCTCCTCGATCCAGCGAGCGATGGTGAAGTAGTAGATGAGTTCTGGCAGCACAACGGCGTGGTGATGGTGGTGAGGAACAATATTCTGCAGGGCTTCGCCAAGTGCTACGGAGATTATGACGGAGGAACTAGTGGGTTAGGGTTGCCGGCACACGGCTTGGGGAATTCTTGATGTGTTCCGGGTGCTAGCCCTGCCCCTCTATTTATATGTTGAGCCCTGGGGTCGAAACTTGGAAAAAGAGCCTCCTCAAAGTCGGTTTGGCCCGCAAGGCAAGAGTTCTGCTCGGACTCCAGGACCAGACGCCAGGGTCCTCGGCGTCTGGCCCCAGACGCCAGGGTCCCTGGCGTCTGGCCCCTGGCCTTCGCAAAACTTCCTTTTGCACCTTCCTAAAGCCTCGTGGGCTTTACCCCTTGGCCCAAATAAAGTGTTCTCGTACCCGAACATTTCGGGAAACATCCGAAACTCCTTCCGGTGAATTCCGGAACACTTTCGGAGACCAAACACTATTATCCCATATATCAATCTTTACCTCCGGACTATTCCAGAGCTCCTCGTCATGTCCGGGATCTCATCCGGGACTCCGAACAACTTTCGGTCACCAACATAACAACTCAACTATACTTATATCGTCACCAAACGTTAAGTGTGTAGACCCTGCGGGTTCGAGAACTATGTAGACATGACCGAGACACCTCTACGGTCAATAACCAATAGCGGGACCTGGATGCCCATATTGGCTCCTACATATTCTACGAAGATCTTTATCGGTTGAACCTCTATGTCAAGGATTCAGTTAATCCCGTATGATGTTCCCTTTGTTTATCGGTATGTTACTTGCCCGAGATTCGATCGTCGGTATCTCTATACCTAGTTCAATCTCGTTACCGGCAAGTCTCTTTACTCGTTCCGTAATACAAGATCCCGTGGCTAACACTTTAGTCACATTGCTTGCAAGGCTTATAGTGATGTTGTATTACCGAGTGGGCCCTGAGATACCTCTCCATCACACGGAGTAACAAATCCCAGTCTTGATCCATGCCAATTCAACAGACACCCTCGGAGATACTTGTAGAGCATATTTATAGTCACCTAGTTACGTTGCGACGTTTGATACACACAAGGTATTCCTCCGGTGTCAGTGAGTTGCATGATCTCATGGTCAATGGAACAGATACTTGACATGCAGAAAACAATAGCAATAAACTGACACGATCATATGCTACGTTTACAATTTGGGTCTTGTCCATCACATCATTCTCCTAATGATGTGATCCCGTTATCAAATGACATCTCATGTCCATGGCTAGGAAACCTTCACCATCTTTTGATCAACGAGCTAGTCAACTAGAGGCTTACTAGGGACACAGTGTTGTCTATGTACCCACACATGTATTTGAGTTTCCAATCAATACAATTATAGCATGGATAATAAACGATTATCATGAACAAGGAAATATAATAATAACCAATTTATTATTGCCTCTAGGGCATATTTCCAACACTCCGCATATCCTCCAATTTCACTTCAATTCTTCTTTGATTCTTATCTTTTGGCTTATGCAATTTGTTTTACACCTGATTTTTCCTCGCTTTGTGTTGTGGGTTCCAGGTGGTGGTAGCTCTGGTTAGCAGGAGCGTCACGTGAATCCCAGTTCTGCTACTAGCTCCAAGCGTTACCGCACCCTAGAGGATGACAATACCAACCCCAGTACCCAACCTACGAAGATTGTCAAGAGAGTGGCTAGCAAGTCTAAGAAGGATGTTCATTCTGTAAGTGGTATGTCTGGCAGGGATTTTTGCATTGCTCGTTGTCGCAACCCATACCGCAATCCACATGGTCAAACCCTTGTCCACCGTCCCTTCTGGACCAAGCAACAAGTGTCTATCTATCATGATGTGCTGAAGGAAAAGAAGAACTTGTATGCCCCTCATGTGAAGTCCATTGATCTAGCTCATTTGTAGAAGGATCCGAAGTATTTTGGTGAATCCCTTGCATTCTGTGACAAGCTGGGTATTAGCAATCTCATGCAATTCAACAAGGATTTTGATGCAGAGATGGTGGCTATGTTCTATGCCACGGTCCATCTTGGGACTGATGAGGAGAGGACTCTTACCTGGATGACTAATGGAAGAAGGCTGACTACTAAATGGAAGGAGTTCATGGCTTTGCTGGGCTTTAATGATCCGGGGCTCCATACCCCAATTGCATTTTGCCAGCACACGGAGACCGCCGCCATTCACAAGTCCTACTCTATGGCAAAGGTTTCTAGCACCACTGGCCTCATGACCTATGTGTTATTCCCGTTCCTTGACATCGTGCATCGCGTCTTCAGGCACACTCTCTTTCCTTGTGTCGGGAACTTGGATCAGGTGCACTCCTACCTGTTCACCATGCTGGTCTATTGTCAGAAGGAGAAGAACTCTCAAGAGGTAGAGGTTTTGGATGTGTCCCATGTTATGTGGTCGGAGCTTCATTTGGCTGTGATGGAGCGCAAGTGTCCCATTTATGCTCCCTATCTGATGTATCTTATTGAGAGGACTTGGGCATCCACCTTTCCAAAGGAAGAGTTTAACTATGGTGAGCTGACTATTCATGAGGTTGTGCTGTTGCGTCTGAAGGACAAGTGGAGTATCCATATTGCTCCTCAGAGGGAGGTCCGTGAGACTGAGGACGAGGAGGATAATGAGGATGAGGGCGGTGTTGACCCCAGTTACGCGCCATCCAGTGCAGAGCCATCTTGGGTTAAGAAGCTCAAGGAGAAGATGAAGAAACTATTCTGCATGCAGGCTCACGGTCAGTACACTGCTCACACAGTCGAGAAGAAGGCTAAGAGCCATGACAAGCTTATGATGAGGCACCTTGGGATGGAGGTCGAGAGCGGGTCTGAGGACAGGATCATCGATGAGGAGGTGTGGACTTCCAAGCATTGCCAGTGGGACTCAGATGTTGAGCGTGCTACTGTAGATGACAGCTCCAACGGCCACGAGGAGTATTGATGGTGTTCTAAAGCACGTCTACCACCTGGGATCGTCGTAGTGCCTTTTGCCCTTTTGGTGTCTCGATGCCAAAGGGGGAGAGAGTGTAGGGATTTGGATTTGCCAAGTCACAAGCGCGTCTTATTTGCTTTATTTCCTCGCTCGTGAACTCTCTATCATTTGATTTGATTTGTGTTTGTGAGACTTTAAACTCGAGTCATATGGTGTGAGACATATGTTACCCTTTATTATCTATGTATGTCGAAGTAGCATGTTAGTTTGTGAGTTATATGCTTAGCTTGTGCCCTATCTTTTTGCTCACATGTTATATGTTGCATCCATGATTATCTCTCATACTATGTTGATGCACATGTTGCCTAGAATATAAAATATAGGGGGGTGTTGATCCTAGTGTGTGTGCTCTGCATTCCAAAAGCATACCTAAATAGTGCACACATCTAGGGGGAGCCCGTCTATATTTTGTAGACGTTGGGTTTGCTTATTATCTTAATATATCTTTTGTGCAAATCCCGCGTTGTCATCAATCCACCAAAAAGGGGGAGATTGTTAAGACATATTTCTCTCTTAGTGGTTTTGGTGATTGATGACAATGCTCTTGCGGACTAATCGTGTGCATTGAGCATTTTAGACAATTTATCATATGGCACAAGACGATTCTAGCCCCTCGGAGTTCTTAAGTGAAGACGGTTGTTTCTGCATTTCTTTTATCGGTGGATTTGAGTCATAGGAAAACCGTACTATTAAGAGGGGGTCCGCTTCGGAAAGGTCAGGGTGGAATCAACACGTACACATCTGCATTTGCACCCTTGTTCCTTTCCCACATCAATGGAGTTGCTCCTCTGTGCCCATTGCATTGGTTTTGAAGGGCCCAAGCGGTAGTACCGGGGCGGCAAACGGTAGTACCGCCTATAGGCTATAGTACCGCTCAGTGTAGGCGGTAGTACTCCTGCCCAGTGCCACGCATAGTAACGCTGCCTCTGGGGGTCTCGACTTTTGTGTCGGACTGCGCGGTAGTGCGGCGCGGTAGTACCGCCTATAAGCGGTAGTACCGCCCGTCACTACCACTCCACCACCGCTCCTCTTATGGACCTCTGCACTCGCAGGGGATGTAGGGGCGACAGTAGGGTGAGGCACTACCGCGTGTAAGCGGTAGTACCGCTCTCGTCAGAAACAATGTTGCAACCCCAGCGGTAGTACCTCTATCCCTACCACTGTCCCTGCCACTTCCACTGCCTCTGTCCTTGCCACTGGCTCTGTCCCTGTCCCCGCCTCTGTCCCTGCCACCGCCTCTCTTCTGTGGGCCTCTGTGCTGCAACCCCAACGGTAGTACCGCTCCGGCGGCACTACCGGCTCGTGGCCTCGTGCCATTGCACTGCACACCTGGCACAACCGCCCCAGCGGTAGTACCGCTTGTGTGCGGGCTGAGAGGGGGTAACGGTTGGATTGTTCCCCCCACTATATAAAGGGGGTCTTCTTCCCCAAGAAGATCACCTCTTCCTCCCCAAAGCTCCATTGTTGCTCCAAGCTCCATTTTCGTCCGATCTTTCTTCCTAGCCAACAAAACTTGTTGATTCTCTAGGGTTTGGTTGAGAGGGCCCCGATCTACACTTTCACCAAGATAGATTTGATCCCCCCACTAATCCCTTGCGGATCTTGTTATTCTTGGGTGTTTGAGCACCCTAAACGGTTGAGGTCACCTCGGAGCCACAATCCATTGTGGTGAAGCTTCGTGGTTGTGTTGGGAGCCTCCAATTAAGTTTGGTCGCCGCCTTCAAGGGCACCACTAGTGGAATCACGACATCTCGCACTGTGTGAGGGCGTGAGGAGAATACAATGGCCCTAGTGACTTCTTGGGGAGCATTGTGCCTTCACACCGCTCCAACGGAGACGTACTTCCCCTTAAAGGGAAGGAACTTCGGTAACACATCCTCGTCTTCATCGGCTCCACTTGCAGTTACTTCTTACCTTTACTTTGTGCAAGTGTTTTGTGTTGTATCATTTGCTTGCTTGTATTGTTGTTGTTGTTAGCATCGTATAGGTTGCTCACCTAGTTGCATATCTAGAGAACCTATTTGTTGCTAAGACTAATTTGTTAAGAAAACCTAAAAATTGGTAGTTGTCTATCCCCCCCTTCTCTAGTCAACCATATCGATCCTTCCAGTCGTCGGACCCAAAATGACTAGGTACGGTACCGAAGGTGGAGCCGGAGCGCGCGATGGGGGTGCGGTAATGGCCAGTGTCCTCGGCCTGGTGCAGAAGATGGACGATGCCCGGATTGCTGCCATGAGGTCAATGCCGGGAGAGACGAGGCCAGTCACCCACATGTCCGGGATGGCGTTGCTACCAGTGAGGGTGGTGATGAGGGCGGCGCGGTCATGTCTGCCATCGGAGAGACGGAGACGCGATAAGCGAGAGAAAGGGACTGTGATGAATGGACGTAGGAGGCGACTTGCCTTGTTCCTATCCCCAAGCTCTAGTGAATTTTTTTCTCGTTTTTTTCTGTTCTTTGATTTTCATTCGGTTTTCCCTAATTAACCGAGAATGTTAGGTTTTTGGGTCCGCTTTTCCTTATAAATTGAACCGCCTCTTTTCTTCTTAATAGAAATGCAGGAACCCCCTACCCCAATATGAGGTTTCTCAAAAAAAAAGGGGAGAGTTATGAGTCGGGCCGTCATCTCCCGTGCTTCCCAATACATGCAGGCGAGGGGCACACGCTGCTCGAGCGAGCCTAACTAGTCAAAAACAGACAATTCGACCGTTCTCTCTCAGCGAGACTTGGTACTGCTTTAAGTTTCGTGCGGGCCAAGAAAGCATCGACAATGCAAAGAAAAGACTAGCACATGCGTGTGTGGATTTAGTGTATCTTTTGAGGTCATTGACGTACGGCGACCGGACTCACCTCTCCGCATTCAAGCATGACAGTGCGGTGCGGTTCACCATCGTCCATGCACGAGTTGGTCTCGCGTTGCACACCAGGCGAGTGGTGATACGATGTCTCATATGATCCCCTGATCCAGGACAAGGTGAGGCGTTAGATCTGGACTGAAGGCCCAGGATTGAGTAGGCTCAGCTTGCATTGCAAATTATGCAAAATGCACCCTGGATTATTCTGTAATCTCAGTTGAACTCTATGTTAGGCTGAGATCACCGGGTACTGGAAACTGGATCTAACTTAGTTTTTCACAATGTATTAAACTGACTTACTATCCATTTTATGTTCTGCTGAAGTTTATGGTGCATCATCTTCCAGACCAAAAAATCTTTGGTAACAACTACGACTATGCATTGGGGGCTCAGATCATTTTTTGGATTTGAAATAGTATGGGAACATTTGAGCACGTAATAGAAACTTTATATTTGATCTGGCTTGTGTAATTATTTTCCTGCCTTTTCATCATGACTATTTTGTTTCAATGAAAAGATGTAGTGTTTTCTTCGGCGTTTAATAACAGATATTACGATGTCACCGTTGTTTAGATTCCTAACAAGAGAACAATGACTTGGAGGGTGAGTAACAAACTTTTTGTACTTGGCACAATAAACTTAGTACATGTGCAGTTGCCGACTAGACTTTGTTGGTTGACTATGTAACAATTTTGTAATACTGTCGTGCAAGTTCTTGCTATTTAAATTTATATGTCATTGTTGCATGTAGCGTATGCATGTTGTAGGTAATTGCCGGTATTGTTAAGCTTCACTTTTTTCTGCATGTTCCAGTAGTGTGACCAAGTATCAAATATTAGATGGTGCGACATACATGCAAGTCATTTGGCATAAAAAGTTGTTTACATATTTTCCATATTTAATGCTCCACTATTTTTCGAAAGTCTCTTTTAGATTATAATTCTTGATTTTATCATGTAGGTGTGCATTTGTGCCCATCATTGGATGCAATACAAGGAGAATAAGGACTCGTGAAAGTGATGTGTATTGATGTTGCTCCATTTAGCTAGGAAAAAGTCTGAAAAAACCCTGACTTCGTAGTCGAAGTCTGAAATGAAACCTAAACTCAAAGTACCTGAAATCAGCACCCTGTCTTTTCCAATCCCGGTTTATCCCAGCCCTTTTTAGTTGAGAAGTTGTTTGTCTCCGCCGGTATTGCACGTGTGCAGAGAGGGGGGAATCACATACAAGGTTTCGAATTTCGACAACAAGAAAATTTCGCTTGCCATCGAAGCCTATGCCATTTCTGAAAATTTTATAAATTTCAAAATCTGTTTCAAACAAGTCAATGAATTAGTTCAAACTACTCGTGGTCTCATCCTCACAGTCTTCTCTTAGTCTCATCCGCGATAGATGATCGGTCGGAAACTACATTTTCTAAAATCAGACTCACAGGGACACGACAATCATATGTATAGAGGGTCAATAAAATTGCTCAACGGTGCATTAGAGCATCTACAGCCGGACCCCTCATACCCATCTCAAACGCCCGGGCAGGCCGTCCGGTCACTGACCGGTCACAAAATCGCGACCCAACCGGACCCCTCAAACGGGCCTCAAACGCCCGGGCTGACCGGCACCCCTCATATCCAGCCCAAATATGGGACGGATATGGGGGAGCCCGGGCACGCCCGCCACGTCGTCCTGACGGTGTGGTCCCACGGGTCCGGAAACCCGAAGGTCTAACGGGCGCCTCGACCGTCCCCACGGTGTGAACACCACGTGGCACCGCTTCGGCTCGCTGCTCGAGGCCATAGCCGACTATTTAAACCGGTCGGCGTCCCCCAGCCCTAGCACATCCACCACCTCCCTGCCTCCGCCGTCACCCGAGCCCATCCGCCTCCTCTCCCCCTCATTCCAGCCTCAGTATGGTTCGCCGTAGGATCACCACCTATGCTCAGCTCACGCCGGAGCGCCGGATGCAGATCGAGGCAGAGATCCAGGCGCGGCGCGCCGCCCGCATCGCTGTGGGTCTCCCTCCGGACTCGCCGGAAACGGAGGAGGATGAGGAGGTGCAACCGAAGGAGGAGGTGCCTGAGGCCATGGAGGAGGACGAGCCGGAGGAGGACGACGACCCAGAGATCCATGCTCCGGGCTTGAACATGGCGGAGGTGGATGCGGATTTCGCCGTCGCCCAAGCCGAGGAGATGGCGGAGCAACAAGCCATCCTGGATTCCATACGGGATGAGGCAGAGGTGGAGGCCAATCGCCGGCTCATCCGACAGAGGCAGGCAGAGGCCGACGCCCTCTACGACGACCTCAAGGCGGACTTAGCGGTGGAGGAAGCCGCAGCGGAGCAGGCGGAGGTGCCGGAGGGGGGGGGGCAACAGAGGTGCGGGAGGGGGCGGAGATGCAGTTGTCACACATCTATCCGCCGGAGGGCACGGAGATTGTCGATATCTCCGACGAAGAGTAGATAGTTTTTACGTAGTACGTAGGTTTATATGGTGCATGCATCTTGTATGGATTTGAGAAATCAACATGAGATGCCCGGATGCAGTAGTCTGTTTTTGAGGCGTGTCCGGTCAGTGCCCGCGGATGCGTCCGCGGACGTTTGAGGGACCGGATTTGCAAGTTACGGTTGTAGATGCTCTTACGAACCAAATTAATAACAATAACAAGCTGGAGCAGTAGATGGTGACGGACAGTATATCAGACACAAAGTATCCACCGAAGCAAAGAGATATAGCAGTCTAGCAGAAGATGAACTATAAACAAGATTGATATTTTTTAGCTTTTTTTATTACACCACTATTGATTGACGATGAAACATGCACGTTCCTTTACATAGCTACGTACTTGGCTTAGCTAGCTAGCAGCAATGGAGCTTGCGTGCAGAAGACTGAACAGCCAGTGATCGAGCCCGCATACTCAGTCATGCATTCACTGAAGACTAAGCTACGTTTGGCTGCTCGGTATTTTTGGAGTTTTCGAAGAATACCATGGTCTTTTTAAAAACCACGGTTTTAAATACTTTGACGTGTTTGGTTTCAACAAATACTACAGTTTTATAAACCATAGTATATCTAAAACCATGATTTTTTTGTTGTATTTGAAAAAGAGGTCCCAACCTCTTTTTTCTAAACCGAGAAACGCTCGCTCGAGTCCATCTGCTTCCTGAATGTTGATCTCTTCAATCGTTGACTACTGTGCTAGCGCAACAAAAGGCAGACTGTAGATTTGATCGTGTTAGACGTTTGATCCTATTGGATGTCGCACATACACATACGAATGCCATCATTAGCGTTGACTGGGAGCACAACCGCATGCGCAGAGGTTTAGATCGTGGAGTAGATCAATTGATACTTGGAGGCACAGTTGTACAGAGCAGGCTAAGCGTTGTAGCTGATCGATTCCATGCGGCCAGAGGTACAAAATAACTCTACTACAGATCCTAGTGTCTTGGAGAGAGGACATGCGTATGCATGACAAGGCTACATGTTGCCCCAGTCATGGCTATGTGTTTGGTAAGTGGCAGTTGTTAATTAACACAAGCTGATCATATCGTTGTATAACTACTTGAGTGTAGCTTAGTTGGGTTCAGCTAGCTATCTTCAGGATTATCCATGCAATGTGTAGTAAAAATCAAAAAACAGAAAAAACTGCACTTGCCAAACATGTTGGTAGTTTCGTCAAAACTGAGAAAAACTGTTGTTTTTAAAAACCGGAGTATTCGTTGTCCACACATTGAAATACTGAGGTTTTCATTTACTATGGTTTTAGAAAAGCTGTGTTGCCAAACTAGGCCTAAAACGGCCACCTTGGTAAGCCTCCATCAATCTCACTAAAAAAACGGCATGCTTTTCCACTGCAAAAATGTTTGGCCCTCCACTACTTTTTGACACGAGTGCAATCCCGGCGGGGACAAACGACTTCATCTGATGAGCGGGGTGAGTTTGCAAAGACAGGCTGTTTTGGGGGGGTGCAGATGCAGATGTACCAGGCAGGCAAGCAGGCAGGTCGGCAGGTTCCGGACGGACCGTCGCCGCTGAATGGAGTCCGACCCGTGTGTGCCTGCCCACCTTGCGCAGCAAACAAGACCCAAAACCGCGACTTGCGCCACAAACCAAAACCGCTGTCGCACGCCCAGCCCCAGCCCCAGCCCCCAGGGAAGGAAGGCAAGATCGCCACCAAAAACGAAAGAGCATTCATTGCCTGCGGCGAGTCCAATCAACAACATTTTACCCTTGTGCCACTGACACGTGACCTAGATAGCGCGCGGCCCCACCGGTCAGTGGCCGAGAGGGGGCGCGCACCGGGCGAGTCCAGTTCCCACCGCCGCCCGTGGTTTTCCTTTCCCCGAAGAAAGCAGGCGAGTTTTGCACGAGCACCCCCGTCTTCCCCCGAAAACCCCGACCCCCGTCCCGTCCGCAAGCCCAGGTATAAATGGAGGACGCCTTCCCCTCCCAGAAGATCACCAAACCAGCACACGTCAACGGAACAGCTCAACAAAATCCCCACCAAAGGTCCAGAATATTCCCCAAAACCCCACCACCGCCCCCTCTGCCGCTCCCGCTCCACTAGTGTGCTCCTCGGATCGATCGATCGCGATGGACACCCACATCGGCTCCGTCGACGGGCCGTCGCCGGCGGCGGTGAACGGCGCGGTGGGCTGCCCGGCGTCGGCGCCGGGGTGCCCGATCATGTCCTCCCGCCCGGCGCCCTCCGCGGCCGGCGAGGCCTCGCTGGGGCGCCACCTCGCGCGCCGCCTCGTGCAGGTCGGCGTCGGCGACGTCTTCGCCGTGCCCGGGGACTTCAACCTCACCCTGCTCGACCACCTCGTCGCCGAACCCGGGCTGCGCCTCGTCGGCTGCTGCAACGAGCTCAACGCGGGGTACGCGGCCGACGGCTACGCGCGGGCCCGCGGCGTCGGCGCCTGCGCGGTCACCTTCACCGTCGGCGGCCTCAGCGTGCTCAACGCCATCGCCGGCGCCTACAGCGAGAACCTCCCCGTCATCTGCATCGCCGGCGGGCCCAACTCCAACGACTACGGCACCAACCGCATCCTCCACCACACCATCGGCATCCCGGACTTCTCACAGGAGCTACGCTGCTTCCAGACCGTCACCTGCCACCAGGTCCGTGCCTACGCGCGCGCGTCTCCTTGTCATGCATTGCCTCCTCCTCATTCGATTGCTCTCTCTAGTTTGTTGACTCGATCTGTTTGTTTCTCGATTCAGGCGGTGGTGACCAACCTGGACGACGCGCACGAGCAGATCGACACGGCCATCGCCACGGCGCTCAGGGAGAGCAAGCCGGTGTACCTCAGCATCAGCTGCAACCTCCCCGGCCTACCTCACCCCACCTTTACCCGTGACCCGGTCCCCTTCTTCCTCGCCCCCAGGTACCACCCCTGCTCTGTTCTTATCCCGAATCTGATCAGAGGCTTTTTTTCCCGATTATTGTGCCAACACTTTATCTTGGATCATGGATCGTTTCCCCCAAATTATTTGCATGTACTGTCTGCTGGGAGCTTAATATTTTATCACCGTAAAAATGTGCCCAGTTGAATCATTAGCATTGAGAATTTCAGATCGTGAATTTATCTGCATCTGAAGTGACCTATGCACTGAACAGGGTATTGTTGTAACACGATTGTATCTGAACTGCTGAAGCCATCTGATGAACTGAACTGTGTCCTGAAAAATTGCAGGATGAGCAACAAGATGGGGCTCGAGGCTGCAGTGGAGGCAACTGTGGAGTTCCTGAACAAGGCGGTGAAGCCATTGCTTGTGGCCGGCCCCAAATTGCGCGTGGCGAAGGCGGCCAAGGCCTTCGTCGACCTCGTGGACGCCAGTGGCTATGCCTATGCTACAATGCCATCGGCCAAGGGCTTTGTGCCAGAGACGCACCCCCACTTCATCGGCACCTACTGGGGCGCCGTCAGCACGGCCTTTTGCGCCGAGATTGTTGAGTCGGCCGACGCCTACCTCTTCGCAGGCCCTATCTTCAACGACTACAGCTCTGTTGGCTACTCGTTCCTGCTCAAGAAGGACAAGGCCATCATCGTGCAGCCTGAGCGTGTCATCGTTGGAAACGGCCCGGCATTCGGCTGCGTCATGATGAAGGAGTACTTGTCTGCATTGGCCAAGCGGGTTCAGAAGAACACCACCGCCTACGAGAACTACAAGAGGATCTTCGTGCCCGAGGGCCATCCGCTGAAGGGCGAGGCGAACGAGGCGCTGCGTGTCAATGTGCTCTTCAAGCACATCCAGGACATGCTTACGGGTGACAATGCAGTGCTCGCTGAGACTGGTGACTCCTGGTTCAATTGCCAGAAGCTGAAGCTGCCCGAGGGCTGCGGGTGAGTTTTTTTCTGATTCCACAATGTTGTGATGGTGCATGTATGTTTCCTTCTTGTTTTCATTGTCTTGTGCTAAGCAGGGTTGGTTGGTTGTTTGCACGTTGCAGGTATGAATTCCAAATGCAGTATGGCTCGATTGGATGGTCAGTGGGTGCATTGCTCGGGTACGCGCAAGGCGCAAGTGACAAGCGTGTCATTGCCTGCATTGGTGATGGGAGCTTCCAGGTGAAATATCCCTCCATCTGATCTCTGCTGCCGTGTGCTGCAATTTCTTGATGTGCTGTTTCTAATGTGATCTTTGGGTAATTCCATCTGTCTGCAGGTGACAGCACAGGATGTATCGACTATGCTGCGGTGCGAACAGAACAGCATAATCTTCCTGATCAACAATGGCGGGTACACCATCGAGGTGGAGATCCACGACGGACCTTACAATGTCATCAAGAACTGGAACTACACGGCCCTTGTGGAGGCCATCCACAACGGGGAGGGCAAATGCTGGACTGCCAAGGTATGCACTACTCTTTTGTCCATTGCACAGGCACCAGAAGAATCCAAGGCGAGCTTGCAGAACTGCTGCTGATGCATGCTTTTGTGCTGCGCAGGTGAAGTGCGAGGAGGAGCTGACGGCGGCGATAGAGACGGCGCTGGGGGAGAAGAAGGACTCTCTGTGCTTCATCGAGGTGATCGCGCACAAGGACGACACCAGCAAAGAGCTTCTGGAATGGGGCTCCAGGGTCTCCGCTGCCAACTCCAGGCCACCCAACCCGCAGTAGACCGACCAAAGCACGCCTGCATCAGTAGCACTAGCAGCAGCAGCAGCACGCACGCACGTTGCCCGTCAAATAATGTGAACAGTTTATCTTTGCTCTTCTGTTATGTTGTTAGTTTTGTGCCTAATAGTGACTTGTGAGCTGCGGCCATCCCCTGTGTTCTATCCTGCCAATGCTACGAAGATTATGAGAATATTTTTAGCTTGCCTCAGCTATTATTTGTGTACCTTCTTCTTTCAAAATGGTCGGCAAATATAATTGAAAATCACGAGCTACTCCTGAGTCTGTCTGAGTGGCGCCCTGAGGAATCTGGAAGCGCAATGCAACATGCATGAACGCGGAATCTTGCAAAATATAGGATGCTTTTGGTAAGAAATCGAGCTAATAGTGGTAAGCTAGTACTACTGCTTTTGGAGCAGTTGGGCCCTTTCTCTAGAAAACAAGTGATTTTGGAGCAAGTAGGCAAAGAAAGCCCTGCGTACATGCATGCATCTGCTGCTTCTCCTGGAGGTGGAGCTATTGTGTGTGTTTGTGGGTGGGTTTTTTATATTGCCACCTCGGGCTGCTTTGCTTTCGCCGGCTAATAAGACGGACAGCGTGCAAAGGAGCGGCCAATCAGCCACACCGCACATACCAGAGGCTGCTTTGAGGATTAGAAAAAAAGGAGGTCCATATAACGACAACCTCTGAAGTTTCCGCATGTGACAAGGACACGGTACAGGGTATCCGCCGCTACGTGGTTTGGTTCATCTGCCCGTTGTTTTCCTGGAAGAAGGGGAAATGCATCACGCTGGCTCAGATTTTGATTTTCATACAACTAAACCACTTCCGTACTCGTCCTGACTGAATTGTTTGCTTCTTTTCAATTGATGAACCTACATGAACACATCTCCCTACGTTCTTCCTGGCTTGCAGGTTTCAGAGATTAGCATGTTTAGGAAACGACTGTCCATCGGTCAAGAATTTTATGTGAGAACCTCGGGGATGATCCCAAGTTGTTGTGTCTCAAAGATAAAAGAAAAACTCTGAGCTTCAACCAACATAACATTAATTAGCACAACTTTATATTTAAGCTTCCTGGTACACAAATCTCATTTCTTTGCGTAAACGGCGCTACTATGTCATTCCATATTTCTTGCCCTTGCTGGTGATCCCTAGCAATGCTAGTGAGTAGGTCAGCCCAAAGCTCTGAAGACATGGCTATATAGCAAATCATATCGAGTGCGGAATAGGACATGAACACTTGCAAAAGCTCAGCTGACGGCAGATAAGTTTACGCAACATTGCCATGCAAAGTAAGCCTGCCTCGATGTGGCCCATCCTTCCAAAAGCACGAAATGTAAAATGTGCTTACAAGGATCGTGCTGCTAACTCCTACGTACCTCCTAACTGCAGCCCGTACGCACCGTCGAAGCTGACAACAGCTTGTCTTTCTTCAGAAGATGGGAGGGGAAGGGGGACTTGCAGGCCGCGATGTGGGATTTGAGCTTTGGAATATTCGGGTGGGCGCTCCTGCATCTGTGGCACCTTAGCTCCATGGCGAGAAGCTTCTCATCGGGGCTGATAGTCGCGGACCCATGCTGGTCAACCTCCTCCATGACATCGACAGAATCAAGGAAAAATGCACTGGTGAAGGAGTTCCAGTGCTTCTTGTTCTTCAAGCTGGATGAGTTGAAATCCTGGCTTATGACATGGAGGTGCAACTGCCGCATGGACGGAACCTGCAGAAACCAAGACACACAAGATCGTTCTTGCTCATGCCCATCGCAAAGTTTGGAGACCAGCTGGGAATAATAAACAGTTAAACACTGAGTTATAGTAGTACCGAATGATATCCAAGCCTGAAGGTCAGAGATGCGTCTTCCTCTAGGAACTTATGTGCCCACTTCAGCCCAGCCGAATGCAAACTCCTAAGCAGTGGTAAGTGCACTTTCTTGACATCTGCTAAAGAATCAAGACCCTCTGTCCTAGATATCACCAACACATGCCTTTTGGCCTGCATATATAAAGAGTTTTGCTGAGATGTCAAGTAGAGCACTGAAGAGCACTAGGAATGAAGGGGAAGGGGTATTTAAGTTCAGAATACCTTGGGATATAGGTCCTTCAGAACAACAAATTCATCAGATATCTCAAGGAAAGAATCCGCGTTCTTGTATTTTTCTGGGCGCATGGCAACCTCATAAAGGGACTGTGCCCACGATCCCCAAGTCTTGTTGGTGAGCGCACCATTCTTCTTGTTGTCTTCCTCTCTTGCTTGGTTCGGAGCATCAGATGAGCCCATGGAGTTATCATGATAACTTGGTGTGTTGGTCCCCTTGCGCTCATGGTGTTGACTTGAAGTCAAAACAGATGGAAGCAACTTACACTTTTTGGTCCTTTCAGAATCATCGCTGTCCTCTCGCTTCATTTTTGAATCATTAGGTGACATCACTCCAGATGCTGACTTCCTTGATGAAGTTTCATCATTCTGCTTCCCTGTGTAGCTCCGGGCAATGGATGCAAAGTTCTCAAAAAGTGAATTATATGCCTCACGAAGAACCTTACATCCTTTGGTATAGTCATTCTTCAGACAATCTGGACGCATTGGATTCATATTTGGTCCCAGCACATGTATGACATGGGTTACCCCTTCCAGTTGATGTAGAGGGGAAGTTGATGGAAGTGGAACAGCAACAGAGTTACCAGGTCTCAACGTGTCAGCACATTCCTTGGTTGCATGCTGTAAAGCTTCTCCAGCAGCATTAAATATTGCTGCATTAACCCCTCCACCTCCAGGTTTTAACCTCCTGCATGAAACACTGACAGATATTATCTCAAGGGCAATTATAGAGGAGGGTCCTAACAATTTTTGCTTGCGATAGACAAAAATAAAAGGTCCAGTTTGACTCCCAGCAAGGATAAAGCAGGATTCAAGTACTCAACATATATAACATAATCTAAAGGCATATCTGCATTTGATAGAACATGCGCATCATAAGTTGAAGTGACAAAAATAATTACCAGTTGGCGGCATTAGCAACCACGTTGTATTGAAGACCTCCTTTTGAGTGCAACTGAGTGATGTCTCCCACAAATGTGAAAAATCTGCTGGAGTCAAAGCTCTTCTTAGCAGCCTTGTCCTTGACTAACGACAATATTCTTGATTTCTGGCTCAAGTCAACAAGAACTATTCTTACATTATCATGCTTTTGCACAAAATCAGTAGCTGCATCTACTATAATGTCAGATGCTTTCTCAAGATCAAACTGGAAGTCAGCAGTAGAAATTGATGGAAATGCCAGAGTGCACAAACTGGTGTCAGAAGAAACACTTTCCTTACTTCGTTCTTCTTTCTCCTTCAGATTATCCAACTTCTTTTCTACTTGCATTGAACAGGCGTCACCAGCTTCAAGGTTCTCCTGTTTCGAGGATGTATTTTGCTGCCCTGTCTTTCTTTCACTTGATGTAAGCATAGTTCCACTAGATTTGTCGACACTAGAAGTATCTGCCTTCTTGAGAAACTTCATTATACCAGTTTGTACAGGCCCTTTGCTCTTCTGACCAAATACTCCTGAAGCAAGACTATGTGAAGGCCCTAAAGCACTATACATATCAACTGCCTTCTTAATGTCATCGTCATCCGTACAGAACACGATCCGACTGAAACCTTCAGTCAGCAAGGGTGCCTGTTTGTTCTTCAACATGCGGTTCACAACCATGGCAGCCATTCCGCCCTGCACATTTCCTTCATGGCTAGTCCGGCTAACCGACCGCGAGATGCAAACCTTCGCGGGAAGATCCAAGAAAACAGCATGCACATCCGCTTGTACGGTGCAGCCAAGCTTCACAAAATCAGAGCGCTGCTCTCGTTCCAAGTTGCATCGGTCAATGAGAACGCTCTTTCCCTCCTTCAAAGCGTCCGCTGCGGCCTTCAAGCACTGTATTTTGGTTCCAGCTTTGCCCTTTCCAATTGTATCCTACAACACAATAAAGACCCACACAAAATCCTGTCACAATTGCTGGAGTTTTGGTTGAGGATATGTTTATTAACATTCAAGCCA
This sequence comes from Elymus sibiricus, assembly GCA_039707655.1. Lineage (NCBI taxonomy): Eukaryota > Viridiplantae > Streptophyta > Magnoliopsida > Poales > Poaceae > Elymus > Elymus sibiricus. The sequence goes on from CM077669.1 coordinate 360,624,754, forward strand.
AGTAAAAATTGCACTGCCTGAATCACCCTACCTTACTCATGGAATAGGATTTCGGTGTTTTCACTTTGAGATGCTATCTGCTTTCGCATGTGGTGCCATTTTTTTGCAAGGTAAGTATAGCTATTATTAATGCCATGAGACTGAAACTACAGTTTCAAACTTGTGATCCAGTAACTAGTTATGCAAAACATAAGCAATTTCAAAGCCGAATCAGATGAGCCCGCATTAGGCATTACGGGGCGCTTGACGGAATGCTCGTCTTGAGACATCAAATCCACAACGGAGACGGAAAGCAATGGCACCAACACTCAGCAAATCAGCACGCAGAGAGAGTGGAGCGCGTGGGGCTCACCTGGCAGACGCGGGCCCATGGGCGGCCGGCGGAGGCGGCGCCGGCCATGACGGCCTCGGCGAACGTGGACTTGCCGCTGCCCGGGGCGCCGACGAGGATCAGCAGCACCTGCTTTCCGGCGTCCTCCTTAGTCTCCGCGCCCGCGCCTGCACAGAATGGCCAGAGACAGCGGCGCGCTAGGGTTTTAGCGTCGACGGGTGGCACTGGTTCGACCGATTAGACGAGGAAAAAGGTCAAAAATCACCTGGGGCTGCCCCGGAAGTCGATGGAGCGGCAGGGGAACCGCCTTCGCCGGGATCCATTCGCGCAGAAACTCCAGAGCAGAGGAACCGGGGGCCTCTCGCCGGCGGCTAATCGGCTATGGCGGAAGGGAGTGGGGTGAGGGCGGAGGAGGCGAAGATGGGATGGGAGGATGGGGCCGACGTGCAAACGGCGTGGGGTCTGGCTGTCAGTGCCTCCAACAGAGCTAATCAGAGCCGTTAATCGTTCAGCGTTATGTAAAAAAGATGCAGTAGGAAAAAAAATAGTGCCTCCAACAGAGCTAATCAGAGCCGTTAATCGTTCAGCGTTACGTAAAAAAGATACAGTAGGAAAAAAAATAGTGAGGTGTGGCTGCTGGGATTCGAGCCCAGGTCTCCACGGCCACAACGTGGAATTCTCACCACTAAACTACAGCCACTTTGGTGATCAGCACCACACGGACAAGTTACTTAACAATCTAGGAAACTTTTTTCTATAATACTCCAGCAAAATCGTTGGGCTTAATTCGTACAATCACGGTGTATTCATGTGCTCAAAATCTGCCTCATAATCATACGATAGACGGCATTATTGTACAGAACCACGCAGAGAAAGCTAAGCAAGCTTAATTAATTAATCAGTACTCGTTGAAGTGTATGGCGCCGAGCTTCCACACGATGTACGTGGTCCCGAACATGACGGTGGTGATGATCCCGAAGGACGCCGCGACGATGAGCACGTCCGTGCCCACGGGCAGCGCCGCCAGCCAGTCGAACGTCCACCCTTCCTTGGGCATGCCGCGCTTGGTGTCGTCCAGCAGGTTGCTCGGCGCCTCCGGCAGCCCCGACCGCTTCCTCCCGCCCTTCTTGCCGCCGTCCGTCTCCCGCAGCGCGTCCAGCACCCGGCTCCCGAACTCCGGCTTGGACGACGACGACGACGAGCCCTTCTTGTCCGCCGGCGACGCCCCGCCTCCCCCCGGCTCCGCGTACTTTCCCAGCACGCGCGCAGCGCGCAGCCGCTCCCGCGCCGTCAGCGGCACCCGCTTCGGCGGCTCGCTCGGGCTGCCGTTGGTACTCGGCTGGCCGTTGCCGGACACCAACGGGTTCACGCCGGCCCTGATGGTTGCGCTTTCCTCCTGCGCCTCCGCCGGCGCCGCCCGGTCGTTGTCCGTGGTCGCGCACGGTCTTGCGTGCTTGAGCTCATTCTGAGGCCTCTGCGGAGCCGCAGCGGTTCCTATCTTGTGGAAAGCATGCCTGGAGCAGAAGGCGAGCTGGGTGTAGGACGGGGAAGATCTGGAGATGCCTCCTAGCTGTTGCACATACATATCCGGTTGCAGCAAGAACCAAAAATTCAGTTAGCAAATTATCTCATTGCGCCAGCAATTTGTGCCATGATTTCTAGATATTCCAAACAAGAGTACTAGATAAATTCATGCCTAAATTGGATGGTATTGTTAGCATTGAAGACACGAACTGAATTGAGCAGCAGAAAAAATTCAGGCTCCTCGTGCACTAAATCGTTGCAACAACAGGCATGGCCGGCATAACTTCCGTTATAATTCAAAGGACGACACGATTCCTAGCAGCTGGGGGAAGGAAAAAGGATGGGGAGGAAGAAGATGAAGCGGGAGCTTACTTTGGCAGTGGCAGCCTTGGAGGGAGAGGAACTGAGGCTGGTGGCAGCCATCTTCTTCTCACCTGCTCGGCCGCTGCATTTTGTGCTCTAGGCAAGAAGAGATAGAATTTGTGAGGCCATCCCGTAGGGGGGCGACAGCTTTACATCAGGCAGCTTGTTGGGCCGGGCCGATTTGATGATGCTACCGTGAACCCGTCTAAAACGATACGCTAGATCAGTCAGTATTCTTTTTTTTTCTCTCTCTCTCAAAAAAAAGAGCAGTCAGTATTCCAGTCTAGTGCTCTAAAAAAAGATCTAGCGAAGACACGGTACACTAATGGTCACAGGCAGAGAAGACAACTTATGCTCACAGGCAGAGAAAGATATTACATGTAGCAACATGGTAACATGTCAGTATATATTCCTGTATAATCCAGTCCACCAATCCGAGTCGACAGTTTACATTTTACTCTCTTGATTCAACTATGTACAAGCCCTCCCAGATCACACTACATCACTGTTAACAGGAAAAAGGATGATCACACTACATCCCCTAAGAACTAAATTACTTGCAACCATTTCCAAAAGACAATGCTTGCGAGTTGCAAATTGTAACCCTATCTTTCTTCTACCTAAGAACTGGCTTCTGTCCGGTTGCCGACAACTGCACGTCTCCATTCAGGACGGAAGCCACAAACCTTTCAGCTTCTTCCATCGAAACCTCACCCTTATACACAGCGAACCTGCCCCGTCGAGGCTTGTACGCGAGCAGGAGCTTATCGGACGACCTGTATCCGGACTTGTCGAACGAGGACAGGAACACAGATTGTTTGTTCCCGTCCAACAAGGCGTAGGTGATTGCGTTTCCAGAGCTGTAGCTCTGTCCCCTGATCAGAGTCTTCTGAGATATCTGAATGCAGAAAACATCACGACAACAAGACATGCGTTAGAGGATAGATAATGTGGCTAGGCAGGAAGAACAAACAGTTTGATGCTTCGACATATCATCATCAAATTGGCTTTAGGGGGGGGGGGGGGGGGGGGGGGGGGACAAACCTCGGACAGGATGCTCTCCAGCTTTTCCTTGGCTTTGTTGGACTTGAAAACACCAATGATGCATACTGGAGCCTTCTCTCCACAGATTTCCTCAAAATTGGAGGCTGTGAGGAGAGGGATTTTGTTTTCCTTCGGTTCACTCGCCTTGGCAGGTTTCTTAGCTTGTTCCGATGCTAGCTTCTTATTCTTCTTCTCAAAACTTTGGAGCAGAGTCTTCAACTCTTTGATACCAGATTTGAGATCTTTCACTGAAATACCATCCTTCAGAAGTTGCACCTCACCGCTAACGGTTCGACCAATAAGCGCCGGGACATTCTTCACGCCAAGGCGTTTGAGCAGTGGAAGAGAAACATCATGAACCTTAAAAAGGAAAAAAGAAAAGTTTAGTAAGAGTAGATTAAATCGATGTTCGGGGTCCTTAATTGTTAATTGTTAGCGGACATGGCTAATCTGGAAAAAATTACCCTGAGATCAAAGATATAGCACAGCTATGACTAGCCTCTTTCGATACAAACAATATCAGTAATGCCTCAATTTAGAAATAAATTAATCCCTATAACCACTGCTTCAGAAAACAGACTGCGTCTGTAAAACACGACACCAGTATAGTTATTTCTGTTCCAAGCCTTCACATGAAAGGTGAATGACCAGTGCCAGTGATGACCTAATTTTCTGAAGCAGATAAGCAATCGGAACAGTGATGACAAGGTAAAATTCTTACCTCTGCATCATAGAAAATCAAACGGTTGCGGAACATCCCACTGACTGCACGCCACATCGCTGGTGTGTCCTTCTTTGTTGACAACAAGAGCACTCCAGGAAGGTTTGGTAAGGCATTGGAAGGGAAATTAAACTGGGTAATATCAACCCGTCTGGAGAATCTCGGCAGGTGTTCTTGACAGAATGTTTTCAGGCTCTTAGCATCACTGTCTCCAGAATACTCATGCAAAGACCCTTTTTCTGTAGTGCTGTACGAATAAATGAAGAGACGAGCCGATTTTCCAACTGAGACATCGGTTTTTTTGCAAAGGGTTTTTTCGTTATCACAATTTACCTTGCCAGCCTGCATCAAGAGAGTAACTATATAAGCTTTTCTCGCCATATGTTAACTGTAAAGGACCAGACTTACATAAATTTAATCAGCTTACCCTCACTGCACCATCCAATGAACGAGCCACATCCTCCAGAACACTTTCAAGCACAAATTGACCTTTTGCTTGTTGTGTATAGAATAACAGAAGCCAGGTTATTCCTTGGTCAGCTATTTCTTTGTTGAATGTTTGCATTGTTACCTCCTGAATGGTGACAGGGTTTTTATGCTGACTGGAAGTTCTTGCATTGGGTCTAGCAGAACCAGCAAATTCACCATGCTGGCCACCTCCCATTGATCCACCAGCAAACATGTTGGAAAAAACATCACCAAGATTAAATCCAAATGGATTTCCACCGTCAGCCCCAGGGTTGCCACCAAATGAGAAGGAAAATGTTTTTGAATTTCCCTGACCACCCATTGTCTGCCATCCATCACCGGATGAGAAATAGGTAGTCCTGGGGCCACCACCAGTGAAGTCATGGCTCCCAAAATTTCCAGCACCCATACCTGGGTTACCCTTCTCATCACCGTAGAGATCATAGTTTTTCCTCTTCTCTTCATCGGACAAAATCTCATGCGCTGCAAACGTGACACCAATGCACATTAGAAAATTCGGAGTCACAGTAAAGGATGCGCTCATAGTTCGATTTATCGCCTCTTCTTAACCACAGAATGAAAAACAATTCACTAACAAGAGTTACAGAAGTCCTTGGTGGACTGATAAATCAATTGCAAAGAGAAGCAAAGGTAAAATAAACACAGACAAGAACATGAATTGGTACAAAATTTCTTAAACGCTGAAAAGCTCAAGGGGCAACATGCATCACTCAGAGTCAGAGTGTGCCTGGAGATAACTGCAATAAGCCTGCTACAGGTAAGATTTAAGACATTTCAAACCCAAGAAAAATCAACGCAGGGTCTTTAACCAACATGAGAATAGAAATATGGAAAAGGAAGAATCGAAATTCTATATCTGGTGGAAACTTGATTAGTGTCAATGAACTTTGTCTGCAAATACACAGCCAGTATTTCTAAAATGCCAAATGAACCGAGGCGTTAATACAAGTATTTTTTACACACATAGTTGGGCGTCTTACCATTATTTATCTCTTCAAACTTCTGCTGTGCACCCTTCTCTTTATTCTTGTCAGGATGATATTTTAGCGAAAGCCTGTGGACACCAGAAAATAGAAATGAAAATTGGATGCTAAACTATTACGGCTAAAACAAAATCATAATATATTTTCCTGAAATCGAAAAACTGAAAACATACTTGTGAAAAGCTTTCTTAATATCCCTTTGGCTGGCATTCTTGTCAACCCCAAGAACCTGCAACCAGAAAAAGAAGGGGTGATGTTAAGATATACCAATAGTGTGTTAACAACACCTTCTTAACAACTTGATGCTAAGAAGGGGTGTCAGAGTTCATAAGCATCTGGACGTCTACATTTAGTAACGGCAAAAGATTAACAACATTAAGGTCCACCATGGTACGGGTTCTAGCCTCTGAATTGCTCTAGAAAAGCATTCATACACATCGCTTCAACTCATGGTGCGTTTAGTTTACATTGGATTTGTCAAAAGCCGGAACCACATTAGCTATATATAGCCCCAAATCATGCGAAATTTTGACGTAATCACTCACCTTGTAGGGATCCAAGGTTTTGGCCGCGGCATGCAGGGCGATCGAACTGAGGACGAGAGAGGCGACGAGGAGAGATCGGATTGGGATTCCCATCGCGCACTGCTTCGATTCGGGTTTCGCTCCTCGGCGCTGAGCTTTCTGGGCTAAGATTATCGGTCAGGTTCGCTTCTTTAGGGATTCCTCGGGTTGAATTTTGGTTCGATTTGGAGGGAAGCGGAGGTGGAAGGAGAGTTGTAGCCATCGGGGAGTGCCGCCGATTATGGAGAAGGAGGGGGTCGAGAACTCGAGATGTTTCGCGACCGAGTCCACGTGGCTCGCGGAGGCGCCCTCCAGCGAATTCGACCAATGGGGTGACGGCTTTCGATCCCGTGTGCGTGGCGATCCCAATGTTAGACTCGAATCAAGTGCCACGTAGGATGGAGAGCCGATGACATCTTAAGAGCATGATTAATAATACAACCAACAATCGCTATAAGGAGTTGCCGTGTCATCTAGAGCCAACCTAATAGCCCACGTGTACAATAGTAAGTTTTAGATGTGTATTACTTTATTAGTAGTTGGCCCATCTTACAACCTTACAAAGTATCTTGAGTCTCGTGCTGCAGCTGTCTACTAACCAAGAGCCCACTTCTCTTCTCTCTCCTTTTCTCTCTCCTCCAACTAAGCAAATATATAATATTATATTCCTTATAGCCCGCTTATGTCACCTTATTGTACTTGCTCTAAACGGTTAAGGCTGGTTGCGCAAAGTATATCATAGTATGATATTACATCTGTAGTGTACAATACTTCCTCTGTTCGGGTTTAAAAGGCCTCCTGGCCCGTTCGAAATTATAAAAGCATTTACAGTCGGAGGGTGCAAATATGGCCCCTCAAACGCCGAGGACGTACTCGGGCGCGTCCGCGAGGAGTGACTCGGCATGCCTCAAATTAGCACTACTGCATCCGGACACCTCATACTAGATTATTATATCCATACAAAAGCATGAATAATAAAAAAACTACGTACTACATAAATCACCTAGCTACTCCTCGTCGGAGATGTCGGCTATCTTCTTGCCCTCCAGCGGATACATGGGCGGCAGCTGCAGCTCCTGTTGGAAATATGCCCTAGAGGCAATAATAAATTGGTTATTATTATCATATTTCCTTGTTCATGATAATCGTCTATTATTCATGTTAGAATTGTATTGATCGGAAACTCGGATACATGTGTGGATGCATAGACAACACCGTGTCCCTAGTGAGCCTCTACTGGACTAGCTCATTGATCAAAGATGGTTAAGGTTTCCTAACCATGGACATGAGTTGTCATTTGATAACGGGATCACATAGTTAGGAGAATGATGTGATGGACAAGACCCCGTCGTAAGCTTAGCATTTGATTGTATCACTTAAATTTATTGCTACTGCTTTCTTCATGTCAAGTATCTGTTCCTAAGACCATGAGATCATACAACTTCCTCACACCGAAGGAATACCTTGTGTGCTATCAAACATCACTTCTTAACTGGGTGATCATAAAGATGCTCTACAGGTATATCTGAGGGTGTCTGTTGGGTTGGCGTGAACCGAGATTAGGATTTGTCACTCCGTATGACGGAGAGGTATCTCTGGGCCCTCTCGGTAATACAGCATCACAAGAAGCTTGCAAGCAGTGTGACTAATGGATTAGTCACGGGATCTTGTATTACGGAACGAGTAAAAAGATTTGTCGGTAACTAGATTGAACTAGGTATGGAGATACTGACGATCGAATCTCGGGCAAGTAACATACCGATGGACAAAGAGAACTGCATACGGGATTGACTGAATCCTTGACATCGTGGTTCGACCGATAAAGATCTACGTCGAATATGTAGGAACCACTATGGGCATCCATGTCCCGCTATTGGTTATTAGCCGGAGAGGTGTCTCGGTCATGTCTGCATATTCTCGAACCCGCAAGGTCCGCACGCTTAACGTTTGGTGATGCTAGAGTAGTATTGGGATATATACGTTGGTGACCGAATGTTGTTCGGAGTCCTGGATGAGATCCCGGACATGACGAGGAACTCTGGAATGGTCTAGAGGTAAATATTCATATATGGAAAAGTTATATTCGGGATCCGGAAAGGTTCTGAGCACTTCCGGTAGTGTAGCGGGACTACCGTAAGGCTTTCGGGGGTCCATCGAGAGAGGTCCACCCACCCCGGAGGGCCACATGGGCTGAGAGGGAGGCTCCCCAGCCCCTGGTGGGTGATACGTCTCCAACGTATCGATAATTTATGAAGTATTCATGCCATATTTGCCTATGTTTACAATACTTTTATATGGTTTTGATGTACTTTATAAGATTTATTTAGAACTAACCCGGACTTACGTTGTTTTCAGCAGAATTACCGTGGTGTTGTTTTTGTGCAGAAAATGAAAGTTCTCGGAATCGCCCGAAACTTTTTGGTGATTTTTTCTGAAGGAAATAAGCCATATTGGAGCGAAGAACCACCGGAGAGGAGTCACCCGTGGGGCACAAGCCATCAAGGCGCGACCCCCCTTAGGTCGTGCCCTGATAGCTTGTGGGGCCTACTTGGCTCCGTTGCGCGTGATTCCAACGCTGAAAAATCCTATAAATCCCAGAAACCCCAGAAATAAACAGAGACTCTCCGTTCCGCCGCCGTAACTCTCTGTATCGACGAAAAACCAATCTGGAGACGTTCCAGTACCCTGCCGGAGAGGGGAAACCATCACCGGTGGCCATCTTCATCATCCCGTCGGAGGCCATGACGAGGAGGTATTAGTTCACCCTCAGGGCTGAGGGTATGTACCAGTAGCTATGTGTTCAATCTCTCTCTCGTGTTCTTGAGATGTCACGATCTTGATGTATCACGGGCTTTGTTAATATAGTCGGATCATATGGTGTTATTCCCTTGCTATCATGTTGTGATGAATTGAATCTTTCCCTTTGAGATCTAGTTATGTTGGATTGAATATTTTGGTTGAGAACACTTGATGTACGTCTTGCGTGGGATACCCGTAGTGACATTGGGGTATTCTATTGATTCACTTGATATATGTTGAGGCATCAACTTGCATATTCCGGCGACCTAGGGGATCTATGCATAGGGGTTGATTGCATGTTTTCATACCACGTTCTCCGATAGAAATCTTGGGGTGCTCCTTGAAATTCTTTGTGTTGGATTGAATATGATAGATCTGAAATTGTTTGATGCATGTCACATAATTTACCCATGGATACTTGAGGTGAAATTGGAGTATCTAAGTGATATTAGGGTTGATTGATATGTATCATTGGTGTTGTTCTAGTACGAACTCTAGGGCTGTTTGTGACACTTATAGGAATAGCTCAAAAGATTGATCGGAAAGAATAACTTTGAGGTGGTTCTACTACCTACACCAATTTCATATTATTGTTCTCCGCTAGATAGGAACTTTGGAGTGATTTTTTATTGCACGTTGAGGGATGATCATATGATTCAACTATGTTAGCATTGTTGGGAGATTACACTAGTGAAAGTATGAACCCTAGGCCTTGTTTCCAAGCAAATATATCATTTTGCTCGCTGCTTACTATTTATTACCTTGTTGTTTTTATATTTTCAGATTACAAAAACCTATATCTACCTTCCATATTGCACTTGTATCACCATCTCTTCGCCGAACTAGTGCACCTATACAATTTGCCATTGTATTGGGTGTGTTGGGGACACAAGAGATTTCTTGTATTTGATTGCAGGGTTGTTTGAGAGAGACCATCTTCATCCTACACCTCCCACAGATTGATAAACCTTAGGTCATCCACTTGAGGGAAAATTGCTACTGTCCTACAAAACTCTGCGCTTGGAGGCCCAACATAGTCTACAAGAATAAATTTGCATAGTAGAAATCAAGCCGTTTTCTGGCGCCGTTGCCGGGGAGGTGAGTGCTTGAAGGTATATCTTTAGATCTTGCAATTAAATCTTTTAGTTTCTTGTTTTTCACTAGTTTTGTTTTATAAAAGAAAACTACAAAAAATGGAGTTTAGGTTGCCTCAATTGCTTCGTCCTTTTAATGTCTTTCGTAAAAATGATGGTTCGAAAAATTGTGCTCAATTGGTAGAGGAAGAATTTATGAAAATTCTTAATGAGAATTTCTTGAATGATGAGCATGATTGCAATGTTGCTAGTATGAATTCTCTGAATATCCATGATGCTAATGATATGCAAAGCCACAAGCTTGGGGATTCCATGTTTGATGAAGATGATATTTTTAGTCCCCAAAGTTTTGATGAGCAAATTTATTATGATGATGGCATGCCTCCTATCTATGATGATTATGATGATGACATGTATGCTATAAAGAGTGATAGTAACCATGAAACTTGTCATCATGATTTTAATATTGAATGTGGTTATGTCAATCAAGTGTCTCATGATAGTTATTTTGTTGAGTTTTCTCCCACTATCATGGATGAAAAGGAATTTGCTTATGTGGAGAGTAAGGAAAATTCTATGCTTGTAGATCATGAAAATAATGCTTTATTTGATATTTATATTGTGAAATTCCTTCATGATGCTACTGAAAATTATTATGAGGGAGGAACATATGCTTGTAGGAATTGCAATAATATCAAGTTTGCTCTCTATGTGTTCAAAGTTTTGAAGTTATGCTTGTTTTGCCTTCCTATGCTAGTTGATTCTTGCTCCCATACATTGTTTTCTCACAAAATCCCTATGCATGGGAAGTGGGTTAGACTTAAATATGCTTGTCATGAGATTCATGATACTCTCTTGCATATTTCAATTACTACTTTTTATGTGACCATCATTGAAATCATCATGCCTAGCTAAAAGGCTTTAAAGAAAAGCGCTTGTTGGGATACAACCCAACACTTTTCCTTTCTGTTTTGTGTGTTCACATGATTAAGCTACTGTATTAATCATGTTTTGTGCCTTTTATTTCAATAATGTGCCAAGTAAATCCTTTGGGTCAGTATGGATACTTGTTGATTTGATTTTGTGCGAAAACAGAAACTTTTGCCTCCAGTAAATAATTTCTCTGATTTTACTAGAGCGTCAAAAAATTCTGAAATTTTTACACATTATTTATATGCAAATTATGTAAGTTTTCCTAAGTTTTCAGAATTTTAGAGACAGGGAAGTATGGTTATACTATAGATCTTCACAGACTGTTCTGTTTTTGACAGATTCTGTTTTGCATGCATAGTTTGCTTGTTTTAGTGTTCCCATAGCTTATATTCAGTGATATAAATTATGTGAATGGTAGAATACAGTAGGTATTATGTGAGAACAATTATGAATCTTGTCTTGACAGTACCTAGGTGAGTGATCTTTATTTATTATACTAACCCATCTCACGAAGTTCCGTTAAGTTTTGTGTGATTGAAGTTTTCAAGTTTTGGGTGAGACACCGATATGAGGAGAATAAGGAGTGACAAGAACCTAAGATTGGGGATGACCAAGGCACCCCCAAGTTAATATCCAAGGAATACTCAAGATCCTAAGCTTGGGGATGCCCCGGAAGGCATCCCCTCTTTCGTCTTCAACACTATCGGTATATCTTACTTAGAGCTATATTTTTATTCGTCACATAATATGAGTTTTGCTTGGAGCGTAATTTTTTTCTCTGTTATATGTTATTTATAATCTTGTTTTTCAATAAAAAGTTCCAAGAATAGCCTTAATATGCCTCAATTACATGTTTGATGTGTGCGGTGTAAAAACAGAAACTTTTGTTGTAGTGTTTGAATTTTCATTTTTTACTGGAACATGGAAAGTTTCTGAAATTTTGACACAGTATTTTCATATAAATTATTTAGCCTGTACTAAATTTTCAGAATTTTTTGAGTTACATAAGTACACTGGTTTAATAGATTTCTACAGACTGTTCTGTTTGGACTGATTGCTGTCATAGTTTTGTTATCTACTTATTCTATAGTTTCCATAGCCTATATTGGTAGATATAAATTGTGGAAACGATATTAAACAATAGATGATGTTTGAAAATTATTGTGCAACTTGTCTTGGCAGTAGATGAAGTGTTGATTTATTCTTATTGCACTAACCTTTCTCACGAGTTCTTTTCAAGTTTTTTGTGGATGAAATTTTTGAGACTTAGGTGAAACCGGGATATGAGAGGATTGAACGAGATACAAAATCTCAAGCTTGGGGATGCCCAAGGCACCCAAAATAAATATTTCAAGAAGTCTCAAGCATCTAAGCTTGGGGATGCTACGCATCCCACCTCTCTTCGTCAACTATCGGTTAGCCTATGTTGAGCCTCAATTTTTATCCGTTCACATGATATGTGCTATTCTTGGAGTGCTATTTTTGTTTAGTTTGTTGTTTGAATAAAATACTCAGATCTGAAAATCTTTATTGAGAGAGAGATGTTGGAAATATTCCCTAGAGGCAATAATAAAATGGTTATTATTATATTTCCTTGTTCATGATAATTGTGTATTGTTCATGCTATAATTGTATTAACCGGAAACCGTAATACGTGTGTGAATACATAGACCACACCATGTCCCTAGTGAGCCTCTAGTTGACTAGCTCGTTGATCAATAGATGGTCATGGTTTCCTGACCATGGACATTGAATGTCGTTGATAACGGGATCACATCATTAGGAGAATGATGTGATGGACAAGACCCAATCCTAAGCATAGCACAAGATCGTGTAGTTCGTCTGCTAGAGCTTTTCTAATGTCAAGTGTCATTTCCTTAGACCATGAGATTGTGCAACTCCCGAATACCGTAGGAATGCTTTAGGTGTATCAAACGTCACAACGTAACTGGGTGACTATAAAGGTGCACTACAGGTATCTCCGAAAGTGTCTGTTGGGTTGGCACGAATCGAGACTGGGATTTGTCACTCCGTGTGACGGAGAGGTATCTCTGGGCCCACTCGGTAATACATCATCATAATGAGCTCAATGTGACTAAGGAGTTAGTCACGGGATCATGTGTTACGGAACAAGTAAAGAGACTTGCCTGTAACGAGATTGAACAAGGTATATAGGGATACCGACGATCGAATCTCGGGCAAGTAACATACCGATGGACAAAGGGAATTGTATACGGGATTAATTGAATCCCCGACATCGTGGTTCATCCGATGAGATCATCGTGGAACATGTGGGAGCCAATATGGGTATCCAGATCCCGCTATTAGTTATTGGCCGGAGAGGTGTCTCGGTCATGTCTGCATGGTTCCCGAACTCGTAGGGTCTACACACTTAAGGTTCGGTGACGCTAGAGTTGTAATGGGAATTGTATGTGGTTGCCGAAAGTTGTTCGGAGTCCCGGATGAGATCCCGGACATCACGAGGAGTTCCGGAATGGTCCGGAGGTGAAGATTTATATATGGGAAGTCCAGTTTCAGTCATCGGAAAAGTTTCGGGGTTTATCGGTATTGTACCGGGACCACCGAAAGGGTTCTGGGGGTCCACCGGGAGGGGCCACCTGCCCCGGAGGACCACGTGGGCTGAATATGGGTGGGAACCAGTCCCTAGTGGGCTTGTGCGCCCCCCCAAGGGCCCAAGGTGCCTAGGGTTGGGAACCCTAGGGGGTGGGGGCGCCTCCCACCAACTTGGGGGGCAAGCTCCCCCCCTTGGCCGCCGCCCCCCCTCTAGATGGATCTAGGGGGCCGGCCCCCTCTCCCCTTCAGCCTATAAATAGAGGGGGGTGGGAGGGCAGCCGCACCCCTTGCCCCTGGCGTAGCCCTCCCCCTCCTACACCTCCTCCTCCTCCGTAGTGCTTAGCGAAGCTCTGCCGGAGAACCACGAGCTCCACCGCCACCACGCCGTCGTGCTGCCGGAGCTCTCCCTCAACTTCTCCTCCCCCCTTGATAGATCAAGAAGGAGGTGACGTCCCTGTGCTATATGTGTGTTGAACGCGGAGGTGCCGTCCGTTCGGCGCTTGGATCGGATCTTCCGCGATTTGAATCGTCGCGAGTACGACTCCATCAACCGCGCTCTTTGCAACGCTTCCGCTTAGTGATCTTCAAGGGTACGAAGATGCACTCCCTCTCTCTCATTGCTAGCATCTCCTAGATTGATCTTGGTGACACGTAGGAATTTTTTTGAATTATTACTACGTTACCCAACAGTGGCATCATGAGCTAGGTCTATGCGTAGATTCTATGCACGAGTAGAATACAAGTAGTTGTGGACGATGATTTGGTCAATTTGCTTGCCGTTACTAGTCCTATCTTGATTTGGCAGCATTGTGGGATGAAGCGGCCTGGACCGACTTTACACGTATGCTTACGTGAGACTGGTTCCACCGCCTGACATGCACTTGTTGCATAAGGTGGCTAGCGGGTGTCTGTCTCTCCCACTTTAGTCGGATCGGATTCGATGAAGAGGGTCCTTATGAAGGGTAAATAGAAATTGGCATATCACCGTTGTGGCTTTTGCGTAGGTAAGAATTGTTCTTGCTAGAAACCCATAGCAGCCACGTAAAACTTGCAACAACAATTAGAGGACGTCTAACTTGTTTTGCAGGGTATGCTATGTGATGTGATATGGCCAAAAGGATGTGATGAAATATATGTGATGTATGAGATTGATCATGTTCTTGTAATAGGAATCACGACTTGCATGTCGATGAGTATGACAACCGGCAGGAGCCATATGAGTTGTCTTAATTTATTGTATGACCTGCGTGTCAATCAAAAACGCCATGTAATTACTTTACTTTATTGCTAACCGTTAGCCATAGTAGTAGAAGTAATAGTTGGCGAGACAACTTCATGAAGACACGATGATGGAGATCATGGTGTCGTGCCGGTGACGATGGTGATCATGCCGCGCCCCGAAGATGGAGATCAAAGGCGCAAGATGATATTGGCCATATCATGTCACTTTATGATTTGCATGTGATGTTTATCATGTTTTTACATCTTATTTGCTTAGAACGACGGTAGCATAAATAAGATGATCCCTCACTAGAATTTCAAGAAATGTGTTCCCCTAAGTGTGCACCGTTGCGAAGGATCGTTGTTTCGAAGCACCACGTGATGATCAGGTGTGATAGATTCTAACGTTCGCATACAACGGGTGTAAGCCAGATTTACACACGCGAAACACTTAGGTTGACTTGACGAGCCTAGCATGTATAGACATGGCCTCGGAACACGAGAGACCGAAAGGTCGAACATGAGTCGTATAGTAGATGCGATCAACATGGAGATGTTCACCATTGATGACTAGTCCGTCTCACGTGATGACCGGACACGACCTAGTCGATATGGATCATGTATCACTTAGATGACTAGAGGGATGTCTATCTGAGTGGGAGTTCATTAAATAATTTGATTAGATGAACTTAATTATCATGAACTTAGTCTAAAATTATCTTTACAATCTATCTTGTAGATCCAATGGCCCACGCTAATGTTGCCCTCAACTTCAACGCGTTCCTAGAGAAAACCAAGCTGAAAGACTATGGAAGCAACTATACGGACTGGGTCTGTAACTTGAGGATCATCCTCATAGCTTCCAAGAAAGCATATGTCCTTGATGCACCGCTAGGTGACGCACCCATTTTCCCAGCAACTCAAGACGTTATGAACGCCTGGCAGTCGCGTAGTGATGATTACTCCCTGGTTCAGTGCGGCATGCTTTACAGCTTAGAACCGGGGCTCCAAAAGCATTTTGAGCAACACGGAACATATGAGATGTTCCAAGAGCTGAGAATGGTTTTCCAAGCTCATGCCCGGGTCGAGAGATATGAAGTCTCCGACAAGTTCTTTAGTTGTAAGATGGATGAAAATAGTTCTGTCAGCGAGCACATACTCAAAATGTCTGGGTTGCACAACCGCTTGTCTCAGCTGGGAGTTAATCTTCCGGATGACTCGGTTATTGACAGAATCCTCTAGTCGCTTCCACCTAGCTACAAGAGATTTGTGATGAACTTCAATATGCAAGGGATGGAGAAGTCCATTCCTGAGTTATATTCGATGCTGAAATCAGCGGAGGTGGAGATCAAAAAGGAACATCAAGTGTTGATGGTGAATAAGACCACCAGTTTCAAGAAAGGCAAGGGTAAGAAGAACTTCAAGAAGGACGGCAAAGCAGTTGCCGCGCCCAGTAAATCAGTTGCCGGGAAGAAGCCCAAGAATGGACCCAAGCCTGAGACTGAGTGCTTTTATTGCAAGGGAACCGGTCACTGGAAGCGGAACTGCCCCAAGTACTTAGCGGATAAGAAGGCCGGCAACGTCAAAGGTATATATGATATACATGTTATTGATGTGTACCTTACCAGCGCCCGTAGTAGCTCCTTGGTATTTGATACCGGTGCGGTTGCTCACATTTGTAACTCAAAACAGGAGCAGCGGAATAAGCGGAGACTGGCGAAGGACGAGGTGACGATGCGCGTCGGGAATGGTTCCAAGGTCGATGTGATCGCCGTCGGCACGCTACCTCTACATCTACCTTCGGGATTAGTTTTAAACCTCAATAATTGTTATTTAGTACCAGCTTTGAGCATGAACATTGTATCTGGATCTCGTTTGATGTGAGATGGCTACTCATTTAAATCCGAGAATAATGGTTGTTCTATTTATATGAGAGATATGTTTTATGGTCATGCCCCGCTGGTCAATGGTTTATTTTTATTGAATCTCGAACGTGATGTTACACATATTCATAGTGTGAATACCAAACGATGTAAGGTTGATAATGATAGTCCCACATACTTGTGGCACTGCCGCCTTGGTCATATTGGTGTCAAACGCATGAAGAAACTCCATGCAGATGGACTTTTGGAGTCTCTTGATTATGAATCATTTGACACGTGTGAACCATGCTTCATGGGTAAGATGACTAAGACTCCGTTCTCCGGAACAATGGAGCGAGCAACCAACTTGTTGGAAATAATACATACCGATGAATTCGGTCCAATGAGCGTTGAGGCTCGCGATGGCTATCGTTATGTTCTCACCCTCACTGATGACTTAAGCAGATATGGGTATGTCTACTTAATGAAACACAAGTCTGAGACCTTTGAAAAGTTCAAGGAATTTCAGAGTGAGGTAGAGAATCAACGTGACAAGAACATAAAGTTCTTACGATCTGATCGTGGAGGAGAATATTTGAGTCACGTGTTTGGCACGCACTTAAGGAAATGTGGAATTGTTTCACAACTCACGCCGCCTGGCACACCTCAGCGTAATGGTGTGTCCGAACGTCGTAATCGCACTCTATTGGATATGGTGCGATCTATAATGTCTCTTACTGATTTACCGCTATCATTTTGGGGATATGCATTAGAGACTGCCGCATTCACTTTAAATAGGGCACCGTCTAAATTCATTGAGACGACACCGTATGAATTATGCTTTGGGAAGAAACCTAAGCTATCGTTTCTGAAAGTTTGGGGATGCGATGCTTATGTCAAGAAACTTCAACCTGAAAAGCTCGAACCCAAATCGGAAAAGTGCGTCTTCATAGGATACCCTAAGGAAACTATTGGGTATACCTTCTACCTCAGATCCGAAGGCAAGATCTTTGTTGCAAAGAATGGATCCTTTCTAGAGAAAGAGTTTCTCTCGAAAGAAGTAAGTGGGAGGAAAGTAGAACTTGATGAGGTAATTGTACCCCCTCTCGAACCAGAGAGTAGCGCAGCGCAGGAAAATGTTTCTGTGGTGCCTGCACCGACTAGAGAGGAAGTTAATGATGATGATCATGAAACTTCGGATCAAGTTACTACTAAACTTTGTAGGTCCACGAGGACACGTTCCGCACCAGAGTGGTACGGCAACCCTGTCCTAGAAATCATGTTGTTAGACAACGGTGAACCTTCGAACTATGAAGAAGCCATGCGGACCCGGATTCCAACAAATGGCTTGAAGCCATGAAATCCGAGATAGGATCCATGTATGAGAACAAAGTATGGACTTTGGTGGACTTGCCCGATGATCGGTAAGCCATAGAAAATAAATGGATCTTTAAGAAGAAGACTGACGCGGATGGTAATGTGGCCGTCTATAAGGCTCGGCTTGTCGCTAAGGGTTATCGACAAGTTCAAGGAGTCGACTACGATGAGACTTTCTCACCCGTAGCGATGCTGAAGTCCGTCCGAATCATGTTAGCAGTTGCCGCATTTTATGATTATGAGATCTGGCAAATGGACGTCAAAACGGCATTCCTTAACGGTTTCCTTAAGGAAGAATTGTATATGATGCAGCCGGAAGGTTTTGTCGATCCTAAGAATGCTGACATGGTATGCAAGCTCCAGCGCTCCATCTATGGGCTGGTGCAAGCATCTCGGAGTTGGAACATTCGCTTTGATGAGGTGATCAAAGCGTTTGGGTTTATACAGACTTATGGAGAAGCCTGTATTTACAAGAAAGTGAGTGGGAGCTCTGTAGCATTTCTCATTTTATATGTGGATGACATATTGTTGATGGGAAATGATATAGAACTTTTGGAAAGCATAAAGGCCTACTTGAATAAGTGTTTTTCAATGAAGGACCTTGGAGAAGCTGCTTACATATTAGGCATCAAGATCTATAGAGATAGATCGAGACGCCTCATTGGTCTTTCACAAAGCACATACCTTGACAAGATATTGAAGAAGTTCAATATGGATCAGTCCAAGAAGGGGTTCTTGCCTGTATTGCAAGGTGTGAGATTGAGCACAACTCAATGCCCGACCTCGGCGGAAGATAGAGAAAAGATGAGTGTCATCCCCTATGCCTCAGCCATAGGCTCTATTATGTATGCCATGCCGTGTACCAGACCTGATGTGAACCTTGCCATAAGTTTGGTAGGGAGGTACCAAAGTGATCCCGGAATGGAACACTGGACAGCGGTCAAGAATATCCTTAAGTACCTGAAAAGGACTAAGGATATGTTTCTCGTTTATGGAGGTGTCGAAGAGCTCATCATAAAGGGTTACGTCGATGCTAGCTTCGACACAGATCCGGATGACTCCAAGTCACAAACCGGATACGTGTATATTTTGAATGGTGGGGCAGTCAGCTGGTACAGTTGCAAGCAAAGCGTCGTGGCGGCATCTACATGTGAAGCGGAGTACATAGCTGCTTCGGAATCAGCGCAGGAAGGAGTCTGGATGAAGGAGTTCATCACCGACCTAGGAGTGATTCCCAATGCGTCGGGCCCGATGACTCTCTTCTGTGACAACACTGGAGCTATTGCCATTGCCAAGGAGCCCAGGTTCCACAAGAAGACCAAGCACATCAAGCGCCGCTTCAACTCCATTCGTGGTTACATTCAGGATGGAGATATAGATATTTGTAAAGTACATACGGATCTGAATGTCGCAGATCCGTTGACTAAACCTCTTCCACGAGCGAAACATGATCAGCACCAGAACTCTATGGGTGTTCGATTCATCACAATGTAACTAGATTATTGACTCTAGTGCAAGTGGGAGACTGTTGGAAATATGCCCTAGAGGCAATAATAAAATGGTTATTATTATATTTACTTGTTCATGATAATTGTCTATTGTTCATGCTATAATTGTATTAACCGGAAACCGTAATACGTGTGTGAATACATAGACCACACCATGTCCCTAGTGAGCCTCTAGCTGACTAGCTCGTTGATCAATAGATGGTCATGGTTTCCTGACCATGGACATTGGATGTCGTTGATAACGGGATCACATCATTAGGAGAATGATGTGATGGACAAGACCCAATCCTAAGCATAGCACAAGATCGTGTAGTTCGTCTGCTAGAGCTTTTCTAATGTCAAGTGTCATTTCCTTAGACCATGAGATTGTGCAACTCCCGGATACCGTAGGAATGCTTTGGGTGTATCGAACGTCACAACGTAACTGGGTGACTATAAAGGTGCACTACAGGTATCTCCGAAAGTGTCTGTTGGGTTGGCACGAATCGAGACTGGGATTTGTCACTCCGTGTGACGGAGAGGTATCTCTGGGCCCACTCGGTAATACATCATCATAATGAGCTCAATGTGACTAAGGAGTTAGTCACGGGATCATGTGTTACGGAACGAGTAAAGAGACTTGCCGGTAATGAGATTGAACAAGGTATAGGGATACCGACGATCGAATCTCGGGCAAGTAACATACCGATGGACAAAGGGAATTGTATACGGGATTAATTGAATCCCCGACATCGTGGTTCATCCGATGAGATCATCGTGGAACATGTGGGAGCCAATATGGGTATCCAGATCCCGCTATTGGTTATTGGCCGGAGAGGTGTCTCGGTCATGTCTGCATGGTTCCCGAACCCGTAGGGTCTACACACTTAAGGTTCGGTGATGCTAGAGTTGTAATGGGAATTGTATGTGGTTACCGAAAGTTGTTCGGAGTCCTAGATGAGATCCCGGACGTCACGAGGAGTTCCGGAATGGTCCGGAGGTGAAGATTTATATATGGGAAGTCCAGTTTCAGTCACCGGAAAAGTTTCGGGGTTTATCGGTATTGTACCGGGACCACCGAAAGGGTTCCGGGGGTCCACCGGGAGGGGCCACCTGCCCCGGAGGACCACGTGGGCTGAATATGGGTGGGAACCAGCCCCTAGTGGGCTGGTGCGCCCCCCCAAGGGCCCAAGGTGCCTAGGGTTGGGAACCCTAGGGGGTGGGGGCGCCTCCCACCAACTTGGGGGGCAAGCTCCCCCCCTTGGCCGCCGCCCCCCCGTCTAGATGGATCTTGGGGGCCGGCCCCCTCTCCCCTTCAGCCTATAAATAGAGGGGGGGAGGGCAGCCGCACCCCTTGCCCCTGGCGCAACCCTCCCCCCTCCTACACCTCCTCCTCCTCCGTAGTGCTTAGCGAAGCTCTGCCGGAGAACCACGAGCTCCACCGCCACCACGCCGTCGTGCTGCCGGAGCTCTCCCTCAACTTCTCCTCCCCCCTTGATGGATCAAGAACGAGGAGACATCCCCGGGCTGTACGTGTGTTAAACGCGGAGGTGCCATCCGTTCGGCGCTTGGATCGGATCTTCCGCGATTTGAATCGCCGCGAGTACGACTCCATCAACCGCGTTCTTTGCAACGCTTCCGCTTAGCGATCTTCAAGGGTACGAAGATGCACTCCCTCTCTCTCGTTGCTAGCATCTCCTAGATTGATCTTGGTGACACGTAGGAATTTTTTTGAATTACTACTACGTTACCCAACAAGAGAGTCCTCACATAGCTACTTTATTGTTTGACTACTCATTGATCTTCACTTGTATCTTTTGAGAGTTGTTTGATGTTTACTCTTGTGCTTCACTTATATCCTAAGAGCAGGATGGAGTTGGGCTGGAGTTGAAGGGCTTGAATCCCGTAGTGGTTGAGGATGGCGGTGAGGAACGCGGAGAAAGGCGGGACGAGCCCGGCGAAGACGCTATGAAGGAAGAAAGGATAGACCGACCTGGACGAGGGCCGCTTCTCCGAGGAGCCGCCCCATATCAAGGTCCGCCCACACTCGTTGGTCTCGTCCGCCGTCGACGGGAGCACCGGGATGAGGTCTCCGTCCTTGGCAATGGTGGACTCCGAAAGCGCCGATGAGATGGGAGCGGAGGCTGAGCTCTGGGCCTCTGGCTTCGGCTTGCCGGCGGGAGCCATTGGGAAGATCGCGGGACCGACGCGGCAAGGAGGAGGACGGAGAAGCGCCGGATCTGGAGAGGTCTCTGCTAAGGGCGGGGATCTGGGAGTAAGAGCAGGTGCGCAGAAGAGGAAAGCAGTAATGGCTCGGCGCTGGAAGTCAGGCTTTTGTCGACTCGGGTGGTGGCCGAAGGGACGTTGGACGCCCGACATCAATCGAACGACGCGCGCCGGCCTGGCCCGCAGGCGTTTGGGGCCTGCGGCGCTTCGGGCCGTCCTCAAGGCTTCGCCCGGAAGCCAGCTCGAGCGCGCCTTGGGCCCGGGGGCTACTGTCGGCGTTCTGGGAACGGGGGTACCCAGACCTGCCTGCCTACGGCCCAAGGCATGGAGCACCTCGTCAGCCAAGCATGGCCTGGCGCGACTCTACTCAAGACAAGGCCCTCGTGAGGACCCCATGATCGCGAGGAAGAACAGCACCAGGATCAGCAGGGGGTAGGCCTCCTCAGGCCCCCTCCGGAGCGGCGGAGATCTCTATGCGGAACCCGGCCTCAGGAGTCAAAGATGATGCAAAGGAAGGACAGGCGGGCGCCAGCGCGCCAGGCGGTGCAGTTTCCCCTTTGGTGCAAAGGGAGCAGGGACGTACGCGGGTTCCCAAAGCACCTCCCAAAGGTTTCCATTCCGGCGCAACAAGACCACAACCACGAGCCCCGCAGGGCGGATGTCATCGCCGAGCCCACCTCTGCATCATCGACAGCTACTTTGCAGGCGAAGACCACCTTTGGACAGGCGGGGATGTACTCATGTTCCCCTTCAAATTTGGCCGTTGTGGGATCCCTTCCCGCCATTGCGATAAGGGAAGAGGACCCGGGCCATTGCTATATATAGAGGTTAGGCTGCACCGTAGAGAGGCACGGGACACACCTACTCAAGACAAGGCTGAGAGCCAAGAACACCACTCGAGCGCCCTCGCGAGGCTCGAGACCACTGTACTAGTTCATCCACCACACCTCCCCGAGAGGCAATCCACCAAAGCAGGAGTAGGGTATTACGCTTCGCAGCGGCCCGAACCTGGGTAAACCACCGTGTTCATCTTCTTCCTCGTCATCGTGCGAGTTTGCCGTAGTGACCATCGTGTAGCGAGCTAAGTAGGGCGAAGCTGCAGGGGATCTTCGCACACGCCCCTGTGTTCGAACCTTGAGGGTTTTGCGGAGCCCGAAATCCGACAATGGCACATACAAATTTGCTTAGAAGGCAGGGAAATACCGCATATAGGTAGGTATGATGGCTCATAAGGCAAAACTGGGTTTAAGGATTTTGGATGCACAAGTAGTATTTCTACTTAGTACAAGTGGAGGCTAGCAAATAGATTGAGAAGCAACCAACCAAGAAACGAAAATTCACATAAATGGGCATTAAGCATAACTAACACCAAATAATGCACCATAAGTAGGATGTAATTTAATTGCATAACTATTGACTTTCGTGCTTGCATAGGGAATCACAAACCTTAACACCAATATTCTTACTAAAGCATGATTACTCACCAACATGACTCACATATTACTATCATCATGTCTCAAAACTATTACAAGGAATCAAGTTTAATTTTTCCAATGATCTTCATGAAAGTTTTTATTATATCCCTCTTGAATATCTATAACTTTGGGACTAGTTTCATATATTGCCATTGCTTTTGACAAGCTCAACTAAATTTAAGTGAAGAACATGAGCATAAAAGTTTCATCTCTCAAAATAATATAAGTGAAGCATGAGAGAATTTCTTCAAAAGTTACTAACTCTCAAATTAATCTAAGTGAAGCATGAGAGTATTTCTTCAAAAATTTAAAGCACACCGTGCTCAAAGAGATATAAGTGAAGCACTAGAGCAATTCCATAGCTCAATTTTTTTAAGTGAAGCATAAAGAGCAATTCTAACAAATCATAGCATAATTTTGGCTCTGTGTGTTCTTCACGTGGTAAATGTCTAAGGATGGCTCTCCCACCTTCCCTCCTCCTCTCCTCCTCTCCCACCAGCACCCCTCCATGCCCACCACACCCCTGATCAAACCCCTTAATTGCGATTGTTAGATCTCTGGCTCCATGGCGAGCCTTCTTCATTGGGATTCTGCCCCTGATCTCAAGGTGGCTGCACAGGTTCGTTGTAAATTTAGATCTACGGTCCATTTTGATCCCTCTTCGAAAGCGAGAGAGTTTTTCTTGGTGGCATCCTTCTCTTCGGCCTCCTTTTGTCTTTCAGAAGAATCTGTTGGGATTGCTTTGCAATGTTGTATTGGTCGATCTGCATCTGGTTTTAAAGTGCATCAATTGGCCAAACGTTGTTTCCGATTTTCAGTGGCTTCCAACCACGTGGGACATTTCATATATTCTCTGCATGATCGGGTTTTGCCAGATTTTGTATGCCATTTTAGCCTGTTCAAGTTTAATATGGATTATTTCTTCGAGGACTCTAGGTGGCATTTGGATGATGAGATCACGGAAGTTTCGGTCAGATCTCCCATTGCTATACGACCATCTTTGAATTTTCTGAAACTTGGGGCAAAATATGATCGTTCAAGTGCAAGTGAATTGGCAAAATTTGGGTTTTCTTCGGATCATAAGATGAGTGCAGTTCCTAATGTTCCATCTGTTCTTGGTAACTCTCACAAGACTTTTCATGAGGTTAAGTATCTTCCTCAGCCGGATATATCAATGGGTGCTTCTTCTCATATTGTTTCTCGGAATAAGTTGTTTGAAACCTTTCAGGATCCAGAGATAATTCGTTTTGGAAGCTTTTCAAATATTCCTGCTGATGATCGCATTGCCAAACGCATGTTCAGATTCTTAGGTTTGGGTTTCAAACAACAATTGTGGTTAAAAATTCCGGATGATACGCTTTACCATATCCTTGATCTCTGGCAGGCTGGTTATTCGGACACACATGTACAAGAGGCATTATCTTTGGATTCCGTGCCCACGCATGATTTCATTTATGATAAACTACAAAGATGTGCATTATGTTTTCAATTGGGCCATTCTATCTCCATGTGTCCGGAGCACTCTGGGTCAAATTGCAAGAGAAAAGCTGGTACGTGTCAATTATACGATCAAAAATACTCAGTACATTGCACCAAATGTTTTTCCCTTCATCATACAAAGGCTCAGTGTTCAATTGGATGGAGATGTCATATATGTCAGCAATTAGGCCACAAAAGGGTTTCGTGTCCGTCCCTACTCGTGCATGGGAATTCTAGTTGGACGTGGCAAATTAGAAAAACAAATTTCTCTATGAATCAGCATAACAGTATCACGGGGAATATGGTGCAACAGCCGGCTCAGGTGCGGTATTCTGGGCGTTTTCTTTGGAAGGAAAAGTATATAACTCCAAAAGATAATATTCTAACGGAAAAGGATCTTATCTCAACTAGCAAGGGCAAACAAATTTGGAGAATCAAGCGTGATAACCGCCAACATGCCATATCTGTTTCCCAAAATACCCCTGCCGATACGCCTTCCGCCAGGTATAGTGCACTTGTTCCTCGAGGTCTTCTCCAGTCGTTCCCTGTCACCCTCGAGGCCTCCCCAAAGCTTCCCTCCTCCACAATGGCGAACCTGCCAGTGCTACCCTTCCCCTACCTTCTAGGGGAGATGGACATCGATCAAGGTCCCGAGAACAGGCTGCAGCGCTACATGATCATCGTCGGTGATCCTCCACACGACAACAACAGATACGCCTTGGTACTGGTAAATCCTCCTCCTGCGGATCTGCATAGGGAGCAAGTTTTAGCTGAGGTCAGGATTATGTTAAGAGATGATCAAGGGGCAGAAACAACTTAGGGGGGAAATTATCCGTTCTTTGTGGGTCTGATTCGTTTTGTTGATCCAATAGTGCGGGATACTATGATTTCTCGCGGACCTCAAGCATTGGACGAAGAAGCCACTTTTACTATCATTAGGCATGATGAGGGGCCGAATATGCGCCGGCCAATTGCAGAATGGGAGGCTTGGGTTATGCTCTTGGGTTTTCCACTGGATTACCAGACAGATCATTATGTTCTGCAGGCTGTATCTTGCTTTGGAAGTCTGGTTCTTTGGCACATGCCCCGTGAGAGGAAAGCTAGAATCATTGTGCGTGTGCTGATTAATGAACTTGCATTAGTTCCTTTCAGCCTTGTGGTAAAGAGGTTTACTGAGAAAAGTGGTCTTGGAATTTCTTGGTCTGTACCTGTATATATCTTGAATGGCAGGAACCCGAATCCAGGATTACATGGCAATGAAGATGAAGTGCCACCACTTGGAGCCTCCCCTCACCCGCACCATCTTCCCTTCCTTAATGCTGCTCAACAAGCTCAGCATGATGCCAATGTGTGGCATATGCAGAATGCAGCAAATGCTTGGGAAGCAGCACCACCTCCTCCTCCACCTCAGCAAGGATGGGGAGTTTGGCCGGTTCTACCACCAGTGCCTGCTCAGTACAATGGTTTCAGCTACAGAGCTTTGACAGGATATGAAGGTCCTTCTATGATGGATGGAATTGAACCAAGTGATATTGTGCATGATGAGGGTATTGGATTATGGAATGAGCATGTTGCTATGGTAGAGCAGGCTGCAGATGCAATTCTTAATGGCAGTCCCCCTGGGGAGTTTCAATTCAGGCAAACAGCAGGAGAAGTGACAGAAATGGAGTTAGTTATACCAACGAGCATATTGGATTTCCTTTGGGTGTTCTACAACAATGTGTACACACCTCGTCTCTATTTTAAGGAGGGGCAGTTCAATCATGACTTTGCGCTTACCTGTTTATAGATCATCCAGTCATCATACACTGCACTGGTGGCCCTTGCTTGTAGGAGATTTTTCCCATTCAGTCCATTTAAATCAGGCACAACAACGATCTTTTTTGCAAGAGAGACTTGGGAAATCTGTTGTACTGCACTCACTTCATATGTAGTAGATTCTGAAGCATCTATCGACACCAGCATGGAATCTTTAGAGGAAATCAACAGCTTTATCTCTGAACATAGCTCTCACAGTATGGAGGCAGATAGCATGTTCACTGGACCTTCGTTGCCACGTAAGAGGAATAAACCGGACACACCATTGGTGGTAACTGAGGTTAGACGCAGTGAGAGGTCCACAAGATTCCAAGGTTTCAAACCAGCAACACTAAATGAAAAATGGATGAAGCGCTCATGTGTCAAACCCAGACATACTCCAAGTGTTTTGGAGTCTGCAAGTGCGCCTCCCCCACCCAATCCCATAGCTACAATGCAATTTTGGGGTATCAATGACTGTGGTGTTCCTCCAGAAGAGCTAAATTTGTCACAACACAATCTAATCAGACATGGTTTCTTTCAAATATATATGGGCCATGTGATGGGCCGGACCGAGCTACTTTTGTTAACTGGTTTCAGAATGTAAACATTAACATGGATGATCTCTGGATTTTCATGGGGGACTTTAATTTCATTAGATCTTTGAAAAATAGAAACTTACCGGGAGGGGACTTAGATGATATCTTCACCTTCAATGAAATCATTAGTGGTTTGGCTCTACCTGAAATTCCCATCAAGGGTCGACAGTTTATATGGAGTAACATGCAGCAGCAGCCCCTTCTGGAACAGTTAGATTGGTTTTTCTCCTCAGTGCAATGGATGTCTGTGTTCCCTAACACTATTGTCAAACCCTTGTCAAAACCAGTGTCTGATCATGTCCCATGCGTGATGTCTATTCAAACATCTATACCCAGAAGTAAATTATTCAGGTTTGAATCTTTTTGGCCATCTCACCAGGATTTTTAAAGGTAGTACAATAGTCATGGGGGGCGCCCATCAAAGCATCTACCTCAGCAACTCTGATTACAAAGTTGAAACGTCTCAGATATATTCTTAAGAAGTGGAGTGCTAAATTATCAAGGTTGGGATTGCTTATTGAAAATTGTAACAAATATATCCTTCAAATGGACACTCTGGAAGATAGGAGACTTCCCACGGTACCTGAAGCAAACTTCAGATGCATTCTAAAAAATCACCTTATTAGATTGCTTCGGTATCAAAATGACTACTGGAAGAAAAGATATACTGTAAGAAATGCAATTCAAGGAGAGGAGAACACCAAATTTTTTCATGCCAAAGCAATGGAGAGACACCATAGGAACTCCATACCTATTCTCACTTTAGCTGATGGCACTCTAGTGGAAAATCATGAGGACAAGGCAGCAGCTTTCTTGGCTTGTTTCAAAAACCGCATGGGGGTTTCATCTGAACCAATGTACAACTTTAATATGAGTGAATTTATACATCCAATACCGGGACTTGAAGAACTATCTAAGCCATTTATCAAGGACGAAATTGATGAAATTATCAAACTTATCCCTGCAGACAGAGCACCGGGACCGGATGGCTTCACGGGACAGTTTCTGAAAATTTGTTGGCACATTATAGCACCAGACTTCTACAACTTATGCAATGATTTCTGGCATGGCAGAATAGATTTGAAGTGCCTCAACAACTCTCTGATCACTGATACGTCTCCAACGTATCTATAATTTTTGCTTGTTCCATGCTGTTATATTATCATTCTTGGATGTTTTACAATCATTTTATTACAACTTTATATCATTTTTTGGGACTAACCTATTGACATAGTGCCAAAGTGCCAGTTGCTGTTTTTGCTTGTTTTTTACTTCACAGAAAACCAGTACCAAACGGAGATCAAACGCTGCGGGGATTTTTGTGGATTTTTTCTGGACCAGAACAAAGAAGATGGGCCAAAGAACACCAGAAGAGGGGGCCCAGGGTGGCCATCCCCCACCAGGGCGCGCCAGAGGCCCCTTGGCACGGCCTGGTGGAGGATGGGTAGCCCGGGCACCCCCTCAACCGACTATCGTGCCTATAAATTCCCAGAAAATCCAAAAACCCTAGAAGAGTCGACGAAACACAATTCCAGCCGCCGGAAGTTCCAGAACCGCGAGATCCAATCTAAACACCATCACGGAGGGGTTCATCTTCTTCATAGGCGCCTCTCCGATGATGCGTGAGTAGTCCACCATAGACCTACGGGTCCGTAGGCAGTAGCTAGATGGCTTCTTCTCTCTCTCTCTCTTATGATTCTCAATACAATGGTCTCTTGGAGATCTATTTGATGTAAACTTTTGCGGTGTGTTTGTTGGGATCCAATGAATTTTGAGTTCAGGATCAGTTTCTACCCATGAATATTATTTAAATCTTCTTTGATCTCTTATATGCATGATTGCTTATAGCATCGTATTTCTTCTTCGAATCTTTGGTTTAGTTAGGCCGACTACATCGATTTTTCTTGCCATGGGAAGAGGTGCTTTGTGATGGGTTCGATCTTGCGGTGTTCTTTCCCAGTGACAGAAGGGGCAGCAAGACACGCATGTATCGTTGCTATTAAGGATAACAAGATGGGGTCTATTCTTACATGAATAGATCTTGTCTACATCATCTCATCGTTCTTATTGCATTACTCCATTTTTCCATGAACTTAATACACTAGATGCATGCTGGATAGCGGTCGATGTGTGGAGTAATAGAGGTAGATGCAGGCAGGAGTCGGTCTATCTATCTTGGACGTGATGCCTATGTTGGAAATATGCTCTAGAGGCAATAATAAAAGTAGTTATTATTATATTTCCATGTTCATGATAATCGTTTATTATCCATGCTATAATTGTATTGATTGGAAACACTGATACATGTGTGGATACATAGACAACACTGTGTCCCTAGTATGCCTCTAGTAGACTAGCTTGTTGATCAAAGATGGTTAAGGTTTCCTAGCCATAGACATGAGATGTCATTTGATAACAGGATCACATCATTAGGAGAATGATGTGATGGACAAGACCCAAACTATGAACGTAGCATATGATCGTGTCAGTTTATTGCTATTGTTTTCTGCATGTCAAGTATCTGTCCCTATGACCATGAGATCATGCAACTCACTGACACTGGAGGAATACCTTGTGTGTATCAAACGTCACAACGTAACTGGGTGACTATAAAGATGCTCTACAGGTATCTCCGAAGGTGTCTGTTGAGCTCGCATGGATCGAGACTGGGATTTGTTACTCCGTATGACGGAGAGGTATCTCAAGGCCCACTCGGTAATACAACATCACAATAAGCCTTGCAAGCAATGTGACTAAGTGTTAGCCATGGGATCTTGTATTATGGAACGAGTAAAGAGACTTGCCGGTAACGAGATTGAACTAGGTATAGAGATACCGACGATCGAATCTCTGGCAAGTAACATACAGAAGAACAAAGGGAACATCGTACGGGATTAACCGAATCCTTGACATAGAGGTTCAACCGATAATGATCTTCGTAGAATATGTAGGAACCAATATGGGCATCCAGGTCCTGCAATTGGTTATTGACCGTAGAGGTGTCTCGGTCATGTCTACATAGTTCTCGAACCCGCAGGGTCTGCACACTTAACGTTCGGTGACGTTTCGGTAGTATTGAGTTATGTATGGTGGCGACCGAAGGTTGTTCGGAGTCCCGGATGAGATCCCGGACGTCACGAGGAGCTCCGAAATGGTCCGGAGGTAAAGATTGATATATAGGAAAGTGGTGTTTGAACTCCGAAAAGATTTCGGGCATTTCCGGCAGTGTACCGGGAGTGACGAATGGGTTTCGGGGGTCCACCAAGTGGGGCCGCCACACCCCAAGGGGGTCACATGGGCCTTAGGGTGGCGCACCAGCCCCTGGTGGGCTGGGCGGCCAGCCCAAGATGGCCTATGTGGCTGGACTTGTGGGCAAAGAAAAACCCAAGTGGGGAAGGGAAGGAGTCCTATCAGGAGTAGGATTGGAGGTGGACTCCTCCACCTCCACCTCCTTGCGGCCGACTCCTAGGAGGAGCCCTAGGGCGGCCAGCCCCTCCCCTCCCTCCTATATATACTAGAGGGGAGAGAGGGCAGCCGCACCCAAGAAAAAGCCACGGTGCAGCCCTCTCTCCCCAATAGATCGTCTCCCTCTAGTTTCGGCGGTGCTTAGGTGAAGCCCTGCCGGAATTGTTCCACCACTACCGCCGCCACGCCGTCGCGCTGCCGGAGAACTCATCTACCTCTCTGCTCCCTCTTGCTGGATCAAGAAGGCGGAGATCATCATCGAGCTGTACGTGTGCTGAACGCGGAGGTGTCGTCCGTTCGACGCTAGATCGTGATTGGATCGCGAGACGACTAGCGATTTGGATCGCGAAGACGTTCGACTACATCAACCGCGTTTCTTAACGCTTCCCGCTTAGCGATCTACAAGGGTATGTAGATCCACTCTCCCTCTTGTAGATACTCATCACCATGGATAGATCTTGCGTGTGCGTAGGAAATTTTTTGTTTCCCATGCAACGTTCCCCAACAGTGGTATCAGAGCCAGGTCTATGTGTAGATGAGATCACGAGTAAAACACAAAGGAGTTTGTGGGCGTTGATATTCAGATTGCTTCCTCCCTTGGTCTTTTCTTGATTCAGCGTTATTGTGGGATGAAGCGGCCCGGACCAACATTACTCGTACGCTTACGAGAGACCGGTTCCATCAACTGACATGTAACTTTGTTGCATAAAGATGGCTGGCGGGTATCTATTTCTCCCACTTTAGTTGGATCGGATTCTACAAAGGTGGTCCTTGAGAAGGTTGAATAGCAATTTGTGCATCACCGTTGTGGTTTTTTGCGTAGGTAAGAATTGTTCTTGCTAGATACCCGTAGCAGCCACGTAAAACATGCAACAACAATTAGAGGACGTCTAACTTGTTTTTGCAGGGTATGTTGTGATGTGATATGGCCAATTACATGATGAGATATATGTGATGTATGAGATGATCATGTTTTGTATAGAATATCACGACTTGCATGTCGGTGAGTACGGCAACCGGCAGGAGCCATAGGGTTGTCTTTAATTTATTTTCGCCGTTTTGCTTTACTTTATCGCTATGAGTTAGCAATAGTCGTAGAAGCAACAGTTGGCGCAACAACCTCATGGTGACACGTTGATGGAGATCAAGATGATGGAGATCATGGTGTCATGCCGGTGACGATGGAGATCATGTCGGTGCTTTGGAGATGGAGATCAAAAGCACAAGTTCATGGCCATATCATGTCACTTATGATTTGCATGTGATGTTAATCCTTTTATGCATCTTATTTTGCTTAGGACGACGGTAGCATCATAAGGTGATCCCTCACTTAAATTTCAAGATAAAATTGTGTTCTCCCCAAGTGTGCACCGTTGCGAAAGTTCGTCGTTTCGAGACACCACGTGATGATCGGGTGTGATAGACTCTACGTTCACATACAACGGGTGCAAGCCAGTGTTGCACGCGTGGAACACTCGGGTTAAACTTGACGAGCCTAGCATGTACAGAAATGGCCTCGGAACACAAGAGACCGAAAGGTCAAACATGAGTCATATAGTAGATATGATCAACATGAAGATGTTCACCATTGAAACCACCTCATCTTACGTGATGATCGGACTTGAGTTGGTGGATTTGGATCAACGTGACACTCGAATGACCGGAGGGATGTCAATTTGAGTGGGAGTTTTTAAGTAATATGATTAACTAAACTCATTATCTTGAACAATAGTCTAAGTTGTCTTTGAAATATTTATGTTGTAGATCAATGGCTCGCGCAGTAGCACCCCTGAATTTTAATGTGTTCCTAGAGAAAGCTAAGTTGAAAGATGATGGAAGTAACTTTGTGGACTGGGCCCATAATCTAAGGATTATCCTTACGGCTTCCCAAAAGGCTTATGTCCTTGATGCACCGCTTGGTGAACCACCCGCTCCAGTAGAGTCTCCAGACGTTGTGAACGCCTGGCAGGCACGTTCTGATGATTACTCAATGGTTCAATGTGCAATGTTGTATGGCTTAGAACCGAGACTTCAAAGACGTTTTGAACGTCATGGAGCAAATGATATGTTCCTAGAGTTGAAGTTTATCTTTCAGAAGAATGCCCGGATCGAGAGGTATGAGACCTCCGATAAGTTCTATGCTTGCAAGATGGAGGAGAACGGGTTTGTCAGTGAACACATACTCAGAATGTCTGCGTATTCCACCTGTCTAGCTGAATTCGGTATGCCCCTTCTGCCAGAGGCGATCATTGACAGAGTTCTTCAATCATTGCCACCTAGCTACAAGAGCTTCGTGTTGAACTATAACATGCACGGGATGAACAAGTCAGTCGCCGAGCTGTTTGTGATGTTGAAAGTCGTTGAGTCTGAGATTCAGAAGGAGCATCAAGTGTTGATGGTCAATAAAACCACTAGTTTCAAGAAGAATGGCAAGGGTAAGAAGGGTAACTCCAAGAAGAGTGGCAAAGCAGTTGCCCCTCCCGTGAAGAAACCCAAGGCTGGACCCAAGCCAGAAACTGAGTGCTTTCATTGCAAGGGAACTGGTCACTGGAAGCGGAACTGCGCCAAGTATTTGGCTGACAAGAAGGCGGCCAACAACAAACAAGGTATATATGATATACATGTTATTGATGTGTACCTTACCAACTCTCGTTGTGGTGCCTGGGTATTTGAT
This sequence comes from Elymus sibiricus, assembly GCA_039707655.1. Classification (NCBI taxonomy): domain Eukaryota; kingdom Viridiplantae; phylum Streptophyta; class Magnoliopsida; order Poales; family Poaceae; genus Elymus; species Elymus sibiricus. The sequence continues at coordinate 360,657,834 of CM077669.1, forward strand.
ACTGGTGCGGTTGCTCACATTTGCAACTCAAAACAGGAACTGCGGAATAGACGGAGGCTGGCAAAGGACGAAGTGACGATGCGCGTGGGAAATGGTTCCAAGGTTGATGTGATCACCGTCGGCACGCTCGCTCTTCGATTACCATCGGGATTAGTGATGAACCTGAATAACTGTTATTTAGTGCCTGCGTTAAGCATGAACATTATATGTGGATCTTGTTTATTGCGAGACGGTTACTCATTTAAATCGAAGAATAATGGTTGTTCTTTTTATATGAGTAATATCTTTTATGGTGATGCACCCAATGTAAGGGGTTTATTCTTATTGAATCTCGATAGTGATGATACACATGTTCATAACATTGATGCCAAAAGATGTAGAGTTGATAATGATAGCACCACTTTCTTGTGGCACTGCCGCTTAGGTCATATTGGTGTAAAACGCATGAAGAAGCTCCATGTTGATGGACTTTTGGAGTCACTTGATTTTGACTCACTTGACACATGTGAACCATGCCTCATGGGCAAGATGACTAAGACCCCGTTCTCTGGAACAATGGAACGAGCAAGTGACTTGTTGGAAATCATACATACTGATGTGTGCGGTCCGATGAGCATTGAGGCGCGCGGTGGATATCGTTATTTTCTCACCTTCACTGATGACTTAAGTTGATATGGGTATATTTACTTAATGAAACACAAGTCTGAAACGTTTGAAAAGTTCAAGCAATTTCAGAGTGAAGTTGAGAATCATCGTAACAAGAAGATTAAATTCCTATGATATGATCGAGGAGGAGAATATCTGAGTTATGAGTTTGGCAGTCACTTAAGACAATGTGGAATTGTTTCACAATTGACACCGCCTGGAACACCACAGCGAAATGGTGTGTCCGAACGTCGTAATCGAACCTTATTGGATATGGTGCGATCTATGATGTCTCTTGCCGATTTGCCACTATCGTTTTGGGGTTATGCATTAGAGACAGGTGCATTCACTTTAAATAGGGCACCATCGAAATCCGTTGAGACGACGCCATATGAACTGTGGTTTGGCAAGAAGCCAAAGTTGTCGTTTCTTAAAGTTTGGGGATGTGATGCTTATGTCAAAAAGCTTCAGCCTGAAAAGCTGGAACCCAAAGCGGAGAAATGTGTCTTCATAGGATACTCAAAAGAGATAGTTGGGTATACCTTCTATCTCAGATCCGAAGGCAAAGTGTTTGTCGCTAAAAACGGAGCATTTCTTGAGAAAGAGTTTCTCTCAAAAGAATTGAGTGGGAGGAAGATAGAACTTGATGAGGTTGTTGAACCTTTACTTCAACCAAAGAGTAGCGTAGCGCAGAAAGATGTTTCTGTAGAGCCTACATCAGTTGAAGAGGAAGTTAATAATGATGATCATGAAACTTTGGATCAAGTTGCTATCGAACCTCGTAGGTCGACAAGGACGCGTACTGCTCCTGAGTGGTACGGCAACCCTGTCTTAGAGGTCATGTTGTTGGACAACGATGAACCTACGAGCTATGGAGAAGCGATGATGGGCCTGGATTCCGAGAAATGGTTAGAGGCCATGAAATCCGAGATGGGATCCATGTATGAAAACAAAGTATGGGCTTTGGAAGTATTACCTGAAGGGCGAAAGGCCATTCAGAACAAATGGATCTTTAAGAGGAAGACGGACGCGGACGGTAATGTCATCGTCTATCAAGCTCAACTTGTGGCAAAGGGTTTTTCACAAGTTCAAGGAGTTGACTACGATGAGACCTTCTCACCCATAGCGATGCTTAAGTCCGTCAGAATCATGTTAGCAATAGCTGCCTTTTTCGATTATGAAATTTGGCAGATGGATGTCAAAACAGCGTTCCTTAACGGTTTCCTTAAGGAAGAGTTGTATATGATGCAACTAGAAGGTTTTGTCGATCCAGAGAATGCTGACAAAGTTTGCAAACTCCAGCGATCCATTTATGGACTGGTGCAAGCATCTCGGAGTTGGAATCTTCGCTTTGATGAGGTGATCAAAGCGTTCGGGTTTATACAAGTTTACGGAGAAGCTTGTATTTACAAGAAAGTGAGTGGGAGCTCTATAGCATTTCTAATATTATATGTGGATGAAATATTGCTGATTGGAAACAATATAGAAATGTTGGAAAGCGTGAAGGAATATTTGAACAAGAGTTTTTCAATGAAGGACCTAGGAGAAGCTACTTTCATATTAGGCATCAAGATCTATAGAGATAGATCGAGGCGCTTAATAGGACTTTCACAGAGCACATACCTTGACAAAGTTTTGAAGAAGTTAAAAATGGATCAGTCCAAGAAGGGGTTCTTGCCTGTATTGCAAGGTGTGAAGTTGAGTAAGACTCAATGCCCAGTGACTGCAAAAGATAGAGAAAAGATGAGTGTCGTCCCCTATGCTTCAGCCATAGGCTCTATCATGTATGCAATGCTGTGCACAAGACCCGATGTCAGCCTTGCCATAAGTATGGCGGGAAGGTTTCAAAGTGATCCAGGAATGGAACACTGGACGGCGGTCAAGAATATCCTAAAGTACCTGAAAAGGACTAAGGACATGTTTCTCATTTATGGAGGTGATCAAGAGCTCGTCCTAAAGGGTTACGTCGATGCAAGCTTTGACACTGATCCGGATGACTCTAAGTCTCAAACCGGATATGTATTTATTCTTAATGGGGGTGCGGTAAGCTGGTGAAGTTCCAAGCAGAGCGTGGTAGCTGATTCTACATGCGAAGCGGAGTACATCGCTGCCTCGGAGGCGGCGAAGGAAGCTGTCTGGATGGAGTTCATGACAGATCTTGGAGTAGTGCCTAGTGCACTAAACCCAATGACTCTGTTCTGTGAAAACACTGGTGCCATTGCCCTAGCCAAGTAACCAAGGTTTCACAAGAGGACCAGCCACATAAAGTGACGTTTCAATTCCATCCGCGATTACATCAAGGAGGACGACATAAATATTTGCAAACTGCACATGGATCTGAATGTTGCAGATCCGATGACTAAACCTCTTCCAAGGGCTAAACATGATCAACACCAGAACTGTATGGGTGTTAGATTCATTACAATGTAAATCACATAGTGATGTGAGCTAGATTATTGACTCTAGTGCAAGTGGGAGACTGTTGGAAATATGCCCTAGAGGCAATAATAAAAGTAGTTATTATTATATTTCCTTGTTCATGATAATCGTTTATTATTCATGCTATAATTGTATTGATTGGAAACACTGATACATGTGTGGATACATAGACAACACTGTGTCCCTAGTATGCCTCTAGTAGACTAGCTTGTTGATCAAAGATGGTTAAGGTTTCCTAGCCATAGACATGAGATGTCATTTGATAACAGGATCACATCATTAGGAGAATGATGTGATGGACAAGACCCAAACTATGAATGTAGCATATGATCGTGTCAGTTTATCGGTATTGTTTTTCTGCATGTCAAGTATCTGTCCCTATGACCATGAGATCATGCAAGACACTGACACCAGAGGAATACCTTGTGTGTATCAAACATCACAACGTAACTGGGTGACTATAAAGATGCTCTACATGTATCTCCGAAGGTGTCTGTTGAGCTGGCATGTATCGAGACTGGGATTTGTTACTCCGTATGACTGAGAGGTATCTCAGGGCCCACTCGGTAATACAACATCACAATAAGCCTTGCAAGCAATATCTCAGGGCCCACTCCGTATGACTGAGAGGTATCTCAGGGCCCACTCGGTTAGCCATGGTATCTTGTATTACGGAACGAGTAAAGAGACTTGCCGGTAACGAGATTGAACTAGGTATAGAGATACCGACGATTGAATCTCTAGCAAGTAACATACCGAAGAACAAAGGCAACATCGTACGGGATTAACTGAATCCTTGACATAGAGGTTCAACCGATAAAGATCTTCGTAGAATATGTAGGAACCAATATGGGCATCCAGGTCCCGCTATTGGTTATTGACCGTAGAGGTGGCCCGGTCATGTCTACATAGTTCTCGAACCCGCAGGGTCTGCACACTTAACATTCGGTGATGTTTCGGTAGTATTGAGTTATGTATGGTGGTGACCGAAGGTTGTTCGGAGTCCTGGATGAGATCCCGGACGTCATGAGGAGCTCCGAAATGGTCCGGAGGTAAAGATTGATATATAGGAAAGTGGTGTTTGAACTCCGGAAAGATTTCGGGCATTTCCGGCAGTGTACCGGTAGTGACGAATGGGTTCTGAGGGTCCACCAAGTGGGGCCACCACACCCCAAGGGGGTCACATGGGCCTTAGGGTGGCGCACCAGCCCCTGGTGGGCTGGGCGGCCAGCCCAAGAGGGCCTATGCGGCTGGACTTGTGGGAAAAGGAAAACCCAAGTGGGGAAGGGAAGGAGTCCTACTAGGAGTAGGATTGGAGGTGGACTCCTCCACCTCCACCTCCTTGCGGCTAACTCCTAGGAGGAGCCCTAGGGCGGCCAGCCCCTCCCCTCCCTCCTATATATACTAGAGGGGAGAGAGGGCAGCCGCACCCAAGAAAAAGCCACGGTGCAGCCCTCTCTCCCCAATAGATCGTCTCCCTCTAGTTTCGGCGGTGCTTAGGCGAAGCCCTGTCGGAATTGTTCCACCACCACCGCCACCACGCCGTTGCGCTGCCGGAGAACTCATCCACCTCTCTGCTCCCTCTTGCTGGATCAAGAAGGCGGAGATCGTCATCGAGCTGTACGTGTGCTGAACGCGGAGGTGCCGTCCGTTCGGCGCTAGATCGTGAATGGATCGCGGGACGGCTAGCGATTTGGATCGCGAAGACGTTCGACTACATCAACCGCGTTTCTTAACGCTTCCCGCTTAGCGATCTACAAGGGTATGTAGATCCACTCTCCCTCTCGTAGATACTCATCACCATGGATAGATCTTCCTTGTGCGTAGGCAAATTTTTGTTTCCCATGCAACGTTCCCCAACAGCCTATATAATGATCATCGCCTTGGATATCGTCATGACTATTCGATTTTCTATCAATTGCCCAACAGTAATTTGTTCACCCACCGTGCGCTATACTCATGAGAGAAGCCACTAGTGAACCCTACGGCCCCCGGGTCTACTTTTCTATCATATTGCTTTCCGATCTACATTTTTTGCAATCTTTGTTTTCAGATCTACAAAACCAAAAACCCAAAAATATATTGCTGGATATTTACTCTTTTTATTTGTGTTCTTGAGAGATCTATCTCTCCTATCTATCACTACCTAATCTATCTATTTACCATAGAGAGATTGACAACCTCTCTTTCGCGTCGGGTTGCAAGTATTTGTTGTTTGTGTGCAGGTGCTGCTTATTGGGTGGTGGTGATCCTCCTACTGGTTCGATAACCTTGGTTTCATAACCGAGGGAAATACTTACCGTCGCTATGCTGCATCATCCCTTCCTCTTTGGGGAAGTACCGCGCAGTCCAAGCCACGTCAATCACCTTGATACCAAAGAAAATTACGCCTGAAACTGTCAATGATTTTCGACCCATATCTCTCTTAAACTGTGTTTTAAAAGTTCTCACAAAAATTCTGGCAGAACGGTTACAGTCTTGGATTTTAAAACTTGTACATCGTAACCAATATGGTTTTATTAGAACCAGAACGATACGAGAAACAACTGAGGGGGAAATTTATCCGTTCTGTGTGGGTCTGATTCGTTTTGTTGATCCAATAGTGCGGGATACTATGATTTCTCGCGGACCTCGAGCATTGGGCGAAGAAGCCACTTTTACTATCATTAGGCATGATGAGGGGCCGAATATGCGCCAGCCAATTGCAGAACGGGAGGCTTGGGTTATGCTCTTGGGTTTTCCACTGGATTACCAGACAGATCATTATGTTCTGCAGGCTGTATCTTGCTTTGGACGTCTAGTTCTTTGGCACAGGCCCCGTGAGAGGAAAGCTAGAATCATTGTGCGTGTGCTGATTAATGAACTTGCATTAGTTCCTTTCAGCCTTGTGGTAAAGAGGTTTACTGAGATAAGTGGTCTTGGAATGTCTTGGTCTATACCTGTATATATCTTGAATGGCAGGAACCCGAATCCAGGATTACATGGCAATGAAGATGAAGTGCCACCACTTGGAACCTCCCCTCACCCGCACCATCTTCCCTTCCTTAATGCTGCTCAGCTAGCTCAGCATGATGCCAATGTGTGGCATATGCAGAATGCAGCAAATGCTTGGGAAGTGTGACGCCCCCAATTTCGACCGTACGCTAAACATACACGCAATGCGTACGACCAAGATTAGGGACTCACTGATCGATATCACAACACAACACTAGACACAAATTAAAGTCATACAGCTTCATATTACAAGCCAGGGGCCTCGAGGGCTCGAATACAAAGCGCGACAAAGCACGAGTCAGCGGAAGCAAATAATATCTGAGTACATACATAAGTTAAACAAGTTTTGCCTTAAGAAGGCTTGCACAAACATAAGCAGCGGATCGAAAGAGGTGAGGCCTCCTGCCTGGGAACCTCCTAACTACTCCTGAATGTCGGCACTCTCCACGTAGTAGTAGGCTTCAGCGGTAGTGTAGTAGTCGTCTCCCACGTACTCCATCTCTTGGGCTCCGTCGGCCGAATGCGGAATCGTATCGAGGGGGAAAGAGAAAGCAAAGCAGCGGTGAGTACTCATCCAAAGTACTCGCAAGACTGACATCAGAACTATGCTGAGTATGCATCAGTATCAAGGAATGGGGTTATATCTGGGCTGACTGCCGAAAGTAAGAATAGGGGGAAGAACTAGTCCTATCGAAGACTAGCATCTTCAACATCTTGCAGCATTAGACGAGAGTGCCTGGTATCTCATATATAGTCATATTATTGTAGCAATTTTATTAAGTAACCACGCCCAGAGATTCTTCCTCGTCTCCCTGCGAGAAAGCAATCTCGGAGCCAACATTCATTTCAATTTAAAGTCACAATTATAGTTGTAGAAGGTCAAGGTACAACTCCAAGTCGTCCTGTTACCGTGGACACGACTATTCGAATAGATAAATTCTTCCCTGCAGGGGTGCACCACATTACCCAACATGCTTGATACCTCTGGCCGGACACACTTTCCTGGGTCATGCCCGGCCTCGGGACATCAACACGTCATAGCCTTACCTAGGCTCAATGAAGAGGCCAGCCTGCCGGTCTAAATCCGAAGCGCGTAGGGGTCATGGGCCAATCGCCCGTTGCACTCCTGCACGATGCGAAGGCGGCCGAGGTCAGTCCTAGCACCCCTTATCACAAGCGCAGTGCCGTTGCGGACCACTCGGGCGCGCGCGGCTCCATTGCTGACGTCCGAAGAGCTTCGGCTGATACAACGACGCTGAGTACCCATAACTTTCCCACGTGAAGGTTAGTGCGTAATAGGTCAAACGACCAACTCAGATCAAATACCCAACCCATTAGCATTTTATAAATGCGGGGCAAGCGCGACCCATGAAGTGCGGTCCCGTCGCCCCGTCTCGAGGATGTGTGGCAAGGGCCTCTCCTGCCCGTCCATGCCTCATCATCATCAAACCGTGGGTACCCCTCAGGGCCGACCCATCACCAACATGTTTCTGTAACCAGGTCATAGTATCTGTGTGTATAAAACATCAAGACGGAACCTGAGGAATCACTCTCAAAGGGTCCCGCTCGATGAAACCGTCAAGGTGGACTTAGAGGAATCACCCTCGAGGGTCCCACACTTGAGGGGTTGCACGATAGAGTCATCGTCGGGAGTGGTGAAGGAGGAATCACCCTCGATAACCACGATCGACTAGCTGCACTACAAAGCTAGCATCATGAGTACGTCACGAGGTGTCACCCTCGGTACTCGATAGTAGCTCTACAGAGTCGTACAACTAAGGGGTGTGCGGTGATGTGGGGGGCCTGGCTCGTCGGTCGGTTGACCGAGTCTTCGAGTCGTCGAGTCGTCGATGAAGAAGCAGGGGCAACTGGGACTAAGGGGGGGTCACAGGGGATTCATTGATCAACCTATACTAAGCAGTTGATATGATTGCAGGTATAGTAGCAGTTTATCAAAAGCAGGCTATGCATCAGAATAGGAGCTAACTAATACAGTAGCAACATCTAATGCAAGAATAAGAGGGAAAGAAATGGGCGATATCGGAATGCTCAAGGGGGGGTTGCTTGCCTTGCTGCTCTGTGGCAAAAGGCTGATCGTCAACGGTGTAGTAGTACCCGGCAGCACCGTCAGTCTCGGGGTCTACCAGAGAGAAGAGGGGGGAAGAAACAATAAATATAAAGCACAGATGCAACACGATGCATGACATGGCAATATGCAGAGCTAGGCATGCACTAACGCAGCATTACACATCACAGACGGGTCGAAATAATATCTGATGATATTTTCCGGGTCTCGGGCTACTACCGGACAGATGATCCTAATGCCAAAATGTCCATGTTCATCATGCTAGGAGCATGTGACAGATGAACGGACAGCGTATTCAGATTCGTGGGATTTTTCTGAACAACTTTCATGTATAAATCATTTTCATCCGACTTACGGTTTATTTTATATTAATTTTTAAAGTTTTATTAATATTCTGAAATTAACATATTTAATTTAATTTGAAAAAGCATTTATGACGTCAGCATGACATCAGGATGACGCCAGCAGTCAGCAGTGGGGCTGACTGGTCAAACCTGACCAGTGGGCCCCACCTGCCATAGACTCAGGGGCTAAACAGAGTTAATTTAAACTAATTTCTGATTAATTAGCTAGGGGCCCCACATGTCAGTGTCACATTAGTTTAACTAATTAACATGATTAATTAACTAACTTAATTAACTAAACAGGGGCAGGGCCCACATGTCATACACAGGGGGGGGGGGGTTGGGCCCCACCTGGCAGTGACTGGGCTATGCCCAGTCAGCCAGTTGACTGGGTCAACGAGGAGGCTAGGTGAGGCCTACGTGGAGCGGCGAAGCAGATGGGCAGCAGCACAGGGCCGTTTGGTCGCCGGAACAAGGCCGGCGACGAGCTACGTGGCGGTGAGCTCGGGCAAGTTGGGGGGCGGCGCGTACAGCTAGCGAACGGCGACGAGAGAGAGAGGGGAGGAAGCGGAGGCTCAGAATGAGCCTGCAGATGTGCAACGGTGGGCTCGAGGAAGGGCGACGGCAGCAATGCAGGTGGCCGAAGGTGGAAGACTACGGCGTTTCTGGCGATGGAGGGGTCCTCGGCTTCGGCTCATTGGCGCAGGCGACGTAGCGGAGCTTGGCGGTGATGCTGGACACGGAGAGGCGATGAGAGGGGCACAGTGGCCGTGGCTAGCCGACGGCCATGGCGGCGGCGGCGCTCGGGAAGGAGCGAGGAGGAGGAGATCGAGCAGGGGGGCGAATGGGATGGCGGCTAGGGTTCATATGCGCCGCGGGGGCCTTGTAGACGGCGGGGAGGCCGCTGGATGGGCGCCAGCGCGTCGGTCGCGGCCGCTGGCGCGCATCGCCGCGTCCACGTCCTCCCCGGTGAGTAGGAGGTAGGGGAAGGGGGGTTTAGGCAGGCTGGGCCGCCTGTAGCTCACTAGAGCCCAGGGGCACAGTGCCCCTCCCCATTTCCCTTTTTCTTTTTCTGATTTATTTTACAGCTTTTGTTTTATTTCTTTTTAGCATTAATTTCCTTTAGCAAAAATGTGTGACTTGGTCCAATAAACATCTTGCAATATTTTTCATGGCCACACACACTTTGGGGATTTTTCGAATCTGTTTGCAATTTCCAATTGAATTTAAGAGCACTTTAAATTGCAATTTGGTGCTGTTATTGAAGGTGGGGGCCACACCATATGTTTGGTGATGTTGTTCTCCTTAACACCATTGTTTTGTGATTTATCACAAGTGTGCAACATTTTTCCTTTGCTGTTTGCCAACTTATTTTATCACCATAAAATTCAATGCCCTTTCTAATGGAATTTGAAATGCGATATGAATTTTTAACTTGATCATATCTTGTTTAGCAAAAAAATGATTAGGCACTGATCATGGTCATCACTGTGCTTAATTACAATGATCACTGTAGCCAAAACCCAGGGTGTCACAGGAAGCAGCACCACCTCCTCCTCCACCTCAGCAAGGATGGGGAGCTTGGACGGTTCTACCACCAGTGCCTGCTCAGTACAATGGTTTCAGCTGCAGAGCTTTGACAGGATATGAAGGTCCTTCTATGATGGATGGAATTGAACCAAGTGATAATGTGCATGATGAGGGTATCAGATTATGGAATGAGCATGTTGCTATGGTAGAGCAGGCTACAGATGCAATTCTTAATGGCAGTCCCCGTGGGGAGTTTCAATTCAGGCAAACAGCAGGAGATATGACAGAAGTGGAGTTAGTTATACCAATGAGCATATTGGATTTCCTTTGGGTGTTCTACAACAATGTGTACACACCTCGTCTCTGTTTTAAGGAGGGGTAGTTCAATCATGACTTTGTGCTTACCTGTTTACAGATCATCCGGTCATCATACACTGCACTGGTGGCCCTTGCTTGTAGGAGCTTTTTCCCATTCAGTCCATTTGAATCAGGCACAACAACGATCTTTTTTGCAAGAGAGACTTGGGAAATCTGTTGTACTGCACTCACTTCATATGTAGTAGAATCTGAAGCATCTATTGACACCAGCATGGAATCTTTAGAGGAAATCAAGAACTTTATCTCTGAACATAGCTCTCACAGTATGGAGGCAGATAGCATGTTCACTGGACCTTCGTTGCCATGTAAGAGGAATAAACCGGACACACCATTGGTGGTAACCGAGGTTAGAAGCAGTGAGAGGTCCACAAGATTCCAAGGTTTCAAACCCGCAACACTAAATGAAAAACAGATGAAGCGCTCATGTGTCAAACCCAGACATACTCCAAGTGTTTTGGAGTCTGCAAGTGCGCCTCCCCCACCCACTCCCATAGCTACAATGCAATTTTGGGGTATCAATGACTGTGGTGTTCCTCCAGAAGAGCTAAATGCTGAGAAGTTGCTGGCTACAAAGGACAGCAGTGACACTGCAAACTAGAAGGCTTTTCCAGTTTTTAATGCTTCTTTATAATTCATGGGTCAGTCACTTTTGTTATCAGTTTCTTTGTTTCCAAGTGAACCTGTTTATTTTGACTTTCTAAATATTTGTATTCTGTAATGGCCAATATGTTGTGGAATATCCTTTGCTGGAACATAAGGGGCATGAACCATGATGATAAATGCTTAGCTCTGCGCAACAAGATACAAGAATCAGGGTGTCAAATTGTGTGCTTGCAAGAGACCAAAAAGGAGCACTTTGATTGCTCCTTCATAAGAAAATGCTGTCCAAAAAGGTTTGATAAATTCGAATATGTTCCTTCTTCTGGGGCATCTGGTGGTCTTATTGTTATATGGTGTGGCAATCATTTTACTGGCACTGTCCTCCATAAAGAGAAATATGTGATCCTTTAAATTTGTCACAACACAATCTAATCAGACATGGTTTCTTTCAAATATATATGGGCCATGTGATGGGCCGGACCGAGCCACTTTTGTTAACTAGTTTCAGAATGTAAACATTAACATGGATGATCTCTGGATTTTCATGGGGGACTTTAATTTCATTAGATCTTTGGAAAATAGAAACTTACCGGGAGGGGACTTAGATGATATCTTCACCTTCAATGAAATCATTAGTGGTTTGGCTCTACCTAAAATTCCCATCAAGGGTCGACAATTTATATGGAGTAACATGCAGCAGCAGCCCCTTCTGGAACAGTTAGATTGGTTTTTCTCCTCAGTGCAATGGATGTCTGTGTTCCCTAACGCTACTGTCAAACCCTTGTCAAAACCAGTGTCTGATCATGTCCCATGCGTGATGTCTATTCAAACATCTATACCCAAAAGTAAAATATTCAGGTTTGAATCTCTTTGTCCATCTCACCAGGATTTTTAGAGGTAGTACAACAGTCATGGGGGGTGCCCATCAGAGCATCTACCTCAGCAACTCTGATTACAGCAAAGTTGAAACGTCTCAGATATACTCTTAAGAAGTGGAGTGCTAAATTATCAAGGTTGGGATTGCTCATTGAAAATTGTAACAAATATATCCTTCAAATGGACACTCTCGAAGATAGGAGACTTCCCACAGTACCTGAAGAAAACTTCAGATGCATTCTAAAAAATCACCTTATTAGATTGCTTGGGTATCAAAATGACTACTGGAAGAAAAGATATACTGTAAGAAATGCAATTCAAGGAGAGGAGAACACCAATTTTTTTCAAGCCAAAGCAATGGAGAGACACCATAGGAACTCCATACCTATTCTCACTTTAGCTGATGGCACTCTAGTGGAAAATCATGAGGACAAGGCAGCAGTTTTCTTGGCTTGTTTCAAAAACTGCATGGGGGTTTCGTCTGAACCAATATACGACTTTAATATGAGTGAACTTATACATCCAATACCGGGACTTGAAGAACTATCTAAGCCATTTTTCAAGGACGAAATTGATGGAATTATCAAACTTATCCCTGCAGACATAGCACCGGGACCGGATGGCTTCACGGGACAGTTTCTGAAAATTTGTTGGCACATTATAGCACCAGACTTCTACAACTTATGCAATGATTTCTGGCATGGCAGAATAGATTTGAAGTGCCTCAACAACTCTCTGATCACTGATGTCGGTGTACTAAGATTGGGTCCCTTAGTACCCCATACTTGTGGACGGACAGTTGTAGCCACACCTACGGCAAGGCCTGCCAGGAGACAACCGAATGCAAGTTCATAAAGTCGAGGAGGCATCCATGACAAGGCAATAGTCTGAAGACCGAAGGCAGGAGCCCCGGCAAGACCTTGCCGGGATGGCTCATAGCCCCGGCAAGGCTCGCACCCGGCAAGCCCTCGCTGCCCTGTCACCGCTCCAGTGCTGTCACCAGCTCGTCTTTTAGCTGTTGTCCTCCTGGTAACGTGTCAGGTGCTAGCGGTGGATGGGCTTAAGCGGTGTGATGGGACGACCCCTTTTTCCATCCCCAAGATGCTAAGGGACACCTCAACAGAGTATTAAATGCATTTGTCCTAAGCCGTCAATGTTAGGTATGATAACACTGTAGTTACTTTTACACCTCATGTATGCACTCTACGCCACTGTTGGTGACCCCTTCGAACGTATAAAAGGAGGCCCAAGGCGTAGCTACAGGGGGATCTTCTCTGGCCATTCTGCATGCGTAGCGCCTGAGTACTGTAGCGCTCCCAGAACTTGAGCTAGAACACTTCTAATACAACCAAGCAGGAGTAGGGTTTTACGCATCTTTGCGGCCCGAACCTGGGTAAAACCCTCGCGTGTTGATTGCTTGATCTGCTCTTTGTGCAAACCTTCTCCCTGCCGAATCGTAAAGGGGTCTGCTCGATCCCATAGGTGTCGTTTCTCCGACATCTTTGGCGCGCCAGGTAGGGGGAAGATGTTGCGTGAACCCGATCCGGTGATCAGCGCACCAGTTTCTTCATCAGCTTCATCGCCATGGCCCCCAAGAAAAAGGGTTTCATGGCGGTCGGTCCGTCCACGTCCGCTGTCCCCGTGGCTGCACAGACGGGTGACGGTGTAGACGCGGGCGGAGGAGGCGGAGGTTCTGAGCTTCCGCGACGTTCTAGTGAACATAGCCAGGCGAGCGGCGTTGTTCACACCGCCAGATCTAAAGACGGAGCTGTGTTGCCAGCAGGCGGTGTAGCGAACTCCAGGGATGGAAGGGCGCCTTCCAAGACACCCACGCCGGCGCATGCGCCGCGGCCTTCTCAGGTCGCAGGCGATGAGCAACGCCGCGACGTTGGTGGTACTAGGCGTCCCCACGGAAAATCTCCTGTGCATCAACCTCGGGATGTGCGAGACCAACATGCACGCCCACAAGCTGGTGGAAGCGGTGTACGGTCGCGGGGCCGTGACGTAGCTCCTTCCAACATAGTTGGGAGTCAGAGAACCTCACGTTCCTCGCACCTGTCACCGCCGCCTACACGAGCAGAAGCGCTGGCACGTGCACAGCTGCTTCTGAACTTCCCTCCTGCTGCGGACAAGCTCGACGAATGGAGAGCTGCCATTCAGAGCCTCGTTGGCCTTGCCAACGAAGATAAGCCACAGCAGGCGGAGCCTTCGCGCCGGCAATCCATCGAGCCAACGCGTGCCGCTGGCGAAAAGACCGGAGGCGGGGCCACCTCGGTGCACTCTCCTCCACGGCGGCAACAACAGTCGCTGATTCGACGGGTCGACACCCGTGATGACGATTCCACGGCGTCGTCCGATCCGCGAACTCGCCGCGATCAACGCCAAGTTCTTCGGGAGCAAGGCAAGGAAGATGCTCGAACTACCATCGAGCGGCGGCGGGAAGCGCGCTATCAGTCTGACAAGCGCGCAGGACCTACTGTAGACAAGCCAGCGCCAGGGTATCCTGTCGATCTACCTTACGAGGTGGGTTGCCTAGCGTTTACCCATGAGCTGCGGTGAGTCCAGTGGCCCAACTCCTGCACGTTCAAGCCGGAGGTCCCGGAGAAATATGACGGCAAGACCCACCCGTCAGAGTTCCTAAGCGTCTACACCATTGCGGTGCAGGCTGCCGGGGGCCGCAACGACAAGATACTTGCCAACTACTTCCCGTTGGTGCTTAAGCCCAACGTCAGGTCGTGGTTGATGCATCTGCCGGAGGATTCCATTTCTTCCTGGGCAGATCTGTGCCATGAGTTTGTTGGCGCCTTTACCGAAGGCCACCAAGTTCCTGGCCAGGAGAGCGATTTGCATCTCATCCCCCAGAAGGAGGGCGAGACCTTGCGCAAGTACATCCAGAGGTTCAGCCGCATACTTCACAACATTCCAGACGTTCATCCGGCCGCTGTTATCAGCGCGTTCCATCAGAACGTGCGCAACCGCAGGATGCGGGAAGAACTGGCGATGAACAAGATCAGGGATGTTGCCGAGCTCTATGCTCTGGCAGATAAGTGTGCGCGGGCTGAAGAAGGGAGGAGGCTCCCCGGCGAGGACGCTGGCGCAGGGGCCGACTCTGAGGATGAGGACACCGCCACCCCGGCGAAGAAGGGCCGACGACGCAACAGAAAGCGCAAGGGCAAGTCCGTGCTTGCCGTCGAGGGATCCGGCAACCCCGGAACCGCCAAGAAGCCCAAGGTCGATGACCCCGGAAAGGATGTTGCCGGGTGCGCCTCCTGCCAAGCCTTGGAGGCTGCCGATAAGACGGAGGGCTCCGTCAAGCAGTACTGCAAGATCCATCGCACCAAGGGCCATGACCTCCAGGACTGCCGGCAAGTTGAGCAGCTTGTCGAGAAGCAGAAAGCCGAATATGAAAGGCGAGACAAGGAGAAGGACCAGGATGGTGCGGAGGGGTCTGGCAAGAAGAGCGGTGGCCGAGAAGGTCACCGCGGCAAGACCAAGCAACAGAAAGAGAGGCCCGCTCGCGGCCGCGACAAGCAAGAAGGGGGAGATGATGACATTGAAGAGGACGACGAGTCTAGCGAACAAGAATTCCAGAAAGCTACAGACGCCATGTGCGTTGACGGAGGTGCCTCGTTGCATTCTTCCCACCGCCAACTTAAACAGTGGGCGCGTGAGGTTAATGCGACTGAGCCATCTGTCGGCGCCCGGAAGCCTTTGAAATGGTCCACCACGCCTATCATTTTCGACGTTGAGGATCACCCTGATCGTGTAACTGCGGTTGGGTGTTTGCCGTTGTTGGTCTCACCAATGATTCGCAACCTCAAGGTGACGAAGATGTTAGTTGACAGTGGGCCGGTTTGAACTTGATCTCACCCGAGGTAATCAAGAGATTGCAAATTCCTGATGGAGATCTCGAGGAAACGGGCTCGTTTCAAGGGGTCAATCCAGGAAGGAGCCAGCCCAAGGGAAAGATCACGCTGTCGGTGACATTTGGCAGCGATTTGAATTTCAGGACAGAGAAGATTGTGTTCGACGTCGCCAAGATTCCATTGCCATATAATGGGATCCTTGGCCGTCCAGCACTGGCCAAGTTCATGACAACATCACATTATGCCTACAATGTGCTGAAGATGCCCGGGCCGATGAGCGTCATCACTGTCATTTCCGACAAGAAAGACGCGCTTATCTGCACCGATCAACTCTACCGGGAGGCAGTTGCAGCATCTACCGCCAAGGCACTTGCTCCTGCCGCTGAAGCTCCCGGGGGGAAGAAGACAGGCAAGACCTCTCGCACTCACTCCGGCAAGAGCGCCTCCTCGGAGTGCTGCGCTCCCGTTGAGGATGTGCCAGAGAGCTCCACCGGCAAGAGCAAGAAGTCCAAGGCAGCTCCACCAGAGACCAAAAAGGTGCCCGCCAAGGAGGATGGTACGGGAGGAACTTTCACCATAAGTTCCACCCTTGACAGCAAATAGGAAAGTGCACTCATTGCCTTCCTGCGGGCGAATGTCGATGTGTTTGCATGGCAACCATCTGATATCCTCGGTGCTCCCAGGAAGGTAATTGAGCACCACCTTGCCGTCTGTCCACACGCGCGGCCCGTCAAGCAGAAGGTCAGGAAGCAAGCTTTGGAGCGGCAACAGTTTATTGCCGAAGAAATTAAGAAGTTAGAAGCAACAGGCTTGGTTAGAGGAGTACTTCATCCAACATGGTTGGCCAATCCAGTTGTAGTGCGCAAGGCAAATGGAAAATGGAGGCTATGTATTGACTATACAGATATCAATAAAGCCTGTCCAAAAGATCCGTTTCCCTTGCCGCACATCGACCAGATTGTGGACTCCACTACCGACTGCGACTTACTGTCATTCCTTGACGCCTATTCAGGCTATCATCAGATTTTCATGTCC
The DNA here is from genome assembly GCA_039707655.1 of Elymus sibiricus. Taxonomy (NCBI): domain Eukaryota; kingdom Viridiplantae; phylum Streptophyta; class Magnoliopsida; order Poales; family Poaceae; genus Elymus; species Elymus sibiricus. Next base: position 360,674,627 of record CM077669.1, read on the forward strand.
AAGGAAGACAAAGAGAGGACCACATTTATCACCCCATGTGGTACGTACTGTTTTTTACGTATGCCTTTCGGGTTGAAAAGTGCTGGTTCTACATTTGCAAGAGCAGTCCAGATTGGTTTTGAGCCCCAGCTACATAGAAATATGGAAGTTTATATGGATGTTATAGTGGTCAAGACCAAGGACAAAGCAACGCTCATATCAGATTTAGAAGAGACATTTGCAAATCTGCGCAAGATTAACTTGAAGCTCAACCCTGAGAAATGTGTGTTTGGTGTTCCATCCGGCAAGCTTCTTGGGTTCTTTGTATCTCAACGTGGAATTGAAGCAAATCCCGACAAGATCAAAGCAATTGAGCAAATTGAAGCGCCAAGACGTGTCAAGGATGTGCGCCGTCTTGCCGGCTGCGTCACTGCTTTGAGTAGGTTCATCTCAAAATCTGCTGAGCACGCCCTGCCCTTTTTCAAAATTTTGAAGAAGGCGGGTCCAATGAAATGGACTCCGGAAGCGGAGGCAGTGCTGCAGGATTTGAAGAGGTACCTCTCCTCTCCGCCAGTACTAGTCGCACCAAAACCACAAGAACCGTTGCTGCTATATCTAGCGGCAACAAATCAAGTGGTGAGTGCTGCGCTAGTGGCAGAGAGAGAAGATGATGAAGAAGCAGCAGCAACGGCAGGAACGCCAAGCGACAAGCCGGAATCCTCCCCGGCAGGGTCCGGTGCTGACAAAGCAGGATTTGCGCAGCCAAATGAATCAACACAGAAGAAGAAGATGGTGCAGCGCACGGTCTATTTTGTCAGCTCCCTTTTGCAGGGGGCTAGGTCAAGATATTCTGGTGTGCAGAAGTTGCTCTTCGGCCTCCTCATGGCCTCGAGGAAGCTGCGCCATTACTTCCAAGCACATGAAATCACCGTTGTCACTCGCTTCCCGTTGCAGCAGATTTTGTGGAACCCAGATGCTACCGGCAGGATTGTGGAGTGGGCTTTGGAGCTGTCAAGTTTTGGTCTCAAGTTCGAAAGTACTTCGACCATCCAGAGTAGAGCCTTGGTGGAGTTCATTGCAGAATGGACCTCAACGCTTGATGAAGAAGTTCCAGAGTCAACTCTCCCCGGCAAGGAAACAAATCATGATTGGATCATGTATTTTGATGGGGCTTTCTCGCTGCCAGGCGCCGGTGCTGGCGTGCTGCTTGTCGCACCCACCGGAGAGCACCTCAAATACGTGATTCAGATGCATTTTCCCCGGGAGAGGTCAACGAATAATACTGCCGAGTATGAAGGGTTGCTTGCCGGTCTCAGGATCGCGGCAGACCTTGGAATCCAGAAGCTTATTGTCAGAGGTGATTCTCAACTCATCGTCAAGCAAGTCAATAAAGATTATCAGAGCCCGTTGATGGAAGCTTATGTAGATGAAGTGAGAAAGTTGGAAGAGCATTTTGACGGTCTGCAAATGCAGCACGTTCCTCGTGCAGAAAAGAGCATTGCTGATGGCCTGTCAAAATGCGCTGCTCTCAAGTTACCTGTGGAACCAGGAACTTTTGTGCTCCGGCTGACTCAACCATCCGTGACACCATCGATGAGACAAGAGAAAAGAAGGAAGTTGAGTTCCGGCAAGTACTTCCCGGCAGAGCTCCCAGAAGCCTCCGACAAGGAAGTTGCCGGGAACGACGCCAAGCTTGCCGGTGAGCAACAGGCTCCGGCAGGGGCTCAGGCTCTTGCCGTCGAGACGAATGCTCCCGCCAAGCTTGCCGGGGAGCAGCAAACTCTGGCAGGGTCTCAGGCCCTTGCTGTCGAGACAACTGCTCCCGCGGCAGAAGACATGCCTTTAGTCCTTGTTGTCGAGCCCCAAGCTCCAGCATGGGCACAACACATCGTCCTTTTCCTTCAGACAGGAGAACTCCCCGAAGAGCAGGAAGAAGCGGAAAAAGTAGCCCGTCAGTCTAGTATGTACCAGTTCGTGGACAACGTGCTGTACAGAAAGAGACCAAACGGTGTGAAATTGAAGTGCATTCCTCGGGAGGATGGACTGGAGCTGTTGGCAGAGATTCATGGTGGCATATGTGGCTCCCACATAGGATCAAGAGCGCTTGCCGACAAGGCATTCCGGCAAGGTTTCTTTTGGCCCACTGCCCTCCAGGATGCAACTGTGCTAGTAACCAAGTGTGAAGCATGCCAGTTTCATTCGAAGAAGTTACATCAACCAGCTCAAGCTCTCCAGACAATCCCTCTTTCCTGGCCGTTTTCGGTCTGGGGGCTCGACATATTGGGCCCTTTTCCCCGCGCTACCGGGGGCTTTGAGTACTTGTACGTTTCAATCGACAAGTTCACAAAGTGGCCGGAAGTGGAAGCAGTGAGAAAGGTGACAGCACAGTCAGCCGTCAAGTTCTTCAAAGGAATAGTTTGCCGTTTTGGTGTGCCTAACAGGATCATCACCGACAACGGCACACAGTTCACGAGCCACACCTTCATGCAGTATGTCCAAGAACTTGGTGGCAAGATCTATTTTGCTTCTGTTGCTCATCCAAGGAGCAACGGCCAGGCGGAAAGGGCAAATGCTGAAGTGTTGCGAGGTCTCAGGACAAGAACTTTCGACAGGCTGCGCAAGTGCGGAAGACGCTGGATTGATGAGTTGCCGGCGGTTCTTTGGTCAATCAGAACAACACCAAATCGAGCCACCGGCCGGACACCCTTCTCCCTAGTATATGGGGCGGAAGCAGTTCTCCCCACGGAACTCATATACGGGTCACCTCGAGTGCTCGCCTATGATGAGCTCGAGCAAGAGCAGCTGTGGCAAGATGACGCGTTGCTCCTTGAGGAAGATCGTCTTCAGGCTGCTGTGCGAGCTGCACGCTACCAGCAAGCCTTGCGCCGCTATCATAGCCGCAAGGTTCATGCCCGAAGTCTTGAGGAAGGCGACCTTGTTCTTCGGCGCGTTCAGTCGGCCAAGAATTCCAACAAGTTGACGCCGAAGTGGGAAGGCCCTTATCGGGTAGTACGAGTCACCAGGCCTGGTGCAGTCCGCCTGGAGACCGAGGATGGCGTCCCAGTGAGCAACTCCTGGAATATCAAACATCTTCGTAAGTTCTATCCATAAGGCGCGGTTGCCGGGTCTCCCGGCAACCCCTTTTGTACAAGTCTTGCGGATGAAGCATGTAATCCTTTGTACAAAGCCAGGCGCAGACACTGTGCGTAGCTGAATAAAGCCTAAGTGTTTTACAATTCTTGTCGATGTTCATGTTTACTTATGTGCATGTTTATCTGAGATATTGTATTACGCTCATTTCCAGCAAGTGCTAACGAACCGCCAAGGTTCCATATCTCTATTTTATCTTCTTTCTTTTTCTCAAATGACAGAAGGTTCCCTCGCATGCAAGTTTGCCGGGGGGAAAGGATGGTATGGATACTGACAGGCGACGTTCAAGGTTGACATCTTGCCGGAAGAAGTACGGCAACGAAAAGCTAAGTTGCTAAGTTGCAGAAACTTTAAACAAATTTTTGTTTTGTTATTCACCTTGAACGATTTCAACTCTTGTATGGAAAACCTGCACGCGAAGGAACCTTGTTGTGATCGGTTGCGCCCTTACCCTGTTTCGAGTCCGCTCAACAGTATAGGTGGCTGCACTGAAAACACCAAGGTCTCTTGCCGGTAGCGGCACCGCCAGTAGGTTGCTAAAGTCCCGCACCTAGTGCTCGCGGCAAGGGTGTGCACACCGGCAAGTTTCCGATCAAGCGTAGGGCGAATACATATAGAAAGAAATTAAGCAAGGGGAATAGCATAGCATTTGTTCAGAACATAGCAAGTTATATTACATCAATAATAGCTGCCGCTGTTCTAACATAAGATAAATTGTTCTTGGCATGGAATGGTGGCGGCAAGGAGTGAAGCAGCTAGTCCCGGCGATCGCCTTCAACCCTCTTGACTTGGCCCACCCTGTCGGCGATGGGCGCGACAAGCTCTTCGGCCGCCTTGAGGTCCGCGTCCTTCGGCAGGCGGTCAAGGACGTTGGTGAGGTTGATGCTGGCGTTCCTGTACACCACCTTGGTGAGTACCTTGAGGAGGACGTCCCGACAGAGCTTGCGGGACTCGTTGGCCAGATGGGTTGTTCGGCTGGAGTGGATCAGCTCTAGGGCTTCGAGCAGGCGGTCAAGGAACATGGTCAGCTTGGCGCTCGTGGACACCCTGTCGTCAGAAGAATACCTGAAGTCTTGCAGGCCCATGGTGGACAGTTGCGCGGCAAGCTTCTCCGCGACGTCGACAAGCTTTTCAGTCTAGATTTGCACTCCATGCACATAATCGTTACGAGCGGCGGCAGCGCTCTTGAGCAGCTCCTGTTCGTTACGGAGATCTTTGATCAGAGCCTTCTCGCGAGCTTCCGCGGCCTCAAGTGTCTCCTTCAGCGTGGATAGCTTCAGCTTCTGATCAGCGATGGATTCATTTGCTGTGGAGAGCTCCTTGGCCTTGTCGGACATGGCAACTTGCATCTCCATCAGGCTGTCGAGAGCTTTGTCTCTCTCGGTTTTGAGTGTTGAGAGCTTCTTGCCGTGTTCCTCAAGGTCCGTTTCCAACTTCTTCACCCCGTCGGCAAGCTCATCCTTGGCGACCTCTGCAGCTTTGGCGGCATCGATGGCCTCCTTCAGCTTGCCGGCATAATCCACAGTCAGAGTTTCGAGTGCCTCTTTGTGCTTCAGCTCCAGATCCTGGGTCCGCTGCGCGACAAGCTTTTCAATCTCCTCGTCCTAGGCGCGGAGTTTGTCGGCAAGAGCCTTCTCGCGAGCGGTGAGATCATCATCATGCGCCTCAAGCCCGACGCGGAGTTCCCTCAAGCGTGTTTCCTCTGTGGCAGCCTGTTGCTTGGCATCCTCCTGTGCCTTCTCCACATCAGACTGCTTCATGAGGAGGTCGTTCCATCTTTGGCTCAGCTGCTCTTGCCCCGCCCTCAACTCCTGAAAAGCTTCAGCAAACCAGGTCTGCGTCTCCTCAACGCGTTTCTGGAGATCTGCTTCCACCTTGTCGGCAACCGCGGCCCTGGAGTCTAATTTCTCCTTCCGGGCGCGGTGGAGTGCTTGGAGCTTCTGGTAGTTGTCGCCCATGGCTTAGAGGAGTTTCTCTTCCTCAGATTTGCTGCTACTGGCGCTCGGATCATCAACGATCTCGAGCCCGGCAGCTGTGATGGCGTCGTTGTCGAAGATTTCCCCTTCGGTTGGCGCCCTAGTACTTGCTGTGCCTGGGATGCTGACGAACAGGTTGTCGCCGACCTTGAGGTACTTGCTTGTCGAGGGAGTTTCGGATGTTGGTGGCTGTTCCTCAATAGCCGCCTCCCCGTCAACTGGGGGCTCTGTGTCCGGCGTAGCGCCTGGCGCTCCTACGGCAGGGATGCCGTCAGTACGGTCGCTAGCCTCCTCGCCAGCCCTCTCGGCAGATTCCTTGGCGGCCTCTTCCTGTGCAGCCCTAGCAGCTTCGGCACTGGCATCCTTGGTGGCCTCGGCAGCAGCGTTCTTGGCGGCTTCGGTGACAGCATTCTTGGCGGCCTCCTCGGCGGCAAGCCTGCTAGCCTCGGCGGCAGCATCCCTGGCGGTCTCCTCGATGACGGTGTCAACGTCCATTTGCTCTGTCGAGGGAATGTCTGAAGGCCAAGAAAACAAATCAGAATGAGATTGAAGTAGAAGTTCAAGAAGACAAAAAAGGAAAAACAGAATAACAAGTACCTGTGCCAGCATTGGTTATCGGCGTAGAACTGCCGGTGCCCGTGCTTGCCGGCTCTTCCTCGTCGCGATAGAGCACGCTAGAGGAAGTCCTTGTCGGCGATCCATCTCTGGCCGGCGTGGTTGACGGAGGCGCCATATCAGGGGTAGCCTCTGATGGTTCTCCTTGTCGCTGTTCTCCTCCTGCACGCCTGGTGATGTCAGCAGTAAAGATGCACACCCTGGCACTTGCCAGCGGGAAGAGAGTAATGGACTCACGCTGGGGGCTGCGTCGGGGGCTGAGTCGAGGAATGCCTCGCGGGCTGGGCTCCGGGCTGATAGTGACCGTCTCTGGCGCACCAGAGGTGCTTGCTGGCGGCTCCTCGCCCGTCGAAGTCTTTGCCCTTTTCGCTATCCTCTGCGCCAATGTTTCTGTATCCCTATGGAGACAGGCCAAAGCAAGATAAATGAGTCAAGTAAAACCATAAATTCGGAAAGTAAAGGGCGCGGCAAGATCTTTACTCTTGTTCTTCTTCCCCCGAGCTAAAGGCAGAAAGGTCGAAGTCGACTTCTGCCACGGGAGGAGGTGGAGGGGTGCTTCTAGGCCACTTGGCCGTAGCGGGCTTGGGTTGCTGATGAGCCTCTTGCCGTTGTGTTGCCTTGCCGGCTGCCCCCTTGCCGGGGGATGCACTGCTCGAGGAAGGCTGGTGGACTGCGGCCCCAGAAGCGGCGCTCCGAAGGACGCGCCTCTTCCTTGGCTCAAGAGTCGGGGCCTCCTCGTGCAGCTCCTCCTCGGCTGTGTCTACGACAGAAGGGCCCCGGGAAGATGCGCCGCCCTGCTCTCCGACAGTCTCGCCCTACCCGGCAAGATCCTCATCCGGCAGCGTTTCTCCTCCGCTGGTTCCCCCTTCCACGTAGCCAGCGCTGCCGGCCTCCACGGCAAGATTTGCTTCCTCCGCCCTGCTGGCAATGTATGCCACTTCTTCCTCAGTGGTGTCGCGGACGAGGCCCTCTTCTTCCCGGATGGCCCTCTCCATCAGGTTGTCAAAGAATTGCTGCACTTGCTCTTCAGATGGCTCAATCCAAGATCCGTCAAGGCTGTGGGCATCAAACGCCGGCATCATGGCGATGATTGGGCCTAGAGAGGAGTTGTTGCATAGAGGGACTATGCTTGCCGACAGCTTGCATACCATGTCGCCCCTGAACAGTTTCTGACAGAGAGATGCGTGCTGCATAAATGTCAGATTGCCATTCAGCCCAGGGCGCAGTCTCATGATGTCTGCCACATTCCGGAATTGCCAGACTGGTCTCCCTTTGTTCTGCAAAGGGGCGATGCGCCGGCGAAGGAAATCGGCGCCTATCATCTCTACTATGAGCCCGGCAGCTCTGAGGCGGTGAATCCTGGTAGTAGCGACGGTGAGCTTCTTGTCGTCAGGATCGAGGGCGCTCCACTCGTTGCTGCGCACTATCTTCATCTGCCGCGGCAAGCAGAAAGGTTGGACTTCTGATTTTTCTATCTCCCGAACCCAGCACCATCTGGCCCGCCATTAATCCCACTTCTCGCGGAAGGCCTCGTCTGGGTAGACCTCCTTGGTTCCTGGCCGTGGGATCCAAGCGATGGAACCGGAAAGGGCCTCGCCTTTTTGGATGCGGGGAATGAAGTAATGGCGGAAAAGAGCGGTGCTAGGAACTACTCCGGCAAAGTTTTCGCAAAGGTGAGCGAAAACGGACATGCAAGTTACGGCATTCGGCGTGAAATCCAAAAGTTGGAAGCCGTAGGTGAGCATGATGTCATTGAAGAAATCAGAGAAAGGGGGGCAGAGTTCGCAGTAGAAATAATCGGCAAAGAAGTGGTATTTATTTGGGCCGCCCCTAGAAGAACCTGGACTCACGGCGGTGTCCGGATGCGCTGTCGTCTCTGGCGCCCACATGAACTGATACCGCTCCCTCAGTGCGGCCGCATCAAGCGCCGGGGGGAAGACGACGTGCTCCTTCCGCATCTTCGCCATCTTGCTCTCCGAGACGGTGGCATCCACCTCCTTGCCCCTGCTTGCTTTGGGCGGCATGGCGGCTATGGGAGACGGAGGTTGAGGGCGGAGAGGGCGTGGAGGCGGCGGATGAGAGGGGGAAGCTCTGTTTCGACTCGAGGAAGAAGACGGCGGCGGTTCCAGATTGGAAGAGACAAGAGGTAAATGAGCAGCGCCTCTGCGGATTCCTTTTTATGGGGAGGACGCGAGGCCGCCTCTTTACTAAAATAATATTGAAACGCTTCGCGAGCGCGATGCTGCAACGGCCCGCGCTGCGCACGTCCCCCACGTCCCGCATTCAATGGGCGTCGTGGGCGGCGCAGTAAATGGAATGATTATGGTGGATAACTCCTGCCACATGTGCCCATGCACTGTTTGGGCCTGGCCCAACAACGCCTCGCACCCGTGTATGGCCCAGGCCCGGGGGCTCCTGTCGGTGTACTAAGATAGGGTCCCTTAGTACCCCGTACTTGTGCACGGACAGTTGTAGCCACACCTGCGGCAAGGCCTGCCGGGAGACAACCGAATGCAAGTTCATAAAGTCGAGGAGGCATCCAAGACAAGGCAATAGTCAGAAGACCGAAGGCAGGAGCCCCGGCAAGACCTTGCCGGGATGGCTCGCAGCCCCGGCAAGGTTCGCACCCGGCAAGCCCTCGCTGCCCTGTCACCGCTCCAGTGCAGTCACCAGCTCGTCTTTTAGCTGTTGTCCTCCTGGTAACGTGTCAGGTGCTAGCGGTGAATGGGCTTAAGCGGTGTGATGGGATGACCCCATTTTCCATCCCCAAGACGCTAAGGGACACCTCAACGGAGCATTAAATGCATTTGTCCTAAGCCGTCAGTGTTAGGTATGATAACACTGTAGTTACTTTTACACCTCATGTATGCACTGTACGTCACTGTTGGTGACCCCTTCGAATGTATAAAAGGAGGCCCAAGACGTAGCTACAGGGGGATCTTCTCTGGCCATTCTGCATGCACAGCGCCTGAGTACTGTAGAGCTCCCAGAACTTGAGCTAGAACACTTCTAATACAGCCAAGCAGGAGTAGGGTTTTACGCATCTTTGCGGCCCGAACCTAGGTAAAACCCTCGCGTGTTGATTGCTTGATCTGCTCTTTGTGCAAATCTTTTCCCTGCCGAATCGTAAAGGGGTCTGCTCGATCCCATAGGTGTCGTTTCTCCGACAACTGATACGTCTCCAATGTATCTATAATTTTTTTCTTGTTCCATGCTGTTATATTATCATTCTTGGATGTTTTACAATCATTTTATTACTACTTTATATCATTTTTTGGGGCTAACCTATTGACATAGTGCCAAAGTGCCAGTTGCTGTTTTTGCTTGTTTTTACTTCGCAGAAAACTAGTACCAAACGGAGATCGAATGCTGCCGGGATTTTTGTGGATTTTTTCTGGACCAGAACAAAGAAGATGGGCCAAAGAACACCAGAAGAGGAGCCCCAGGGTGGCCATCCCCCACCAGGGCACGCCAGAGGCCCCCTGGCGCGGCCTGGTGGAGGATGGCCAGCCCGGGCACCCCCTCAACCGACTATCGTGCCTATAAATTCCCAAAAAACCCAAAAACCCTAGAGGAGTCGACGTAACACAATTCCAGCCGCCGCAAGTTCCAGAACCGCGAGATCCAATCTAAACACCATCACGGAGGGGTTCATCTTCTTCATAGGCGCCTCTCCGATAATGCGTGAGTAGTCCACCATAGACCTACGGGTCCGTAGGCAGTAGCTAGATGGCTTCTTCTCTCTCTCTCTTATGATTCTCAATACAATGGTCTCTTGGAGATCTATTTGATGTAAACTTTTGCGGTGTGTTTGTTGGGATCCGATGAATTTTGAGTTCATGATCAGTTTCTATCCATGAACATTATTTGAGTCTTCTTTGATCTCTTATATGCATGATTACTTATAGCCTCGTATTTCTTCTTCGAATATTTGGTATAGTTAGGCCGACTAGATCGATTTTTCTTGCCATGGGAAGAGGTGCTTTGTGATGGGTTCGATCTTGCGGTGTTCTTTCCCAGTGACAGAAGGGGCAGCAAGACACGCATGTATCATTGCTATTAAGGATAACAAGATGGGGTCTATTCCTATATGAATAAATCTTGTCTACATCATGTAACCGTTCTTATTGCATTACTCCGTTTTTCCATGAACTTAATACAGTAGATGCATGCTGGATAGCGGTCGATGTGTGGAGTAATAGAGGTAGATGCAGGCATGAGTCGGTCTATCTATCTTGGATGTGATGCCTATATAATGATCATCGTCTTGGATATCGTGATGACTATTCGATTTTCTATCAATTCCCCAAAAGTAATTTGTTCACCCACCGTGCGCTATACTCATGAGAGAAGCCACTAGTGAACCCTACGGCCCCCGGGTCTACTTTTCTATCATATTGCTTTCCGATCTACGTTTTTTTGCAATCTTTGTTTTCAGATCTACAAAACCAAAAACCCAAAAATATATTGCTGCATATTTACTCTTTTTATTTGTGTTCTTGAGAGATCTATCTCTCCTATCTATCACTACCTAATCTATCTATTTACCGTAGAGAGATTGACAACCTCTCTTTCGCGTCGGGTTGCAAGTATTTGTTGTTTGTGTGCAGGTGCTTCTTATTGGGTGGTGGTGATCCTCCTACTGGTTCGATAACCTTGGTTTCATAACCGAGGGAAATACTTACCGTCGCTGTGCTGCATCATCCCTTCCTCTTTGGGAAAATACCGACGCAGTCCAAGCCACGTCAAAGGAATTTCTGGCACCGTTGCCGGGGAGGAAGCGGTCTCTTCTACGTGCCTATCATAGGCGCCGAGGGGACTCCATCATCATATACCAGGTTCCTAATCACAAATCTCATCTCCTTGCAATTACATTATTTGCCATTTGCCTCTCGTTTTCCTCTCCCCCACTTCACCAATTTGCCGTTTTATTCGCCCTCTTTTTCGTTTGCCTTTTTCTCGCCGGGTCTCTTGCCTTGTCACTATGGCTTGTTTTTCCTTTGTTGCGTGTACTCCTGATAATGAGGTTCTTAATTTTAAGCAAAGGGGAGGGGAGAACCTAAAGGATGCTTGGTATAGGATTTGTAATGCTCATAACTGATCTATCCATAAGCAATCTAGCGTTGTTCTTCTTTGCAGTTTTTATGTTGGCATCACCACTTGGTATAGATTCGTCGTTGATACGATTACCGGTGGGAATTTCTTGACGTGTCCATCTTTAGATGCTTTTAATGCTTTGGGAAGTTTAGTGGGATCACCACCTATCATGATCAATGAAACAACTTTAACTCTAGAACACGTTATGGAAAGATTAGATGCTATTGAAAAGAAGATGATTACCAAAGAACATCTTGAAGATTTGGATAAGAAATTGCATAATCTTGCTAATAAAATTGGGGCTAAGGCGCGAGATGCCATTAAATTACTAAAGGCAAAAGAAACCGTAGTTAACGAAAGGGTAGAAGAAAGTCCTTACCGTATTGATAAGTTGGAAGAGATTTTTAGTAATTTGGGTTCTGCCTTTTCTTATATCAAAACTATTGAAAAAACTCCCGTAAAAATTGGCAAGACCACTCAAGTCGCTAAGAACAAAGTTGCTACACCAAGTGGCCACAAGGGAGATCTTAAAATGATTAGTGTTCATCCCGACTTTGTTGAAATCATAAGAGATCCTATTTACAAGAATGATTTTTTTGGTTTTCTTCCTAGGAGTGTTATCGTTAATAATACGCATGCTAAATCCTTGAAGAAATCTAGTTGTGTGATTGAAGATTTGAAAACCAAGGATGACAATACTTGAATCTACGCGTTATGCCTAGCTAGGGGCGTTAAACGATAGCGCTTGTTGGGAGGCAACCCAATGAATAAATAATTTTTTGCTTTTCCTTTCTGTTTTTGAGTGTTGACACAATTATGCCTCTGTTATGATTGTGTTTTTATGATTTATTTAGTGTTTGTGCCAAGTAGAACCATTAGGATGATTCATAGGATGAGTAGAAGTGATGCTGAATCTGAAACAGAAACTTTGCGTCTAGTATATGAATTTTCATTTTTTTCTGGAATGTGATCTTGAGATGAAATTTTAACACTGTGTTCCTATACAAATTCCTTACGTTGTCCTAATTTTTCAGAATGTTTAGAGTTACAGAAGTATGAGTAGAGTACAGATTACTACAGACTGTTCTGTTTGAGACAGATTCTGTTTTTGTTGCATTGTGTGCTTGTTTTGATGAATCTATGGTTTGTATTGGTGGGGGGGGGGGGGGGGGGGAGGGGTGGGGGGTGGGGGTATATGCCATGGTAAAGTTAAAATACAGTAGGTATAATGCAATTATAAAATTTGAATGGGTTTACAACAGTACCTAAAGTAGTGATTTGCTTTATTATACTAACGGATCTCATGAAGATTTTGTTGAGTTTTGTGTGATTGAAGTTTTCAAGTTTTGGGTGAGATCACGATGGATGAAGGAATAAGGAGTAGCAAAAGCCTAAGATTGGGGATGCTACTACACCCCCAAGATATATCCAAAGAGTAACAAGCAACTAAGCTTGGGGATGCCCCCGAGTGGCATCCCCTCTTTCTTCTAACGACCATCGGTATTTTACTTGGAGCTATATTTTTATTCGTCACATATCATGTGTTTTGCTTGGAGCGTCTTGTATCTTTGCTTGCTTTGTTTGTTAGTTTTTCCTTTGTATCCTTTCTGTACACACCTATTTGAGAAAGCCAAAATCATGCTATGATTTGTTAGAATTGCTCTATGTGCTTCACTTAAACTTTTTGAGCTATAGAATTGGTCTAGTGCTTCACTTATATCTTTTTGAGCATGGTGTGCTTGGAAGATTTTGTAGAATTACTCTCATGCTTCAATTAGATTAATTTTAAAGTAGGTAAATTTTGAAGAAATCCTCTCATGCTTCACTTATACCTTTTTGAGAGATGAAATCTTTATGCTCATGTGCTTCACTTAAATTTGTTTGAGTTTGCCAAAAAGCAATGGCAATATATGAAACTAGTCCCAAAGTGATAGATATCCAAGGAGGATATAATAAATACTTTCATGAAGATCATTGGACAAATTAAACTTGATTCCTTGTAATAGTTTTGAAACATGATGATAGTAATATGTGAGTCATGTTAGTGAGTAATTATGCTTTGTAGGAATATTGGTGTTAAGGTTTGTGATTCCCTATGCATGCACGAAAGTCAATAGTTATGCAATGAAGTGACATCCTACTTGTGGTGCATTATTCGGTGTTAGTTATGTTCAATGCTCACTTATGTGATTTTTCGTTTCTTGGTTTGGTTGCTTCCCAATCTATTTGCTAGCCTTCACTTGTACTAAGTAGAAATACTACTTGTGCATCCAAAATCCTTAAACCAAGTTTTGCCTTATGAGTCCACCACACCTACCTATATGCGGTATTTCCATGCCATTCAAAGAAAATTTGTATGTGCCATCTCTAAATTTTTAAAATAAATTTTTTCTTTTGTATGCCCGTACCGCTCATGAAACGGTGGGCAGTGTCCAATATTTTTCCATGCTAGATGTGTTATTCTCAAGATGAGTGTTTATTCACTTGTCATTGCACGAGAGTGTGGCGGTAATATGGATGCCCATTCCCCAAATGAAAAAGAAAAAAAAATATTTACTTTATGTTGTCAAATAATAAATTCCTTGGAAAGTGTTGGTATGGAAGGCAACCGTGGATACGGCCCGCCATGGAAAGTGAAAGTTTGGTGGAAAAAGGAATAAACTTTATTTTCTATTTGGGAACCGCCTATGATATATCTAGCATGGAAAAGCATGCCACCCAAAATATTTTTTCTCTCTCAATTTAAAACTTTGATCTCTGGCACCTCTACAAATCCCTACTTCCCTCTGCGAAGGGCCTATCTATTTACTTTATGCAATTTTTATTTTTACTTTGAGTCTCCATCTTCTCTTATAAAGCACCAACAAGGGGGCATTATGATCGTACTTGAGCATTAGGTGTAGCTAATATTTGAGTGTGTTTCATGAATTGATCAATGATTGAGCATGATGGGCTAGGGATAACTTTCTTTAGTGTTGATATTTTGAAATACATGGTTGCTTGTTGACATGCTTGAGTATTGAAGTCATTATGTTAAAACTAGACTATTGCTTTGAATCATTTACAAGTCCAAATGTCCATGCTATACAAAGATGAAAAGAATATGATGAACATGTTAGGCAGCATTCCACATCAAAAATTCTGTTTTTATCATTTACCTACTCGAGGACGAGTAGGAATTAAGCTTGGGGATGCTGATACGTCTCCAATGTATCTATAATTTTTGCTTGTTCCATGCTGTTATATTATCATTCTTGGATGTTTTACAATCATTTTATTACAACTTTATATCATTTTTTGGGACTAACCTATTGACATAGTGCCAAAGTGCCAATTGTTGTTTTTGCTTGTTTTTTACTTCGCAGAAAACCAGTACCAAACGGAGATCAAACGCTGCGGGGATTTTTGTGGATTTTTTCTGGACCAGAAAAAAGAAGATGGACCAAAGAACACCAGAAGATTGGGCCTAGCGTGGCCATCCCCCACCAGGGCGCGCCAGAGGCCCCCTGGCGCGACCTGGTGGAGGATGGGCAGCCCGGGCACCCCCTCAACCGACTATCGTGCCTATGAATTCCCAGAAAATCCAAAAACCCTAGAGGAGTCGACGAAACACAATTCCAGCCGCCGCAAGTTCCAGAACCGCGAGATCCAATCTAAACACCATCACGGAGGGGTTCATCTTCTTCATAGGTGCCTCTCTGATGATGCGTGAGTAGTCCACCATTGACCTACGGGTCCGTAGGCAGTAACTAGATGGCTTCTTCTCTCTCTCTTATGATTCTCAATACAATGGTCTCTTGGAGATCTATTTGATGTAAACTTTTGCGGAGTGTTTGTTGGGATCCAATGAATTTTGAGTTCATGATCAGTTTCTATCCATGAATAATATTTGAGTCTTTTTGATCTCTTATATGCATGATTGCTTATAGCATCGTATTTCTTCTTCGAATCTTTGGTTTAGTTAGGCCGACTAGATCGATTTTTCTTGTCATGGGAAGAGGTGCTTTGTGATGGGTTCGATCTTGTGGTGTTCTTTCCCAGTGACAGAAGGGGCAGCAAGACACGCATGTATCGTTGCTATTAAGGATAACAAGATGGGGTCTATTCCTACATGAATAGATCTTGTCTACATCAAGTCATCGTTCTTATTACATTACTCCGTTTTTCCATGAACTTAATACACTAGATGCATGCTGGATAGTGGTCGATGTGTGGAGTAATAGAGGTAGATGCAGGCATGAGTCGGTCTATCTATCTTGGACGTGATGCCTATATAATGATCATCGCCTTGGATATCGTCATGACTATTCGATTTTCTATCAATTGCCCAATAGTAATTTGTTCACCCACCGTGCGCTATACTCATGAGAGAAGCCACTAGTGAACCCTACGGCCCTCGGGTATACTTTTCTATCATATTGCTTTCCGATCTACGTTTTTTGCAATCTTTGTTTTCAGATCTACAAAACCAAAAACCCAAAAATATATTGGTGCATATTTACTCTTTTTATTTGTGTTCTTGAGAGATCTATCTCTCCTATCTATCACTACCTAATCTATCTATTTACCGTAGAGACATTGACAACCTCTCTTTCGCGTCGGGTTGCAAGTATTTGTTGTTTGTGTGCAGGTGCTGCTTATTGGGTGGTGGTGATCCTCCTACTGGTTTGATAACCTTGGTTTCATAACTGAGGGAAATACTTGCCGTCGCTGTGCTGCATCATCCCTTCCTCTTTGGGGAAATACCGACGCAGTCCAAGCCACGTCAATCACCTTGATACCAAAGAAAATTATGCCTGAAACTGTCAATGATTTTCGACCCATATCTCTCTTAAACTGTGTTTTAAAAGTTCTCACAAAAATTCTGGCAGAACGGTTACAGTCTTGGATTTTAAAACTTGTACATCGTAACCAATATGGTTTTATTAGAACCAGAACGATACGAGATTGTCTAGGATGGGCATTCGAGTACATTCACCAATGCAAGACTTCTGGGAGATTAATTGTGATTTTAAAACTTGACTTCGAGAAGGCATTTGACACAATGGAGCACTCTTTTATTCTCAACATGCTGAAACACAAAGGTTTTGATGCCCGACGGATAATGTGGATTGAAAGCATCCTAAGCTCAGCAACCTCCTCAATCCTACTTAGTGGTATACCTGGCACTGAATTCAGATGTAAACGAGGAGTTAAGCAAGGAGACCCTGCCTCCCCATTGCTGTTTGTTCTAGCGGCAGACTTATTGCAGTCTTTGATCAATAAAACCTGGAGAGAAGGAAACCTGACATTGCCCATTGACCAGCCACTATCGAAAGATTACCCAGTGATACAATACGCGGATGATACCTTCTAATCCTACCTGCGGAACATGATCAGCTATTAACAATCAAAGGAATACTAGATAGTTACGCGAGAGCAACCGGGCTAAACATCAATTACTCAAAATCCCAATTGATGCCTATTAATATAGAGCAACAGCTCACAATGGAACTGGCGGCCACCATGGGCTGCCAGGTCAGGACTATGCCTTTTACGTATCCGGGACTTCCCATGGGGACAACAAGACCTACAGTACGAGAATTAATGCCGCTAGTCGACAGAATTGAAAGAAGGCTGACGGCAACAACTATCTGGATGACCTATGGAGGTAGAATTCAATATGTCAACTCGACGCTCACCTCTATTCTGTTGTTTGCAATGGGTGTGCTCAAGATACCAGACAAAATTTTAGAACTGTTTGACAGAGCATGTCGGCACTGTATTTGGCGTAAAGTGGTGGACAGGGACGCCATGACTCATTCATTGGCTGCATGGGATCTAGTCTGCCGGCCAAAAAACAAAGGAGGGTTGGGGGTAATTAACCTTAAGATTCATAATCAAGCCCTGCTTCTCAAATTTCTACATAAATTCATGAGGAAAGATGATGTTCCCTGGGTGATGCTCATTTGGGATAAACATTATGATGATACGCCACCACAGGCAATGCCGAACTGTGGATCATTCTGGTGGCGAGATGTTCTTTCTCTCATGGACATTTTTAGAGGGACAACAATGCCTATACCTAGAGCGGGAGATACTGTTTTACTATGGAAAGATATTTGGATTGATGATCAGGAAATGCGGAACACCCTACCACACTTGTTCTCCTTTGCAAAAAATGAAGACATCTCATTGGCACAGTTCGTTGACAATAGGGGTCTTAATGAAAACTTTCATCTACCCCTCTCAGTGGAGGCTATGACTGAATTCCAAATGCTCTGTGGACAGACTGATACTATCTCACTAGAGCCTTTGGTAGCAGATGAATGGATCACTTGTTGGGGAGATGTGAAGTACAAGCCCAACAAGTTCTATAAATTCTATTTCAGAGACCTACGTCCACCACAATATATCACGAGCATATGGAAAACCAAATGTATCATGCAACACAAAGTTTTTGCGTTGTTGATGCATATGGACAGGCTCAACACAAGAGACCTGTTGTGCAGACATCACTTTAACATTGGGACTGATCACTCGTGCGTGATGTGTACAAATGGACCACTAGAAACCAACAAGCACCTATTTTTTGAGTGCCACTTCAGTGCAACTTGCTGGCAATCAATCGACATTCTCTGGGATACAACTCTGCCAATGCAAGATATGATCAACTTGGCGGCTAGCTCTTGGCCACATCAACTATTCAAAGAGGTGACTGTCCTGGCTGCTTGGAACATCTGGAAACAAAGGAATAGATGCTGCTTTGATGGGATCAATACCTCATTACAAGACTGGAAAAAAGCCCTGAAATCAGACATAAATATACTCAAATATAGGGTCTTTCCTCAACTAGCTAAACCCTAGCCGATTTCACACTCATTCTTGACTTGTAAACAAACCCATTTACTTTTTTTCCCTACAGACCCCTCAACCTATATCTAGCCAAAGGCTATGTAAATAACCTTGGTGTAACTTTGTTTGTCCTTTTTAATACATAACAGTAGGAGCCTCTCCTGTTGTTTTCACCGGTCAAATTTTTTTTGGCTCTGTCAAATAGGTGTGTCCAGCAAGGATACTTGTGACAAACTAAAAATAAAATCAAGCAAAGACTCAAATAATATAAGACGCTCCAAGCAAAACTCATGATATGTGACGAATAAAAATATAGCTCCAAGTAAAATACCGATGGTCGTTAGACGAAAGAGGGGATGCCACTCGGGGCATCCCCAAGCTTAGTTGGTTGTTTCTCCTTGTATATTATCTTGGGGGTGCTGTAGCATCCCCAAGCTTAGGCTCTTTTCACTCCTTATTCCTTCATCCATCGTGATCTCTCCCAAAACTTGAAAACTTCAATCACACAAAACTCAACAAAATCTTCGTGAGATCCGTTAGTATAATAAAGCAAATCACCACTCTAAGTACTGTTGCAAACCCATTCATATTTTATTATTGCATTATACCTACTGTATTTTAACTGTACCATGGCTTATACCCTTCAATACAAACCATAGATTCATCAAAACAAGCACACAATGCTACGAAAACAGAATCTGTCAAAAACAGAACAGTCTGTATTAATTTGTACTCTAACCATACTTCTGTAACTCTAAAAATTCTGAAAAATTAGGAAAATGTAAATAATTTGTATAGAAACACTGTGTTAAAATTTCAGCTCATTATAACGCTCCAGTAAAAAAATGAAATTCACGCATTGGAGTCAAAGTTTCTGTTTCAGATTCAGCATTGTTTCTACTCATCTTATGAATCATCCTAAAGGCTTTACTTGGCAAAAACACTAAATAAAACATAAAAACACAATCATAATAGTAGCATAATTGTGTCAACACTCAAAAACAGAAAGAAAAATATGAAAATAAATTTATTCATTGGGTTGCCTCCCAACAAGCGCTATCGTTTTACGCCCCTGGCTAGGCATAAAGCATAGATTCAAGTATTGTCATCTTTTGTTTTTACTCCATAGGATGCTCTCATGATTGATTCATATGGTGTCTTAATTCTTCTTCTAGGGAAGTGTTCCATACCCTTTCTTAGCGAAAATTGAAATTTAATATTGCCTTCTTTCATATCAATCACGGCACCTATAGTGCGTAAAAACGGTCTACCAAGTATAATGGGACAAGACGGATTGCAATCAATATCAAGAACAATAAAATATATGGGCACATAGTTCCTATTTGCAAGAATAAGATCATCATTAATTCTTCCCAAAGGCTTTTTAATAGTAGAATCCACCAAGTGCAAATTAAGAGAACATTCTTCAATATTGGTAAGACCAAGCACATCACAAAAGAGATTTCGGAATTGTGGAAACACTAGCTCCCAAGTCACATAAAGCAAAGCACTCATAATTTTTAATCTTGACCTTAATGGTAGGTTCCCAGTCATCATGTAATTTTCTAGGAATTGAAATCTCTAACTCCAACTTTTCTTCAAAAGATTTCATCATGGCATCAACAATATGTTTAGTAAAAGCTTTATTTTGTTCATAAGCATGGGGTGAATTTAACATGGATTGCAGCAAGGAAATGCATTCAATCAAAGAGCAACTACATAATTAAAATCTTTGCAATCCAAAATAGTGGGCACATCACTAGTTAAAGTTTTGACCTCTTCAAACCCACTCTCATCAATTTTTTCATCAAGATTTTCACCCTCCAAATCATTGGGACGCCTTCTAACTAAAGTTGACTCTACTTCAGTCCCTTTATCATCAATTTTAATACTACTAAACAAGGAATCAATAGAAGAAACACCAATCACTTTAAGATCTTCATCATTTTTCTGAAAGCAATCACTAGAAAACGCTTTTTCTAAAAATTCTCTTTTAGCTCTAAGAATAGCGGTTCTTTTCTTACATTCATCCATAGAAACATATAAAGCTTTAATTGATTCATTAATCTTAGGCGCAAAAGCTTTCAACTTGAGATTTTCTACATCATGGGAAATTTTATCAATGCTTCTAGACATATCATCAATCTATTCAACTTTTCTTCTATCATGGTATTGAAAACTTTTTGAGCATTGATAAATTCTTTAATATTACTCTCAAGATCAGAGGGGTTCCTATTATTATTGTAAGAAGAATTATCATAGGAATTACCATAATTATTAGAGGAATTTCTAGGAAAAGGCCTAGAATTAAAACTACCTCTATAAGTATTGTTATTAAAATTGTTTCGCGAGACGAAGTTCACATCAACGGAATCACTATTTTGCTCAATCAAAGTAGACAAAGTCACATCATTAAGATCAAAAGGAGCATTTTTACTAGCAACCAACTTCATAAGAGCATCAACTTTTTCACTCAAAGTACTAATTTCTTCAACCGAATTGACCTGTTTACTAGTAGGTGCTCTTTCAGTATGCCATTGTGAATAATTTGCCATAATACTATCTAGCAATTTAGTAGCTTCACCCAAAGTAATTACCATAAAAGTACCACCCGCGGCGGAATCAAAAAGATTTCTAGAGACAAAATTCAATCCTGCATAAAAAAATTGTATGATCATCCAAAGATTT
Organism: Elymus sibiricus; assembly: GCA_039707655.1. Lineage (NCBI taxonomy): Eukaryota > Viridiplantae > Streptophyta > Magnoliopsida > Poales > Poaceae > Elymus > Elymus sibiricus. Next base: position 360,694,966 of record CM077669.1, read on the forward strand.
AAACCATGAGTAGGACAATTTCTTAGTATTAATTTCATTATTTCCCAAGATTGTGCAACATGTTCATCTTCAAGTTGCTTAAAATTCATGATTTGAGTTCTAAGGGAAATAATTTTCTCGGGCGGAAAATACTTAGTAATAAATGCATCCTTGCACTTATTCCCAGAATCGATACTATTGCGAGGCAAAAAAGAAAACCAAATTTTTGCATGATCCTGCAAGGAGAAAGGAAATAATTTCAACTTCACTATATCATTGTCCACATCTTTTTTTCTTTTGCATATCACACAATTCTACGAATGTGTTTAGATGGGACGCGGCATCCTCATTAGGAGTACCGGAAAATTGATCTTTCATGACAAGATTCAACAAAGCGGCATTAATATCACAAGACTCCGCACTAGTGGCGGGAGGAGCAATCGGAGTAATAATCAAATCATTATTATTATTATTGGAAAAATCACACAATTTGGTATTTTCTTGAGTCATCATGACTACGCAAACAAGATTGCAAGCAATCAAGAGATCTGACGAGCAAAAGGGCAAACGAAAAAGAGAGGGCGAATAAAACGGCAAATTTGTGAAGTGGGGGAGAGGAAAACGAGAGGAAAATGACAAATAATGTAATTGAAAGGAGATGAGATTTGTGATTAGGACCTGATAGATGTTGATGATGTCTCCCCGGGAACGGCGCCAGAAATTCCTTTTACGTGACTTGGGACTGCGTCGGTATTTCCCCAAAGAGGAAGGGATGATGCATCACAGCGACGGTAAGTATTTCTCTCATTTATGAAACCAAGGTTATCGAACCAGTAGGAGAACCACGCAACACTGTGTAAATGGTACCTGCACACAAAGAACAAATACTTGCAACCCGACGCGAAAGAGATGTTGTCAATCTCTCCACGGTAAAAAGATAGATTAGATTGTAGTAGATTGGATAGATAGATCGCACAAGAACACAAAATAAAAGAGGTAAATAAAAAGTGCAGCAAGGTATTTTTGGGTTTTTGGAATAATAGATCTGAAAACAAAAAGCGCCAAAAGATAGATCGGAAAGCAATATGTTGGAAAAGTAGACCCGGGGGCCGTAGGTTTCACTAGTGGCTTCTCTCATGAGTATAGCACATGGTGGGTAAACAAATTACTGTTGGGCAATTGATAGAAGATCTAATAATCATGACGATATCCAAGGCGATGATCATTATATAGGCATCACGTCCAAGATAAGTAGACCGACTCCCGCCTGCATCTACCACTATTACTCCACACATCGACCGCTATCCAGCATGCATCTAGTGTATTAAGTTCATGGAAAAATGGAGTAATGCAATAAGAACGATGACATGATGTAGAGAAGATCTATTCATGTAGGAATAGACCCCATCTTGTTATCCTTAATAGCAACGATACATGCGTGCCTTGCTGCCCCTTCTGTCACCGGGAAAGGACACCGCAAGATCGAACCCATCACAAAGCACCTCTTCCCATGGCAAGAAAAATCGTTCTAGTCGGCGTAACTAAACCAAATATTCGAAGAAGAAATACGAGGCTATAAGTAATCATGCATATAAGAGATCAAAGAAGACTCAAATAATATTCATGGATAGAAACTGATCATGAACTCAAATTCATCGGATCCCAACAAACACACCGCAAAAGTTTACATCAAATAGATCTCAAAGAGACCATTGTATTGATAATCTAAAGAGAGACAGGAAGCCATCTAGCTACTGCCTATAGACACGTAGGTCTATGGTGGACTACTCACGCATCATCGGAGAGGCACCAATGAGGATGATGAACCCCTCTGTGATGGTGTTAGATTGGATCTCGCGGTTCTGGAACTTGAGGTGGCTGGAAGTATTTTTCGTCGACCCCTCTAGGGTTTCTGGAATATTTGGGTATTTATAGGGCTGAGAGGCGGTGGAGGGGGTTTCCGAGGCGGCCACAACCCACCAGGGCGTGCCCGGGGCCTCTCGCGCACCCTGATGTCTTGCGGGCTGCCAGGGCTCCCTTCTGGGTACTTTGGCCCACTGGCTTCCTTCTGGTCCAAAAAAATGTCCAAAAAGTTTCGTCGTGATTGGACTCCGTTTGGTACTGATATTCCGCGAAGTAAAAAACAAGCAAAAAACAGCAACTGGCACTTGGCACTGTGTCAATAAGTTAGTCCCAAAAAATGATATAAAGTGGCTATAAAATGATTGTAAAACATCCAAGAATGATAATATAACAGCATGGAACAATCAAAAAATATAGATACGTTGGAGACGTATCATTGGATTGAATATTTTGGTTGAGAACACTTGATGTACGTCTTGCGTGGGATACCCGTAGTGACATTGGGGCATTCTATTGATTCACTTGATATATGTTGAGGCATCAACTTGTGGATTCCGGTGACCTAGGGGATCTATGCATAGGGGGTGATTGCATGTTTTCATACCACGTTCTCCGATAGAAATATTGGGGTGCTCCTTGAAGTTCTTTGTGTTGGATTGAATATGATAGATCCGAAATTGTTTGATGCATGTTGCATAATTTACCCATGGATACTTGAGGTGACATTGGAGTATCTAGGTGACATTAGGGTTGATTGATATGTATCATTGGTGTTGTTCTAGTACGAACTCTAGGGCTGTTTGTGACACTTATAGGAATAACCCAAAAGATTGATCGGAAAGAATAACTTTGAGGTGGTTCTACTACCTACACCAATTTCATCTTATTGTTCTCCGCTAGATAGGAACTTTGGAGTGATTCTTTGTTGCACGTTGTGGGATGATCATATGATTCAACTATGTTAGCATTGTTGGGAGATTGCACTAGTGAAAGTATGCTCCCTAGGCCTTGTTTCCAAGCATTAATATATTGTTTTGCCCACTGTTTACTATTTATTACCTTGCTGTTTTTATATTTTCAGTTACAAAAACCTATATCTACCTTCCATATTGCACTTGTATCACCATCTCTTCGTCGAACTAGTGCACCTATACAATTTTCCATTGTATTGGGTGTGTTGGGGACACAAGAGATTTCTTGTATTTGATTGCAGGGTTGTTTGAGAGAGACCATCTTCATCCTACACCTCCCACGGATTGATCAACCTTAGGTCATCCACTTCAGGGAAAATTGCTACTGTCCTACAAAACTCTGCGCTTGGAGGCCCAACATAGTCTACAAGAATAAAGTTGCGTAGTAGACATCAGTGGGTCGGGCGCCCTTTCCCCCCTGATGGTGTCCTGGACTAGGGGGTCCCAGCCGAGCTAGTCTAGTTCATGGGCCGAACTAGAGGCCCGTCAAGGAGGAAGGACTTCAGAGGCCCTCAGGACATGTCATGAGCACATTGGACTATATCGAAGACCCGGAGTGTACTCCAAGAAGGTATGATTCATTCGTCATATAATCTGTAGATTGTTACCGACATTCATGTAACCCTAGATACCCATGGTGCCTATATAAGCTGGAGGGTTTAGCCCATAGAGGACACCCATACACATTCATCATCATCCTTAGGGTTTAGATCACAAACATATGATCTCGAGGTAGACCGACTCTGTACTCGTTACACAAATAATACAACAAGAGCAGGACGTAGGGTTTTACCTCCATAGAAAGAGCCTGAACCTGGGTAAATACCATGTGTTCCTTGTCTCCTGTTACCATCGATCCGATCTCACAGCTCGGGCCCCCCTACCCGAGGTCTGCCGGTTTTGACACCGACATTGGTGCTTTCATTGACAGCTCTCTTTGTGATCACCTTGGAATGATGGCCTCTCTGATTGGTGATCTGAGTCCCTTCAGATCCTTTGTCGTCTCAACGACCCTCGCCAATGAGCCATCTAAGGAAACAACGGACTCCAAGTCGCGCTCCCCCATAGAGGTGGTAGGATGCGATCTGGAGTTCCATCCAGAGCACCATGCTCCTTCGAATAGCCCGGCCGACGGTTTTCGAATTGAGGAAACCTTGGATCCGAACTCCCCTTTAAGGGATGGGTGCATAACTAATTGGATAGGGAGAACGAGCATTTCAGACTTTGAGCCAAACCTGCATGTCACGCCCAAAACGCGATATTATCCTCGCGACGGCTCGAGGGCCTCAGTAAGGATAGAAGCACATTTTGGGTCGCCTCGCAAGAGTGGAAATCATCACAATATATGTAAAGAAGAGATGAGTATATGGAGTTGGCTTACACTCGCCACATGCTACATCATAAATATCTCAATACATCAATACATATCAATCATCATACAGAAGAGCAGGATCCGACTATTGATGAAATCAAACAAAAAAGAAAGCGACGTCCACCCTGCTAATCCCAGGCTGCCGATCTCGAACCTATCCTATGATCGATGAAGAAGAAGAAGAACTTCAACTAGAACAAGCATCGCTCTCATGTCAAAGCATCGCATTACCTGTACCTGCACCTGTTGTTGTAGGATTATGTGAGCCACGGGGACTGAGAAATCTCATTACCAAGGGTATCAACACTAGCAAAGCTTAATGGGTGAGGTATGGTTAAGTGGTGAGGTTGCAGCAGCACTAAGCATTTTATCTGGCTAACTTACGAGTACAAGAATAAGAAGAGTGATCTACGCATAAACGGACGTGAACTAGTAATGATCAAGAAGTGATCCTGAACATCTGCTTACGAGTCAAACATAACCCCACCGTGTGCTCTTCACGAACTCCCTCGAAAAGAGACGGCCACGTGCACACAGTTTGTGTATTTTAATTGGGTTTACTTCAAGTTATCTATAATGGGGTATTATAATGTTTCCAAGTCGCCACATAACTGCAGGCACATCTTTCAAAAAGATTTAACCCTGCAGGGGTGCTCCAACTCATCAATCACAAACTAACCACAAGGTGTGTTGGAAAACCTCAACGGCGGGATAGCCCGAAGTGTCCTCGGAATCCCGGTGCACAAGACATTCGTCAAAGCTAAAACAAATTCAGCAAGACCGCCCGGCAGGCCAGATCCTGATAGGAGCCGCACGTATCTCATTCTCAGGGCACTACCAGATGAGCGCAGTGTACAGTGGCCAAATTAAACATCCAAGTTGCCCTGGGGTGGCCCCGCACATGACTCTGTTTTGGACCAACACTCATGAGGAGCACTGGCCCGTGTTGTTGATTAAATTATCCACGGGTTGATCATTCCCGATGCATGTTTTATTAGTTAAGCAAATTTTAACACCAAAGTTGGGCCTTGCCGAAAGAGTTTTATCCCAAAACGAATTATCAAAGGGGTCCCCATAACAACCCCAAGCATGTTAGGAGCGCTGAATATGGAACATAACACCGGTAATCGGAAACTAAGGCGACAAGATTGGAACAAAACACCAAGCAAAAGGCCGAGCCTTCCATCCTTTACCAAGTGTATAGGTGCATTAAATTAGATAACAAGAATAATGTGATATCCCAAGATATCCATGTCCCAACATGGAACGAACTACACTTGCAACTAGCAATGCTATAAGAGGGGATGAGCAAGCAGTAACATAGCCAAACAACGGTTTGCTAGGATGTGGATGGTTAGAGGCTTATCATGGCATTTTGGGAGGCTTGACAAACAAGTGGTAGGTAGAAAGACATGGCGATAGAAAGCGAGACAACTAGCATATCAATGATAGTAGTGATATCCAAGGTAATGATCATCTTTCCTGAAATCTCGCTTGGAAGATGAATGAAATCCGTGAAGTAGACGAACGGGCGTAGTCGAACGAATCCTCACACTCCGAATCAGTTTCGGAACTCTAGCGAGAAGAATTGAAACCGGAAAGAAGCAAACAGCACACGATAAACAAGCAAGCATAATCATGGCATGATGCACACATGTATGATGAATGTCCGGTTTAGTGAGTCATGGCATGGCAAGATGCAACAACCAAATACTACACATTAAGTGAACCTCAATATGCAACGGGTTGCATATTGACGAAACTCCAAGTTCGAATGTTTAGTTCACTCCCGTTTAGTTACTCAACAATATTAAATGTTTTTAAACATGAAAAGAGGTGAAGCATGAGTAATCTACCTATCTAGGCAATTTAAATGTGGTCGGAAACAACACATAACAATTCCGGAAAATCCTCATGTGCATATTTCGAATTTTGCTATTCTGTCCTAAACACGATTTTAATGTTATTAAACAGCAGAAGTAAGTGCACCATGTTATTCTACATGTTTTTCTATTCAAGTTACATATATAATATATTTAATTTGGAGCTACGGTTATTTAGTTATGAAATAAACCATTTTAACATGGAATTTATGCAAACATCAATTTGAAATATTATTAACATGGATGAGAGTTGGATTGTGAAACAACATGAAATTCAACCCAAGTTACATATATGGCATGTTTTATTTTTGATGTATGCATATTTAGTTATTAGAAATTTAAAATGGTGGCATTTCGGTAATTATAAAATCCTTGGATATTAGACAAATTCGCTGACAGGAAAAAACATTCACGGGCTGAAACTACAGCGGGCTAAACATGGCATTGGGCACCGGATAGCATATCGCGCCCACGGGCAACAGATAGCACATGCGACTGGGCTGCTCACCTTGGGCCGAAAGGCCGTCGGTGCAACGACTGGAGGAGGCCAGGCAGCTGGGCTGCGATGCTCTAGCTGCTGGCGAGGCCGCGGCTGGGCTAGGCCTTGTCGCTCCAAGTGGCCCACGCTCGAGTGAGCGGGAGGTTGGTCCAGTGAGGCGCTCGGTCGTCTCCCTCTACCGCAACAGAGGAGGCGGCGGTGCAGATTCAGCAATGGCGGAGCAAATCGAGATGCGGGCGAGGCGGAGCTCTGGTGGGCGGCCAGATCTGGCCATAGAGGATCCATATCCGGCGGTAGTCGACGGATCCGGCAAGGTGGCGGTGGATGTGCCACTGACGAGGCAACGAAAGAAGCTTGGGGTCAGCCATGGTGGTTGGAGGCAGGGCGTGGCGGTGCTCTGGTCGACTAATCCGATGGGGTCGAGACGGCGGCGGCTGGTCGCAGTGGCACACGCTAGGATGCATGGTCGGCCGTGGGGCCGTGCGTGAGGAGGCGGCGCTTGATGTCTGGGCCTCCAATTGCAGAGTTTTGTAGGACAACAGCAAATTTCCCTCAAGTGGATGACCTAAGGTTTATCAATCCGTGGGAGGTGCAGGATGAAGATGGTCTCTCTAGAACAACCCTGCAATCAAATACAAGAAATCTCTTGTGTCCCCAGCACACCCAATACAATGGAAAATTGTATATGTGCACTAGTTCGGCGAACAGATGGTGATACACGTGCAATACGGATAGTAGATATAGGTTTTTGTAACTTGAAAATATAAAAACAGCAAGGTAGCAACTGGTAAACAACGAGCAAAACGGTATAGCAATGCTTAGAAATAAGGCCTAGGGTTCATACTTTCACTAGTGCAATCTCTCAACAATGCTAACATAATAGATTCATATGATCATCCCTCAACGTGCAACAAAGAATCACCCCAAAGTTCATAAGTAGTAGAGAACATAAGATGAAATTGGTGTAGGTAGTAGAACCACCTCAAAATTATTCATTACAATCAATCTTTTGAGCTATTCCTATAAGTCTCACAAACAACCCTAGAGTTCGTAGTAAAATAACACCTATGATACATATCAATCAACCCTAATGTTACCTAGATACTCCAATGTCACCTCAAGTATCCGTGGGTTAATTATTCGACATGCATCAAACAATTTCAGAGCCACCATATTTAATCCAATACAGAGAACTTCAGAGTACCCCAAGATTTCTATCGGAGAAACTAGGATGAAAACGTGCAATCAACCCATGTGCATAGATCCCCAAGGTCACCGGAATCCGCAAGTTGATGTCATAACATATATCAAGTGAATCAATAGAACACTCCATTGTCACCACGGGTATCCGCATGCAAGACATACATCAAGTGATCTCAAATCCAATATTCAATCCGACATAACAAAATCTCAAAAGGAAAAATTCAATTCATGACAACAAGATAGTGTCGGTGTACTAAAGTTTGGGTCCTTTAGTACCCCATACTTGTGCACGGGCAGTTGTAGCCATACCAGAGGCAAGGCCTGCCAGGAGACAGCTGAATGCAAGTACAAAGATATCAAGAGAGCATTCAAGCCAATAATCAGAAGACAGAAGACCGAAGGCTGGGGCCCCGGCAAGATCTTGCCGGGCTGGCCCGACGAGCCCCGGCAAGATTTGCACCCGGCAAGACCTCGCCACCCTGTCATCGCTCCAGCGCAGCGACCAGCTTGTCTTTTAGCTGTTGTCCTCCTGGTAACGTGTCAGGACGCTAACGGCGTTGGGCTTAAGCGGTGCTGATGGGACGGCCCCTTTTCCCGTCCCCAAGAAGCTAAGGGACACCTCAACGGAGCATTAAATGCATTTGTCCTAAGCCGTCAGTATTAGGTATGATAGCACTGTAGCTACTTTACACCTCTTGTACTTCGCCATTGTGGTGACCCCTTCGAACGTATAAAAGGAGGCCCATGGCGTAGCTACAGGGGGAGGACCTTCTGACCCATTCTGCATGCGTAGCTGCTGCTCGAATGTACTGTTCATCACAAGCGCTCCTGGGCTAGAGCTCAAACACATCTAATACACTAAAGCAGGAGTAGGGTTTTACGCTTCCCAGCGGCCCGAACCTGGGTAAAAATCTCTTGTGTTGATCGTTGGATCTGCTCTTTGTGCAAGCCTTTCTCCCTGCCGAACCATAAAGGGATCACCTCGATCCCATAGGTGTCATACGCCGACATCTTTGGCGCGCCAGGTAGGGGGATTGGTTGCGTGAACCTGATCTAGCGATCGGTGCGCCAGTTTCTTCTTCATCTTCATCGCCATGGCTCCTAAGAAGAAGGGTTTCACGGCGGTTGGTCCATCCACGTCCGCTGTCCCCGTGGCTACACAGACGGGTTGTGACACCCTGGGCTTATGCTACAGTGATCATTGTAATTAAGCTACAGTAATGATCATGAACAGTGCCTAATTATTTTGCTAAGTGAAGCTGGATCAAGTTGGAGTTCAAATTCCAGTTCAAATTCCAATGCAAATGCCCTGTGGTTTTATGTGGTGAAATTAAATTTTCAAACATCAAAGATAAAATGTTCCAAAATTTTGGAATATTCTAAAACTAATATTGTTAAGGGAAACAACATCACCAAGTTTCTGGTGTGGACCCCACCATCAATAACAGTAGAAAAAATGCATAAAAAAATGATATTAAATCCATTTGGAAAATGCAGTCATATTCTAAAATTCACCAAATTTGTTGCAGGCCCAAGTAATATTGCAAGGTAATATTTGGGCCATAGGCACATTTTTGCAATAAAGAAAAGTTGACTAAAATAAATAAAACAGAGAGATTTAAAATGAAAAACAGAAAAGAAAACAGAAAAGGGAAAGGGGGGAAAAGGCCCTGGCCAACTGGGCCGAACCGGCCAGGCCCAGCCCAGCTCACCTGCTCCCCCTCTCGTGTCATCGTCCCCGTGGCCGAGCTCGCCCGCGCCGGCCACCGCTCGCCATGGCGACGGGGGCAGTTGGGGCGAGGGGATAAGGCTCGCCCCCGAGCCACTCCCTCGGGCGCCCTGTCCATCCCCCCCTCGTTCTCCCTCGCTCGCCCCCTCCAGATCCGCCGCGTCCGAGCGCCGCCGCCGCCATGGCTCCGGCGTAGCCGCGGCTACCGTGCCTCCCGCCCCTCACCGACGCGCCCTTCCGCTCCGCCACGACCTCCTCTTCCTCCTCGACCTCGAGCTGAACCCCCGGACCCCCTGGAACGCCCGCACGCCGTCGTCTTCAACCTCGGGCAACCAAACCTCGCCGCCGACGATTCGCTCCACCGCGCCCTCCCCGAGCCCACTTTGCACGGCTACAACTCCCTGTGAGCTCCGCCTCCCTTCCCCGTGCCTTCTCGCGGCCGCTAGCTCGCCATAGGCCTCGTTTCCGCTCGGACCCGAACGCGCCGCCGCGGTTGCTCGTCGCCGGCACCACTCCGGTGACCAAATGGTCACGGGCTGGCCGCCATCGGGCTCGCCGCAACGCGTAGTGTCGATTTCGCGCTAGCCCCGCCTCATTTGCTCGCTAGATGAACGCGCCCGTGCTCGCCCGAGCTTCGGCCTCCGCCGTCGTGCTCGCCGCCGGTGTTACACGCCGTCTCCGGTCCAGTTGCGACCACCGTTCGCTGCGGCTCGTCGCGTAGGACCTCCCTGTTGCCTTCGTTGCGCCATTAGCGTGCCATAGCGACGACGCCATGCTCGCACCCGAGAAGCTTGCCGCTGGCGAGGTCGTGCCGCTCGTCTCCGGCCATTTCAGCTCGCGCTGGGGGCTGGGATCGATGCGGCCTTCCTCCCCCATTCGAACGCGCCCGCCTGCCCGCCAAAAGACCCTCGGACGGCGATTTCCGAGCCGGTCCCATGCGCGCCGCCGTGCGGAATGGTCGCCTGCGGCTAACCGCCGGCCTCCGCCAACGTGGATGGCTGGGGCCCGTCCCCAGGGTCACTGCCAGTGGGTCCCCTGGCCCCGTTGACTGGGTTGACCAGTCAACGTGCTGGCTGGGCTGACCCAGTGACACTGACAGTGGGGCCCAACCCCACTGTGTCCATGACACATGGGTCCCACATGTCAGATGCTTAATTAGAGGAACATTTAGTTAAAACTAATTAAATTGCCTAAGTGTCTCACTGACAGATGGGCCCCACTGCTAATTAAAACTGTTTAGTTTAATTTAATAAACTAGAATTGGCTGAGTCTATGACACGTGGCCCCCACATGTCAGGGTTGACTCTGGTCAGCCCCTGTTGACTGCTGACGCAATGATTGTGTCATGCTGATGTCATCAAACACTGTTCTGGATAATGTTGGATTTAATAAATAAATTTAATTCCAGAAAATCAATAAAACTTTAGAAAATCATAGAAAATAATCTGTAAGTCAGATGAAAATAATTTATATATGAAAGTTGCTCAGAAAAATGCCATGAATCCAAATATGCCATCCATTCATCTGTCACATGCCCATAGCTATCTGAACATGCAACTTTTTGCCTGTTTCAGATAGATGAATAGTGCATGTCTACCGATTAATAAATCCAAATTAAATCCTAAAAATAACCGACATGACTTAGACATGATTTTAGGCAACCCTGCACTGCATCCTAGCTGGCACATGCCTCTAGCACCGCAAACATGGAACTTTCCCCTCCGGATCGTCTGTCCGATAAATCAACAGACCCGGGAAATATCGTCAGATATTCTCCCGCTTCGTCTGTAACACGTAGTATTGCGTTAGTGCATGCCTAGCCAAGCATATTGCCATGTCATGCATCATGTTGCATCTAAGTGCTTTATATTTATTGTTTCTTCCCCCTCTTCTCTTCGGTAGACCCCGAGGCTGACGGAGCTGCCGAGATCGACTACACCGTTGAGGTTCAGCCTTTTGCCGCAGAGCAGCAAGGCAAGCAAAACCCCCTTGAGCATTCCGATATCACCCATCTCTCTCCCTCTTATGCTTGCATTAGAATTTTGCTACTGTATTAGTTAGCTCCTATTCTGATGCATAGCCTATTTTTGATGAACTGCTACTACACATGTTATCATATCAACTGCTTAGTATAGGATGGACAATGAACCCCTGAGACCCCTTAGTCACGGTTGCCCCTGCTTTCATCGACGACTTGAAGACAGAAGACTCAGTCGTCACGACTGACAAGCCGTTACCGACACATCACCACACACCCCTTTAGTATGGCACTGCAGAGCTACTACCGAGTGCCGAGGGTGATACCTCACTTAGCACTCCCGGTGTTAATTCTGTAGCGTAGTTATCGGTCATGGGTATCGAGGGTGATTCCTCCTTTCCATTTACCGGTAGCGACTCTTGCCTTACTCTTACCTCGAGTGGGATCCATCGAGGGTGATTCCTCGGATCTCCACTTGATGTGTAGACACACAGTTACTATGACCTGATTACTGCTACTTGTTTAAGATGGGTCGGCCCCAAGGGTACCCGCGAGAGAAAGATTTGGTGGGATGCGCCGCAAGGCATCCGGAGATTTGGTGGGGTGCGCCGGTAAGGCACCCGAGTGTTATTGATCACTAATAAATTGCTAATGGGTTGAGTATTTAATCTGAGTTAGGTCGTTGGCCAAATACACACTAACCACCACACGGGGTAATCAGTATGGGCTGCTCGGCGGCGTACATTCTCCCGAAAGCTCTTCAGATGCCACATTTTTCGACTCGCGCCCGGGTGGTCTGGAACGCAGGGACCCTGATGGAGGGCGTGCTAGGACTGGTCCCGGCCGATGGCGTAACGTGCAGGATCGCGAGGGCAATGGCCCAAGACCCCGAGCCATTAGGATGTAGACCGGCGTGCTGGCCTCTCTGTTGAGCCTAGGTAGGACTACGTCGTGTCGATCTGCCGAGGCCGGGTATGACCAGAAAATTGTATCCGGCCGGAGCTTATCGAGCGTGTTGGGTAATGTGGTGCACCCCTGCAGGGAAGTAAACTATTCGAATAGCCGTGTCCACGGTAACAGGACGACTTGGAGTTGTGCTTTGACCTACTACAACTATAACCATAAACTAATAAAATGAATTGTGGCTCCGGGATTGCTTCCTCGCAGGGAGTCGAGGAAGGATCTCTGGGCATGTTACTTAATAAAATCGTTACAACAATATGACTATAAGTATGAGATACCAATCTGCACTCTTCTAATGCTGCAAGATGTTGAAGATGCTAGTCTTCGATAGGACTAGGCCTTCTCCCTATTCTTGCTTTCTGCAGTCAGTCCAGATATAACCTCTCCCTTGATAATGGTGCATATCTAGCATAGTTCTGATGTAAGTCTTGCGAGTACTTTGGATGAGTACTCACGCTGCTTTGCTATATCTTTCCCCTTCGATACGTTGTTGCGTTCAGACGATGGAGCCCAGGACGTGGACTACGCTGGAGACGTCGACTACTACTACCCCGACGGAGGTCCCTATCAGCAGGATGGAGCTTACTACGACGTAGACTTCTCCGACGTCCAGGAGTAGTTAGGAGGTTCCCAGGCAGGAGGCCTCGCCTCTTTCGATCCGCTGTTTATGTTTGTGCTAGCCTTCTTAAGGCAAACTTGTCTAACTTATGTCTGTACTCAGATATATTTGCTTCTGCTGACTCATGTTTATGTTGAGCTTTGTATTCGAGCCCTCGAGGCCCCTAGCTTGTAATATTAAGCTGTATGACTTTATATTTGTGTCTTTTGTCGTGTTGTGGTATCAATCAGTGAGTCCCTAATCTTGGTCATACGCATTGTGTGCATGATTAGCGTACGGACAAGAATGGGGGCGTCACAAGGGTGACGGTGTAGACGCGGGCGGAGGAGGCAGAGGTTCTGAGCTTCCGCGACGTTCTGGTGACCATAGCCAGGCGAGCGGTGTCATCCGCGCCGCAAGATCTAAGGACGGAGATGTGCTGCCTATGGGCGGCGCAGCGATCTCTAGAGATGGAAGGGCGCCTTCTAAGACACCCATGCCGGCGCATGCGCCGCGACCTTCTCAGGTCGCGCGCGATGAACAGCGTCGTGACGTTGGTGGTGCTAGGCGTCCCCATGGAAAGTCTCCTGAGCATCACTCTCGAGATGCGCGGGACCAACATGCATGCCAACATGTTGGTGGAAGCGGCGCGCGGTCGCAGGACCGTGATGAAGCTCCTTCTAACAAGGTTAGGAGTCAGAGCACCTCACGTTCCTCGCACCTGTCGCCGCCGCCTACAGCAGCAGAAGCACTGGCGCGGGCGCAGCTGCTCCTGAATTTTCCTCCTGCTGCGGACAAGCTCGACGAGTGGAGAGCTGCTATTCAGAGCCTCGTCGGCCTCGCCAATGATGATAGGCCGTAGCAGGCGGAGCCTTCGCGGCGGCAGTCCATCGAGCCGACACGCGCTGGTGGCGAAAAGACGGGAGGTGCTACGACCACGGTGCAGTCCCCTCCACGGTGGCAACAACAGTCGCTGACTCGACGGGTCGACGCCTGTGATGACGATTCAACGGCGTCGTCTGATCCGCGGACTCGCCGTGATCAACGTCAAGTTCTTCGGGAACGACGCAAAGAAGACGCTCGGACTACCATCGAGCGGCGTCAGGAAGCGCGCCATCAATCTGATAAGCGCGCAGGACCCACTGTAGACAAGCCTGCGCCAGTGTATCCTGTCAAACTACCTTATGAGGTGGGTTGTCCAGCTTTTACCCGTGAGCTGCAGCGAGTCCAGTGGCCCAATTCCCGCACGTTCAAACCAGAGGCCCCGGAGAAGTACGACGGCAAGACCCATCCGTCGGAGTTCCTGAGCATCTACACCATTGCGGTGCAGGCCGCCGGGGCTCGCGATGACAAGATACTCGCCAACTACTTCCCGTTGGTGCTTAAGCCCAACGTCAGGTCGTGGTTGATGCATCTGCCGGAGAATTCCATTTCTTCCTGGGCAGATCTATGTCATGAGTTTGTTGGCGCCTTCACCGGAGGCCATCAGGCTCCTGGCCAGGAAAGCGATTTGCATCTCATCCCCCAGAAGCAGGGCGAAACTTTGCCCAAGTACATACAAAGATTCAGCCGTGTACATCACAACATCCCAGACGTTCATCCTGCCGCTGTTGTCAGCGTGTTCCATCAGAATGTGCGCAACCGCAGGATGCGCGAAGAGCTGGCGATGAACAAAGTCAGGGATGTTGCCGAGCTTTATGCTCTGGCCGACAAGTGTGCTCAAGCTGAAGAAGGGAGGAGGCTCCCCGGCGAGGATGCTGGCGCAGGAGTCAACTCTGAGGACGAAGACGCCGTCGCCCCGGCAAAGAAGGGTCGACGGCGTAACAGGAAGCGCAAGGGCAAGGCCATGCTTGCCGTCGAGGGATCCGGCAACCCCGACACCGCCAAGAAGGCCAATGTTGATGGCCCCGGCAAGGATGTTGCCGGGTGTGCCTCCTATCAGGCCTTGGTGGCTGCCGACAAGCCAGAGGGCTCCGACAAGCAGTATTGCAAGATCCATCGCACCAAGGGCCATGATCTCCAAAACTGTCGGCAAGTTGAGCAGCTTGTTGAGAAGCAGAAAGCCGAGTACAAAAGGCGGGATAAGGATAAGGCCTAGGACGGTGCGGAGGGGTCCGGCAAGAAACGCGGTGGCCGAGGAGGTAACCGCGGCAAGGCCAAGCAACAGAAGGAGAGGCCTGCTCGAGACGCGACAAGCAAGAGGGGGGTGACGATGACAACGAAGAGGACGATGAGTCCAGCGAGCAAGAATTCCAGAAAGCTACAGACATGATGTGCATTGACGGGGGCGCCTCGTTGCATTCTTCCCGCCGCCAACTTAAACAGTGGGCGCGCGAGGTTAATGCGACTGAGCCATCTGTCGGTGCCCGGAAGCCACTGAAATGGTCCAACACGCCTATCATTTTCGACGCTGAGGATCACCCTGATCGCATAACTGCGGTCGGGTGTTTGCCATTGTTGGTTTCACCAACAATTCGCAACCTCAAAGTGACAAAGATGTTAGTTGACGGTGGGGCCGGCTTGAATTTGATCTCGCCCGAGGTGATCAAAAGGTTGCAAATCCCTGATGAAGATCTCGAGGAAACAGGCACGTTTCAAGGGGTCAATCCAGGGAGGAGCCAGCCGAAGGGTAAGATCACACTGCCAGTAACATTTGGTAGTGATCTGAACTTCAGAACAGAGAAGATTGTTTTCGACGTCGCCAAGATTTCATTGCCATATAATGGGATCCTTGGCCTCCCAGTGTTAGCCAAGTTCATGGCGGCATCGCACTACACTTACAATGTATTGAAGATGCCCGAGCCGATAAGCGTCATCACTGTCAACTCCGACAAGAAAGACGCGCTTATCTACACCGACCAGCTTTACCGGGAGGCAGTTGCAGCATCTGCCGCCAAGGCACTTGCTCCTGCTGCTGAAGCTCTCGGGGGGAAGAAGACTGGCAAGACCTCTCGCACTCACTCCGGCAAGCGCGCCTCCTCGTAGTGCTGCGCTCCCGTTGAGGATGTGCCAGAAAGCTCCACCGGCAAGATCAAGAAGTCCAAGGCAGCTCCACCAGAGACCAAGAAGGTGCCCGCCAAGGAGGATGGTACGGGAGGAACTTTCACCATAAGTTCCACCCTCGACAACAAATAGGAAAGCGCGCTCATTGCTTTCCTACGGGCGAATATCGATGTGTTTGCATGGCAACCATCTGATATCCCCGGTGTTCCCAGGAAAGTAATTGAGCACCACCTTGCTATCTGTCCTCACGCGCGGCCCGTCAAGCAGAGGGTCAGGAAGCAGGCTTTGGAGCGGCAACAGTTTATTGCCGAGGAAATCAAGAAGTTGGAAGCGACAGGTTTGGTAAGAGGAGTGCTCCATCCAACATGGTTGGCCAATCTAGTTGTAGTGCGCAAGGCGAATGGAAAATGGAGGCTGTGTATTGATTATACAGACATCAATAAAGCCTGTCCAAAAGATCCTTTTCCCTTGCCGCGCATCGACCAGATTGTGGACTCCACTGCCGGCTGCGATTTGCTTTCATTTCTTGATGCATATTCAGGGTATCATCAGATCTTCATGTCAAAGGAAGATGAAGAGAAGACCGCATTTATCACCCCATGTGGTACGTATTGCTTTTTACGTATGCCTTTCGGGTTGAAAAGTGCTGGTTCAACATTTGCATGAGCGGTCCAGATTGGTTTTGAGCCCCATCTACATAGAAATATGGAAGCTTATATGGATGATATAGTGGTCAAGACCAAGGACAAAGCAACGCTCATACAAGATTTAGAAGAGACATTTGCAAATCTGCGCAAGATCAATTTGAAGCTTAATCCTGAGAAGTGCGTGTTTGGCGTTCCATCCGGCAAGCTTCTCGGGTTCTTTGTATCTTAATGAGGAATCGAAGCAAATCCCGACATGATCAAGGCAATTGAGCAGATTGAGGCGCCAAGACATGTCAAGGATGTGCATCGTCTTGCCGGCTGCGTTGCTGCTCTGAGTAGGTTCATCTCCAAATCTGCTGAGCGCGCCCTGCCCTTTTTCAAAAATTTGAAAAAGGCAGGTCCAATGAAATGGACCCCGGAAGCGGAGGCAGCGCTGCAGGATTTGAAGAGGTACCTCTCCTCTCCGCCAGTACTAGTCACGCCAAAACCACAAGAGCCGTTGCTGCTATATCTAGCGGCAATGAATCAAGTGGTGAGTGCTGCGTTAGTGGCAGAGAGAGAAGTTGATGAAGAAGCAGCAGCAGCGGCAAGACCGCCAAGCGACGAGCTGAGATCTTCCCCGGCAGAGTCTGGTGCCGACCAAGTGGGATCTGCGCAGTCAAATGAAGCAACACAGAAGAAGAAGATGGTGAAGCGCCCAGTTTATTTTGTCAGCTACCTTTTACAGGGGGCTAGGTCAAGATATTCTGGTGTGCAGAAGCTGCTCTTCGGCCTCCTTATGGCCTCGAGGAAACTGCACCATTACTTTCAGGCACATGAGATCACCGTCGTCACTCGCTTTCCGTTGCAGCGGATTTTGCGAAATCCAGATGCGACTGGTAGGATTGTGGAGCGGGCTTTGGAACTGTCAAGTTTTGGTCTCAAGTTTGAAAGTACTTCAACCATTCAGAGCAGAGCTTTGGCGGAGTTCATTGCAGAATGGACCCCAACACCAGAAGAAGAGATTCCAGAGACAACTCTCCCCGATAAGGAAACCAATCAAGAGTGGATCATGTATTTTGATGGGGCTTTCTCGCTGCAAGGTGCCGGTGCTGGCGTGCTGCTTGTCGCACCCACCGGAGAGCACCTCAAATACGTGATTCAAATGCATTTTCCCTGGGAGAGATCAACAAATAACACTGCAGAGTATGAAGGGCTGCTTGCCGGTCTCAGGATCGCGGCAGACCTTGGAATTAGAAAACTCATCGTCAGAGGTGATTCGCAGCTTGTCGTCAAGCAGGTGAACAAAGATTATCAAAGTCCATTAATGGAAGCTTATGTCGATGAAGTGAGGAAATTGGAAGAGCGTTTTGACGGTCTGCAAATGGAGCACGTTCCTCGTGCGGAAAACAGCATTGCTGATGACTTGTCAAAGCGCGCTGCCCTTAAGTTACCTGTGGAACCAGGAACTTTTGTGCTCCGATTGACTCAACCATCCGTAGCACCATCGATGGGACAAGAGAAAAGAAGGAAGTCGAGTTCCGACAAGTATTTCCCGGCAGATCTCCCAGAGGCCGCCGGCAAAGAAGTTACCGGGAACGACCCCAAGCTTGCCGGTGAGCGACAGGCTCCGGTAGGGCCTCACGCTCTTGCCGTAGAGACAAACTCTCCCGCCGAGCTTGCCGGGGAGCGATAGGCTCCGGCAGGTCCTCGAGCCTTTGCTGTAGAGACAAACGCTCCGACGGCAGAAGACATGCCTTTAGTCCTTGTTGTCGAGCCCCAGGCTCCAGCATGGGCACATCACATCGTCCTTTTCCTTTAGATAGGAGAACTCCCCGAAAAGCAGGAAGTAGCAGAAAAAGTAGCCTGTCAGTCTAGTATGTACCAGTTCGTGGACAACGTTCTGTACAGAAAGAGACCGAACAGTGTGAAATTGAAGTGTATTCATCGGGAGGATGGACTGGAGCTGTTGGCAGAGATTCATGGAGGCATATGTGGCTCCCACATAGGCTCAAGAGCTCTTGTTGGTATGGCATTCCGACAAGGTTTGTTTTGGCCCACTGCTCTCCAGGATGCAACTGCACTACTAACCAAGTTTGAAGCGTGCCAGTTCCATTCGAAGAAATTGCATCAACCAGCTCAAGCTCTTCAGACAATCCCTCTTTCCTGGCCAATTTCGGTCTGGGGGCTCGACATATTGGGCCCTTTTCCCCGTGCTACCGGGGGCTTTGAGTACTTGTACGTCGCAATCGACAAGTTCATAAAGTGGCCGGAAGTGGAAGCAGTGAGAAAGGTGACAACACAGTCAGCCGTCAAGTTCTTCAAAGGAATAGTTTGCCGTTTTGGTGTGCCTAATAGGATCATCACTGACAACGGCACACAGTTCACGAGCCACACCTTCATGCAGTATGTCCAAGACCTTGGCGGCAAGATCTGTTTTGCTTCTGTTGCTCATCCAAGGAGCAACGGCTAGGCGGAAAGGGCAAATGCTGAAGTGTTGCGAGGTCTCAGGACAAGAACTTTCGATAAGCTGCGCAACTGCGGAAGACGTTGGATTGATGAGTTGTCGGCGGTTCTTTGGTCAATCAGAACGACACCAAATCGAGCCACCGGCCAGACACCCTTCTCCCTAGTATATGGGACGGAAGCAGTTCGCCCCACGGAACTCATATACGGGTCACCTCGAGTGCTCGCCTATGATGAGCTCGAGCAAGAGCAGCTGCGGCAAGATGACGCGTTGCTCTTTGAGGAAGATCGTCTTCAGGCTGCTGTGCGAGCTGCATGCTACCAGCAAGCCTTGCGCCGCTACCATAGCCGCAAGGTTCATGCCCGAAGTCTTGAGGAAGGCGACCTTGTTCTTCGGAGCGTTCAGTCGGCCAAGAATTCCAACAAGTTGACACCGAAGTGGGAAGGCCCTTATCGGGTAGTGCGAGTCACCAGGCCTGGTGCAGTCCGCCTGGAGACCGAAGATGGCGTTCCAGTGAGCAAATCCTGGAATATCGAATATCTTCGTAAGTTCTATCCATAAGGCGCGGTTGCCGGGTCTCCTGGCAACCACCTTTTGTACGAGTCTTGCCGCCAAGGCATGTAATCCTTTGTACAAAGCCAGGCGCAGACCCTGTGCATAGTTGAATAAAGCCTAAGTGTTTTACAATTCTTGTCGATTTCCATGTTTATCTATGTGCATGTTTATCTGAGATATTGTATTACACTTGCTTCCGGTAAGCATTAACGAACCGCCAAGGTTCCATATCTCTATTTTCTCTTAAGGACAAAAGGTTCCCTCGCATGCAAGTTTGCCGGGGGGGGGGGGGGGACGGTGGTATGGATACCGATAGGCGACGTTCAAGGTTGACATCTTGTCGGAAGGAGTACAGCAACGAAAAGATAAGTTGCAGAAACTCTAAACAAATTTTTTGTTGTTATTCTCCTTGAACGATTTTGACTTTTGTATGGAAAACCTGCACGCGAAGGAACCTTGTCATGATCGGTTGCGCCCTTACTCTGTTTCGAGTCCGCTCAACAGTTTAAGTGGCTGCACTGAGAACGTCAAGGCTTGTTGCCGGTAGCGGCACCACCAGCAGGCTGCTAAAGTCCCGCACCTAGCGCTCGCGGCAAGGGTACGCGCGTCGGGAAGTTCCCAATAAGCGTAGGGCATGTACCATACAAAAAGAGATCAGACAAGGGAAATAGCATACATTCGTCCAGAGCATAGCAAGTTATATTACAGAAATAGTTGCCGCGTTTCTAACATAAGACGAATTGTCTTTGGCATGGAATCATGGCGAGGACAAGAAGTGAAGCGGCTAGTCCCTGCGCTGGCCTTCGACCCTCTTGACTTGGTTCACCTTGTCGACGATGGGCGCGACAAGCTCTTCGAGCGCCTTGAGGTCCACATCCTTCGGCAAGCGATCGAGGACGTTGGCGAAGTTGATGCCGGGGTTCCTGTACGCCACCTTGGTGAGCACCTTGAGGAGGACGGCCCGGCAGAGTTTGTGGGATTCGTTGGCCAGACTGGTTGCTCGGTCAGACTGGAGCTGCTTCAGGGCGTCAATCATTCCATCGAAGAACATGGTCAGCTTGGCGCTCATAGACACCCTGTCATCGGAAGAATAGTTGAAGCCTTGCAGATCCATGGTGGACAGTTCTGCCACAAGCCTCCCCGCGACGTCGACAAGGCGCTCAGTCTAGATCTGCGCGCCTGTCACATAGTCGTTGTGGGTGATGGCGGCGCTCTTGAGCAGGTCTTTCTCATTCTGGAGATTCATGATTAAGGCCTTCTCACGAGCCCTGCTGCCCTCAAGAGTCTCTTTCAGCGTGGTGAGCTTCAGCTCCAGATCAGCAATGGATTCCTTGGCTGAGGTGAGCTGCTTGGTCTTGTCAGACACGGCAATTTGCATCTCCATCAAGCTGTGGAGAGTCTTCTCTCTCTCGGTTTTGAGCGTCGAGATCTTCTTGCCGTGATCTTCAAGGTCCACCTCCAGCTTCTTCACCTTATCGACAAGCTCGTTCTTGGCGGCCTCTGCAGCTTCGGCAGCATTGATGGCCTCCTTCAGTTTGCCAGCATGGTCTAAGACCAAAGCTTCGAGGGCCTCCTTGTGTTTTTGCTCCAGCTCCTGGGTCCGCTGCGCGACAAGCTTTTCAATTTCTTCATCTTTGCCGCGAAGCTTGTCGGCAAGCGCCTTCTCGCGAGCATCGAGGTCCTCGGCATATGCATCAAGTCCAACACGAAGCTCTGTCAAGCGAGCTTCCTCTGCAGCGTCCCGTTGTTTGGCCTCCTCCTGTGCTTTCTCAACATCGGACTGCTTCATGAGGAGCTCATTCCAGCTTTGGCTCAGCTGCTCTTGGCTTGTCCTCAGCTCCTGAAAGGCTTCGGCATACCAAGCTTGCATTTCCTCGACGCGCTTCTGGAGGTATGCTTCCGCTGCTTCGACAACTGCTGCCCGGGAGTTCAGTTTCTCTCTCTGGGCGCGGTGAAGCGCTTGGAGATTCTGGAAGTTGTTGCTCATGGCTTGGAGGACCTGCTCTTCTTCAGATTTGCTGTTGCTCGTGCATGGCTCGTCAACGATCTCAAGCCCAGTAGTGGCGATGACGTCTTCGTCAAAGATCTCCCCCTCAGTTGGCACCCGGGAGCTTGCCGTGCCTGGAATGCTGACGAACAGATTGTTGCCAACCTTGAGGTATTTGCTGGACGAGGGGGCTTCGGATGTTGATGGCTGGTCCTCAACAGTCGTCTCACCGGAAGCTAGGGGCTCCGTGGCCGGCGTAGCCCCTGGCGCTCCTGCGGCAGGAATGCCGTCAGTGTGGTCACTGGTCTCCTTGCTGGCCCTCTCAGCAGACCTCTTGGTGGCCTCTTCCTGCACGGCTTCAGCGGCCTCGGCGGCAGCATTCTTGGCGGCCTCCTCAGTGGCAACCCTGTCGGCCTCGGCGGCAACATCCCTGGCGGTCTCCTCGATAACAGCATCAACATCCATGTGTTCTGTCGAGGGAAGATCTGCAGGCCAAGAAAACAAGCAAGATACGGCTGAGGAGGAAGTTCAAGAAGACAAAAAGAAAGACAGAATGACAAGTATTCAGAGGCAACAGTTTACCTGCATCAAGCTGTTGAGAGGTGGCTTTTCCTTTCCTGGCAACACCAGTTGCCGAAGTGGGACCACCAGAGCTTGCGCTTGCCGGCTCCTCTTCATCGCGATAGAGCTCGCTAGCCGAAGGTTCGTCCCTGGGCGGCGTGGTTGACGGAGGCGGCACGTTAGGGGTGGCTCCTGATGGTGCTCCTTGTTGCCGCTCTTCTCCTACACGCCCGATGATGTTAGCAGTGAAGATACACACCCCGACACTTGCCAGCGGAAAGTGAGTAGTGGACTCACGCCGGGGGCTGCGTCGGGGGCTGCGTCGGGGGCTGCGTCGTGGGCTAGACTCCGGGCTGATGTTAATCAGCTCTGGTGCACCTGAGGTGCTTGCCGGCGGCTCATCGCCCGTTGAAGTTTTCGCCCTCTTCGCCACCTTTTGTGCCAACGTTTCCGTATCTCTGTGGAGATAGGCCAAAGCAAGACAAATTAGTAAGCAACACTAGAATTTCAGAAGATAAAAGATGTGATGGGATCCTTACTCTTCTTCTTCCGAGCTCAAGGCAGAGAGGTCGAAGTCGACTTCCGCCGCAGTGCTCATGCGAGGAGGTGAGGGAGTGGTCCTGGGTCGCTTGGCTGCGGCAGAAGGAGAAAGTTGCTGGGTTGAGGCACTAGAAGTGGCCTTCCGAAGAACGTGCTTCTTCTTCTTCTCGATTGCTGGGGGCTCCTCTTGTAGCTCCTCCTCGGCTGTATCTCCGGTAGAAGGACCCCCGACAGATGTGCCGCTCTGCTCTCCGGCAACCTCGCCCTGCCCAGCAAGTTTTTCCCCTGACAATACTTCTTCTTCGCTGGCTTCCCCTTCTATAAAGCCAGCGCTGCCGGCTTCAGCGACAAGATCCGCCTCTTCTGCCCTGTTGGCAATGTACGCCACCTCTTCATCAAGGGTGGGGCGAATGAGGACTGCTTCTTCCCGGATGGCCTTCTCCAATAGATTGTCAAAGAATTCCTGTGCCTGCTCTGTGGATGGCTCTTCCCAAGTACCGTCAAGGCCGTGGGCATTACATGCCGGCATCATGGCGATGATGGAGGCCAGGGCAGAGTTGTTGCAAAAGGGGATTATGCCCGCTGGCAACTTGAACCTGGCGTCGGTCCTGAACAGCCTATGGCAGAGGGCTGTGTGCTGTATAACCGTCAGGTTGTTGTTTAGCCCAGGGCGCAGCCTCATGATATCTGCCGCGTTCCGGAACTCCCAGGCTGGTCTTCCTTTGTTCATCAGAGGGGCGATGCGCCGGCGAAGGAAGTCAGCACCAACCATCTCTATTGTGAGTCCGACAGCTTTGAGGCGATGGATCTTGGTGATTGCGATTATGAGGTTCTCATCCTGAGGATCGAGGTCGCTCCAATCCTTGCCGCGCGTCATCTTTGTTTGTCAAGGCGAGCAGAAAGGCTGGGGATCCGTCTCCTGAATCCAGCACCACTTGCCTCGCCATTCTTCCCACTTCTCGCGGTAGACCCCGTCTGGATATACCTCCTTGTTCCATGTCCTTGGAGTCCAAGTGATGGAACCAGAAAGGGCTTCTCCCGCTTGGATACGGGGAACGAAGTAGTGGCGAAAGAGGGTTGTATTGGGGACTACTCCGGCACAGTTTTTGCAAAGATGCGCAAAGACCGACATACATGTCACGGCATTCGGCGTAAAATCCAAGAGTTGGAAGCTGTATGTGTACATTATGTCGTTAAAGAAACCAGAGAAAGGGGGACAAAGCCCGCAGTAAAAATAGTAAACAAAGAAGGGATATTTCTCTGGGCCCCCCTTGAAGGAACCTGGACTCACGCGGGTAGCGGGATCAGCCTTCGTCTCCCTCGCCCACATGCAGAGGTACCGGTCCTTCAGGGCGTTCGCATCGAGCGCCGAAGCGAAGACGGCGTGCTTCTTCTGCATCTTCACCAGCTCGCCCTCCAGGACGGCGGCTTTCACCCCCTTGCCTTTGCTTGTCTTGGGTGGCATGGCGGCTGTGGAAGCAGAGGCTGAGGACGGTGAGGGCGTGGTGGCGGCGGATGAGTGGGAGAGGCTCTGTTTCGGGCTCGAGGAAGGAGACGACGGCGGTTCCCAGATTGGAAAGGATAGGAGGTAAATGAGCAGCGCCTCTGCGGATTCCTTTCTATGGGGAAGGCGCGGGGCTGCCTCTTTACTAGTCAGTATGAAGACGCCTTTGCGAGCGCGCGGCTGTAACGGCCGCTCCGCGCACGTATCCCACGTCGCGCATTTATCGCGCGTAGTGGGGGGGGCGCACTAAGTGGAATGATTACAACGGTTAACTCCTGCCATGCGTGCTCGTGCACTGTTTGGGCCTAGCCCAACAACGCCTCGCACCCGTGTATGGCCTAGGCCCGGGGGCTCCTATCGGTGTACTAAAGTTTGGGTCCTTTAGTACCCCATACTTGTGCACGGGCAGTTGTAGCCATACCAGCGGCAAGGCCTACCGGCAGACAGCTGAACGCATGTACAAAGATATCAAGAGAGCATTCAAGCCAATAATCAAAAGACAGAAGACCGAAGGCTGGGGCTCCGGCAAGATCTTGCCGGGCTGGCCCGACGAGCCCCGGTAAGATTTGCACCCGGCAAGACCTCGCCACCCTGTCATCGCTCCAGCGCAGCGACTAGCTTGTCTTTTAGCTGTTGTCCTCCTGGTAACGTGTCAGGATGCTAACGGCGTTGGGCTTAAGCGGTGCTGATGGGACGGCCCCTTTTCCCGTCCCCAAGAAGCTAAGGGACACCTCAACGGAGCATTAAATGCATTTGTCCTAAGCCGTCAGTATTAGGTATGATAGCACTGTAGCTACTTTACACCTCTTGTACTTCGCCATTGTGGTGACCCCTTCGAACATATAAAAGGAGGCCCATGGCGTAGCTACAGGAGGAGGACCTTCTGGCCCATTCTGCAGGCGTAGCTGCTGCTCGAATGTACTGTTCATCACAAGCGCTCCTGGGCTAGAGCTCAAACACATCTAATACACTAAAGCAGGAGTAGGGTTTTACGCTTCCCAGCGGCCCGAACCTGGGTAAAAATCTCTTGTGTTGATCGTTGGATCTGCTCATTGTGCAAGCCTTTCTTCCTACCGAACCATGAAGGGATCACCTCGATCCCATAGGTGTCATACGCCGACATCTTTGGCGCGCCAGGTAGGGGGATTGGTTGCGTGAACCTGATCTAGCGATCGGTGCGCCAGTTTCTTCTTCATCTTCATCACCATGGCTCCTAAGAAGAAGGGTTTCACGGCGGTTGGTCCATCCACGTCCGCTGTCCCCGTGGCTACACAGACGGGTGACAGTGTAGACGCGGGCGGAGGAGGCGGAGGTTCCGAGCTTCCGCGACATTCTGGTGACCATAGCTAGGCGAGCGGCGTCATCCGCGCCGCAAGATCTAAGGACGGGGCTGTGCTGCCTATGGGCGGCGCAGCGATCTCCAGAGATGGAAGGGTGCCTTCTAAGACACCCACGCCGGCGCATGCGCCGCGGCCTTCTCAGGTCGCGCGCGATGAATAGCATCGCGACGTTGGTGGTGCTAGGCGTCCCCACGGAAAGTCTCCTGAGCGTCACTCTCGAGATGCGCGGGACCAACATGCACGCCAACATGTTGGTGGAAGTGGCACACGGTCGCAGGACCGTGATGAAGCTCCTTCTAACAAGGTTAGGAGTCCGAGCTCCTCACGTTCCTCGCACCTGTCGCCACCGCCTACAGCAGCAGAAGC
Source organism: Elymus sibiricus (assembly GCA_039707655.1). Classification (NCBI taxonomy): domain Eukaryota; kingdom Viridiplantae; phylum Streptophyta; class Magnoliopsida; order Poales; family Poaceae; genus Elymus; species Elymus sibiricus. The sequence goes on from CM077669.1 coordinate 360,720,953, forward strand.
ACTGGCGCGGGCACAGCTGCTCCTGAATTTTCCTCCTACTGCGGACAAGCTCGACGTAGCTATAGGGGGATGACCTTCTGGCCCATTCCGCATGCGTAGCTGCTGCTCGAATGTACTGTTCATCACAAGCGCTCCTAGGCTAGATCTCAAACACATCTAATACACTAAAGCAGGAGTAGGGTTTTACGCTTCCCAGCGGCCCGAACCTGGGTAAAAATCTCTTGTTTTGATTGTTGGATCTGCTCTTTGTGCAAGCATTTCTCCCTGCCGAACCATAAAGGGATCACCTCGATCCCATAGGTGTCGTACGCCGACAGATAGCAAGGGAAGAACACCATATGATCCAACTATATTAACAAAGCCCGCGATACATCAAGACCGTGCCATCTCAAGAAGACGAGAGAGAAAGATTAAACACGTAGCTACTGGTACATACCCTCAGCCCCGAGGGTGAATTACTCCCTCCTCATCATGGCCTCCGCCGGGATGAAGAAGACGGCCACAAGGGATGATTTACCCCTCCGACAGGGTACCGAAAAGGCTTCGGATGGGTTTTTCTTTGATACAGAGAGTTGCGGCGGTGGAGTGAAAGTTCTAGGTAAACTTTCGGGGGTTTCTGGATTTATAGGAATTTTTAGCGATGGAATCACGTCAACCGAAGCCACGTGGGCCCCACAAGCTAACAGGGTGCGCCCAGGGGGGTGGGCACAACCTATTGGCTTGTGGCCCATAGGTGGCTCCGTTCCAGTGGTTCTTTGCTCTGGTATTTCTTATTTTCCCCAGAAAAAATCATAAAAAAGTTTTGGGCGATTCCGAGAACTTTTATTTTCTGCACGAAAACAACGCCACGGTAATTCTGTTGAAAACAATATCTGTCCAGGTTTGTTCTAAATAAATCATATAAAGTGCATCAAAACCATATAAAAGTATTGTAAACATAGGCAAATATGGACTGAATACTTCACAAATTATAGAGACGTTGGAGACGTATTGACGTGGCTTGAGACTGCCTCGGTATTTCCCCAAAGAGGAAGGGATGATGCAGCACAATGATGGTAAGTATTTTCCTCAGTTATGAAACCAAGGTTATCGAACTAGTAGGAGGATCACCACCACCCAATAAGCAGCACCTGCACACAAATAACAAATACTTGCAATCCGATGCGAAAGAGAGGTTGTCAATCTCTCTACGGTAAAAAGATAGATTAGGTAGTGATAGATAGGAGAGAAAGATCTCTCAAGAGCACAAAATAAAAAGAGAAAATAAAATATGCAGCAATATGTTTTTGGGTTTTTGGTTTTGTAGATCTGAAAACAAAGATGCAAAAAGATAGATCTGAAAGCAATATGTTGGAAAAGTAGACCCGGGGGCCGTAGGGTTCACTTGTGGCTTCTCTCATGAGTATAGCGCACGGTGGGTGAACAAATTACTGTTGGGCAATTTATAGAAAATCAAATAGTCACGACAATATCCAAGGCGATGATCATTATATAGGCATCATGTCCAAGATAAGTAGACCGACTCCTGCCTGCATCTACCACTATTACTCCACACATCGACCGCTATCCAGCATGCATCTAGTGTATTAAGTTCATGGAAAAACGGAGTAATGCACTAAGAATGATGACATGATGTAGACAAGATCTAGTCATGTAGGAATAGACCCCATCTTGTTATCCTGAATAGCAATGATACATGCGTGTCTTGCTGCCCCTTCTGTCACTAGGAAAGAACACTGCAATATTGAACCCATCACAAAGCACCTCTTCCCATGGCAAGAAAAATCGATCTAGTCGGCCTAACTAAACCAAATATTCTAAGAAGAAATACGAGGCTATAAGTAATCATGCATATAAGAGATCAAAGAAGACTCAAATAATATTCATGGATAGAAATAGATCATGAACTCAAAATTCATCGGATCCCAACAAACACACCGCAAAAGTTTACATCAAATAGATTTCCAAGAGACCATTGTATTGAGAATCATAAGAGAGAGAGAAGAAGTCATCTAGCTACTGCCTACAGACCTGTAGGTCTATGGTGGACTACTCACGCATCATCGGAGAGGCACCTATGAAGAAGATGAACCCCTCTGTGATGGTGTTTAGATTGGATCTCGAGGTTCTGGAACTTGCGGCGGCTGGAATTGTGTTTCGTCGACTCCCCTAGGATTAATGGAATATTTGGGAATTTATAGGCATCAGAGGCGGTGGAGAGGGGCCCCGAGGTGGGCACAACCCATCAGGGCACGCCTGGGCCCCCTGGCGTGCCCTGGTGGGTTGTGGTCTCCATGGCCCACCTCTCCGGCACTTCTTTGGCCCACTGGGTGTCTTCTGGTCCAGAAAAAATCTCCAAAAAGTTTCGCGCGATTGGACTCCGTTTGGTATTGATTTTCTGTGAAGTAAAAAACAAGCAAAAACAACAACTGGCACTTTGGCACTATGTCAATAGGTTAGTCCCAAAAAATGATATAAAGTTGCTATAAAATGATTGTAAAACATCCAAGAATGATAATATAACAGCATGGAACAAGCAAAAATTATAGATACGTTGGAGACGTATGAGCATCCCCAAGCTTAATTCCTACTCGTCCTCGAGTAGGTAATTGATAAAAACATAATTTTTGATGTGGAATGCTGCCTAACATGTTCATCATATTTTTTCTTTTGTATAGCATGGACATTTCGACTGGTAAATGATTCAAAGCAATAATCTAGTTTTAACATAATGACTTCAATACTCAAGCATGTCAACAAGCAACCATGTCTTTCAAAATATCAACACTAAAGAAAGTTATCCCTAGCCCATCATGCTCAATCATTGATCCATTCATGAAACACACTCAAATATTAGCTATACCCAATGCTCAAGTACGATCATAGTGCCCCCTAGTTGGTGCTTTATAAGAGAAGATGGAGACTCAAAGTAAAAATAAAAATTGCATAAAGTAAATAGATAGGCCCTTCGCAGAGGGAAGTAGGGATTTGTAGAGGTGCCAGAGCTCAAGGTTTAAATTGAGAGAGAAAAATATTTTGGGTGGCATGCTTTTCCTGTCAACGAAAATGACAAAGTAGCTCACAATACTTTCCATGCTAGATATATCATAGACGGTTCCCAAATAGAAAATAAAGTTTTTTTCTTTCCCACCAAACTTTCACTTTCCATGGCGGGCCGTATCCACGGTTGCCTTCCATACCAACACTTTCCAAGGAATTTATTATTTGACAACATAAAGTAAATATTTTTTTATTTTTCATTTCGGGAATGGGCATCCCTATTACCGACGCATTCTCATGCAATGACAAGTGAATAAACACTCATCTTGAGAATAACACATCTAGCATGGAAAAATATTGGACACTCCCTACCGTTTCATGAGCGGTACGAGCACACAAAAGAGAAAATTTATTTTGAAAATTTAGAGATGGCACATACAAATTTGCTTGGAACGGCATGGAAATACCGCATATAGGTTGGTATAGTGGACTCATAAGGCAAAACTTGGTTTAAGGATTTTGGATGCACAAGTAGTATTTCTACTTAGTACAAATGGAGGCTAGCAAATAGATTGGGAAGCAACCAAACCAAGAAACGAAAATTCACATAAGCGAGCATTGAGCATAACTAACACCGAATAATGCACCATAAGTTGGATGTGACTTCATTGCATAACTATTGACTTTCGTGCATGCATAGGGAATCACAAACCTTAACACCAATATTCCTACTAAAGCACAATTACTCACTAACATGACTCACATATTACTATCATCATGTTTCAAAACTATTACAAAGAATCAAGTTTAATTTGCCCAATGATCTTCATGAAAGTTTTTATTATATCCTCCTTGGATATCTATCACTTTGGGACTAGTTTCATATATTGCCATTGCTTTTGGGCAAGCTCAAACAAATTTAAGTGAAGCACATGAGCATAAAGATTTCATCTCTCAAAAAGGTATAAGTTAAGCATGAGAGGATTTCTTCAAAATTAACCTACTCCCAAATAAATCTAAGTGAAGCATGAGAGTATTTCTACAAAAATTTCCAAGCACACCGTCCTCCAAAAGATATAAGTGAAGCACTAGAGCAATTCTATAGCTCAAAAAGTTTAAGTGAAGCACAAAGGGCAATTCTAACAAATCATAGCATAATCTTGGATCTCTCAAATAGGTGTGTCCAGCAAGGATACAAATGAAAAACTAACAAACAAAGCAAGCAAAGATACAAGACGCTCCAAGCAAAACTCATGATATGTGACGAATAAAAATATAGCCCCAAGTAAAATACCGATGGTCGTTAGAAGAAAGAGGGGATGCCACTCGGGGCATCCCCAAGCTTAGTTGCTTGTTATTCTTTTGGATATATATTTGGGGTGCGGTATCATTCCCAAGCTTAGGCTCTTATCACTCCTTATTCCTTCATCCATCGTGATCTCACCCAAAACTTAAAAACTCCAGTCATACAAAACTCAACAAAATCTTCATGAGATCTGTTAGTATAATAAAGCAAATCGCTACTTTAGGTGCTGTTGCAAACCCATTCATATTTTATTATTGCATTATACCTACTGTATTTTAACTTTACCGTGGCTTATACCCCCCGATACAAACCATAGATTCATCAAAACGAGCACACAATGCAACGAAAACAGAATCTGTCTTAAACAGAACAGTCTGTAGTAATCTGTACTCTAACCATGCTTATGTAACTCTAAGAATTCTGCAAAATTACGACAACGTAAGGAATTTGCATGGAAACACTGTGTTAAAATTTCAGCTCAAGATCACGTTCCAGCAAAAAATGAAAATTCATATACTGGACACAAAGTTTCTATTTCAGATTCAGCATCACTTCTACTCATCCTATGAATCATCCTAAAGGCTCTACTTGGCACAAACACTGAATAAACCATAAAAACACAATCATAATAGAGGCATAAATGTGTCAACACTCAAAAACAGAAAGGAAAAAAGCAAAAATTTATTTATTCATTGGGTTGCCTCCCAACAAGCGCTATCGTTTTACGCCCCTAGCTAGGCATAACGCATAGTTTCAAGTATTGTCATACTTTGGTTTTGGATCCATCGGATGCCCTCATGATTGATTCATATCGTGGATTAATTCTTGTTCTAGGGAAGTGTTCCATACCCTTTCTCAAGGGAAATTGAAAACGAATATTGCCTTCTTTCATATCAATCACGACACCTATAGTGCGTAAAAACGGTCTACCAAGTATAATGGGACAAGACAGATTGCAATCAATATCAAGCACAATAAAATCTATGGGCACATAGTTCCTATTTGCAAGAATAAGAACATCATTAATTCTTCCCAAAGGCTTTTTAATAGTGGAATCCGCCAAGTGCAAATTAACAGAACATTCTTCAATATTGGTGAGACCAAGCACATCACATAGATATTTCGGAATCGTGGAAACACTAGCAGCCAAATCACATAAATCAAAGCACTCATAATTTTTAATCTTGACCTTAATTGTAGGTTCCCACTCATCATGTAATTTTCTAGGAATAGAAATCTCAAATTCTAACTTTTCTTCAAAAGATTTCATCATGGCATCAACAATATGTTTAGTAAAAGCTTTATTTTGCTCATAAGCATGGGGTGAATTCAACATAGATTGCAGCAAATAAATACATTCAATCAAAGAGCAACTATCATAATTAAAGTCTTTTCAATCCAAAATAGTGGGCACATCACTAGTTAAAGTTTTGACCTCTTCAAACCCACTTTTATCAAAAATTTCATCAAGATTTTCACCCTCCGAATTATTGGGATGCCTTATAGCTAAAGTTGAATCTACTTCAGTCCCTTTATCATCAATCTTAACATTACTAAACAAGGAATCAATAGAAGAAACACCAAACACTTTAAGGTCTTCATCTTTTTTATGAAGGCAATCACTAGAAAACGATTTTTCTAAGATTTCTCTTTTAGCTGTAAGCATAGCGGTTCTTTTCTTACTTTCATCCATAGAGACATATAAAGCTTTAATAGATTCATAAATCTTAGGCACAAAAGCTTTCAACTTGAGATTTTCAACATCATGAGAAATTCTATCAATGCTTCTAGACATATCATCAATCTTATTCAACTTTTCTTCTATCGTAGTATTGAAAGCCTTTTGCGCATTGATAAATTCTTTAATATTACTCTCAAGATCAGAGGTGTTCCTATTATTATTGTAAGAAGAATTACCATAGGAATTACCAAAATTATTAGAGCAATTTCCAGGAAATGGCCAAGGATTAAAATTACCTCTATAAGCATTGTTATTGGAATTGTTTCGCGAGACAAAATTCACATCTACGGAATCACTATTTTGCTCAATCAAGGTAGACAAAGGCACATCATTAAGATCAATAGGAGCATTTTTACTAGCAACCAATTTCATCAAAGCATCAACTTTCTCACTCAAAGTACCAATTTCTTCATCCGAATTAACTTTTTTACTAGTAGGTGCTCTTTCAGTATGCCATTGTGAATAATTTGCCATGATATTATCTAGCAATTTAGTAGCTTCACCCAAAGTAATCTCCATAAAAGTACCACACGCAGAGGAATCTAAAAGATTTCTAGAGACAAAATTGAATGCCGCATAAATTTTTTGTGTGATCATCCAAAGATTTAAACCATGAGTAGGACAATTTCTTAGCATCAACTTCATTCTTTCCCAATATTGTGCAACATGTTCATGCTCAAGTTGCTTAAAATTCATGATTTGTTTCCTAAGGGGCATTAATACCTGTACTTATTCCAAGAATCGATACTATTGCGAGGCAAAGAGGAAAACCAAATTTTTGCACGATCCCGCAATGAAAAAGGAAATAATTTCTACTTCACAATATCATTGTCCACATCTTTTTTCTTTTGCATATCACACAATTCTACGAATGTGTTTAGATGGGACGCGGCATCCTCATTAGGATTACCAGAAAATTGATCTTTCATGACAAGATTCAACAAAGCGGCATTAATATCACAAGACTCCACACTAGTGGCGGGAGGAGCAATCGAAGTCCTAATAAAATCATTGTTATTAGTATTGTAAAAATCACACAACTTGGTGTTCTCTTGAGTCATCGTGACTACGCAAACAAGATTGCAAGCAAGGAAGAGATCCGGTGAGAAAAAGGTAAACGAAAAAGAGGGCGAATAAAACGGCAAATTGGTGAAGTGGGGGAGAGGAAAATGAGAGGCAAATGGCAAATAATGTAATTGCAAGGAGATGAGATTTGTGATTAGGAACCTGGTAGATGATGATGGAGTCCCCTCGGCACCTACGATAGGCACGTAGAAGAGACAGCTTCCTCCCCGGCAACGGCGCCAGAAATTCCTTTGACGTGGCTTGAGACTGCGTCGGTATTTCCCCAAAGAGGAAGGGATGATGCAGCACAGCGACGGTAAGTATTTCCCTCAGTTATGAAACCAAGGTTATCGAACTAGTACGAGGATCACCACCACCCAATAAGCAACACCTACACACAAATAACAAATACTTGCAACCGGATGCGAAAGAGAGGATGTCAATCTCTCTACGGTAAAAAGATAGATTAGGTAGTGATAGATAGGAGAGATAGATCTCTCAAGAGCACAAAATAAAAAGAGCAAATAAAATATGCAGCAATATGTTTTTGGGTTTTTGGTTTTGTAGACCTGAAAATACAGATGCAAAAAGATAGATCTGAAAGCAATATGTTGGAAAAGTAGACCCGGGGGCCGTAGGGTTCACTAGTGGCTTCTCTCATGAGTATAGCGCACGGTGGGTGAACAAATTACTGTTGGGCAATTGATAGAAAATCGAATAGTCACGATGATATCCAAGGCGATGATCATTATATAGGCATCACGTCCAAGATAAGTAGACCGACTCCTGCCTGCATCTACCACTATTACTCCACACATCGACCGCTATCCAGCATGCATCTAGTGTATTAAGTTCATGGAAAAACGGAGTAATGCAATAAGAACGATGACATGATGTAGACAAGATCTATTCATGTAGGAATAGACCCCATCTTGTTATCCTTAATAGCAACGATACATGCGTGTCTTGCTGCCCCTTCTGTCACTGGGAAAGAACACCGCAAGATCGAACCCATCACAAAGCACCTCTTCCCATGGCAATAAAAATCGATCTAGTCGGCCTAACTAAACCAAAGATTCGAAGAAGAAATACGAGGCTATAAGTAATCATGCATATAAGAGATCAAATAAGACTCAAATAATATTCGTGGATAGAAACTGATCATGAACTCAAAATTCTTCGGATCCCAACAAACACACCGCAAAAGTTTACATCAAATAGATCTCCAAGAGACCATTGTATTGAGAATCATAAGAGAGAGAGAAGAAGCCATCTAGCTACTGCCTACGGACTCGTAGGTCTATGGTGGACTACTCACGCCTCAACGGAGAGGCACCTATGAAGAAGATGAACCCCTCCGTGATGGTGTTTAGATTGGTTCTCGCGGTTTTGGCATATTTGGGAATATTTGGGAATTTATAGGCATCAGAGGTGGTGGAGAGGGGCCCTGAGGAGGGCACAACCCATCAGGGCACGCTGGGCCCCCCTGGCACGCCCTGGTGGGTTGTGGTCTCCACGGCCCACCTCTCCGGCACTTCTTTGGCCCACTGGGTGTCTTCTGGTCCAGAAAAAATCTCCAAAAAGTTTCATCGCGATTGGACTCCGTTTGGTATTGATTTTCTGCAAAGTAAAAAACAAGCAAAAACAACAACTGGCACTTTGGCACTATGTCAATAGGTTAGTCCCAAAAAATGATATAAAGTTGCTATAAAATGATTGTAAAACATCCAAGAATGATAATATAACAGCATGGATCAAGCAAAAATTATAGATACGTTGGAGACGTATCACGTATCAGCATCCCCAAGCTTAATTCCTACTCGTCCTCGAGTAGGTAAATGATAAAAGAAGTAATTTATGAAGTGTGAATGCTAGCATAGTGTATAGTTTGGATCATTGATAATTTCAGTCACTTTTCTAGCATCATAACCAGCAACTTTTTCTCATAAAAATCATCATGATAGAGTAGCAATCAATTCACATGTTATGGTTCAAACAATGCATTCTCTTGAAACTTAACAATCTATGTTCTTAGTCGCCAAACAATTTCAATGCAACTTATTTTCGACAAAGTCTAGTAAGAGCTCCACATACTCAATTATCATATAGTCTTCTATGATTGCTAATACCGAAAGCATATTTTTAGAACAAACAACATCCATCGAACACATAGAAAGATAGGGGCTTAATGTTTCGCCTCCCAACATACTTATCATGAAGATAATTGTCAACAATAATGAATCATGCTCAAATATATTTGACTGGATATATGTGTTTGGATCTTTCCCCACCATATGTTGCTTGCCAACTAATAGATTGAGGTTGGAATAAGAATTTGACTCAACATGAAAAGTAAATAACATGAAAGTAAATAATATAAAAATAAATAGATTGTCCCTTCGCTGAGGGAAGCATGGATTTGCAGAGGTGCCAGAGCTCATTGTTATAAAACAGAGATGAATATGTAATTTTTAGTGGTATACTTTTCCTGTCAACATCACAACCGAGTTTTCAATATCTTCCATGCTAAACACATTATTGGCGGTTCCCAAATAGAATTGAAATTTTACTCCCCCTCCACCAGTCAAACAGATGCCATGGCTGACGAATCCACGGGTGCCATCCAAACAATCAACTTTCTAGGGGGAGTTCTTGTTTATTTATTTTTGTATTATGCAGGACCGGGCATCCTTTTACCAGCTTCTCTCATGTAATAACAAGTGAATAAACACTCATCTTGAGAATAACCAGCTTAGCATGGAAGATAATGACCGCCCCGTCGCTCCATGAGCGGTACGAGCACACAAAACGGTTGTTTATTTGAATGTTTAGAGGTGGCACGTGCAAATTTACTTGGAATGGAAGTGAAATACCATATATAGGTAGGTGATAACCCAGAAGTATAGGGGATCGCAATAGTCTTCGCGGGTAGTATTTCACCCTGATTTATTGATTCGACACAAGGGGAGTCAAAGAATATTTATCGGCCTTAGCAGTTGAGTTGTCAAATCAACCACACCTGGGATATCTCTCTACAACAAAGTTTTAGTAGCACAGCAAGTAATAGTAGTAACAATAACAGTAATAGTGACAACAGTAATTTTGTAGCAGTTATAACTGTACCATCAGCACTAGTAACTTAACAAGATTTAGTATCTGTAAAGCATAGGCACGTGGATCGGTGATTGATAATGATTTAGATGACATCAATCATGTAACAGTTACACACTAGGGCGACACAGAACTAGCTACAATTCATTAATCTAATGTAGGCATGTATTCCATATATAGTCATACGTGCTTGCGATAACAACTTATATAACATCTTTTGTCCTACCTCCCGTGGCAGCGGGGTTCTAATGGAAACTAAGGGATATTAAGGCCTCCTTTTAATAGAGAACCGGAACAAAGCATTAACACATGGTGAATACATGAACTCCTCAAACTACGGCAATCACCGAAAAGAATCCCAATTATTGTCACCTAGGGGTATGCGGATCCTGACACGTAATAGGTGCATACAACTTGCAAGATCGGATCCAAATCATTCTTATATTCATAAAAACATAAAAGGTTCAGATCTAAAATCATGGCACTCGGGCCCTAGTGACAAGCATTAAGCATAGCAAAGTCATGGCAATATCAATCTCAGAACATAGTGGATACTAGGGATCAAGCCCTATCAAACTTTACTCGATTACATGATCAATCTTATCCAATCCCATCACCGTCCAGCAAGCCTACGAAGGAATTACTCACTCCCGGCAGTGAGCATCATGGCAGTGTTGATGAAGAAGGGTTGGTGATGACGACGGCGACGAACCCCCCTCTCCGGAGCCCCCAAACGAACTCCGGATCAGCCCTCCCGATGAAGAACAGGAGGTGGCGGCAGCTCCATCTCGTAAAACACGATAAAATCTTCTCTCCTATTTTTTCTCCGAAGATGTGAATTTATAGGAGTGGAATTAGGGCCTGGGAGCCACGTGGGCCCCACAAGCAAACAGGTCACGCCGAGGGGGTGGGCGCGCCCTGTTGCCTTGTGGCTCACGGGCAGCCCCCCTCCGGTGGATCTTCGCACCATAATTCATTATTTATTCCAAAAATAATTCATAAAAAAATTCGTCCAATTAGAGGAACTTTTATTTCTGCACAAAAATAACACCAAGGTAGTTTCGCTGAAAACAACGTCAGTCCGGGTTAGTTCCATTCAAATTATGCAAATCAGAGTCCAAAACTAGAGCAAAAGTGTTTGGAAAAGTAGATACGTTTGAGCTGTATCAACTCCCCCAAGCTTAAATCATTGCTTGTCCTCAAGGAATTCAGTTGATAAATTGAATGTGATAAACAAAACTTTTACAAACTCTTTTCTTCTTGTCGTTATACACATGCTTAGCTAGTGTTCAAGTTTTCAGCGTAAATCATAAATAACCATATACATGATAACAATTAAACATCATATTCACTCATGGCAATACATAACCAACTAGCGAGAAATAATAAGATATCTCACATGCCAACAATTTGTCAAAACATTCATGATATAATATGGTGACATTGTATTTCGCTATCCCTTTCTGAGACCGCAAAACATAAATGCAGAGCACCTCTAAGGTTCAACCAGCGACTAAACATTATAATTCAGGGCAGAAAAGATCCAGTCATGCTCACATTTAACATTAACTAAACTCAATGCATAAGAATGACAATAGTGCTCTTCAGTCTAGTTCTTTTAGTAAGAGGGTGATAACTCAACTTAAAAGTAAATAGACAAGCCCTTCGCAGAGGGAAGCATTTATTTGCAGAGGTGCCATAGCTCAAGGTTTTTAAAACAGGATTGAATAGTTTTGGGTGGTGCACTTTTCCTGTCAACGTCAAGACAAAGGATTTCAATATCTTCCATGCTAAACACATTATTGGCGGTTCACAAGCGGAATTGTAAAGTTTACTCCCATCCACCATACATACACGAGCCATGGCTGACCGAATCCACGGATGCCCTCCAACATATCAACTGTCCCGGGAGTTTTGTTTAATTATTTTTGATTTTGCAGGACTGGGCATCCTTTTTACCAGCCTCTCTCGTGCAATGACAGGCAAGTAAACACCCATCTTGAGTATAACCCACTTAGCATGGAAGATACTGAATGCCCCCATCGCTCCATGAGCGGTACGAGCGCACAAAATAGATGTTTATTTGAATATTAGAGGTGTCACATGCAAATTTACTTGGAACGGCAGGGTAATACCATATATAGGTAGGTATGGTGGACTCATGTGGAATAACTAGGTTTAGGGATTTTGGATGCACAAGCAGTATTCCCGCTTAGTACACGTGAAGGCTAGCAACAGATTGAGAAGCGGCCAGCTAGAGAGCGAAAACGGTCATAATCATGCATTGTGAATAATTAACATTGGACATAGCATGAGCTGGATATTAACACTCTGAATTTAAACATCATGAAGGCTGCATTGGTTTTGAATCAACTACATGTTTGCACATGGGCCAAGTCAAGCCGCTCGAATTACTTAGAGGGAAATACCATACTACCATACCACATCAGAACCATTTTAATGCATGTTGACACATAAGATAAATCATTATACACTCCTAGCTATTTAAGCATGGCATGAGAAACTATAATCTCTAATTGTCATCATAAACATGTTCACTCATTATATACTGAATCGAGATCGGACGAGCTAAACATATATACAAAAACGGAAACAAGAAGAGTTTATACCAGCTTCCTTTACCACGATCACTTCATCTAATATCGTTATTATTGCCTTTCACTTGCACGACCGAATGATATGATAATAATAATAGTGCAAGAGTGTCGTGGACTAAGCTGGTATCTGCATGACAGTTTTATACAAAGGAAAAGACGAGGTAATATTGGCTCTCTGTTGGATCAAGAATAATGCATATGGGAGCCACTCAACATTTTCATCGTGGTCTTCTCCTTTCACGACTCATTAAAAAGAAAATAAATTCAGAGTAACACACAAAAATATTTTTGGAGTTTTTGTTTTTCTCAGGAAAGCAGATAAACAAAAGGGAAAACAAGAACGAGAAAAAATATTTACACGGGAAAGCTCCCAACATGCAAAGGAAATCTTTTTGGGTTTTATTTAAATACTATGATACGTCTCTGTCGTATCTATAATTTTTGATTGTTTCATGCCAATATTCTACAACTTACATATACTTTTGGCAAAATTTTATATTATTTTTAGGACTCACTTACTTATCCAGTGCCCAGTGCAGTTCCTGTTTTTTGTGTGTTTTTTTATTTCGCACAAATTGCATATCAAACGAAGTACAAACACGATAAAAATTTACGGATATTTTTTTAGAACACATGTGAATTTTGGGAAGAAGAATTAACGCAACACGGTCCCGCGGGAGGCACAAGCCAACAGGGCGCGGCCAGGGGGTTCATCGCGCCCTGATAGCTTGTGCCTCCCACTTAAGTCGGTAGGGACCCTACTTTCGTCGCAAGAAAGATATTTTTGCGATAAAAATCCCCTCAAAATTTCTGCCCGATCAGAGTTATGGATCTTCGTATATTTAAGAAACGGTGAAGGGGTTAGAAAACAGTCGTGAAAAGAGAAGAGAAACTGAGAGAGAGATCCAATCTCAGAGGGGCTCCTGCCCTCCGGGATCCATGGAAGCCATGGACCAGAGGGGAAACCCTCCTCCCACCTAGGGAGGAGGCCAAGGAAGAAGAAGAAGGAGGGGGGCTCTCTCCCCCTTTCTCCCGGTGGCGCCGGAGCGCCGCCGGGGAAACCATCGTGACGGCAATCTACGCCAACAACTTCGCCGCCGTCACCACCAACTCTCTCCCCCTCTATGCAGCAGTGTAAAACCTCCCTTCCCCACTGTAATATCTACTTAAACATGGTGCTTAATGCTATATATTATTATCCAATGATGTGTGGCTATCCTCTGATGTTTGAGTAGATTTATTTTGTCCTATGGGTTAATTGTGGAATGATGTTATTGATATGAGTTGTATGTTGTTATGGTGATGTCCTAAGGTGCCCTCCGTGCCGCGCACACGTGAGGGAATCTCGCTGGAGGGTTTGCAATATGTTCATGATTCGCTTATAGTGGGTGACTGGAGTGACAGCAGCTTACACTAGAGTAAGGGGATTATTTGCGTATGGGAGTAAAGAGGACTTGATGTTTAATGCTATGGTTTGGTTTACCTTAATGATTTCTAGTAGTTGTGGATGGTTGCTAGAGGTCCAATCATAAGTGCATATGATCCAAGTACGGAAAGTGTGTTAGCATATGCCTCTCCCTCATTGCATATGACAAGTATCTATCATGTTATATTCAATTGCCTATGGATAATCTTTCTCTTGCGTTACAAAAAGTTTTCTACTAACAACTAACTTAATTAATCTTTATCTAAGCAGCCCCTAACTTTTATTTACTTGTTATTTATTTTCTTGTAAACCTATCTATTACTCCTACTAAGTATTTCTAGTTTCCTTCCCGCTAAGTAGTTTCATACTTGTTCTAGGTAAAGTAAGCGTTAGCGTGCGTAGAGTTGTATCGGTGGTCGATAGAACTTGAGAGAATATTAATTCTACCTTTATCTCCTCATTGGGTTCGACACTCTTACTTATCGAAAAAGGCTACAAACGATCCCCTACACTTGTGGGTTATCATGACCTTTTTCTGGCGCCGTTGCCGGGGAGCAATAGCGTAGCAGTTGATATTCTCGTGTGTGCTTGTTTGCTTTATCACTAAGTAAATTTATTTTCTGTTCTAAGTTGTTTTCTATATTTAGTAATGGATAAGTAACGCAAAATACCAAAAAAATAGATGTACTTGCTAACCCAGTGGTTGAGGAACCACCCAAAATCTACCATACTGTCGAAGCTTATTACTTGGATCATCTTCGATCCCTTTGTGCTCATGCTAAAAACCCAACTAGCTTAGTTGAGGGAAAATCATTAAATGAGCAAGCTTATTATGTAAGACACCGCTTATCTCAAAAAGGGAAACTCTTGTGGCATCAAATTAATACTTTGTGTTGCTATCCTTGGAATTTATGTGAAATACATGATTTTACTTGTTGTTCCGAAGACACTGAAAAACACCTTCCCTATCAATGTGTGTTTAATGATAATGAAATATTATCATCTTATGCTAAGGATGCCTATTGTTATTATGATGTTGAACAAATCAAAGAATTTGTTGCTTTTAAGGGTGCATATGAAATTGCTTCTTTGATTGAAAAGTATGATGCTATTCTTTACAAATCTAAAAAATTGCCGTACTTAAATATTGCTATGAAAACTATGCTTCTAATGCTTATATTAAAGAATTTATTGAGAGAATTTCTACTGCCTTGGAGGAGACTAATAATTTGCAGGAATCTATGGAAGAAGAAATTGTTGAAGTTGTGAGCTCATTAGATGAAAAAGATGAGGAGGAGAGCGAAGAACAAAAGGAGGAAGAGCGGATTGATCACCCGTACCAACCTTCTAATGATAGTAACTCTTCAACTCATACATTGTGTAATTTCCCTTCGTGCTTACCGAAGGATGAATGCTATGATCCCTTGGATTCGTTTGAAATATCCCTTTTTGATGAACTTGATGCTTGCTATGCTTGTGCCCATGATGCCAATATGAATTATGCTTATGGAGATGAAATTTCTATAGTTCCTTATGTTAAGCATGAAATTATTGCTATTGCACCCACACACGATAGTCCTATTATCTTTTTGAATTCTCCCAACTACTCTATATCAAAGAAGTTTGCACTTATTAAGGATTATATTGATGGGTTGTGTTTTACTATCACACATGATAATTTTGATGAATATAATATGCATGTGCTTGATCCTCCTACTTGCAATTATTATGAGAAAGGAACCAAATTTTCACCTCTCTATGTTTCCAATACAATAAAATTGCAAGAAACCACTTATGCTATGCATTGGCCTTTACTTTGTGTGAATAAATTGTTCTTTTATGACATGCCAATGCATAGGAAGAGAGTTAGACTTTGTTTTCACATGATATGTATCACTATGTTCTCACTACTTAATTACAAATCATTGTTAATTAAAATTGGCTTTGATATACCTTGGGATCCCGGTGGATCAATTACTTGAGCACTATATGCCTAGCTTAATGGCTTTGAAGAAAGCGCTGCCAGGGAGACAACCGGAAGTTTTAGAGAGTCATTTTATTTTGGTATTTGCTTTTAAAATAATTAAAAACAAAAATAAAGTGGGTAACTTGAAAAATTTTCAAAAAGAAAAGTGAAAGTGAGAAGGACGAGCACCGTTGAAGTGGGGGCTAGCCTTGAACTTTGTTCATGCCCATGGAAACTTTGTGAATCTTGATTACAACAACTTTTCAAAAAAAAGTTATCCCCTTGTACAAATCCATTGTATTAAAAAAATAATGTGCCAAGAGTTACCTTCAGGATGTCTAAATTGCTTGTTTGATATGTGCTGTGTAAAAACAGAAACTTTTGTTGTAGTGTTTGAATTTTCATATTTTACTGGAGCATGCAAAATTCAGAAATTTTTACACAGCACTTTTATGCAAATTTTTCATCACGTCCTAATGTTTCAGAATTTTTTGAGTTAGGGAAGTATAGGTTTCATCTGCATCTTTACAGATTGTCCTGTTTTTCACAGATTGTTGTTATAGTTGCTTTGACTACTTATGTTTGAGGTTTTGTTGAGCCCCGTTGACTTGGAAGCCATAGAATTGTGATAGCATAGAGTAGGTAATGTTATGTTATAATTATACAATAATGTTATGGCAGGACATGATGGGATTTTATGATTATATGTACTAATCTTTCTAATAAAAGTTTTGTTAAGTTTTGTGTGGATGAAGTGTTCGAAGATCGAGCAGGTATCGATATGAGAGGAATAAGGAGAGGCAAGAGTTCAAGATTGGGGATGCCCAAGGCACCCCAAGAAAATATTCAAGGATACTCAAGCGTCTAAGCTTGGGGATGCCCCGAAAGGCATCCCATCTTTCTTCTTCAACAATTATCGGTATGTCTTGGTTTTTGTTTTAATCACATGATATGCGTAAATTCTTGGAGCATCGTGTGCCTTTTATTTTCCTTTTAAGCAATGCACCATGCTGGTATTTGAAGGTCCATGGTTGATTTATAGAATGCTCTTTGCACTTCACTTATATCTTTTGAGTATGGCTTTATAGAATGCTTGATGTGCTTCACTTATATCATTTGAAGTTGGATGCCTGTTTCTCTACGTATAGAAAACCATTATTTATAGAAAGAATTAAACACTCATGCTTCACTTATACCTATTTAGAGAGTCAACATGAATTGGTCATCTACATGGTTAGTCATAAAATCCTACATAAAACTTGTAGATCACTGAATATGATATGTTTGATTCCTTGCAATAGTTTTATGACATTAATATAGTAATATGTGGGTGTACTAGTTGATAATTGTGGATTAGTAACAATATTGATGTTAAGGTTTGTGATTCCCAAAGCATGCACGTATAGTCTCTAGTTTTGCGATGAAGTTGGAGCATAATTTATCCTTGATTGAAATCCTTTGTGTTGTTATAATCGGGGGCGTGCAATGGTTAACTCCTCCCAACCTCATCCCTGGAAGCATGCGAGTGGTACTTTGCTTCGAGAGAGCTAATAAAACCTTGCAATAAGTATGTGAGTTCTTTATGACTAATGTGAATCCATGGAAGTACGCACTCTCACCACCTCATATTTGCTAGCCTCTTCGGTACCGTGCATTGCCCATTCTCACTTCGAGGATTGGTGGAAACTTCGCCGGTGCATCCAAACCCCGTGACATGATACGCTCTGTTACACATAAGCCACCTTATATCTTCCTCAAAACAACCACCATACCTACCTATCTTGGCATTTCCATAGCCATTCCGAGATATATTGCCATGCAACTTCCACCGTCACATCATATGACTTGTACACCCATTGTAATATTGCTTTGCATGATCGTAAGATAGCTAGCATGATTTTTCCATGACTTGTCTGTTTTTTTATATCTTTCGCTACACTAGATCAATGCACATCCTGCTACACTGCCAGAGGCACTCATCTAGAGTCATATTATACCATCATTGAGTTGTTATATCGTGTTGTAAGTAAATAAAAGTGTGGTGATCATCATTATTAGATCATTATCCCGGCGAGGAAAGGATGATGGAGACTATGATTCCCCCACAAGTCGGGATGAGACTCCGGACGAAAAATGAAAAAATGGCGGAGGCCAAATGAGTCCACCATAAAAAAAAGAGAGAAAAGGGGGGCAAAAGGTGCCCACCTAAAAAAATAAAAAATAAAAAATGAGAGAAAAAGAGAGAAGGGACTTTGCTACTATCCTTTACCACACTTGTGCCTTAAAGTGGCACCATGTTCTTCATATAGAGAGTCTCCTGAGTTGTCATTTTCATATGATAGTGGAAATTTTCCATTATAGAACTTGGCTTGTATATTCCGATGACGGGCATCCTCGAATGCCCGGGGTCTTCATGAGCAAGCAAGTTGGATGCACACCAACTTAGCTTCAGTTAAGCTTTCATACACTTATAGCTCTAGTGCATCCGTTGCATGGCAATCCCTACTCCTCGCATTGATATCTGTTGATGGGCATCTCCATAGCCCGTTGATACGCCGAGTTGATGCGAGACTTCCTTCTCCACATTTACCCCTGTGAAACCTACCAGCATATTCTATTCCACTTATATGCTATGTCCATGGTTCACGCTCATGTATTGCGTGAGTAATAAAAAGCTGAAGCGCGTTAAAAAGTACGATCCAATTGCTTGGTTTGACACGGGGGTGCTCATGATTTATACTTTATGCTAGGAAGACCAAGCATGACATGCCATATGATTTTGTAGGGATAGCGTTCTTTAGCATTGTTATTTTGAAAGGACATGAATGTTTGCTAGTAAACCTGAGTATTGATGTCTTTATGTCAAATGATAGACTATTGCCTTGAATCACTTGTATCTTAATATTCATGCCATGATTAGACATTTGTTCAAGATTATGTTAGGTAGCATTCCACATCAAAAATTATCTTTTTATCATTTACCTACTCGAGGACGAGCAGGAATTAAGCTTGGGTATGCTGATATGTCTCTGTCATATCTATAATTTTTGATTGTTTCATGCCAATATTCTACAACTTTCATATACTTTTGGCAGCATTTTATATTATTTTTGGGACTAAATCCAATGCCCTCTACCAGTTCCTATTTTTTGTGTCTTTTTTGTTTCGCAGAAATTCCATATCAAATGAAGTCCAAACGCGATAAAAATTTATGGAGATTTTTTTGGAATATATGTGAATTTTGGGAAGAAGAATCAACGCAACACGATGCCCGAGGGAGACACAAGCCAACAGGGCGTGGCCAGGGGGGTTGGTCGCGCCCTGATAGCTTGTACCTCTCCCTTAAGTCGGTTGGCGCCCTACTTTCGTCGCAACAAAGATATTTTTGTGATTAAAATCCGCTCAAAATTTCAGCCCGATCGGAGTTACGGATCTCCGGATATTTAATAAACGGTGAAGGGTCACAAAACAGTCGCGAAAATAGAAGAGAAACACAGAGAGAGATCCAATCTCGGAGCGGCTCCTGCCCTCCGGGAGCCATGGCGGCCATGGACCAAAGGGGAAACCCTCCTCCCACCTAGGGAGGAGGCCAAGGAAGAAGATCAAGGAGGGTGTGTTCTCCCCCCTCTCTCCCGGTGGCGCCGGAGTGCCGCCGGGACAACCATCGTGACGGCGCTCTACACCAACAACTTCGCCACTGTCACCACTAACTCCCCCGCCTCTATGCAGTGGTGTAAAACCTCTCTTCCCCGATGTAATCTCTACTTAAACATGGTGCTTAATTCTATATATTATTATCCAATGATGTGTGGCTATCCTATGATGTTTGAGTAGATTTCTTTTGTCCTATGGGTTAATTGTGGTATGATGTTATTGATATGAGTTGTATTTTGATATGGTGCTGTCCTAAGGTGCCCTCCGTGCTGCGCACACGTGAGGGAATACCGCTGGAGAGTTTGCAATATGTTCATGATTCGCTTATAGTGGGTGGCTAGGGTGACAGAAGCTTACACCCGAGTAAGGGGATTGTTTGCTTATGCATGGGAGTAAAGAGGACTTGATGTTTAATGGTGTTTAATGTTATGGTTGGGTTTACGTTAATGATTTCTAGTAGTTGCGGATGCTTACTAGAGGTCCAATCATAAGTGCATATGATCCAAGTACGGAAAGTGTGTTAGCATATGCCTCTCCCTCATTGCATATGACAAGTATCTGTCATGTTATATTCAATTGCCCATGGACAATCTTTCTCTTGTGTTACAAAAAGCTTTCTACTAAACAACTAACTTCATTAATCTTTATCTAAGCAGCCCCTAACTTTTATTTACTTGTTCTTTATTTACTTGCAAACCAATCTATAACTCCTACTAAGTACTTCTAGTTTCCTTCCTGCAAAGTAGATTCATACTTGTTCTAGATAAAGTAAGTGTTAGCATGCGTAGAGTTGTATCGATGGTCGATAGAACTTGAGAGAATATTAATTGTACCTTTAGCTCCTCGTTGGGTTCGACACTCTTACTTATTAAAAAAGGCTACAAAAGATCCCCTGCACTTGTGGGTTATAATACTATAACTAACCGAACGGGAAAGAAAAACCAAAAAGAAGTGAGAAATATTTTTGGATTTTCAAAGTTTTTCAAACACACAAGAAGAAGGCGGAAAAATAAAGCTTTCATGGATATACAATGAAAGAGGATGAACACCAACAATTTTTATGAAGCGTGTGAACATGAATGTAATGTCGGTGAGAAATACGTACTCCCCCAAGCTTAGGCGTTTGCCTAGCTTGGCGATCACCACTGCTGGTCTCGATAATAGTTGAAGTGGTAGCTCATGGAGGCTGATACCTCTCCGTCGTATCTATAATTTTTTATTGTTTCATGCCAATATTATACAACTTTCACATATTTTTGGCAACATTTATATGATTTATTGGACTAACATATTGATCCAGTGCCCAGTGCCAGTTCCTGTTTGTTGCATGTTTTTTGTTTTGCAGAATATCCATATCAAATGAGGTCCAAATGCGATAAAAAATTATGGAGAATTATTTTGGAATATATGTGATTTTTGGGAGTTGGAACCAACGCAAAAGGAGACCCATAGCCCCCACAGTACACCAGGGCGCGCCCCAGGGCCCAGGCGCGCCATGGTGGGTTGTGGTCACCTCGTAAGGCGGTTGCTGCTCTACTTCGGGCGCAAGGAAGCTTATATCTGAAAAAAATCATGTTAAAATCTCAACGCAATCGGAGTTACGGATCTCCGGGAATATAAGAAATGGTTTTGGCCAGAAAACAAGAGCGCAAACACAGAAGAGAACAGAGAGGGAGATCCAATCACGGATGGGCTCCTGCCCCTCCGCCGCCACGAAAGCCATGGACTAGAGGGGGAACTCTCCTCCCATCTAGGGGGGAGGCCAAGGAAGAAGAAGAAGGAGGGGGCTCTCTCCCCCTCTCTCCCGGTGGCGCCGGAACGCCGTCGGGGCAATCATCATGACGACGATCTACACCAACAACTTCGCCGCCGTCAACACCAACTCTCTCCCCCTCTATGCAGCGGTGTAACACCTCTCTTCCCCGTAGTAATCTCTACTTAAACATGATGCTCAACTCCATATATTATTTACCAATGATATGTGGCTATCCTATGATGTTTGAGTAGATCCGTTTTGTCCTATGGGGTAATTGATGATTGTGGTTGGTATGAGTTGTATGTTTTATTTTGGTGCTTTCCTATGGTGCCCTCCGTGTCGCTCAAACGTGAGGGATCCCCGCTGTAGGGTGTTGCAATATGTTCATGATTTTCTTATGGTGGGTGGCGTGAGTGATAGAAGCACATACCCGAGTAGGTGGGTTGTTGCGTATGGGAGTAAAGAGGACTTGATACTTAATGTGTCGGAAACGACACCTATGGGATCACGAGGATCCCTTTACGATTCGGCGGGGAAGAAGGCTTGCACAGAGAGCAGATCGAGCGATCAACGCAAAGGGATTTTACCCAGGTTCGGGCCGCTCGGAAGCGTAAAACCTACTCCTGCTTGGTTGTATTGGATGTGTTCTTAGGCCAGTTCTTGGAGCGCTACAGTAAATAGCAGCTACACATGCGAAACGGGCCAGAAAAGATCCTCCCCCTGTAGCTGCACCTTGGGCCTCCTTTTATACCTTCGAAGGGGTCACCAACAGTAGTGCGCAGGGGTACATGAGGTGTAAAGTAGCTACAGTGCTTATCATACCTAATACTGACGGCTTAGGACAAGGGCATTTAATGCTCCGTTGAGGTGTCCCTGCCTTTCTTGGGGATGGAAAAAAGGAGCCATCCCATCGCATCGCTTAAGCCCTCACACCGTCAGCGTCTGACACGCACCCATGAGAACAACAGCTAAAAGACAAGCTGGTAGTTGCCCTGGGGCGGTGCGCTTGAATAGTGACAGGGTCTTGCCGGATGCGAGCCTTGTCGGGGCCGTGAGCCATACCGGTAAGATCTTACCGGGGCTCCAGCCTTTGGTCTTCTATCTTCTCATCTTCTTGATACTGCAGTACTTGATTCCAAGGCTTTGCTAGGTCTTGTCAGCCCCAGGGGGTTGCCCGCGCACAAGTCTGGGTAATAGACACCCTGGTTATTTGTACACTGACAGGAGCCCCCGGGCCTGGGCCATACATGCGCGCGCGGCGCTGTTGGGCTAGGCCCAAAACAGTGCGCGGGTACACGTGGCCACAGCAATGATGGCGGTTGATAGCTTTCTCCCACGACGCATAATAACTGCAGGTCTTGGGAGTATCGTAGCGAGACGGTCCGCCTTCCTCCTCGGGAGGAGAAGCGATGAACAGGGCAGTGCCCGCTCGCTTCCACATTGACGCCTTGGACGACGCGCCTTGAGTGACGCGTGTTGCTCAGGATTGCGAAGGGTCGGCTCCTCTCCTTCTTCAGCACCCAGCCTTATAAAAGGGAGGCGAGGGAAGAAGAAGAAGGCCACCCATCTGCAAACCTCTGATCTCCTGCTGCTCGATTTCTTCTCCTTCTATCTTTCGCCACCTCCTTGCCGCGCCGCCCCATGATGGCGAGAGGACGCGGCCGCGCCCGGGGTTCCCTTAGCGCTCCAAGGAGCAGCCCTCGGACCCCAGCGCGAGTGGTAGTGATGATGGCGGGTCCGAGCTCCCGCGGCGGGTCAGCATCCCGTGGCCGTGCGAGGACGGCTCCGGCAGGGGGTGGTAGCCGCAGCGGCACACCTCTTCCGCAGCCCCACGCGGGGATCCACGCGGGGGAGGAGGCGCGGGAGTTCGTCGTGGTCCTTCCACGCCGGCTCCGGAGCTGGCTGCGCCTCCCTGACACTTTCGCAAGGGCCATGGAGAGCAACCGGCCCCGTGGCTTATGGCTCCGTGCGGACGGCTGCAGCAATGGCCCTTGGTGGGTGGCGGTCGACCTCACCCCTGGAAGCGCCATGTTCCTGACGCGGGGATGGAAATCGTTCGCCTGCTCCCGTGGCCTCACCCCCGGGCACCTGCTCCACTTCAAGCTCATCGACTCCGACACCCTCTCCGTGAGGTTCTTCGGGGCGACTGGCGGTCGCCTGGAGTGCTGCACCGAGAGCTCAAGCTACAGCGACTTTGACTCCTCCAGCGACAGCGACGACGAGGACGACGCCTTCGGCATGAAGAATGAGGACTCCGACTAGGCACGCTTGGCGCCGTAGTTAGGTCCCAACGCTCCATCCGTGAGACCTCGTTTCCGGATCAATCGCCGTGTCGTAGTAGTGAATCTCTTTTGATGTATTAAATTGTACCCAATGTAGTCCTTGATCGCTCAAGAAGAAATGCACTGGGTATCTATCTCTTAAAAAAAGTCTTGGATCTTACATGTATCTTGTTTCTTGCTGTCTCCTCGACAAATGTCTTGCCGGTGGAGCTTTCTGGCACGTCCTCAACGGGAGCGCAGCACTGCGAAGAGGTGCGCTTGCCGGAGGTTTTACCAGATTCAAGCTTGTCGATGATGTGGACGAACAGAGTGGGATGTCGACAAGAGCCGCGGGCTTAAGAAGAAAACACCGCGTCGTATGATGAAGAGCCAGCCCCCGAGGCTTTCCCATAAAAGGTCCCGCGAGCGCGATGCTCGATTCGCACACTCATTCTTGTCATTGTTATCATCCGTCGTAGACGTCCCACCGCTATTTTGTTGATCTTCAGCTTGGGGTTCTTGACTTTATGATCTTGCGCTTGCTGCAGACGTATCTTTAACTGCCCGAGCGCCCCGGCAAGCCTTGCCTTGAGCACCCCAACAGGCCTTGCCGCAAGCACTCCGACAAGTCTTGTCGCAAGTATAGCCCCGACGGGCCCGTGCACAAGTGACCCGCAGAAGTGCACCGACACGGGAGCCCCCGGGCCTGGGCCACATGGGAGCGCGCGGTGTCGTTGGGCCAGGCCCAAACAGTGTACGGGCACGCGTGGCAGGAGTTACCGTCTGTAATCATTCCTTTACTGCGCCACCAACGACGCCCATTAAATGCGGGACGTGGGGGACGTGCGCGACGCGACCGTTGCAGCAGCACGCTCGGGGGTATTCCATCATTATTTTAGTAAAGAGGCAGCCCCGCGCCTTCCCCATAAAAAGGAATCCGCAGGGCCGTGGCTCATTTACCTCTTGCCTCTTCCGATCTAGGAACCGCCGCCGTCTTCCTCCAATCCAGAGTTTCCTTCCACCCCTCTCGCCGCTCCCACGCCTTCCCCTTCTCATCTTCCAGCCTCCATAGCCATCATGCCGCCCAAGGCAGGAAAGGGCAAGGGCAAGAAAGCGGCGGAGAACAAGACGGTGGAGATGCGGAAAGAGCGCATCGTCTTCGCACCGTTGCTCGACACGGAGGCCTTGAAGGAACAGTACCAGTTCATGTGGGCGTCAGAGACGGTGGCGCATCCCGCCACCCGCGTAAGTCCAGGTTCTGCTGAGGCTCATCCAAAGAAATATCACTTTTTTGCCGATTACTTCTACTGCGGACTCTGTCCCCCTTTCTCCGATTTTTTCAAAGATATCATGCACACCTATGGCTTCCAGCTCTTAGATTTCACGCCAAATGCCGTGACGTGCATGTCTGTTTTCGCTCATCTTTGCAAAAACTTTATCGGAGTAAATCCTAGCACTGCCCTCTTCCGCCATTATTTCATTCCACGAATCGAGAGCGGCGAGGCCCTTTCTGGTTCCGTCGCCTGGATCCCACGGACAGGAACCAAGGAGGTCTACCCAGAGGGGGCCTACTGCCTGAAGTGGGAGGAATGGCGGGGTAGATGGTGCTGGGTTCGGGAGGCAGAAGAAGAAGCAATCCAACCTTTCTGCTTGCCGCGGCAGACGAGGATAGCCCGCAACAACGACTGGAGCGCTCTTGATCCCGAAGATGCAAAGCTCACAATTGCGACGACAAGAATCCTCCGCCTCAAGGCTGCCGGGCTGTCTGTAGATATGATAGGCGCCGACTTCCTTCGCCGGCGGATTGCCCCTTTGCAAAACAAAGGGAGGCCAGCTTGGGAGTTCAAGAATGCGGCCGATATCATGCGGCTGCGCCCTGGGTTGGACTACAACATGACACTTATGCAGCACGCATCCGTCTGTCAAAAGTTGTTTAGGAGCGCAGTGGTGCATGATCTTCCGGCAAGCATAGTCCCCTTATGCAACAATTCTCGCTTGAACTCAATCCTCGCAATGATGCCGGAGCTTGATGCTCATAGTGTTGACGGGTCCTGGATCGTGCCTCCTGATGACCAGGTCCAACGATTCTTTGATAATCTGTCGGAGAGGCCTATCCTCGAGGGAGAAGATCTCATCCGCGACACCACTGAAAGAGAACTGGAGTATATGGCCAGCAGAGTGCAGGAAGAGGGCCTTGCCGCGGAGGCTAGCGGCGCTGCCTTCACGGAAGAAGAATCCAGCGAAGAGGAGACGCTGTCGGATGAAGACCTTGCCGGGCAGGATGAGACTATTGAAGAACAGGGCGGTACATCTGCCGGGGGTCAGCCTGTCGCAGGCGCAGCCGAGGAGGAACCACTCGAGGAGGCCCCGACTCTCAGGCCAAGGAGCAGATGCGTCCTTCGAGGCGCCGCCTCTGGGGCCCCGGCCCAGCAGACCTCCTCAAGTAGTGCAGCCCCCGGCAAGGGGGCGGCCGGCAAGGCGACGCGGCGGCAAGAAGCTCATCGGCAACCCGCACCTGCCGCGGCCAAGCGGCCAAGGAGCCCCCCTTCACCTCCTCCCCCGGCCAAAATGGTGGAAGTTGCCTTCGACCTCTCTGCCCTTAGCTCAGGAGAAGAAGAAGAGTAAGAAGCTTGTCGCACCCTTTATCTTCTGAATTTCTGATTTCGCTCCAACTCATCGTTTGCTTTGACCTGTTTCCGCAGAGATGCAGAAACCTTGGCGCAGATGATAGCGAAGAGGGCAAGGACCTCAACGGACGAGGAGTCGCCGGCAAGCACCTCGGGTGCACCAGAAACGGCCACCATCAGCCCGAGACCCAGCCCGCGACGCAGTCCTCGACTCAGCCCCCGGCGCAGCCCCCAGCGTGAGTCCATTACTCACTTTCCGCTGGCAAGTGCCGGGGTGTGCATTTATGCTGCTGACATCATCGAACGTGCAGGAGGAGAGCAGCGACTAGGAGAATCGTCAGAGTTCATCCCTGACATGCCACCTCCGTCAACCACGCCACCCAGAGATGCGTCTCCGGCTGGGACCTCCTCCAGCGCGCTTTATCGCGACGAGGAGGAGCCGGCAAGCGAAGGCACCGGCAGCCATACGCCGGCAACCGACGTTGGCGGGAGGGGAGAAGCCACTCCCCGGCAGGCTGACACAGGTAAACCATCCGCTTCGGTGTATTTGTTACTTTATCTTCCTTTTTTGTCTTCTTGAACTTCCTCCTTATCCCCATTTTGTTTTACTCCTTTGGCTTTTAGACATCCCCTCGGCGGAACACATGCATGTTGATGCTGTCATCGAGAACACCGCCCGGGACGCTGCCGCCGAGGCCGACAGGTTTGCCGCTGAGGAGGCCGCCGAGAGCGCTGCCGCCGAGGCCGCCGAAGCCGCCAAGGCCGCTGCCGTTGAGGCCGCCAGGAGCGCACAAGGAAAGGCCACCGAAGAGTCTGCTGAGAGGGCCGACAAGCAGTCCGGCGGCCGCACTGACGACATTCCTGCCGCAGGAGCGCACAGCGCTGACCCAGTCCCGGAGCCCCCGGCTGCCGATGAGGTGGCTGCCAACGAGCAACCGCCAACATCTGAAGCTCCCTCTTCCAGCAAATACCTGAAGGTCGGCGATAAACTGTTCGTTAGCCTTCCAGGGGCAGCTAGCATCAGGGCACCAATCAAAGGAGAGACTTTTGAGGAAGTCGTCACCGCGGCCGGGCTTGAAATTGTGGATGAACCTAGTGCCGGCAGCAACAGATCTGAGGAAGAGAAACTCCTCCTGGCAATAAGTAGCAACTATCAGAAGCTCCAGGCCCTCCATCGCGCCCGCAAGGAGAGGTTAGACTCCCGGGCCGCCATTGCTGAAGCAACCGAGGTGAACTTTGAAGAGCGCGTCAAGGAGACCCAAGCGTGGTATGCTGAGGCCGTCCAGGAGCTGAAGGCATGCCAAGTTCAGTTGAGCCAGAACTGGGAAGAGCTCCTCCTGAAGCAATCTGATATCGAGAAGGC
Source organism: Elymus sibiricus (assembly GCA_039707655.1). Classification (NCBI taxonomy): domain Eukaryota; kingdom Viridiplantae; phylum Streptophyta; class Magnoliopsida; order Poales; family Poaceae; genus Elymus; species Elymus sibiricus. The sequence goes on from CM077669.1 coordinate 360,748,847, forward strand.
ATAGGAGGAAGCCAAGCAACGGGTAGCTGCAGAAGAAGCACGCCTGAGAGAGCTTCGTGTCGGGCTCGAATCTCATGAAGATGACCTTGCCACGCGCGAGAAGGCGCTTGCCGACAAGCTCCGTGCCAAGGACAAGGAGGTTGAAAATCTTGTCGCGCAGCGGACCCAGGAGCTGGAGCAAAGGCACGTGGAAGCGCTGAAAAATCTAGCTGTGGACCACGCCGGCAAGCTGAAGGAGGCCATCGATGCCGCCAAAGCTGCAGAGGCCGCCAAGAACGAGCTTGCCGAAAAGGTGAAGAAGCTGGAGACAGAGCTTGAGGAGCACGGCAAGAAGGTCTCAACGCTCGAGACCGAAAGAGACAAAACTCTTCGCAGTCTGGCGGAGGCACAGGTCGCCGTCTCTGACAAGTCCAAGGAGCTCTCCGCAGCCAACGAGTCCATCGCTGATCTGAAGCTGAAGCCGACCAAGCTGATGGAGTCCCATGAATCCGCGGAAGCTCGCGAGAAGGCCCTGACCAAAGACCTCCAGAACGAACAGGAGCTGTTCAAGAGCGCCACCCTCGAGCACAATGACTATGTGCGAGGCATGGAGATCTGGACCGAGAAGCTTGTCGTCGTCGCGAGGAAGCTTGCCGCGCAACTGTCTACCATGGGCTTGGAAGATTACAGGGAGCCTCTTGATGACAGGATGTCCCAGAGCGCCAAGCTAACCATGTTCTTCGACCATGTGCTTGAAGCTCTGGAGCAACTCCACTCTAACCAAGCAGCTCATCTGGCCAGCGAGTCGCGCAAGCTCTGCCAAGCTGTCCTCCGCAAAGTGCTCACCAAGGTGGTCTACATGAATCCCGGCATCAACCTCGCCAACGTCTTCGACCGCCTGCCGAAGGATGCAGATCTCAAGGCAGCAGAAGAGCTTGTCGCGCCCATCGTCGACAGGATCAGCCAAGTGAAGAGAGTCGAAGGTGATCGCCGGGATTAACTGCTTCGTTCCTTGCCGCCGCCATTTCATGCCAAAGACAACATTGCCTTATGTTAGAATCGCGGCAGCTTTTATTGTAACATCACTTTCTATGCTCTGAACAAATGCTATGTTATTCTCCTTGCTTAATTTCTTCTGTATGTACTCGCCCTACGCTTGACTGGAAACCTGCCGGTGCTTACACCCTTGCCGCGAGCGCTAGGTGCGGGACTTTAGCAGCCTGCTGGCAGGGCCGCTACCGGCAGAAGCCTTGGTGCTTTCAGTGCAGCCACCTAAACTGTTGAGCGGACTCAAAACAGGATAAGGGTGCAACCAATCACAACAAGGTTCCTTCGCGTGCAGGTTTTCCATACCAAAATTGAAATCGTTCAAGGAGAATAACAAAACTAAAATCACTTAGAATCTCTGCAATTCTGCAACTTAGCTTTTCATTGAAGTACTCTTTCCGACAAGATGATTTCCTTGAACATCGCCTATTGGTATCCATACCACCATTCTCCCCCCCGGCAAAGCTTCACGCGAGGTAACCTTCTGTTCCTTTGAGAAAAAGAAAGAAGAGAAAATATAGATACGGAACCTTGGCAGTTCGTTAGCACTTGTCGGGAGTAAGCATAATACAATATCTTAGATAAACATGCATATAAATAAACATGCAAATCGACAAGAATTGTAAAACACTTAGCTTCATTCAACTACGCACAGGGTCTGCGCCTGGCTTTGTACAAAGGATTACATGCTACTGCGGCAAGACTTGTACAAAAGGGGTTGCCGGGAGACCTGGCAACCGCGCCTTATGGATAGAACTTAAGAAGATGCTCGATATTCCAGGAGTTGCTCACCGGAATACCGTCTTCGGTCTCCAGGCGGACTGCGCCAGGCCTGGTGACTCGTACTACCCGATAAGGGCCTTCCCACTTCGGTGTCAACTTGTTGGAATTCTTGGCCGACTGAACGCGCCGAAGAACAAGGTCGCCTTCCTCAAGACTCCGGCCATGAACCTTGCGGCTATGATAGCGGCGCAAAGCTTGCTGGTAGCGTGCAGCTCGCACAGCAGCCTGGAGACGATCTTCCTCAAGGAGCAGCGCGTCATCTTGCCGCAGCTGCTCTTGCTCGAGCTCATCATAGGCGAGCACTCGAGGTGACCCATATACGAGTTCCGTGGGGAGGACTGCTTCTGCCCCATATATTAGGGAGAAGGGTGTCTGGCCAGTAGCTCGATTTGGTGTCGTCCTGATCGACCAAAGAACCACCGGCAACTCATCAATCCAGCGCCTTCCGCACTTGCGCAGCTTGTCGAAAGTTCTTGTCCTGAGAGCACGCAGCACCTCAGCATTCGCCCTTTCCACCTGGCCGTTACTCCTTGGGTGAGCAACAGAAGTAAAACAAATTTTGCCGCCAAGGTCTTGGACATATTGCATAAAAGTGTGGCTCGTGAACTGTGTGCCGTTGTCGGTGATGATCCTGTTAGGTACTCCAAAACGGCAAACTATTCCTTTAAAGAACTTGACGGCTGACTGTGCTGTCACCTTCCACACTGGTTCCACTTCTGGCCACTTTGTGAACTTGCCGATGGCGACGTACAAGTACTCAAAGCCCCCGACAGCACGGGGGAAGGGGCCCAAGATGTCGAGCCCCCAGACCGAAAATGGCCAGGATAAAGGGATCGTCTGAAGGGCTTGAGCTGGCTGATGTAGCTTCTTCGAATGAAACTGGCATGCTTCAAACTTGGTTACTAGCACAGCTGCATCTTGGAGGGCAGTGGGCCAAAAGAAACCTTGCCGGAACGCCTTACCAGCAAGTGCTCTTGATCCTACGTGGGAGCCACATATGCCTCCATGTATCTCTGCCAACATCTCTAGTCCATCCTCCCGAGAAATGCACTTCAAATTCACACCATTTGGTCTTTTTCTGTACAGGACATCGTCCACAAACTGGTACATTTTAGACCGACGGGCTACTTTCTCTGCTTCTTCCTGCTCATCAAGGAGTTCTCCTGTCTGAAGGAAATGGACGACGTGCTGTGCCCACGTTGGAGCCTGAGGCTCGACGGCAAGGACTAAAGGCAAATCTTCTGCCGCGGGAGCAGTTGTCTCGATAGCAAGGGCCTGAGACTCTGCCGGATCTTGTCGTTCCCCGGCAAGCTCGGCGGGAGCGTTTGTCTCGACGGCAAGAGCCTGAGCCCCTGCCGGAGCCTGTTGCTCACCGACAAGCTTGGCGTTGTTCCCGACAACTTCCTTGCCGGTGGCTTCTGGGAGTTCTGCCGGGAAGTACTTGCCGGAACTCAACTTTCTTCTTTTCTCTTGCCCTATTGATGGTGTCACGGATGGCTGAGTGAGTCGGAGCACAAAGATACCTGGTTCCACAGGCAGCTTAAGGGCAGCGCGCTTCGACAGGTCATCAGCAATGCTATTCTCTGCACGAGGGACGTGCTCCATTTGCAGACCGTCAAAACGCTCTTCCAACTTTCTCACTTCATCCACATAAGCCTCCATCAACGGACTCTGATAATCTTTGTTGACTTGTCTGACGACAAGCTGAGAATCACCTCTGATGATAAGTTTCTGGATTCCAAGGTCTGCCGCGATCCTGAGACCGGCAAGCAAACCTTCATATTCGGCAGTATTGTTCGTTGACCTCTCCCGGGAAAAATGCATCTGAACCACGTATTTGAGTTGCTCTCCGGTGGGTGCGACAAGCAGCACGCCAGCACCGGCGCCTTGCAGCGAGAAAGCCCCATCAAAATACATGATCCATTCTTGCTTCGTTTCCTTGCCAGGGATGGTCGATTCTGGAATTTCCTCATCTGGCATTGGGGTCCATTCTGCAATGAACTCTGCCAAGGCTCTGCTCTAGATGGTCGAAGTGCTTTTAAACTTGAGACCAAAACTCGACAGCTCCAAAGCCCACTCCACAATCCTGCCGGTAGCTTCTGGGTTCCACAAAATCCGCTGCAACGAAAAGCGAGTGATGACGGTGATCTCATGTGCTTGAAAGTAATGGCGCAGCTTCCTCGAGGCCATGAGGAGGCCGAAGAGCAACTTCTGCACACCAGAATATCTTAACCTAGCCCCCTGCAAAAGGGAGCTAACAAAATAGACCGAGCGCTGCACCATCTTCTTCTTTTGTATTAATCGGCTTGACTGCGCATACTCAACCTTGTCGGCGCCAGACTCTGCCGGGGAAGGCCTTGGCTCATCACTTGGCGGTCCTGCCGTTGGCTCTGCTTCTTCATCAACTTCTCTCTCCGCCACCAACGCAGCACTCACCACTTGATTCGTTGCCGCTAGATATAGCAGCAACGGCTCTTGTGGCTTTGGCGCGACTAGTATTGGCGAAGAGGAGAGGTATCTCTTCAAATCCTGCAGCGCTGCCTCCGCTTCCGGAGTCCATTTCATTGGACCTGCCTTCTTCAAAATTTTGAAAAAGGGCAGGGCGCGCTCAGCAGATTTTGAAATGCACCTACTCAGAGCAGCAATGCAGTCGGCAAGACGGCGCACATCCTTGACACGTCTTGGCTCTTCGATTTGCTCAATTGCTTTGATCTTGTCGGGATTTGCTTCAATTCCTCGCTGAGATACAAAGAACCCGAGGAGCTTGCCGGATGGGACACCGAACACGCACTTCTCAGGGTTGAGCTTCAAGTTGATCTTGCGCAGATTTGCAAAGGTTTCTTCTAAATCTGATATGAGTGTTGCCTTGTCCTTGGTTTTGAGCACTATGTCATCCATATAAGCTTCCATATTTCTATGTAGTTGGGGCTCAAAACCAATCTGGACTGCTCTTGCAAATGTAGAACCAGCACTTTTCAACCCGAAAGGCATGCGCAAAAAGCAGTACGTACCACATGGGGTGATAAATGCGGTCTTTTCTTCGTCTTCCTTGGACATAAATATCTGATGATAACCTGAGTAGGCGTCAAGGAACGACAGCAAGTCGCAGCCGGCAGTGGAGTCCACAATCTGGTCGATGCGCGGCAAAGGGAAGGGGTCTTTTGGACAGGCTTTATTGATATCTGTATAATCAATACATAGCCTCCACTTCCCATTCGCCTTGCGCACTACAACTGGATTGGCCAACCATGTTGGATGAAGTACTCCTCTAACCAAGCCTGCTACTTCTATCTTCTTGATTTCTTTGGCAATAAACTGTTGCCGCTCCAAAGCTTGCTTCCTGACCTTCTGCTTGACGGGCCGCGCGTGTGGACAGACGGCAAGGTGGTGCTCAATTACCTCCCTAGGAACACCGGGGATGTCAGATGGTTGCCATGCAAACACATCGACATTCGCCCGCAGGAAGGCAACGAGCGCGCTTTCCTATTTGCTGTGAAGGGTGGAACTTATAACGAAAGTTCCCCCCGTGCCATCTTCCTTGGTGGGCACCTTCTTGGTTGCTGGTGGAGCAGCCTTGGACTTCTTGCTCTTATTGGTGGAGCTCTCAGGCACGTCCTCAACGGGAGCGCAGAACTCCGAAGAGGCGCGCTTACCGGAGTGTGTGCGAGAGGCCTTGCCCTTGCCGATCTTCTTCCCTCCGGGAGCTTCAGCGGCAAGAGCAAGCGCCTTGGCGGCAGATGCTGCAACTGCATCCCGGTAGAGCTGATCGGTGCAGATGAGCGCGTCCTTCTTGTCGGAACCGACAGTGATGACGCTCATCGGCCCAGGCAACTTCAGCACATTGTAGGCATAGTGTGATGCCGCCATAAACTTGGCCAGCGCCGGGCGGCCAAGGATCCCATTATATGGCAATGGTATCTTGGCGACGTCAAACACAATTTTCTCCGTCCTGAAGTTTAAGTCACTGCCAAATGTCACCAGCAGCGTGATCTTCCCCTTGGGTTGGCTTCTTCCTGGATTGACCCCTTGAAAAGAGCCCGTCTCTTCGAGATCTCCATCAGGAATTTGCAATCTCTTGATGACCTCGGGTGAAATCAAGTTTAAGCCGGCCCCACCGTCAACTAGCATTTTCGTCACCTTGAGGTTGCGAATTGTTGGTGAGACCAACAACGGCAAACACCCAACCGCAGTTACGCGATCAGGGTGATCCTCAACGTCGAAAATGATAGGCGTGTTGGACCATCTCAAGGGCTTCCCAGCGCCGACAGACGGCTCTGTCGCATTAACCTCGCGCACCCACTGTTTAAGTTGGCGGTGGGAAGAATGCAACGATGCGCCTCCGTCGATGCACATGGCGTCAGTAGCTTTCTGAAATTCTTGCTCGCTGGACTCGTCGTCCTCTTCCATGCCATCATCAGCCCCTTCTTGCTTGTCGCGGCCTCGAGCGGGCCGATCCTTCTGCTGCTTGGCCTTGCCGCGGCGACCTCCTCGGCCACCATGCTTCTTGCCGGACCCTTCAGCACCATCTTGAGCCCTCTCCTTGTCTCGCCTCTCGTACTTGGCCTTCTGCTTTTCGACAAGCTGTTCGACTTGCCGGCAGTCTTGGAGATCGTGGCCCTTGGTACGATGGATCTTGCAATATTGCTTGCCGGAGCCGTCTGGCTTGTCGGCAGCCGCCAAGGCCTGACAGGAGGGGCACCCGGCAACATCCTTGTCGGGGCCGTCTACCTTGGCCTTCTTGGCGGTGCCGGGGCTGCCGGACCCCTCGACAGCAAGTACGGCCTTGCCCTTGCGCTTCCTGTTGCGCCGCCGACCCTTCTTCGCTGGAGCGGCAGCGTCTTCATCTTCAGAGTCAGCCCTTGCGCCAACATCCTCCCCGGGGAGTCTCCTCCCTTCTTCAGCTCGAGCACACTTGTCGGCCAGAGCATAAAGCTTGGCAACATCCCTGACCTTGTTCATCGCCAACTCTTCCCGCATCCTGCGGTCACGCACATTCTGATGGAACGCGCTGATGACAGCGGCAGGGTGAACGTCTGGTATGTTGTGATGTACGCGGCTGAACCTTTGGATGTACTTGCGCAGGGTCTCGCCTTCCTTTTGGGGGATGATATGTAGATCACTCTCCTGGCCCGGAGCTTGATGGCCTCCGGTGAAGGCGCCAACAAACTCGTGGCACAGATCTGCCCAGGAAGAAATAGATCCTTCCGGCAAGTGCATCAACCACGACCTAACGTTGGGCTTTAGCAGCAACGGGAAGTAGTTGGCAAGTATCTTGTCGTCACGACCCCCGGCAGCCTGCACCGCAATGGTGTAGATGCTCAAGAACTCTGACGGATGGGTTTTGCCGTCATATTTCTCCGGGACCTCCGGCTTGAACATGCGGGAATTGGGCCACTGGACTCGCCGCAGCTCACGGGTAAACACTGGACAACCCACCTCGTAAGGTAGATCGCCAGGATACCCCGGCGCAGGCTTATCTACAGTGGGCCCCGCGCGCTTGTCGGACTGGTAGCGTGCTTCCCGACGCCGCTCGATGGTAGTTCGAGCGTCCTCCTTGCCTCGCTCCCGAAGAACTTGACGTTGATCACGGCGAGTTCGCGGGTCGGATGACGCCGTGGAATCGTCCTCACGAGTGTCAACCCGTCGAGTCATCGTCCGCTACTGCTGCTGTGGGGGGAATACACCGTAGTTGTACCGCCCACAGCCTTCTCTTTGCCGACGCGCGCCGGCTCGATGGACCGCCGCCGCGAGGGCTCCGCCTGCTCCGGCTTATCCTCGTTGGCAAGGCCAACGGGGCTCTGAATGGCGGCTCTCCACTCCTCGAGCTTGTCCGCAGCAGGAGGGAAGTTCAGGAGCAGCTGTGCACGTGCCAGCGCTTCTGCCGGCGTAGGCGGCGGCGACAGGTGCGAGGAACGTGAGGTGCTCTGACTCCTAACTGTGTTAGAAGGAGCAACAACACGATCCTGCGACCGTACGCCGCTTCCACCAGCACGTGGACGTGCATGCTGGTCTCGCACATCCCGAGAATGATGCTCAGGAGATTTTCCATGGGGACGTCCGGGAACTCCAACGTCGCGGCGATGCTCCTCGCGCACGCCCTGGGAAGGTCGCGGCACGTGCGCCGGCGTGGGTGTCTTGGAGGGCGCCCTTCCATCTCTGGAGTTCGCCGCACCGCCTGCTGGCAGCACGGCTCCATCCCTGGATCCAGCGGCGCGAACGACGCCGCTCGCCTGGCTATGATCATCAGAGCATCATGGAAGCTCGGGATCTCTACTCCCTCCACCCGCGTCGACTCCGTCGCTCGTGCGCGTAAGCACGGGCGCAGCGGACGCGGACGGTCCAACCGCCGTGAGACCCTTCCTCTTGGGGGCCATGGCGGTGATGATGATGAAAAACTGGCGCGCTGATCACTAGATCAGGTCCACGCAGCCTTCTGCCCCTACCTGGCGCGCCAAAGATGTCGGAAACGACACCTATGGGATCACGAGGATCCCTTTACGATTCGACGGGGAAGAAGGCTTGCACAGAGAGCAGATCGAGCGATCAACGCAAAGGGATTTTACCCAGGTTCGGGCCGCTCGGAAGCGTAAAATCCTACTCCTGCTTGGTTGTATTGGATGTGTTCTTAGGCCAGTTCTTGGAGCGCTACAGTAAATAGCAGCTACACATGCGAAACAGGCCAGAAAAGATCCTCCCCCTGTAGCTGCACCTTGGGCCTCCTTTTATACCTTCGAAGGGGTCGCCAACAGTAGTGCGCAGGGGTACATGAGGTGTAAAGTAGCTACAGTGCTTATCATACCTAATACTGACGTCTTAGGACAAGGGCATTTAATGCTCCGTTGAGGTGTCCCTGCCTTTTTTGGGGATGGAAAAAAGGATCCATCCCATCGCACCGCTTAAGCCCTCACGCCGTCAGCGTCTGACACGCACCCATGAGAACAACAGCTAAAAGACAAGCTGGTAGTTGCCCTGGGGCGGTGCGCTTGAATAGTGACAGGGACTTGCCGGATGCGAGCCTTGTCGGGGCCGTGAGCCATCCCGGTAAGATCTTGCCGGGGCTCCAGCCTTTGGTCTTCTATCTTCTCATCTTCTTGATACTGCAGTACTTGATTCCAAGGCTTTGCTAGGTCTTGTCAGCCCCAGGGGGTTGCCCGCGCACAAGTCTGGGTAATAGACACCCTGGTTATTTGTACACTGACATAATGCTATGGTTGGGTTTTACCTTAATGATCTTTGGTAGTTGCGGACTCTTGCTAGAGTTCCAATCATAAGTGCATATAATTCAAGTACGAAAAATATGTTAGCTCATGCCTCTCCCTCATATAAAATTGCAATAATGATTACCGGTCTAGTTATCAATTGCATAGGGACAAATAACCTTCTTGTTTGACAAAAGCTTTCTACTACACAACTAACTTTTGTTATCTTGCAATTTACTCGTAGTTTTATTCCCGCAAAGTACTTCTATTTTTATTCATGCAAACTATCCTATCACCTACAAAGTAGTTTCATACTTGTTCTAGGTAAAGCAAACGTTAAAGTGTGCATAGAGTTGTATCGGTGGTCGATAGAACTTGAGGGAATATTTGTTCTACCTTTAGCTCCTAGTTGGGTTCGACACTCTTATTTATCGAAAAAGGCTACAAACGATCCCCTACACTTGTGGGTTATCAAGACCTTTTGCTGGCGCCATTGCCGGGGAGCAATAGCGTGGGGTTAATATTCTCGTGTTTGCTTGTTTGCTTTATCACCAAGTAGTTTTTATTTTGTGCTCTTGTTTTCTATCTTTAGATATGGGTAGGAAACGCAAAATACCAAAAAATTAGATGTACTTGCTGCTCCAAAAGTTGAGGAACCACTAGTGTTCCGTACTATCGAAGAATATTACTTGGATCATCTTCGATCCCTTTGTGCTCGTGCTGAAACTCCAAGTAGCTTAGTTAATGGAAAATCTTTAGATTAGCATGCTTATTTTGTGTGTCACCACTAGTGTTCCGTACTATCGAAGAATAAAATAATTGATGTGATATGCTTGCAATCTATGTGAAATTTATGATTTTACTTGTTGTTCTGAAGAAACTAAAAAACACCTTCCCTACCAATGGGTGTTTAATGATAATGAAATACCGTCTTCTTATGCCAAGGAAGCCTATTGTTATTATGATGTTGAACAAATTGAAGAATTTGTTGCTTTTAAGGGTGCTTATGAAATTGCTTCTTTGATTCAGAAGTGTGATGCTACTCTTTACAAGTCTGAAAATTTTGTCGTACTCAAATATTGCTATGAAAACTATGCTTCTAATGCTTATGTTAAAGAGTTTATGGAGAGAATGTCCGCTGCCTTGGAAGAGACTAAAATTTTGCAGGAATCTATGGAATAAGAAATTTTCAAAACTGTGAGCTCATTAGATGAACAAGATGAGGAGGAGAGCGAAGAATAAAAGGAGGAAGAGCAGATTAGCTACCCGTGGCCACCTTCTAATGAGAGTAACTCTTCAAATCATACATTGTTTAATTTCCCTTCGCACATACTAAAGAACGAATGCTATGATAATTGCTATGATCCCGTGGATTCTTTTGAAATATCCCTTTTTGATGAACTTGATGCTTGCTATGCCTGTGGCCAAGATGCCAATATGAATTATGCTTATGGAGATGAAGTTTCTATAGTTCCTTATGTTAAGAATGAAATTGTTGCTATTGCACCCACACATGATAGTCCTATTATCTTTTTTAATTCTCCCAACTACACTATATCGGAGAAGTTTGCTCTTATTAAGGATTATATTGATGGGTTGCGTTTTGCTACTACACATGATGATTTTGATGAATATAATATGCATGTGCTTGCTGCTCCTACTTGCAATTATTATGAGAGAGGAACTACATCTCCACCTCTCTATGTTTCCAATACGATAAATTGCAAGAAACTATTTATACTATGCATTGGCCTTTACTTGATGTGCATGAATTGTTCTTTTATGACATGCCGATGCATAGGAAGAGAGTTAGACTTCGTCATTGCATGATATATGTTGCTTAGTGCTCACTACTAAATTACAAATCATTGTTAATTAAAATTGGCTTTGATATACCTTGGGATCCGGGTGGATCCATTACTTGAGCACTTTATGCCTAGATTAAAGGCTTTAAAGAAAGCGCTGCCAGGGAGACAACCCGGAAGTTTTAGAGAGTCATTTTATTCTGTTGAGTGCTTTTATAAAGTTTAAAAAAATATAGAGGGGAACCTAAAACTTCAGAAAAAGAAAAGTGAAAGTGAGAGAGACGAACATCGTGAAAGTGGGGGAATTCCTTGAACTTTGTTCATGCCCATGGAAACTTTGTGAATCTTGAATCGCAGAAACTTTTCAACAAAAATAATTATCCCCTTGTACAAATCCATTGTATTATAAAAATAATGTGCCAGGTTTTGCCTTTAGGATGATTCGATTGCTTGTTGGTATGTGCGGTGTAACAACAGAAACTTTGTCTGTAGTGCGTGAATTTACATTTTTACTGGAATGTCAAAAGTTTCTAAAATTTTTACATAGTATTTCTATACAAAATGTTTATTTCGTCCTAAGTTTTTAGAATTTTTGGAATTTCAGAAGTATGGTCAAAGTTCAGATTACTACAAATTGTCCTGTTTAATACAGATTTTGTTTTTGATGCATTTTTTGCCTGTTTTGATGAAGCTATCGATTTTATCGGTGGTATAAGCCTGGAGAAGTTATAATACAGAAGAGATAATGCAAATATAAAATATGAATGGGTTTGCGACAGTACTTAAAAGTAGTAATTTGCTTTATTATACTAACGGATCTCATCAGTTTTCTGTTAAGTTTTGTGTGGATGAAGTGTTCAAAGATCGAGGAGGTCTCGATATGAGGAGAAGGAGGAGAGGCAAGAGTTCAAGCTTGGGGATGCCCAAGGCACCCCAAGTAAATATCCAAGGAGACTCAAGCGTCTAAGCTTGGGGATGCCCCGGAAGGCATCCTATCTTTCTTCAACAAGTATCGGTATGTTTTCGTTTTTGTTTAGTTCATGTGATATGTGTAAATCTTGGAGCGTCTTTTGTGTTTAGTTTTCACTTTTCTTTTATGCACCATGCTGGTATGAGATAGTCCATGGTTGATTTATAGAATGCTCATTGCACTTCACTTATATCTTTTGAGTATGTCTTTATAGAATGCTTCTTGTGCTTCACTTATATCATTTGAAGTTTGGATTGCCTGTTTCTCTTCACATAGAAAACCGTTATTTGTAGAATGCTCTTTTTGCTTTACTTATATTTATTAGAGCATGGTATTTTGTAGAAAGAATTAAACTCTCTTTCTTCACTTATATCTATTAAGAGAGTCAACATGAATTGGTCATTTGCATGGTTAGTCATAAAATCCTACATAAAACTTATGGATCACTGAATATGATATGTTTGATTCCTTGCAATAGTTTTGCGATATAGAGATGATAATATGTGGGAGGTACTAGTAAATGGTTGTGGTTAGTAAGAATATTGGTGTTAAGGTTTGTGATTCCCGAAGCATGCACGTATAGTCTCCCGTTATGCCAGGAAGTTGGAGCACAATTTATCCTTGATTGTCTATCTTTGTGTGAAGATCGGGGGGGGGGGGCGATGGTTAACTCCTACCAACCTCCCCCCTAGGAGCATGCGTAGTAATACTTTGCTTCGAGGGCTAATAAACTTTTGCAATAAGTATGTGAGTTGTGTATGACTAATGTGAGTCCATGGATTATACGCACTCTTACCTTTCCGCAATTTGCTAGCCTCTACGGTATCGTGCATTGCCCTTTCTCACCTCGAGAGTCGGTGCAAACTTCGCCGGTGCATCCAAACCCCGTGATATGATACGCTCTATCACACATAACCTTATTATATCTTCCTCAAAACGGCTACAATACCTACCTATTATGGCATTTCCATAGCCATCCCGAGATATATTTCCATGCAACTTCCACCGCTTTCCGTTTTGATGACTTGAGCATTCATTGTCATATTGCTTTACATGGTCGTAATATAGCTAGCATGATGTTTCCATGGCTTGTCCGTTTTATTGATATCTTTGCTACACTAGATCATTGCACATCTTGGTACACTGCCAGAGGCATTCATATAAAGTCATACTTTGTTCTACTATCGAGTTGTAATATTGAGTTGTAAGTAAATAGAAGTGTGATGATCATCATTCATTATTAGAGCATGTCCCAGTGAGGAAAGGATGATGGAAACTATGATTCCCCCACAAGTCGGGATGAGGCTCCGGACAAATATAAAAATAAAAAAAAGGGGAGAAGAAAAAAAAGAGAAAGAAAATGAGAGATAAAGAGAGAAGGGGCATGCTAATTCCACACTTGTGCTTCAAAACAGCACCATGTTTTTCATATAGAGAGTCACCTATGTTGTCACTTTCATATACTGGTGGGAATTTCTCATTATAGAGTTAGATGCACACCCACTTAGTTTCAGTTTGAGCTTTCATACACTTATAGCTCTTAGTGCATCTGTTGCATGGCAATCCCTACCCCTCACATTGATATCAATTGATGGGCATCCCCATAGCCCGTTGATTAGCCACTTCGATGTGAGACTATCTTCCTTTTGTCTTCTCTATATTAATGTCTACCACCGCATTCTATTCCACCCATAGTGTTATATCCATGGCTTGCGCTCATGTATTGCGTGAGATTTGAAAATGCTGGGGCGCGTTAAAAAGTATGAACCAATTGCTTGGCTGACACCGGGGTAGTACATGATTTATACTTTGTGTTAAGAAGACAGAGCATGACAAGGCTATATGATTTTGTAGGGAAAGCGTTCTTTAGCCTTGATATTTTGAAAGACATGATAGTTTGTTGGGATGCCTGAGTATTAATGTCTTTATGTCAAATTATAGGCTATTGCTTTGAATCACTCATGTCTGAATATTAATGCCATGATTAGATATATGATCAAGATTATGCTAGGTAGCATTCCACATCAAAAATTATCTTTTTTTATCATTTACCTACTCGAGGACGAGCAGGAATTAAGCTTGGGGATGCTGATACGTCTCCATCGTATCTATAATTTTTGATTGTATCATGCCGATATTATACAACTTTCACATATTTTTGGAAACATTTTATATGATTTATTGGACTAACATATTGATCTAGTGCCCAGTGCCAGTTCCTGTTTGTTGCATGTTTTTTGTTTCGCAGAATATCCATATCATATGAAGTCCAAACACGATAAAAATTTACGGAGAATTATTTTGGAATATATGTGATTTTTGGGAGTTGGAATTAACGCAAAATGAGGCCCACAACCCCCACAGTACACCAGGGCGCGCCCCGGGGCCCAAGTGTGCCGTGGTGGGTTGTGGTCACCTCGTAAGGCGGTTGCTGCTCTACTTCGGGCGCAAGGAAGCTTATATCCGGAAAAAAATCGGGTTAAAATCTCAACGCAATCGGAGTTACGGATCTACGGGAAAATGAGAAACGGTTTTCGGCCCGAAAACAAGAGCGTAAAAGCAGAAGAGAACAGAGAGGGAGATCCAATCTCCGAGGGGCTCCTGCCGCTGCGCCACCATGGAGGCCATGTATCAGAGGGGGAACTCTCCTCCCATCTAGGGGGAAGGACAAGGAAGAAGAAGAAGGAGGGGGGGCTCTCCCCCCTCTCTCCCGGTGGCACCGGAACGCCGCCGGGGCAATCATCGTGAGGGCGATCTACACCAACAACTTCGCCGCCGTCGACACCAACTCTCTCCCCGTCTATGCAGCGGTGTAACACCTCTCTTCCCTGCCGTAATCTCTACTTAAACATGGTGCTCAACTCCATATATTATTTCCCAATGATATGTGGCTATCGTATGATGTTTGAGTAGATCCGTTTTGTCCTATGGGCTAATTGATGATCGTGGTTGGTATGAGTTGTATGTTTTATTTTGGTGATGTCCTATGGTGCCCTCTGTGTCGCGCAAACATGAGGGATCCCCGCTGTAGGGTGTTGCAATATGTTCATGATTTGCTTATGGTGGGTGGCGTGAGTGACAGAAGCACAGACCCGAGTAGGTGGGTTGTTGCATATGGGAGTAAAGAGGACTTGATACTTAATGCTATGGTTGGGTTTTCCCTTAATGATATTTGGTAGTTGCGGATGCTTGCTAGAGTTCCAATCATAAGTGCATATGATCCAAGTACAGAAAGTATGTTAGCTCATGGCTCTCCCTCATATAAAATTGAAATAATGATTACCAGTCTAGTTATCAATTGCCTCAGGACAAATAACCTTCTTGTTTGACGAAAGCTTTCTACTAAACAACTAACTTTTATTACCTTGCAATTTACTCGTAGTTTTATTCCCGCAAAGTACTTCTAGTTTTATTCGTGCAAACTATCCTATCACCTACAAAGTAGTTTCATACTTGCTCTAGGTAAAGCAAACGCTAAAGTGTGCGTAGAGTTGTATCGGTTTTCTACTAAACAACTAACTTTTATTACCTTGCAATTTATTCGTAGTTTTATTCCCGCAAAGTACTTCTAGTTTTATTCGTGCAAACTATCCTATCACCTAAAAAGTAGTTTCATACTTGCTCTAGGTAAAGCAAACGCTAAAGTGTGCGTAGAGTTGTATCGGTGGTCGATAGAACTTGAGGGAATATTTGTTCTACCTTTAGTTCCTCGTTGGGTTCGACACTCTTATTTATCGAAAAAGGCTACAAACGATCCCCTACACTTGTGGATTATTAGAGGCGTTCCTTGCCACCTCCTCCGCCCAGCGAGCAGCCTCTAGTGCAGCGTTGTACTCCTTCACCTTGTCCTCAAGAACATAGTATCTCTCTCGAGCCTGAAAATCAAAGAGAGTAGGCACATGCAACATAACTGAAACAGGCTTATATTTATAAACGTTAGGTTGTACTCATAACCCTTAGCACTGTCCATAATAAAGTCATGACGACGCATGGCTTGAAAGTCTAAATATCTGTCAAGCAACATAAGGTCATTAGGTTGAGGAGACACTCTCAGTTTTGCAGCTACACGGGAGGCATAAATCCCTCCATACAAATCTCCACTACCTGCGTTAGCATGCAGCCTCCGGGCAACAATTGCATCGAGGTTATAATGTTTTTCACCAGTCACCGTAGTGCGAACAAGGCTCAAGTCTGGAGCGCACAATGCACTGCAATCTTGTTTACCTACTACATATTTCCCATTAAACAGTGCAAAGTAACGAATAGATGGAAAATGAATACTTTTTATTCTAGCTTGTGTCACCTCTCTATCCTCTCCAACGCAAAGACTTTCAAGAAACATATTGTAATCAGATGTTTCTGGTTTTTCTAGAGAGCCCCAACATGGAAGTTTGCATGAATCAGAGAATTCTTCTAGAGTCATACTAAAAGATATATCATAAAGATTAAACATCATCCTAGAAGTATGAGGATGATATCGAAATCCATGCGTGAATGAACGGGTAAGGTTATAGTGTTGGACACACTTATCTGCAAGGAAGTCGGTGAGGCCGGTATTGTAAATGTTATGATCAAATTCCTCCTTGATACATGCACCTCTCATGAACTCATCGCATGGCCAACGACATGATTTAGCGTCGACCATGACTATCAAGCTTGTTTTGGGCTCAACATAAGCTTGTCGTACCGACCATTCGCTCAACGACTCACCCAAAGTACGCCTTCTTGAGGAACTCCTCCTAAAGAAACTCATCTTCCCAAGCACAAATTTCTGAAATTTTCGGGCCACAAAATTATGTCAATAAAACTTTGCAAGATTGGTAGCAACTACTCATATAGGTACCTAGAGGCCATATCAAGCACTCATACTACTTAGAACTCAAAGAATTCAACATGCAAGCTCATTTTCAGTAGCACCAAGTGCAGCAACATATGCAAAATATAAACCACTAGAGCAAAAACTAATTGGAGGAATGGGAGAGTCACATACCAAGGAGCAATTCCTCAAAACAGTTTCGGAAACGGAGTTCCAAGCAAAGAGATCGAAAATTTCAGTTTCAGGAGCAAGAACACGGGAGAGAGAGTGTGTGAATAAAATTTTTTTAGAGGTAGGAGATGACATGGGCTCAAGAGATAAGGCAGGGGGGCCCTATGGGCCCCACAAGCTATTAGGGCATGCCTAGGGGGTGGGCGCGCCCTGTTGGCTTGTGGCCCACATGTGCATCTCCGTGATGTATTTTCAGCACCAAACAATCTTAATTATTCTGGAAGAATTCATGTTAAAATTTTGTGGAAATCTGGTCATTTTTATTTTTGGGTCATTTTTATTGCAAGGGAAAACCCAAAAACAAGATAATCTTGCTATTTTATTCTATTTAACTAAAAATAACAGAGAGTAGACTTGTGATACAGAAAGTTGTGCTTAGTAAATTCATCAACAACATGTTTTTCAAAAAGGATCCATTAATAAGGTTGATCAAGTTTAATTAATAACTGTTTTTGATTGACATGAAACCGAAGAATTTTCGTATAACACTAAGTTACCTCAATGGGGATTTGCAAATTCCCAACAATAAGAATATCATATTTCTTCTTGGCAGTAGGAAGATGAAATTTAAAGCCTCAAATGATGCTTGTGGCACTTGGCACAATGACATTAATATTATTAACCAAAGTTTGCTTCTTCGAAAAATGCACGTTATGTTGTTTGCCATTAACGTGAAAGTTGACCTTGCTTTTGTTGCAATCAATAACAACCTGATGTCTACTACACAACTTTATTCTTGTAGACTCCGTTGGGCCTCCAAGCGCAGAGTTTTGTAGGACAATAGCAATTTTCCCTTAAGTGTATGACCTAAGGTTTATCAATCTGTGGGAGGTGTAGGATGAAGATGGTCTCTCTCAAACAACCCTGCAATCAAATACAAGCTTGGATCCATTTACTTCCTCCAGGCTGGTCTACGCACGATCAACACCATCTTGAGGCATACCTTGATGCCTAAGTCTGGAGATGAGAAGATGATAAGAGGCTATTCTATCAACATGTTGCTCCATCTTGATCAACACACCAGATTCAGAGTGATAGACTTGATAGTTGAAACAGTGAAGAGGACTGCTGCAGATCAGAAGAGATCACATGGATACGCTCCGTATATTCAGATGCTCATCAACTCCAAGCTGGAGAAGCACACGTATGCACTTGATCGACCACATTTGCCACTCTTGCCAGAGCTAGAAGACAATGTTGTGGTGATGGACCCAGATCATCCCACCTCAGCTACAGCACAGGCACAGGCAGAGGCAGCCAGAGACTCTAGTGCTCAGGTGCCAAAGACTCGGAGTGAGCAGATGAATCTTCTCCTTAGCTCTATGCTCAGTATGTAGAAGGACAACGGGAACACCTTAAAGAACCAGGAGAGCCTCTCGAGGATTGTTGATACCAAGTTTCATATTCTCAACAACAAGGTGGATGAGCTCACAGTGACTGTGAATGAGCTCAAGAAGGAAGTTGATGGCGTGCCCAGTCCCCACACTATAGATGATGATGAGGATAGTCCACCTCTCAGGACAGCCACTCAGTTCAGGACTCAGGCCAGATCCGCTCTAGTGCCAGTTCCAGAGACTAGACCTTCTTCATCAGCACCTACTGCAGCTCCTTCAGCTCCTCCAGCACCTCCAGTTGCTACTCTGACTCCGTCCATGATGTCTGCTGATGTCGTTCTCTCGACTCCTTCATCAGCCACCAGAGGAGATCAGCCCCAGAAGAGTGCTTAGCTCTATACCTTTGAACTTTTTGGTAACTTGTTGCCAAAGGGGGAGAAGATGTATAGATCATTAGGACTTCGAGAGAGAGAGCGTTGCTTTTTTATCGCTTTTCAAAACATTGATATCTTTTGGTTTGCTTGCTTGTGTTAAACTTTGTTGGTGTTTGATCATACACTTGGTGTGTATTGCTACTATTTCCTATCCTTGTGATGCTTATGAGATGATCATTCACCTTTGCTTGATTGTGTAGTGCTATGATATTCATTCATATTATTCTCGCACACCACCAAGTTGTATGTGACATGAAAGAGTGCCCCATGTACCTGATCGATTGTGCATTTGCATTCAAACGCAAATTCAAAATAATGCACAAATTTAGGGGGAGCTCTTGCTTATTGATGACCCACAAGTATAGGGGGTCTATCGTAGTCCTTTCGATAAGTAAGAGAGTCGAACCCAACGAGGAGCAGAAGGAAATGACAAGCGGTTTTTAGCAAGGTATTCTCTGCAAGCACTGAAATTGTCGGTAACAGATAGTTGTGTGATAAGATAATTCGTAACGGGTAACAAGTAACAAGTGTAGCAATGGTGCAGCAAGGTGGCCCAATCCTTTTTGTAGCAAAGGACAAGCCTGGACAAACTCTTATATAAAGCAAAGCGCTCCCGAGGACACATGGGAATTACTGTCAAGCTAGTTTTCATCATGCTCATATGATTCGCGTTCGTTACTTTGATAATTTGATATGTGGGTGGACTGGTGCTTGGGTGCTGCCCTTACTTGGACAAGCCTCCCACTTATGATTAACCCCTCTCGCAAGCATCTGCAACTACGAAAGAAGAATTAAGATAAATCTAACCATAGCATGAAACATATGGATCCAAATCAGCCCCTTACGAAGCAACACATAAACTAGGGTTTAAGCTTCTGTCACTCTAGCAACCCATCATCTACTTATTACTTCCCAATGCCTTCCCCTAGGCCCAAATAATGGTGAAGTGTCATGTAGTCGACGTTCACATAACACCACTAGAGGAGAGACAACATACATCTCATCAAAATATCGAATGAATACCAAATTCACATGATTACTTATAACAAGACCTATCCCATGTCCTCAGGAACAAACGTAACTACTCACAAAGCATATTCATGTTCATAATCAGAGGAGTATTAATGGTCATTAAGGATCTGAACATATGATCTTCCACCAAGTAAACCAACTAGCATCAACTACAAGGAGTAATCAACACTACTAGCAACCCACAGGTACCAATCTGAGGTTTTGAGACAAAGATCGGATACAAGAGATGAACTAGGGTTTGGAGAGGAGATGGTGCTGGTGAAGATGTTGATGGAGATTGACCCCCTCTCGATGAGATGATCGTTGGTGATGACGATGGCTTCGATTTCCCCCTCCGGGAGGGAAGTTTCCCCGGCAGAACAGCTCCGCCGGAGCCCTAGATTGCTTCTGCCCAGGTTCCGCCTCGAGACGGTGGCGCTTCATCCCGAAAGCTCTCTTATGATCTTTTCCAGGTCAAAACCCTCCATATAGTAGAAGATGGGCACCGGAGGCCTGCCAGGGGCACGCCCCCCTAGCTTGTGACCTCCTGGTGGGTCCCTCTGGTATTTCTTTCGCCCAATATTTTTTATAAATTCCAAAATAATTCTCCGTAACTTTTCAGGACTTTTGGAGTTGTGCAGAATAGGTCTCTCATATTTGCTCCTTTTCCAGTCCAGAATTCCAGTTGCCGGCATTCTCCCTGTTCATGTAAACCTTGTAAAATAAGAGAGAAAAGGCATAAGTATTGTATCAAAATGTGTAATAACAGCCCATAATGCAAAAATTATCAATATAAAAGCATGATGAAAAATGGACGTATCAACTCCCCCAAGCTTAGACCTCGCTTGTCCTCAAGCGAAAGCCGAAATCGATAAATATGTCCACATGTTTAGAGATAGAGGTGTTGATAAAACAAAATACGGACATGAGAACATCATGATCATCTTGGGAGCAGCAACACTTATTGATATATAATTTCTTATACTAGAGTAACAATTCATTCACAATGTAAAATATGAATCAAGAACTCTATTGAGAACCAACAAACTATGATCTCAGTCATTGAACCAATTGCAATTTATCATAACATCGGAAAGAGTCAATATAAGAGCTTTTAAAGCAAATCCACATACTCAATCATCTTTTAGTCTTTCATAATTGCTAACACTCAAGCGGTACTTATGAGGTCAAATCTTCAATTGGACACAGAGAAAGATAGGGGCTTATATTTTTGCCTCCCAACTATTTACCTCAAGGGTAATGTCAACAGAAATAACTCATGATCACCCACATCCGAGTGGATATATGTGTCTAGATCATTCTCCAACACATGACGCTTGCCAAGAGAAAAAGGCGAAATAAAGGAAGCGGTGAGGATCACCACGACTCTTGCATAAAGGTAAGTACTAAAAAGTAAAAGTAACAGATAGGCCCTTCGCAGAGGGAAGCAGAGGTTGTCATGCGCTTTTATAGTTGGATGCGCAATCTCTTAATGCAAAAGAACGTCACTTTATATTGCCTCTTGTGATAAAGAACTTTATTATGCAGTCTGTCGCTTTTATTTCTTCCATATCACAAGTTCGTATAAAGTTTATTTTCCTCACACTAATGGATCTTACATATTTAGAGAGCAATTTTTATTGCTTGCACCGATGACAACTTACTTGAAGGATCTTACTCAATCCATAGGTAGGTATGGTGGACTCTAATGGCAAAACTGGGTTAAGGGTATTTGGATGCACAAGTAGTATCTCTACTTGGTGCGGAAGTTTTGGCTGATATGGGGTGGAAGCAAGCGTCACATGTTAGAGGATCCATGACAATATAACTTCTATTCGGAAATAAGCAAACATAACTCATTATGTTGTCTTCCTTGTCCAACATCAAATCCTTAGCATATAATATTTTAATGAGTGCTCACAATCATAAAAGATGTCCAAGATAATATATTTATATGTGAACCTCTCTTTCTTTATTACTTCCTTTTAATTGCAACAATGACCAATCGCTATGTTTGTCAACTCACAACAAATTTCAGTCGACATACTTCTTATATGTGAAGTCATCACTCCCCATAAGATCATTATATATACTCTTTGCTTTTATTCTATACTTCTTTTTATTTCTTTTTCCCAAGATCATAGCAAGCAAGCAAAGCCCTCAACTCAAAAATACTTTTTATTATATAACTCTCGGACTTGCTTACATAGGGGGAACATAAAGCAAAACTCAAAAATAGATCACACTAAAAACTTTATTTTACTAGATCAAGATATAACCAAAAGGATCGAGCTGAGAAAAACGAAGAAAGTAAAAGATGTGAAGGTGATACGATACCAGGGCACCTCCCCCAAGCTTGGCACAAGCCAAGCGGAGTGCCCATACCCATGTGTTTAGTTGTCTTCCTTCGGAGGTGGTGATGTTGGAGTTGGATCTTTAAGCTTGTTCAGTTTCCGCTTAAGCATAAAATTTTGTTCCCTCAGATCGTCCACTTCCTGCTCGAGCTTCAATATCCTTTGACATAATTCTTGCTTGCTCTCCTGCAGAAAACGAGAAGGGATAAATAGAACCTTGGGTTTTCTCCTTGTGTTTGGGAGGCTAGATTTCCTGAACTCCACGTGCGTATCTCCGGGTTGAGGCAAGGGGATCTCTTCTTCATCCGTGCTTTCTTCCTCATACTTGCCTTCTTGTTCCTCCTCCGAGAACAATCCATAAGGATCTAAATCCCCATAGAGCTTGGGATTGGCAAGATAGTGCGATACATAGCTCTCCCCATCGGAATCTTGGGACGACATATTGCTCTTAATCTGCTGCAGAAACAACCCAAAACGAAAACAGGAGGTATTGTCGTGATATGAAGGTCCAAACCTTCGGGAGATTATATAATGAATTTTTACCGACCTAAAGGAGTGTACCACAAGAAAACGGAGTCCGGAGGGTACACTGGGTGGCCACAAGCCACAGGGGCGCGCCCAGGGGGGTAGGGCGCGCCCCCTGGCTTGTCGCCTCCTCATGCACTTTTCGGACTACTTTAAATTTTCCTAAATTTTTAAATATTCCAAAACGGAGAAAAATTGCCATTGGAAAAGTTTTGGAGTCGGTTTGCTTACCGTATCACATACCTATTCCTTTTCGGAGTCTGAAACGTTCTGGTAGGTCTCCCTAATGTACTCCTCCGGAGTTATGGTATTGATAATATTGGTTTCAACATTTGTAAGAATACTTGAGATATAGTGTTTGATTCTTTGCCCGTTTACCACCTTCGGATTTGTGCCTTCGGCGTTGTTGATCTTGATGGCACCGGAACGATATACTTCCTCGATAATGTAAGGCCCTTCCCATTTAGAGAGAAGTTTTCCTGCAAAAAATCTTAAACGAGAATTGTATAACAAGACATGATCACCTACATTGAATTCACGCTTTTGTATCCTTTTATCATGCCATCTCTTAACCTTTTCTTTAAACAACTTGGCATTCTCATAGGCCTGGGTTCTCCATTCATCAAGTGAGCTAATGTCAAATAACCTCTTCTCACCAGCAAGTTTGAAATCATAGTTGAGCTCTTTGATTGCCAATAAGCTTTATGTTCTAGTTCTAGAGGTAAGTGACATGCTTTACCATAAACCATTTTATACGGAGACATACCCATAGGGTTCTTGTAAGCAGTTCTATAAGCCCATAATGCATCATCAAGTTTCTTAGACCAATTCTTTCTAGATCTATTAACAGTCTTTTGCAAGATCAATTTAATTTCTCTATTGCTTAATTCTACTTGACCACTAGAATGAGGATGATAAGGAGATGCAATTCTATGATTAACATCATACTTAGCAAGCAATTTACGGAAAGCGCCATGAATAAAGTGCGAACCACCATCGGTCATTAAATATCTGGGGACTCCAAATCTAGGGAAAATAACTTCTTTACGCATTTTAATAGAAGTGTTATGATCAGCACTACTAGTTGGAATAGCTTCTACCCATTTAGTAACGTAATCAACAGCAACTAGAATATGAGTATACCCGTTGGACTTTGGAAAAGGTCCCATATAATCAAAACCCCAAACATCAAATGGTTCAATAACAAGAGAGTAATTCATGGGCATTTCCTAACGTCTACTAATATTACCAATTCTTTGACATTCATCACAAGACAAGACAAACTTACGAGCATCCTTGAATAGAGTAGGCCAATAAAAACCAGATTGTAATACCTTGTGTGCAGTTCTATCTCCAGCGTGGTGTCCTCCGTAGGCCTCGGAATGACACTTGTGTAGGATCTGTTCCTGTTCATGCTCAGGTACACAACGTCTAATAACACCATCTAATCCTTCTTTATAAAGGTGTGGGTCATCCCAAAAGTAATGTCTTAAACCATAGAAGAACTTTTTCTTTTGTTGGTATGTGAAACTAGGTGGTATGAATTTAGCAACAATGTAATTAGCATAATCAGCATACCATGGAGCATTACGTGAAGCATTTATGAAAGCTAATTGTTCATCGGGAAAGCTATCATCAATAGGTAGTGGGTCATCAAGAACATTTTCTAACCTAGACAAGTTGTCTGCTACGGGGTTCTCAGCACCCTTTCTATCAATAATATGCAAATCAAATTCTTGTAGCAGAAGAACCCATCTAATAAGTCTAGGTTTAGCATCTTTCTTTTCCATAAGATATTTAATAGCAGCATGATCAGTGTGAACAGTTACTTTGGAATCAACAATATAAGGTCTGAACTTATCACAAGCAAACACAACTGCTAAAAATTCCTTTTCAGTGGTAGCATAGTTTCTTTGAGCACTGTCTAGAGTTTTACTAGCATAATGGATAACATTTAATTTCTTATCAACTCTTTGTCCTAGAACAGCACCAACAGCGTAATCACTAGCATCACACATAATTTCAAAGGATAGGTTCCAATCAGGTGGTTGAACAACAGGTGCAGTAAGCAAGGCTTGCTTAAGAATTTCAAATGCTTCTACACAATCATCATAAAAAACGAATGGAACATCTTTTTGCAAAAGATTAGTGAGAGGCCTATAAATCTTAGAGAAGTCTTTAATAAACCTCCTATAGAAACCAGCATGACCAAGGAAACTTCTTATACCTTTGATATCCGTAGGACACGGCATTTTTTCAATAGCATCAACTCTAGCTTTATCAACTTCAATACCTCTTTCAGAGATTTTGTGTCCCAAGACAATGCCCTCATTAACCATAAAGTGGCACTTCTCCCAATTCAAGACAAGATTAGTTTCTTCACATCTCTACAAAACTCGATCAAGGTTGCTCAAGCAATCATCAAAAGAAGTTCCATAAACGGAGAAATCATCCATGAATACCTCAACAATCTTTTCACAAAAGTCAGAGAATATAGCCATCATACATCTTTGAAAGGTAGCAGGTGCATTGCATAAACCAAAAGGCATACGTCTATAGCAAAGGTACTGAAAGGACAAGTAAAAGTGGTCTTTTCTTGATCCTCTTTTGACACAAGTATTTGAGAGAAACCAGAATAACCATCTAGAAAGCAGAAGTGTGTGTGTTTGGATAATCTTTCTAGCATTTGATCAATAAAAGGTAGAGGGTAATGATCTTTTCTAGTAGCTTTATTTAATTTCCTAAAATCAATTACCATTCTATATCCTGTAACAATTCTTTGCGGAATCAATTCATTTTTATCATTAGGAACAACGGTAATACCTCCCTTCTTAGGAACACATTGAACGGGACTAACCCATCTACTATCATCAAAAGGATAAATTATACATGCCTCAAGAAGCTTTAATATTTCATTTCTTACCACTTCTTTCATTTTAGGATTTAACCGTCATTGGTGATCAACAACTGGTTTAGCATCAGGGTCCATATTAATTTTATGCTGACATAGAGTGGGACTAATGCCCTTAAGATCATCAAGAGTATATCCAATAGCAGCACGGTGCTTCCTCAGAGTTTTCAATAATCTCTTTTCTTCATGCTCTGAAAGGTTAGCACTAATAATAACAGGATATATCTCCTTTTCATCAAGATAAGCATATTTCAGAGTATCCGGTAATTGTTTAAGCTCAAACACGGGATCACCCTTGGGTGGAGGAGGATCCCCAAGTATTTCAACAGGCAAATTGTGTTTCAAAATAGGGTGCTGATCAAAGAAAATCTTGTCTATTTCATTCCTTTCATTCATATGCATATCGTTTTCATGATCTAGCAAATATTGTTCTAAAGGATCAGTAGGAGGCACAGCAATAGAAGCAAGACCAATAATTTCATCATTACTAGGCAATTCTTTATTATGGGGGTTGTCTACGAAATTTAGAGAAATTAAACTCATGAGACAAATCCCCAAAACTTACAGTAACAGTTTCTTTCTCACAATCTATCCTAGCATTAACAATATTCAAGAAAGGTCTACCAAATATATTAGCAAGCTTAATGGTGACATCAATTTCTTCTAATTCAGCGGGTGCAATATCGTTCATAATTTCCTGATATAAGGTATAGGGAATTGCACTCACACTAGCACCCACATCACATAAGCCATGATAACAATGATCTCCTATTTTAACAGAAACAACAGGCATGCCAACAATAGGTCTATGTTTATCTTTAGTATCAGGTCTAGCAATTCTAGCAGCTTCATCACAGAAATGAATAACATGCCCATCAATATTATCAACCAAGAGATCTTTAACCATAGCAATACTTGGTTCAACTTTAATTTGTTCAGGGGGTGTAGGTGTTCTACTATAACTTTTACGAACCACAGTTGAAGCTTTAGCATGTTCCTTTATTCTAACAGGGAAAGGTGGTTTTTCAATATAAGCAGCAGGAACAACAGGATCAACATTATAAATAATAGTTTCTTCTTCAACTTTAATAGGTTCAACTACTTTCACTTCAATGGGAGGATGATATTTAAACCACTTCTCCTTAGGGAGATCAACATGAGTAGCAAAAGATTCACAGAAAGTAGCTACTATCTCAGAGTCAAGTCCATATTTAGTGCTAAATTCACGAAAAGCATCGGTGTCTATAAAGGATTTAACACAATCAAACTTAAGGTTTATACCTGACTCCTTACCTTCATCGAGTTCCCAATCTTCAGAGTTGCGTTTAATTCTTTTCAATAAGTCCCATTTGAATTCAATATCTTTCTTCATAAAGGAACCAGTACAAGAAGTATCGAGCTTGGATCGATCATTATGAGAAAGCCGAGCATAAAAATTCTGAATAATAATTTCTCTTGGGAGCTCATGATTGGGGCATGAATATAACATTGACTTAAGCCTCCCCCAAGCTTGAGCGATACTTTCTCCTTCACGAGGCCAAAAATTATAAACATAATTCCGATCACGATGAACCAGATGCATAGGATAAAACTTCTGATGAAATTCCAATTTCAATCGGTTGTAGTTCCATTAGCCAATATCATCACATAGCCTATACCATGTCAATGCCTTCTCCTTCAAAGATAAAGGAAATACCTTCTTCTTGACATCATCCTTAGGCAAACCTGCAAGCTTAAATAATCCACAAACTTCATCCACATAGATTAGATGCAAATCAGGATGTAGTGTTCCATCTCCTGCATAAGGATTAGCTAGCAGTTTCTCTATCATACCCAAAGGAATTTCATAATAAATATTTTCAGTAGGTTCATTAGGTTGAGGAGCAACTCTTTGTGCTTCTGGTCGAGGTGAAGATACCCCGAACAAGCCCCTCAAAGGATTATTTTCCATAGTAACAAGTGACAGTAAATTTCAGCACACTATATAAATTTTTCCTTACCAAATTCCACTCACCAAAGGCGCTTCACTCCCCGGCAACGGCGCCAGAAAAGAGTCTTGATGACCCACAAGTATAGGGGATCTATCATAGTCCTTTCAATAAGTAAGAGTGTCGAACCCAACGAGGAGCAGAAGGAAACGATAAACGGTTTTCAGCAAGGTATTCTCTGCAAGCATTGAAATTGTCGGTAACAGATAGTTGTGTGAAAAGATAATTCATAACGGGTAACAAGTAACAAGTGTAGCAATGGTGCAGCAAGGTGGCCCAATCCTTTTTGTAGCAAAGGACAAGCCTGGACAAACTCTTATATAAAGCAAAGCGCTCCCGAGGACACATGGGAATTACTGTCAAGCTAGTTTTCATCATGCTCATATGATTCGCGTTCGTTACTTTGATAATTTGATATGTGGGTGGACCGGTGCTTGGGTGCTGCCCTTACTTGGACAAGCCTCCCACTTATGATTAACCCCTCTCGCAAGCATCCGCAACTACGAAAGAAGAATTAAGATAAATCTAACCATAGCATGAAACATATGGATCCAAATCAGCCCCTTACGAAGCAACGCATAAACTAGGGTTTAAGCTTCTGTCACTCTAGCAACCCATCATCTACTTATTACTTCCCAATGCCTTCCCCTAGGCCCAAATAATGGTGAAGTGTCATATAGTCGACGTTCACATAACACCACTAGAGGAGAGACAACATACATCTCATCAAAATATCGAACGAATACCAAATTCACATGATTACTTATAACAAGACCTATCCCATGTCCTCAGGAACAAACGTAACTACTCACAAAGCATATTCATGTTCATAATCAGAGGAGTATTAATGGTCATTAAGGATCTGAACATATGATCTTCCACCAAGTAAACCAACTAGCATCAACTACAAGGAGTAATCAACACTACTAGCAACCCAGAGGTACCAGTCTGAGGTTTTGAGACAAAGATCAGATACAAGAGATGAACTAGGGTTTGGAGAGGAGATGGTGCTGGTGAAGATGTTGATGGAGATTGACCCCCTCTCGATGAGAGGATCGTTGGTGATGACGATGGCTTCGATTTCTCCCTCCGGGAGGGAAGTTTCCCCGACAGAACAGCTCCGCCGGAGCCCTAGATTGCTTCTGCCCAGGTTCCGCCTCGAGACGGCGGCGCTTCGTCCCGAAAGCTCTCTTATGATTTTTTCCAGG
The DNA here is from genome assembly GCA_039707655.1 of Elymus sibiricus. Lineage (NCBI taxonomy): Eukaryota > Viridiplantae > Streptophyta > Magnoliopsida > Poales > Poaceae > Elymus > Elymus sibiricus. The sequence continues at coordinate 360,777,442 of CM077669.1, forward strand.
TCAAAACCCTCCATATAGCAGAAGATGGGCACCGGAGGCCTGCCAGGGGCCCACAAGCCACAGGGGCGCGCCCCCTGGCTTGTGACCTCCTGGTGGGTCCCCTCTGGTATTTCTTTCGCCCAATATTTTTTATAAATTCCAAAATAATTCTCCGTAACTTTTCAGGACTTTTGGAGTTGTGCAGAATAGGTCTCTCATATTTGCTCCTTTTCCAGTCCAGAATTCCAGCTGCCGGCATTCTCCCTCTTCATGTAAACCTTGTAAAATAAGAGAGAAAAGGCATAAGTATTGTATCAAAATGTGTAATAACAGCCCATAATGCAATAAATATCAATATAAAAGCATGATGCAAAATGGACGTATCACATATCACATACTTCTCAAAGCGACGATTATATTCATTGATTATATCATATGTCGAAACTTTGATCTATATGTTGTTATGAATTACCAAAAAGGGGGAGATTGAAAGCACATTTGCTCCCTTGGTGGTTTTGGTAATTAATAACAACATATATGTCATTGAACTAATGTTTCCACTAAGTATATTTTAGGAAAAGTTCAATGATGGGTTAGCAAAAGGATTGTGGAGAGACCCCTAGATGCAAGGAATTGTATTGGCAAAGCTTCAGGAAAGAGGACTCTACATTTTACTTTGTGAGAAATCACCATGAGTCCATAGGAAAGCCAATACTATTAAAAGAGTGTAAGGTACTGTTGGTGAACAATATGCTCCACGTGCACAAGTGATAGTCACTAAAAACACCCACAAGCTTTCCACAAAAGTCTGTCCAAGCCTATCATGAAAATCGGTGTAACCAATTTTTCCCACTCGGTCCCACCGATTCCCACCTCAGACAGACCCATGTCAAACCCTAGCTCTTCGGTGCAACCGATTCTGGAATAGTCAAGTCTGCTACTTCGTGGACCATTATGGGTGGAGCCCTCCGTGGACTCTCGCGACCGTTACCCTCTGTGGGTTGAAGACTCCATAAACGTGGACGTACGATAGCACCACCTATCGGAACCACGGGAAAAAAATTTGTATCTCCAAATTGCGTTTGATATTCCTCCCTATCCTCTACTACCTATGCTTGTCTTTACTTTCCGCTGCTATACTCTTAGACATGCATGTGTAGGGGGTACTTGAATTGCTATCTTTGCTAAAATCTGCAAACACTTAAAATTGGGAAAAGGTAGAATTTTTATTTTGCTCAAGTAGTCTAATCACCCCCCCCCCTCTAGACATACTTTCGATCCTACAACCACCTCAAAGTTACTCTTTCCTATCAATCTATTGGGCTATTCCTATAGGTGTCACAAACAGCCCTAGAGTTCGTACCAAAATAACACCTATGATACATATCAATCAACCCTAATGTCACCTAGATACTCCAATGTCACCACAAGTATCCGTGGGTTAATTATTCGACATGTATCAAACAACTTCAGATTCATCGTATTCAATCCAACATAAACAACTTCAAAGAGTACCCCAAGATTTCTATCGGAGAAGGTAGGATGAAAACGTGCAATCAACCCCTATGAATAGATCCCCAAGGTCACCGGAATCCACAAGTTGATGCCATAACATATATCAAGTGAATCAATAGAATACCCCATTGTTACTACGGTTATCCGCATGCAAGACATACATCAAGTGTTCTCAAATCCAATATTCAATCCAACATAACAAAATCTCAAAGGGAAAGATTCAATTCATCACAACAAGATAGCAAGTGAAGAACACCAAATGATCCAACTATATTAACAAAGACAGTGATACATCAAGATCATGATATCTCAAGAACACTAGAGAAAGAGAGAGATTAAACACATAGCTACTGGTACATACCCTCATCCCCGAGGGTGAACTACTCCCTCCTTGTCATGGCCTCCACCGGGATGATGAAGATGGCCATCGGTGATGATTTCCCCTCTCTGGCAGGGTACTGGAAAGGCTCCAGATGGGTTTTTATTCAATACAGAGAGTTGCGATGGTGGAGTGGAAGTTCTCTATTTATTTCTGAGGGTTTCTGTATATATAGGATATTTTGGCATTGGAACCACGCTAAACGGAGCCACGTGGGCCCCACAAGCCATCAGGGCACGCCCAGGGGTGGGCACGCCTTGTTCGCTTCTGGCCCACAGTTGGCTCCCCTCTGGTGGTTCTTCGCTCCGTTATTTCTTATTTTCGCCAGAAAAAATCATAAAAAAGTTTCGGGTGATTCCGAGGACTTTTATTTTCTGCACAAAAAACGACACCACGGTAATTCTGCTGAAAACAGCGTCAGTCCGAGTTAGTTCTAAATATAAAGTGCATCAACACTATATAAATGTATTGTAAACATAGGCAAATATGCCATGAATACTTCATAAATTATCGATATGTTAGAGACGTATCAGCATCCCCAAGCTTAATTCCTACTCGTGCTCGAGTAGGTAAATGATAAAAGAAGTAATTTATGAAGTGTGAATGCTAGCATAGTGAATAGTTTTGTTCATTGATAATTCCAGTCACTTTTCTAGCATCATAACCCGCAAATTTTTCTCATAAAAATCATCATGATAGAGTAGCAATCAATTCACATGTCATGGTTGAAACAATGCATTGTCTGGAAACTTAATAACCTATGTTCTTAGTCACCAAACAATTTGAATGCATTCAACAAGGTCTAAGTAAAAACTCCACATACTCAATTATCATATAGTCTTCTATGATTGCTAATACTCAAAGCATAAGTTTAGAACAAACAAAATCCATTGAACACAGAGAAAGATAGGGGCTTAATGTTTTGCCTCCCACCATACTTATCATGAAGATAATTGTCAACAATAATGAACCATGATCAAATATATTTGACTGGATATATGTGTTTGGATCTTTCCCCACCACATGGTGCTTGCCAACTAATAGATTGAGGCTGGAATAAGAAGGTGACTCAACATGAAAAGTAAATAACATGAAAGTAAATAATATAAAAGTCAATAGAATATCCCTTCGCAGAGGGAAGCAGAGATTTGCAGAGGTGCTAGAGCTCATTGTTTAAAACAAAGATGAATATGTTATTTGGGTGTTGTACTTTTCCTGTCAACGTCATAACAGAGTTTTCAATATCTTCCATGTTAAACACATTATTGGCGGTTCCCAAACAGAATTAAAATTTTACTCCCCCTCCACCATTCAAATACATTCCATGGCTGGCCGAATCCACAGTTGCCCTCCATACAATCAACTTTCTAGGGGGGAGTTATTGTTTATTTATTTTTGTATTATGCAGGACTGGGCATCCTTTTTACAGCCTCTCTCGTGCAATGACAGGTGAATAAACACTCATATTGAGAATAACCCGCTTAGCATGGAAGATAATGACCGCCCCATCTCTCCATGAGCGGTTCGAGCACACAAAACGGATGTTTATTTGAATGTTTAGAGGTGGCACAAGCAAATTTACTTGGAATGGCAGTGAAATACCATATATAGGTAGGTATGGTGGACTCTCATGGAATAAACTTGGCTCAAGGATATGGATGCAAAAGTAGTATCTCTACTTAGTACGAAGTTTTGGCTAGCAAAAGGTTCTAAACAAGCACCACATGTTGGAGGATCCATAACAATATAACTTCTATGCAAATATACCAAAACATAACCATTACGTTTTCTTCCTTGTCCAACTTCAATTATTTGATCAAGGTTGAAAATAATTAACGGGTATTCACAATCATAAAAGATGTCCAAGATAATATATTTGTATGTGAAAGTTCTCTTCCTTATACCGATCATTCATGAATTGCTTGTATGACCAATATTGTGATTGTCAAACTTCAATAGATTTTACTTTCTAAAACAAATGTGAACCTGCTACTAAGAATATAACACATTGATAATTTCATATTTATGACATTCACTTCATTCAATATTTTCTCTTAGGATATAAGTGATGTCTACTAGGCAACCTTCTTCTTGTAGACTCGTGCTGGGCCTCCAAGCGCAGAGTTTTGTAGGACAGTAGCAAATTTCCCTCAAGTGGATGGCCTAAGGTTTATCAATCCGTGGGAGGCATAGGATGAAGATGGTCTCTCTCAAACAACCCTGCAACCAAATAACAAAAAGTCTCTTGTGTCCCCAACACACCCAATACAATGGTAAATTGTATAGGTGCACTAGTTCGGCGAAGAGATGGTGATACAAGTGTAATATGGATGGTAGATATAGGTTTTTGTAATCTGAAAATATAAAAACAGCAAGGTAGCAAGTACAAAAGTGAGCAAAAACGGTATTGCAATGCTTGAAAACAAGGCCTAGGGTTCATACTTTCACTAGTGCAAGTTCTCTCAACAATACTGACATAGTTGAATCATATGTAAATCCCTCACGTGCGACAAAGAGTTCACTCCAAAGTCACAAATAGCGGAGAACAAACGAAGAAATTATTGTAGGGTACGAAACCACCTCAAAGTTATCTTTTCCGATCAATCTTATGAGCTATCCCTATAAGTGTCATGAACAGCCCTAGAGTTCGTACTAAAATAACACCTTAAGATGCACATCAACCAAAACCCTAATGTCACCTAGATACTCCAATGTCACCACGAGTACCCATGGGCTTGATTATACGATATGCATCACACAATTTCAGATTCATCATGTTCAACCCAACACAAAGAACTTCAAAGAGTGCCCCAAAGTTTCTACCGAAGAGGCAAGACGAAAACGAGTGCCAACCCCTATGCATAGATTCCCAAGGTCACGGAACCCGCAAGTTGATCACCAAAACATACATCAAGTGGATCAATAGAACATCCCATTGTCACCACGGATATCCCATCGCAAGACATACATCAAGTGTTCTCAAATCCTTTAAAGACTCAATCCGATAAGAAAACTTCAAAGGGAAAACTCAATTCATCACAAGAAGATAGAGATGGGAAAACTCCATATGATTCATCTATATTAATAAAGCTCGCGGTACATCAAGATCGTGTCATTTCAAGAACACGAGAGAGAGAGAGATCAAACACATAGCTACTGGTACATACCCTCAGCCTTGAGGGTGAACTACTCCCTCCTAGTCATGGAGACCGCCGGGATGATGAAGATTGCCTCCGGTGATGGTTTCCCCCTCCGATAGGGTGTCGGAACGGGCTCCCGATTGGTTTTTCGTGGCTACAGAGGCTTGTGGCGGCGGAACTCCCGATCTAGGTTTCTTTTCGGAGGTTTGGGTATTTATAAGAATTTTTGCATCGGAAACAAGTCAAGGGGGGCCACGAGGCGACGACAAGCCAGGGGGCGCGCCCTAGGGGGGGCACCCCCTAGGCTTGTGGCTACCTCGTGGCTCTTCTGGCCCAACTCCGATGCTCCGTGGGCTTCTTCTGGTCCATAAAAAATCACCGTAAATTTTTATTCCGTTTGGACTCCGTCTGATATTCCTTTCCTGTAAAACTCAAAAACAAGGAAAAAACAGAAACTGGCACTGGGCTCTAGGTTAATAGGTTAGTCCCAAAAATAATATAAAATAGCATATTAATGAATATAAAACATCCAAAACCGAAAATATAATAGCATGGAACAATCAAAAATTATAGATACGTTGGAGACGTATCAAGCATCCCCAAGCTTAATTCCTGCTCGTCCTCGAGTAGGTAAATGATAAAAATAGAATTTTGATGTGGAATGCTACCTAACATATTCATCCATGTAATTTTGTTTATTGTGGCATGAATATTCAGATCCATAAGATTCAAAACAAAAGTTTAATGTTGACATAAAAACAATAATACTTCAAGCATACTAATAAAGCAATCATGTCTTCTCAAAATAACATGGCCAAAGAAAGTTATCCCTACAAAATCATATAGTCTGGCTATGCTCCATCTTCATCACACAAAGTATTAAATCATGCACAACCCTGGTTTTAGCCAAGCAATTGTTTCATACTTTAGTATTCTCAAACTTTTTCAACTTTCACGCAATACATGAGCGTGAGCCATGGACATAGCACTATAGGTGGAATAGAATATGGTGGTTGTGGAGAAGACAAAAAAGGAGATAATCTCACACCAACTAGGCGTATCAACGGGCTATGGAGATGCCCATCAATAGATATCAATGTGAGTGAGTAGGGATTGCCATGCAACGGATGCACTAGAGCTATAAGTGTATGAAAGCTCAAAAAGAAACTAAGTGGGTGTGCATCCAACTCGCTTGCTCATGAAGACCTAGGGAAATTTGAGGAAGCCCATCATTGGAATATACAAGCCAAGTTCTACAATGAAAAATTCCCACTAGTATATGAAAGTGACAAAATAGGAGACTCTCTATCATGAAGATCCTGGTGCTACTTTGAAGCACAAGTGTGGAAAAAGGATAGTAGCATTGCCCCTTCTCTCTTTTCTCTCATTTTTTATTCCTTTTTTTTTCATTTTTTTGGTGGGCATCTTTGGCCTCTTTTTTTTATTTGGGCTTCTTTGGCCTCTTTTATTTTTTGTAAAGTCCGGAGACTCATCCCAACTTGTGAGGGAATCATAGCTTCCATCATCCTTACCTCACATGGGACAATGCTCTAATAATGATAATCATCACACTTTTATTTACTTACAACTCAAGAATTACAACTCGATACTTCGAACAAAATATGACTATATGAATGCCTCCGGCGGTGTACCGGGATGTGCAATGATCTAGCGTAGCCATGAAAACATCATGCTAGCTATCTTACGATCATGCTAAGCAATATGACAATGATGGTGCGTGTCATGATAAACGGAACGGTGGAAGTTGCATGGCAATATATCTCGGAATGACTATGGAAATGCCATAAGAGGTAGGTATGGTGGTGATAATCCCCAAGTGCAAGGAATCATCGTAGCAATTTCCAAAGGTGGAAGTGATAAGTATGGAGTGTCGAACCCACAAGGAGCTAAAGGTAAGATCAATATTCTCTCAAGTCCTATCTGCCACTGATACGACTCTACGTACGCCGAACGTTTGCTTCCAACAAGAAACGAGAAATAAAACTACGTTGTGGGTATGAAGAGAATAGCTTTGCATGATATCGGAGAACTAAAATATAAAAATAGGTGCTGTTATCATAAAGTTAGAATATATTACAATATATTACAAATAGCGAGTGTGGAATAACGATGGGTCGGTGCGCGGAATTGTCCTAGGCAATTGTTAACAAGATCGGTAATCATTATTGCAATTTTAGATGAGGGAGAGGCATAAGCTAACATACTTTCTCTACTTGGATCATATGCACTTATGATTGGAACTCTAGCAAGCATCCGCAACTACTAAAGATCATTAAGATAAAACCCAACCATAGCATTAAAGCATCAAGTCCCCTTTATACCATACGCAACAACCCACCTACTCGGGTTTATGCTTCTGTCACTCAAGCAACCCACTATAAGCGAATCATGAACGTATTGCAAAACCCTACAGCGGGAATCCTTCTCGTGTGCGCGGCACGGAAGGCACCATAGGACAGCACCAAAGTAAAACATACAACTCAAACCAATCTAGATCATCAATCAACCAAAAGGACAAAAGAAATCTACTCAAAACATCATAGGATGGCAACACATCATTGGATCATAACATGTGGCATAAAGCACCATGTTCAAGTAGGGGGTTACAGCGGAGTGCGGGAGAGTGGACCGCTGAAAAGATATGAGGACGGTGATGAAGAAGGTGATGTTGATGAAGACGATCACCGCGGCGATGGTTCCCCCGATGGCACTCCGGCGCCACCGAGAGAGAGGGGAAAGGGTCTACCCCTTGTGCTTCCTCCTCCATGGCCTCCCCCCTAGGTGGGGAGAGGTTCTCCCTCTGGTCCTTGGCCTCCATGGTGATGATGGCCCCTCCGTCTTCCTCCTCCATGGTCTCTGGTGATGATGACCCCCTCCGGCAGGGTGCCGGAGAGGGCCAAGATTGATCTTTCGTGGCTACAGAGACTTGCGGCGGCAGAACTTCCGATCTAGGTTTCTTTCTAGAGGTTTCCCGATTTATAGGAGTACTTGGCGTTGGAATCAAGTCAGGGGGGCTCCCGAGGGGCCCACAAGCCAGGGGGCGCGCCCTAGGGGGGGCGCCCCCTAGGCTTGTGGCTGCCTCGGGACTCCTCTCCGGTATCTTTTTGCTCCAGTATTTTTTATATTTTCCAAAAATATTCTCCGTAAATTTTCATCCCTTTCCGAGAATTTTTATTTCTGCACAAAAACAGCACCACGGTAGCTCTGCTGAAAACAGCGTCAGTCCGGGTTAGTTCTAATCAAATCATATCAAATTATTGTAAACATGGCATGAATACTTCATAAATTATAGATACGTTGGAGACGTATCAGCATCCCCAAGCTTAATTCATGCTCGTCCTCGAGTAGGTAAATGATAAAAGAAATAATTTATGAAGTGTGAATGCTAGCCAGTGCACAAGTTTGATCAATGATAATTCCAATCACATTTTCTAGCATCAATATAAACCATAAACAGTAGCTTATCTCATAAAACTTCTCATGATCAAGTAACAAGCTATTCACATGTTAAAGTATAGACCAGAAAGTTTCTTGAAAACTAACAAACCATATTCCTAGTCATCGAACAATTACAATTCATCTTATTTTCAGGAAGGGTCTATGTAAGAGCTTTGATTTAGCAAATTACACATACTCAACTATCATATAGTCTTCCATGATTATTGACACTCAAAGCATATTTTTAGAACAAATAGCATCCATCGAACACAGAGAAAGATAGGGGCTTAATGTTTCGCCTCCCAACTTATTTATCATAAAGATAATTGTCAACAATAATAATTCATGATCAAATATATTTGACTGGATATATATGTTTGGATCTTTCCCAACCACATGATGCTTGCCAACTAATAGATTGAGGTTGGAATAAGAGGTTGACTCAACATGAATAGTAAATAACATGAAAGTAAATAGATTGGCCCTCTGCAGAGGGAAGCAGGGATTTGCATATGTGCCAGAGCTCATTGTTTTAAAACAGAGATGAATATAATTTTGGGAGGTATGCTTTCATTGTCAACATAACAACCAAGAGATTTCACCATCTTCCATGCTAGATACATTATAGGCGGTTCCCAAATAGAATGATAAAGTTTTTACTCCCCCTCCACCAATCAAACACACTCCACGGCGAGCCAAATCCATGTGTACCGTCCATACAAACAATAATCCTGGGGGAGTTTTGTTTCATTATATTTTGATTTTGAGCATGGAACTGGGCATCCTGAATACCAGCCACTTTCTCGTGAATGATAGTGAATCAACACATATCGTGAGAATAACCCACCTAGCATGGAAGATACTGACCGCCCCCAGTCGCTACATGAGCGATTCGGGCATACAAAACAGAATATTATTTGAAGGTTTAGAGTTTGGCACATGCAAATTTACTTGGAACGGCAGGTAAATACCGCATATAGGTAGGTATGGTGGACTCTAATGGAAGAAACTTGGCTCAAGGGTTTGGATGCACAAGTAGTATCTCTACTTAGTATGAAGGTTTGGCTAGCAAAAGGTTCTAAACAAGCACCACATGTTAGAGGATCCATAACAATATAACTTCTATGCAAATATACCCAAACATAACTCATTAAGTTGTCTTCCTTGTCCAATTTCAACTAATTTTATCGAGTTTGAAAATAATTAATGAGCTCAGAATCATAGAAGATGTCCAAGATAGTATATTTATATGTGGAATCTCTCTTCCTTCAATATTCTTTCATGAATTGTTCAAGTGACCAATGCGGTGTTTGCTAACTTTCAATAAATTTTACCACCTATACTTATTATGTGTGAACTCATTAATACCCATGGGATAAGTATATGAAGCATATTTAATTTCAGATTTATGATATTCAATTCATTCAACCATTTACTCATAGGATATAAGTGAAGTACTAGAGCAAATTGACAAACTAGTCCAAAAAGATATAAGTGAAGATCAATGAGTAGTCAAAAATTTAAATAACTATGTGAAGACTCTCTCATCTAAAAATTTCAGATATTAAGTACTTTATTCAACAGCAAGCAAAAGAAAAATAGCACTCCAAGAATAGCACGCATCATGTGAACGAATAACAATTTAGGCTCAACATAGGCTAACCGATAATTGTTGATGAAGAGAGGTGGGATGCGTAGCATCCCCAAGCTTAGATGCTTGAGACTTCTTGAAATATTTACTTGGGGTTCCTTGGGCATCCCCAAGCTTGAGCTTTTGTATCTCGTTCAATCCTCTCATATCATGGTTTCACCTATTCTCAAAAACTTCATGCACACAAAACTCGAAAAGAACTCGTGAGATAGGTTAGTACACATAAGAATAAATCAACACTTCATGTACTGCCAAGACAAGTTGCGCAATAATTTTCAAACATCATCTACTGTTTACTATCGTTTCCACAATTTATATCTACCAATATAGGCTATGGAAACTAGAGGATAAGTAGATAACAAAACTACGACAGCAATCTGTCCAAACAGAACAGTCCGTAGAAATTTATGAAAACAGTGTACTTCTGTAACTCAAACAATTATGAAAATTTAGGACATGCTAAATAATTTATATGAAAACACTGTGTAAAAATTTCAGAAACTTTCCACTTTCCAATAAAATATGAAAATTCAAACACTACAGCAAAAGTTTCTGTTTTTAGACAGCACACATCAAAACATGCAATGCAAGCATCCTAAGACAATTCTTGGAAATTTTTATTGAAAAACAAGATTATAAATGACACCTAACACAGAAGAAGAAAATAAAATGACGCTCCAAGCAACACTCATATTATGTGACGAATAAAAATATAGCTCCAAGTAAGATATACCGATAGTGTTGAAGATGAAAGAGGGGATGCCTTCCGGGGCATCCCCAAGCTTAGACGCTTGAGTCTTCCTTGAATATTACCTTGGGGGTGCCTTGGGCATCCCCAAGCTTAGGTTCTTGTCACTCCTTATTCTCCTCATATCGGTGTCTCACCCAAAACTTGAAAACTTCAATCACACAAAACTTAACGGAACTTCGTGAGATGGGTTAGTATAATAAAGATAGATCATTCACTTAAGTACTGTCAACACAGGATTAATAATTGTTCCCACATGATACCTACTGTATTCTATCATTCCCATAATTTATACCGCTAAATATAAGCTATGGAAACACTAAAACAAGCAAACTATGCATGCAAAACAGAATCTGTCAAAAACAGAATAGTATCAATAAGTGAAGCACAAGAGTGAACATCAAACTACTCTCAAAAGATATAAGTGAATATCAACGAGTAGTCAAACAATCAAGTAGCTATGTGAGGACTCTCTCTCAATAAATATTATCAGATCTAAGTATTTTATTCAAACTGCAAACAAAACAAAATACACTCCAAGAATAGCACATATACTTAGGATCAACATAGGCTAACCGATGTTTGTTGACGAAGAGAGGTGGGATGCGTAGCATCCCCAAGCTTAAATGCTTGAGACTTCTTGTAATATTGACTTGGGAATCCTTCGACATCCCAAAGCTTGATCTGTTGTATCTCGTTGAATCCTCTCATGTCCCGGTATCACCTACTCCCTCTGTCCCATAATGAGATAGGTTAGTGCACATAAGAATAAATCAACTATTTAGGTACTGCAAAGACAAGTTGCATAAAAATTTTCAAATATTAGGTACTGTATACTATAATTTCCACAATTTATATCTACCAATATAAGCCATGCAAACTCTAGGATAAGTAGATAACAAAACTATGACAGCAATCTGTCCGAACAGAACAGTCTGTAGCAATCTATTGCAAAGTGTACTTATGTATCTCTAAAAAATATTAAATTTTAGGACATGATAAAGAATTTATATGAAAAAACTGTGTAAAAATTTCAGAAACTTTCCACGTTCCCGTAAAATATGAAAAATTCAAACACTACATCAAAGTTTCTGTTTTTACACAGCACACATCAAACTTGTAATTCAAGCATCCTAAAAGGAAATTCTTGGAACTTGTTATTGAAAAACATGACTATAAATACAGCAAGCAAATAAAAACAAAATAAATTGATGCTCCAAGCAAAACACATATTATGTGATGAATAAAAATATAGCTCCAAGTAGGATATACCGATAGTGTTGAAGACGAAAGAGGGGATGCCTTCTAAGATTAGACGCTTGAGTATTCCTTAGATATTACCTTGGGGTGCCTTGGGCATCCCCAAGCTTAGGGTCTTACCACTCCTTATTCTCCTCATACCGGTGTCTTACCCAAAACATCAAAACTTCAATCACACAAAACGTAACAAAACTTCGTGAGATGGGTTAGCGTAATAAAGATAGATCATTCACCTAGTTACTGTCAAGACAAGATTCATAACTGTTCTCACATAATACCTACTGTATTCTATCATTCCCATAATTTATGCCACTAGAATAAGCTATGGAAACACTAAAACAAGCAAACTATGCATGCAAAACAGAATCTTTCAAAAACAGAATAGTCTGTGAAGATCTGAATGAAATCCTTATTTACCTATCTGTATAAATTCTGAAAAACTTGGACAACGCTGAGAATTTGCATATCAAAACTTTGTGAAAATTTCAGAATTTTTAGACTCTCTAGTAAAATCAGAGAAATTCTGCACTGGACGTAAAAGTTTCTGTTTTTGCCAAGAATCAAACTAACAAGTATCCACACTATCCCAAAGGCTTTACTTGACACATTATTGAAATAAAAGGCACAAAACATGATTACTACAGTAGCTTAATCATGTGAAGAAACAAAAATAGAAATTATAAGTGTTGGGTTGTCTCCCAACAAGCGCTTTTCTTAAAAGCATTTTAGCTAGGCATGTTGATTTCAATGATGCTCACAAGGGAACAGTATTTCAAACTGCAAAAGAGCATCATGGATCACATGACAAGCACATTTAAGTCTAACCCACTTCCTATGCATAGGGATTTTGCAAGCAAACAATTTATGGGAGCAATAATCAATTTGCATAGGAAGGCAACACAAGCATAACTTCAAAACTTTGAACACATAGGGAGGAAACTTGATATTATTGCAATACCTACAAGCATATGTTCCTCCATCGTAATAACTTTCAGTAGCATCATGAAGGAACAAAACAATATAACTATCACATAAAGCATTATCTTCATGATGCACAAGCATAGAATTTTCATTACTCTCCACATAAGCAATTTTCTTCTCATTCATAATAGGAAGGCAAAATAAGCATAACCTCAAAATTTTCAACACATAGGGAGGAAACTTGATATTATTGCAATACCTACAAGCATATGTTCCTTCCCCATAATAATTTTCAGTAGCATCATGAAGGAATTCAACAATATAACTATCACATAAACCATTATTTTCATGATCCTTCAGCATAGAAATTTATTACTCTCCCCACAAGCAAACTTCTCATACATAATAGTGTTAGTATCATAGGAGAATCGAATGTTATAAATTGTTTCCAAATTAAAAGAGTAATGTTCAGAAAAAGGGTATTCATAATTGTGACATGTTTTATAATAATAATCATCACTACTTTTTATAACATAAGTATCATCACAATAATCATCATAAGTAGTAACTTGGTTCTCATCATAATCAAATGAAACCTCTTCCAAGATAGTAGAATCACTACTAAATAAATTCATGACCTCTCCAAATCCACTTTTATCATTATAATAAGATTCAACACCCTCCAAAATAGTGGGATAATAATCATCTAAAGTTGACACTCTTCCAAACCCACTTTCATAAAAAATGCAATCATCATAACAAATTTGATCATTGAAAGTAGGGGAACTAAAAAGATCAACTTCATACATCATTGCATCCCCAAGCTTTGGATAAACATTATTTTCAGAAAATAAATTCTCAAACATGTCATTTTCATCAAACATAGCATCCCCAAGCTTGTGGGTTTGCACATCATTAGCAAAATCATCAATAACATGAATGGCACCAATAGTATAACAATTATTATCATCATAATTTTCCAAGTTAGTGCCAAAAATATTTTCAATATTATAAGGAGTATCATTATCTTCCCAATCATCCTCATCGCAACAAGTAGTGGGCATAACAAAATAACCATCAAGTGTATCATTCCATACTACTTTCGGATTCATTCTCAACAATAATAGGAGCAACATTATTTGAGAGGGATACCTTTTGTGTGTATCATTCCATACTACTTTTACCTTTACCTTTTCTTCTCTTCTTCTTCTACTTTACCACATTTTGTGTGCGTTTAAGGAATTTTTTCGAGCTTCTTATTGAAGAGATTGGTTCGACAAGAAGCTCCTCCTTGCAACGTCATTCATTACGAGAAACAATAGGGGGTGTTGTGGTTTTGTCACGGCAGATGTCCTAGTGCAAGGACTTAGGTGTGAGGCCATCGCCGCTAGGTGGCGACTCAAAGGGGTTGAATGGGAAAGAGAGTCGGGTTTACCCAGGTTCGGCTCCTCCGATGGAGGTAAAAGCCTACATCCTGCTTTGTGTGTATTGATGGATAGATCTCGATTACAAGGGTGCGGAATCGCTAACCTAGCTATTGAGAGATTGTCAGTTGAATCTTTTGGTCCTAGGGGCTTGCCTTTATATACAGGTCAAGACCCTAGGGTTTACAATAGAGTCCGGGTCATATCATGACTCGTAACCTATAATGTCTCTAACTCGCCTTGCTCCTTAAGCAAGGAAAACAACCGGCACCTTCCGCCCTGTGGGCCTTGAGCCGCCGTCTTCAGGCGTTTGGCCGCCCGACGACTTAGTCAGCCATCGCCTTGCTTGTCTTGTCTTCATGACACAACCCATCTTAAGCTTGATCGTAGAGCTGTCAATATGTTAACCCGGCCCAATAGGGCGGTTTACTCCGTGGAGTTATATCCCCGACATTAGGCCCCAGATTGATTTGAATCCATTCATGTCAATTTCTCCTCTCTTCCTTTGGCGCCTCTTCATTGGATTTGTGTCTTCCATGAATCTCATAACGCCAGCTTATAATGCTTCCAGACTTGTCATTTCTCCGATGTCTGTCTATTAATGACGTCATCCTTGCTGACTGTTGTCCTTCAAAGTCATCATAACGCATCCCTTCGAAAACTGCGTCAAATCTAGGCAGATGCGAAAATCGAGGCGCGCTCCTAGCCACAAATTTACCGCGGCCGTTTCGTCTTTCTCGGCGCTATTTCATTTTCCCTCTTTATAAATAAGTCCACTGAGCTCCACAGTAACTTTTCCTATTGTCGGAGAAACGACACCTATGGGACCGGGAGGATCCCTTTACGATTCGGCAGGGAGAAGGTTTGCACGGAGAGCAGATCTGATGATCAACACACAGGGATTTTTACACAGGTTCGGGCCGCAAAGATGCGTAAAACCCTACTCCTGCTAGGTTGTATTAAGGGTGTTCCAGCTCGAGTTCTTGGAGCGCTACAGTACTTAGCAGCTACACATGCAGAATGAGCTCTAGGAGATCGATCCCGGAGCGCTATGCCTGCTCTCTGGGTTCGAAGGTCTCTCCCCTGTAGCTACGCCTTGGGCCATCTTTTATATGTTCGAAGGGGTCACCACAGTGGCATACAGGTGCATACATGAGGTGGAAAGTAGCTACAGTGCTATCATACCTAACACTAACGGTTTAGGACAAGATCATTAAATGCTCCGTCGAGGTGTCCCTTAGCGTCTTGGGGCTGGAAAAAGGGGCCGTACCATCGCACCGCTTAAGCCCATGTACCGCTAGCACTTGACACGTTACCAGGAGGACAACAGCTAGAAGACAAGCTGGTCGCTGCACTGGAGCGGTGACAGGGCAGCGAAGGCTTGTCGGGGGTGAGCCTTGCTGGGGCTGCGAGCCTTGTCGGGGATGTGAGTCATCCCGGCAAGATCTTGCCGGGGCTCCAGCCTCCAGTCTTCTATCTTCTAATTGCTGCCTTGTCTTTGATGCCTTCTTGCCCCGGCAAAGGCCTTGCCGGGGAATTCGGTACTTCCTCCAAGCTTAGAAGCAAAAAGGCTTGCCGGGGGCTGGCACGCACCCGGCAAGGTCTTGCCGGCCCTAGGAATCCTGCCGCGGTCGCCCGCGCACAAGTCAGGGTAATAGGTACCCTGGTTCCTAGTGCACTGACAGGAGCCCCCGGGCCTGGGCCACACATGCGCGCGCGGCGCTTGTTGGGCTAGGCCCAAAACAGTGCGCGGGCACACGCGGCCGCAGGTTTTGCAATGATGATGGTTGATTGCTTCTTCCCTCGATGCATAGTGACTGCAGGTCTTGGGAATAGTGGAGCGAGGCGGTCCACCTTCTTCCTCGGGAGAGGAAGCGACGAACAGTGCGGCGCTCGCTCGCCTTCACCATTAACGCCTTTGCTCCCACCCCTGACTTATTCACGCCTTGGGTGACGCGTACTGTCCAGAATTACGAAGAGTCAGCCTCCCTCTTCCCTTAGCACCCAGCCCTATAAAAGGGAGGTGAGGGAAGAAGAAGAAAGCCGCTCATCTGCAATCCTGCATCTTCTCCTATGCTCAGCGCTTCCCCTTCCTGTCTCTCGCCACTTCCTCCGCTGTGCTTCCCCAAGATGGTGAGGGGACGTGACCGCGCCCGGGGTTCCCACAGCGCTGCGAGGAGTAGCCCCCGGACTCCGGCGCGCGTGGCGGTGACGGCGGCGGGTTCAAGCTCCCGTGGCAGGACAGCGTCTCGTGGCCGCGCGAGGACGACTCCGGCGGGGCGCGGTGTTCGTAGCAGTGTGCCCCTCCCGCAGCCCCACATGGGGATCCACGTGGGGGAGGAGGTGCAGGAGTTCGTCATGGTCCTTCCTCGCTGGCTCCGGAGTTGGCTGCGCCTCCCTGACCCTTTTGCAAGGGCCATGGAGAGCAGCCGGCCTCGCGGCCTATGGCTCCAGGCAGACGGCCGCAGCAACGGCCCTTGGTGGGTGGCGGTCGACCTCTCCCCTGGAAGCGCCATGTTCCTGACAAGGGGATGGAAGTCGTTCGCCCGTTCCCGGGGTCTTGCCCCTGGGCAACTGCTTCACATCAAGTTCGACGGTCCTGCCACCCTCTCCGTGAAGTTTTTCGGAGCGACTGGCGTCCGCCTAGAGTGTTGCGCTGAAAGCTCAAGCGGCAGCGATTCCGATTCCTCCAGCGACAGCGACGACGAGGATAGCGTCTTTGGCATGAAGCACGAGGACTCCGACTAGGCACGTCTGGCGCCGTAGTTAGGTCCTGGCGTTCCATCCGCGAGACCTTGTTTCCGGATCAGTCGCCGCGTCGTAGTGGTAGATCTCCTTTTGTGTTCAGATCGTACCCGATGTAATCCCGTGAATGTTCGAGAAAAAATGCACTGGGTATCAATCCTTTAAAACCCCTTGGCTTTTGCGCATGTTTTTCTTTCCTGTTGTCCCCCGACAAGCATCTTGTCGGAGGGGCTCCCTGGCACACCCTCAACGGGAGCGCAGCACTCCGAAGAGGTGCGCTTGCCGGAGTGCGTGCTAGAGGTCTTGCCGGGTCTTGGGCTTGCCGGTGGTGCGCAAACCTATTCCCGGTTGCATCTCCCGCCTGGAGGCTGCGACTTGCCGGGGAGCTCTCTGGCATGCCCTCAACAGAAATGTAGCGCTCCGAAGAGGCGCGCTTGCCGGAGTGTGCGCCAGAGGCCTTGCCGGGCCTTGGGCTTGCCGGCAATGTGGCAGACATATCAATATGACGGCAAGGGTCGCGGGCTCAAAAAGAAGCGTCGCGTCGTGCGATGAAGAGCCAGTCCCCGAGCTTCCCCGTAAGGGTATCGCGGGTGTTATGCTCGATTCATGCACCCATCCTTGCCGCCCCTGCCACCTACTGCGAATACCTCATCGCCATCTTGTCAACTTCCAGCACGGCGTCCTCGGCTTCCCGAAAATGAAGTACCTTTCCGCATATATGTTGCTGCAATGGCACACACAAAGAAAGTAATTTGTCTTAGTCAGACCAATCTTTATGTACGCAACACATGCTTCTTTATGCTAGATGAATGCTCGCTCTCCTCTCAATTACTCCCGTCCTCATACACATCTTATACCCTACGCCGTTCGGAAACCTTGCCGGCACGCACACTTGCCACGAGCGCTAGGTGCGGTACTTTAGCAGCCTGCTGGCAATGCCGCTACCAGCAAGGCGCCTCGCCGGGCCATAACGCAGCTGCTAAGTTTGCCGAGCGGACTCGAGGCGAAACTAGAGCGCGGGCTAACCACGGCAAAGTTCCTCCGCATGCAGACTAATGTACAAGGATGGAAGAATCAATCAAGACAACCCATGCTTGTCGGATGACTCTCCGGTGCGCACGCCCCGGTCGGCAGCGCTCGAGGAACGGGTCCTTAGCAGCTTGCCGGGGTCGCCGCCCCCCGGAAAGGTTAACCTTCCCAAAACTCGCGCAGCCGTCCAAGTTGTCGAGCGGACTCGAGACAACTTAGGATGGCTATTGATTCTGGGAAGGCTCCTTTGCGTGTTGGTATAAGGAGCAAATGAGGACAGCAAAAAGAATATGATTGCCACAAGTCTTTGTAACTTATCTTTTCTGCCGTTCATCTCGCATGACGAGGCTGCGCTCGTGGCTGCGGCCGGCGGCTCTCAAGACGATTATTCTCTAGGGCGCTGCCAGCCCCCGAGCTTGCCTTCCATGCCTCAGAGGAACTGGCGCGCTAATCACCAGATCAGGTCCGCACAACCTCTCCCCTACCTGGCGCGCCAAAGATGTCGGAGAAACGACACCTATGGGACCGGGAGGATCCCTTTACGATTCGACAGGGAGAAGGTTTGCACGGAGAGCAGATCTGATGATCAACACACAGGGATTTTTACCCAGGTTCGGGCCGCAAAGATGCGTAAAACCCTACTCCTGCTAGGTTGTATTAAGGGTGTTCCAGCCCGAGTTCTTGGAGCGCTACAGTACTTAGCAGCTACACATGCAGAATGAGCTCTAGGAGATCGATCCCGGAGCGCTATGCCTGCTCTCTGGGTTCGAAGGTCTCTCCCCTGTAGCTACGCCTTGGGCCTCCTTTTATATGTTCGAAGGGGTCACCACAGTGGCGTACAGGTGCATACATGAGGTGGAAAGTAGCTACAGTGCTATCATACCTAACACTGACGGTTTAGGACAAGATCATTAAATGCTCCGTCGAGGTGTCCCTTAGCGTCTTGGGGCTGGAAAAAGGGGCCGTCCCATCGCACCGCTTAAGCGCATGTACCGCTAGCAACTGACACGTTACCAGGAGGATAACAGCTAGAAGACAAGCTGGTCGCTGAACTGGAGCGGTGACAGGGCAGCGAAGGCTTGTCGGGGGTGAGCCTTGCCGGGGCTACGAGCCTTTTCGGGGATGCGAGCCTTGTCGGGGTTGTGAGTCATCCCGGCAAGATCTTGCCGGGGCTCCAGCCTCCAGTCTTCTATCTTCTGATTGTTGCCTTGTCTTTGACGCCTTCTTACCCCGGCAAAGGCCTTGCCGGGGAATTCGGTACTTCCTCCAAGCTTAGAAGCAAAAAGGCTTGCCGGGGGCTGGCACGCACCCGACAAGGTCTTGCCGGCCCTAGCACTCCTGCCGCGGTCGCCCGCGCACAAGTCAGGGTAATAGGTACCCTGGTTCCTAGTGCGCTGACACCTATCGTCTTCCTCCTCTTGCTCCTCCATCAGCCAAACACCACCAAAGCTCCCAAAGCGACTCCGAGGTCCCTGACTCCATTGCCGACGTCATCGAGCCTTCTTGTGACCGTCACAGCGAAACGCGATCATCTTCATCTCCGCTTCAACGCAATCTGGTAGGAATCCCCTCCATTTAGGGTTTGACGCTTCCGGTGCTCTCGCCGTGTTCATCGTGTTCATCCGAAACTTATTTAGTAGATCCACATGCTATCCATTCATTGCTGCATATTTCTAGAATGATCTCTGCCTTATTTTTCTCATAAGTAGATCTAAAATGAGCCACCTGGGGCTATCCTTTGAACGCCGTAGTTTTAGTTTTTCCGTCAGCTAGAACATATATCTCGTTGTTTTTCCTCATTTAATCAGATCTGTCCGCAGGGATACTTTTATAGAAACTTGTTTGTGACCCAACATCTTTGCTAAGTGTTGGAGATATCCCTTCGGCCCTCTCCGATTTTGTCGGCTCGTAATTGCACTTTAGTATAGGCGACTTGTAATTCACCCCGGCTTATTTTCCTTGTTACTCTTGTAGCCGTTGCATAACCCGCCATGGTCCAAAAAAAACCCAAAGTTTGCAACTGGGCCAAGACCAGAGAGTCCAGGCTTACCTTGGATAACCTTGTGGACCAAGGTTTCTTGCCGGCTCGAAAGATTATAAAATGGCGGGCTCCCGAAGAAGAGTCATTTCCACAACCACGGCTAGGGGAGGTTGTGGTCTTTACTGATCATTTGCGTAGAGGTTTCTGTCCTCCCGGCTCAAAATTCTTTAGGGACCTCTTGCATTTCTTCAAGCTCAGGCCTCAAGACATTGGTCCAAATTCCATGACCAACATTTGTCAGTTTCAAGTGCTATGTGAAGTGTACCTTTAGATCGAGTCGTCAATGACTCTTTTTAGGGAATTCTTGTACCTTAACCGCCAAACTAAGGAAAAGAATGGTGCTGCTTGTGAGCTTGGTGGTGTCTCTATTCAGAAAAGAAAGAACAGCGCCTTCCCAGAATCAAAACTGGCGAGTCACCCGAAGGGGTGGAACAAAACTTGGTTCTACTGCAAAAATACTGCACCTGAAGGAGAAAATCCCCTGCCGGGTTTCAGATTGGAGAGACTTAGTGGTAAGGTGGAATTTCCGGGTTGCCAACAGACGAAGAGAGGGCTCCTTTAGCACCTCTTCATGCAAAACTGAGAGCTCTGAGTGCACATGGCCTGACCGGGATAGATCTGATTCGTTGCTGGTTAAAGTGGCGAATCCAACCAGTTAGCTTGAGAGATGGCTTGATATATGACTATTCAGGTGCCTCAACCGATCCTCGGTGCTTTTCTCATGAAAATCTTTCTGACGATGCTCTAACCAAGGAGACCAAAAGGTTTTTCTCTGACTCAAAAGAACAATGCAGCGTCACCGGCTTGGGTCCATTCTATCTTCTCAACCCGCCGCCTCAGGTATTGATCACTTTCATTGTCTTTTGTCAGTGTTACCTTTGACTTGCTATTATTCACCATATACTTCATGTATTTTGCAGGCAGATTCCGATATTTGGAAAGTTGCACCTCAAGCTTCTATTCCTTTGACGGGTAGAAAGAATACCCCGACCTCTGTGTCATCTTCAGGGGAGGAATCTGAGGTAGAACTCGACTCTCTCAGCCGCCTGTTTAATGAGCTTGCTGACACACCTTCTTATCAGGGTGACTCGGAATCTAGCCAAGCCGACGAACCTGAGGTAACTCCAACAACTCTTCAGAAATGTTTGTTCCCCGAAAACCAAGACAAACCGTCCGGAAAGTTAAATTGTCACACCCAGAAGCTCATTTGGCTCATGATTTTCTATTGAAGAAAGCATAGTTTGTCGGCTCATCAAAACGCAAGACCCGGGGTGATATGGGCGACGTAGACCCTGGTTTATGTCACGCGCCACTGGCTCGCAAACCACGCCTCGAGGTGCCCCATAGTCCAACCGATTCTCGTCCTAGAGCCGGTTTGTTTAAATAACCTCTCAGCCCTTCAAATTCCCTTTATCAGGCCTCTCCTCCGTCATCAGGCGACTCAAGTGTGCCACAGCTTCCCCCTTTTAATGTTAATCGCGGGTAAGCTTCTATCTTTGCAGTGTTTCCTTATGTCTTTCATTGTTTTAATCCCAACTTGTCATAACTTTTGTTTTACTGACAATCCATAGGGCAAAAGCTATTGTGTCCAAATGGGCAGGCGGGTCATCCTTTGGGATAGCAGGCCAGGAGGCGCCGATCCCTCCGCTAGGAAAGACAGCTTCGACGGTTGGCCCTTCTGTTGAAAAGGAGCCTGATAGGAGGGTGGAGCCGGCATCTGGCACTAAGACGTCCGAAACAAATGAGCCGGTTTTTATGGATGTTCCTCCCGAGACTGAAGCATCCATCCTTCCGCCCAAGTCGGCTTATGCAGATGAACTCATGTCGTCGTTTGACCACAACACTTTAGATGTTGTATTTGTTAAAGAGAGTTTCCAGGCCCCAACTATTTCTACCTCCTTGGCTAAAATCATGAGCAAGGATGAACCAGTGAACTTGGACAAAGGAAAAGCCGAGATGGAATTTTCGGAACTGTCCGCACTTGGTACTGAAGATTTGTACCAGCAATACTTGACCCAGCTATCTGAGAGTCAGGAAATTGAAAAAGGCATGATAAACGCTATGAAGGAGAAATATGAGGTAATCCTTTCATTTTACTATTATTTTGTATACTATCATTAGCTTCCAAAGACGAGCTTGTTATAATAAGTTGGTTTCATAAAATAGGTAAGGTCTGTAACAGTGTAGCCACCAAGGGCCAGCTCATCTTCTTGAGACGACTCTTTGAAGATTGAAGAAATTCGACCTGTAGCCCCCAAGGGCTGGCTCATCTTCTTGAGACGACTCGGGTCTTTGAAGATTGAAGAAATTCGACCTATAGCCCCCAAGGACCGGCTCATCTACTTGAGATGAGTCGGGTCTTTGAATATTGAAGAAATTTGACCTGTAGCCCCCAAGGGCCGACTCATCTTCTTGAGATGAAGATGAGTCGGGTCTTTGAATATTGAAGAAATTTGACCTGTAGCCCCCAAGGGCCGACTCATCTTCTTGAGATGAGTCGGGTCTTCTCCATATCTTAGTTTCGAAAGAACTGACATGCATTAGCCCCCAAGTGTCAAGGATATTGCTTGCAATCTTCTTGGGACTTAAGAAAGAAGTAAACCGTCGTATGGCGGCATGAAATTATCTGTAGAAATTTTTGCTGATTCTTCTTGCTCATCTATCAGGGATATGTTGAGGATGCTGAGTCGGTTGCTGTCAAACTGCAGAAACGACTCAAAGAAGAAAGGAAAATTGAAAACTGAAGCCGAGTCCATGGCGACTCATTTTGAAGATTCTGCATGTCAGGCGAATGAATGTCTTAAACAGGCCATAAAATTGTTTAAGGCGGAAAAGGCCACCCTGACAAAGCGTGTGGAGAAGGCTGAAGAGAAACTCAACCCCTTGAAAGAGAAATATGCCACTCTTGTGAAACATATCAATGAAATGTTGACAGCAATCTTTGGTATGTGTTCCGTCTCTCTTTTGCTAATGTACCGGCTTATGACCTGTGCGGCGGCTTATTGTACCTTCTTTCTCTTTTGTTTGCAGGGCGAAAAGATCATAACCTTGTCGAGCTGCCAATTGTGAAGTTGAAAGCTATTTTCACGTACGTGGAGCAGCTGTTCACAGGCTCTGTTTATTCCATCATGGCAGTGAAAAATCTGAAGCACCCGCCAAGGAATATCAAGGACATGTTGAAGCAACTCTCTACCATGCCACAGTGGGTGACTGAAACCCGAAAATCGGCGGCTCGAGGAGGGGCAAACATGGCACTTGCTCGAGCAAAAGCATATCTACCAGAATTGGATGTGGAGCTCCTAAAAGGCGGCTTCCCGAAGTTTAAACTTGACGACTCTGCATTCACTTGTGCAGATTACGCAAAGTGCATCACGGAGACTTGGCCCCTGGCATCTTTAATAGCTAAGGAGGTGGATCTCTCAAAATATCATCCTGCATACACCATCGACAACGAGCGTGTTAACGCACCCAAGGACGAGCCGTTTGACCTGGTGCCTCCTCGGCGTAAGACAACTTTTGCTACTGACATTGATGCGTCAGCTCTTGTTGAAGGAACAACAAATTTTGAATCTTTGATCTCAATTCGATGGCAGCAGAGGGGCCAGCGGGTTGATGATGATGAGCCAACGGAGTCAGATCTAGAGGCGGCTGATGATAGAGCATGAAGACACCTAGGAAGCTGGATGAATCGCCCATATAGAGCGAGCCCCCTTGTTTAAGGAAAACTTTTAAGAATTGTGCACTACTGCAGGATGCTGCTAACGTGCACATCAATCAGAGACCCTTCGACGAAACTGTTTGCGATCCATCAATCACAAACGGTATAGTTCAAGCTCCGCCGCCAATGACGAAAACCGTGCGCGATGAAGAACGAGCAAATACGGTCCAAAAAATAGTTGCGTGTGTGATGCGTTGCATACAGTTTGTTCTTATGAACTATTTGTGATTATGGAAGATAACAGAAACAGTTAAGAAACTATATACGTGTGCGTAGTGCGGCATATAGTTCACTCGGAAAAACTGTTTGCGCTGATCCAGCAGAACACA
Organism: Elymus sibiricus; assembly: GCA_039707655.1. Lineage (NCBI taxonomy): Eukaryota > Viridiplantae > Streptophyta > Magnoliopsida > Poales > Poaceae > Elymus > Elymus sibiricus. The sequence continues at coordinate 360,801,780 of CM077669.1, forward strand.
ACCGAGTTAGCCTAAGAAGTCGTGTGTGATACCCGACAAACAGTTCTTTCATCAGAATTGTGTGGGAAGACCAATAATAACCCAAACAATTCATCCTGATAAACGTGTGTGTTGTGGGTACCCGACAAACAGTTCATCCATCAGACCTGTGTCAGAAGACCAACAATAACCCAAACGATTCATCCTGACAACCTGTGTGTGTTTTGGACACACGATTGCTGCCAATAATTGTATGAGATGTGATTTGCTCTGTTTGCACAACATCTATATGCTCTGTCTACAGAACACCAACATTATTGTTGCATAACCAACTTGAACATACAGTTACATAAGTGACTACACAACACATGTACATTCCTCAATATAAATTTACAAGAAGTAGACGATCACCAAATCATACTGTTCTTCTAAGGACGGTTGCCGACACTTCTCTGCTTGTGGCTATCCCTCGCCATCTATAGGAAGGAGGCACTTCCTCATGTCAATGATGTTGGGGAACGTTGCATGAGAAACAAAAAATTTCCTACGCACACGCAAGATCTATCCATGGTGATGAGCATCTACGAGAGGGAGAGTGGATCTACATACCCTTGTAGATCACTAAGCGGGAAGCGTTAAGAAACATGGTTGATGTAGTCGAACATCTTCGCGATCCAAATCGCAAGCCGTCCCGCGATCCAATCACGATCCGTCCCGATCTAGCGCCGAACGGACGGCACCTCCGCGTTCAGCACGCGTACAGCTCGATGACGATCTCCGCCTTCTTGATCCAGCAAGAGGGGGCGGAGAGGTAGATGAGATCTCCAGCAGCACGATGGCGTGGTGGTGGTGATGGTGGAGTTATCCCGGCAAGGCTTCGCCTAAGCACTACCGGAATCTATTTGGTGGAGGAACTAGAGAATAGAGAACTAGCACGTGGCCGTGGGTTTTGGGTCTCTATTCCTCTAGTATATATAGGAGGGAGAGGGAGGAGCAATCCTCCCTAGGGTTTCCCCTAGGGGTCAGCCGAACCAGGGCAAGGAGGAGTCCAATCCACTTCCTACTAGGAAGTGGATTCATATTAGGAAGGAGTCCTATTCCTTCCTATCTCCACCTTTTTTCCTCTTGGGCATATGGGCCCTTATGGGGTCGGTTCCCCAGCCCATTAGGGGTTGGTGCGCCACCTCTTGGGTCCATGTGTCCCCCCGGGGTGGGTGGGGCCCACCCGGTGGATCCCTGGAACCCATTCGTCACTCCCGGTACACTACCGGAAATACCCGAAACTTTTTCGGAACCCAAATACCACTTTCCTATATATAAATCTTTACCTCCGAACCATTCCGAAGCTCCTCGTGACGTTCGGCATCTCATCCGGGACTCCGAACAACCTTCGGTCACCAAAACATATATCTCAATACTACCGAAATGTCACTGAACGTTAAGTGTGCAGACCCTGCGGGTTCGAGAACTATGTAGACATGATCGAGACACCTCTACGGTCAATAACCAATAGCGGGACCTGGATGCCCATATTGGTTCCTACATATTCTACGAAGATCTTTATAGGTTGAACCTCTATGTCAAGGATTCAGTTAATCCCGTATGTTGTTCCCTTTGTTCTTCGGTATGTTACTTACCCGAGATTCGATCGTCGGTATCTCTATACCTAGTTCAATCTCGTTACCGGCAAGTCCCTTTACTCGTTCCGTAATACAAGATCCCGTGGCTAACACTTTATTCACTTTGCTTGCAAGGCTTATTGTGATGTTGTATTACCGAGTGGGCCCTGAGATACCTCTCCGTCACACGGAGTAACAAATCCCAGTCTTGATCCATGCCCACTCAACAGACACCCTCGGAGATACCTGTAGAGCATCTTTATAGACACCCAGTTACGTTGCGATGTTTGATACACACAAGGTATTCCTCCGGTGTCAGTGAGTTACATGATCTCATGGTTATAGGAACAGATACTTGACATGCAGAAAACTATAGCAATAAACTGACACGATCATATGCTACATTCATAGTTTGGGTCTTGTCCATCACATCATTCTCCTAATGATGTGATCCCATTATCAAATGACATCTCATGTCTATGGCTAGGAAACCTTGACCATCTTTGATCAATGAGCTAGTCTACTAGAGGCATACTAGGGACACAGTGTTGTGTATGTATCCACACATGCAATTGAGTTTCCAATCAATACAATTATAGCATGGATAATAAACGATTATCATGAACAAGGAAATGTAATAATAACTACTTTTATTATTGCCTCTAGGGCATATTTCCAACAGTCTCCCACTTGCACTAGAGTCAATAATCTAGCCCACATCACTATGTGATTTACATTGTAATGAATCTAACACCCATACAGTTCTGGTGTTGATCATGTTTAGCCCTTGGAAGAGGTTTAGTCATCGGATCTGCAACATTCAGATCCGTGTGTACTTTGCAAATATTTATGTCGTCCTCCTTGATGTAATCGCGGATGAAATTGAAACGTCGCTTTATGTGTCTGGTCCTCTTGTGAAACCTTGGTTCCTTGGCTAGAGCAATGGCACCAGTGTTGTCACAGAACAGAGTCATTGGGTTCAGTGCACTAGACACTACTCCAAGATCTGTCATGAACTCCTTCATCCAGACACCTTCCTTCGCCGCCTCCGAGGCAGCGATGTACTCCGCTTCGCATGTAGAATCAGCTACTACGCTTTGCTTGGAACTGCACCAGCTTACCGCACCCCCATTGAGAATAAATACGTATCCGGTTTGCGACTTAGAGTCATCCGGATCAGTGTCAAAGCTTGCATCGACGTAACCCTTTACGACGAGCTCTTGATCACCTCCATAAACGAGAAACATGTCCTTAGTCCTTTTCAGGTACTTCAGGATATTCTTGACCGCCGTCCAGTGTTCCACTCCTGGATCACTTTGAAACCTTCCGGCCATACTTATGTCAAGGCTGACATCGGGTCTTGTGCACAGCATTGCATACATGATAGAGCATATGGCTGAAGCATAGGGGACGACACTCATCTTTTCTCTATCTTCTGCAGTAACTGGGCATTGAGTCTTACTCAACTATACACCTTGCAACACAGGCAAGATCCCCTTCTTGGACTGATCCATTTTGAACTTCTTCAAAACTTTGTCAAGGTATGTGTTGTGTGAAAGTCCTATTAAGCGTCTTGATCTATCTCTATAGATCTTGATGCCTAATATGAAAGCAGCTTCTCCTAGGTCCTTCATTGAAAAACTCTTGTTCAAATATTCCTTCACGCTTTCCAACATTTCTATATTGTTTCCAATCAGCAATATGTCATCCACATATAATATTAGAAATGCTATAGAGCTCCCACTCACTTTCTTGTAAATACAAGCTTCTCCGTAAACTTGTATAAACCCGATAGCTTTGATCACCTCATCAAAGCGAAGATTCCAACTCCGAGATGCTTGCACCAGTCCATAAATGGATCGCTGGAGCTTGCAAACTTTGTCAGCATTCTCTGGATCGACAAAACCTTCTGGTTGCATAATATACAACTCTTCCTTAAGGAAACCGTTAAGGAACGCTATTTTGACATCCATCTGCCAAATTTCATAATCGAAAAATGCAGCTATTGCTAACATGATACTGACGGACTTAAGCATCGCTACGGGTGAGAAGGTCTCATCGTAGTCAACTCCTTGAACTTGTGAAAAAACCTTTGCCACAAGTTGAGCTTTATAGACGGTGACATTACCGTCCGTGTTCGTCTTCTTCTTAAAGATCCATTTATTTTGAATGGCCTTTCGCCCTTCAGGTAATACTTCCAATGCCCATACTTTGTTTTCATACATGGATTCCATCTCGGATTTCATGGCCTCTAACCATTTCTCGAAATCCGGGCCCATCTTCGCTTCTCCATAGCTTGTAGGTTTATCGTTGTCCAACAACATGACCTCTAAGACAGGGTTACCATACCACTCAGGAGCAGTATTTGCCCTTGTCGACCTACGAGGTTCGATAGCAACTTGATCCGAAGCTTCATGATCATCATCATTAACTTCCTCTTCAACTGATGTAGGCTCTACAGAAACATCTTTCTGCGCTGCGCTACTCTCTGGTTGAAGTAAAGGTTCAACAACCTCATCAAGTTCTATTTTCCTCCCACTCAATTCTTTCGAGAGAAACTCTTTCTCGAGAAATGACCCGTTCTTTGCGACAAACACTTTTCCTTCGGATCCGAGATAGAAGGTATACCCAACTGTCTCTTTTGGGTATCCTATGAAGACGCATTTCTCTGCTTTGGGTTCCAGCTTTTCAGGCTGCAGCTTTTTGACATAAGCATCACATCCCCAAACTTTAAGAAACGACAACTTTGGCTTCTTGCCAAACCACAGTTCATATGGCGTCGTCTCAACGGATTTCGATGGTGCCCTATTTAAAGTGAATGTAGTTGTCTCTAATGCATAACCCCAAAACGATAGTGGCAAATCGGCAAGAGACATCATAGAACGAACCATATCTAATAAGGTTCGATTACGACGTTCGGAGACACCATTACGCTATGGTGTTCCAGGCGGTGTCAATTGTGAAACAATTCCACATTGTCTTAAGTGACTGGCAAACTCATAACTCAGATATTCTCCTCCTCGATTAGATCGTAGGAATTTAATCTTCTTGTTACGATGATTCTCAACGTCACTCTGAAATTGCTTGAACTTTTCAAACGTTTCAGACTTGTGTTTCATTAAGTAAATATACCCATATCTACTTAAGTCATCGGTTAAGGTGAGAAAATAACGATATCCACCGCGTGCCTCAATGCTCATCGGACCGCACACATCAGTATGTATGATTTCCAACAAGTCACTTGCCCGTTCCATTGTTCCATAGAACGGGGTCTTAGTCATCTTGCCCATGAGGCATGGTTCACATGTGTCAAGTGATTCAAAATCAAGTGTCTCCAAAAGTCCATCAGCATGAAGCTTCTTCATGTGTTTTACACCAATATGACCTAAGCGGCAGTGCCACAAGAAAGTGGTACTATCATTATCAACTCTACATCTTTTGGCATCAATGTTATGAACATGTGTATCATCACTATCGAGATTCAATAAGAATAAACCCCTCACATTGGGTGCCTGGCCATAAAAGATATTACTCATATAAATAGAACAACCATTATTCTCTGATTTAAATGAGTAACCGTCTCGCAATAAACAAGATCCAGATATAATGTTCATGCTTAACGCAGGCACTAATTAACAATTATTGAGGTTCATCACTAATCCCAATGGTAATCGAAGAGCGAGCGTGCTGACGGTGATCACATCAACCTTGGAACCATTTCCCACGCGCATCATCACTTCGTCCTTTGCCAGCCTCCGTCTATTCCGTAGTTCCTGCTTTGAGTTGCAAATGTGAGCAACCGAACCGGTATCAAATACCCAGGCACTACAACGAGAGTTGGTAAGGTACACATCAATAACATGTATATCATATATACCTTGTTTGGTGTTGGCCGCCTTCTTGTCAGCCAGATACTTGGGGCAGTTCCACTTCCAGTGACCAGTTCCCTTGCAATGAAAGCACTCAGTTTCTGGCTTGGGTCCAGCCTTGGGTTTCTTCACGGGAGGGGCAACCGCTTTGCCACTCTTCTTGGAGTTACCCTTCTTGCCCTTGGCATTCTTCTTGAAACTAGTGGTTTTATTGACCATCAACACTTGATGCTCCTTCTAAATCTCAGACTCAGCGATTTTTAGCATCGCAAACAGCTCGGCCACTGACTTGTTCATCCCGTGCATGTTATAGTTCAACACGAAGCTCTTGTAGCTAGGTGGCAGTGATTGAAGAACTCTGTCAGTGATCGCCTCTGGCGGAAGGGGCATCCCCAATTCAGCCAGATGGTTGGAATACCCAGACATTCTGAGTATGTGTTCACTGACAGACCCGTTCTCCTCCATCTTGCAAGCATAGAACTTATCGGAGGTCTCATACCTCTCGATCCGGGCATTCTTCTCAAAGATAAACTTTAACTCCTGGAACATCTCATATGCTCCATGACGTTCAAAACGTCTTTGAAGTCCCGATTCTAAGCCATACAACATTGCACATTGAACTATTGAGTAATCATCAGAACGTGTCTGCCAGGCGTTCGCAACGTCTGCAGACTCTACTGGAGCGGGTGGTTCACCGAGCGGTGCATCAAGGACATAAGCCTTTTGGGAAGCCGTGAGGATAATCCTCAGATTACGGGCCCAGTCTACAAAGTTACTTCCATAATCTTTCAACTTAGCTTTCTCTAGGAACGCATTGAAATTCAGGGGTGCTACTGCGCGAGCCATTGATCTACAACATAAATTTTGCAAAGACAACTTAGACTATTGTTCAAGATAATGAGTTTAGTTAATCATATTACTTAAAAAACTCCCACTCAAATTGACATCCCTCTGGTCATTCGAGTGTCACATGATCCAAATTCACCAACCCAAGTCCAATCATCACGTGAGATGAGGTGGTGTCAATGGTGAACATCTTCATGTTGATCATATCTACTATATGACTCATGTTCGACCTTTCGGTCTCCTGTGTTCCGAGGCCATGTCTGTACATGCTAGGCTCGTCAAGTTTAACCCGAGTGTTCCGCATGTGCAACACTGGCTTGCACCCGTTGTATGTGAACATAGAGTCTATCACACCCGATCGTCACGTGGTGTCTCGAAATGACGAACTTCCACAACGGTGCACACTCGGGAAGAACACAATTTTATCTTGAAATTTTAGTGAGGGATCACCTTATAATGCTACCATCGTCCTAAGCAAAATAAGATGCATAAAAGGATTAACATCACATGCAAATCATAAGTGACATGATATGGCCATGAACTTGTGCTTTTGATCTCCATCTCCAAAGCACCGGCATGATCTCCATCGTCACCGGCATGACACCATGATCTCCATCATCTTGATCTCCATCAACGTGTCGCCATGAGGTTGTCGCGCCAACTGTTGCTTCTACGACTATTGCTAACTTATAGAGATAAAGTAAAGCAAAAACGGCGAAAATAAATTAAAGACAACCCTATGGCTCCTGCCGGTTGCCGTACTCATCGACATGCAAGTCGTGATATTCTATACAAAACATGATCATCTCATACATCACATATATCTCATCATGTAATTGGCCATATCACATCACAACATACCCTGCAAAAACAAGTTAGACGTCCTTTAATTGTTGTTGCATGTTTTACGTGGCTGCTACGGGTATCTAGCAAGAACGATTCTTACCTATGCAAAAACTACAACGGTGATACACAAATTGCTATTCAACCTTCTCAAGGACCGCCTTTGTCGAATCCGATCCAACTAAAGTGGGAGAGACAAACACCCGCCAGCCATCTTTATGCAACAAAGTCACATGTCAGTAAATGGAACCGGTCTCTCGTAAGCGTACGAGTAAGGTTGGTCCGGGCCGCTTCATCCCACAATACCGCTGAATCAAGAAAAGACCAAGGGAGGAAGCAATCTGAGCATCAATGCCCACAAACTCCTTTGTGTTCTACTCGTGATCTCATCTACGCATAGACCTAGCTCATGATGCCACTGTTGGGGAACGTTGCATGGGAAACAATTTTTTTCCTACGCACACGCAAGATCTATCCATGGTGATGAGCATCTACGAGAGGGAGAGTGGATCTACATACCCTTGTAGATCGCTAAGCAGGAAGCGTTAAGAAACGCGGTTGATGTAGTTGAACGTCTTCACGATCCAAATCGCAAGCCGTCCCGTGATCCAATCACTATCTGTCCCGATCTAGCGCCGAACGGACGGCACCTCCGCGTTCAGCACACGTACAGCTCGATGACGATCTCCGCCTTCTTGATCCAGCAAGAGGGTGCGCAGAGGTAGATGAGATCTCCAGCAGCACGACGGCGTGGTGGTGGTGATGGTGGAGTTATCCCGGCAAGGCTTCGCCTAAGCACTACCGGAATCTATTTGGTGGAGGAACTAGAGAATAGAGAACTAGCACGTGGCCGTGGGTTTTGGGTATCTATTCCTCTAGTATATATAGGAGGGAGAGGGAGGAGCAAGACTCCCTAGGGTTTCCCCTAGGGGTCGGCCGAACCAGGGCAAGGAGGAGTCCAATCCACTTCCTACTAGGAAGTGGATTCATATTAGGAAGGAGTCCTATTCCTTCCTATCTCCACCTTTTTTTCCTCTTGGGCATATGGGCCCTTATGGGGTCAGTTCCCTAGCCCATTAGGGGCTGGTGTGCCACCTCTTGGGCCCATGTGCCCCCCGGGGTGGGTGGGCCCCACCCGGTGGACCCCCGGAACCCATTCGTCACTCCCGGTACACTACCGGAAATACCCGAAACTTTTCCGGAACCCAAATACCACTTTCCTATATATAAATCTTTACCTCCGGACCATTCCAGATCTCCTCGTGACGTCCGGGATCTCATCCGGGACTCCGAACAACCTTCGGTCACCAACACATATATCTCAATACTACCGAAATGTCACCGAACGTTAAGTGTGGAGACCCTGCGGGTTCGAGAATTATGTAGACATGACCGAGACACCTCTACGGTCAATAACCAATAGCGGGACCTGGATGCCCATATTGGTTCCTACATATTCTACGAAGATCTTTATCGGTTCAACCTCTATGTCAAGGATTCATTTAATCCCGTATGTTGTTCCCTTTGTTCTTCGGTATGTTACTTGCCCGAGATTCGATCGTCGGTATCTCTATACCTAGTTCAATCTCGTTACCGGCAAGTCTCTTTACTCGTTCCGTAATACAAGATCCCGTGGCTAACACTTTAGTCACTTTGCTTGCAAGGCTTATTGTGATGTTGGATTACCGAGTGGGCCCTGAGATACATCTCCGTCACACGGAGTAACAAATCCCAGTCTTGATCCATGCCCACTCGACAAACACCCTCGGAGATACCTGTAGAGCATCTTTATAGTCACCCAGTTACGTTGCGACGTTTGGTACACACAAGGTAGTCCTCCGGTGTCAGTGAGTTACATGATCTCATGGTTATAGGAACAGATACTTGACATGCAGAAAACTATAGCAATAAACTGACACGATCATATGCTACGTTCATAGTTTGGGTCTTGTCCATCACATCATTCTCCTAATGATGTGATCCCATTATCAAATGACATCTCATGTCTATGGCTAGGAAACCTTGACCATCTTTGATCAACGAGCTAGTCTACTAGAGGCATACTAGGGACACAGTGTTGTCTATGTATCCACACATGCAATTGAGCTTCCAATCAATACAATTATAGCATGGATAATAAACGGTTATCATGAACAAGGAAATATAATAATAACCACTTTATTATTGCCTCTAGGGCATATTTCCAACAAATGATCCTCCTGTACATCTCGTAGCTGGTGTATGCGTCCTTGGCCGCGTACTTGATGTGTTCTTCATCTAGTTCGTTCACTCAGGCCGTGTACCAGACAGTCTTGTCCTTGTGGCACTCGGCCTTCATGTCTCTGTAGTAGGGGTCGATGATAGCCGCAGCGAGGTCAACCAGGGAGTCCTTCTGCTTCTTCTTCTCACCGCCCCAGACCCTATACTGACCTTGGATGTTGACAAGCTTCTGGCAGGACAAGCCCGAAGTCTTGAGCACCTTTAGATTGTTGGTGGTATCCACCGTTGCGAACCTGTAGTCGGGTCTGTTGACAAACCTGGCAAAACGCTCGCAAGGCCTTGTGGCCAGGCAGTAGTGGTAGATGAGCACGTGATGGCGCATGCACAACTGGGCGACGGCAACCTTCTAATCATGCCTGGCACGACCGCCGGTGTACTCGAGGTCGAAGCCGACCACTTTGTACTTGTCATCCTCAGCAAGTAGCTGGTCCAACGTGTTAATGGAGTTCACCACCACGACCGGGTCGTTGGTGTACACCACCGAGAGGTCCGTCTTCCTGATGTGTGTGTCCACTTTGACAATTTTGGTGAACTATCGCTCGGCGCCGGCAGCCGCCATTGGATCCGCACGGGAAGGTTGAAGTGATGAAGAGATGTGCATCCTCTCTGTATTATTTGCCATTGTGGGTGTGCTCCTTGGGTTGTGTGGCGCGATCGGAATGTGGAAGATACGAAGGTAAATGGCCGCATCAACCGCATGGCAGTTTTTGCATCGCTTAACTGCATGGTGGCGCCGGGAGCGGCGCAACCGCATGCATCTGGCTCCCCGAACGTGCCTGATCGTTCGCGCGTGGACGCCAACAGAGCGGGCGCACACGGACATGAGCACAGCGCGCCGAGGCCACATCAACCGCATCATGCGTACATTCATTCGCGACGGTGCGTACAGAACGACCGTTTGCTTTGTAATAAAACGCAAACAGATTTTTATTATTAACCGTCTGCGTACTTGTCATTTCTCCCACCTCCGTCCCATCTTGTCACCACGTTGCCGCACGAGGATTCCAGTGCACGCTTCGGGAGCGCACAACGTTTCTTTTGGGCTTCCCGTTCCCGCGCAACCACGCTGGAACGCGCGCAAGCTTCCAGTTACTGCGCAGGAACGTGCACAAGCTTCCCGCCCAGCTCGCCTTGGCCGCCTGCTTTATAAACCGTCACGGCCAGCCTCTCCACATCGCATTCATCCCCTCCCTGCCCGTAGCTTCCCAAGTTTGCTTCCCCCCCCCCAATCGCCAATGCCACCTGTCCGTCGTCGTCGCTCCGCCACTCCGCCAGAGGGCAGCTCCAGCTGGGAGGCTGCAGCACGTCGGTGGCGCAGTACTCATAAGCATGAAGTGTGTGTGGCATCCTTGTTGGCTGTGCGCACGGCACCCACCACACGCTCCTCCCCATTTGCCCGAAGGTAGCTGCTGCCGGCGACCGTCGTCGCCCCCACCCCATCGCCGGCCACCATTTTTGCCACCCCACCATATACCTCCTTGGCCACCACCACACCAGCGTCCGCCTTGGCAGCCACCCCATGGTCAGCCATCGGGGCCATCACCCGCTCCGCCACCGCGGCCCGAAGGCGGGAGGAGGAGGCCGCCACCGAAGCACGGTCGCTCGGCTTTTGCGCCAGTGGCCTAGCGCGCTACATCAACTTCCTACATGAGGAGGAGGAGCGCCAGGTCGAGCACGCACTGAGGCTCACCACCACCGTGGCCGCAGCTATGGCGCGGAATGAGGAGATCTATGCCGAGTCCCGCCGCTTCGAGGAGGCGCATCAGGAGCGGCGGAGGGCGGCGGCGGCAGCCGACGAAGTCGACTCCTCCAACTCGTCGGTAGGCTTCTCCTCCTCTGCCTCTTACTGAACGCGCTCAGCAGAGGAGAAGGCTGCTGGCAGTAGCACGAAGCCCCTTCCAGAGTAGTATTTAGGGGCTATTTTGTTCAGTTCATCTTACTATAGATATGGTTGAACTGTACCACGTACTTTAAATTAGCTAGTATATATAGTCGAACTAGCTATTTCAGTACGTGGTTGGCAACAAATGGGGAAAAGTTTGTTCGATTCAGCTGTCGAGTTAAACTATTTTGTACAAAGACCAATGCTTGATCTATGAATGAAATCCACGTTTACTGAATTTCAGTTGCAAAATTGCACCGTAATAGTGATTTTGTTCCTACAAAATTGGACAAATCTCAGTGTTTCCAATTTGACAAATGAAAATTTACCCAATATGACAGATTCGAATCTTACCTGACTCCTGCTGCCAATGCATCGATCGGTGCTTACATGGGGTGCTTAGTGTATTAAATGTCTTAGCAACTCAAGTCCACAATGCATTGTTACTAAGGTCCCTTCATTTAATGATTTAGCAACTAAACTCTTGCATGCATTGGTGAGTTCCTTCACTTAAGTGTTTTGCCAAGGTTCACGCGCTGGGCATTGTTTCTTCATGTGGTCACCAAACTCATATCTCTCCTTAATTACCTTCCCACGTCAGATTTTTTTGCATATATGGCAACCTCCGCAGTTAGCAACAGTAGAAGTTGTAGCATCGGGAAGGGCACACGGGTCATCATTCACAACCGTTTGCGATGACGCAATTGAAAAATTCCTTCGCGCCAGATTTTCCCTTGGCTTAGTAGGGATGGAATAATTGCCCTCGGTTTGCATATGGGTATTCAGTTTGAAACGTCTTTGACGACTGGCAAAGGACATGCCACCCCGATGAGCGTGCGTAGGACACTGCTCGCACGCCACCCGTCTACTCAAACACCTGTCTGCACGCTACCTCCTTGCCAATACACATAGCGAAACGTGGCCCTCACATAAATGGTCTGTAGAATGTCCACGAATTATAAATAATACGCCCGTTTGCGATGGTAACGTGACAGATTATTGTTCCAAAATGCCTTTGTTGGCTATTAATAATGCTTACTCTTTCGCTCAAAGTGGACACTAAAAATAGCACAACATATTTATGCTTTATATGATGAGGCCCTGCCCAACATAGACCTTGTGACTGTAGTTCATGTTTGAATTTTGTACATTAAATGCACATAAAACTCAATTAATGCCTAAAAAAGCCATACATACCGTTAATAATTTAATATGTTTGCAGCACACACCTATTGCTTTATGTTGTTTCTAGGAAAAAATCAAGGAGAGAAGAGGCATCGGATGTCGTTTTTCACCAGCAGATGTGGCATGCATCTATATGTTCCCTAACGGAACCACTGGACGTAGCTTATTGTGTGAGAACCTCATGTTTGTAAGAGGCTTGTGACAAAACATGGCCAACTTGGTATTTTTTACCACGGCATATGTGTGCCTTCACATGACACCATTCCAAGTTTCATGAATTTCTGATAGAGTTTTGGATTTACGAGAATTTGGAAACAAAGTTTCTCGATATTTGTGGCCAAGCCAACATGCTTAGATGTTTGAAATTCGTTCTCATTTCTTGCATGTGACCTACCACATGCATCCAAGGATGCATATATGATTTTTCAACCCATTTTGTCGCCCCGGGCCTTGTGATTGTAGATCAAATTTGAATTATGCACATTAAACAATGCATCGAAAACTCAATTAATGTATATAAAAGCCAGACGATCCCTTAATTTAATCATATTTTTGCACTTCGCACGTATATGTCTATGTTGTTTATATAAAGAAAATCAAGGAGAGAAGAGGCATCAGATGTCTTTTCGCCCGCATATGTGACATGCATATATAATGTTCCCTATTGAAACCACAAAGCTTCTTGTGAGGAGCTCCAATTTGTAAGGGAGTTGTGCAAGAACATGTCCGAATTGGACAATTTTTTTTACCACGGCATGTGTGTGCCCTTGTCACGACACCATGCCAAGTTTCATGAATTTCTAACGTGCTTTGGATTTACGGGAATTTGAAAACCAAGCATCTCAATGTTTGCGGCCGAGCAAACAGTCAATGAGATGTTAGAAATCCATTCCCATTTCTTGCGTGGGACCTAAACATGCATCCAGGGAAAGACATATATTTTTCCAACCTATTTTTCATGTGTTGGACCTTGTGATTTGATACGTCTCCAACGTATCTATAATTTTTGATTGTTCTATGCTATTATATTATCTGTTTTGGATGTTTTATATGCATTAATATGCTATTTTATATTATTTTTGGGACTAACCTATTAACCTAGAGCCCAGTGCCAGTTTCTGTTTTTTCCTTGTTTTTGAGTATTGCAGATAAGGAATATCAAACGGAGTCCAAACGGAATAAAATCTTCGCAATGATTTTTCTTGGACCAGAAGAAACCTACCAAACTTGGAGAGGAAGGCAGGAGACCTGCCGGGAGGTGACAAGCCTGCAGGGTGCGCCCTAGGGGGGGGCTGGCTTGTGGCCCCCTGCAGGCCTCCTAACCCTAATCTTCGGCCTATAAATTCCCAAATATTCCCCCAATACCAAAAAGAGCCACGATAATACTTTTCCGCCGCCGGAAGCCTCTGTTCCCGTGAGATCCCATATTGGGGACTTTTCCGGTAATCTGCCGGAGGGGGATTCGATCACGGAGGGCATCTACATCAACTCCATTGCCCCTCCGATGATGCGTGAGTAGTTCACCTCAGACCTTCAGGTCCATAGCTAGTAGCTAGATCGCTTCTTATCTCTCTATGTTCTTCAATACCATGTTCTTCATGATCTTCATGGAGATCTATCCGATGTAATACTCTTTTGCGGTGTGTTTGTCGAGATCCGATGAATTGTGGGTTTATGCTCAGATTATCTATGAATATTATTTGAATCTTCTCTGAATTCTTATATGCATGATTTCATATCTTTGCAAGTCTCTTCGAGTTATTGGTTTGGTTTGGCCAACTAGATTGGTAATTCTTGCAATGGGAGAAGTGCTTAGTTTTGGGCTCAATCTTGCGGTGTCCTCACCCACTGACAAAGTAGGGGTAGCGAGGCACGTATTTGTATTGTTGCCATCAAGGGTAAAAAGATGGGGTTTTCATCATATTGCTTGAGTTTATCCCTCTACATCATGTCATCTTACTTAATGCATTACTCTGTTCTTCATGAACTTAATACTCTAGATGCAGGCAGGAGTCGGTCGATGTGTGGAGTAATAGTAGTAGATGCAGAATCGTTTCGGTCTACTTGATACGGACGTGATGCCTATATGCATAATCATTGCCTTGGATATCGTCATAACTATGCGCTTTTCTATCAATTGCTCGACAGTAATTTGTTCACCCACCGTATTATTTTCCTTCAAGAGAGAAGCCTCTAGTGAAACCTATGGCCCCCGGGTCTATTTTCCATATTATATTTTCAGATCTATAAACCAAAAATACCAAAAATACTTTGCAGCAATCTATTTACTTTTATTTTAGTTTTACTTTTAGGAATCTTTTATATCTATCTCTATCAGATCTCGTCCTTGCAAGTAACCGTGAAGGGATTGACAACCCCATTATAGCGTTGGATGCAAGTGTTTGATTGTTTGTGCAGGTGCAAAGATTGGGGCCTTGCTTGTACCTCCTACTGGATTGATACCTTGGTTCTCAACAACTGAGGGAAATACTTATCTACTTTGCTGCATCACCCTTTCCTCTTCAAGGGAAAACCAACGCAAGCTCAAGAAGTAGCAAGAAGGATTTCTGGCGCTGTTGCCGGGGAGGATACATAGCAAGACAAGACAAGAACTCTCCCGTCAACTTGCCAATTTCTGGCGCCGTTGCCGGGGAGATCTACATCAAGCCTACCAAGTACCTATCACAAACTCATCTCTTGCATTTACATTATTTGCAATTTGCCCTTCGTTTTCCTCTCCCCCACTTCTAAAACAAATTTCAGAAAAAAAAACCAAAAAGATTTGCCTTTTTATTTGCCCTTCTTCCATTCGTCTTTTCGTTTGCTTTTTGTTTGCTTGTGTGCTAGATCGATTCGTGGCCACCATGTCTGAATCTGGGAAGGTTATAATTGAAAATTTTGAGGGTATTGCTAGTACAAATCTTGAGGAAAAATTTGGATCTTGCTCTCTAGATCATGAAACTGAACCTTCTCCTAATTATAAAGCTAAAACTTTTCAAGTGGGAGACGGTCATATTATTGGGAAGAGTGTTATTCAAGAGTTCTTTGATTGTACGGGAGTGATGCCTATGAATAAGAGATCTATTCTTCTTAGCACAAATTGTTATGCAGATGCTATTGTCATGCTCGTTGAAAAATTGGAAAGAAAATGTGTGCACGTTCATCCCGCTTTGCAAAAGGTGTTTTATGAACTTCCTAAAATTAATCATCCTAAGGCTAAAAAGAATGCTACTATCATCCTTATGCGTGAATTTGATTTTATCATACATGAAGCTAGGGAAATTTTTGCTTTCTATAAAAAGGATATTGAACACCCTCCGATTGAAGAAATCCTACACGATAAAGAAACCTTGCGTAGCTTTGAGTCTAGGGATTATCAATCTTACAGTGATAATCTTAGAAGAAGAGTTCCCTATCCCGAAATTACCCAAACTATTTACCTTGAAACCTATGATGAATTTGATTGGATCACTAGGGGCATTTATTTAGGATTCAATGATGATTGGTTAGAAAAAAAAAACAGGGAACCCATTAAAAACGAGATACGCGTTTTATATGATGATATTTATGGTGATGACCCAGATTATGAGTTTATGAATGTCAAAGTTACTAATCAAAGTCCTTTTCATGAACTAAGTTCTCCTATTAGAAAGGAAAGAAAAAAAAAGGATTTGCTAAAAAGGGTTTTGGATGATGTGGTTGAGTATGGATTGCATACCAAAGATGACAATACCTAGAAATATTGCGTTATGCCTAGCTAGGGGCGTTAAACAATAGCGCTTGTTGGGAGGCAACCCAATTTTATTTCTGTTTTTGTTTCTGTTTTTGAGTGCTTTACACATTATTACCTCTGTAGTAATTGTGTTTTAGTGTTTTATTTAGTGTTTGAGCCAAGTAGGACCTTTGGGATGGTCTACGGTGATTGTTGATTTGATTCTGCTGAAAAACAGAAACTTTTGCGCTCAGTCCAGGAATTTTCTAAATTCACCAGAGCCTCGAATGAGTCTGAATTTTTTACAAAAGATTGATATACAAATTGTCCAGATTGTCCTAATTTTTCAGAATTTTTGGAGTTACAGAAGTATTCGAAGTTTACAGATTGCTACAGACTGTTCTGTTTTTGACAGATTCTATTTTCTTTGTGTTATTTGCTTATTTTGATGTATCTATGGGTTGTATCGGGGGGTATGTGTCGGCGTTCTGGGAATGGGGGTACCCAGACTGCCTGCCTGTGGCCCAGGGCATGGCCCACCTCGTCAGCCAAACACAGCCTGGCACGACTCCACTCAAGACAAGGCCCTCGCGAGGACCCCAAGCTCGCGAGGAAGAACAGCACCAAGATCAGCAGGGGGTAGGCCTCCTCAGGCCCCCTCCGGAGCGGCGGAGATCTCTATGCGGAACCCGGCCTCAGGAGTGAAAGATGATGCAAGGAAGGACAAGCGGGCGCCAGCACGCCAGGCGGTGCAGTTTCCCCTTTGGTGCAAAGGGAGCAGGGACGTACGCGGGTTCCCAAAGCGCCTCCCAAAGGTTTCCATTCCGGTGCAACAAGACCACGACCACGAGCCCCGCAGGGCGGATGTCATCGCCGAGACAACCTCTGCATCATCGACAGCTACTTTGCAGGCGAAGTCCACCTTTGGACAGGCGGGGATGTACTCCTGTTCCCCTTCAAATTTGGCCGTTGTGGGATCCATTCCCGCCATTCCGATAAGGGAGGAGGACCCGGGCCACTGCTATATATAGAGACTAGGCTGCACCGTAGAGAGGGGTGGGACACACTGACACAAGACAAGGCTGAGAGCCAAGAACACCACTCGAGCGCCCTCGCGAGGCTCGAGACCACTGTACTAGTTCATCCACCACACCTCCCCGAGAGGCAATCCACCAAAGCAGGAGTAGGGTATTACGCTTCACAGCGGCCCGAACCTGGGTAAACCACCGTGTTCATCTTCTTCCTCATCATCGTGCGAGTTCACCGTAGTAACCATCGTGTAGCGAGCTAAGTAGGGCGAAGCTACAGGGGATCTTCGCACACGCCCCTGTGTTCGAACCTTGAGGGTTTTGCGGAGCTCGAAATCCGACATTTGGCGCGCCAGGTAGGGGGCGTGTCGGAGTCTCCTTCAAGCCTCGCTCTCCTCCGCTCCACCGCTTCGATGGCCGGCGCCCAACAAGCTTCCCCCGGCCGTGGCGGAACAGCTTCCATCGATCCCACTGCTGCCGCCGGAGACCCACGCCCCAGCGGCATAGTGCTGGGCGGTCAGTATCAAGCCGCCAGTATCGCCTCCGCCATCGCCGCCCCTCGCACCGCCCAAACTCACGGCGGGCGGGTGGCGCCCTCAGCAACGGCGTCGCGCCACACCTACGTGGGGGACCTCGACGCGCACGATGCGCTGCTGCTGGCAAGCGAGATGCTCCGCCACCGCCCGACGCACGGGGGCTTCGACGCATGGGCCAACCACGTCGCAGAGCTGGTCACCGTCGCGCTGAGGACCGTGGCTCCTCACTCTTCTCCAAGCGGCGGGGGCTCGCTCGTCGCGCCTGTCCCCCAGCCCGCCGACGGCGTGCCCCCTCCAGCCCTGGGCGAGCCTGAGCGGGGCCCGCCGCACGCCGTGCTCCTTCTCCTTCGAATTCCGGTGACCGGTTTCGGGGCACGGCCCGACCATGACAACCGAGCGCGCGGAGGAAACAACGGGGCGCCCCACGCGCGCACCAACACGCGCCTCCGTGACCCAGTGGACCTTCAACAGCCTGGATTGACCAGGCAGGAGCGTGCCATCCTTCGCAGGGAGCAAGCGGTGCAGGCGTCCGGACAAACAAGCAACAACGGCGAAGGCGCGTCGGATCGCCGAGGAAGCAATCCACGTCAGGAGACGCGCGGCCCACCCAACGGCGGTGGCAGAGGTAAGCAACTTCGCTCTGAGGCTCGTCATAGGAGGGTCTGCGGCCTGCGCGCGCAGGGCGGCGCCCCGGCGGACGGCTCAGGAGGATAACCAGGCCCTTATGTGGAGCCCTATGTACCATTCTACGTCGTACCTCCGGACGGCGGGGTGGATCAGGCGCCTGCTTCAAGCGCCAACACCCCCCAAGAATAGGGAGAGCCCCGGGCGTCCTCCCCGAGCCGGGCCTGGGGGCTCCCCCCGAAGGAGCACCGAGCCTGGACGACGCGAGCGGGAGAAAGAGGGAGGACGCCCCCGGGCCCGCGGGGCACGGCGTAAGCCGTCGCCCTCGCGAGCAAGCAACGTCGAGCCGAGCCCCGGGGCCTGAGGAGTGAGGGCCTGGGGGAGCAGCAAGACGCAAGTAGCGCGGGTCACCCGCGGCAACTGGAACGCCGGCGTAGCCTTGGGAGGCTGGGCCTCACGAGGCCCTCGAGGCGGCTTCATCGACAAAACACCTCTATGACTGCGTCGGATGCATTGTGCTCATGTTTGGGCCACGGGAGCGCAATCCAGCGGCTACGCGGGGAACAATGCATCCGGGTTTGGGTCATAGAGGCGTGCAACCGAGCAGAAATGCACGGGGTGGCTCTTAACGGGGTTGGGAGCAACCAGGCCGAGCGCCTGGGGGCTTGCCCAGCTATCTACGGCCGTGACACTCTCACGTAATAATGAGTGGGCTGTATATGCCCGGAGCCCCCCGAGGACGCGGAGGGGTTCCTTCCCACGCAATGTGGAAGCCCCATGCTCCGCGCTGGCGGACAACACTGCCCACCAATGGCTATGCCCACGCAACGTGGATGCCCTACGCTCAGCGCTGGGGGAAGATGAAGACTAAGACTAGCCTAGGTGCCAGACGCGGCGGTTGCTTGCTTCTTTTTGTGTTCGAATTGCCACTTTTTGGAATGAAGTTTGAGGACTTCGAAACTCTATATTTAAAAAGAAAAAGGGGCGGGGACTTTTCTCTCATTGCTCTCTCGTTTTACCGGTCTTGAATTCGCTTTTTCTAGATTGGTGTTTCACAAGGGGCCGTGCGCTCCCCCCCCCCCCCCCGAGGCACCTCGGAACAGGATAGCAAGGCCCTGTCGCCTCAGGGACTTGCATCTTTTGGCAGTCGACCCCCGCTCGGGGGCTCTGACCGCGGCGCGGCACCATGGCATGGAGTCTCAGGAGGCCCAGTGCCTCCTGAGGCAAAACCCGGTAGGGAGGAATGGGGGTCGCTCGAGCGTCAAAGGGGGCTCCTAAGCAACGCGCCTCAGGAGCCTTACCGGTCATATAGCCACTCGCCCCTCGATGTCGTCCTTGGTGATCCGGTCGGCATCGAGGGTGTCGAGGCCTCACCTCGTAGTTGCGTTCTGGTGATCCGGTCGTACACTACGGTGGTAGGGAAATGTGCGGGACATGGACCTGGCGACGTAGAGCCGCTTGAGCGTCAAAGGGGGCTCCTGAGCAATGCGCCTCAGGAGCCTTACCGGTCATATAGCCACTCGCCCCTCGATGTCGTCCTTGGTGATCCGGTCGGCATCGAGGGTGTCAAGGCCTCACCTCGTAGTTGCGTCATGGTGATCCGGTCGTACACTACGGTGGTAGGGAAATGTGCGGGACTGGAGCCTGCAGACACAGAGTGCCGAAAGGGCTCCCGACCTGCCCCACTCGTGAGCAAGAAGAAGTCCCCAGGACACCCGGACTTCCCAAGCGCCATAGCCGAACCGCTCCGCAAGCAAGGAAGAAGCGCCCCAGGCGGAATCACGGACTACCTGGGCAACCCGGCCGCGCCTCGCGGCGCACGAGATCGTCACCAGCCTACAAGCTAAGTACATTACCGAACCAAACACGAGCCTCCTAATCCAATGGCGGCCTGAATGCGGGATAGAGGTTGCGTGCACTAATGCCAGAATGCTGGTACTACAGTCTACGGTGTGACACCGTGAAAACCCGTATGGCCACAGGCGCCTGGAGGGATGGCACGAGGGGAGGAATTCGGCCTCGACGGGCGGCGATGCAAGGACCCGGGGCTCGACGGCCGCGAGCCGCTCCTTAGGAGAGAGGGCCTCACGAGGGCCCTGCTAGCCGTAATCACCAAGCCGCGTCGGCAGCGGTGATGAGCCCACGCGAGGAAACTAACTCACGTTGCAGCAAGCAAGCGATCGGCGATTCAAGAGAAGAAAAATAAGAGGGCGAAGGTAACATGCAAAAGGCTAACGCCCTCTGGGGACGAGTTCTTCTTAGAATATTACAGGAACCATGAAAGGGAAACAGGGGATGCCTAGGGAGAGGAGTCGCTGTCGCCACCAGCGCCGCCGGCCGCCTCGGCGTCGGAATCGTCCTCCCCGCTGGAGGCGGGCACCTGGATGAATCGCTCCACCAGGGACTCCACGTGCGGGCCCACCTCGTCCCGAAGGGGGCGCTGGAGCTCGTCAGGCACCCGCTCCACGATACGCCGGAGGTCGAGCTGCAGAGCGTGGCAGCGCAGGTTGGAGAAGACGAACGTCAGGGCGAGGTCCAGGAGGTCGCGCACGTCGGACTCGTTGTCCGCGTTCACGCGGGGGACGCCGGCCTCCAGCACCTCCACCACCCTCCGAAAGAAGTCGAGATAGCCCCCGTCGCCGTGCGCGCACGGCAGGGCGAGGGCTTCCCCGACGAACCGGCTCACCGCGCTGGTCGCGCGGCGGGCGATGCCAAGGTACTGCTTGGCGCGCTGGGACTCCAGCATCTTGGCGTGCGCCGCCTCGTCCTGGGCGGCCTGCACGATGTTGGCCGCCTCCTTAACCTGGGCCTGGAGGGACGCCAGCTCCGCCCTGGCCTCCGCTTCGCCGCTGAGGGCGGCTTCGAAGGCGGCCTCGGCGGTCGCCAGCTGGGCCCGTAGCGCGTCCGCCTCCTCTTGGAGCTCGCCGAGCCTGTGTTTCTTGGCCGCAGGTACCCTGGGAGAAGGAGAGGATCATGCTCGGAGCGCTAGACAAAACGGCTAAGGAGGGAGGCGACAGAGTAGTCACTCATCGACCATGGCCCAGCACCGGCGAACTTGCGCCGACCCCAAGGGCCCCCCACCACTGCCTCCAGAGGAGGGCGAGGGAGCCGGCGGTGTCGCGCGCTTCCTCGCGCCTGCAGCGCTTCCTCCAGACGCCATGGGATAGGAGAAGCTGGGAAGAGGAGAGGGCTTTCTCTGTGGAGCGATGGAAGCAAGAAGACACCTCGAGACTGCAATGCCCCCCCCCCTTGCCAAGGGCGGGGCGGATTTATAGGCATAACTACAGCCGCGAGGCATCGTGGGAGAGCAGGCGTCGTGCGCCTCTCGGGCGCCGCGGAGCGGTTCGATCAGCACAGTACCGTCCACGTCGCCTCTCCTATCGATTGACGGGTCACTTCCACTGGGCCCGAGGAATAGAGGCCCGAGGCAGCAGCAGCATTCAAGGAGGGGCAATGATGGCCGGCGCTGCACACGAGCGTCACATCAGTTTGACTTGGGGTGGTTCTTGATGCCCTCGGGGAGCGGGGGCGTCGCCGCCCAGGCGCTCGACGCGTGTAAAGCCTGGCCCGCAGGCGTTTGGGGCCGTCCTCAAGGCTTCGCCCGGAAGCCAGCTCGAGCGCGCCTTGGGCCCGGGGGCTACTGTCGGCGTTCTGGGAATGGGGGTACCCAGACCTGCCTGCCTGCAGCCCAGGGCATGGCCCACCTCGTTAGCCAAACACGGCCTGGCGCGACTCCACTCAAGACAAGGCCCTCGGGAGGACCCCAAGCTCGCGAGGAAGAACAACACCAGGATCAGCAGGGGGTAGGCCTCCTCAGGCCCCCTCCGGAGCGGCGGAGATCTCTATGCGCAACCCGGCCTCAGGAGTCAAAGATGACACAAGGATAGGCGGGCGCCAGCGCGCCACGCGGTGCAGTTTCCCCTTTGGTGCAAAGGGAGCAGGGACGTACGCGGGTTCCCAAAGCGCCTCCCAAAGGTTTCCATTCCGGTGCAACAAGACCACGACCACGAGCCCCGTAGGGCGGATGTCATCGCTGAGCCCACCTCTGCATCATCGACAGGTACTTTGCAGGCGAAGACCACCTTTGGACATGCGGGGATGTACTCCTGTTCCCCTTCAAATTTGGCCGTTGTGGCATCCCTTCCCGCCATTGCGATAAGGGAGGAGGACCCGGGCCACTGCTATATATAGAGACTAGGCTGCACCGTAGAGAGGGGAGGGACACACCGACACAAGACAAGGCTGAGAGCCAAGAACACCACTCGAGCGCCCTCGCGAGGCTCGAGACCACTGTACCAGTTCATCCACCACACCTCCCCGAGAGGCAATCCACCAAAGCAGGAGTAGGGTATTACGCTTCACAGCGGCCCGAACCTAGGTAAACCACCGTGTTCATCTTCTTCCTCGTCATCGTGCGAGTTCGCCGTAGTAACCCCGTGTAGCGAGCTAAGTAGGGCGAAGCTGCAGGGGATCTTCGCACACGCCCCTGTGTTCGAACCTTGAGGGTTTTGCGGAGCCCGAAATACTACAGTATGAACCATGGAGAAGTTGGAATATAGTAGATATTACACCAATATAAATAAAGAATGAGTTCACAACAGTACCTAAAGTGGTGATTTATTTTTCTTATACTAACGGATCTCACGAGTTTTCTGTTGAGTTTTGTGTTGTGAAGTTTTCAAGTTTTGGGTAAAGATTTGATGGACTATGGAATAAGGAGTGGCAAGAGCCTAAGCTTGGGGATGCCCAAGGCACCCCAAGCCATATTCAAGGATACCAAAGAGCCTAAGCTTGGGGATGCCCCGAAAGGCATCCCCTCTTTCGTCTTCAATCCATCGGTAAATTTACTTGAGGCTATATTTTTATTCACCACATGATATGTGTTTTGCTTGGAGCGTCTTGTATGATATGAGTCTTTGCTTTTTAGTTTGCCACAATCATCCTTGCTGCACACATCTTTTGAGAGGGACACGCATTAATCGTGAGTTTATTAGAATACTCTATGTGCTTCACTTATATCTTTTGATCTAGGCAATTTTGCTCTAGTGCTTCACTTATATCTTTTTAGAGCACGGTGGTGTTTTTATTTTATAGAAACAATTGAACTCTCGTACCTCACTTATATTATTTTGAGAGTCTTTAAACAGCATGGTAATTGGTTTAGGTTATGAATTTAGTCCTAATATAATGGGCATCCAAGAGGGATATAATAAAAACTTTTATATAAAGTGCATTGAATACTATGAGAAGTTTGATTCCTTGCATATAGTTTTGAGATATAAAAATGGTGATATTAGAGTCATGCTAGTGAGTAATTGTGGATTGGTAAAAATACTTGTGTTAAAAGTTTGTGATTCCCGTAGCATGCACGTATGGTGAACCGTTATGTAACGAAGTCGGAGCAAGATTTGTTTATTGATTGTCATCCTTTGTGTGAGGGTCGGGAGCGCGCGATGGTTAACTCCTACCAACCTCTCCCCTAGGAGCCCGTGTCTAATACTTTGCTTCGATAACTAATAGACTTTTACAATAAGTATGTGAGTTCTTTATGACTAATGTGAGTCCATGGATTATACACACTCTCACCCTTCCACCTTTGCTAGCCTCTCTAGTACCGCGCAACTTTCGCCGGTGCATTAAACCCACCATATACCCTTCCTCAAAACAGCCACCATACCTACCTATTATGGCATTTCCATAGCCATTCCGAGATATATTGCCATGCAACTTCCACCGTTTCGTTTATTATGACACGCACCATCATTTTCATATTGCTTTGCATGATCGTAAGATAGCTAGCATGATGTTTTCATGGCTTGTCCGTTTTTTGTTGTCATTTGCTACGCTAGATCGTTGCACATCCTGGTACACCGCCGGAAGCATTCATATAGAGTCATATTTTGTTCTTGGTATCGAGTTGTAATTCTTGAGTTGTAAGTAAATAAAAGTGTGATGATCATCATTATTTGCGCATTGTCCCACGAGAGAAAAGGATGATGGAAGCTATGATTCCCTCACAAGTTGGGATCAGTCTCCGGACTTTACAAATAATAAAAGAGGCCAATGAATCCCAAATAAAAAAAAGAGGCCAAAGATGCCCACCAAAAAAAGAGAGAAAAGAGAGAAGGGACAATGCTACTATTTTTTTTCCACACTTGTGCTTCAAAGTAGCACCATGATCTTCATGATAGAGAGTCTCCTATTTTTTCACTTTCATATACTAGTGGGAATTTTTCATTATATAACTTGGCTTGTATATTCCAATGATGGGCTTCCTCAAATTGCCCTAGGTCTTCGTGAGCAAGCGAGTTGGATGCACACCCACTTAGTTTCTTTTTGAGCTTTCATACACTTATAGCTCTAGTGCATCCGTTGCATGGCAATCCCTACTCACTCACATTGATATCTATTCATGGGCATCTCCATAGCCCGTTGATACGCCTAGTTGATGTAAGACTATCTTCTCCTTTTTCCTCACAACCTCCACCATATTCTATTCCACCTATAGTGCTATATCCATGGCTCACGCTCATGTATTGCGTGAAAGTTGAAAAGGTTTGAGAACATAAAAGGTGTGAAACAATTTCTTGACTTGTCATCGGGGTTGTGCATGATTTAAATACTTTGTGTGGGGAAGATGGAGCATAGCCAGACCATATGATTTTGTAGGCATAACTTTCTTTGGCCATGTTATTTTGAAAGGACACAATTGCTTTGTTAGTATGCTTGGAGTATTATTGTTTTTATGTCAATATTAAGCTTTTGTCTTGAATCTTATGGATCTGAACATTCATGCCACAATAAAGAATATTACATGGATCAATATGTTAGGTAGCATTCCACATCAAAAATTCTGTTTTTATCATTTACCTAATCGAGGACGAGAAGGAATTAAGCTTGGGGATGCTTGATACGTCTCCAACGTATCTATAATTTTTTATTGTTCCATGCTATTATATTATCTGTTTTGGATGTTTTATATGCATTAATATGCTATTTTATATTATTTTTGGGACTAACCTATTAACCTAGAGCCCAGTGCCAGTTTCTGTTTTTTTTCCTTGTTTTTGAGTATTGCAGATAAGGAATATCAAACAGAGTCCAAACGGAATAAAATCTACGCGATGTTTTTTCTTGGACCAGAAGAAACCTACCAGACTTGGAGAGGAAGGCAGGAGACCTGCCGGGAGGCGACAAGCCTGCAGGGCGCGCCCTAGGGGGGGCGCCCCCTGGCTTGTGGCCCCCCTGCAGGCCTCCTAACCCTAATCTTCAGCCTATAAATTCCCAAATATTCCCCCAATACCAAAAAGAGCCACGATAATATTTTTCCGCCACCGGAAGCCTCTGTTCCCGTGAGATCCCATCTTGGGGCCTTTTTCGGTAATCTGCCGGAGGGGGATTCGATCACGGAGGGCATCTACATCAAATCCATTACCCCTCAGATGATGCGTGAGTAGTTCACCTCAGACCTTCGGGTCCATAGCTAGTAGCTAGATGGCTTCTTATCTCTCTATGTTCTTCAATACCATGTTCTTCATGATCTTCATGGAGATCTATCCGATGTAATACTCTTTTGCGGTGTGTTTGTCGAGATCCGATGAATTGTGGGTTTATGATCAGATTATCTATGAATATCATTTGAATCTTCTCTGAATTCTTATATGCATGATTTCATATCTTTGCAAGTCTCTTCGAGTTATTGGTTTGGTTTGGCCAACTAGATTGGTAATTCTTGCAATGGGAGAAGTGCTTAGTTTTGGGTTCAATCTTGCGGTGTCCTCACCCAGTGACAAAGTAGGGGTAGCGAGGCACATATTTGTATTGTTGCCATCAAGGGTAAAAATATGGGGTTTTCATCATATTGCTTGAGTTTATCCCTCTACATCATGTCATCTTACTTAATGCATTACTCTGTTCTTCATGAACTTAATACTCTAGATGCAGGCAGGAGTCGGTCGATGTGTGGAGTAATAGTAGTAGATGCAGAATCGTTTTGGTCTACTTGATACGGACGTGATGCCTATATGCATAATCATTGCCTTGGATATCGTCATAACTATGCGCTTTTCTATCAATTGCTCGACAGTAATTTGTTCACCCACCGTATTATTTTCCTTCAAGAGAGAAGCCTCTAGTGAAACCTATGGCCCCCGGGTCTATTTTCCATATTATATTTTCAGATCTATAAACCAAAAAATACCAAAAATACTTTGCTGCAATCTATTTATTTTTATTTTAGTTTTACTTTTAGCAATCTTTTATATCTATCTCTATCAGATCTCATCCTTGCAAGTAACCGTGAAGGGATTGACAACCCCTTTATAGCGTTGGGTGCAAGTGTTTGATTGTTTGTGCAGGTGCAAAGATTGGGGCCTTGCTTGTACCTCCTACTGGATTGATACCTTGGTTCTCAACAACTGAGGGAAATACTTATCTACTTTGCTGCATCACCCTTTCCTCTTCAAGGGAAAACCAACGCAAGCTCAAGAATTAGCATGATTGTAGGTCAAAGTTGAATTATGCACATTAAACGACTAGAAAACTCAATTAATGTGTTAAACAGGTCTCACGAACCCTGGAAAAAATCCACAGTTTAGCATGACTCTTAGAAAGTTGCTCTATGGTGACTCCAGAAATAAATACAAAGGTCAAAAGAGACAACGGATGTTGTTTCGCACATAAAATGTGAACTTTCCCTATCGGAACACACCATGTTCTTGTGAGATCCTTCGGTTTGTAAGAGGCTTTGTGCCAAAACTTGTCCAAAATTGGGAAACTTTTTTACCACAACAAACACACACAGGGCAATTGATGGCACCATGCCCAAATTTCATGAATTTCTGTCGAGGTTTGCATTTACATGAATTTAAAAACTAAGTTTCCCGATGTTTGCGGTCGAGCCAAGACGATGATGATATGTTTGAAATTCATTCCCATTTATTGTGAGGGACCTAATTAAACATGCTGCCAGGAAAACGTATATGGTTTTTCGACATATTTTCATGAGCTGGATCGTGCAGTGATTGTAGTTCAAATTTGAATTATATATGCACATTGAATGCCTAGAAAACTCAATTAATGTACTTAAAAGGCCAAACGAACTCTGTAAGATTCCATTGTTTCGCACGACACATTCACGCTACTCTATGGAGACTCTAGAAATAAATTCAAGGCGAGAAGCGACATCGGATGTTGTTTCGCACATAAAATGTGAACTGTCCCTACCGGAACCACATGACTTCTTGTGAGAATCTTCGGTTTGTAAGAGGTTTGTGCCAAAACTTGTCCGGAACTAGGCATTGTTTTTACCACAACAGACATGCGCAATGACATCACACCATGCCAAGTTTCATGAATTTCTCACGATATTTGGATTTACTAGAATTTGAAAACACGGCTTCTCATAGTCTACGGTCGAGCGAAAATACCGTGAGGTTTGGAATTCGTTTAATTTCCATTTCTTGCATGGGACCAAAACATATATCCAGTGATAAATAGTTGATTTTCAACCCATTCAGGTGCACTCTAGCTAGTATGTGCTTAATTCACTACTGCAGTTCAAATTTGAATTGTACACATGAAATGTCTAAAAAACTCTTTAAATGTTTTAAAGGGCCTAAACAACCCTGCATTATTCCATATTTAACACACGGTCCTATAGTTGCAAGTTCACTGCAGATAAATGTTATTGCCATCCAAACACCTTCAATTGCCAATGTAACTTCATTTTTCGTCTCAAAGCAGTTTGAAAATAAAATACATCGCAAACAGTTCTTGATCATGAAACATGTGTGATGCGGTATCAAAATATCTTGGGCCAATCCTCATATATGACTTATGCCGGAAGCTTCAGTCCACCGCTGGCGCGTCAACCACACAGTCACACTTGTTCCCAACACCACTATACTGTTCAAGCATCGCCGGTGAAAGATGGGGATGTGGATCCGCGTCGTGAGGGCAACTTCGGCGACCCACTCCGGCCCGAGCGCGGCTGCATTAGCCATGAACGCGCTCACAACATCCTTGAGCGCAGCCGCACTCTCCGACAGGGCGGCTGCGGCCGCCGAAAGGGCAGCTGTTGCATCTGAGATGGCGGCAGCAACATCCGCGACCGGGATAGCAAATGGCGAGAATGGCACAGCACCTGTCCGCTCCTCGGCGGCCGTCGTAGCCCTAATGGCGGCTGCCCACACCTATGCCGATGCCGCCCAAGCCCATCTCGTGTCGGTCACCGCACAAATAGCAGCGGCCTTCTCCGACAACGGTCGGCAACCTACGTCTGAAGAGTTGGCAATCTCCGAGAGCGCTCGGGCACCAGTCCATTCGTCAGCAGCCTCCCTTGCCAAGATGGAGGTCATCAATGCCCGGACCGCAGCCGCCCACGCCAAACTCGTGGCGGCCTTTTCCAAAGAGATGGCGGACGTGGACGGCGAGATGCTTGCAGAGTTTGTGGCGATGGATGCCATGGAGCCCCTTCCCCTGGAGGTCGTCGAGCGCGAGCTGGTCATGGAGGTTGCGGCGGAGATCGGCGAGCGTCAGGCGGAACATTAGTCGTTGTTGAGAGCACTAGTCTTCTGTTAGAGTAACCTTTAGGTCAACCAGCTCTGTTTAATTGCTCGATTAAGTAAGTGCGGGTTGTGGTGCAGGCTCTTTTGTGCAGTACCCCAATTAGCAATTGATGTTAAATTATGCGATGGCGTGGATGACCACTGTAACCAGCGAAATTCGGACCCAAAATTTGCCGCCATATCCCCATTCCATCTTCCAATTGAAAATGAAATTGAAGTTCATCACACACACTTTTTTGGAATGAACCGTGTGCAATGTAGTACCCAATCTTACGTCCGAAGATTGGAGACAAACATTTGCACGTCCAAGTTCGTCACACACGGGGTATATCACAGGCTTTGTATGTGATGTGTTGATATCGAGAACTATTCTGAAAAATTTGCATGTTCAAGTTCATCACAGACGGTGTATAACACAGGCTTCGTTTGTGATGTTTTGATATCGCACATGGTTCCAAATAAGGGACTGTTTTTGATGGTGCTTTCCGTGCCAGTTTTTCGCTGCACCGAATGAAAATTTTGGGCTGCCGCGGAAATATCTACCTCCCTCGCCCCCCCCCCCCCGGTACCAATCAAAAGCCACATTTCCCCCTTTTCCTCTACTTTTCCTTGTTCAAACCTTCATTGCTTGCTTGCAGCGCCGCCTCCTCGCCGGCGATGCTCCTTCCTGCTGCTCGGCTCGTCCATCTAGTCAGGTAATCGACACCTCCCCAATACCGCCTCACCCCC
This sequence comes from Elymus sibiricus, assembly GCA_039707655.1. Classification (NCBI taxonomy): domain Eukaryota; kingdom Viridiplantae; phylum Streptophyta; class Magnoliopsida; order Poales; family Poaceae; genus Elymus; species Elymus sibiricus. Next base: position 360,831,480 of record CM077669.1, read on the forward strand.
TCCTCCTCCATCCCACATGGCCCGACCGCCGGCGTGACACCTTCCACCCAAATCACCGCACCATCCTCCAAATAATCGCCGCCGAAAGCCATGGTGCACGCAGTATAGCCAGGATCTCAAAGAGCATTTGGCTATGGAGAAGCAAATTGCGGATGCACGCACAGATGAGGCAGCTATGGCTTCCATGCGTGCCGACCCCCAGATCTTGGGGGAGCACCTCGCTGTCGAGGCCACCGTCGAGGCCTCGCGCGCTGACGCCGCCACGCGGTTGGCTGCTATAAACAACAGCTCGTGGTCTTTTCTCGAGGGTACTGCCGGTGCGTTCGACGAAGACTTCGATGTGTTTTCTCAGCGTGCACGTGCTTACCTCAACTCCAGAGCCGGCATGTTGGTGCCGGGGAAGGATCAGGCCACTCACCACTACGAGGGGTGCACCCACGGTGTGCAGGCCTCGCCCTCTTCCAAGTTGACGGAGCCCATCATCATCGATATCTCCGGCGATGAGGAATAGCTTGTTTTTCTTACCTTTATCACTAAGGACCTATGTTCACCTAGCTACGCTGGTTAAGCATGTTTCGTTTAGCTGTTGCATGTGCCCCTACTGCCTTTCATTTAGAAATTCTAGTGAAATGTCCAATATAATGCTACTGCAACCTGAACTTCTAGTATGTTCTATTGTGCAATGTGGTGCTTAGTTAACTGTTTCGTTCATTTGTTGTGGTGATCATTTAACTATTTAATTCAATTCTGAAATGTGATGTACGATTGTTGTTGGTACAATTTTGTATTGTTATGCATGTGACGAATAAATCGAATTTAGATGTACTAAATACATGTGCAACATATTGAATTGCTACATTTCCTAGTTCTTAGCACGCTTGGTTTAGATAACTAGATTTTCAATGTTGCTCGATCTAATCTGTTGGATTCGCAATGTGTTTATTTTCCATTAACATATTTCAGTGATAGTATGCCAAATATCACTTGTAACCTGATCAATATTTGTCTTAAATATGTTGCAGGGGGAAACAATGGGGGACACTGAATTTTACCATTGAGGTTTGCACATCCATAGTCGTTTGGCTAATAGCACATTATTGTGCAATTGCAGAAACCGTTGTAATATGAATGTTTATATTAATAATGTGTTCTTGCACATGTAGGTCCTCCTGTAAGAGGTTTAGACCCACTGTTCGACCCTTTTTGCATGTGGGGAAATGAGGTGTCCTTGAATATCAGTCAAATCAAGAAACTCAGAAAGATTGTTAAGATAAAGAAACTAGCTACGAAAAACAACAAGATGTTTATCTGCACAATGAAAAAGACATCAGTCAACTATAGGATGGTACCATCTCTTTCACCTTGTCCTTTTCCATTTGCGCCATTTCAAATTTTACAAAAGATATTTATGCATATGTTTGTTTTCAGTCCTTGTCAAGGCAGTTCATCAATGATTACGTCTCAAACCACCTGTATGATCAAGAGGCGATGAAGGTATTCATACAACACCCACGGTATAATCTTGAAGTCTTCCTTAAGAGGACGAAGGATGGGTGGGCAATCATCCACAGGCACTGGCCTAAAGTTGCCAGGACCTTCAACATCATTGAAGCCTCAGTATTCGCCTTCCGCTTTAATAGTTTTCTAGATGAGACTCATCTGTCTATTTACCGTCTATGATGATACTTAATTTCCAAAGGTTTTAGATGTTGCATTTGAAACTTTGTCTTGTTGTGCAATTGGGTAGCTAGGCAGTATATGCCTATATGTTGTTGTACCCTGATGTAATTCAATTATGAAATCCTGGTTGCCGTACTACGAATAAGAAATATATTTTGTGGTTGATATGAAATGTTAATTTTGATTACTAAATGGATTATAAATAATTGATCAATCAGGATGATTATTGGGGATCCCAGTGCAGACGGTTCCTAAGACAGCACCGTGGGCGATGACGTGAACAAACCCACACGGTTTCTAGAAAGTTGGCGTGTTGGATCGTTGAGCAATCACACACGAATTCTGGTCGATAACTGTGTGCTTTAGGACACCGAATCACAAACGTTTTCACATAGCTAGTGTGTGTGATGGTCAGCCCAATGACAAACAGTTTCTTCTAAACACAGTGAGTGATGTTTTGCGTAACGCAAATGACAAAATTATAAGTATCGTGTGTGATGACCACACCTATCACAAACGATGTGATGCAGAAAATTGTGTGTGATTTACAATACGAACGGAAACATACCCTTGGGATTCCCCTTGTGGGATGCTAAGCTCATTTCACACGTATTCCCCAATATGCCTGTTTGTGATGGTCCTTCCAATCACAAACGATATGTTTTTGTCCATCGTGTGCGACCAGGTGCAGGCATCGCCGACGGGTTTTTCCTGTCGTGTGGGATAGTCCCCCCTATCGCCCACACATGCAAGGCGACGGTTTAAGACCACGTCACGGAAAGGGGTTAAAAACCGTTTGTATAGCACGCGGATTCACTAGTGGTGTGGCCTCCACTGTGAACCTGTAATAGGGGTAGTGTTTTCTGAAACTTCAAATTTTCTCTGTCGTGCCATCATGCACGTTGGCGCCTTTTGTTGGTGCTGGACACCAATCTGTTGAGCTTCTATCAATATGCTTAAGCTATTCTTATTGCATGTTCTTACTTTTCTTGTTTCGTGCTCAATGAGTCTTATCTCATCTATAAGTCAGGTCGGGAATAAGCCGGCAAAATAACTTGGTTTTCGAGACTCAAGTCTATCAAATTCTCCTCCAATGATATTGAAGATAGATAATCTAGAAACTGGTCACAATATGAACTCAGTTATGCAACCCGGTCATTAAATATAAGCCGGTAATAAGGATAACATTGTACCTGAAAATTATGAGTATACAAATAATTTTTTTGATAGGCCGGCTCAGTGAGACACGGAAAAAAGGAGACTGGCTTTTGAGGCACAAGTCTTGCTTCAATGAAGCGGGTATGATAACCCATGGTTTATCCTAGCTTTCTGTATGCCGGCTCTCACATGACTCAAGCCAATGTTTTAACCTTAAAAGTTCAGGGTCCAAAAAGGATTAACTTTTCAAGAGTACATGGGGTCATCTGATCAGAGTCGCATCAAGCATACAGGCAGGTTTAACCATATTTAATGGCATTTTTTGACGGGTTAAGAGGGTGAGAAAGCTAAACTCAATGAGTTGGAAGCCCCCAAGTGACCTATGTTTCAAACAATAAAGACTCATGCTCGATTTATAGGCTGAAACGACAGAGACCCCGAGTTTTGGGGGTGCCGGCTTTATTATATTTGAACATAAAAGAAGTATATACAGAATTTTGTAGAGGGGTGGATTACAAAAAGTTGAGCCGGTGGCTCCTAAGTGTAATAAGACCGTAGGTGTGCAATATTCTAGGGCCAGGTTTGACGGGGATATTACCCCGCGGTATAACCCGCCCAGAGGTATGACCCGGCCGGGAATCAGCGACTCACTGCCACGCCAGCCGAGCTTGGCGACTCATTGGTGACCCAGCAGGAGGTATGACCCGGCAGGAGGTATGATCCGGCCCATTGTATGGCGGCTCATATTGCTGGGTCACAGGACGACCAGGCCCAAGGCCCAGTGTGTAAGCCGGCGGAGGCGGCTTACAGAGAAGGCCCCAGGGAGAGGAAGGATTCCCTTTGAGAGAAACAAGACCCGGATTAGGATTCATGAAAGACTAGTCCTAGTCCTACTCCCAGTAGGACTCTACATGTAAACCTACCCCTTCCACTTATATAAGGAGGGGTAGAGCACCCCTAGGGGGACAAGGGAAGACAGACACAAGTCATTAGAGATAGACAGATTAGAGGCTCTCGAGATTAGAGGTAGCAAGACAGCACCCTTGTAACCGAGAGATCTTCCTCATCGTCAATATAGACACAAAGCAGGACGTAGGCTTTTACCTCCATCGGAGGGGCCGAACCTGGGTAAACTCGCATCTCTCGATTCCGACCAACCCCTCTCAAGCCGCCACATAGTTGCGATGGCCTAACACCTAGGTCCGTTAACCCGGACATCTTGCCGTGACAAATCCACGACAAGGTTGTCTCTTCCTTGGAAGTGTATGATCCTTCTCGTAAGTCGACCAGGTAATATGAACCATTATTGAGGTTTCGACTGATGGCGAAAGGACCCTCCCAAGGCGGGGAGAGCTTGTGCATCCCTGTTTGATCTTGAATCAGGAGGAGCACTAAGTCGCCTTCTTGAAAAGTGCAGCTTCGGACTCTATGGTTGTGATAACGACGTAGGTCTTGCGGGTATATGGCAGATCTGGGTGCTGCTAAGTCACGTTCTTCTTCCAGGGCATCCAGGGAATCTTGGCATGCTTGCTCAATGTCCGCCTCAACATAGGCAGTAACCCGAGGCGAGTCATGACGGATATCACTTGGCAGAACCGCCTCGGCTCCATAAACCAGGAAAAAAGGAGTGTATCTTGTGGATCTATTTGGCGTTGTTCGAATACTCCAAAGTACCGAAGGGAGTTCCTCAACCCAACAACCCGGCATGCGCTCAAGGGGCACCATGAGCAGGGGTTTGATTCCTCTTAGGATCTCCTGGTTGGCTCTTTCAGCTTGCCCATTGGACTGTGGATGTGCAACTGCTGCTAAGTCAAGCCAAATGTGCTCTCGTTGGCAGAATTGTTCCATGGCTCCCTTGGACATATTTGTACCATTATCAGTAATGATGCTATGAGGGTAGCCAAAACGGAAAATCAACTTCTTCAAAAATTTGGCCGCGGTTTCCGCATCACAATTGCTGACCGGCTCTGCTTCGACCCACTTAGTGAACTTATCAACCGCCACTAATAAGTGGGTTTTCTTGTCAGAAGACGGTTTAAACGAACCAACCATGTCTAGCCCCTAGTGAGGGAGTCCTGGATTAAGGGGTCCTCGGGAGGCCGACCTATTTCTCATGGGCCGGACTGTATGGGCCGTTTGCCGTACACTGGATGGATCGAGGATCTTGTCTCCAGGATGGAAGCTTCAAGGATCGTGGCATGTCCTCCAAGTTTAAAGTAGTGAATAGGCATGTTTATCCCCTCAACGTGTAACCGACCTTGTGTAAACCCTAGGTACCCTCGGCGTCTATATAAGCCGAAGGGTTTTAGGTTGTCGGCCAACAGAACTCATCTAGGGTTTTAGTCATACGATCTCGTGGTAGATCAACTCTGTAATTCCCATACCATCAATATAATCAAGCAGGACGTAGGGTATTACCTCCATAGGAGGGCCTGAACCTGGGTAAAACCTTGTCCCCTTCGTCTCCGGTTACCCTCGATTCTAGTCTCACAGCTCGGGACCCCCTACCCAAGATCCGCCGGTTTTGACACCGACATTGGTGCTTTCATTGAGAGTTCCGCTGTGATCATCAAAAGGAATCGATGGCTCGCCTTGTCACAAGCAGTGAAATCTACATCCAGGGGGCTCTCGCCCCGGGGCAGATCCTCGCGAGTGGCGACATCTCGTCGCGCGCTTACCCGATCGGCCACCCATGCCAGATCGGAAACTCTTCTCCCGATCAAGGAATCAGGTTTGAAACCCTAGAGTTCGTCACCGATTCACAACACTACTAGGGAAAACCCTAGCAGTAGCGCGGGTATTATGTTTATCAGTAGCGCGGGCACCCACGCTACTGATACGGCGCTACAGCTAACATGTAGCAGTAGTGCGTGTTGTCCCGCGCTGCTGCTATACATGCGTAGCAGTAGCGTGCTCCAAAGAAGAGCGCTACTGGTAATATCTGTAGTGCCTTGAGTTAGGCCGCGCTACTGGTAATGGTACACTGTTGCTAACTTTACTCCCCGCTCTACTGCTAACTTTATTAGTTTCTGATTTTTTTCTGCATATTTGTTTTGTATTTGAACAGGCTTTATACAAGAATCTTTAGCACATACAAATGTCATCATCATACACATACAAATGGCTGCGAGACGACGAATGTTATCATAGCATATACATACAAATAGTCTCATCAAATCATGTCGTCATCGTAATCATCATCCAACACAAAGTGGTCTCTCGTCATCATCTCGAAAATAGCGATACAAGTCTCGAATACTTGCAACTACATCGTCATCCATCTAAACAATGATATACGCGAGAAGAGCTATCACTATGAGTGAGAACGAAACTATGTAGTACATGAGGCGGCGGTTATGAGTCCTCTCTCACGCTAGCGTGAGCCTTCTCACGTAACTAGCTTCTGCTTCTTGTCTGCTTTTGAAGCCTTTATGGCTGGGTCCCGAGACCCCCTCCACTTGCGCCTGACACTCGGACCACTCGTCGTATACTCCCGGAACCTTTCCTTTGTACACGACATAGCACCGGTACTTTGCCATCAAGAATCTAGGTACCTGTTAGAGATGCATCTTCATCAAGAGAATGTACAATCATATGCAACAAAATATACTTGAGCAACACAAAAAAGAAAGGGTTATCAACTAGATGCAACATATAGTAAACATAAATAATCAACGCAGTTTCATCGTACGCAAACTAATTAACTAGAGGTACGCAGGTCATCGTACCCAAACTAACAAAGTAGCGTTACGCAAGTTCGGTAGGGACTGTGGACATCACAAAGTTTCATCGCTATACAAAGTATACAAGTTCAACCGACACATATCATCATCATCGGCATCGTAAATCACTAGAACTTCCATCCTTCCAGATCATCGAGAGTGGACCCTAGCTTCTTGAACGGCGTGAGGTCCTGACGTTGCATGCCTATGCAAGTTCGGACGTCAGCTCGTGATATAGGGCCGTGGTGGAAAATGCCCTTCACTTCGACGACTTCTTTCATGATGATCGTCGCAATGTCCCTTTGGATGCGAAAGAAGTCAATTTTAAGTTTATAATCCGCATCTCCTTGAGATTCTACCCACTTGCGGATATGATCATCGTTTCTGGTTGTCATGCGAAGCTTTTGGTGATCCCTTCTGAACTCCATCATGAGATGGAGGAGGTAGAATCCATCGTTCCTACTTGATTTCGGGACATGGATGCAGCAGAAGTTGGTTTTATGCGAGAAACCCGTCTTGCGGTTCCTTTGTTTCCGTATCTGCATGTGGCCACCCCTCAAGCTGAAGCCTTGGAGAGCATCATCTAGAATATTCATTACGTGGGTTTAGTCCTTCTTCTCGTAGTTTCTGGTAGGGTCAAAATACACGGCGTGGGAGACTCGCGGGTAAAGAACGATAAGGACGACGCGACCGTTGCTGCGGGGAAAAAACACCTCAAATTATTCTCCATATGAGCGAGAAGGAATGATTGAAATGTACGAAAGGGTTGTCCGGCACTGACTTACTTTGGATGATAAGGCAGGAGGACAATTTCCTGGTCCTTATTCTGTACCATGAAGTTTTCGAGGTACTCCCTAGCAGTTTTACGCTCAAAGTCGCCGAGACTCAAGAAGGACTCGTGCATGTAGTATGGATCTGCCACACAAATTTGCGAGACTTCTTCTCTCTTCATGACGGAGCTCATATGTAGCGCAAAAAGGCGGACGATTGTACAATCGAGCCGCCTTGTCAGAAACATCTGGAAGATATGATCAAACCGTAGGAAGAACACCTCCGCGCGCCGTCTGTCAACGTAGCACTTCCCCTCAGCCACACGAGCCGCGTATGTCGGATATCCTGGATCCTTCGAGGCTAGTAGGCTTTTCTCAATCGACAGCACATGGTCGTGCAGTCTCCTGAGATCCCCGTATATTGCCTCTAGCGGTTTCGGCGATAGCATCGGCTCGCCCGTGACATGGAACATGGCCACCGTCTGGCTAAGGAACGTGAACCGTTTACGAATGTGTAGTCGACTTGATCAGAAGCTAAATGTAAGGTGGTAAAAGAATAATTACCAGTATTGTAATCAATTTCCTCGTGATCGGGTCCGTGTAAAAAACCTTCTTTTCCTTGTCCCACTTGTAGCGGGCCCTGATGAAGTCACGCTCCAAGGGGTTGGTGAACTTCGCGAAGGGGTCTGGGAGACCCGCAGCTTCACGTTCCGCGTCCTCCTTATCCCATATGGGCCTTTTGCCAAGGTAGCCACGGCTTCCGAGGCGATGCTTCCCCGTGTTCCTTTGCTGAAGGCTCTTGAATTTCGCAGCCTTAGCCTTGGCTGCCTCGGTAGCACAAGTGTCCTTGAACTTTTCGAACTCCTCTTCCGTAAGTGTCGGATTTTCCTCCAGAATCTTGGACAGGGGTTCCTCAGCCTCAATAGCTCGTTTCACCCTCCCTTTCCAGGAGGCCAAATCATTGCTGAACATGCCCATGGCGTGATTGTTAATCTTTTTCATCTTCTTATCATCCCACGGGTGTTCTATGGCGTCGTCCCGGTCGGGGAACTTGAATCTCTTGTGCAACTTCGTCAGGAGCAACTGCCTCAAATGTTCTTTACTCCTTAAGTCATCATCGTTGATGCTCGCGCATTCCCGTAGGATGCATCCTACTTGGTTCCCATAGCACTTGCGACGTTCTTCCAGCTCTAATGGCTCAAACTTGCCAGGGGCCATCTTTGTGATCACCAGTCGTCCGATGCCGAGTTTGTTAGGTTTTCGTATCCTCTGCTTCTTCTGCTTCTTCTTTTCGGTAGCGGCATCGGCGCCGGTACCTTCCCCGCCAGTACCTTCCCCGCCGGTCTCGGCGCCGCCATCGGTGCCGGCGCCGTCGGTGTCGGTGTCGGCGTCAGTACCATCATCGAGGCCGACCTGCAAACCTTGATTGTGCTTAGCAGACAAAAAGTCGAGGTACTGTTGTTCACCCTCATAATCCATCTTGTCTGCATCTTGGTCAGAAGGCCCGGTTTCTTCGTTGTTCGACATGTTTCCTATGATTAAGTCTCCTCGTTTAATTCTAAAACTATAAAAAATGAGAAATGACATAAAAAAGATCTATGTTTGCCGGAATGTCGTTTCCCAGCAAATCCCGGCACTCGATATGCCTACTTTCTAGCACAAGTCATGCCAAAATTCACGGAAAATTTCGGCATGACCTTTGCTAAAAAGTGGACATATCGAGCGCCTGAAATTCACCGGAACGGAAATGAATCAACATTCCGGCGAAACATAGGCCACTCGGATCATTTACCCTGCACATAATCATCATTTTCCAAATATGACATGTCCAAAACATCACATGTCCAAATATGACATGTCCAAATTCCAAATATGACATGTCCAAATCACATGTCCACATATCACATGTCCACTTCAAATTCTGTTTTTTTAAATAGCAACAATTGCTTAAACTAAAAAATGCAAGAAACCTATATAATCAATTCTGTTTTTTTCTTTTAACTACACCTAAAACACCTAGCCCTAAATTTCTGTCCTAATTTGACGAAGAACCTAATTAACCTACTGCCCTAACTAACTTGGGTTCATACTGACTAGGGTTCATAATATAGCCAAATTAACCTACTAGCAGAGAGAGGAGAAGTGGTGGGGGGCTTACGGAGGGTGCAGGGGCAAGGTTGGGAGCGGAGGAAGCAGAGGAGGGAGGCGTGGCGCGCCGGGGCCGGGGTCGGGGGCGTGGGCGAGGTCGCCGGGGTCAGGGGGTCGGGGGCGAGCGCCGGGGTCGGGGGCGAGGGAGAGGTCGCCGGGGTCGGGGGGTCGGGGGCAAGCGCCCGGGTCGGGGGCGAGGGCGAGGTCGTCGGGGTCGGGGGGTCATGGGCGAGCGCCGGGGTCGGGGGGTCGGGGCCGAGCGCCGGGGTCGGAGGCGAGGGCAGGACTCCGGCGAGGGCAGGGCTCCGGCAAGGGCAGGACTCCGGCGAGGGCAGGGCTCCGGCGGCGACGAGGGGCCGAGGAGAAGAGAGAGTGGCGATTTGGGGGAAGCAGAGGCGGGAAACGGGGATTTGGGGGAAGAGAGAGTGGGGATCCGGGGGTTAAGTCGACATAGCAGTAGCGCGTTTCCTAAAAATGCGCTATAGCTAATTTATCTATAGCACGCTTCTCCAAACGGCGCTACTGCTATTTTGACTAGCTATAGCTCTTTTTCGGAAAAGCGCTACTGCTATTTTGACTAGCTATAGCTCTTTTTCGGAAAAGCGCTACTGCTATAACCAGTACCTATAGCAGTTTTCCTGTTTGTTTCTTCTATTGTCCTTTCCTTTATTTTCTCTTCCTTTTCTTTTGTTCTTTTTCTTTTCTTTTCTTTTCATTTGACGTTTAAGTATGTATACAAAATAGGAACATATATATTACATCATTTGACCCATGCATAACGGTTAGTGTCCACACAAAATAGGAACATATATATTACATCATTTGACTGATAACGGTTCCTCGGCGTCGACGTTTTCATTTTTGAGTGAGCTTCTTTCCCTTCTTGTTCATTGAAGAATAATTGATCCCCTCATTGTGACTTTTCCTTTTCCATGGAGTACGATCTTTCTTAGGTAATGTAGTATTGATTCTTCTTTTGACGTATACTTCATCGTCATCGTCATCTTCCCTCATTGGGTTGCCGTACTGGTCGTAGTCTTCCTCGTTGGCGACTCCATCCATTCCAATGATGTTCCTTTTGCCTCTCCTCACGACAACACGGCTGGGATTGCACGGGTCGGTTATGAAGAAGCATTGTGTCACGTGCTTAGCGTGTACCCATGGCTCGTTTTTTGCGATAGCGTTCACGGTACCGCTCTTGGCGTCGGGTATAGTCATGGTAGTGAAATACCGGTTTTCTCTTTCGACATTCTTAGCCCATCTGACACGGAACATCGTCGCGTTGTGTAGTCCAGAGTAGTCAAGCTCCCAGATCTCCTCGACCCTTCCGTAAAATCTCTCAGTTGCGCCGTTGTCGCTGTCGGTCATGCATTCCATCATCACCCCTGAGTTCTGATCATCACTGCCCATATCTTTGGCCTCCGTGTAGAACGTGTATCCGTTGATATCGTATGCCTGATAGGTGACAAGGTTGGGCGAGGGGCCATGTGCTATGGCGTATATGAGCAATCGGTCCTTAGAGCCCTCTTCCGGGGGATTAGCAATAATATGCTCTTTGAACCAATGCAGGAAAGTGGAGTTGTGCTCTCTAGTAACTTCGGCGTCCGTCCTGCATACCCCCGGTCACGATACTTCTTTGCGATAGTTTCTTTATGCAGTGTCGCGAAAGGATCTAGATGGTGTAGGTGTTGTAGCACTACCAAGTTTGCTATGTCAAAGTCGTTGCGTCGATCTGAGTAGGCCACATGCAGTTCCCTGCGACCGTTGGAGTGACCTTCTCCTTCGAGCCTCCCATCGTGCTTGTTAACAGGCAAACCAACACCAGGCGGCCGGTCTGCGCCATATAGAAAATTCTCGCAGAAAGAGATGCACTCTTGTGTCAGATAGCCCTGGACGATGCTTCCATCCGGACAGGACATGTTACGAACGAATCCTTTGATGATCCCATTCATCCTCTCAAACGGCATCATGTTGTGCAGGAATGACGGCCCCAGGTCTATTATGTCGTCCACAATATGGACACACAGATGCACCATGACGTCAAAGAACGTGGACGGGAAGTACATCTCAAGCTCACATAGTATGACAACGATCTCTTCCTGCAGCCTTCGGAGCTGCTTCACACTGATCGACTTTCGAGAGATGACGTCGAAAAAGTTGCAGAGACCAATAAGCGTGTCACGGACGTGCTTCTCCATTATCCCTCTAAGGGCAACAGGTAGTATCTGCGTCATCATCACATGACAGTCATGGGACTTCATCCCGTTGAACCTTTTCTTCTTCGTGTCTAGATATCTGCTTATCTTGTCACAGTAACCGGAACTAACTTTGATTCCGGTAAGGCACTTGAAGAATTGATCGATCTCAGCCGGACTTAAGGTGAAGCAAGAAGGGGGGCAATAATCCTCTTCCTTTACTTTTTTGCCCTTCTTCTCCCGCGCCTTTGTCTCCGTCTCTATCTCCTCTGACTTTTTACAGGGCGGCATGTGCAGATCTGCCCTGATCTCCAAATCTTGCAAATCTTTTCTTGCCTTCGGCCCATCCTTGGTCTTATCCGGCACGTTCATCAGTGTCGCAAGCAAGCTCTCAAGGACATTCTTACAGATATGCATTTGATCAAGGCAATGAGGCGTGTCGAGTTTGTGCCAGTACTCCAAGTCCCAGAAAACAGACCTCATCTTCCATACCTTCAGCAGCGGCTCCGGCGCCTTTTTCATTGTCTTTCCCGGCGCGGGGCACTGTTCCCAGTTTTTCAACAGCTCATCGATTTCGGCGCCGCTCCGCTTACGTGGAGGTCCTCGATGCTCAGCCTCACCGTTGAATATATCTTCACGGTTTCTCCATGGGTCGTCCTTCTCGAGCCATCTTCGATGCCCCATGTACACGATTTTCCCAGACCCGCCATCTTTCCTTGACGTTAGCTGCTGAGACGTCGTATCATCCATGCACCGCGTGCATCCACAATATCCATGGCACACATGTCCTGTGACATATCCGTAACCGAGATAGTCGTGCACCGTCGTGATCAACGCGGCTCTCATATAGAAATACTCGCCTTTGCTGGCGTCCCATGTCTTGGCCGGTGTTTTCCATAACGTGTCTAACTCCTCTTGAAGTAGCCCCAGATACAGATTAATATTATTTCCCGGTTGTTTCGGCCCTTGAATCAGCATGCTCGTGTGTATGTACTTCGACTTCATGCACAACCAGGGGGGAGGTTGTACATCCATACAAACATGGGCCATGTGCTATGGTTGGTGTTCTGGTTGCCAAACGGATTCATGCCATCGGTACACGCGCCGAGCACGATGTTCCTTGCATCACATGCGAAATACCGATATTCGCCGTTGAACGCTCTCCACTAGCTTCCATCCACGACGTGTCTCAGCTTCGGATCATCTCCATCATCGGGCTTCTTCCTCTCCGCGTGCCAGCGCAAGAGCTTTGCTTCCTTGGGATCTACGAAATACCGCTGGAGATGGCTAGTGATCGGTAAGTACCATACAACTTTCTGGGGAGATTTGTTCCCGGCCTTCTTGTATCGAGAAGCATTGCACACCGGACAGCTTATTTTTTCCGCGTGCTCCTTCCGATAAATTATGCAATCGTTGATGCATGCATGGTATCTAACGTGCGGCAGATCAAGAGGGCACACGATCTTCTTGGCCTCATCCACACTAGTAGGACATAGATTCCCCGCGGGAAGAACATCCTTTAGGTACTTGAGAAGCTCATCGAGGCTAGTGTCGGTCCATTTGTTTTTAGCCTTCGTCTTCAGGAGTTCGAGCGTGAAACTCAAGCGGGTCACCTCGGGATTGCAACCATGATACAATGGACTGTTCGAGTCTACCACCAGTTGCTGCAGCTTGGCCTCCTCTCTAGAAGTAGCTCTCTCAGTACTCGTCTCCTTGCGAAGCAGTGCTTGAACATGAGGGTCCCTCACGATTGAACTTAGTACCGACGAATTCTGTGGCGTGGAGTCCACGTTTTCTCTGCCTCCATGTCCGGCCCCTTCTCCGCCGCCATGTCCAGCCCCTTCTCCGCCGCCAGGTCCGGCCCCTTCTCCGCCGCCATGCCCGGCCTCTTCCCCGCCGCCATGTCCGGCCCCTTCGGCGAATTCTGTGGCGTGGAGTCCACGTTTATCGATCATCTCTTCGTCTTGCCCCGTGTCGTCATTGCCTGCCCCGTCGGCGTCCTCAACATCATCGTCCTCATCTTCAATTATCCACCGAGTATAGCCATCCATGAAACCAGTCATCAGCAGGTGCGACATCACACGACCATCGTCATAGGGGTCGAGCCAAGCTCGTCCTTTGCATCTTCGACACGGACATAAAACCTCTGTCAGGTTATTTTCTTTCATGTCCTGCACCGCCGACCGCAACCACATGTCCACCACTGTTCCACTGACCATCATGAACGCCTGCATGGTAATAATAAACAAATTGATTATAAAAATGCATGCATGCATCAAAGTCATACAAAAATTCGGCATGACCTTCCCTAAAAATAGGACATATAGAGTTTGCTCGGAATTCGCCGAAACGGAAATAAATCGACATTTCGGCAAAATATAGGCAACTCACATGCACAATTCGGCGGCAACTCATGCCACACACACAATTTCCATCATATCGCCCGATTATGTCATATCGCACACATACACATATTTCCATTCTTGCGAAAGCATAAATTTTTAATCACCTATCTCAAGATCGAGCTATGTGATGATGATGTCGATAGGTGTCGCCACACACACCTATGGAATGATCAAAAGTGGACAAAGCTCTTCTTGATAAGGCTATAGATCTAGTTAGGGAGGTACATAGGTCACTTCACTAAATGCTAGCTAGATCTACCTAGCTAGCTAGTTTGGGAGGAGACAAGTTCAACTAGTGGAGGGGGAAGGAAAAAGAGAAAGGAGATGCATTAATGGATGTTGGTGTAGTTAGCTAGGAGTAATAAAGAGAGAGAAAGATAGGTAGAAGAAGGAGAGTAATGGGGGGAGAAGTAGTGAGGAAGAAGCAAAGTGAGGGAGAGAGGAGGTGGGAGCTAGGGGAAAGTGAGGAAGAGAGGAGGGGAGGGGGAGGAAAAAGGTGGTATGGCTGCGGCTTAGCAGTAGCGCTGGGTGCAAAACACGCTGCTGCTAATAAGATAGCAGTAGCGCTCGTCTGTAACACGCGCTACTGCTAAGAGGGGCCCGCCATGTGGCCAGTTTCAAAATTAGCAGTAGCGAGTTGAAAAAAAAGCGCGCTACTACTATCACATTAGCAGTAGCGCGGTTATCGTGGACGCGCTACTGCTAAACCTAGCGTGGCGGGAACGGTCGGTCAATTTTAGTAGCAGCGTGGTTCTACCGAGCCGCGCTACTGCTAAGTTAGTATCGGTAGCGCCTGTCTGCATACCGCGCTACTGCTAATTAGCAGTAGCGCCCCATCCTGTCCCACGCTGCTGCTAAGATTCTGTGTATAAGGTTTTCCCTATTAGTGCAAGGAGAACTCGTCTTGGTAGAACCCGTGACTCCCACGGAGGAGCCCACAGATCTCGACGCCTCGACGCCGAAGACATCAGGCCCTGCCTCCGATGATAATGTGGAACCCAATTCAGTCATTGCGACTGGATCTACCATGGTTGAACAGAATCCGGAACCGCTCTCGCGCGACTCTGGAACTGCGACGCCGCATACCGACCCCACTCGCTTCAGCGACACGCATCCTACCATCGCCTCGTTTCTCAACGAGTTATTTGATCGGATGGAGACCTTGCGTACGGCCGATGACCAGATCCCGGTCTATGACCGGCTTGGGCTTAAACTCGATGACAGGGAGATTCGCATCCCCACGGTCACCCACCTTGTCTCCACCGTCGAGTGTCCAGCCGAGGGCTCGTCCCCCCAGCGTTCGGAATTAAAAACAGTTTATACCCCAGTCTCCGATCACCGAGACCTCGCCTGCAACCCAGACTCTGGAGTTAGCTCTGGAAACAGACCGGTATCGGTCCCTAATCTATCACATAGTTCGGAGTCCACAATTCCGAACCCTCACCGTGGCGTGGAGTCAAAGAAATTCCCACCCACCTCCCAAGCCAATCACTCAAGCAGCGCAGCAGGGCCCAAGTCTTCGGACTTACGGGATGTTAAGCAGTTGCCAGGAGAGTCGGTTCATCACTACTGGGCTAGACTCCTCCTCGCTAGGAACAAAACTCGGGGCCTCAGTGATCAAGAGATAAGGGCAACCTTCATTCGTAACTGCCATGACAAAGGGATTCTCAATGCCCTGGCGCGGCGGCACATTGGTGACTTCGCCGAGCTGACAGTTTTGGTATAGAAGTATTGTGCCATGGAAAGCGCTTGGCAAGCCGAGCGGCTGTTTTCGGAACCAACCTTTACCGAATACCCTAGAGGAGATCGGCAGAAAAGGATAACCCCGAAGCGGCCAGCCAAACGAGCCCGCCAAAAGAAGAAACAGGCCCCTTCTAGGGGACAGTACCGTCCTAGATGGACTACTGGATAGACCTTGCCCTATACATTCTGTATTGCTGAACACAACCCTGATTCACAGTCTTAGAGCGTGCTGGGTCGTCACGCAGATCGCCAAAAGCGGTGAAGCCATTCTTGAGACACTACCGCCGAGCAGACGCTCTACATCGCCACCAGGACACAGTACCGAAGTCCTGACGATCTACGAAACGTTCCCCTCTAGGAACAGGAGGAAAAGAGCTCTTAAAGAACTCGAGCAGGTATATCATGTGGCAGCAACAAGTGCATGGGCAGACATACCCATTACCTTCGCAGATACTGACCAACCAGCCATCCTTCCCGGTCATTCACCGGCCGCACTAGTCCTGAACCCCATCATCGATGGTTTCAGGTTACACAAGGTGCTGATGGACGGCGGCAGTGGTTTAAACCTGATCTACGAAGACACCCTAGAAAAAATGCAGTTCGACCGGTCTCGTATCGAACATAGCAACACAACTTTACGGGGAATCATCCCGGGGAAAGAGGCGCGCTGTTCAGGATGCATCGTCTTGGACGTAGTATTCGGCACGCCCGATAACTACCGATCCGAAGAACTTCCCTTCCATATTGTGCCCTTCCCCAGCGGCTACCACGCCCTGTTGGGCCGTGACCCCTTCACAAAATTCCATGCTGTACCACATTACGGGTATATGAAACTTAAGATGCCAGGACCGAACAGAGTAATCACAACCAATAGTGATCCGAACATAGCCCTACGGGCCGAAAATAAAACAGCAGCGCTTGCCCTCGAGGCTCTAGCCTAGACCTTTGCTGCAGAAGAGCTGACCGCACTTCGGTCAGCAGTAGACAGGGATGATGTGATCCTCAGTAAAAGGCCCAAGCCCACGTCCTTCAAACCAGCAAAGGAAGTCGTCAAATTTCAGGTGCACCCGACGGACCCCAACAAGACAGCGTCCATCGGAGCTCAGCTCGATCCCATAGTGGACGAAGCGCTGCGAACATTCCTACGAGAAAACTGGGACATCTTCGCCTGGCACCCCTCTGATATGCCCGGAATCCCACGGCGGCTGGCCGAACATAGCCTGAACATCATCAAAGGCTTTAAGCCCGTCAAGCAGACCCTGCACCGCTTTTCAGAACCCAAACGACAGGCTATGGGTGAAGAACTCGCTAAATTGCTAGAAGCCGGATTCATTCGGGAGATTAAACACCCCGAATGGTTGGCAAACCTGGTTATGGTACCGAAGAAAGATAAATCCTGGCGGCTATGTGTCGACTTTAAAGACCTCAACAAGGCCTGCCCTAAGGACCCTTTCCCCCTACCACGCATAGACCAGATTATAGATGCCACAGCCGGACACGACTCGTTGTGTTTCCTCGACGCTTATTCCGGATACCATCAGATTAAAATGAAGGAATCCGATCAAGCGGCTACAGCATTCATCACCCATTACGGGCCATTCTACTTCAACATCATGCCCTTCGGGCTAAAAAACGCTGGGGCTACGTACCAGCGCATGATCCAGACTTGTCTAGCAAAACAAGACGGTAAAACAGCCGAGGCATACATAGACGATGTGGTAATCAAAACCAAACACGTCATCCATCTGATCGACGACCTAAGGCAAACCTTTGCCAGCCTACGCGAGTACGACATACGACTCAATCCGGAGAAATGCGTATTCGGAGTTCCCGCTGGTAAATTGCTCGGATTCATCGTCTCCCATAGAGGAATAGAAGCGAATCCGGATAAAATCCGCGCCTTATCAGAACTTGCAATTCCCACAGAGCTAAAGCACGTCCAACGGTTGGTTGGTTGCGTGGCGGTGCTAAGCCGCTTTATTTCCCGTCTCGGTGAGAAGTCTTTACCGCTCTATAAATTGCTGAAACGGACCAATAATTTCGAATGGACCGATGAAGCAAAAGCCGCGTTAGAAGAAATTAAGACACTCCTGGCAAGTAACCCCATACTCACAGCACCAGGCGCGGGTGAGCCCATGTTATTATACATACAGGCCACCAACCAAGTTGTTAGCGCAGTGCTCGTCGTCGAACGAGAGGAGGAGGGGCACAAATTCCGGATACAAAAGCCCGTCTATTACGTGTCAGAAGTACTAACGCAATGCAAGTCCAGATACCCGCACTACCAGAAGATAGCCTACACAGTATTTATGGCATCACGGAAACTCAAGCACTACTTTCAAGAGTGCTCGGTTACGGTGGCATCCGAAGTACCCCTGAATGATATAATCAACAACAGGGACGCCACTGGCCGAATAGCTAAATGGGCTATTGAGCTCCTTCCCTTTGAAATCGCTTACAAGCCAAGACGAGCTATCAAGTCTCAGGTATTGGCAGATTTCCTCGCCGAATGGACAGAGGCCGAGCTCCCAAGGGAATATAGTACATACTCCCACTGGACAATGTACTTCGACGGTTCCAAAACTCTGGCCGGACTGGGGGCTGGGGTCATCCTCACATCCCCCACAGGCGACAACGTCCGATACGTGTTGCAGATCTTGTATGCCGATTCCAACAATGCAGCCGAATACGAAGCACTGTTGCACGGTCTTCGGATGGCGGCATCAATGGGCATACGCCGGCTGGAGGTACGGGGAGACTCCAACTTGGCCATCTCCCAAATCAACGGCGAATTTGATGCCAAGAACCCGAAGATGGCAGCCTACAGAAACACTGTCCTCAAGATATCCGCACGGTTCGAGGGGCTATAATTTCACCACGTCGCTAGAGACAACAACCAAGCCGCCGACATATTGGCCCGCCTGGGGGCTAAACGCGACCCCGTCCCAAAAAACACTTTCTTGGAACGGCTCTTTAAGCCATCCGTGGTTTGGCAGGACGATGATAAGGGCGCCGATCTAACTAGTGTGGACGAGGTTGTTCCCCCCATAAATGAACCAGACGATCAAATCATTGGCGGCTCCGTAATGGACGAAACTCCTTCGGCTCATGAGGTCATGGTAGTAATCGCGCCATGGACCGAGCCCTTCCTCGCCTACCTCCTTCGCAAAGAACTCCCCGACGATCAGACGGAGGCGCGGCACATAGTCCGGCGATCCAAAGCGTAGAAAGTACATGAGGGTGAGCTCTATAAGAACAGCACCACCGGAATATTACAGCGGTGCATATCTGAGGAAGAAGGTCGGCAGCTTCTGGCCGAAGTCCACGCAGGGATGGGCGGTCATCACGCCACAGCAAGAGCCTTAGTTAGCAAGGCGTTCAGGGCTGGATTTTTCTGGCCCACAGCTCCGACGGACGCCCGGTCGCTTGTCCAACACTGCGTGGGGTGCCAACTTTTCGCAAATAAAAGCCACATGCCCCCGACAGCTCTTCGGACTATTCCGATTACCTGGCCCTTTGCGGTCTGGGGGCTGGATATGGTCAGACCACTTAAAGGGGGGACCAAGAAGAATAAATACCTACTGGTCATGGTGGACAAGTTCACCAAATGGATAGAGGCAAAACCTGTCAAATCAGCCAACTCCGGACCAGTAATCGATTTTATATCCGGCGTGGTACATCGTTACGGTGTTCCGCATAGTATAATAACCGACAACGGATCCAATTTCACGGCCCAAGAGGTCAAAGACTGGTGCGCGAAGATGGGCATCAAGCTCGATTACGCATCGGTTTATCATCCGCAGACCAATGGGCAAGTCGAACGAGCAAACGGCCTCATTATGAGTGGCATTAAGCCACGTTTGGTCCGGTCTCTTCAAGAATCTGACTGTCATTGGGTTGAGGAGCTCGACTCCGTTCTATGGGGCCTGCGCACCACCCCGAATAGACCGATGGGATACACACTGTTCTTCATGGTCTACGGGGCCGAAGCAGTCCTCCCCTGCGACATTATTCACGACGCGCTGTGGGTGCGCATGTATGAGGAAAGGGAGGCCGAGTTGGATCGGCAAGATGACTTGGACGCCTTGGAAGAGGAGCGCGACATAGCTCGGGCCCGTTCCGACTTTTATCAACAGCAGGCCCGGCGTTACCAGAGCAGGGAGGTCAGGGCACAAGCATACAACGTGGGCGAACTCGTCCTACGGCTCCCGGAGAAGCAGAAGCATAAACTCAAGCCCATATGGGAAGGGCCCTTCATCATCGACGAAGTACTCGCAGGAGGAGCTTACCGTCTTCGGAACCCGTCGGACAACCGCCTTGAACCAAACCCATGGAATGCAGCTCGTCTTCGGCGCTTCTACGGCTAGACTGGTGTCGTCATACTCCCTACCTTCCTTTCTTTTTTTTCTTCTTTCTTTTCCCTCCTACCTTAATTTTTGGGCAGGTTTGCATTCTTTTCTCTTCCCAACTCTATCGGCTCAACCGAACTGGTACTACAAACTTCCGGCTTACACCCTTAAGTGTTAAATCCGAACACAGTACCTGGGGGCTTCTTTTCCGAAGCCAATATTTTATATTATAAACACTTATGCACACTTACTTGTGTTTGCATGATTCCCTTGTCGTTTTTAAGCCATCATATGCATCAATTCGAACTAAGACTTTGCCAAGCTGGGTTGCCTCGCTCCTGTGGTTACCCTCTACGTTCCCGATTGTTCGGCTAGAGCGTAAAGGGAGCACCTCTGCGATTGTTACGACCGGGTCATCCGGGTACGTACCTCAGACGGGTGAAGCCAAAAGCTAGCTATCTTCAGTAGACAATTGATCGGCCACGACGGAATCGACTAATAATACTATGGTCGTCATGACCATTACTTGGGCTTCTTCCCTTGCGAAGGCCCTTAGTCGCATACTAACAGTATACGGCTTTCTGCCTACAATTTACGTAGCACCCTGAAGAAAGGTATCGATAGAGATACTATTTTCTTTGGAAGATGTTTCTTACGCTAAGCAGTAATATAACATATCTCCCTGTGTGCTTTCTGTCTGTTCGCACCACATAGCCGGATTGCCTGGTTCCCCGAACATAATTCACTCCCCTAGGGTGATAATTTACAAGGAACACTCCCACGCTTTTAGCACGGGAGGCCGAAGCTGATGGCTGGTTAAGACAAAGTTTACAACACAGATGGAGCAATTCCTTGATTATTAGTACAAAGTTACATATAATCATACATCTGGCTGCTGATCGAGATTGTCGATTATAGTGTCCAGGGAGCAATCTTCTTGTGAGAGACGGGCGGCTGGCATCACCTCATCGTATACTAGGTGGAGCGGCACTTCTTGTCCATCTGACCCTACTGGCCCAACCTGCGCCATACGCTCGGGGTTAAGTCCGGTATAGCGGGTCTTGATCATCGCCCACGCCTCTCGTGCTCCCTCTCGACAAGCCGATGTCTTCCACAGCTCGAACCTACTTCGGGCTCCCTTGAAGCGATCGACTAGTTCGGCCATCCCCTCCGGAGGTTGCTCGGCGGGCCACAATGCTTTTACCATGCTCTTCATGGCCTTCCGAGTTCGCTCATGAAGGGCGGACAGCTCTTTCAAAAGGCTTCCCTGGTAGGATCCGATCTCTTCTTCGGGTCGCCCAGATAGGAGACCTGTACATGAGTCACGGCATGCGTGTTATGCATTATTCATAGGAAATACCTTCTGATGTTAGAATCACACTTACCGAATATGCCCCTCTGTAATTTCAGGTTTTCTCCTTGGGCTACGGCCAATTAAGCCTTTAAGCTCTCAATTTCTTCGGCCTGCTGTTTGTTCTCCTCCTTGAGGCGGTTCTTCTCTTCAAGGTGTCGTTGCAAAACACGACAGCCAGCCTCCTGCTGGGACTTGGCATATCGTTGAGATTCTCGGGCTACATCCAAATCTCTTTGTAATTGCCCTATGGATTCAGCTGCTACATAGTACCCTCGTGTCAGCTTGGGAATATACTAAGATTAGCAGAACGGCTACACTCACCATGTGCCTCCCGAGTAAAGCTCTTTACTTGCTCCAACTCGGCCTTCACAGCTTCGACCTGTGTTCGGCTGGCTTCCAGTTCCTTGGCCAGTTGCTCGGTTTGTTGTTTCGATGCCTGCATTTGCAGTAAACGAAAATATACAAAGATCCTTAATTCGGTCGTGCCGACCAATTTAAGGCTCGGGGGCTACTGGGTTTACACAAGTGTTCGGACTTTAATAACCGATTACTCACCTGCAGACTGGACGATATCAATTTCATGGCTTCCCCGAACCCAGCTCGGGCGGCTCCGAGGTGCGTGTCCGCCGTACGCAGGGCACCGAACTCTTGTTCGGAAAAGGCCGGATTACGCAAGGCCTCTCGTCGCCGCCGATGATGCATAGCACTTCCAACCTCGGATTTGGTGACGGATATGGCGTCACCAGAATCGGCGGGGGCTGGATTGACGGTGGGAACCCCCGTAGCAGGATCAGCATGGGCGAAAGGCCCGGAATCTTGAACACCGCCTGATGTCCTAACGACGTCCTCGGCGGGTGACGGCCGAACCCTTTGCCTGAATATTTTGACAAACAGGTCTCTTGTGAGACTTTATCAGTCATGGTACTAAACCAAACGATCGAGCGAAATACCTTTGGGATGAACTCGTAGGCGGACTCGCTCCCGCGACCGGCTCTTTTGCCAGTTCCTGGTGGCTTTCCAATCCAGGCACTGCCGCCGCTACCGGTGTATGTCGTGCGGATCTACGGCGCTTGGGTGTAGAAGCCGGCGCGTTGGGATCAGTGGAGGACACTTGCCTCTTGCGGGACGTCTTCTTCTTCTTGCTTGTCGCGGGGAAGGGAAGGATCCAGGGTAATCGGCAATAATGGCCACCTTGGAGCCGTCAAGGCCCTCCTGGTAGAAAACCCCGTCTTCGAGTTCGATTGACAGGTCTGGGTCTTCATGATAGCCCGGATCATCATCGCGGGAATAGTCCTCGGGCTGAGGGGCCGGATAGTTGACTGTCTCGATAAAGCTCCTCCATTCCTGTTCACATAAAGATAAAAGACTTCGGTCAAGAGGGGACAAATTGAGAACCCGAATTGTGGTCACGGGATTGAAAGGCTCACCCATTCGATGGGATTGTGGCTTGAGTATCCCTCCTTGGTCGATCGCCGAATAAAATCTTCTTGCTCCCCTTTGTATAGGTCGGCAAGTGCGGCGGCCAAAGCTGTTTGATCGGCAGGACCCAATCTTCGGGAGCGAGTAGTGTCGCTTGTCCCCTTGTAGTACCACAAGGGGTGTATCCTCTGTTGGAGGGGTTGGACGCACCGGGTGATGGCGGCGGCCATGACGTCTATCATGGTCAGCTTATGATGGGCTAGTATCCTCACGCGGGCTACTAAGCGCTGCACCTCGACGCTGTCCTCTTGGGACAGGCTCTTCGGGCACCAGTTGTACCTTTTCTTCAAAGGGGCATCGGAGTATTCGGGCAGACCCCTCTGAACTGGATCGGATAAAGGGACGTCCTCGATATAAAACCATTCCGAAGTCCATAGTTCAGATTCCTTCGGCGTCCCCACGGGGTATCCCGTCCCCGCTATGCGGCATACTTCGGCTCCACCAACCTCAAAAATTGTCATGTCTCGAGTGCGTGGGACGAGGCAAAAGTATTTCCTCCACAACTCGAAGTGTGCCTCACAGCCCAGGAACATATCGCAAAGGGCGACGAAGCCCGAGATGTGCAGAATAGACCCAGGGATGAGGTGGTGGAACTGGATCCCATAGAACACCAGTAACCCTCTCAGGAACGGATGAATGGGAAACCCGAGACCTCGCAGGAGGAATGGCACAAAACATACATGCTCCCCCTTTTGTGGATGGGGGAAATTCTCCGCGAGGGCCTTGCCGTGGAATGAAGACAAACCGGCGTGGACAGCTGTCAGATCCGAGGAGGGAAGGTACCCTTGGGTCTCGAGGTCCCGTAGTCGAAGGAGGGACACGGAGCAGCTTGTCCAATCCCCGGGACGGGATCCATAAGGATGCAAGGAGGAACTGGGGGCGCTCGCCATTTTTGGTGGAGACCTTTCGCTGGGAGTTTTTTTTCCGATGGGAAGAAGAAGACGTGGCTTGGACCACGATTCGGATTGTTTAAATGGGTGGAGCTTGTTTTGTGGGAAGGGTAGTTTTGTAAAAAGCTACTGAACCGCTCGTCTCCCCACGACTCGAGAGGATCGAGAAACGCTATTACTGTGGACCCAGCAATCCCGTGACGTTTGGGATTTCACCGATAACAGGATGGTTGCCGAACAGGAAGGGATGGAGGGACTCGCCTCGCAAGTCGAAGACTTCGACGTACAAGATTAGCCGGATATACCTCGGCGTTGGAGGCTAGTCCGGGGGCTACTGAGGGAGTCCTGGATTAAGGGGTCCTCGGGAGGCCGACCTATTTCTCATGGGCCGGACTATATGGGCCGTTTGCCGGACACTGGATGGATCGAGGATCTTGTCTCCAGGATGGAAGCTTCAAGGATCATGGCGTGTCCTCCAAGTTTAAAGTAGTGAATAGGCATGTTTATCCCCTCGACGTGTAACCGACCTTGTGTAAACCTAGGTACCCTCGGCGTCTATATAAGTCGAAGGGTTTTAGGTTGTAGGCCAACAGAACTCATCTAGGGTTTTAGTCATACGATCTCGTGGTAGATCAACTCTGTAATCCCCATACCATCAATATAATCAAGCAGGACGTAGGGTATTACCTCCATAGGAGGGCCCGAACCTGGGTAAAACCTTGTCCCCTTCGTCTCCTATTACCCTCTATTCTAGTCTCACAGCTTGGGACCCCCTACCCGAGATCCGCCGGTTTTGACACCGACACCTAGGCCGCAAACGGCCAGGTAATTGGGATCATATGCAACTCCTGAGCCGGTACATGAGCTTGTCAACCAAACTTTTGGCACCCGCACACTTGCGCACAATTTCCTCGGCGTCAGCATGAGCCGTCAGCCAATAAAAACCATGCCGGAAAGCTTTGGCCACCAGTGATCCTGAGCCAGCATGATGTCCGCAATCGCCGGAATGAATCTAATTAAGTATTTCCTGGCCTTCCTCAGGCGAAACACATCGTTGAAACATGCCAGTGCTGCTTTGACGATGTAACTTGCCATTGATGATTGTGATTGACTTTGACCGTCGGATGATTTGTCGAGCGTCGACTTCTTCCTCTTGGAGTTCCCCTCAGGTTAGGTAAGCCAAATACGGCACAGTCCAGTCAGGGGTAACATGTAGAGCCGCCACCAAGTGTACTTCCGGGTCAGGAACAGCTATGTCCTCCTCAGACGATAAATTGACCGATGGACTGTGGAGGACGTCCAAAAACACGTTAGGTGGCACCGGCTTTCTCTGCGAGCCAAGTCTAGACAAAGCATCAGTCGCCTCATTAAGGCGGCGATCTATATGATCGACTTGATAACCTTGGAAATGACCAGCCACATTAGAGACTGCATGTCGATAAGCCGCCATAAGAGGGTCTTTAGAATCCCAAGTTCCCGAAACTTGTTGAGCCACTAAATCTGAGTCGCCCAGGCATCTGACCCGGCTAAGATTCATCTCTTTGGCTATTCTGAGCCCATGTAAGAGGGCTTCGTACTCGGCTGCATTGTTAGTACACGGGAACATGAGTCGTAAGACATAACAAAATTTATCACCTTTCGGAGAAGATAATATGACTCCAGTCCCCGAGCCCTCCAGTTGCCTAGACCCGTCAAAATGTATAGTCCAGTACGTGTTATCTGGCCTATCTTTCGGAATCTGTATCTCTGTCCAATCGTTGATGAAATCCACTAGCGCCTGGGACTTGATAGCGGTTCTGGGCATATATTTCAAATGGTGGTTGCCAAGCTCAATGGCCCACTTGGCAATCCTACCCGTGGCCTCCCGGTTTTGTATGATGTCACCAAGAGGCATCGAACTAACCATAGTGATCGGGTGTTCCTGAAAATAATGCTTCAACTTCCGGCTTGCCATGAAGATCCCGAAGACCAACTTCTGCCAATGGGGATACCGCTGCTTGGATAGAGTTAAAACTTCACTCACAAAATAAACCGGATGCTGAACCGGATATTCCTTTCCTTCCTCTTTCCGCTCAACCACAACTGCAAAGCTTACCACTTTGGAGTTGGCAGCAATATACAGGAGCATAGGCTCTTTCTCGGTGGGAGCAGCCAAGATGGGCGGATTAACGAGCTGCTGCTTGAGCGCTTCAAAAGCTTTATTGGCAGCATCCGTCCACTTAAAGTCGCCCGATTTTCTCAACAACTGGTAGAAAGGACTCGCCTTTTCTCCCAGGCGGCTTATAAACCGGCTTAAGGCCGCAATGCGACCTGCAAGACGCTGAACTTGATTTATGTTTGCTGGCTCAGACAGCAAAGTTACTGCTTTGATCTTGTCCGGGTTGGCTTCGATGCCTCGCTCAGAAACCAGGAACCCCAGTAGCTTGCCTTCAAGAACACCAAAAACACACTTTGCTGGGTTAAGCTTCATCTGATACACTCGAAGATTGTCAAAGGTTTCCTTGATATCATCCAAGAGCGTCTCCTTCTTCTCAGACTTCACCACAATGTCATCAACGTAGGCGTGAACGTTGTGCCCAATCTGTGGCTTAACGCAATTCTGGACGCAGCACTGGTAAGTCGCCCCTGCGCTCTTGAGCCCAAAAGGCATAGACACATAGTAGAAAGCCCTGAAGGGAGTAATGAAAGCCGTCTTCTCTTGGTCCTCAACAACCATCTTGATTTGATGATACCCAGAGTAAGCATCCAAGAATCATAAACGTCCGCAACCCGCCGTAGAATCAATGATCTGATCAATACGCGGGAGGGCGAAAGGATGCTTAGGACAAGCTTTGTTGAGATCTGTGTAGTCGACACACATGCGCCAAGTGTCGTTCTTTTTCAGAACAAGCACCGGGTTAGCCAACCACTCTGGGTGAAAGACCTCCACGATAAACCCGACAGCTAGGAGCCGGGCCACTTCTTCTCCAATGGCCTTGCGTCTCTCTTCGTTAAAACGACGGAGGTATTGGCGCACTGGTTTCATCTTGGGATCTACATTAAGGTGGTGCTCAGCAAGTTCCCTCGGGACTCCAGGCATGTCAGATGGCTTCCATGCAAAGATGTCCCAGTTCTCACTGATGAACTTGATGAGCGCGCTTTCCTATTTGGAATCCAAGCCGGTCCCAATGGTGAACTACTTGGACGAGTCGCCCGGCGTGAAGTCGATTTGCTTCGTATCCTCGGTCAGCTTAAATTTAAGTGGAAGTTCCGACTCAGTATTGGGCTTTTTGAGCGGGCTCATGTCAGCCGGGTCAACATTTGCTGTGTAGAACTTCAATTCATCTGCCACGCAGGCTGTCTCGGCATAGGCCGCATCTCCTTCCTCGCATTCTATCGGGGCACGGATGCACACGATCACCTATGGGACCAAGGGCCCCTTTGTGGTTCGGCAGGGGTGAGGTCAACTTGCACAAAGAGGAGAGGTCATGAGACAGCACGGCGATGGGACGCTAGCGTTTTACCCAGGTTCGGGCCGCTGAGAAGCGTAAAACCCTACTCCTGCTTTGGTGGATTGATCGGAGGAACACGAAGCACACGCAGCGCTCAAACCCAGCAAGGGCGCCTTCCGGGGAGCTACTATGCAAGTACAAGTGTCCAAGGGTCCCAATCTTGAGCTAGGTTGCCTTGGGCCTCCTTTTATAGGACAAGGGGCAACCACAGTGGCAAAACAGACATTATCTAGCGATTAGATAGCTAACAGTGCTATCATACCTAACTCTGGCACTTAGGAAAAAATGCCATAAATGCTAGCCTAGGTGGCGTGCGGGGGTGCATCCCCGGCAAGCTTCTACCACCGCTTGGCTGCTTGTTGCTTAGTGTCTTCACACGCCTCTGGACGGGTGCCAACTGGGCGTAATTTGTCTTTCGGTGCGTCGCCACGTGCTTAGCGAGAGCCACTTAGCCATTCGAGGGCTCGACACCGCATCGACAACTGACTGGCATTGTGATGCGGTGAAGCGGTGGCTGCTTGGCTCGCGCCTGCCGGGGGACGTTTTGCCAGGTCTTCTTGAGGGTGCGCGCGCCTCGGTCCCCGGCAAGCACTGTGGACGTGGTTGGCGTGGTTTGGACCCCTCTTGGGCCGTTGTATTGAGCTTGCCGGCGTTGCTAGCCAGTGTAGGCTGCCTCTGCCGGGGTCTTGGATGTTGGCTTCATCTTCTTGATGCGCTCCTTGATCTCATGAAGAGTGGCTTCTTCGGCTTGGGCTGGTCTTGATGGGGTTATGCTACTACTGCCTGTGCATAAGTCAGGGGCACTGGGTACCCCATTCCTAGTGCACCGACAGGAGCCCCCGGGTTTGGCCCAAATGCGCTCACACAGCGCCGTTGGGTCAGGCCCAAAATTTATGCATAGGCGCGCAATATGAGGGAGTAACTGTCGACTTTTAAGCCAGCACTTACCTGTCACCTCAGGCCGTTTCCGCCACGCGTGCCGCATGCATTGCGGGGAGTTTGCGGTGGATGCGCATGGCCCACAGGTGTGGGAGTGGCAAAAACCGCAGCACCAGGGATTGGTGCAACGACGCGGTTACCTGTTCGCCCGTGATCGTGGGTAGTGGGATTTGTGGAGATGGGCGGCCGCCTTGGAGCGGAGGAGAGCCGGCCCCCGTGCCCTCCCCTATAAATTAGGGGGTCACCGCGGCGATGCTCATTCATCTCCTTCTCCTCCTTAATTCCAAATCCTCATTAATTGTCCTTCTCTTCTGGTTGTCTGACCATCACTTCCCTCCTAATGGCCAGGGGGAAGGGGTCGGGCGGACACTCTTGTCACCACAGGGTCTTCCTCTCGTGTACGGGCTCAGCCCCGGGCTTTAGTCGATGGTTTTGGATCGAGAGCTAGCGGGAGGAGCCTTGGATGGGAGAGCGGGCGGCGTGGCGGCCGTACCAAGGGCAGCAGCGGTGGTGCACCTACCGCTGCGTTGCCTGCTGTTTCAGCTTCGACAGAACGCCGTGCGGACAACAATGTGCTGGATTCCATGGTGAAAACGCAGCGTTGCGGTCAACTACGGGTTCTGTGCTCCTTCTCCATGGCGACGGCGAAAGACCGTATGTATGGCCATTGGCTGTGCATGAGTGATCGCGACAGCGGTTCTTCACACCTCAAGGGGAAGGAGTCTTCTCTACACCGGGCCATCGGGGACGACCATGCTCTCTGTGAAGCTCCTCAGTTGTCGTGTCGGGAGTTCGGACGATGGCGGAGGCGTTCCCTCGGGCAGTGGCGATGAGGAAGACGATGGCGGTCGGTGACCCACGACGCTTCAGGAGCGTGGATGACGACTCCGACGCGTCGTGCTCGCCGGCAGCACTATCATCACCAGCTGGGCTCCGGCAGCGCCACCATCTGCACCTGCCCTCTGCCTTATTCCCCCTTATCAGCTTTGTCCGACCCGCCGGTTCCGTCCGCCCTGCCTGGGGGCAGGGGCCTTTCGCTCCTCAGACGCGTCCCTCTGGTCCTAGCGGGGAAGCATCGAATCCCAGCCAAGCGCTCCTTTTGCCCTCTATTTCTTCTCCACCTAATCCCTAGGAGGAGAGGGACAAGAAAGGCATTACGGGGCACTTATCTTTTTATAAGTCAAAAGATGTAGGAACTTGCCAAGTTTTAGCTAATCATAATGTAATCTTTATCCATTTTGTATCAAAAAATGAATGAATGCTATTTTTCTTTCTTAAGTACTATCCTTTCCTTCCTTCTTGTTTATATTGTGCTAGTATGTTTACCCTTGCCTCATGGAACTACTTGTCGGGTCAGTACTAACCGCGAGCGCCAAAAGGGTAGCGAGCCCCCGGCAGCAGGCTGGTATCGTTCCCCGGCAAAGCTCACCAAGTTAAATTGATGACAAGCAACGGATTTGGCATACTACTTACTCTTCTTGAAAAGATTGAAGAGAGATTCATAGGCTTGAAGAAGTCTTCACGAAACACCGGTACGAATGGCAAATGAATGGGGATACATGAGAACGAAGAGATCAAGATTCGCCTAATAGAAAACTTGAATGAAACACTGAAATAATTGAGATACGAATGAAGAGACAACAATTGAGAAGAATTTGAGAACGAAAACTGAAAGCTGAGAACGAAGAATTCTTCTGAAATGATGGCCTTCGGAGGATCGAGAATGAAAACAACTATGAAAATCTCTGGATAGATATGGAGGGAATTACTCATGATCGAAAACAATTTGAGAGGATAGCAACAAGCTGAGATGACGAATCTTGAAAAGAACAGACAAAGATTTAAGAGAAACACTTCTTCGATCTTCAACTCTGAGAATGATGACGAGAAACAACATCAAGAATTACTGAGCCACTCCGGAATAAGAATAAAGAGCGGTTGAGGCAACGATGAAAATGATTTAGCAGCGATCTTCAAGAGGGAATATGACTGATGAAATTCATTCTTACGTCATATTAATAGAACTTGACGATATCTTCGGAAAAGATTAGACGAGCCAGGTAAGATCCTGGGAAAGACCTGTGGGTTATGGACCCACTCTAAGAAAACACTATTGAAACGATTTCTTAGGAAGAGAGATTGCACCGGTACAAATGAAAACTTGATGAGGTGAGAACCTCGAAATAATTTGAAATGATTTTGAATGAACTCACGAAACTTCTGAGATATCTTTGCCACTCTGGATAGAATAGAGAGAGGGGTGAATAAACAAGAGAGGCTTGGATAAGAATTTCCAACATGGGAAAGCATTTAACGAATGAAAGGATATGATGAACACCGAGAGGTTGAATCAAATCCACCGGGAAGAAAAATGGAGACGAAGAATGATGAATTTGAAGCTTTTGAGGATCTTGATATGCGAAACACATGATTGAAACATTGAAGAAAACGGATGCGGAGACTTCACCTGAACAAAAGGACATTAGATTCGAGATGTCTGGCTCCGGAAGAAAAAGGGTGGGAGGGTGGGAAAAACAAAGACAACTTGAGACAGATGAGACGAACTCCAAAAATAAATATGAGGATTGATCTTGGAAACATTGGAGTGATTGAATTAACTTGAAGAGAAGTGCACCGGTTAGGAAAGATTTGACATGACAATTTGATAGAACAAAACAATTAGCATTCCCACAGAAATATGAGAACATGGCTTAGGAAGGATATGAAATCACCACTTGACATCGAAGCTACTCGAATTACCATACTCCAACAAAACAAAAAATGGGACTTGAGGATTAAGCCGGAAACAAATACATAACCCATTTGCATTTGTTGGAAGGAAAATCCTAGGTAACTACTTGAATTCCGACCTAAGAACTCCCGGAATCTTTCTGGTTATGCAATCTGGTCCAACGGATACACGGATAAATTACTGAATAAATCACTCAACTCCTACCAATAATACTACCCACCGTGTATAACATCCGTCAACACAAAACCAGAGAAACCTCGAAAACTCATCTACCTTAGACCCTCGTAATCACAACGATAGTAAACATGGCAGTACATGTGATCCCGCTCCCTAGTACTGGGTGCCAACACACTCTTCGTACCACGAATAGTATTGAAGCAATTTCGAACATCCACGTCCTGAGAAACTAAGGAAACTGAACGATAGCGATGTGTCAAGACCCCCTTGGAGCTCAACTCCCCGGGTCCAATCCATACGTACGGGAGGCACCAAGAACAGAGTTCCGGTCACATCGACATCATAGAGGTTCCAAAATACCCGCGTGATCCTAAAAAAATTTGAGTGAGAAGAGGGTAGAATTAAAATTCCTAAGTCGTAATTCCTCACCAGAGCATAGAAGAGGAGTAAAAGAATCCTACTCTCCGATATAACTAGACTCAAAATAGTTTTTCACTAGACTCGACTCGGCCAAAGTTCGATCAATCAAGGGGGCTCCTAGGTCGGTACAGGCTCTGATACCAACTTGTAACGTCCAAGATACGATCCTATCCTTATTTTGGCATGAGGGCCTCGACAGGGATAGAAGCGCATCTCGTCGTTTCGCAAGAATGGATATCATTACAAGTACATGTAAAGAAGAGATGAGTATATGTAATTGTCTTACACTCGCCACAAGCTAAATCAAGATCACATCAATACAACAACATATACAATCATTATACAGAAGAGCAGGGTCCGACTACGGACGAAATCAAACGAGAAAAAAAGACATCCATCCTTGCTATCCCAGGCTGCCGTCCTGGAACCCATCCTAGATCGATGAAGAAGAAGAAGAACTCCAAATCAAACAAGCATCGCGCTCAGGTCAAATCATCGCATTACCTGTACCTACAACTGTTGTTGTAGTAATCTGTGAGCCATAAGGACTCAGCAATCTCATTTCCAAGGGCATCAAGACTATTAAAGCTTAATGGGTGAGGTATGGTTAAGTGGTGAGGCTGCAGCAAGCACTAAGCATTTATTTGAGTGGCTAACTTATGAGTACAAGAGTAAGGGGGGATGATCGTCGTATAAACGGACGTGAACTAGGAATGATCACTGATGTCTACTATGCAACCTTCTTCTTGTAGACTCGTGTTGGGCCTCCAAGCGCAGAGTTTTGTAGGACAGTAGCAAATTTCCCTCAAGTGGATGACCTAAGGTTTATCAATCCGTGGGAGGCGTAGGATGAAGATGGTCTCTCTCAAACAACCCTGCAACCAAATAACAAAGAGTCTCTTGTGTCCCCAACACACCCAATACAATGGTAAATTGTATAGGTGCACTAGTTCGGCGAAGAGATGGTGATACAAGTGTAATATGGATAGTAGATATAGATTTTTGTAATCTGAAAATATAAAAACAGCAAGGTATCAAGTAACAAAAGTGAGCACAAACGGTATTGCAATGCTTAGAAACAAGGCCTAGGGTTCATACTTTCACTAGTGCAAGTTCTCTCAACAATACTGACATAGTTGAATCATATGTAAATCCCTCATGTGCGACAAAGAGTTCACTCCAAAGTCACAAATAGCGGAGAACAAACGAAGAAATTATTGTAGGGTACGAAACCACCTCAAAGTTATCTTTTCCGATCAATCTTATGAGCTATCCCTATAAGTGTCACGAACAGCCCTAGAGTTCGTACTAAAATAACACCTTAAGATACACATCAACCAAAACCCTAATGTCACCTAGATACTCCAATGTCACCACGAGTACCCATGGGCTTGATTATACAATATGCATCACACAATTTCAGATTCATCATGTTCAATCCAACACAAAGAACTTCAAAGAGTGCCCCAAAGTTTCTACCGGAGAGTCAAGACGAAAACATGTGCCAACCCCTATGCATAGATTCCCAAGGTCACGGAACCCACAAGTTGATCACCCAAACATACATCAAGTGGATCAATAGAACATCCCATTGTCACCACGGATATCCCATCGCAAGACATACATCAAGTGTTCTCAACTCCTTAAAGACTCAATCCGATAAGAAAACTTCAAAGGGAAAACTCAATCCATCACAACAAGATAGAGAGGGGAAAACTCCATATGATTCATCTATATTAATAAAGCTCGCGGTACATCAAGATCGTGTCATCTCAAGAACACGAGAGAGAGAGAGATCAAACACATAGCTACTGGTACATACCCTCAGCCCCGAGGGTGAACTACTCCCTCCTCGTCATGGAGACCGCCGGGATGATGAAGATGGCCTCCGGTGATGGTTTCCCCCTCCGGCAGGGTGCCGGAACGGGCTCCTGGTTGGTTTTTTGTGGCTACAGAGGCTTGCGGCGGCGGAACTCCAGATCTAGGTTTATTTTTGGGGGTTTCTGTATTTATAAGAATTTTTGGCGTCGGAAACAAGTCAAGGTGGGCCACGAGGTGACGACAAGCCAGGGGGGCGCACCCCCCAGGCTTGTGGTGGCCTCGTGGCTCTTCTGGCCCAACTCCAATGCTCCCTGGGCTTCTTCTGGTCCATAAAAAATCACCGTAGATTTTTATTCCGTTTGGGCTCCGTTTGATATTCCTTTTGTGTAAAACTCAAAAACACGGAAAAAACAGAAACTGGCACTGGGCTCTAGGTTAATAGGTTAGTCCCAAAAATAATATAAAGTTGTAGTAAAATGATTGTAAAACATCCAAGAATGACAATATAACAGCATGGAACAAGCAAAAATTATAGATACGTTGGAGACGTATCAATCACTAAGTGATCCTGAACACCTACTTACGAGTCAAACATAACCCCACCGTGTTCTCTCTCGGTTCAGAAATCATGAGAAGAGACAGTCACGGTTACGCACACGGTTGGTGTATTGTATTTGAGTTTACTTCAAGTTTACTATGACTGGGTGTTAAAAAAATTTCCAAGTTGCCACGTAACCGCGGGCACGGCTTTCCTAAAGATTTAACCCTGCAGGGGTGCTCCAACTCATCCATCACAAACTAACCACAAGCTGCGTTGGAATTCCTCAACCGCGGGATAACCCATAGTATTTACGGAATCCCGATGGAAAATCTCAACTTCAAGATAGCCCGAAGTGTCATCGAAATCCCACGCACAAGACATTCAAGAAAGGTAAAACAATCCAGCAAGGCCGCCCGGTGTACCGACTAAACCCGATAGGAGCCGCGTATCTCGTTCTCAGGGTACGACCGGATGAGCTAGACGTCGGGTTCGCTGAAACCCCGGGTGACCAGGGGGCGCCAGACATCGCTCGGTTTGGACCAACACTCATGACCAGGGGGCGCTGGACATCGCTCATATTCATAATTTGCATATGAGGAGTATTTCCGAAACGACCTCATATGCAAATTATGAATTTGGTCCAGATCTGAACTAACCATCTTTTATATTTATTAAACAGGGAAATAAAATGCACAATGCGATTCTACTTGTCATTCTAGTCGATTTACATATATAGAACATTTGCAACGGAGCTACGGCCTAAAAGATATGGCAATCACAAGATGAATATGACATGAATGCAAAATGCATGCAAACAACACCCACAATCAATTCAAAACATGGATGCAAGAAGATATTATGAAACTACATGAAATTCTAGGCAAGTTTCATATATGGCATGTTCAAAACGGAGCTACGGTTCAACCACAACAACCAACACAAGTTTTATTCAAAATCTGCCCAAAACTGCAACATAGCATATTGCACACATGAAAACAACAAGCTACAAGATTCTAAATGCACAAACTAAGCATGGGGCAGTAGCATATAACACACACTTCATTGCATCTTCACATATCATACTCAAAAGAATCATGGAACACATGGTAGGAAGCTCACAACATGGCAATAAAATATAGCAGATTAGGACTTGGTGAAAATAACAGTTTTTAGCAGAGCAGTTTTTCACGAAGGCATATTGGCAGCAATAAAACTATATGCTACATGGCATATTATGGCATGAAAATCTACAGCATGGTAGAGGACATGATGCACTACAATTCATTCCATGGTGGCAAGGTCTAATTATGCATAGAATCATTGCTAGCATCAACACAATATGGCATTTTGAAGAAAACAGATTCTCAGACTTAGTGAAAATTAGAGTAGACAAGAGCAGTAGTTTTTAACAGATCGTCATATTGGACAACAGAAAAAACTATGATGCAAATCCTATACATGGCAACAAATGGTTCCACCTGGTAGACAACAACATGATTAACAAAAGACTCCTTGGGAATAACCACAAAAGACTCCTATATCAATAGCAATTCACATGGCAACATGGCAACAAAATAACAGTTTTCAGACTTAGAAATATTTTAGCATCTCTAAACAACAACTTTTTATGGCATGTTGGCAACAAGAAAAATAACACCTAAACATGCATTTCTATAGCAACCAAAAATACCAGGGCCTAGCACACATGTCCAAGGGCATATCTCATGTTCAAAATTATTTCATACTAGTAGATCATACTAGTAGAATGCCCGTGCGTTGCCACGGGCCTTTTAATATTTTTGTTTGTTGCATATTGAAACATAATGCACTTCAAATTTTACATGCATAGAAAAGATTTCTAGCAACAGTCGATAAGTATTATTGATGCAATGTATTTCCGTTTTCCCACTTCCCCTGCATCTCCATTATTTCTTTTTAGTTGAAATGTATTAAAATGTAATTTGACAACATATACATGAAGAGCATAAAATCATATATTCCCTCCATTTCTAAATATAAGTCGTTTTAGATATTCCAATACAGACTATACATACAGAGCAAAATGAGTGAATTTAGACTCTAAAATATGTCTATATACATTCATATGTAGTCCGTATAGAAATCTCTATAAAGATTTATATTTAGAAACAAAGCGAATATTGTCTTTGGAGGCCGAGCTTCATGTAGCTCAGTTTTGAACAATTCGAAGTTCGTCAAAGTTCATATTTTCTACATTTCAAAAAAAACTGAAAAAAACACAGATATAATGAAGGAATAACACACATGTGTATAAATTTTCAGATCAAAATACATTGAAATGAGGGTTGTGCAAAAAGGCAAATCTGTGGCTTTTTAACACATGATACTATTCATCCTCCCAGGCCATGAATTTGTTTTTTTTGTACAGGTAACATTTCATTGTTTTTCATCTTGAAAATTTACACACATACACATAACATCCGTGTTTACTTGTACAATTTTTTTCAGATTTTTTTGAAACCGAAAAGTTTGATATTTGATTTTTTTTCAAAAAAAGGCCTCCATGGAGGCCAAAAGCCAAACGTCCATTCTCGAAACGGAGGGAGTACATAATAACCCAACATATTCTTGTAATGAATAAATTATTATTATCTTGAGTATAAATATAATGATGATAAAATAATTGCATGTATCTTGAATATGAAAATAAAATAGATAAATATACTTGTCTGTGCTCGTTGGAATATCAGCCAGTAGAGAATATAAGTTGTGAAATGCTATTTCAAGTGCTTTATTGAAGTCCCTTGAAAATCTCAGTAATTTCAATATCTCATAGCTTTATTCTCTATCGAATGTGATGTAGAGAGTGAGTCCAAAATATATACATGGTATGCATGTTTTTCAATGGTGAACAAGATAAACTGGCCAATGAATGTATACGAAAGCAAAATCTGCATACATTGGCCACCCGCTAGATGCAAGCACGTGACCACCTTGAGCTGAGGGGGTGCATCATATTTTTATTTGAGTGGAGTGAGTCGCACCCCGCTTTGTAGCAACGTAGGACATTCTCTAGATCACTTGTTTGGCTATTCTCTTTAAAGAATTTTTGCTATTTCTAGAATATTTGGCACTTCTCTCATGGCATAATAGCCACTCCTCTCGGTTCATGGGGAAAAAAGGAAAAGAAGTCATTCCTCTTTGTTCTAGACAAATAAAGTGCCTCCCTCAAAAAGGAAAAGCTACTCCTCGCCTCTCACCACACAGGTGCAACACCCATCCCTTATCCCCACCGCACAAGGCACAACTTCAGCAACTCAGATGGCGTAGTCACCGCTTTCTCTCCCCACCACTGCTCCTCTTGTCTCGTCATAGCATCGTCTGCCAGCTTCTCTCCCAACCATGGTGTCAGCCATCGCTTCCTCTGCCTCCTACGACGTGGACCACCACCCCCTCTCTCTCCCCACCACTGCTCCTCTTGTCCCGTCATAGCGTCGTCTGCCGGCTCCTCTCCCAGCCATGGTGTCAGCCATCACTTCCTCTGCCTGCTACGACGTGGACCACCACCCCCTCTCTCTCCCCACCACTGCTCCTCTTGTCCCGTCATAGCGTCATCTGCCGGCTCCTCTCCCAGCTATGGTGTCAGCCATCGCTTCCTCTGCCTGCTACGACGTGGACCACCACCCCCTCTCTTAGTCTGGTTTATATGTACCCTTGATCAGCGATAGTTGCTGACCTAATGATATTGCCTACAGGCAGTGGTTGGTGGACCACACCCCCCGACCGAGGGAAGCAACAACGGTGCCGTAGGTAACAAGCATACACACCGTCGGTGGGCGCCCGAAACAATGCCATCAAACATGAGCGGCGACCTCGATCATGCCTTCCTGTAGGTTAATTCTTCCCCTTTCTTTTCATGTTTTGTTAGAGGGATCTCAAATGAACTATTCATATTCAGCAAACGTAAACAAAAAAAGCTCAAGTGTATCTCTCAAATAAAAACCGCGCAGCAAATTTGCAGTGAAGTTTCAAGGCCGATATTGAATTTAATTGTTTATAGGACGAATCCAGAACAATTTTTAAGAGATAGTAACAACTGACATGAAGTAAATCCAGTAGTCAATTGTTGATTGGAAATGTATGATAATACGGCTCAGAGATGCAATAGAACAACTAAAGGATTGCACTTGAAGATCAAATAGGATAACTCTGAGCAGTCTATGGTCACAAATTGTTTAGGCCCTAGATCTCAAGCAGCAGCTCTAACAGGAAGGGAATAAAGTGAACTACACTTCACAAGAAACAACAATATTGGATTTCTAGTTATCTTGAGTACTACCAATCGAAAAGCAAAGAAAATATATTTTCCGTTATTTCTACTGTCTAGCAATCCTAAAGGTTTAAATGTAACATCAATAGTAAAAGGGCATGTGCATTGCAACGGGGCATGCATATTTAGTGGTTCAACTCCAATCATGTATGAATATACATTTAGGATCATGTCTAAATATACATCTAAATTTTTAGCGGTTCAAACATGTCTATTTATTTTCAAGTAGGAGAGATTTTTTAAGAAAAAAATAGCCGCCCTTAATGGCAACTTGCATATGAGCTTAAGTAGATGTGAGTACTGAAGTGTCCCAATAATAGTCAAGAGGCTAGACAGTTTGATAAAAACTGATAGATTTGTAAAAAACAAAGTGAAATCGAATCCTTTTATCTGAATCCTTACGTGAGTTTGTAAAAAAGTTCTGAACATGCAAGAATGGAGTTCTATACTCTCCAAGATTTCATAATCAATCTTGATTCCGTCTGACACTAAAGTATAAATCACAATATCGGCAAAAGGTACATTTCCCATGCATATGCAACATATTGTTAATGTGATAAAAAAAATTGTAGGCACATATACATTTTTAATTGTTGTAGCCTATATGCACATTGTCCTAATATAAATTTCAAAGCTCATGGTGAATTTAGCATGAGCTCAGACTGAAATTCACTTTACATAGAGGATGCTTATTCCCGTCATTATATATGTGTTTAAGCAACAAAATCTGTCCTATTGAATGTAGTGCTAAAATGTGCAGTGAAATCACACAAAGGATCTGACATGGCTGTATGACAAATTCAGTCTAGATATTTCAGAAAAGTATGTGCCATGCATACTTGTTGAATCTGCGACATGTTATGTTTACTGTTGAATCAACCATTTTATGTAACATGTTAATTCTTTAGTAGGTGTTCTAGTTTTGTAAATTTTCAACATATTATGTAAGGTTTGGAGATCAGAACCCATACTTCATGTGAAGTATTGACAAATAATTATATATGCAACATACTTCTTTAAAACAAACATATTTCCATAAATGTCAACAAACAATTAACTAAAAATATAATTGTCAAATGGTGTGTATGTGAAACTAACTGGAAGCCTATTTTTGCGAAAGACAAACTATTCCACTCACATATAAATCATCGCCTACAGACCCATCCTTAACTACTTTCCATCTTCTCTGATCATCTCACTCTTATCTCCATGAACTCCATGTTGCAAATCACATATCAGCACCGGCACACGCCACCACGACCTCGCGTCGTGTCGTCGTCACCGAGCTCCCCAACCTGCACGCCACCTGCCGCTGCTCCACCTCCCTATGGGCCTCCGTCTGCTCCCCTCCCTCCACGCCTATCGCTACTCTGCTTCCTCACCCATGATCCCTCTCTCATGCCACAACAGATGAAATATATACATGCTGGGTTTCAGCTACAAGCACAGAATGTGGATCAATAATAGCAATCAATCAGCAAACTTACTTTTGTTTTCAGAGAGGGCACCTATTTGTATGAGTTATATCATCAAATCAAACTTTGCTGTTGCTCCATTCGTAGTAATTATACCCATCTTTTGTCTGATGTTTTAGAATGCTCACAGTCCAGGTTTTAAAAGTGACCATCAATATATTCAAAACTGTATGGACTTTCCATGTGAAAACTGAATGATATATATGAAAGAGTACCAAGACTATCCACTCAAATTTCCAGTGTTGGTTGCATTGTAGTACTTTTCCAATAAACTGCTATTCCAATCCTTTAATTTTATGAACGTGTGTGCATCAATTCTTAAAAGAATTACCACTAATAGTTTAAAACTGAATACATTGCGAAAACTAATAACTACTACCTTCGTCCCTAGTTACATGGCGCCCTCGGGTTTTGTGTGTGAACATTGACCGACAATAGATGATTCCCATGTCAGAAAAATATATACTGCTGGAAATAATTTTATAATAGAAATTCAATGGTATAATTTTTATGAGCTAACCCACGTTTAGTTGGTCAAAAGTTGAACCCGAAAATAAGCGGGGGCATGTAAACAAAGGAAAAAGGAGTAGATTTAATGGTGGAAAAAATTCATGTTTGCAAGAGACTTACAGTCCGTAACCTTCATTGAAAAAATATATACTGATGGAAACTATTTTATAATAGACTCCAAGCCAAACATGCCATGTTGCATAGAGTAGTGCCACACCAAATACAACCATGCCATGGCTGAGAAATCACCTGCACGAACACCAATCTGTTTTGACAAATTATTCACTATTTCAAATCATTGAAGGGGGAAACACATGAAAGACAAACAACATAGATGACAAATAAAACCTGCAACGCTTCCGTTGCAGACCCCCAAGCAGCACTTGAAACTAACATTTGCACATACCGCGACCCACATCCCAACAAATCCTGCTAGTCCAGAACACAAAAGCTCCAAGAAGAAAGGCAATAACTGTAATATATTCATAAGTTGTCCTGTGTAGCTGTGAGATTAATGAGACAAGAAATCACGAGTACAACCGAGGTTTCAGAAAAACAGTACGGAATCACCTTCCTAGGCCTGATGCCTCCAGCTGCAGGTAGTAGTGCGAAAGAGATAGATGCCAAGGATGACAAGTGACATCATGCAAGCCATCTGTAATGGCATCAGATATCAGAACGGTAGAAGCGATATGACAGATTAAGAACTTGGTAACATTACATGTGGAACCATGGCCATGTACCTGATTAGTCACACACCCCGGCCACCTCATCATCGGATCCCCGCGACACCCTGCGTACCAGTGAGGATCCAGTGCTGCCGTTGCCAGGTTTCGTAGGAGGGATCCGACAGCCATGCTTGCGCCACATCTAATTGCAACTACGTCATGATGTCTTGTCCCCGACGGCGGAGGGGGAAATCCGCCTGTCGCGTTTCCTTTGCCATGACCTTCGATGGTAGAGACCTGACTCTACTAAAATCTCTCATATATGACTTAAAAGGAAGTATAATCAAACAATGGAAAGGGGAAACATTAAATTGATTATCACCGTGGTGAATGGAGTAGCACCGTTGATGTAACCATTGTAGTACATCTTACAGCCGGTACAGAGGATCATGATGACATACTCATGGCTAAGGAAATATATGATTCTGGGCAAGGTACAACCATGCATACTTCTTTGCTCCATGTTCATCTAATTCATACGCTAATGTATAAGCTGGCTGTCAATGGAACAAACAGAGAACCATGTGCAGGAGCTGAACAATAATTCGCAAGCCGAATAACAAATACCACAAGAGAGGAGCGTAATGGAGCAGCAGTTCTGGTGAGCTCCTCGCCCCAGGGAGTGGTGCGGAGGTAGGCTCCTAGCCCCGGCGTCTGCGTGGTCCTCACCTTACGGAGGTGTGCGACGGTGCGGTGGTGTCGTCCTCCTCCTCCTCACCTCCGAATTGGTGTGGATGCAGAGGGGTCCGTTGTTCGCTGGATCTAGGAGGGTTCATGGAGAAATGATGTGCTTGGTCTCCTTGAAGGCAAGGTCGTGGAGCAACAGGAAAGACCCATCGCTGCTAGAGGCAGAGGTGGGTTCCGCGTGTCCTTCGGTCGGGACGCCGGGAGGACAAGGGCGAGCGCAGCCGCGGGATTGGAGAGGTCGTCACGACCTAGGTGAGGGGGTGGCCGGAGTCGAAGGGATGGGGTCAAGGTCAGACGAGGAGAGGACGGCGGCACGAGGACGCGATGAGGGCAGGAGTCGGGAGGATTGCGTCTAGGCTCGCAAGGAGGGCAGTCGTCGAAGGGATCGTGTCCAAGCTTGCGTGAAACGTGCGTTTAAGATGGAAAGATATTGGTGGCAATCAGGGAGGGTTGTATTACAATTAGAAAAAATTTATAGGAATCACTCGGGATTGTTCCATCGATCGTTTGTTGGGGAGGTAAAAGACGTACAGACTCACTCTTTAGGAGAGTACAGATTAGAGATGTGATTGGATAACGTATGTCAATATTAATTAATGTGATGGAGCGATTTATGGTAGGATTAATTAATTTAGATTTGATCTTTAGAGATAGAGATTGATTGTGATTGATTACTTTACATAAAGACATTATTAAATAACTTGCACCCGTATGGAAAGTTTCGATCCATTTAGGAGCAACGGCTCGGGATCTCAATCGGGATAGGTGGATTGACGAATGGGTTTTTTCCTTGTGTTACGGAGGTGGTGGGAGGTGGGACGAAAAAAACCGAACGAAACAAAAACCGGAACGGAAGCTACCAACTCCCCAATTAGGAGTAGAGATCATGCATGGATTAAATCACACAAAATAAACAAAAGGGCATCATAGCAAAATAATCATGCACATAAAATGCTCAAATGACAAAACTAATTGCACAGGAAAATTTTATGGATTTTTCTACCCCAAAATCATATATAATATGTGGGTTTTGTTAAGGAAACAATGACACAACAATTATGCGAGATTAGGACATAAACCGTTTTAGCAAGTTATATATGCAACTTAAATGCAAACATCACAATACATATTTTTATCATCCATGAAAATTGGATGTAATTAATCTACACATTTTACATATATGGTTTGATTAATCCCGATGCACGGTTAAATAATTATGCGCAATGCAAAAACATGACATTTATGCAAAATAACAGAACATGGCATGTTAAACATTTTTATCATGCATGAAAGTGGGATATTATGAATCTACACGAAATTCTACACATTTTTCATATATAAAATATTTGCATCCGATGCACGGTTCGTTAAATATTGGCATTTTAAAATAGGGCCTTTTTCTGATATTATGACATGTCATGGATAAGATAAATTCGTCTGACAATAAAATAAAAACACGGGCCGAATCTACTGCAAACAAGCCAACAACATGAGCATTGGATAACTACGCAGTGCCACGGGCGAGGGATAGCGAGGCGGTTGCTCACCTTGCTGGGCCTTGGGCCCAGTTGGCGGTTGGCTGGGGCGGTTGAGGCCCACGCACGTTGGAGGCGTCAACGCGAGCAGGGCGCACTCGTTTCGACCCATCGTGGTCGAGGCAGGACGCCAACGGCGTTGCGGGCAGAACGAAGGCGAGGTTTGCCGGCGAGATCCAGACGGATACGGCCGTGGTGGCTCTGATCTTGGCGGTCGACGGATCCGGAAGGGCGGCTGCGCTCTAGCACGGCCACGGCGGCTCGGGGCCCTGCCCGGTCATGGCGCCGCGGAGAGCTTCGGCAAAGCAGCGAGTCGCAGCGGGCTCCGGTGGGGTGCAACTGTGGGGAGGAAGCCGGCGAGGGTTGGAGCGGCACGGGGTCGCGGGATAGCGCGATGCTTCGGCGATGGCTGTCGCTGCGAGAGAAAGAGGCCGTG
Source organism: Elymus sibiricus (assembly GCA_039707655.1). Classification (NCBI taxonomy): domain Eukaryota; kingdom Viridiplantae; phylum Streptophyta; class Magnoliopsida; order Poales; family Poaceae; genus Elymus; species Elymus sibiricus. The sequence continues at coordinate 360,875,194 of CM077669.1, forward strand.
AGGAGAGAAGAAGCGGGAGGAAGGAGGAGAGATCGGGCGGAACAGGGAGGAATGGGGAGACCTCAGGGTTCGCCGGCGTCGGGGCTCGTCGGAGCTCCGGTGGTTGACCGGCGAGGTTCTGCGTCGAGGTGGCGGGGGCTTCCCTGGCCGGTGAGGAGGCGCGGGCATCGAGCGACGGGCACGGGGTCTCGGGCGCTCAAGCTCCTGGGTGGCGACGGTTGGGCTCGGCGGGCCCGATATGGGTTCCGGCGGGCCCGCTGGCTGTGCGGCGGCTGGTGGGAGGCAGAGCTGCCATGTGGCGGCGTGGCTGTGGAGGGGCATGGAATACGAGGCGCGGTGGCTAGGGTTTCCCGATCTGGAGGGGTTTCCTTCCTTTTATAGGCGGGAACTGGTTAGGGGGGTTAGGTTAGCTAATTTTGTTCAAATTCGGACCGTAGGATCACAATCCGACAGTCTAGATTGGAGGGGGTGAGGGAGTCCTGGACTAAGGGGTCCTCGGGAGGCCGGCTTATGTCTTATGGGCCGAACTGTATGGGCCACTTGTCGAAGCACTAGAAGAATAGAAGACCTCGTCTCCAAGGAGGAAGCTTCGGGAATCGTGGATTGTTCTCCACGTTTGGAATAGCGAATAGGCATGTTTTATCCCTTCGACGTGTAACCGACCATGTGTAAACCCTAGGGACCCCGGCGTCTATATAAGCCGGAGGGTTTTAGGATGTAGGCAGAGAACTCATCTAGGGTTTTAGTCATACGATCTCGTGGTAGATCAACTCTGTAAACTCCATACACTCAATATAATCAAGCAGGACGTAGGGTATTACCTCCATAGGAGGGCCCGAACCTGGGTAAAACCTTGTCCTCTTTGTCTCCTGTTACCATCGATCCAAGTATCACAGTTCGGGACCCCCTACCCGAGATCCGCCGGTTTTGACACCGACATTGGTGCTTTCATTGAGAGGACCGCTGTGATCGCCGGAAGGAATCGATGGCCCGCCTAGTCATCAACAACGAGGTCTGTAACACGGGTACTTTTGTCCCCGGACAGATCTTCGCCTTCGGCAGCGTAGTGCTGCACGCCGACCACACCGGCTATCTAGGCCGCGTCGGAAGCTTCGCCCCTGATCAAGAGGTCAGATTCGGAAACTTAGAGTTCTCCATAGACTCTCGAGGCGATCTATCACTGTCTGGGCTCGCGGTCTCGCCCGCCATGCCCGAAGGCTCTGAGGCTTTAACCCCAGAACCGCTATTCGGCCCCTCCCTTGTGATTAACCCGGTCGAGGGCCCGACGCCCAGTCCGGATCCGGTCATAGCGCCCGATGCCCGGACACCGGTTCTTGCCGAACACTTCCCCCGCATGGATGCATCGGAGGTTCGCTCCGGAAACCCCGCATGGGCCGACCCGACCGAGCTCTCGATACTCAATGAGGCTCTGGACCGGATTTCGTCGATGAAGATCACCGACGATCTAACTCCGATCTGTTCTCAGACCGGATTTCAGACGGGTCAGGACAAATTTTTCGGCCCACCCACCACCCACTTCATAGCCACTGTCGAAGATTTAACCGACATGCTTGACTACGCTTCCGAGGAAGCAGAGCATATGGATGAGGAGGATTACGCCCTCACCCCCGCTAAGACCGGGCAGTGGACCGCCACCTCTACATACGACGTCTACATGGTGGACACCCCAAAAGACAACGGCGATAAATCGGATGAAGCGTCGTCAAGACGCCGCAGGCCGCCTAAACGGTCAAAAGGGAAAAAGGGGCGAAAATCTACCGATGGCACCGGGGATGGTGATACCCCGGAAGACATCGGCGGCCCCAAAATCCCCGAACACTCGTTAGAGGGTCAGGAGAGACCTGAAGACCGTCATGACCCAGATGATCCAGATGATCCCGAGGACGACGACTACCTCCGCTCTATCGATGGGGAGGATAACGCGGATGCCGATGACCTTGCCATCCCCGATAATCCTGCTGACCAGGAACTATTCAGACAACAGCTCATATCCACGGCTCGAAGCCTGAAAGCAAAAGAGCGGCGGCTCAAAGCTGAACAAGACGACCTCAACGACCGATGGACGAAAGTCCTCTCAGCCGAGGAAGGATACGGCACCGGTCTATCGGACCAGCCTAAGAGCTATCCTCGCCGACGGCTGCTGCCACAATTCGACGACGAGCTCACTGATACGCCGTCACCCAAGCATACCCCATACGACAAGCCAGACCGCCCCCCTCGAGGACGAGATCGGACGGCTGATGATACCGGCTATAGGCCAATGATACCCCATCGACGGGGAAAGGAGCCACTAGAGCCCGATGACAGGTTCGACCTGCGACACGACCTGGACTATAGAGCAGGCCGCACGCGATCCATTTACGGATCCAGAGGATACTCACCCGATAGACGGGACGGGTACAGGCCTCGTTTCGACCGCGACAATCAAGATCGGGAACAGCACCGAACTAGGGCAGACGCCGGTCATCGGCACACCATAGCCCGGGTTAGAGGAGCTGCACACCCACTGTGCTTCACAGATGAGGTAATGCGGCATCAGTTCCCGGAAGGGTTTAAGCCCGTAAACATCGAGCAATACGATGGGACAACTGACCCAACAGTATGGATAGAGGATTTCCTCCTTCACATCCACATGGCACGGGGAGTTGACCTCCACGCCATCAAGTACTTACCCCTGAAGCTCAAGGGGCCAGCTTGGCACTGGTTAAACAGCCTCCCCGAAAACTCCATTGGGTGTTGGGAGGACCTAGAAGAGGCATTCCGATCTAACTTCCAGGGCACTTATGTTCGGCCACCGGACTCATCCGATCTTAGCAACGTTGTTCAGAAGCCCGGAGAGTCCGCGCGGCTATTCTGGAACCGCTTCCTGACCAAGAAGAATCAAATCGTAGACTGCCCGGATGCCGAAGCTATAGCCTCCTTCAGGCATAACATTCGGGATGAATGGCTGGCACGATAGCTCGGCCAGGACAAACCAAGGACAATGTCCGCCCTCACGTCACTCATGACCCGCTTTTGCGCGGGCGAGGATAACTGGCTCGCTCGACGTAGCCATAACCCCGAAGACCCCGGAACCTCTGAAGTTCGGGAGGGGAACGGGAAACCGAAGCGCAACAAGAACAAGCGCCGGCACAATAATAGTGATGCCGATGATACGGCCGTCAACGCCGGCTTCCGCAATTCCCGCTTTGGGCAGTGGAAGAAGCCTCCTAAAGGCAAACAGGACGGACCCACCCCGCTGGACAAGATTCTGGAGAGACCTTGCCAGATCCATGGCACTCAGGAGAAGCCCGCCAATCACACCAACCGTAACTGTTGGGTCTTCAAGCAGGCCGGCAAGCTCGCAACTGAGGACCAAGGCAAGAGCCCACGCAGCGAGGACGAGGATGAACCTCATGGTCCGATCGGTGGTGGTCAGAAGAAATTCCCCCCAGAGGTGAAAACAGTAAACATGATCTACGCCACTCATATACCCAAAAAGGAGAGGAAGCGCGCCCTTCGAGATGTCTACGCCATAGAGCCTGTAGCCCCGAAGTATAACCCATGGTCGGCATACCCGATCACCTTTGATCGGCGCGATCATCCGACCAGTATCCGTCACGGGGGTTCGGCCGCACTCGTCCTAGACCCGATCATAGATGGGTACCACCTTACTAAAGTCCTCATGGACGGTGGAAGTAGCCTTAACCTGATTTACTCAGATACGGTGAAAAAGATGGGCATAGATCCTTCGAGGATCAAGCCCAGCAACACTACCTTCAAAGGAGTAATTCCAGGCGTTGAAGCCCGGTGCACAGGCTCTGTAAGCCTGGAGGTTGTGTTCGGCTCGCCCGATAACTTCCGAAGCGAGGACTTGATCTTCGACATAGTACCTTTCCGCAGCGGCTATCACGCCCTGCTCGGCCGTACAGTGTTCGCTCGCTTTAACGCCGTCCCGCACTACGCATACCTCAAGCTCAAGATGCCTGGCCCTAGGGGGGTCATTACTGTAAACGGCAACACAGAGCGCTCCCTCCGAACTAAGGAACATGCGTTGGCCCTGCGGCCGAATTCCACTACACCGACGATTGGCAATCGCCGACATCTGCCGTCAAGGCACCCAAGGCTGGGAAAAGAGCTCGGTCTCAATCCGAGGTTCCAGAATCTCCCACTCCCTGTAAATAGGGACTCGCCCCCCATCGCATGGCCCTATTACCGGCAAAGTACGTGCCGAAGAAGCACAACTTTGCGCTTAAAATTCCATGGGCAGCGGTGGGGACAAAGTAACACAGGGTAGGTGTTCGGCTGGACCGAACTATTACCGAAAACACGTCTCCAGACACTCTACAGGTACCATAAAGTGCCTACCACAAGGCGTCAAGCTTATCCATATCTCGGCGACTTCTCAAGACCCTTTCTTCAAGGTTCGTTCGCCGAACTAACAAAACCCATACAGGCATACACCTCCTTTGGAGATGCAGGGGTAGATAAGCGACAGGGCACATCAAGGACGTCAGGTCATCGATCGAAGGCTCTTGGTACAATCTCTCCTGTAAAATTTATATTTCCTTTCTCAAATACCTGTAAACAGTTGCATCAGCAATTTGAATAATAAGAGTTGTTGAGTAAAATACAGATATATCATTTTCTCCTTGCTGTCCCTTTTCGGAACACTTTCTGTTTTCTCCCTCTTCTTGCGAGCCTGTTTTGGTACATTGTATGATGCAACCGGCACATAGACCGGGGGCTCGACTTTAAAAATCACCCTAATCACAATTTCTTTAAGTGTTCGGCGTCTTGGAATTCCGCTTTATATGCATTGGTTCCGAACTATGTCTTGGGTCAATAGTTGGGTTGCCCGGCTCCTGTGCTTGCCCCTTTATGTTCCGCTCGTTCGGCTAAAAGGGCAAAGGGAGCACCGCTGCGATTGTGCTTCCGGCTAGCCTGGTCAAGCGCCTCAGCGGAGAAAGCCGAAAACTGACTGTCATAGTATGGGCGAACCGGTCTGCGAATCCGAGCTTAACTAAATCTCGTCAGAGGTTATTCCGTGTCATACGATGGGTTTGGTGTTCGCACAAACCAGTGATATAGGCTTTGGCCACGGTTCATCCGAACATCACAAACACCTGGGGGCTCGTTGTTGGCTCCCGCACTCCTTTCTCGCGCCCCTATGGCTAAGTGAAAGCAATAAAGCATTATGGTCCGATTGCCTTGTCTGCCCCACACTACCACCTTCGGGTGCCGATAGTTCGGCTAAGGGTTATAGTGCGGTTGGAAAAGACACCTTGTGTAGTATCTGCACGGGGGCTGAAGCCGACGACTCGCAGCTTTCAGTATTAACGGCCACACAGGAGTTATAAAGGATGCAAAACATACAATACATGATAAAAAACCATGCATTTTAAATTTATACACGCTGACAAGTCTTCAGACATATTACAGCATCCTACTCATACTCATTCTCTCTCGTACATTGTGATTCTATGGCCCGAGCACCCTCCATAACTCCGGAGAAGTACAGCTCGGGGCGCCTATGACCCTTCCCAGGAGGCGGAGGAGCTGTGGCTACCTTCAGTGGATCCAGCCCTGGCCAGTGCACCTTGGCCCTCGCAAAGGTCATCCTCGCTCCTTCTATGCAGGAAGACCGCCTCAATGCGTCGATCCGAGGGGTGGCATCGCTCAACTTCCGCACTAAGCCGAAGTAGCTGCCCGGCAACGGCTCGTCGGGCCACAGCCGGATGCAGAGATCCTTCCGGGCCGGCTCCGCCATCCGACGTAGCTCCATCAGCTGCTTCAGCTGCTCCACAAGGAGAGGAGAACGCGCGGGGGCTTCGAATTGCGCCCAGAATAGACGAGCTTCGTCTTTTTCTCCCCGCGAAGCATAGAACTGCTTCGCGTCCTCTAAGCCCTTCTGGAGGTCCGAGCAGATGCCTGAGGAACGCCGTACCTGGTTAAGCAACTCAAACCTTCTATCCCCGAAGATACACTGCAAGGAATACGGCTTACCATCCATGATAGCTTTGGCTTGGCGGAGCTCCTCTTCAAATGAACGCCTCTCCACCCGCTCCTTTTGGAGATCGGTTTTCAGGGTGGATAGTTCGGCGGCTTGCTCTTTCCCTTTCAGCTCAAGGACCTCGCACTTCTTGATGGCGTCCTTGAGCTCCTGTTGAATCTCTTCCACCTGAGCCTCATGCTTGTCGCTGGTGGCTCTCAGGGCGGATAGAGCGGTGGCCGCTTCTTTGGCCGCCGCCTTCTCAACCAAAGCTTCTTGCTTTGCTTTCTCAAGCTCGGCTTTGAGCTTCTCTATCTCTTTCGCCGAGGCTGCGTAAGTATCGACTTATGTTCGGAAACCGTGTTGATAGAGCGGTAAAGAAGAGTTTCGATACTCTAATTTTGGCTTACCTTGCGCCTCGTCGAATCTCTTGTTCAGAGCATCAAGCTCGTCTTCGGAGCTCTTTAGCTTTCGATTCAGCTCCTCTAGCTCGGCGGCGTTAGTAGCCGCTGCTGTCGACGAAGCCTGTATCACAGAGTTATATAACCATTAAAGAGGTTTAGAAATTCCGAAATGTCACTAAAGCTGACTCTGTGTTCGGACCACTAATAAACTGATCAGCCTATCCGAACACATATTGTCCGACGCTCAGTTCGGATGTAAGGCTAAGTTGGACCCCCAGGTAAGTTTTTCAAACTTACCCAGGGCTCGGGGGTTGCTATGTGTATAACAATTACTTAAATAAATCAATATTTCACAAAGTAGGGCATTACTTGGCTTACCTGAAAGCCCGTCAGGAGACCGTTGAAGGCCTCCTTCAGTCCGGAATCCACTGACTGAATGCTCCACAATACCGCATCCATAAGGATGCGGTGCTCACTAGAAATGGAGGCGCTAGACAGAGCCTCCCCCATGGCCGGCCACCCAGTGGTCGGCGGAGCCGGCGGGGATCGGGTAACCCGATCTCCAGCCGGAGATTGAATTGGTACCTCCGGAGGTGTCGTGTGCTCCGGAGATGGCCTTGGAGGAGACTGGGCGCTTCCATGTCCGGCCTCCTCGGTGTCCGGGTGAGTCTTCTCCCCCGGGTCTTTGGTGGCCGAGGTATTAGCCTCGACCATGACGACGTCGCCTTCACCTCCATTGTTCGGCCCCAGGGAAGCCTGCTGGGATGACACCTCCGTGGCTTCCTTCGTAGTGCCTGAGGAGAAGGGCGCGATGTAGATCCGCTCTCTGCAAGTTCGGCGGGCGGGGTCTCCCGTCCGAAACTTGGTCGGTGGGGAGAACGCGTGGTGGGCTGCAAATTGATCAGCGTTCATATGTTAATAAAGATTCTAAATTAAGCATTGATGGCTCATTGGGTCTTCGGATCCTTACCTTCGAGGTGGGGGCTTGACCCTGAGGTTCCTCCGCGGAACCCTCTCGAAGTCCTCGGACTCGGTGTTCAAGTCCGAACTGTCGTCGGACGAAATCACCTGTGTCCGGCGCGGTTTCTTCTTGGCGAGAGGAGCTATCTCCTCCGAGGCGTCCGATGACGCCGCCCTCTTTCCTGTGAGGGGGGAATCGCCTCCCCCTCAGCCTCGTGTTCCTCCTCTTGATTTGAGGAGGCATGAGTCTCTTCGGACGCAGCCCCTGGCTGGTCCCTGTTGCGCATGCCAGTTCGGCCTGGTTTCTTCTTCTCCTTCTTCTCTGGCGCCCTGTAGGGCGCCACGACGAGCATCTCCAGTAGCAGCGGAGACTTGGGGTCTTCGGGTTGCGGCGCCAGACACTTGATGCCCATGGCCTTGCTCGACCATTCCTATAAAAGGTAATCGGAAAATGCTTAGAATATCTCTGAGTAGATGAACCGATGAAATAACACAACGCTATACCTCGGGTGCAGGCTTGAGGGCGCTCAAGCCCTTGTCCTCCTTCCTGCTTGGCCAGTTCTCCTGTGCCTTGAATAGCGCCTTCCATAGTTTCTCCCGCGTAGTGCGGAAGAGTTGACGAACTGTAGGGTCGTCGTCCGTCCGGTAATCCCACATGGGAGAGCTCCGGCGCTGGCAGGGGAGGATGTGCCGCCGAAGCATAACCTGGACCACGTTGGTCAGGCCAACTCCTTCCCTGATTAGGGAGGCGATGCCCCTTTGCAGGTCCTCCACCTCTGTTTCCGACCCCAGTCGAGACCCTTCCTGACCCATGAGGTCAATCTGGTTGGGGGGCGGACCTGAATTCGGCAGGAACAGTTCCGCATTCTGCAGGAACAGTTCCGCCTTCCTCTTCCTTGGGCTCGGTGATGTAGAACCACTCCTTCTGCCAGGTTTTGATGGTGTCGATGAAAGTGCCGGATGGCCATACTGCGCGTGGAAGCTTGCCGATGACTGCCCCGCCGCAGTCCGCATGCGCTCCGGCGACGCACTTCGGCTTGATGTTGAAGATTTTGAGCCACAATCCGAAGTGTGGCTCGACCCGCAGGAATGCCTCGCAGATAATGATGAAAGCAGATATATGCATGAAAGAGTTTGGCGGGAGGTCGTGGAAGTCAAGCCCATAGAGGAACATAAGGCCCTTCACGAAGGGGTGAAGGGGAAAGCCTAATCCCCGGATGAACTGGGGGACGAAGACCACCCTCTCGCCTGACTTGGGGGTGGGGATCACCTGGCCCTCCTCTGCGGCTCGGTGGAAGACGTTGGCAGGGAGATAGCCGGCGTCCTTGAGATCTCGGATGTCCTGGTCTTTGACCGTGGAAGCTTCCCATTTGCCGCTGGCCATGGCTGAGCTCGGGGGGGGGGGGTGGAAGGTTTAGATCTGGGCTCAGGGAGCTCGGAAATGTGGGGAAGTAGGAGGTGAATGGGGGATGTGGATAAGCCCTAGGGTTTCCTTCCCCTTTTATTAAAGATTATGGCCGGTTAGCCTCCCTTCGTGACGCCGTGAATCTCTCCACTTCCCGAGACACTCGTGCCGTTGTGCGCGATTAAACATATCCCGTGTAAAACGGGGCACGATCTGTGCATTGATAGATCGTGTTGGAGGAAACGGCCTCGAACCACGAATCGAGTCTTCATGACTGGTTTAGAAGTCGTGGTGGGCCGTGGCCTTTCATCTGAAAAGTTGTCAGAAAACGCTATTGGTTTTCTGACGTTTGGCCTTCGAAGCCGAACTACTCATGGTGTGCGGACGGTCTATGATCGGAAACATTACACATCGACGGAGGCCGAACTGTAGCTCGAGCCGAACACTGTTTGGAGAAAGGAACTCGCCTCGCAAGCCGAAGACTCTGATCACTCGAAGCAGCTGGAGCCTGGACTCTTGGCGTTGGAGGCTAGTTCGGGGGCTACTGAGGGAGTCCTGGACTAAGGGGTCCTCGGGAGGCCGGCCAATGTCTTATGGGCCGGACTGTATGGGCCACTTGCCGAAGCACTAGAAGAATAGAAGACCTCGTCTCCAAGGAGGAAGCTTCGGGAATCGTGGATTGTTCTCCACGTTTGGAATAGCGAATAGGCATGTTTTATCCCTTCAACGTGTAACCGACCATGTGTAAACCCTAGGGACCCCGGCGTCTATATAAGCCGGAGGGTTTTAGGATGTAGGCAGAGAACTCATCTAGGGTTTTAGTCATACGATCTCGTGGTAGATCAACTCTGTAAACTCCATACACTCAATATAATCAAGCAGGACATAGGGTATTACCTCCATAGGAGGGCCCGAACCTGGGTAAAACCTTGTCCCCTTTGTCTCCTGTTACCATCGATCCAAGTATCACAGTTCGGGACCCCCTACCCGATATCCGCCGGTTTTGACACCGACAGGGGGCTAGGGTAGTGGGTAGTGGGCTGTGTAGAGTGGTTGGGCCAAGAAGAGAGGGAATAATTGTGGCCGTGACACTAGTTTTAAAACACCGAAAATGACTGATAATATATCCGATGACGATGCTGCTACGGTTGATCGTTCGGGTATCAAACGACCTCCGGTTGCGACGAAATTTGACAGGCGGTTTAGCTACGCTGTATTAAGACCACATGTCAACTTTCGACCCAATCCGAGAATAGTTTCCGCGCACTTTTAAAAAACAATACTTTTCGATGCCTCGGGCACGTGCGTGTGTGGTTGGTCTTGAAACGGTCAACGAGGAGACCCGACAACTACTAACGGATGCAAGTTTTGAAAAATGACGACAACGGACAACCACATGAATTATGCGATGATGAATACGACAACCGCACGAATCACACGAAGACAACGGAATAGAGCGGGAATCTTCTGGAGCATCGGTCTCGGGCTGTTACAAAAGGGGCCCAAAATATCGAGCCCCCAGACCGAGAATGGCCAGGATAAAGGGATCGTTTGGAGAGCTTGCGCTGGTTGATGGATGTTCTTTGAATGGAACTGGCAGGCTTCACACTTGGTGACTAGCTCAGTTGCATCTTGGAGGGTGGTGGGCCAATAGAAACCCTGTCGGAAGGCTTTCCCAACAAGGGCTCTTGATCCGATGTGAGACCCACACACACCTCCGTGAATCTCTGCCAACAGCTTCAGTCCATCTTCCGGGCAAATGCACCTTAATTTCACACTGTTTGGTCTTTTTCTGTACAGAGTGTCATCAACAAACTGGTACATACTTAACTAATAGGCTACTTTTTCGGCCTCTTCTTGTTCTTCGGGAAGTTCTCCTGTTTGGAGGAAATGGACTATGCGTTGTGCCCAAGCTAGAGCCTGGGGCTCCACAGCTAGGACTAAAGGCATCTCCTCATTCGTGGGAGCGCTTGTCTCGACTGCAAGAACCTGGGGTTCTGCAGGAGGGAGCTGCTCACTAGGAGAAACGAGATTGTCCCCGGCAGCTTCTCTACCAGCGGCTTTGGGAAGCTCTGCCGGGAAATGCTTGCCGGAGTTCAGCTTTCTTCTTTGATTCCTTGGCAGGAGCTGGTGCTTCCGCGACTTCAGCTGCTACCGCGTCTCTATACATCTTGTCCACGCATATAACCGCATCTTTCTTGTCGGATGGAATGGAGATGATTCCCATGGGCCCCGGCATCTTCAAAGTGTTGTAAGCGTAATGAGACGCTGCCATGAATTTTGTGAGAGCTGGGCGACCAAGAATTCCGTTGTAAGGGAGAGGGAGTTCGACCACGTCAAACACCACCTTCTCAGTCTGGTAGTTCAATTCCCCGCCAAACGTCACTGGCAAGGTGATCTTTCCCTTGGGTCGGCTCCTGCTGGGGTTGACTCCTTCGAATGTACCCGTAGCCTTGAGCTCTCCATCAGGGATCTGCAGCCTTTCAACCACTTTAGGGGAGATTAAGTTCAACCCTGCCCCGCCATCAACTAACATCTTGGTTACTTTGAGGTTGCAGATTGTTGGGGAGACCAACAACGGCAAACATCCGACCGCAGTGGTGCGATCAGGATGATCCTCTTCATCAAAGATGATAGGCGTGCGGGACAATTTGAGTCACCTTCTAGACTCGGCAGATGGCTCCACGGCGTTGATCTCACATGCACACTGCTTGAGATGGCGATGAGAGGAATGCGCCGCCTGCGCCAGTCGCGTTGCCCACGACGCCTGCCTCATTTGTTGCCGCCGCGGTACGCACGGCGTTCGCGGCTACGTGCGAGGGGGCCTTCGAAGTGGAGGGATGCGCGGTCGCGCCGGCCTTCTTCTTGGGAGCCATCGGTGAAGAAGACGGCGACCAAGATTGACGCGTTGCTCATGATCTCATGTTCTTGCAAGTGAAGCACGCCCCCTACCTGGCGCGCCAAAGATGTCGGGGCACGGATGCACACGATCGCCTATGGGACCAAGGGCCCCTTTGTGGTTCGGCAGGGGTGAGGTCAACTTGCACAAAGAGCAGAGGTCATGAGACAGCACGGCGATGGGACGCTGGTGTTTTACCCAGGTTCGGGCCGCTGAGAGGCGTAAAACCCTACTCCTGCTTTGGTGGATTGATAGGAGGAACACGAAGCACACGCAGCGCTCAAACCCGGCAAGGTTGCCTTCCGGGGAGCTACTACACAAGTACAAGTGTCCAAGGGTCCCAATCTTGAGCTAGGTTGCCTTGGGCCTCCTTTTATAGGACAAGGGGCAACCACAGTGGCAAGACAGACATTATCTAGCGATTAGATAGCTAACAGTGCTATCATACCTAACTTTGGCACTTAGGACAAAATGCCATAAATGCTAGCCTAGGTGGCGTGCGGGGGCGCATCCCCGGCAAGCTTCTACCACCGCTTGGCCGCTTGTTGCTTAGTGTCTTGACACGCCTCTGGACGGGTGTCAACTGGGCGTAATCTGTCTTCCAGTGCGTCTCCACGTGCTTAGTGAGAGCCACTTAGCCATCCGAGGGCTCGACACCGCATCGACAACTAACTGGCATTGTGATGCGGTGGAGCGGTGGCTGCTTGGCTCGCACCTGCCGGGGGACGTCTTGCCGGGTCTTCCTGAGGGTGCATGCGCCTCGGTCCCCGGCAAGCACCGTGGACGTGGTTGGCGCGGTTTGGACCCCTCCTGGGCCGTTGTATTGAGCTTGCCGACGTTGCTAGCAAGTGTAGGATGCCTCTGCCCAGGTCTTGGATGTTGGCTTCATCTTCTTGATGCGCTCCTTGATCTCATGAAGAGCGGCTTCTTCGGCTTGGGCTGGTCTTGACGGGGTTATGCTACTACTGCATGTGCATAAGTTAGGGGCACTGGGTACCCCATTCCTAGTGCACCGACACATTCCTGAGCTATCTTCCGGTTCCCGTCCACGGTTATGGTGCCTTTGAGTCCTGGCATCTTGATCTTGAGATATACGTAACATGGGCAGGCCATGAAACGAGTGTAAGCCGGCCGTCCGAAGAGAGCATGATAAGGGCTCTTTATTTTGACAACCTCGAACATCAAAGGCTCGCATCTGTAGTTGAATTCATATCCGAAGGCCACATCAAGCTTGATCCGCCCGATTGGATAAGCAGACTTTCCAGGGACGATTCCATGAAAAACTGTCGTTGAAGGAAGCAACGTGCTCTCCGACAGATTCATCCGGCGAAAGGTTTCGTAATATAATATGTTTATATTGTTGCCTCCATCCATAAGGACCTTGGACAGGGTATACCCACCGACTTGAGGCGCCACCACTAAAGCTAAGCCGCCCGGATTGTCAACCCGGGGGGGATGATCCTCCCTGCTCCAGGTGATTGCGTGTTCGGACTAGTTTAGGTACCTGGGGACCGCCGACTCAGCCATGTTGACGGCCCTACTCTTGACCTTGTTGTCCCGCTTGCAGGTATTGGTGGTGAAAACATGGTATTGACCACAATTTAGCTGCTCCGGATTTTTCTGAAAAGTACCTTGGCTATCATGCTGCTGAAGCTCTGTTCCTGAGTCACCGTGCGCCCTCTCAAAGCCGCCCGATGCTCCAGACACGGGCGATGCTTGCACCGCCGTTCTTACCGTAGCACGGGTTGAGGACTGCAGGGGGAAATCGTGAAGTTCCTTGAGGGCCTCCGATCCAAACGAGCCCCCAAGCTTGGCATCCGAATTGATGATGATAGCTCCCTTGACAATCGGTTCGTCCAAGAGACTGACCCGCCGAGAGGGCCTGAGCATGTCGTGGCTTTGGCCAGCTTGACGTCGGTCGGGTTGGGCGTGCCGAGCCAGCTCGATGATGTTGGTGAAGATGTCCAGCTCGGGCACCGACGCGCCGATCTTGCCGATGAAGACATGGATCTTGCCAAAGGGGACCCGATAGTCGTACTCGATCGAGTTGGCTTCAGGGCCCCTGCCAGAGTCGTCGATGTAGATCTTGCCGCGACAGCTTTTAATCATACGACCAACCGCATAGCTCCCGAACCCTGGAAGGGCTCCCTTTGAGAACTCAACTTCACCGGGCGAGAGCCCCACGGTGGGCGCCAACTGTCGTGGTTTTGTCACGGCAGATGTCCTAGTGCAAGGACTTAGGTGTGAGGCCATGGCCTCTAGGTTGCGACTCAAAGGGGTTGAACGGGAAAGAGAGTCGGGTTTACCCAGGTTCGGCCCCTACGATGGAGGTAAAAGCCTATGTCCTGCTTTGTGTGTATTGATGGATAGATCTCGATTACAAGGGTGCGGAATCGCTAACCTAGCTATCGAGAGATTGTCACTTGAATCTTTTGGTCCTAGGGGCTTGCCTTTATATACAGGTCAAGACCCTAGGGTTTACAATAGAGTCCGGGTCATATCGTGATTCGTAACCTATAATGTCTCTAACTCGCCTTGCTCCTTAAGCAAGGAAAACAACCGGCGCCTTCCGCCCTGTGGGCCTTGAGCCGCCGTCTTCAGGCGTTGGGCCGCCCGGCGACTTAGTCAGCCACCGCCTTGCTTGTCTTGTCTTCATGACACGGCCCATCTTAAGCTTGATCGTAGAGCCGTCAATATGTTAACCCGGCCCAATTGGGCGGGTTGCACCGTGGAGTTATATCCCCGACAGGAGGGTATTGGGAGCACTTTACCCTTTCATTAGTATTCCTTTTATATTCTATTGGTTATTCCGACTTTCTATAGTTGGCAATATAAGAATTCTCATTGCAATTTACTACGCAAAACATATAGATTTCTTGTAGATTAGTTTCATTATCATTAGTGATAAGGAATATATCAAACCAATCATTTTTATGTGACAATTCTTCACACCCAGAAAATAAACAAGGTTCATTATAGAGTTCACTGGAGATCAAATTATCACAATATTTGGAAAAGGTTTGATCATGAAAATGCATGCATTGGAAATTAAAATGACCAACCCTATTGCAAAGTTTACAAATAATGGGATGAAGAGAGCATAGTATTGTCGCAAATTCATCTATCACTTTAAGCCACCAATTGGTTTTATCATGTTTATGCTTCTTACAAAATCTATCATCCCTATATGGCATGTCTTCACAAATTTTATTCACTCCACAAAAATTGACATGCTTATAGGAAATATTTTTATCATGACTACTGCAATCATCATTAGCATCATGGATATTCAGAGAATTCATATTAACAATATTGCTATCATGCTCATCATTCAAGGATTTCACATTAAGCATTTTTATAAATTCTTCCTCTAACAATTGAGCACAATTTTCCGAACCATCATTTTCACGAAAGACATTTCAAAGGAGAAGCAATTGAGGCAACCTAAACTCCATTTTTTGTAGTTTTATTTTATAAACCAAACTAGTGATAAACAAGAAACTAAAAGATTTAATTGCAAGATCTAAAGATATACCTTCAAGCACTCACCTCCCCGAAATCTCTTGTGTCCCCAACACTCCCAATACAATAAGAAATTGTATAGGTGCACTAGTTCGGAGAAGAGATGGTGATACAACTGCAATATGGATAGTAGATATAGGTTTTGTAATCTGAAATATAAAAACAGCAAGCTAGCAAGTGGTAAACAGCAAGCAAAACGGTGTATCAATGCTTAGAAATAAGGCCTAGGATTCATACTTTCACTAGTGCAATCTCTCAACAATGCTAACATAATAGAATCATATGATCATCCCTCAACGTGCAACAAAGAATCACTCCAAAGTTCATAAGTAGCGGAGAACATAAGATGAAATTGGTGTAGGTAGTAGAACCACCTCAAAGTTATTCTTTCTGATCAATCTTTTGAGCTATTCCTATAAGTGTCACAAATATCCCTATAGTTCGTAGTAAAATAACACCTATGATACATATCAATCAACCCTAATGTCACCTAGATACTCCAATGTCATCTCAAGTATCCGTGGGTTAATTATTCGACATGCATAAAACAACTTTAGATTCATCATATTCAATCCAACACAAAGAACTTCAAAGAGTACCCCAAGATTTCTAGCGGAGAAAGTAGGATGAAAACGTGCAATCAACCCATGTGCATAGATCCCCAAGGTCACCGGAATCCGCAAGTTGATGCCATAACATATATCAAGTGAATCAATAGAACACCCCATTGTCACCACGGATATCCGCATGCAAGGCATAAATCAAGTGATCTCAAATCCAATATTCAATCCGACATAACAAAATCTCAAAGGGAAAGATGCAATTCATCACAACAAGATAGCAAGGGAAGAACACCATATGATCCAACTATATTAACAAAGCCCGCGATGCATCAAGATCGTGTCTGATGACCCACAAGTATAGGGGATCGCAACAGTCTTCGCGGGTAGTATTTCACCCTGATTTGTTGATTCGACACAAGGGGAGCCAAAAAAATATTTATCGGCCTTAGCAGTTGAGTTGTCAATTCAACCACACCTGGGATATCTCTTTGCAGCAAAGTTTTAGTAGCACAACAAGTAATAGTAGTAACAGTAACAATAATAGTGACAACAATAATTTTGTAGCAGTTGTGACAGTAGCAGCAACAATAGTAACTTAGCAGAATTCAGTATTTGTAAAGCGTAGGCACGTGGATCGGTGATGGATAATGATTTAGATGAGATCAATCATGTAACAGTTACACACTAGGGCGACACAGAACTAGCTCCAATTCATCAATGTAATGTAGGCATGTATTCTGTATATAGTCATACGTGCTTGCGATAAGAACTTGTATGACATCTTTTGTCCTACCCTCTCGTGGCAGTGGGGTCCTAATGGAAACTAAGGGATATTAAGGCCTCCTTTTCATAGAGAACCAGAACAAAGCATTAACATATAGTGAATACATGAACTCCTCAAACTACGACAATCACCGGAAAGAATCCCAATTACTGTCACCTTGGGCTATGCGGATCATGACAAGTAATAGGTGCATACAACTTGCAAGATCGGATCCAAATCACTCTTATATTCATGAAAACATAATAGGTTCAGATCTGAAATCATGGCACTCGGGCCCTAGTGACAAGCATTAAGCATAGCAAAGTCATAGCAACATAAATCTCAGAACATAGTGGATACTAGAGATCAAGCCCTATCAAACTTAACTCGATTACATGATCAATCTCATCCAATCCAACCACTGTCCAGCAAGCCTACAAAGTAATTACTCACTCCTGGTGGTGAGCATCTTGGCGGTGTTGATGAAGAAGGGTTGGTGATGACGACGGCGACGAATCCCCCTCCCCAGAGCCCCAAATGGACCCCAGATCAGCCCTCTCGCTGAAGAACAGGAGGTGGCGGTGGCTCCGTCTCGTAAAATGCAATGAAATCTTCTCTCTTATTATTTTTCTTCAAAGATGTGAATTTATAGGAGTGGAATTAGGGTCGGGGGAGCCACGTGGGCCCCACAAGCCAACAGGGCGTGCCCAGGGGGTGGGCGTGCCCTGTTGCCTTGTGGCTCACAGGCAGCCCCTCTCCAGTGGATCTTTGCTCCATAATTCAGTATTTATTCCAAAAATTTCACAAAAAGTTTTGTCGAGTTCCAGAAACTTTTATTTCTGCACAAAAATAACACCAAGGTAGTTCTGCTGAAAACAGCGTCAGTCCGGGTTAGTTCCATTCAAATCATGCAAATTAGAGTCCAAAACCAGAGCAAAAGTGTTTGGAAAGTAGATATGTTTGAGACGTATCAACTCCCCAAGCTTAACTCATTGCTTGTCCTCAAGCAATTCATTTGATAAATTGAAAGTGATAAAGAAAACTTTTACAAACTCTTTTGTTCTTGTCGTTATACACATGCTTAGCTAGTGTTCATGTTTTCAGCATAAATCATAAGTAACCATATCCATGATAACAATTAAACATCACATTCACTCATGGCAATACATAACCAACTAGCAAGCAATAATAAGATATCTCACATGCCAACAATTTGTCAAAACAATCATGATATAATATGATGACATGGTATTTTGCTAGCCCTTTTTGATACCGCAAAACATAAATGCATAGCACCTCTGAGGGTTCAAGCAGCGACTAAACATTATAATTCAGGGCAGAAAATATCCAGTCATGCTCACATCCAACATTAACTAAACCCAATGCATAAGAATGACAATAGTGCTGTCCGGTCTGGCGCTTTTAGTAAGAGGGTGATGACTTAGAATAAAAGTAAATAGACAAGCCCTTCGCAGAGGGAAGCATTGATTTGCACAGGTGCCAGAGCTCAAGGTTTAAAACATGATTGAAATTATAGTTTTGGGTGGTGCACTTTTCCTGTCAACGTAACGACAAAGGATTTCAATATCTTCCATGCTAAACACATTATTGGCGGTTCCCAAGCGGAATTGTAAAGTTTACTCCCATCCACCATACATACACAAGCCATGGTTGACCGAATCCATGGATGCCCTCCAACATTTCAACTGTCCCAGGAGTTTTGTTTAATTATTTTTGATTTTGCAAGACTGGGCATCCTTTTTACCAGCCTCTCTCGTGCAATGATAGGCGAATAAATGCCCATCTTGAAAATAACCCACTTAGCATGGAAGATACTGACCGCCTCGTCGCTCCATGAGCGGTACGAGCGCACAAAACAGATGTTTATTTGAATAGTAGAGGTGGCACATGCAAATTTACTTGGAACGGCAGGGTAATACCATATATAGGTAGGTATGGTGGACTCATGTGGAATAACTTGGTTTAAGGATTTTGGATGCACAAGCAGTATTCCCGCTTAGTACAAATGAAGGCTAGCAATAGATTGAGAAGCGACCAGCTAGAGAGCAAAAACGGTCATAATCATGCATTGTGAATTAGCATTGAATGTAGCATGAGTAGGATATGAACACTCTGAATTTAAACATCATGAAGGTTGCATCGGTTTTCAATCAACTACATGTTTGCACATGGGCCAAGTCAAGCCGCTCGAATTACTCAGAGGGAAATACCATACTACCATACCACATCATAACCATTTTAATGCATGTCGACACATAAGATAAATCATTATCCACTCCTGGCTATTTAAGCATGGCATGAGCAACTATAATCTCTAATTGTCATCGTAAACATGTTCACTGATGATATACTGAATCGAGATCGAACGAGAGCTAAACATATTTACAAAAACGGAAAACAAGAAGAGTTCATACCAGCTTCCTTTACCACGATCACTTCATCAAATATCGTCATTATTGCCTTTCACTTGCATGCCCGGATGATGTGATAATAATAGTGTAAGAGTGTCGTGGACTAAGCTGGAATCTGCAAGGCAGTTTTATACAAACGAGAAGACGAGGTAAAATTTTCTCTCTGTTAGATCAATAATAAAGCATATGGGAGCCACTCAACATTTTCATCGTGGTCTTCTCCTTTCACGACTCAATAAAAAGAAAAGAAATTCAGACAAACACACTGAAATATTTTTGGAGTTTTTGTTTTTCTCAAGAAAGTAAAGTAAACAAAGGGAAAATAAGAACGAGGAAAATTATTTACACGGGAAAGCTCCCAACATGCAAAGGAAATCTTTTTGGGTTTTCTTTTTAGTACTACAATTAATTAAGTGGGAAAGAAAAATCGAAAATAAGCGAGAAATATTTTTAGATTTTCAAAGATTTTCAAACACACAAGAAGAAACCGGAAAATAAAGCTAACATGGATATACAATGAAAGAGGATGAACACCGACTATTTATATGAAGTGTGTGAACATGAATGTAATGTCGGTGAGAAATACGTACTCCCCCAAGCTTAGGTGTTTGCCTAGCTTGGCGATCACCATCCGTAGAAGCAATCTTGTCATGGAGGAGAATAGTTGGACTGAGGCACCTGAGCGTCCCATGCCTGGGTTGCGGCCTCCGCCTCGGCCAACTTGTTCCGGTAAGCAATTATGTCTGGTGGCATGATGGTGTATCCGTTCCTGGCATGATAGTTAAACCAAGAGGGTGCAGGCAACACAATAACATCGCCAGCCTCCTCGTCGTATACTAAGTTATAACAAATGTGCTGCGGTGGCTCAGGTTCCTCAATGAACTGGTGCTCTAGCATGGACTGGTGATCAAGATAAATCTTAGGAAACAGATAGTCAGTGGGGCGAATGGTGACATTAAAACATTTTGCTAAACGTGTGGCATAAATGCCACCATGAACCTTGCCTTTGGTTCGGTTAAGAAGCAAGCGATGCGTGACAATAGCTCCCAAATTATAAGTGTTATCACCATACAGTGCACGACGCAAAATAGCAAGGTGGGGGCACTGAGACCTCCACCCTGAGTCATAGCAGTTATACATTTTCCTATAAATAAAGCAAAGTAATGCACACATGGAAAATGTAAGTTGGTGGCCCCAGCGTTTGATACGCCCCTAGTTTCTCCCACAATTAAGGTGAGGAGGAAGTCCTCGAACTCCTCGGGTTTAGGATCACGCATTCCCTCGTCAGAGGGAAGCAAGCATATCTCACAAAACTCAGCCAGTGGTATTTCATAATTTGTTGCATATAAATCGAAGTGTACCGTGGGAGCACCCAGCCTATTTGAGAAATAAAAATTTTGCACGAAGGAATTAGCAAGGAGATAGTATTGGTCACACTCATCTGCGAGGAAGTTGATCAACCCGGCATTTGCAACGAATTGCATAAATTCTTGATAGAAACCCGCTTTGTTCATGAATGGTTCATGTGGCCATTCACAGGGCCTAACCTCCGTGTGGCGAAAAATGTTGATGTCACGATCCTGAGTGCTCCCAACAACTCCCTTAGGGTTCCGGCTCGAAGAACCCCTCCTTAGGAAATTCATTTCCCTAAACACAAATTTCTGAAATTTTTGGGTCACATAATTATTTCAATAAAACTTTGCAAGATTGGTAGCAACTACTCATGTAGGTACCTAGAGGCCATATCAAGCATTCATACCACTTAGAACTCAAAGAATTCAACATGCAATATCATTTTTTGTAGCACCAATTGCAGGAAAATATGCAAAATATAAACCACTAAGGCAAAAACTAATTGGAGGAATGGGAGATTCACATACCGAGGATCAATTCCTCAAAATAGTTTCGAAAACAGAGTTCTGAGCAAAGAGATCAAAAAAATTAGTGTGAGGAGCAAGAACACGAGAGAGAGAGAGAGGGTGGATGAATTTTTGCTGGAGGTAGGAGATGACATGGGCTAAAGAGATAAGGCAAGGGGGCCTGTGGGCCCCACAAGCCATCAGGGCGCGTCGGGGGGGCGCCCTGTTGCCTTGTGGCCCACTGGTGCGTCCCCCTGGTGTATTTTCAGTACTAATAATTCTTAAATATTCCAGAAAAATTCATGTAAAATTTTGTAGCAACCTGAGACTTTTTATTTTTGGGTCATTTTTATTGCACGAGAAAACCAGAAAACAGGATAATCATGCCATTTTATTTTATTTAACTAAAAATAACAGAGGATAAACTTATGATACAGAAAGTTGTGCTTACTAAATTCATCAAAAACATGTCTTTCAAAAAGAATCCATTAATAAGGTTGATCAAGTCTTACTAATAACTGTTTCCGATTGACATGAAACCGATTTTTTTGTATAACACCAAGTTATCTCAATGGGGATTTGCACCTCCCCGACAATAAGGATATCATATTTCTTCTTGGTAGTAGGAAGTGAAAATTAAAAACCTCCAATGATAATTGTGGCACTTGGCTCAATGACATTAATATTATTAACCAAAGTTTGCTTCTTCGGAAAATGCACAGTATGTTGTTTGCCATTGACGTGAAAAGTAACCTTGCTCTTGTTGCAATCAATAACAGCCCCTGCAGTATTTAAAAAGGGTCTACCAAGGATAATCGACATATTGTCGTCCTCGGGCATCTCAAGAATAATAAAGTCTGTTAAGATAGTAACATTTGCAACCACAACACGAACATCCTCGCAAATTCCAATAGGTATAGCAGTAGATTTATCAGTCATTTGCAAAGATATCTCAGTATGTGTAAGTTTATTCAAATCAAGTCTTTTATATAGAGACAAAGGCATGACACTAACACCGGCTCCTAAATCACATAAAGCAATTTTAACATATTTTCGCTTAATGGAGCAAGGTATCGTGGGTATACCCGGATCTCCCAACTTCTTAGGCAATCCACCATCAAAAGAATAATTAGCAAGCATGGTAGCAATTTCAGTTTCATGTATTTTTCTTTTGTTGGTAATAATATCCTTCATATATTTAGCATACGGAGGCATTTTCAATATATCAGTCAAGCGAGTGCGCAAATGGACAGGTCTAATCATTTCAGCAAATCGTTCAAAATCCTCATCATCCTTACTTTTAGAAGACTTACGAGGGAATGCCATAGGCTTTTGAACCCATGGCTCTATTTCCCTATTGTGTTTCCTAGCGACAAAGTCTTTCTTCTCATAACGTTTATTTTTGGGATGTGGGTTATCAAGATCTTCAGCAGGTTCTATTTCCACATCATTATCTCGTTCTTTATTATTATTATCTGGCTGAGCATCTACGTGAACATCATCATTATTACCATCATTCCCACTATCACTAGGTGTATGTTCACTACCAGATTGTGTCTCAGCATCAGAAATAGAAACATCCTTATGTTTTTCAGCAGGTTTTCGTATAACAGGTTCACTAGAAGCATGCAAAGTCCTATCATTTTTCTTTTTCTTGTTCTTCTTAGATGGACTAGGTGCATCATCATTAGTTCTTTAAGAATCCAGTTCAATTCTTTTAGGATGACCTTCAGGATAAAGAGGTTCCTGAGTCATTCTACCTCCTCTAGTCATTACTCTAACAGCATGATCTTTCATATTCTCATTTAATTCAGCAAGCAAATCATATGACTTATCAACTTGGTCTAATTGAGTATGAACCATAGAAGCATGTTTACCGAGACCCTTAACATCATTAGCAATTATAAACATCAAGTCACTCAAGCGATCGATCATCATGGCATTACATCTTAATTGATCTTTAACATAGCTATTGAAATGCTCTTGCTTAACAATGTAATGTCAAATTCATCCATGCATTGACTATGAGTCTTAGTATAAGGTATAACACTTTCATTAAAGGTACGTAGGGATTTTACCTCTATTACCTATGTCGGGGTGTCAAGTCCATGTATTTCTTCGATAGGTGGTAACTTCTTGACATCTTCGGATTTAATACCTTTCTCCTTCATAGTTCTTTTGGCTTCTTGCATATCTTCAGGACCGAGGAATAGAATACCTCTATTCTTTTGAATAGGTTCCAGCGGTGGCTCAGGAAGTGTCCAATTATCAGCATTTTGCAATATGTTATTCAATAATTCTTCAGCTTGCCCAACAGTTCTTTCCCTGAAAACACAACCAACACAACTATCTAGGTAGTCCCTAGAAGCATCGGTTAGTCCATTATAAAAGATATCAAGTATTTCATTTTTCTTGAGAGGGCGATTAGGTAAAGCTCTTAATAGCTGGAGGAGCCTCCCCCAAGCTTGAGGGAGACTCTCTTCTTCAGTTTGCACAAAGTTAAATATTTCCTGTAAAGCAGCTTGTTTCTTATGAGCAGGAAAATATTTTTCAGAGCAGTAATATATCATAGCCTGGGGGGGCTACACACACAACCAGGAGCAAGAGTGAGGAACCATTCCTTGGCCTCGCATTTTAGCGAGAAAGGAAAAGGCTTAAGGATATAACAGTAGTGCATCTTTTCCTCATTAGTAAACAAAGCGGCAATATCATTCAGTTTAGTAAGATGTCCAACAACAGTTCCAGTTCCATAACCATGGAAAGGATCAGACTCTACTATAGGAATTAACTCAGGGTCTACAGAGAATTCACAATCCTTATCAGTAACAAATATAGGAGAGGTAGCAAATATAAGATCATGTTTCATTTTCTCCATCATAGATCTTTCTTTCAGTTTGCATAGTAGTTTCTTCAAATCATCTCTATCATCACAAGCAAGAAAGTCCCTAGCTACCTCGCCATCCATAACATAACCTTTAGGTACATCAGGCAATTCATATCTATTAGGAGAGCAAGGTGTAACAGGTGACTCAAAGTCTTCATCAGTTTCAACATTTCCAAGTTCTATAGCTTTAGCAATATGAGCATCAAGTAATTCATTCTGTGGCACAGTTTTAGTTTCATCAAGTGTAGTAGTGGTATCATTATTAATTTCAGAAGTAGCATCATCAAGTTCATGTGATATATCGGAACGAGCAGCAAGTGGTGGTGTTATAAGCTGATTCAGAACAATAGGTGAATCAAAAGCAGAGCTAGATGGCAGTTCCTTACCGGCTCTCGTACGAGAGGGAACGATCTTGGTTCGAGTATCTTTCAGATTCTTCATAGTAGCAATTGGATATCCTCAAGTTAACACAATAAATATAGTTACGCTCCCCGACAACGGCGCCAGAAAAAGGTCTTGATAACCCACAAGTATAGGGGATCGCAACAGTCTTCGCGGGTAGTATTTCACCCTGATTTATTGATTCGACACAAGCGGAGCCAAAGAATATTTATCGGCCTTAGCAGTTGAGTTATCAATTCAACCACACCTGGGATACCTCTCTGCAGCAAAGTTTTAGTAGCACAACAAGTAATAGTAGTAACAATGACAGTAATAGTGACAACAGTAATTTTGTAGCAGTTGTGACAGTAACAGCAACAATAGTAACTTAGCAAAGTTCAATAGCGTAGGCACATGGATCGGTGATGGATAATGATTTAAATGACATCAATCATGTAACAGTTACACACTAGGGCGACACAGAGCTAGCTCCAATTCATCAATGTAATGTAGGCATGTATTCCGTATATAGTCATACATGTTTGTGATAAGAACTTGTATGACATCTTTTGTCCTACCCTCCCGTGGCAGCGGGGTCCTAATGGAAACTAAGGGATATCAAGGCCTCCTTTTAATAGAGAATCGGAACAAAGCATTAACACATGGTGAATACATGAACTCCTCAAACTACGGCAATCACCGGAAAGAATCCCAATTATTGTCACCTTGGGATATGCGGATCATGACACGTAATAGGTGCATACAACTTGCAAGATCGGATCCAAATCACTCTTATATTCCTGAAAACATAATAGGTTCAGATCTGAAATCATGGCACTCGGGCCCTACGAATTTAAGTATCTACGAAACTTAAACATGTGAAATTGTTTACAATTTAAGTATCTACGAATAAATAAATAAATATGCAATAGTTTCTTTAAGTATAATTTGTCTGACATTAACCCCCGAAAATAAGAAAAAACAATTCAGATCAACACCCTACTAATGGTTTCCGCAGATACGCGACTCAAACCCTACTAGGGCCACAGAGTACCGCTTCCCCCAATTCGAGCCCTTTCTATCGCGCACATTCTAGCCCCACACTGCTTTTATAACCCCTCGACTTTCTCTCTCCTCTCAAGCACGACGTACGCAACTACTCTGGTAGAGGAAGCAATCATCTTCCCAAGCCCTACTCCCCCAATGGTCGATCTAGCGGAGCACCATGAGGACGAGGAGGCCGCGGCGACCAGCGAGGAAGAGGAGACTGGCGCCCCAATCACTTCCATCTTGAAACTTGAGGAGGTTGCCATCACCATCGATGAAGAGGACAAGGAGGTCCTTCTCAATATGCGGGCCTCTGCCTCCACCGTACTGGTGTATTAAACCCACATACATTCCACACAAGCAACTTCAAAGGTTGTGTAGCCATATAGGAAACCCACAACAATCTGCACAAGGGATGAAGGCATAGGCCCCCACCAACACGTCCACCATGGTCTCGTGAAGTGGCAAGACTAAGGGTTCTCACCCAAACAACACTAGAACCGCCACAATTTGGGTATCATTTAATGGGCTGCCGAACAAACGGGCGTAAGCCTGCAATGCGCGTCGCCTATGACGTCTCCTTCATTTGCCTCATAAAGTTTCCTTATGATTATTTTTTGTTGTTTGGGGCCACAAATCCATGACCTAGGCCCTTAGCACAGCGTACGCTATGCCTGGATGAGGTGTTGGTGATATGCTTTCGCTACCTTGGGCGCCTCGACTTCGACGGTGCACGACTCATAGGTGCGGGGAGGATGGGAGATAGCGCGCGCTGTACTTGGGCACGAAAAGCGTTTAGGCGGGCACATGCAGTGGACCGGTGCGTACTTTTGTGTAGCCGGTGTGCCCATCCCACCATTTGATAAAGCTGTAGAGACCTCCTCAGAAAGACTAACCATGAAGGTATCCCATGCATGTGCAGTCCCCATCTTGTCTCCACATGGCACACCTTCAAATGAATGAGAGAGATCCTGCAGACAAGTTGCACTAGAGGGGACCTTAGGGGTTATCGCTCACATGCTTTTCGTCCCATCAAGCACATGCATTGGATCCACTTGGGAGCCCGTGGTAGGTTGGATGCCTCGAGTCCCATCAGCAACCACCAAATCCACCGACCCCACACGGATTTCCCGGTCTGTGTGCATCAGATCTTTAGGCGAGTTCCGTTTGGCCGTAGCAGGTTCCACTACCACCCGACGCAAGCGGTGGAGGGTGGATCCACTTGGGAGCCCATGTTAGGCTGCATGCCTCGAGTCCCATCAGCAACCGACAACTCCACCGACTCACACAGACTACCCGGTCTGTCTTCATCGGATCTTTAGGCGAGTTCCTATTGGCCGCAACAGGTTCCACTACCACCCGACGCAAGCGGTGGAGGGTAGTCGAGGCAGGGGACCTCTCTTCTGTCACCTCCTGAGACTGGTCGCATGGGGCTAGAGGCGCAAAACGACGAGAGTTGCATGATCCCAGATTGATCGGCTCTGCTTTCCACGGTTGCCACCTGGTCTCCCACCGCAGAATTCGCCACGCGTCGGCATGCGGTAGGCGGTCCATCTGCGCTATGTCCAATGGCAGGCACAATGCGCTGAGGCCTACCGGTTACGTTCGCCTGATAGCTAGAAAGCGCGACACCCTCCACAACCAACGATGTTTGAAATTGGGGCAACCACGCCTGGATTTGGAATTGCCACATCGGCGGCGCCGACGCCGACGATGACTCTCCGCCACGGGCCGACGACCTGCACTGATCCTCCCGTTGTCTTGTCCCAGGACGCCCACCACCTGGCGCAGGGCCATCACCGAGGCACTCGGAAGCATCTTCCGACGACGAGAAAGGAGGGACGATGGCGGTGGATCATCAACGTCATCCTCTGAGTCATCCACCAAGGCAGGCGCAACCAACTACACTATCCTAATAGGAATCACACTTCCGGCTGCACTAATAGGAAACTAATCTAGAACATTTTTGAAAAAGTATTCCGAATGAAAACACATTTGGCACATGAAATTCATTGGAATCACACCTCCTGTTGCACTACAATGTTTTCACAAAACCACACCAAAACTTGAACATGTGAAATATCTGTGATTTAGGTATATGTAATAATAAATAGTAAGTAAATAAATGCGTATAGTTTTTTAAGTATGAATTTTCTGACATTAACCCCATAATAAAATCAGAAAAAATGAATTCAGATCAACACCCTTCGGCAAAATTTCGTGTTTCGACCCTTTTGGCTAACAAATTCAGGATCTGACCCCCCTTTGGAAAAATTTCAGGATCTGACCCTTTTGCCTACCGCCAGGGGTGGTGGCGGTAGGGTTGCACGTCCCACCGCCATGGGCACTGGCGGTAGGTCCCTTGACGGCGACTGACGACCGTCGACTCGTGCTGACGTGGAAAAGGTCCTACCGCCATGGGACCTGGCGGTAGGGTACTGAAGCCTACCGCCATCACCCCTGGCGGTAGGGTCCTGGGAGGTGGCTAAGGGTGGGAGGGGCTGGTTTGTGGGCCCCACCACCACTCTTCTTCCCCACTCATCTTCTTCCCCGTGCTCAGCCCCTCTCCCCCCTCTCTCCCCCTCACAAAACCCCCCTAGATCCCCTCCATTTGCTTGAGATTTCACCGGTGGATCCAGAGCATTTTCATCACCCAAAGTACCTCCCCCATTTCCCCTCCTTTTGATTGGTTGAGATCTTTGTTTTGTGTGGATTTGGTCAATTTATTGCAAACCCTAGGTGTTGATCTTGTTGTGTGCATTTATGACACATTTATGATGCATTTATGATGTATTTATGGCTCATTTATGGCAAGGGTTAGGGTTATGTTAGGGGTTAGTGTTAGGGTGAGGGTTAGGGTTATAGTGGTTATGTTGGGGGTTAGGGTTAGGGTTAGGGTTAATGGTTAGGTTAACTTGACTATGAATAGTAGTTAATTGTCCAATTTGTGCATAATTTAGTTTATTTGTCCATTTGAGTTGGTTGGATGACATATATGGATTGATTTTATTGTTTCCAATTTTCTTAGATGCATAAGCTCGTAAATGTTCATTATTTGGACAAGACGACATTTATGCTTGGAAATGACGATGAAGGGGAAGAGGCTATGGTTTTTGACACAAGTCCAAGCTTTGATGATCTTGTAGTTAAAGTGAGAAGCGTCTTACATTGGAATGAACCAAATGCCGAGGTTAAGCTTATTGGGAGGTATGACGTTGGATTGGGAGTAAAGTCCCGATTAAAGAGTATGCCCATCACCTCCCAATTGCATTGGAATGTGTACAAGGACAAAGTAGACGCATCACAAGACAAGTCTCTTGAGATATTTGCCACAAAGGTTGATCCTCCTCCTCCTCCCTTGCAAATTGATTTGAACCGCAATGCATCCTCCGCAATACATGATGAAAAGGTGTATATCCCCAATTGTTCTAGCCAACCACCAAGTAGCCAACCCAATGAAGATCATATCAATGCTAGCGTCATAGTACTCCGAGTTGATGCTATTCCTCTTGTTCAAGAAGATGCTAGTGGTCATGTTGATGATGATGCTATTGTTGCTCAAGAGGATGCTTACGCGGAGAATGAAGAGATTCATTACAATGCCATTGGTAACTTGGATGTCATTGTGCGGCAACAAGACATGGACCGTACCCTCCCTTATAACCGTATGTGTGGGTATAACTCGGATGACGAGGGTCCGGAGGAAGAATTGGATGAGGATGGGTTGACTGCGCAAGAAAATCAAATCTGCAAGAAGGTGACCGGCAAGGAAAGAGGGCCGCCGTTGTTTAGGGATGTGAGTCTTGCGGACAATGCCGTTGTTGACGGTGGGCTGAGATTCGGGTTGTTTGAGCCAACACCGTGCCCCAAATTCAGTGATCCTCGGCCAGAAAATGAGGATGAGAATGCTCATTTGAAGAAAGGCATCAAGTTTGGTTCTTTGGTAGAGTTCAAGATATGGTTGTGTGACTACGCCATTAGGAACCATAGGCCGTTTGTTGTTGGTCATTCAAATCAAAAAGTTCGGTACACAGTCATATGTGACCAAGAAGGTTGCAAATGAAAGGTCCGCGGTAGAAAAATCAAAGAAACCGGGCAATGGGTGTTGAAGAGTTGTGTTGGCACTCACACGTGCGTACCCCCGGACAAGGCCGGCCGAAGCAAAGGACACCGTCAACTCACGTCTGAGTATCTAGGCTACAAATTGTTGAATCAAATAGCACATGATCCAACCGTGAAGGTCAAGTTTCTCATGACTTCGATTGAGGAACTATTCGGATACCCGGTCAAGTATGGGAAGGCATGGATGGCCAAGGCAAACGCTATTAGGATGTTGCATGGTGATTATGAGGCCGCATATAACATTCTGCCCAAGATGTTGGCAGCCATTGCTCATCGAAACCCGGGCATGCGCCATCGGGTGGAGTCAATTGACGGAGTGTTTCGTCGTGCCTTCTGGAGCTTTGGACAATGCATCGAGGCATTCACTTATTGTCGGCCGGTCTTGTCTATAGATGGTACATTCTTGACCGGCAAATACAAGGGCACATTGATGGTGGCGATGGCCCACTCTTCAAATGATAACGTGTTGCCGGTGGCATTTGCCTTGGTGCCTTCGGAGCACGATGATAATTGGGAGTGGTTCATGGGGCATGTGAGAACCAAGGTGATAGGCAAGCGAGAGGTATGCATTATATCGGATCGCCATCATGGGATTCTCAAAGCAATAGACGTTGATATTCCCGGTCTTCCAAAGCTTCAACACCGTTGGTGCATGAGACACTTTGTTGCAAACTTTTACCGGGCATGCAAGAGCAAGGAGTTTTGCAAAGACCTTACCCTTGTTTGCGTTGCATTCAACACCGACACATTCAAAAGCCGATATGATAAACTCCTCAAGGCTTTGGAGAAGAACAAAGGGGGGAAAGAATTCTTGCTTAGGCACGAGCCGGATAAAGAAAAGTGGTCACGCGCTTACGATGAAGGAGGTATGCGATATGGGGACATGACAAGCAACATGGTGGAATGCTTCAACAATGTGTTGAAGGGTGTCCGTTCCTTGCCGGTGACCGCAATACTCAAGTACACTTTCATCAAGCTCAACGAGTACTTCCTAAAGCATTCTGAAAGCACGACCAAATGGATTGGCGAAAAGATGGACTATCCATTCAAGGTTCAGGATTGGTTGTTGCATCAAGCACGCAAGTCTTCCAAACAACAAGTGATCAAATATAATGAAAAAGAAATGATCTATCAAATCGATGAGCCGGGTGGGACAACAAGGGACGGTAGGTCTTATGGTGGAGTTGCTTACGAGGTGCACATCAAAAACTGTTGGTGCCAGTGTGAGTGGCCACACAAGTATCATTGGCCTTGCTCGCATTTGATGACCGCAACACGGGCGAGAAACATGCACGTATCCGATGGCACAACGGTGCGGTTGCACGAGTTCACATTGGAACGAACAAGGTTGACGTGGGCGCCTCGGTTTAATCCTTTCCTTGATGCCTCACAGTGGCCTGAGTATCACGGCCCAGACATTGTGCCAGATCCCGCACTCATGGTGCCTATGAGGGGAAGAAGAAGAAAGAAGAGGTTCAGGAGTGACATGGATGATCTAGCTGGATACACCGGAATGAAGCAATTTGGTAGTGGTCATTTCATGGAGGCACCGGACACCAACAATTGTGGAGAATGCAACGAAACAGGACACAACGTTAGGAGATGCATGAAGAAACCTAGAACCAACACGGGCACTAGTCAAACACGTGGAGGGAGGACTAGCCTTGGAGGGGGCCATGGCCGTGGAGGAAGGACTAGCCTTGGAGTGGGCCTTGGAGGGGGCCGTGGCCGTGGAGGAAGAACAATACTTAGAGGGGGCCGTGGATCCGGTGGTGCTAGGACACGTCGGGTTGATAGGGGAAGGCCTATCGACGTGTTGCTCAATCCGGATGGTTGAAATAATGTGAATGGTACTACTTTGAATATGTTCATGTGTTGATATATTTGCCTCTTTACATGTCAATGTGTTCATATTTTGACTTAACATCTTTAATTGTTGTAGGCATGGCTTCATCCGGTTCCATGACGAGGCCACCGTGTGCTAACCAAGAAGACATGCCGCACAAGTGGGAGAATGCATCTTTGGACAAGGTGAAGGAGAAAGATGTGAAGATTCCGCCATGTTGGTGTGGAGATGTTTGCAAGGTGAAGGTGTCCACCGACCGAAAGAAGTCATGGACGGAAGGAAGAAGATATTTTGTATGCCCCAACTATGCTTATGATCGTGCGCTTCCAACTCACGCCTATGACCAACCACCGGTATGCTAGAGAAGTAACATGTTACTCTAAAATGTGTGTCAACACTAACATCCATTTTGTATGCAGTCACCGCCTCCTCTATGCAAGTACTTCACGTGGATAGATCATGAAGTGCCAGAAGATGTCCAAAAGGACCAATATGAAGATTGTCTTAGGCGCCAGCGGCTGTTCGAAGAAAGGTTTCGAAGAGGCTTGGAGGAAGAGCGTCGTCAGAAGGAGAGGATGGAGCGGAAGCAACGCGAGGAGGAAAGGGCACGCCAAGCGAAGCTTGCTCGTGAGGAGGAGAGGGCAAGAAAGCTTGCAAAGGCTCGCAAGGCACATGGCGGTAGGGGGCGGCATAGGTTCTGTTACGAGAAACCCCCCCCCCCCTTTGGCGGTAGGGTTAGCCTACCGCCAGAGCCTGTGGCGGTAGGGTGTGACCCTACCGCCAAGGGATTGTATTTTCTCGTAACAGAACCGATTCCACCACTGTGCCACCCCCTACCGCCATGGTCTATGGCGGTAGGTTTCAGCAACCTACCGCCAGGGGGTGTGGCGGTAGGGTTAAAAACAGAGGAAATTCTCTGTTCTGCCCCTCATCTAAGGCCAAATCTTAAAATATACCAACTTCTATCAAATATTAGAATGATCAACTAGCAAGCACATACATAACTCAACTCAACATAGTTCATTACATCCACGAATAACATATGTTCAAACTAATTAAAACATGACCCGGTTCGAATGCTATCTTCGTAGTCATGGATGGAATGTCCATCCTACATGAATATACGGGTTTAAGATGACATAGAACAAAACACAAAATAAATTCAATGGAGTAGAACACTTGGTTACTTGATATGACATACAACACCAAGTTCTTAATGAGTTCAAATGTTAAGGGTACAAGTCATAGTAGTTCAAATGACGACCAAGCAAAGGGTACATGTCATTATAGTCCAAATGACAAAGATTACATAGCCTCATGCAATTCTATTTGGCGTACGGTCCCGGGTTGCAATAAATAATATCATTTCTTTCTTTGACCCATGCCCAACGAGAAGCCCGCTTCTTGTCCGACGAGAATGGTTGGCTCACTAACCAATCAATGACCTGGCCATGATTTCCCATGTCTATCTCAGCAGATTCTCCCCTTGTCGCACACAATGCAATTTGCATTGCAAGATCACGCCTACAATTTTTTTCCGCCGTCTTGAGCTTGGTCATCTTCCTCTCCTTTTTTTTGATTAAATTTTCGGAACAGTCATCAGTGAAATAATAATGTGAAAAGGCCCTACACGCCGCATTCAACGCATCAATGGCTTCCATCCAGAAGTTCATCTTTTCCTCAATCACTTCGCGTTCACGCTTCGCCGCCGCCTCAGCAGAAACTTCAAAGAAAACGAACGGTGCCATCCTACATTTCGAGAAGTTGCTATTAAAGTGAACTTAGGTTTAATTGCTTTCTTAAGCCTAACCCAACCCCAATTATGTACACTAATACTAGCACTAGATCTAGGTACACAAATAATTCTACAAACAATTATAGGCACATGAGCAAATGCAAACAAATGAGCAAATTCTACAAACAATCATACATAAGGAAATCACAAACATAACCCTAAATGGATCATAGTAATTGATTTGACCACACCAAAATGATGAACTAGGGTTTGCAACCAAATGAGCAAATGCAAACTAAACAAAGATATCAACCAATCAAAATGAGGGGAAATGAGAGAGCTACCTTGGGTGATGAAAATGGTAAGAATCCACCGGAGAAATCTCAAACAAATGAGAGAGATTTGAGAGGCTCTTGTGCTTGAAAGAGAGAGGGGGGGAGACTTGAGCTCGGGGGAGAGGAGTGGGGGAGACTTGAGCTCGGAGGTGAGGAGTGGGTGGGCTGAATGAGTGGGTGAGGAAATATCCAGCCCCTCCCACCCTTATCCACCTCCCAGGACCCTACCGCCAGTGGTTCTGGCGGTAGGATTCAGTACCCTACCGCCAGGGTCCATGGCGGTAGGTCCTTTTCCACGTCAGCACGAGCCGACGGCCGTCAGTCGCCGTCAAGGGAGCTACCGCCAGAGCCCATGGCGATGGGACGTGCAACCCTACCGCCACCACCCCTGACGGTAGGCAAAAGGGTCAGATCCCGAAATTTTTCCAAAGGGGGTCAGATCCTGAATTTGTTAGCCAAAAGGGTCAAAACACGAAATTTAGCCACACCCTTCTAATGCTTTCCCCGGAGACGCGACTAAAAACCCTACCAGGGCTGGGAGTACTGCTTTCCCCAATCCGACCTCTTTCCAGCGCGCACGTTCCAGCCCCACGCTCCTTTTATAACCCCTCGATTTTCTCTCTCCTCCTCTCCACCGCGGCGGCCGCAACCGGTAGCATCAACTACTCTGGTAGAGCAAGCGAGCGCCGCCCCAAGCCCTACTCCCGCAATGGCCGATCCAGCGGAGCACCGCGAGGAGGAGGAGGAGGCCGCGGCGGCCGGCGAGGAAGAGGACACCGGCGCCCAAATCGCTCCCATCGTGAAGCTCGAGGAGGTTGCCATCACAACCGGCGAAGAGGACGAGGACGTCCTCCTCGACATGTAAGCCGCCGCCTCCGCCGTTACTTCGCTCGATCTGGCCCGATCCGATCGTTCTCGGCTTTGATCTAAGTCTGACGCGTCTGGTTCGGTGCTTCTTCTTGTGTCCGTAGGAAAGCGAAGCTTTACCGATTTGACAAGGACGGCGGCCAGTGGAAGGAGCGTGGCACGGGCACCGTCAAGCTGCTCAAGCACAAGGAGTCTGCCAAGGTCCGCCTCGTCATGCGACAGGCCAAGACCCTCAAGATCTGCGCCAATCACCTCGGTACTTCGTTGCTTGTGCTTTTTCAGGGGGATGATTTTCGGTGGTGATTTCGATTTACAGATTAGATGGATGGGGGGTGTTTTTTGACATCTTGATATTTGGTGTGCAGTTGTGGCGACGACGAAGATGCAGGAGCATGCCGGGAGCGACAAGTCGTGCGTGTGGCACGCGCTGGATTTCGCCGACTGTGAGCTCAAGGAGGAGATGTTCGCCATCCGTTTTGGATCCGTGGAGAGTGAGCACTGAGCACCCTATCATCTGTGCAGCTTTTCTGTTTTATTTTTATCGTGCGTCATTCAAAAGGGTTGGTCGCTGTCAGGCTACGGATCTATGAATTGCGTGTTCACAAGCTAAGTTTGTTGTGGGCAGTGGGTTTAACTAAGCAGTACTTCAGGTTGATCTAGTGTCATACCGGCCTTTGACTTTAAACACCATAGTAGAACGGCATCACTGTCGGACCTAGAAAGAAAATGTCCTGGTATCTTATAAAATATACATGCATCTCTTTTATATTTGAGATGTCACACACTAAATCTGCATCAATTATAGTAAAGAACATATTTTTGTACACTGTCCGGTGCACCCCCTAGCTATATGTAGTTAAACCCTGAATGCCACAAAGCTATCCTGCAATGAAAGATCATTAGTGTAGTAAGTACTGTTCCTGTGTACCCAGCATTCAGCGACAGATTTCCATGGCATTGCTTTGCATGTACTTGACCTCAGCAGTCTGTCTGTATAGCACTGCCTTACCCCTTGATCTTTTGCACTTCCGTGGGATTTTTCTTTGTCATTTTCGCTAATTAAATTTGAACCAATTAGACGCTCTGCTGTATTTCAAGTGTTCACATTTTCTGACGAGATAACTGTTCGCCTTAGGCAAAAAGGATTTCGAGTATATATAAAACTGTACTATTATTTGTTGTAGTAGTGGCCTAGTTGGTATCAGTTTGATGAATTTAGACAACACAAGAGGCCCTAAACTTGTACTCCCTCCATACCAAAATATAAGACGTTTTTGCAGTTCAATTTGAACTACAAAAACGTCTAATATTTTAGTACAGAGGTAGTAGCAATTTGTGGCTTAGTTCTTCAAAATTGGAAATTTATTTTTGCAGTTATATAAACTTGTAATTTTGTGATGTAGGTCAGTTCAGTTTTTCATTTTTCAAATAGCAGAATATACAAGTTAGCAGTAGACTTGTCACCCATAAATAATTTGTGATTTAGATATATGAAATTGATTAGCATGTGACCCCCATATTGCTGAAGCATTGTCACCCGTAAATAATTTGCATTCATTCGCACTTCTATTCACCTTTATGTTAGTATTTTATAGTTAATTAATGTTACAATCCCAGCAACGAATGCTTCTTTCATCTAAATGATCCACATTATTTTCCACGTCCATTGCATTTTTGCATAGAAGCTTAGCTAATCAAGTCGCAGTGGCCAAGGGTCGCAGGCTGCAAGTTTATGGACCTATAAGTGGAACTGTGAAAGTATATTTCAAGGACGTAGTAAGTGAATTATATATGTAGTGGCACTGTTAAAAGCTCAAGGGCTTGTGGTCCAAAATTTTCTCATAAAGGTTTCCTGCTTCTTCCATCTAAATGATCCACATTATTTTCCACGTCCATTGCATTTTTGCATAGAAGCTTAGCTAATCAAGTCGCAGTGGCCAAGGGTCGCAGGCTGCAAGTTTATGGACCTATAAGTGGAACTGTGAAAGTATATTTCAAGGACGTAGTAAGTGAATTATATATGTAGTGGCACTGTTAAAAGCTCAAGGGCTTGTGGTCCAAAATTTTCTCATAAAGGTTTCCTGCTTCTTCCATCTAAATGATCCACATTATTTTCCACGTCCATTGCATTTTTGCATAGAAGCTTAGCTAATCAAGTCGCAGTGGCCAAGGGTCGCAAACTGCAAGTTTATGGACCTATAAGTGGAACTGTGAAAGTATATTTCAAGGACGTAGTAAGTGAATTATATATGTAGTTGACACTGTTAAAAGCTCAAGGGCTTGTGGTCCAAAAATTTCTCATAAAGGTTTCCTGTGTAGTGATGATATGCATGTTAGCATTGTGTAGGATACTCCCTCTGTAACATAATATAAGACTTTTTTTGACACTACTAGTGTCGACAAATTTTTAAGAGTGTCATTAGTAGTTTGCTTTGAATTTGTGAGATTGCAAGTTTCTAAGACTGAGATTTAAATGCATATATAAAGTGTGCGTTGCTATGTTTTGTGTGGCTGCTGCACCTACATGAGAAAACAAGGGCCTGGGCATTATGCTATTTTTAGTCAGGAGTCTAGCAAATATCATGTCATCCTCATGTTTGCTTGATTCTATTTCAGACTGCAAAAAGTTCAAGGATCTTGTAGACGAGATTGCTGAGCAGCAAGGAAAGAATGAGGAGAAAGAAAGCCAGGAGGTCTCCTCTGCTGCCGAGCTGGTTGAGAAGTTAACTGTGACGGAGGTCAAAAAGGAGGAACAAACGGAGAAAGTGGAGACTCCTGCAGTAGATGATAAGAAGGATGCTGAAGAGTGAAAACTTGGGCCGGCTATTTCATCCTATGCTCTAGGAGCATTGCTATACTCGAACTAGTGAGTTGTCAAGTGGGTATCATTCGATTCATTTTATGGTCAAAGTTCATCTTCCTTTCACAAAATTTCGTTGTGTTGTTCTGTGGGATGGATGTTTGTGTTGGGCAAAGTTTGGTTTGTGTCAGTCATGGGTTTCTTGGTTGATAGACCGTCATTTGGCTGGGGTCAGCATGTTTGTACAATTATTTGGGAATTGCTTTTGGAATGGATACGGTTTGAGTTTGTCCAAAATCCCTGGATGATGCTGTATTGTCGCTTTGTCGCACGCCCCGCCCCGTATCTTCATTGCTGTAAAATCAACTCTTGAGCGATATCAAGACGAAGAAACACAAGAAGAGGGGTGTGAAGGTGTATCTTTGCCTTGGAGAAAAGCCTCCTATTCCATTTGGTGAGCCGAATTGTTGTTTTCTTGAGCTTTTGGAACAACACCTGGTATGGCTCCTCATGATCAACGTGCTCGTTCCAAGCCGTGTCTATCACCCCCGTGAACCCATGCATAGATGCACAGAAGTTCGCGAATTTGAAACTCCGAGGCCTCTTGGGCCCTCTGTCGTCGGCTAGCAACAACGGGCAATGGTCGGAGAGGGAGGAAGAAACGCCATGGACAAGGTGAGTGTTGAACCTATGTATATCTGGTAGTCCCTGCATTAGTATGACAGTATGGTTTGTACACAGGGCATGGCAACTCATCAGTTCCTAAACCGCGGTAATGAATGCTAGCTGCCGTAACGGTGGTAAAGCGAACGATCGTGCATGGAAGCCTTTCACATCGTACATACGGGGGGTGTAGCGTACCACCACTGCTTGATCAGATCGGCCGCAGTAACACGCGATGTGAAGTACAAAAGGAGCGGTACACGGCAGCAAACACCAGTACCAGGATGTACCTACGGATTTGTCGCTGGCTGTCTGCACATTGATTGTTCGATCGGCACACCGCGCGCGAATTTATGATCATAGCAGGCCGGTCATGATGCCCCATGATTTGCACCAGGAACCTGATGCGGGATCCTTCTTTAACTCGCGTATCATGCCTGCTTGTGGTGGCCGGGACGTGCTGTCCGCCAGGATCCTCGTGTACGTTGCTACTAGCACGTAGAGTACTGCTCCCAAGTATAATGATGATGATGATGGCCTTTGTATCGTATATTGGTAAATCGGCGTAAAGCCTCCCTTCGTCTTTGGCCAAGTACTCGTGGTGGGTGTGGCTACGGATGTGCGAATCCCATCCCGGGATCCTGACGCCGATGGACGTGCGATTCAAACTCAGTACAGGTCCAGCGGGATCCGCGTGACACTTGGTGCGGGCCACGATCCACATCGGTTTCGGTGATACGTAACAAAATATGAGTAGAATGCTACAGCATCAAAAATTGTTGCGGAATTCCGTTCCGTCTGTTTGCATGGCCGGTCACACATCCTGTTTGTTTGTTGGTGGGGATTGTGGCGTCCATGCTTCTATGGCAATGATGATGGTGAGAACAATGTCGACGATGTGGCAATGGTTCAGGTAGTCGGCTCTTCTTCGACGTGTCCCCGGGATTGCATCAGTTTGGTTGTGGTTGTTGATGTGAAGTCGAAGGTGTGGCGGCATGGCCCTGCGGTGTATGATGTGTGGCCGCAGATGGTTCATGTGGGATCTTCCGTGGAGCTGGCCGTGTCTGGTTTTGTCCTTCGTAGTTCTTCATCAAAGACCGAGCTGCGTTGTCTGGTCGCAGGTGACCGAATTTCGGCGCGGATCTTCATACAACTCCACACAACCTCTACAATGTGGGTTGAGTCGATGATCGCATACAGCTAAGTCGAAGCCATTTGCTCATGATTTAGGGATGACGGCGACGCCTTTAGAGGAGGATGATGACGATGACGCATGTGTGCTGTCTCGGCAAGGTTCTCTTTGGAGTGGTGTGCGTCGGATTTTGTTGTGTGTGCCACTCAACGGTTACGATGGTTTTCGTCCGGTTTTTCACTAGACAATATGTTTTTTGCCTGGTTTTTTCCTAATTATTTGACCGAACTCTTTTCATCGTACTGATGTGGGAATCTTGCCATTTCAAAGAAAAAAAAATTCTGTTTGGTGAACTAGGTCCAGTTTTGTACCATGCTAGAAAGTTTAAGGGACTGTCTATTCTACATCCGGCTGAAAACCAATTCGCTTTCAGTCATATTTTCTGGCCAACTAAAGGAGGACAAGTGTCATGTCCCCTGTGTCCCCCCTTTTTGCTGTTTTTCTGTACCCATAAACAGACAAATACCCAGAACTTTAACGGGTCCACACCCGAAACTTTTGAATCACCCGTAAAGTTTAAAAACAGGACCACACCGGAAACTTTTCAGAAACACACAGATATCATCTATGGTAACTAGTTACAAAAACAACTAATACACTAACAATACAACTAAAGAAAAACAGTGAAAATACAACAAAAGTTCTCTGCAAAGACAAAACAAATGCAGCTGCAAAAAATATAGTGTAAATTCCACTAAAAGTACACTGCAAATGGCACTAAGATTAGCACTGCAGAATTCACAAAAAAAATACTAAAATTCTACTGAAAAAGCCACTAAAAATACAGTAAAAATCCAGCAAGAAAGAACTAAAAAATACAGTACAATTTACTGGTTATGGGAAAATAAGAACAAACTACTGAAAAAAAATCAGAACAATATTAAAGAACAGATACACATAGAATATATTACAGATTTTAAACTAGAGGGCCTAACAAATAAATTGCATAAACTACTGGAAAAAAAGAACTAACTAACATTATCAGATAAACTACCAAATACACTCTGCAAAAAAAGAACAAACTAATTAGAATCAATAACTGAACTGATAAAATGAACTGCAAAAGAATGTGAGAATCAATGCCAAAACACCAATTTGAAAAATTACACTGCAAAACAACTATAATTACAGTGCAATTACACTCATAATTACAGTGTAATTACACTGAATTTACACCAATTACACTGTAAATCCAATGCCAAAATACACTGTAATTCAAGTAACAAAAATACAGTGTAATTACACTGCAAAACAACTATAAATTACACTATAAACCCACTGAATACACTCAAAATACACTGCCAATTACACTGCAATTACACTATAAACCCACTGCCAATTACACTGTAATTACACTAAAAAATACATTCAAAATACACTGTAAATCAGCTACCAATTACACTGTAAATCCATTACCAAATACACTGTAATTCAAGTAGCAAAAATACAGTGTAAAACAAATAGAAGTTACACTGCAAAACCACTGAAAAACGAATAGGAATTACGCACTAAACCAACGGCAGATCCAATGACAATTACAGTGCAAATCCAATGAAATTTACAGTGTGAACCCAACGATAAGTACAGTGTAAATCCACTAGGAATTACAGTGTAAACCCGAACAGGAATTACACTGCAAATCCACTGAGAATTACTGAGACAATCCCCTGTACAACAACTATATAAACCCACTGAATACACTAAAAAATACAGTGTAATTACACCGCAAAACAACTATAAATTACAGAATAAACCTACTGAATACACTCAAAATACAGTGTAATTACACTGCAAAACAACTATAAATTACACTATGTATGTGTGTACGTATGTATGTGGCCTCTACAATTCAGTGTATGTATAAATTACACTCTAGTTGTTACTATAAATTACACAGAATAACCCCACTGAATACAATCATAATACAGTGTACTTCAACCAGCAAATACACTGTAAATATACATGATACATACACTGAAAAACCACTAACAACTAGAGTGCAAATCCCCAGACAAATCACTCTGATTATACACTCAAGTTAAAACTGAAATTACACTAGCACTGAACACTGTAATCACACTAACAACTACAGTGGAAATCACCACACAATCACTGTGATTATACTACAAAACATTCAGGAATACACTGTAAAAACAACTAGGGGATTGCACTTGGGATATACACTACAAACTACTACCTATCACTAGAAAAAAAACTAGAAAATCAACTACGAATTACAATGTAAATCACTGAAAAATCCAGTATAATTACTATTAAAATTGATGGGAACAGTGTAACCCAAGGGGGTCTAGGGGAATAGGGGGACAGAGTTCAAATTCGAGTGGATACACCAGACTACTACAAGTAAACAAGCCAAATAGGGCTAGAGGATTTGTGTGCTGACCCGTCCCTTGACATGAACAACTCAAACTCGTACGGCCAACAAAAATACAAAAACAGAAGATCAAATCTACGTGCATCCCAACTACCCCAGCTACCGGGCTTACCAGATCAATCGAAAGCATCCAGGAAACGACGCAACCTCACAAATCTACACGGGAAATAGCTACGGGCATGGATACAACGAATAGATCCGACACACAAATTCTACTATCTACCTAACAGATCACATGAACAACAAAAGGGGAGGAGGGGAAATACCGAATCCGACGAACAAAATCGCCAGCAGCGGAAATGGAGACGGGTCGCTGCGGGACGGAGAGATGCAGCAGATCCCGCCGGCAGGAACAGAGAGGAGGCGGAGGAAGCGAGGCAACATGAGGGTGAGCACGGACAAATCACCACCAAAACGCTGGATCGAGCGGCGAGGCGGCGCTCCAAATCGCCATGGCCATCTCTCTGGGTCGACTCTGTTCGGGGTCGTTTGTACGAAATGACAAGAGACTGAGAGAAGGAGGAGCGACGCAGAGACACGCGCGCGTTTGCGGGTAACGGGTCAACAACGCGGGCCCGATAAAGAAACGAGACAAGTAAAAAAAGAAAAACACGAATCTCCGCGCACAGATCGCACGGCCGAGAAAACAGATGAAAGCGAATTGTTTTTCATCCGGCTGAAAAATAGCAATTCCGAAGTTTAAATGTTTGATTTTCTTATCGAATCCTCTCAAAACACACACACCATAATCTTGTTGGTGTGCATGAAATGTTACTATATTTGTTGTCCAGTTCCCTGTTGGATTTTTGCTCCGCCTTGGCCCAAAGCCCATCCAAAAATCTGAAACTCTCATGGCCCATTTGTGTTGGCTGTTGGTGTGGTGTGAGTGGAACTAAAGTTTAGTCCCACCCCGCTAGTGGAGAGAGAGCTACACCTCTTTATAAGGTGAGCTCTTCTAGCACTTGTAAGAGAATGAGAAGAGAAGAGGCCCTCGCGCACTCCTCCTCCTCGCTCGCCTCGCCTCGCCTCGTCATGCTGCGCCGCGGGTTGCGGGATTGAGCCGAGTGACGAGGATATGTACTTAGGGTAGGGTGCTAGGCCCGTCCTACATACCCCACCTAAGGACACCACATTGGAGGACTACAAGACTACGAGAGAGATTCCGACTGAACTAGCCATGGCGTATGAGTCACTCGGAATACCCCCCCCCCCCTCCACTCGACGGTCAGCTCTCACTCGGAGGGGCCGCCAATCACTCGACCGCAGAAGACCAAGAGTCTCCCCAGGGAGGCCAACGGGCAGGCGTTACGCTCGCCGCCTTAACTGGCATTTATTGTATACGTTACCAGTAACGTCCCCCTCCTTTATTACCTACAATCAAACCCCTAAATGCCAGACGTTTATGAGGGGCAGCACACTCTATATAAGCCACCCCTCCCCACTGGCACGGGGGTTCGCAATCCTTTGTAAACACAACGCACGTATCACTCGACAGAGTAAGCTCCCCGGAGCACCTGAGACGTAGGGCTGTTATCACTTCCGAGTGAGGCCTGAACTCATACATCTGTGTGTACACCCTCGCCGTAGCTAGGACTCTGCCCTCTCCTTTCGTACCCCTACCATCTACTGTCAGGCACGTTCCCACGACAGTTGGCGCCCACCGTGGGGCAGGCGTCTAAGCGACTTCCGGCGAGGTTGCAGTTTTTCATCTTCACCATGTCTCCCGACGGCGGTTTGATCCTGGGCTGCGAGATCCGTCTCGGTGCGTTCACCTTCATCGCCGACGACTCCGCATGGCTCCAGGAAGCCCCTCTCGACGTTGAGGCTCTCCCCGTCCACGGGGCGACGCACTTCAGCGCGAGTTCATGCGGCGTTCTCCTTCGTCAGCCGTCGACCCCGTACATGTCGGCTCCAGCGTCGTCCACTCTCCCCGCTATTCGTCGTCGCAAGCGATCCGGTCGTTCGCGGCTCCAGCGATGGGTGAGGCACGCGGCGGCGCGCCAGGC
Source organism: Elymus sibiricus (assembly GCA_039707655.1). Lineage (NCBI taxonomy): Eukaryota > Viridiplantae > Streptophyta > Magnoliopsida > Poales > Poaceae > Elymus > Elymus sibiricus. Next base: position 360,918,266 of record CM077669.1, read on the forward strand.
GTCGACTCCGCAGATCGCGGCTATCGAGCCCGCCGAGCCACTTCACGGCGCGTTCGACTCGGCATCAGATTCATCCGAGCTCCCTTCCGAGTGCGAGAGCTGCGATCCTGCAGCAGAAGTTTTCATGGCGGGTTCTCATCAGAGCCCACCCGGCTATGGCCGTGGCGGCCGCGAGCGTGGCGGCCCATCGAACGATCAGCAGCGCAGGGATGAGGAGGTCCTCCAAACCCCCATCGTCGGCACGACTGCAGAAGCCCAGGCTCTGGAGGCTGCGCGTCTCGCCACCTTGGCAGAGCGCACGCGCCTCGAGGAGATGCAGAGGTCACTCGACGAGCGCACTCGACAGCGCCGCGAGCGTCAGTTGTTCCCTCCAGTCGACGACAATCGTCAGGTATACCGTACTCCGATCCAGAATGTTGTAGCGGCGGCTAGGATTGCAGATTCTATACAGCCGTCCGATTCAGAGGCCGGCAGAGGACTCGAGCAGATCCGAACCCTGCTTGGGATGGCTGGACAGCAGAACTCCGCTGTCTCTCATTCGCGCAACAGGATTCACAGCAAATCAGTTAGAGCAGACACAGTCCAATCGGCCCACAGTCCAGGGTCACCTCAGCATCGCAGAGGCAGAGATTACCGCAACGATCAGTACAGAGATCAGAGGCGAGATCAGTTTGCTCCTCGGCATCACCGTGATGATCACCGTCGAGTGCCTACTCCTCCGCGGAGTGGTCCATACGTGCCCCGGCACTATGATGACAGGCGCCCGTACAGTGATGAGCGGGACCCTGGGTTTGACGCGAGATCCGTTCTCGTTCAGAACCGGGTCGACAGAGGCAGATACAACAGAGGTGGCTATGATAGGGATTTTCCGAATGGCAGTGGTACAGCTGTTTCTGGTCCAGAGTGTTTCAGCAGAGCCATCCGATCTGCTGAGATCCCCCCCAACTTCAGGTTGGCGGCTGGGATTAGCAAATTCACTGGCGAGTCGAAGCCGGAAACATGGCTAGACGATTACCGAGTGGCTGTTCAGATCGGCGGAGGCAACGACAACGTGGCTATGAAGCATCTGCCCCTGATGTTGGATGGTCCGGCCCGGGCGTGGCTTAATCAGTTGGCTCCTTCTAGCATCTATTGCTGGGAAGATCTTGCCCGAGTGTTTGTCAAGACCTTCGAAGGCACCTGCAAGTGCCCTGCCGGTTTGCTCGAGTTGCAGCACTGTGTCCAGAAGCCGAATGAGACCTTGAGGGATTACATTCAGCGGTGGACCACTCTTCATCACATGGTGGAAGGTGTTTCCGAGCACCAGGCTGTTTGCGCCTTCAAGGCCGGAGTCAGATACAGAGAGCTCTATTTGAAGTTTGGTCGGACAGGAGATATGTCCCTGAGCAAGATGATGGAGATTGCCACCCGATACGCCAACGGCGAGGAGGAGGATCGCCTCCGCAGTGGCAAGGGTAAAGCAGTCGACAGTAATCCCGGCGGCGGAAATTCCAGTCGGAAGCAAAAGCGTAAAGCTGACGGCTCTGTCCAGGCAGAAGTAGCCGCTCTGGCGGCGAAAGGGAAAGTGAAGCCAAAGGGGCAGTTTTTTCAGAAGAAGTCCAAGAACCAGTCGACAGATGTCCTGGATATGCCATGTCCCATTCACTCACGGAAGGATGAAGAAGGCAACTTGATCCTGTCAAAGCATACCACTCGACAGTGCCGATTGCTGATCCAAGGGTTCAAGGGAGAGCAGTCGAGTGACAAAGATCCTGAGAAAGAAGAGGACGAAGATAAAGAAGACTTTCCTGAGATCAATGCCACATTGGTGATTTTCGCCGATGTAGAAAGCAAGAGTCGATTGAAGGTCATCAACAGGGAGGTCAACATGGCTGCTCCAGCTACCCCCGAGTACCTCAAGTGGTCCCAGACAGCTATCACCTTCGATCAGTTGGACCATCCCGCTCATGTCCCTACCCCAGGTCGACAGGCGCTGGTGGTGGATCCGGTGGTAGGAGGCACTCGGCTCCGCAAAGTTCTCATGGATGGAGGAAGTGGCCTGAATATTCTGTACGCTGATACCCTCAAAGGGATGGGCATTCCGATGTCCAGGCTCAGCGAAAGCAATATGCAATTCCACGGGGTCATCCCTGGGAAGAAGGCCAAGTCACTCGGACAGATTGCGCTGGATGTGGTGTTCGGCACTGACAAGAACTTTCGCAAAGAGAAGCTGACATTTGAGGTTGTAGACTTCAAGAGTGCATATCATGCCATCCTTGGCCGTCCAGCGTATGCACGTTTCATGGCCCGCCTGTGTTACGTGTATCTCAAGCTGAAGATGCCCGGGCCCAAGGGTGTGATCACAGTCACAGGCAATCGACAGAGGGCTGAGGAGTGCCTCCAACAGGGCTCCAAGATCGCCGACATGCAGATGGCTGTAGTCGAGTTAGAAGAGTACAAGAAGACTGCTGATCCCGCTGATCTGTTGCGTTCCAAGAAGCCCACCACCGAGTCAGCTTTTCAGTCGGCAGGAGACTTGAAGCAAGTGCACATTCACCCGACAGATCCTACTGCTGCTCCGACCAACATCTCAACCACACTCGACAGCAAATAGGAAGCCGAGCTCATCCAGTTCCTCCGTGAGAACTGGGACATCTTTGCATGGAAGCCCGCTGACATGCCTGGTGTACCCAGGGGACTGGCTGAGCACCGTCTGAGAGTTGATCCGAAGGCCAAGCCTGTAAAAGAACACTTGCGCCGGTCGGCAACAGAGAAGCGGAAGGCAATCGGCGAGGAGGTGGCTCGACTCTTGGAGGCCAAGTTCATTCGCGAGGTCTACCACTCCGAGTGGCTTGCGAATGTCGTCATGGTCCCCAAGAAGGACAAGTCGCTCCGAATGTGTATAGACTTCAAGCATATCAATCGGGCCTGCCCGAAAGATCATTTCCCGCTCCCCCGCATCGACCAGATTGTAGACTCGACTGCGGGGTGCGAGCGTTTGTCTTTTCTCGATGCATACTCTGGCTATCATCAGATCCGTCTGTTTGGTCCAGATGAAATAAAAACGGCCTTCATCACCCCTTTCGGGTGTTTCTGTTACATCACCATGCCTTTTGGTCTGAAGAATGCTGGCGCTACTTTCATGCGCATGATTCAGAAGTGTCTCCTCGACCAGATCAGTCGGAATGTCGAGGCCTACATGGATGATATCGTAGTCAAGTCTCGCAAAGGTTCCGACCTGCTGACTGACTTGGCGGAAACATTCGCCAACTTAAGAAGATATGACCTCAAGCTGAATCCAACCAAGTGTACTTTTGGAGTTCCGGGTGGAAAGTTACTCGGTTATCTCATTTCCGAACGAGGAATCGACATCAACCCCGAGAAGATCGGTGCCATCGTCCGAATGAAACGCCCCGAGCGTATTCACGATGTCCAGAAGCTTACTGGTTGCCTGGCAGCGCTGAGCAAATTCATTTCTCGTCTCGGAGAGAAGGCACTCCCTTTGTACCGACTGATGAAGAAATCCAATACGTTCGAGTGGAATTCAGAGGCAGAAGCAGCGTTTGTCCAGCTCAAAGCCCTGCTGTCCACCCAGCCGGTGCTTGCCGCTCCACACAGCAAAGAACCCCTGCTCCTGTACATTGCAGCCACCAATCAGGTCGTCAGTACAGTTCTTACTGTCGAGCGAGAAGAAGAGGGCAAGGCCTACAAAGTCCAGCGCCCAGTTTATTACATCTCTGAAGTGTTGACTCCTTCTAAGCAAAGGTACCCACATTACCAGAAGCTTGTCTATGGTATATATCTGTCAGCGAAGAAAGTGGCGCACTATTTTCAAGATCACTCAGTCTCAGTCGTCAGTGATGCGCCTTTGAATGAAATCCTCAACAATCGAGACGCGACTGGTCGAGTGGCCAAATGGGCCATTGAACTTCTTTATTTTGATATCAAGTTTGAAGCGAAGAAAGCCATTAAATCTCAAGCACTTGCTGACTTCATGGCCGAGTGGATAGAACAACAGCAGCCAGTCCGGATCCACTCGGAACACCGGACCATGTTCTTTGACGGCTCGAAGATGCTGAACGGTTCTGGTGCTGGTGTGGTATTGGTGTCTCCCAAGGGCGATAAACTCAGCTATGTCCTCCAGATTCACTTTGATTCCTCCAATAATGAAGCTGAGTACGAAGCACTCCTTTACGGGTTGCGTATGGCCATATCGCTCGGCGTCCGTCGCCTGATGGTATACGGTGACTCGGATTTGGTGGTCAATCAAGTGATGAAGGAGTGGGATGTCAGAAACCCCGCCATGACCGGATATTGCAATGCAGTAAGAAAGCTTGAGAAGAAGTTTGAGGGTTTGGAACTCCATCACGTTCCCCGAGTGAAGAATCAGGCAGCTGACGAACTGGCAAAAATCGGTTCCACTCGGAAGCCTGTGCCCAGCAATGTGTTCCTGGAGCATTTGCACTCTCCTTCGGTACAAGAGGACCCCTTCACCGAAGAGCCCCCGCAGCCTATAAGCGCCTCCAATCCGACTGAAGTTGATGTCCCAGCAGTCATAGATCTGGTCAGTGAGATTCTGGTGATAACTCCCGATTGGACGGTGCCCTACATCGCGTACATCCTCAGGCGAGAACTTCCAGAAGATGAAGTTGAATCTCGACAGATTGTCCGCAGATCCAAAGCTTTCACTGTTATGAATGGGCAGCTCTACAAAGAGAGCGTAACCGGCGTGGCTCAGCGATGCATTTCTCCCGAAGAAGGTCGACTGATTCTGGAGGAAATTCACTCGGGAACTTGCGGCCATCATGCGTCCTCTCGGACGATTGTTGCCAAGGCCTACCGAGCTGGTTTCTTCTGGCCGCGCGCCAATGAGATGGCTAAGGATATTGTGCAGCACTGTGAAGGATGCCAATTCTATGCAAACTTGTCGCACAAGCCTGCGTCTGCCTTGAAGACCATCCCACTCGTCTGGCCTTTCGCTGTATGGGGATTGGATATGATCGGACCTCTCCGCACGGGCCAGAGTGGTTTCACGCACCTTCTGGTAGCAGTCGACAAGTTCACTAAATGGATTGAGGCCAAGCCTATCAGGAAGCTGAATTCTCGCACAGCCATCAAATTCATGAGGGAAATAATATTCAGATACGGAGTTCCCCATAGTATCATCACGAACAATGGTTCTAATTTTGATTCGGAAGAGTTCAGAGCCTTTTGCTCCTCTCAAGGCACTCGGGTGAATTACGCATCCGTTGCGCACCCTCAGTCAAACGGTCAGGCCGAGCGAGCAAATGGCCTTATCCTTCAAGGGTTGAAGCCTCGACTCATGCGCGAACTCGATCATGCAGCTGGAGCTTGGGTTACAGAATTACCGTCTGTTCTGTGGGGCTTGAGGACAACTCCAAATCGGTCAACTGATCGCACTCCTTTCTTCATGGTGTATGGGGCTGAAGCTGTCCTGCCGAGTGATGTTCTTCACAATTCTCCTCGGGTGGACCTTTACTCGGAGGTTGAAGCTGAGCAAGCACGCCAGGATGCTGTGGATCTCCTTGAAGAAGAGCGGGAAATGGCTTTGATCCGGTCGACTGCATACCAGCAAGATCTGCGTCGCTTTCATGCAAGGCACGTCAGGAGTCGGACCTTCCACGAAGGTGACCTCGTGCTCCGAGTGCATCAGCAGCGGCCTCACAAGCTAGCCCCCGCGTGGGAAGGCCCTTTCGTCGTCACCAAGGTGCTGAACAATGGAGCCTACCACCTCTTCAATCTCAAGAAGAACGTTGACGAGCCACGGGCCTGGAACGCGGATCTGCTTCGTCGGTTCTACACCTGAAGGTTGATCTGTCTGATGTAATAAGAGTAAACTGTTTTGATTATCAAGGATACGACTCCTGCAGTCTTTTGTCGATTCCGATCACACAATTCTGAGTTCAAGAATACTCCGAGTGCGAGCGATTTTCCACTCGGGGGGCTTAGCCGCGATTCCGCATCGCCTAAGTTTAAATCTACTCCGAGTGATGGGCGATCCTCACACTCGGGGGCTTAGCTGCGACTCCGTGTCGCCTAAGTTCAGAACCTCGTCGAGTGAATAGCATTCACTCGAAAGCTTAGCCGCGATTCCGCATCGCCTAAGTTTAAATCTACTCCGAGTGATGGGCGATCCTCACACTCGGGGGCTTAGCTGCGACTCCGTGTCGCCTAAGTTCAGAACCTCGTCGAGTGAATAGCATCACTCGAAAGCTTAGCCGCGGTTCCGCATCGCCTAAGTTTAAATCTACTCCGAGTGATGGGCGATCCTCACACTCGGGGGCTTAGCTGCGACTCCGTGTCGCCTAAGTTCAGAACCTCGTCGAGTGAATAGCATTCACTCGAAAGCTTAGCCGCGATTCCGCATCGCCTAAGTTTAAATCTACTCCGAGTGATGGGTGATCCTCACACTCGGGGGCTTAGCTGCGACTCCGTGTCGCCTAAGTTCAGAACCTCGTCGAGTGAATAGCATCACTCGAAAGCTTAGCCGCGGTTCCGCATCGCCTAAGTTTAAATCTACTCCGAGTGATGGGCGATCCTCACACTCGGGGGCTTAGCTGCGACTCCGTGTCGCCTAAGTTCAGAACCTCATCGAGTGAATAGCATTCACTCAAAAGCTTAGCCGCGATTCCGCATCGCCTAAGTTTAAATCTACTCCGAGTGATGGGCGATCCTCACACTCGGGGGCTTAGCTGCGACTCCGTGTCGCCTAAGTTCAGAACCTCGTCGAGTGAATAGCATCACTCTAAAGCTTAGCCGCGGTTCCGCATCGCCTAAGTTTAAATCTACTCCGAGTGATGGGCGATCCTCACACTCGGGGGCTTAGCTGCGACTCCGTGTCGCCTAAGTTCAGAACCTCGTCGGGTGAATAGCATCGCATTCACTCGAGAGCTTGGCTGCGAATCCGCTTCGCCCAAGTTAAATCATACTCCGAGTGACGAGCGATCCTTTCACTCGGGGACTTGGCTGCGAATCCGCTTCGCCCAAGTTAAAACTCTACTCCGAGTGATGAACGATCCTCACACTCGGGGGCTTGGCTGCGAATCCGCTTCGCCCAAGTTAAAACTATACTCCGAGTGATGAACGATCCTCACACTCGGCGGCTTGGCTGCGAATCCGCTTCGCCTAAGTTATAAACATACTCCGAGTGACGAGCGATCCTCTCACTCGGGGGCTTGGCTGTGAATCCTCTTCGCCCAAGTTAAAACGCTACTCCGAGTGATGGGCGATCCTCTCACTCGGGGGCTTGGTTGCGAATCCGCTTCGCCCAAGTTAAAACGCTACTCCGAGTGATGAGCGATCCTCACACTCGGGGGCTTAGCCGTGATTCCGCATCACCTAAGTTATAAACTACTCCGAGTGATGAGCGATCCTCACACTCGGGGGCTTAGCCGTGATTCCGCATCACCTAAGTTATAAACTACTCCGAGTGACGAGCAATCCTCTCACTCGGAGGCTATCTGCGAACCAGTCTTCGCCTAAGTTCTGATACTCATTCCCGAATGACGAGCGGTCCTCTCACTCGGGGGGCTTAGCTGCGAGTCAGTCCTCGCCTAAGTCCGAAATCAATCAAACAAATTTAAGACCGCTGTCGAGTGGAGGCGACATCGGCAGGACCAGAAACCACTCGACAAGACCTGATCTACTCGAGAGGAAATCGAGCAAAGGACTGAAAAACAAATTCAGATAAATCCAGAGTATTCAGCATGGATAAAAGTTGCCCATGCAAATGACGAAAGTACTCGGGCCCAAGACCCGAAAGAAGTTTTAACGATACACCACCACTCGGCATACCGAGGCAAATTAAAGTTTTTGATTACCAGCAAAGTTTTTTCAAGCTCCAGTGGGACTTGCAGGCTCGACGAAGGTGTCCAGGTCGATCCCGTCAGCGATCCGAGTGGCCGCTTTAATGAAGGTCTCCATGAAGTCCTGGAACTGGAGCTTCTTTGTGTTGGCCACCTGAAGTGCTTTCAGTTTGTCCTCCTTGACCTCCTTGCAATGGACCCTGACGAGTGAGAGCGCTATATCAGCTCCGCAGCATGCAGCAGATTTCTTCCATGCCTGCACTCGACCAGGGAGCTCATCAAGCCGAGTCATCATTGACTCGAGGTTAGCCTGAAGTGAGCCTTCCGGCCACAGCTCCTTGTCGACCTTCTCCATTGCACCTCGCAGTCGAGCAACGTACTCCCGGACGCTTGCGACTCGAGCTTCAAGCCGGAACATGTTCATAGCCACAGCATCTCCGACAGGTGACTTGGAAGGGTCCAGATTGGGCTCGACCGCCTCGGTCTCCTTTTCGAAGTCCTTGCAGAATTCTACATGAAGAAGATGGAAAGAATTAGTCGTGATACTGTTCCCTGAAAATCAACGGAATTCACTCGACTGGATGAAGTTGGGATTAACGGAATTCACTCGGCTGGAGAAAATTACCTTCAAGCAAAACATACATCTTCTGGGCGTAATCCCCCAGATAGGTCTCCAAGCCCTTTGCTCCCTTGGTTGCATGGTCAAGCCTTTTGCTCTAGTCAGCTCGCTCCTGCTTCAGCTTCGTGTTCTCTTCCTCAAGCTTGCTGGCCGCGGCGAGTTTCTTCTCGGCAGCTTCAGTCTTCTCCCTCGCCGTCTTCTGAGCATCGGCGAGTGATCTGTCTTTGTCCTCCAGCGCCTTCTTCATGATATCTAAAGAAATAGCATTGTTGAGTCGCACTCGGAGTCGACGGTTTTCAGCACGCACGTCTGCTCGAGTGGAGTCACTCGGTTCAAAGATAGAAGAAACAAATAATGAAGTACTCGATCAACAAAGTTTACCTCCTGAAGCCTTCAGATCAGCTTGCGCACGCTCCAGGTCTCTCCTCCCCAGTTCCAAGTCGAGCTGAAGCTGAGTCTTCTCCTTCTCCAAGTCAGCGTATCGAGTACCGAGCTCACAGGCCTTCTGAGATCAACGACAAAAACAATTCAGTGGACAGAAATATGGGCTTCGAGTCCAAGTTCTAAGACTCCCGCCGACTGCCCGCAGTCGACGGCAGTCTCGGGGACTACACCCAGTGGGTGCAGCCAGCGTGCCCCTACCGGAACGGTATCCACTCGGAACGGTCCGCCCGATCCGAGTGACGGCCAAACATAAAAAAAAACAAGGCAAAAGTTCTAAGACTCCCGCCGACTGCCCGCAGTCGACGGCAGTCTCGGGGACTACACCCAGTGGGTGTACTCAGCGTGCCCCCACCGGGACGGTATCCACTCGGAACGGTCCGCCCGATCCGAGTGACGGCCGAACAAAAAAAAGATTGTCCACTCGACCAGGTCAGCCCTAGCCGAGTGCGTGACAAGCGATTACCAGTCGACAGACAGAAAACTCCCAGCGGGTGCAGAAGTCAAGTCATGGTAGACGGAAAGCGACACAATCAAAAAGCGCACTTACAAGTGCACTTACTTGGACGTTCGCCCGAAGCGCTGAGCTAGCGTCGTAAGCCAGCTTGCTGGCCTCGTACGCCTCCTTCGTACGCCGCATCATATGTTCGGCCTGCATCATCGCCTCCTTAGCAGCTCCAGTCTGATCTTCTGGAACACGGTCCAGAGAGAAGATGGTCTGTGAAGGGAGCGGCGATGTAGTCGGAAGGACTGGCGCTTGCGAGGCTGGCGCTTGGGAGACAGGCGCTTGTGGCGGACTGGCGAGCTCCACGGCCATCTGGGTCGGTGTTGTAATCGGTTCAGTCAGAGACGGGGCTGCGGGGTCGGTTTCCATTGGCTCTGCATGTCACCAGTCGACATATCACATGACTGTCGAATGGTTTGAGAAGAATGTCAAATGACAATATGCCATACCTTGGCGAGAAGTAGCTGCGTCCGGCGTGTCCTTCTCCGCGCTTTCCTCTCCTCGCCCCGGCGATGTCACCGAGGCCCTGACGATCAAGATCCACTCGGTCAGCAAAAATATGAAGTTCAGCAACAAGTTAAGCGAAGAGCAAGGATACTTACGTTGAAGCAATCGGCACGTCAACCTTGATTCTGGGGAGAGCCTTCCGGGGCTTGGTGGTGGTGACCTTGGGCTGCTTGGCAACCTTTTCAATCGGCTCTGGCGTCGACGTCCGACTGCGCTTGGAGCTCCTGGTGGTCGACCCCCCGGCCCGACCCCGGTCGAGTGTTGGGTCGTGACGCTGCTTGGAATGCCCTTCAGTACGCGGAGGAGACACGACTTCAACTTCATCGCTCCCCGACGAATCGTCACCGTTGCCTTTGCTGTCCTCGGCGTAACTGATGCTGTCGCTGTCGCTCTCGCTCCCCGCTCCTTCAAGGTTCTGACCGCCATTCGGCACGGGTGAATACATGTTCGTGAGCTCCTGCAAAGATTCAAGTCAGTCAGCTGAAGACATATTCACTCGACAAGATACAAAAGCAATCGACAATGACATGACTCACCACATTCGGCGGGTTCGCAGCTGAGAAAGGCGATACTCTTTTGGAACCCCGGGGGTTGTCTTGCGCACCAGTGATGCCGCGCAGCCATAGCGTGATGGTTTCCTCTGAGACATCTTCCGGGTGGGTACGAGTGGTATCGTCGACTCCTGAGTAATGCCACATCGGATGGTCCCGCGCCTGGAGCGGCTGGATCCGTCGACCCAGGAACACCTCCAACAGATCCAAGCAGGTCACTCCATCACGAATCAGATTCACAACATTGTTCATCAAGATCCCCACATTGGCCTTCTCTTCCTCGGCCACGGTCAGAGATGGGGGCGCAGTGGGTCGATCCAGCGTGAAGGGAGGAAGGCCGGTCGACATGTTTGGGGACGCGACGTCGTGGCAGTAGAACCAGGTCGACTGCCAGCCCCGCACCGACACTGGAAGGGTGAGCGCTGGGAATGCACTCCCTGTCCTCTTCTGAAGACCCAACCCCCCGCATAGCTGGATGACGTTGGTCCTATTATCACAAGCGTGGACCATCTTTACCGACTGAGAACGGATGGTAAAGATGTGCTTGAACAGACCCCAGTGGGCGGGACAACCCAAGAAACACTCACACATCGTCACGAACGCAGCGAGATACGCAATTGCGTTGGGAGGAAAATGATGCAACTGAGCCCCGAAGAAATTCAGAAAACCGCGGAAGAAGGGATGCGGGGGCAGAGCAAAACCTCTCTCCAAATGGGTGGTCAGGAGGACCCGTTCGCCCTCGCGCGGCTCCGGCTCCGTTTCCGTCCCCGGCAACCTCCACGACCCGGCCGCAACCAGGCCGTCAGCGACGAGCTTCTCCACGTCCAACGCCGTCACGGTTGACGGCAGGAAATCGCCCTGCATCCATCCGGGTGGCGCTGCGGCCCGGGCGCTCGAGGGCTTCTTCCCCTTCGTCGTCTTCTTGGGCGCCATTGTCGCAGCGGCGAGCGGATTCGATGTGAGCAGCGCGGCGGCGGAGCAGAAGAAACGGAGGAGACGAGGGGAAAATGAGCGCACTCTCGCAAATTCCCCTTCCCTCTCGTTTTTTATGTCCGACGACCCGAGTCACTGATTCGTGGGCCCGCCAAATCCCTGTGTATCCCATTAACGGAGGAGCCGCGATATGTGGCGATAAAGGTGGCGCGAGGATCGAGGAGCCGCTTCCCCGTCGGTTGCGTCATCCCTGCTCGGCGCGCGTTCCCCAAAATTTCGAATCCCGCGAAATCCAGGCCGGACAGAGCATCCTGTCACATCTGAAGATCCTGTTGACCATTCGGACTCGAACCTGCATCTAAATTCACTCGGAAGAAATGACAAGCTGAATAGATCAAGGCAGACGTTGGAAGGCCCAGTCGTCACAGGTATCGGAAAGATCTCGAAGCTCATTCAGAACGCTGAGTTCGACAGAACCTGCACTGCACCTTCTCCACTCGAGCCCAGATCCATTCGGGGGCTAATGACGAGGATATGTACTTAGGGTAGGGTGCTAGGCCCGTCCTACATACCCCACCTAAGGACACCACATTGGAGGACTACAAGACTACGAGAGAGATTCCGACTGAACTAGCCATGGCGTATGAGTCACTCGGAATACCCCCCCTCCACTCGACGGTCAGCTCTCACTCGGAGGGGCCGCCAATCACTCGACCGCAGAAGACCAAGAGTCTCCCCAGGGAGGCCAACGGGCAGGCGTTACGCTCGCCGCCTTAACTGGCATTTATTGTATACGTTACCAGTAACGTCCCCCTCCTTTATTACCTACAATCAAACCCCTAAATGCCAGACGTTTATGAGGGGCAGCGCACTCTATATAAGCCACCCCTCCCCACTGGCACGGGGGTTCGCAATCCTTTGTAAACACAACGCACGTATCACTCGACAGAGTAAGCTCCCCGGAGCACCTGAGACGTAGGGCTGTTATCACTTCCGAGTGAGGCCTGAACTCATACATCTGTGTGTACACCCTCGCCGTAGCTAGGACTCTGCCCTCTCCTTTCGTACCCCTACCATCTACTGTCAGGCACGTTCCCACGACACCGAGCCGAGCTCATACCTACGCGCTTATTTTTGCCGGTTAGGAACGGAGAGTCCTTACCAACTCGGACGTGGGTCCAGTCCACGTCTCTCTACCCTGCTGTGCATATATATACGCGAGGTCCCTGCCAACCCTAGCCACCGTCACAACATATGGTTTCGCACCGTTCCAGATCATTGCGCCGCCATCCAAGTCTTCTCCATCCCTCCTTCCGGTGTGCACCGCGAGAAGGGACGGCAGGCCTCCGGAACCCCGCCTCTCGTGATCCTGTACGGGAGAGGGGCGATCAGGTTTTTGGGGAGCGCACTCGCGCGACTGCTGGCAGCGACGATTTCCTCGACGACGACTTCTTCCCCGATCTCGGCAACCTCTTCCTCAACGACATGAGCGGCAACGTCAACACCGGCGATTCGGCTCCCGCTGCACCGTATGCAATCCTGTCCTCCCTGTTTGAGATTATGCTAGAATTTATGTGTCTAGTTTTTGCCGTAGATTCGATCTACTTGTTTACTATGCTAGTCTGCATGATTAGTTTAGGCTATACTACTGCTGTCATGATTTATTTACTGTTTATTCGGATTAAATCTTGTAGTAATTTGCTCATATATTCAACAATCCAAAAACCTGATTATAGGCAATTTACTCCAAGTGGTTTTGTTGTGCATCTAAAGCCGCCCACCTTCAAGGGGGTGCAATATAAGAGGTGGCGCACGAGAGCAGTCTACTGGTTTCAGACCATGTACTGCTATGACGCCACCAAGGGTAAGCCCGAGGGCGATCTTACTCCTGCACAATAGGAAGTTTTTGAGAAGATCGATACTCTCTTCAAGGCCGCCCTTCTGAGTGTTCTTGACGATTCCATTGTGGATTTGTATATGTCATTTGACAACGGCAAGGACATGTGGGCTGCACTCGAGGCCTAGTTTGGGGCCTCGGACGCTGGCAGTGAGTTGTACGTCATGGAGCAATTCTATGACTACAATATGACTGATGAGCGCCCTGTTGTTCAACAAGCTCATGAGATACAGTCACTCGCAAAGGAGCTTGAGTACTTTAAGTGTGTGTTACCAGACAAGTTTGTGGCCGGAGGCATCATTGCCAAGCTTCCACCTTCGTGGAACAATTTTGCTACTTCTCTGAAACACAAGAGACAGGAGTTTTCCGTTCCGGATCTCATTGGTACTCTTGATGTTGAAGAGAAGGCGAGAGCAAAAGACACACGTGCTCGAGCTGTTGAGGGAGCTTCTAGTGCCCACGTGGTGCAGAAGAAGAACTTCCATCTCAACAAGCCCCAAAACAACAAGAACAAATCTCAGGGCAAAGGCAAGTTTGTTGCAAAGAACAAGCCGTCGCAATCTACCAACTTCAAGAAGAATTCTCATAAGAAGGGGAAGGGACTATGCCATGTTTGCGGTGATCCTAATCACTGGGCTCCGAGATGCCCTAATCGCTATGAGGAGCGCGAACATGAGAAGAGCGGCAAGTCCGCTAATGTTGTCATCGGTGATACTGATATGAAGGATTCTGGGTACGGTATTTTTCCTACCATCCTTTCAGTTTGTCATTCTCCAGATTGGTTAATTGACACCGGTGCTAATGTACATGTTTGTGCTGATGCCTCTATGTTTTCTTCTTACCAGGTCACAGGGACTTCTCCCGTGCTGATGGGGAACGGGTCACATGCCACTGTTCGAGGGGTCGGTACGGTCGATCTGAAGTTTACTTCGGGGAAGATCGTGCGTCTGAAGAACATTCATCATGTGCCCTCCATCAATAAAAATCTCGTCAGCGGTTCCCGTTTGTGTCGAGATGGTTTTAAGTTGGTTTTCGAGTCCAATAAAGTTGTTATTTCTAAGTATGGACAATTTGTTGGAAAAGGCTATGAGTGCGGAGGCTTGTTCCGCCTGTCTTTGTCAGATATTTGCACTAAAGTTATTAATAATGTTTGCCACGATAATGAGTCTAATATTTGGCATTCGCGACTTTGTCATATTAACTTTGGTTGCATGACGCGGCTAGCCAATATGAGTTTAATTCCGAAATTCACTACTGTCAAGGGCTCCAAGTGCCAAGTGTGTGTGCAAGCTAAGCAACCTCGCAAGTCCCATAAGACTGCAGAGGCGAGAGACTTGGCGCCACTAGAGCTTATCCATTCTGGTCTTTGTGAGATGAATGGCGTATTGACAAAAGGTGGAAAGAAATATTTCATGACGTTGATTGATGACTCCACTAGATATTGTTATGTGTATCTTCTGAAATCAAAAGATGAGGCTTTAAACTTCTTCAAAAACTACAAAGCTGAAGCAGAGAACCAACTTGAGCGGAAAATTAAACGGCTTAGGTCTGATCGTGGTGGAGAGTATTTTTCCAAAGATTTTGATTCGTTTTGTGCGGAACATGGTATAATCCATGAGAGGACGCCTCCCTACTCACCTCAGTCAAATGGGGTGGCCGAAAGAAAGAACCGAACTCTAACTGATTTGGTTAACGCCATGTTAGACACATCGGGTCTCTCCAAGGAATGGTGGGGGGAGGCGCTAATGACTGCATGTCATGTCCTAAACCGAGTTCCCACAAAGCAGAAAACCATTACTCCTTTTGAGGAATGGGAAAGGAAAAGACTGAAACTCTCTTATCTACGAACTTGGGGTTGTTTGGCGAAAGTCAATATGCCAATTCCCAAGAAGCGCAAGCTTGGACCAAAAACCGTGGATTGTGTTCTTCTGGGCTATGCTTTTCATAGCATTGGCTATAGAATTTTGATAATAAAATCTGAGGTATCCGATATGCATGTTGGTACAATTATGGAGTCGAACGATGCGACTTTCTTTGAGGACATATTTCCTATGAAGGATATGCTTAACTCATCAAATCAGGAGATACCTACTCTATCTACTAAGGAATTGTCTGTAATTCCTGAACCCACCATTGCGATGGAACACGTTGAAAATCCTGAGGAGGATGACAATGAAACTCCTGTAAGGAGTAAGAGACAAAGGCCTGCAAAGTCATTTGGTGAAGATTTCATTGTGTACCTCGTGGATGACACACCCAGGACTCTTTCAGAAGCCTATGCATCTTCTGATGCTGACTACTGGAAGGAAGCTGTCCGTAGCGAGATGGACTCCATCTTAGCTAATGGAGCCTGGGAAGTCACTGATCGTCCTTATGGGTGCAAACCCGTGGGATGTAAGTGGGTGTTCAAGAAAAAGCTTAGACCTGATGGTACAATTGAAAAGTACAAGGCACGGCTTGTGGCCAAGGGTTATACCCAGAAAGAAGGTGAAGACTTCTTTGATACTTACTCACCTGTGGCTAGACTGACCACTATTCGGATGCTACTATCACTGGCTGCCTCACATGGTCTTCTCGTTCATCAAATGGACGTTAAGACGGCTTTCCTCAATGGAGAGTTGGATGAGGAAATTTACATGGATCAGCCTGATGGTTTTATAGTACCTGGTCAGGAAGGGAAGGTGTGCAAGTTATTGAAGTCTTTATATGGCCTTAAGCAAGCTCCCAAGCAGTGGCATGAGAAGTTCGAAAGGACATTAACTGCTGTAGGCTTTGTTGTAAACGAAGCTGACAAGTGTGTATACTATCGCCATGGTGGGGGCGAAGGAGTTATTCTTTGTCTGTATGTCGATGACATACTGATCTTTGGAACCAACCTTGATCTAATCAAGGAGGTTAAGGATTTCTTATCTCGCTGTTTTGAGATGAAGGATCTAGGAGTAGCTGATGTTATTCTGAACATCAAGCAGCTGAGAGATGAGAATGGTGGGATTACACTGCTTCAATCTCACTATGTGGAAAAGGTCTTGAGTCGTTTTGGGTATAGCGACTGCAAGCCTTTTTCAACTCCATATGATGCTAGTGTGTTGCTTCGAAAGAATCGACGAATTGCTAGAGATCAACTGAGGTATTCTCAGATTATTGGCTCGCTTATGTACTTGGCGAGTGCCACGAGGCCTGACATCTCGTTTGCTGTGAGCAAACTAAGCCGGTTTGTATCAAACCCGGGAGATGATCATTGGCATGCGCTTGAGAGAGTTTTGTGCTATTTGAAAGGCACTGCGAGCTATGGGATTCACTATACTGGGTACCCAAGGGTACTGGAGGGTTATAGTGACTCAAACTGGATATCTGATGCTGATGAGATTAAGGCCACAAGTGGTTATGTTTTTACACTTGGCGGTGGCGCTGTTTCCTGGAAGTCTTGCAAGCAGACCATCTTAACGAGGTCAACTATGGAAGCAGAACTCACAGCTTTAGACACGGCCACTGTTGAAGCAGAGTGGCTTCGTCAGCTCTTGATGGACTTACCTGTGGTTGAGAAACCAATACCCGCTATCCTGATGAACTGTGATAATCAAACAGTGATCATAAAGATAAATAGTTCTAAGGATAATATGAAGTCCTCAAGGCATGTGAAGAGGAGATTGAAATCTGTCAGAAAAATGAAGAACTCCGGAGTTATTGTGTTGGACTATATCCAAACGTCTAAAAACTTGGCAGATCCCTTCACAAAGGGTTTATCACATAATGTGATAGATAATGCATCGATGGAGATGGGTTTGAGACCCACCGTATGAGTTGTCCACAGTGGTAACCCACCCTATGTGATCGGAGATCCCGTGAAGTAGAAGTGGGAGACAAGCTGTTGGGCAGCCGGAAGGAGAGTATCCCTATATTTGCTATCCCACTCCATGAAGATGCAATACTCTCATAATCTGCATGGCAGGTTGATATTTATCTTAATGTGTTCCAAGTGGCTTATTTGGGTAAGCAGAGATGTTGTCCTGCAGAGCATCTCCTGAGGAACACACCTATATGAATTTGACTGTTAAACGTCGCAGTCTGTGAGAATAGGGTGTTCTCTAGTAAATTCATGAAAGGCCTTGGAGTATGACGTATACGCTCCACCCGCGGGGAAGCCTTGTGGCAGCCCAGTATCGGTCAAGAATTCGTGTGAAACTAGTCTCGCAGAAAACTTGTAGTTCAAGGCATAGTCCACTATTCAAGTTGTGATCTAGTGTAGCATAAAATTCTAAATGGAAGTTCAACTTAACAGTCTCCATTAAGCACCGGTATATAAACAATGTTTTGGAACAATTGACGAAATGTGCCAATGAGACTTTGTGGGGGGTTGTTGGATTTTTGCTCCGCCTTGGCCCAAAGCCCATCCAAAAATCTGAAACTCTCATGGCCCATTTGTGTTGGCTGTTGGTGTGGTGTGAGTGGAACTAAAGTTTAGTCCCACCCCGCTAGTGGAGAGAGAGCTACACCTCTTTATAAGGTGAGCTCTTCTAGCACTTGTAAGAGAATGAGAAGAGAAGAGGCCCTCGCGCACTCCTCCTCCTCGCTCGCCACGCCTCGCCTCGCCTCGTCACGACGCGCCGCGCCGCGGGATTGAGCCGAGCCGAGCTCATACCTACGCGCTTATTTTTGCCGGTCAGGAACGGAGAGTCCTTAACAGACGCGCCACGATCTGAGACGTCGGATCGTGGGCTGTAACCGACTCGGACGTGGGTCCAGTCCACGTCTCTCTACCCTGTTGTGCATATATATACGCGAGGTCCCTGCCAACCCTAGCCGCCGTCACAACATATGGTTTCGCACCGTTCCAGATCATTGCGCCGCCATCCAAGTCTTCTCCATCCCTCCTTCCGGCGTGCACCGCGAGAAGGGACAGCAGGCCTCCGGAACCCCGCCTCTCGTGATCCTGTACGGGAGAGGGGCGATCAGGTTTTTGGGGAGCGCACTCGCGCGACTGCTGGCAGCGACGATTTCCTCGACGACGACTTCTTCCCCGA
Organism: Elymus sibiricus; assembly: GCA_039707655.1. NCBI lineage: Eukaryota > Viridiplantae > Streptophyta > Magnoliopsida > Poales > Poaceae > Elymus > Elymus sibiricus. The sequence continues at coordinate 360,936,545 of CM077669.1, forward strand.
TCTCGGCAACCTCTTCCTCAACGACATGAGCGGCAACGTCAACACCGGCGATTCGGCTCCCGCTGCACCGTATGCAATCTTGTCCTCCCTGTTTGAGATTATGCTAGAATTTATGTATCTAGTTTTTGCCGTAGATTCGATCTACTTGTTTACTATGCTAGTCTGCATGATTAGTTTAGCCTATACTACTGCTATCATGATTTATTTACTGTTTATTCGGATTAAATCTTGTAGTAATTTGCTCATATATTCAACATTCCCATATGGAACGGTCGAGTGTTTGACAACTTGGAGTAGTTTTCTGGAAAACCTGCCAAATTGGCTTCGCTCTGAAGCCACATATACCAATACCAATACGCTAGCCAAGCCAAGCGACGGGTTTGCATTGCATGCACCCGCACACTGGCAAGGCAAGACTCAATACCACAAGCAAGCAAGGACGTCACGCGCTGCTGACCAACTAGCCTTGGCTCGCTCGATCGCTCACCCAATTATCAGCAATATGAAAAGTCAAAACCACCCAAGAAGCATGAACCAGAAACTGTGCTGTAAATAAAACAGAACAAGAAACTGTAATACTGAACCAGGAGTAAAAAATATCAATTCACTGCCTGCTTGCTGAAGCAAAATCTTTGATTGAATCAAATGCGAGAGAATACATGACACCAGCACGGACGCAACGGCCAACGCCGGCCAACTAGGCCGATCAAACCCAGACCCACATTTATGGTTATGGCACCCACAGCGATCGCCGCGCCAAGAACGGCCGTGGACACGGCAGGAGCCGCCGTCGCTCCCGCCGGTCACGAGGACGCCGTCACGGCCTACGGCGGGCCCACGGGCGCCGCCATTTCCCGCGCCAGCGACTGTGGCAGCGTCGGATGGCGATGGTGCCAGTGCTGGTACTGCATCGGTTGACATCTCCAGACCGGGCGGTGGGGCCCGAGTGTCGGACGCCCAGGTGGGGCCTTCCTCCAGCTCGCGCACCCAGCTTGGGCGCGGCGTGTCTGATGCCAATTCGGCAATCCTCCCCTTGGCGCTCGCCATGATCACCTCGTCCTCGATGTCGGCCTCCGGATGGCAAGCGGACGACGCGTCGGAGTCCGAGTCCGACGCCGCCCAGTCAAGAACCGCTCGCGGGGACGGCGACGGCGACGGCTCGCCGGCGTCGTGGGGGTCCGCGGAGAGGAACGGGTGGCGCAGCAGCTGCTCGCAGCTCCACCGCTCGCCGGCGTCGCGGCGGAGACACTTGTCGAGGAAGTCGCTGCAGGAGTCGGAGAGGCACGCGGGGAGCTCTGGTCGCCTCCCGCCGTAGCCGATGTGGAGCAGCAGCTCGCCGACCTCGAGGGCGCCGCCGATCTCCGACCACGGCCGCTTCCCGGTGAGCAGCTCCACCGCCGTGCACCCGAGCGACCACACGTCGGACGCTGGCGTCGACGCGCCGCCGCGGGCCACCTCGGGCGCCATCCACGCCGGCGTCCCACGGGGCCCGCGCGGCGCCGGCTCCGAAACAAGCCTCGCCGCGCCGAAATCGGCGAGCTTCGAGCCGCCGTACCCGGCACCGTCGCCGCCGACGAGCACGTTCCTCCCCTTGACGTCCCCGTGCACGACCCCGGCGACGTCGTGAAGGTAGTGCAGAGCGGCGGCCACCCGCCGCAGGACGCACCGCGCCGCGCGCTCGCCAAGGCCGCCCGCGCCCCTCGCCGCCGCCGCATCCGCCGCGCACCCGCCCGAGACGAGCTCCATGTGTAGGTTCCTGGACGCAGCCGTCGCGTCATCGCCGAGGTACGCCACGACGTACGGCGAGCACAGCCGCCTCAAGATCGCTATCTCGCTCTCCAGGCACGCCATCGCCGCGGCCGGCGCGCCGCCCTTAGCGTCGACCGACTTGACCGCGAAGGCGCGGCCGGTGGCCCTGTGGACGGCCAGGTGCACCGTGCCGAACGCGCCCTTCCCGATGCATTTCCCGCGCGTCCACTCCATGTCCATGGACGACGAGCGGGTAGCGAAACAGAGCAGAGCAGAGGAGCTCAGAGAGAAACAGAGCGTGTGGAGTGAATAAAGGGAGGGAGGGGAGAGGAGAGGAGAGGAGCACAAGGTGTGAGGAGTTGCAAGAAGATGGCAAGCCTGACGGTGGTGTATATATAGGTGTGGGCTTTCCGGCGCAGCATCGTTTTTTTTTTGTGTGTGTGTGTGGGCGGGTGTACTTTTGGCAGCGATTTGCTCCCGATTCGCATGTTGCGCGGATGGGATATTAAATTGCCCGAATATTTCTTTCTGGGAGGGATATAATATCACGGAATAAATCGATCAACTAGGGAGCAGTAGGCCTCTCTCTCTCTCTCTCTCTCTTGTTGTTGGCTTTGCGTGGGAGAGCGAGTGGTGTGCAACTTGTGCTGCTATCGTCTTCGGGGCTGTGCCGCTCCGTTGAGGCCACAGGGGCGATCGTCCATTTGGGCCACTTTGATGGATCACGGTTCCGTTTGGATCGGCTATGGATTGGATGGATGGGTGTCATCAAACGCACGCACCTTTGAACAGAACATTGCGAATCAGGAATAGTCGAGGGTGTTATTCGCAAAAAAAAAAAAAAAAAGGAAGAGTCGAGGGTGCACCGCAATGCCATACATATGTTTCTTGTTTCTTCTACTCATGTTTCAAGTTTTAAAAAGTTTTTCAAGCAAACAGTTGTGACGCCGATCCAGACAAAAAACAGCGCTATTTTTTGATCTTCTAAATAATCTTGCACATGCCCCTGAGCACCGGTACATCTATGTATACACATGAGGCTGTGTGGAGTACCGGACTCGGGTGTCCACACGTAACTACACTGGCATCCAAGAAACCCAATCGGGGTGTGGCCCCCAAAATATTTCTCGTGATATCTGATGTAGAGGATGGACGGATAAACGAAAGCAGCACAAAAACGGAGCACGCCACACTCCCGCTACCCCACTCATCTGGAGCCCGATCTCCGTTGCTGACATGGCCACCGGAGCACACGAGGCTGCGATGACATGGAAGGACACGAGTGGCCCAGGTGGTTCCGGCCTGGCGCCAAGGAGCGGAGGGATGGCTACGCGGGGGAAAGAAAACACGCAGAGCGCACTGGCCAAAAGCTGTGGCCTGGGGCTGGGATACGACTCGTGTGGGAGGAGGGATCGGTGGCTCCTGGGCATCGCGTCGCGTCGCGGCATTGGCTGTCGCCGGTCGCCGTCCATTGGCGCCGCGGCGGACGTGCGCGCGGCCGAGCCACACATGAGCCCAAAGCGAGCCCGCGCCCACCGGCTCATCTGCTGGTATCGTACCAGCGTCCGGTGCGATATCCAAGAGGCAGGCAGCAGCTTCACAGTTACTGTAGATGCTATAGTTCAGGTTTGCATAATTCGACAGAAGTATACTACGTACTCCTAATAATTGTGAGTATTTGCGTACGAGTAGTTGGCAATCATTTGGCGCTCTGATAACCCAGAGAGAGATTCCAGACCAATGATGCGGAGTGATTAGCAACGATACGCAGGGAACATCCATTCTCTGTACGCACAACTACGGATGCCCCTCATCTGGGAAGCAGATGATCCGCGCAAGGTTTATCGTAGAGGGGTGCACAGCACAGCACATTGGCACGACGCCGGTCGTGGCATGTGCGGATTATGGGGCCAGCGTTGCGTTCGTGCATATCTCCTCCAATCTACTAACTCTACGGCTGTGCGAGATAAGAGTAGTCGCAGCTTAGTTATTACGCGCGGGGCACATATATATCCAACCTATCCATGGACCCAGACGCTGCGGCTATGAAAAAAAGATGCTAGGCATTCATTCGCTCCCTCATCTTGACTTTTATTTGTGTTGCAGGTTTACTTGTTGATGCGATCAACTTGAATTCCCCATACTCGCTCGCCTCCGGTATGCATGCATGCGTAGGATAAGATCTGCTATGATTCTTTCTTTCTGCGTGGTGAGGACGCCCAGCAAAGCACCAGGGATGAATGCCGTGATTCAATCAGCACGCACAACTTAACGTAGGGAGATATATTTTTTTTCGAAGCGGAAGCAAAAGATTTGCCTCATCGATTAATTAAGAAAAGAGTTGCCCAGTTAATTAATGGAAAGCCGGACGAAAACCGATACAAACATATCATATGAGGACTACTCACATAACATGCAACCTCATAAACAAACAATCAACCCGACAATCATACCCAACACAGAACGACCACCAACCTCCACACAGCTACATTGCAAGCACATACCCAACGAGAGTACCTCGGCCGAAGACCACGAGCACCACCAAGACCGTGATCATCCATCAAGCAGCTGCGGAGGGTTGGATGGCGCGGGCCGAAAGCTGTTTGGAGAGAACAGAGGCTCACCCAACACAGAACGACCACCAACCTCCACACTGCTCGAGTTTTCAGCTCCTTCGGTACCTTGTGGCTTCTGTTGTACTTGCACGCTGCCTATTCTGTCATTAGCTAGATGCCATCACGTTCTATGGCTACTTAATCAACTGCCCGTCAACCTAATAATTGGAAACTCGGAAGGATGGCTCTCACAAAGTCATACAGTAGTGGTACTCCGGAGGGGGAGTACATCTTTCCCGGTCAAAATACCTTTTTAGCATTGATCGCTTTCCGGAGGAGCTGCCTCCCCCTCCATCCCAGGACAAACAAGAGCCGCTAGCAGGTGCATAATTAATTAATTGGCTAATCCAGGGAGGGAAGAGTTGTTCCTCGTTAAACAATCCCGCGTGAATGTGCAACTTAACCCATGATGACGCAACAAAGCCAGGTTCTCAGCACTAAGCCCATGCCAAAGATACGGTACATAACGTCGGACCAGTGCATGCACGACCAGTCCTTTCCACGACCGACCGACCGACCGCCGGAAACAGTCAATTCAAAATCTTTCCCCTCCCCCCCCACAAGTCGGCACGACGCGTGCATATGGGACGTCCGCCGCCGCGCACGTACGTTGTGCCGACCGACCGATCGGCCTCGGCCGACCGGCACGGCACGGGGCCGACGCGGCAAGAAACACACCCAAGCCCAGAAGACGTTAACGTGCGGGGTGCACTCGTTGCGCCGCGCGCGTTTAGCCACGGCGTCGGCGTGAGCGCGAGGTCGATCAGTCGACGACGCAGCGAGGAGGGGGTGCACCGCGGCGGGGGCAGAGAAACGTGGGGTTGGGGGAACGCAACCGGAGCCGACAGCCCAGGGCCAGGGCGCCGGCCGCGCGGGAGGAATCGCCGGGGCGGTGACGCGCCGATCGAACCGCCTGCCTGCCTCTGCCTGCCGTCCTCCTGGATCACCGCCCGGTCCTTCTCGTGCCAGTTTTTGGCGCTGGCGCGAGGGCGCCGATGCCGATACGGCATGTGCATGCGGCCGCAACGGCGGCACGCAGCGTTTGTGGACCGTGGCGAGCCGGCGCGTCACGCAGGCGCCGTATTTTCCTCCGTGGATACGGCGAGAGGAAGAAGTGCCATGTTGGCGTCACGTGAGCAGCACCATGGCGAAAGCAAGGTCTCTCGTGCCGTGTTTGGGACTTCGGACCCCCTGTTTCTTGCCATGTTCTGATAACGATGCCTAAACTGTCCCCGTCAGTCAGTCAGTGTTACGTAAAAAAAGCAGCACTGGCTAGCTTGTGGATTGCTTTACTCTTGGAAGGACCGGGCAATAGTGAACCTTTTGTCACTCATTGATTGCTTCTGGTCGCCGGTAAGGTCATCACACGACCATCCATCCAATTTTAACCAAAGAACCCCACCCCAAAACTGTATAAGCACAGACAGCTACGTCTGTGGACAAATTTCGTGTTTTGACCCTTTTGATGAAGTAAATCGAGATCTGACCCTAGTTTGCAAAATTTTCGGGATCTGACCCTTTTCTTACCGCCGGACCCCTTGGCGGTAGGGTATGACAACCTACCGCCAAGGTCCCTGGCGGTAGGGTTGCACGCCCTACCGCGAAAAATTTCTAAGTTACAAACACAGTGCGCGCGCGTGCCTACCGCCGGACCCTTTGGCGGTAGGGTTGCACATGCTACCGCCAGCCCCTGTGACGGTAGGCCATTTTCCTACCGCCAGGGACCTCGGTGGTAGGTTGTGATACCCTACCGCCAGGGGGCTCCGACGGTAAGAAAAGTGTCAGATCCCAAAATTTTTGTAAACTGAGGTCAGATCTCGATTTATTTCACGAAAAGGGTCAAAACACGAAATTTGTCCTGTACGTAGTGTGACCGTACTACCACTCCACTACTAGTTCGAATCCTAGATGCTTTGTTCCGTGACTTGAGAACACGTCTGACAGCTACGAGTGTCTGATATTTGTCCAGTATGCCAAGATTTCTCTCAAGGGACTGCTCCAGAAAGTAAACATGATTATTGACCCTCATCATTCAAGACCAGCAGGCAGCAGGCAGCAGGCAGCAGGCATGGTCTGTCTAGCCATGTAGTAGTAGAGTATGCGCACAAACACCTTGGCCTGGCGGCTCGACACAGGTGACAGGGTTTCGTGCCGGATGACCAAACCAGAGCACCAGCCAGCTCTCATGTACCGTCAACAACTAGCATCCAATCCAATCCGTTATACTAGTAATAAACAGCGCGTGCGGGTTGCCACATCCATCTATTCCGCGGCGCAAGTTGCCCTCGCGGGCACGGCCCGTGAAGCGTGAAACGGCGGCAGATCTTTCCGGGGACGGGGGCTTGGCTATGTATGCATGCACCGCAGCACCGGTGACGCATGCGCTGGTCCGGGGCCAACTGGGAAAACCGAAGCTGTTTTGCGACTTGCGAGTGCATGGTGAGACGCACGCCACCGGCCAGCCGCCAAGCCGCCGTCCCGCTCGCCTGCCTTCCTGCATCATCCATGCCAGTCCCACCACCAGTTTTCTTTTACTACTTGCGTCCATCAATTTTCCCCGGGTGACGTCAACTTGTTGCTGCATTTAGGTTAGGCCAGTACCCCTATCAGCAGAGCACAGATTTTTTGTGTGGCTCGGCACGGATAACTCAGCATGGCATGCGACGTAGCACGATGCACCCAATCTTTAATCTTTCCTCTAGACTAGAAACCAGAAACCGGAAAAGGAAATTAAAGGGGAAGGTCGGCTCCTTTCCGATCGTCGATGTCACTGTCGCGTCACACTTGTGTGGATATAAAAGAAGAGCACAGTTGTCTGTTATGTTGACGAGTAGAACGGGGTTGCTTACGAGTATTACATAGACGGTCAGATAGATATCTGGTTAGCGGCAGTGAATGAAGAGATAAAATCAGCCATGTCAGTTTGGTCATACGGTATCCCAATAATCCGCACATCTTTTGTGTGCCGGTATATTCCTCCAACTTGGAATTGCTTTCCACCGGCACTCCAAGTTGACCAACTGAATTCCGGAGCGAGAGAAAAGGGGAGAGATAGATCGAGGAATCCGTTGGTCACGCTCCCCGACGCACTTGTTAACGGAAAAACGAACATGACCTGAGGCACCTGGAGAACAGAGCAGAGCAGAGCAGAGCAGCCACTTGGGGTCTAGTTTTCAGTTAGTACGACGGATGAACAGCGATTTTCTCTAGATAAGGCACGTCCAGCTCAAGTGCTGATGAGAGAGCTGTTTAGTTGGTTACAGCATCATCTACTAGTTGGGCATAATGATTCCGGTCAACTTTGAGCCGACCAAGTATGGGCGCTTCCCATAATCTATGAAGCACCGATACGGCGACACTGATACGACGATACGGATACGGCGATACGGGATACAGTAATTTCTAAAAACAGCAATACGGCGATACGACAAACATATATAAATAATAATAAAATGACATGTAATAAAAACTAACATAATAAAATGTGTGAGATGAGATCAAAATACTGCCTCACTGGTTGCCTAATTGCTTCCATGCCTCCTTGTTACTCATTTAAAAAATCTCACTATCATCAAGGGGATAACACGGCCACGGACTGTCCCAACCCAATTCTTTTCTTGATAACAATTTAGAGATCAAAATACAGCCCCATTACTCTTGTCCCAACGTTTTAGAATTTTTTTCTTAATAACAATATAGATAGCACAATCTTCATTGAGCTCCTTTTTTTCATAACTATAAACAAGAACTCTCACCTATGAACATGACGATAATTAAAATCAGCAAGCAATACACATCAATAATGCTCAAATGATGATGAAGAAAGCTAAAAGATACCATGGTGTATACTTATATCTTTTTCCCTAGCAATAGGAGGCAGCAGCAACATCAACAAGTAATTTTACGCCACAAACATCAAAAAGCAGCAAGCCAACAGCATCAACAAGCAATTTTATCCAACAAGCAGCATCCTTAGCAAGCACTTTTATCCAAGTATATTATATCAGTACATTACACGTCCACTAACTACATGAACGGTTCAACGATACATCAAGGTAGGAGCAGAACTGAACGGCGATACTTCTGAGATACCCGTATCGACATATTTTTCTTTTATTTTTAAATTAGAAAGACGATACTTGAAGGATACCCGTATCGAAGCCGTATCTGGCGTATCGGAGTATCGGCGAAGTACTAAACGGCGATACACAAATTTCTAAAGTATCGGTGCTTCGTAGCCCATAATGCAGGGCTGCTGGCTAAGAATTTCAGATCGACCTTGTATTGTATCCAAGTCGTATTGAGTGGAGTAATATAATGCGGATAGATAGCTGGAATATTGCATCCTGAAAATACACATGTCAACTAAGCTTAACGGTTGGCTTAATAAAATAAAAAACTTATTAGCCTTATTGAGTGCAATACCAGATTTGGCCTGGCACACCCGGATAGATACTACGCACCACAAGAGATATCGTCCTTCATTCAAAAACTCAGTCCACCTACTTGTCTTTTGCTTGTTGTTGCTCTTTCTTCCGAGGAGGACCAAGGCTACACTGTATTTTTCTTCCTTCTCCTCATGGAGCAACGGCAGAGCTACTGCCTTTTAGTTAAAAATCATTCATCATAACCTTGGGCGACAATCCTGTCAGCACAAGCAGCATCGCTGTCTCTCTTTGCCGGTGACGAAATGACAACGCAATTTGATACTGCTTTGTTCATAGAGGCGACATACACGGAAGCAACTTTGTAGGCGTCTTTTCCTTTCCACTTTCAGAGCGCCGGTGCAACTTTGAGGGAAGAAAAAAACAATTACTTAACGAGCAGTCCATTCAAAGCTGATCACTTCCTCGACGCTCTTTCTCATTTTTTGTTGTTGGAATGGCGCTCTTTTTCATATTTACCAGCTGAGGCCAACTCCATCGCACGACCCGTCCTGTCCGGTGCGTCCGTTTGGGTCAAAACGGACATATCAGACGGACCAGCGCGCGGGCGCAAACGGACTTTTGTCCGTTTTCTGTCCGCTTTTGACCCATCCCCGGCCCAATTTTGGTCCGCCTTTGGGGTGAAACGGACAGCGTGCGGACGGGCGGGACACGCGCGCTTGTCCTCCCCTGGCCCGCCCGTCGGTGGCACAGAGGACACGCCCGGCACCCCATTTGGCGCCATTTCCCCCTCCCTCCCCCCCCCCCCCCCCCAAAAAAAACCCTCCCACGTCCCGATTTCGCCTTCGGCCACCACCATCCCGCCATGGCCGACGCATCGCCGAATTCCGGCGGCCAGGCCGTAGACCCGCCCGGACAGGGGAAGAAGAAGGCGACCAAGGGTCCGAAGAAGGCGACCAAGGCACCGAAGAAGTCGCGGGCGGATCTCACGCCGGCGGAGCTCGCAAAGTTGGCCGCGGAATCGGCCAAGAGGAGGAATCGGCGGGCGGCGCAGAAGGGCAAGGACGCCGCGGCCATGCTTGCCGCCGAGCGCGCTGCGTTGGAGGCCGCGCGGCACAAGGCCGACGTCGACGAGAAGGAGGACATCGTCAACAAAGCGCACGCCCTCCTCATGCTTGGGCTGTGCCGTCCGACGAGCTTCCCGACAGCTCCCGTCGGCCCGGCGAGCACAGGCTCGTCGGTCGCCCGGCCTCCGCAGTGCCCCTCGCCGACATCGAGGACCACCCCATTGCCGCCAAGGTACGAAGGCCAGACCCGTTTCTCGGGGTCGTCGGACGTTGGCGTGATGGCGCCGTCCACCCCGCGCCCCTCGGCCGTCATCGACCTCAACGTCACGCCAGGGTCCAGCAGCGGTGGCCGCCCGTCCATCGAGATGCAAAGAAAGCCAGCACGGCCTCCGTCTACGGCCACCATGCCGTCGCCCCGCGTCCTGTTCGGCAGAATGCCAACACCAACGTCGACGGTCGAGGACCCCGACTACAACGAGTTCATGGAGAATGTCATCTACGAGGGCCGTGGCGAGGCCTTCCAGATGGGTGGGCATGGATGTGTGCCGGCGAGAAACCTATTCATTTTGGAGGCTGGCTGTGTTGCCGGCCGTTGGCTGTGTGCCGGCGAGAAACCTATTCATTTTGGAGGCTGACTGTGTTGCCGGCCGCTGGCTTCGTTGCCGGCGAGGTCGTGTAGGCTGGCTGTGTTGCCGGCGAGAAAACTATTCATTTTGGAGGCTGGCTGTGTTACCGGCGAGGTCGTGTAGGCTGGCTGTGTTGCCGGCGTGAACCAGAACGTGGTTTATTTGCATATGTGTTCGAACTAGGAGGCGGACAGAATGGGGCCGAAGGATGCGTCCGCGCGTTGGGCGCACGGCCACCGCATCCGAGAAAAGGCCTGGACACGATCCCATTGCCCGTCCCAAACGGACAGAATCCGGACAAAACGGACGTCCGTTTGGGGTCATGCGCTGGAGTGGCCTGATCTCGCCACACAATCCCTTGGTCCATATCCAAGTATGCATATATATTCCTTTTTCAGATAAAGAAAGAGAGATCAAAGCAGGGGCCTTGGTATTTGCTCCAGCACAATGGGTGACTGTATGCATATATATCCATAAGGTCTACAGTGCCACACCCTTAGACAATTATTCGAGTTTACACGTATGAGAATGGATAAAGATTGCTTTGCGGAGTGTGGGATGAATCACTCGCACCACTGGCGCGCATGCATGCATGCATGATGAGTGCATGATCATATTCATGCGACCAGGGGAGTGAGGTGCTCAGTACCGAAACCCGGCAGAGAAGAAGAGAAAAAGTTCCAAATTTGGCATAGCACGTGGATCCACTGCACCCTTGTGGTGCCAGTAGAGACGTTGAATGGTGAGATGAAACCATTTGGGCCGCATCTATCTAGGCAGACAGGAAAAGGCAACCCCTGTGTTCTTGGTCTGTGCTCGATTCCGTCCTGTGTGGCCGGCAAGTGACCACGCCATATATTATGTAGTGTGCACTCTGGCGAGGGTTCGTCAGACGGCCAGGGCCAATCGGGCGCTGCGGATTTTTCTTTTATTTAAGAAACACAAGGGGCGAAGAACATATGGCCATGGGAAAAGATGTTTTTATTAAGAGCATCTACAGCCGGACTCCTCATACTCTTCTCAAACGTCCGGACAGCCCGTCCGGTCACTGACCGGTCACGAAAAATGATCCAGATGGACCCCTCATTTCCATCTCAAACGCCCGGACTGACCGGCACCCCTCATATCCATCTCAAATATGAGGACGCTATGAGGGGCCGTGGACGCGCCCGGGCACGCCCGGTCAGTTCGCCACGTAGAACGCGAACCCACCCCGGGCCACCTTTTCTCTTTCTTTCTTTATTCTTTTCTTTCTCTCTCTTCTTTTCCACCAATCACGTGCAAGTGACCGGACATATGAGGAAAAATATGAGAGATGCGGCTGCACGGATGAAAAATAGCGGTTCAAAACGGACACGCCGGATTTGCAAGTCGTGGCTGAAGATGCTCTAAACCTCCACAACCCCACGCTGATTCATGCATCTACTCATCTCAACTGGCAAGGGAGCAGATGAGAAGAGCAGCATCAGGCCAGGCTAGAGACGATTCACTGCTGGGCTCCGTTCCCCGGTTCCCCGGTGTCTCGAGGGACGGCACACAGTTTGTGTTTCCTTTTTTTGAAACGGAGGGCGCAGTTTCCAGACAGACACACGGCCTTGTAATGGTCGGGCAGACACATAGACACAGGAGCGTACACGGCACAGCGCATACATGGATGAAAACAGAGCAGCCGGGTGCAGAAAGCGTGCGGCAACTTGGGCGATCCGCAGCGAGGGTTTGTGGCGGGGACAGGGTTGAATGGCTGGAGGACTTTGATCTGCAGCAACAGAAGAAGAAGCAGATCCGATCCCTTGATGGGTGTTTTCTTTTCACAACAGAATAGAATGCGAGTGAAGAAAGGATCGCAAGGGCGTCACGGCCCCGGAATTGGATGCGTCCTGAGGTCAGGTCAGGTCAGCTAGTGCGCAAGCTGATGGGCACAGCGCAATTGTAAAGCCGGCCGGGTGATCGTTGCGTCAGCGACAGCATCCCTGTGTCTCGGACCCCCTGGCCCCTGTCGTGTCGCGCCTGCAGAAGATGATCGTGCAGCGGACTGAAGAAATGTACTCCCTCCGTAAACTAATCTAAGAGTAGATTTCTAAACGCTCTTATATTAGTTTACAGAGGGAATAGTTCAGTTAACTGAATTGGAACGCTGCATCTCTGTGTTGGGCCTGAGGCCATGTAACGCGCGTGTGTGTGTGGGCTGTAGGCCATGTGAGATCGGCCCAGGGGACCGACTACTTATGACGCTAGATGGATTGCGAGCGATCGGTTCCGCTCGCGATGGCGTGATGCTTCAGACGCCGGTCTGATGCTGCGCGCGACTTTCCCTTTTGTTAGGGTTTTTGCTCCTCTCGTTTGCCGTCAGCGACGCTGAGAAATCTTGTCCTTCTCCTCCTCGGACTCCGGTTACTTCTACTCAGGCTGCATAAGGGGGTTAGTCTCGCACTCCTGCCCGGCCTCGGTGCGCCCGTGAGTTAGGGAGGGTTTAGGGTTTCGCTGCTTTCTGTTTTGATCTAACGTGAGGCCGGTCTGCATCAGATCGTGAACATGGCGCGCCGCGAGGCCTCGTCATCATCAGGAGCCAAAGCGGCAGGCAGGGTGGAGGATCTCATGAAGGAACTCGCCTTAGAGGAAGATGACCTTGATGATGTTGTTTTTGAGGAATCTGATGCCTCAACGGAGGAGGATATCCGCTAGATGATCCTTGTTCGTGTACACATGGACAAAGGCTTCAGCTCCTACTGGTTCTTTCGCAATATGAAGACGGCGTGGGATCTGGCTAGGAAGGTCAACATCAAAACCTTGGAGGAAAAACTGTTCATGATGCAATTCAATTGCCTCGGCGACTGGGAGAGGGTGACTCAGGGAGGTCCATGGCACTTTAGGGGTAATCCAGTGATCATTGCGCCATATGATGGATACTCCAAGCCAACTTCAATTGAGTTGTACAAATTTGAGATCTGGGCACGGATCATTGATCTACCCATAGCATCTCACAACAAGGTGAAGGCCTTGGCCTCTAAAGTGGGCGAGTTCGTGGACTCAGAGCCGTTCTCCTTTGATTTTGAAGGCAATTTCTACAGGTTCAGAGTGCGCGTGGTTGTGCGCAATCCACTGAAAAAGGCACCTCCATTATCCGAGGGGGAGTGAGGGAAATCTTCGCGGTGAAATATGAAAGGTTGCCGGACTGGTGTCAAGTTTGCGGGGTGATGGGCCACGAGTTCAAGGAACATGGGGGCGGGGTTCACCCACCTTCAGCCCTGACCTTTAAAAATCCGCATGCTCCGGCCACCACTGCCTGGGGCACTCGCCGCCGTAACAACAACCAAAGGGCCAAGAAGCAGGACATGTTTGCTGGCGATGACGGTACTGAAGCCAGAACGGAAGCATAGGAGCAGGAAACACATGAGTTGGGAGATGTTAAGATGGATGCAGTGGACGGCAAGCAGAAGCGGGCTTCGGAGCAGGTGGTTGTGTCGTCTGAGCAAATTGACACCACTGGGAAGGAGCTCGCCTAGTGACTAAATCGGGAGAGGGTGTGCCCCCAAGCCCTCCTCCAAAGCAAGATCCTAAGAGACCCAGAACAGCTCAGGTAAACGAGAGGAACAACAACGGTGGAACCAAGAAGACTCTAGCGGGAAATAAAAACTATGATGCAAGATCGACGACCTCCTCGCTGGAGGACCGCCGGGCACAATGAGTCTTTTATGTTGGAACTTTCGGGGTATTGGCAACGCCCCGACAGTTCAAGAGCTGCGCGAACTAGCGCAAAAGTTTGCCCCTAGAGTTCTCGGTATCGTTGAAACACAGATTAGTGGAGATAGAGTTGAAAATCTAAAGAGTACTCTAGGTTTTTATAATGCTTTTGCTGTTGATTCCTCTAGTAGAAGCGGAGGTCTAGCTTTGTTTTGGAATAATGATATAAAGTTTGAGATTTTGGGTTACTCAAAGTATCACATAGATGCAAAAATTAGTGATGTCAGCGGAGAACCGTGGAGGCTCTCGTGCTTCTATGGTGATGCTCAAACACATCTTCGTCAACACACTTGGGACACAATGAAAAATCTTTCCATGTTGCAAGAACTACCATGGGTTTGCATGGGAGACTTCAAAGAAGTTTTGAGGCATGGTGAACATGACAGAATTAGCTCTAGAAGTCAAGCTTAGATCCAAGGTTTTCGTGATGCAGTCGATGGGTGCGAACTAGTGGACCTAGGTTTCAAGTGGACGAGGTGGACTTTTGAGAAGAAAGTCGCAGGTGGAACATTTACTCGTGTGCGCCTTGATAGAGCCTTCGGCACCCCTGAATGGTGTGCTCGTTTTCCATCCGCTACGGTTGAGCATCTCACGATGGCAACCTCTGATCACTCTGCCCTCCTACTACGCCTTCACGAACCACCAGCCGGAAAGAAGAAGGAGAAGATGTTCCGTTATGAGGTAATGTTGGACACACACACCGAGCTCAGGGCAACAATCCAAAACTCTTGGCAACCCGATGGTCACACCCTGTCGGCAAATGAGGTCACGACCAAACTGGACGCACTAGCAATCAATTTGGGCGAGTGGGCAAAAACTACTTTTGGCAGCGTTAGAGAAGAGATCCGCAGTCTTAAGAAGGAGTTAGAACGCCTGCGCAACGACGTCACGCGTGTGGGTCCTTCCCACACTGAAACAAAAATCAATGACCGCCTAATTGAGCTTTACTTGCGCGAAGAGATGATGTGGAGACAACGGTCCCGTGTGCAATGGCTGGCTAAAGGCGACTGCAACTCTAGGTTCTTCCACTTGAGGGCCTCCATGAGACGCCGGAAGAATTTGATCAAGGCCCTGCAACGACTTGGTGGGCAGTTAACGGATGATTTTACCGAGATGCAACATCTCGCACTTGAGTACTACAAGAACTTGTATACATCAAAAGGGGTCCAAGGGGTGGCGGAAGTGCTGGAACATGCCCCTGTCAAAGTGACCCAGACAATGAACGACACCTTGTTGGCTCCATATGATTCAAACGAGGTCAAATCGGCCCTTTTCCAAATGTTTCCAACAAAAGCACCCGGACCCGATGGTTTCCCTGCCCATTTCTTTCAGAGACACCGTGACATTTGTGGTGAAGCGGTCATGAAGGCGGTGCTTAGCATAGTAAGAGGTGAAGAGAGCCCGGCCGGCCTAAATGATAGGCTGCTGGTACTGATCCCCAAGGTACCAAATCCCACGCTGCTATCTCAGTTCCGCCCTATTAGTTTATGTAACATGTTTTATAAGATCGCCTTGAAGGTGCTACAAACCGCCTCAAGTAGATACTTCCGGACATCATCTCCGAGGAACAATTGACTTTCGTTCCAGGGAGGCTTATCATAGACAACATAATTTCTGCCTATGAATGGTTGCACTTCATGAAGCGAAAACAGAGCCAAGAGTAATAGTTATGCTGCATTGAGATTAGACGTGATGAAGGCATATGACCGGGTGGAATGGTCTTATCTAAAGTCAATCATGGAGAAACTGGGCTTTGCTGCACCGTGGGTGGCAGTAATTATGAACATGGTAAGCTTGGTCTCTTTCTGAGTGATGTTTAATGGAAACAAGTCAGAAGAGTTCAAACCAACATGAGGTATTCGACAAGGAGATCCTATCTCTCCATGTCTGTTCCTATCAGCAGCAGAGGGCCTCTGAGGCCTCTTAAAATCCCAGAACCAGTCGTCCCAGCTCAGCGGCATTAAGGTGGCACCAACAGCCCCGACGGTGAACCATCTTTTATTCGCGGATGACAGCCTGCTGTTTTTCAACTCAAGTGTCAATGGAGCGGAGGAGGTTTCAAACCTGTTGGATTCTTATTGCATGGCCTCAGGGCAAAGAATTAATGATACGTCTCCACCGTATCTATAATTTGTGATTGTTCCATGCTGATATATTATCATTCTAGGATACTTTTTGGGTCATTATTTACCAATTTATAATATTTTTAGCACTAACCTATTGACCCAGTGCCTAGTGCGAGTTGCTGTTTTCTGCATGTTTTTTACTTTTCAGGTTTACATTACCAAACGAAGTCCAATTGCCACGAAACTTTTTGATGATTTTTTCTGGACCATAAGAAGACCTAGAAGCTTTGGAAGGAGGCCGGGAGGCGCACGAGGGCCCCACCACACATCAGAGCGCGCCCTAGGGGGGGGCGCTCTGATATGTGGTGGCCCCCTCGGCTGCCTCCCGACGCCCCTCTCTGGCCTATAAATTCTCTAATATTGCAAAAAAAAAAAAACAGAAGCAGTCCCGAAACCCTTTTTCCGCCGCCGCAAGTCTCTGTTTCGTCGCGAGGCCATCTGGAGCTCCGTTCCGGCACCCTGCCGGAGGGGGGATCGATCACGGAGGGCCTCTTCATCAACCTTGCTGCCGTCATGATGATGTGTGAGTAGTTCACCACAGACCTACGGGCCCATAGCTAGTACCTAGATGGCAATCTCTCTATCTCTTGATCTTCAACACAATGGTCATCGCATCTTCGCTTTAATATATCCGATGTAATCCTATTGTGCGGTGTGTTTGTTGGGATCCGATGAATTGTGGGTTTATGTTCAGATTATTCATGAAAAGTATTTGAGATGCCTTTGAATTATATTATCTCTTAATTGCATGATCATTATAGCTTCGTAATGCTCTCCGATCTATTGATGTGCTTTGGCCAAGTAGATTGATATTTCATCGGTGGGAGTGGTGCGTTGTGGTAGGTTCAACCTGACGAGTTTCTATATCCCAGTGACAAAGTAGGGGACATGATGCGTCTTTGTGTTGTTGCTACTAAGGATAACACGATGGGGTTTATTCATATTGCTTGAGTTTACTTTGTCTACATCGTGTAATCGGTCTCCATGCATTACTCTGTTTTACTTAATACTCTAGATGCATGCTGGATAGCGGTCGATGAGTGGAGTAATAGTAATAGGTGCAGGCAGGAGTCGGCCTATTTGTTTATGGACGTGATGCCTATATACACATGCTCATTACCGTGAAAATCGCATAACTATCCGCTTTTCTTTCAATTGCCCAACAGTAATTTGTTACCCACCGTATGCTGCTTACATGAGAGATGCCGCTAGGGAAAACTATGGCCCCCGGGTCTATTGATAACCCACAAGTATAGGGGATCGCAACAGTTTTCGAGGGTAGAGTATTCAACCCAAATTTATAGATTCGACACAAGGGGAGCCAAAGAATATTTGAGAGTATTAGCAGTTGAGTTGTCAATTCAACCACACTTGGAGATTAAATATCTGCAGCAGAGTGATCAGTAGCACAGTAGTATGATAGTTTGATAATAGTAGTAACAGTAACAGTAACGGTAACAGTGATAGCAATAGTTTTGTAGCAGTTGGAACAGTAGTGGCAGCAATAGTAACTTAGCAAGAACAATAAGTGGAAAACTCATAGGCACTGGATCGGTGAACTCGTTGGATGATATTCATCATATAACAGTCATAACCTAGGGTGACACAGAACTAGCTCCAGTTCATAAATGTAATGTAGGCATGTATTCCGTAAATAGTCATACGTGCTTATGGAAAAGAACTTGCATGACATCTTTTGTCCTACCCTCCCGTGGCAGCGGGGTCCATAAGGAAACTAAGGGATATTAAGGCCTCCTTTTAATAAAGAACCGGAACAAAGCATTAACACACGGTGAATACATGAACTCCTCAAACTACGGTCATCACCGGAAAGTATCCTGACTATTGTCACTCCGGGGTTTGCGGATTAGAACACGTAATAGGTGCGTATGACTAGCAAGATCGGATCAAGAACATAGATATAATGGTGATAACATAAACGGTTCAGATCTAAAATCATGGCACTCGGGCCCTAGTGACAAGCATTAAGCATAGCAAAGTCATAGCAACATCAATCTCAGAACATAGTGGACACTAGGGATCAAGCCCTAACAAAACTAACTCTATTACATGATGAATCTCATCCAACTCCTCACCGACCAGCAAGCCTACGAAGGAATTACTCACTCCTGGTGGGGAGCATCATGGAATTGGCAATGGAGAAGGGTTGATGATGACGAAGACCGAAGATTCCCCTCTCCGGAGCCCCAAACGGGCTCCAGATCTGGCCTCCCGATGAAGAACGAGAGGTGGCGACGGCTCCGTATCGTAAAACGCGATGAAACTTTCTCCCTCATTTTTCTCTCTAAAAATACGATTTTATAGCGTCAGAATTAGGGTCAGTGGGGCCACGAGGTGGGCACAACCCACCAGGGCGCGCCCGGGGGGGGGGGAGCTGGCTGGCGCGCCCTGGTGTCTTGTGCCCAGCCAGGCCCCCCCTCCGATGGTTCTTGGCTCTAGTATTTTTTTATTTATTGTAAAATAAATCTCCAAAAAGTTTTGTCCAGTTCCGAGAACTTTTGTTTCTGCACCAAAAACAACACCATGGTAGTTCTGCTGAAAACAGCGTCAGTCCGGGTTAGTTTCATTCAAATCATGCAAATTAGAGTCCAAAAGAAGGGCAAAAGTGTGAGGAAAAGTAGATACGAAGGAGACATATCAACTCCCCAAGCTTAACCCATTGCTTGTCCTCAAGCAATTCAGTTGACAAACTGAAAGTGATAAAGAAAAACTTTTACGAACTCTTTTATTCTTGTTTACATATATATGCTTAGGTAGCACCGATGTTTTCAGCAAAGATTATGGCTAACCATGCCAGCAATAACTCTTAGAAATTATATTAACTCATATCAATGACATAAGCAACTAGCGAGCAATAATAAAATATCTCAAGCGCCAACACTTTGTCAAAACAATCATGATATAATATGACAACAGTGGTATCTCGCTAGCCCTTTCTGAGACCGCAAAACATAAATGCAGAGCACCTCTAAAGTTCAAGCAACGACTATACATTGTAATTCATGGTAGAGAAGATCCAGTCATGCTGCACCCAATATTAACTATACACAATGCGTGAGGATGAGAATAGTGCTCTCAGGTCTGGCGCTTATTTGAGAAGGTGATGACTCAACATAAAAGTAAATAGATAGTCCCTTCGCAGAGGGAAGCATGGATTTGCAGAGGTGCCAGAGCTCAAGGTTTAAAATAGAGATAGATATAATTTTGGGAGGTACACCCTTCCTGTCAACGTTACGACCAAGAGTTATCAACATCTTCCATGCTAAACACATTAGCGACGGTTCCCAAGCGGTAAAAGTAAAGGTTTACTCCCCTCCACCAACAATCACACTCCACGGCTAGCCTCATCCACGGGTACCGTCCAAACCAACAACTTTCCTGGGGGAGTTTTGTTTAATTATTTGTAATTTTTTATTTCGAGACTGGGAATCCCTATTACCGCCCCTCTCGTGTAAGGACGAGTGAATAACCACTCATCATGAGAATAACCCGCTTAGCATGGAAGATACTGACCGCCCCTTGTCGCTCCATGAGCGGTCCAGGCATACAAAACAGATGTTCGTTTGAATTTTTAGAGGTGGCACATGCAAATTTACTTGGAACGGCAGGGTAATACCGCATATAGGTAGATATAGTGGACTCATCTGGAATAACTTTGGTTTAAGGATTTTGATGCACAAGCAGTATTCCCGCTTAGTACAGGCGAAGGCTAGCAAATAGATTGAGAAGCGGCTATCTAGAGAGCGAAAACGGTCATGAACATGCATTACGCATAATAAACATTGACTACTAGCATGAGTAGGATATGGACACCATGAACATAAATATCATGAAGGCTATGTTGGTTTTGATTCAACTACACGCGTGAACATGTGCCAAGTCAAGCCACTTGAAACACTCGGAGGAGGATACCATATCATCATACCACATCACAATCATTTTAATGCATGTTGACATCCAAGATAAATCATTATCCACTCCTAGCTACTTAAGCATGGCATGAACAACTATAATCTCTAATTGTCATTGCAAACATGTTTGATCATAATATGCTGAATCAAGGATACTAGGCTAAACATATTTACAAAAACAAAAACAAGTTGAGTTCATAACCGCTTTTCTCTGCCACAGTCACTTCATCAAATATCGTCATTATTGCCTTTCACTTGCACAACCGAATGATAAGGAAATAATAATAGTGCAAGAACGCCGTGGACTAAGCTGGAATCCGCAAACATTTTATTCAAGAGGAGAAGACAAGGTAACACGGGCTCTTTGTTAGATTAACAATAGTGCATATGAGAGCCACTCAACATTTTCATCGTGGTCTTCTCCTTGGTACGACTGAAACAAAGGGAAAAGAATTTCAGAGAAACACACTGAAATATTTTTGGAGTTTTTGTTTTTTCTTGAAGAAGGCAAATTAAAAAGGAAAAACAAAAACGAGAAAAACTATTTTCACGGGAAAGCTCCCAACAAGTAAAAGAAGAAACGAGAAATCTTTTTGGGTTTTCTTTTGATACTACAACTAAATTAAGCTAGATGGAAAAGCTGAAAAGAAGTAGGAAATATTTTTGGATTTTCTCAAAGTTTTTGAAACACACAAGAAGAAAGCAAGAAAACAAATCTAGCATGGATATTAAAATGAAAAAGTATGAACACCGACAACTGGAATGAAATGTGTGAACATGAATGTAATGTCGGTTGAAATACGTACTCCCCCAAGCTTAGGCTTTTGGCCTAGCTTGGTAATCACCACCCGCATGGATAATAATCTGAGCGATAGCCCACCGAGATCCTTGGTGAAACCTCCTCGGCCCTCCCGGCAGCTTCAACCTCCGCATTGTATGCACGGGCCTCGCTCTCAAGAACATAGTATCTTCCCCTACTGTGAAAATCAAAGAGAGCAGGAGCAGGCAAAGTGACAGGCACAACGTTTTTTTATTAAACCTCAAGTTATAGGTGTAGTTAGTGACTGTGCCCTTAAGGAACTTATGACGCTTCATGGCCTCAAAGTCTAAGTACTGGGTAGGTAAAATGGGGTCATTAGGCCAAGGTGATACATTCAGCTTCTCTGCTATACGGGAGGCATAAATTCCTCCATAGAAATTACCACTAGCAGCGTTGTGCTGCAGTCTCCGTGCAACAATTGCTCCAAGATTATAACTGAAAGGATCGATATGGTTGACTAGAGGGGGGGGGGGTGAATAAGCAACTACCAATTTTTAGGCTTTTCTTAACAAATTAGGTTTAGCAACAAATAGGTTGTTTAGATATGCAACTAGATGAACAACCTATATGATGCTAGCTATGATAACAACAAGATATAAACTTGCACAAAGTAAAGGTAAGAAGTAACCACAAGTGGAACCGTTGGAGACGAGGATGTGTTACCGAAGTTCCTTCCTTTTGAGGGGAAGTACGTCTCCGTTGGAGTGGTGTGGAGGCACAATGCTCCCCAAGAAGCCACTAGGGCCACCGTATTCTCCTCACGCCCTCACACAATGCGAGGTGCTGTGATTCCACTAGTGGAGCACTTGAAGGCGGCAACCGGACCTTTACAAACAAGGTTGGGGCCCTCTCCACAACTTAATTGGAGGCTCCCAACGAAACCATGAAGCTTCACCACAATGGAATATGGCTTCGGGGTGACCTCTTCCGTCTAGGGTGCTCAAACACCCAAGAGTAACAAAATCCACACAGGAAAGTAAGGGGGAACCAATTTTCCTTTGGTGGAAGTGTAGATCTAGGTCTCCTCCTTCAATCCCTAGCAAATCAACAAGTTTGAGTGGCTAGAGAGAGAGATCGGGCAAGAAAGCTTGAAGGGCATCAATGGTGGAGAGAGAGAGGTCAGAGATGAGATGGAGGTGGAAGAACCACCCCTTTATATAGTGTCCCCACTTTCCAACCGTTACAACCATTTATACATGGAAACGGTACAACAGGTGATGCGGGCGGTAGAACCGGGCTATAGTAATATAGCGGTACAACCGCCCAACAACCGGCCAACCACCGCACCACAACAGAACCTGACGCGATGGTTCCTCCCCGGTGCAACCGCTCGGCTCGAGCGCTGGACAGGGCAAAGTCCCGAGCGGTACAACCGCTAGGGACACCGGTAGTACCGGGCTATAGTAATATAGAGGTACAACCGGCCCACGTCCGCCCAACAACCGCAGCTCAACAGAACCGCGTCCGGTTGAAGACCGGTGCTGGGCCGGTTCAACCGCCCAGGGCTGCCACCCTGGGTCACCCAGCTGTTGGCGGTACAACCGCCCGGGGGCAGCGGTACAACCGCTGGGGACCACTCAGTGGCAGCACCCCCAGGGTATCACCCCTGGAGTGGTGGTCAAACCGGATGACTGGAGCGAGCAGTGCAACCGGTCGGGACAGCGGTATGATACGTCTCCAACGTATCTATAATTTTTGATTGTTCGATGCTATTATATTATCTGTTTTGGATGTTTTATATGCATTAATATGCTATTTGATATTAGTTTTGGGACTAACCTATTAACCTAGTGCCCAGTGCCAGTTTCTGTTTTTTCCTTGTTTTTGAGTATTGCAGATAAGGAATATCAAACGGAGTCCAAACGGAATAAAATTCTACGATGATTTTTCTTGGACCAGAAGGAACCCAGGAGACTTGGAGAAGAGGCCAGAAGACCCACGGGTGGGCCACAAGCCACCTGGGCGCACCCCTGGGGGGGCGCCCCCTGGCTTGTGGGCCCCCCGTGGCTCCTCCAACCCTAATTCTCCGCCTATAAATTCAGAAATATTCCCCCAATACCAAAAAGAGCAACGATAATACTTTTCTGCCACCGTAAGCCTCTGTTCCCGTGAGATCCCATCTTGGGGCCTTTTCCGGTAATCTGCCGGAGGGGGGTTCGATCACGGAGGGCATCTACATCAACTCCATTGCCCCTCCGATGATGCGTGAGTAGTTCACCTCAGACCTTCGGGTCCATAGCTAGTATCTAGATGGCTTCTTCTCTCTCTATGTTCTTCAATACCATGTTCTCCATGATCTTCATGGAGATCTATCCGATGTAATACTCTTTTGCGGTGTGTTTGTCGAGATCCGATGAATTGTGGATTTATGATCAGATTATCTATGAATATTATTTGAATATTCTCTTTATTCTTATATGCATGATTTCATATCTTTGCAAGTCTCTTCGAGTTATTGGTTTGGTTTGGCCAACTAGATTGGTAATTCTTGCAATGGGAGAAGTGCTTAGTTTTGGGTTCAATCTTGCGGTGTCCTCACCCAGTGACAAAGTAGGGGTAGCGAGGTACGTATTTGTATTGTTGTCATCAAGGGTAAAAAGATGGGGTTTTCATCATATTGCTTGAGTTTATCCCTCTACATCATGTCATCTTACCTAATGCGTTACTCTGTTCTTCATGAACTTAATACTCTAGATGCAGGCAGGAGTCGGTCGATGTGTGGAGTAATAGTAGTAGATGCAGATCGTTTCGGTCTACTTGACACGGACGTG
Organism: Elymus sibiricus; assembly: GCA_039707655.1. Taxonomy (NCBI): domain Eukaryota; kingdom Viridiplantae; phylum Streptophyta; class Magnoliopsida; order Poales; family Poaceae; genus Elymus; species Elymus sibiricus. The sequence goes on from CM077669.1 coordinate 360,960,377, forward strand.
ATGCCTATATGCATAATCATTGCCTTGGATATCGTCATAACTATGCACTTTTCTATCAATTGCTCGACAGTAATTTGTTCACCCACCGTATTATTTTCCTTCAAGAGAGAAGCCTCTAGTGAAACCTATGGCCCCCGGGTCTATTTTCCATATTATATTTTCAGATCTATAAACCAAAAATACCAAAAATACTTTGCTGCAATCTTTTTACTTTAGTTTTACTTTTCGTTTTAGTAATGTTTTATATCTATCTCTATCAGATCTCATCCTTGCAAGTAACCGTGAAGGGATTGACAACCCCTTTATAGTGTTGGGTGCAAGTGTTTGATTGTTTGTGTAGGTGCAAAGATTGGGGCCTTGCTTGTACCTCCTACTGGATTGATACCTTGGTTATCAACAACTGAGGGAAATACTTATCTACTTTGCCGCATCACCCTTTCCTCTTCAAGGGAAAACCAACGCAAGCTCAAGAAGTAACAAGAAGGATTTCTTGCGCCGTTGCCGGGGAGGTCTACATCAAGCCTACCAAGTACCCATCACAAACTCATCTCTTGCATTTACATTATTTGCCATTTGCCTCTCGTTTTCCTCTCCCCCACTTCTAAAACGATTTTCAGAAAAAAACAAAAATATTTGCCTTTTTATTCGCCCTTCTTCCGTTCGTCTTTTCGTTTGCCTTTTGTTTGCTTGTGTGCTAGATCGACTCATTGCCACCATGTCTGAATCTGGGAAGGTTATCATTGAAAATTTTGAGGGTATTGCTTGTACAAATCTTGAGGAAAAATTTGGATCTTGCTCTCTAGATCATGAAACTGAACCTCCTCCTAATTATAAAGCTAAAACTTTTCAAGTGGGAGACGGAAATATTATTGGGAAGAGTGTTATTCAAGAGTTCTTTGATTGTACGGGAGTGATGCCTACGAATAAGAGATCTATTCTTCTTAGCACAAATTGTTATGCGGATGCTATTGTCATGCTCATTGAAAAATTGGAAAGAAAATTTGTGCACGTTGATCCCGCTTTGCAAAAGGTGTTTTATGAACTTCCTAAAATTAATCATCCTAAGGCTAAAAAGATTGCTACTATCATCCTTATGCGTGAATTTGATTTTATTATACATGAAGCTAGGGAAAATTTTGCTTTCTATAAAAAGGATATTGAACACCCTCCGATTCAAGAAATCCTACACGATAAATAAACCTTGCGTAGCTTTGAGTCTAGGGATTATCAATCTTACCGTGATAATCTTAGAAGAAGAGTTCCCTATCCCGAAATTACCCAAACTATTTACCTTGAAACCTATGATCAATTTGATTGGATTACTAGGGGCATTTATGTAGGATTCAATGATGATTGGTTAGAAGAAAAAATCAGGGAACCCATTAGAAATGAGATACGCGTTTTATATGATGATGACCCAGATTATGAGTTTATGAATGTCAAAGTTACTAATCAAAGTCCTTTTTATGAACTAAATTCTCCTATTAGAAAGGAAAGAAAAGAAATAAAGGATTTGCTAAAAAGGGTTTTGGAAGATATGGTTGAGGATGGATTGCATACCAAAGATGACAATACCTAGATCTATTGCGCTATGCCTAGCTAGGGGCGTTAAACAATAGCGCTTGTTGGGAGGCAACCCAATTTTATTTTATGTTTTTTGTTTGTTTTTGTTTCTGTTTTTGAGTGCTTTACACATTATTACCTCTGTAGTAATTGTGTTTTAGTTTTTTAATTAGTGTTTGAGCCAAGTAAGACCTTTGGGATGGTCTATGGTGATTGTTGATATGATTTTGCTGAAAAACAGAAACTTTTGCGTTCAGTCCAGGAATTTTATAAATTCACCAGAGCGTCGAATGAGTCTGAATTTTTACACCAGATTGATATAAAAATTTCCCAGATTGTCCTAATTTTTCAGAATTGTTGGAGTTACATAAGTATTCGAAGTTTACAGATTGCTACAGACTGTTCTGTTTTTGACAGATTCTGTTTTCTTTGTGTTGTTTGCTTATTTTGATGTATCTATGGGTTGTATCGGGGGGTATGAACCATGGAGAAGTTGGAATACAGTATATATTACACCAATATAAATAATAATGAGTTCACAACAGTACCTAAAGTGGTGATTTATTTTTCTTATACTAACGGATCTCACGAGTCTTCTGTTGAGTTTTGTGTTGTGAAGTTTTCAAGTTTTGGGTAAAGATTTGATGGACTATGGAATAAGGAGTGGCAAGAGCCTAAGCTTGGGGATGACCAAGGCACCCCCAAGGAATATTCAAGGATACCAAAGAGCCTAAGCTTGGGGATGCCCCGGAAGGCATCCCCTCTTTCGTCTTCAATCCATCGGTAAATTTACTTGAGGCTATATTTTTATTCACCACATGATATGTGTTTTGCTTGGAGCGTCTTGTATGATATGAGTCTTTGCTTTTTAGTTTGCCACAATCATCCTTGCTGCACACATCTTTTGAGAGGGACACGCATTAATCGTGAATTTATTAGAATACTCTATGTGCTTCACTTATATCTTTTGATCTAGGCAATTTTGCTCTAGTGCTTCACTTATATCTTTTTAGAGCACGGTGGTGTTTTTATTTTATAGAAACAATTGAACTCTCGTACCTCACTTATATTATTTTGAGAGTCTTTAAACAACATGGTAATTGGTTTAGGTTATGAATTGAGTCCTAATATAATGGGCATCCAAGAGGGATATAATAAAAACTTTCATAGAAAGTGCATTGAATACTATGAGAAGTTTGATTCCTTGCATATAGTTTTGAGATATAAAGATGGTGATATTAGAGTCATGCTAGTGAGTAATTGTGGATTGGTAGAAATACTTGTGTTAAAGTTTGTGATTCCCGTAGCATGCACGTATGGTGAACCGTTATGTAACGAAGTCGGAGCATGATTTGTTTAATGATTGTCATCCTTTGTGTGAGGGTCGGGAGCGCGCGATGGTTAACTCCTACCAACCTCTCCCCTAGGAGCATGCGTCTAATACTTTGCTTCGATAACTAATAGACTTTTGCAATAAGTATGTGAGTTCTTTATGACTAATGTGAGTCCATGGATTATACGCACTCTCACCCTTCCACCATTGCTAGCCTCTCTAGTACCGCGCAACTTTCGCCGGTACATTAAACCCACCATATACCCTTCCTCAAAACAGCCACCATACCTACCTATTATGGCATTTCCATAGCCATTCCGAGATATATTGTCATGCAACTTCCACCGTTCCGTTTATTATGACACGCACCATCATTTTCATATTGCTTTGCATGATCGTAAGATAGCTAGCATGATGTTTTCATGGCTTGTCCGTTTTTTGATGTCATTTGCTATGCTAGATCGTTGCACATCCCGGTACACCACCGAAAGCATTCATATAGAGTCATATTTTGTTCTAGGTATCGAGTTGTAATTCTTGAGTTGTAAGTAAATAAAAGTGTGATGATCATCATTATTAGAGCATTGTCCCATGAGAGGAAAGGATGATGGAAGCTATGATTCCCTCACAAGTTGGGATGAGTCTCCGGACTTTACAAATAATAAAAGAGGCCAATGAAGCCCAAATAAAAAAAAGAGGCCAAAGATGCCCACCAAAAAAAATGAGAGAAAAGAGAGAAGGGACAATGTTACTATCTTTTTTTCTACACTTGTGCTTCAAAGTAGCACCATGATCTTCATGATAAAGAGTCTCCAATTTTTTCACTTTCATATAACTAGTGGAATTTTTCATTGTAATGCACACCCACTTAGTTTCTTTTTGAGCTTTCATACACTTATAGCTCTAGTGCATCCGTTGCATGGCAATCCCTACTCACTCACATTGATATCTATTGATGGGCATCTACATAGCCCGTTGATACGCATAGTTGATGTGAGACTATCTTCTCCTTTTTCTCACAACCTCCACCATATTCTATTCCACCTATAGTGCTATATCCATGGCTCACGCTCATGTATTGCGTGAAAGTTGAAAAGGTTTGAGAACATAAAAGGTGTGAAACAATTGCTTGACTTGTCATCGGGGTTGTGCATGATTTAAATACTTTGTGTCGGGAAGATGGAGCATAGCCAGACCATATGATTTTGTAGGGATAACTTTCTTAGGCCATGTTATTTTGAAAGGACACAATTGCTTTGTTAGTATGCTTGAAGTATTATTGTTTTTATGTCAATATTAAGCTTTTGTTTTGAATCTTACGGATCTGAACATTCATGCCACAATAAAGAATATTACATGGATAAATATGTTAGGTAGCATTCCACATCAAAAATTCTGTTTTTATCATTTACCTACTCTAGGACGAGCATGAATTAAGCTTGGGGATGCTTGATACGTCTCCAACGTATCTATAATTTTTGATAGTTCCATGCTATTATATTATCTGTTTTGGATGTTTTATATGCATTAATATGCTATTTTATATTATTTTTGGGACTAACCTATTAACCTAGTGCCCAGTGCCAGTTTCTGTTTTTTCCTTGTTTTTGAGTATTGCAGATAAGGAATATCAAACGGAGTCCAAACGGAATAAAATTATACGATGATTTTTCTTGGACCAGAAGGAACCCAGGAGACTTGGAGAAGAGGCCAGAAGACGGACGGGTGGGCCACAAGCCACCTGGGCGTGCCCCTGGGGGGGGGGGGGGCGGCGCCCCCTGGCTTGTGGGCCCCTCGTGGCTCCTCCAACCCTAATTCTCCGCCTATAAATTCGGAAATATTCCCCCAATACCAAAAAGAGCCACGATAATACTTTTACGCCGTCGGAAGCCTCTGTTCCCGTGAGATCCCATCTTGGGGCCTTTTCCGGTAATCTGCCGGAGGGGGATTCGATCACGGAGGGCATCTACATCAACTCCATTGCCCCTCCGATGATGCGTGAGTAGTTCACCTCAGACCTTCGGGTCCATACCTAGTAGCTAGATGGCTTCTTCTCTCTCTATGTTCTTCAATACCATGTTCTCCATGATCTTCATGGAGACCTATCTGATGTAATACTCTTTTGCGGTGTGTTTGTCGAGATCCGATGAATTGTGGATTTATGATCAGATTATCTATGAATATTATTTGAATCTTCTATGAATTCTTATATGCATGATTTCATATCTTTGCAAGTCTCTTTGAGTTATTGGTTTGGTTTGACCAACTAGATTGGTAATTCTTGCAATGGGAGAAGTGCTTAGTTTTGGGTTCAATCTTGCAGTGTCCTCACCCAGTGACAAAGTAGGGGTAGCGAGGCACGTATTTGTATTGTTGCCATCAAGGGTAAAAAGATGGGGTTTTCATCATATTGCTTGAGTTTATCCCTCTACATCATGTCATCTTACCTAATGTGTTACTCTGTTCTTCATGAACTTAATACTCTAGATGTAGGCAGGAGTCGGTCGATGTGTGGAGTAATAGTAGTAGATGCAGAATCGTTTTGGTCTACTTGACACGGACGTGATGCCTATATGCATAATCATTGCCTTGGATATCGTCATAACTATGCGCTTTTCTATCAATTGCTCGACAGTAAGTTGTTCACCCACCGTATTATTTTCCTTCAAGAGAGAAGCCTCTAGTGAAACCTATGGCCCCCGGGTCTATTTTCCATATTATATTTTCAGATCTATAAACCAAAAATACCAAAAATACTTTGCTGCAATCTTTTTACTTTTGTTTTACTTTTCGTTTTAGTAATCTTTTATATCTATCTCTATCAGATCTCATCCTTGCAAGTAACCGTGAAGGGATTGACAACCCCTTTATAGCGTTGGGTGCAAGTGTTTGATTGTTTGTGTAGGTGCAAAGATTGGGGCCTTGCTTGTACCTCCTACTGGATTGATACATTGGTTCTCAACAACTGAGGGAAATACTTATCTACTTTGCTGCATCACCCTTTCCTCTTTAAGGGAAAACCAACGCAAGCTCAAGAAGTAGCACGGTACAACCGGCCTGCATGGAAGGAAAGTAGGGCCTCTCTCTCTTTGATGGGAAGGAACGAGGTGGGTGCTAAGGATGCGAGAGAGAATTGATTCACCCCAAGATCTTCCAATGTGGATTCCCTCTTAATAGTACGGGATCCCTACGACCAAAGAAACTAAACACGTAGAGAACACTGTCTTTGATCTTTTTCGTCTGAAGGGAATGCCTAACCGTCTTGTGTCTCACACATAATACTTGAATAACTTGACACACGGTTAGATAACATAGTGAGGTGTCATCATCACCAAAACACTAAGGTAAGAGAATGCCCTTACAATCTCCCCCTTTTTGGTGGATGATGACAACAACACGATTTGCATTGATGGTCTATAAAATAAAAGCGGAGCTCCCCCTCAATGTGTGCACCATATGAGACATGTGCAAAAATTGGAGGTCCCCCTTGATTTTATAGACCAACCAATGGGTACAAAAGAGGGAATACCATTAAGGAGCAATTGTACGAGATAATAAGTGGAGCTTAATAACAAGGGCAAGAATAATCTCAGTCTCTACTGAAACGCAAATAGTCTTCACATAAGATAGGTTCATAACCGACTAAGAGCAAATAAGAGTTTAACTAGGAAGACAAAAAAAAAACGAAATGATAGACAACCATGACACCTATGCAAATCCCGTCATAATATAACTCTCTCCCCCTTTGGCATCAAGACACCAAAAAGGAAAAGAGCGATGCAAACACCCCAGAACTGAGTAGACCTCGTCAGAACCATCAGACTCCTCGGAATCATCATCATCAGACCCATTCCCATCATCCTCACCATCATCATCCTCATCACCATCCATAATGTCATCATCAGCAGCAGCAGAGCAGGAAGCAGCAGGCTAACCAAAGATCTCATCATGAGTCCAAGTGCTATGCTCAGAGATCCACTTTTCCTCAGGAGTGATTGTCTTCTCAGAACCACTTTCTACCGGAAGTTGAAGAACCCGCATAATCTGAATCTGGCGGCGTCTCGCAAGTTTCTCATTGACATGGGCTTCATAGAGCTTCTTCTGAACATGAGTCTGGAGGCAAAAGGTATTCTTAATCTTGGTGGTGAGCTTAGTGACCCAAGATGGCTTGGCCCCTGTAGGAAGCTCAAAATCACTGTCACTGGAAGTAGCATAGACATCCTCAGGGGGGTTTACGGGGAAGCGAGGCTCAGCATGCCTTTTCTTCCGAAGTTTCTTGACCTCATGCTCGACGAGGTTGTCCGAAGAAGTGAGGGGCAATCCAGGCCTACGAACTGCCCACACAGAGTTGAGGAAACACATGATGAAGGGAGCATAGGTGGGGACCTTCCTGTAGAATACCGTGTTGTACATCTCCTCCCACAACCATTTAGAAGCATCAAACGTAGCACCTGAGCCAGCTTCAGTCATCATTGCAACTAGTAGATCAACAAAATATCCATGAATCTCATCTTGATTTCCAACCTTGGCCAGAAGAACATTCCGGAACACACGGTGTACGATATCATAGACCTGCTGCAGATCCTTAGAGGCTCCAAGAATGCCACGCCCGGGAATGTATAAGGGGGCTAACTCCTTCTTATCCATGGGAGTAGCCCGGTCATGAGGACGGATGCCGCCATTCCCGGTGAGGCCAGTATCATCATAACCAAGTGCATTGCAGAAGGCACGCCATGGAACCTGGAATAATTCATCACGGCACATGAAAGAAAGGGTGCGAGCATCATCAGTGCCGAAGTGGACGGTGGCATAGAACTGGTGAATGAGCTGCACATCAAAGGGACAGTTGATAGTCATAAGCTTGATCAAGTCAAACTCCTCGCACAGTGCCAACGCCTCTCCAAAGTAATCCATGTTGTTCCTCCAAAACTCAATGTCAATAGTCCATTGCTTGGCAAACTTGTTCTTGTGATGGTCATACAGCTCGTGCACAATCCTCATTTGTAACTCATTACGGAACTGAGGGGTGGACCACCTGGGAGCAACGGGAACCTCATAAGGATTTTGGAAATGGACCCTCTCCCAATCAACTTGCTTCCAGGAGTGCACTGGCTTGGCAGTTTTTTGCTTGGTGGCCAAAGACTTCTCATGACGAGTGGGCTTGGTGGGGATCACAACTTCCTCTTGCTCAGATTCATCAATGAGCCTACACCTGCGAGCTCATTTCTTGGACTTCTTCCGAGGAGCAGAACGAGAGCTAGAGCCACCTGCAGACACACACAAGAGGAGCATACAAGAGAAACCCAGAAAAGATGAGAGGATTGTACGCAAGAGTAGGAATAAATTAGGTGTGAAGTAGAGAAACAAAGAATAGCGGGGCAGGCAACAGAGAATCCTGTTGAACCGGTCACCACGGCGGTTGTACCGCAGCGGCGGTTGTACCGCAGGTTCAAGCGGTTGTACCGCTGCGGGGGAACCGATGCAACCAGATCTGAGTAATGCACCACTATTTTTAGTTTCTAAGAATCACAACTAATAGGAAATGTATATAGGATCTCATCCCTCCAATGTTTTGACTAGAAAATGCGGGAACTGAGCAATGCCCTAACAATGAAGGATTCAAAGGAAAGAATCCAAGAACAAGAGAAAACGACGCATTACCGGCCTCCATGGGAGGAGATCGGGGAAGGGAAGGGCCTCCATGGAGCAGATCCGGAGCGCCGGGGGCACTCCGGGGCGGTGGTGATGGCAGCCGGCGGCTAGGGCAGCAAGGGGGGAGTCGGGCACGAAGGGGACAACTGAATACCCCTTCGGCCCGGCCCTCCCTTTTAGTTGGCCGTAGACACGACCGGTTGTACCGCTCCTCTGAGCGGTTGTACCGGTCCCGGTACAGGACCTGGGAATTAGCGGTTGAACCGCGTAACCCCGCCAGTTGTATCGCTGGGGCGGGACAACAGGATGGCCAGCGGTTGTACCGCTTTGACCACCGGTTGTACCTGTTGGAAATATGCCCTAGAGGCAATAATAAAAGTAGTTATTATTATATTTCCTTGTTCATGATAATCGTTTATTATCCATGCTATAATTGTATTAATTGGAAACACTGATACATGTGTGGATACATAGAGAACACTGTGTCCCTAGTATGCCTCTAGTAGACTAGCTTGTTGATCAAAGATGGTCAAGGTTTCCTGGCCATAGACATGAGATGTCATTTGATAACAGGATCACATCATTAGGAGAATGATGTGATGGACAAGACCCACACTATGAACGTAGCATATGATCGTGTCAGTTTATTGCTATTGTTTTCTGCATGTCAAGTATCTGTTCCTATGACCATGAGATCATGCAACTCATTGACACCGGAGGAATACCTTGTGTGTATCAAACGTCACAACGTAACTGGGTGACTATAAAGATGCTCTACAGGTATCTCCGAAGGTGTCTGTTGAGCTGGCATGGATCAAGACTGGGATTTGTTACTCCGTATGACGAAGAGGTATCTGAGGGCCCACTCGGTAATACAACATCACAACAAGCCTTGCAAGCAATGTGACTAAAGTGTTAGCCACGGGATCTTGTATTACGGAACGAGTAAAGAGACTTGCCGGTAACGAGATAGAGCTAGGTATAGAGATACCGACGATCGAATCTCGGGCAAGTAACATACCGAAGAACAAAGGGAACAACATACGGGATTAACTGAATCCTTGACATAGAGGTTCAACCAATAAAGATCTTCGTAGAATATGTAGGAACCAATATGGGCATCCAGGTCCTGCTATTGGTTATTGACCGTAGAGGTGTCTCGGCCATGTCTACATAGTTCTCGAACCCGCAGGGTCTGCACACTTAAGGTTCGGTGACGTTTCGGTATAGTTGAGTTATGTATGTTGGTGACCGGAGGTTGTTCGGAGTCCTGGATGAGATCCCAGACGTCACAAGGAGCTCCGGAATGGTCCGGAGGTAAAGATTGATATATAGGAAAGTGGTGTTTGAACTCCGGAAAAGTTTCGGGCATTTCCGGCAGTGTACCGGGAGTGACGAATGGGTTCTGGGGGTCCACCAAGTGGGCCCAGCACACCCCATGTGGGTCACATGGGCCCGAGGGTGGCGCACCAGCCCCTGGTGGGCTAGGCGGCTGGCCCAAGAAGGCCTATGCGGCAGGACTTGTGGGAAAGGGAAAGCCCAAGTGGGGGAAGGGAAGGAATCCTACTAGGAGTAGGATTGGAGGTGGACTCCTCCACCTCCTCCTCCTTGTGGCCGACTCCTAGGAGGAGCCCTAGGCCGGCCAGCCCCTCCCCTCCCTCCTTTATATGCTAGAGGGGAGAGAGGGCTGCACTGCTGCCCTCTCTCCCCGATAGATCAAGTCTCTAGTTTTCAGCAGTGCTTAGGCGAAGCCCTGCTGGAATAGTTCCACCACCGCGGCCTCCGCACCGTCGCGCTGCCGGAGAACTCATCTACCTGTCCGCTCCCTCTTGTTGGATCAAGAAGGCGGAGATCGTCATCGAGCTGTACGTGTGCTGAACGCGGAGGTGCCATCCGTTCGGTACTAGATCGTGATTGGATCGTGGGACGGCTAGCGATTTGGATCGTGAAGACGTTTGACTACATCAACCGCGTTTCTTAACGCTTCCCGCTTAGCGATCTACAAGGGTATGTAGATCCACTCTTCCTCTCGTAGATGCTCATCACCATGGATAGATCTTGCGTGTGCGTAGGAATTTTTTTGTTTCCCATGCAACGTTCCCCAACAGTGGCATCCGAACTAGGTCTATGTGTAGATGAGATCACGAGTAGAACACAAAGGAGTTTGTGGGCGTTGATATTCAGATTGCTTCCTCCCTTGGTCTTTTCTTGATTCGGCAGTATTGTGGGATGAAGCGGCCCGGACCAACATTACTCGTACGCTTACGAGAGACCGGTTCCATCAACTGACATGTAACTTCGTTGCATAAAGATGGCTGGCGGGTGTCTGTTTCTCCCACTTTAGTCGGATCGGATTTGACAAAGGCGGTCCTTGAGAAGGTTGAATAGCAATTTTTGTATCACCGTTGTGGTTTTTGCGTAGGTAAGAATTGTTCTTGCTAGATACCCGTAGCAGCCATGTAAAACTTGCAACAACAATTACAGGACATCTAACTTGTTTTTGCAGGGTATGTTGTGATGTGATATGGCCAATTACATGATGAGATATATGTGATGTATGAGATGATCATGTATTGTATAGAATATCACGACTTGCATGTCGATGATTACGGCAACCGGCAGGAGCCATAGGGTTGTCTTTAATTATTTTCGCCGTTTTGCTTTACTTTATCGCTATGAGTTAGCAATAGTCGTAGAAGCAACAGTTGGCGTGACAACCTCATGGCGACACATTGATGGATATCAAGATTATGGAGATCATGGTGTTATGCCGATGACGATGGAGATCATGCCGGTGCTTTGGAGATGGAGATCAAAAGCACAAGTTCATGGCCATATCATGTCACTTATGATTTGCATGTGATGTTAATCCTTTTCTGCATCTTATTTTGCTTAGGACGACGGTAGCATTATAAGGTGATCCCTCACTTAAATTTCAAGATAAATTGTGTTCTCCCCGAGTGTGCACCGTTGCGAAAGTTTGTCGTTTCGAGACACCACGTGATGATCGGGTGTGATAGACTCTACGTTCGCATACAATGGGTGCAAGCCAGTGTTGCACGTGCGGAACACTCGGGTTAAACTTGACGAGCCTAGCATGTACAGACATGGCCTCGGAACACAAGAGACCGAAAGGTCGAACATGAGTCATATAGTAGATATGATCAACATGAAGATGTTCACCATTGAAACCATCTCAACTCACGTGATGATCAGACTTGAGTTGGTGAATTTGGATCATGTGACACTCGAATGACCAGAGGGATGTCAATTCGAGTGGGAGTTTTTAAGTAATATGATTAACTAAACTCATTATCTTGAACAATAGTCTAAGTTGTCTTTGCAAAATTTATGTTGTAGATCGATGGGTCACGCAGTAGCACCCCTGAATTTTAATGCGTTCCTAGAGAAAGCTAAGTTGAAAGATGATGGAAGTAACCTTGTGGACTGGGCCCGTAATCTAAGGATTATCCTTACGGCTTCCCAAAAGGCTTATGTCCTTGATGCACCTCTTGGTGATCCACCCGCTCCAGTAGAGTCTCCAGACGTTGCGAACGCCTGGGAGGCTCGATCTTATGATTACTCAATGGTTCAATGTGCAATGTTGTATGGCTTAGAACCGGGACTTCAAAGATGTTTTGAACGTCATGGAGCATATGATATGTTCCTAGAGTTGAAGCTTATCTTTCAGAAGAATGCCCGGATCGAGAGGTATGAGACCTCCGATAAGTTCTATGCCTACAAGATGGAGGAGAACGGGTTTGTCAGTGAACACATACTCAAAATGTGTGGGTATTCCACACGTCTAGCTGAATTGGGGATGCCCCTTCCAGCAGAGGCGATCACTGAACTATAACATGCACGGGATGAACAAGTCAGTCGCCGAGCTGTTTGCGATGTTGAAAGTCGCCGAGTCTGAGATTCAGAAGGAGCATCAAGTGTTGATGGTCAATAAAACCACTAGTTTCAAGAAGAATGGCAAGGGTAAGAAGGGTAACTCCAAGAAGAGTGGCAAAGCACTTGCCCCTCCCGTGAAGAAACCCAAGGCTGGACCCAAGCCAGAAACTGAGTGCTTTCATTGCAAGGGAACTGGTCACTGGAAGCGGAACTGCCCCAAGTATTTGGCTGACAAGAAGGCGGCCAACAACAAACAAGGTATATATGATATACATGTTATTGATGTGTACCTTACCAACTCTCGTTGTAGTGCCTGGGTATTTGATACCGGTGCGGTTGCTCACATTTGCAACTCAAAACAGGAACTGCGGAATAGACGGAGGCTGGCAAAGGACGAAGGGACGATGCGCGTGGGAAATGGTTCCAAGGTTGATGTGATCGCCGTCGGCACGCTCGCTCTTCGATTACCATCGGGATTAGTGATGAACCTGAATAATTGTTATTTAGTGCCTGCGTTAAGCATGAACATTATATCTGGATCTTGTTTATTGCAAGACGGTTACTCATTTAAATCACAGAATAATGGTTGTTCTATTTATATGAGTAATATCTTTTATGGTCATGCACCCAATGTGAGGGGTTTATTCTTATTGAATCTCGATAGTGATGATACACATGTTCATAACATTGATGCCTAAAGATGTAGAATTGATAATGATAATACCACTTTCTTGTGGCACTGCCGTTTAGGTCATATTGGTGTAAAACGCATGAAGAAGCTCCATGCTGATGGACTTTTGGAGTCACTTGATTTTGAATCACTTGACACATGTGAACCATGCCTCATGGGCAAGATGACTAAAACCCCGTTCTCTGGAACAATGGAACGGGCAAGTGACTTGTTGGAAATCATACATACTGATGTGTGCGGTCCGATGAGCATTGAGGCACGCGGTGGATATCATTATTTTCTCACCTTCACTGATTACTTAAGTAGATATGGGTATATTTACTTAATGAAACACAAGTCTGAAACGTTTGAAAAGTTCAAGCAATTTCAGAGTGAAGTTGGGAATCATCGTAACAAGAAGATTAAATTCCTACGATCTGATCGAGGAGGAGAATATCTGAGTTATGAGTTTGGCAGTCACTTAAGACAGTGTGGAATTGTTTCACAATTGACACCGCTTGGAACACCACAGCGTAATGGTGTGTCCGAACGTCGTAATCGAACCTTATTGGATATGGTGCAATCTATGATGTCTCTTGCCGATTTGCCACTATCGTTTTGGGGTTATGCATTAGAGACAGCTGCATTCACTTTAAATAGGGCACCATCGAAATCCGTTGAGACGACGCCATATGAACTGTGGTTTGGCAAGAAGCCAAAGTTGTCGTTTCTTAAAGTTTGGGGATGTGATGCTTATGTCAAAAAGCTTCAGCCTGAAAAGCTGGAACCCAAACCGGAGAAATGCGTCTTCATAGGATACCCAAAAGAGACAGTTGGGTATACCTTCTATCTCAGATCCGAAGGCAAAGTGTTTGTCGCTAAAAACGGAACATTTCTTGAGAAAGAGTTTCTCTCGAAAGAATTGAGTGGGAGGAAAATAGAACTTGATGAGGTTGTTGAACCTTTACTTCAACCTGAGAGTAGCGCAGCGCAGAAAGATGTTTTTGTGGAGCCTACATCGGTTGAAGAGGAAGTTAATGATGATGATCATGAAGCTTTGGATCAAGTTGCTATCGATTCTCGTAGGTCGACAAGGACGCGTACTGCTCCAGAGTGGTACGGCAACCCTGTCTTAGAGGTCATGTTGTTGGACAACGATGAACCTACGAGCTATGGAGAAGCGATGATGGGCCCGGATTCCGAGAAATGGTTAGAGGCCTTGAAATCCAAGATGGGATCCATCTATGAAAACAAAGTATGGGCTTTGGAAGTATTACCTGAAGGGCGTAAGGCCATTCAGAACAAATGGATGTTTAAGAGGAAGACGGACGTGGACGGTAATGTCACCGTCTATAAAGCTCGACTTGTGACAAAGGGTTTTTCACAAGTTCAAGGAGTTGACTACGATGAAACCTTCTCACCCGTAGCGATGCTTAAGTCCGTCAGAATCATCTTAGCAATAGCTGCCTTTTTCGATTATGAAATTTGGCAGATGGATGTCAAAACAGCGTTCCTTAATGGTTTTCTTAAGGAAGAGTTGTATATGATGCAACCAGAAGGTTTTGTCGATCCAGAGAATGCTGACAAAGTTTGCAAACTCCAGCGATCCATTTATGGACTGGTGCAAGCATCTCGGAGTTGGAATCTTCGCTTTGATGAGGTGATCAAAGCGTTCGGGTTTATACAAGTTTACGGAGAAGCTTGTATTTACAAGAAAGTGAGTGGGAGCTCTATAGCGTTTCTAATATTATATGTGGATGACATATTGCTGATTGGAAACAATATAGAAATGTTGGAAAGCGTGAAGGAATATTTGAACAAGAGTTTTTCAATGAAGGACCTAGGAGAAGCGGCTTTCATATTAGGCATCAAGATCTATAGAGATAGATTGAGACGCTTAATAGGACTTTCACAGAGCACATACCTTGTCAAAGTTTTGAAGAAGTTCAAAATGGATCAGTCCAAGAAGGGGTTCTTGCCTGTGTTGCAAGTTGTGAAGTTGAGTAAGACTCAATGCCCAGTTACTGCAGAAGATAGAGAAAATATGAGTGTCGTCCCCTATGCTTCAGCCATAGGCTCTATCATGTATGCAATGCTGTGCACAAGACCCGATGTCAGCCTTGCCATAAGTATGGCCGGAATGTTTCAAAGTGATCCAGGAATGGAACACTGGACGGCGGTCAAGAATATCCCGAAGTACCTGAAAAGGACTAAGGACATGTTTCTCGTTTATGGAGGTGATAAAGATCTCGTCGTAAAGGGTTACGTCGATGCAAGCTTTGACACTGATCCGGATGACTCTAAGTCGCAAAACGGATACGTATTTATTCTCAATGGGGGTGCAATAAGCTGGTGCAGTTCCAAGCAAAGCGTGGTAGCTGATTCTACATGCGAAGCAGAGTACATCACTGCCTCGGAGGCGGCGAAGGAAGGTGTCTGGATGAAGGAGTTCATGACAGATCTTGGAGTAATGCCTAGTGCACTAAACCCAATGAATCTGTTCTATGACAACACTGGTGCCATTGCTCTAGCCAAGGAACCAAGGTTTCACAAGAGAACCAGACACATAAAGCGACGTTTAAATTCCATCCGTGATTACATCAAGGAGGACGACATAAATATTTGCAAAGTGCACACGGATCTGAATGTTGCAGATCCGATGACTAAACCTCTTCCAAGGGCTAAACATGATCAACACCAGAACTATATGGGTGTTAGATTCATTACAATGTAAATCACATAGTGATGTGAGCTAGATTATTGACTCTATTGCAAGTGGGAGACTGTTGGAAATATGCCCTAGAGGCAATAATAAAAGTAGTTATTATTATATTTCCTTGTTCATGATAATCATTTATTATCCACGCTATAATTGTATTAATTGGAAACACTGATACATGTGTGGATACATAGACAACACTGTGTCCCTAGTATGCCTCTAGTAGACTAGCTTGTTGATCAAAGATGGTCAAGGTTTCCTAGCCATAGACATGAGATGTCATTTGATAACAGGATCACATCATTAGGAGAATGATGTGATGGATAAGACCCAAACTATGAACGTAGCATATGATCGTGTCAGTTTATTGCTATTGTTTCTGCATGTCAAGTATCTGTTCCTATGACCATGAGATCATGCTACTCACTGACACCGGAGGAATACCTTGTGTGTATGAAACATCACAACGTAACTGGGTGACTATAAAGATGCTCTACAGGTATCTCCGAAGGTGTCTGTTGAGCTGGCATGGATCAAGACTGGGATTTGTTACTCCGTATGACGAAGAGGTATCTCAGGGACCACTCGGTAATACAACATCACAACAAGCCTTGCAAGCAGTGAGACTAAAGTGTTAGCCATGGGATCTTGTATTACGGAACGAGTAAAGAGACTTGCCGGTAACGAGATTGAACTAGGTATAGAGATACCGACGATCAAATCTCGGGCAAGTAACATACCGAAGAACAAAGGGAACAACATATGGGATTAACTGAATCATTGACATAGAGGTTCAACCAATAAAGATCTTCGTAGAATATGTAGGAACCAATATGGGCATCCAGGTCCCGCTATTGGTTATTGACCATAGAGGTGTCTCGGCCATGTCTACATAGTTCTCGAACCCGCAGGGTCTGCACACTTAAGGTTCGGTGATGTTTCGGTATAGTTGAGTTATGTATGTTGGTGACCGAAGGTTGTTCGGAGTCCTGGATGAGATCCCGGACATCACGAGGAGCTCCGGAATGGTCCAGAGGTAAAGATTGATATATAGGAAAGTGGTGTTTGAACTCCGGAAAAGTTTCGGGCATTTCCGACAGTGTACCGGGAGTGATGAATGGGTTCCGGGGGTCCACCAAGTGGGCCCACCACACCCCAAGTGGGTCACATGGGCCTGAGGGTGGCGCACCAGCCCCTGGTGGGCTGGGCGGCCGGCCCAAGAAGGCCTATGCGGCAGGACTTGTGGGAAAGGGAAAGTCCAAGTGGGGGAAGGGAAGGAATCCTACTAGGAGCAGGATTGGAGGTGGACTCCTCCACCTCCTCCTCCTTGCGGCCGACTCCTAGGAGGAGCCCTAGGCCGGCCAGCCCCTCCCCTCCCTCCTTTATATGCTAGAGGGGAGAGAGGGCAACAACACAAGAAACTCAAGCCACGGTGCAGCCCTCTCTCCCCGATAGATCAAGTCCTCTAGTTTTCAGCAGTGCTTAGGCGAAGCCCTGCTGGAATAGTTCCACCACCGCGGCCGCCGCGCCATCGCGCTGCCGGAGAACTCATCTACCTCTCCGCTCCCTCTTGCTGGATCAAGAAGGCGGAGATCGTCATCGAGCTGTACGTGTGCTGAACGCGGAGGTGCCGTCCGTTCGGTACTAGATCGTGATTGGATCGCGGGACGGCTAGCGATTTGGATCGCGAAGACGTTCGACTACATCAACCGCGTTTCTTAACGCTTCCCTTTAGCGATCTACAAGGGTATGTAGATTCACTCTCCCTCTCGTAGATGCTCATCACCATGGATAGATCTTGCGTGTGCGTAGGAAACTTTTTGTTTCCCATGTAACGTTCCCCAACAGTGCCGCCCGGCCACAGCCACCACCACCGTGATTTCAAAGCGTACAATTGGATGAGAGGGTTTTGAGATGAGGAGAGCTTGGGATAGAAGCAAAGCACATGTGTATGGTGGGGTCAGCTCCATGGTTGCAAAAACACAAACGCAAGATAGAAAAACCATGGAGGATGCCCACACCTAGGACCAACAAACTCGAGCTAGAACAAGGAAAAGTCAAGAACCACAAACTTAGGACACAAAACAAATGCCAAATGCCTTACTCGGAGGGGGCGGTGGCCGAGGCCACCTATGTTTGAGTCAATTGGTATGGCACCGCGAAGATTTTAACCTTGGGCCCATGACCAAAACTCATTTTTGAAGCACAAGTCTCATAAAAAATGACTAATGTGAAAGACGAGATTGCTTTACTCATAATAGGAGGAGGGATAGTTCATTGAGAGAACTAGACTCCCCCTATGTCCATGCCTACACCTAAACAAGACATAATTAAGAGTGTGGAGGGGTGTACACTAATTCAAGCCACATTGCTCGAATCGATGATATTTAACTCATGCCTTAACTCGCGAAATCTTGCTTCATCCAATGGCTTCGTGAAAATATCAGCAAGTTGTTCCTTAGTATAGAGATGAATAAGATCAATATCTCCACGCTTGATGTGATCCCGGATGAAGTGATCACAAATCTCAATATGCTTCGTCTTGCAATGTTGAACCGGGTTGTTGGAGATCTTGATCGTGCTTTCATTGTCACAGTAAAGAGGCACTTTGTCACAGTTGACACCATAATCCTTTAAAGTTTGCCTCATCCAAAGAATATGTGCACAGCAGCTTGTGGCGGCTACATACTCGGCCTCGGTGGACTAGAGAGAAACACAATTTTGTTTCTTTGAAGACCAACTTACCAAAGAGCGACCAAGAAGTTGGCACCCTCCGGAAGTGGACTTCCTTTCCACACGGTCTCCCGCCCAATCCGAGTCAGTATATCCTATGAGATCAAATGAAGCACCTTTGGGGTACCATAAGCCAAAGTTTGGGGTATGAGCCAAATATCGAAAGATTCGTTTGACAGCCACAAAGTGACTTTCCTTAGGTGCAGCTTGAAATCTTGCACAAATACCCACACTCAACATGATATCCGGTCTAGATGCACAAAGATAAAGCAGAGATCCAATCGTGGAGCGATATACCTTTTGATCCACGGCTTTACCATTGGGATCACTGTCAAGATATCATTTGAGAGGCATAGGAGTGTTGGCCTTGGGCGGGTTGAGATCATCCATCTTGAATCGTTTGAGCATGTCTTGAGTATATTTAGCTTGGTTGATGAAGGTTCGTTGACTTCGTTGCTTGACTTCGAATCCAAGGAAGAACTTCAACTCTCCCATCATGGACATCTCAAACTCTTTGGCCATTAGTGCGGCAAACTCTTCATTGAAAGCTTTGTTAGGGGAACCAAATATAATATCATCAACATATAGTTGGCATATGAACAAGTTCCCTTTAACCCTCTTTGTGAAAAGAGTGGGATCGATTTTTCCAATTTCAAACCCACGGTCTTGCAACATCTCGGTAAGGTGCTCATACCACGCACGTGGGGCTTGTTTAAGGCCATAGAGAGCCTTATCGAGAACGTATACATGATTGGGGAACTTGGGATCCTCGAACCCCGGGGGTTGCTTCACATATACCAACTGCTTGAGTAGACCATTAAGAAATGCACTCTTCACATCCATTTGATATAATTTAAAATCGTGATGAGAAGCATATGCAAGCAACATGCGAATAGATTCAAGACGAGCGACAGGAGCAACGGTTTCACCGTAGTCGATACCCTCGACTTGGGAGTATCCTTGTGCCACCAATCTTGCCTTGTTGCGAATGACGACACCATTCACATCTTGCTTGTTCTTGAAGATCCATTTGGTTCCAATGACATTGTGGTTCTCCTTTGGTCCTGGCACCAACCGTCAAACTTTGTTGCGCTCGAAGTTGTTGAGTTCATCGTGCATGGCTTCAACCCATTCCATGTCCTCGAGCGCATCTCGTACCTTGAGGGGTTCAATGCAAGAAACAAACGCATGATGTTCACAAAAGTTTGTTAACTGTCTACGAGTAGTTACCCCTCTTTTCAAGCTGCCATAGACGTTTTCCAACAAATGTTGTTGATGTTCAAGCTTGGCAGCATTCTTGGCGGCTCGTCTCTCCAAGATCTCCTCCATGGAAAGTTGAGGGACAACTTCCCGAGGAGCATCTTCTTGATAATCTTGAGCGCCTTCATGAGCTTGCTCTTGATCTTGACCTTGAGCGTGCTCGGGGGTGTGAACTTGACCTTGGCCATCACTTGGAGAATCACCGATATCAAGAGGTTGATCTTGCCCTTGATCTCGTTCATGTGGTTGAGGGCCTTCACTTTGTACTTCGGAAGCGTGTGGGTCTTGAGTTGGTGATGGTTCCACATGAGTGGAACATTGTCCTCCTTCGGCCACAAGGGGTTCCTCAACGGGTAGGAAGAGTCCCACACCCATTCTTCTTATGGCTTGGGGAGGAATTTCATCACTTACATCACAAAGACCACTTTGCTCCACTTGGGAGCCATTATTTTCATCAAACTCCACGTTACACGTCTCCTCAATGAGTCCGGTGGACTTATTTAGGACACGGTAAGCGCGAGAGTTTGTAGCATAACCAACAAAAATGCCCTCTTGAGCTCTAGGTTCAAATTTAGACAAACGAACACCCTTTTTGAGAATGAAACACTTACACCCAAACACCCGGAAGTACTTTAGGTTGGGCTTGTTACCAGTAAGAATTTCAGAGGGAGTCTTGTTCAAGCCTTTCCGGAGATAGAGACGATTGGATGCATGACAAGCGGTGTTGATGGCTTCGGCCCAAAAGTTGTATGGAGATTTGAATTCTGCCATCATGGTCCTTGCCGCATCCATCAACGTCCGGTTCTTCCTTTCTGCAACACCATTTTGTTGAGGGGTATATGGTGCGGAGTATTGATGCTTGATCCCCTCATCACTAAGGAACTCATTCAAGGTGTATTTCTTGAACTCGGTGCCGTTGTCACTTCTTATCATTAAAATCTTTGCCTCAAGTTGACGTTGAGCTTCATTGGCAAAGTCAATGATAGTTTGTTGAGTCTCACTTTTCTTCTCGAAGAAGTATACCCAAGTGTATCTTGAGTAGTCATCCACAATCACCAAGCAATACTTTCTTCCTCCAAGACTATCAAAAGATGGGGGACCAAAGAGATCCATGTGAAGGAGCTCCAAGGGCCTCTTTGAGTAGATGATAGTCGTGGGTCGGTGAGCCTTCTCATGTAGCTTTCCTTCGATACAAGCACTGTAAGCACGATCTTTGGCAAAACTCACATTTGTTAGTCCAAGGACGTGATCCCCTTTGAGGAGACTTTGCAAAGATCTCATATTGACATGGGCTAGCCGACGATGCCAAAGACAACCCACATCAACTGTAGGCATTAGGCAGGTCGCGGTCTTAGTGGGTCGCTCCTAAAAGTTAACCACATAGAGACCATTTTCGACATGTCCAACAAAGGCTACTTTAAGAGTCTTGCTCCACAAAAGGGCCACGGTGTCAACACCAAAGAAGGTACAAAAACCCATGAGTGCAAGTTGACGAACGGAAAGTAAATTATATGCAAGAGTGTCAACAAGCATGACATTCTCAATGGACAAGTCCGGAGAGATCACCACCTTGCCAAGACCCAATACCTTTGAGCTAGTGTCATCACCAAAGGAGACTTGAGTGGCCAAAGATGGATCAGTATGAACGTCCACCACCAAGTCCTTACTTCCGGTCATATGATGTGTTGCTCCACTATCAAGCAACCATGACACTCCTCCGGAAGCAAACTCCTACAATAGATCAATGCTTGGATTTAGGTACCCATTCTTTAATGGGTCCTTTCATGTTAGTAACAAGGGTCTTAGGAACCCAAATAGACCATTCAATGTACTCATAAGAGGAACCAACATATTTAGCATAAACATGTCCATCACTAGCACGGTAAAAAACATAAGAGGGGTTAAAGTCGCCGGCCTTGTTGGAGTGGGTGGTCTTGCCCTTCTTGGCATTACCATCCACAACCTTGTCCTTTTTCTTCTCATGAGGGACATTCCCCGCTTTGACAAAGGATTCCTTGAGCGGGGGAACTTGCTTGGCCTTTGCCTTCTTCTTCTTCTTCTTGGTTTTGGGTGCGAACCCAACTCCTTCCTTTGCTACAACTTCCTTTTGATTGCTCAAAAGGTCATTGAGATTTTTCTCAGCTTGGATACATGCCACAAGGCCTTTCTCAAGTTGCTCTTTCAACTTAGCATTCTCCTCCACAAGGTGTGCATGCTCACAACAAGGGTTAGTAGCATTGGCACTATCAATTAACACAAAGGGAGGACATGTAGCTATTTCCTTAGTAAGTGTTACTTGGAGTTGATCATGAGACTCCTTGAGAGAGGTAAGAGCACTCTTCAATGCCTTGTGAGCAATGTCAAGAGTGTCAAACTCTTCCTTGAGTCTACCATGGTTAACCCCAAGAGTATCCTTCTCAGATTTAAGCACACGATTAAGGGCAATAGCATGATCATGATCTTTACGTAATTTAGCTAGGTCAACATTTTGTGACTCCTCAAGAGTCAAACGAAGACTTCGCTCTTCCTCAAGAGCAATGGAAAGATCCGCTATCTCATAGGCATATTCACGACTATGCCCCCTTAACTCCTTGAGAGATTCCTCTTGAGACTCAATGACATCATTGGCCTCACCAAGTTGTTCCAAGAGAGCAACAAAGTGCTTCTTGGAATCACCTTTGAGTTTACACTAGAATTTGTCAAACTCATTTTCATCCTCTTTCGCCACCTCATGTTCATCCACACAATCCAAAGAAGGAGTGGTAGAAATAGAAGTTGTAATGTTAGAGGTTTTGACGTTGGAGGTTACCTTGGTGATACCTTTGGCCATAAGGCACCTAGCAATGTGGTTCTCGTTGGGGGCGTCGAAGAGAGACACCTTAGTTGGGATTGAAGATGCAATTGCCACTGTAGCCATTGCCATCCCTTCACCACTCGAATCTTCGTTATCGACATCATCATCAGAGGGATACTCTTCTTGATCCACCAACACCTTCTGAGGCACTTTCTTGGTGAAGTTGTTCTTGTTGGGGAATGACTTGGCTTTGTCTTTACGGATAAGCTTGCCACCATTGTCTTCCCTCTTCTCATACGGACAATTCACCACAAAGTGACTCACATTGCCACAGTTATAGCAAGTCCTCACCCGTTGCTTGCCCTTTGACCCACTTGAGTTGTTCTTGGAGAAGTTGGGCTTTGAGTTTCTCTTGTTGCCCCAAAATTGTCTAGACGCAAGAGCCATGTGCTCATGGTAAGCATATTTGGTGTCTTCGGGGCAACACTCTTCTTATTCTTCTTCCTCTTCTTCAATAAGACCTTTGGCCCTCAAAGCAAGGTTGGGAGATGATTTCTTTGACCGTTGGACACGCGCTAGAGCGTTGTCGGCGGTCTTGTTTAAGATGTTCATGGCAATAAATTCATCCAACACATCACTTGAGGACAAAGAGTGAAAATCCGGCCTTTGACGAATGACGGAGAACATGGCCTTGTTGAATGGCATAATGGCCTTGAGAAACTTCCGCTTGATCCAATTGTCATCCACATCCTTGCTACCATGATCTTGTAGAGCAACAGCAAGAGTTGTCACTCTACGGTAGAGCTCACGAGGTTTTTCATCCTCAAGCATCACAAATTCATAGCACTCATCAAGGACCACCTCAAAGTTGGACCGTTGAATGCTCGAGCTTCCCTTCTACATGGAGACAATGTGTTCCCAACAATCCATAGCCCAGGTGAAAGGACGCAAGTGAGCAAGATCTTCAATGGGAACATCTGCTTGAAGGATGAACAAGGCGGAGTGATTAAGTTGATTGTCGTCCTCTTCTCTTGGAGTGAGGTTGCTTGGATCATGAGGGTAATACCCTTGCTCAATGATTCTCCAAAGTTGTGTTGAGCTGTGATTCAAATGAGACTTGATACGAAAAACCCAATTAGCAAAATCATTCTTAACAAGCTTAGGAGGTGGACCGAGATTGACTATATGAGGTGGGTGTTGGGGAACGTTGCATGGGAAACAAAAAATTTCCTACGCACCCGCAAGATCTATCCATGCTGATGATCATCTACGAGGGGGAGAGTGGATCTACATACCCTTGTAGATCGCTAAGCGGGAAGCGTTAAGAAACGCGGTTGATGTAGTCGAACATCTTCGCGATCCAAATCGCAAGCCGTCCCGCGATCCAATCACGATCTAGCGCCGAACGGACGGCACATCCGCGTTTAGCACACGTACACCTCGATGACGATCTCCGCCTTCTTGATCCAGCAAGAGGGAGCGGTGGTGGTGGAACTATTCCAACAGGGCTTGCTACTTCTTGAGCTTGCGTTGGTTTTCCCTTGAAGAGGAAAGGGTGATGCAGCAAAGTAGATAAGTATTTCCCTCAGTTGTTGAGAACCAAGGAATCAATCCAGTAGGGGATACAAGCAAGTCCCCAATCTTCGCACCTACACAAACAATCAAACACTTGCACCCAACGCTATAAAGGGGTTGTCAATCCCTTCACGGTTACTTGCAAAGATGAGATCTGATAGAGATAGATATAGAAGATTACTAAAACGAAAAGTAAATCAAAATTAAAAAGATTACAGCAAAGTATTTTTGGTATTTTTGGTTTATAGATCTGAAAATATAATATGGAAAATAGACCCGGGGGCCATAGGTTTCACTAGAGGCTTCTCTCTTGAAGGAAAATAATACGGTGGGTGAACAAATTACTGTCGAGCAATTGATAGAAAAGCGCATAGTTATGATGATATCCAAGGCAATGATTATGCATATAGGCATCACGTCCGTGTCAAGTAGACTGAAACGATTCTGCATCTACTACTATTACTCCACACATCGACCGACTCCTGCCTGCATCTAGAGTATTAAGTTCATGAAGAACAGAGTAAAGCATTAGGTAAGATGACATGATGTAGAGGGATAAACTCAAGCAATATGATGAAAACCCCATCTTTTTATCCTTGATGGCAACAATACAAATATGTGCCTCGCTACCCCTACTTTGTCACTGGGTGAGGACACCGCAAGATTGAACCCAAAACCAAGCACTTCTCCCATTGCAAGAATTACCAATCTAGTTGGCCAAACCAAACCAATAACTCGAAGAGACTTGAAAGATATGAAATCATGCATATAAGAATTCAGAGAAGATTCAAATAATATTCATAGGTAATCTGATCATAAACCCACAATTCATCGGATCTCGACAAACACACCGCAAAAGAGTATTACATCGGATAGATCTCCACGAAGATCATGAAGAACATGGTACTGAAGAACATAGAGAGAGAAGAAGCCATCTAGCTACTAGCTATGGACCCGAAGGTCTATGGTGAACTACTCACGCATCATTGGAAGGGCAATGGAGTTGATGTAGATGCCCTCCATGATCGAATCCCCCTCCGGCACATTACCGGAAAAGGCTCCAAGATGGGATCTCACGGGAACAGAGGGTTCCGGCGGCGGAAAAGTATTTTCGTGGCTCTCTCTGGTATCCAGGGAATATTTGGGAATTTATAGGCCGAAGAATAGGGTTAGGAGGGCTGCCGTGGGGCCACAAACCAGGGGGGCGCCCCCCCCTAGGGCGCGCCCTGGTGGCTTGTGACTCCACGGCAGGTCTCCTGCCTTCATCTCCAAGTCTGCTGGGTTTCTTCTGGTCCAAGAAAAATCATTCCGAAGATTTTATTCCGTTTGGACTCCGTTTAATATTCCTTATCTGCAATACTCAAAAACAAGGAAAAAACAGAAACTGGCACTAGGCTCTAGATTAATAGGTTAGTCCCAAAAATAATATAAAATAGCATATTAATGCATATAAAACATCCAAAACAGATAATATAATAGCATGGAACAATAAAAAATTATAGATACGTTGGAGACGTATCAAGCGTCCCAAGCTTAATTCCTGCTCGTCCTCGAGTAGGTAAATGATAAAAACAGAATTTTTGATGTGGAATGCTACCTAAGATATTTATCCATGTAATATTCTTTATTGTGGCATGAATATTCAGATCCATAAGATTCAAAACAAAAGTCTAATATTGACATAAAAACAGTAATACTTCAAGCATACTAACAAGGCAATTGTGTCCTTTCGAAATAACATGGCCTTAGAAAGTTATCCCTACAAAATCATATGGTCTGGCTATGCTCCATCTTCCCCAAACAAAGTATCTAAATCATGTACAACCCCGATGACAAGTCAAGCAATTGTTTCACACCTTTTATGTTCTCAAACCTTTTCAACTCTCACGCAATACATGAGCGTGAGCCATGGATATAGCACTATAGGTGGAATAGAATATGGTGGAGGTTGTGAGGAAAAAGGAGAAGATAGTTTCACATCAACTAGGCGTATCAACGGGCTATGGAGATGCCCATCAATAGATATCAATGTGAGTGAGTAGGGATTGCCATGCAACGAATGCACTAGAGCTATAAGTGTATGAAAGCTCAAAAAGAAAAACTAAGTGGTTGTGCATAAGATGAAAAATTCCACTAGTTATATGAAAGTGACAAAATAGGAGACTCTCTATCATCAAGATCATGGTGCTACTTTGAAGCACAAGTGTGGAAAAATATAGTGGCATTGTCCCTTCTCTCTTTCTCTCATTTTTTTATTTTGGTGGGCATCTTTGGCCTCTTTTTTTTATTTGGGCTTCGCTGGCCTCTTTTATTATTTGTAAAGTCCGGAGACTCATCCCAACTTGTGAGGGAGTCATAGCTTCCATCATCCTTCTCTCACGGGACAATGCTCTAATAATGAAGTTCATCACACTTTTATTTACTTACAACTCCAAAATTACTAAAACAAAATATGACTCTATATGCTATATGAAAGTGATGGTGCGTGTCATGAAAAACGGAACGGTGGAAGTTGCATGGCAATATATCTCGGAATGGCTATGGAAATGCCATAATAGGTAGGTATGGTGGTTGTTTTGAGGAAAGTATATGGTGGCTGTTTTGAGGAAGGTATATGGTGGCTGTTTTGAGGAAGGTGGGTTTAATGCACCGGCGAAAGTTGCGCGGTACTAGAGAGGCTAGCAAAGGTGGAAGGGTGAGAGTGCGTATAATCCATGGACTCAACATTAGTCATAAAGAACTCACATACTTATTGCAAAAGTCTATTAGTTATCGAAGCAAAGTATTAGACGCATGCTCCTAGGGGAGAGGTTGGTAGGAGTTAACCATCGCGCACTCCCGACCCTCACACAAAGGTTGACAATCATTAAACAAATCATGCTCCGACTTCGTTACATAACGGTTCACCATACGTGCATGCTACGGGAATCACAAACTTTAACACAAGTATTTCTTCCAATTCACAATTACTTACTAGCATGACTCTCACATTACCATCTTTATATCTCAAAACTATATGCAAGGAATCAAACTTCTCATAGTATTCAATGCACTTAATATGAAAGTTTTTATTATATCCCTCTTGGATGCCCATTATATTAAGACTAAATTCATAACCTAAACCAATTACCATGCTGTTTAAAGACTCTCAAAATAATAGAAGTGAGGTACGAGAGTTCAATAATTTCTATAAAATAAAACACCACCGTGCTCTAAAAAGATATAAGTGAAGTACTAGAGCAACATTGCCTAGCTCAAAAGATATAAGTGAAGCACGTAGAGTATTCTAATAAATTCACGATTAATGCGTGTCCCCCTCAAAAGATGTGTGCAGCAAGGATGATTGTGGCAAACTAAAAAGAAAAGACTCATATCATACAAGACGCTCCAAGCAAAACACATATCATGTGGTGAATACAAATATAGCCTCAAGTAAATTTACCGATGGATTGAAGATGAAAGAGGGGATGCCTTCCGGGGCATCCCCAAGCTTAGGCTCTTTGGTATCCTTGAATATGGCTTGGGGTGCCTTGGGCATCCCCAAGCTTAGGCTCTTGCCACTCCTTATTCCATAGTCCATCAAATCTTTACCCAAAACTTGAAAACTTCACAACACAAAACTCAACAGAAAACTCATGAGATCCGTTAGTATAAGAGAAATAAATCACCACTTTAGGTACTGTTGTGAACTCATTATTTATTTATATTGGTGTAATATATACTGTATTCCAACTTCTTCATGGTTCATACCCCCCGATACAACCCATAGATACATCAAAATAAGCAAACAACACAAAGAAAACAGAATCTGTCTAAAACAGAACAGTCTGTAGCAATCTATAGACTTCGAATACTTCTGTAACTCCAAAAATTCTGAAAAATTAGGACAATCAGGGAAATTTGTATATCAATCTTGTGTAAAAATTGCAGATCAAAAGCACGTTCCAGTACAAAATTCCTGGACTGAATGCAAAAGTTTCTGTTTTTCAGCAAAATCAAATCACAAACACCGTAGACCATCCCAAAGGTCTTACTTGGCTCAAACACTAATTTAAACAAGAAAACACAATTACTACAGAGGTAATAATGTGCAAAACACTCAAAAACAGAAGCAAAAACAAAATCAAAAGAAATAAAATTGGGTTGCCTCCCAACAAGCGCTATTGTTTAACGCCCCTAGTTAGGCATAACGCAATAGATCTAGGTATTGTCATCTTTGGTATTGGCAACTTTTGTGAGGGCCTTCTCAAATCCGGGGGGCTCTTTCCTCTTCCCTGGGTTTGTAGGGGAAGAAACCATCTTAATATCCAAAATATCCAAACGCTTATTGCAAAGGGTAATCAAAGTATTCAAGCGATTGAGGTTCCCACTAATATGTTTAAGGGGTTCGTGATGTTGTTGTAACTCGACCAAGTGCTTATGTAAGTCACTCAATTTGTCGAGAATTTGAACTCCCTCTTCTGAGAAAACAAACCCCTTTTTTAGTGGAGGAACCCCCAAAATCCCCTCCAAAACTTCATAAGCAGCGTTCGTATCCAGTTCAATAAAATCCCTTTTGAGGCGAAATCTAAAAGCTCTCTATGATGCAAAGCCAATCCAATGTAAAAATTTCAAAGCAAAACCTTTGCATCTCATTTTAGGTTGGAGATACGATAAGATTCCATTAGCCTATACCAGACATCTTTCAAAATTTTCCCTTGTTTTTGTTTGAAGTATAGAACTTCAAAATCTGGTGACAAAGGGGAAGTAGTAACGCTAGTCATAGAAACAAGTAAGAGATCCGGTAGGAAAGAAGCAAACGAAAAAGAGGGCGAATAAAAAGGAAAATCTTTTTGTTTTTTTTCTAAAAATCATTTTAGAAGTGGGGGAGAGGAAAACGAGAGGCAAATGGCAAATAATGTAAATGCAAGAGATGAGTTTGAGATGGGTACTTGGAAGGCTTGATGTAGATCTCCCCGGCAACGGCGCCAGAAATCCTTCTTGCTACTTCTTGAGCTTGTGTTGGTTTTCCCTTGAAGAGGAAAGGGTGATGCAGCAAAGTAGATAAGTATTTCCCTCAGTTGTTGAGAACCAAGGTATCAATCCAGTAGGAGATACAAGCAAGTCCCCAATCTTTGCACCTACACAAACAATCAAACACTTGCACCCAACGCTATAAAGGGGTTGTCAATCCCTTCACGGTTACTTGCAAAGATGAGATCTGATAGAGATAGATATAGAAGATTACTAAAACAAAAATTAAAACAAAAGTAAAAAACATTGCAGCATAGTATTTTTTGGTATTTTTGGTTTATAGATCTGAAAATATAATATGGAAAATAGACCCGGGGGCCATAGGTTTCACTAGAGGCTTCTCTCTTGAAGGAAAATAATACGGTGGGTGAACAAATTACTGTCGAGCAATTGATAGAAAAGCGCATAGTTATGACGATATCCAAGGCAATGATTATGCATATAGGCATCACGTCCGTGTCAAGTAGACCAAAACAATTCCGCATCTACTACTATTACTCCACACATCGACCGACTCCTGCCTGCATCTAGAGTATTAAGTTCATGAAGAACAGAGTAACGCATTAGGTAAGATGACATGATGTAGAGGGATAAACTCAAGCAATATGATGAAAACCCCATCTTTTTATCCTTGATGGCAACAATACAAATACGTGCCTCGCTACCCCTACTTTGTCACTGGGTGAGGACACCGCAAGATTGAACCCAAAACCAAGCACTTCTCCCATTGCAAGAATTACCAATCTAGTTGACCAAACCAAACCAATAACTCGAAGAGACTTGCAAAGATATGAAATCATGCATATAAGAATTCCGAGAAGATTCAAATAATATTCATAGGTAATCTGATCATAAACCCACAATTCATCGGATCTCGACAAACACACCGCAAAAGAGTATTACATCGGATAGATCTCCATGAAGATCATGAAGAACATGGTATTGAAGAACATAGAGAGAGAAGAAGCCATCTAGCTACTAGCTATGGACCCGAAGGTCTGTGGTGAACTACTCACGCATCATCGGAAGGGCAATGGAGTTGATGTAGATGCCCTCCGTGATCGAATCCCCCTCCGACAGATTATCGGAAAAGGCTCCAAGAAGGGATCTCACGGGAACAGAGGGTTCCCGCGGCGGAAATGTACTTTTGTGGCTCTCTATGGTATCCAGGGAATATTTGGGAATTTAGAGGCCGAACAATAGGGTTAGGAGGGCTGCCGTGGGGCCACAAGCCAGGGGGCGCGCCCCCCCCTAGGGCGCGCCCTGGTGGCTTGTGACTCCACGGCAGGTCTCCTGCCTTCATCTCCAAGTCTGCTGGGTTTCTTCTGGTCCAAGAAAAATCATTCCGAAGATTTTATTCCGTTTGGACTCTGTTTAATATTCCTTATCTGCAATACTCAAAAACAAGGAAAAAAACAGAAACTGGCACTAGGCTCTAGATTAATAGGTTAGTCCCAAAAATAATATAAAATAACATATTAATGCATATAAAACATCCAAAACAGATAATATAATAGCATGGAACAATCAACAATTATAGATACGTTGGAGACGTATCAGGGCTTCGCCTAAACACTCCTGAAAAACTAGAGGAACTGATCTATCGGGAGAGAGGGCTGCACCGTGGCCTTTTGGGTTGAAGTGCCATGGCCCTCTCTCCCTCTAGTATATATAGTGGGGAGGGGAGGGGCTGGCCGACCTAGGGATCCTCCTAGGAGTCGGCCAAAGGAGGTGGAGGTGGAGGAGTTCACCTCCAATCCTACTCCTAGTAGGATTCCTTCCCTTCCCCACTTGGACTTTCCTTTCCCCAAATTCCAGCCACATAGGCCCACTTGGGCTGGCCGCCCAGCCCACCAGGGGCTGGTGCGCCACCCTAAGGCCCATGTGGCCCTCTTGGGGTGTGGTGGGTCCACTTGGTTGACTCCTGGAACCCATTCCTCACTCCCGGTACACTGCCGGAAATGCCCGAAACTTTTCCGGAGTTCAAACACCAGTTTCCTATATATCAATCTTTACCTCCGGACCATTCCGGAGCTTCTCGTGACGTCCGGGATCTCATCCGGGACTCCGAACAACCTTCGGTCACCAACATACATAACTCAACTATACCGAAATGTCACCGAACCTTAAGTGTGCAGACCCTGCTGGTTTGAGAACTATGTAGACATGACCGAGACACCTCTACGGTCAATAACCAATAGCGGGACCTGGATGCCCATATTGGTTTCTACATATTCTACGAAGATATTTATCGGTTGAACCTCTATGTTAAGGATTCATTTAATCCCGTATGCTGTTCCCTTTGTTCTTCAGTATGTTACTTGCCCGAGATTCGATCGTCGGTATCTCTATACCTAGTTCAATCTCGTTACCGGCAAGTCTCTTTACTCGTTCCGTAATACAAGATCCCGTGGCTAACACTTAGTCACATTGCTTGCAAGGCTTATTGTGATGTTGTATTACCGAGTGGGCCCTAAGATACCTCTCCGTCATATGGAGTAACAAATCCCAGTCTCGATCCATGCCAGCTCAACAGACACCTTCGGAGATACCTGTAGAGCATCTTTATAGTCACCCAGTTACGTTGTGACATTTGATACACACAAGGTATTTCTCCGGTGTCAGTGAGTTGCATGATCTCATGGTCATAGGAACAGATACTTGACATGCAGAAAACAATAGCAATAAAGTGACACGATCATATGCTACGTTCATAGTTTGGGTCTTGTCCATCACATCATTCTCCTAATGATGTGATCCTGTTATCAAATGACATCTCATGTCTATGGCTAGGAAACATTGACCATCTTTGATCAACGAGCTAGTCTACTAGAGGCATACTAGGGACACTGTGTTGTCTATGTATCCACACATGTATCAGTGTTTCCAATCAATACAATTATAGCATGGATAATAAACGATTATCATGAACAAGGAAATATAATAATAACTACTTTTATTATTGCCTCTAGGGCATATTTCCAATAGTCTCCCACTTGCAATAGAGTCAATAATCTAGCTCACATCTCTATGTGATTTACATTGTAATGAATCTAACACCCATACAGTTCTGGTGTTGATCATGTTTAGCCCTTGGAAGAGGTTTAGTCATCGGATCTGCGACATTCAGATCCGTGTGTACTTTGCAAATATTTATGTCGTCCTCCTTGATGTAATCGTGGATGGAATTGAAACGTCGCTTTACGTGTCTGGTCCTCTTGTGAAACCTTGGTTCCTTGGCTAGAGCAATGGCACCAGTGTTGTCACTGAACATAGTCATTGGATTCAGTGCACTAGGCACTACTCCAAGATCTGTCATGAACTCCTTCATCCAGACACCTTCCTTCGCCGCCTCCGAGGCAGTGATGTACTCCGCTTCGCATGTAGAATCAGCTACCACGTTCTGCTTGGAACTGCACCAACTTACCACACCCCCATTGAGAATAAATACGTATCGGGTTTGAGACTTAGAGTCATCCGGATCAGTGTCAAAGCTTGCATCGACGTAACCCTTTACGACGAGCTCTTGATCACCTCCATAAACGAGAAACATGTCTTTAGTCCTTTTCAGGTACTTCAGGATATTCTTGACCGCCGTCCAGTGTTCCATTCCTGGATCACTTTGAAACCTTCCGGCCATACTTATGGCAAGGCTGACATCGGGTCTTGTGCACATCATTGCATACATGATAGAGCCTATGGCTGAAGCATAGGGGACAACACTCATCTTTTCTCTATCTTCTGCAGTCAGTGGGCATTGAGTCTTACTCAACTTCACACCTTGCAATACAGGCAAGAACCCTTCTTGGACTGATCCATTTTGAACTTCTTCAAAACTTTGTCAAGGTATGTGCTCTCTGAAAGTCCTATTAAGCGTCTTGATCTATCTCTATAGATCTTGATGCCTAATATGAAAGCAGCTTCTCCTAGGTCCTTCATTGAAAAACTCTTGTTCAAATATTCCTTCACGCTTTCCAACATTTCTATATTGTTTCCAATCAGCAATATGTCATCCACATATAATATTAGAAACGCTATAGAGCTCCCACTCACTTTCTTGTAAATACAAGCTTCTCCGTAAACTTGTATAAATCCGAACGCTTTGATCACCTCATCAAAGCAAAGATTCCAACTCCGAGATGCTTGCACCAGTCCATAAATGGATCGCTGGAGTTTGCAAACTTTGTCAGCATTCTCTGGATAGACAAAACCTTCTGGTTGCATCATATACAACTCTTCCTTAAGGAAACCGTTAAGGAACGCTGTTTTGACATCCATCTGCCAAATTTCATAATCGAAAAAGGCAGCTATTGCTAACATGATTCTGACGGACTCAAGCATCGCTACGGGTGAGAAGGTCTCATCGTAGTCAACTCCTTGAACTTGTGAAAAAACCTTTGCCACAAGTCGAGCTTTATAGACGGTGACATTACCGTCTGCATCCATCTTCCTCTTAAAGATCCATTTGTTCTGAATGGCCTTTCGCCCTTCAGGTAATACTTCCAAAGCCCATACTTTGTTTTCATACATGGATCCCATCTCGGATTTCATGGCCTCTAACCATTTCTCGGAATCCAGGCCCATCATCGCTTCTCCATAGCTCGTAGGTTCATCGTTGTCCAACAACATGACCTCTAAGACAGGGTTGCCGTACCACTCACGAGCAGTACGCGTCCTTGTCGACCTACGAGGTTCGATAGCAACTTGATCCGAAGCTTCATGATCATCATCATTAACTTCCTCTTCAACTGATGTATGCTCTACAGAAACATCTTTCTGCGCTGCGCTACTCTCTGGTTGAAGTAAAGGTTCAATAACCTCATCAAGTTCTATTTTCCTCCCACTCAATTCTTCCGAGAGAAACTCTTTCTCAAGAAATGTTCCGTTTTTAGCGACAAACACTTTGCCTTCGGATCCGAGATAGAAGGTATACCCAACTATCTCTTTTGGGTATCCTATGAAGACGCATTTCTCCACTTTGGGTTCCAGCTTGTCAGGCTGAAGCTTTTTGACATAAGCATCACATCCCCAAACTTTAAGAAACGACAACTTTGGCTTCTTGCCAAACCATAGTTCATATGGCGTCGTCTCAACGGATTTCGATGGTGCCCTATTTAAAGTGAATGCAGCTATCTCTAATGCATAACCCCAAAACGATAGTGGCAAATCAGCAAGAGACATCATAGATCACACCATATCCAATAAGGTTCGATTACGATGTTCGGACACACCATTACGCTGTGGTGTTCCAGGCGGTGTCAATTGTGAAACAATTCCACACTGTCTTAAGTGATTGCCAAACTAATAACTCAGATATTCTCCTCCTCGATCAGATCGTAGGAATTTAATCTTCTTGTTACGATGATTCTCAACTTCACTCTGAAATTGCTTGAACTTTTCAAACGTTTCAGACTTGTGTTTCATTAAGTAAATATACCCATAACTACTTAAGTCATCAGTGAAGGTGAGAAAATAACGATAACCACCGCGCGCCTCAATGCTCATCGGACCGCACACATCAGTATGTATGATTTCCAAGAAGTCACTTGCCCGTTCCATTGTTCCAGAGAACGGGGTTTTAGTCATCTTGCCCATGAGGCATGGTTCACATGTGTCAAGTGATTCAAAATCAAGTGACTCCCAAAGTCCATCAGCATGGAGCTTCTTCATGCGTTTTACACCAATATGACCTAAACGGCAGTGCCACAAGAAAGTGGTATTATCATTATCAAATCTACATCTTTTGGCATCAATGTTATGAACATGTGTATCATCACTATCGAGATTCAATAAGAATAAACCCATCACATTGGGTGCATGACCATAAAAGATATTACTCATATAAATAGAACAACCATTATACTCTGACTTAAATGAGTAACCGTCTCGCAATAAACAAGATCCAGATATAATGTTCATGCTTAACACAGGCACTAAATAACAATTATTCATGTTCATCACTAATCCCGATCGTAATCGAAGAGCGAGCGTGCCGACGGCGATCACATCAACCTTGAAACCATTTCCCACGCGCATCGGCACTTCGTCCTTTGCCAGCCTCCGTCTATTCCGCAGTTCCAGTTTTGAGTTGCAAATGTGAGCAACCGCACCGGTATCAAATACCCAGGCACTACAACGAGAGTTGGTAAGGTACACATCAATAACATGTATATCATATATACCTTGTTTGGTGTTGGCCGCCTTCTTGTCAGCCAAATACTTGGGGCAGTTCCGCTTCCAGTGACCAGTTCCCTTGCAATGAAAGCACTCAGTTTCTGGCTTGGGTCCAGCTTTGGGTTTCTTCACGGGAGGGGCAAGTGCTTTGCCACTCTTCTTGGAGTTACCCTTCTTACCCTTGCCATTCTTCTTGAAACTAGTGGTTTTATTGACCATCAACACTTGATGCTCCTTCTGAATCTCAGACTCAGCGACTTTCAACATCGCAAACAGCTCGGCAACTGACTTGTTCATCCCGTGCATGTTATAGTTCAACACGAAGCTCTTGTAGCTAGGTGGCAATGATTGAAGAACTCTGTCAGTGATCGCCTCTGGCGGAAGGGGCATACCCAATTCAGCCAGACGGGTGGAATACCCCGACATTCTGAGTATGTGTTCACTGACAGACCCGTTCTCCTCCATCTTGCAAGCATAGAACTTATCGAAGGTCGCATACCTCTCGATCCGGGCATTCTTCTGAAAGATAAACTTCAACTCAAGGAACATATCATATGCTCCATGACGTTCAAAACGTCTTTGAAGTCCCGGTTCTAAGCCATACAACATTGCACATTGAACCATTGAGTAATCATCAGAACGCGCCTGTCAGGCGTTCACAACGTCTGGAGACTCTACTGGAGCGGGTGGATCTGTTGGGGAACGTTGCATGGGAAACAAAAATTTTCCTACGCACACGCAAGATCTATCCATGGTGATGAGCATCTACGAGAGGGAGAGTGGGTCTACATACCCTTGTAGATCGCTAAGAGGGAAGCGTGAAGAAACGCGGTTGATGTAGTCGAACGTCTTCGCGATCCAATCACGATCCGTCCCACGATCCAATCATGAACCGTTCCGCGATCCAATCACGGTCCTTCCGATCTAGCGATGAACGGACGGCACCTCCGCGTTCAGCACACGTATAGCTCGATGACGATCTCCGCCTTCTTGATCCAGCAAGAGGGAGCGGAGAGGTAGATGAGTTCTCCGGCAGCGCGGCGTCGATGGTGGTGGAACTATTTCGGCAGGGCTTCGCCTAAGCACCGCCGATAGTAGACTAGAGGAGAAAACGATCTAGAGGAAGTAGTGGGAGCACGTGGCCATTAGGGTTGGCTCTCCCCTCTAAATCCTCTAGTATATAGAGGAGGGAGGGAGGGGAGGAGGCAGCCTCAAACCCTCAAGGGTTCGGCCGAAATAGGAGGTGGAGGAGTCCTACTCCAATCCTACTAGACACCTCTACGGCCAATAACCAATAGCGGGACCTGGATGCCCATATTGGTTTCCGCATATTCTACAAAGATCTTTATCGGATGAACCTCTATGTCAAGGATTCAGTTAATCCCGTATGTTGTTCCCTTTGTTTCTTCGGTATGTTACTTGCCCGAGATTCGATCGTCGGCATCCCTATACCTAGTTCAATCTCGTTACCGGAAGGTCTTTTTACTCGTTTCGTAATACAAGATCCCGTGTCTAACACTTTAGTCACATTGCTTGCAAGGCTTGTTGTGATGTTGTATTACCGAGTCGGTCTTGAGATACCTCTCCGTCACACGGAGTAACAAATCCCAGTCTTGATCCATGCCAACTCAACAGACACCCTCAGAGATACCTGTAGAGCATCTTTATAGTCACCCAGTTACGTTGCGACATTTGATACACACAAGGTATTCCTCCGGTGTCAGTGAGTTGCATGATCTCATGGTCATAGGAACAGATACTTGACATGCAGAAAACAATAGCAATAAACTGACACAATCATATGCTATGTTCGTAGTTTGGGTCTTGTCCATCACATCATTCTCCTAATGATGTGATCCTGTTATCAAATGACATCTCATGTCTATGGCTAGGAAACCTTGACCTTTTTTGATCAACGAGCTAGTCTATTAGAGGCATACTAGGGACACAGTGTTGTCTATCTACCCACACATGAATTTGAGTTTCCAATCAATACAATTATAGCATGGATAATAAACGATTATCGTGAACAAGGAAATATGATAATAACTAAATTATTATTGCCTCTAGGGCATATTTCCAACAGTCTCCCACTTGCACTAGAGTCAATAATCTAGTTCACATCACCATGTGATTTACATTGTTATGAATCTAACACCCAATGAGTTCTGGGGTTCGATCATGCTTTGCATGTGAGAGAGGTCTTTAGTCAACGGTCTGCAACATTCAGATCCGTGTGTTCTTTGCAAATTTATATGTCATACTGCAGATGCTACCACGCTCCACTTGGAGCTATTCCAAATGGTTGCTCCACTATATGTATCCTGACTGCTACTCAGAGTCGTCCGGATAGGTGTCAAAGCTTGCATCGACGTAACCCTTTACGACGAACTCTTTATCACCTCCATAATCGAGAAATATTTCCTTAGTCCTCTAGTTACTAAGGATAATCTTGACCGTTGTCCAGTGATCCATTCCTGGACCACTCTTGTACCCCTTGACAGACTCATGGCAAGGCACACATAGGTGCGGTACACAGCATGGCATACTATACTGAGCCTATGGATAAGGCATAGGGGACGACCTTCGTCCTTTCTATTTCTTCTGTCGTGGTCGAGCTTTGAGTCTCACTCAACTCCACACCTTACAAATTAGGCAAGAACTCTTTCTTTGACTGATCCATTTTGAACTCTTTCAAAATCTTGTCAAGGTATGTACTCATTGAAAGTCTTATCAGACGTCTTGATCTATCTCTATAGATCCTGATGCCCAATATTTAAGTAGCTTCTATCCAAGTTTTCCTTTGAAAAACTCCTTTTCAAACAGCCCTTTATGCTTTCCAGAAATTCTACATCATTTCCGATCAACAATATGTCATCCACATATACTTATCAGAAATTCTATAGTGCTCCCACTCACTTTATTGTAAATACAAGTTTCTCATAAACTTTGTATAGACTCAAAAACTTTGATCACCTCATCAAAGTGTATATTCCAACTCCGAGATGCTTGCTCCAGTCGGTAGTAGGATCGCTGGAGCTTGCATACATTTTAGCATCCTTAGGACTGACAAAACCTTCCGGTTGTATCACATACAACCTTTCCTCATGGATACCGTTAAGGAAACGATGTTTTGACATCCATCTGCCAAATTTCCTAATCGAAAAATGCAGCAACTGCTAACATAATTCCAACATACTTTAGCATCGCTACGGGTGAGAAAGTCTCATCATAGTCAACTCCTTGAACTTGTGAAAAACCCTTTGCCACAAGTCGAGCTTTATAGACAGTGACATTATCGTCCGCGTCCGTCTTCCTTTTAAAGATCCATTTGTTCTGAATGACCTTTCGCCCTTCAGGTAATACTTCCAAAGCCCATACTTTGTTTTCATATATGGATCCCATCTCGGATTTCATGGCCTCTAACCATTTCTCGGAATCCGGGCCCATCATCGCTTCTCCATAGCTCGTAGGTTCATCGTTGTCCAACAATATGACCTCTAAGACAGGGTTGCCGTACCACTCAGGAGCAGTACGCGTCCTTGTCGACGTACGAGGTTCGATAGTAACTTGCTCCGAAGCTTCATGATCATCATCATTTACTTCCTCTTCAACTAACGTAGGCTCCACAGAAACAACTTTCTGCGTTGCGCTAATCTCTGATTGAAACAAAGGTTCAACAACCTCATCAAGTTCTATCTTCCTCCCACACAATTCTTTCGAGAGAAACTCTTTCTCGAGAAAGGACCCATTTTAGCAACAAACACTTTGTGCTTGGATCTAAGATAGAAGGTTTATCCAACTGTTACGTTAGGGTATTCTATGAAGATGCATTTGTCTGCTTTGGGTTCGAGCTCATTAGGTGAAAACCCTTATTCACATAAGCGTCACAGCCCCAAACATTAAGAAATGACAGCTTAGGTTTCCGCCAAACCAAAATTCATACGGTGTCATCTCAACGGACTTAGATGGTGCCCCTTTTAAAGTGAATGTAGTTGTCTCTAATGCATAACCCCAAAACGATAGTGGCATATCGATAAGAGACATCATAGTTCGCACCATATCCAATAGAGCACGACTACGACGTTCGGACACACCATCACACTATGGTGTTCCAGGTGGCGTGAGTTGTGAAACAACTTCCACATTGTCTTAAGTTGTATACCAAACTCGTAACTCAGATATTCACCTCCACGATCATATCGTAGACATTTTATCTTCTTGTCACGATGATCTCAAACTTCACTCTGATTTTGTTTGAACTTTTCAAACGTTACAGACTTGTGTTTCATTAAGTAAATATCCCCATATCTACTCAAATCATCAGTGAAGGTAGGAAAATAATGATATCCACCGCACGCTACAACACTCATTGGACCGAATACATCAACATGTATCATTTCCAATAAGTTACTTGCCCGGTCCATCATACCGGAAAACGGGGTCTTAGTCATCTTGCCCATGAGGCATGGTCCACATGTCTCAACCGATTCGAAAACGAATGAGTCCAAAGATCCATCAACATGGAGTTTCTTCATGCGTTTTACACCAATTTGACATTTAGCGACAGTGTCACAAGTATGTGGTACTATCATTATTTACTTTGTATCTTTTGGCATCAATATTATGAACATGTGTATCACTACGATCAAGATTCAATAAACCATTCTTATTGGGTGCATGACCATTGAAGGTTTTATTCATATAAACAGAATAACCATTATTCTCTAACTTAAATGAATAACCGTATTGCAATAAACATGATCTAATCACGTTTATGCTCAACGCAAACACCAAATAACATTTATTTAGGTTCATCACTAATCCTGAAGGTAGAGAGAGCGTGCGATGGTGATCACATCAACCTTGGAAACACTTTCAACACTCGGGGAGAACACAATTTATCTTGAAATTTAAGTGAGGGATCACCTTATAATGCTACCGTCGTCCTAAGCAAAATAAGATGCATAAAAGGATTAACATCACATGCAAATCATAAGTGACATGATATGGCCATGAACTTGTGCTTTTGATCTCCATCTCCAAAGCACCGGCATGATCTCCATCATCACCGGCATAACACCATGGTCTCCATCATCTTGATCTCCATCAATGTGTCGCCATGAGGTTGTCGCGCCGACTGTTGCTTCCACGACTATTGCTAACTCATAGCGATAAAGTAAAGCAAAAACGGCGAAAATAATTAAAGACAACCCTATGGCTCCTGCCGGTTGCCGTACTCATCGACATGCAAGTCGTGATATTCTATACAATACATGATCATCTCATACATCACATATATCTCATCATGTAATTGGCCATATCACATCACAACATACCCTGCAAAAATAAGTTAGACGTCCTCTAATTGTTGTTGCAAGTTTTATGTGGCTGCTATGGGTATCTAGCAAGAACAATTCTTACCTACGCAAAAACCACAACGGTGATACAAAAAATTGCTATTCAACCTTCTCAAGGACCGCCTTTGTCAAATTCGATCCGACTAAAGTGGGAGAAACAGACACCCGCCAGCCATCTTTAAGCAATGAAGTTCCATGTCAGTTGAAGGAACCGGTCTCTCGTAAGCGTACGAGTAATGTTGGTCCGGGCCGCTTCATCCCACAATACCGCCGAATCAAGAAAAGACCAAGGGAGGAAGCAATCTGAATATCAACGCCCACAAACTCCTTTGTGTTCTACTCGAGATCTCATCTACACATAGACCTAGCTCTGATACCACTGTTGGGGAATGTTGCATGGGAAACAAAAAATTTCCTACACACACGCAAGATCTATCCATGGTGATGAGCATCTACGAGAAGGAGAGTGGATCTACAAACCCTTGTAGATCGCTAAGCGGGAAGCGTTAAGAAACGCGGTTGATGTAGTCAAACGTCTTCGCGATCCAAATCGCCGAGCGTCTCGTGATCCAATTACGATCCGTCCCATGATACAATCATGAACCGTTCCGCGATCCAATCACGGTCCTTCCGATCTAGCGCCGAACGGATGGCACCTCCGCGTTCAGCACACGTACAGCTTGATGACGATCTCTGCCTTCTTGATCGAGCAAGAGGGAGCGGAGAGGTAGATGAGTTCTCCGGCAGCACGACGGCACGGCGGCGATGGTGGTGGAACTATTCCGGCAGGGCTTCGCCTAAGCACCGCTGATATTAGACTAGAGGAGAAAACGATCTAGAGGAGGTAGAGGGAGCACGTGGCCATTAGGGTTGGCTCTCCCCTCTAAATCCTCTAATATATATAGGAGGGAGGGAGGGGAGGAGGCAGCCTCAAACCCACAAGGGTTCAGCCGAAATAGGAGGTGGAGGAGTCCTACTCCAATCCTACTAGGAGTAGGATTCCTCCTCTCCACTTGGAAACTCTTTCCACCTTTCCACCTTTGGGTTTTTCCCACACTTAGCCGCATGGGCCTTAGTGGGGGGGTTCAGCCAGCCCACTATGGGCTGGTTTGACTCCTCCCACAGCCCATGAGGTCCTTTGGGTCGAGACACCCCTCCCGATGGCCCCCGATACCCTCCCGGCACTCCCGGTACACTACCGAAGTACCCAAAACTTTTCCGGTGACCAAAACAGGACTTCCTACATATCAATCTTTACCTCCGAACCATTCCGGAGCTCCTCGTGACGTCCAGGATCTCATCCGAGACTCCGAATAACCTTCGG
The DNA here is from genome assembly GCA_039707655.1 of Elymus sibiricus. Lineage (NCBI taxonomy): Eukaryota > Viridiplantae > Streptophyta > Magnoliopsida > Poales > Poaceae > Elymus > Elymus sibiricus. Next base: position 361,002,444 of record CM077669.1, read on the forward strand.
TCACCACCATACATAACTCTACTATATCGAAACGTCACTGATCCTTAAGTGTGCAGACCCTACGGGTTCGAGAACTATGTAGACATGACCGAGACACCTCTACGGCCAATAACCAATAGCGGGACCTGGATGCCCATATTGGTTCCCACATATTCTACGAAGATCTTTATCGGATGAACCTCTATGTCAAGGATTCAGTTAATCCCGTATGTTGTTCCCTTTGTTTCTTCGGTATGTTACTTGCCCGAGATTCGATCGTCGGTATCTCTATACCTAGTTCAATCTCGTTACCGGCAAGTCTCTTTACTCGTTCCGTAATACAAGATCCCATGGCTAACACTTTAGTCACATTGCTTGCTAGGCTTGTTGTGATGTTGTATTACCGAGTCGGCCCTGAGATACCTCTCCGTCACATGGAGTAACAAATCCCAGTCTTGATACATGCCAACTCAACAGACACCCTCGGAGATACCTGTAGAGCATCTTTATAGTCACCCAGTTACATTGCGACGTTTGATACACACAAGGTATTCCTCCGGTGTCAGTGAGTTGCATGATCTCATGGTCATAGGAACAGATACTTGACATGCAGAAAACAATAGCAATAAACTAACATGATCATATGCTATGTTCATAGTTTGGGTCTTGTCCATCACATCATTCTCCTAATGATGTGACCCCGTTATCAAATGACATCTCATGTCTATGGCTAGGAAACCTTGACCATCTTTCATCAACGAGCTAGTCTATTAGAGGCATACTAGGGACACAGTGTTGTCTATGTACCCACACATGTATTTGAGTTTCCAATCAATACAATTATAGCATGGATAATAAACGATTATCATGAACAAGGAAATATGATAATAACTAAATTATTATTACCTCTAGGGCATATTTCCAACAGGATCACCAAGCGGTGCATCAAGGACATAAGCCTTTTGGGAAGCCGTAAGGATAATCCTTAGATTACGGGCCCAGTCCACAAAGTTACTTCCATCATCTTTCAACTTAGCTTTCTCTAGGAACGCATTAAAATTTAGGGGTGCTACTGCGCGAGCCATTGATCTACAACATAAATTTTGCAAAAACAACTTAGACTATTGTTCAAGATAATGAGTTTAGTTAATCATATTACTTAAAAACTCCCACTCAAATTGACACCCCTCTGGTCTTTCGAGTGTCACATGATCCAAATTCACCAACTCAAGTCCGATCATCACGTGAGTTGAGGTGGTTTCAATGGTGAACATCTTCATGTTGATCATATCTACTATATGACTCATGTTCGACCTTTCGGTCTCTTGTGTTCCGAGGCCATGTCTGTACATGCTAGGCTCGTCAAGTTTAACCCGAGTGTTCCGCACGTGCAACACTGGCTTGCACCCGTTGTATGCGAACGTAGAGTCTATGACACCGATCATCACGTGGTGTCTCGAAACGACGAACTTTCGCAAAGGTGCACACTCAGGGAGAACACAATTTTATCTTGAAATTTAACTGAGGGATCACCTTATAATGCTACCATCGTCCTAAGCAAAATAAGATGCATAAAAGGATTAACATCACATGCAAATCATAAGTGACATGAGATGGCCATGAACTTGTGCTTTTGATCTCCATCTCCAAAGCACCGGCATGATCTCCATCGTCACCGGCATGACACCATGATCTCCATCATCTTGATCTCCATCAACGTGTCGCCATGAGGTTGTCCCGCCGACCGTTGCTTCTACGACTATTGCTAACTCATAGCGATAAAGTAAAGCAAAATGGCGAAAATAAATTAAAGACAACCCTATGGCTCCTGCCGGTTGCCGTACTCATCGACATGCAAGTCGTGATATTCTATACAATACATGATCATCTCATACATCACATATATCTCATCATGTAATTGGCCATATCACATCACAACATACCCTACAAAAACAAGTTAGACGCCCTCTAATTGTTGTTGCAAGTTTTACGTGGCTCCTACGGGTATCTAGCAAGAACAATTCTTACCTACGCAAAAACCACAACGGTGATACGCAAATTGCTATTCAACCTTGTCAAGGACCGCCTTTGTCGAATTCGATCCAACTAAAGTGGGAGAAACAGACACCCGCCAGCCATCTTTATGCAACGAAGTTACATGTCAGGTGATGGAACCGGTCTCTCGTAAGCGTACGAGTAATGTTGGTCCGGGCCGCTTCATCCCACAATACCGCTGAATCAAGAAAAGACCAAGGGAGGAAGCAATCTGAATATCAACGCCCACAAAATCCTTTGTGTTCTACTCGTGATCTCATCTACACATAGACCTAGCTCTGATACCACTGTTGGGGAACGTTGCATGGGAAACAAAAATTTTCCTACACACACGCAAGATCTATCCATGGTGATGAGCATCTACGAGGGGGAGAGTGGATCTACATACCCTTGTAGATCGCTAAGCGGGAAGCGTTAAGAAACGCGGTTGATGTAGTCGAATGTCTTCGCGATCCAAATCGCAAGCCGTCCCGCGATCCAATCACAATCTAGCGTCGAACGGACGACACCTTTGCGTTCAGCACACGTACAGCTCGATGACGATCTCCGCCTTCTTGATCCAGCAAGAGGGAGCGGAGAGGTAGAGGAGTTCTCCGGCAGCGCGACGGCGCGACGGCGGTGGTGGTGGAACTATTCCAGCAGGGCTTCGCCTAAACACTGCTGAAAAACTAGAGGAACTGATCTATCGGGAGAGAGGGCTGCACCGTGGCCTTTTGGGTTGAAGTGCTATGGGCCTCTCTCCCTCTAGTATATATAGGAGGGAGGGGAGGAGCTGGCCGACCTAGGGATCCTCTGAGGAGTCGGCCGAAGGAGGTGGAGGTGGAAATCCTACTCCTAGTAGGATTCCTTCCCTTCCCCACTTGGACTTTCCTTTCCCCAAAATTCCAGCCGCATAGGCCCGCTTGGGCTGGCCGCCCAGCCCACCAGGGGCTGGTGCAACACCCTAAGGCCCATGTGGCCCTCTTGGGGTGTGGTGGGTCCACTTGGTTGACTCCGGGAACCCATTCGTCACTCCAGGTACACTGCCGGAAATGCCCGAAACTTTTCCGGAGTTCAAACACCAGTTTCCTATATATCAATCTTAACCTCCGGACCATTCCGGAGCTCCTCATGACATCCGAGATCTCATCTGGGACTCCGAACAACCTTTGGTCACCAACATACATAACTCAACTATACCAAAACATCACCGAACCTTAAGTGTGCAGACCCTACGGGTTCGAGAACTATGTAGACATGACCGAGACACCTCTACGGTCAATAACCAATAGCGGGACCTGGATGCCCATATTGGTTCCTACATATTCTACGAAGATCTTTATCGGTTGAACCTCTATGTCAAGGATTCATTTAATCCCGTATGTTGTTCCGTTTGTTCTTCAGTATGTTACTTGCCCGAGATTCGATCGTCGGTATCTCTATACCTAGTTCAATCTCGTTACCGGCAAGTCTCTTTACTCGTTCTGTAATACAAGATCCCGTGGCTAACACTTAGTCACATTGCTTGCAAGGCTTATTGTGATGTTGTATTACCGAGTGGGCCCTGAGATGCCTCTCCGTCATACGGAGTAACAAATCCCAGTCTCGATCCATGCCAGCTCAACAGACACCTTCGGAGATACCTGTAGAGCATCTTTATAGTCACCCACTTACGTTGTGATGTTTGATACACACAAGGTATTCCTCCGGTGTCAGTGAGTTGCATGATCTCATGGTCATAGGAACAGATACTTGACATGCAGAAAACAATAGCAATAAACTGACACGATCATATGCTACGTTCATAGTTTGGGTCTTGTCCATCACATCATTCTCCTAATGATGTGATCCTGTTATCAAATGATATCTCATGTCTATGGCTAGGAAACATTGACCATCTTTGATCAACAAGCTAGTCTACTAGAGGCATACTAGGGACACTATGTTGTCTATGTATCCACACATGTATCATCATGGATAATAAATGATTATCATGAACAAGGAAATATAATAATAACTACTTTTATTATTGCCTCTAGGGCATATTTCCAACAGTGGGTGCACCGGTCCTCCATAGACCACGGGAGGGGGCACCGAGGCAAAAGTACCCGTCCCACTAGTTCCTTGAGGTAGCTTGTTCTTGTCAGTGCTAGCCCCTTCCTTTTCGGAGTGGACATCCGATGACGAGTTAGTGGGGTTAACCACTAGCAACGGATAGGTAGAAATTTTGAGACCAACAAGGAATTCTTTGAACATGGATTTGACCTCGGTAGTCATGGAGGATTTAAGTGAGGACATGGCCTCATTCAAATCCTCACGAGAGACCGTGTTCACACCCACGGCCTCGGGGAGTTCAATCGCCCGGTCCCCGTCGTCAACCATATTCTTTGGGTGGTGAAACCCTTAATAAAGAGACGAGGCTCTGATACCAATTGAAAGGATCGATATGGTTGACTAGAGGGGGGGTGAATAGGCAACTACCAATTTTTAGGCTTTTCTTAACAAATTAGGTTTAGCAACAAATAGGTTGTTTAGATATGCAACTAGGTGAACAACCTATATGATGCTAGCTATGATAAGAACAAGATATAAGTTTGCACAAAGTAAAGGTAATAAGTAACCACAAGTGGAACCGTTGGAGACGAGGATGTGTTACCAAAGTTCCTTCCTTTTGAGGGGAACTACGTCTCCGTTGGAGCGGTGTGGAGGCACAATGCTCCCCAAGAATCCACTAGGGCCACCGTATTCTCCTCACGCCCTCACACAATGCGAGGTGTCGTGATTCCACTAGTGGAGCACTTGAAGGCGGCAACCGGACCTTTACAAACAAGGTTGGGGCCCTCTCCACAACTTAATTGGAGGTTCCCAACGAAACCACGAAGCTTCACCACAATGGAATATGGCTTCGGGGTGACCACTTCCGTCTAGGGTGCTCAAACACCCAAGAGTAACAAAATCCACACACGAAAGTAAGGGGGAATCAATTTTCCTTTGGTGGAAGTGTAGATCTAGGTCTCCTCCTTCAATCCCTAGCAAATCAACAAGTTTGAGTGGCTAGAGAGAGAGATCGGGCAAGAAAGCTTGAAGGGCATCAATGGTGGAGAGAGAGAGGTCAGAGATGAGAACCACCCCTTTATATAGTGTCCCCACTTTCCAACCGTTACAACCATTTATACATGGCAGCGGTACAACCGGTGATGCGGGCGGTAGAACCGGGCTATAGTAATATAGCGGTACAACCGCCCAACAATCGGCCAACCACCACACCACAACAGAACCTGACGCGGTGGTTCCTCCCCGGTGCAACCGCTCGGCTCGAGCACTGGACAGGGCAAAGTCCCGAGTGGTACGACCGCTAGGGACACCGGTAGTACCGGGCTATGGTAATATAGCGGTACAACCGTCCCACGTCCGCCCAACAACCGCAGCTCAACAAAACCACGTCCGGTTGAAGCCCGGTGCTGGGCCGGTTCAACCGCCCAGGGCTTCCACCCTGGGTCACCCAGTTGTTGGCGGTACAACTGCCCGGGGGCAGCGGTACAACCGCTGGGGACCACTCAGTGGCAGCACCCCCAGGGTAGCACCCCTGGAGTGGTGGTCAAACCGGATGACTGGAGCGAGCAGTGCAACCGGTCGGGACAGCGGTACAACCGGCCTGCATGGAAGGAAAGTAGGGCCTCTCTCTCTTTGATGGGAAGGAACGAGGTGGGTGCTAAGGATGTGAGAGAGAATTTATTCACCCCAAGATCTTCCAATGTGGATTCCCTCTTAATAGTATGGGATCCCTACGACCAAAGAAAATAAACACGTAGAGAACACCATCTTCGATCTTTTCTGTCTGAAGGGAATGCCTAACTATCTTGTGTCTCACACATAATACCTGAATAACTTGACACGCGGTTACATAACATAGTGAGGTGTCATCATCACCAAAACACTAAGGTAAGAGAATGCCCTTACAATAACATTTATTTCCAGTTATGGCAGTGTGTATGAGACTCAAATCAGGAGCACACAGGGTGCTACAATCTTGTTTGCCTACGATACATTTAACATTAAAGAGTGTGAAGTAGTGTATTGATGGGAAATGGATGCTTTTAATTCTTCCTTGTGTTACTTCCCTATCCTCACCATAGCACAGGTTAATCAAAAATGACTTGTACTCAGATTTTGGTGGTTCATCAAGGGAACCCCAATATGGAATTTTGCATGCTTCACTGAACATTTCTAAGGGCATGGTGAAGGAATGGTCATAGAGGTTGAATGAAACTCTAGACTCACGAGGAAAATATTTAAATTTCTTTGTGAATGTTTTCGTGAGTTCGAGATGTTGCGGGCACTTATCTGTGATGAAGGGAGCAAGTTCTGCATTGTGGATAAATTGTTCGAATTCCCCCTTGATACCTGCACCTTCCATGAACTCGTCACATGGCCACAAGCATGATTTGGTAGCGGCATCTCGCATCGAGCTTTCGCTTGGCTCAACATAAGATTGTCGGACCGAGCTTCCACTTGATGAGGCCTCGGAGGACCTCCTCCTCGAAGAACTCCTAAAGAATTGCATTTTTATTTGCGAACAAAATTCTGAAATATTTTTGAGACACAAAACTTTGTTAACAAAACTTCGTGAAATTGATAGCAACTACTCCTAAGGATGCATAGAGGCCATATTCAGCATTCAAACTACTTAGAACTCTAAAAATTCAACATGCAAGCTCATCTACAGCAGCACCAAGAGTAGCTAATTACTCTAAAATAACCCACTATTGCAAAAACTAATTGGAGCAATGGAGGAGTCACATACCAAGTAGCAGTCCCTCCAAACAGTTTCGAAAACGGAGCTTCGAGCAAAGAGATCGAAATCTGCGGGTTTGAGAGCAAGAACACTAGAATGGAGGCTAAGGTGACTTTTTTCTGGAGGTAGGGGATTGAGGGAGTCCTGGTTTAAGGGGTCCTCGGGAGGCCGGCCTATGTCTTATGGGCCGGACTGTATGGGCCACTTGCCGAATACTGGAAGAATTGAAGACCTCATCTCCAAGAAGGAAGCTTCGAGAATCGTGGCTTGTCCTCCATGTTTGGAGTAGTGAATAGGCATGTTTATCCCTTCGACGTATAACCGACCATGTGTAAACCCTAGGTACCCCCGGCGTCTATATAAGCCGGAGGGTTTTAGGTTGTAGAACAACAGAACTCATCTAGGGTTTTAGTCATACGATCTCGTGGTAGATCAACTCTGTAATCCCCATACAATCAATATAATCAAGCAGGACGTAGGGTATTACCTCCATAGGAGGGCCCGAACCTTGGTAAAACGTTGTCCCCTTCGTCTCTCGTTACCATCGATCCTAGTCTCACAGCTTGGGACCCCCTACCCGAGATCCGCCGGTTTTGACACCGACATTGGTGCTTTCATTGAGAGTTCCGCTGTGATCACCAGAAGGAATCGATGGCTCACCTAGTCATCAACGAAGAGGTCCGCAATCCGGGCAATTTTGTCCCCGGACAGATCTTCGCTTTCGGCAGCGTTGTGCTGCACGCCGACCCGACTGGCTATCTAGGCCGCGTCGGAAGTTTTGCCCCTGATCAAGAGGTCAGATTCGGGAACTTAGAGTTCTCCGTAGACACTCGAGGTGATCTGTCACTAACCGGGCTTGCAGTCTTGCCTGCCATGCCCGAAGACTCTGAGTCCTTAACCCCAGACCCATCTTTCGGCTCCGCCCATGGGATCTACCCCGGCGAGGGCCCGACCTTCAATCTGGATCAGGTCATAGTACCCGACGTCCGGACCTCGGTTCTTGCCGAACACACTCCCTGCACGGATGCATCGGAGGTTCACTCCGGAAGCTCTGGGCAGACCGGTCCGATCGAGCTCTCGATACTCGACGAGGCTCTAGATCGGATCTCGTCGATGAAGATCAACGACGACCCAGCCCCGATCTATTCTCTTGATCGGGCCTCAGACGGGTTAGGACAAATTTTTCGTCCCACCCACCACCCACTTGATAGCCACTATCGAGGATTTAACCGACATGCTAGACTACGCTTCCGAGGAAGCAGAGTACATGGATGAGGAAGATCACTCCCTCACCCCCGCTAAGACCGGGCAGTGGACTGCCACCTCTACATACGATGTCTACATGGTGGACACTCCGAAAAACAACGGTGATAAATCGGACGAAGCACTGTCAAGACGCCGAAAGCCGCATAAACGATCAAAAGGGAAAAAGGGGCGAAAGTCTACCGATGGCACCGGGGACGGAGACACCCCGGAAGACATCGGCGGCCCCGAAATCCCCGAACACCCGCTAGAGGGTCAGGAGAGGCCCGAAGACTGTCGCAACCCCGATGATCCAGATGATCCTGATGACGACGACTACCTCCGCTCTATTGAGGAGGAGGACAATGCGGAAGCCGATGACTTCGCTATTGCCGATAATCCTGCAGATCAGGAACTATTCAGGCAACAGCTGTTATCTACGGCCCGCAGCCTGAAAGCAAAAGAACGGCAGCTCAAAGCCGAACAAGACGACCTCAACGACCGATGGACGAGAGTCCTCTCCGCTGAGGAAGAATACGGCACTGGTCTATCGGACCAACCTAAGAGCTACCCACGTAGAAGGCTGCTGCCGCAATTCGATGACGATCTCACTGATACGCCGTCTCCCAAGCATACCCCATATGACAAGCCAGACCGCCCCCCTCGAGGACGCGACAGGACGGCTGCTGATACCGGTTATAGGCCGACGATACCCCGTAGACGGGGAAAGGAGCCACTAGAGCCCGATGACAGGTTCAACCTACGACACAACCTGGACTATAGAGCAGGCCGTACGCGATCCATCTACGGATCCAGAGGATACTCACCCGATAGACGGGAAGGGTACAGGCCTTGGCTCGACTGCAATGAAGATCGGGAACGAGCCCGAGCTAGGACAGACACCGATCACCGGTGCGTCATAGCTTGGGTTAGAGGCGCCTCCCACCCACTGTGCTTCACAGACGAGGTAATGCGGCATCAGTTCCCGGAAGGGTTTAAACCCGTAAACATAGAACAATACGATGGGACAACTGACCCAACCTTATGCATCGAGGATTTTCTCCTACACATCCACATGGCACGAGGAGATGACCTCCACACCATCAAGTACCTACCCCTGAAGCTCAAGGGGCCAGTTCGGCACTGGTTAAATAGCCTCCCCAAAAACTCCATTGGGTGTTGGGAGGACCTAGAGGAGGCATTCCGATCTTACTTCCAGGGCACTTATGTTCGGCCGCCGGACTCCTCCGATCTAAGTAACGTCATTCAGAAGCCCGGAGAGTCCGCGCGGCTATTCTGGAATCGTTTCCTGACCAAGAAGAACCAGATCGTAGACTGCCCGAACGCCGAAGCTATAGCCTCCTTCAGGCATAATATTCGGGATGAATGGCTGGCTCGACAGCTCGGACAGGACAAACCCAGGACAATGTCCGCCCTCACATCACTCATGACCCGCTTTTGCGCGGGCGAGGATAATTGGCTAGCTAGACGTAGCCATAACCCCGAAGACCCCGGAACCTCTGAAGTTCGGGATGGAAACGGGAAACCGAAGCGCAACAAGAACAAGCGCCGGCACAATAATAGTGATGCCGATGACACGGCTGTCAATGCCGGCTTCCGCAATTCCCGTCCTGGGCAGCGGAAGAAGCCTTCTAAAGGCAAACACGATGGACCCACCCCGCTGGATAAGATCCTAGAGAGGCCTTGCCAGATCCACGGCACTCAAGAGAAGCCCGCCAATCACACCAACCGTAACTGTTGGGTCTTCAAACAGGCCGGCAAGCTCGCATCCGAGGACCAAGGCAAGAGCCCACGCAGCGAGGAAGAGGATGAGCCCCGTGGTCCGATCGGTGGCGGTCAAAAGAAATTCCCTCTAGAGTTAAAGACAGTAAACATGATCTACGCCACTCATATACCCAAAAAGGAGAGGAAGCGCGCCCTTTGAGATGTCTATGCCATAGAGCCTGTAGCCCCGAAGTATAACCCATGGTCGGCATATCCGATCACTTTCGATCGACGCGACCACCCGACCAGTATCCGTCACGGGGGTTCGGCCGCACTCGTCCTAGACCCGATAATAGATGGGTACCACCTCACTAAAGTCCTAATGGACAGTGGAAGTAGCCTCAATCTGATTTACTCAGATACGGTGAAAAAGATGGGCATAGATCCGTCAAGGATCAAGCCCAGCAACACTACCTTCAAAGGAGTGATCCCAGGCGTTGAAGCCCGGTGCACAGGCTCCGTAAGCCTGGAGGTTGTGTTCGGCTCGCCCGACAACTTTCAAAGCAAGGAGTTGATCTTCGACATCGTACCTTTCCGCAGCGGCTATCACGCCCTGCTCGGCCATACAGCGTTCGCTCGCTTTAACGCCGTCCCTCACTACGCATACCTCAAGCTCAAGATGCCCGGCCCTAGGGGGGTCATTACTGTTAATGGCAATACAGAGCGCTCCCTCCGAACTGAGGAACATGCGTTGGCCCTGGCGGCCGAATATCATTACACCGATGATTGGCAATCGCCGACATCTGCCGCAAGGCGCCCAAGGCTGGGAAAAGAGCTCGGTCTCAATCCGAGGTACCAGAACCTTCCACTCCCGGTAAATAGGGACTCGCCCCCCATCGCATGGCCCTAGAACTGGCAAGGTACGTGCCACGGAGGCACAACTTCGCGCTCAAAATTCCATGGGCAGCGGTGGGGACATACTATTAGAGGGTAGGTGTTCGGCTGGACCAAACTATTACCGTCAACACGTCTTCGGACACACTACAGGTACCATAAAGCGCCTGCTAAAAGCGTCAAGCTCATCCATACGTCGGCGACTTCTCAAGACCCTTTCTTCAAGGTCCGCTCGCCGAACTAACAAAGCCCATAAAGGCATACACCTCCTTAGGAGCTGCAGGAGCAGATAAGCGACAGAGCACATCAAGTACGTCAGGTCACCTATCGAAGGCCCTTGGTACAAACTCTCCTGTAAAATTTATATTTCATTTATCAAATACCTGTAAACAGTTGCATCGGCAAATTGAACAATAAGAGTTGTTGAGTAAAATACAGATATATCATTTTCTCTTTGATGTCCCTTTTCGGAACACTTTCTGTTTCCTCCCTCTTCTTGCGAACCTGTTTGGTATACTGTATGATGCAACCGGCTAATAGACCGGGGGCTCGACCTTAAAAATCGCCCTAATCACCATTTCTTTAAGTGTTCGGCGTCTTGGAATTCCGCTTTATATGCATTGGTTCTGAACCATGTCTTGGGTCAATAGTTGGGTTGCCCGTCTCCTGTGCTTGCCCCTTTATGTTCCGCTCGTTCGGCTAAAAGGGCAAAGGGAGCACCGCTGCGATTGTGCTTCCGGCTAGTCTGGTTTAGCGCCTCAGCGGAGAAAGCTGAAAACTAACTGTCATGGTATGCGAGAACCGGTTTGCGAATCCGAGCTTAACTAAATCTCGTCAGAGGTTATTCCGTGTCATACGATGGGTTTGGTGTTAGCACAAACCAGGTGATATAGGCTTTGGCCGCGGTTCATCCGAACATCACAAACACCTGGGGGCTAGTTATCAGCTCCCGCACTCCTTTCTCGCACCCCTATGGCTAAGTGAAAGCAATAAAGCATTATGGTCCGATTGCCTTGTCCGCTCCACACTACCGCCTTTGGGTGCCGATAGTTCGGCTAAGGGTTACAGTGCGGTTGGAAGAGACACCTTGTGTAGTATCTACACGGGGGCTGAAGCCGACGACTCGCAGCTTTCAGGGTTAACGGCCACAAAAGGAGTTATAAAGGATGCAAAACATATAAGACATGATAAACCATGCATTTTAAATACATACACGCTGACAAGTCTTCGGACATAGTACAACACTCTATTCATACTCATTCTCTCTCGGACACTGTGATTCTATGGCCCGAGCACCCTCCATAACTCCGGAGAAGTACAGCTCGGGGCGCCTATGACCCTTTCCGGGAGGCGGAGGAGCTGTGGCTACCTTCATCGGATCCAGCCCCGGCCAGTGCACTTTGGCCTTCGCGAAGGTCATCCTAGCCCCCTCGATGCAGGAAGACCGCCTCAAGGCGTCGATCCGAGGAGTGGCGTCGCTTAGCTTCTGCACCAGGCCGAAGTAGCTGCCCGGCAGTGGCTCATTGGGCCATAGCCGGATACAGAGATCCTTCATGGCCGGTTCCGCCATCCGGTGTAACTCCATCAGCTGCTTCAGCCGCTCCACAAGGAGAGGAGAACGCTCGGGGGCTTCGAATTGCGCCCAGAATAGCCGAGCTTCATCTCCTTCTCGCCGCGAAGCATAGAACTGCTTCGCGTCCGCTAAGTCCTTCTGGAGGTCCGAGCAGGCGCCTGAGGAACGCCATACTTGGGTAAGCAACTCGAACTTGCTGTCCCCAAAGATACACTGCAATGAATACGGCTTACCATCCAGGATAGCTTTGGCTTGGCGGAGCTCCTCTTCAAATGACCGCCTATCCACCCGCTCCTTTTGGAGATTGGTCTTCAGGGTGGATAGTTCGGCGGCCTGCTCCTTGCCCTTCTGCTCCAGATCCTCGCACTTCCGCCCAGCGTCTTTGAGCTCCTGCTGGATTTCTTCCACCCGAGCCTCGTGCTTGTCGCTGGTGGCTCTTAGGGCGGATAGCGCGGTAGCTGCTTCTTTGGCAGCCGCCTTCTCCACCGCAGCCTCCTGCTTGGCTTTCTCAAGTTCGATCTTGAGCTTCTCATTCCCTTTCGCCGAGGCTGCACAAGCATTAAGCATATCAAACAACACTGCATTGACAGTACGATAACAAAGAGTTTTTTCCTCTAATTCGACTTACCTTGCGCCTCGTCGAATCTCTCGTTTAGAGCGTCAAGCTCGTCTTCGGAGCTCTTGAGCTTTCGATTTAGCTCTTCTAGCTCGACAGCGTTATTGGCCACTGCCGTCGACGAAGCCTGTAACAAAAAACATCATATAACGTTACAGGGGCTTACAACCTCCGAACTGTCACTAAAATAATCCTGTGAACGGTCCTCTTGTCCTATGCATAGTTCGGATAATGATCTATGATTTGACCCCCAGGTAAGTTTTTTCCAAACTCACCTAGGGCTCGGGAGCTGCCATGCATATAATCATAACTTACAGAAATTAATATTTCACAAAGTAGAGCATTACTTGGCTTACCTGAAAGCCCGTCAGGAGACCGTTGAAGGCCTCCTTCAGTCCGGAATCCACGGACTGAATGCTCTGCAGTACCGCACCCATAAGGGTGCGGTGCTCCCCGGAGATGGAGGCGCTCGATAGAGCCTCCCCCATGGCCTTCCACCCATTTGTCAGTGGCGCCGGTGGGGATCGGTTGACCCGATCTCCAACCGGAGATTGAATCGGTACCTCCGGAGGCATGGTACGCTTCGGAGACCGCCTTGGAGGTGACTGGACGTCTTCTGGTCCGGTCTCCTCAGTATCCGGGAGGGGCCTCTCCCCCGGGTCTTCGGCGGCCGAAGTGTTTGCCTCGGCCATGACTTCGTCGCCCCTGCCTCCAGAGTCTAGCTCCAAAGGAGCCTGTTGGGAGGACGCCTCCGCGGTGTCCTTCGCGGCGCCCGGAGGAGAGGGGTGCGATGTGGTCCCGCTCTCCGCTAGCTCGGCGGGTGGGGTCTCGCCGTTCGAAAGTTGATCGGTGGGGAGGACTTGCGGTGGGCTGCAAGTCAGTAAGCGCTCACGTGTTAGTAACATTCGAAGCTTTGCATCAATAGCACGGAAGGATCTTCGGATCTGTACCTTCGAGGTAGGGGCTTGACCCTGAGGTTCCTCCGCGGAACCCTCTCGAAGTCGTCGGACTCGGTGTTCGAGTCCGAACTATCGTCGGACGGGACTACCTGTGTCCGGCGCGGTTTCTTCTGGGCGGGAGGAGCTACCTCCTCCGAGGCGTCCGATGACGCCGCCCTCTTTCCTGTGAGGGGGGAATCGCCTCCCCCCTCAGCTTCGTGCTCCTCCTCTTGATTCGAGGAGGCATGAGTCTCTTCGGACACAGCCCCTGGCTGGTCCCTGTTACGCAGGCCTGTTCGGCCTGGCTTCTTCTTCTCCTTCTTCTCTGGCGCCTTGTAAGGCGCCACGACGAGCATCTCCAACAGCAACGGAGACTTGGGGTCTTCGGGCTATGGAGCCGGACACTTGATGCCCGTGGCTTTGCTCAACCATTCCTATGAAAGGTGATCGAAAATGCTTAGACTATCTTCGGGAAGATAGAACCGGTGAAATGAAACTATGCTATACCTCGGGTGCGGGCTTGATGGCGCTCAAGCCCTTGTCCTCCTTCTTGCCCGGCCAGTTTTCTTGCGCCTTGAACAACGCCTTCCATAGCTTCTCCCGCGTGGTACCGAAGAGTTGACGAACTGTAGGATCGTCGTCAGTCCGATAATTCCACATAGGAGAGCTCCGGCGCTGGCAGGGGAGGATGCACCGCCGAAGCATAACCTGGACCACGTTGGTCAGGCCGACTCCTTCTCTGATCAAGGAGGCGATGCCCCTCTGCAGGTCCTCCACCTATGTGTTCGACCCCCAGTCGAGGCCCTTTCGGACCCATGACGTCAATCTGGTCGGGGGGCCAGATCTGAATTCGGCAGGAACAGTTCCGCCCTCCTCCTTTGGCTCGGTGATGTAAAACCACTCTTTTTGCCAAGTCTTGATAGTGTCGATGAAGGTACCGGATGGCCACACTGCACGCGGAAGCTTGCCGATGACTGCCCCGCCGCAATCCGCGTGTGCGCCAGCGACACACTTCGGCTTGATGTTGAAGATCTTGAGCCACAGTCCGAAGTGTGGCTCGACTCGCAGGAAAGCTTCACAGACTATGATGAAGGCCGATATATGCATGAAGGAGTTCGGTGGGAGGTCGTGGAAGTCGAGGCCGTAGAAGAACATGAGGCCCCTCACGAAGGGGTGGAGCGGGAAGCTCAGTCCCCGGATAAAGTGAGGGACAAAGACCACCTTCTCGCCTAGTTTGGGGGTGGGGATCACCTGGCCCTCCTCTGCGGCGCGGTGGAAGACATTGGCAGGGAGGTAGCCGGCGTCCTTGAGATCCCGAATGTCCTGGTCTGTGACCGTGGACGCCTCCCACTTGCCGTTGGAGCCGGAGCTGGCCATGGCTAAGCTCGGAGGGGGAAGAATGGAAGACCTAGATCTGGGCTCGGTAAGCTCGGAAGATTGGGGAAGCTGGGATGCGAATGGGAAGGTGCGGATAAGCCTTGGGGTTTTCTTCCCCTTTTATTGAGGTTTGCTGCTGGTTAGCCTCCCTTCATGAAGCCGTGAATCTCTCCGCTTCCCAAGGCGTGCGTGCCGTTATATGCGTATGATTAAACGTATCCCGTGTAAAACGGGGCACGATTTGTGCATTAATGGATCGTGCTGGTGGAAACGGCCTCAAACAGCGAATCGAGTCCTCACGACTGGTTGAGAGGTCATGGTGGGCCGTGGCCTTTCATCTGAAAAGTTGTCAAAAAACACTATTGGTTCTCTGACGTTTGGCCTTCAAGGCCGAACTACTCATGGTATACGGACGATCTATGATCGGAAACATTACACGACGACGGAGGCCGAACTATATCCCGGTCGATCACTGTTCGAAGAAAGGAACTCGCCTCGCAAGCCGAAGACTCTGATCACTCGAAGCAGCTGGAGCCTGGATCCTTGGCGTTGGAGGCTAGTTCGGGGGCTACTGAGGGAGTCCTGGTTTAAGGGGTCCTCGGGAGGCCAGCCTATGTCTTATGGGCTGGACTGTATGGGCCACTTGCCGAATACTGGAAGAATTGAAGACCTCATCTCCAAGAAGGAAGCTTCGAGAATCGTGGCTTGTCCTCAACGTTTGGAGTAGTGAATAGGCATGTTTATCCCTTCGACGTGTAACCGACCATGTGTAAACCCTAGGTACCCCCGGCGTCTATATAAGCCGGAGGGTTTTAGGTTGTAAAACAACAGAACTCATCTAGGGTTTTAGTCATACGATCTCGTGGTAGATCAACTCTGTAATCCCCATACAATCAATATAATCAAGCAGGACGTAGGGTATTACCTCCATAGGAGGGCCCGAACCTGGGTAAAACCTTGTCCCCTTCGTCTCTCGTTACCATCGATCCTAGTCTCACAGCTCGGGACCCCCTACCCGAGATCCGCCGGTTTTGACACCGACACGGATGACATGGGCTAAAGGAATAAGTGAGAGGGCCCACGTCGGGGCCACAACCCACCAGGGCGCGCTTGGGGTTGCTGGCGCGCCCTGGTGTCTTGTGGGCACCAGGTGCATCCCCCTCTGATGTTATTTGCACCAAAAATTCAGAAACAAATCGTATTAATTTTTCAGAACATTCTGAGGACTTTTATTTTTGGGTCATTTTTTTTATTGCACGGAGAAAACAGAAAACAGGATAAACATGGCATTTTATTTTATTTGACTAGGTAAAACAGAATATAAAAGGTGGAAGCAGAGAGTTGTGCCTACTAGATTCATCGACTTCATACCTCTCAAAAATGATCCATTAGTAAGGTTGATCAAGTCTTATTAACAACCACTTCCGATTAGCATGAAACCGAAGAACTATCGTAAAACACTAAGTTACCTCAATGGGGATGTGCATATCCCCAACAATAAGTATATCATATTTCTTTTTGGCAGTAGGTAGAGGTAATTGAAAACTTCCAATAGTGATTGTCGGAGATTCTTCAATAACATTTATACCATTCACTTGGAATTGTTTCTTCGGAAAGTGCACCGCATGCTCATTACCATTGATATGAAAAGTGACTTTTATTTTATTGCAATCAATAACAGCCCCTGCAGTATTCAAAAAGGGTCTACCAAGGATAATCGACATGTTTTCGTTCTCGGACATCTCAAGAATAACAAAGTCCGTTAAGATAGTAACATTTGCAACAACAACAACGGGCACATCCTCACAAATACCGATAGGTATGGCAGTTGATTTGTTAGCCATTTGCAATGATATTTCAGTAGGTGTGAGTTTATTCAAATCAAGTCTTTTGTATAAGGAGAAAGGCATAACACTAACACCAGCTCCCAAATCACACAAAGCAGTTTTGACATATTTTCTTTTAATGGAGCAAGGTATAATTGGTATTCCAGGGTCTCCAAGTTTTTTAGGTACTCCATCCTTCAAAGAATAATTAGCAAGCATGGTGGAGATTTCAGCTTCAGGTATCTTTCTTTTATTAGTGATGATGTCTTTCCTGTACTTTGCATAAGGGGCCATCTTTAGGATATATGAGTTAAGCGGGTACGCAAAAAGACTGGCCTAATCATTTCAACAAAGCGTTCAAATTCTTCATCATCCTTTTTCGTAGATGGTTTAGGTGGAAAGGGCATGGGTTTCTGGACCCATGGCTCTCTTTCTTTACCATGTTTTCTAGCCACAAAGTCTCTTTTATCATGACGTTTATTTTTAGGTTGTGGGTTATCAAGATCAACAGCAGGCTCTATTTCAACATCATTATCTGGTTCTTTATCATTGTTAGGTTGAGTATCCTCATGAACATCATCATTATCATTTTCATTATCACTAGGTGAATGTTCATTACCAGATTGAGTTTCAGCATCAGAAATAGAGACATCATTCTTATCAGGAGGTTTTTGTATCTTAGGTTCACTAGAGGTATGCAAAGTCCTATCATTTTTCTTTTTCTTTTTAGAAGGACTAGGTGCATCAGTATTAATTCTCTTAGAGTCTTGTTCAATTCTTTTAGGATGACATTCAGGATAAAGTGGTTCTTGGGTCATTCTACCTCCCCTAGTTAGTACTCTAGCAGCAAAATCATTCATATTATTGTTCATTTCATCAAGCAATTATTTTTGAGATTTATCAACTTGTTCTAACCGAGTTTGGACCATAGAGACATGTTTTCCTACACCTCTAACATCATTACTGATTCTAAATAGCAAGTCACTCAAGCGAGCAATCATATCAGAATTATATTTCAGTTGTTTCAGAACATGTGCATTGAAGTAATCTTGCTTCAAAATATAGTTGTCAAACTCATATAAGCATTGACTAGGATGTTTATTGTAAGGGATATCACCGTCATCAAACTTTAATAAATAATTTACCTCTACCACCTGTGGAGGCGGTGGTGTGTCAAGGCCATGTATTTCTTCAATAGGTGGTAAATTCTTAACATCCTCAGCTTTAATACCTTTTTCCTTCATAGATTTCTTTGCCTCTTGCATATCTTTAGGACTGAGAAATAAGATACCCCTCTTCTTCGGAGTGGGTTTAAGTGGTGGTTCAGGAAGAGTCCAATCATCATAATTCTTCAATATGTTATTCAATAATTCCTCAGCTTGTTCAACAGTTCGTTCCCTGAAAACACAACCAGCACAACTATCTAGGAAGTCCCTAGAAGCATCAGTTAGTCCATTATAGAAGATATCAAGTATTTCATTTTTCTTGAGAGGATGATCACGCAAAGCATTAAGCAATTGGAGAAGCCTCTCCCAAGCTTGTGGGAGACTCTCTTCTTCAATTTGCAAAAAATTAAATATTTCCTGTAAGGCGGCTTGTTTCTTATGAGCAGGAAAATATTTGTCAGAGAAGTAGTAAATCATATCCTGGGGACTACACACACAACCAGGAGCAAGAGTATTGTACCATGTCTTAGCATCACCCTTTAATGAGAACGGAAATAACTTAAGAATATAGTAGTAGCGAATCTTCTCATCATGAGCAAAGAGGGTGGCTATATCATTCAATTTAGTAAGATGTGCCACTACAGTTTCAGTTTCATAGCCATGGAAAGGATCATATTCAACCAAAGCAATTAACTCTGGGTCGACAGAGAATTCATAATCCTTATCGGTAACAAAGATAGGTGAAGTAGCAAACTTAGGATCACATTTCATTCTAGCATTCAAAGTATTTTCCTTATACTTGCGCAACAATTTCTTAAGATCGTTCCTATCTGAAAGCACAATATGCTCCCTTGGTGGTTTTGATAATTCATGACAACATACATTGTCTCTTGGACTAATACTCTTATCTAGTGCATTTCAGATAAAGTCCACAGAGAGTGCTGGCAAAGGATCGTGAGGAGCATCCCCAAGAAGAAGAAGGAGAAGGAATAGGATTGGCAAAGCCTCAAGCAAGAAGACTCTACATTTTACTTTGTGAGAAATCACTTTGAGTCTATAGGAAAGCCAATACTATTAAAAGGGGGTGAGGTCTTGATGGTGAACAAAATGCTCCACGTGCACAAGTGATAGTCACCAAAAACACCCACAAGCTCTTCCACAAAAGTCTGTCAAAGCCTATTATGCAAAATCGGTGCCACCAATATTTCCCACTCGGCCCTACCGATTTTCACCTCAGACATATCCCAGCCAAACCCTAAGTCTTCGGTACAGCCGATTCTGCATCGGTGCCACCGAGTTTAGGTTGCCAACATTCTGTTGCCCCTTTTCTTCAATTCGGAATTTCCGAGTTGTTTGGATCGGTGCCACCGAGTTTTGTAATCTGACTTTTGGTCACCTGATCGGTACTGTCGAGATTTATATATCGGTTTCACCGAGATTCGAAAGTTTCTACCTTTTGAGCAACTCGGTACCACAGAGTTTTACACTTTGGTGTCACCGAGTTGGTCATTATAGGTGTAACGGTTGGATTTTTGGAGATGCCTATATATACCCCTTCACCACCACCCCCTCGAATGTGAAGCACTCAGAATTATTCCATACTTGCCCCATCCAATTTTCTGAGAGAGAGCCACCTACTCATGTGTTGAGATCAAGCCATTCCATTCCAACCATATGAATCTTGATTTCTAGCCTCCCCAAGTTGCTTTCCACCCAATCAATCTCTTCCACCAAAGCCAAATCTGTGAGAGAGTGATTGTGTGTTAAGGAGTCTATCATCTTGAAGCACAAGAGCAAGGATTTCATCGTCATCATCGATCCTATTACCTTTTGGAGGGTGGTGCCTTCTAGATTGGTTAGGTGTCGCTTGGGAGCCTCCTACTTCGTGTTTGGAGTTGAACCAAGAAGTTTGTACTGGCAAGGGGATCGCCTACTTCGTGAAGATCTACCCATAGTGAGGCTAGTCCTTCGTGGACGGAAGCCATTATGGAATAGTCAAGGTTGCTACTTCGTGGACCCTTATGGGTGGAGCCCTCCGTGGACTCTCGCGACCGTTACCCTCCGTGGGTTGAAGACTCCATAAACGTGGATGTACGATAGCTCCACCTATCGGAACCACGGGAAAAATTCTTGCGTCTCCAAATTGCGTTTGATCTTCCTATCTTTACTCTTTCTTACATGTGCTTATCTTACTTTCCGCTGCCATACTTGTTGACTAGCATGTGTAGGGTGCATTAGACTTGTTATAATTGCTAAAACTGCTCACCAATTAACTTGGGAAAAGGTTAGGTCTTAATTCTTGCAAGTAGTCTATTCACCCCCCCTCTAGACGTCTCTTCTATCGATCCCTTGACTATCCTTACAAGAAAGAATTTCCCTAGTTACCTCCTCATCCATAACATAACCTTCAGGTATCTTAGGCATTTCAAATCTAGGAGAGCCAGGTCTAATAGGTGTTTCATAGTCATCAATTTCAAAGGCTTCATCAATTTCAGTAGCTTCATCAGTTTCAACAATTTCATTCTCTCTAGCTCTAGCAATTTGTTCATCAAGAAATTCACCTAGTGGCACATTATCATCAAGTGTGGTACTAGCATCATCATAAGCATCATTCATAGCAAAAGTAGCATCATCAATAACTTGCGACATATTAGGATTACTAGCATGTGGTGGTGTTGCAAACTTACTCATAACAGAAGGTGAATCAAGTGCAGAGCTAGATGGCAGTTCCTTACCTCCCCTCGTCTTAGAGGAAAAAATCTTGGTCTTTGGATCCTTCAGATTCTTCATAGTGATCAATTGATATAAATCCCAAGTGACTCAACAAATATAGCTATGCTCCCTGGCAACGGCGCCAGAAAAAGGTCTTGATAACCCACAAGTATAGGGGATCGCAACAATTTTCGAGGGTAAAGTGTTCAACCCAAATTTATAGATTCGACACAAGGGGAGCCAAAGAATATTTGAGAGTATTTGCAGTTGAGTTGTCAATTCAACCACACCTGGAGATTAAATATCTGCAGCAGAGTGATCAGTAGCACAGTAGTATGATAGTTTGATAGCAGTAGTAATAGTAATAGTAACGGTAGCAGTGATAGCAATAGTTTTGTAGCAGTTGGAACAGTAGCAGCAACAATAGTAACTTAGCAAGAACAATAAATGGAAAACTCGTAGGCACTGGATCGGTGAACTCGCTGGATGATATTCATCATATAACAGTCATAACCTAGGGCGACACAGAACTAGCTCCAGTTCATAAATGTAATGTAGGCATGTATTCCGTAAATAGTCATACGTGCTTATGGAAAAGAACTTGCATGACATCTTTTGTCCTACCCTTCCGTGGCAGCGGGGTCCATAAGGAAACTAAGGGATACTAAGGCCTCCTTTTAATAAAGAAGCAGAACAAAGCATTAACACACGGTGAATACATGAACTCCTCAAACTACGGTCATCACCGGAAAGTATCCCGACTATTGTCACTCCGGGGTTTGCGGATCAGAACACGTAATAGGTGTGTATGACTAGCAAGATCGGATCAAGAACATAGATATAATGGTGATAACATAAACGGTTCAGATCTGAAATCATGGCACTCGGGCCCTAGTGACAAGCATTAAGCATCGCAAAGTCATAGCAACATCAATCTCAGAACATAGTGGATACTAGGGATCAAGCCCTAACAAAACTAACTCGATTACATGATGAATCTCATCCAACTCCGCACCGACCAGCAAGCTTACGAAGGAATTACTCACTTTTGGTGGGGAGCATCATGGAATTGGCGATGGAGAAGGGTTGATGATGACGAAGATCGAAGATTCCCCTCTCCGGAGCCCCAAACGGGCTCCAGATCTGGCCTCCCGATGAAGAACAGGAGGTGGCGGCGGCTCCATATCGTAAAATGCGATGGAACTTTCTCCCTCATTTTTTTCTCCAAAAATAAGATTTTATAGCGTCAGAATTAGGGTCAGTGGGGCCACGAGGTGGGCACAACCCACCAGGGCGCGCCGGGGGGGTGTCTTGTGCCCAGCCAGGCCCCCCTCTCTGGTGGTTCTTGGCTCCAGTATTTTTTATTGTAAAATAAATCTCTAAAGAGTTTCGTCTAGTTTCGAGAACTTTTATTTCTGCACAAAAAACAACACCATGGTAGTTCTGCTGAAAACAGCGTCAGTCCGGGTTAGTTTCATTCAAATCATGCAAATTAGAGTCCAAAACAAGGGAAAAACTGTGAGGAAAAGTAGATACGACGGAGACGTATCATCTATTCACTTATATATTTACAAACGCTACTATTACCTTGCTGCCTTTATTTACTTTTTATTTATTTTTCAATTTATATTTATCAACAATTATCTACACAACTCATTTGCTTGCAAATAACGAGATCAAGGGGATTGACAACCCTCTTGCCCGCGTTGGGTGCAAGTCGTTTGTTCATTTGTGTGCAGCCGCTGAAGACGGTTGAGGATTGATATTCCTATTGGTTCGATAAACCTTGGTTTCATAACTGAGGGAAATACTTACCCACTTTGTGCTGCAATTACCCGTTCCTCTTCACGGAAAACCCAACGCAAATCACAAGTATCAGGAAGGATTTCTGGTGCCGTTGCCGGGGAATATCATCATCAACTACCAAGTAACTTCACACAAATTTTCATTCACTTGTTCTTCTTTTTATTTGCTATTATATTTAGCTTGTCTCATAAAAATCAAAAATACAAAAATATCTATCTTTGCTTGTTACTACTTTACTCCTTTGCTTGCTTGAAGTTGCTATCATGTCTGAGTTGGAGAAAGTTATTGTTGAGAGCGCTAGTGATGATAGTGCTAGTGATGTGGAAGAGGAGAGACCAAAAATTGCTATTCATGATCCTCCTAAAAATCAAGTTCCTAATAGTAATACCCACACGGTCTTAAAATAAAAAAATTTATGATGTAGGTAGTGGGAACATTATTGGAAAACATACTACGAGAATTTTTTGAGTGCTTGGGAGCTATCCCTTTTACTAAAGGAACCATACTTGAAGAAACAAGTTGTTATGTGGATGCCATTACAATGCTAATATTGAAGCTAGAAAGAAATTTTTGGCATCTCCATCCTATGCTCCAAAAGATATTTTTGGGACTTCCGAGTATTCGTAATCCTAAGATTAAGAAAATTGCTACCATCATCCTTTTGCATGAATTTGATTATATAGTGCGGGAAGGACGAGACATATTTATAGAGTAAAATCTGAAACTCCCCCTATAGAAGTGATCCTACATAATAAAGATGCTTTGCGTATGTTGGAATCTAGTAATTGTCAAGGGTTTAGTGAGAACATGAGGAGAAATGTTTCTCCCGAAGAATTAACGCAAGCTTTATTCCTTCATACTTGTGATAAATTTGAATGGATTGCTAAAGGAATTAATGAAGGTTTTGGTGAAGATTGGCATGAAAACACTATTAGGGAACCAATCAATGATGAAATTCATGTTTTGTATGAAGATCCCTATGATGATGATGATGATGTTAGTGATGATATCATAAATCCTTTTGACCACTTGAGTCCTTCCACTAAATTTGAGAAGGGTGATTTGTTAAGTAAGATTTTAGATGAGCTAGTTTTGCAAGACATGAAGGGGAGTGGATCCCTTAGGGTCAAAGATGACAATACTTGAAACTATGCATTATGCCTAGCTAGGGGCATAAAACAATAGCGCTTGTTGGGAGGCAACCCAATAGTTATCTTTAAATTTTTGCTTTAATATTTTTGTTTATTTTCGATAACTGACTATTGCCTCTGTAATTACTATGTTTTTTAAATTAGTGTTTGTGCCAAGTAAAGCCTTTGGGATGACTCACAAGATGAGTAGAATCGATGCTGAAACAAAACAGAAACTTTTGACTCCAGTGCAGGAATTTTCATTTTTTACTCGAGCATGATAATGATCTGCATTTTTTACAAAGTATTTCTATACAAATTTTAGAGCTTTTCCTAATTTTTCAGAATTTTTCGAGTTACATTAGAATAGGTTCTCTACATATTTCTACAGATTTTTCTGTTTTAGATAGATTCTGTTTTTTGCTTTCATAGTTGCTTACTTTGATTATGCTATGGATTGTATCGGGGGGTATAAGCCATGGAGAAGTTATAATATAGTACCTATTATGCATTTATGAAATAATAATCAATTTATAACTGTACCTAAAGTATTAAATATGTTGCTTATACTAATGGATCTCACGAAGTTTGTTGAGTTTTGTGTGATTGAAGTTTTCAAGTTCTGGGTGTTATCGCGATGGACAAAGGAATAAGGAGTGGAAAGAGCCTAAGATTGGGGATGACCAAGGCACTCCAAGGTAATATTTTAAGGAAGACTCAAGCGTCTAAGCTTGGGGATGCCCCGAAAGGCATCCCCTCTTTCGTCTCAATCCATCGGTATGTCACTTGAAGCTATATTTTTATTCGTCACATGATATGAGTTTTGCTTGGAGCGTCGTTTGTTTTAGTTTGCTTTTACTTTCGGTTTGCCACAATCATTGTTTGCTGTACACACCTATTTAAGAGAGACACACGTTCATCATAATTTGTTAGAATACTCTATGTGCTTCACTTATATCTTTTGAGCTTAGCAGTTGCTCTAGTACTTCACTTATATCTTTTTGAGCATGGTGGTGTGTAGATTTTATAGAAATGATTTCACTCTCGTTATTCACTTATATTTGGTTGAGAGTTAATAAATAGTGACGGTAATTTGCATGGGTCATAAGACTAGTCCAAAAATATTAGGTATTCAATGAGTGATAATCAAAACCATCATGTAGCACATTTAATAGGAGAAATATCACCTAATTGTTCGTAGTGGTCGAAGTTGGTGATCTCTCGTAACTTGAGCGTCTCGCATCTGCTGCCGCGGGGCGAGAACAGGCTCTATCGAATTGCATTGACAAAGTCAGTTGCCGAGAACTGTTCGGAAGCCCCTGGTCCAGGCGAGGTGATGGTTGAAGAGATGCCGAAGTCCCTGGAGCAGGTTGATGAAGAGATGGCGAAGCCCCCGGTCTTGCCGAGGTGATGGAGCAGGTCGGCTGGTGATGCCGAAGTCTCATGTCAGCCGAGGTGTCGAAGCAGGTCGGCATGGTGGATGTCGGCGTGAAGAAGCGACGGCGCGGCGATGCCGACGCAGGTCGGAATTTGTGACGCGGTCAATGCTGGCTTGATGAAGCAACGACACACCCCACCCATGCAACCCGTGGGGTGATGACCTTGTCTTAACGATTATTTGTCCTTCACGATGCCGAACTCTTGGTCGGCTCGCTGAGGTGATGATCCGAGGCGGTGGTTGTCGTTGGCTCGATGGAGCGACGGCCGAGTCGATGTCGACGCAGGTCGATAGCCGTGGAGCAACGTGGTCGGGCCGGTTTGACACTGGCGCGGCGATGAAGATCGCCTCGGAAAAGACTTAAAATTTGTGGGCACGTGTTTGAGAACAACACACAATACCCTAAAAAAATTCCTTATAAAAGATGTCCAATGTCCCGTTCATGAAGAAAGATGAATTCGGGTCGGATTCGTTCTCGCGGAGAAAACATATCTGAAAATTGATGCACTCATCGAACGTTTTCCGGAGTTTGAACGGTCGGATTGAGCTGAAATTTTAAGGGACGATCGGTATAGGAATTCCGCAGCTGATGAACGGTGGGATTTTTTAATGGATGTCCGAGCTAGATACTGGACACCTCGCCCCAAACTCGTCCAAATTCTCGGTTAGATTCGGCAGGGCTCCGGTATATCAGAGATTGCCGGAGATTTCTCCATTAGAACGTGACGAAATTTTGCAGGGTTGTTGTGGATACAATTCCTCACAATTCTGCTGAAGCAATCGTCAAAGCGACGCTCGAGATAACGGGGACGACGAACACAAATTCGCTCTCCAGAAAAAACTGTTGTCAATCTGCAGACGAGCCATCGATCCTTTTGGCGATCCCACATCGGAACTCTCAATAAAAGCACTAATGTCGGTGTCAAAACCGGCGGATCTCGGGTAGGGGGTCCCGAACCGTGAATCTTGGATCGATGGGTAACAGGAGACAAGGAAGACGATATTTACCCAGGTTCGGGCCCTCTTAATGGAGGTAAAACCCTACGTCCTGCTTTGTTTTGTATTGATGATGGGGTATCGAGTATAGAGTTGATCTACCTCGAGATCGTATGTAGTGGTCTAAACCCTAAGAGCTATGATTGTAATCTCTGATGATCTGATCCTCCCTAATGACTAGCCTGGATCGGCTTATATAACACACCAGAGGCCTAGGATAACAAGAGTCCTAATCGGCTACGTTGGTGGAGAGGAGTCCTTGTCTTGATCACCAAGTCTTGTGGAATCTTCCTCGTATGCATCATGGGCTGTCCGAACTGGCCCATTAGTGAATCGCCCTGGGGGTCCTCGGCCCGACCCACTGGTCGGGAGACGACGTGGTGAGTATGCCCTAGTCCAGGACACCATCAGAGGCCAAATGAGCTCACCATTCTGAATAAAAAAATGAGAGAAAATAAGAGAAGGGACTTTGCTACTATGTTTTACCACACTTGTGCCTCAAAGTGGCACCTTGTTCCTCATGTAGAGAGAGTCTCATGTTATGTCATTTTCATATGCTCGTGGGAATCACTTTTTCATTATTACAAACTTGGCTTGTATATTCCTATGACGGGCTTCCTCAAATGCCCGAGGTCTTCATGAGCAAGCAAGTTGGATGCACACCCCACTTAGCTTCATTTGAGCTTTCATACACTTATAGCTCTAGTGCATCATTTGCATGGCTATCCCTACTCCTTGCATTGGCATCTATTGATGGGCATCTCCATAGCCCGTTGGTACGCCTAGTTGATGCGAGACTATCTTCTCCACTTTTTGCCACTTTGATATCTACCACCATATTCTATTCCACCTAATGCTATGTCCAATGGGTCACGCTCATGTATTTCGTGAAGAATAAAAAGTTGATGCATATTGAAAAAGTACGATCCGATTGCCTGACTTGGACACCGTGGTGCTTGACATTTGTATTTACGCCGCCACAAGTCTCTATTCCACCGCGAAGCCTTCTGGAGCTCCGTTCCGGCACCCTACCGGAGGGGGGGTCGATCATGGAGGGCCTCTTCATCAACCTTGCTATCCTCATGATGATGTGAGAGTAGTTCACCACAGCCCTACGGGTCCATAGCAAGTACCTAGATGGCAATCTCTCTATCTCTTGATCTTCAATACAATGATCATTGCATCTTCGATTTGATTTATCCGATGTAATCCTATTATGCGGTGTGTTTGTTGGGATCCGATGAATTGTCGGTTTATGTTCAGATTATTCACGAAAAGTATTTGAGTCACCTCTGAATATTAAGATTCTTATTTGCATGATCATTATAGCTTCGTAATTCCCTCCGATTTATTGATGTGCTTTGGCCAAGTAGATTGACCTATTTTCAGTGGGAGTGGTGCGTTGTGGTAGGTTCACCTGACGAGTTTCTATATCCCAGTGACAATGTAGGGGACAAGATGTGCTTTGTGTTGTTGCTACTAAGGATAACACGATGGGGTTTATTCATATTGCTTGAGTTTGATTTGTCTACATCATGTCATTGTTCTCCATGCATTACTCTGTTTGTCATGAACTTAACACGTCGAGAGGCAAGCATAGCAGCGCTCTTGAAGTGGAGTAATAGTAATAGGTGCAGGCAAGAGTCAGCCTATTTTTTTATGGACGTGGTGCCCATATATACATGATCAATGCGCCGAAGATCGCATAACTATCCGCTTTTCTATCAATTGCCCAACAGTAATTTGTTACCCACCGTATGCTGCCTACATGAGAGATGCCACTAGGCAAAACTATGGCCCCCGTGTCTATTCGCTTATAAATTTACAAACACTACTATTACCTTGCTGCCTTTATTTACTTTTTATTTTATTTTGCAATTTACAATTATCTACGCACCTCATTTGCTTGCATATAACGAGATCAAGGGGGTTGACAACCCTCTTGCCCGCGTTGGGTGCAAGTTGTTTGTTCTTTTGTGTGCAGCCGCTGAAGACGGTTGAGGATTGATATTCCTATTGGTTCGATAAACCTTGGTTTCATAACTGAGGGAAATACTTACCCACTTTTTGCGGCAATAACCCATTCCTCTTCACGGAAAACCCAACACAGAACACAAGTATCAGTATGGTGGCTGTTTTGAGGAAGATATAAGGAGGTTTATGTGTGACAGGGCATATCATGTCACGGGGTTCGGATGCACCGGCAAAGGTTGCACCGATCCTCGAGGTGAGAATAGGCAATGCACGGTACCGAAGAGGCTAGCAAAATATGAGGTGGTGAGATTGCGTATGTTCACGGATTCACATTAGTCATAAAGAACTCATATACTTGTTGCAAAGTTTTATTAGTTTTAGCACAAATCAATGTACTACTTGCATGCCCCGAGGGAGGAGGTTGGGAGGATTTAACCATCGCGCGCCTCCGACCCGAAACAACACTAGGATTTCAATGAGGAATCGAAATGCTCACACATCCCCACCATGACTTTTTCCAATATTTAGACAAATGGGAAATTAACACCTTTTAATACTGACACTTCTACGAACCGACAACCGATCAGTCACACCCTTTCACATTACCACATCAATATTATTAACCCAAAATTTCTCTTTAATGTGCTACATGATGGTTTTGATTATCACTCATTGAATACCTATTATTTTTGGACTAGTCTTATAACCCATGCAAATTACCGTCACTATTTATTAACTCTTAAACAAATATAAGTGAAGAATGAGAGTGCAATTATTTTTATAAAATCTATACGCCACCGTGCTCAAAAAGATATAAGTGAAGTACTAGAGCAACTGCTAAGCTCAAAAGATATAAGTGAAGCACATAGAGTATTATAATAAATTATGATGAAGGTGTCTCTCTCAAATAGGTGTGTCCAGCAAACGATGATTGTGTCAAAATAAAAATAAAAGTAAACAAAAGCAAACGACGCTCGAAGCAAATGATCTGAAATTTTTACACAATGTTTCTATACAAATTTTCGAGGCTGTCCTAATTTTTCCAAATTTTTAGAGTTACACAAGTATAGGTTCTCTACAGATTGCTACACGCTGTTCTGTTTTAGACAGATTCTGTTTTTTACTTGCATAGTTGCTTATTTTGATTATGCTATGGATTGTATCGGGGGGTATAAGCCATGGAGAAGTTATAATACAGTACCTATTATGCATTTATGAAATAAGAATCAATTTACAACAGTACCTAAAGTATGCAATATGTTTCTTATACTAACGGATCTCACGAAGTTTTGTTGAGTTTTGTGTGATTGAAGTTTTCAAGTTTTGGGTGTTATTATGATGGACCACGGAATAAGGAGTAGCAAGAGCCTAAGCTTGGGGATTCCCAAGGCACCCCAAGGTAATATTTTAAAGGAGAATCAAGCATCTAAGCTTGGGGATGCCCCGGAAGGCATCCCCTCTTTCGTCTCCATCCATCGGTATGTCACTTGAAGCTATATTTTTATTCGTCACATGACATGAGTTTTGCTTGGAGCGTCGTTTGCTTTTGTTTGCTTTTACTTTCAGTTTGCCACAATCATTGTTTGCTGGACACACCTATTTAAGAGAGACACACCTTCATCATAATTTGTTAGAATACTCTATGTGCTTCACTTATATCTTTTTAGCTTAGTAGTCGCTCTAGTACTTCACTTATATCTTTTTGAGCACGGTGGCGTGTAGATTTTATAGAAATGATTTCACTCTCGTTCTTCACTTATATTTGTTTGAGAGTTAATAAATAGTGACGGAATTTGCATGGGTCATAAGACTAGTCCAAAAATATTAGGTATTCAATGAGTGATAATCAAAACCATCATGTAGCACATATAGAGAAATTGTGGGTCAATGATATTAATGTGGTAATATGAAATAGGTGTGAGTTCATAATTGTTGACCCGTAGAAGTGTCGATATTAAGAAAGGTTTACCTTTTTGTTCATCTAAAAATTAAAGAGGCATGGTGATGATGTGTGAGCATTTCTATTCCTCGTTGAAATCCTAGTGTTGTTTCGGGTCGGAAGCGCGCGGTGGTTCACTCCTACCAACCTCTTCCCTCGGGGCATGCGATTAGTACTTTGATATATGATAAATCTAATAAAACTTTGCAATAAGTACATGAGTTATTTATGACTAATGTGAAACCATGGACATACGCAATCTCACCTTCTCATAATTGCTAGCCTCTTCGGTACCGTGCATTGCCCATTCTCACCTCGAGGATCGGTGCAACTTTCTCCGGTGCATCCAAACCCCGTGACATGATACGCTCTGTTGCACATAAGCCTTATTATATCTTCCTCAAAACAGCCACCATACCTACCTATCATGGCATTTCCATAGCCATTCCGAGATATATTGCCATGCAAATTCCATCGTCACTTCACATGACTAGTTTGTTCATCGTCATATATCTTTGCGTGATCATATAGAGTTGACATAGTATTTGTGGCAAAGCCACCGTTCATCATATTTTCGATACATGTCACGCTAGATCATTGCACATCCTGGTACACTGCCAGAGGCATTCATATAGAGTCATATCTTCATATCAGTTCTCCATATTGAGTTGTAAGTAAAATAAAAGTGTGATGATCATCGTTATTAGAGCATTGTCCAAGTTTGGAAAGAATGATGGAGACTATGATTCTCCCACAAGTCGAGATGAGACTCCTGACGAAAAATAAAGATGGGGGAGGCAAAATGAGCCCACCATCCAAAAAAATTGATGAGAGAAAATGAGGGAAGGGACTTTGCTACTATCTTTTACCACACTTGTGCCTCAAAGTGGCACCATGCTCTTCATGTAGAGAGTCTCATGATATGTCACTTCCATATGCTAGTTGAATTACCTATTCATTATTACAAACTTGGGTGTATATTCCTATGACGGGCTTCCTCAAATGCCCGAGGTCTTCATCAGCAAGCAAGTTGGATGCACACCCCACTTAGCTTCATTTGAGCTTTCATACACTTATAGCTCTTGTGCATCATTTGCATGGCAATCCCTACTCCTCGCATTGATATCTATCGATGGGCATCTCCATAGCCCGTTGGTACGCCTAGTTGATGTGAGACTATCTTCTCCACTCTTTACCCCTTTGATATCTATCACCATACTCTATTCCACCTAAATGCTATGTCCAATGGGTCACGCTCATGTATTGCGTGAATAATAAAAAGTTGATGCATATTGAAAAAGTATGATCCAATTGCCTGACTTGGACACTGTGGTGCTTAACATTTGTATTAATGTGGTGAAGATGGAGCCATGCCTTGCTAATATAATAAGATGAATGTGGGGCTAAACATTTCTTAAGGATCGTATACTTTTAAGGATTAATGATTTTGTTGCTTACACTTTGAATATTGCTATGTTAATATTTGTTGATTCGTCTTTTCTTAATGAGTATACCTGAATAAGATTACATAATGGATAGCATGTCACATCAAAAATTCTGCTTTTATCATTTACCTACTCGAGGACGAGCAAGAATAGCTTGGGGATGCTTGATACGTCTCCAACGTCTCTATAATTTTTTATTGTTCCATACTGATATATTATCATTCTAGGATACTTTTTGGGTCATTATTTACCAATTTATAATATTTTTGAGCACTAACCTATTGACCCAGTGCCCAGTGCCAGTTGCTGTTTTCTGCATGTTTTTTACTTTTCAGGTTTACATTACCAAACGAAGTCCAATTGCCACGACACTTTTTGATGATTTTTTCTGGACCATAAGAAGACCTGAAAGCTTCGGAAGAAGGTCGGGAGGCGCACGAGGGCCCCACCAAACATTAGGGCGCGCCCTAGGGGGGGTGCCCTGATATGTGGTGGCCCCCTCGGCTGCCTCCCGATGCCCCCCTCTCGCCTATAAATTCTCTAATATTACAAAAAACCACAGAAGCAGTCCCAAAACCCTTTTTCCGCTGCCGCAAGTCTCTGTTCCGTCGCGAGTCCATCTGGAGCTCCGTTCCGGCACCCTACCGGAGGAGGGATCGATCACGGAGGGCCTCTTCATCAACCTTGCTGCCCTCATGATGATGTGTGAGTAGTTCACCACAGACCTACGGGTCCATAGCTAGTACCTAGATGGCAGTCCCTCTATCTATTGATCTTCAATAGAATGGTCATCGCATCTTCGCTTTGATCTGTCCGATGTAATCCTATTGTGCGGTGTGTTTGTTGGGATCCGATGAATTGTGGGTTTATGTTCAGATTATTCATGAAAAGTATTTGAGATGCCTCTGAATTATATTATCTCTTAATTGCATGATCATTATAGCTTCGTAGTGCTCTCCGATCTATTGATGTGCTTTGGCCAAGTAGATTGATATTTCATCGGTGGGAGTGGTGCATTGTGGTAGGTTCACCTGACGAGTTTCTATATCCCAGTGACAAAGTAGGGGACAAGATGCGTCTTTGTTTTGTTGCTACTAAGGATAACGCGATGGGGTTTATTCAGATTGCTTGAGTTTACTTTGTCTACATCATGTCATCATTCTCCATGCATTACTCTGTTTTACTTAATACTCTAGATGCATGCTGGATAGCGGTCGATGAGTGGAGTAATAGTAATAGGTGCAGGCAGGAGTCGGCCTATTTGTTTATGGACGTGATGCCTATATACACATGATCATTGCCGTGAAAATCGCATAACTATCCGCTTTTCTATCAATTGCCCAACAGTAATTTGTTACCCACCGTATGCTGCTTACATGAGAGATGCCGCTAGGGAAAACTATGGCCCCCAGGTCTATTCACTTATATATTTACAAACGCTACTATTACCTCGCTTCCTTTATTTAATTTTTATTTATTTTGCAATTTATATTTATCAACAATTATCTACACAACTCATTTGCTTGCAAATAACGAGATCAAGGGGATAGACAACCCTCTTGCCCGCGTTGGGTGCAAGTCGTTTGTTCATTTGTGTGCAGTCGTTGAAGATGGTTGAAGATTGATATTCCTATTGGTTCGATATAAACCTTGGTTTCATAACTATGGAAAATACTTACCCACTTTGTGCTGCAATTACCCGTTCCTCTTCACGGAAACCCAACGCAGATCACAAGTATCAATTAACAGAGATAAGTCCTCAATCGTCTATAGTAGGGGCTGTCCGGAAATTGTTCGAAATGCTGTCAAGGGATTTTTGCATGTTCCTAATGAATCTCTGAGTGATAGGTACTTGGGCATGCCAACAGACGCAGGGCACTCAAAGAAAGGAACTTTCAAATACCTTAGGAACAGAGTATGGGACAAGGTGAAAGGTTGGATGAGCAAATGTCTCTCAGCTGGTGGGAAGGATGTTCTAATTAAATCCGTGGCCCAAGCAATTCCGGTTTATTCGATGTCTTGTTTTAAGCTCCCGAGGGGATTATGTGATCACATAAAACCTACTATCCGGAAGTTTTGGTGGGGTTGCAAACAAGGAGAACGCAAACCAGCGTGGGTCTCTTGGGATATCATGACGAGACCCAAGAACTTGGGTGGACTCGGCTTTAAAGATCTTGAGATGTTCAACTTGGCTCTATTGGCAAGACAGTCGTGGAGATTAATGCATGAGCCAGAAACCTTGAGTGCAAGAATATTGAAGGCTTCTTACTTCCCTAATGGTAATATCCTTCAAGGAGAACTTGGGTCAAAGCCATCCCAAATATGGAGGGCAATTGTTGAGGGGCGAGACTTGCTCAAGCAAGGAATAATTCGTCCGATCGGCAACAGCCATAGCACGAATATTTGGACAGACAATTGGATCCCAAAAGAAACGACGCCACGACCGACCACTTCCCTAATCACGAATCCTCCTACAATGGTTTCTGAGTTGCTATCTCCAGCAACAGCGACATGGGACGGAGCACTAGTGTGTTCGGTGTTCTTGCCGATATACGCGAACGCGATATTGAGGATCCCAACATGCACTAATAACACGGCAGACTCGTGGGCGTGGTTCCTGGACAAGAAAGGGAAGTTCTCAGTTTCCTCGGCATACAAATTTCTTCTAAAAACGAAAATGCAGCGGGATGAGTGGCTCGAAGGGAGGAGTGGACCGTCTCACATTCAAAGAGACGAAAAATCTTGGAGTTCTCTGTGGAAGCTGAAAGTGCCTTTGAAAATCAGAATCTTCTTGTGGAGACTCGCACATCACTCACTCCCCACCACCGATGTTTTAAAGAGACGTAATATGGCGGACCAGTATGTGTGCCCGCTCTGTGGCGGCCAAGATTCATGGCGGCATGCCCTAGTTTCTTGTACTATGGCAAGGTGCGTCTGGGCGCTGTCGGATGATGGGCTGGTCTCGCACATGTCTTCTAATATGGAACCTAATGCAAGACTATGGCTTTTTGAACTTAGTGATGAACCGGACCAAGGAAGTTTCACCCGTATGGCGGTCACCCTGTGGTCAATTTGGTATGCTCGACGCAAGGCTGTGTATGAGGCCATATTTCAAAGCCCACAGCAAACGAAGTTCTTCATTGATAATTTCATCTCTGAATTGGGACAGATCGCAAGTGGTGATGGGCACCGAAGCACAACAGCTGCTACTTCTGTGACGGTGGAAACATGGCTCCCTCCTCTAAATGGAGTGGTGAAAATCAATGTTAATGGGGTTGCCGCGCGGTCACATCATGGAGGAGCTGCTGCGGTAATCTGTCGAGACCATACAGGCCTGTATCTAGGGTCCTCGGCGATTGTATTCCAGGAAACCAATGATCCCTTGATCTGGGAGAGTTATGCATGCCGCGAAGCTCTAGTTCTCGCAGAAGACTTGGATGTGCATAACATATGTGTTGCCTCGGCATGTTAGGAAGTGGTGAATGATATCATCAAGGGGACAGGAGGTCCAAACGCAGCTATAGTGCATGAGATCAAACACCGTTGTAATAGCTTTCTTTCTAGCTCTTTTACTCTTGAGAATAGGACTTTTAATCTGGAGGCTAATAACCTCGCCAAGTTTGCTTGTAACTTAGGTGTGGGTAGGCATGTGTGGTTGGGCAGTCCTCATGACCCAAACATTGTACCTATGACACTGGTTTTGAATGAATAAAGCAGGCGAGGTTCTCCAAAAAAAAGGACTACTTATGACGCTACTGAGAACGTGATCGACAGCGAGTAAACAGTAATTGCATTCCTTACCTCTCCTCCACGCTCTCCCTCACCCACTCTGTCCTCTCCTCCCCATCCCCAATTTCCGATCGGATCTCAGGGCATTACATGTCGACAGGAAACTCCATGCGACGGTAACTAGATTGAGGTTGCTGAATCTACAGTGCAGCCAGCTGCCTACTGCGCTCGACTAGGATCTGAGCGAAAGTTGAAGCTCCCAAAAGGCAATCGCGGATCATGCAGACTGCAGAGAGCGACAGCCATCGGGCCGAAATAATGCATTGGAGGGAGAGCCCAGGTTTGCTCATCGTCCGTCATGGCCTCATGGCCCAGATATAAACATCATCATCAGCTCAGTACGCAGGTGATTCTAAAAAAAAAGCTCAGTACGCAGGTCTATGCTATAGCACTTCACATCCATGACAGCCATCGGAACATTCTTATCAAAATTGAAGTGATTTAATCATTATTGTTGACTACTAAAGTACATGGGCTCATTGCTCTGACCAATAACAGTCTCTCAAGCAATGAACAAATGAATATCCAGAATTCCAGGCAACCCAAAATGGCGACGACTAACCAAGCAATTCGGCGCAGCAGCTTCGGTAGTAGTCGGGTTAAACCTGAGCTGACTGCAGATGTGTTCGCTCATAGAGGCCCATCACCTGATCAGCCACTGTCCACATTATGGCCTGACCAGGTGGAATCCTCATCAGCCTGGGAAGCAGGCCTTTCCACAGGGCTCGGAGGCCCTCTTCTGCGTGTATCGTCCGTATCGCATGGAACATGCCCTTGTACTTGATGTCGCCGGTTCTCCCTTGGGCCATCAGCCTAGTCTTCACCACGTCGAAAGGCCCCGTGCAGATCGGCCCTGCGGTTCCTGCAAGGAACCCGGAGACCATGGACTGCCATGGCTGGAGAACCTTCCCGTCTCCTTCATGCTTCTTCCAGAGAACAATGTCTA
The DNA here is from genome assembly GCA_039707655.1 of Elymus sibiricus. Classification (NCBI taxonomy): domain Eukaryota; kingdom Viridiplantae; phylum Streptophyta; class Magnoliopsida; order Poales; family Poaceae; genus Elymus; species Elymus sibiricus. The sequence continues at coordinate 361,038,784 of CM077669.1, forward strand.
TCGTGTTCTTGGCTGTGAACATTGCAGCTTGGTTTGTACCGTTACGCATGACGGTTGGTGATGCCCCAGACCAGAGACCAAAAATGCCTTCCTCGCGAACAATTGTCTTTGCACAGTGTATGGGTCCTTTATATCTCAGCAAGTCCGTGCTTAGTCCTTTTTGTTGCTGTAATCTAATCTTTACCACCTGCATCCACCATACAGAAACATTACAGCAATTCACTCAATAAAACAAGCTTGAAATAAAACAAAATCACAGTGACAGAATGTACATTTCAGTTTTCCCTATGACTATGACAAGGTACAGCAACAGAAGTCAAAATTAATACTCCCTCGAATCCATGGAATATCTAATAACGAGCAATGCTTGGTTGTCTTGGTGTAACACAGTTTTCCTCATGCACTGATGATTCAACTATAACACACTGCAATTCCAGTCAAAAATGAGAAGTGATTTTGAAAAAATATATAATAATGGTGGCTTTTGGTTCAACTGTCCATTTTAATGCAGTTACAGTCTTGGGAGTGTATTTTCACATAGTTTTGTAACTTCAAGCAACTTCTACTGTAGTAATTAAGAGTATTTTCTTAATACTTCCATGCAGTATGATTAGGAAGGCATTCTGCACGTAAACACCAGAGGAACCTCAGAACTAATATTCACAATGCATTACTGATGTTATAAGATCAAGCTCCGCTTCCCTGTTACAATACCAAAAAACCTGCGCCTTTTGCCCCAAACTAGGTAATGTATGAATTATGATCCTAGTACCTTATCGTTCTACTTTTCTAGTCCTTATTAATAATATGATGCTACAACCGAGACTAAATATGTTGGGATTGTATCTAGTGTGGTGCTGGGAGTGAAACATAAGTTTGTGAATTTGAATGATCTTTTTTCCGGTTGGTTTAATGTTTCTGCAGGAAGAGACAGAAAATTTCTTATCATTGGTGTGGCTGCTATCTTCTAGGGCTTATGGAAAACTAGGACTAAAATCATGTTTTCAATGTGTGCGCCGGGAGATCCCACCAATATAGTTCTATATGCTTGTCATTTCTTAACATGCTGGGCGCCCCTGCAGAAAAAGTGTTCTTCGAAGGTGTTGTGGCAGGGATCCCATAGACTGGCAATGGTGGTGCAGGAGGTGTATGGACGTTGACATGGCTGGAATTCTATCACCATGATACTAGCAATGTAGTCCTCTCGTCGTCCTCTTTACTTCCCTCTGTTCATGGGTGCCTGTTGTGAATCTGTGTCAAGCTTTTGATATAAACACAGTAACTCGTCGTGTATTCTGTTTCTAGCTGAATATTGCTCTCAGTTTAAGCTTGTAGCTACAGTGCTTTTAGCTTTGCAGGGTCTGGGTGGTTTGTGTCCAGCCCTCGTTCTGAGTGGAGTGTGTGTGATACTTCTCTGATTTTTGAAATGAAATCAGGGCCGCTGGGATGGGATCCATCTATCAGGAAAAAAAGAAACAGCTGAGACTAAAGATGCCGCATACTTCACAAGTTCACAGCATTGTGGTCAAACGCATTTACTAGCATTCTAATGGGGCAGCCGAATGCCAACAAGGACATCATTAACACGAGCAGCAGGTGCTTCTGGGTCAAACGCATTTGACTGCATTCTAATATAAGCAGGGTAGGTAGACAAATGCCTCATCACTTCCTTGCGCATGTTACTAAATAGCAGACCACAATTGGACCGTAAAGCACAGAGCTTTCATGTTTAAATCCCAAAGGACAAGTTGTCAGAAATGCGTCTAACATCATGCACACACGAGATTAAATGGCTGCGGGGATCTGATTTATGTTTAAACTACACTTTAAGATCCCGGCAAGGAATCAGCTAGAGCTGTCCAGATCATATAGTACGAATAAAAAATGTGAACACATCGTACTCACGGAAAGGAAGCACGAGCGATCTGGGAACTCATAGAAACACTATAGCATACAAGTAAGAATAAAATAGATGTGCAATCTGACGGACCTCGAATGGGGTAACGATGACGAGTGCCTCGAGGACGCCGGCGCCGAACCCGGAGGCGAGGCGTCCCTGCGCGGAGACCTTGCCGGTGACGGGGTCCTTGAAGGCGGACTGCAGCATGGCATTGGAGCCGAGGCGGAGCGCGTACTTGAGCGTGAGGTGGGTGGCGAAGGGCGTGAGGCCCTTCCAGAGCGCCGGCACGCCCTCGGCGCGCGCGACGGTGGTGCCGCAGTGCGCGATGCCGCGGTAGGCCCCCGCGCGGTCGAGCTGCAGCCTGGTCTTGACGACGTCGATCGGCTGCAGGCAGCACGCCTCCATCACGCCGCCGAGCGACCCCGCCGCCGCCTTGACGTAGGGCGGGATCGGCGGCCGGCCTCCGCCGCCGTTACGTGGCTCCTCGGCCCGCGGCGGCGGCGAGGGCGGGGGCGGGGAAGGGGGCGAGGCCATTCGGGTCCGATAGGCGGGCCTTAGCGGGCGCGGCGGGGAAGAGGGTCTTGGATTGTTCCTCCTCTGTTGTGTCGCTCTTTTTCACCCACTTTTCTGCGGGGGATCCGAAAAGGAGCGGCGCTGGTTATATAGAATCGGCGAGACCGGAACGAAGAAGGGCACGTAGTTGTCCCGGGACACGTCAGCCGTCAGGGTTTGGTCTACGACGAGAAAGGAAAAAAGAGAGGCCCCACCTCACCTGGACCAGCACTTGTTGCGGAGGCCTAACTGTTGCTGGGTGTGCTTGGACCCACAGGTCAGGCACCAATTCGGTAATTTGGTGGAGCCCACCGAGTCAGAGGTGTGGTGCACCTACACGGCCCGGGTTGCTCTTGCTCGCCCGGCGGCTAACGTTGATTTGTGGTCCCTGGGCGGCTAATCGTCGAACCGTCGCTATTTCGGCTGATTTTTTGGTTTTCTCGGCGGCTAACGTTGAACCGTTGCTAATTTCATCCGTTGGTTTGCTTTTGCGGGGGTCTGTTTTGGGACGATTCGTGGGTTTCTCTAGCCGGCTAATTTAGTAGCGACAAGCGAGCGGTTCTCCTCTCTTTCACCCACATTGTAAGAAAGATTGTGTAAAATTAGCTGAAGTGAGATATGTTTGCATTTCTTTTAATTTTGCCGAAAAGCACATAGATCTATGGACCAAATCAGTAGTAAAAAAGGCCAAATAAATTAAAATTATATTGAAGTCCTCGTCGTCGACCATCGTCTCCCTCTCAAACCGGCCGATGGCGCACCGTCCAACCGCTCGAACGCGCGGGCCTGGGGCCAACCTAACATTGTTTACCACGGTCCCCCGGGATCATCGCCGTGAAGAAGAAGCTGTCACAAAGCGGAAGAACTACATGTCCGAATGACCAACCTTCATTAAATCTCGCACTACTCATGCACGCAGCTCAGGGCTCACCGACGTGACGGAGATGAGGCCGGAGGACCCAACTGAAAAGGAAGTTACCGTTGGTGCAAGCAAACTTTGCAAACGCTTGTCTCACCTCCATAGTGGACACCAGGAATCTACGCCCACAAAGCATCAACACTACCACAAACAACACTATCGAGATGGGAAGGTCTGAGGAAGAATAATTCTCCGAGTAAATGTCACCGCCACTGAGACGGTTTTATTGTACACTACCGCCGGAAGGATCGAAGAGATGGATGATGAGTCATACCTAAATCCCCCCAAAAGGGGATAGTACATCACCGTCGGATAGATCGAGGCATCCGTGTACTCCCACACTGGTGGAGCAGGACGGGCAACAACCTACCGATGGAGGAGAAGTGGTAGTGTGGCAACATGGTGCGTCCACGATCACCTCTCGCTAGGGTTAGGAACGAAAATGGTTCAAAGAATAGTTTCATGGACAAGATGAGAAATATCTTATGCACATGGACTAGAATAGTCCTTAAAACCATTGTTTTCCAAAAACAAATTCGAATAGATGATGAAAATATGATGCCACAAACTATCAATCTTTGATTCGATCCACAACTTGAGAAACAAAAAGGACAAATCATATTATAAAGGATAGACAATATAAATAGAAAAAGCTCGTGCAAAACTAGATCTCATATGGTATTTTTGTGTCTATTTGGACCAGATGGCATGCATCATATGCACTTGAGGCTAGAACGCGTTGCTGGAAAAAATAGCCTTTATCGTCCGACCTCCACTAACAGGTGATCTTGCTCTAGTCAATGATGTGCATCATCGCCAAGGAGCACACAACTACCCATCAATAGAACTGACTCGGAGGACAACTAATGGATTCTCTACTGATGGGAGATGTCACCCGTCAGCACTACATGAACATATGCCCTTTTGTCACACCGTTGACGAGCACCACGCACGCCCTATCAGAGTTGATACCATCACCACTGGTGGGAGTTCTTCTGGCCAATGGTGTTAGTGGCTCACAAGATGACGACCTAGATGTTACATCCTCATTGATAGGGGGTTAACATTTGCCCCTCAAATATTGGTTGTACTCCAACTTATCTGGCAAGGAATGGTCACCACCGATGGACTTTCAACGGCCGCATGCCAATGGTTACTCACCTTTCTATAAGAGAGGGTGTTTGTAAAGCTGGTCTTTCCTCACGCGGCTGCACCTGTCAGCTATAGATGAACACCGCCACCATCGCAATAGCAATGTCATCATATCATTCTCCTAGGTGGATTCACGACTACACGCCTCAAGGTCCCGAGGGCGTCGGATGAGGCCATCATCTCCGCGTTCACCGACGGCGTCACGGACCTCAAGATGAAGGAGGAGCTCGCCATGAACGACGAACTGTGCTCAGCCCTGGAGATGTTCAACCTGGCGAACAGGTGCTCCAAGGCCGAAGAGGGCCGCCTGTCGCTACGCGAGCCTCCGGCGGAGGAGCCTGAGGAAAAGAAGACCAAGGCCAAGGAGGCGAAGCGCAAGGCCCTTGCGGTGCTTGCGGCTGAGCCTGAGACCAAGCGCAGCCGAGGCGAAGAACCCCCCACCAGAGGGCGTCCGTCCTGCATCTTCCACGGCACCAACAACCACGACACCATCGACTGGCAAGAGCTCAGGCTGGTCCGCGATGAGCACTTCGGCCGGTGCCCTGGACGCGTGGACCGTGGCTTCGAACGCGGCGGAGGCTGTGGCGGAGGCCGTTGGGACAACTGGGAGCCGTGTCAGGAGTGGCGAGACCGGCCTCGAGAGGACCGCTGGCGTGACGACCCTCCGGAGGGGTCACGCCGTGGCCAGCCTCGTGAGGCCCGTCCTCGTGAGGCCGGCCTACCACCACTACCGCCGCCACCCAGAAGGAAGGAAGAGGACAGGCAAGACGATGGGGCTGGGGGCTTCCAGGAGGTCACGCTGGGGCTGGGGGCCTCAGGCTCTGCGCCCAGGGACGGGGCCCCACCTTCCATCGCATAGGAAAGCGCGCTCGGCGCCCCCCTTGGGTCGAGCTTGGGGGCTTCCATCCGGGGAGCTTCCGGCCTGGCCAGTGAGACAAGGGAGGCGCTCGGGAACAACCTAAAGGCACGCCCTGACACGCATCTGCCTGAGCCAGGAGCACGGCGCGAGGCGCCGAGCTCGCAAGAGTCCGTCATCAGAGCGATCGAGGAGCTTCAGGAGGCACATGCCATGCGAGGCGGGAGCTGCCCTGCACCACCAAGCGCAGCCGCCATCGTCGGCCCGGTCGACAAGCCACACGTCTGCATCAACGCGCTCGCAATCAACATGGACGCGTCCCAGGACCTCTTCTAGTCGACGCGCGCCGATCGCGGATGGGTCTACCCGCGCAACTACGTCCGCATGCCCTTTGGCCTGGCGAACGCAGGCGCCACATTCCAGCGCCTTGCCCAGGCCATGCTCATACCTTGCCTGGCGAGGCACGACGAGGGATTGGGGGAGATGCCAGGACCGAGCATGGGGCCCGAGCCCCGGGAGACGACGGGCACATGAAGGTCACGCTCACGGAGGTACAAGATCAGGCTACGACGGCAGCTTCGACTCTTCAGCGGCATGGCCGCTAGGTGATTTTTTGGCTTGTGCCAGATAACTTTTTGTTTCACTCCGTTTGAGGGCGCCCACCGGGCCGCATTATCCTCAGGCGACCAGGGCATACCCCTGCGGCCACCTCATTTACGCATGTTTCAGTAACTTTTCATGCATGAGATCTATTTCCTAACGTTTCACCTTGCCTGCACGGCTCTTTACCGGCGTGAATGTCACCGTAACCGAATGATCCTACCTTCGACCGCCTCATGAGAGGACTGGGCACGGCGTCTGTGCTCGGGTCCGTCCCTGCAGTGTTGATAAATCCAGTGGCTGAGCTCTGTCTGGTGGGCCGGCCCCACTCACGTCACCTCCTGGGGTCACTGGTGCTTGGCCCTCTCATGCGACGGCCCTCGGGAGCACATTCGGCGCAGGCTTCTCCAAAATTTGCAGGACCTCGGACGATGCTATCTACAAGAAGATCCAGGCGCAAACCGCCTTTGAGGTAGGGACCTCGCGAGGCCAAAGCGCCCTCGCGAGCTCCCAGATACACTTCCCAGTTCTACCGTGCAAGCCAGGCGTACGAACTCAATGGGTTGTACACGCCCGAAGCCCCCCGAGGACACGGAGGGGTTCCTTCCCACGCAATGTGGAAGCCCCATGCTCCACACTGGCAGACAACATGGTCCACCAAAGACTATGCCCACGCAAGGTGGAAGCCCCATGCCCCGTGCTGGCGGACAACACGGTCCGCCAATGACTATGCCCACGCAATGTGGAAGCCCTACGCTCCGTGCTAGGGATAAACAACTGAGGGCGCCCCAACGGCTGCATCCAACCTCAGGAAGGCCCCTCGCGGCCCCGTCTCGCTGCGTTCCCCTGGGATGTACACGTGAGGGGGCTGCATGGGGGCTACTACCGAGCCAAGCCTGGTACACGCCACCTCCCCAGGTCTGCCAAACCTGGTCTTCACGCGCCCCTCTCAGGAAAAGCTAGTGAGGAAAGGTATGGGAGCCGCTCGTACGTCAAGGGGGACTCCTGAGCATCGCAACTCAGGAGCCTCACTGGCCACGTAGCCCCTCACCCCTTGGAACCGTCCTGGTGATCCGGACGGCCCAATGGCGGCTGAGGTATGTGCGGGGCCAGGCCCTGCCGACGCAGAGCTCAAAGTGCTCAAAACCCCTAAGGAGGACGCTGGAGCTTGTACGTCAAGGGGGACTCCTGAGCATCGCGACTCAGGAGCCTCACTGGCCACGTAGCCCCTCACCCCTTGGCACCGTCCTGGTGATCCGGATGGCCCAACGGCGGCTGAGGTATGCGCGAGGCCGGGCCCTGCCGACGCATAGCGCAAGGTGTTCGAAATTTCCAAGTTAACCCAATCTTCACCATGTTCCCTTCATGAGGGCTGCTCGTACATCAAGGGGGACTCTTGAGCATCGCGACTCAGGAGACTCACTGGTCCTATAGCCCCTCACCCTTGGCACCGTCCTGGTGATTCGGACAGCCCAACAGCGGCTGAGGTATGCGCGGGGCCGGGCCCTACCAACACAGAGCATCATAGCAAGCAAGAAGGAAACAAGGCGAAGAAAGCAATCACACAGTTCAACAGTTATTCCAAGCATTAAAAGTTTTCGCAAGTACAAACAAGTTTGACGCCTCCGCGAGGCACGATGAACGTTGCAGGAAAGGAACAAGGAAGAGGAATTAGGAGGAGCCGCCACCACCACTCGTCCCGGCCGCGGGGAACTCGTCGTCGACATCACTGGCGTCGTCTTCTTCGCCGCTAACCCTTGCAGCTTTAGGAGGCGAAGGAACGGTGACGCAGGTGAACTTCTTCACCAGCGCCTCCACGGCGCCCTTCACCGCTGCCGCAGCACTGGCGCGGACTCGGGGGCGACCGGGCAGATCACGGAGTCAAAGTCAAACCCCGGCTCGCGAAGGTGAAGATGGCTGAAGACGCGCGTCGCGGCCTCAGAAAAGAGGTCGCGACACACGCTCTCCAAGACCCCCTCCACCTTGGCAACGACGCCCTCCAGTGCCTCGACGAGCTTCGAAGCGAGCTCCACGAAGCCGCTCTCCGGAGCCACCAGGGGCTCCGCAAACCCATCCCGGCAGAGGGAGTGGAGCGCTTGGCGAAGCCTGAGCACGACGGAGGGAAAGGCGCTGAGCTCCTTGGCCTTTTTCTCCTCAGCCGCGGCAAGAGCCTTCTCCCTGGTGTTGAGCCGGGCCTTCTCCAAAGCGACTTCCCTCTCCCGCGCGTGCAGGCGCTCTCGATCCGCGGCCTGGCTGGCCGCCGCCTGGGACAGCTCGGAGTCTCGAGCGGCAAGCTTGGCCTCGCGGGTCTTGAAGGGTTCCTCCTGCTGACGCAGCTGCTCCGCAAGCGTGGACTTCTCCTCCTGAAGAACCTTCAAGCGGGCCTCCGCTTCGTCACAACGCCTTGCAGCAGACGCTGCATCGGTCAGTGCTACCTCGCGGGCTGCCTTGGCTGATGCGGCCTCCTTCTCGTTCTCTGCCGCGGTGGCCTTGGCCTGGCCCCAAACCGCCACGACAGAGGCGTCGGCCTGGAGCTACCCGGAGAGGAGCCCCAGGCGCCCACTCGCGAGGCGATCGTCAGCGCCCCCGAGGGCATGCCGAACCTGACCCAGAGCGGTGTAGGCCCCGTCCAGGACGCCGGGGCCGCGCAATGCGGACACCAAGGCCTCGTCAGGGGGAGTCGCCTGTGTTATCACAGGAGACGCCCCTGGAGCAGCAGAAGCACGAGGAGCAGGAGGCACCGGAGGCTCCGCCACGACCACAGGTAAGGTGGATGCAGACGAGTCCAAGGGCAGCTGGCCCTCGGGGGCTGGCTCCCGGGGCAGCAACGCCGATGCACCCCCGAGGGCAGGAGTGGCCACGCCAACAGGCATCGGGGGCTCAGGGGGCTCCGCGGAAGCGGCCAGGAGGGTCGCCTCGTGAGCCCCCACACCCGCAGCGTCAGGCGCCTCGTCAGGCGACGGCAGGACGACATGAGCGGTCGGTGCATCGGAAGGCGCCTTCGGCTTGACGCCCGCCTTCTTCTTCCTCATCCTCAGCACGGCGGCATTTCTGGTCACCAAGCAAAGGAAGAATCATCAGCACACAAGCTACAGGCAGGCTACCAAGGCCGGGCCGGATTACTCACTCTTCAACGTCGACCCACTTCCTCTTCCTCTCCACTTCGACGATGATGGGGGCGCCCTCGCCTTTCTCCGTGAGGGCACCACCACGCAGGGGAGCAGGAGCACTGTCTGCAAGGGCAGCAACTGGAGGGATCACCATGGCCCCGGCCTCGTCCGCCTTGCCCGCGAGCTGCAATCCGGGCGGGGGCGAGCTGGCACTTCAACCGCCTTGCCGGCAGAGGCAGGGCACACTGGAGGAGACTCCGCTCCGCGCTTCCTGGGGGTCGCCAGGCAGGCGGACCGTGTGGCACGAGGGGCCGGTCCTGGCCCCCTGAAGACCTTGGCGGGATGTGGAGAGCCTGCAGCAGAAGCTTCACCAACATCGTCGTCGTCCTCAAGGTCACGCAAGAGCATGCTCTGCGACGGGGGAGACGCCCCCGCCAGGTCGTCGTCCGCTGTCTTCTCCGAATCCTCCCCGCCCGTGGTGTCGCCGGAGGACACCATCACCGGGGAGCCAGGGCCCTCAGCTGGGGAGAGCCCCAGTTCATTGAAGACAAGCATCGCGGCGACCAGATCGGCTCCGTCATCGCGGCGGTGCAGCGGGGCGTAGGCGTCGGGGACATCACCGGGGTTGTCGTTGAGCAGGGTTGACACAGCCATGTTCAGTTCCTCGGGGGTTATGCATGCGGACCGAAGCCTGAGGTTGTCTCCGCTGCCCTGATAGTCCCATAAGGGCCTAGAATGAGACTGGAGGGGCACCAGGCGCTGCGTCAAGAACTCCTTCACTATCATTCCCCCAGTCAGCTTCTTGGCGCTGATGTCGTGAGAGATCTGCTCCAGGATAGGCTTAGCCCGGGGGTCGGAAAGCTTCGCGAAGCTCCACGCGAGGGTCTTCTCCGGCAGCCCCTTCGGCAGATCCAAGCAGGGGTTGGTGCTCTTGAGATCCATGAAGACCCAGCGGTGCCTGAAGTTCTCCACCTTCTTCCCAGCCTTCAAGAGCATGTTACCGCTCTGGACCGCAACGAAGGAAACGCACGTCGACCGCTGAGCGCCGTCATGCACCCGCAGGCTGAAGAAATGACGGAAGAGGGCCACCGAAGGCCCCATGCCTACGAAGGCCTCGCAGTAGAAGGCAAAGACGGACAAGAGCAGAATGGAGTTGGGCTGGAGATGAAGAGCTTGGATCCCGTAATGGTCGAGGATGGCGGTGAAGAACTTGGAGAAAGGCGGGACAAGCCCAGCAAAGACGCTATGGAGAAAGAAAGGATAGGCCGACCTGGACGAGGGCCGCTTCTCCGAGGAGCCGCCCCATATCAAGGTCCGCCCCCACTCGTTGGTAACGTCTGCCGTCGACGGGAGCACCGGGACGAGGTCAGCCAGCGCCGGCTCCAGCCTCCAGCTGCATCTCCAGCGGGGCAGCAGGCTCTAGCGGCGACTGGCCAGCGAAGGCGACAAGGGCGGCGTCGGCGACAAGCTCCAGCAGCTGGCGGCGGCAAGCTCCAGCAAGCGGCGGCGGGCGACGAGGACAACCATCTGTGGCTCCAGCGGGGCAGCAAGCTCCAGCGGCAAGCTCGGGGACGGCAGGGGATTTGCTAGTAATTCCGCAGGGTCTTCAACCGAACCAGAGAAACAGAGGTAATTTTTCAAGTTTTTGTTTTCAGATGATTGTCAAGATTGTCCGACGATGGTACACACAAGCTAATAAGATGCTCAACCAGTGCAGTTTTGTCAAGATTGTCTGAAGATGGAAAGAAAGGGAAAAGGACTAGCAAATGCAAAGAAAAGGGGAAGAGGTAATTTCTTGTTTTTCTGAATTTTGAAGTGCTTCGTAGTGGCAGCATATTGTAGTGATATATTATGTTGTGATTGCAGATTTAAAAAAGTATTTTGAAGTGCTTGGTAGTGGCAGGAGCTCAAAATCAAATCCAAGCACCCGCAAAAGTGTCAATATTTCAGCACATGACACTCATCAAGAACAAGCGACTTCCGTGGAAGTAGAGCATGAAAATTTGATGACAACCGAACAAGTGGAAGAGCAAACTATAGATTCCGTTGAAGCTATAGTGGAAGAGAATGTTGAAGTTCATGGGGTTGAAGGTATAACTATTTTTAGTGAGGATTACATAAATGGTGATCCGGGACTTCGCATTCCACTTGATAGTTTTGCCCCCAACATTAGAGATGATGTTAGATTTGCTTATATACGAATGGGTGCAACTCAACCAACTAGTTGCAATTTCCCCCCAAATAAAGATGGAAGATGCTTCCGACCACAATGGTATAAGGACTTTGATTGGTTGAAATATAGTGTAACAAAGCATAAGGCTTATTGCTTCTGTTGTTATCTTTTTAAGCATGATCGAATGGATGATAAATTTGGGCATGATGTCTTCTCCAAATTGGGTTTTGATTGTTGGAAAAATGGGGTTGCAGCATTTCGTAAACATGTTGGTGGGCCATGTAGCATCCACAATATTTCGAAAACGACATGTGATGATTTTAAAAACCAAGGGGCAAGTGTGAAAAGTAAAGTTACAATTTACAACCAAGATTCACTAGTCAAGTATGAAACTCGTGTCGATACATCTTTGGGCATTGTAAGTTATCTAGCATTGCAAGGTGAACCATTTCGTGGACACGATGAATCCAGTTCTTCTTTGAACAAGGGGATTTTTTTAGAGTTGCTTGATTGGGCCAAAGAAAGAATTCCAGAAGTGAAGGTTGCATTTGATGAGCTATGTCCTAAAAATGCCAAAATGACTTCTGGGACAAATCAAAAAGACCTTGTCAAACATTGTGCAAATGCAGTCACCAAAGTAATCAAAGAAGAGATGGGTGACTGTCTTTTCTCTGTTCTTATTGTTGAGTGTTGTGATATATCGGTGAAAGAACAAATGCCCGTGGTTATCAGGTACGTAATTGAAGTATGTTAAGTGTCTATGTTTTGTTTTGTTATATGTGGAGTGGGTTAACTAATTTTATGACTGTCTACAGGTATTTGAGCAAAAAAGGTCAGACCGTTGAAAGGTTTTTAGCTATTAAGCATGTCCCAGACACAACATCTGCTTCTGTGAAGAAGGCATTGCTGGAGGTTTTTGCTAAACACGGTCTAGTTGTTGCAAGACTACGAGGGCAAGGATATGATGGGGCATCTAATATGAGAGGAGAATTCAATGGACTTCAGAAGTTAGTTCGAGATGAGAACCCATATGCTTTCTATATCCATTGCTTTGCCCACCAACTACAGTTGGTAGTTGTTGTTGTTTTGAGATGCTGCAAGGGTGTTGAGGATTTTTTTGAATATGTGACCATGATTGACAATCTCGGTACTTCATCTTGCAAGAGGAAGGATAAATTGCTTGACAAGCAAAAAGAAGTTCTTTTGGATAAGATTGAGAGAGGTGAGATGACCACAGGAAGAGGGAGAAATCAAGAAACATCCTTGATCAGACCTGGAGACACAAGATGAGGATCTCATTACACAACGTTATCTCACATTGAATCAATGTGGGATGCAGTCATAGAAGTTTTGGGCATTGTTGAGGATGATGTGCGTGTTCCATGTAGGGCAGGAGGTTTGGTTCATCAAATGGATACTTTTAGCTTCGTGTTCATCCTGAAGATGATGTTAAAAATCCTTCGTATCACAAATGATTTATCCCTTCTATTGCAAAAGAAGGATCAAAATGTTGTTCAGGTATGTGATGGATCATGTTAGATGTATCTAGTATGGTTGATATATCTTGTTCATGTAAGCATACATGCACTTCTGCATACATGCATCTAAAATTGTAATTATCTCATTTCAGGCAATGTCATTGGTTACGGATGTGAGAACACGTTTGATCAACTGGAGAAATGATGGTTGGGAGCCACTCTTGGAAGATGTCAAAGCCTTTTGCACCAAAAACGACATTCCAATACCAAGTATGGATGACATCTTTACAAAATGGGGTAAATCAAGAAAAGGTGGACGAAACATTGTCACAGCTGATCATTTTTTTCGTGTGGACACCTTCTATGCTACTATAGACTCCATTACCATAGAGTTTGATCATCGTTTTAATGAGGTATCTTCAGAGCTGCTCCAGAACTTCTCTTGCCTTGACCCAAGAAACTCCTTTTCTAGGTTCAACTTGAATAAGCTTGCTAGGATCATATAGATTTATCATGATGATTTCTCTGATTATGAACGTGAACATATAGAAGATAACCTTGATCTATTCATTATCCATATGAGAAGAATTGAAGACTTTAGATCTTGTCATGATATTGCAAGCCTAGCTAAAATGATGGTTGAACTTGAAAGGCATGTCATGTTTCCTACTGTTTATCGCCTCATTGAATTGGCATTGCTACTACTGGTAGCGACAACAATAGTTGAAAGGGCCTTCTCATCAAGGAAAATCATCAAGACTGAGTTGCGCAGCAAGATGACAGATGGTTGGCTTAATGACTTGATGGTTTGTTATATTGAGAGAGAGAGAGATCTTCAAAAGTATTGATGTTGGTAAAATTAAGGAAGATTTTCAGAACGAGGGTAGGGCATTGCCATTGCCTAGGTCTTCTAGACGTCATTGAAAGCTTCATTATCAGTATGTCTTATGTTGTTTTTTCTATTGAAACATGCCTACATTTTCATTGTATTTGATTTTTCATTTGTAATGTGTATTGACTCTTTCGATTTGCATCAAAAGAATTCTTTCCTTAAGACTTCGCCACACCTTAAATTTTTTTCGTCCTCCGCCTCTGATAACATGTATGCTATAAAGAATAATTATAACTATGAAACTTGTCATCATGATTTTAATTTTCAATTTGGTTATGTCAATCATGTATCTCATGATAGTTATTTTGTTGAGTTTGCTCCCACTACAATGAATGAGAAGAAAATTGCTTATGTGGAGAGTAATAAATTTTCTATGCTTGTAGATCATGAAAAGGATGCTTTATGTGATAGTTATATTGTTGAATTCCTTCATGATGCTATTGAAAATTATTATGAGGGAGGAACTTATGCTTGTAGAAATTGCAATAATATCAAGTTTCCTCTCTATATGTTCAAAGTTTTGAAGTTATGCTTGTTTTGCCTTCCTATGCTAGTTGATTCTTGCTCCCATAAATTGTTTGCTCACAAAATCCCTATGCATAGGAAGTGGGTTAGACTTAAATGTGCTTGCCATGTGATCCATGATGCTCTTTTGCATGTTTCAAATACTATTCCCATGTGAGCATCATTGAAATCATCATGCCTAGCTAAAAGGCTTTAAAGAAAAGCGCTTGTTGGGAGACAACCCAACACTTTTATTTTCTGTTTTTGAGTGTTCACATGATTAAGCTACTGTAGTAATCATGTTTTATGTCTTTTATTTCAGTGATGTGCCAAGTAAAGCCTTTGGGATAGTATGGATACTTGTTGATTTGATTATGTGCAAAAACAGAAACTTTTTCCTCTAGTAAAGAAAATCTCTGATTTTATTGGGCGTTAACAAATTCTGAAATTTTTACACAGTATTTATATGAAAATTATCTAAGTTTTCCTATTTTTTCAGAATTTATAGAGACAGGAAAGTATGGTTATACTACAGATCTTCATAGACTGTTCTGTTTTTGACAGATTCTGTTTTGCATGCATAGTTTGCTTGTTTTAGTGTTCCCATAGCTTATATTCAGTGATATAAATTATGTGAATGGTAGAATATAGTAGGTATTATGTGAGAACAATTATGAATCTTGTCTTGACAGTACCTAAGTGAATGATCTTTATTTATTATACTAACCCATCTCACGAAGTTCCGTTAAGTTTTGTGTGATTGAAGTTTTCAAGTTTTGGGTGAGACACTGATATGAGGAGAATAAGGAGTGACAAGAACCTAAGCTTGGGGATGCCTAAGACACCCCAAGGTAATATCCAAGGAATACTCAAGCGCCTAAGCTTGGGGATGCCCCGGAAGGCATCCCCTCTTTCGTCTTCAACACTATCGGTATATCTTACTTAGAGCTATATTTTTATTCATCGCACAATATGAGTTTTGCTTGGAGCATCATTTTGTTTTTTAAAATTTTCTTGCTGTTATTGATAATCTTGTTTTTCAATTAAAAGTTTCAAGAATTGCCTTTTAGGATGCTTGAATTGCATGTTTGATGTGTGCTGTGTAAAAACAGAAACTTTTGCTGTAGTGTTTGAATTTTCATATTTTACTGGAACGTGGAAAGTTTCTGAAATTTTTACACAGTATTTTCATGTAATTTTTTATCGTTTCCTAATTTTTTTAAAAAAATTGAGTTACAGAAGTAAACTGTTTTGATAGATTGCTACAGACTGCTGTTTGGACAGATTGCTGTCATAGTTTTGTTATCTACTTATCCTAGAGTTTTCATGGCTTATATTGGTAGATATAAATTGTGGAAATGATAGTATACGGTACCTAATGTTTGGCAACTTGTCTTGGCAGTACATGAAGTGTTGATTTATTCTTATGTGTACTAACCTATCTCACGAGTTCTTTCCAAGTTTTGTGTGGATGAAGTTTTTGAGACCTAGGTGAAACCGGGATATGACAGGATTGAACGAGATACAAAAGCTCAAGCTTGGGGATGCCCAAGGCTCCCCAAGTAAATATTTCAAGAAGTCTCAAGCATCTAAGTTTGGGTATGCTACGCATCCCACCTGTCTTCGTCAACTATTGGTTAGCCTATATTGAGCCTAAATTTTTATTCGTTCACATGATGCGTGATATTCTTGGAGTGTATTTTTTGTTTTGTTTGCTGCTTGAATAAAATACTCAGATCTGAAAATCTTTATTGAGAGAGAGAGAGAGAGTCCTCACATAGCTACTTTATTGTTTGACTACTCATTGATCTTCACTTATATCTTTTAAGAGTAGTTTGAAATTTACTCTTGTGCTTCACTTATATCCTGAGAGTAAACGTTGAATGAATTGAATGTCATAAATGTGAAATTATATATGCTTCATATGCTTGTCCCATGGGGAGTAGTGACTTCACATACTAGGAGTATAAGCAGTAAAATTTATTGGAAGTTAGCAAACATAGCATTGGTCATTTAAACAATTCATGAAAGAATATTGAAGGAAGAGAGGTTTCACATATAAATACACTATCCTGGACATCTTCTATGATTGTGAACCCCCATTAATTATTTTCAAACTTGATCAAGTAGTCGACGTTGGACAAGGAAGACAACGTAATGGTTATATTTGTTTATATTCGTGTAACAGTTATATTGCCATGGATCCTCTAACACGTGATGCTTGTTTACAACCTTTTGCTAGCCAAAACTTCGTACTAAGTAGAAATACTACTTGTGCATCCAAATCCTTGAGCCAAGTTTCTTCCATGAGAGTCCACCATACCTACCTATATATGGTATTTCACTGCCATTCCAAGTAAATTTGCATGTGCCACCTCTAAACATTCAAATAAACATCCGTTTTGTGTGCTCGTACCGCTCATGGAGCGACGGGGCGGTCATTATCTTCCATGCTAATCGGGTTATTCTGAAGATAAGTGTTTATTCACTTGTCATTGCACGAGAGAGTCCGGTAAAAAGGATGCCCAGTCCTGCATAATACAAAAATAAATAAACAAGAACTCCCCCTAGAAAGTTGATTGTTTGGATGGTACCCGTGGATTCGGCTATCCATGGAATGTGTTTGAATGGTGGAGGGGGAGTAAAAATTTAAATTTTGTTTGGGAACCGCCAATAATGTGATTAGCATGGAAGATATTGAAATCTCTTGTCGTGACGTTGACAGGAAAGGCACACCACCCAAAATATATTCATCTCTATTTTAAGCAATGAGCTCTGGCACCTCTGCAAATCCCTGCTTCCCTCTGCGAAGGGCCTATCTTTTACTTTTATGCAAGAGTCAATAATGTTCATCCCTATTCCAATCTATTAATTCCTTAGTTGGCATGCATCATGTGGTGGGGAAAGATCCAGACATATATATCCAGTTGAATATAGGTGATCATGATTCATTATTTGTTGACATTTTCCCCGAGATAAATAAGTTGGGAGGCGAAACTTTAAGCCCCTATATTCCTATGTGTTTGACTGAAACTGTTTGTTCTAAAAATATGCTTTGAATGTCAGCAATCATGGAAGACTAAATGATAGTTGAGTATGTGGAATTTGCTAAACCAAAGCTCTTACATATACCCTTCCTGAAAATAAGATGAATTGTAATTGTTTGATGACTGAAAACATAGTTTGCTAGTTTTCATGAAAGTTTATGGTTTATACTTTAACATGTGAATAACTTGCTACTTGATTATGAGAAGTTTTATGAGAAATACTTGCTAGTTATGATGCTACAAAAGTGGCTGAAATTATCCTTGCTCAACATTATACATTATACTAGCATTCACACTTCATAAGTTATTTCTTTTATCATTTACCTACTCGAGGACGAGTAGGAATTAAGCTTGGGGATGCTGATGCGTCTCCAACGTATCGATAATTTATGAAGTATTCATGCCATATTTGCCTATGTCTACAATACTTTTATATGGTTTTGATGCACTTTATATGATTTTTTTAGAACTAAGCCGGACTGACGCTCTTTTCAGCAGAATTACCGTGGTGTTGTTTTTGTGCAGAAAATGAAAGTTCTCGGAATCGCCCGAAACTTTTTGATGTTTTTTTCTGGAGGAAATAAGCAATATTGGAGCGAAGAACCACCGGAGTAGAGCCACCTGTGGGCCACAAGCCATCAGGGCGCGGCCCCCAGGCCGCGCCGTGTTGGCTTGTGGGGCCCACATGGCTCCGTTACGCGTGATTCCAACGCTGAAAAATCCTATAAATCGCAGAAACCCCAGAAATAAAGAGAGACTCTCCGCTCCGCCATCGCAACTCTTTGTATCGACGAAAAAAAAATCTGTAGCCATTCCAGTACCCTGCCGGAGAGGGGAAACCATCACTGGTGGCCATCTTCATCATCGCGGCGGAGGCCATGATGAGGAGAGAGTAGTTCACCCTCGGGGCTGAGGGTATGTACTAGTAGCTATGTGTTCAATCTCTCTCTCTCTCTCTCTCTCTCTCTCTCTCTCTCGTGTTCTTGAGATGGCACGATCTTGATGTATCACGGGCTGTGTTAATATAGTTGGATCATATGATGTGTTTCCCTTGTTATCTTGTTGTGATGAATTGAATCTTTCCCTTTGAGATCTCGTTATGTTGGATTAAATATTGGATTTAAGAACACTTGATATATGTCTTGCATGTGGATACCCAGTGACAATGGCGTGTTCTATTGATTCACTTGATGTATGTTTTGGTACTCAACTTGCGGATTCTCGAGGTGACATTGGGGTAATCTATGCATAGGGGTTGATACACGTTCTTGTCCTACGTTCTCCGATACAAATCTTGGGGTGCTCCTTGAAGTTCTTTGTGTTGGATTGAATATGATAGATCTGAAATTGTTTGATGCATGTTGCATAATTTACCCACGGATACTTGAGGTGACATTGGAGTATCTAGGTGACATTAGGGTGGATTGATATGTGTCATTGGTGTTATTTTAGTACGAACTCTAGGTCTGTTTGTGACACTTATATGAATAGCTCAAAAGATTGATCGAAAAGAATAACTTTGAGGTGGTTCTACTACCTACACCAATTTCATCTTATTGTTCTCCGCTAGATAGGAACTTTGGAGTGATTTTTTGTTGCACGTTGAGGGATGATCATATGATTCAACTATGTTAGCATTGTTGGGAGATTGCACTAGTGAAAGTATGAACCCTAGGCCTTATTACCAAGCATTTATACAACATTTTGCTTGTTGTTTTATACTTGTTACCTTACTGTTTTTATATTTTCATATTATAAAAACCTCTATCTATTATCCATACAACACTTGTATCATCATCCATTTGCCGAACTAGTGCACCTATACAATTTACCATTATATTGGGTGTGTTGGGGACACAAGAGATTTCTTGTATTTGATTGCAGGGTTGCTTGAGAGAGACCATCTTCATCCTACACCTCACACGGATTGATAAACCTTAGGTCATCCACTTGAGGGAAAATTGCTGCTGTCCTACAAAACTCTGCGCTTAGAGGCCCAACATAGTCTATAAGAATAAAGTTGTGTAGTAGACATCATGAATCTACGCGATACTTCAACTGGGGGGGGGGGGGGGTCGGCTTCTCATGGTGTACTTCATTCGATCACAGGGAGTCGTTCATCACCAGGACAACCTTCCAGCAGGTGGATAATCCATTCGGGCCAAGTATTAATGATGTTCTCCACTCGTGCCATTCCCATGTATAGCACTACAAGAAATATGTTAATACATGATAGTTCCAATCTATCACAGACCTACACAAAACTGTCATGCAAGGGCATACGTGACAGATTTGAAATCTGTCATGTATATCGCGTCACGATTTGACAACTTCATGCGCCATGACAGATCGTCCAAAACCGTCACAAACCATATGGTTCTTAGCCGTCATGGATGGCAATTAACTGACATGCTCATAACGGCGTCAACTTGTGTACCACGTCATCATCTGACATGGATCTGACGTGGCAGCCCATGTAGTAGTCAGTCCATCAAATTTTTGGCCCACTAAATTTCAGCTGAGTCCAAGAGTGTAGGCCCATATAGTAATCAACCCAATCAGAATTTAAGTCCATTCAAAGTACGGCCCACTAATTTCAGTCCAGGACATTAGCCCATCTCTCATTTCTCTTGGTCCATGAAATTTAAGCCCATAAGAATTTGATAAAAAATATATACTCATTTCATTAAAAAAATACATAAACACACCAGAAAATTCCAATACATGAGCAAAAAAAGACAAAAAAGATTAATTTTACAAGCATATCTCGAAGAACACTATGCTACTCTAAAACTAGCACCGCCCCCATCAAGCGAGGCCCAACGCCCGTCGGACATCAACCACTGGTCGTCCTGTGTTCCTAGCCGTTAGATCCACCCCTCCACACCAAAGTCATGACAACACATGTCTTTGTTATTGAAAATGCTCCCATAAACCAATATCTGCTACATGATGAAAAATATGTCACCTTATAAAATATTATAGCCAGTAGGTTAAACTAGAAATAACTTACTACACGCTATCAAGTCCTATATTTTTTCACTCCCACGGTGCAAAGTAGTGCAACAAAATAAATCATGTGAAAAGAAACAACCGATGGAAGCAAAAAGGAATGATGATATGTATCCGCCATCGCCGTCCATAGACTCCGTGACAAAGGGCATCTACAGAGAGTGTGGAAGGTGTCCTTACATTCCATACCACATAAAGAAGAAAGGACCATGATAAGTGCCAAACATGTGGCACGAAGCAATTCCACCCTGGCGTTTTTTTTATGGCAACTTTAGTTACACGGGGATGGCAACTTTAGTTGTGAATCATGGTAACTTTCTGTTTGGATGGCAAGTTTCAGTTTTTTTGGGGTTTCTTTTTTTCGGATGGCCATTTTATTTGTAAAAATGTCAGGGTGATGTTACTTCGTGCCACACTTGTGGCACTTATCATTTGGGAGAACAAATATTAGATCACTTTAGCTATGTGTAAGTTGTGTGAAGATTAATTTTTGGTCAGTCAATTTTGGACCGTTGATTTCTGCTTTAAGATTCGTGTATTTGTTTCTGTCTTAGTATGTGTGTTGTCTTGGGCTTTTTTTTACTAACCCCATATTTGGGTCAATATATTCTTTAACGGGCCGAGCCCATTCCAGCGTGTCATAGATTTCTTCTTTCTCGTTTGTTTTTCGAGTTTTGTGTTTCTGTGTTTTTGCTTTTGTTTATTTCTTTCCTTTATTAGCTGTTTTTTATTTTTATTTTGTGGGTATATTTTAATATGTTGGGTGAGTGCAAACATATACATAAAAATACTATATAATATGAGTCAAATTTCATGATTACGTGATTAGTTTTTGCATATTACAAAAAGTGCAATTTCTATGCAAAGTTGTGTGATTTTTTTTTAAATTTCCTTCCTTCTTAATGGAAATAGCAATGCCACGAATTCCTTATTCTTTAGGAATTTTTTTTTATTTTGATATCGTTTTAGACTTTATTTCCTTTTCATTCTACTTTAAGGGTAATACCAATGCCACTAATTCATTCGTCTTAGATATTTTGCTGTGAAAATTCCACTTTTATATTCTTATTCTGGCAAGCACGATTTTATGTATATTTTATGCAAATTTATCACTATTTATTTTAGATTCTGGTTGTCATTTTCTTTCTTGTTAAATGGTAATACCAATGTCACTAATTCATCTTACTTAGAAAATTGAATTATTTCGAGTTTGTTAATTTTCCCATTGCTTTGTTCTCAATGGGTAATATCAATGTTAGTATGTCACTAATTCATTACTTCTTAGATACTTTTTTTTGCAAAATTCCACTATTATGCGCCTTTTCTTGCATATTATAAAAAGGAAACTTCTGTGTAAATCGTGTCTAATTTTTTTCATATTTTTATTTTTTTCACCTTCTTTTTCCTTAACATGTAATACCCATGCCACTAATTCATTCCTTCTTAGAAACCATTTATTTTTTATTTTTGACAGTGTAAGTATAAATGATAGCACTAAATAGTATGTGTGTAAATTATAGTATAAAGCGAAAATGGTACTATTATATGCTTATTATTTGCATATTTCAAAAGGCAATTTCAGTGCAAATCGTGTGCAAGTTTTGAAAGTTTTTTTCTTTTTCATTTTCTTTCTTCTTAAAGGGTTTCATTCTTTCTTAGAAAACTTCATTATTTTGATTCTGTTTTACTCCCTTCGTTCCTAAATATAAGTCTTTTTAGAGATTTCACTATGAAATCTCTAAAAAGACTTATATTTAGGAACGGAGGGAGTAGTTTTTTTTTTCGAAAAGGTTAATAACAATGCCACGAATTCATTCTTCCAAAGAAAACTTTTTCTTTTAGTTTTTATTTCATTTTTTGATTTTGTTTTAATATTCATTTCTTTTCTTTTGTAAGGGTAATATTGATGTAACTAATCCATTACTTTTTAGAACACACTTTTTTGCGGATATCTCACTATAATATGCTCAGTTTTTTATAGTAACTAGTAAGTGTGCACGTGCGATGCACGTCAAACCATGCGGAAAAAAAACTTAGTGAAATTTTTAAGTGATGGGTTCATAGTTCAAACGTGAGCAAGGGTTATATGGGTGCCAGGTTTGGCAAAATAGTGTTTAAAAAAAGGTTTGGCAAAGCAGGGAGTGATATATCCTAGTCTGGTATAACCGTCAGGAAAAATAAGAAACCAATGGGAAAAAGGAACTTTGTATTATAGTAGGTATTACATTATTGTGAATATTCATAATATAGATACATCAATATCAATAGATTACATCAACCATAGAGTTATGAACTCACATTTCATATGATACATTTCCATAGAATTTACATATATACAGGAATCAAAGGTCGACAAAAACAGAGGTGCAACATGTCAAAAACACAAGTGCTCATCATCGTCGCCATGCGCTGCAACAAATAGTAGTAAAAAATCAAAGCACCATTCAATTATTTGATTTAGAAACAGTGGGGATTGGTACCTCTTCATTCAAAAGAATATGATACAATTTATTGCCATGATTGATCACCTCAACTTCTTGTTTCAACCTCCCTGTTGTAGTGATGATGTCCCTTGTACTTGCCATGTGACTGCTCAATGCTTCTAAAATTCCAACACAATGAAGAGAATGAAACCAAAAGCTATGGACAAAAAGATGTAGAGAACAAATATGTACGGTACTTCTTAATAAGACGACATAATTTATGAGGTCATTTTTTAGAAAATATTTCGAGATAGAATATCATTTTGACAACCTTGCTCATATGTTTTAATCAGTACGAGTATGTACCTGAACCAGATTGCCTTTCAGCACATCTTTTTTCTCCATCGATGTGTTTCTCTGTTGATGAAAACCTCTGGACAAAACGTCACCCAGATTTGAGAAGCATGGAGGCTACTTTCTATAGAAAACACAAAAAGGGCAATCTTATTATCACGGTTTCTATTTGGAGTATTGTGATCAGTTAAAATAACCAATAGAAAAGCTTTTGCAACATACTACGGTAAGAAAGAAACTTAGGGGCAAGGCCACGAGCTGGCAGATGATGTCTGCCGGAGGCAATGGAAACTTGGAAAGCTCCAAGATGACCGGTTGCAGGAGGGCTGAATCACGACACTAAAACACTCCTTAGATGAACTACACATTAGAAGCATTTTTAGATAACAAAAGAATACACCCGTTGTGGTTCTCTAGGAACTTGGAACAGCAACTTGCTAATACCAATTCGGCAACTACAATCAGTTTATTCTCGTGAAACATCCTCTCCCCTGTTGTTGGCTCATGCTGTCCAGCCCTATTTTTAGAAAATGGTGCTAAGTTCTGAAATTAGCTACCACGACTGGAAATGACATCTTATGGACTCTTGGAGTACAATCCAATTTCAAATTAACCAACAACAACTTAGGCATTGAGTGACCAATAAACAATTCATGCAAGTTTTTTTATTTCAACATAACAATGGCAGTGGAAGAGGTTCAGTTAAACAACTCTAGGAGTACTCCAACTCTAGAGATTTATTTTTGTGCAGGGAAACAACTCAGGTCTCCAAGAAGCAACCATGTCTTCCTTTCCTCCTTGAAGTCCTCAAACAGCAGCCTCCACTTTGCCCATAGAAGGAGCAGTAGTAGCAGCTGGCGCCGTCTCCAGGACCTTTTTTGGAAACTCGTCTCTACCATAATCTACTGTTTAACTCATGCCCGCACATAGATTGACATGCTCAACACGCGTTAGTCTTGCTAATCTACAGTTTCTGGCAAACACGCGTGAATCATTTTTCCGGACACTCGAAGAAAGCAATCAAATTTCCATGACTGAATCACAATCATCTAAGGAGCAGGTACATAAGTAAACCGATGCAGTTTACAAAAAATCATAATTAATCTTGGCTTGGCTCATCTTTTGCAAACTCAGTAGGACTGAAAAAAATGGTCCCCACTCAATAATCTGAATAGTTAACTGCAAAACCTGTACTGGACACGTGACATGGTCTGATGAGCATTGCAAATTTAAAGAGGTTCAAGAATAAATGTGGCAGTGTCGAGAAGTGCCTAGTGCACATGAATAGAAGCCAAAAAATGAAGTATAAATATCAATATTTTAGCAGATACATTTAAGACTTAGATGGTCTGAATTTCTTCATTTGTGAGAAAAATGATATTGCAAGGTAGATCCTTTTATTGTACAATCAGCTCTCCAAAAGCACCTAAATTTCAGTGTACAATCCGAATTGCTAAGAATACCTATAAAAAATATAGGCATGGAAATTCTTAGTGCAAATATTAAAACAACAGAATTGCATAAACTTACAAGTTTTGCAGATTTTTTCTGAAATCAATTATTTTCTAGAACTAAATAGAGTGGGATAATTTGGGATAAGCTGACCAAAACATTGAGGCAGTCCCCTCCCCTCCCCCGAAACCCTATCCGCTCCCGCGCCGCCGCCCGCGAGGCAACGGGGAGGGCTCGCCGGTCTCCGCCCCCAACCCCCCTCCTCCTCCCTCCCCCTCCCCTGCCGCCGCCAGGGGGCTCGGTCGAGGCGGCGGGGTGCTCGTGTTCCCTGTTGGGTGTGGCGCGGCGCGGCGGTGTGGTGGCGGGCTTGGCTCCGCTTGGGCGCCTCCTGCGCTTCGGGCGGCGCGGGTGATGGTGGTTCGTGCGGGCGCGCCGTTGCTGCGGATCTGGCGCACGGTGGCTCCCTGCGGCGAGGGCTGGGAGCGACGCGGCCTGGCGACCCCGGGTCGTCGGGCGGTGGGTGCTGACGGCGGTGATGCTCGGCTTGGCGGCGGTCCGGTGACCCGGCGGCGGGCGAGGTGGCGGCGTTGCTCTTTGGCGGCGGGGCGGAGTGGTGGCGCGCCCTGGCCCATATCTGGGCCCTGCGGGCCCCATCTCGGTCCTAGCGGGCCGACCCTCAGCGCGGCTTCGATGTCCTTTGCGTGGTGAGGAGGAGGGGCAGCTTGGACGGGGGGCGGTGACGCCGACGACGTGCCTACTGCAGTGCGATGGCGGGAGCTTCACGGGCTTTGAGGTCCTGGTATGCTCCTGCTATTGCGTCCGGTCGGCGACCACCGTTGGCGGTGGAGGTTGAGCCCTCCCGCATGCCAACGGTGCTGCTACCCGTAGTCCCGGCTCCTTTTCGTTGTTGTGCAGGCCTCACCTTGCGGTGCCGTGGTGATACGGCATGGGGGCTTCAAGACCGTGTTGGCGCAGGGTGGAGGTCGGCTTGGTGGAAGGCTCCGGAGCGCTCGAGGTCCAGGTTGGGATCGGGGGAAACCCCTGTCGGCCTGGCCGACACCGACGCGGTGGCGCCTGTGGGTGCCGCCGAAAACCTTCCTGGAGGGCGTCGGGGGCTACCCTCCCTCGCGCCTCATCACGTACCGGGGGGAAACCCTTGGCAGCAGCATCGTCATCGTCGCGGTCCTTCTTGGAGGTGCTGATTGGTACCGGCGCTTCGGAATCTTGGAGCTTGGTGGGAGATCCCTGGTGGGTGCAGCGGTCGCGAGGCTTCTTCGTTTTTGTCGATCCGCCGCTGTCCGCATTTGTTTCTTTTGTTTTTTCTTTTCCTTTTTGTTTGGGCGTGACTGTGCTGCTTCCGCCCCAGCACCTATCGTAGCTTGTATCGGTTGGTTGCTTTGTAATACAAAGCGGGGGGAAACCCTCTTTCGTGAAGTGGGATAATTTACATTGATGATTGGTAGTAGTACTTAGTAGTTAGTATCCATAAATATTATTAGTTGAATAGAGACTGCTTACAACCATTTGCCATAGAACTTAAATGTGTACTGAAGGATATTGATCAAGAGCAGCTAAATCATTTCATATATGAAGCGAAAATCAAGAATTACTGGCATTAAGGTAATCCGTCAAGGCACATACCCGAACAAAATTTGAAGCAACCAATTTGATTACGTATACGTTGGTCTGATGATGCCTCCGGTGAGAACTAATAAAGAGTATAGATACATCAATTATAACTGGAACTGAAGATCAATCACACACTTGTTGAAATGGAGCAAGGTGTGATGACTTAGATTGCTCGGATTCAGAACATGAGTGAGAATTTGAAGTAGGAGGAACATACGAGGATCCTATGGGGAGAGTGTGGCGTGGCCTGTCTGAGCGGTTGGGCAACCGCAGCAGGTCATGAAACCCGGGAGTCTTGGGGATCAAATCCTTGACAATCTCCTCAGCCTTGTACCTCACATGATACCAGCTGAGGGAGGCCCTGTATTACAGCAAGAGGTTTTCAGAAATCAGATCTTGAAAATAGTGCTACACTGGATGCAGAATCATGTCAACTGGTATAGAGGTAGATATGAATCAATCATTGAAGCTGCTTGCTGCGGAGCATGGCAGATATGGGCAGAGAACATGCCTTTATTATTGATGACTGCAAAGCCGGGGTCACTTCGCAGGCTTGCTTGCCGACTGCGACGCCGGCTAGGAGGGCCTGTGTGCCGCCCACCGGAGGCGGCCACCGCTGGCTGCTGCGGGTTTGTCGTGGCTTCCGTCACCCAACCCTGCGGCTCGACGACCCAGACGACAGCGAGATCCTGGCCGCCGGAGCACACCCTGCGCACGCCCTCCACCACCTCGCGTCACCCCGGACTACTTGGCCCGTACACCCGTCCCCTATCCCGCCCGCCACAGCCGCTCCAACTCGGCGGGGTCGAGCAGCCGGCGGGAAGGGAGCGCACCTGGCGGATGATCCCGAGGACGGCTCGGCGAGTGCAGCCGCCAAGGACGTCGGCGCAATCGTCATGGCAGCGCCCACGACAGGGGAGGACACGTTAATTGCCGTTAATTGTGCCTATTTTTCTGTAGTTGGTTGCTCTGTTATTTTCTGTGGATGCGGTGGCAGGGTTCGATAGATGTGGCAGAGTTTCGTCCGAAGCGTACATAACTGGGAGTTGGTTTTTATGTTGACTAGTAGAGTGCCCGTGCGTTGCTACGGGCCTTTTGGCTTTTTTTCTGATTGCATATGTATATCCATATTCATTCACAAACCATATTGTTGTATAAAGCTTGTTGAATTTTAGGGTCCTTACAACAACATTGCCTTGGGACTCTTGTCTACGGATTCTTTTTTACATTGTCAATCGACATTTTGATGCCATCAATTTTTATCTCTGGCCTACAAAAGTGAACATATAAATATATATTAAAAATATAAAAGACAACGCATCATCTAGCATTGTCTTCGCCTATAATTTATATCATCTCACCGTACCATTGCTTGACATCTTTTCTAAACTGAAATAGTATGTTGAAGTTATATATAAAGATAATGTATGCTAAATTTCATAGATAGAGACAATATAACACGGTCACAATTGCATAATAATTGAAGTCCACTTCACTTGTAATGTAAACTGATAACAAAATAGTAAATTGACAATGTATACATATAAAGTGATGATCCAACTAAAAATCTATTACAAATTATTGAGGTCTGCTTGATGCGTTTAAGAAATTCTCGCGCAATATTAGGCAAGTTGTCTTTAGCTCATTAGCACGATGTTCGAGCAAGTATACTCAAAACTGCTTTCTCAACGCATACCCATATGCAAAAGCAATATGTGTAGTTAGCACGAATACTTCACGTAGGTCTAAAAACATGTGTAACGCGCAATACTCACTGCACAAACCGGCTTCACCAGGTCTTTACCGTTCCACAAGAGCATAAAATGAAAGACAAAATGGCCACCCAAATCCATGCAATTTCCTAAATTGTTATTGTATTAAATATGGTGATAAGAAAAATAAATGTTCGTATTCTGAATTTATTACCCATCTACGCTCGTTGGAATACCATTAGGAAACAAACGTTGCCATTTTGATATATCAAAATGCCATCAAGTTGCTTTATTTCGAGTGCTTCTTTGAATTCCCTCCCAAAACTTTTTAATTTCATTAAGTGCCTCGGAATTTTCATCTTTGGCGATTGTGTTGTATGAATATGGTCCAGAATAGATACACGACATGCCTCTTTGTCGATGAAGTACAAGATGTATAGACCGATGGATTCATATGGAAGATAAATCTACAAGTGGTATCTATTACAGACAACAATAAACTATGACAAACAATGGACAAATGACCTTACTTACCGTGTTGCACGATGAGATGTTGTTGTCTATCCCAGGCCAGCTATGAAACAAAGTTACCAACTTCTGAATAGTTTCCCTATCGCATAACTTTTGATCTCGTGTTGAATCCCGCATCATGGCCTGAGTAAAAAAACAATTAGAAACATGTTGATACTAATGATATTGAATGAAGAATTATGATAACTTACACAAAATTGTAGATCCATGTAGTGTATAGGAGGGTCTGTGAACAATACTCCCTGGTCACATGTCAGTATACGCACAACAATGTTGAAACAATGATTGTCCATAGACTGCCCCATGTTAAATTTGTCCTGAAGTTTTTTGAGACTTAGGCCCATTGGACGGTGTGTCGAGCTTTGGACCCATTCCTTCCTGAAAATTGGATGGTAAGAATAACAACAATGTATACTGGCACATTACATATTGATAGATGATACTTACTCCAAACACTCTAGTACCATGCCCGTGCGTTGCTACGGGCTTTAAAAAAAATCTACTGGTTGTAAATGTTTTAAAAACATTACTGGTTTCATATGTTAACGAAATGCATATCAAATTTTACATGTAAAGAAAAGATAGGTAGTAATAGACAAAAGAATAGTTGAAATCCATAATGTATGTCAATAAGAAAATGAAACTTGACGTCGTATACATAAAAAGATTTATCATATGCACAAAATAAAGTAAGCGGTGCAAAAACATAATAGCACTTGGATACCTTTTTTTTTCTTAAGACCGACCCGTCTTACCAAGCTTGTCCATTGTTACTATCTATTAATTATAGACAACACTGGAGGATTTGAATTTATTGTCCCAGTACGTGTCCGTGGGTGAGCTCAATGTTGGGTAGTAGAGGCTAGAAGTGTGCACGGCAGGCCGGTGACAGAGTGATGGCTCTCTCCTCCCCCTCCTCGGCGTCTCTCCCCCTCCCCCGCGACCTCATCCTCTCAGTCCCCCTCCTCGGCGTGAATCCTCCCCTCTCCCCCTCCGGCGTGTCTCTAGCTGGTGCTATTGGCTTGCCGGGCAGCCCTGTCTCCTCCCCTCCCTCACCTCTCGCCGGCGCTTCTGCTCTGGTGTCCTGTGCGTCCAACCGCTTCTGGGCTCTGGAGGGGCCCGATGCCGACTCCGACGACGATTCTGATCCCGCTCCTACTTCGCTGGTGGCGCTGCCGGCGGTCATAGATGTGGCGGCACCGCATCGGCGCAAGTTTGCGCCGGGGGGCCGTGGCCGTCCGGTGGTCTCCGCCTCTGGCCTGGATGGCTGGTCGCTTGTGGCCCATCGGGGGCGTAAATCTGGTAAGGCTGCTATCCCTTCTCCGGCGCTTTGTGGTGGTCGCGGCGTCTCCGATCGGTGCTCTGGTTTGGCTGTGGTGCGTGCCCGCTCCTTGTCGCCGTCGGGCTCTTCTGGTGGCTCGCCGCCCCTCCGTGCGCGGGTGGTGGCGGCGCCGCCGGTGGCCAGAAGCGACGCGGGTGCGGGGACGCGGCTGCTCTCGCCAACCCTAGATCTGGCTGCTCCTCCTGAGGCTTGTGGGCCTCCTCCTCCTTTGGGCCTTGGGCCGGTCCTGGGTGGGCCGCCTGAGGTGCCCCCTCTCTCTTCTCTCTCTTCTTCCCCCCGCTCTCCACTCTGGCCTGTGGGCCTCCTACTAATATTTCTCCGCTAACCCACACCCCCTGGCCCGTTCGGCCCTTATGGGCGCTGCCTGTGCGGGATACTTATGGGTGCGCAAGGGTTCCATTCCCCCACTTCTAGGGTTTCCTGCCTCCTCCGCCGAGCTGCGTAGATGCCGCTGCCCCATTAGGGTTTTCCACAGATCTAGTCCACCTCCTCCCCTTTCCCTCTCCTTCGCGGAGGTCCTTGGCATGTATAAGTCCAGGGGCTTCTCTAGCGAGGCCATCTCTGGGAGTAAGCGCTGTCGTGAAGACTCGCCGGCGGGGGATGCAGATCTGGATTATGAGGCGTCCCTTCGGTCCAAGCTCGAGGCCGAGCAGGCGGTTCGCGAGCAGGTGGCTCGCGACCATGACGCCTGGGCGGCCGGCCCTGAACGGCTCCAGAGGGAGGAGCGGGCGCGGTCGCTGGGTGGTTCCAGCTCCATGGCTACTGGATCTGGCGGTGGTGTGTCGCCGGAGGCGGATCCTTGGGAGGTGGCGGTGGCGGGGGGCGCGATGGGCGCTACCTCGTCCAATCCTCGTCCTCCTCCTCCGCGGGGCCCGGCTCCTCCTCCTCACGCGCAGATCCGGGCGCCTGGTTCGGGTTCTGGTGCTCGCCCTACTCTGCGCAACAACTTTGGTCCCCCTCCTCCCCAGCAGTTCAAAGCTCGCCGCTTCCCCGCTTCGGCGTCTGGTACCTCACCTGCTGCCCTCGGCGATGGCATCCTTCCACCACCCCCTCCCCTGCCTCAGCGTCCCTCCAACCCCTCGCCGAACCCCTCGTTCGCTCTCACTTGCTTTGCATGCCACAAATCGGGCCATTTCCAATCCCGCTGCTTTAATCCCCCCTTCTGCCTTATCTGTAGAGGTGACGGTCACCTCACTGTCGACTGCCAGAATCGGCTCAAACCTTCCTCGATTGTGCACTATGGTCATGGGCTGCCTGGTTGTTCCTTTTTTGCTCTGGACAGCGAGATGCCAATGGTGGCCATTGCTCCTTCCCTCTCCAATGCTGCGATTATCTCCGTCAAGGGTCAGATGATTTCCCCTCAGACCTTACTGGAGGGTCTTCGGGTCTGGGATGTTGATGGCTGGGATTGGCAAGTTTAACAGCTGTCTGATTCTGAGTTCGCCGCGGTATTCCCTTCCTCTGAAAGCCTCCGTATGATCTCCTCCTGCACCAGCTTTACCCTTCCGCACAACCAGCTTGTTGTTTCGGTGAGGGCGGCTGCTAGTGGCTCCAAATCTGTGGGATCTCTCTCTGATGTGTGGGTGCTTGTGGATGACGTTCCTGCCGGTCTTCGCTCGGCTCAGTTCATGATGGCTTTCGGTGTGCTCATTGGTAAACCTATTGAGGTGGATCACGACTCCTTGGTCAAGTTTGGTCCTGTTCGTCTTCGGGTCTGGTGTATCGACCTGATATGTCGGCATGGTGCTGTTGATCTCTTTCCGACGTCTGATGGCATTCGTTTGAAGGTGCGGATCGAGGGGGCTGATATCTCTCGCATTCCTCCGCCCCCTTCCCCCCTACTCCCCCTGCTGCTGAGGATCCTGACAACTCTGAGAATCATGGGGATGACTCTATGGGTGGACAAAATCCCAGCGGTGGCACTGATGCTCACTTTACCCAATCTGAGTGGGAAGGCATGGAACCTACTACGAGAGAGCTTTTCAAGGAGAATGCCCCCAAGGGCGGTGCTGCTAAGGATTCTTCTGCTATGCCTGTGTCTGGTGGGCCGGTCCTCCCTCCTGCTGGTCTGGGTGGGGCGGCTCCGGCCGGCACGCCCATCTTGTGTGTTTGCTCCAATATGCCAACCAGACCAATCTTGCCTACCACCTCTAGGATTAAGGATCTTGTTGTCTCCCCCGTTGGCTCCAATGGGGGCCAGGTGAGTAAGAAGAAGAAGACTGCGATCAAGAAGTTCTCGGCTAAGAGCAGGGCATCTTCGGGTTCCAAGCATTCTGTGGCAGGACTTTGTCGTCGTCTGGATGACGATCTGGGTACGGCATCTGGCTCCCCTTCCCGGCCCGTGGCTCCCTCCCAGGCGGCTCGCTCGCCGGCTGTCCGTACGCCTGCCTCCACGGCTTGCAAAGGACGGCGGGTGCAGGGCTCTGGCGAGTCGGTGGCGGTGCGTGCGGAGCGACGGGCTGCGGCTAAGGATCTCCCTCCCACAGGTACATCTTCCCAGCCTCCTCCTCTTGCATCTCCCGTTAGATTAGTGCTTCCTGCTCTTTCGGACGATCATTTATTACATGTTCTATCTGATGTGGGGGTTACGTTGGATTCGGGGTTTGGCTCGCCTTCTACTATCCTATCTACTATTCGGGCTAACGATGGCTTAGGCGGCTTTGGCTAAAGCGAAAGATGCTGCTAAGGCAAATGTGGTTGCCGCAGCACCGGGTGTCGAGGACGGATGTGACAATGGTTGTGGCCAGTCTCATCCCCCCCCTTCCAGGAGGGCCTTGTCTAAACGTGCTAAACCCTGCGCTGCCCCTAGCAGGTCCAGTCTCCGTATCAAAAATTTGTCCTTCAAATGAGAGCTCTCTTCTGGAACATTAGAGGTTTCGGCGCTAGGGGGCGTCGTGACCAGATCAGAGATGTGGTACGAGGGGATAACATTGATGTTGTAGGGCTTGTTGAAACCTTTAAGGAATCTTTCTCTCACAACGAGCTTTCTGCTGTGGCGGGGTTAGACAGATTTGACTGGCATTACCTTCCTGCCTCAGGTCATTCTGGAGGGATCCTGATTGGGACTAAAAGGGACATGTTTGATTTTGTGACTTTTGATCATGGCATTTTCTGGGCTAGTTCTGTGGTTCATCACCGCCAACTTAACACTCTTTTGGAAATCATGGTGGTGTATGGCCCCGCGGACCATTCTTTATCTGGGCTCTTTCTTGACGAGTTATCCACTAAAATTGAGGCTTGCACACTTCCTCTGTTGGTGGGTGGGGACTTTAACCTCCTTCGCTCCCCTGCGGACAAAAACTCTAGTAATTTTTCTTGGCCTCGTGCGGATGCCTTCAATGCTTTTATTCGGGATTGTGCCTTAAGGGAAATTCCTAGGGTGGGAGCCCGATTTACCTGGATGAATCACCAGATTAACCCTATTCGCTCTGTTCTGGACCGCGTTTTCGTTTGCTCGAATTGGGATTCTCTTTTCCCCCGTGCTGTTCTGAAAGCGAAAGCTATCGTTGGCTCTGATCATGCCCCCCTTATTCTTGACGCGGGTCTGAATCACTCTGTCTCACCCTCTAGGTTTCAATTTGATGCTTCTTGGCTCCTTGTGGATGGGTTTCCTGATATGTTAGCCAATAGGATTTCTAGTCTTCTTCTTTCTCTTCAGCGTTCTTTCGGTTCTATGGATGATTGACACAAGTGCTCCTATGCCATCCGTAAATTTCTTCGTGGCTGGTCCCGTAATAGAGCTGCGGAGGCTCGTCGTGACAAAAATTCCCTGGAATCCCAGATTGCGTGTCTGGACTCGTTGGCTGATGGGCTAGGTCTCTCGGAGGATGACTGGGCTTTGCGGTATGCTCTTGAGGAGGCCTTGATGCAGTTGCATCAGCAGGCGGAGGCCTACTGGCGTCAAAGGGGTACTTTAAATTGGACCCTTAAGGGGGACTCTCCCACGGCCTATTTCTTTGCCATTGCCAATGGTAGGAGGAGACGTTGCACGATTGATAGCCTGTTGATAGATGGTGTCCGAGTTTCTGATCAGTCTCAAATTATGGCCCATGTGGTCGAGTTCTTCTCTACTCTTCTTTCTGCTAAGCCGGTTGTCGGCCTTACTATCTCTCCCTCCCTTTGGGATGATCAGTCTAGGATTTCTAGGGATGAAAACGCTAATCTGATGGTACCACTTTCTGAGGAGGAAATCTGAGAGGTTGTTAAATCTGCCAACCCGAATGCTGCCTCGGGCCCTGATGGATTCTCCATTCCTTTCTTTAGGAAGTTCTGGCCACAGCTTAAACCTTTGGTTTGTAAGATTATTCAGGGTTTCTGCCTGGGGACGGTTGACATATCTCGTCTCAATTATGCTGTGATTTTTCTCATTCCTAAGATCAAAGGGGCTGATGTGATCACTCAATTCAGACCTATTGCCCTCATTAACAACTTCGCTAAATTCCCAGCTAAGGGTTTTGCCACGCGTCTTTCCCCTGTTGCTCATAGAACGCTGAGCCCTTTTCAGTCTGCTTTCGTTAAAGGGAGGTTCATTCTGGACGGGGTCCTTTGTCTTCATGAGATTGTCCATGATCTTAAAATTCGAAAGTCTAAAGCTATTATTCTTAAGCTGGATTTTGAGAAAGCTTATGACTCAGTCAGGTGGCCTTTTCTTAGGCAAGTTCTTCTAGCTAAGGGCTTCGATGGAGCTTATGTCCACAGAGTTATGCAGCTGGTCTCCGGGGGCCACACGGCGGTCTCGGTTAATGGCCAGATTAGCTCCTTTTTGGCCAACGGTGGGGGCCTGCGGCAAGGCGATCCTTTCTCCCCCCTTCTGTTCAATTTTGTGGCGGACGCTCTCTCCCGTATTCTTTCTAGAGCTGCTTCTCATGGGTATATCTCTCCTATTATCTCACACCTTATTCCCCAAGGTGTCACTCACCTCCAATACGCGGATGATACCATCATTATGGTGGAGATGAATGATTCCTGTATTTCCCACCTCAAATTCATTTTGCTTTGCTTTGAAGCTTTATCGGGGTTAAAAATCATTTTTTCTAAGAGTGAGGTCATAGTTACTGGAGTCAATGACACCGAGGCTATTCGGGTGGCACACCTTCTTAACTGTAAGCTGGGCTCCTTCCCTTTCAAATATTTGGGCCTCCCGATCGCCCCGGACAGATTATTTGCCAAAGAGTTCGCTCCCATGGTTACTAAGGTTGGAAATAGGGTTCTTCCCTGGAGAGGCAGATATAACACGAATGCTGAGAAGGTTGCCCTGACGAACTCCTGTCTTTCTTCCCTTCCTATGTTCATTATGGGCTTCTACCTACTTTCTGCGGGCACTCATGAAGGTTTTGATAAGCACAGGGGTGCATTTTATTGGAATTTTGCTGATAATAAACGTAAATACAAGATGGTCAAGTGGAAACATATTTGTAGGCCTAAAAACCTTGGAGGGTTAGGGATTATTAACACGGCGGTGATGAACAAATGCCTTATGATCAAGTGGTGGTGGAAAATTATGGCTTCTGGTTCCGACACTCTGTGGCTTTCTATTCTCAGGGCCAAATATTTCCCCAACGGTAGTCCCATGTTTGCTTCCTCTCGGGGCGGATCCCAATTTTGGAAAGACCTTGTGAAAGTTTGCCCCTTGTTTAAAGAGCATGTCAGGTTTGTGGTTGGTAATGGCTCCTCGGTTCGTTTCTGGCTTGATTGGTGGTGTGGTGATTCTTCTTTGGCGCTGGCTTTTCCAACTCTTTTTTCTTACTGCCCTAAGCCGGATATCTCCATCGCGGAGCTTGCGGCTAATAATTGGGACCTTGCCTTCCGTCGCTCGCTTTCTCCCGTAGAGTTGGAAGAGTGGCATCGTCTTGCTGCCTTCTTCCCCTCGCTCTCGGAGAATGAGGACGCGGTTGTTTGGCCCCACACGGCTTCGGGTCGTTTTTCCGTTAAATCGCTTTATGCTAAACTCATTGGTGGCTCTCCTACTAGCAAGTTCACTCCTATTTGGCACGCCCGCATTCCTCCTAAGATTAAGATTTTCATGTGGCAAGCTTTTAGGGGTCGTCTTCCGGCGGCTGATCAGATTCGAAAGCGCAATGGCGCTGGCTCTGATCGATGTGTGTTGTGTGATGGTCTGGAGGACACGAATCATATTTTCTTTCATTGTGTACTTGCCAAGCTGGTCTGGAGCTGTTTTAGGTCTTGGCTCCAGGTGTCTTGGGCTCCTTCTCTTTCATTGATCTCCGGGCTCACGCTAATGGTTTAACGGGGATTACCAAACGGCTATTCTGGGTGGGCCTCAGCTCTATTTGTTGGGCCTTGTGGACCATCAGGAACAAGTATACTACCGAGCATGTTTTTCCTTCCAAACCGGCTGACTGTTTATTTAAATCTTGCATGTTTCTGCAGCAGTGGAGATCATTGACTAAGGCTGGAGACCATGATGGATTCGACATGCTTTTATCTAAGATCCGAGCTTCGGCGTCCTCCTTAGCGTGGCAGGAGCCTGCTTCATAGTGTCGTCTCTGCTAGTGAACTTGGGCCATGCTTTTTCTATTGATGAAGCTTTATCTATATTGGCCTGCGTGCCGTGGGCTGGCCTCAGTGCCATGTATCTCGTACTTTCCTGGTCTGCTATGTTCTCGTTCTGATGCTGGTTGGTGGATGTTGGTGTTTGTTTTTTCTGAACGCTGCCTGGTGGCTTTATTTATAAAGTCGGGCTAATGCCTTTTCTCTAAAAACACTGGAGGATTTTGATCTGTTCGAACAAATGTTCCAATATACTACAACCAACATGATTGCATTATGCAATTACCTGGCTTGGAACCATACCATTTAGGAACCATGTCAACACAAAATATTTCAACCCTTTCGCATCTACTATTCATAGCTCACAAGATTTTGGACATACCTCATCTACTTTTCTTGGCTCAAAAGGGTTGAGGACCCTCCAGCTGCGCTCAACTTATATTATATTTCTTATTTCAAGGCCATGAAAACAGTCATCCGATATGATCGTGACCGGAAATGATACTTATGATTACCTGGTGTTCTCATGAACAATATATAATATCTAAGTAGTAAAGTATTTATAATTAACAATATCTAATACCTAATTAGGAAAAATATATTAAGAGTGAACGTGCATCTTTTTTTTACGGTGAAAATATGCCATTAGCTTAATTTGTGTGCATGTTCAACTCAAATCTTGTTATGACCCAAGGAATATAGCTCACCATTAGCAGCTCTAAAGGAAACATTAGTTCTTCAAGAAGGTAAGAACATATAGCAGTTAAAATGAAGAGAAAAAAGTCCAGAGGAGAGAAAGGAGCAGCTGGCTCATACGTGTCAAACCGTTTTTTTCTGCATGAAGGGGTTGGATAAAACCGATCGGTGGGGGGGGAGGAGGGGAGACGAAAAAAAACCGGTTGAAAAAAACCAGGAAGCTATTCTACCAAGTGAACAATTAGGAGTAAAGACTATTAGATCTAGGCCCTGTTTGGCTTTCCTCCGCTCTACAACCCAGCTCCTGGAGCTGTCGGAGCTGAGGTTAGAAAACCCGGAGCGGGGGAATAGGTGCTCTGCAGGTGCTCTGCAGATTCTCAATTTTCATGGAGCAGGAGGATTGCCGAACAGGTACCTAATTAGGTGGGCCGGATCGTGGGGTGGAATTTTCTCTCGGTTGTTCCGTGTACGTCTTTTTAGGTGCACTTAAGGAAAAATATGTTTGCTTGTTTCTCTATTCCTAAATGCTTGGTTGGTTGAATAGCATCCATGTTTTTTTTTCGTCTCCCACTTTCGTATGTTTTTTTTCCGTCTTTCCTCCCTCCACCCCCACCTGGTCCACCGGTTTATTTTTCTCTCCACTCTTTATTACAAACCAGGACTTTTCTAACATATAACAAATCACGAATCTAACTTTCTTAAGTTATCCAAATCAATCAATCTCTCTTATTAATGCAATTTGTTTTAGAAAACAAATAACAGATTTTCAGGAAACAAATAACACATTTTAATCGAACTTTCCTAACTTATCCAAATCAACCGATCCCTCCCATTAGTGCAATTTATTTTAGGAAACAAATAACAGATTTTCAGGAAACAAATAATGGATTTTTATGGATATTAACATCTAAATCATGACAAACAAATCCTCTTTCTACTACATTTTCATCAGCAAACGCAATCAGACGTGATTTATGGAGCTTTCCTTCTAATCAATACTTTCCTTCTAATCAACACTTTCCTTCTAATCAATACTTTCCTTCTAATCAAAACTCTCCACATACAACTCTCTATATGAGCGAGTCTCATCCACCGGCATTTTGGGGAGCTTTTTTTCGGTCGCCGCGATTTATGAATGCGTCATTTGGGTGCCTCGCTGATTTGGTGTGTGGATTTGTTGGTGGTGTGGTAGGGCGGCTGACCATTCGGATGCCGGCGATGTTGTTCACGAAGGGCCTGGACCCTGCATCGGGACGCGCTCAAGTTGGTGCGGGAGGTGAGTAGGCAGCAGCGGCCTCATGACACCGCCGGAGAAGTTCAGGAGCGGCCACATGCCGCGCGTGCCGGTGCCGTTGCACGTCGCAGACGGGAGCGCCTCCACGGCCTCCGTCGTGGACAAGTGCTCAAATGCCAAGGAGGTCGAGGTCTGCAGCTGCGGTAGGTACTCCGTCGCAGGCCTCGCTCGGCCGCCGCACGGACAGCAGAACTACTACTCCACCGACGGCTCCTCGGATTTGAGCTCGTCAAGGGAGACGGTGCTGCCAGGGAGAAGGCACGGCGGCCACATGCATGTGCTGTTGTGTACATCGGAGGAAGAGTACTCGGACTCTGCGTAGCCTTCAAGGGTGGGTATGCATCTGATTACTCACATACTAGTCCTATCCGAAGAGAAGCGAACAATGTGATTCCTAAGGCTTGTACGACATCCAAGCCGTCAAGTTCGATCATGTCCCCGCCGGAGGCGATGTCAAATCTTCTCATGGTTAGTTTTCTGTGCTAATTGATAAACTATTCTCATATTTTTACTCCATGCTTCATTCTCTACCATAGATAGCATTTTGTTCCTGAGATACACAATCATTCGTCTTTGTGTGTAACATGAAGGTCAATATGCCCGTGATAGATAATCTTTGCACTTGTGCTAGGCATTAAAATTGTTCAACATAGAGATATTGCAATTATTATTTGTTCATCCAACAAACCTTGTCCATATGCTACTATTAAGATACACAAGTTGTTTATTGGTAATCCTTGGTTTCAGCTAAGAGGTAGTACCGTTTAAAAAAACAAAGAGGTAATACTAAGAAAATTTATTTGTACATAAGTTGATGCTCCTTGCAATTCAGAGAAGCTCATGTTTGTTTCTTATAGGCAGGAAGGCATGTATTCAATGGGAAAAACTTCAATTAGGATGCGTTCTTCTAGGCAGGAAGGCATGGGAAAAGAATTGGTCAGTATGCAACTCTTTAGGCAAGGATGTCATGGATGTAGGACCGAAAGTATGTCTAGAGGGGGGGGGGGGTGATTAGACTACTTGACCAAATAAAAATCTAGCCTTTTCCCAATTTTTAGTGTTGGCAGATTTTAACATTCATAGCAAGTCAAGTACACCCTACACATGCATGTCTAAGAGTATAGCAGCGGAAAGTAACAACAAGTATGAGTAGTAAAGGAAGGGAAGGAAGATCAAACGCAATTTGTAGACACGATGATTTTTCCCGTGGTTCCGATAGGTGGTGCTATCGTACGTCCACGTTTATGGAGTCTTCAACCCACGGAGGGTAACGGTCGCGAGAGTCCACGGAGGGCTCCACCCACGAAGGGTCCACGAAGTAGTAACCTTGACTATTCCATAACGGCTTCCGTCCACGAAGGACTAGCCTCACTATGGGTAGATCTTCACGAAGTAGGCGATCTCCTTGCCCTTATAAACTTCTTGGTTCAACTCCACAACACGAAGTAGGAGGCTCCCAAGCGACACCTAACCAATCTAGGAGGCACCACCCTCCAAAAGGTAATAGGCTCAACAATGTAGATGAACTCCTTGCTCTTGTGCTTCAAGATGATAGACTCCTCAACACACAATCACTCTCTCACAGATTTAGCTTGGTGGAAGAGATGGGATTGGTGGAAAGCAACTTGGGGAGGCTAGAGATCAAGATTCATATGGTTGGAATGGAATGGCATGATCTCAACACATGAGTAGGTGGCTCTCTCTCAGAAAACTGGATGGGGCAAGTATGGAATAGTTCTGAGTGCTTTTCTTTCGAGTAGGTGGTGGTGAAGGGGTATATATAGGCATCTCCAAAAATCCAACCGTTACACCTAAAGTGACCAACTCGGTGACACCGATGTGTGAATCTCGGTGGTACCGAGTTGCTCCAAAGGTAGCAACTTTTGAATCTCGGTGAGACCGATATATGAAACTCGGTTGCACCGATAAGGTGACCAATGGTCAGATTGCCCAATCTCGGTGACGCCGATTCAACAAACTCGGTTGGACCGATTTTGTGAAACTGCGTAACAGAAAGTTGGCAAGCTGAACTCGGTGGCACCGAAGCAGAATCGGTTGCACCGAAGGTTAGGGTTTGGCTTAGGTCTGTCTGGGTATGGGAATCGGTGGCACCGAGTGGAAAGTGTTGGTTGCACCGATTTTGGATATTTGACTTTGGACAGACTTTTGTGGAAGATCTTGTGGGTGTTTTTGGTGACTATCACTTGTGCACGTATGAGCATTTTGTTCACCAACAGTACCTTACCCCCTT
Source organism: Elymus sibiricus (assembly GCA_039707655.1). Lineage (NCBI taxonomy): Eukaryota > Viridiplantae > Streptophyta > Magnoliopsida > Poales > Poaceae > Elymus > Elymus sibiricus. The sequence continues at coordinate 361,079,173 of CM077669.1, forward strand.
TTAATAGTATTGGCTTTCCTATGGACTCAAAGTGATTTCTCACAAAGTAAAATGTAGAGTCCTCTTGCTTGAAGCTTTGCCAATCTATTTCCTTGCATCTTGGGGTATTTCCACAATCTCCACAATCCTTTTGCCAATCCTATCATTGAACTTTTCCTGAAATGTACTTAGTGGAAACATTAGTTCAATGACATATATGTTGTTATTAATTACCAAAACCACCAAGGGAGCAAATGTGCTTTCAATCTCCCCCTTTTTGGTAATTGATGACAACATATAGATCAAAGCTTCGACATATGATATAATCAATGAATATAATCGTCGCTTTGAGAGGTATGTGATAAGCAAGAGCTCCCCCTAAATTTGTGCATTATTTTAAAATTTGCGTTTGAATGCAAAAGCACAATCGATTAGGTACATGGGGCACCTCTTCCATGTCACATACATCTTGGTGGTGTGCGAGAATGATAAGAGTTAACAACATAGCACAACACAATCAAGCAAAGGTAAATGATCATCTCATAAGCAGCATAATGATAGGAAATAGTAGTAGCACACATTAAGCGTATGATCAAACACCACATAGTTCAACACAAACAAACGAACCAAAAGATCAAATGTTTTGAAAAAGCGAGAAAAACAAACGCTCTCTCACTCGAAGCCTATAGATCTATATACACTTCTCCCCCTTTGGCAACAAGTTACCAAAAAGTTCAAAGAGATATAGCTAAACGTTCTTGGGCTGATCTCCTCCGGTTGTTGATGAAGGAGTCGAGAGAACCGCGTCGGCGAAGATATCGGCTGATGTCATGGATGGAGTTGGTGTAGCAACTGGAGGCACTGGAGCTGAGGTGACTGTAGTGGGAGCTGATGAAGAGGGCCTCAAATCTGGAGCTGGCACTGTGGCTGATCTGGCCTGGGTAGTGAAGTGAGTGCCTGGCCTGAGAGGAGTTATCCTCATCATCATCATCATCATCATCTGTAGACTGAGGAAGAGGCACAGAGTCAACTTCCTTCTTGAGCTCATTAACTGTCTTGGTCAGCCCATCTAGCTTGTCATTAAGGGTCTTGATCCTGTTTTCAAAGATCCTGACAAGACTGTTTTGATTGTCCAGTATGTCTTTGATGTCCTTTTGCATGCCTTGAACGGATGAGATCAAGAGATCCATTTGCTCGTTCTGGATCTAGGGACCTAAGCACTAGTGGCTCTAGCTGCCTCTGCCTCTGCCTGTGCTTGAGTTGCAGCTGATGTGGGATGTTCTGGGTCCATCACCACAATGTTGTCCTCTAAATCTGGCTGTAGGGGCAAGTGGGGTCTGTCCAGAGCAAAGATGTGCTTCTCCAGCTTGGAGTTGATGAGCATCTGAATGTAGGGTGCATAGCAGCATGAGCGCTTCTGATCAGCAGCAATCCTCTTCACTGTCTCCACAATCAAATCCATAACTCTAATCCTGGTATGTCTATCAAGATGGATCAGCATGTTGATTGAATGGCCTCGAATCATCTTCTCATCTCCTGATTTGGGCATCAAAGTATGCCTCAAAATGGTGTTCATGGTGTGGAGGCCAGCCTGGAGGAAGTAGATGGATCCTAGCCTGTGAGACTTCACATGAGCAGCAGGGATCTCATTGTACATATTAGCCATAGCATTGTGGCTCTCCTTGGATTCAGAGTAGACATCCAAGTCACCATCCTGCACCTTTGGGACTTCTAAGATAGCAGCCCAATCATCAACAGTGGACTCATATCTTGCTCCTTCTGTCATCCACACAATTCTACCATCTCCATAGAAGTGAGCAGTGGAGTAGAATTGCATGATCATCTCATCGTTCCATGCAGTGAACTCTTTGCCAACAAACTCATCTAGGCCAATGCAGTGAAAATTGTCTTGGACATTTGGAAAATAATCCTCATTAGCCTTGATGTACTTCCAATCCACATATCTCATATCACTCACAGCTGGACTCTTGTCAAGCAGCACAGTCTCATAGAAATCCTGTTGCTCCTTGGTGTAGAACCTGTAGTCCACAACTGTTTTTCTCCTCTGGGCATAAGGATCAATAGCTCTCCATGCCCTCAAACCAGAATCCTTCCTCTTCTTCATGTCTTCAGCAAGTGGATGGCTGGTATTGTGTTCAGGAAGGTGTGGTCTAAGCTTCATCAATGCAGACATGGCATCCTCTTCCTCATCTCTGGAGGTAGTTCCCTTGTTCTTCTGAGAAGCAGGAATCTGTCTGGATGTCCTCTTGGATTTTTCAGCAGCAGCCTTCTTGGGAGCAGACTTGGTGCTCTTGAAAGGACCTTGCTTTGGCATAGCATCTGCCATAAGCTTCTTTTGCTTCTTCTTGTGAGGTGCCTTGACAACATGCTCTTCCTCCTCCTCAGCAGTAGCACCAGCAGTCTCCTCTGGGTCCTCAAACATAGATGTTTGCCTTCCAGTGACATAGACAATTCTTTTCCTGGCCTTCTTCTCTCCTGCCTTCTTAGGCATAGACTTCCTTGGGGGCTCAATGGTCATGGTAGCCCTAGCACTCTTAGGTGCTCTCATTGCTTCAGAGCTAGCATAAACCTTGCTGACAGCTCTTCTGGAAGAGGTGGCTTCATTAGCAGACTTCTTGGCAGCTTTTTCTTGCTTCTTGGCAAGAACTTCCTCTGGCACAAAATCTGAATCCTCCTCATCAGAATTCAGCTTCTTTCTAGCCCTAGTAGCAGCCTTGGGCAACCCATGAGAACTTGGGGTGCCTGGATCTGAAAATGAACTAGACTCAGGACTAGTGCCAGAATCCAATTCGACACTCTGCTCTCTGAAGTTGTTCTCACTGTCCTCAGCATCTGACATACTGACCCTGTGAATAGAGTATAGAGGAGCAGAAGAAGATGAGTCATCAGAAAATGCAGCTATTTTTGAAAGTTTGAACAGAAAAATCTTAGATGTAGTTCACTGCAAAAAAGGATTTCGGTGTCACCGAGTCAACATTTTTGGTGCAGTCGAGACTCACAATACTCTTAACAGAAACTTGGCAGCAGTTTCGGTGGGACCAAAAACTACCACTCGGTTTCACCGAGTACTGTCCTCAGTAGCACAAAAAGAAATCGGTGGAACCGACTTTTCTAACTCGGTATCACCAAGATTCGATTTTGCGGGCAACTAAATCTAAAAAATTTCGATTCGCTAATCTACTGGAACTTTTAGAGGATAGGGAGGTTTCACATGGTGGATTATCGATGGAATAAGCTTCAGCGCGCAAGATTTGGACGGGGAGCGCAATGAAGGGTCGGATCCATACCCTAATTCGGTGGCGGATCCGCTACGGCGAAGACGGTGGCGAAGATGCCTGTCGACGGCGAGGATCCCAGCGGCGGAGGAGCGCGGGGAGACAAGGGCGACGACCAGTGGGTCCTATTCGGCAGCTTAGGGTTTTGGGGCGCGACGGTTTGAAGATTGATTTTCAAAGCGTTGGGTCCACAACATATATACCCCTCGCTCTCGCTGACACCGATTATAAATTTTCGGTGTCACCGAGTTCCTCAACTGTCAGCTGACAGGGAAACTTGGTGTAACCAAGAATATGGAATCGGTAGTACCGAGATAGAAAACCAGATCAACCCTAGGCATTCGGTGAGACCGAGAATTTTGGGTTGGTTCCACCGAGATGCACTTGGGAGGTTTTAGTGGTCAGTCCTTTGTCGATACGGAACTCCGAGTGCTCCACACACAGAGGGATCGAAAAGTACTTGTTCAAATTTTGTGATGCAGCATGAATAGAATATGAGGTGAGAAAGCATAGATAGCTAGAGAGTGGTCCTAGGCATTCTTGTCCATCCAATTGGCAAGAGAAAAATCAAAAGCCAAATTGCAACAATTGGATGTCCTGGAATGGGTAAATAAATGCAGACCAATATGCTCACACAATAAGATGTCAAATGAAATCATGGCAAACATGCACAAACATACTAGCATCTAACAAGCACTTTGGCGATGACGGAGTCATCTATATATGAGTATATTGACTTAGGAGCCAAGTAAGAATACTTGATCATAGGTCATACTCATCGTTTAAGCACAAGTGGGGTTACCACTTTTACATAAAGCATTTAATGTTGTCACATTCTAAGAGATGCTTTGACTCAAGTCTTAGAGTAAAGCTCCCCCTTGACGTGACATCCCCCCATAAGAGGGATAAACTAACCTTGGGTTTTGTCGATGAAGACTTCATGTTGGTGAGGTAGTGGTGGATGCTCAAGGTTGATGAAGATCACCATAAGTTGGGAGCATACTTGTTGTTTCCTTACTCTTCTCACCTACATGGGTTAGTCCCAACACACAAGAGACAAATACAAGGATATCTATGGACATGGAGTGCAAAGCATGTGTGATGATGTCCATTGATTTGTCGATTACCTTGTCCCTTGCTTACCTTTGAGGGAATGTGTGACTCCTTGAACTATTGCATAGAGTTGATGTTGATTGCAAATAGTTCTTGCCAATAATGATTGTGAGTGAATTTCATTGGCGGAGTCACCCCTCAAGAACTCTCTAGTTCTTCTTCTTGGGGACCCACATCAAATTGATGGGGATCCTTGGTGTTGAAGTAGCCTTTGTAGAAGTTGAGCTTGAAGTAGCCTTGGGAACCCAGTCCACCAAAGCTAGGGATTCATCTTCATATGAGTCAATGTCCTCTTGAAGCTTGTTCTTTCCCTTGAGCTTGTGGTCTTGTGCTGGAAGGTCATCTTGAGTGTTTGTTCCCTTGGGAAGAGTATTCTCATACTACTCCTTTTGAGGAACAAACTTGGGCTTGGGGTATTGACCTTCTTCCCATTCAACTCCATTAGCGTTGAAGTAGCCAATGCCATGGTTCTTCCGATATCCTCCATGCTTGCGTACAACTTCCTCAAATTGCTTACACCCGGCAAGACTCTTGTAGATACCTTTCTCTATAATTCCTTTCAATAAAGCATTTTCTTTCTCAAGTGTAACTTGGCTAAGAAAATCATCATTAGTGGAATCAATAGAACTACTAGAAGCAACATCATTAGGTTTAGCATTTTTATTGTTGCTACTAGATGAAGAACCTTTCTTGCCTTTGTTACTAGTTTGTTTAGATTTAACTTGTGGCATGAAAGTAGACAAGAGTAGTCGTTTGGCTAGATAAGATGAAGTCTTCTTTCGGAGATCGTCATTGATAGCTTTAAGAAACTCATGCTCTTGCTCCAAGGTGAGCTTCTCAAAGCGTAGCTTCTCATGAGTTCTTACAAGCTCTCTATGATCTTCGAGAGTAGATTCATGAGCTAACTTAAGAGTGTTTAGTTCTTTAGCTAGTTGTTCTATTTTCATCTTATCATCATCAAATGACTTATCTTGACTAGCATGAGAATTATCAAGTTCATTTTGACTAACATTACTAGTTTCATCAAAGAGCAAGTCATCATCACAAAGTAAATCATCTTCATCACTATTGAAATCAAGATACTCGGGGTGTGATACCTTGGGGCCTTTAGCCATGAAGAAACTTCCACTCCCTTCGTTTGGTGAGTCAAATAGATCATAGGAGTTGGTAGTCACTAGTGCAAGTCCGGCAACACCTTCATCTTGACTATAGTCGGAGTTGGAGTGATAGCTTCTCTCGGAGTTGTTGTCGGAGTCGGAGCCGGAAACCCATTCACCAACATGAGCTTGATGTTTTATTCTTGTGTAGCTCTTGGTGTACTTGTCCTTCTTCTCCGAATCCCTACTTCTCCTTGAGAGTCATCATTCATAACGATCATCTCTACTCCTTCTCTCTCTTTGAGGTGATTCATTCCTTGAGCTTCGTCTTCTCGGTGACTCTTCTCTTCGTTTGTAGGGAGCCGTGCACTCATTGGAGTAGTGTTCGGGCTTCCCACAATTGTAGCAATTGAGGTCACGACTTGATGAACGCTTCTCTTCATATCTTGAGTTGGAGCCTCGTTCTTTGCCTCTATTCTTGTAGAACTTGTTGAATTTCTTGACCATGAGGCTTATCTCTTCATTGGTGACAAGGTTGTCGCTTGAAGTTGCGGGAGCATCACTTGTGGCTTTGTAAGCACCGCTAGACTTGTTGTGAAGCTCTTATTTGTCTTTGAGTGTCATCTCATGAGCAACAATCCTTCCAATGACCTTCGTAGGCTTGAGATCTTTGTAGTTGGGCATCATTTGGATCAATGTGCACACGGTGTCGTATCTCTCATCCAAAGCTCGAAGTATCTTCATGATGATGAATTTGTCGGTCATTTCTTCGCTTCCTAAGCCGGCAATCTCATTTGTGATGAGAGCTAGCCTAGAGTACATCTCCGCGACTCCTTCACCATCCTTCATCTTGAACTTGTCAAGCTGACTTTGAAGAACATCCAACTTGGATTCTCTCACAGACTCGGTTCCTTCGTGCATATCAACCAAAGTATCCCAAATCTCTTTTGCATTCTCAAGACGGCTGATTTTGTTGAACTCTTCGGGGCATAGGCAGTTGAAGAGAATGTCGCATGCTTGAGCGTTGTATTGCAACATCTTCAATTCATCCTCGGTCGCTTCACGATCCGGTCCCTTCCCATCACCAAAGAATTCACCTTGCAAGCCAACACGAACAACAGCCCATACGGCGGGGTTATGACCAAGAATATGCATTTTCATTTTGTGCTTCCAACTAGCAAAATTTGTGCCATCAAAGTACGGACCTCTACGGTGATAATTTCCCTCACTAGACGCCATACTCTCCTAGGTTGTGAGACCAATGCAATGGAGACCAAAGCTCTGATACCACTTGTAGGACCGAAAGTATGTCTAGAGGGGGGGGTGATTAGACTACTTGACCAAATAAAAATCTAGCATTTTCCCAATTTTTAGTGTTGGCAGATTTTAACATTCATAGCAAGTCAAGTACACCCTACACATGCATGTCTAAGAGTATAGCAGCGGAAAGTAACAACAAGCATGAGTAGTAAAGGAAGGGAAGGAAGATCAAACGCAATTTGTAGACACGATGATTTTTCCCGTGGTTCCGATAGGTGGTGCTATCGTACGTCCACGTTTATGGAGTCTTCAACCCACGGAGGGTAACGGTCGCGAGAGTCCACGGAGGGCTCCACCCACGAAGGGTCCACGCAAACATTTTTTTAAAATTTATGAATATTTTTTAAAACATTTTTCCTGAATCGAGGAACATTTCTAGAATCAACGAACATTTTTTTGGAAATTGGCGGAACAATTTTCAAAATTGATGAACCGTTTTTTAGATGCCTGATCTTTTTTGAAGAACCGAACATTTTATTAAAAAATAAACTAATTTTTAATTTACGAACAGTTTTTGAATTTTTAGGATATTTTTCAAATCATGAACATTTTTTGAATTGGAGAAATTTTGTTCAATTTGATTAACATTTTTTAGTACTGGAATTTAAAAAATCATGGACATTTTTTATATTTTCTGAACATTTGTTTTAAATTTTACTAATATTTTTTTAATATGAAAGCATTTTTGAAAAATCACAAATACTTTCTGAATCAGAAACATTTTAGAATTATTAAACATTTTATTTTTGAGATTCTTATTTTTGAAAATTTAGGAAACTTTTTTAAATTCCGAAATTATTTAAAAAGAAAAAATACTGATGAAAAAGAAAACAAATACAAAATGAAATTTAAAAAGCAGGTCGTCCGTACATGGGCCAGCCCAAAAAGGCGTCCTGTGTGTGCGGCTTATAGGAGATTCCGGCTGCATGGGCCGGCCCAGGGCTAGATTCCTATGTGTGAAATATTTTTTTATCACTTATAGGTGGCATTGATGGGTAATATTTTACAACTTCAGGGGTAATTTCGATGACGGACGGGCAGAAGCACTCCGTCCTTTATTAATAGGTAAAGATAAAAATAAATATGTATGAGACTGCTATTCATCGGTGAGATTGTACATGTATAAAAATATACTATAACACTAATCCTCCTAGAATTAGATAGACCACAATCAATTGAAGTCTCCAATTGACATTGGGACATTCGATTTTGGCCGGGTCACCAATTTAACAAAGGTCTCTCATTTAATTCTTTTATACTCGTCTATAACACTATGCTCATTAGATTTAAAGAGTTCACATTCAATTGAGATTTTCAACTCCAATCAAAATTTGGTCACCTGATTTTGACCGGGTGACATTTTGTTAAATCTCTCTCATTCAAATCTTTAAATAATACACTGTGCTTCCTAATGGGTTTGGTTTACGATTTTGATCGGACCAACAGTTTTCCAAATCAATCAACAGCAGTCGGCCTATAAAAACTAGTTTTCCAAATCAATCAACAGCAGTCGGCCTATAAAAACTATATCAATCACACGCATGCATGCAGCCATCGACGTATAAATTTTTCCCACATATATAAGGTTGGCTAGCATATAATACAAATGTCCATCAAATCACCGCATTATAAATAAAAGTAAAACACACTCTATTATCCCCTCCCCTCCCGTCAAACTAAATATTTCGTTAGTTTCAAAATGTAAGGGGTGTTAGTTTTTTGGAAAGTCAAAATTTTCAACTTTGATCAACTTGAGAGCAAAAATATGAACATTCACAGTATTATATATATATATATATATATATATATATATATATATATATATATATATATATATATAGGACAAATTTTTCCTACTACCGGGTGTAGTTACTCCCACTTTGGTTTCGTACGTTGTAGGTAGTATCTATTATATTGGAGAGTACGTACGTGTAGTATGTAGTATGTAAGAATGTTTGGGTAGTATATATATACTATTTTTTAGGTAGTATGTACCATATTTTGAGCATACTCCTTTTTACGTACAAATATGTACGTATTTCACAAATATGATAAAAACATGGGCTTACAAGCAATTTTTTCACATAACTCGTTTTGGAGTATCTCAGATATAGTATATGAACATATTAAAAATGATAAAGTAGTATATATACTACCACATGGTAGTATATGAGATATGGGTGTAACTACACCTGGTAGTAGGATGCATTTTCCCTATATATATATATATATATATATATATATATATATATATATATATGTATGTATATGTATACTATAACACTAATCCTCCTAGAATTGGAGAGCCCACAATCAATTGAGGTCTCCAGTTGACATTGGGACATTCGATTTTGACCGGGTCGACAATTTATCAAAGGTCTCTCTTTTAATTCTTTTACACGTCTCTATAACACTATGCTCCTTAGGTTTAAAGAGTCCACATTCAATTGAGGTTTTCAACTCCAATCAAAATTTGCTCACCCGATTTGACCGGGTCAACATTTTGTCAAAGCTCTCTCATTCAATTCTTTAAATAATACACTGCGCTTCCTAATGGGTTTGGTTTACGATCAAATCGGACCAACAGTTTTCCAAATCAATCAACAACAACCGGCCTATAAAAACTATATTAATCACACACATCCATGCAGCCATCGACGTATAAATTTTCCCACATATATAAGGTTGGCTAGTATATAATATAGAATCACACCACGAAATGTCCATCAAATCACCGAATTATAAAGAAAAATAAAACACACTCTATTTTCTCCCCCACCCGTCAAACTAAGTATTCTGTTATTTCCAAAATATAAGGGGTATTAGTTTTTTGGAAAGTCAAAATTTTCGACTTTGATCAAGTTGAGAGCAAAAATATGAACATCTACAATATTAAACAGAAAATATTAAAAATCATTTAATGATGAATCTAATCATAGCAATTTAATATTATAGATTTTGATATATTTATCTATAAATTTGATCAAACTTAAAAAGTTTGACTTTTAAAAAAAGTAATACACATCATATTTTGAAACAACGATTAGGTTTTCTTTAACCTAACGACGCAGCAAAGCGCGCCCAACCCTTCTAGTAAATATACATGTGTGAGATTGCACGTATAGCCACTAACCATTGCATGCAAATATGTTTGAGAGTGCTATCATCGATCAGCTTGGCCAATATTATACTAGAGCAGCCAGTAATTAACGTACAAAAGAAATAGGCTGGCTTGACAGTACTAGATTGGAGCAGCCCATGGTCCAGCTTGCACCTGTGCGGACCTGAGTGGGCTTGTGTGGCTGCAGCTATCAACACGATCAGAGCCACAACCACTGGCTTCAATCATAGCGAGTTCACTGAGCTGGCGTGGCGGGCTGCCTAATTAATCAACCTTGACTGAAATAGAGTTTGGGGTCAATCGACCAACCTAAAATTCATTTCAGTCGATTGACCAGTAGCCAGTCCCATATTAGATATTTCGAGCTTGCTCTTTTTCTTATTTTCCAGAGTAGCCAAAAAAATTGTCGCAAGACGCGTACCTTAGGAGAAGCAGGGCATCACACACGGCCTTCCCGACGGTATGAGTGTCGTCCGGTGCTTTGCTCGTGGCGCACACGATGGTGCAAGCTCGCTCCTCCAGAGGCCACACGGGTCTCGTACGCTTAAGAGGCCACACGGGTCTTCCTACGCTTAAGAGGCCACATGGGTCCTTGCCTCGGAGAGGATGTCATCCAGCCGTTTAGGGCTGGCCTTGATTGCTAGGATGCAGTCGATGTCGGTGGTCATGAAGTGTTGGTCAAGAAGGTTAACCTGCCAGCGTTCATTGTCGTTAAGAAGGTCAACTAATCGTCGCAGCCGACACGTGCGTTGTGGTGATCAGGCGGAACGACCAGGGACACGGAATCCATGGATCCCGCCAGATGTGGATCTGCTCGCCATTGCCCACATGCCATGGGACACCTTTGTTGAGCAGATTCAAGCCATGTTGGGGACGCATTACGTGCAAAAACCGTATCCTCCAGGGATCCGGGTAATATTTAGCTTTCAACACCTAGGAACACAAGGAATCTGGCATGATCAAGAGATGCGAAGCTTGTCGGGCGAGTAAGACTTGACTGAACTGACAGAAATCACGAAAGCCAATCCTCCCCTCCCCCTTTGGTGCGACGGTTTTCTTCTAAGCCATCTGGTGGGTCTTCCTCTTCTCGTGTTTCAAGCCCCGCCAAAACTTACGCACGAAACAAAGTGGGATCACCACAAACCGAATAGGACAATGTAAACACTTCCATTATGTATGTGGGGATAGCTTGGAGGACAGAAAGAGATCATGGGTAAACTAGCAAGAGAAAAAATGAAACTGAGTCTGCTCTAAAACTTTGACAAAAAAACATGATATTTAACACACTGCTCACCATGTAAGATATTGAGGCCTGAATTTTCTCCATGCTTAATTAAGCTTTCATGTTTGCTAGTAGATAAATGAAGAAAAATTATACACAACATATATGGTAATAATTTTCCTATTTCCTATTAATATATTCAAAATTATTTAATATATTATATTATATCGAGGTATCAAGCTAAAATCGGGCGATCCGATGTTGTCAAGATCGGCTCGTTTCTTGTTCGAACTACATAAAATGCTCCTACTCAATTCAATTTTTTTCGGGTGATCTCAAGTTGAGCCAAAAGACGAGTCAGTCTTGAGCAGCTCACGAACCTCGAGCTTTTCTTACAGCTCTATATTCCAGCGGCTCAAATTCAACACCTAAGACCTTGAAATAAAGTGCATGTTGAGAGTATGTGTTGCCGGGTTGGGTATAAAGAAGTCTTTACATTTACTGTTCAAGGTAAAAGTAGGGGGCTTCATGTGTTTTGAGACAATCTTTATGCTTAAGTTAAATAAGTTTTAGATAAATTGATTAACGCGTACATTTAAAATGGCGATGGTATAAAAAGGAGGAGCACTTTTGTTTGTAGATATTTTACGATACGTCATACTATACAATATAATGTGTAGTACTCCCTCTGATTCTTATTAGTTGTCACTGGAATGCATGTATCTATATCTATTTCAGTGCTAGATACAACCGTTTGAGCGATAGTTAATATGGATCAAAGGGAGTATTAAGTTGATCCAAGAGTCAAAATGGGATGGCCATATTCTGTCTTAAGGAACACGTGTACTATCCATTGGTTATTCGTTTGCAATTTATAACTCATGGTAGAGTTGTGCCAAATATTGTATGTAAGGTAGGTTACAGTTGGACTCTGAGTTGTATTGTGTTTATAGGGTATGAAGTTGTGTCCTAGTATGTGATGTCTACAAGCCAAACATGATGGTGTAGCACTTTCGTGGAAGTATCCCAATTAGTTATCATCCCAACGAAGATCATAGGAGAGCACTTATATTGGCGCTTCTGTCACACACAATGTGTCACAGTTCTTGTGTGAAGTAACTGCTTGAGCTTCTGCAAATATTGTTACTGTCTTGGTGGACGAATAAACCAGAGTGACTAGGATAAAAGACTTACAGTAATGCCGATAACAAATGCTAAAAGTAAATAACATGAATAAAGTTAAAAGTAGAGTTGTGATTCTTGCAACGAAGAGATTAGGTGCGGAGAAAATTCATTTCATGGTAAGAATGTATCAAGTGTGCCGGTGCGACCGTAGTACCAGTTACCTTGTATCATACTCATAGAATTTGATATTTGTGTTATGTAGGCGGTTCACCTTAAAGTTATAAAACTCCCACTCACCGGAATATATTTCATTCTATGGTCCTCTTTCATCGTTGCCATAGAGTGGTCGTCTCCGCAATTAAGGTCCTTGGACCGGAACCAAGCATTAAGTTTTGTGGTTCATCATTATCTCATATTGTCTTCGGTCCTCATAGATATCTCCACCTGTCATGTCCGAGGTCACAGATTCCGTAAACAAAATGTGTTACATGTGTATGTCTTGAGATCATGTTGCCTGGGCCCTTAAATTGGATAACACGCATAGAGTTCACCACAGTATAACAACATACTAGACAGATCATACTACTACAAATACAAATGATGACATATAGATTAGGCACGCATGAATCTTACCACTCACCTACATCTCCCATGCCTATGGGGAATTACTCACACATCATAAGCGAGAAACCAATCACACCAGGATTAACCCAATGAAAACCATATCGATAATACCGTGAAGATCCACAATAAGATGAAATGGATAATCAAATAGTCTTGATCTCCAGATGAGATTGAAATAGAGTTACAATTGTTCTCACGACTTAGATTCATCTTACAATAGTGAAGGATGAGATGATTATGGAGATGAAAGGACCACAACTAAGAAGATCTCCAAAGGTTCTTCAGATCTCCTCTTCTTCTGTTCTGACTATGTGGTGGCTAGGGTTCTCTCCTCCCTTGGGTCCATTCATGGAAGTGTCTTGTATATTCGTGGTGGTGTTGTTGGCACTTCATACGATGGCTCATACGAGCGCTTGCGGTCGTAAGGAAGGTTGTCTTTTGCTCTGGTGCGCCTGTTGTCTTGGCTCTCCACATGGAAGTTGCTCCATTTGACTTGATTTGCAGTAATTCTCCATGGTTTCCTTCCATATACTATATTTCCTGCCAAAAAATGGGAAACATATTTCCTTCTCTTTTGAAGCATTAGCATTAGAAATAACCAAGAAGTAAAGAAGATTAGGTGATAACCAAATGAAAATCACTCAGAAATATCAGAAATTCTTGAGCCAACAACTCCCCCAAGCTTAGAACTTTCTCGTCCTCTAGAAAATGAGAAATCAAGAGAATGAAAGGGAGTTTGATTGATTAGAAATAAGTTTTACCGGATCGAGAGAATATGACATACCATTTTCATTTATCCTGCAATTTCATTCAAGAAAGTATCCGCATTCGAAAAGTTGAACTTAAGTTCATTGCCTAACCACATGTAGTTTTCTATCACTAGTTACAATTTCTCAAGCCAAATTTTACATTGTTAACCAAGTGTTTAGGAAAGCGAAAACATTTATTTCTTAAGATGGATATTCTTTTAAGCTCTTCATAAAATAAATGCATCAAGGGATTTCGGAAATGAAGAGAGCAAAGAATTCAAGCATTTCATTAACACCCACAAGTACCTCCTAGTCATGTTTGTCAAACACTTCTCTCAATCATTGTTCCTTGGAACTTCAACTCTTAATGACAGGGTTATGCCAAAATTTTCTATATGCAATGGGTTTTCGCTGTGGCATAATTTGGTGCACTATGGATAAAGAAGGGTTGTCTCTTTCGTGCTCAGCAGTCAGTGCTCTTATTTGCCACTTACGCACTTCTTCGGAGAAGGTCGATCATTTACCACTCAATCTCCAATTCTGTGATGGTGCTAATTTGGTTATGTCAATCAAGTACCTCATGATAGTTATTTTGTTGAGTTTGCTCCCACTATTATGAATGAGAAGAAAATTGCTTATGTGGAGAGTAATAAATCTTCTATGCTTGTCGATCATGAAAGGAATGGCTTATGTGATGGTTATATTGTTGAATTCCTTCATGATGCTACTGCAAATTATTATGAGGGATAAACATATGCTTGTACGTATTGCAATAATATCAAGTTTCCTCTCTATGTGTTGAAATTCTTAAAGTTATACTTGTTTTGCTTCCTATGCTAGTTGATTCTTGCTATCATAAATTGTTTGCTCACAAAATCCCTATGCATAGTAAGTGGGTTAGACTTAAATGTGTTTCCTATATGCTTCATGATGCTCCATTTGTGTTTTAATTCTTTACTTTTATGTGAGCATCATTGAAATTATCATGCCTAGCTAAAAGTCTTTAAAGAAAATCGCTTGTTGGGAGACAAGACAATATTTATCCTTACTGTTTTTGTGTGTTCACATGATTAAGATACTATAGTAATCATGTTTTCTACCTTCTATTTCAATAATGTGCCAAGTAAAGCCTTTGGGTAGTGTGGATACATGTTGATTTGATTCTGTGCAATAACAGAAACTTTTGTGTCCAGTATATGAATTATGTGATTTTACCGGAGCGTCAAAATATTCTGAAACTTTTACACAATATTTATATGCAAATTCTCTGCATTGTCCTAATTTTTTCAGAATTTCAGAGATAGGGAAGTATGGTTTTAGTTTAGATCTTTACAGAATTTTCCGTTTTTGACACATTCTGTTTTGCATGCATAGTTTGCTTGTTTTAGTGTTCTCATAGCTTATAGTTAGTGATATAAATTATGGAAATGATAGAATACAGTAGGCATTATGTGATAAAATTTATGAATCTTTTCTTGACAATACCTAAGTGAATGATCTATTTTTATCACACTAACCCATCTCATGAGTTCCGTTAAATTTTGTGCGATTGAAGCTTTCCAGTTTTGGGTGAGATACCGATATGAGGAGAATAAGGAGCTGCAAGACCCCAAGCTTGGGGATTCCTAAGGCACCCCAAAGTAATATTCAAGGAAGACTCAAGCGCCTAAGCTTGGGTCCCCTCTTTCGTCTTCAACATTATCGGTATATCTTACTTGGAGCTATATTTTTATTGTCACATAAATGTGTTTTGCTTGGAGCATTATTTTATTTTGTTATGATTTTTTTCTATAATTTATAATCATGTTTTTCAATAAAAAGTACCAAGAATTGCCTTTAGGATTGCTTGAATTGCATTTTTGATGTGTGCTGTGTAAAAACATAAACTTCTTCTCTAGTGTTTGAATTTTCGTATTTTACTGGAACATGGAAAGTTTCTAAAATTTTCACACAGTACTTTCGTATAAATTATTTATCATGTCGTAAATTTTCAAAATTTATTGAGTTACAAAAGTACACCTTTTGAATTAATTTATTCAGACCGTCCTGTTTAGACAGATTGCTGTCATAGTTTTGTTATCTTCTTGTCCTAGTGTTTTCATGGCTTATATTGGTAGATATAAATTTTGGAAATGATAGTATACAATAGCTAATGTTTGAAAATTATTATGTAACTTGTCTTGGCAGTACATAAAGTGTTGATTTATTCTAATGTGCACTAACCTATCTCACGAGTTCTTGTCAAGTTTTGTGTGGATGAACTTTTAAGATTTAGGAAACTGTGATATGAGAGGAATTATAGAGACACAAGACCACAAGCTTTGGGATGCCCAAGGCTCCCCAAGTAAATATTACCAGAAATCTCAAGCATCTAAGCTTGGGTATGCCATGTTAGGCATCCCACCTCTCTTCGTCAATAAATTTTGGTTAGCCTATGTTGAGCCTAAGTTTTTATCCGTTCACATAATATGTGCTATTCTTGGAGTGTGTTTTTGTTTTGTTTGCTGTTTGAATAAAATACTTAGATCTGAAAGTTATTTTTGAGAGAAAGTCTTCACATAGCTACTTAAGTGTTTAACTACTCACTGATCTTCACTTATATCTTTCGGAGTAGTTTGTCATTCACTCTTGTGCTTCACTTATATCCTAAGAGTAAATTTTGAATGAATTGAATATGATAAATCTAAAATTATCCATGTGCTTTATGCTTAGTAGTAGTTTCACATTTGGTTTAGAAAGTAAAATCTATTGAACGTTGACAATCACAATATTGGTCACACAAGCAATTCATGCATGATTAGTATAAGGAAGAGAAGTTTCATATACAAATATATTATCTTAGACATCTTTTATGATTGTGAATACTCATTAATTATTTTCAACCTTGATCAAATTAGTTGAAGTTGGACAAGGAAGACAACGTAATGAGTTATGTTTGGTTATATTTGCATAGAAGTTATATTGTTATGGATCCTCTAACATGTGGTGCTTGTTTAGAACCTTTTGCTAGCCAACACTTTGTACTAAGTAGAGATACTACTTGTGCATCCGAAATCCTTGAGCCAAGTTTCTTCCATGAGTGTCCACCATACCTACCTATATATGGTATTTCACTATCATTCCTAGTAAATTTGCATGTGCCACCTCTAAAATATTCAAATAAATTTCTATTTTGCACTACTGCAGGAAGGTCCTAAGACGACACATCAATCAGAGACCCTTCGACCAAACTATGCGATGCATGAATCACAAACAGTATAGTTCTAGCTCCTTCGCCAATACCGAGAACTGTGTGCGATGGTGGATCCATCAAATACGATTTAGAAAAGACTTACATGTGCGATACGTGCCATACAGTTGTTCCGTACGAACTGTTTGCGATTAGCTAAAATAACACAAACGACTATAGAGATCTAGATGTGTGCGATAGAGGGCACACAGTTCACTATGAAAAATTGTGTGCGATGATATAACAGAGCACACACGATTTAGCGTAAGAAGGTGTGTGTGATATCCGACAAACAGGTCAACAATCAGAATTGTGTGGGAAGATCGATAATAACATAGACGAGTCATCTTGACAAGCTATGTGTGTTGTGGGCAGACGGTGGTTGGTAAACAATTGTCAGTGATTGTTGAAATCATCGCCGACGTGTTCCTTAGTTTATTTGTATGAGATGTGATTTGCTTTGTTTCCACAACATCTATATGTTGTGTATACGGAACAACAACATATATACTTATTAGAACATGATTGCATAACCAAAAAAGAACATAATGCCATTTCAGACATTGTATCACAAATACCAGAAATATTACAAGGTTCAAATTCCATCTTTACAAGGCCCAAATTCAAAGATTACAAGGTTCAAAACGATATTAAAAATCAAATTCATCTTCTTTAGAATCTGAGTCATGCAATATTTCTGCGAAGGGATCCGCCACCGAGAAGTCATATATCGGCTGGATACAGTGACTTCCGAATAATCTGCATTTGAAGTTCCAAACTGAATTTCAGCTTCTGCAGAGCCTTTTCCATTCAGCTGTAGACGCCTTCACTGATTAGCAAACCATTCATTTCGGCGCACTAAATATAGGAAAAAACTCACTACCTTGAGCACCCCTTGCTTTCTGAACAAAGAACCTGGCGAATTGGATCTCTTGTTTGGTGCCTCAGTACTGGTTGAAAGTAATTTCTTTGAGATGGAAATCAAGGCATTTGATGGGATTGTTATAGTGCGCCACATTTTCCACTTTCGGGCCTGCTTGTATCTGCAAATGAAGACACCATACCCGTGCCTAGATGTAGTTTTGTACACTATATGCATCTTTGATTTGTAGGATTTCTAAAATACACTAATACATTGGCATGTCATCCTCAATCGTTCATGATTAACATCTCAAAAATATGTATTGGAATCCTACAAATTTCCTTTAGAAATCATAGTACATTTGTCATTGTAATCATGGGTAAAGTACCAACAAATTGAACTCCTTTGTGGTTAACAATTAACAGGAAAGGAACATCACCTTGATGTATAGCTTCTCCGTGCACAGAAAGCATATAAGGAATCCAACAATTTCATCCATATTGGGGTCGATAGATTGTAGTGCCAGGATCTTCACTGTGCGCATAGACAAGGTGAAGCCTGTGGGAATCAATTTATGCATGACAGCCGAACATAGATTAATAAAAATTTGATAAAATGTGTTGTACAATAACAAGAAGGATACGAAGAATGTTGTACCGGAATGAGTATGGATCCAGCTGTAACAAGTTCGGAAAATTCAGCACACGAATAGCCCAACACTGTCAATTTCGATGCGTCAATGACCCTGATTCTTGTTGGACCTTCTTTATCAAGTACAAACAATCTCTCAAGGAAAGGCACATTCTCAATGACCATATCATGAAACACCTCAACTGACCGCATGTTGCGGCACCAATCATGCACATAAATAGTATGTGCATTCGTCGTAGCGATGTGGAGGCTAATGAACCCAAACATCACCTGAAGACGAAGGTACTCGAGCGCAGTACAGCCACGGAGCAGGAGCTCCAAATCCTCCTTCGAGATGCTGGCGGCAATGAGCTCGAGGTCCTTCAGTTTAGGGAGATGAAGAGCGTGCGCGACATTAATCTGGGGGGAAAAGCACTCCCTAAACGTAGCGCGGCGCAGCGTGGGCGCGTGGTGGAGCGTAGACGGAGGCAGCGAGCGCCCATGTCCAAGTGCAAATCTGAGCTCCTCGAGCTGATCTAGGGCAGGGGATATGAACCACTCATGAAACTTGGGTTTGACCTTGCAGTTGGAACGGAACTTGCTGATGGAAAGGCGTCTGACTGGCCCAGTGTGCGTGGCGAGGATGTGGGACAATGCGTCCCTGCGTTTGCAATCCCCGTTATAGAGCTCATTGTCGTCGAGGAGGTCAAGGGGGGGTGGGGGGTGGAGTGCCATAGGGGGCGCCACTGCCTGGAGAGGATGGCGGTGTGCACGACAGATTTGATGGGGAGGAGGGACATGATGGTTACCAACATCTCATCGGGGATGCTGCTGATGAAGTCCATGCTCGTCGGAGGCTCTTGCGGTTCAACCTCGACCCGCCCCCGCTTGTTGTACGCCTCTTCCTCCATTGGAAAAGGAGGTGATCCTCGGCGGCGACCCTTATAGATAAGAATGGAGGAGAAGGAGGAGCATTAATGGAGAACTTGGGAGCGAGGCGCGCGGTGGGTGGAGGTCAAAAGGGCTCGATTCCCGGTGAGCCAGCTGTGCATGTGCGACAGACTGCTCGCACACGTCCCACTAAGCCTGTGCGGTGGACTGCTCACACGCATCCCGTCTAATCAAACCTGCACCCACAACACTTCCTAGCCAAGAAAACAAGAGGGGCGCGTGCCAACATGTGCCTTTAGTTCAAATTTGAAATATGCACACGAAATGCCTAGAAAACTCGGTTAATGTATAAAAATCTCCAAATGAACCCTGGATAATTCCAAATTTTAATACGAAACTCCTAATAATCCATGTTCCTCTAGAAAAAAAATTAAGGGCAGAAGAGGCAATGAATGTCGTTTCGTCCACAAAGGTGACATGTTCCCTATCGGAGCCACAAGGCTTCTAGTGAGAAGTTCTGGTTTGTAAGAAGCTTATGCCAAAACTTTTCCCATATTTTACAATTTTTTTACCACAACATGTTGGCGCCATTTCATGACACTATGCCATGTTTCATGAATTTCAGACGAGTTTTGGATTTATAGGAATTTAAAAACCTAGCTTCTCAATGTTTGCGGTCTATCCACGATGCCAAGGTTTTTAAATTCATTCTCATTTCTTGCATGGGAACTAAACATGCACCCCGAGACACATATACGATTTTTTAACCCAATTTTGTGCACTGGAGCATGTGCCTGCAGTTCAAATTTGAAATATGCACACTAAATGCCTAGAAAACTCGGTTGATGTATAAAAATGTCCAAACGAACCCTGGATATTGCAAATTTTAACACGGCACTCCTAATAATCCCTGTTGCCTCTGGAAACAAAATCAAGGGGAGAAGAGGCAATGAATGCCGTTTCATCCACAAAGGTGACACGTTCCCTATCGGAGCCACGAGGCTTCTAATGAGAAGCTCTGGTTTGTAAGAAGCTTATGCCAAAACTTTTGCCATATTGGACAATTTTTTTACCACAGCATGCTGGCACCATTTCTTGACACCATGCCAAGTTTTATGAATTTTGGACGAGTTTTGGATTTATAGGAATTTAAAAACCAAGCTTCTCAATGTTTGTGGCCGATTCACGACGCCAAGGTGTTTGAAATTCATTCTCATTTCTTGCATGGGATCTAAACATGCACCCTTGGACACATATGTGATTTTTCAACCCAATTTGGTGCACTGGAGCATGTGCTTGCAGTTCAAATTTGAAACATGCACACTAAATGCCTAGAAAACTTGGTTAATGTATAAAAATGTCCAAACGAACCCTGGATAATTCAAAAATTTAAGAAGCCACTCCTATAGTCGCATGTTCACCGAAGAAAAATGTTCTAGCAATTCAAACACCGTCCTTTTAGATTTTGTAACCCCATTTTGTTTTTAAATTCAAATTGAAAAATCATGTACACCTCAAATAGTTCATTAGCAAGAATCATATGCGATGCAATATAAAATATATTGGGTCCTGGCTTACTCCGAAAGCTTGGTCGGCTATAGTCCACCGCTTGCGCGTCAACCACACTTGTGCGCCAGTTTTTCACTGCATCGAACGAAATTTTTTGGCAACCATGGAAATATCTACCTCGCCACTACCAAAATTCACATATCCAGTGTTTCCTCCTTGTTTCCCCAAGTTCAGCCGTGTACTGCTTGCTTGCAGGGCCGCCTCCTCGGCGGCGACGTTCCTTCCCGCTGCGTGGCCTCGTTGATCTTGCTAGGCATTTCACAGCCCACCCACAACCTTCTCCTCCTTCTCCTTCTTCAGACGCAACACATTCCACCCAAATTGCCGCCCATCCTCCAAATAAGCGCCTCCCTAAGCCATGGTGCACGCAGTATTGCCAGGTGCTCAAGGAGCATCTGGCAGCGGGGAAGCAAATCGCGGCCCCATGCGCAGATGAGGTCGCAAGGGTTGCCATGCGTGCCAACCGCCAGATCTCGGAGGAGAACCTCACTGTAGAGGCCACCGTCGACACCTCATGCGCAGCCGCCGCCACGCGGTTGGCTGCTTTAAACGACAGTTCATGGTGTTTTCTCGAGGCCACCGCTGGTGCCTTCTTGTGATGTTAATATGCTATCTGATCTTCTAGTATATATGTTATATATAATGTGCAATGTGGTGCTCAGTTAAATGTTTGGTTCATTCATTGTGATGTTCAGTTAACTCTTTGGTTCAATTCTCAAATGCGATGTTCAGTTCTTGTGGGTTCAATTTTGTATTGTTATGCATTGAGAAATATATCGAATTTGACTATACTAAATACTTGAGAAACATATACAGTTGCTACATTTCCTAGTTCTTAAGCATGCTTGGTTTGGATAACTCTCTTTTCCATGTGGCTCGAATTAATCTGCTGGATCTGCAATGTGTTTATTTTTCATCAATATATTTTAATTAAAGTACGCCAACTCTCACTTAAACTGAGCAATACCTACCTTATATGTGTTACAGGGAAACAATGGGAGACACCGAGGTTTACCATCAAGGTTTGCACATGCACGGTCATTTGGCTAATAGCACATTATTTATGAAATTGCAGCATCCATTCTAATATCTAGGTTTTAACTTTTTGGTCTCGCATATGTAGGTCCTGCACTCATAGGTTTAGACCCACTGTTCGATCCATTTTGCATATGGGGAAATGATATGTCCATGAATGTCAGTCAAGTCAAGAAACTCGGAAATATTGTTAGGATAAAGAAACTAGCGATGAATTACAACAAGATCTATATTTGTACAATGAAGAAGGCATTAGTCAACTATAGAATGGTACTAACTCTTTTCACTTTTTTCCTTTGTGCCATTTCAAAATTTAGAACAGATATTTATGCATATATTTGTGTGTAGTCCTTTACAAAGCAGTTCACTGATGATTACCTCTCAAATCACCTGCATGGTCAAGAGATGGAGAAGGTATTCATTCAACACCAACGGTACAATATTGAAGTCTTCCTCAAGAGGACGAAAGTTGGGCGGGCAATCATCCACTGGCCTAAAGTTGCAAGGACATTCAACATCACTGAAGGCTTAGTATTCGCCTGCAGATTCAGTAGTTTTCCAAATGAGATTCATCTGCCTATTTACTGAATATGATGCTACTTTCCGAAGGTGTTAGATGTTGCATGTGAAACTTTGTGCTGTTGAGTAATGTCGTAGCTAGCTACTCCCTCCGTTCCTAAATAAAAGTATTTTAGAGATTCCACTATGGACTACATACAAATGTATATAGACAAACTTTAGAGTGTAGATTCACCCATTTTGCTCCGAATGTAGTCCGTAGTGGAATATCTAAAAAGACTTATATTTAGGAACGGAGGGAGCATATGCCTATATGATGTACGGAGTGCTGAAGCTATCAGATGTTGAACTCTGCTATAATTCAGTTATGAAATCCTTGTTGCTATAATACGAATATGAAATATATGGCATGTTTAATTTTAAATGTCAATTTGATTACTAAATGGATTATCAATAATAGGCCAATTATACTACTTATTGGTTTTTTTAATGCATACGGTTTCTCGGACACCACCGTGGGCGATTGATACATCTCCAACGTATCTATAATTTTTGATTGTTCCATGCTATAATATTATCATTTTTGGATGCTTTTTGGGTGATTATTTACCAATTCATATTATTTTTGAGCACTAACCTATTAACCTAGTACCCAGTGCCAGTTGTTGTTTTCTGCGTGTTCTTGACTTTTCAGGTTTACAGTACCAAACGAAGTCCAATTGCCCCAAATTTTTTTATGATTTTTTCTAGACCAAAAGAACACCTAGAAGCTTCGGGAGGATACCAGAGGCCACACGAGGGAAGGAGCACACAACAGGGCGTGCTCAGGGGGTGGCCACGCCTTGATGTGTGTTGCCTCCCTCGGGTTGCCCCCGACACCCCTCTCTGGCCTATAAATTCTCATTAATCCCAAAAACCCTAGAGAGCCTCCCGAATACTTTTTCTGCTGCCACAAGTCTCTGTTCCGCCGTGTCCCCATCTCGAGGCTTGTTCTGGTGCCTTGCCGGAGGGGGGATCGATCACGGAGGGCCTCTACATCAACCTTGCTGCTCCCATGGTGATGTGTGAGTAGTTCCCTATAGACCTACGGGTCCGTAGTTAGTACCTAGATGGCCATCTCTCTCTCTCTCTCTCTCTCTCTCTCTTGATCTTCAATACAAAGTTCATCGCATCTTCGCGGTGATCTATTTGATGTAATCAATTTGTGCGGTGCGTTTGTTGGGATTATTGTGGGTTTATGTTCAGATTATTCATGAAAAAAGATTTGAGTCTTCTCTGATTTCTATTATGATTCTTATTTGCATGATTATTATAGCTTCATAAATTTCTCTGATATATTGAAATAGTTTGGCCAACTAGATTGATATTTATTCAGTGAGAGGGGTGCGTTGTAGTGGGTTCAACCTGACGGATTTCTATATCGAAGTGACAAAGTAGGGGACAAGATACATCTTTGTGTTGTTTCCACTAAGGCTAAAACGATGGGGTTAATTCATATTGATTGAATTCTCTTTGTCTACATCATGTCATTGTTCTCCAAGCATTACTCTGTTTTACTTAATACTCTAGATGCATGCTGGATAGCGGTCAATGGGTGGAGTAATAGTAATAGGTGCAGGCAGGAGTTAGCCTATTTGCTTATGGACATGATGCCTATATATACATGATCATTGCCGTGAATAAAGATTGCATAACTATGTGCTTTTTTATAAGTTGTCCAACAATAATTTGTTTACCCATCGTATGCCTACTACATGAGAGAAGCCACTAGACAACACTACGGCCCTCGGGTCTATTCTCTTATATATTCACAAAGGCTTTCAACACCTTGCTGCAATTTATTTTCTTTTATTTTATTTTGTACTTTACAATATTCAACTTTCATCCATATACTTCACTAGCTTGCAAATAACGAGTGCAAGGGGATTGACAGCCCTCTTGCCCGCGTTGGGTGCAACTGTTTGCTCCTTTGTGTGCAGTCGCTGAAGATGGGGGTTGCGTGCTACTCCTTTTTGTTTGATAAACCTTGGTTCTCTACTGAGGGGAATACTTATCTATACTGTGCTGCATCACCCGTTCCTCTTCATGGAAAACCCAACGCAGATCAAACAACCCACACAAATTCTTGAAAGTAGGCGTGTTGGATCAATGAACAATCACACACAGCTTCCGCCCGACAAATGTTTGCGTTAGGCCACATTGCAGAAACGTTTCCACATAAAAAATGTGTGTGATGGACAACCTATGCACTACAATTTCTTCTAGGAACCGTGTGAGATGCTAAGAACTTCTCACACAGTTTCTCCCATTTAATTGTTTGCGATGGCTCACCGGATCACACACGCGGTCTTTTTCTCAACGTGTGTGATCGGAGGACCTATCGCCGACAGTTTCTGGGTCGTGTGGGATGGACCCCCCTATCGCACACACAGACAAGGCGGCAATTTAAATCTCCGTCATGGAAAAGGGATAAAAACCGTTTGTATAGGACACATCTGCAATAGTGTTGTGTGCCCGTACCGCTCATGGAGCGACGGCGCGGTCAATATCTTCCATGCTAAGTGTGTTTAACTCATGATGAGTATTTATTCACTTGTCATTGCACGAGAGAGGCTGGTAAAAAGGATGCCCAATCCTGCATAATACAAAAAAAACAAGAACTCCCTCTAGAAAGTTGATTGTTTGGAGGGCACCCATGGATACAGCTAGCCATGGAATATGTTTGAATGGTTGAGGGGGAGTAAAAATTTCAATTCTGTTTGGGAACTGCCATTAATGTGTTTATCATGGAAGATATTGAAATCCCTTGTCGCAACATTGATAGGAAAGGCACACCACCTAAAATATATTCACCTCTGTTTTAATCAATGAGCTCTGGCACATAAGCAACTCCCTGCTTCCTTCTGCGCAGGGACATTCTATTTACTTATATGGTATTTACTTTTCATGTTGAGTTAACTTCTTATGTCAACCTCAATCTCTAGGTGGCAAGCATCATGTGGTGGGGAAAGATCCATACACATATATCCAGTCAAATATATTTGATCATGAGTTATTATTATTGTTGATAATTAACTTTATGATAAGTTGTCGGGAGGTGAAACATTAAGCCCCTTCTTTCTCTATGTTCGATGTATGCCGTTTGTTCTAAAAATATGCTTTGAGTATTAGAAATCATAGAAGACTATATGATAATTGAATATGTGAATCTCTTACTTAGAAAATAAGATGAACTATAATTGTTTGATGACTAAGAACATAGGTTGTTAAGTTTCAAGAGAATGCATAGTTTGAACCATAACATGTGAATTGATTGCTATTTTATCATGATGTGTTTTATGAGAAAGAATTGCTGATTATGATGCTAGGAAAAGTGATTGTAATTATCACTGATCAAACTTATACACTATGCTAGCATTCACACTTCACAAATGATTTCTTTTATCATTTACCTACTCGCGGACGAGTAGGAATTAAGCTTGGGGATGTTGATACGTCTCCAATGTAACCATAATATATGAAGTATTCATGTCATGTTTATAATAATTTTGTATGGTTTTGATGCACTTTTATATGATTTAAATGGAACTAACCCGGACTCACATTGTTTTCAGCAGAATTACGGTGTTGTTGTTTTTGTGTAGAAAATAAAAGTTCTCGGAATCGCCCGAAAGTTTTTGACAATTTTTTCTAGAAGGAATGGGACCCAGGAGACTTCGGGGGAGTACTTGACGACCCACAGGGGGCCCACAGGGCATCTGGGCGCGCACAGGGGGATGGTCGCGCCCAGATACCTTGTGGCCCCCCTATGGCACCTCTTCGCATGATTCCAACGTTGAAAATTCATATAAATCCCAAAACCCCTAGAAATAAACCTAGAACTTCCACTCCGCCACCGCAAGCCTCTATTCCGAAACGATCTCATCCGGAGCCCTTTTCTGGCACCCTGCCGGAGGGGGAAATCATCACCGGAGGCCATTTTCATCATCCCGACGGTCTCCATGATGAGGAGGGAGTAGTTAACCCTCGGGGCTGAGGGTATGTATCCGTAGTTATGTGTTTAATCTCTCTCTCTCTCTCTCTCTCTCTCTCTCTTGTTCTTGAGATGGCACGATCTTGATGTATCACGAGCTTCTCTCTATTTTGATGTGATGAATTGAGTCTTTTCCCTTTGAGATCTCGTCATGTTGGATTGAATACTTTGGATTTGAGAGCACTTGATATATGTTTTGGATGTGGATACCCGTGGTGACAATGGGGTGTTCTATTGAGTCATTTGATGTATGTTATGGCAATCAACTTGCAGATCCCCATGGTGACATTGGGTTGATCTAGGCAAATAGGTTGATGCACGTTTTTGTCCTACTTTCTCCAATAGAAATCTTGGGGTACTCTTTGAAGTTCTTTGTGTTGGATTGAATATGATGAATCTGAAATTGTTTGATGCATGTTGAATAATTAACTCATGTATACTTATGGTGACATTGGAGTATCTAGGTGACATTAGAGTTGATTTATGTGTATCATAGGTGTTATTCTAGTATGAACTCTAGGGCTGTTTTTGACACTTACAGGGATGGCTCAATAGATTGATCGGAAAGGATAACTTTGAGGTGGTTTTGCTACCTACAACAATTTCATCGTATGTTCTCTGCTAGATAGGAACTTTCGAGTGATTCTTTATCGCACGTTGAGGGATGGTTATATGATTCAATTATGTTAGCATTGTTGAGAGATTGCACTAGTGAAACTACAAACCTAGGCCTTGTTTCAAGAATTTATACACTGCTTTGCTCTTTGTTTACTACTTGCTACCTTGCTATTTTGATTTATTCGGATTATAAAAACCTATTTATACTATCCATACTACACTCTTATCACCATCTCTTCTCCGAACTAGTGCATCTATACAATTTACCATTGTATTGGGTGTGTTGGGGACACAAGATATTTCTTGTATTTGATTGCACGGTGGTTTGAGAGAGACCATCTTTATCCTAAACCTCCCACAGATTGATAAACCTTGGGTCATCCACTTGAGGGAAATTTGCTACTGTCCTACAAAACTCTGCGCTTGGAGGCCCAACAGAGTCTACAAGAATAAAGTTGTGCAGTAAACATCACACCCCTCCGAGCCTGAAATAGCAGCTCGCCAGAACCCTCGAATACTAGAGTGTGTGCTGATATGTGTCCAACGTATCGATAATTTATGAAGCATTCATGGCATATTTACCTAGGTTCTACATGGTTTTGGTGCACTTTTATATGATTTTTATGGACTAACCTATTGACCTAGTACCCTGTGCCAGTTCATGTTTTTTGGCTATTTATTGTTTCGCAGAAAATGCATGCCAAACGAAGTCCAAATGCCACGAAATTTTATGGTTATTTTTTATGGACCAGAAGATAGCACGGTGGCTCGGAGAAAGACCAGAGGGCTGCCAAGGGAGTAACGAGCCTGGGGGGCGCCCCCTAGGGCGCACCCTCTGAGATAGTGGGTCCCTCGAGACTCCTCTTGACGTGAAACCGACGCCAAAAATTCTCATAAATAGGGAAACCCCCCAGAAATAAGCCTAGAGCTTCCGCGCCGCTGCAACTATCCTCTGTTTCGAAGAGATCTCATCCGAAGCCCTTTTTCGGGGCACTGTGGAGGGGGAAATCATAACCAGATGCCATCTTCATCATCCCGGTGGTCTACATGACGAGGAGGGAGTACTTCACCCCTAGGGCTGAGGGTATGTACCAGTAGCTACGTGTTTGATTTCTCTCTATCTCGTGATCTTGATAGGGCACGATCTTGATGTACCATGAGCTTTGTTAATGTAGTGGAATCATATGGTGTTCTTCCCTTTGTTGTAATGAATCTAGTCTCGCCCTTTGAGGTTTCATTATTATCGGATTGAATATCTGAGGATTTGAAATTACTTGATGTATGTATTGCATGTGGATACCCGTGGTGACAATGGGGTATTGTATTGAGTCACTTGACATATGTTTTGGTAATCAACTTGCAGATTCCCGTGGTGACATTGGGGGTTATCTAGGCACATAGGTTGATACACGTTTTCATCCTACTTTCTCCGATAGAAACTTTGGGGCAACTCTTTAAAGTTCTTTGTGTTGTATTGAATATTATAAATCTGAATTTGTTTGATGCATGTCGAATAATTAACTCATGGATACTTGTGGTGACATTGGAGTATCTAGGTGACATTAGAGTTGATTGATGCATATCATATGGTGTTATTGTAGTACGAACTCTAGGGTTGTTTGTGACACTTATAGGAATGGCTCAATAGATTGATCGGTACGATAACTTTGAGGTGGCTTGCTACCTACAAAAATTTCATCTTATGTTCTCTGCTATTGATAAGAACTTTGGAGTGACTCTTTATCACATATTAAAGGATTGATATATGATTCGATTATTGTAAATCATTGTTGAGAGATTGATCTAGTGAAAGTATGAACCATAAGCCTTATTTCCAAGCATTGATATATCGCTTTGCTCATTGTTTGGTACTTGCTACCTTGTTGTTTTTATTATTTCAGATTACAAAAACCTATATCTACTATCTATATTTCACTTGTATCACCATCTCTTCGCCGAACTAGTGCACCTATACAATTTCCCATTGAATTGGGTGTGTTGGGGACACAAGAGATTTCTTGTATTTGATTGCAGGGTTGTTTGAGAGAGACCATCTTCATCCTACACCTCTCGCGGATTTATAAACCTTATGTCATCGACTTGAGGGAAATTTGCTACTGTCCTATAAAACTTTGCACCTGGAGGCCCAACAGAGTCTACAAGAATAAAGTTATGTATTAGACATCAAGCTAATTTCTGGCGCCGTTGCCGGGGAGATGAGTGCTTGAAGGTATATCTTTAGATCTTGAATTTGAATCTTTTAGTTTATTGTTTTTCACTAGTTCAGTTTATAAAAGGAAACTACAAAAAAGGAAGTAAAATTGTGCCAAATTGCCTATCTGTATAAAGTCTTTATTGAAAATGAGGGATTGGAAAATTGTGCCAAAGTGTTAGAAGAAGAATTCTATAGACTGTATGGCATAAATTCTTTGAATTATGAGCATGATTGCAATGTGATTAGCATGTCTTATTTGAATATCCATGATGCTAATGATATTCAAAGCCATAAGCTTGGGGATGCTATGTTTTATGAAGATGATCTTTGTAGTCCCCCTACTTTTGATGATCAAATTTATTATGATGATAGCGTGCCTCCTATTTATGATGATTATATTGATGAAAGTGGATTTGGAAGAGCGTCAACTCTAGGTAATAATGATCCCACTATTTTGGAGGGTGTTGAATCTTATTACAATAATTCTCAAAGTGGATTTGGAGAGGTCATGAATTTATTTAATGATGATTCCACTATTTTGGAAGAGGTTTCAATTGATTATGATAACAATGTTGCTATCCATGATGATTATTGTGATGACATGTATGCTATAAAAAGTAATGATGAAAATGAAACTTGTCATCATTATTTTAATTTTAATTTTTTTTTATGTAAATCAAGTATCTCATGGTAGTTATTTTGTTGAGTTTGCTCCCACTATTATGAATGAGAAGAAATTTGAGTATGTGGAGAGTAATAAAATTTCTATGCTTATGTATCGTGAAAATAATGCTTTATGTGATAATTACATTTTTGAATTCCTTCAGGATGCTACTGAAAATTATTATGAGAGGGGAAGATATGCTTATATATATATTTCATCAACATCAAGTTTCCTCTCTTTATGTTGAAAGTTTTGAAGTTTTGCTTGTTTTGCCTTCCTATGCTAGTTGATTCGTGTTCCAATAATTTGTTTTCTTACCAAATCCCGATGAATAGGAAGGGGGTTAGGCTTAAATTTGTTTTCTGTATGATTCACGATGCTCCCTTTATGTTTCAATTCATCACTTTCATGTGAGCATCATCAAAATAATCAATGCCTAGCTAAAAGGCATTAAAGAAAAGCGCTTATTGGGAGGGAACCCAATATTTATGCTTTCTATTTTTGTGTATTTTCATGATTTACTACTGTAGTAATCATGCTTTGTATCTTTTATTTCAATAAAGTACCAAGTAAAGCCATTGGGATAGTGTGGATACTTGTTGAAATGATTCTACGCAAAAACAGAAACTTTTGCGTCCAGTATATGACCTATATTATTTTACTGGAGCGTCAAAATATTCTAATTTTTTTACAAAGTATTGCAAAGAAAATTATCTACATTTTTCTATTTTTTATATTTTTTCATAGATAGGGAAGTTTGGTTTTAGTTCATATCTTTGCAGACTGTTCTGTTTTTGACAGATTATGTTTTGCATGCCTAGTTTGCTCTTATTAGTGTTTCCATAACTTATATTGAGTGACATAAATTGTGGGAATGATAGAATACATTAGTTATTATGTGAGAACATTTATTAATCTTGTATTGACAATACCTAAGTGAATGATCTATTTTATTATACTAACCCATCTCACAAAGTTCCGTTGAGTTTTGTGTGATTGAAGTTCTCAAGTTTTGGGTGAGATATCGATTTGAGGAGAATAAGGAGCGACAAGACCCTAAGCTTGGGGATGACCAAAGCATCTAAAGGTAATATTCAAGGAAGACTCAAGTGGCTAAGCTTGGGGATGCCCCGGATGGCATCCCCTCTTTTATTTCTGTCGATATACCTCACTTGGAGCTATATTTTTATTTGTCACATAATATGTGTTTTTCTTGGAGCGTCATTTTATTTTATTGGTATTTTATTTCTGTTATTTATAATCATGTTTTTCAAAAAAATTCCAATATTTGCCTTTAGGAGATTTGAATTGCATGTTTAATGTGTGTTGTACAAAACACAAACTTTCGATGTAGTGTTTGAATTTTGATATTTTACTAGAACATGGAAAGTTTCTTGAATTTTATATAGTAATTTAATATAATTTTTTATGTCCTAAATTGTTAGAATTCATTGAGTTACAGAAGTACACTTGTCAAACTAATTGCTACAGACTTTCTGTTTAGACATATTGTTGTCATAGTTTTATTATCTACTTATCCTAGAGTTTTCATGGCTTATATTGGTAGATAGAAATTGTGGAAATGATAGTATACAGTAGCTAATGTTTTCAAAATTGTTATGCAACTTGTCTTGACAGTACATGAAGTGTCGATTTATTCTTATGTGCACTAATCTATCTCACGAGTTCTTGTCAAGTTTTGTGTGGATGAAGCTTTTAAGATTTAGGGGAAACCGTGATATGAGAGGAATTAACGAGACACAAGAGATCAAAGCTTGGGGATTTCCAAGGCTCCACAAGTTAATATTACAAGAAATCTCAAGCATCTAAGCTTGGGGATGTCACGTTAGGCATCCCCCCTCTCTTCGTCAACAACTATCGGTTAGTCTTGGTTGAGCCTAAGTTCTTATTTGTTCATGTGATATGTGATATTATTGGAGTGTCCTTTTCTTTTGATTTTTGTTCGAATAATTCTCAGACCTGAAGTACTTTATTGAGAGAGAGAGAGAGTCTTCACATAGCTACTTAATTGTTAACTACTCTTAGATCTTCACTTATGTCTTTTGGAAGTAGTTTGTCATTCACTCTTGTGCTTCACTTATATCTGAAGAGTAAATTGTTGATGAATTGAATATCATAAATTTGAAATTATATATGCTTCATATGCTTGCCCCATGGGGATTAATGACTTCACATAAAATAAGTACAATTGGTAAAATTTATTGGAAGTTAACAACCACAACATTGGTCATTGATGCAATTCATGAAAGAATAATGAAGGAAGAGAGATTTCACATGCAAATATACTATCTTGGATATCTTTTATGATTGTGAGCCCCCATTAATTATTTCCAAACTTGATCAAGTAGTTGATGTTCGACAAGGAAGACGACGTAATGGTTTATGTTTGCTTATATTCAGATAGAAATTATATTATCATGGATCCTCTAACATGTGGTGCTTGCCCATAACCTTTTGCTAGCCAAAACTTCATACAAAGTAGAGATACTACTTGTGCATCCAAAAACCCTTAAATCCAGTTTCTTGCCATGAGAGTCCACTATATCTACATATGAAAAGCACATTTGCTCCCTTGGTGGTTTTGGTAATTAATAACAACATATATATCATTGAACTAATATTTCCACTAAGCATATTTCAGGAAAGTTCAATGATGTGTTGGCAAAAGGATTGTGGAGAAACCCCTAGAAGCAAGGAAATGGATTGGCAAAGCTTCAAGCAAGAGGACTCTACATTTTACTTTGTGAGAAATAACTTTGAGTCCATAGGAAAGACAATACTATTAAAAGGGGGTAAGGTACTGTTGGTGAACAAGATGCTCCACGTGCACAAGTGATAGTCACCAAAAACACCCACAAGCTCTTCCACAAATACTCTGTCTAGAACCCTACCACTAAAATCGGTAAGACCAACAATTCCTATTCGGTCTCATCGAGATTCAAACCCTAGACAGATCCTAAGCCAAACCCATCTCGGTACTACCAACATTCCACTTCGGTTCCACCGAGTTCAGTTGCCAACTTTCTGGTTAGCTATTTTCAAGCATCGATACCATCGAGTTTTGCCAATCGGTCTCACCGAGATTTGGACCAACTTCCTGGTTAGCCATTCTCAAGAATCGGTACCACCGAGTTTTGTGAATCAGTCTCACCGAGTTTTTGGACCAACTCTCTGGTTAGCTGTTGTCAAGAATTGGTACCACCGAAATTTGAGAATCGGTCTCACCGAGTTGTGCATTCTGACCGTTGGTCATCTTATCGGTACCACCGAGATTTATGTATCGGTCTCACCGAGATTCAAAAGTTATCGCCTTTTGGTCACTTCGGTACCACCGATTTTTACACTTCGGTGTCACCGAGTTGGTCACTTTAGGTGTAACGGTTGGATTTTTGGGGATGCCTATATATACCCCTTCACCACCACCCACTCGAAAGAGAAGCACTCAGAACCATTCCATACTTGCCCCATCCAATTTTCTGAGAGGGAGCCACTTACTCATGTGTTGAGATCAAGCCATTCCACTCTATCCATATGAATCTTGATCTCTAGCCTCCCCAAGTTGCTTTCCACCAAATCAATCTCTTCCACCATAGACAAATCTGTGAGAGAGTGATTGTGTGTTGAGGAGTCTATCATCTTGAAGCACAAGAGCAAGGAGTTCATCGACATTACCGAGCCTATTACCTTTTGGAGGGTGGTGCCTCCTAGATTGGTTAGGTGTCGCTTGGGAGCCTCCTACTTCGTGTTGTGGAGTTGAACCAAGAAGTTTGTACGGGCAAGGAGATCGCCTACTTCGTGAAGATCTACCCATAGTGAGGCTAGTCCTTCGTGGACGGAAGCCGTTATGGAATAGTCAAGGTTGCTACTTCGTGGACCCTTATGGGTGGAGCCCTCCGTGGACTCTCGCGACCGTTACCCTCCATGGGTTGAAGACTCCATAAACGTGGACGTACGATAGCACCACCTATCGGAACCACGGGAAAAATCTTCGTGTCTACAAATTGCGTTTGATCTTCTTTCCTACCCTCTACTAGATATGCTTGTTGTTACTTTCCGCTGCTATACTCTTAGACATGCATGTGTAGGGTGTACTTGAATTGCTATAATCGCTAAAATCTGCCAACACTTAAAATTGGGAAAAGGTAGAACTTTTATTTGCTCAAGTAGTCTAATCACCCCCCTCTAGACATACTTTCGATCCTACACCTATGGATTGAATAAGATCCTTCAAGTAAGTCATCATCGGTGCAAAGCAATAAAAAATTGCTCCTAAATATGTATGATCTTGTATGGTAAGGGAAAATAAGCTTTGTATGAACTTGTGATGGTAACGCAATAAAAATGACGGACCGCATAATAAAGGTTGCTATCATAAGGGGTAATAAAAAGTTACGTTCCTTTACATTAAGAGATTGCACACCCAAAGAAATCAAAAATCGCATGACAACCTCTGCTTCCCTCTACAAGGGACCTATCTTGTATTGTTTAGTCTTCATTAATGTTTTTTACTTTGGGACAATTGCATTTTTGCCCCTAGTTGGAATCTACCCACAGGGTTTGCCCTTACTTTTCGACTCTGTTCGGTTTTGCCCTTAGATTTTTCCCCGGGGTCACCTGAATACCCTTTGACCGTTTGAGCAATACTTTGAAAATTCATAAAAAATTCATATGAACTCAGAAAAATGCAAATAAGATATCAAAATATTTATATAAACATAACATTTATGTGGATGTCATTTGTATTCAGGAAAAAAGTACCATTTAAACTACCAGAGGTTATTAATGTTATTAACATTATTATTAATAAAAAAGGTATAAACAATACTTTTTTCATGAATAAAAACTGCATGCAAATGCAGGTGATGTTTTCTGAACATTCCGATATCTTATTTGCATTTTTCTGAGTTCATATCAACTTGATATGAATGTTTAAACGACTTTGACCATTATTTTGAAGCATCATAACAAGTTGATATGAACTCAGAAAAACGCAAATAAGATATCAGGACATTCAGAAAACATCACCTACATTTGGATGTAATTTTTATTCATGAAAAAAGTATTTTATATACTTTTTTATTTTTAATAACGTCAATAACATTAATAACCTCGGGTAGTTTAAATAGTACTTTTGTCCTCAATGCAAATGACATGCACATAAAGGTAATGTTTATCTAAACATTTTGATATATTATTTGAATTTTTCTGAGATCATATGAATTTTCAAAGTATTGGTCAAACGGTCAAAGGGCATTCAGGCGACCTCGGAGGCAAATCTAAGGGCAAAACTGAGCAGAGTCGAAAAGTAAGGGCAAACCCCGTGGGTAGTTTCCAAGTAGGGGCAAAAATGCATTTGTCCCATTTAGTTTTATGCAAGAGTTAATAGTATATATCCCTGTTCCAATCTCAATTATACTCTCCTTGGCAAGGATCATGTGGTGGGGAAAGATCTAGGCATATATATCCAGTTGGATGTAGGTGATCATGAGTTATTATTGTTGACATTATCTTTGAGATAAGAACATTGGGAGGTGAAATATTAAACCCCTGTCTTCCTCTGTGTCTTGATGAAACTATTTGTTCTAGAAATATGCTTTCAGTGTCAACAACCATAGAAGACTATATGATGGTTGAGTATGTGGAGTTTTCTAAAATAGAAGTTCTTACATATACCCTTCCTGGAAATACGAAGAATTGTAATTGCGTCGATGACTAATGATGACCCACAAGTATAGGGGATCAATCGTAGTCCTTTCGATAAGTAAGAGTGTCGAACCCAACGAGGAGCAGAAGGAAATGACAAGCGGTTTTCAGCAAGGTAATTTCTGCAAGCACTGAAATTGTAGGTAACAGATAGTTTGATAGCAAGATAATTGGTAACGAGCAAGTAACGGTAACGGTAAGTAAAGTGCAGCAAGGTAGCCCAATGTTTTTGTGGCAAAGGACAGTCCAGAACAATCTCTAGTAATAGGCAAAGTGTTCTTGAGGGTACACGAGAATTTCATCTAGTCACTTTTATCATGTTGGTTTGATTTGTGTTCGCTACTTTGATAATTCGATATGTGGGTGGACCGGTGCTTGGGTGCTGTTCTTACTTGAACAACCTACCACTTATGATTAACCCCCTCGCAAGCATCCGCAACTACGAGAAAAGTATTAAGATAAAATCTAACCATAGCATTAAAGGTTTGGATCCAAATCAGCCCCTTACGAAGTAGCGCATAAACTAGGGTTTAAGCTTCTATCACTCTAGCAACCCATCATCTAAGAACTACTCCACAATGCATTCCCTTAGGCCCATGAATGGTGAAGTGTCATGTAGTCGACATTCACATGACACCACTAAGGGAATCACAACATACATATCATCAAAATATCGAACACATATCAAATTCACATGATTACTTGCAACATGACTTCTCCCGTGACCTCAAGAACAAAGGTAACTAGTCACAAATAATAAACATGCTCAAGATCAGAGGGGTATTGAATAGCATAATGGATTTGAACATATAATCTTCCAACAACTAAACCATATAGTAATCAACTACGCAAGGTAATCAATACTACTGGTCACCCAGAGGTACCAATCTGAGGTTCCGGTACAAAGATTGAACACAAGAGATGAACTAGGGTTTGAGAGGAGATGGTGCTGTTGAAGATGTTGATGAAGATTGGCCTCCCAAGGATGAAGGGGTGTTGGTGATGACGATGGCTTCGATTTCCCCCTCTGGGAGGGAAGTTCCCCGGCGGAATCGCTCCGCCGGAGGGCAAAAGTGCTCCTGCCCAAGTTCCGCCTCGAAGCGGCGGTGCTTCATCCCGAAAGTCCCCCCCCCCTTATTTTTTCTAGGTCAAATGTGACTATATACCAGAAGATGGGCACCGGAGGTGGGCCGAGGAGGGAACAACCCACCAGGGCGCGCCTAGGGGGGCCTGGCGCGCCCTGGTGTCTTGTGCCCACCAGGGTGGCCCCCTCCGGTAGTTATTTGTTCCATTATTTTTTATTTATTCCAAAAATAATCTCCATAAAATTTCAGCTTCATTGGATTTGTGCAGAATAGGTATCTCTGATGTGCTTTTTCAGGTCCAGAATTCCAGCTGTCGGTATTCTCCCTCTTTGTGTAAATCTTGCATATTGAGAGAAAAGGCATTATAATCGCTCCCTAAAGCATCATTATTCAACAAAACGTAATAAATAACAGTAGGAAATCATGATGCAAAATGGACGTATCAACTACGAACATAATTTGTTAGTTTTCAAGAAAGTTTATGGTCTATACTTTAAACATATGAATAGCTTGCTACTTGATCATGAGAAGTTTAATGAGAAATAAGCTACTGTTTATGATATATAATTATGCTAGAAAAAGGAGATAGGAAATATAATTCATCAAACTTGTGCACAATACTAGCATTCACACTTCATAAATTATTTCTTTTATCATTTAGCTGCTCGAGGACGAGTAGGAATTAAGCTTGGGGATGCTGATACGTCTCCACCGTATTGATAATTTATGAAGTATCCATGCCATATTTACCTAGGTTCTACATGGTTTTGGTGCACTTTCATATGATTTTTATGGACTAACCTGCTACTTCTTGAGCTTGCGTTGGTTTTCCCTTGAAGAGGAAAGGGTGATGCAGCAAAGTAGATAAGTATTTCCCTCAATTGTTGAGAACCAAGGTATCAATCCAGTAGGAGGTACAAGCAAGGCCCTAATCTTTGCACCTACACAAACAATCAAACACTTGCACCCAACGCTATAAAGGGGTTGTCAAACCCTTCACGATTACTTGCAAGGATGAGGTCTGATAGAAATAGATATAAAAGATTACTAAAACGAAAAGTAAAATAAAAGTAAATAGATTGCAGCAAAGTATTTTTTGGTATTTTTGGTTTATAGATCTGAAAATATAATATGGAAAATAGACCCGGGGGCCATAGGTTTCACTAGAGGCTTCTCTCTTGAAGGAAAATAATACGGTGGGTGAACAAATTACTGTCGAGCAATTGATAGAAAAGCGCATAGTTATGACGATATACAAGGCAATGATTATGCATATAGGCATCACATTTGTATCAAGTAGACCGAAACGATTCTACATCTACTACTATTACTCCACACATCGACCGACTCCTGCCTGCATCTAGAGTATTAAGTTCATAAAGAACAGAGTAACGCATTAAGTAAGATGACATGATGTAGAGGGATAAACTCAAGCAATATGATGAAAACCCCATCTTTTTACCCTTGATGGCAACAATACAAATACGTGCCTCGCTACCCCTACTTTGTCACTAGGTGAGGACACCGCAAGATTGAACCCAAAACCAAGCACTTCTCCCATTGCAAGAATTACCAATCTAGTTGGCCAAACCAAACCAATAACTCGAAGAGACTTCCAAAGATTTGAAATCATGCATATAAGAATTCAGAGAAGATTCAAATAATATTCACAGATAATCTGATCATAAACCCACAATTCATCGGATCTCAACAAACACACTGCAAAAGAGTATTACATCGGATAGATCCCCATGAAGATCATGGAGAACATGGTATTGAAGAACATAGAGAGAGAAGAAGCCATCTAGCTACTAGCTATGGACCCGAAGGTCTGAGGTGAACTACTCACGCATCATCGGAAGGGCAATGGTGTTGATGTAGATGCCCTCCGTGATCGAATCCCCCGTCGGCAGATTACCGGAAAAGTCCCCAAGATGGGATCTCATGGGAACAGAGGCTTGCGGCGGCGAAAAAGTATTATCGTGGCTCTCTTTTGTATTGGGGGAATATTTCTGAATTTATAGGCGGAGAATTAGGGTTGGAGGAGCTACAGGGGGCCCACAAGCCAGGGGGGCGCGCCCCCCCAGGGGCGTGCCCAGGTGGCTTGTGGCCCACCCTTGGGTCTTTTGGCCTCTTCACCAAGTCTCCTAGGTTCCTTCTGGTCCAAGAAAAATCATCATAGAATTTTATTCCGTTTGGACTCCGTTTGATATTGCTTTTCTGCAATACTCAAAAACAAGGAAAAACAGAAACTGGCACTGGGCACTAGGTTAATAGGTTAGTCCCAAAAATAATATAAAACATCATATTAATGCATATAAAACATCCAAAATAGATAATATAATACCATGGAATAATCAAAAATTATAGATACGTTGGAGACGTATCAGCATCCCCAAGCTTAATTCCTGCTCATCCTCGAGTAGGTAAATGATAAAAACAGAATTTTTGATGTGGAATGCTACCTAACATATTTATCCATGTAATATTCTTTATTGTGGCATGAATGTTCAGATCCATAAGATTCAAAACAAAAGTTTAATATTGACATAAAAACAATAATACTTCAAGCATACTAACAAAGTAATCGTGTCCTTTCAAAATAACATGGCCAAAGAAAGTTATCCCTACAAAATCATATGGTCTGGCTATGCTCCATCTTCCCCACACAAAGTATTTAGATCATGCACAACCCCAATGAGAAGTCAAGCAATTGTTTCACACCTTTTATGTTCTCAAACCTTTTCAACTTTCACGCAATACATGAGCGTGAGCCATGGATATAATAGGTGGAATAGAATATGGTGGAGGTTGTGAGGAAAAGGAGAAGATAGTCTCACATCAACTAGGCGTATCAACGGGCTATGGAGATGCCCATCAATAGATATCAATGTGAGTGAGTAGGGATTGCCATGCAACGGATGCACTAGAGCTATAAGTGTATGAAAGCTCAAAAAGAAACTAACTGGGTGTGCATTATAATGAAAAATTCCCACTAGTATATGAAAGTGACAAAATAGGAGACTCTCTATCATGAAGATCATGGTGCTACTTTTAAGCACAAGTGTGGAAAAAAGATAGTAGCATTGTCCCTTCTCTCTTTTCTCTCATTTTTTATTTTATTTTGGTGGGCATCTTTGGCCTTTTTTTGGGCTTCATTGGCCTCTTTTATTATTTGTAAAGTCCGGAGACTCATCCCAACTTGTGAGGGAATCATAGCTTCCATCATCCTTTCCTCTCATGGGACAATGCTCTAAAAATGATGATCATCACACTTTTATTTACTTACAACTCAAGAATTACAACTCGATACCTAGAACAAAATATGACTCTATATGCATGCTTCCGGCGGTGTACCGGGATGTGCAATGATCTAGCATAGCAAATGACATAAAAAAATGGACAAGCCATGAAAACATCATGCTAGCTATCTTACGATCATGCAAAGCAATATGAAAATGATGGTGCGTGTCATAATAAACGGAACGGTGGAAGTTGCATGGAAATATATCTCGGAATGGCTATGGAAATGTCATAATAGGTAGGTATGGTGGCTGTTTTGAGGAAAGGTATATGGTGGGCTTAATGCACCGGCGAAAGTTGCGCGGTACTAGAGAGGCTAGCAATGGTGGAAGGGTGAGAGTGCGTATAATCCATGGACTCACATTAGTCATAAAGAACTCACATACTTATTGCAAAAGTCTATTAGTTATCGAAGCAAAGTATTAGATGCATGCTCCGTGGGGAGAGGTTGGTAGGAGTTAACCATCGCGCGCTCCCGACCCTCACACAAAGGATGACAATCAATAAACAAATCATGCTCCGACTTCGTTACATAACGGTTCACCATACGTGCATGCTATAGGAATCACAAACTTTTAACACAAGTATTTCTACCAATCCACAATTACTCACTAGCATGACTCTAATATCACCATCTTTATATCTCAAAACTATATGCAAGGAATCAAACTTCTCATAGTATTCAATGCACTTTATATGAAAGTTTTTATTATATCCCTCTTGGATGCCCATTATATTAGGACTAAATTCATAACCTAAACCAATTACCATGCTGTTTAAAGACTCTCAAAATAATATAAGTGAGGTACGAGAGTTCAATTATTTCTATAAAATAAAAACACCACCGTGCTCTAAAAAGATATAAGTGAAGCACTAGAGCAAAATTGCCTAGCTCAAAAGATATAAGTGAAGCACATAGAGTATTCTAATAAATTCACGATTCATGCCTGTCCCTCTCAAAAGATGTGTGCATCAAGTATGATTGTGGAAAACTAAAAAGTAAAGACTCATATCATACAAGACGCTCCAAGCAAAACACATATCATGTGGTGAATAAAAATATAGCCTCAAGTAAATTTACCGATGGATTGAAGACGAAAGAGGGGATGCCTTCCGGGGCATCCCCAAGCTTAGGCTCTTTGGTATCCTTGAATATGGCTTGGGGTTCCTTGGGCATCCCCAAGCTTAGGCTCTTGCCACTCCTTATTCCATAGTCCATCAAATCTTTACCCAAAACTTGAAAACTTCACAACACAAAACTCAACAGAAAACTCGTGAGATCCGTTAGTATAAGAAAAATAAATCACTACTTTAGGTACTGTTGTGAACTCATTCTTTATTTATATTGGGGTAATATCTACTGTATTCCAACTTCTCCATGGTTCATACCCCTCGATACAACCCATAGATACATCAAAATAAGCAAACAACACAAAGAAAACAGAATCTGTCAAAAACAGAACAGTCTGTAGCAATCTGTAAACTTCGAATACTTCTGTAACTCCAAAAATTCTGAAAAGTTAGGAAAATCAGGGAAATTTGTATATAAATCTTTTATAAAAATTTCAGATCCAATTGACGCTCTGGTGAATTTATAAAATTCCTGGACTGAGCGCAAAAGTTTCTGTTTTTCAGCAAAATCAAATCAACAATCACCGTGGACCATCCCAAAGGTCTTACTTGGCTCAAACACTAATTAAAACAATAAAACACAATTAATAAAGAGTTAATAATGTGTAAATAACTAAATAACAGAAACTAAAAAAACAAAAACATAAAATAAAATTGGGTTGCCTCCCAACAAGCGCTATTGTTTAACGCCCCTAGCTAGTCATAACGCAATAGATCTAGGTATTGTCATCTTTGGTATGCAATCCATAAGTAGCTCTCATAATAGATTCATAAGGTAATTTAATTTTCTTTCTTGGAAAGTGTTCCATGCCTTTCCTTAACGGAAATTGGAATCTAATGTTTCCTTCTTTCATATCAATAATTGCACCGATTGTTCTAAGGAAAGGTCTACCAAGAATAATAGGACATGTAGGATTGCAATCTATATCAAGAACAATTAAATATGCGGGTAAATAATTCCTATTTGCAACAATAAGAATATCATTAATCCTTCCCATAGGTTTCTTAATGGTGGAATCCGCTAGATGCTAATTTAAAGAGCAATCATCAAGTTCATGGAAACCTAACACATCACATAAAGTTTTCGGAATCGTGGAAACGCTAGCACCCAAATCACACAAATCATGGCACTCATAATCTTTAATATTAATTTTAATAGTAGGTTCCTACTCATCATAAAGCTTTCTAGGTATAGAAACCTCCAACTCAAGTTTTTCTTCAAAAGATTTCATCATAGCATCAACGATATGTTTAGAATAAGCTTTATTTTCATTATAAGCATGCGGAGAATTCAACATGAAATACAATAAATCAAAGAA
This sequence comes from Elymus sibiricus, assembly GCA_039707655.1. Lineage (NCBI taxonomy): Eukaryota > Viridiplantae > Streptophyta > Magnoliopsida > Poales > Poaceae > Elymus > Elymus sibiricus. The sequence goes on from CM077669.1 coordinate 361,121,646, forward strand.
CAACTATCATAATTAAAGTCCTTGAAATCCAAAAGAGTGGGTTCATTGCTATTTAAAGTTTTGACCTCTTCAATCCCACTTTTATCAATTTTAGCATTAAGATCTATAAACTCCGAATCATTGGGACGACTTTTAACTAATGTTGACTTATCTCCAGTCCCATATTTATCATGATTTGTTTTATAAAACAAAGATTCAATAGGAGTCACATCAATCACTTTAAGATCTTCATCATTATTATCACGAGAACACACTTTTTCAAGCCATTCACGCTTAGCACGCATTCTAGTGGTTCTTTCCTTACACTCATCAATAGAAGTTCTCATAGCTTTTAAAGACTCATTAATATCATGCTTGGGTGGAGTAGATCTAATTTTCAAAGAATCAATCTCAAGCGAAATTCTATCAACGTTCCTAGCCAAATCATCAATCTTGAGCAATTTTTCTTCAATCGTAGCATTGAAAACCTTTTGCGAACTAATAAATTATTTAATATTATTATCAAGATCAGAGGGCATCTTATTATAATTTCCATAAGGATTGTTTTAGGAATTACCATAATTATTAGAGGAATTACTAGGAAACGGCCTAGGGTTGAAATTACCTCTATACACGTTATTACCAAAATTGTTCCTACCAACAAAATTCACATCCATAGATTCATTATTATTTCCAATCAAAGAAGACAAAGGCATATCATTAGGATCAATAGGAGAACTCTTACTAGCAAACAATTTCATTAATTCATCCATCTTTTCACTCAAAGTATTTATTTCTTCAATAGCATGCACTTTTTTACTAGTAGGAGATCTTTCGGTATGCCATTGAGAGTAATTTGCCATAATATTATCTAGGAGTTTAGTAGCTTCTCCTAATGTGATTTCCATAAAAGTACCACCCGCGGCGGAATCCTAAAGATTTCTAGAAGCAAAATTAAATCCCGCATAAAAAATTTGTATAATCATCCATAAACTCAAACCATGTGCGGGGCAATTTCTAATCATTAGTTTCATCCTCTCCCAAGATTGTGAAACATGCTCATGATCAAGTTGCTTAAAATTCATTATATCGTTCCTAAGGGAGATGATCTTAGCGGGCGGAAAGTACTTGGAAATAAAAGCATCTTTACACTTATTCCATGAATCAATACTATTTTTAGGCAAGGATGAAAACAAGTTTTAGCACGATCTCGTAGTGAGAACGGAAATAGCTTCAATTTAACAATTTCATTATCCACATCTTTCTTCTTTTGCACATCACACAACTCAATGAAAGTATTTAGATGGGATGCGGCATCTTCACTAGGAAGGCCGGAAAATTGTTCTTTCATAACAAGATTAAACAAAGCGGCATTAATTTCATAAGATTCCGCACTAGTGGCGGGAGCAATCGGAGTACTAATAAAATCATTATTATTAGTATTGGAGAAGTCACACAATTTGGTATTCTCAGACATCGTGACAAAGCAAGCAATCTAGCACACAAGCAAACAAAAAGCAAACGAAAAGACGAACGGAAGAAGGGCGAATAAAAAGGCAAATCTTTTTGGTTTTTTCTGAAAATCATTTTAGAAGTGGGGGAGAGGAAAACGAGAGGCAAATGGCAAATAATGTAAATGCAAGAGATGAGTTTGTGATGGGTACTTGGTAGGCTTGATGTCTTGACTTGCTATGTATCCTCCCCGGCAACGGCGCCAGAAATCCTTCTTGCTACTTCTTGAGCTTGCGTTGGTTTTCCCTTGAAGAGGAAAGGGTGATGCAGCAAAGTAGATAAGTATTTCCCTCAGTTGTTGAGAACCAAGGTATCAATCCAGTAGGAGGTACAAGCAAGGCTCCAATCTTTGCCCCTACATAAACAATCAAACACTTGCACCCAACGCTATAAAGGGGTTGTCAATTCCTTCACGGTTACTTGCAAGGATGAGGTCTAATAGAAATAGATATAAAAGATTACTAAAACAAAAAGTAAAATAAAAGTAAATAGATTGCAGCAAAGTATTTTTGGTATTTTTGGTTTATAGATATGAAAATATAATATGGAAAATAGACCCGGGGGCCATAGGTTTCACTAGAGGCTTCTCTCTTGAAGGAAAATAATACGGTGGGTGAACAAATTACTGTCGAGCAATTGATAGAAAAGCGCATAGTTATGACGATATCCAAGGCAATGATTATGCATATAGGCATCACGTCCGTATCAACTAGACCGAAACGATTCTGCATCTACAACTATTACTCCACACATCGACCAACTCCTGCCTGCATCTAGAGTATTAAGTTCATGAAGAACAGAGTAACGCATTAAGTAAGATGACATGATGTAGAGGGATAAACTCAAGCAATATGATGAAAACCCCATCTTTGTACCCTTGATGGCAACAATACAAATACGTGCCTCGCTACCCCTACTTTTTCACTGGGTGAGGACACCGCAAGATTGAACCCAAAACCAAGCACTTCTCCCATTGCAAGAATTACCAATCTAGTTGGCCAAACCAAACCAATAACTCGAAGAGACTTGCAAAGATATGAAATCATGCATATAAGAATTCAGAGAAGATTCAAATAATATTCATAGATAATCTGATCATAAACCCACAATTCATCGGATCTCGACAAACACACCGCAAAAGAGTATTACATCGGATAGATCCCCATGAAGATCATGGAGAACATGGTATTGAAGAACATAGAGAGAGAAGAAGCCATCTAGCTACTAGCTATGGACCCGAAGGTCTGAGGTAAACTACTCATGCATCATCGGAAGGGCAATGGTGTTGATGTAGATGCCCTCCGTGATCGAATCCCACTCCGGCAGATTACCGGAAAAGGCCCCAAGATGGGATCTCACGGGAACATAGGCTTGCGGCAGCGGAAAAGTATTATCGTGGCTCTCTTTTGTATTGGGGGAATATTTCTGAATTTATAGGCGGAGAATTAGGGTTGGAGGAGCTACGGCGGGGCCACAAGCCAGGGGGCGCCCCCCCAGGGGCGCGCCCAGGTGGCTTGTGGCCCACCTGTGGGTCTTCTGGCCTCTTCTCCAAGTCTCCTGGATTCCTTCTGGTCCAAGAAAAATCATTGTAGAATTTTATTCTGTTTGGAGTCCGTTTGATATTCCTTTTCTGCAATACTCAAAAACAAGGAAAAAAACAGAAACTGGCACTAGGCACTAGGTTAATAGGTTAGTCCCAAAAATAATATAAAACAGCATATTAATGCATATAAAACATCCAAAATAGATAATATAATAGCATGGAATAATCAAAAATTATAGATACGTTGGAGACGTATCATAACCTATTGACCTAGTGCCAAGTGTTAGTTTCTGTTTTTTGACTATTTTTGTTTCGCAGAAAATCCATACCAAACGAAGTCCAAATGCCACAAAAATTTATGGTGATTTTTATGGACCACAAGAGACCCAAGGAGACTCGGAGAAAGGCTAGAGGGCTGCTAGGGGAGTCACGAGCCTGGGGGGCGACCCCCTAGGGCACGCCCTCTGAGCTCGTGGGTCCCTCAGGACTCCTCCTGAAGTGAAACTGATGCCAAAAATTCTCATAAATAGGGAAACCCTCAGAAATAAACCTAGAATTTTCGCGCCACTGCCGCAAGCCTCTTTTCTGAAGTGATCTCATATGGAGCCCTTTTTCGGTACCCTCCCAGAGGGTGAAATCATCTTCGAAGGTCACCTTCATCGTCCTGGCGGTCTCCATGACGAGGAGGGAGTAGTTCACCCCTGGGGCCGAGGGTTGCTACTTGTGAGTTGTGTTGGGGTTTTCCCCAAAGAGGAAGGGTGAAGCAATATAGTAGCGATAAGTATTTACCTTAGTGAGAACCAAGGTTATCGAAATAGTAGGAGAACCGTGACAACTTGCATCAAGAATAACCGCACACACAAAACCAAACCCTTGCACCCAGCACGGGCAAGAGGGTTGGCAAGCCCCTTGAACTCGTTAATTGCAAGGATTACTTATGATAGTGATAGATAAATAAATATAAAATAAAAATAAAAAGAAAGTAAATAAATTGCATCAAGGTTTTTAGATTTTTGTAATATGATTTGAAAAGACCCGGGGGCCATAGTTTTCACTAGAGGCTTCTCTCTCGAACACATAGCATACGGTGGGTAGACAAATTAGTGTTGGGCAATTGATAGAAAAGCGCATAGTTATGATGTTATTCATGGAAATGATCAAATATATAGGCATCATGTCCATGGCAAGTAGACCAAAATGATTCTGCATCTACTACTATTACTCCACCAATCGACCGCTATCCATCATGCATCTATGGTATTAAGTTCATGACAAACAGATTAATGATTTAAGCAAGATGTCATGATGTAGACATTGTAAAACCAAGCAATATATTCAAACCTCGTCGTTTTACCCTTAGTAGCAACTATACAATATGTGTTTTGTCCCCTTCTGACACTGGGATATAGAGCACCGCAAGATTGAATGCACTACAATGCTCCTCCCATTGAAGATAAATCAATCTTGTTGGCCAAACCAAACTGATAGATCGGAGAGACTTGCAAAGCTATAACAATCATGCATAATAGAATTCAGAGAAGACTCGATTACTTTTCATGAATAATCTGATCACAAACCCATAATTCATTGGATCCCAACAAACGCACCGCAAAAGAAGATTACATCAGATAGATCATTGCGAGAATCGTGAAGAACTTTGTATTGATGATCAAAAGAGAGAGAAGAAGCCATATAGCTACTAGATATGGGCCCGTAGGTTTGTGGTGAACTAGAGACACATCAACATGGAGGCAAAAAGGTTGATGTAGACGGCCTCCGTGATGCATTTCCCCTTCGACAGAGTACCGGAAAAGGCCTCCAGAGGGATCGCAGAAGAATAGAGACTTGCGATAGCGGAAAAATTGTTTTGGGTGTCACTCTGATGTTTTTGGGATAATTGGGAATATATAGAAGTTGAATTAGGTCAGGAGGTGCCACGAGGGCCCACGAGCTAGGGGGCGCGCCCTACCGCCCCAGGGCATGCCGACCTAGCTCATAGTCACCCCGTGGGTCTTCTGGCCACCTCCCGAAGCTTCCCGAGTCTCTTCTGGTCGAAAAATAACTCCTGTAAATTTTTATCCAATTTGGACTCCTCTTGGTATTGATTTTCTGAAAGTCCAAAAATAGGCAAAAATAGAAATTGGCACTGGGCACTGAGTTAATAGGTTAGTCCAAAAAATGATATAAAATAACATATAATTGTATATAAAGTATTCAAGATTTATAATGTAATAACATGAAACAATCAAAAATTATAGATACGTCGGAGACGTATCAAGGGTATGTACCAGTAGCTATGTGTTTGATCTCTCTCTCTCTCATGATCTCGATATGGGATGATCTTGATGTACCATGAGCTTTGTTAATGTAGTGGAATCAAATGGTGTTCTTCCCTTTTTTGTGATGAATTGAGTCTTGCCCTTTGACGTTTCACTATTTGTATTGAATACATGACGATTGAGAACACTTGATGTATGTGTTGCATGTGGATACCCATGGCGACAATGTGGTATTCTATTGAGTCACTTGATATATGTTTTGGTAATCAACTTGCGGATTCCCGTGATGACATTGGGGTAATCTAGGCACATAGGTTGATACACTTTTTCATCCTACTTTCTTCGATAGAAATTTTGGGGCAACTCTTTGAAGTTCTTTATGTTGGATTGAATATTATAAATCTGAAAATTGTTCGATGCATATCGAATAATCAACTCATGGATACTTGCGGTGACACTGGAGTATCTAGGTGGCATTAGAGTTAATTTATGCATATCATATGGTGTTATTGTAGTATGAACTTGATATGTCTCTGTCGTATCTATAATTTTTGATGGTTCATTACAATATTCTACAACTTTCATATACTTTTGGCAACATTTTATATTATTTTTGGGACTAACTTACTTATCCAGTGCCCAGTGCCAGTTCCTGTTTTTTCTGTGTTTTTTGTTTCGTAGAAAATCCATATCAAACGGAGTCTAAACGCGATAAAAATTTACGGAGATTTTTTTGGAATATATGTGAATTTTTGGAAGACGAATCAACGCCACACGATGCCCGAGGCTCTCACAAGGCAACAGGGCGCAGCCAGGGGGTCGCGCCCTGATAGCTAGTCGCTCCCCCTTAAGTCGATTGGGGCCCTTCTTTTGCCTCTAGAAAGATAATTTTGCGATAAAAATCCCCTCAAAATTTCAGCCCAATCGGAATTACGAACTCCGGATATTTAAGAAATGGTGAAGGGGTCAGAAAACAGTCGCTAAAACAGGTGAGAAACAGAGGGAGAGAGAGATCCAATCTCGGAGGGGCTGCTGCCCTCTGGGATCCATGGCGGCCATGGACCAGAGGGGAAACTCTCCTCCCATCTAGGCGGGAGACCAAGAAAGAAGTAGAAGGAGGGGGCTCTCTCCCCCTGTCTCCCGGTGGTGCCGGAGCGCCGCCGGGGCAACCATCGTGACGGCGATCTACACCAACAACTTGGCCACCGTCATCACCAACTCTCTCCTCCTCTATGCAGCGGTATAAAATCTCTCTTCCCCACTGTAATCTCTACTTAAACATGGTTCTTAATGCTATATATTATTATCCAATGATGTGTGGCCATCCTATGATGTTTGAGTAGATTTCTTTTGTCCTATGGGTTGATTAATGACCGTGATTGGTTTGAGTTGTATTCTTTATTTTGGTGCTGTCCTATGGTGCCTTCCGTGCCGCGCACACATGGAGGATTACCGCTGTAGGGTGTTGCAATACGTTCATGATTCGCTTATAGTGGGTGGCTAGAGTGACAGAAGTTTACACCCGAGTAAGGGGACTGTTGCGTATGGGAGTAAAGAGGACTTGATGTTTAATGCTATGTGTCGGTGCACTAGTACAGGAGTACCCAGTGCCCCTGACTTATGTACAGGCGGCAGTAGCTGAACCCTTCAATGTTCGTACAATCCCGATGAATGATCAAGACCGGACTCCAACAAGCCCGACGCGGCAGCCCAAGCCTGGACTGGAACGCGCCAAGCACGTCCCCGACGCTTTCCGGGGACCAAGACATGCGCACCTTCCTGAAGACCCAGCAAGCCATCCCCCGGCAGGCGCGAGCTGATCGGCCACCGCTCCACCGCATCGCTACGCCAGTCACTTGTCGATGCGCTGTCGAGCCCTCAAGCGGCTAATCAGCTCTTGCTAAACACATGGCGACACACCGGGAAGCAAGTTATGCTCAGTTGACACCCGCCCTGCAGCGTGTCAAGACCATAGGCACCGACCAGCCAAGCGGTGGCAAGAGCTTGCCGGGCATGCACCCCCGAGCGCCACCTAGGCTGGTAATCATGGTATTTTGTCCTAAATGCCAGAGTTAGGTATGATAGCTCTGCTAAGCTATCTAATCGATAGATAATGACTGTTTTGCCATTGTGGTAACCCCTTGCACTATAAAAGTAGGCCCAAGGCTACCTAGCTCAGGATTCGGACCCCCGAACATTTGTACTCGCCTAGCAGCTCTTTCCCCGAAGGCAACCCTTGCCGGGGTAGAGCGTGAGGCACCACTCGTGTTCTTCCAATCAAATCCACCAAAAAGCAGGAGTAGGGTTTTACGCTTAGCAGCGGCCCGAACCTGGGTAAAATGCCTGTGTCCTGATCGTCGCGCCGTCTCATGCTCTCCGCTCTTTGTGCAACGTGACCCCTCTTGCCGAACCACAAGGAGCCTCTAGTCCCATAGGTGATCGTGAGCATCCATGCCCCGACATCTTTGGCGCGCCAGGTAGGGGGCGTGCATCATTTGCGCGAACCCGAGTTCGTGAACGGCGAATCGGTCTTCATAATCATCTTCTTCAGCAATGGCTCCCAAGAAGAAATCCGGTGCGGCCACGCATCCGTCCACTTTGAAGGCTCCCTCACACGCGGCCACAGGCGTCATCGATGCCACGACGGCTGCGGGTGAGGCGGGCATCGTGGACGACGCGGTCGGCGCAAGCGGCGCCCCCGTCCAGCCCTTCACGGCCGGAGATGGAGCAGGAGGTGCCGGAGGGGAGCGACTACCACAACAACTTGGCGAGCTCGGCCCCGGCACCACGCGTGAGGGAAACAACCGTCCATCGCCTCCCCACCGCCCGGATGGCCGCGGCCGCCTCGGCGGCACCCTATCTGGTGCGAGCCATGACCCTTCGGCCGCGCCCGTCGCCGGCGAGACCGCTGGGCGTACACCTCATGTGGAACGAGACGGAGCGCCAAGCGGGGCCACAGCCCCGCAGGTTCAGCCCCCCTGCATGCCAGACAGCTCCGACGAGTGGCACACGGCATCAAGAACGTGGCGACGCTCCTCTTGGTCCTACCAGGAGTCGAGCGACGTCACGGTCCGCCTCTTTCGGCATGCCGGGTACCGCAGAGGAAGCCATGGCGCGAGTCCAGATGCTGCTCAACTTTATGCCAACAGCTGATAAGATGGATGAATGGAGAGCCACCATTCATAGTTTGATTTCTTTCATTGAAGCCAACAAGCCCCAGCATGCAGAGCCGTCGCGACATACGCGAACATCAGCAACAACCCAGGCCGGCGAGCGCGTCGAACGGGCCACCGCAACGGTGCAGTCCTCTCCATGACAATAGACCCAGAGGCAGCCGCAGCAAGCTTCGCATGCTGATGAGCACGACGAGGCGTCCATAGTCTTGTCTGGCCCGCACGACCACCGGGATCAACAGCGTGTCCTTGAAGACCGGCGGAAAGAAGACGCGCGCATCACAATCGAGCGACGCCGGGAAGCGCACCGTCAATCCGACAAGCGCAATGATCCAGACGTCGGCGACCCCACGCCCAGTGTTGGCGGGTACCTTCCCTACAAGGTTGGTTGCCCTGCCTTCACTAGCGGGCAGCGACGGGTCCGCTGGCCGTCGACCCGAGCTTTCAAACCTGAGCTGCCTGAGAAATACGACAGGAAGCTGAACCCGGCAAAGTTCTTGGGCATATACACGATAGCTGTTCAAGCTGTGGGAGGAAGAGATGAAAAGGTGCTCGCCAACTATTTCCCTTTGGCACTTAAGCCGAACGTGAGATCGTGGCTGATGCATCTGCCGAAAAATTCAATTTCGTCATGGGCTGAACTATGCAACGAGTTCGTTGGCGGCTTCACCGGTGGTCATCAAGAACCAGGCCAGCCCGTTGATTGTTCCATGCTATTATATTATCTGTTTTGGATGTTTTATATGCATTAATATGCTATTTTATATTATTTTTGGGACTAACCTATTAACCTAGTGCCTAGTGCCAGTTTCTGTTTTTTCCTTGTTTTTGAGTATTGCAGATAAGGAATATCAAACGGAGTCCAAACGGAATAAAATCTTCGCGATGATTTTTCTTTGACCAGAAGAAACCTACCAGACTTGGAGAGGAGGGTAGGAGACCTGCCGGGAGGTGACAAGCCTGCAGGGCGCGCCCTAGGGGGGGGCGCCCCCTGGCTTGTGCCCCCCCCTGCAGGTCCTCCAACCCTAATCTTTGGCCTATAAATTCCCAAATATTCCCCCAATACCAAAGAGAGCCATGAAAAATAATTTTCCGCCGCCGGAACCCTCTGTTCCCGTGAGATCCCATCTTGGAGCCTTTTCCGGTAATTTGCCGGAGGGGGATTCGATCACGGAGGGCTTCTACATCAACTCCATTGCCCCTCCGATGATGCGTGAGTAGTTCACCTCAGACCTTCGGGTCCATAGCTAGTAGCTAGATGGCTTCTTCTCTGTCTATGTTCTTCAATACCATGTTCTCCATGATCTTCATGGAGATCTATCCGATGTAATACTCTTTTGCGGTGTGTTTGTCGAGATTCGATGAATTGTGGGTTTATGATCAGATTATCTATGAATATTATTTGAATCTTCTCTGAATTCTTATATGCATGATTTCGTATCTTTGCAAGTCTCTTCGAGTTATTGGTTTGGTTTGGCCAACTAGATTGGTAATTCATGCAATGGGAGAAGTGCTTAGTTTTGGGTTCAATCTTGCGGTGTCCTCACCCAGTGACAAAGTAGGGGTAGCGAGGCACGTATGTGTATTGTTGCCATCAAGGATAAAAAGATGGGGTTTTCATCATATTGCTTGAGTTTATCCCTCTACATCATGTCATCTTACCTAATGCGTTACTCTGTTCTTCATGAATTTAATACTCTAGATGCAGGCAGGAGTCGGTCGATGTGTGGAGTAATAGTAGTAGATGCAGAATCGTTTCGGTCTACTTGACACGGACATGATGCCTATATGCATAATCATTGCCTTGGATATCGTCATAACTATGCGCTTTTCTATCAATTGCTCGACAGTAATTTGTTCACCCACCGTATTATTTTCCTTCAAGAGAGAAGCCTCTAGTGAAACCTATGGCCCCCGGGTCTATTTTCCATATTATATATTCAGATCTATAAACCAAAAATACCAAAAATACTTTGCTGCAATCTTTTTACTTTTATTTTACTTTTCGTTTTAGTAATCTTTTATATCTATCTCTATCAGATCTCATCCTTGCAAGTAACCGTGAAGGGATTGACAACCCCTTTATAGCGTTGGGTGCAAGTGTTTGATTGTTTGTGTATGCAAAGATTGGGGCCTTTCTTGTACCTCCTACTGGATTGATACCTTGGTTCTCAACAACTGGAGGAAATACTTATCTACTTTGCTGCATCACCCTTTCCTCTTAAAGGGAAAACCAACTCAAGCTCAAGAAGTAGCAAGAAGGATTTCTGGCGCCGTTGCCGGGGAGGATACATAGCAAGTCAAGACATCAAGCCTACCAAGTACCCATCACAAACTCATCTCTTGCATTTACATCATTTGCCATTTGCTTCTCGTTTTCCTCTCCCCCACTTCTAAAACAATTTTCAGAAAAAACCAAAAATATTTGCCTTTTTATTCGCCCTTTTTCCGTTCATCTTTTCGTTTGCTTTTTGTTTGCTTGTGTGTTAGAATGCTTAAACTCATGGCTAGCCTTACTACTATCGCTAGTACTCCCAAGAATGAAGTTCTTAATTTTAAGCAAAGGGAGGGAGAAAACTTAAAAGATGCTTGGTATAGAATTTGCAATGCTCAAAATAGATCTACTCGTAAGCAATCTACTACCGTTCTCCTTCGCAATTTTTATGTGGGTGTTTCTCCTTGGAATAGATATGTTCTGGATACCATTACGGGAGGAAATTTCTTGGGAAGCCAAACCTTTGATTCTTATAATGCTATGACAGATTTGGTAGGTTCACCCCCACTCATGGTTAATGAAACAATCTTAACTTTGGAACATGTGATGCGAAGGCTTGATATTATTGAAAATAAAGTTGCTACTATAGAGCTCATTGAAAACTTGGTTAAAAATATTCATAATCATATTACTCAATATGGATCTAAGGTAGGAGTTACTTTAAAAAACCTTAGGGAAAAAGAACCCATAGTTAATGAAAAATTGGATCAAGATTCCTCTAGAATTGGAAAACTAGAGGACATTATTACCAACTTGGGTTCCGCTTTTGCCTCTGTTCAAACCACTCAAAAATTTCCACCTTCTAAGACTTCCAAGTTTGTTTATGTTCCTAAAAATAAGGGTGAATCCTCTAGTAAAGGGGATGAAGATCTTAAGATGATAAGTGTTCACCCCCGCTTTATCAATATTGTTAGGGAACCTATTACCACAAGTGAATCTCTTGACTTCTTGCCTAGGAGCATTATTATTGATAAGAGAAAAGAACCTCCTAGGGTTTATAAGTGTGCAATTGAGGAGTTGCATACCAAAGATGACAATACCTAGATCTATTGAGTAATGCCTAGCTAGGGGCGTTAAACAATAGTGCTTGTTGGGAGGCAACCCAATTTTAGTTTATGTTTTTTGTGTTTGTTTTTGTTTCTGTTTTGGAGTGCTTTACACATTATTACCTCTGTAGTAATTGTGTTTTATTGTTTTAATTAGTGTTTAAGCCAAGTAAGACCTTTGGGATGGTCTACGGTGATTGTTGATTTGATTTTGCTGAAAAACAGAAACTTTTGCACTCAGTCCAGGAATTTTATAAATTCACCAGAGTGTCGAATGAGTCTGAAATTTTTACACAAGATTTATATACAAATTTCCCATATTTTCCTCATTTTTCAGAATTTTTGGAGTTACAGAAGTATTCGAAGTTTACAGATTGCTACACACTGTTCTGTTTTTGATAGATTCTGTTTTCTTTGTGTTGTTTGCTTATTTTGATGTATCTATGGGTTGTATCGGGGGGTATGAACCATGGAGAAGTTAGAATACAGTAGATATTACACCAATATAAATAAATAATGAGTTCACAACAGTACCTAAAGTGGTGATTTATTTTTATTATACTAACAGATCTCACGAGTTTTCTGTTGAGTTTTGTGTTGTGAAGTTTTCAAGTTTTGGGTAAAGATTTGATGGACTATGGAATAAGGAGTGGCAAGAGCCTAAGCTTGGGGATGCCCAAGGAACCCCAAGCCATATTCAAGGATACCAAAGAGCCAAAGCTTGGGGATGCCCCGGAAGGCATCCCCTCTTTCGTCTTCAATCCATCGGTAAATTTACTTGAGGCTATATTTTTATTCACCACATGATATGTGTTTTGCTTGGAGCGTCTTGTATGATATGAGTCTTTGCTTTTTAGTTTGCCACAATCATCCTTGCTGCACACATCTTTTGAGAGGGACACACATTAATCGTGAATTTATTAGAATACTCTATGTGCTTCACTTATATCTTTTGAGCTAGGCAATGTTGCTCTAGTGCTTCACTTATATCTTTTTAGAGCACGTTGGTGTTTTATTTTATAGAAATAATTGAACTCTCGTACCTCACTTATATTATTTTGAGAGTCTTTAAACAGCATGGTAATTGGTTTAGGTTATGAATTTAGTCCTAATATAATGGGCATCCAAGAGGGATATAATAAAAACTTTCATATAAAGTGCATTGAATACTATGAGAAGTTTGATTCCTTGCATATAGTTTTGAGATATAAAGATGGTGATATTAGAGTCATGCTAGTGAGTAATTGTGGATTGGTAGAAATACTTGTGTTAAAGTTTGTGATTCCCGTAGCATGCACGTATGGTGAACCGTTATGTAACGAAGTCGGAGCATGATTTGTTTAATGATTGTCATCCTTTGTGTGAGGGTCGGGAGCGCGCGATGGTTAACTCCTACCAACCTCTCCCCTAGGAGCATGCGTCTAATACTTTGCTTCGATAACTAATAGACTTTTGCAATAAGTATGTGAGTTCTTTATGACTAATGTGAGTCCATGGATTATATACACTCTCACCCTTCCACCATTGCTAGCCTCTCTAGTACCGCACAACTTTCGCCGGTGCATTAAACCCACCATATACCCTTCCTCAAAACAGCCACCATACCTACCTATTATGGCATTTCCATAGCCATTCCGAGATATATTGCCATGCAACTTCCACCGTTCTGTTTATTATGACACGCACCATCATTTCCATATTGCTTTGCATGATCGTAAGACAACTAGCATGATGTTTTCATGGCTTGTCCGTTTTTTGATGTCATTTGCTATGCTAGATCGTTGCACATCCCGGTACACCACCAGAAGCATTCATATAGAGTCATATTTTGTTCTAGGTATCGAGTTGTAATTCTTGAGTTGTAAGTAAATAAAAGTGTGATGATCATCATTATTAGATCATTGTCCCATGAGAGGAAAGGACGATGGAAGCTATGATTCCCTCACAAGTTGGGATGAGTCTCCGGACTTTACAAATAATGAAAGAGGCCAATGAAGCCCAAATAAAAAAAAGAGGCCAAAGATGCCCACCAAAATAATAAAAAAATGAGAGAAAAGAGAGAAGGGACAATGCTACTATCTTTTTTCCACACTTGTGCTTCAAAGTAGCACCATGATCTTCATGATAGAGAGTCTCCTATTTTGTCACTTTCATATAACTAGTGGGAATTTTTCATTATAATGCACACCCACTTAGTTTCTTTTTGAGCTTTCATACACTTATAGCTCTAGTGCATCCGTTGCATGGCAATCCCTACTTACTCACATTGATATCTATTGATGGGCATCTCCATAGCCCGTTGATACGCCTAGTTGATGTGAGACTATCTTCTCCTTTTCCTCACAACCTCCACCATGTTCTATTCCACCTATAGTGCTATATCCATGGCTCACGCTCATGTATTGCGTGAAAGTTGAAAAGGTTTGAGAACATAAAAGGTGTGAAACAATTGCTTGACTTGTCATCGGGGTTGTGCATGATTTAAATACTTTGTGTGGGGAAGATGGAGCATAGCCAGACCATATGATTTGTAGGGATAACTTTCTTTGGCCATGTTATTTTGAAATGACACAATTGATTTGTTAGTATGCTTGAAGTATTATTGTTTTTATGTCAATATTAAGCTTTTGTTTTGAATCTTATGGATCTGAACATTCATGGCACAATAAAGAATATTACATGGATAAATATGTTAGGTAGCATTCCACATCAAAAATTCTATTTTTATCATTTACCTACTCGAGGACGAGCAGGAATTAAGCTTGGGGATTCTTGATACGTGTCCAACGTATCTACAATTTTTGTTGTTCCATGCTATTATATTATCTGTTTTGGATGTTTTATATGCATTAATATGCTATTTTATATTATTTTTGGGACAAACCTATTAACCTAGTGCCTAGTGCCAGTTTCTGTTTTTCCTTGTTTTTGAGTATTGCAGATAAGGAATATCAAACGGAGTCCAAACGGAATAAAATCTTCGCGATGATTTTTCTTGGACCAGAAGAAACCTACCAGACTTGGAGAGGAGGGCAGGAGACCTGCCGGGAGGCGACAAGCCTGCAGGGCGCGCCCTAGGGGGGCGCGCCCCCCTGGCTTGTGGCCCCCCTGCAGGTCCTCCAACCCTAATCTTCGGCCTATAAATTCCCAAATATTCCCCCAATACCAAATAGAGCCACGAAAAATATTTTTTCGCCGCCGGAACCCTCTATTCCCGTGAGATCCCATCTTGGAGCCTTTTCCGGTAATCTACCGGAGGGGGATTCGATCATGGAGGGCATCTACATCAACTCCATTGCCCCTCCGATGATGCGTGAGTAGTTCACCTCAGACCTTCGGGTCCATAGCTAGTACCTATATGGCTTCTTCTCTCTCTATGTTCTTCAATACCATGTTCTCCATGATCTTCATGGAGATCTATCCGATGTAATACTCTTTTGCAGTGTGTTTGTCGAGATCCGATGAATTGTGGGTTTATGATCAGATTATCTATGAATATTATTTGAATCTTCTCTGAATTCTTATATGCATGATTTCATATCTTTGCCAGTCTCTTCGAGTTATTGGTTTGGTTTGGCCAACTAGATTGGTAATTCTTGCAATGGGAGAAGTGCTTAGTTTTGGGTTCAATCTTGCGGTGTCCTCACCCAGTGACAAAGTAGGGGTAGCGAGGCACGTATTTGTATTGTTGCCATCAAGGATAAAAAGATGGGGTTTTCATCATATTGCTTGAGTTTATCCCTCTACATCATGTCATCTTACCTAATGCGTTACTCTGTTCTTCATGAACTTAATACTCTAGATGCAGGCAAGAGTCGGTCGATGTGTGGAGTAATAGTAATAGATGCAGAATCGTTTCGGTCTACTTGACACGGATGTGATGCCTATATGCATAATCATTGCCTTGGATATCGTCATAACTATGCGCTTTTCTATCAATTGCTCGACAGTAATTTGTTCACCCACCGTATTATTTTTCTTCAAGAGAGAATCCTCTAGTGAAACCTATGGCCCCCGGGTCTATTTTCCATATTATATTTTCAGATCTATAAACCAAAAATACCAAAAATACTTTGCTGCAATCTTTTTACTTTTATTTTACTTTTCGTTTTAGTAATCTTTTATATCTATCTCTATCAGATCTCATCCTTGCCAGTAACCATGAAGGGATTGGCAACCCCTTTATAGCGTTGGGTGCAAGTGTTTGATTGTTTGTGTAGGTGCAAAGATTGGGGCCTTGCTTGTACCTCCTATTGGATTGATACCTTGGTTCTCAACAACTGAGGGAAATACTTATCTACTTTGCTGCATCACCCATTCCTCTTCAAGGCAAAACCAACGCAAGCTCAAGTAGTAGCATCCTCCCGCAAATGGAGGGATAAACCTTGAGGAAGTATATCCAGAGATTCAGCCGAGTACACCGCAACATCCCAGAGATACATCCCGTAGCGGTGATTGCCACATTCCATTCGAACGTGCGCAACAGGAGGATGCGAGACAAGATGATTGTCAAGCTCCCCAAGACTGTTAATGAACTTTACACCTTGGCGGACAAATGTGCTCGAGCTGAAGAAGGAAGGTAACTTCCTGGGGAGGAGGAGAGCATCGAAGTGGACTCCGATCACGACGATGACGCCCCCGACCCGAAGGGAATAAGCAGGAAGCGCAACAAGAAGCGTAAGGGAAAAGCTATATTGGCTATCGAGAGCTCCGGAGACCTCAGTGCAAGCAAGAAGGCGAAAGACGAAACCCCCAGCAAGGGAGCTGCCGCGTGCGCTGATTGCCGGGAGGCTGCTGCCGCTGAGAAGACCGGGAAGTCCGACGGGCCGTACTGCAAAATTCACCGCACCAAGGGCCATGATCTCGAAGAATGCCGACAGGTCGAGCAACTTGTTGAGAAGCGTAGGGTCGAGTACGAGAAGCGCGACAAAGAAAAAGGCCAGGATGGTGCTGCCGGGAAAGGCCGTGGCGGTAGAGGAGGTCGCCGCGGCAAAACCCCGCAGCAAAAGGAAAAACCCGCCAGAGGCCGAGAGAAGAAGGAAACAGACGATATGAGTGAGGATGAGGATGATGATGAGGATTCCAGCGACATGGAGTTTTAGAAAGCAACCGAAGCCATGTGCGTTGACGGGGGTGCATCCTTGCATTCCTCTCGCCGCCAGCTCAAGCAGTGGGCACGCGAGGTCAATGCTGTGGAACCAACTGCAGAATCTAGGAAGCCACTCAAATGGCCCCGCACGCCTATCATCTTTGACGAAGAGGATCATCCCAACCGTACCACTACGGTCGGGTGTTTGCCATTGTTGGTTTCTCTAACAATCCGCAACCTCAAGATGTCCAAGATGTTAGTTGACGGCGGGGCGGGGTTGAACTTAATCTGCCCTAAAGTGGCTGAGAAACTGCACATCCTTGATAAAGAGCTCGAGGCTACGGGTACATTCCAAGGAATCAACCCCGGCAGGAGCCGACCCAAGGGAAAGATCACTCTGCCTATGACATTTGGCGGGGAACCGAACTTCCGGACAGAGAGGATAGTGTTCGACGTCGCCGAGATCCCGCTGCCTTACAACGGAATCCTCGGTCGCCCAGCTCTGGCAAAGTTCATGGCGGCATCCCACTATGCCTACAACACCTTAAAGATGCCAGGGCCCATTGGGGTCATTTCCATCCCATCCAACAAGAACACAGTTATCTGCATGGACCAGATGTATCGTGATGCGGTAGCAGCTGAAGCCACAGAAATCCCAGCTCCCGCCAAAGACACAGAGAAATTGAAAAAGGCTAGCAGGAACACCGACAAGGACTCCAGAAAGCGCGCCTCTTCGGAGTGCGCCGCACCCGACGATGACCTGCCGGGGAGTTCCACTAGCAGGAAGACCAAGGCCACCTATCCTGAGACAAAGAAAATCCCGGCAAGGCTGGACGGCGCTGGTGGCACGTTCACCATCAGTGCTACCCTTACTGACAAATAGGAAAGCGTGCTCGTTACCTTCCTGCGGGAGAATGTCGATGTGTTTGCCTGGAAACCATCTGACATCCCCGGTGTTCCCAGGGAGGTAATTGAGCACCACCTTGCTGTCTGTCCTCATGCCCGGCCCATCAAGCAAAAGGTTAGGAAGCAAGCTCTGGAGCGGCAGCAGTTCATTGCCGAGGAAATCAAGAAGCTTGAAGTAGCTGGTTTGGTCAGAGGGGTGCTGCATCCAACTTGGCTGGCAAACCCGGTGGTGGTTCGAAAGGCAAATGGGAAATGGAGGCTTTGCATAGACTTCACTGACTTGAACAAAGCTTGCCCGAAGGACCCTTTCCCCTTGCCGCGCATAGATCAGATTGTTGATTCCACCTCCGGATGTGACTTGCTCTCCTTTTTGGATGCCTACTCCGGATACCACCAGATATTTATGACTAAAGAAGATGAGGAGAAGACCACATTCATAACTCCCTATGGCACGTACTGTTTTGTGCGTATGCCCTTCGGGTTAAAGAGTGTTGGTTCAACCTTCGCCAGAGCTGTTCAGATTGGCTTTGGACCTCAACTGCACAGAAATGTGGAAGCCTACATGGATGACATCATGGTCAAGACCAAGGATGAAGCCACTCTCATACAAGATCTGGAAGAAACTTCTGCGAACTTGCGCAAAATCAACCTGAAGCTCAACCCTGAAAAGTGCGTGTTCGATGTCCCATCCGGCAAGCTGCTTAGGTTCTTCATATCTCAACAAGGAATAGAAGCCAATCCTAACAAGATCAAGGCGATTGAACAGATACAGGCACCCAAGACTATCAAGGATATCAGACGCTTGATCGGATGTGTTGCCGCGTTGAGTAGGTTCATCTCCAAGTCCGCTGAGCGTGCCTTGCCGTTCTTCAAGATCTTGAAGAAGGTCGGCCCGATGAAGTGGATCCCGGAGGCAGATGCAGCGCTGCAAGACCTGAAGAATTACCTATCCTCTGCTCCCACCTGGGCCGCTCCTAAGCCGCAAGAGCCATTATTGCTATATTTGGCAGTGACGAATCAAGTGGTTAGTGCAGCGCTGGTGGCACAGCGGGAAGTGGATGGAGATTCAACATATGCTGCTGATGCTACCGGGGGCGAGAAAGAAACATCCATGGCAGGACTCGATGCAGATCAAGGGGAACCTCAGCAAATGGTCGACATCGGATCCAAAGAGGTGGCAAAGAAGAAAATGGTGCAGCGGCCCGTGTACTTTGTCAGTTCCCTGTTACAGGGGGCTGGATCATGGTACTCTGGAGTACAAAAGCTGATCTTCGGCCTCATCATGGCCTCGAGGAAGCTGCGCCACTACTTCCAAGCCCGTGAGATAACAGTTGTTACCCGTTTTCCGTTGCAACGCATACTGAGGAACCCCGAAGCCACTGGCAGGATAGTTGAGTGGTAATTAGAATTGTCAGGTTTCGGATTGAAGTATGAGAGCACTTCCACCATTCAGAGCAGGGCGTTGGCGGAGTTTATTGCTGAATGGACACCCACGCCAGATGGTGAATCTCCGGAGACAATCCTCCCCTACAAAGAAGCACCCAAGGATTGGATCATGTACTTTGACGACGCTTTCTCACTTCAGGGCACTGGAGCAGGCGTGCTCCTCATTGCCCCTACCGGAGAGCACCTCAAGTACGTCGTCCAAATGCACTTTCCCCGGGAGGAAGCCACCAACAATACTGCTGAGTACGAGGGGCTCCTTGCCGGACTTAGAATCACGTTAGAGTTGGGAATAAAGAGGCTGATCGTCCAAAGAGATTCTCAGCTTGTGGTGAAGCAAGTCAACAAGGATTACCAGAGCCCGTTGATGGAAGCATACATGGAAGAAGTGAGGAAATTGGAGGAGCATTTTGATGGACTGCAAATAGAGCACGTGCCACGAGCAGAAAACTGCATTGCCGACCATCTATCGAAGTGTGCCGCGCAGAAGCTTCCTGTGGAATCAGGGACTTTCGTTCTCCGCCTCACTCAACCATCAGTATCCCCATCAGCGATGTCCAAGAAGAGAAGGAAGCTGAACTCCGGCAAGCATTTCCCGACAGAGCTTCCCGAAGCCGCTGGTAGAGAGGCTGGTGGGGAAAACCCCGTTCCGGTTGACGAGCAGCTCCCTCCCGCAGGACCTCAGGTTCTCGCAGTTGAGGCAAGCACTCCCGGAGACGAGGAGACGCCTTTAGTCCTTGTTGTCGAGCCGTAGGCTCCAACCAGGGCGCAGCATATAGTCCATTTCCTTCAAACAGGAGAACTCCCCGAAGAGCAAGAGGAAGCCGAAAGAGTAGCCCGTCGGTCAAGTATGTACCAGTTTGTCGATGACACCCTGTACAGAAGATGACCGAACAGTGCGAAATTAAGGTGTATCTGCCGGGAAGATGGACTGAAGCTGCTGGCGGAGATTCACGGAGGAGTATGTGGTTCCCACATTGGATCAAGGGCCCTTGCCGGGAAAGCTTTCCAACAGGGTTTCTATTGGCCCACTGCTCTCCAGGACGCTCCTGAGCTGGTCACCAAGTGCGAAGCCTGCCAGTTCCATTCCAAGAACATCCATAAACCAGCACATGCCCTGCAAACAATCCCTCTATCCTGGCCATTCTCGGTCTAGGGGCTCGATATTCTGGGTCCATTCCCCCGTGCTGTCGGGGGCTTTGAGTTCTTGTTCGTGACAACCGACAAGTTCACAAAGTGGCCTGAGGTGGAACCAGTGAGAAAGGTGACCGCGCAGTCAGCTATCAAGTTCATGATAGGACTGGTGTGCCGCTTTGGAGTGCCTAACAGAGTGATCAGTTACAACGGCACCCAGTTCACGAGCCGTGCCTTCATGCAATATATCCAAAGCCTTGGAAGCAAGGTCTCCTTCGCCTCTGTTGCCCACTCGAGAAGCAACGGGCAAGTCGAGAGGATGAATGCTGAAGTGCTGCGAGGGCTCAAGACAAGAACTTTTGATAAGCTGCGGAAGAGCGGCAGGCGCTGGATAGATGAGCTGCCGGTGCTTCTTTGGTCCCTCAGGACGACACCAAATCGAGCTACTGGCCAGACGCCCTTCTCCCTAGTGTATGGGGCGAAAGTAGTACTCCCCACGGAACTCATATACGGGTCACCTCGAGTGCTTGCCTACGATGAAGTAGAGCAACAGCAGCTACGGCATGACGATGCCATGCTCCTCGAGGAAGACCGTCTCCGGGCTGCGGTGCGTGCTGCATGTTACCAGCAAGCCCTGCGCCGCTACCATAGCCACAGGGTCCATGCCCGGAGCCTTGAGGAAGGCGACCTTGTGCTTAGGCGTGTTCAGTCCACCAAGGGTACTAACAAGTTGACGCCAAAGTGGGTAGGCCCTTACCGGGTAGCACGAGTCACCAGACCTGGCGCAGTCCGTCTGGAGACCGAAGATGGCACCAAGGTGCTTAACTCATGAAATATTGAGCATCTTCGTAAGTTCTACCCGTAAGGCGCGGTTACCGGGCTCAGTCCCCGGCAGCCACCTTTTGTACAAGCCTTGCCGATATTGCATGTAACCCTTTGTACAAAGCCAGGCACAGACCCCGTGCAACGATAATAAAGCTAGACGTTGCATCATATCATCATCTTTACATGCTCTTTACACATTTTTTATGACTGCAATGTTATCGCTTTTGAGTTATAAAGATTTGCTAGAATACTTGATGAACCCGTAATCTTTGTTACTGTTCTCACCCTACATGTTTGACCATCGGAAAAACAGGGAAGGGAAACAAATAAACAAGGATGGCGGCCCATCACACTCTAAAAGGGGATACTGCTTGGAAAAGATAAGTATACCGCGTATCCCAAATTCAGTACCTTTCGATTCCTCAAGGAAATCCTTAATATCTTCCTTACTGCGGGTGGTGGAGTTATCCACGTGGTGAAAACCCTTGTCGGGACGAGCCGCCCCTCTATCCTTGTTTAACGACTGTGTGTGTGTGTGTGGGGGGGGGGTGGCGGCGCCGACACCGACAAGGATCTCTACCGGGGAACAACGCCAACCTGCTGCCGGGGGCTCGTTTCCCCTATTTGGCGCTCGTGGTTTGAATGATGACCCGGCAAGCAGCTCTGTGTAGCGAAGACAAAACATACCGATGCAGTATAAATAAGGAAGGAAAAGGGATAGTACTTGCGAGAGAAAGACGACACCTTTTCTCATTCATTTCCGATACAAAGTGGATAAGAAATTACATTCTGATCAGCTAAAATTTGGCAAATGCCTACATTTTTGGCTTACAAAAAGATAAATGCCCCGTAATGCCTTTCTTGTCCCTCTCGTCTCAGGGATTAGGTGAAGAAGGAACAGAGGGCAAAAGGAGCGCCTGGCCGAGATTTGACGCTTCCCAGCCAGGACCAGAGGGACGCGTACAGCGAGCAGAAGGGCCATGTCCCTAGGCAGGGCGGACGAAGCCGACGGAGCGGACAAGACCGACAAGGGGAAAGAAGGCGGAGGGCAGGTGTAGATGGTGGCGCTGCCGGAGCCCAGCTGGTGATGATGGTGCTGCTAGGGAACGCGACGCCTCGGAGACCTCATCCATGCTCCTAATGCGTCGTAGGTCCTCGACTGCCATCGTCTTCCTCATCGCCACCGCTCGAGGAGACGCCCCTGCCATCACCCAAGCTCCAGGCACGGCAACCCGGGGACGCCACAGAGAGCATGGTCGTCCCCTATGGCCAAAGGTGGGTTCCATCCCCCGCCTTAGAAGAGCACGCGTAGATGAAGAGCTCCCTCCCGTACGCTCCATCCAAAACGCTGCGGGAGGAGAGCTACACCGCGATAAACGACGACTCACGGGTGCAACCGTACACACGCCCGTGGTGGCCGTGTGGGCGGTTTTTCTCCATCACCTTGAAGAAGGAATGCGGGAACCGCGGACCGCTGCGACGCTGCACCTTGAATATAGATCCCGACGCGATGTCAACCACATGGCGCTCCGTCAAGGCTAAAGAAGTGGGCAGCACGGTGGCAGGCGTGCCGCCGCAGCTGTCTCCAACACGGCCACCACGCTGCTCGCTCCCCCATCCAAGACTTCCCCGACCAGCCTTCAGCTCAGAGTCGTCTATCCATGACGGGGGCTGAGCATGGGTCCAAGGGGAAGGCCCTGCAAACACGCTCGTTAGGCCCCTCCCCCTGAGCATCGGGAGGGGGAACGCGGCTCAAGACAAGGAAGCAGAAGGGCGAGCTCTGTGGATTCGGACTCAAGGAGGAAGAAAGGATGGACGAGCATCGCCCCTCGCGACCCCCAATTTATAGGGGAGAGCGCGGGGGCTGGCTCTCCTCCGCTCCAAAGGTCGCCGCCCATCTCCACCAATGCCACCACCCACGATCACGGGCGAACAGGTAACCGCCCCATTGCTCCAATCCATGGCGCTGCGGTTTCTGCCACGACCAAGGCTTTAAGTCATGCGCGCCCGTCGCTAACCCCCCGCTATGCATGCGGCGCACGTGACAGAAAACGGCCTGAGGTGGTGGGTCAGTGCTGACCAATAAATTGGCAGTTACTCCCTCCCATTGCGCGCCTGTGCATAGATTTTGGGCCTGACCCAACGGCACTTGGCGAGCGCGTGTGGGCCAGACCCGGGGGCTCCAGTTGGTGCACTAGTACTGGGGTACCCAGTGCCCCTGACTTATGCACAGGCGGCAGTAGTTGAACGCTTCAACGTTCGTACAAACCCGACGAATGATCAAGACCGTACTCCAACAAGCCCGACGCGGCAGCACAAGCCTGGACTGCAACACGCCAAGCACGTCCCCGGCGCTTGCCAGGGACCAAGACATGCGCACCTTCCTGAAGACCCGGCAAGCCATCCCCCAGCAGGCGCGAGCTGATCGGCCACCGCTCCACCGCATCGCTACGCCAATCACTTGTCGATGCGGTGTCGAGCCCTCAAGCGGCTAATCAGCTCTCGCTAAACACGTGGTGACACACCGGGAAGCAAGTTATGCTTAGTTGACACCTGCCCTACAGCGTGTCAAGACCATAGGCAACGACCGGCCTAGCGGTGGCAAGAGCTTGCCGGGGATGCACCCCCGAGCGCCACCTAGGCTGGTAATCATGGTATTTTGTCCTAAATGTTAGAGTTAGGTATGATAGCTCTGCTAAGCTATCTAATCGATAGATAATGACTGTTTTGCAATTGTGGTCACCCCTTGCACTATAAAAGGAGCCCAAGGCTACCTAGCTCAGGATTCGGACCCCCGAACATTTGTACTTGCCTAGCAGCTCTTTCCCCGAAGGCAACCCTTGCCGGGGTAGAGCGTGAGGGACCACTCGTGTTCTTCCAATCAAATCCACCAAAAAGCAGGAGTAGGGTTTTACGCTTAGTAGCGGCCCGAACCTAGGTAAAATGCATGTGTCCTGATCGTCGCGCCGTCTCATGCTCTACGCTCTTTGTGCAACGTGACCCCCCTTGCCGAACCACAATGGGCCTCTGGTCCCATAGGTGATCGTGAGCATCCGTGCCTCGACACTATGGTTGGGTTTTACCTTAATGATCTTTAGTAGTTGTGGATGCTTGCTAGAGTTCCAATCATAAGTGCATATGTTCCAAGTACGAAAAGTATGTTAGCATGTGCCTTTTCGTCATATAGAACTGCAATAATGATTACCGATCTAGTTATCGATTGCCTAGGGACAAAATCTTTCTCTTGGGTTACAAAAAGCTTTCTACTAAACAACTAACTTAATTAATCTTAATATAAGCAGCCCCTAACTTTTATTTACTTTTGCTTCATTTTCTTGCAAAACTATCTATTACACCTACTAAGTACTTCTAGTTTCCTTCCCGCAAAGTAGTTTCATACTTGTTCTAGGTAAAGTAAGCGTTGGCGTGAGTAGAGTTGTATAGGTGGTCGATAGAACTTGAGAGAATATTAATTCTACCTTTAGCTCCTCATTGGGTTCGACACTCTTACTTATCGAAAAAGGCTACAAACGATCCCCTACACTTGTGGGTTATCAAGACCTTTTTCTGGCGCCGTTGCGAGAGAGCAATAGCGTAGCGGTTGATATTCTCGTGTGTGCTTGTTTTCTTTATCACTAAGTTAATTTTATTTTCTATTATAAGTTGTTTAGTATCTTTAGTTATGGATATGGAAGACGAAACACCAAAAAAATAGATTTACTTGCTGCTCATGGAGATGGGGAACCTCCTAAAACCCTCGATGCTGCTTATGTGGAAAACATTAAATAGTACTTTTATAATCCTGAGAAATCCCCATTCAAATTGATAATGGGAGACACGTTGAATCAACATGAGTACTTTGGGGATTATCGCTTGACTCAAAAAGGGAAACACTTACGAGATCAAATTAAAATGTTCAGTTGGTATGCTTGAGATGTGAGTATACTTGTTGCTCTAAGATGGAGGCTGCACACCTTCCCTTTCAATGTGAATTTAATGATAATGAAACCTTGGCTTCTTATGCTAATGGTGTTTATGATTACTATGTTGTGGAACAAATAGAAGAATTTTTTGCTTTTAAGGGTGCTTATGGAATTGGATCATTCTTTGAAAAGTATGATAACTATGATGATGCTGTTTATATATCTGAATTTTTTGCCGTACTTAAATATTGCTATGAGAATTATGAATACAATGCCGATGTTAATGAATTTATTGGAGAATATCTGCTGCCTTGGAAGAGATTAATATTTTGCAGGAATCTTTGGAAGAAGAAATGCTCAAACTATGAGCTCATTCGATGAAAAAGATGAGGAGGAGAGCGAACAACAAAAGGAGGAAGAGCGGATTAGCTACCCTTGCCCACCTTCTAATGAGATTAACTCTTCAACTCATACAATGCTTAAATTCCCTTCTGATACGTCTCCGTCATATCTATAATTTTTGATTGTTTCATGCCAATATTATACAACTTTTACATACTTTTGGCAACAATTTATATGATTTATTGGACTAACCTAGTGATCCAGTACCTAGTGCCAGTTCCTATTTTTTGTGTGTTTTTTGTTTTGCAGAAATTCCATATCAAACGAAGTCCAAACGCGATAAAAATTTACGAAGATTTTTATTTGGAATATTTGTGAATTTTGAGAAGTGGAATCAACGCAAACGGAGACCCACAGCCCCCACAAGACACCAGGGCGCGCCCCAGGGCCCAGGTGCGCCGTGGTGGGTTGTGGTCACCTCGTAAGTCGGTTCGAGCTCTCCTTCGGGCACAACGAAGCTAATTTTTGTAAAAAAATCGTGTTAAAATCTCAGCGCAATCAGAGTTACGGATCTCCGGGAATATAAGAAACGGTTTTCGGCCAGAAAACAGGAACATAAAACAGAAGAGAACAGAGAGGGAGATCCAATCTCGGAGGGGCTCCTGCCCCTCCGCCACCATGGAGGACATGGACCAGAGGGGGAACTCTCCTCCCATCTAGGGGGAGGCCAAGGAAGAAGAAGGAGGGGGGCTCTCTCCCCCTCTCTCCAGGTGGCACCGGAACGCCGCCGAGGCAAGCATCGTGAAGGCGATCTACACCAACAACTTCGCTGCCGTCAACACCAACTCTCTCCCCCACTATGCAGCGGTGTAACACCTCTCTTCCCCGCTGTAATCTCTACTTAAACATGGTGCTCAACTCCATATACTGTTTCCCAATGATATGTGGCTATCCTATGATGTTTGAGTAGATCCGTTTTGTCCTATGGGCTAATTGATGATCGTGGTTGGTATGAGTGTATATTTTATTATGGTGCCCTCCGTCTCGCGCAAACGTGAGGGATCCCCGCTATAGGGTGTTGCAATGTGTTCATGATTTGCCTATGGTGGGTGGCGTGAGTGACAGAATACACAGATCCGAGTAGGTGGGTTGTTGCATATGGGAGTAAAGAGGACTTGATACTTAATGCTATGGTTGGGTTTTACCTTAATGACCTTTGGTAGTTGTGGATGCTTGCTAGAGTTCCAATCATAAGTGCATATGATCCAAGTTGAGAAAGTATGTTAGCTCATGCCTCTCCCTCATATAAAATTGCAAGAATGATAACCGGTCTAGTTATCAATTGCCTAGGGACAAATAACCTTCTTGTTTGACAAAATCTTTCTACTAAACAACTAACTCTTATTATCTTGCAATTTACTCATAGTTTTATTCCTGCTAAGCACTTCTAGTTTTATTCGTGCAAACTATCCTATCACCTACAATATAGTTTCATACTTGTTCTAGGTAAAGCAAACGTTAAGGTGTGTGTAGAGTTGTATCGGTGGTCGATAGAACTTGAGGGAATATTTTTTCTACCTTTAGCTCCTCGTTTGGTTCGACACTCTTATTTATCGAAAAATGCTACAAACGATCCCCTACACTTGTGGGTTATCAAGACTTTTTTCTGGCGCCGTTGCCGGGGAGCAATATCGTGGGGTGAATATTCTCGTGTGTGCTTGTTTGCTTTATCACTAAGTAATTTTTATTTTCTATTATTAGTTGTTTTATATCTTTAGTTATGGATATGGAACACGAAACACCAAAAAAATTAGTGGTACTTGCTACTCATGGAGTTGGGGAACCTCCTAAAACCCTCGATGCTAGTTATGTGAAACACGTTAATTACTCCTTTGATAATCCTGAGAAATCCTCATCGAACTTTATAATGGGAGACACGTTGGATCAACGTGAGTACTTTACGGATTATCTCTTGTCTCAAAAAGGGAAACACTTATGGGATCAAATTAGAATATTGCAATGGTTTGCTTGGGATGCATGCTTGAGATGTGACTTTACTTGTTGCTATAAGATAGAGGCTCCACACCTTCCCTTTCAATTTAAATTTAATGATAATGAAACCTTGGCTTCTTATGCTAAAGGTATTTATGATTACTATGATGTGGAATGAATAGAAGAATTTGTTGCTTTTAAAGGTGCTTATGAAATTGCTTCTTTGCTTGATGAGTATGATGATGATGTTCCTTAGGAATCTGAAAATTTATCCATACTTCAATATTGCTATGAGAATTATGATTGCAATGCTGATATTATTGAATTTATTGAAAGAATGACTGCTGCCTTGAAAGAGACTAATATTTTGCAGGAATCTATGGAAGAAGAAATTGTTGAAACTGTGAGATCATTAGATGAAAAAGACGAGGATGGGAGCGAAGAACAAAAGGAGGAAGAGCAGATTAGATACCCGTGCCCACCTTCTAATGAGAGTAACTCTTGAACTCATACATTATTTAATTTCCCTTCTTGCTTACCGAAGGATGAATGCTATGATAATTGCTATGATCCCATGGATTCTTTTGAAATATCCCTTTTTGATGAACTTGATGCTTGCTATGTTTGTGGCCATGATGCCAATATGAATTATGCTTATGAAGATGAACTTTCTATAGTTCCATATGTTAAGCATGAAATTGTTGCTATTGCACCCACACATGATAGTCCTATTATCTTTTTGAATTCTCCTAACTACACTATATCGGAGAAGTTTGCACTTATTAAGGATTATATTGATGGGTTGCGTCTTACCACTACACATGATGATTTTGATGAATATAATATGCATGTGCTTGCTGCTCCTACTTGCAATTATTATGAGAGAGGAACCAAATCTACACCTCTCTATGTTTCCAATACTATAAAATTGCAAGAAACTACTTATGCTATGTATTGGCCTTTACTTGATGTGAATGAATTGTTCTTGTATGACATGCCGATGCATAGGAAGGGAGTTAGACTTTGTCATTGCATGATATATGTTGATATGTGCTCACTACTAAATTACAAATCATTGTTAATTAAAATTGGCTTTGATATACCTTGGGATCCGGGTGGATCCATTACTTGAGCACTTTATCCCTAGCTTAATGGCTTTAAAGAAAGCAATGCCAGGGAGACAACCCGGAAGTTTTAGAGAGTCATTTTATTCTTTTGTGTGCTTTTATAAAGTTAAAAAAAATATAGAGGGTAACCTAAAACTTCACAAAAAGAAAGGTGAAAGTGAGAGAGACGATGAGCATCGTTGAAGTGGGGGCTAGCCTTGAACTTTGTTCATGCCCATGTAAACTTTGTGAATCTTGAATCATAGAAACTTTTCAAAAAAAATAATTATCCCCTTGTACAAATCCATTGTATTATAAAAATAATGTGCCAAGATTTGCCTTTAGGATGATTAGATTGCTTGTTGGTATGTGCAGTGTAAAAACAGAAACTTTGGTTGTAGTGCGTGAATTTACATTTTTTACTGGAACATCGAAAGTTTCTGAATTTTTACACAGTATTGCTATACAAATTTTTTATTTCGTCCTAATTTTTCAGATTTTTTTAGAGTTACAGAAGTATGGTCAAAGTTCAGATTACTATAGACTGTCCTGTTTAAGACACATTCTGTTTTTGATGCATTGTTTTGCTTGTTTTAATGAAACTATCGATTTTATTGGTGGTATAAGCCATGGAGAAGTTATAATACAACAGGTATAATGCAAATATAAAATATGAATGGGTTTGCAATAGTACTTAAAGTAGGAATTTGCTTTATTATACTAATGGATCTCACCAGTCTTCTGTTAAGTTTTGTGTGGATGAAGTGTTCGAACATCGAGGAGGTCTCGATATGAGGAGAAGGAGGAGAGGCAAGAGTTCAAGCTTGGGGATGCCCAAGGCACCCCAAGTAAATATTGAAGGAGACTCAAGCGTCTAAGCTTGGGGATGCCCCGGAAGGCATCTCATCTTTCTTCAACAAGTATCGGTATGTTTTCGTTTTCGTCTCGTTCATGTGATATGTGTAAATCTTGGAGCATCTTTTGTGTTTAGTTTTCACTTTTCTTTTATGCACCATGCTGGTATGAGATAGTCCATGGTTTATTTATATAATGCTCACTGCACTTCACTTATATCTCTTGAGTATGGCTTTATAGAATGCTTCATGTGCTTCACTTATATCATTTGAAGTTCGGATTGCCTGTTTCTCTTCACATAGAAAACCGTTGTTCGTAGAATGCTCTTTTGCTTCACTTATATTTATTAGAGCATGGTATTTTGTAGAAAGAAATAAACTCTCTTGCTTCACTTATATCTATTTAGAGAGTCATCATGAATTGGTCATTCACATGGTTAGTCATAAAATCCTACATAAAGCTTAGGGATCACTGAATATGATATGTTTGATTCCTTGCAATAGTTTTGCGATATAGAGATGATAATATGTGTGCGGTACTAGTGGATGATCGTGTTTAGTAAGATACTGGTGTTAAGGTTTGTGATTCCCGAAGCATGCACATATAGTCTCCCGTTATGCTAGGAAGTTGGAGCACAATTTATTCTTGATTGTCTATGTTTGTGTGAAGGTCGGGGGCGCGCGATGGTTAACTCCTACCAACCTCCCCCTAGGAGCATGCATAGTAATACTTTGCTTCGAGGGCTAATAACTTTTGCAATAAGTATGTGAGTTCCTTATGACTAATGTGAGTCAATGGATTATACACACTCTTACCTTTCCGCAATTTGCTAGCCTCTATGGTACCGTGCATTGCCCTTTCTCACCATGAGAGTCGGTGCAAACTTCCCCGGTGCATCCAAACCCCGTGATATGATACACTCTATCACACATAAGCCTTATTATATCTTCCTCAAAACAGCCACCATACCTACCTATTATGGCATTTCCATAGCCATTTCGAGATATATTGCCATGCAACTTCCACCGCTTCCGTTTTGATGACTTGAGCATTCATTGTCATATTGCTTTACATGATTGTAAGATAGCTAGCATGATGTTTCCATGGCTTTTCCGTTTTTTGATATCTTTGCTATGCTAGATCATTGCATTCATATAGAATCATACTTTGTTCTACTATCGTTGTAATATTGAGTTGTAAGTAAATAGAAGTGTGATGATCATCATTATTCATTATTAGAGCATGTCCCAGTGAGGAAAGGATGATGGAAACTATGATTCCCCCACGAGTCGGGATGAGGCTCCGGACAAGTATAAAAGGAAAAAAAAGAGAAAAAAAAGAAGAAGAAAAAAAGGGAAAAAAGAAAAAAAAGAGACAAAGAGAGAAGGGGCATGCTAATTCCACACTTGTGCTTCAAAGTAGCACCATGTTTTTCATATAGAGAGTCTCCTATGTTGTCACTTTCATATACTAGTGGGAATTTTTCATTATAGAGTTAGATGCACACCCACTTAGTTTTCCTATTGAGCTTTCATACACTTATAGCTCTTAGTGCATCCGTTGCATGGCAATCCCTACTCCTCACATTGATATCTATTGATGGGCATCTCCATAGCCCGTTGATACGCTGAGTTGATGCGAGACTTTCTTCTCCACTTTTACCCCTTTGAAACCTACCACCATATTCTATTCCACCCATAGTGATATATCCATGGCTTGCACTCATGTATTGCGTGAGAGTTGAAAATGCTGAAGCGCGTTAAAAAGTATGAACCAATTGCTTGGCTGACACCGGGGTAGTACATGATTTATACTTTGTGTTAAGAAGACAGAGCATGACAAGGCTATATGATTTTGTAGGGATAGCGTTCTTTGACCTTGATATTTTGAAAGACATGATTGTTTGTTGGGATGCCTGAGTATTAATGTCTTTATGTAAAAACTATACTATTGCTTTGAATCACTTGTGTCTTAATATTCATGCCATGATTAGATATATGATCAAGATTATGCTAGGTAGCATTCCACATCAAAAATTATCTTTTTTATCATTTACCTACTCGAGGACGAGAAGAAATTAAGCTAGGGGATGCTGATACGTCTCTGTCATATCTATAATTTTTTATTGTTTCATGCCAATATTATACAACTTTCACGTACTTTTGGCAACAATTTATATGATTTATTGGACTAACCTAGTGATCCAGTGCCCAGTGCCAGTTCCTGTTTTTTGTGTGTTTTTTGTTTCACAGAAATTCCATATCAAACGAAGTCCAAACGCGACAAAAATTTATGGAGAACTTTTTTGGAATATTTGTGTATTTTGACAAGTGGAATCAACGCAAACGGAGGCCCACAGTCCCCACAAGACACCAGTGCGTGCCCTAGGGCTCAGGTGCGCCATGGTGGGTTGTGGTCCCCTCGTAAGTCGGTTGGTGCTCTCCTTCGGGTGCAAGGAAGCTAATTTTTGGAAAAAAACCATGTTAAAATCTCAGCGCAATCGGAGTTACGGATCTCCGGGAATATAAGAAACGGTTTTCGGCCAGAAAACAGGAACGTAAAACAGAAGAGAACAGAGAGGGAGATCCAATCTCGGAGGGGCTCCTGCCCCTCCGCCGCCATGGAGGGCATGGACCAGAGGGGGAACTCTCCTCCCATCTAGGGGGGAGGCCAAGGAAGAATAAGAAGGAGGGGCGCTCTCTCCCCCTCTCTCCCGGTGGCTCCGGAACGCCGCCGTGGCAAGCATCGTGATGATGATCTACACCAACAACTTCTCCACCGTCAACACCAACTCTCTCCCCCTCTATGCAGCGGTGTAACACCTCTCTTCCCCGCTGTAATCTCTACTTAAACATGGTTCTCAACTCCTTAGACTATTTCCCAATAATATGTGGCTATCCTATGATGTTTGAGTAGATCCGTTTTGTCCTATGGGCTAATTGATGATCGTGGTTGGTATGAGTGTATATTTTATTATGGTGCTGTCCTATGGTGCCCTCTGTCTCGTGCAAACGTGAGGGATCCCCGCTGTAGGGTGTTGCAATGTGTTCATGATTTTCCTATGGTGGGTGGCGTGAGTGACAGAATACGCAGACCCGAGTAGGTGGGTTGTTGCATATGGGAGTAAAGAGGACTTAATACTTAATGCTATGGTTGTGTTTTACCTTAATGATTTTTGGTAGTTGCGGATGCTTGCTAGACTTCCAATCATAAGTGCGTATGATCCAAGTAGAGAAAGTATGTTAGCTCATGCCTCTCCCTCATATAAAATTGCAAGAATGATTACCGGTCTAGTTATCAATTGCCTAGGGACAAATAACCTTCTTGTTTGACAAAAGCTTTCTACTAAAAAACTAACTCTTATTATCTTGCAATTTACTCGTAGTTTTATTCCCGCTATGTACTTCTAGTTTTATTCGTGCAAACTATCCTATCACCTACAAAATAGTTTCATACTTGTTCTAGGTAAAGCAAACGTTAAAGTGTGCGTAGAGTTGTATCGATGGTCGATAGAACTTGAGGAAATATTTGTTCTACCTTTAGCTCCTCGTTGGGTTCGACACTCTTATTTATCGAAAAAGGCTAGAAACGATCCCCTACACTTGTGGGTTATCACCTTCGCACATATCGAAGGTTGAATGCTATGATAATTGCTATGATCCCTTGGATTCATTTGAAATATCCCTTTTTGATGAAATTGATGCTTGCTATGATTGTGGACATGATGCCAAAATGAATTATGCTCATGGAGATGAACTTTCTATAGTTCCTTATGTTAAGCATGAAATTGTTGCTATTGCACCCACACATGACAGTCATATTATCTTTTTGGATTCTCCCAACTACACTATATCGGAGAAGTTTGCACTTATTAGGGCCTATGTTGATGGGTTGCATTTTAATTCTACACATGATGATTTTGATGAATATAATATGCATGTTCTTGCTGCTCCTACTTGCAATTATTATGAGAGAGGAACCAAATCTTCACCTCTCTATGTTTCCAATACGATAAAATTGCAAGAAACTACTTATGCTATGTATTGGCCTTTACTTGATGTGTATGAATTGTTCTTTAATGACATGCCAATGCACAGGAAGAGAGTTAGATTTTGTTGTTACATTATATATGTTCCTTTTTTCTCACTACTAAATTACAAATCATAGTTAATTAAAATTGGTTTTGATATACCTTGGGATCCGGGTGGATCAATTACTTGAGCACTATATGCCTAGCTTAATGGCTTTAAAGAAAGTGCTACCAGGGAGACAACCCGGAAGTTTTAGAGAGTCATTTGATTCTGTTGTGTGCTTTTAACATAATTAAAAATAAAAATAATAAGTGGGGAACCTAAAACGTTTTCAAAAAGAAAAGTGAAAGTGAGAAGGACGAGCACCGTTCAAGTGGGGGCTAGCCTTGAACTTTGTTCATGCCCATCGGAACTTTGTGAATCTTTATTACATAAAAATTTCAATAAAAATAATTATCCCCTTGTACAAATCATTTGTATTATAAAAATAATGTGCCAAGATTTACCTTTAGGATGTTTGGATTGCTTGTTTGATATGTGTTGTGCAAAAACATAAACTTTTGCTGTAGTGTTTGAATTTTCATATTTTACTGGAGCGTGCAAAAATTCTATTTTTTACAAAGTACTGTTATGATTTTTTTTGATGACTTCCTAATTTTTCAGAATTTTTTGAGTTACATAAGTATAGGTTTCATTTGCATCTTTTAGATTGTCCTGTTTTTCACAGATTGTTGTTATAGTTGCTTTGTCTGCTTATGTTTGAGTTCTTGTTGAGCCCCATTGACTTGGGAACCATAGAATTGTGATGCATACAGTAGGTAATGTTAGATTATAATTATACAATAATGTGATGGCAAGACATGATGGGATTTGGTGTTATGTGTACTAACCTTTCTAATAAAAGTTCCGTTAAGTTTTGTGTGGATGAAGTGTTCGAAGATCGAGGACGTATCGATATGAGAAGAATAAGGAGAGGCAAGATTTCAAGCTTGGGGATTAGGCACGCCAAGTAAATATTCAAGGATACTCAAGCGTCTAAGCTTAGGGATGCCCCGGAAGGTATCCCATCTTTCTTCTTCAACAATTATTGGTATGTCTCGGTTTTTGTTTTATTCACATGATATGCGTAAATTCTTGGAGCGTCGTGTGCCTTTTATTTTCCTTTTAGCAATGCACCATGCTGGTATCAGAAGGTCCATGGTTGATTTATAGAATGCCCTTTGCACTTCACTTATATCTTTTGAGTATGGCTTTATAGAATGCTTCATGTGCTTCACTTATATCATTTGAAGTTGGATGCGTGTTTCTCTACATATAGAAAACCGTTATTTGTAGAATGATCTTTTGATTCACTTATATTTATTAGAGCGTGGTCTTTTGTAGAAAGAATTAAACTCTCATGCTTCACTTATACCTATTTAGAGAGTCAACATGGTTTGTCATAAAATCCTACATAAAACTTGTAGATCACTAAATATGATATGTTTGATTCCCTGCATTATTTTTGCGATATTAAGATGGTAATATGTGGGGGTACTAGTGAATGATTGTGGTCTAGTAAGAATATTGATGTTGGAGCATAATTTATCCTTGAATAAAATCCTTTGTGCTGTTATAATCGGGGGTGCGCGATGGTTAACTCCTCCCAACGTCGTCCCTAGGAGCATGCGAGTAGTAATTTGCTTCGAGAGAGCTAATAAAACCTTGCAATAAGTATGTGAGTTCTTTATGACTAATGTGAATCCATGGATGCACGCACTCTCACCACCTCATATTTGCTAGCCTCGTCGGTATCGTGCATTGCCCATTCTCACCCCGAGGATGAGTGCAAACTTCGCCCGTGCATCCAAACCCCGCGACATGATATGCTCTGTTGCACATAAGCCACCTTATATCTTCCTCAAAACAGCCACCATACCTACCTATCATGGCATTTCCATAGCCATTCCGAGATATATTGCCATGCAACTTCCATCATCATCATATACATGACTTGACCATTCATTGTCATATTGCTTTGCATGATCATATAGCTTACATAGTATTTGTGTCAAAGCCACTGTTCATCATTGTTTACATGTTACGCTAGATCATTGCACATCTTGGTACACTGCCAGAGGCATTCATATAGAGTCATCTTATATCATCATTGAGTTGTAAGTAAATAAAAGTATGATGATCATCATTATTAGAGCATTGTCCCAGTGAGGAAAGGATGATGGAGACTATGATTCCCCCACAAGTTGGGACGCGACTCCGGACGAAAAATAAAAATGGGGGAGGCCAAATGAGCCCGCCAAGAAAAAGAAAAAAGGAGAAAGAAAAAAAAAGAAAAAAACAAAAAATGAGAGAAAAAGAGAGAAGGGACTTGCTACTATCCTTTACCACACTTGTGCTTCAAAGTAGCACCATGTTCTTCATATAGAGAGTCTCATGATTTGTCATTTTCATATACTAGTGGAAATTTTTCATTAGAGAACTTAGCTTGTATATTCCGATGATGGGCTTCCTCAAATGCCCGAGGTCTTCATGAGAAAGCAAGTTGGATGCACACCCACTTTATTTCATTTGAGCTTCCATACACTTATAGCTCTTAGTGTTGGGGAACGTTGCATGGGAAACAAAAAATTTCCTATGCTTCACCAAGATCAATCTAGGAGATGAACATCTACGAGAGGAGAGATTGCATCTACATACCCTTGTAGATCGCTAAGCGGAAGCGTTAAGAAATGCGGTTGATGTAGTCGAACGTCTTCGCGATCCAAATCGCAAGCCATCCCGCGATCCAATCACGATCTAGTGCCGAACGGACGGCATCTCCGCGTTCAACACATGTGCAGCTTGATGACACCCTCGCCTTCTTGATACATAAAGAGGGGTGAAGTAGTAGATGTGTTCCGGCAGCACGACGGCGTGGTGATGGTGGTGGTGAAGAACAATCTCCTCAGGGCTTCGCCAAGCACAACGGAAACTATGACGGAGGATAAACTAGAGGGGGCGGGGTTGCCAGCACATGGCTTGGGGAAATCTTGATGTGTTCCGGGTGCTAGCCCTGCCCCTCTATTTATATGTTGAGCCCTGGGGTCGTTTCTTGGAGAAAGAGCCTCCTCAAAGTCGGTTTGGCACGCAAGGCTAGAGTCCTCCTCGGACTCCAGGACCACACGCCAGGGTCCTTGGCGTCTGGCCCCAGACGCCAAGGTCCCTGGCGTCTGGCACTTGGCCTTCGCAAAACTCCTTTTGCACCTTCCTAAAGCCTCGTGGGCTTTACCCCTTGGCCCAAATAAAGTGTTCTCGTACCCGAACATTTCAGGAAACTTCCGAAACCCCTTCCGGTGAATTCCGGAACCCTTCCGGAGACCAAACACTATTATCCCATATATCAATCTTTACCTCCGAACTATTCCGGAGATCCTCGTCATGTCCGTGATCTCATCCGGAACTCCGAACAACCTTCGGACACCAACATAATAACTCAACTATACTTATATCGTCACCAAATGTTAAGTGTGTAGACCCTGCGGGTTCGAGAACTATGTAGACATGACCGAGACACCTCTACGGTCAATAACCAATAGCGGGACCTGGATGCCCATATTGGCTCCTACATATTCTACAAAGATCTTTATCAGTTGAACCTCTATGTCAAGGATTCAGTTAATCCCATATGTTGTTCCCTTTGTTCATCGGCATGTTACAAGCCTGAGATTCGATCGTCGGTATCTCCATACCTAGTTCAATCTCGTTACCGGCAATTCTCTTTACTTGTTCCGTAATACAAGATCCCGTGGATAACTCTTTAGTCACGTTGCTTGCAAGCTCATTATGATGTTGTATTACCGAGTGGGCCCTGAGATACCTCTTCGTCACACGGAGTAACAAATGCCAGTCTTGATCCATGCCGACTCAACAGAC
Source organism: Elymus sibiricus (assembly GCA_039707655.1). Lineage (NCBI taxonomy): Eukaryota > Viridiplantae > Streptophyta > Magnoliopsida > Poales > Poaceae > Elymus > Elymus sibiricus. The sequence goes on from CM077669.1 coordinate 361,159,011, forward strand.
ACCCTTGGAGATACCTGTAGAGCATATTTATAGTCACCCAGTTAAGTTGCGACGTTTGATGCACACAAGGTACTCCTTCGGTGTCAGTTAGTTGCATGATCTCATGGTCATAGGAACAGATACTTGACACGCAGAAAACAATAGCAATAAACTTGACACGATCATATGCTACGTTCATAGTTTGGGTCTTGTCCATCACATCATTCTCCTAATGATGTGATCCCGTTATCAAATGACAACTCATGTCTATGGCCAGGAAGCCTTGACCATCTTTGATCAAGGAGCTAGTCCTATAGAGGCTCACTAGGGACACGGTGTTGTTTATATACCCACACATGTATTTGAGTTTCCAATTAATACAATTCTAGCATGGATAATAAACATTTATCATGAACTAGGAAATATGATAATAACAACTTTATTATTGCCTCTAGGGCATATTTCCAAAACTTAGTGCATCCGTTGCATGGCAATACCAACTCCTCGCATCGATATCGATTGATGGAAATCTCCATAGCCCGTCGATCCGCCTAGTTGATGCGAGCCTTTATTTTCACTTTTACTCCTTTAAAACCTACCACCATACTCTATTCCACCTATAAGCTATGTCCATGGTTCACGCTCATGTATTGAGTGAGGTATAAAATGTTGAAGCACGTAAAAAAATACGATCCAATTGTTTGGTTTGACACCGGGGTGCTCATGATTTATACTTTATGCTAGGAAGACCAATCATGACAGGCATTATGATTTTGTAGGGATAGCATTCTTTAGCATTGTTATTTTGAAAGGACATGATTGTTTGCTAGTAAACCTGAGTATTGATGTCTTCATGTCAAATGATAGACTATTGCCTTGAATCACTTGTATGTTAATATTCATGCCATGATTAGACTTTGTTCAAGATTATATTAGGTAGCATTCCAAATCAAAAATTATATTTTTATCATTTGCCTACTCGAGGACGAGAAGGAATTAGGCTTGAGGATACTGATACGTCTCCTTCGTATCTATAATTTTTGAGTGTTTCATGCCAATATTCTTCAACTTTCATATACTTTTGGCAACATTTTATATTATTTTTGGGACTAACTTACGTATCCAGTGCCCAGTGCCAGTTCCTGTTTTTTGTGTGTATTTTGTTTCGCAGAAAATCCATATCAAACCGAGTCCAGACGTGATAAAAATTTATGGAGATTTTTTTGGAATATATGTGAATTTTGGGAAGAAGAATCAATGTCACACGATGCCCGAGGCTCTCACTAGGCAACAGGGCGTGACCAGGGGGGTGGTTGCGCCCTGATAGCTTGTGGCTCCTTCTTAGTCGGTTGGGGCCCTTCTTTCGCTGCAAGAAAGATAATTTCATGATAAAAATCCCGTAAAAATTTCAGCCCAATCGGAGTTACGGATCTCCGGATATTTAAGAAATGGTGAAGGGGTTAGAAAACAGTCGCGAAAACAGGAGATAAACAAAGAGAGAGATCCAATCTTGGAGGGGCTGCTGCCCTCCGGGAGCCATGGCGGTCATGGACCAGAGGGGAAACTATCCTCCCATCTAGGGGGAGACCAAGGAAGAAGAAGATGGAGGGGGGCTCTCCCCCTCTCTTTCCCGGTGGCGCCAGAGCGCTGCCGGGGCAACCATCATGACGGCGGAGGCGCTCTACACCAACAACTTCGCCACCATCATCACCAACTCTCCCCCCTCTATGCAGAGGTGTAAAACCTATATTCTCTGATGTAATCTCTACTTAAACATGGTGCTTAATGCTATATATTATTATGCAATGATGTCCGGCTATCCTATGATGGTTGAGTAGATTTCTTTTGTCATATGGGTTGATTGATGACCGTGATTGGTTTATAGTTGTATGTTTTATTTTGGTGCTATGGTGCCTTCCATTCCACACACACGTGGAGGATTCCCGCTGTAGGGTGTTGCGATAGGTTCATGATTCGCTTATAGTGGGTGGCTAGAGTGATAGAAGCTTACACCCGAGTAAGGGGATTGTTGCGTATGGGAGTAAAGAGGACTTGATGTTTAATGCTATGGTTGGGTTTTACCTTAATGACCTTTAGTAGTTGTGGATGCTTGCTAGAGTTCCAATAATAAGTGAATAGGGTCAAAGTATGGAAAGTATGTTAGCGTATGCCTTTCCCTCATATAAAACTGCAATAATGATTACCGATCTAGTTATCGATTGCCTAGGGACAAATCTTTCTCTTGTGTTACAAAAAGCTTCTAATAAACAACTAACTTAATTAATCTTTATCTAAGCAGCCCCTAACTTTTATTTACTTGTTCTTTATTTTCTTGCAAAACTATCTATTACACCTACTAATTACTTCTAGTTTTCTTCCCACAAAGTAGTTTCATACTTGTTCTAGGTAAAGTAAGTGTTAGCATGCGTAGAGTTGTATCGGTGGTCGATAGAACTTGAGAGAAATATTAATTCTACCTTTAGCTCCTTTTGGGTTCGACACTCTTACTTATCGAAAAAGGCTTCAAATGATCCCCTACACTTGTGGGTTATCAGAACTCTAGGGCTATTTGTGACACTTATAGGAATGGCTAAATAGATTGATCAGAACAATAACTTTGAGGTGGTTTGCTACCTACAACAATTTCATCGTATGTTCTCTGCTACTGATAAGAACTTTGGAGTGACTCTTTCTCACATATTAAAGGATTGATATATGATTCGATTATGTTATAATTATTGAGAGATCGCACTAGTGAAAGTATAAATCCAAGATCTTATTTCCAAGCATTGATATATCGTTTGTTTGCTGTTTGCTACTAGCTACCTTGCTGTTTTTATTATTTCAGATTACAAAATCATATATCTACTATCTATATTGCACTTGTATCATCATCTATTTGCCGAACTAGTGCACCTATACAATTTGCAATTGTATTGGGCGTGTTGGGCACACAAGAGATTTTTTGTATTTGATTGCAGGGTTGTTTGAGAGAGACCATCTTCATCCTACACCTCTTGCGGATTGATAAACCCTAGGTCATCTAGTTGATAGAAATTTTCTACTATCCTACAAAACTCTGCGCTTGGAGGCCCATGAGAGTCCCAAGAATAAAGTTGTGTCGTAGACATCATGTTCTCGAAGGTGGAGATGAACTCAACGCTGATAGCACTGTAGGTTGGGTAATGGAAGTTGCTGAAAACTCCCATTCCGGCGTTATCCGCCAGCCATGCAAATTTGGTGTGGACTCCTTGGGACTCCACAAACGCGTCGCACTTCCACCTCGTGGGCATCATCCCCAGACCATTTGACTAGTGCAAAGTCCTTGTTCACGACAACACGGAGGTCATCCCCCTCATTCCGGGCATGCTTGGAACGCGAGGCCAATGCCTTCTTCCCCGCGTCCATCGTCTACCTCATCATTTCCTACACAAAACAAAAATAAAAATAAAAAAACTGAAGTTTTACATAGGGATCAAGTTCTAACACTACCTAAGATTGATCCTAACCAATTACTTTGAATTCTAACATTCCAATCGAACGGAAAATGAAATTATTTGCATCTCGCCTAGGGTAAGAACAAAGATGAAATCACCATGGAAACCTGCAAATGAACCATGGAACGGAGGAGAAACTCACCAGGTATGAAGATGCATGGATCAAACAAAAGAAATCTGTGAAGAAACGAAGGTTTTTGAGGGTTTTTGTTAGGGTTTGAGAGAGAGAGAGAGATGAGAGTTGGGGGGCGCAAGGAGGAGGAATAACAAGCTTCCCTTGCACTTGTGGCGTTATTATAGGAATTTGCACGCCATACGACCACCCCTAAGAGCGGGACCGCATGTATGGAACGCCGTCTCGCATTCAAATCGCCTGATCTAGGGTTTGCGTACCTAGGACGAGCGCCGGCGCTTGTATGAATGGCCGTCTATCTATCTGGAGGCGAAAGCCGTTCGGGCGAGAACTCCATACGGGTAGAAGTTCATCTTTCATTCTGTTTCCTTCGCTCACTTCGGTTGAAGCTTCATATGATCACTCGTACGAGCGCTTGCCGTCGCATGGAACGCCGTCCTGTTCTGGACTCAGATGGTGGTCTTCGATCTGGGTTCCATATGATCACGCATACGGGCGCTTGTGATCGTATGAAACTCCATCGTTCACTCTGGTCCTCTTCGACGTCTCCTCAACATTTCCATGTGATCGCCAAAACGATCGTGGTTGCTCGCATAGTACATCGTCTTTCTCTTTGTTTTCCTTTCTTCTAGTTCTCCTCCTCCTATCTTCTGTCTCCGATTTTTCTACTATGACACAAAATCAAAAACAAACTTTTCCAGAGTTCTTCATCAGATTATTTATGAGAGCACATTAACAAGGTATTTTTTGACTAATTGATGGTTTGCCCCCCATTAAGTGTTGTTTTTAGGTTGCTAAGCTCAACCTTATACCTTAGTAGTTTTTCAAGTCACTGGTGTCCTGAGATTTTCTTTACTTACCACACATACTCGCTAAGGTGGTGGTATATACTTCTCTTTCGCTTCTAGCTTCTTTGGGAAACACCTCATGATTTCTTTGTTGTAAATTCTGAAGGTTACTTTCCCTTCTGTAGAATCCAATGTTGAACCTGCAGTATTCAAAAACGGCCTAGCAGGAATTATAGATAATTTTTCGTCTTCGGGAATATCAAGAATAACAAAATTAGTTGGTATAATATGCCCATCTAATCCCAATAGTGCATTTTCAGCCACTCCAATTGGCTTATTTGTAGATTTATCTGCCATCTGCAAGGTTATACCTATAGGCACACACTCTGCAAGGTTCAACTTGTGATAGAGAGCTAGAGGCATCACACTAACTCCTGCTCCTACATCACAATGTGCATTATTTATATTGAGATTACCAATTGAACAAGATATTGTACGTAGGAGGTAGTTTCTCCGGTATTTTTCCTTCAAATGGATATTTCGTTATTGTACGTATATGTGCTTTTGAATTCAAACTCTTTCTATTGTTAACGATATCACGCATGCATTTAGAAAAAGTAGGGATTTTCAATATATCATTTACATGTAAGGAAACTTCCAGGTCAGCTATCGCTTGTAGAAAAGAGGAATACAGTGCATCATTAGAGGGTGGTCTTACATATTTAGGGTAAGTGAGTGTCTTTTTAGTTTTACGTTTATCTTTCTCCTTACCTTTTTCTTTGTTCCTCGATGCCTGGCTGCTTTCCCATCTTGTTGGAAAGGTGGTCTGGTGTTCCTTTCCACCCTTGGCTCTTCAGTTCATCCAGTTTCCAAAGTTGTTGGTTTATCATTAATGTCACCATCTACGATTTCAACATTGGGATCAACTTCTTCATCTGCTTCTGCTTCACCATCATGTGCATCTTGATGGGCTTGCTCTTCCGGTTCTTCCCCTCCAAAAAGAAGTTCTCTATTCTCCTGGGTTTGGTCCTGACTCTCTTCTTCGCAGTTCTTGTTCCTTCTCAAACCACTTCGGGCCTTTAGGGTCCTGTGTTCTTTTACCACCACGAGTTTCAATTTCGTTAGTACAAATAAGATTATCTTTATCTAATTGAGAAGTGAATCAAAGATTGACTTTCAGCAATTTGAGAGCATTGAGTTTCTATCATACGAGTATGTTTATCAAGATTCTTTACCGCGTGACTTAACCCTTCTATGTCATTGATGAGGTAGGTCATAACCTTTTCATTATGATGGATGCATCTTCAGAATTTTCTATTGAAGTTGTCTTGGTGAAACTTGAACTTATTCATCGTTTGTTGGAGTTTGTCCTCCTGCTAATAAAGACTAAAGAGATCCACTTTTCATTGATAACTTGTTGGCTCAAGAGCGGCTTGTTTCTTGTTCGAACTACATAAAATGCTCATACTCAACTCAATTTTGCTCGATTGATCTCGAGTTGAGCCAAAAGATGAGTCGGTCTTGAGTGGCTCACCAACCTCGAGCTTTTCTTGCAGCCCTATGTTCCACTGGATCAAATTCAACACCCTAAGGCCTTGAAATAAAGTGTATGTTGAGAGTACGTGTTATCGCTTGGGTATAAAAATGTCTTTACATTTACTGTTCAAGGTAAAAGTAGAGGACTTCCCGTGTTTTGGGACAATCTTTACCCTTAAGTTAAATAAGTTTGAGAAATTTTTTATTAACGTGACCGTTTGCAATGGCGATGATATAAAAACGAGGAGCACTTTTGTTTGTAGATATTTTATGATACATCATACTATACAATACAATGTGTAGTACTCCCTCTGATCCATATTATTTGTCGATGAAATGCATGTATCTATATGTATTTCAGTGCTAGATACACCCATTTGAACACCAATTAATATGGATCGAGGGGAGTATTAATTTGATCCAAGATTCAAAGCGAGATAGCCGGATTCCGTCTTAAGTAACATATGTACTATCCATTGGTTATTCGTTGCCAATTTATAACAAATGTCGGAGTTGTGTCGAATATTGTGTGTAAGATAGGTTACAGTTGGACTCTGAGTTGTATTGTGTTTATATGAAGTTGTGTCCTAGTACGTGATGCCAGCAAGCCAAACAGGGTGGTGTAGCACATTCATCGAAGTATTCCAATTAGTTATCGTCCCATCGAAGAGCAGAGGAGAATATTTAGATTGGCGCTTCTATCACACACAAGGTGTCACAATTCTTGTGTGAAGTAACTGCTTGAGCTTCTACAAATATTGTTACTATACTTGTGGAGGAATAAACCAGAGTGACAAGGATAAAAGATTTATAGTAATTACGGTAACAACTGCTAAAAGTAAATAACATGAATAAAAATGAAAGTAGAGTTGTGTTTCATGGGATGAAGAGATTAGGCGCAAAGAGAATTCAATTCATGGTTAAAATGTATCAAGTGTGCCGGTGCAATGGTAATACCAGTTACCTTGTATCATACTCATAGAATTTGATATGTGTTATGTAGGCGGTTCACCCTAAGGTTATGAAACTCCTCCTCGCGGTATTATATTTCATTCTATGGTTCTCTTTCACTATTGCCATAAAGTGGTCGTCTCCAATTTTAAGGTCCTTGGACCGGAACCAAGCATTAAGTTTTCTCGTTCACCGTTATCTCATATTGTATTCGGTCCTCATAGATATCTCCACCTGTCACATCAAAGGTCACAGTTTCCCTAAACAATATGTGTTACCTATGTAGGTCTTGAGATCATGTTGCATGGGCCCTTAAATTGTACAGCACGCATAGAGTTCACCAAAGTATAAGAACATACTCGACAGATCATCCTACTACTAATACAAATGATGACATATACATTAGGTATGCATGAATCTTACCACTCACCTACATCTCCCACGCCTATGGGGAGTTACTCACACATCATAAGCGAGAAACCAATCACACCAGAGGTTAACGCAATAAACCATATTGATAATATCGTGAAGATCCACAGTAAGATGAAATGGATAATCCAAATAGTCTTGATCTCCAGATGAGATTGAAATAGAGTTACAATTGTTCTCACAACTTAGAATTCCTCTTACAATAGTGAAGGATGAGAAGATGATAGACACGAAAGAACCAAAACTAAGAAGACCTCCAAAGGTTCTTAGTATCTCCTCCTCTTCTATTATGGTTGTGTGGCTGCGTCTGGGGTTCTCTCCTCCCCTAGGTCCGTTCACGGAAGTGTCTTGTATAGATGCGGTGGTGTTGTTGGCACTTCATACGACTGCTCATACGAGCGCTTGCGGTCGTAAGGAAGGTCATATTTTGCTCTGGTGCGCCTGGTGGCTTGGCTCTCCACATGGAAGTTGCTCCATTTGACTTGATTTGCAGTAATTCTCCCTGGTTTCCTTCCATATATGATATTTCCTACCAAACAATGAAAAACATATTTCCTTCTCTTTTGAAGTAATGAAGATCTGGTGAAAACAAAATGAGAATCACTCAAAAAATATCACAAATTCTCGAGCCATCAGTATGACAATTGTATCCTAGGCCTCTCATATAATGTGGGGTAGACACATGATGTAACATATGCCAACATAATAGCATAGGTACGCAGGGGAACTGACGGCGTGTGCCGACACCCGAGTGACCAGTGTGCGTTATTGTGAGGTGTCACGGGGAGGAGCGCTTGTACTCATTCCCCGGGGATGTAGCCGATTTTGGTGAATCTCGTTAACAAAACTCGGTGTCGTGCCTTATGTGATTGCTAGGCATTGGTGAAACAATCGTACGCCTTAGATTATTCTAACAAGTGGTATCAGATCTAGGTGGTGCGGAGGCCTACTACGTTGATCTAGAGGGCGAAAAAGCTGCATTGCGGTCCACCTCGTGGGATAAACTCAAGTTCAATAGGAAGTTTGACGCATGGACGAATCCAAGCTGGTAAAGAATATTCATCGAGGTGGAGTTTGTTGGAGTTGTGTCGAATATTGTGTGAAAGGTAAGTTGTAGTTGGAGTCTGAGTTGTATTGTGTTTATAGGGTGAGAAGTGGTATCCTAGTACGACAATGTATCCTAGGCCTCTCATACATATAATGTGGGGGTAGATGATACGTCTCCAACATATCTATATTTCTTGATTGTTCCATGCTGTTATATTATCATTCTTGTATGTTTTATAATCATTTTATATCAACTTTATATCATTTTTTGGGACTAACCTATTGACATAGTGCCCAGTGCCAGTTGCTTTTTTTGCTTGTTTTTTACTTCGCAGAATATCAGTACCAAACGGAGTCCAATTGCCACGAAACTTTTTGGAGAGTTTTTTGGACCAGAAGACAACTTGGGAGCCAAGGAAGCACCTGGGGGGAGGCCCGTGGGGCCCACGATACAGCAGGGCGCGCCAAAGGCCCCGGCGCGCCCTGATGTATCGTGGGGCCCATGGAGTCTTTTCCACCGCCTCTCAGCTCTATAAATCCTCAGAAATTCCAGAAACCCTAGATGAGCCAACGAAAAACATTTCCAGCCTCCGCAAGTTCCAGAACCACGAGATCCAATCTAACACCATCACGGAGGGGTTCATCATCCTCATTGGTGCCTCTCCAATGATGCGTGAGCAGTCCACCATAGACCTACGGGTCCGTAGGCAGTAGCTAGATGGCTTTCTCTCTCTCTTTTGATTCTCAATACAATGGTATCTTGGAGATCTATTTGATGTAATGACTTTTTGCGGTGTGTTTGTTGGGATCCGATGAAGTTTGAATTCATGATCAATTTCTAGCCATGAATATTATTTGACTCTTCCTTGATCTCTTATATGCATGATTATTTATAGCCTCGTATTTATTCTTCGGATCTTTAGTTTAGTTAGGCCAACTAGATCGATTATTCTTGCCATGGGAAGAGGTGCTTTGTGATGGGTTCGATCTTGCGGTGTCCTCTCCCAGTGACAGAAGGGGCAGCGAGGCACGCATGTATCGTTGATATTAAGGATAACAAGATGGTGTCTATTCCTACATGAATAGATCTTGTCTACATCATGTCATTGTTCTTATTGCATTACTCCGTTTCTCTATGAACTTAATACACTAGATGCATGCTGGATAGCGGTCGATGTGTGGAGTAATAGTAATAGATGCAGAATCGTTTCGGTCTACTAATCTTGGACGTGATGCCTATATATTGATCATTGCCTTGGATATCGTCATGATTATTTGATCTTCTATCAATTGCCCAACAGTAATTTGTTTACCCACCGTATGCTATTTTCTTGAGAGAAGCCACTAGTGAAATCTACGGCCCCCGGCTCTATTCTTTTAATATTTTGCTTTCCGATCTATCTTTTTCCGCATTTGTTTTCAGTTGTATTATTCCAAAAAACCAAAAATACCTTCCTGCACTTTTTATTTGCATCTTTTATTTTGTGTTCTTGTGCGATCTATTTATCCAATCTCATACAAACTAATCTATCTTTTTACCGTGGAGAGATTGGCAACCTCTCTTACGCGTCGGGTCGCAAGTATTTGTTCTTTGTGTGCAAGTACCATTTACATAGTGTTGCTTGGTTCTCCTACTAGTTCGATAACCTTGGTTTCATAACTGAGGGAAATACTTACCGTAGCTGTGTTGCATCATCCCTTCCTCTTTGGTGAAATACCGACACGTCTCAAGCCACATCAAAGGAATTTCTGGTGCCGTTGTCGGGGAGACATCATCAACATCAATCAGGTTCCTAATCACAAATTTCATCTCCTTGCAATTTACATTATTTGCCATTTGCCTCTAGTGTTCATCTCCCCCACTTCACAAAAATTTGTCGTTTTATTCGCCCTCTTTTTCGTTTTCCTTTTTCTCGTCAGATCTCTTGTTTGCTTGCAATCTTGTTTGCGTAGTTACGATGACTCAAGAAAATACCAAATTATGTGATTTTTCCAATACCAATAATAATGATTTTATTAGTACTCAGATTGCTCCTCCCACCACTAGTGCGGAGTCTTGTGATATTAATGCCGCTTTGTTGAATCTTGTCATGAAAGATCAATTTTCCGGTACTCCTAATGAGGATGCCGCGTCCCATCTAAACATATTCGTAGAATTGTGTGATATGCAAAAGAAAAAAAATGTGGACAATTATATAGTGAAGTTGAAATTATTTCCTTTCTCCTTGCGGGATCGTGCAAAAATTTGGTTTTCTTCTTTGCCTTGCAATAGTATCAATTCTTCGGATAAGTGCAAGGATGCTTTTATTACTAAGTATTTCCGCCCGCGAAAATTATTTCCCTTAGAACTCAAATCATGAATTTTAAGCAACTTGAGTATGAACATGTTGCACAAACTTGGGAACGAATGAAATTGTCCTACTCGTGGTTTAAATCTTTCGATGATCATACAATTTTTTTATGCGGGATTTTGTCTCTAGAAATCTTTTAGATTCCACCGCGGGTGGTACTTTTATGGAAATTACTTTGGGTGAAGCTACTAAATTGCTAGATAATATTAGGGCAAATTTATTCACAATGGCATACTGAAGAGCACCTACTAGTAAAAAAGTTAATTATGTTGAAGAAATTAGTACTTTGAGTGAAAAAGTTGATGCTCTTATGAAGTTGGTTGCTAGTAAAAATGCTCCTATTGATCTTAATGATGTGCCTTTGTCTACTTTGATTGAGCAAAATAGTGATTCCGTAGATGTGAATTTCATCTCGCGAAAATATTTTAATAACAATGCTTATAGACGTAATTTTAATCCTAGGCCTTTTCCTAGAAATTCCTCTAATAATTATGGTAATTTCTATGGTAATTCTTCTTACAATAATAATAGGAACCCCTCTGATCTTGAGAGTAATATTAAAGAATTTATCAATGCTCAAAAAGTTTTCAATACTACGATAGAAGAAAAGTTGAATAAGATTGATGATATGTCTAGAAGCATTGATAGAATTTCCCATGATGTAGAAAATTTCAAGTTGAAAGCTTTTTCACCTAATATTGATGAATCAATTAAACTCTATATGTTTCTATGGATGAAAGTAAGAAAAGAACCGCTATGCTTAGAGCTAAAAGAGAATTTTTAGGAAAAGCGTTTTCTAGCGATTGCTTTCATAAAAATGATGAAGATCTTAAAGTGATTGGTGTTTCTTCTATTGATTCATGTTTAGTAATATTAAAATTGATGATAAAGGGTCTGGAGAAGAGTCAACTTTAGTTAGAAGGCGTCCTAATAATTTGGTGGTTGAAAATCTTGATGAAAAATTCATGAAAGTGGGTTGAGGTCAAAACTTTAACTAGTGATGTGCCCACTATTTTGTATTGCAAAGACTTTAATTATTATAGTTTCTCTTTTATTGAATGTATTTATGTGTTACAATCCATGATAAATCCACCCCATGCTTATGAACAAAATAAATCTTTTACTAAACATATTGTTGATGCCATGATGAAATCTTTTGAAGAAAAGTTGGATTTAGAGATTTGAATTCCTAGAAAATTACATGAAAAGTGGGAACCTACCATTAAAGTCAGTATTAAAAATTATGAGTGCTTTTCTTTATGTGATTTGGGTGTTGGTGTTTCCACAATTCCGAAATCTCTATGTGATGTGCTTGGTCTTACCAATATTGAAGAATGTTCTATTAATTTGCACTTGGCGGATTCTACTATTAAAAAGACTTTGGGAAGAATTAATGATGTTCTTATTATTGCAAATAGGAACTATGTGACCATAGATTTTATTGTTCTTGATATTGATTGCACTCCTTCTTGTCCCATTATACTTGGTAGACCGTTTTTACGCACTATAGGTGTCGTGATTGATATGAATGAAGGCAATATTAAATTTCAATTTCCACTAAGAAAAGGGATGGAACACTTCCCTAGAACAAGAATTAAGCCACCATCTGAATCAATCATGAGAACATCCTATGGAGCAAAAACTAAAGATGACAACACTTGAATCTATGCATTATGCCTAGCTAGGGGATTAAATGATAGCGCTTGTTGGGAGGCAACCCAATGAATACAATTTACTTTTATATTTTTCTTTCTGTTATTGAGTTTTTACACAATTATGATACTGTTATGATTGTGTTTTTATGTTTTAATTAGTGTTTGTGCCAAGTAAAGCCTTTGGGATCATGTTGGGTGATAGTTGATTTGATCTTGTTGAAAAACAGAAACTTTTGTGGCCAGTAGCAGAATTTTGAAAAATCACAGAATTGACGAAAAATTCTGAATTTTTTACAAACGATTTATGTACAAATTTCCGACGTTTTCCTAATTTTTCAAAAAATGTAGAGTTACATAAGTATGTTTAGAGTACAGATTACTACAGACTGTTCTATTTTTGACAGATTCTGTTTTCGTTGCATTGTGTGCTTATTTTGATGAATCTATGGTTTGTATTGGAGGGTATAAGCCATGGTAAAGTTATAATACAGTAGATATAATGCAATAATAAAATATGAATGGGTTTGCAGCAGTACTTAGAGTGGTGATTTGCTTTATTATACTAACGAATCTCACGAAGGTTTTGTTAAGTTTTGTGTGATTGAAGTTTTCAAGTTTTGGGTGAGATCACGATGGATGAAGGAATAAGGAGTGAAAAGAGCCTAATCTTGGGGATGCTATGGCACCCCAAGATAATATCCAAGGAGAAACAAGAAACTAAGCTTGGGGATGCCTCGAGTGGCATACCCTCTTTCTTATAACGACCATCGGTATTTTACTTGGAGCTATATTTTTATTCGTCACATATCATGAGTTTTGCTTGGAGCGTCTTGTATTATGTGAGTCTTTGCTTGATTTGCTTTTTAGTTTGTCACAACTATCCTTGCTGGACACACCTATTTTAGAGAGGCAAAATTATGCTATGATTTGTTAGAATTTCTCTATATGCTTCACTTAAAAAAATTTGAGCTATGGAATTGCTCTAGTGCTTCACTTATATCTTTTTGAGCACGGTGTGCTTTAAATTTTTGAAGAAATACTCTCATGCTTCACTTAGATTAATTTGAGAGTTAGCTAATTTTGAAGAAATTATCTCATGCTTCACTTATATTATTTTGAGAGATGAAATTTTTATGCTCATGTTCTTCACTTAAATTTATTTGAGCTTGTCAAAACAACGGCAATATATGAAACAAGTCCCAAAGTGATAGATATTCAAGAGGGATACAATAAAAACTTTCATGAAGATCATTGGACAAATTAAACTTGATTCCTTGTAATAGTTTTTAGACATGATGATAGTAAGAGGTGAGTCATGTTGGTGAGTAATTATGCTCTAGTAAGAATATTGGTGTTAAGGTTTGTGATTCCCAATGCAAGCACGAAAGTCAATAGTTTGGCAATGAAATTACATCCTACTTGTGGTGCATTATTCGGTGTTAGTTATGCTTAATGCCCGTTTATGTGAATTTTCGTTTCTTGCTTGGTTTCTTCTCAATCTATTTGCTAGCCTCCACTTGTACTAAGTAGAAATACTACTTGTGCATCCAAAATCCTTAAACCTAGTTTTGCCATATGAGTCCACCATACCTACCTATATGCGGTATTTCCGTGCCGTTCCAAGCAAATTTTTATGTGCCATCTCTAATTTTCAAAATGAATTTCCTTTTTGTGTGCTCGGACCGCTCATGAAGCGGCAGGGGGTGGCCAATATTTTTCCATGCTAGATGTGTTATTATCAAGATGAGTGTTTATTCACTTCTCATTGCAGGAGAGCACGGTGCCCAATCCCGAAATGAAAAAGAAATTTACTTTATGTTGTCAAATAATAAATTCCTTGGAAAGTGTTGGTATGGAAGGCAACCTTGGATTGTGAAAGAATGGTGGAAAAAGGAAGAAACTTTATTTTATGTTTGGAAACCGCCTATGATGTATCTAGCATGGAAAGTATTGAGAACTACTCAGTCGTTTTCGTTGACAGGAAAGGCATGCCACCCAAAATATTTTTCTCTCTCAATTTAAGCTTTGAGCTTTGGCACCTCTACAAATCCCTACTTCCCTCTGCGAAGGGCCTATCTATGTACTTTATGCAATTTTTACTTTTACTTGAGTCTCCATCTTCTCTTATAAAGCACCAACTAGGGGGCACTGTGATCATACTTGTGCATTGGGTGTAGCTAATATTCGAGTGTGTTTCATCAATGGATCAATGATTGAGCATGATGGGCTAGGGATAACTTTCTTTAGTGTTGATATTTTGAAAGACATGGTTGCTTGTTGGTATGCTTGAGTATTAAAGTCTTCATGTAAAAACGAGACTATTGATTTGCACCATCTAAAAAGTCCAAATGTCCATGCTACCAAAGAAAACAATATGTGATGAACATGTTAGGCAGCATTCCACATCAAAAATTCTGTTTTTATCATTTACCTACTCGAGGACGAGTAGGAATTAAGCTCGGGGATGCTGATACGTCTCCAACGTATCTATAATTTTTGATTGTTCCATGCTGTTATATTATCATTCTTGGATGTTTTATAATCATTTTATAGAAACTTTATATCATTTTTTGGGACTAACCTATTGACATAGTGCTCAGTGCTAGTTGTTGTTTTTTGCTTGTTTTTTACTTCGCAGAATATTAGTACCAAACGGAGTCCAATTACCACGAAACTTTTTGGAGATTTTTTGGACCAGAAGACAACTTGGGAGCCATGGAAGCATGTGGGGGGAGGCCCGTGGAGCCCATGATACACCAGGGCGCGCCAGAGGCCCCCGGCGCACCTTGATGTATCGTGGGGCCCACGGAGGTCTATTCCACCGCCTCTCAACTCTATATATCCTCAGAAATTCTAGAAACCCTAGAGGAGTCGACGAAAAACAATTCCAGTCGCTGCAAGTTCCAGAACCATGAGATCCAATCTAACACCATCACGGAGGGATTCATCATCCTCATTGGTGCCTCTCCGATGATGCGTGAGTAGTCCACCATAGACCTACAGGTCCGTAGGCATTAGCTAGATGACTTTCTCTCTCTCTTTTGATTATCAATACAATGGTCTCAAGGAGATCTATTTGATGTAATGACTTTTTGCGGTGTGTTTGTTGGGATCCGATGAAGTTTGAGTTCATGATCAGTTTCTATCCATGAATATTACTTCAGTCTTCTTTGATCTCTTATATGCATGATTATTTACAGCCTCGTATTTCTTCTTCGAATCTTTGGTTTAGTTAGGCCAACTAGATCAATTTTTCTTGCCATGGGAAGAGGTGCTTTCTGATGGGTTCGATCTTGCGGTATCCTCTCCCAGTGACAGAAGGGGCAGCGAGGCATGCATGTATCGTTGCTATTAAGGATAACAAGATGGGGCATATTCCTACATGAACAGATCTTGTCTACATCATGTCATCGTTCTTATTGCATTACTCCGTTTCTCCATGAACTTAATACACTAGATGCGTGCTGGATAGCGGTCGATGTGTGGAGTAATAGTAATAGATGCAGAATTGTTTGACTGTAACTTTGAATACTTCATAACAAATTCATACTAAATCAGAAAAATGCAAATAATAAACCAAAATGTTTGGAAAAATATCACCTATATGTCAATGTCATTTGCACTCATGACAAAAGTGTTGGAAAGTGCCCATCTGAGTTTTAGCTCTTGTCATACCACCATGTAATATGGTATTGGTGTTTCTGGTAGCAACTTAATGACATGGGTGGTGAATACATCCCCACTAATGAATATATGGAGTATGACAACATGGTCAGGCATGCATTTAAAAGTGAGAAAGAGAAAAGCGAACAATCAAGAAGGAGAAGGGCCTACTAAGATGAAATGCCAGTTGTGTGCCCAAGTCCGAGAATGCTATGACTGTGGGGTTGCATGCTTGGTAAAAAAAAGTGTAACAGAGATTAAAACTTAATAAACAGGATTTGAGTATGTTAGTACTTTTGTCACAAACAAGGTTTTCCTGTAGTGTTCGAGTGTGTAAGAGTTGTTGGTAGGGCATACTAATAACATGATGTTCCTGGCTACTCTTTTTAGTTACATTCTGAATATAGAATATCTTCAACACTGACTCGTAAATTTCCTTCCACATCCATCCACGGACAGGGGGTCATTCACGGACACAGATGGGGGGAGACGGCCATCCAACATTGTCCCCATACATCCGACCTCAACTTTTTTTAAGGTCCACACGTTAAAATAGCCGCATATATATAGTCTAAAATAGTTTTCAAATACATCAATAGTTCAAATTAAAAAAATCAAATATTACACTCCAATATTGTTGTCCCCCTTAACCGTCCATGGATGCTCAACCAGATCTTCCTTCAGCTGCTCGTGAGATGCTCGATGCCAAATTTGTTGATGCATTTGAACAAACTCTTCAAATGTGGACGGATTTTGGCAAGAAGTTTGTTAGGATCACCCATGTTCTCAACCCAAGACGTGCGGCAACATTCTCACGCTCATCCTCCATGATCATGTTATGCATGATCACACAAGAAGTCATCACCTCTCACAAGGTCTTTGGATCCCATTGTTTCGCATGTCCACGAACAACTGCAAAACGGGCCTGAAGAACTCCAAATGTCCTCTCAACATCCTTTCTAGTTGCTTCTTATTTTTGGGAAAAGTGAGACATTTTCTGGCCTAATGGGTTAGAGATGGTGTTGATGAAGGTAGCCCACGGAGGATAGATACCGTCAACTAAATAGTAGCTCATGTTGTAGTCATGCCCATTGGCAGTATAGTGGCAAGGAGGAGATTTTCCTTTAGTCAGCCTTGCAAACATTGGTGATCGTTGCCGCACATTATTTCATTTGTGAGACTCGGGCATGCTAAAGAAAGCGTGCCAAATCAAAAGATCATGTGATGCAACTGCTTCATGAATGATGGTGGGCTTCTTAACATGACCCTGATATTGCTCTTGTAAAGCCTTCGGGTAGTTCTTCCATTACCAATGCATGCAGTCAAGAGATAGAGCAAACCTGGCAACCCTCTTGCTTCCGAGATCACCAAGAGTCTCTCAGTGTCTGGTACAGTTGGTTCTCTCAGGTTTTAACATCTAAACACCTCGACCACGGCAGTTGCAAACCTGACATGGCATCTTAGCATGTGCTCTCGGACATCCATAGGTACTCATCCCACGAATCGGTGGTTGTGTCATATGCAAGCATAGATAGTGCGGACGTGCACTTCTACTAACCAAAAAACCCAATCCTTCCCACGATGTCTATCTTCAAGAAGTAGTCATCAAAGGACCGTACTCCATGGTAGAGACGGTTGAAGACATTTTGTCGCATCCTGAAGCCTCGTCGAAAATTGTCAGCAAGGAGGGTGTCTGGGACAAAGTATTTGTCCATCATCGTCAAATGGCCGCGTGCATGGTTGCGGTTGAGCACTTGATGACTGATAGCCCACAAGTATAGGGTATCTCAACAGTCTTAGAGAGTAGTATTTCACCCAAATTTATTGATTCGACTCAAGGGGAGCCAAAGAATATTTATTGGTCTTAGCAGTTGAGTTGTCAATTCAACCACACCTGGAATTTCTTTTGCAATGAAGTTTTTAGTAGCATAGTAATGAAAGCAATAAGAATAGTAAAAACCAGAAGATTGTATTGATTGCAACACAGTAGTAACGAAAGTAACTTAACGGAAATCAATAGGTGAAAAGCATAGGCCATGGATCAGTGATGGATAATTGATTTGGATGGCATTCATCATGTAACTGTTACACACTAGAGCGACACAGAACTAGGTCCAATACATCATTATAATGTAGGCATGTATTTCCTATATAGTCATACGTGCTTATAATAAGAACTTGCATGACATCTTTTGTCCTACCCTCCCGTGGCAGTGGGGTCCATATGGAAACTAAGAGATATTAAGGCCTCTTTTTAATAGAGAATCGGAACAAAGTATTAACACATGGTGAATACATGAACTCCTCAAACTACGGTCATCACCGAAGATGATCCCAATTATTACCACCTTGGGATCTATGGATCATAACACATAATAGGTTCAAATATGAAATCATGGCACTCGGACCCTAGAGACAAGCATTAAGAATAGCAAAGTCATAGCAACATCAATCTCAGAACATAATGGATAATAGGGATCAAGCCCTATCAAAATAACTCGATTACATGATAAATCTCATCCAATCCCATCACTGTCTAACAAGCCTATAAAGGAATTACTCACTCCCGGTGGCGAGCATCATGGAATTGTTGATGGAGAAGGGTTGGTGATGACGATGGCGACAAATTCCCCTCTCCGGAGCCCCAAACGGACTCCAGATAAGCCCACCCAAGGAAGAACAGGAGGTGGCGGCGGCTCCGTCTCGTAGATCATGGTGAAAACTTCTGTCCTATTTTTTTCATGGAGAATATGAATATATAGGCTTGGAATTTTTGGTCAGCGGAGCCACATGAGCCCCACAAGGTAACAGGGCACACCTAGGGGGGTGGGCGTGCGTTGTTTCCTTGTGGGCAACTCCTGGCCTCCCTCCGGTGGATCTTTGCTCCAGTATTTTTTTTGTATTCAATAAAAAATCTCTAGAAAGTTCCGTCCAATTCCGAGAACTTTAATTTCTACACAAAAACAACACCATGGTAGTTCTGCTGAAAACAGCGTCAGTCCGGGTTAGTTTCATTCAAATCATGCAAATTAGAGTCCCAAACAAGAGCAAAATTGTTTGGAAAAGTAGATACGTTGGAGACGTATCAACTCCCCCAAGCATAACTCATTGCTTGTCCTCAAGAAATTTAGTTGACAAATTAAAAGTCATAAAGAAAACTTTTACAAACTCTTTTGTTCTCGTTGTTATATATATGTTTAACTCAATGTTCAGGTTTTAGATCATGAACTAACCATGTCAATGATAACAATTAGGTCTCACATTTACTCATGACAGTAACATAACCAACTAGCGAGCAATAATAAGATATCTCGGATACAAACAATTTTTCAAAACAATCACGATATAATATAATAACATGGTATCTTGCTAGCCCTTTCTGAGACCGCAATACATAAATGCAGAGCACCTCCGAGGTTCAAGCAGCGACTAAAGATTGTAATTCAGCGTAGAAGAGATCCAGTCATGCTAACGTCCAACATTAACTAGAAGCAATGAATAAAAATGAAAATAGCGCTCTCAGGACTAGTGCTTTTAATGAGAGGATGATGACTCAACAATAAAAGTAAATAACATAAAAGTAAATAGAAAGGCCCTTCGCAGAGGGAAGCATTGATTTGCAGAGGTGGTAGAGCTCATGGTTAAAAAGAGAGATGAAATTATAATTTTGGGTGGTGTGCCTTTCGTGTCAATGTCACGACAAAGGATTTCAGTATCATCCATGCTAAACACATTATAAGCGGTTCCCAAGTAGAATTGGAAGGTTTACTCCCATCCACCGTACATACACAAGTCATGGCTGACCGAATCCACGGGTGCCCTCCAACATTTCATCTTTCCAGGGGAGTTTTATTTATTTATTTTTGATTATGCAGGACCGGGCATCCTTTTTACCAGCCTCTCTCGTGCAATGACAAGTGAATAAACACATTCGTGAGAATAGCCCGCTTAGCATGGAAGATACTGACCACCCCATTTGTCGGGGATATAACTCCACGGTGTAACCCGCCCTATTGGGCCGGGTCAACACATCAACAGTCTTGCGACCCAATTCAAGGTGGGCCGTGTCTCAAGTACAAAATAAGTAAGGTGGCAGCTGATCAAGACGTCGGACGGCCCACCACCAGAAGATGGCGGCTCAAGACCCATGAAGCAAAGGACGCCGGTTAAAGCTTCCTTAAGGTGCAAGATAAGTTAGAGATGTAGTAAATCACGGGTCATAATATGATCCGGACCCTGTTGTAAACCCTAGGGCTTGACCTGTATATAAAGGCAGGCCCCTAGGGCCGAAAGACTCAAGTTACAATCTCTCAATAGCTAGGTTAGCGATTCCGCACCCTTGTAATCGAAATCCATCAATCCAATACACGAAAAGCAAGACGTAGGCTATTACCTCCATAGGAGGGGCCGAACCTGGGTAAACTCGACTCTCTCTTGCTTAACCCCTTCGACCACCAAGCGGCGATGGCCTCACACCTAAGTCCTGCTATGAGGACATCTGTCGGGTTGATAAAACCATGACAGTTGGCGCCCACCATGGGGCTCTCGCCCGGTAGATTTGAGTTCTCGAAGGGAGCCCTTCCAGGGTTCGGGAGTTACATGGTCGGTTGCATGACCATGAGCCGCGGCGGCAAGATCTACATCGACGACTCTGGTTGGGGCCCCGACGCCGACTCAGTTGAGTATGGTTACCGGGTCCCCTTCGGTAAGATCCAAGTCTTTATCGGCAAGATCGGTGCGACGGTGCCCGAGCCGGACATCTGCTCCAACATCGTTGAGCCTGCTCGGCGTACTCAATCCGGCCGGCATCGAGCCGGCCGAAGCCATGACGCTGTCGGATCTTCTCGGTGGGTCATTCCTTTGGACGAGCCGGCCGTCGAAGAAGCGATCGTCATCAACTCGGACTCTAAGCTCGGAGTCCCGCTCGGGACGGAGACTTGTGAGGAACGCTTTGACCCCCGCCCCCTCAGCAGGTCCCGGCTCATGATATGGTAGGCATGGCGGCTCAGCCGCCACTCACACTTGGAGCCCCTGGCGGCTCTGATGAAACGCGCAGCGACTCAGGAAAGGAGCTCCAGCGGCATGATGGACAAGGCATCTTTCAGAAGAATCCGAGGCAACTAAGTTGTGGTCAATACCACGTGTTCACCACCAATACCTGCAAGCGGGACAGCAAGGTCAAGAGCAGGGCTGTCAATATGGCTGAGCCAGCAGTCCCTAGGTACCTTAACTGGTCCGAACACGTGACCACCTGGAGCAGAGAGGATCATCCTCCCTGGGTTGACAATCCAGGCGGCTTGGCGTTGGTGGTGGCACCACAAGTTGGAGGATACACTCTGTCCAAGGTTCTCATGGATGGAGGCAGCAGCATAAACATATTATACTACGAGACGTTTCGTCGAATGAATCTGTCAGAGAGCACATTGCTTCCTTCAACGACAGTTTTTCATGGGATCGTCCCTGGAAAGTCGGCTTATCCAATCGGGCGGATTAAGCTCGATGTGGCCTTTGGAGATGAGTCCAACTACAGGTGCGAGTCATTGATGTTTGAAGTGGTCAAGATCAAGAGCCATTATCATGCTCTTTTTAGGCGACCGGCTTACGCTCGTTTCATGGCCCACCCGTGTTACGTTTATCTCAAGCTCAAGATGCCAGGACTTAAAGGGACCATAACCGTGGACGAAAACCGGAAGATAGCCCGGGAGTGCGAGGAAGGAGACGCGGCCTACGCTGAGTCAGCTTGTGCCGCAGAGGAGTTGAAGTTCTACACTAATAATGTTTACCCGGCTGATATGAGCCCTCTCAAGAAGCCCAATACTGAGTCAGAACCCGAGCTCAAGTTCAAGCCGGCTGAAGATACGAAGCAAATCGACTTCACTCCAGGCGACTCGTCCAAGCAGTTCACCATTGGGACCGGCTTGGATCCCAAATAGGAAAGCGCGCTCATCAAGTTCATCCGCGAGAATCGGGACATCTTTACATGGAAGCCATCTGACATGCCTGGAGTCCCGAGAGAACTTGCTGAGGACCCCCTTAATTTAGATCCCAAGATGAAACCAGTGCGCCAGTACCTCCGTCGTTTCAATGAGGAGAGATGCAAGGCCATTGGAGAAGAAGTGGCCCGGCTCCTAGCTGTCAGGTTCATCGTGGAAGTTTTTCATCCTGAATGGTTGGCTAACCCGGTGCTGGTTTTGAAGAAAAACGACACTTGGCACATGTGTGCCGACTACATAGATCTCAACAAAGCCTGTCCCATGGATCCTTTTGCCCTTCCTCATATTGATCAGATCATTGATTCTATGGCGGGTTGTGAGCGTTTGTGTATTTGGATGCATACTCTGGGTATCATCAGATCAAGATGGCTGTTAAGGACCAAGAGAAGACGGCTTTTATCACTCCCTTTGAGACTTTTTGCTATGTCTCCCTGCCTTTTGGGCTCAAGAGCGCTGGGGCGACTTACCAGCGATGTGTGCAGAATTGCCTCAAGCCGTAGATCGGGCGTAATGTTCATGCATATGTTGATGACATCGTGATGAAATCTCAGAAGAAAGAGACACTACTGCATGACATCAAGGAAACCTTTGACAATCTTCGAGTATACAAGATGAAGCTTAACCCGGCGACGTGTGTCTTTGGCGTTCTTGCGGGCAAGTTGTTAGGGTTCCTGGTCTTTGAGCGAGGCATCGAGACCAACCCGGACAAGATCAAGGCCGTGACGTCATTATCCGAGCCGGCGAACGTGAATCAAGTACAACGGCTCACAGGATGCATCGCAGCTTTAAGTCGGTTCATAAGCCGGCTGGGGGAAAAGGCTACCCGTTTTTACCAGTTATTGAAAAAATCAGGCGACTTCAAGTGGACGCACGAAGCCGGCAGAGCTTTTGAAGAGCTCAAGCAACAACTTGTTAACCGCCAGTCTTGGTTGCTCCCATGGAGAAAGAGCCTATGCTCCTGTACATTGCTACCAACTCCAAGGTGGTAAGTGTTGCAGTTGTGGTCGAGCGGAAAGAAGAGGGAAAGGAATATCCAGTTCAGCATCCGGTTTATTTTGTCAGCGAAGTCTTAACCTCATCTATATAGCGGTACCCACACTGGCAGAAGCTGGTTTTTGCGATCTTCATGGCGAGCCGGAAGTTGAAGCATTATTTCCAGGAACACCCGATAACGGTGGTTAGTTCGGCACCTCTTGGTGATATCATACAAAACCGAGAGGCCACAGGCTGAATAGCCAAGTGGGCCATTGAGCTTGGTGACCACCACTTGAAGTACATGCCCCGAACCGCCATCAAGTCTCAAGCATTGGTGGATTTCATCAACGACTGGACAGAGATACAGGTCTCAGAGGATAGGCCAGATACCACGTATTGGACTATACATTTTGACGGGTCTAGGCAGCTGGAAGGCTCGGGGGCGGGAGTCGTGATATCCTCTCCAAAAGGTGACAAATTTTGCTACGTCTTACGGCTCATGTTCCCGTGTACTAACAATGCAGCTGAGTATGAAGCACTCCTACATGGACTTTGGATAGCCAAAGAGATGAATCTTAGCCGGGTCAGGTGTCTGGGCGATTCGGATCTAGTGGCACAACAAGTTTCAGGGACTTGGGACTCTAAGGATCCTCTTACGGCGGCTTACCGGCGAGCGGTCTCTGACGTGGCGGGTCATTTCCAAGGTTATCAGGTCGATCATATAGATCGCCGGCTCAATGAGGCGGCTGATGCTTTGTCTAGACTTGGCTCCCAGAGAAAACCGGTGCCACCTAACGTCTTTTTAGACATCCTTCACAATCCATCAGTCAAGTTACCGTCGGAGGAGGACATAGTTATCCCTGACCCGGAGGCACAGCTGGTGGCGGCTCTACGTGTCACCCCTGATTCGACTGTGTCGTATTTGGCTTATCTGACCCGAGGAGAGCTCCCAGAAGACGAAGTCGAGGCTCATCAAATCATCCGGCGATCAAAGTCCATGACAATCGTCAAAGGCGAGTTACATCACCGAAGTAGCACCGGCGTGTTTTAACGGTGTGTTTCGCCTGAGGAACGCCAGGAAATACTTCATGAAATCCACTCTGGCGATTGCGGACACCATGCCGGCTCGCGATCGTTGGTCGCCAAGGCTTTTCGGCATGGGGTTTATTGGCTGACGGCTCATGCCGACGCTGAGGAAATTGTGTGCAAGTGTGATGAGTGCCAAAAGTTTGGTCGACAGGCTCACGTACCGGCTCAGGAATTGCGCATGATACCAATTACTTGGTCATTCGCAGTCTGGGGGCTGGATATGGTTGGTCCATTCAAGCCGTCCTCCGATAAAAAGACCCGCTTACTGGTGGCGGTTGATAAGTTTACCAAGTGGATTGAGGCAGAGCCGGTCAGCAATTATGACACGGAGACCGCAGTCAAATTTTTAAAGAAGCTGATTTTCTGTTTCGGTTATCCTCACAGCATCATTACTGACAATTGTACACATCTGTCCAAGGGAGCCATGGAGCAATTCTGCCAGCGGGAGCACATCCGGCTCGACTTAGCGGCGGTAGCACATCCGCAGTCCAACGGGCAAGCTGAAAGAGCCAACCAAGAGATCATGAGAGGGATCAAACCCCGGCTCATGGTGCCCCTCGACCGAACGCCGGGTTGTTGGGTTGAAGAACTCCCTTCAGTACTTTGGAGTATTCGAACAATGCCCAACAGATCCACATGATACACTCCATTTTTCCTGATTTACGGGGCTAAGGCGGTTCTCCCAAGTGATATTCGTCATGACTCGCCCCGGGTGACTGCTTATGTTGAGGCAGATAATGAGCAAGCACGCCAAGACTCCTTGGATGCCTTGGAAGAGGAGCGTGACTTAGCAGCGGCCAGATCTGTAATATGCTAACAAGACCTACGTCGCTACCACAGTCGTAGAGTCCGAAGCCGTACCTTCCAAGAAGGTGACTTAGTTCTCCGTCTGATTCAAGACCAAACGGGGATGCACAAGCTCTCCCCGCCTTGGGAGGGTCCTTTCATCAGCAGTCAAAACCTCAACAATGGTTCGTATTATCTGGTCGACTTACGAGAAGATTCATACACTTCTCAGGAGGAAACAACCCGGCCCTGGAATGTCGCACACCTATGGCCTTATTACACTTAGGAACCACTGGCTCACCTTTTTGTAATTCTCTTCCCCCCTGCAAAATTCTGTATATACATCTTTATGTTCAAATATAATAAAGCCGGCATCCTCGAAACTCGGGGCCTCTGCCGTTTCAGCCTATAAATTGAGCATGAGTATTTATTGTTTGAAACATAGGTCACTTGGGGGCTTCCAACTCATCGAGTTTAGCTTTCTCACCCTCTTGACCCGGCAAAGACGCCATTAAGATATGGTTAAACCTGTCTGTATGTTTGATGCGACTCCAATCATGTACTCTTCAAAAGTTAATCCTTTTCTGGACCCTGAACTTTTAAGGTTAAAACATTGGTTTGAGTCATGAGACAGCCGGCATACAGAAAGCTAGGACAAACCATGGGTTATTATGCCCGCTTCATGGAAGCAAGACTTGAGCCTCGAAAGCCAGTCTCCTTTTTCCGAGTCTCATTGAGCCGGATTATACATATATGTGCTTACATTTTTTCAGGGACAATATTATCCTTGCCACCGGCTTATATTTGGATGGCCGGGTTAAATAACTGAGTGCATATCATGACCAGTTTCTGGATCATCTGTCTTCAATATTATCGAAGGAAAAAATCGATTGACTTATGAGCAGGCTATGGTGCCGGCTTACTCCAGGTTTGCTTTATGGTAAAAAAAAGACCAGAAATCAAGCAAGGAAGGTGCGGGATCGAACAATGCCATGAGCATATTCAAAAAAAGCTTGTCAAATCAGAGTTTAGCACTGGCAAAAGGAGCCAAACGTGCACGATGGCACGACAAAGCAAATTCAAAGTTATAAAGAGTACTACTCCTATTACAGGCTCATAGTGGAGCCACATGATCCTTTACAAAAAGTTTATCCTACACCAGGGGGCTCGTCTGGCGAGACGACTCAGCCAGCTTCTAAGCCGTCTTCAAGATCTATCATCGGCCGCCTCTGAACCTGACCCCGCCGGCTCGGCGTCATCATCAACCTGCTGGCCTTTCTGTTGCCAACGAATTGAGAGCAAAGATTCAAAAATTCGCAGTCCCTTCAACAAAAGCTGACGCATCAATGTCAGGGGCAAAAGTTGTCTTACGGCAAGGCGGCACCAGGTCAGACGGCTCGTCCTTGGACGCACTCATGCGCTCATTATCAGCAGTGTAGGCTGGATGATATTTTGAAAGATCTACCTCGTCGGCGATCAAAGACGCCAGTGGCCGGGTCTCCAGAAGACACTTGGCGTAATCTTCACGAGTGAAGGCTGACCCGTCAAGCTTAAATTCCGGGAAGCCGCCTTTCAGCTGGTCCACATGTAATTCTGGCAGATAAGCCTTTGCTCGAGCAAGCGCCATGTTCGCTCCTACACGAGCCAACGTTTTCCGAGTCTCAGTCACCCATTGTGGCACTGTAGAAAGCTGTTTCAACATGTCTTTGATACTTCTCGGAGGATACTTCAAGTTTTTCATGGCCATGATGGAGTATACGGAGCCTGTAAACAACTGCTCTACATAGGTGAAAATGGTCTTCAATTTTACAACTGGCAGCTCTACAAGGTTGTGGTTATTTCGGCCTGCACATAAGGGAAAGCAAAATAAGTCACCACAAGGTTCAAACACTGGAACGTCGAAAAGGGCGGGTCAGAACACGTACCGAAAATTGTTGTCAACATATCATTGATCTGCTTTACGCGGGTGGCATATTTTTCTTTCATGGGGCCAAGGTTCTTTTCAACTTTCTCTGCATGTTCGGTCAAGACAGCTTTTTCCGCCTCGAATAATTTTATGGCCTGTTCTAGCCGTTCGTTGGCCTCGCGCGCAGAAGCTTCAAAGTGAGCCGCCATGGACTCGGCTTCATTTTTCAATCTCTTTTCTTCCTTGAGCAGCCTCTGCAGTCTCACAGCAGCAGATTCAGCATCTTCACAATATCCCTACTGGACGAGCAACAGGCATCAGTAATTACATTTACAAGTCCCAAGAAGATTGCAAGCAATGTCCTTGACACTTGGGGGCTAATGTATTTCTTTTGAAACTAAGGTAGAGAAAAAGACCCGACTCATCTCAAGAAGATGAGTCGGCCCTTGGGGGCTACAGGTCGAAGTTCTTTTATCTTAAAAGACCAGCCTCATCTCAAGAAGATGAGTTGGCCCTTGGGGGGCTACAGGTCGAAGTTCTTTTATCTTAAAAGACCCGACTCATCTCAAGCAGTTGAGTCGGCCCTTGGGGGCTACATGGATATTACAGGCTTTCAATTATTCTATAAAACCGGCTTATCATAACAAGCTGGTCTTTGGAAGCTAATGGTAGTATGCAAGATAATGGTAAAAGGGGGATATTACCTCATATTTTTCCTTCATAGCATTTATCATGCTCTTTTCAATTTCTCGGCTCTCACACAGCCGGGTCAAGTACTCTTGATACAGGTCTTCAACACCAAGTATGGATAAATCCAGGGATTCCATTTTGGCCTTTCCCTTATCCAAAGTCATTGATTCATACTTGCTCACGATTTTAGCCAAGGAAGTGGAAGCAGTGGGGGCTTGCAAATTTTCTTTAACAAATACAACATCTGGAACGATGTGGTCAGATGACGCCAGGAGTTTATCTACGCAAGTTGGTTTGGAAGGAAAGAGGGATGACCCAATCTCAGGAGCAGCATCCATAAAAGCCGGCTCACTTATTCCGGGCATCTCAGTGGCAGCCTCCAGCTCTACCCTCGCATCAAGTTCCTTTTCAACAGAAGAGTCAACCATTGGAGTCATCTTCAGTAGAATTGGCGTCTCTTGGCTTGTCGGTCCAAAAGATGACTCGCCTTTCCGTTTGGACACAACGGCTTTGGCCCTAGATTATTAGTACAACAAAAGTTATCACAAGTTGAGATTAAGACAATGAAAGATACAACACGGACTTCGCAAAAGATGAAACGCTTACCCTCGATTGACATTGCAAGGGGGAAGTTGTGACGCGCTTGAGTCCCCTGACGATGAAGGAGAATCCTGATAAAGGGAATATGAAGGACTGACAGGTTGTTTAAACAAGCCGGCTCTAGGGCAAGAATCGGTTGGACTATGGGGCACCTCATGGCGTGGTTTGCGAGCCGGTGGCGCATAAGACAAACTAGGGTCTTCATCATCCCGAGTCTTGCGTTTCGATGAGCCGGCAAACTGTGTGTTCTTCAAAAGAAACTCAGGAGCCTAATG
This sequence comes from Elymus sibiricus, assembly GCA_039707655.1. Classification (NCBI taxonomy): domain Eukaryota; kingdom Viridiplantae; phylum Streptophyta; class Magnoliopsida; order Poales; family Poaceae; genus Elymus; species Elymus sibiricus. The sequence continues at coordinate 361,187,354 of CM077669.1, forward strand.
AGCTTCTGGGTGTGGTAATTTAACTTTCCGAACGGCTTGTCTTCGTTTCCGAGGAGCAAGCATTTCTGAAGGATTAAGGGAAATTGGAATTACCTCAGTTTCGCCGGCTTGACTACACTCCGAGTCGTCCTGACAAGAAGGCACATCAGCAAGTTAATTAAACAGGCAGCCGAGAGAATGGAGTTCTACCTCAGATTCCTCTCCCGAAGATGACACGGAGACTGGACATTCTTTTTTCTGTAGCAGGAAGGGAGGCTTGAGGTTCAACTTTCCAAAAGTTAGAATCCGCCTGCAGATATATAAAACATATAATGAGTAAATGGCGAGTCAAGAGAAAAACAGAGACAATGGAAACAATCAATACCCGAGGCGGCGGGTTGAGAACGTAAAACGGACTCAAGCCAGTGACATTGCACAACTCTTTTGAGTCAGAGAAAAACTTATTTGTTTCCTTCGTAAGAGCATTATCAGTGAGATTTCACGAGAAAATCGTTGAGGATCATTTGAGGCGCCGGTATAAGTACACATCAATCCGCCGCTCAAACTGACGGGTTGGATCCTCCACTTTAACCAGCAACAAATTAGATCTATCCCGGTCAGGCCATGTGCAGTCAGGGATCTCAGCTTTGCATGAAGAGGCGCTAAGGTTGCTTTCTCTTCGTCAGTTGGCCAACCCGGGAATTCCAATTTGCCGCTAAGTCTTTCCAATCTGAAACCTAGCAAGGGGTTTTCTCCTTCGGGTGAAGTATCCCTACAATAGAATCAAGTTTTGTTCCACCCTTTGGGGTGACTCACCAGCTTCGATTCCAGAAAAGTGATCTTCTTTCTCTTCTGGATAGAAATACCACCAAGCTCGCAAGAAGCACCGTTCTTTGTTTCCATTTGACGGTTGAGATAGAAGAATTCTCTAAATAGAGTCACGGACAGCTCAACCTGAAGGTACACCTCACATAACACTTGGAATTGACAAATGTTTGTCATGGAATTCGAGCTGATGTCTTGAGGCCTGAGCTTAAAAAAGTGCAAGAGGTCTATGAAGAATTTTGAGCTAGGAGGTCGGAAGCCCCTGCGCAGATGATCAGTAAATACTACAACCTCTCCTAGTTGTGGCTGTGGGGTTGGCTCTTCTTCAGGAGCTCGCCACTTTATAGTCTTTCGAGCCGACAAAAGGCCTTGATCCACAAGATTCTCCAGGGTAAGTTTGGATTCTTTGCTTTTTGCTCGGTTACAAACTTTGGGGTTCTTCGAAGTCATGGCGTGTTATGCAATAGCTACAAGAGTAGTGAGAAGAGTAAGCCGGAGCAGACTATAAGTCGCCTATATTCAAATATTGTTATGAGCCGGCGAAATTTGAGAAGGTCAAAGGGATATCTTCAACAACCCAGCAGCAACATTGGGCCGCGAACAGGTTTCTATGAAAGTTTCTCTCTGGGTGGATCTAATTAAACGAAGAAAAACATCGGTATATATGTTCTAACCGACGGAACGACCGAAGCTGCAGCAGTCCAAAGGACAGCTCCTGATGGTTTGTTTTAGATCTACTTTAAAGGATATGTTGCAATGAACGGGTGATATATGGATCCACTGATGAAGTTTCGGATGCATATTATGAGGGCAGCAAGAACACCGAAAATATCAAAACCCTAAATGGCGGGGATTCATACCAGATGACGTTGGAGCAGTGACGAAGATGATCGAGTTCGCTTCGACGGTCGCGAGAGGGCTTGACGATGTCGACAAAGGAGTCGAAAGGCTTCGAAGTCGCCCTGGGAGCTTTGCTGGTGTTCGGTCAATGGAGAAGCAGGAGGAGGAACACGATGAGGAAAGGTTCCAGTAGGGTCCAGCGAGGTCTATTTATAAGAAGAAGTAAGTGAAGCGGCACCGCGAAAAACGAAGCGACCGTGGTAAATTTGTGGCTACAAGCGCGCCTCGATTTTCGCACCCACCTGGATTTGGCACGGTCTTCAAGGGGATACGTTATGATGGCCTTGAAGAACCACGGTCAACAAAGATGACATCATGATAAATGAACGTTGGGAAAATGACAAGTATGGGAGCAAAACGAGCCGACATTATGAAATCTGTTGAAAATACCAGTTCAAAGATGAGCCGCCACAAGAAGAGAAGATCTATTGACATGAATGAATTCAAATCAATTTGGGGCCTAATGTCGGGGATATAACTCCACGGTGTAACCCGCCCTATTGGGTCGGGTCAACACATCAACAGTCTTGCAACCCAATTCGAGGTTGGCCCTGTCTCAAGTACAAAATAAGTAAGGTGGCGGCTGATCAAGACGTCGGACGGCCCACCACCAGAAGATGGCGGCTCAAGGCCCATGAAGCAAAGGACGCCAGTTAAAGTTTCCTTAAGGTGCAAGATAAGTTAGAGATGTAGTAAATCACGGGTCATAATATGATCCGGACCCTGTTGTAAACCCTAGGGCTTGACCTGTATATAAAGGCAGGCCCCTAGGGCCGAAAGACTCAAGTTACAATCTCTCAATAGCTAGGTTAGCGATTCCGCACCCTTGTAATCGAAATCCATCAATCCAATACACGAAAAGCAGGACGTAGGCTATTACCTCCATAGGAGGGGCCGAACCTGGGTAAACCCGACTCTCTCTCGCTTAACCCCTTTGAGTCGCCACCAAGCGGCGATGGCCTCACACCTAAGTCCTATTACGAGGACATCTGCCGGGTTGATATAACCACGGCACCATTGCTCCATGAGCGGTACGAGTACACAAAACAGGTATTTATTTGAATGATTTGAGGTGGCACATGCAAATTTACTTGGAATGGTAGGATAATACCGCATATAGATAGATATAGTAGACTCAAGTGAAACAACTTTGGTTTAAGGATTTTGGATGCACAAGTAGCATTCCTGCTTAGTACAGATGAATGCTAGCAAATAGATGGGGAAGCGACCAGCTAGAGAGCGACAACTGTCATAATCATGCACTGCGACTATTTAACATTGAATATTAGCATGAGTGGGATACAAACACTCTGCACATAAATATCATGAAGACTGCATTGGATTTGAATCAATTACATGTTTGCACATGTGCCAAATCAAGCCACTCGAATTACTCAAAGGAGGATACCATGCTAACATACTACATCACAATCTTATATTTACTAATTGGATGCACCATAGGAGCATCCACGTTAACCCACATAAGCAAGATTAGTTTAACCGTTAGATTTAAAACTTGATGGTTATGATATTTTAGAACAACGTTCTTTAAGAAAAACACCATATACATTAAAAGGAATATACCTACACGTATAGAGAAGAGATCTCAACAGCCACGTGCATGTTGCTTCAAAAATAAAAACTACGTGCATCACGTACCTAAAAATGGATTTCTAAACATCCATGTCCACCACATAGCAAAAAAAGTGAGTCCTCAACACCACGTGAGTTCCTTCAGAAATTAAAAGTGCATCTATCATGTAGAAAAGAAAAAACAAGACTCCTCAGATTTCTCAACACCGATGTCCATCACGTACCAAAACAAATGAGTCCGCAACACCACATGAGTTTATTCAAAAACTAAAAGTGCATCCATCACGTACAAAAGAGAAAAAAAGAGTCCTCACGTCAAACAAAAAAAACACTAAGACACCCACGTGCAAGTTCCAACGAAAAAAAAACACATCTAGATATCGGTTTTGCATAATGCGTACCAGCCCCTGGTCTCACGTCGCTTTTTTCTTTGATTAGAAAAGGAATAATCACATATTATTTCTTCACTCGAGCTTGGCGCCTCCTTGCTACCTCGCCATCCAGGCATCCTGTCAGCATGGGCTGCCGAATAATACCATGATTCTCACAATATTTAATTTTGTAGTGCTATTCTTTATTTTGCTAATACCATCCTACTAGCAGTGAGAAGAGCAATAAAATTGCATGTGTTGAAAGGTATGTGGGAGGTTCCACATCCATGTCTGCAAAACAATGCCTCCAATGACATTGGTTTTCATGCAAATATACTAGACGATTATATTTATTTTAACCTGTCAGTATCAGAATATTATGTCGTTAATCCTTGGAAAGAATTTTTCAGTGTATATGTATGATAACACTTGGTGCTACGTACTCCTCTACAAAATGAGTCGTTACAATTTTTTATGCTAATAATTGTTAGCTGGATATTGTACCTCTACTTGACAGATTTCATTGCCAACTAGATTTGGAGATGAACAAAATGACTAATTTATGTATGTAGTTACAAGAATCGTGTTATCCTTCACTACTATAAATTTTCTGGTGATACATTGGTTGGACTAACCTACACTCTTATCATATTAATTATTTTCTTAGGATTGGATGGAAGAATGTTACCATTGTCCTTGTTCCTCCGAAAAATTTAATGCACACTCATACAATTTAGTACCTGAAATGTGTAACTATTAGAAATATGGGACATATTTATTAAGTACATGATAGTATGCGTTTGCTAAATTTATAGGACTAAGCGAATATATTGACCCCGCCATGCATGTTTTTGTTTGTTTCTCTTTGACATGGATTAGTCTGTCGAATGTGTAATTTTTATCTTTATGATTATTTCAACATAGTTTCACTTTTTTATCACCATGGTAAACACATATAGATTAACACCTCACCTATACTATCTTAAATGATTGATGCCATAAGAAATCACTTCAAATATTCTACCGCAAAGACTTAGGTATTTAACCCAGTAATATTTTTTTTGCTTTCCATATGATAAATACTACTCCAAAGAATTAATTATAGTTTTTTAAAGTAATTTTTATGTTTCACTATATTTTGATTTCTAAAATATTCATGTAGAATGGATGTCATATAAATATTTTTAGATTTCTGCATGTTTGGAATTCTAGCCCGTGCAGATGCACGGGTCGATGACTAGTCATTTTAATGCATGTTGAGCTTCAAGATAAATTATTATCCACTCCTAGATATTTAATCAAGGCATGAGCAACTATAATCTCTAATTGCCATCACAAGCATGTCTACTCATAATATACTGAATCAAGAGCGACTAAGCAAAACATATTCAAAAAATAAAAAACAAGAAGAGTTCATACCAGCTTCCTTTACCACAATCACTTCATCAAATATCGTCATTATTGCCTTTCACTTGCATGACCGAATGATGTGAGAATAATAATAGTGCAAGTGTATTCTAGACTAAGCCGGAATCTGTAAAATAGTTATTCAAAGGAGAAGACAAGGTAATATTGGCTCTTCGTTAGGTCCACAATATAGCATATGAAAGTCACTCAACATTTTCATCGTGGTCTTCTCATTCCGACAACTCAAAGAAAAGAAAAGAATTTCAGAGAAACACACTAAAATATTTTTTGAGTTTTTAGTTTTTATAAAGAAAGTAAATTAACGAAGGAAAAACGAAAAGGCTAGAAAACTATTTACACGGGAAAGCTCCCAACAAGCAAAAGAAGAAACGAGAAATATTTTTGGATTTTCTTTTAATACTTCAACTAAATAATGAGAAAGAAAAACTGAAAAGAAGCGACAAATATTTTTGGATTTTCGAAGTTTTTTACACACACAAGAAGAAAACGAAAATAAAACTAACATGGATATACAATGAAAAAGGATGAACACCGACAATTGAAATGCGATGTGTGAACATGAATGTAATGTCTGTGAGAAATACTTACTCCCCCAAGCCTAGGCCTTGGCCTAGCTTGGTAGTCACCATCCTTGGTGTGGATAATAATCAAAATGATAGCTCATGGAGGCGTTCCATGCTGCCTCCTCAAGCAAACAAGCGGCCTTCACTGCTGTGTTGTACTCATGCGCTTCGTTGATGAAATATCTCTGCTTTCTTTGAAAGTCAAAAAGAACAGGCTCATGCAAAATAACAGAGACAATTATGTATTTAGAAAATTTCAAGTTATAATCATATCTATGAGTCCCGGCCTCGATAAAATCATGGCGCCACATTGCCTCAAAGTCTAGGTATTTATCGAGTAATATAGAGCCATTGGGTCGAGGCGATACCCATAACTTGTTGGCTAAGTGAGCGGCATAAATTCCTCCATATAAATCTCCATCGCCCACATTGCGGTGCAAGCGACGGGCAATAATTGCCCCAAGGTTATACCATCTAGTGACAGTTAGAGTGGTGTGAATAATGCTCAAGTCAGGAGCGCACAGCGGACTACAATCTTGTTTTCCAACAATACATTTTTCATTGAACCGTGCAAAGTAACGAATAGAGGGAAATTGAATACTTTTTATTCTAGCTTGCATAACTCCTCTATCCTCACCATTGCAAATACTTCTAAGGACCATTTCATAATCAGATTTTTTCGGTTCACTAAGTGAACCCCAATATGGAATTTTGCATGCATCACAGGATTCTTCTAGAGTCATACCAAATGATCTATCATAGAGATGAAACAAGACTCTAGAAGTGCGGGAATGGTACTCAAACTTTTGCGAGAACGAATGTGTGAGGTTATAATGTTGAGTACACTTATCTACGAGGAGGGCGGTGAGCTCAGTGTTCTGAATATATTGATCAAATTCTTCTTAATACTGGTCCCAGTCATAAACTCGTTGCATGACAAACGACATGATTTAGATTCGGCCATTCGTGCTGAGCTCGCCCTTGGTTAAATGTACGCTTATCGCACCGATCTCTCACTCGATGACTAACCAGAGGACCTTCTCCTTGAAGAACTCCTCCTATAGATGTTCATTTTCCTAAGAACAAATTTCTAAAAAATTTGGACCACGAAATAATGTCAACAAAACTTTGTAAGATTGATAGCAACTACTCTTATGGATGCTTAGAGGCCATATCAAGCTTTCAAACTACTTGGAACTCAAAGAATTCAACATGCAAGCTCATTTATAGTAGCACAAAGTGCAACAAAATATGCAAAATATAATCCACTAAAGCAAAAACTAATTGGAGCAATGGAGGAGTCACATACCAAGGAGCAATCCCTCAAAATAGTTTCAGAAACGAAGCTCCGAGCAAAGAGATCGAAAATCTTAGGTTTGGGATCTAGAACATGAGAGAAAGTGCCATCGAGAATTTTTGCTAGATGAAAGAGGTGATGTGGGCTGAAGGAATAAGTGAGTGGGTCCCTTTGGGACCCACAATGCATCTTGGTGCTACCATGGGGGATGGTCGCACCCTGTTGCCTTGTGAGCAACAGGTGCACCCCCGTGGAATGTTTTCAGCTCAAGAAATTCTTAAATATTTCACAAAAAATCATTTTAAAATTTTATGAAATTCTGAGCACTTTTATTTTTGGGTAATTTTTTATTACATGGTTTATTCAGAAAATAGGGAAATCATTGCATTTTTATTTATTAAACTATAATTAATAGAGAGCAAACTAAAGTAATAGAAATTTGTGCTTACTAAATTTATCGACCACATGCTTCTCAAAAAGAATCCAATAATAAGTTTATCAAGTCTTATTAATGAACTGTTTTCGATTAACATGAAACCGATTTTTTTTCGTATGACACTAGGTTACCTCAATGGGGATATGCATTTCCCCAACAACAAGAATATCATATTTCCTGTTGACAGTAGGGAGAGGAAATTTGAACTCTGCGAAAGTGATTGTTACCACTTGCTCAATAGAATTAATATTATTCACCACAATTCTTTTCTTCGGAAAGTATATTGTGTGCTGATTTCCATTAACAAGAAAAGTAACCTTGCTTTTGTTGCAATCAATAACAGCCCCTACAATATTCAAAAAGGGTCTACCAAGGATAATCGACATGTTGTCGTCCTTGGGCATCTCAAGAATAACAAAGTTCGTCAAAATAGTAACATTTGCAACAACAACTAGCACATCCTCACAAATCCCAATAGGGATTGCAGTAGATTTATCAGCCATTTGCAAAGATATTTCAGTAGGTGTGATCTTATTCAAATCAAGTCTTTTATATAGAGAGAAAGGCATAACACTAACACCGGCTCCTAAATCACATAAAGCAGTTGTGACATAACTTTGTTTGATGGAGCAAGGTATAGTAGGTGTCCCAGGGTCTCCCAGTTTCTTGGGTACTCCACCCTCAGAAGAGTAATTAGCAAGCATGGTGGAAATCTCAGTTTTAGGTATCTTTCTTTTATTAGTGACAATATCTTTCATAAATATTCATAAGGAGGCATCTTTAAAATACCAGTCAAACTTGTTCGCAAAAAGACTGGCCTAAGCATTTCAACAAAGCGCTCAAAATCTTCCTCGTCCCTATTTTTAGAAGGCTTGCGAGGGAATGGCATGGGTTTTTTAACCCATTGCTCTCTTTCTATACCATGTTTTCTAGCGATGAAATCTTTCTTGTCATAACGTTTATTCTTAGGAGATGGGTTATCAAGATCAAGTGTGGGTTCTATTTCTACATCATTATCGGGTTCTTTATCATTATCTGGTTGAGCATCAACATGAACATCATCATTCTTATTATCACTACGTGCATGTTCACTACCATATTGTGTCTCAACATCAAAAATAGAAACATCATTATGATTCTCAGAAGGCTTTTCTATCACAGGTTCACTAGAATCATGCAAAGTACTATCATGGAAAATATTGAAAATTTTGTTGTGACATTGACAGGAAAAGTATACCATTCAAAATCACATATCCATCTCTATTTTAAAACAATGAGCTTTGGCACCTCTGCAAATCCATGCTTCCCTCTACGAAGGGACAATCTATTTACTTTCATGTTATTTACTATTCTTGTTGAGTCAACTTCTTATTCCAACCTCAATCTATTAGTTGACAAGCATCATGTGGGGGGGGGGGATGATCCAAACATATATATCGAGTCAAATATATTTGATCATGATTCATTATTGTTGACAATTGTCTTCATGATAAATATGTTGGGAGGCGAAACATTAAGCCCCTATCTTTCTCTGTGTTCGATGGATGCTGTTTGTTCTAAAAATATGTCCTGAGTATTAGAAATCATAAAAGACTATATGATAATTGAGTATGTGGAGCTCTTACTTAGACTTGATGATGCATTGGAATTGTTTGGTGACTAAAACATATGTTGTTAAGTTTCAAGAAAATGCATTGTTTGAACCAAGACATGTGGATTGATTGCAACTCTACAATGGTGATTTTTATGAGAAAAAGATGCTGGTTATGATGCTAGAAAAGGTGATTGGAATTTTTTGATCAAACCTATAAACTATGCTAGCATTCACACTTCATAAATTATTTCTTTTATCATTTACCTACTCGAGATAGTAGGAATTAAGCTTGGGGATGCTGATACGTCTCCAACGTGTCGATAATTTAAGAAGTATCCATGTCATATTTTCCTATGTTTACAATACTTTTATATGGTTTTGATGCACCTTTTATGATTTAATTAGAAATAACCTGGACTGACGTTGTTTTCAGCAGAATTACCGTGGTGTCGTTTTTTGTGCAGAAAATGGAAGTTCTCAGAATCGCCCGAAACTTTTTGGTATTTTTTCTGGAACATATGAGCAACATTGGAGCAAAGAACCACCAGAGGAGGGCTGCCAGGGAGGCACAACCCAATAGTGTGCGGCCCAGCCCCTAGTGGCGCCCTGTTGGGTCGTGGTCCCCACGTAATTCCGTTTTGCGTGATTCCAACGCTGAAAAATCCTATAAATACCAAAACCTCCAAAAGTTAACCTAGAACTTCCGCTCCGCCGCCGCAACTCCCTGTATCGACGAAAAACCAATCTGGAGCCTATCCAGCACCATGTCGGAGAGGGAAATCATCATCCGGTGGCCATCTTCATCATCCCAAAGGAGGCCATGACGAGGAGGGAGTAGTTCACCCTCGGGGCTGAGGGTATGTACCAGTAGCTATGTGTTCAATCTCTTTCTCGTGTTCTTGAGATGGCACGATCTTGATGTATCACGGGCTTTGTTAATATAGTTGGATCATATGGTGTTCTTCCCTTGCTATCTTGTTGTGATAAATTGAATCTTTCCCTTTGAGATTTCTTTGTGCCGGATTGAATATTTTGGATTTGAGAACACTTGATGTATGTCTTGCATGCAGATACCCGTAATGACAATGGCGTATTCTATTGATCCACTTGATATATGTTATGGTATCAACTTCCGGATTCCGATGACCTTGGGGATCTATGCATAGGGGTTGATTGCACGTTCTTGTCCTACCTTCTCCGATAGAAATCTTGGGGTACTCTTTGAATTTCTTTGTGTTGGATTGAATATGATGAATCTGAAATTGTTTGATGCATGTCGAATAATTAACCCATGGATACTTGAGGTGACATTGGAGTATCTAGGTGACATTAGGGTTGATTGATATGTATCATTGGTGTTATTTCACTACGAACTCTAGGGCTGTTTGTGATGTCTATAGGAATAGCCCAATAGATTGATCGGAAAGGGTAACTTTGAGGTGGTTCTTACTACCTACAACAATTTCATCTTATGTTCTCCGCTAGATATGAACTCTAGGGCTGTTTGTGATGTCTATAGGAATAGCCCAATAGATTGATCGGAAAGGGTAACTTTGAGGTGGTTCTTACTACCTACAACAATTTCATCTTATGTTCTCCGCTAGATATGAACTTTGGAGTGACTCTTTTTTGCATGTTGAGGGGTGATTATATGATTCTATTATGTTAGCATTGTTGAGAGATTGCACAAGTGAAAGTATCAACTCTAGGCCTTATTTCCAAGCATTTATACAATGTTTTGCTCGTTGTTTGCCACTTGTTACCTTGATGTTTTTATATTTTCAGATTACAAAAACCTATATCTACCTTCCATATTGCACTTGTATCACCATCTCTTCGTCGAACTAGTGCACCTATACAATTTGCCATTGTATTGGGTGTGTTGGGGGCACAAGAGATTTCTTGTATTTGATTGCAGGGTTGTTTGAGAGAGACCATCTTCATCCTACACCTCCCACGGATTGATAAACCTTAGGTCATCCACTTGAGGGAAAATTGCTACTGTCCTACAAAACTCTGCGCTTTGAGGCCCAACAAAGTCTACAAGAATAAAGTTGAGTAGTAGACATCAGTGGTAGATTCTTAACATCTTCAATTTTAATACATTTGTTTCATAGATTTCTTGGCTTCTTGCATGTTTTCTGGACTAAGGAATAGAATACATCTCTTCTTCGTAATTGGTTCAGGAGGTGGTTCAAGAGGTGTCCAATCATTAGCATTCTTCAAAATACTATTCAATAGTTCTTCAGCTTGCCCAACAGTTCATTTCCTGAAAACACAACCAGCACAACTATCTAGGTAGTCCCTAGAAGCATCAGTTAGTTCATTATAAAATATATCAAGTATTTCATTTTTCCTAAGAGGATGATCAGGCAAAGCTTTAAGTAAATGGAGAAGCCTCTCCCAAGCTTGAGGGAGATTCTCTTCTTCAATTCGCACAAAGTTAAATATTTCCAGTAAAGGAGCTTGTTTCTTATGAGCAGGATAATATTTTTTAGAGAAGTAATATATCATATCCTTTGGGCTATGCACACAACCAGGAGCAAGAGAAAGGAACCACTTCTTAGCATCACCCTTTAGTGAGAAAGGAAAATGCTTAAGAATATAGTAGTAGCGAATTTTTTCCTCATTAGCAAAAAGGGTGGCGATATCATTTAATTCAGTAAGGTGTGCCACAACAGTTTCAGATTTGTAACCATGAAAAGGGTCAGATTCTACCAAAGTAATTAACTCAGGATCAATAGAGAATTCATAATCCTTATTAGTAACAAATATAGGAGAATTATCAAATTTAGGATCATGTTTCATTTTCTCCTTCATAGATTTTTCTTTTAGTTTACTCAACAGTTTCTTAAGATAATCTCTATCATTACAAGCAAGAAAGTCTCTAGATATCTCCCCATCCATAACATAACCATCAGGTACATCAAGCATTTAAATTCTAGGAGGAGATCTAGGTAGAAATAGGTGAATCATTATTTTCATCAATTTCAGCAACCCCAAGTTCTCTAGATTTAGAAATATGAGCATCAAATAGATCACCTATTGGCACATGTTCAGTTTGATCTAGCATAGTAGTAGCATCATCATAATTTTCATTTAAAGCAAAAGTAGCATCATCAATTACTTGCAACATATCAGATTGGATAGCAGGCGGTGGTGTCACAAGCTTACTCAAAATAGAAGGTGAACCAAGTGCAGAGCTAGATGGCAATTACTTACCTCTCCTCGTCCTAGAGGGTACAATCTTGGTTTTAGCGTCTTTCAGATTCTTCATAGTGACAATTACAAATCCCTGGTTAACACAATAAATAGAGCTATGCTCCCCGGCAATGGTGCCAGAAAAATATCATGATAGCCCACAAGTATAGGGGATCACAACTGTCTTTGAGGGTAGTATTTCACCCAAATTTATTGATTCGACACAAGAGGAGCCAAAGAATATTTATTGGTCTTAGAGTTGAGTTGTCAATTCAACCACACTTGGAATTTCTTTTGCAATGAAGTTTTTAGTAGCACGGTAACAAAAGCAATAGGAACAATAAAAAGCAGCAGATTGTATTGATTGTAACAGTAGTAGTAACGAAAGTAACTTAACAGAAATCAATAAGTGAAAAGCGTAGGCCATGGATTAGTGATGGATAATTGATTTGGATGGCATTCATCATGTAACAGTCACACACTAGAGAGACATATAACTAGCTCCAATCATCAATATAATGTAGGTATGTATTTTATATAGTCATATGTGCTTATAATAAGAACTTGCATGCCGTCTTTTATCCTACCCTCCCATGGCAGCGGGGTCCATATGGAACCTATGAGATATTAAGGCGTCCTTTTAATAGAGAACCGGAACAAAGCATTAACACATGGTGAATGCATGAACTCCTCAAACTATGGTCATCACGGGAGATGATCCCAATTATTGTCACCTTGGGGTCTACGGATCATAATGATAACCCACAAGTATAGGGGATCGCAACAGTTTTCGAGGGTAGAGTATTCAACCCAAATTTATAGATTCGACACAAGGGGAGCCAAAGAATACTTGAGAGTATTAGCAGTTGAGTTGTCAATTCAACCACACCTGGAGATTAAATATCTGTAGCAGAGTGATCAGTAGCACAGTAATATGATAGTTTGATAGCAGTAGTGACAGTAACAGTAGCGGTAACAGTAGTAGCAATAGTTTTTGTAGCAGTAGGAACAGTAGCAGCAGCAATAGTAACTTAGCAAGAACAATAAGTGGAAAGCTCGCAGGCACTGGATCGGTAACTCGTTGGATGATATTCATCAAATAACAATCATAACCTAGGGCGACACAGAAGTAGCTCCAGTTCATCAATGTAATGTAGGCATGTTTTCCGTAAATAGTCATACGTGCTTATGGAAAAGAACTTGCATGACATCTTTTGTCCTACCCTCCCGTGGCAGCGGGGTCCATAAAGAAACTAAGGGATATTAAGGCCTCCTTTTAATAGAGAACCGGAACAAAGCATTAACACATGGTGAATACATGAACTCCTCAAACTATGGTCATCACCGTGAAGTGTCCCAAATATTGTCACTATGGGGTTGACGGATCATAACACGTAATAGGTGCATATGATTAGGCAAGATCGGATCAAGAACATAGATATAAAGGTGGTAACATAAACGGTTCAGATCTGAAATCGTGGCACTCGGGCCCTAGTGACAAGCATTAGGCATAGCAAATTCATAGCAACATCAATCTCAGAACATAATGGATACTAGGGATCAAGCCGTAACAAAACTAACTCAATTACATGATGAATCTCATCCAACTACTCACCGACCATCAAGCCTATGAAGGAATTACTCACTCCTGGTGGGGAGCATCATGGAATTGGCGATGGAGAAAGGTTGGCGATGACGAAGACCGAAGATTCCCCTCTCCGGAGCCCCAAACGGGCCCCAGATCTGGCCTCCCGATGAAGAACAGGAGGTGGCGGCGGCTCCGTATCGTAAAACACGATGAAACTTTCTCTTTGATTTTTTTCTCCGAAAATAGGAATTTATAGTGGCGGAATTAGGGTCAGTGGGGCCACGAGGTGGGCACAACCCACCAGGGCGCGCCCTGGTGGGTGCTGCTCACCCTGGGCCCCCTCTTCGGTGGATTTTGGCTCCAATAATTCACATATATTCTGAAATAATTCTCCAAAAAGTTTCGTTCCATTCCGAGAACTTTTATTTCTGCACAAAAAACAACACCATGGTAGTTCTGCTGAAAACAGCGTTAGTCCGGGTTAGTTCCATTCAAATTATGCAAATTAGAGTCCAAAACAAGGGCAAAAGAGTGAGGAAAAGTAAATACGTTGGAGACGTATCAACTCCCCCAAGCTTAAACCTTTGCTTGTCCTCAAGCAATTCAGTTGAGAAACTGAAAGTGATAAAGAAAAACTTTTATGAACTCTTTTGCTCTTGTTTACATATATATGCTTAAGTAGCACCCACGTTTTCAGCAAAGATTATGACTAACCATGCCAACAATAACTCTTAGAAATTATATTAACTCATAACAATAACAACAATAACGCGATGAAAACTTCTCTCCTATTTGTTTTCTTGGAGAATATAAATATATAGGCTTGGAATTAGGATCAGCGGAGCCACTTGGGCCCCACAAGGTAACAGGGCGCACCCAGATGGTGGGCGCGCCCTGTTGCCTTGTGGGCAACTTGTTGGGGATATAACCCCGCGGTATAACCCGCCCAGAAGGGGTCGGGTTAGGAAGTTGGTGACTTAAACAATAAAGCCTTAAACAGGCCCGAAGACCAAGACAAGCCTGGAGGTGACTTACCAGACAGGCCGAGCGGAGGCCCAGAGCCGGAAGACGGTGTGTGACCCGGAGGCATAAGCCGCCCGCAGATGGCTTGCCACAGAAGGCAAGGTGATTTAGAGGCATGATCAGATATCTAGTATAACCCGGTCTGGACTCTTGTAAGCCCAGGGCCTCGACCTGTGCATATAAAGGCGAGTCCTTGCAGCGGCCTAGGGTACGAAACAATTGATCGAGAGCTAGGTTAAGCGAATCCGCTCCCTTGTAATCGATACCCAATCAATACAACACAAAGCAGGACGTAGGCTTTTACCTCCTTCGTGAGGGGTCAAACCTGGGTAAACTCATGTCTTTCGTCCCGACCAACCCCTTCGAGCAAGTCACCGTAGCGATGGCCTCACCCCTAAGTCCTTTCACTAGGGCATCTGTCGTGATAAAACCACGACAGTTGCCACCCACCGTTGGGCAGATGCGCGGTGGTTTAGAGTTCTCGAAGGGCTCTGTCCTAGGGATCGAGGGATACACCGTCGGCAGGATGACTAAGAGTCGCCGCGGCAAGCTCTACATCGATGACGCCGGCTGGGTCCCCGAGGCCGACTCAATTGAGTACGGGTACCGGGTCCCCTTTGGCGGAATTCATATTTTCATCAGGAAGATCGGCGAATCTAAGCCCGGACCGGACATCTGCACCAACCTCGTCGAGTCGGCCCGGCGCACGCAACCCGCCCGAATTCAAACCGGCCGGAAGTGCGCTTTCGTTGGCTTCACGCAAGGCGCAGAACTAGTGGAAGATTTCGTGTCAGGAGGAGAAACCCTTGTCTACTCGGAGGACGGATCCACGAGCGAAGAGATGGAGTCAATCTACCAGCTTCATGATGGCGGGCTTGGGGGCTATTTCGATGGCGACAGTATTCTGGAGCCCTATGAGCCACCGAGCCAAGCCGCCATCTTCATGGCAGGCACGGCGCCAGCTTCCAACAGCACGGCGGCTGGAGTAGCAGCTGCCGGCGCGACAGGGTCCGTGTCAGCTAGGCCGTCGGCTCAAGTTTTGCTGGACTTGATGAATGAGCTTACAACTCTGATGGGAACCGAGGTCACAGCCGAAAATCAAGCAGATTGCAAGGCTGAAGGAGCAGATGACCAAGGCCCAAGAGGATATCAATGCAATGCAGGTTCAGATGGATGCCGAGTCTGAGCGCCTGAGGGCGGAAGCTTTTCGTTTAAATCTGGATCAACACGCCTTAGAGGTGCTAGTTCTTGAGCTTGTGTTGGTTTTCCCTTGAAGAGGAAAGGGTGATGCAGCAAAGTAGATAAGTATTTCCCTCAGTTGTTGAAACCAAGGTATCAATCCAGTAGGAGGTACAAGCAAGGCCCCAATCTTTGCACCTACACAAACAATCAAACACTTGCACCCAACGCTATAAAGGGGTTGTCAATCCCTTCACGGTTACTTGCAAGGATGAGATCTGATAGAGATAGATATAAAAGATTACTAAAACGAAAAGTAAAAAAGGATTGCAGCAAAGTATTTTTGGTATTTTTGGTTTATAGATCTGAAAATATAATATGGAAAATAGACCCGGGGGCCATAGGTTTCACTAGAGGCTTCTCTCTTGAAGGAAAATAATACGGTGGGTGAACAAATTACTGTCGAGTAATTGATAGAAAAGCGCATAGTTATGACGATATCCAAGGCAATGATTATGCATATAGGCATCATGTCCGTGTCAAGTAGACCGAAACGATTCTGCATCTACTACTATTACTCCACACATCGACCGACTCCTGCCTGCATCTAGAGTATTAAGTTCATGAAGAACAGAGTAACGCATTAGGTAAGATGACATGATGTAGAGGGATAAACTCAAGCAATATGATGAAAACCCCATCTTTTTACCCTTGACGGCAACAATACAAATACGTGCCTCACTACCCCTACTTTGTCACTGGGTGAGGACACTGCAAGATTGAACCCAAAACTAAGCACTTCTCCCATTGCAAGAATTACCAATCTAGTTGGCTAAACCAAACCAATAACTCGAAGAGACTTGCAAAGATATGAAATCATGCATATAAGAATTCAGAGAAGATTCAAATAATATTCATAGATAATTTGATAATAAACCCACAATTCATCGGATCTCGACAAACACACCGCAAAAGAGTATTACATCGGATAGATCTCCATGAAGATCATGGAGAACATGGTATTGAAGAACATAGAGAGAGAAGAAGCCATCTAGCTACTAGCTATGGACCCAAAGGTCTGAGGTGAACTACTCACACATCATCGGAGGGGCAATGGAGTTGATGTAGATGCCCCCCGTGATCGAATCCCCCTCCGGCAGATTACCGGAAAAGGCCCCAAGATGGGATCTCACGGGAACAGAGGCTTCCGGCGGCGGAAAAGTATTATCATGGTCGTTTTGGTATTGGGGGAATATTTGGGAATTTATAGGAGGAAGATTAGGGTTAGGAGGCCTGCAGGGGGGCCACAAGCCAGGGGCATGCCCCCCCCCTAGGGCGCGCCCTGCGGGCTTGTCATCTCCCGGCAGGTCTCCTGCCCCCCTCTCCAAGTCTGGTAGGTTTCTTCTGGTCCAAGAAAAATCATCGTGAAGATTATATTCCGTTTGGACTCCGTTTGATATTCCTTATCTGCAATACTCAAAAACAAGGAAAAAACACAAACTGGCACTGGGCACTAGGTTAATAGGTTAGTCCCAAAAATAATATAAAATAGCATATTAATGCATATAAAACATCCAAAATAGATAATATAATAGCATGGAACAATCAAAAATTATAGATACGTTGGAGACGTATCAAGCATCCCCAAGCTTAATTACTGCTCGTCCTCGAGTAGGTAAATGATAAAAACAGAATTTTTGATGTGGAATGCTACCTAACATATTTATCAATGTAATATTCTTTATTGTGGCATGAATGTTCAGATCCATAAGATTTAAAACAAAAGCTTAATATTGACATAAAAAATTAATACTTCAAGCATACTAACAAAGCAATTGTGTCCTTTCAAAATAACATTGCAAAAGAAAGTTATCCCTACAAAATCAGATGGTCTGGCTATGCTCCATCTTCCCCACACAAAGTATTTAAATCATGCACAACCCCGATGACAAGTCAAGCAATTGTTTCACACCTTTTATGTTCTCAAACCTTTTCAACTTTCACGCAATACATGAGCATGAGCCATGGATATAGCACTATAGGTGGAATAGAATATGCTGGAGCTTGTGAGGAAAAGGAGAAGATAGTCTCACATCAACTAGGCGTATCAACGGGCTATGGAGATGCCCATCAATAGATATCAATTTGAGTGAGTAGGGATTGCCATGCAACGGATGCACTAGAACTATAAGTGTATGAAAGCTCAAAAAGAAACTAAGTGGGTGTGCATTATAATGAAAAATTCCCACTAGTTATATGAAAGTGACAAAATAGGAGACTCTCTATCATGAAGATCATGGTGCTACTTTGAAGCACAAGTGTAGAAAAAATATAGTAGCATTGTCCCTTCTCTCTTTTCTCTCATTTTTTTTTATTTTGGTGGGCATCTTTGGCCTGTTTTTTTTATTTGGGCTTCATTGGCCTCTTTTATTATTTGTAAAGTCCGGAGACTCATCCCAACTCTCGAGGGAATCATAGCTTCCATCATCTTTTCCTCTCATGGGACAATGCTCTAATGATGATCATCACACTTTTATTTACTTACAACTCAAGAATTATAACTCGATACCTAGAACAAAATATGACTCTATATGAATGCTTCCGGTGGTGTACCGGGATGTGCAACGATCTAGCATAGCAAATGACATCAAAAAACGGACAAGCCATGAAAACATCATGCTAGCTATCTTACGATCATGCAAAGCAATATGAAAATGATGCTGCGTGTCATAAAAAACGGAACGGTGGAAGTTGCATGGCAATATATCTCGGAATGGCTAGGGAAATGTCATAATAGGTAGGTATGGTGGCTGTTTTGAGGAAGGGTATATGGTGGGTTTAATGCACCGGCGAAAGTTGCGCGGTACTAGAGAGGCTAGCAATGGTGGAAGGGTGAGAGTGCGTATAATCCATGGACTCACATTAGTCATAAAGAACTCACATACTTATTGCAAAATTCTATTAGTTATCGAAGCAAAGTATTAGATGCATGCTCCTAGGGGAGAGGTTGGTAGGTGTTAACCATCGCGCGCTCCCGACCCTCACACAAAGGATGACAATCATTAAACAAATCATGCTTCGACTTCGTTACATAACGGTTCACCATACGTGCATGCTATGAGAATCACAAACTTTAACACAAGTATTTCTACCAAACCACAATTACTCACTAGCATGACTCTAATATCACCATCTTTATATCTCAAAACTATATGCAAGGAATCAAACTTCTCATAGTATTCAATGCACTTTATATGAAAGTTTTTATTATATCCCTCTTGGATGCCCATTATATTAGGACTAAATTCATAACCTAAACCAATTACCATGCTGTTTAAAGACTCTCAAAATAATATAAGTGAGGTACGAGAGTTCAATTATTTCTATAAAATAAAAACACCACCGTGCTCTAAAAAGATATAAGTGAAGCACTAGAGCAAAATTGCCTAGCTCAAAAGATATAAGTGAAGCACATAGAGTATTCTAATAAATTCACGATTAATGCGTGTCCCTCTCAAAATATGTGTGCATCAAGGATGATTGTGGCAAACTAAAAAGCAAAGACTCATATTATACAAGACGCTCCAAGCAAAACGCATATCATGTGGTGAATAAAAATATAGCCTCAAGTAAATTTACCGATGGATTGAAGACGAAAGAGGGGATGCCTTCTGGGGCATCCCCAAGCTTAGGCTCTTTGGTATCCTTGAATATGGCTTGGGGTGCCTTGGGCATCCCCAAGCTTAGGCTCTTGCCACTCCTTATTCCATAGTCCATCAAATCTTTACCCAAAACTTGAAAACTTCACAACACAAAACTCAACAGAAAACTCGTGAGATCCGTTAGTATAAGAAAAATAAATCACCACTTTAGGTACTGTTGTGAACTCATTATTTATTTATATTTGTGTAATATATACTGTATTCTAACTTCTCCATGGTTCATACCCCCCGATACAACCCATAGATAAATTAAAATAAGCAAACAGCACAAATAAAACAGAATCTGTCAAAAACAGAACAGTCTGTAGCAATCTGTAAACTTTGAATACTTCTGTAACTCCAAAAATTCTGAAAAATTATGACAATCTGGGTAATTTGTATATCAATCTTGTGTAAAAATTTCAGACTCATTAGACGCTCTGGTGAATTTATAAAATTCCTGGACTGAGCGCAAAAGTTTCTGTTTTTCAGCAAAATCAAATCAACAATCACCGTAGACCATCCCAAAGGTCTTACTTGGCTCAAACACTAATTAAAACAATAAAACACAATTAATACAGAGGTAATAATGTGTAAAGCACTCAAAAACAGAAACAAAAACAAACACACACAAAAAAATTGGGTTCCCTCCCAACAAGCGCTATTGTTTAACGCCCCTAGCTAGGCATAACGCAATAGATCTAAGTATTGTCATAATAGTAAGGGAGATCATCCATGCTCATCTCATACTCCCTTCTTTAAGCGGCAAGTTTCCTTTGTGGCAAGCAAAAATAATCAAATGGGCTAAATTTAATAGGATAAGGATCCATATGATCAAGTGCGGGAGGGATAGGTTCCTCCTTCGCCCCCCTATAGTGTATAATCAGTTCATCATTGTAAGCTTTCCTTTGGTGGAAAGTCATAAGCCTATCTCTTAATATGAACTCTAATCCGTTATTTTGTATAGCAAAATTATCATTGAGTTCAGAAATCTTATCAACCAAAACCTCGGTAGGGACCCTTTTTCTCAAATTTTCATTATAGGCAACATAATCCGGAGATTGCAATCTCATTATTTCTTCTTGATTAAAAAGGATCTCCTCTATAGGGGGACATCCACCATTAATTTTATATTGAGCAAAAATTTCGCTAGCCTCTTTCATGATGAATCTAAACTCGTGGGCTAGAAATATAGTGGCGGCACGCTTAACGGAAGAATGCTGAATATTAGAGAACTCTAGAAAAATCCTTTGTATGCAGGGATGCATATGAACAAATTGCCTCTCAAGTTCAATTATTAACAGTGTTATTGCATCCGCAAGACTATTAATTTTATTGAGAATAGACCCTCCTAAAGTAGGTAGCGTACCAGCACAAGTAAATAAATCTTGAATAACACCTTTTCCAATAATATTACCGCTACCTACGCGGAATTTTTTGTATGTGTGATAGTAGGTTCTTCATGGGGGTCGTTATTAGCAAAGTCATCAAAATTCCCCTTAAGATTATTACTATCTTTTTCAATAAAAACCTCCTTAGATTCAGACATGGTGGCAACGAATCGATCTAGTACCCAAGCAAGCAAACGAAAAGACGAACGGAAAAAGGGCGAATAAAAAGGCAAATCTTTTTGGTTTTTTCTGAAAATCATTTTAGAAGTGGGGGAGAGGAAAACGAGAGGCAAATGGCAAATAATGTAAATGCAAGAGATGAGTTTGTGATGGGTACTTGGTAGGCTTGATGTAGACCTCCCCGGCAACGGTGCCAGAAATCCTTCTTGCTACTTCTTGAGCTTGTGTTGGTTTTCCCTTGAAGAGGAAAGGGTGATGTAGCAAAGTAGATAAGTATTTCCCTCAGTTGTTGAGAACCAAGGTATCAATCCAGTAGGAGGTACAAGCAAGGCCCCAATCTTTGCACCTACACAAACAATCAAACACTTGCACCCAACGCTATAAAGGGGTTGTCAATCCCTTCACGGTTACTTGCAAGGATGAGATCTGATAGAGATAGATATAAAATATTACTAAAACGAAAAGTAAAACAAAAGTAAAAAAAGATTGCAGCAAAGTATTTTTGGTATTTTTGGTTTATAGATCTGAAAATATAATATGGAAAATAGACCCGGGGGCCATAGGTTTCACTAGAGGCTTCTCTCTTGAAGGAAAATAATACGGTGGGTGAACAAATTACTATCGAGTAATTGATAGAAAAGCGCATAGTTATGACGATATCCAAGGCAATGATTATGCATATAGGCATCACGTCCATGTCAAGTAGACCGAAACGATTCTGCATCTACTACTATTACTTCACACATCGACCGACTCCTGCCTGCATCTAGAGTATTAAGTTCATGAAGAACAGAGTAACGCATTAGGTAAGATGACATGATGTAGAGGGATAAACTCAAGCAATATGATGAAAACCCCATATTTTTACCCTTGATGGCAACAATACAAATACGTGCCTCGCTACCCCTACTTTGTCACTGGGTGAGGACACCGCAAGATTGAACCCAAAACTAAGCACTTCTCCCATTGCAAGAATTACCAATCTAGTTGGCCAAACCAAACCAATAACTCGAAGAGACTTGCAAAGATATGAAATCATGCATATAAGAATTTAGAGAAGATTCAAATAATATTCATAGATAATCTGATCATAAACCCACAATTCATCGGATCTCGACAAACACACCGCAAAAGAGTATTACATCGGATAGATCTCCATGAAGATCATGGAGAACATGGTATTGAAGAACATAGAGAGAGAAGAAGCCATCTAGCTACTAGCTATGGACCCGAAGGTCTGAGGTGAACTACTCACGCATCATCGGAGGGGCAATGGAGTTGATGTAGATGCCCTCCGTGATCGAATCCCCCTCCGGTAGATTACCGGAAAAGGCCCCAAGATGGGATCTCACGGGAACAGAGGCTTCTGGCGGCGGAAAAGTATTATCGTGGCTCTTTTTGGTATTGGGGGAATATTTGGGAATTTATAGGAGGAAGATTAGGGTTAGGAGGCCTGCTGGGGGGCCACAAGCCAGGGGGGCGCCCCCTCCCTAGGGCGCGCCCTGCAGGCTTGTCGTCTCCCGGCAGGTCTCCTGCCCCCCTCTCCAAGTCTGGTAGGTTTCTTCTGGTCCAAGAAAAATCATCGCGAAGATTTTATTCCGTTTGGACTCCGTTTGATATTCCTTATCTGCAATACACAAAAACAAGGAAAAAACAGAAACTGGCACTGGGCACTAGGTTAATAGGTTAGTTCCAAAAATAATATAAAATAGCATATTAATGCATATAAAACATCCAAAACAGATAATATAATAGCATGGAACAATCAAAAATTATAGATACGTTGGAGACATATCAAGAGGCAGTTCTTCGGATGAGGTATCAGACCCACCTGCCTGGACAGTAGGAGCCCAGGAATCTCTTCAACACCCCAGGGGCAGGGCCGAATGCGCCGCTGACCATGACCCGGGCTACGGAAGTACCTGGGAATAGGGCGGAGAATCAGCCTCGGCAGCCAGACCCGCCCCGTTGGAATCGGACCGCGCCGCAGCGTTTTCTGACACCACCTGGTCATTATTCTAACCCGGTGGAGAACATGATAGCAGCGGCTGCCAGGCTCAATGCGCTCCCTCTCGCCGATGGGATGCCCTTCGATGCGGAAGCGTGGAACGCCATCGAGCTTTTGTAAACAGCGGTGGCTCAACAGGAGAAGTATACCTACAGTCGGAGTCGTGTGCACTCGACCCCTCTTCCCAGCCGCAGTTATTGCCGACGCATGGAGTCGCCAGCGGTCTCTAGCAGTGAACGACAACGTAACCCGCCCCATGATGACCCGCCCGTTGTCAATGCTCAAGCGATTGTAGATAATGCCAGGGCTCAACGTGAGGTGGCGGCTGCGGTGGCTTACCAGGAGCCAATGATCCCTTCAACTTCGGTGGGGGCCGGAGCTACTTCCAGGGCTGTTGGAGTGCCTTGTTTAATTCCGGCTCCGTGGAACGAGCGCCTGCCAAAGGATTTTAAGGGTCTGTGCAAGGTGCCTAATTACACGGCTGGTCTACCCCCGGAAGCCTGGATTGACAGTTATGAATTAGCCATGGAGATGTTGGACGTCAGCGATGCAGTCTGTGCGAAATACTTCATCATGATGTTGGAAGGACCGGCTCATACATGGTTAAAGGGTCTCCCCCCTAATACCATTAATTCCTGGGCCGAGTTGAAAGCACGATTCATCAAGAATTTTCAAGGAACATGCAAACAGCCCATGACGATCGTTGATTTAGATCATTGTGTGCAGCGCGAGGATGAGTCAGCCCACCATTGGGTCCGGCGGGTCTCAACCATTATACACTCGTCCGATAATATCAGGGTGGCTCAGGCGGTTTTGATTCTGGAGAAGAATTGTCACCTTTTGCCCCTTAAGCAGAAGCTTGGACGGCTCAAGCGTTCTTGCCACGACATGGGTGAGCTCATGGCGGCTCTCACTAAATATGCAGATTTTGATAGCACGAAAGATCCTGGTTCTGATGATGAGAAGTCTGCTAAGGGTAAGAAGAACGGCAACGGTAAGGGTCAGCAACAGAATGTGGCAGGAAATAACAACTCGGGTAATGGCGGTAAACGGAAGCACCCAGACGGCGGGTCAGATCTGGTGGCCAACACCAACACTGGGAACAACCGCGCCAAGGGCAATGGTAAACCGCCTTTTGGCAAGGGCAAGCCTTTCAACATGGAGGCAATGCTTAACGACCCCTGCCCAAAGCACAGTCTTCCCAACAAGCCATCCACTCATGCTTGGAAGGATTGTTATATCATGTGGGAGTTCCAGAATTACAGCCTTAACCAGCATCATGGTAACGGCAATGGACAGCCTGGCGGGTCAGGATCCGGTTCTCATGGGTCAGGTTTCGGTGCAGGCGGCTCAAACTCGGGTTATCAGGGTCAAGGTAACCATGGAGGTCATAATCAACAGCCCGGCAATGGTGGTCAGCAGCAAAACAACCAGTCAGGGTATTAGAGTAACCCGAAGTAGCTTAATGGAGGCCAGTATCATGTCTTCACTACGAGTCTTGACAAACGTGATCAGAAGGTGTGCAAGAGGGTGGTTCATGCGGCAACACCGGCTATTCCGCGGTATTTGAAGTGGTCTGAGCATACGATATCATGGAGCAGGGAGGATCACCCGCCACGAGTTGATAACCCGGGGCACTTGGCCCTTGTGGTAGCCCCTCAGGTAGGAGGCTACAAGTTCACCAAGGTGCTGATGGACGGTGGTAGCAGCATCAACATCTTGTACTATGACACTTTTCGCTGAATGAATCTGACTGATAAGGATCTCAAGCCGTCATCCACAGTATTTCACGGTGTAATACCTGGCAAGTCGGCTTATCTAGTAGGAAAAATTGCTCTGGAAGTGGCTTTGGGTGATGAGTATAACTACAGGGTAGAGACCTTGTGGTTTGAAGTGGTCAAGATCAAGAGCCCATATCACGCTCTGTTCGGACAACCGGCTTATGCTAAGTTCATGGATTGGCCCTGTTATGTTTACTTGCAGCTTAAGATGCCAGGACTGAAGGGGACGACTACGGTGCATGGTGATCGGAAAATTGCTCTTGAGTGTGAGGAAGGGGATGATGCGTATGCGGAGTCAAGTTGTGCTGACGCGGAGCTCAAGTTTTATAAAGATAATGTTGACCCGGTGGACATGACCCCGTTGAAGAAGCCCAGCACAGAGTCTGACCCACCCGTGAAATTTGTGGCTGAGGATACCAAGTTGGTGGACTTTGTCCCCGGTGACTCATTGCAGCAGTTCACTATAGGGGCTAATATGGACCCCAAATAGGAAAGCGCGCTCATCGAATTCATCTGTGAGAATCGGGACATCTTCGCATGGAAACCTTCTGACATGCCGGGTGTACCGAGAGAATTCGCTGAGCACCATCTTAATGTGGATCCTAAATTTAAGCCGGTTAAATAGTTCCTCCATCGTTTGAATGAGGAGCGACGTAAAGCTATTGGAGAAGAGGTAGCCCGGCTCTTAGTGGCTGGGTTTATCATGGAGGTTTTTCACCCGGAGTGGTTGGCTAACCCTGTGCTCATCCTTAAGAAGAACGGCACATGGCGTATGTGTGTGGACTACACAGACCTTAACAAGGCTTGTCTGGTTGATCCATTTACTCTCCCCCGTATCGACCAGATCATTGATGCAACGGCGGGTTGTGAGAGCTTATGTTTCCTGGATGCTTATTCGGGTTACCATCAGATCAAGATGGCAGTTGAAGACCAGGAGAAGACATCTTTCATAACACCCTTTGGAGCTTTTTGATATGTGTCTATGCCTTTTGGACTTAAAAGTGCCCAGGCGACTTACTAGCGCTGTGTATAGAATTGTCTTCACGATCAGATTGGGCGCAACGTTCATGCCTATGTGGACGATATTGTGGTCAAATCACGGAAGGAGACTCTGCTTGCTGATTTAAAGGAAACCTTTGATAATCTCTCGGTCTACAAGATGATGCTTAATCCGGCTAAGTGCGTTCTTAGTGTGCCTGCAGGCAAACTACTAAGATTTTTGGTCTCAGAGCGGGGCATTGAAGCTAACCCGGAGAAAATAAAGGCCACCACTTCGCTTTCTAAACCGGCGTGTATCAATGACGTTCAGCGCTTGGCGGGTCGTATTGCGGCCTTAAGACGATTCATAAGCCGCCTAGGAGAGAAGGCTATCCCTTTAATTCAGATGAAGCGGAAGACAGATAATTTCGTCTGGAGTGATGCTGCCAATGATGCGTTAGAAGTACTCAAAAAATAGTTAGCTGAGCCGCCTGTCTTTGCTGCTCCTATCGACAAAGAGCCATTGCTCCTGTACGTGGTGGCTAATAACAAGGCTGTCAACACGGCAGTTGTTGTGGAGCACAAGGAAACAGGCAAGGAGTACCCAGTCCAACGGCCAGTTTATTACGTCAGTGAAATTTTAACCGAGTCCAAGCAAAGATATCCGCATTGGCAGAAGCTAGTGTTTGGAGTGTTCATGGCGAATCGCAAGCTGAAGCATTATTTCCTTGGACACCCAATCACGGTGGTTAGCTCTGCTACTTTGGGAGACATCATCCAAAATAGAGAGGCCACCGGGAGGATTGCTAAGTGGGCGATTGAGCTTGGACCTCTTAATTTGAGGTATGTGCCTCGAACAGCTGTCAAATCTCAAGCTCTGGTGGACTTTATCAATGATTGGACAGAGTGTCAAGCACCTGAAGAGAAGCCGGACAATACGTATTGGACAATCCACTTTGACGGATCCAGGCAGTTGGAAGGTTCGGGGGCTAGAGTTGTTTTAACTTCCCCACGAGGTGATAAATTTTGCTATGTTTTAAGGTTAATGTTTCCTTGTACCAACAATGCAGCTGAATATGAAGCCTTGCTTCATGGGCTCCGTGTGGCCAAGGAGATGAATTTGAGCTAGGTCAGATGTCTCGGCGACTCAGACCTGGTGGCTCAACAAGTTTCAGGCACGTGGCATTCTAAAGACCCTCGTATGGTGGCTTATCGCCAGGCGGTTGATATCATTGCTGGCCACTTTAAGGGTTATCAGGTGGATCACATTGATCGTCGGAAGAACGTGGCGGCCGATGCACTGTCTCGGTTGGGGCCTCAGCGTAAGCCGGTGCCGCCTAATGTGTTTCTTGACGTATTGCATCACCCGTCGGTCAAGTTACCTTCTGAGGAAGATCTTGCTATACCTGACCCGGAGGGACAGTTGGTGGCGGCTCTTCGCGCTATTCCTGATTGGACGCTACCTTATCTGGCGTATCTCACTCGTGGCGAGTTACCTGAGGATGAGACTTTGGTGCGACAAATCACGAGGCGGTCTAAGTCCATGACTATTGCCAATGGCGAGTTACATAAATGCAGTGTAACTGGTGTTTCTCAGCGATGTGTTTCTCCTGAGGAAGGCCGTGAAATTTTGCAAGAGATACATGCCGGTGACTGCGATCATCACGCCGGGTCAAAATCCTTGGTGTCAAAAGCTTTTCTACACGGTTTTTACTGGCTAACAGCTCATGCAAATGCAGAGGACATAGCCAGCAAACGTGATGGGTGTCAAAAATTCGGACGACGAGCCCATGTTCCGGCTCAAGAGTTGCGGATGATTCCAATCACCTGGCCGTTTGCGATCTGGGGGCTTGATATGGTTGGACCGTTTAAAAGGTCTAAGGATAAGAAGACCCACCTTTTGGTGGCGGTTGATAAGTTTACCAAGTGGATTGAGGCGGAGCCGGTCAGCAAATGCGACGCAACAACTGAAGTTCAGTTCGTCAAAAAGCTGATTTTTCGTTTTGGTTACCCCCACAGTATCATCACTGATAATGGCACAAATCTGTCCAAGGGGGCTATGAAAGAGTTTTGTCAAAGTGAACACATCCGCCTTGATGTCTCCTCGGTGGCTCATCCGCAGTCTAATGGTCAAGCAGAACGTGCTAACCAGGAAATTTTGAGAGGTAGCAAACCCCGGCTTATGGTTCCTTTGGAACGAACGCCGGGTTGTTGGGTTGAGGAGCTACCTTCAGTTCTTTGGAGCATCAGAACCATCCCCAACAGATCAACATGCTACACGCCTTTCTTCATGGTTTATGGCGCAGAAGCCGTTCTCCCTTGTGATATTCGTCATGACTCACCCAGGGTGGCGGCTTACGTTGAAACTGAGAATGAGGCGGCACGTCAGGACGTGCTAGACGCTTTGGATGAAGAGCGGGATCTTGCAGCAGCACGATCGGCGATTTATCAACAAGATCTGCGTCGCTATCATAGCCGCAGAGTGAAAACCCGGACATTCCAAGAAGGCGACTTAGTGCTACGTTTGATTCAAGATCAGACAGATATGCATAAGTTATCACCCCCTTGGGAAGGACCTTATGTGGTTAGCAAGAATCTCAACAATGGGTCATATTACCTCATTGATATGCGGGAGAGCGACAAATCACGCACTTCTGGAGAGGAAACCAGCAGGTCGTGGAATATTGCTCATCTTCGGCCTTATTACACTTGAGTCATTGGCTCTCATCAATGTACATACCTCTGCCATTGTATATACCTTTTAATAATCAATATAATAAAGTCGGCATCCCCATAATTCGGGGCCTCTATCGTTTTCCTGCAGCGATTTTTGTGCAAGAGTTGATTATTCCTAAGGTCACTTGGGGGCTTCCAACTCAATGAGTTTAGCTTTCATACCCTCTTGACCGGCTTAAAAGCCATATTTGAGTTAAACATGTCTGTTTGCAACTTGCTACTCCGCCAGCTGACCCGCCGTACGCCTGACAGTCAATCTTTTTTAAAGACCCTGAACTTGTCAAAGTTAAAACGGTGGCTTATGTCACGAGAGAGCCGGCTTACAGAGAGCTAGGATAAACTCACCTGTCCACTGTAGTCTCTCCGCTATGTGTCCCGTTCATACTCTTAATAGTCAATCTTTTTTAAGACCCTGAACTCGTTAAGGTTAAAATGACGGATTTATGTCACGTGAGAGCCGGCTTACGGGATTGTAGGCGTTAATGCCTAGCTTCTTTGAAGCAAAAACCTTGAGTTTTCTCAAAAATATAAATAAGGGTTGATCTCTTTTGGCTGTGCCTTCAAAGCCGCCATACAGCAAATGAAGATATACATGTATATACTTTCTGTTTGTTGTCTTGCAGGGATTTTTCCTGAGGAGGTTCTAAGTCTTCGGATGACAGCTGATCTGGCTTAGCAGTATTCATTGATCAAATTTACAGCTGTCATAACCCGCCAGCGGGTTTGTTTCATATTTTCCAGACTATGGGGTATTGAGTTATTAATTCACCCCGGATTATGACTATAAGTCGCCAGTCAAGGAGTTGATCACAATTTCATGAAGAGATAAGAGACCTGATCACATCAAGCATACATATGTTTTCATAAGGATTGTAGCGGTTAAGCCGCCAGGATATAAGTTGGCAAAAACATGCACGAAGGCATGGCAACATCACAGTTGTTTTTTAAACTATGCTATTACAAGGCCAATAGCAGGACCCTTCAAATTTCTGGCCAAGTATTTTTGGGTTACATCATTCTAAGCCGGCTTCAGTGTTAGCCGGGTTACGATCCACAGGATCATTGTCACCCTGGCGCTTGGAGGTGGAAGGCTCCGGGTCATCCTGTGCCGGCTCTTCGTGGTCTGCTATCTGGAGATCATCCGAAGTCCAATTGATGCTGGTTAATGCCTCAAAGGTAGCTTCATCGTTAATAATTATGGAGGGATCAAGATTAGGGGCAAACATATGCTTACGCCTTTGAGGAGTCAAGTTGACAACTGCATGCGAAGGTGCCTTGATACGCTTGTTGTCGCTGTCATAAGATGGATGATACATGGCCAAATTTGCTTCTTGGGCAAATTGGCATGCTAGTGGCCTAATTTCCTTGACACATCTTGCAAAATCTGCCTCGCTGAAGACGGTGCCGTCATCATTGTATTCGAGATACCAGCCGGCCATCTCAGCCAGGTCAAGATCTGATTGCCACGCTTTTGCCCAGCTTAAAGCGGCAATGGCTGCTGCGTGGGCGGCTGACAGCTTCAGTTCTGCGATTTGAGAAGGCACGGTTGATAGCTGATCCAGTACTATCTTGATGGGTGTTGGAGGCTTCTTTCCAGAAGAGACAGCCACAAGTGTCCATAGGCTCCCAGCATATATTTGCTCCGCCAATGAGTACACAGCTTTCAGTTTCAGCAAAAGATTCTGGCCAAGGCTGGCAACCCTGGCGCCTGTCAGGCAATAAAGAGTATAAACTCAGTTGAACATTTTGTGACTACCCTAATTGAGGAAGTTCTTCAACGGAGAATAAGTTTTTTGCACTAACCAAAGATGGCGGCTGTCATTCGATATATCTGCTGCTTTAAGCCGGCAAGCTCTTCAGCAACCGGCTTCAGTTGTGTTTCAGCATCTTCGGCGCGCTTTTGCAAGGCGGTCTTCTCCTCCTCAAGGGTGGCACGCTCAGCAGTAAAGTCAGATTTCAACTTTTCTAAGTCCTCCAAGGCAAGTTTTAGCTTTGCCTCGGCCTCACTGCTCTTGGTTTCCAGAGCCGCCACTCTCTTGTTTAAGTCGCCAAGATGTGACTCCTTCATGCTTAATGCCTCCTACATACTGTTTGGGAGTTGGAAATTATTAATGCACAGGTTTTTTATGATTCAAATATTCAAGTCCCAAGTACATTGCAAGCAATCCACATGGCACTTGGGGGCTAATGTAGGTCATTTCAAAGTATCGCAAAGCCCCGGCTCATCCTTTTCAGGATAAGCCGGCCCTTGGGGGCTACAAGTGGATTTTTGCTTAAGTAACTACTGGAAGACCCGGCTCATCTTTTCCAAGATAAGCCGGCCCTTGGGGGCTACATACGGATTCTTTCAAAGTTATTATTGGAAGACCCGGTTCATCTTTTCAAAGGATAAGCCGGCCTTGGGGGCTACAAGCGGATTTATGCCTAAGTACTTATTGAAAGACCCGGCTTATCCTTTCAGGATAAGCCGGCCCTTGGGGGCTGCATGAGTATATATTTACGAAGACGGAAATGGGTTAAAGGTCATACCTAATATTTCTGCTTCATCATGTTTACCAAACCAGCTTCCATATCACGACTTGTATGAAGGCGGTTTAGGTAACCAGCGTACAGTTCGCTGGCACTGAAATCTGCATAATCCGGCAGGTCTAGCTTGGCCTTGCCTTTCTCCAACAACGGTGGCTCTTCTTTGTGCTTAGCCAATACAGTTGAGGCTCCTGGTGGTTTATAACCCGCCCCGGTGATAACGACGTCAGCATCATTCTTCTTAGAAGGGACTTCTTCAATTGGTTGGAGACGGTTTGGACTTGGCGGTTCATCAATGTTGGTCGGGTCAACATCAGTGTCCATGGCCTCAGAAAAGACTTCCTCGGCCTGTGGAGGAAGGTTGTCTTGATGAGAAATAGGGTCTTCAGAGCTTTGGATTGGGGCTTCGGAATATCTTCTTCCGGCTCAGAGACCTTGGAGGTCTTGGAAGAGTCGCCCACCTTCTGTTTCTTGCTTATCTTTGCCTTAGCCCTGAAACAGAAGTGGACAAGTTTATGAGCATATGAAAACAAATTTTTGGATACCAATAAAGGAAAAATCCTTACCTAGGGTTGACAACGAAGGCAGGCAGCTGTGTGCCGGTTGAGTCGCCAAAGGATGGAGGCGTTTCCTGAAAAATCAAAGTTGGGCAATATGGGCAGGTTACTGCATGAGGCTAACGTGCAGAAGAAATATAAAAAAAGATATGAAATACCTCATTGCGGCGTTACCGACGAGCTGGTGTGTTGGATAAGCCAGCTACTAGATCTTCAGAGCCACCGCTCCGGGTCTGATGCCTAGAGTCATGTTGCTGCTTCTTCAAAAGAAAGTTGGGATCCAAGTGAGCAAGAGGGTGTGAAAACTTTACTTTCCGGATGACCAGCCATATTTTCTCTCTTGGCAAAGGTTCTGAGTCAGAGGAGATGATAGTTACCTCTGCTGCACCAGCTTGGCTTGTTTCCGCTTCACCCTGAGAGGAGTCAGCATCAATAAGTTGCATGAAAAGAAGGCCAAGGGAGTGAAGTTCTACCTGCGGGTCATCCAGTTCGAGCAGTTCTTGAGTTGTTTGCTTCTTGCGACGACCCGGACCCTGGGTCTTAGTTGCTTTGGTTTTCTTCTTCAAAGTGGAGGGTGCAGTTATTCTCTTCTTCCAGAAGGGAGAGTCGGCCTACATATATAAATGCATTTGCGAAAAGTCAAAAAGAAGTAAGAGTGCAAAATCTAAAAGGAAAAGGTGAAGGGTAATATAAGGGGTCTTACTACAGGAGCCGTGTTAAGAACGGAGAAAGGACTCAATCCTGTGTTACTGCAAGCTTCTTGAGTTTCTCCAAGCAGCGATTTGACAATCGCGTTAACTTCTTTATCCGTAAAAGGCGTCTGATTATAACGTTGAGGGTCATCTACATTGCCAATATATTGACACAGTAAGCCGCCGCGCCGGCTCAGCGGTAAAATCCTCCAGGAAACCCAGCAGCGGGTCAGATCAACTCCGGTTAGTCCATTGGCTATTAAAGCCCTTATCCTTGAAAATGTATGAGCATATTGGACGCGCTCTGTGGCGGTTAACCGATCTGGGAGTTCAGTAGTGGTGCTGAGCCGGTAGGGGCGAAAACCCGGCAAGGGATTTTCTTCAGCCGGAGTAGTGTCTCTGCAATAAAACCAAGTGCGGTTCCAGTCTTTGGGATGGCTGGGCAGGACAGCCGAGGGAAAAGATACATCTCTCCGTCTCTGGATAGAAACGCCTCCGAGTTCAAGACTTGGTCCGTCTGCTATCTTAGTCTGGCGGTTTATATAAAAGAAATCTCTGAAAAGGTCAACAGTAGGCTCTTCTTGCAGATATGCTTCACAAAATACTTGGAATTGGTGACAGAATTGGGGCCAATATCTTGAGGATGGAGTTTGTAAAAATGCAAGGCGTCCCGGAATTTTTTTGACCCGGGCGGTGAGAAGCCACGGAGAAGATGATCCGTGAAGATAACAACTTCCCCCTCCTTGGGTTTGGGAGTAACTTCGTCATCAGGGACCCGCCAATGGATGACATCTTTACTTGGTAAAACCCCCATGATTACATATTCATTGAGCATGACCTCAGTAACCCCGGAGGCTACCCAATCGCAAGAGGAGGGAGCCTTGGTCATGATTGATCGGGTTAAAAGCTGTGGTAAGGCATAAGGTGGTGGTGAGTTAGGAGTGCTACATGACAAGCTAATTAGGACTATAAGACGACAACGCTATTTGGCGGGTCATTGATAAGTTATGAGCCGCCTTTGGCTGCAGGAATAAGTATATTAAAGTATGGCGGCTTATATCTCGCCAGGATGAATTGGCAGCATGGTGGCGGGTCAACAACACAGTGAATACTAGAAATATTGCAAAGTGTGGACAAACAAGGTTCACAAGTTACAGCTACAATTGCAGATCTGCAGCTAAAGATAAAAGGGGAATAATTGCTAACCCTAAAAACAGTAACGGAAGAACTAGCAGGTAATGCGCTGATTCCGGGGAAGAAGCGATTTACTCTGGATACAAAATAGATGCTAAACGGAGCACCGTGCGATTTTGCTAGCATTTCCAAGTTGAAAGATGATTCCTTTCTTAAGTAATGGTATGAACTCCGATGAACGGCGACGAACTCTAAAAGAACTCCGGCGACCTAATGTGGATCTGACAAAGCCAAGGAATGGAACCTGAGAAGACGCGGGGAGCGCGGGCGCGTGCCGATGAACTCTGGTCACAACAGGTTGATGCAACGGCCTTGTTGAGGTGGACGGCGCGGTCCGGCAGGTGCGGTGAGGCTTCGGTCGCATGAAGCGTTTGGAGGAAGAAGAAGAAGGAAAGGCAGCGGGGGAAAGTAAAAAGAATGGGCCCCCGAGCCTATTTATA
This sequence comes from Elymus sibiricus, assembly GCA_039707655.1. Classification (NCBI taxonomy): domain Eukaryota; kingdom Viridiplantae; phylum Streptophyta; class Magnoliopsida; order Poales; family Poaceae; genus Elymus; species Elymus sibiricus. Next base: position 361,221,515 of record CM077669.1, read on the forward strand.
AAGAAAGAATGAGGTGGAACAGCAATAGTCAAGCGCGAGAATCGAGGAGACGCGATGATGATTGACCAAAGAAGTGCCTCGATTTTCGGATTGACTAGTTAATGCAAAGATCCATTGTGATGTCATGAAGATTTTCTGGATTTACCAGAGATGACGTCATCCATTTTTATATGGCGGGTCATGGAGATTCATTTTAGGTTAAGTGATCAAGGGGAACACGAGACTCGCCAACTAGAAGACTTGAAGATTGACATGAACAAGTTCAAATCAATCTGGGGCCTAATGTTGGGGATATAACCCCTCGGTATAACCCTCCCAGAAGGGGCCGGGTTAGGAAGTTGGCGACTTAAACAATAAAGCCTTAAACAGGCCTGAAGACCAAGACAAGCCTGGAGGTGACTTACCAGACGGGCCAGGCGGAGGCCCGGAGCCGGAAGACGGTGTGTGACCCAGAGGCGTAAGCCGCCTGGAGATGGCTTGCCACAGAAGGCAAGGCGATTTAGAGGCATGATCGGATATCTAGTATAACCCGGTCTGGACTCTTGTAAGCCCAGGGCCTCGACCTGTGCATATAAAGGCGAGTCCCTGCGGCGGCTTAGGGTACGAAACAATTGATCGAGAGCTAGGTTAAGCGAATCCGCTCCCTTGTAATCGATACCCAATCAATACAACACAAAGCAGGACGTAGGCTTTTACCTCCTTCGTGAGGGGCCGAACCTGGGTAAACTCGTGTCTTTCGTCCCGACCAACCCCTTCGAGCAAGTCACCGTAGCCATGGCCTCACCCCTAAGTCCTTTCACTAGGGCATCTGCCGTGACAAAACCACGACACAACTGGTGGCCCCCCTCCGGTGGATCTTCGCTCTAGTAGTTTTTACATATTCAATAACAAATCTCCAGAAAGTTTCTTCCAATTCCGAGAACTTTGATTTCTGCACAAAAACAACACCATAGTAGTTCTGCTGAAAACAGCGCTAGTCCGGGTTAGTTTCATTCGTATCATGCAAATTAGCATCATAGGAGCAGATGGTACCCGTGCGGCGGTTGGAGGAGAGTTGTGAGACGGCAACGGAGGAGAAGCGGTGTGGACCCCTAGTGTACTGCTAGAGCTGTGCTACTTGTGAGCTGCGTTGGGGTTTTCCCCTAAGAGGAAGGGTGAAGCAATATAGTAGCGATACGTATTACCCTCAATAAGAACCAAGGTTATCGAACCAGTAGGAGAACCATGATAACTTGACTTCAATAGTACCTACACACACAAAACCAAAAACTTGCACCCAGCGCGGGCAAGAGGGTTGTCTAGCTCCTTGAACTCGTTACTTGCAAGGATTACTTCTGATAGTGATAGATAGATAAATATAAAATAAAAATAAAAAAGAAAGTAAATAAATTACAGCAAGGTATTTTTAGGCTTTTAGCAAATATGATTAAGTAGACCCGGGGGCCATAGTGTTCACTGGAGGCTTCTCTCTCGAACGCATAACATACAGTGGGTAGACAAATTACTGTTGGGCAATTGATAGAAAAGCGCATAGTTATCATTATGTATTCATGTAAATGATCATGTATATAGGCTTCAAATCTATGACAAGTCGACCAAAACGATTCAGCATCTACTACTATTACTCCATCAATCGACCGCTATCCATCACGCATCTATGGTATTAAGTTCATGACAAACAGAGTAATGCTTTAAGCAAGATGACATGATGTAGACAAAGTAAGTACATGCAATATGTTCAAACCCAGTCGTTTTACCCTTAGTAGCAACAATACAATACGTGTATGTCCCTTTCTGTCACTGGGATATAGAGCACTGCAAGATTGAACCCACTACAATGCACTCCTCCCACTGAAGATAAATCAATCTAGTTGGCCAAACCAAACCGATAGATCAGAGAGACTTGCAAAGCTATAACAATCATGCATAATAGAATTTAGAGAAGACTCAATTACTTTTCATGAATAATCTTATCATAAACCCACAATTCATCGGATCCCAACCAACGCTCCAAAGAAGATTACATCGGATGGATCATCGTGAGAATCGCGAAGAACTTTGTATTGAAGATAAAAGAGAGAGAAGAAGCCATCTAGCTACTAGCTATGGACCCGTAGGTCTGTGGTGAACTACTCACACATCATCATGGAGGCAACAAGGTTGATGTAGACGACATCCGTGATGGATTCCCCCTCCGGCAGAGTATCGGAAAAGGCCTCCAGATGGGATCGTGGACGAACAAAGACTTGCGGCTGCGGAAAAATTGTTTTGGGTGGCTTTATGATATTTTGGGGGTGATTGGAAATATATAGAAGTGTAATTAGGTCAGGAGGTGCCACGAGGGGGGGCACGAGCTAGGGGATGCGCCCTACCCCCCAGGGCACGCCGGCCTAGCTCGTGGCCACCTCTCGAAGCTTCCTGGGTCTCTTCTGGTCCAAAAATAACTCTAGTAAATTTTTATCCAATTTGTACTCCGTTTGGTATTGATTTTAGGAAAAGCCCAAAAACATGCAAAAACAGAAACTGGCATTAGGCATTGAGTTAATAGGTTACTCCCAAAAATGATATAAAATATCATATAACTTGCATATAAAGTATACAAGGTTGATAAGATAATAGCATGAAACAATCAAAAATATATAGATACGTCAGAGTTGTATCAAGGTGACGGACTCGTCGAGCTCCGACAGGGGTGTGGCGTGGCGGCCGGGGTGGTGGAGCGGTGGCGAAGCCAAGAGAGGAGAGAAAATGGGAAAATGAAAGTGCGGGGTCCGGTATGGGTTTTGGGTAGGGTGGGTGTCGGAGTCCTACGTGGGTGCTCTCCGGACTCCCGCAAAGCCTCCCTCCCCCCCCTAGGTTGTCTCACGTTTGTCGGAAAAATTACATGGGGAAAGGGTGTCTGAGAGATCTTTGGAGTGCGAGAAGGCCATGGCAAGCGTGGTGCGGAGAGGAGAAAGGGCCGAGAGGAAGATTACTGCGGCTATGGCCGGGCTGGAGTTTCTATAGCGGGCAGATGGCAATGGGTTTTAGCGGTGTGGTTAATGGTGGGCGGCAGATGGACAAAGGGGTGCCTCAGAAGTACGTTCCTCGATAGCCACATATCATTAATGTAGGGTGATGGACCGACGGGTGTCATTTGAACGCGGAGCAGTCGCCTAAACTGGGAAGTGGCGCGGGCACCACTCTCTCAGCCGGCGAGCTGGTTCAATGCTATCAGCAGTGAGTGGTCGTGTCCGCTCTGGCCGGGCATGAATGCGACACTGACGCTCTAGAGTGGCGCTAACTGTTTCAGGCAAGAAGCGTGCACGGGCGAGGGAGGGGTTAATGGTGGACCATTTCAGTTACAAGCGGACGAGGCAGCGGCCCAGACGCCCACAACCCCCCCCCCCCCCCCCCCCACACACACACAGACAGACACTTTTTCTCCGATTTGCGGAAAAAAGTGCGTCCGGACTGCCGAACGGACCGATACACGCCCACGTTTGATGGCTTCAGGGGTCCGGTTTGCGCGGTCCGGACGTATGCCAACGGCAAGTTGAGTGTAGACCGTAACCCTATATTGTAACTCTTACTCATCGTAGAAATGCCTGCAACATGAGACGTTGCAGCCGTGTAGGTTAGTACTTTGAATGTAGCGGCAAGATCATAATAGAAAGCAGATGAAAAGTCTATACTATATGCAATTAGGCTTTGTGGTTCTGTGTCTGAGTTTTTGCAGAAAAGTTGGTTTTATTTTTGCTACAACAAAGGAGTCAAACGGAATATCACTACAAAATTTGGTTGTTAATGAGATGGTTTCGCCAACCAATTCTCATATCCCAAAATTATTAATAAACCCACTCATCGTAGTTAGTTGTGTTGAGACTGGCTGATAGTATCATCTCCGGTGCTCATGTTGTCCGTAACCGAGGACACGGCTAATCGATTAGTTTAACACTTTGTAAAGGTTTGTACACTTTACCTGCAAGATTCGATCCCTCCCGTTATGTCCTCGCACTACCTAGTGTTTGAGAACGGGACGATCGAAATATCGTCTTCCAAAGCGATCATCCGGCAGAAAGTCAGTGCCCATCCAATCCTACCATTCTTCTACATCTCGTAGCACTCTGACCTACCAGAGTCATGACTAAGGTCAACAAAGCCAGAGCCCATAATGACTTGCGGTTGCACACATAAGCTTTGCGGCCTTGAAGTATCCATCCATCTCTTTGAGCCTGGGTGTGGCATTCCGTCGGGATGATCACAGGTAGATACCAGGATTCCCGGGCATAACCATGATAGATATCAGGCTGCGAGATGCAAGCCAATCCACCCCAGAGGTATATTAAGTCCTTGAAGTCTTGATCATCATGTAGGTCTTGAATTACTTAACCTCACAACACTCCTGTATCTCACAACCAAACCCCGTCTACTAAAGCGTGGCAAATATGAAGTAACGTCCCTTCCCAAGCAATGGTAACAGGGTGTTTGGTTTCTCCTACCTCATGATACTACCTCAAGTTCAAGCTCAATATCCTACTGGATATAAGGTGTAAAGATTGATTCTAATGCAAATAAAACATAGGTATTGTAACACTAGTAGAGAAATGGCTAGCCACAACTCTTGTTGGTGGCGCACCATTTTCAGCCGACGCCAGCACTACATTTTTCAAATATCGCTGGAGTCGGCCATTTTGGTACGGCATAGCTAGTTACTTAGTGTTGGCGCTGGACGTACGTGGAACGCCACTTGTATGTGGCCTCCAAGGTTGTGTGCAGGCGTAACTTACTGTTGGCGTACCAGGTTGGTACTATGCCGACAGTATTTCCTATATCTATGGCGTTGCTTTCGTCCGGACGCCAACAGTTTAATTTGTGGGTCCATTTTTTTAGGTAAACATTGGGGCCCACATAACATCGGCGTAGCATACAATGGCACGCCAGCAATATACATGTTAGTGTTGGCGTATTGTTGTCTGGAAATGCCACTAATAAAGTCGCAGCACTATTACCACGTAATAACCCTTGTGTATACACTACATTCCCCTTCTTCTTCCTCTTGCTCTTCCTCTTCCTCCTCTCTCTTCCCTCCTCATCTTGAGAAACCCAATTATTTTCTCATGATTCTTAATTAGGTAGTTAGATCTAGCTAGGTGATGCATTGGTTACGTTTGCTAGCCTCCACACACCAACTCTCTAAGCTAGCTATATCTAGCTCTCTCCTCCACCCACTTGATTTAATTTTCCTTCATCCTCCATTAATGGCGCCCTCCAACCTACATACGGTCGACCGGCTTCTCGCGGGATCGATCGAGGACTAGCTCGACTCGTGTCTCTTCTGCTTGAGGTAATTAACACAAAACACTTCCTCGTCATTTAATTATGCATGTTACGTACGTGTGTGATTGCTATATGGTGAAACGTGCATGGATGGCGAATTTGTAGAGAGAGTTGCCAATGTTTTGGCGAAACGTTGATTCATTTCCATTTCGTCAAATTTCTGGTACTCAATATGTACCATTTTTAGCAAAGGTGCCGAAATTTTGTATGCCCTCGCTCGTTGTTAATATATATGTAATTATTTCTGTATTTCCCTTTACAGGCTACTTTGATCTATCGAAATATTCAATATGGATCGAAGTGTGAAGGCCTTCCTCAATTTCGCGGTGAGCAATATGATACAAAAGTGTGAAACGCAGATATTATATCCATGTAAGGCCTGTAAAAATGGAATTTTCCATAACCCGTTCGATGGTAGCGTCCTCGCGCACTTGCTTCGTTGTGGTTTCATTGAAAGTTATACACGATGGACAAAGCATGGTGAGGAGAATGATGATGTACGTGACCACGACGACGGAGCGGCGGATATGGAAGCGTAGAACCCTTTCGATGATGAATTACCAGGGCCGCTAGAAGGAGGAAACAATAATGAACATGCGCCTGGAGGAGGAAATGATGAAATGCCACCCAAACATTAAGAGGACCATGTTAGCCAGGATATGTCATTGGCAGAAATGCTGCAGGATCCCCATGTTAAAGAACTGCTTCAGAAGAAGACGACAAATGAGAGAGATGCTATTAAGGAGGCTCTCAAGTTGGCGCAATTGGAGTTAGACGCAAATGCTCCACTGTATGAAGGTTGCGATCCTGAGCACACCCGCTTGCACGTCACGCTCAAACTTCTAGACATCAAGGCAAGATTGAAGAGCACAGACGCAAGTCTGGACGCTACATTGGAATATTTACATACAGTTTTGCCCAGGGGGGATTTGTTGCCTAAGAGTGTTCATGAGGCGAAAAAGATCGTGTGCCCTCTTGATTTGCCACATGTAAGATAGCATGCATGCATAAATGATTGCATCTTATATCGTAACAAGCATGAGCAAAAAAAAGAGTGTCCAACTTGCAAGGAACCCTGATACAAGCCTGGAAAGAAGGATCCTCGAAAGGTTGTATGGTACCTTCCGTTGATTCTACGCCTGCAGCTTTATTTCGCTGACGTGAAGGAAGCAAAGAACGTGACTTGGCACAAGACCAGGAAATCCAAAAATGGTGGCCTTCTGAGACATATTGCAGATGGTTGTCAGTGGAAAGCACTTGACTGCATTGAATCATAATTCGCAGCAGAACCAAGAAACCTCAGTTTGGATGTTAGTAGCGATGGACTAAATCCATTTGGCAAGCAGAGTACCTCAAAAAGTACATGGCCCGTGTTTGTTTGGATGTACAACCTCCCGCCATGGCTTTGCATGAAACAAAAGTACATACACATGGTAATGCTCATTCAAGGACCGCTCCGACCAGGCAACGATATCAACACATATCTTGAGCTATTGAAGGAGGAGTTAGACATATTATGGAAGGATGAAGGGGTCAAAACGTGGGACGGCAGCACTGAAACTATTTTCCAATGAGAGCAGCATTGCTCACGACCGTTCATGACTATCTAGGTTACGGATATATTTCCGGACAAGCGTGCCATGGACATTGCGGATGTGTTAAATGTATGGATGGCACATCTTTTCTCCAGCTATCAAAAAAGGGCAGTTGCAAAACAGTGTTCATGGGCCATCGAAGGTGGCTTGATAAAGATGATGAGTGGAGAAGTCGTGGCGACCTGTTCGACAATACGGATGAGGCTCGAGGGCCACCACGCAGGAGGAGTGGAGAACAAATCCATGAGATGTTACAGAATTGGACAAATTTCCCGAAGCCAGGAAGGAAGAAAAAGAAGGCTGAGAAAACGCTGCTAAAAGTATGGAAAAGAAAATCTGTTTTCTGGGGTGAAGTATTGGGAACTACTCAGTTCGCCGCATTCTCTTGATATGATGCATATCACAAAAAATATATGTGAGAGTTTGCTTGGCACACTGTTTGACATGCCAGAAAAAAGTAAAGACGGTACGAGGGCAAGACAAGACTTGAAAGATATAGGTATTAGGGAAGAGCTCCAACCCGCATCCCTTAAAAGAACCAAGGAGACGGCCTCCTTCTGGTTACTCGGGGCTCATATGCAAATATCTTGACACAAAAAAGCAAAGGTTTAGCAACATGAAGTCCCATGATTTTCATGTGATGATGACGCAATTACTTCCAGTAGCCCTCAGAGGGATAATGGATGATAACGTTCGCAACACACTTCTTGACTTCTGCAACATTTTTTATGTTCTCTCTTGAAAGTCGATCAGTGTGCAACATCTCACTCGACTACAAGAGGAGATCATCACAATACTATGTGAGCTTGAGATATATTTCCCCCCGTCATTCTTTGATGTGATGGTGCATCTCCTAGTTCATGTTGTTTCTGAGGTTAAAGACCTTGGACCGACATTCTTGCATGCCATGATCCCGTTTGAAAGGATGAATGGAACTGTGAAGGGTTACGTTCGTAATAGGGCACGTCCAGATGGAAGCATCGTCCAGGCCTATCTGACCGAATAGTGCATATCATTCTACAATAATTATATAGATGATGATCAATCTCTTGGTTTGCCCACGAGGAAGCATGCCGATAGGCTTGATGGAGTAGGTCACTCACAGTTGAAGCGTGATTCAAATGTGGATATACAGAACCGCCGAGACGACTTCGACAAAGCACACACAATGGTGTTATAACAAGCAGATATAATCACTCCTTGGTAGCAGACTCACAAGGACACCTTAAAGAGAGAGCATGCAATGGCAGGGAGGCAGAGGACCGAAGCCTAGATCATTAGAGAGCACAACTCCAAATTTGCAGTCTGGTTAAAAGAGCAAATTCGGGAGAAACCACTGCCAACAGGTATTGTTAATGCAAATCTCATCTATCCATTAGCAGTAGGCCCCGCATGCACCGCCGCCACCTACCAATCATATGATATCAATGGATACACATTCTATACTGAGGCAAAAGACAAAAACTCTGATTACCAGAACTCAGGCGTCACGATAATTGCCTCCACTGAGAATGAAACTAACAGATACTACGGAAGGATCGAAGAGATATGGGAACTTGAGTACGCCGAAGATCACACGGTGCCACTGTTCCAAGACAGATGGGCGAAGAATGTTAAGAAGGAAGAACGTGGTGCCGTTACCATGTCCCTGCCCAAAGCACAAGCTGTTGGTGCAAAGGGTGTCAAAGGAATTACCGCCAAATATGAGCCTTGGGTATTCGCTAAGGACGTGTCACAATGCTTCTACATAACTGACTCGACAAAGCCAAGTCGTGTTGTCGTTAGGAGATCCAAGAGATCCATCGTCGGGATGGACGGAGTGGCCAACGAGGATGACTATGATCAGTTTGGCATCGACCCAAAAGAAGAGGAGAACTTTGATGACGATGAAAATTACACCACAAGAAGGAGCAGAACTACCTTGCCTGAGACAGGACGTCCCTTCTTACGAAAGAGTCATACCGTGGGACGAAAGTATTAAAGCAAGATTAAAAAGACCCAAACCGTCGTTGAGAGGATTGTCAAACGACGTCGTACTACTTGATTAAATTGTGTGCTTCATTATTCGTGTACTACACTTTTGTGTACTTTTCATTGCGTAATACTTCGCACGATATTTGTGTACTTCATTTGTGTGTACCTCCTAATTTGCATTATTATATACTTTCATCCAGATTCATGCATGCATTTTCACACGCCATTTGTCAAGTATTAGAACAGCCCTAGCTAACACAACACCAATTACTGCTGGCGTTGGCCACGTCATTGGCGCCAGCACTAATGACTAACCGGCACTTTTAGCTACACTACTGTTGTGAGAACAACTCAGATTCTCCCTTCGTACCACCACCGCCGGACACTGTTCTCCTCCGTTCCCCCGCCTAGCCGCGCCCGCACCCTGCGCCAGACGTGCCGCCGCGCTGCCCAGCCCTTCCCCCGGCCCACCCGCTCATCCAAGAGCCTCTTCCTCTGTCGTCCTATCCGGCCACTCTCTCCCTCCACGGTCATCCTGTCCGGCCACTCTCTCCCTCTGTCGTCCTGTCCGGCCACTCTCTCCCTCTGTCGTCCTGTCCGGCCACTCTCTTCATACGTCGTCCTATCCGACCGCCCTGTCCGCCACGCACCACCACCCCCATCGCACAGTCTTCACGAATGCCCCCACCACGCCCTCCTGACAGCCGACCCCCACTCGATCCGGATAGTAAAAAACTTTCTCTAACCATTTGATGAAATGTGAATTGATGAAATATGTTATATGTTGCATCGTGTGTTCTTGCGAATTGTCTCGCGATATGTTTCTTTTTGCAGGGAAATGTCGAGAGAGTTGCCAATGTTTTGGCGAAAGGTGGATTCATTTCCGTTTCATCAAAATTTCTAGCAGTCAATATGTCCATTTTTTACTTACGTTCATGTCCATGTTTCCATTGATTTTTATTTTATGAATGCAGCACAAAATGGAAGAATGCTCGTACTGTTCCGACAAAGGGGTATGTGTGAGGATCCTCACCTTGACAACAATAAATGCTTCTCCATCACGCTACAATGCCTCAAGAGAAAAGATGGTTTCAATTCCAAATGTACAATCTATAATGAGGTAGATCACACAAATTTTGTTGCTAACAGTGTGGTTTATATGACAATTATATGCCTCAAGACGAAATATGATTACTACATTGCTTACTATGTTACTATTTTGTTCAAGGACAGAAGCTCCCAAGATGTGTTGTGCCTCCGGGGATGGATGACCACCAGATGGACAACTCAAAATAAAATAATGGAGGCAACTACTGAGTGATCGCAACTTGAAGATTGGAGATCGGTGGATCTCTATGCTCCACCATGGAGATGCAGGGGGTTTCCCTCTTCTTCAAGATTGATCCTAAAGGACAGGAGTACCGTACTAGTAGTTACGACGATGGTTAATGTATGCATATATATATATAAATGATGTGTACCATAATATAAATTATGTTGTACGTGTTTTCATTTCTTATAGAAATCAATGTGGGACGCAAACGTCATTATGTATATACTGATACAAAATTGCGTTGTCGCGGCACCGTTTTTCGCTGCGGTGGCAGCATTTTTTTGTTGCGTTTGGTCATTTAGTACTGGCGTGCGAAACAGTCGAGACGCCCGTAATGATCTCTCCAGTGTCTGGCGTTGGGAAAGTTAGCACGCCATACATATGTATGATATTGCCATCGTGGAGATAAACCCAACGCCATAGGTATATGAAATACTGCCGTCGTAGGCTCCAATGCCACCACTATTTTTTAACTGTGGCGCCATATTGGTGGCGTTGGGTGTCTACGCTAGCAAGGCCATTTTTGCCACGCCATAGCTAGGCTTTTCTGCACTGGTGTAAGATGATCAAAGTGAACTTGCCTGGTATAGTTTATGAAGATAATAACGCTCTCAGAAATAACTTGACAGAACTATTCGTCTCTCCGATGAAATCTATATTATACAAACATGACATTCATAAGCATTCAATCTAGCAATCAAGATGCAAAAGTAAGTACTAAACTACACTAGTGTTGAGATGAAAGAAATACTTAAGATAAAAGTTAAAACAATAAACTTTCTCAAAGCAAATAAATAAACTCCAAATAAAACTTCAAAACAAACTATAGGGTTTAACTACAAGCAACAAAAATAGTTTTGTCCTAAGTAAAAGACTTCACAGAAAAAGAGAACAAAATAAATAAATTAACAGAAAATAAAATATAAAACAACTAAGTTATCATGAAGTATTTTACTTAAAGTTTTAGTAGAAAAAAGAATCAATTGAAAAGCTTTTAAAAAACTCTACTTATGACCCAAACAAGTTTTTCATGCAAAACAAAAGAAACAAAATATAAAATTTATTTAACTAACAAATAAAAGTGGCTACTGTTGACTTAGAGAAACATAAATCGACTTGTAAAAAATTGAGAAAAGAAAAATACTAAGAAATAAAAGAAATACTTTTCTTATTGAATAAAACTACAGAAACAAGTCAGATTTTCAATCTGATCTAAACAGGAATAATATATAAACTAAAATAAATTTCATTGCTCCTCTAGATAAACAAAACAATAAGAAAACAGGAGCACAAAGGATCAAATCAAAATCTATTTATAAACTCAAGTTATTCACAAATTAGTGATTTGAGCAAATTTGAACAAATTCAAATTTAAACTATTCAAATTTGAAAACTAATTGCACAAACAGAAACTAGACAAAAATATAAAACTAATGCAATAATAATCACTCAAAAACAATTAAAAGCATAAAAGATATTAACAATCTAAAATTGAAACTAAATCTGTTTTTAAAACAGAAACTAGAAAAAAACAGAAACGACTATGGGCCGGCTGGGTACACGTGGCAGGGTATGAATGGCTGCGGGTGTGCGCTATGATTGCTAGCGATCGAACGGCCACAACTTAAACAAAATTGGCTCGGTCTAATTAAAATAGAGAAAAATCGGCCGGTTCGATTAAATTGGACCGGTCTAAACGAAGGGGTACGCGAGATCTTATCTGGGACATTGAGTGAGATTGAACGGCGGAGAGGGGATCCGGTGCTCACCGCGGGGAGGGTGACAGCTGAGACGAAGGGGTTGACGCCGGCGGTGCTCCGGTGTTCTCCGACGATGGTGGGGAAGTCCGGTCAATGCAACTCTTCCCGCCGTGTCTGTGGGTAGTCGAGGTAGAGCTCGAAGACGATGGAGGCAAGCTCAGCTTCACAACGGAGCAACGGGCACTCTGAGCTCTGGCGATGCTCGCGCAGTGGTCGCTGCAGTGGCTCCGGCGAGGGAGGGGTGAAGCGGTGATGTGTGGGAGCTTCGTGATGGTGCAGGGACTTGATTGGTGGTGGTCGTAAGGCAAGTAGAGGGACGACAGCGTCGGAATCGAGTCGGCAGGTGTCGGAAATCGGGCTCCGCAGACCCAAGAAGGTTCGAACTCTGGAGCGTGTGCGAAGATCCTTCCCAGCTCAAGCCTCAAGCCTGTCACCCCACAACAAAGTCTCGTCGAATGCGTGCGAGCTAACAAGAAGATGAACATGGAGATTTACCCAGGTTCGGGCCACCTTGCGGTGTAAAACCCTACTCCTGCTTTGGTGGATTGGCCTCACGAGGAGGTTTGGGGATGAACTAATACAGTGGTTGAGCGACCTCGCAAGGGCTCTCGGGTGAAGGTGGATCGGTGTGTCCCCCCTCTATGGTGGAGGCTGATGCCTATTTGTAGCGGCCTTGGTCCTCTTCCCTCGTCGCACAGGCAGGAAGGGGTCCCACAACGGCCAAATTTGAAAGGGGACAGGAAGTACATCTTATCCTGACTAAAGGTGGTCTTCAAGTGCAAAGCTTTTGGGCGTGACGCAGAGGTGGGCTCGGCGATGACATCCATCCTGCCGAGCTCGTGGTATTGGTCTTGTTGCACCGGAACGGAAACCTTTGGGGGATTCCTTGGGAACCCGCGTCCGTCCTTGCCTCCTTAGCACGAAAGAGGAAATTGTCCCCTCTGCGCCCGCTGGAGCCCGCCTGGCCTTGATCATCATGGCTCACGTCATCCCAGCCTCATGAGGCCGGGCGCTGCATAGGAGTTTCCGCTCCTCGGGAGGCAACTTGGGGAAGCCGCTCCTCTGGAGGTCTTGGCGTCATTCACCTCACGAGGCCGGGGACCTCACGAGGGTCTTGTCTTGGGGGTTTGTTGCCAGGCCGTACCGGGCCGTCGAGGTGGGCCACGCACTGGGCCGCAGGCAGGCAGGTCTGGGTACCCTCGATCCCAGAACGCCGATAGTAGCCCCCGGGCCCAAGGCGTGCTCGGGCTGGCTTCGGGGCGAATCCAAGGAAGGGAGGCCGAAGTGCCGTGGGCCCCAACTGCCTGCGGGCCAGGCTCGACGCATGGCGCACGACGGGGCGCGGGCGCCTCCACTTCCCCACGTCGCCTCGGCAACCGCCCTGACTGGCAAAGGCTGGCGCGTGCTGCGGGGCCATCATTGCCCAGAATGCGGAGAGGCACCGGTTGGCCTCTGATCAACTATAAATGGGCGAGGGAGACAGAGCCTCCTAGACCGTCTTCATCTTCTCACCTCTTCACTCCAATCTGTCGCTTCCACGGCCATGGCACCAGTGAGGAGGTTCTCTGCCACCGAGAAGGGGAAGGCTCGCCTGGAGGAACCGGACTCGCCGCCACCCAAGAGGGGCCGCGGCCTTCCCCGTAAGTACATCGTGACACCGATGGTGGTCCCCCGAGGGCTCGGGCGCACCCCCGTGAGGACCGGCGCTACCTCTGGCAGCCGTGGGAATGCTCCCTCCCGCGCAGGCGGGCGCAGTATCCATGCCGCCCGTGGCTGAGGGGGGAAGCTTGCGACGGGCGCCCGGCCGCCCCACCCGTGACTCCACTCGGCCGACACGGCCCAGGAGTTCGTGGTGTGGGTGGAGAGGCCGGCGATCACCTGGCTCCAGCTCCCGTGCTACTTCGCAGAGACGCTTCCGGCCGGAGGGCCTGCTGGCCTTTGGCTGCAGGCCGATGGCTGCTGCAGCGAGGCCTCATGGGTGGAGGTCGAAGTCACTTCCGCGGGCTATGTCTTCCTGAACCGCGGGTGGAAGACGTTCGCCCGCGCTCGCGGCCTGCGGGGGAGGTGTACCCTCCACTTCAAGCATGACGGGCGGCGACGCTCTTTGTCAAGATCTTCGGGGAGGACGGCAGGCGCTTGGGGTGCTGCCCGGAGGGCGACGGCGGCGACAGCGACGACCTCTCCGCCGACGACAGCCATCGCGGCGGCGGCGTCCCCGGTGGTGAACTTGCCATTGGTGACAGCCGCAACACCTCCAGCAGTAGCGACGCCTCCTCCGGGGGAAGCTCGAGCGACGACGACTACGACGAGCCGCCACGTCGGCGTGCCCGGACCAAGGAGGGCGGCGAGCCTCTGCGACGCCGTGGTCCTGCCCCGGAGGCCGTCGAGCCGTCATGCCGCCGTGGCCCCATCAAGGAGGAGGAGGACTCCGACTGAGCGCGGGCGGCGCCGGTGCCAGGCCTCAGGGGTGGCGGTCCTCGGGAGGCCGTCTTTTGTTGTTTTTTTACTTCCTGCATCAAGAACCAAGGGGGGCCCCACGGGGGTGTGTAATGAACTATGTCGCTTGTGCCTTTATGTTAGCGTATTTTGTCTCGTACTCTAGTATTTGTATTGCTGCCAACTGGAAGTTCCTACTTGTCGTGATTTAGGATAACTTAGTGTGGGCTCCTGCGTCGTGAGGTGCAGTTGGGGCACCAGGGCAGCTTCTTCCTTGTGGATCAGACGGCTTCGGGGCCTCGAGAGGTGCCTGCTGCTCGCGAAGTTCCTGGTGGGTTTGCGAGGAATCAGGTCCTCCGGAGGTGCTGAAAACACGCTTTACATAGGGTTAGGGTTCCTTGATAACGAGCCAAATCGTGGTTTCCCTTTCCTTGGTCGTCCTCCTCCCAGCGACCATTTTTGGTTGGAGCCCCCGAGCGAGGGTCGATCGTCGCTGGTATGTCGGGTCGCGATGCCCGACAAGGCCAAGAGATAAGCGCTCCTGAGGCCAGGGGCCTGAGGCAACATGCGCCTGCTGGCTCGCTCGAGAGCGTCGCGCGAGGATTAAGACGCCAAAGCTTTGGCGAGGTGCACACCGTGTCCAGCCCCCGTTCGCGGGGCGCGCGAGAGAAAGAAAACTGGCGGGTGCAAAACCTCTTAAAAACGAAACATCAACGGGAAACACTGCAAGGAGAAAAATTCCCACCCCTTTTTCGAACAAAGACGCGAGAACTTCAAGTTTCATTCCAAAAAGTGGCAAATTGGGTTGCAAAAAGAGAGCAAAGAACAGCCGCGTCCGGCACCTAAGCTAGTCTTCCGACCAGCACGGAGCATGGGGCTTCCACTAGGCGTGGGCATGGTCATTGGAGGACCGTGTTGTCCGCCAGCGCGGATCATGGGGCTTCCACTTGTGCGTGGGTTTGGGCCCCTCCGCGTCCTCGGGGGACCCCGGGCCTATACAGCCCACTCATTATTACGTGAGAGTGTCACGGGTAGAACTTCCAGAGGTGCTAGATGTTCCAGGCATTCTGGATGGGGACCCCGTCCTGCGTCTCCAGGCGTACGGCGCCAGGCCTGGAGACACGGGCGACCCTGAACGGGCCCTCCCACATGGGCAAGAGCTTGTGCAAGCCCTCGCTGGAGAGGACCCGCCTCAAGATGAGGTCTCCAACTTCAAGGGTCCTGGAGCGGATGCTACGGCAGTGGTAGCACCGCAGTGCCTACTGGTACCTTGCTGCGCGGAGCGAGGCTTGGCGGCGGGCCTCCTCCCCGAGCACGAGATTTGTCCCCCGCGAGGCATCCTGCCGCTCCTCGTCGAATGCACCCGCAGGGAGCGATGCTTGACCTCGTGTGGGAGGACCGCCTCAGCCCCGTAGAAGAGGAAGAACAGGGTCTCGCGGGTGGGCTTAGTCGCGGTGGTGCGGATGGAACACAACACGGACTGAAGCTCACCGAGCCAACCCCTGCCGCAGGCCTCAAGCTTCTTCTTGAAGCTCCTCGTCTTGAGGCCCCTCAGGACCTCCGCGTTGGCGCGCTCAGCCTGGCCGTTGCTCCGTCGGTGCGCCACTGAAGCGTAGCATATCGGTGTTCCAAGTTAGCACAATATGTTCTAAAGAGGTTGCTTGTAAACCGTGAGCCATTGCCGGTAATGATACGGTTGGGGACACCTAAGCGGCTCACGAGGCCCTTGATGAACTTGATGGCCCAGCCGGCAGGGATGGTGCGCACAGGCTCCACCTCCTCCCACTTGGTGAACTTGTCGATGGCGACGTAGAGGTAGCGGTAGCCGCCAGCTGCCCGAGGGAAAGGCCCCAGTATATCCAGCCCCCAAACCGCGAAGGGCCAGGAGAGCGGGATAGTTTGGAGGCCCTGCGCGGGCTGATGAATCTGCTTGGCGTGGAATTGGCAGGCCTCGCAGGACCGGACCAGCTCAGCGGCGTCGTGGAGCGCCGTGGGCCAGTAGAAGCCGCTGCAGAACACCTTCCCCACAAGGGTGCGGGACGAGGAGTGGTGCCCGCAATCGCCGCCGTGGATGTCGGCCAACAGCTCGCGCCCCTGCTCCTCGGATATGCACCGCAGCGAGACGTTGTTGGGGCGCCTAAGGTACAACTCGTGGCCTGGCGGACCATGCGCTCCGCGTCCTCCTCCTTCTCCGACAGGGCGCCGCGGAGCAGGTACGCCTTGAACTCCTCGATCCAGTCGCCGGCCTGGGGTTCCAGCGCCAGGAGAAATCGGGCTCCTGAGGCCGGTCCACAGGCTGGGGGCGCCTGAAGATGGGGCCGGTGGCAGCTCCTCCTGAAGCGACGACGGGTCTGCTGCCAGGGGCGCCGCCGATAGCTTGAAGAGCCTCTCCTCAAAGACGCCGGGCTCCTGAGGCTCACGGCACAACACCCTCTTGGCGATGTCGTCTGCTTCCTTGTTCATGCCGCGCGGGACGTGCTGCAATTCCAAGCCCTGGAAACGCTTTTCAATTTTACGTACCTCTTCTAAGTACGCTTCCATGTGATCATCCTTCGGCTTGTACTCCTTGTTGGAAAAGTTGACGAGGAGCTGGGAGTCGCCCTTGATGGTGAGGCGTTTGACCCCCAGGGCAGAGGCGGCCCTGAGACCAGCGATCAAGCCCTCGTATTCCGCGATGTTGTTGGAGACCTTCTTGCCATGTTGGAAGCAGAGCTGCACGGCGTAGTAGAGCTTGTCCTGGGTCGGGGAGATGAGCACTACTCCAGCCCCCGCGCCCCGCCGTGCAAAGGCTCCGTCGAAGTGCATGACCCAGCCGTCGGGCGCCTCATCGCCAGGTGCGAGGGATTGGCCCTCATCCAGCCCCCCATCAGGAGCGTCCGTCCACTCCGCCACGAGTCGGCGAGGGCTGCGCCCTTGATGACCCTGGTTGTGCTGAACTCCAGGTGGAAAGCCTGCAGCTCGATGTTCCACTCTGCAACCCTTCTAGCAGCGTTGGGGCTACGCAGCACTTTCTCCAGGGGGTATGCGGAGACGACCTTGATGGGGTGGCCCTGGAAGTAGTGGCGCAGCTTCCTTGAGGTGACGAGGAGTGCGAGCAGGAGCTTCTGCTGCATAGGGTAGCACGCACGCGGGTCCCGTAGCATGGTGCTGACGTAGTACACCAGGTGCTCGACGAGGGATGAGGTGTTGACGTCGCCCTGCTCCGTGGGGGCGCGAGGGGCTCGGGTGCCCCGTTGGTTGATGAAGCGGCGAGGGCCTCCGGAGCGCCATCCTGAGGCGGCGAGTGTTGCACGGCGCCGCACGGGTCGCCTTGCTTCGCGCCTGCGCCGGCGCGCTCCTCTCGGACCGCCACGAGCGCTGCACTGGCCGAGTGGGGGGTGGCCGCCAAGTAGAGCACCAGGGGCTCGCGAGGACGAGGTGCCACCATGACGGGTGGGATCGTGAGGTACCGCTTGAGGTCCTCGAAAGCTGCGTCTGCTTCCGGGGTCCAATCGAAGGGGCCCTTCTTCTTCATGAGCTTGAAGAAGCTTGGAGATGAAGCGTCCCAAAGAGGTCACGCAGCCCGCCAGTTTCTGCATTTCCTTGAGAGTCTGAGGGGGGGCGCATCTTCCCGATTGCCTTGATCTTCTCTGGGTTTGCCTCGATCCCTCGGTGCGACACCAAGAAACCAAGTAGCTTGCCGGACGGGATCCCAAAAACGCACTTTTCTGGGTTGAGCTTCAGGTTCACTCGACGTACGCTGGCGAACGTCTCCTCCAGATCCTCGATCAGGGTCCTTGCCTCCCGCGACTTGACCATGATGTCGTCGACATACGCCTCCGCATTTCTCCCAAGCTGCAGCCCTAGGGCGATGCGCATCAACCGTTGGAAGGTCGCGTCAGCGTTCCGCAGCCCGAAGGGCATGCAAGTGTAGCAATACACGTCGCTCAGGGAGAGGAAAGCCGTCTTCTCGTCGTCCTCCACTGCCATCTTGATTTGGTGGTAACCTGAAAGAGCATCCAGAAAGCATAGCAGATCGCACTCAGTGGTGGAGTCCAGGACTGGTCGATGCGTGGGAGAGGGAAGGGGTCCTGAGGACAAGCCTTGTTGAGACTCGTGAAATCGATGCACATGCGCTCCTTCCCTCCATTCTTGGGGACAATTACTGGGTTGGCCAGCCAATCCTGGTGCCGCACTTCCCGAATGACTCCGGCTTCCTGCAGCTTGCTGACCTCTTGAACGATGAACGCTTGCTTCTCTTGTGCTTGTCGTCTTGCCTTTTGCTTCACTGGGCGCGCATGGGGGTACACCATCAAGTAGTGCTCGATCACCTCTCTCGGGACGCCCACCAGGTCGCACGCCTCCCACGCAAACACGTCCTTGTTCGCGTGGAGGAAGTCAACCAGTGCCTTCTCCCACTCCGGGGGAAGGACGGCGCCGATAGTGAAGGTGTGGCCCGGGCTTCCGTCATCAACAAGCACCTGCTTCGTCTCAGCCCAGTCCTGAGAGAACAGCTGCTTCTTCTTCACGGGTGTGGCCTCCGGAGCCCGCATGACGCTCTCGGCGTCAGGGCGTGTGGCCGCTGCGGCCTTGTAGACGAGCTTGAGGGCTCGTACCGCGTCCTTGGTGTCTCCGGCCACGGTGATGATCCCGCTGCTACCAGGCATCTTGATGATGTTGTAGCCTGGGTGCGTCGCCACCATGAACTTGGCGAGGGCCAGATACCCCAGGATGGCGTTGTACGGGAGGCGATGTGGGCCACGTCAAAGTCGATCAGCTCGGTGCGGTAGTTGTCATGAGTGCCGAAGGTGACGGGGAGGCGCACCTGCCCCAAGGGGGTGGCAAAGCCTCGGACCACCCCTGAGAAGGGCCTGGAGGGTGCGAGCTGGTCGTAGGGCACCTGGAGCATGTTGAAGGCCTCCATGGAAAGGACGTTGAGGCCGGCGCCACCGTCGATGAGGGTCTTGGTGACCGCAACGTTGCTGATGGTGGGCGTGCACAACATGGGGAGTGCACCAGCAGCAGCCGCCATCCTGGGATGGTCCCTAGAGTCGAAGGTGATGTCGGTCTCTGGGCTCGCCCTGCTTGACGGGGCCTCGGGCCGCGGCTGAGCTGCACCCGCATGGCGAAGAAGCTGCTTGACATGGCGACCGCACACGGACGCCTGCGACCCACCGAGGATACAAGCGACCGCGGGCACGACCGGGCAGCCCGCAGCATCCCCACGGGCCACGGGCTGCCAAGCCCGAGGAGCGGCACCTGCCATGGAGACGACGAGGCGAAGGCGAAGCGCGGCTGACGAAGAAGGAGCTTCGACATGCCCCTACCTGGCGCGCCAAATGTCGGAAATCGGGCTCCGCAGACCCAAGAAGGTTCGAACTCTGGGGCGTGTGCGAAGATCATTCCCAGCTCAAGCCTCAAGCCCGTCGCCCCACAGCAAAGTCTCTTCGAATGCGTGCGAGCTAACAAGAAGATGAACACGGAGATTTACCCAGGTTCGGGCCACCTTGCGGTGTAAAACCCTACTCCTGCTTTGGTGGATTGGCCTCACGAGGAGGTTTGGGGATGAACTAATACAGTGGTTGAGCGACCTCGCGAGGGCTCTCAGGTGAAGGTGGATTGGCCTGTCCCCCCTCTATGGTGGAGGTTGATGCCTATTTATAGCGGCCTTGGTCCTCTTCCCTCGTCGCACAGGCGGGAAGGGATCCCACAACGGCCAAATTTGACAGGGGGCAGGAAGTACATCTTATCCTGACTAAAGGTAGTCTTCGCCTGCAAAGCTTCTGGGCGTGACGCAGAGGTGGGCTCGGCGATGACATCCGTCCTGCCGAGCTCGTGGTCTTGGTCTTGCTGCACCGGAACAGAAACCTTTGGGGGATTCCTTGGGAACCCGCGTCCGTCCTTGCCTCCTTAGCACGAAAGAGGAAACTGTCCCCTTTGCGCCCGCTGGAGCCCGCCTGGCCTTGGTCGTCATGGCTCACGTCATCCCAGCCTCATGAGGCCGGGCTCTGCATAGGAATCTCCGCTCCTCGGGAGGCAACTTGGGGAGGCCGCTCCTCTGGAGGTCTTGGCGTCGTTCTCCTCGCGAGGCCGGGGCACTCACAAGGGTATTGTCTTGGGTGGTTTGTTGCCAGGCCGTACCGAGCCGTCGAGGTGGGCCACGCACTGGGCCGCAGGTAGGGAGGTCTGGGTACCCCCGATCCCAGAACGCCGACAGTAGGGTTTCGGTGACCGGCGGCGATGCGGGTGAGCTAGGGCTCCAGCGAGAGAGTTTCGGAGGGGGCTTTCGGGGGCAAATGAGAGTGCGGCAGGATGGGCATTTATAGGACAACATGGCTTCGAGAGGGAGGTGTCGAAGATGCGGATCCGGCGAGAATCAGCACGGCGATCGCCTGCCGTTCGCGGGCACGCGCTGGGGAGGAAAGAGGAAGAAGGTGGGTGCCGCGGGGATTTGGTCGATCGGGTGGGGCCCGGCATCAGCGAGAGGAAGAGAGGGGAAAGGGATTGGGGGGCCGGATCTTGCGTGATTCGGGCGCGGGCGTGCGCTGTTGGGCCAGCCTGGCACTGTAGCTAGTTGGGCTTCGGCCATTTCTTTTTAAAATTAAGAACAGAGAGAAAAGGCTAAATAAAACAAAAGGAGCTAAAAATATTACATAGTCATATTCTATATAAAAATTTTCAGAAAAAGATTTCCTAAATCATGAACATATTTTTAAATGCAAATAAAGTCCACAGGAAATCTAAAATTTCAAATAGTGATGTTGTTTGAATAAAACCCAATAAAAATCATTTTTTTAAAACCAAAATGATTTCAAATTCATTTTTCTCCAATTTTCTATTGAAGGGAATCATTTCACCCTATTTTCCATATATATATTTTTTGGAAAAAATAATTTGAAAACCACTCCAAAATGGCTTTGAATTTGACTTTCAAAACTTTTCTAAATCTTTTCTGATTTTTTTCTTTGATCAAATATATTTCAAATGCCTATGATGTTGAAGTGTCATATTACTCCTCTCATTTTGAATAACTTTGACAGATTTTGAAATTTGGAAATTCAAATAACTTTGGAATGAAAGTGGGTTTCAAAAATGACTTTCAAAAATGATTCTTTAAACTCCCAACTCTCTTTCTTAGAATTTGAAGAAGTCATTTTATCTTCTCTCATTTCTTTTAATGGAAGAAGTCATATCATATTCACTCTAGGATTTTGTGATGAAATGATTTTGAAATCATTGAGGTCAAAATGCAAAGTGAAAGTTTGGGAAAGTCATTTCATTCCCTCTCATTCAACTTCCAAAAAGTTTCAAATCCCACTCAATTTCACACAATCAATCACACCATAATCAAACAAACAATCATAATTATTTATTTAATATAACATTCCAAAATTTAGAATTTTGGGATGTTACAATGAATTTCTGCTTTGAGTGCATCATTATAGTGGAAAATGTACCTATATGCTGCGAAAATCATCGATCCATTCTCCCTGCGAAGCACCATGCGAGCCGAGGCGCGACCATATCTTGGCTCGAAAAAGAACCGTCTACCGACAATGCCACCCAGCCCACACGCGGAGGAGGCCAAGGCGTGGGGTTTTGTGTACCTTTTACATACTTTGGCTGACTGTCCTCATACAACGACATCTTCCCTTTGATGATTTCCTCCATACTATAGTTCCTGACCAAATTTAGTGGCCTATAATAACTGTTAAGATAATCCACAGTTACCTCAAGTGGGGTCTCATTCTTCCCGTGTGTTATATCATTTCGGAGTTGCCAAATACGCAAGATCATCATAATTACTAAGTCCCTGATCTTGTCCGAACATTTTGAAAGTAGCTGCAGTACCCAGTCCTTACCAGAGTCCACTAGTAGTGAGTCATCATGTAGCGGCCAGATTGCCCATAAGCCCTCCCAAACACGTCGGGCATGCATGCATGAAATCAATGCATGAAAATTGTTTTCTATCTCCTTTCCACAAATAGGACATGAGCTCTGTATGGGAACGTTTGGTTGCCCGTATTGATTTTGGGGTGTTTGCATAGACTTCTTAGATGGGCCTGGTTGAGGAAAAACAGCCTCAAAACCACCATCTGCACATTGATTGGTTGCCCGCATATAGGTTAGCTGCATGAGGGAACTATTTTTGACTCGATGTTTGGTTGGTCGCATTGCATTAGGCGCACATAAGACACACAGTTTCGTTGCAACCTCCATTAGGTGTTCTCACCACTTCTCACTAGTCGTGACCTTACCAAACACGATCTTAAGAGTATCACTCCTAGCTACGAAACAAATTATGGTTCATCCTAGCTACTATCAAATAGCAGTACACATTAGAGCCGATTGGCTGAATGGGAAAGTTCATCATCCATCCTCTTACTCTTCCTCTTACCTCTTCTGTTGTTGATGTTGTTCCTCTTCCTCTGTTGCTGCTTCCTCTTCTGTTGTTGCTCTTTCTCTTCTTCTTATTCTTCTTCAGATCCTTGTCTGGCCTCTGTTATCCCACATTGCCTATGCCCACTCCAGCCTTTTGGTTTTCCAGGCTTCATTGTCAAATGCCTCCACGCCATGGCCACCGAGGTCAAGATCTTCAAGCGTCACATCTTCCTCCTCAGGCACCAGTTCATCAAAACCCCACTGCAGGATCCGGTTATGCATAATGCAACATGCAAGAACAAGCTTAACCTGGGTGGGGTAAGGGTGGAATGGCTTTTGATCCAGACTCTTGAACCTGTTCTTCAGAGCTCCAAATGCCCTCTCAATGGTTACTCTAAGGCTGGAGTGTCTAAGATTGAACAGCTCCTGTGGAGTCCTAGGGTAGTTCCTACCAGAGAATTCGTTAAGATGGTACGTGGTCTTCATGAAGGGTGGAAGAACACATGGGCGACATGCATAGCCAGCATCTACTAGGTAGAACTTGCCATCAGGGATGTTGATGCCATCAGGACAACTCATGCTGTCACTGAGTATGTTAGCATCATGTGTTGACCCTTCCCGGCCAGCCAGCACATATGTGAACTTCAGATCAAAGTCAACAGCAGAAAGCACATTTTGGCTTGTGTAGTGCTTCCTCCCCATAAATGTTGCAGCTTGTGACCTCGACACTCTCGCAGTGACATGAGTACTATCTATTTCCCCAATGCAATCCTGAAATGGCAATACAAGATTGTGTTAGTGCTCACCTTGAACAATCATAGCATATGAGGCAATGAACTACATGTTGCATCACCTTGAAGTATGGATACCATCTTGGGCTAGTGCGGATCTTGGTAGGAGTCCGGCAAGTTGGTGACTTGATCATCTCTCCACTCAGCTCCCCAACAGCATACAACACTTGCTTGAAGTACCTTGAAATGGTCTCCATTGATCTCCTGAACGTGTTGTGGATAACCCTGAATCTCTAGTTATGGCCAACAACATGAAGGAACATGGCCACTTGCTCTTCCACACTGGTGTGGATGCTATCTTCTAGCAGCCCCCTGCTCCTGAAGATCTGGACAAGTCTGGCAAATGGTGCTCTTCTCATTCTAAGCATCCACACAGTCTATGTGTCGTTGCAGTTGTATATGTAGTTCGTATTGACGATCCTCTCCTGCTCCCGCTTAAGCATTGGAGCATATATGATGACAGGTCTCTCACCATGACGAACAACTCTCTTGTGCATGAACATGACCCATGCTTGAATCACAGATATCAACGCTGCTGCCTGAACTACCAGCCGCATTCGTGCGTCCATAACCTAGTCCACATCAAGGGTGCGTTGAGCAATGGGGAAACCGATCCTACACCTTGCCTAATAGCCTAACAACGGAACCAAACATTGGGCAGAGGGGGTGTTGCTTACCGGCATCGGAGACAAGGACGACGAAGGGGGGCATGGTTGAGTCAAGGACGAGCAGGCGGTGGCCAAATGGAAGAGCAGCAACAGCTCCTACTGTCGGATCTGTCAGCGCCGCTTTCACAGATCTGAGTCGCCACTGCACGTGGTGGTGAGGCTAGAGGAATAGGTTGTCCTAGAGGTAGCAGTGACCGAGTAAATGGGTTGGGAGGGTGAGCCTAGATTTGGCGACGTGCCGCCGCGCCCGATTTCCATCTCCCGCCATCCCCACTCGCTTTCACCCTGCCCCCCCCCCCCCTGTGAGCTTGCGCCGCCGGCAGTTTCTAGCGAGCCAGGCTGAGGGCTGCTTTAAGCTTCATGTGGATGCGAGCCAGCCCACTGCGTTCCCAACCAAACACACATTTCATGGTCCAACTAGGCCTGGTTGGGTTGGATGCGGGCAACCAAACGCCCCCTATATGAATATAGCGACGTGCTTTGCCCAGGTTAGTTGCCAATGCATCCGTCGCCGTCTTCCAAGCCATAATACGCATCTTGAGTGGAACTTTAGATTTCCAAATCGAATTCCAGATTGTTCTATCGCCGTTTAGTCTATTACTGCAAGCGCCCCCGGAATACATCTCATCATGTGTTTCTGTCGCCAATCTATAGGCACTTTTGACTGTAAACGTCCCATGCGACTCGGGAAACCAGCCGATAAAGTCCTGGCGGTTCCTAGGAGACATGCGTATCTTAAGAATCTCAGCAACATCCATTGGCCAAAAATGCTCCTCGACACGGTCTCTTATCCAAGAACAATTATTATCTAAGAAATCCGAGACACGGTTAAACCGACAGTTCCTTTTAGGAGTAATTAGTCGAAAGTCGTATCGTCGAGGGATCCAAGGGTCTCTCCACGTTCTAACTGATGCACCATCACCAATCCTCCATATCATTCCTTTCTTAACAAGATACAAACCATGAGCTATGCCTTTCCATACGGCGGATGAATTTCTCGTGAAAACCGTATCCAAGAGACTGCCATGTGGAAAATATTTTGTCTTCAACAAACGAGCACATAAACTATGAGGGGAATGAATTAATCGCCATGCTTGTTTTGCCAATAACGCCTGATTAAAAGCACGCATATCCCTGAATCCCATACCCCCCCTTACTTTTAGGGAGTCTCAGCTTGTCCCAGCTCAGCCATGCCATTTTCTCTTGCCTCTCTCAACTGCCCACCAATATTGTCTCATCATTCTTATTAGATCATCACATACCGAAGCAGGTAAGCGAAACACGCTCATAATATATGATCATCGAACGCATTTCTTTCTCAACTGCAACCGGAAGCTGCACACTATTCTGGTAAAAGGGAGCACCCATGGTAGCAATCATATGCGCTCATTGCTGGTTGTAACGCGAGAAAAACAGTCTGACCGTGTTTTTATAGTATGACCTCCTCTGAATTTGGACCGCCGGGTTAGATGACAGCTCCAATCGGTGAAAGAAACGCCAAGATCAGCTTAACCTGATGGGCAGAAGGTCGAGGAGGAAGCTTCCATGCCGCGTCGGAGTACATATATTAGTTCCTGCGAAAGAGATCTCTTTCTAGATTAGAGCATCTCACAATGATCGTGCGGGGCCTAGAAGATGTGATTCCAAAGAGGCAGAGCCCATGGTCACCTGACTCACAAATATATTGCGTAGGTTTTAACCTTTTTTCTGATTCGGATGTACATATACACATTTTAATACGATTGTTGATTCATTTCAGTCCGTATGTAGTCAATACAGAACATCTTATTTGAGAACGGATTGAGTACATGCTAAAAACTTGCAATGAAGCGCACATTAATTTGTCGAAAAGCAATCAATTCTAGCCTTCCACAGACACCACAGAAAGATAAAAATTGATTGACCATGAGTATATAAGGGTGACCTAAGTCCTCGCAGAGTAAATAGCAGGAATAATTGATGTGATGGAACAAGCCTGAAAAAGAAGTGTTTCAGAGCGAGTGACTCGGTTCATTTGCAGTATCAGTCTGCCCAGGGATATCAAGTTGAGTCCCCTAAATATATGCAACGCTATTTGAACTTGTGTTTATCATTTGCAGGCTTGAATTTACAAGCTGTTTCTCCTCGGAGCACACACTGTTCAATGAAAAGTATGTTTTCCTGTTAGAAAATGGACCCTGACATCTGCATCGTAGATGCATATGGGGACAAAAATTGGTGTTTTTTTGCGAAAGTTAAGCCAGATCTGACCTTGTTTAGATTTTTTTCCGAGATCTGACCATTTTTCTACCGCCGAGGTCAATGACGGTAGGGTATAACTAACTACCGCCTAGGCCCTTGGTCTATCACCGATGCATCTTGACACAGCTTTTGACTGAACTTTTAGGCAGCAAATTGTTGGCTGAACATACTAACAACTTTTCCCCAAAAAAACACACCATAGAACTCCCACAACGAACTCCTCTCTATTCTCCTCCAAACCAGGTCTAGTTTTGGAACCTTCTTGCTAATTTGCAAATTATTTTGATGTGTCAGGCTGTCAACTTCTTGACGAACATAAACCACATGTACTTCAAGAGTGCAATATTGGTGGAAATAAGCTACGAGGCAATTATGTGGAATCCATGTACCAGTCAACCATGTACATACAACAATAGCCTCTTCTAGTATGAGGTGAGTACTAACCCCGCCTTATTACATTAGAATCAAAGAATGAATGAATGGAATTAAATTAAGTACATAAAGAATGGTACTACGAGAAGAGTCGAATGCTTGCAAAATGGTGCAATCACACCTAAAATTTTGCTTGCAAATTAACATATGGGTATCAGACTATCGGTAGACCCCCGTTGATTCACCACTCTGTTAGTGCTACTTCCTACAGTGTGAGTCCAGTTCCTCCAGCAATGGCAAGTTAAGAAGAACCTGAGAACTTCTGCAATTGTATGATCAAAACGCTGATGTCATCGGTAGACCCCCTGGAACCCGCGGTTTCGACAAGCCTTCTGCAAGCGGCCATGCGAGAAGCCTTGTCATTGCCAATGCAGAGAGGCCTGGCAATGTCTATGGCTTCCTGATTATCCACCTTATCCCACAAGCCATCAGAGGCAAGTACTAAGAATTCGCACTGTGGGTCAACAAGGAGTGTCCTGGTATCTGGATCAGCCACCACCCATTGCTTGAGGTGTGCATCGCCGATACCTCTTGACACTGCCAAGGAGCCCTGCACTCGCCATGTCCCTCGGTTGTTCACAACGAACCCGCCCTGAAAATTAATAGGATAAAGCACATAAGTTACAGAGAACTGAAGTATTGCAAAATTTTGCTCATGATTACTCAAATTTAGCTATCTATTCCATTGTATAAGCACAATACAATTGCTATGTGCAACCAAGCAACAAGTGTTATCCACTAACTGTATACAATTACAGAATTTTATTATCAAACTGACAGCAAGTGCACATCCTTCAAACTACAATTGTCACACAAATAATGAAACACATTTGAAGCATACAATATTTACTTACCAGGTTCTCAATTCTTTCCCTCTCATCTTCACGGGAGGCCCGGTGATCAGAGGTGAGTGCCTCCGCCGTTCCTGCCCGGCTGAGGACAGCACGGCAATCTCCAGTGTTGGACACGGTGAGGCTGCCCTTCTGGAGCAATGCAGTGACACAGCATGCTCCCCCGCTCTCCTCCCTCTTGAGGAACTCTTGGTCCGTCTTCAGGTAACATTTCTTCACAGCCCCCTCAATTTCATCACTGTCACCACCGTCCACCTTCCTCACCTCCTCTGCCATGAACTTGGGCATATTTTCCGCAGCGAACTCTGCCGCGTTCTTTCCGCCGTGGCCATCGAATACAGCAAACAACGCCTGCAAAGTAGGGGGTGAACGAGAAAGTTTAGTACTTCTAATAATTTTATTTCAGATAAAACGGCAGAAAATTCCATCCCGGGTTCGGGCAAATCAGAAGTACTGTATTTCGTAAAGATTGTGCAAACAAACTCATGACAGAGAAGGGAGAAGTTGCATCGAGCGAGCTTACCACTTGGGGGTCTCCACCGAGCGCGACCTTGGCCACGTGCCGGTCCTCCATCTCCACCCTTCTCCTCCCCCTCCCTCTCCGGCAGTAGGCCGCGAACTCGTCCCCCTCCTCCTCCACCTCGTTGCTCGGATCCGATTCCACGGCGGCCACGGCCGCCGCGGCGGCAGCAGCGGCCGCGGCACCGTCGACCGGCACCATGAGCGGCGCCGGCCGCCGCCTCTTGAGCACCGATCCGGAGGGGGCCGCAGAGGACGTCTTAGGCGACGGGGAGGCCTCCTCGCGGATCTGAGCGCGCAGCAGCGAGAAGGGCCGGAGCGGCGAGCCGGCGGTGGAGGGCGCAGGGGACGACACGGAGACGGACTCGGGCGAGGCGGAGGCGGAGGCGGCCTTGCAGGAGAGCGGGCGGCGCGACGGAGAGAAGACCGGCGAGCTAGGGATGGCGACGGAGCAGGACATGGCGAGGGCTTGTTCGGCCTTGGGAGGGAGACGGGGTCTTCTAGCTTTTTCCTCGATTTGTGATTAGGTTTGGATTGGTCTGGGGCAAACGGCCGTTTGAACGGGCTTATATACGGTGGCCACGACGCGTCGCGGTGGGGAGAGGAGAGGGGGCGCTCCCGTGGGAACTGGACTAGCTTGGCCCTACGGGCAATTCGCAATTGTGAACTGGACTGGAGGACCATGGTTTTTTAATGTTTTTTCTGTTGCAAATGGAGTACTAGCACCGCTGGCGCAAGGAGTAGAAAATTGCTGGTGCAATTATGGGGCAAGATTTCCTTCCTTGAAGAAAATTATACTACTCCGGTACTACCTAGTGCCATAGTAGTGAATTGTGAAACTAGCCAATTTTAGTTGTATTAGGTATATGGCCGTGCGTCATCACACGGGACAAATCTTGATGTAAAACAAATAGACAAAATAGGATTATATTTTGATTATAATATATATATATATATATATATATATATATATATTAGCTATTTGTTAAACCAATAAAAAGGGTATGTACCCATGATTTATTTGTTTTATTGGGTTACCAAATATAAGAGATTGGTATATATTTATTTGCTTATGTACCGTGAATCTATTACTATTTATTGGGTTACCAAAAATGTCTAATAGGTACCAGATTCTACCATAAAACAAATTATTTATGGACCGCAAATTTATTGTTACACCATAGATGATCTGGTTCGATGAAAATCAAAGGGGGATGAACAACCCAAAAAAAATCGCTGGAGAGTGGGAGATTGGACGAAGGGTTGATGGGGGAGAAAATTGAGTGGAAAGATGAAACCGTATGTTAGCAGAGATAGGGAATAATATAGTGTTTGTGTGTCGCAATATGCTTCCTGCGTTTTGAAACCTATCACAAGATAGTACCGTCGACGCATGCCAATTTACAACTAGCATATTTACTTGTGCAATTATTGGGCTAGTTTTTTTCAAAGAAAAATATATTGACTCGTGCAAAAGAATTGTTGATAACATTGTCTATTCAAAAAATGTTCTAATATATCATTTTGTGTTGCAATATATTCTTCTCCTTCCAAAATGTAAGGTATAATTTGGCTCGCTGAAATAAGGTATAACCAACGGTTACCACGTCAAAATGCTAATAAAATGACATAAGTTTGACACCATTAGTTCATATTGAAAATTACTAGCAAATTACTCACGCGTTGCAACTGGCGCACACATATTTTAGTGGCTCAACACTAGTTATATTCGACACATGCCTTACACCCACCATATTCTAGATTTTGATAAGATTTAATTTGATTTGATTTTGGGTATGAACATGCAAGGACCATTTTGATTTAGTTGAGGTTTTGGTAAGATTTGATTTGCTTTGGGTATGCGTGGGGGAGTAAAGGAAAATTCCGATTTAGTTTAGATTTTGGGAATGTTTGATTTGATTTTTTTTGACTGAGTTAATGCACGACGTGATTTTGAAAAAGTATTATTTGATTTAGATCATTGCAAGTTACTCTATTTACTTGTTTTTATTTTGTGCGGCATTGGTTGAGAGTATCAAAAAGTCAAGAGGAAACCAAGGAGTAAGGGGTGCGTGTGGTGGGGAAAAACGAGGGAGGGGGAGGCGATAGAACCAACTCCTCTTTAATAATAGAAGAGATTTAGGGCATGGTCCGATGCCCTTCCGCTTCACTGGGTCCACAAATCTCTCTTCAATTTCCGGATGACAGCTTCTTCCTCGGAAAACTGGATCGATGGAAACTGTTAGGCACCCTTGCTCCAGCTTCTTGTAGGCGCCAGCGGGCCAAACTGCATGAATGGGGTAGAGCCCAACCGACTTAATAGATAAGGTTTAGGCCCGGTCGGACGCTGGAGGAGAGTGGTTGGGCTTGGCCTGGTTCGGAGGGAAAGGTAGTGATGTCTCCACGTCGCCTCGTCAGGAGAATATAACGTGTTGTCAGAAGGGAGAGAGAAGGAAGCGAACTGGTACGCATCCCTCGAATCACTTGGCGGTGGCATCTTCTCGTAAATAAGACCAACCCCAGGATTCCCAATTTCTGGGATCGCCAAAATAGCCGCTCCAGCTTTGTGTACCTGAACGCTGCTACGATCCAGGAAGCGAATCGGGCCGTTCAGGCTAGCTTCGCTCGCTGATTTGCGGAAGCTGCGAGCTGGCAGGCTACCGAACAAGCCCTTACATATAATAATAATTCCGTATAACATAGATCATATCTTAACAGGGTATTTTCAGTCAAAAGAAATTCCTATATACTAGGACGGAGGGTTATGTTGTTTCAATAGTGGTAGATCATGCAAATTCATTTGTTTTCTCACAATAAAACCCCATTTTTTACCTTCATTTTTTTACTTCCTCAATTCCACTATAGTAGTCTCCCGCTCCAACCAATTTTTGGCACAAAATATGCATAACAACAAAAACAAGAGGGTGCATACTTATCGCTATATCTTCAAACTTTGCAAGAATTAACTTTAAGAAAGAAAATACTCAACCCAAAGGTAGAGACTGTTGGGGAACGTAGTAATAATTCAAAAAAATTCCTACGTGTCACCAAGATCAATCTAGGAGATGCTAGCAACGAGAGAGAGGGAGTGCATCTTCATACCCTAGAAGATCGCTAAGCGGAAGCGTTGCAAAGAACGCGGTTGATGGAGTCGTACTCGCGGCGATTCAAATCGCGGAAGATCCGATCCAAGCGCCGAACGGACGGCGCCTCCGCGTTCAACACACGTACAGCCCGGGGACGTCTCCTCCTTCTTGATCCAGCAAGGGGGGAGGAGAAGTTGAGGGAGAGCTCCGGCAGCACGACGACGTGGTGGCGGTGGAGCTCGTGGTTCTCCGACAGAGCTTCGCTAAGCACTACGGAGGAGGCCGAGTAGGAGGGGGGAGGGCTGCGCCAGGGGCAAGGGGTACAGCTCCCATGCGCCTCCCCACTATATATAGGGGTGGAGGGGGCTGGTTTCTTGCTCTCCAAGTCCATTGGGGCGTTGGCAAAGGTGGGAGGAAAGAAATCCCATCATTTCCCTTCCCCACCGATTGTTATCCCCCCTTTTTAGGGATCTTGATCTTATCCCTTCGGGATATGATCTTATTCCTTCTAAGGGGAGATCTTGGTGCGCCTTGACCAGGGGTGTGGGGCCTTGCCCCCACTACCCACGTTCATGTGGGTCCCCCATGCAGGTGGGCCCCACTCCAGAACCTTCTAGAACCTTCCCGATACAATACCGAAAAATCCTGAACATTTTTCGGTGGCCAAAATAGGACTTCCCATATATAAATCTTTACCTCCGGACCATTCCCGAACTCCTCGTGACATCCGGGATCTCATCCGAGACTCCGAACAACTTTTGGTAACCACATACAATTCCCATTACAACTCTAGCGTCACCGAACCTTAAGTGTGTAGACCCTATGGGTTCGGGAACCATGCAGACATGACCGAGACACCTCTCCGGCCAATAACCAATAGCGGGATCTGGATACCCATATTGGCTCCCACATGTTCCACGATGATCTCATCGGATGAACCACGATGTCGGGGATCCAATTAATCCCGTATACAATTCCCTTTGTCCATCGGTATGTTACTTGCCCGAGATTCGATCGTCGGTATCCCTATACCTTGTTCAATCTCGTTACCGGCAAGTCTCTTTACTCGTTCCGTAACACATGATCCCGTGACTAACTCCTTAGTCACATTGAGCTCATTATGATGATGTATTACCGAGTGGGCCCAGAGATACCTCTCCGTCACACGGAGTGACAAATCCCAGTCT
Organism: Elymus sibiricus; assembly: GCA_039707655.1. Taxonomy (NCBI): domain Eukaryota; kingdom Viridiplantae; phylum Streptophyta; class Magnoliopsida; order Poales; family Poaceae; genus Elymus; species Elymus sibiricus. The sequence continues at coordinate 361,254,068 of CM077669.1, forward strand.
CGATTCGTGCCAACCCAACAGACACTTTCGGAGATACCTGTAGTGCACCTTTATAGTCACCCAGTTACGTTGTGACGTTTGATACACCCAAAGCATTCCTACGGTATCCGGGAGTTGCACAATCTCATGGTCTAAGGAAATGATACTTGACATTAGAAAAGCTCTAGCAGACGAACTACACGATCTTGTGCTATGCTTAGGATTGGGTCTTGTCCATCACATCATTCTCCTAATGATGTGATCCCGTTATCAACGACATCCAATGTCCATGGTCAGGAAACCATGACCATCTATTGATCAACGAGCTAGTCAACTAGAGGCTCACTAGGGACATGGTGTGGTCTATGTATTCACACATGTATTACGGTTTCCGGTTAATACAATTATAGCATGAACAATAGACAATTAACATGAACAAGGAAATATAATAATAACCATTTTATTATTGCCTCTATGGCATATTTCCAACAGTCTCCCACTTGCACTAGAGTCAATAATCTAGTTACATTGTGATGAATCGAACACCCATAGAGTTCTGATGCTGATCATGTTTCGCTCGTGAAAGAGGTTTAGTCAACGGATCTACGACATTCAGATCCGTATGTACTTTACAAATATCTATATCTCCATCCTGAATGAAACCACGAATGGAGTTGAAGCGGCGCTTGATGTGCTTGGTCTTCTTGTGAAACCTGGGCTCCTTGGCAATGGCAATAGCTCCAGTGTTGTCACAGAAGAGAGTCATCGGGCCCGACGCATTGGGAATCACTCCTAGGTCGGTGATGAACTCCTTCATCCAGACTCCTTCCTGCGCTGCTTCCGAAGCAGCTATGTACTCCGCTTCACATATAGATGCCGCCACGACGCTTTGCTTGCAACTGCACTAGCTGACTGCCCCACCATTCAAAATATACACGTATCCGGTTTGTGACTTGGAGTCATCCGGATCTGTGTCGAAGCTAGCATCGACGTAACCCTTTACGACGAGCTCTTCGGCACCTCCATAAACGAGAAACATATCCTTAGTCCTTTTCAGGTACTTAAGGATATTCTTGGCCGCTGTCCAGTGTTCCATTCCGGGATCACTTTGGTACCTCCCTACCAAACTTATGGCAAGGTTCACATCAGGTCTGGTACACAGCATGGCATACATAATAGAGCCTATGGCTGAAGCATAGGGGATGACACTCATCTTTTCTCTATCTTCTGCCGAGGTCGGGCATTGAGCTGTGCTCAATCTCACACCTTGCAATACAAGCAAGAACCCCTTCTTGGACTGATCCATATTGAACTTCTTCAATATCTTGTCAAGGTATGTGCTTTGTGAAAGACCAATGAGGCGTCTCGATCTATCTCTATAGATCTTGATGCCTAATACGTATGCAGCTTCTCCAAGGTCCTTCATTGAAAAACACTTATTCAAGTAGGCCTTTATGCTTTCCAAAAGTTCTATATCATTTCCCATCAACAATATGTCATCCACATATAAAATGAGAAATGCTACAGAGCTCGCACTCACTTTCTTGTAAATACAGGCTTCTCCATAAGTCTATATAAACCCAAACGCTTTGATCACCTCATCAAAGCGAATGTTCCAACTCCGAGATGCTTGCACCAGCCCATAGATGGAGCGCTGGAGCTTGCATACCTTGTCAGCATTCTTAGGATCGACAAAACCTTCCGGATGCATCATATACAATTCTTCCTTAAGGAAACCGTTAAGGAATGCCGTTTTGACGTCCATTTGCCAGATCTCATAATCATAAAATGCGGCAACTGCTAACATGATTCGGACGGACTTCAGCATCGCTACGGGTGAGAAAGTCTCATCGTAGTCAACTCCTTGAACTTGTCGATAACCCTTAGCGACAAGCCGAGCCTTATAGACGGTCACATTACCATCCGCGTCAGTCTTCTTCTTAAAGATCCATTTATTTTCTATGGCTTGCCGATCGTCGTGCAAGTCCACCAAAGTCCATACTTTGTTCTCATACATGGATCCTATCTCGGATTTCATGGCTTCAAGCCATTTGTTGGAATCCGGGCCCGCCATGGCTTCTTCATAGTTCAAAGGTTCACCGTTGTCTAACAACATGATTTCCAGGACAGGGTTGCCGTACCACTCTGGTGCGGAACGTGTCCTCGTGGACCTACGAAGTTCAGTAGTAACTTGATCCGAAGTTTCATGATCATCATCATTAACTTCCTCTCTAGTCGGTGCAGGCACCACAAAAACATTTTCTTGCGCTGCGCTACTCTCCGGTTCGAGAGGGGGTACAATTACATCATCAAGTTCTACTTTCCTCCCACTTACTTCTTTCGAGAGAAACTCTTTCTCTAGAAAGGATCCATTCTTGGCAACAAAGATCTTGCCTTCGGATCTGAGGTAGAAGGTATACCCAATAGTTTCCTTAGGGTATCCTATGAAGACGCACTTTTCCGATTTGGGTTCGAGCTTTTCAGGTTGAAGTTTCTTGACATAAGCATCACATCTCCAAACTTTTAGAAATGACAGCTTAGGTTTCTTCCCAAACCATAATTCATACGGTGTCGTCTCAACGGATTTAGACGCTGCCCTATTTAAAGTGAATGTGGCAGTCTCTAATGCATATCCCCAAAATGATAGCGGTAAATCCGTAAGAGACATCATAGATCGCACCATATCCAATAGAGTGCGATTACGACGTTCGGACACACCATTACGCTGAGGTGTGCCAGGCGGCGTGAGTTGTGAAACAATTCCACATTTCCTTAAGTGCGTGCCAAACTCGTGACTCAAATATTCTCCTCCACGATCAGATCGTAAGAACTTTATTTTCTTGTCACGTTGATTCTCTACCTCACTCTGAAATTCCTTGAACTTTTCAAAGGTCTCAGACTTGTGTTTCATTAAGTAGACATACCCATATATGCTTAAGTCATCAGTGAGGGTGAGAACATAACGATAGCCACCGCGAGCCTCAACGCTCATTGGACCGCATACATCGGTATGTATTATTTCCAACAACTTGGTTGCTCGCTCCATTGTTCCGGAGAACGGAGTCTTAGTCATCTTGCCCATGAGGCATGGTTCGCACGTGTCAAATGATTCATAATCAAGAGACTCCAAAAGTCCATCTGCATGGAGTTTCTTCATGCGTTTGACACCAATATGACCAAGGCGGCAGTGCCACAAGTATGTGGGACTATCATTATCAACCTTACATCGTTTGGTATTCACACTATGAATATGTGTAACATGACGTTCGAGATTCAATAAAAATAAACCATTGACCAGCGGGGCATGACCATAAAACATATCTCTCATATAAATAGAACAACCATTATTCTCGGATTTAAATGAGTAGCCATCTCGCATCAAACGAGATCCAGATACAATGTTCATGCTCAAAGCTGGTACTAAATAACAATTATTGAGGTTTAAAACTAATCCCGAAGGTAGATGTAGAGGTAGCGTGCCGACGGCGATCACATCGACCTTGGAATCATTCCCGACGCGCATCGTCACCTCGTCCTTCGCCAGTCTCCGCTTATTCCGCAGCTCATGTTTTGAGTTACAAATGTGAGCAACCGCACCGGTATCAAATACCCAGGAGCTACTACGAGCGCTGGTAAGGTACACATCAATAACATGTATATCATATATACCTTTGACGTTGCCGGCCTTCTTATCCGCTAAGTACTTGGGGCAGTTCCGCTTCCAGTGACCGGTTCCCTTGCAATAAAAGCACTCAGTCTCAGGCTTGGGTCCATTCTTGGGCTTCTTCCTGGCAACTGATTTGCCGGGCGCGGCAACTGCTTTGCCGTCCTTCTTGAAGTTCTTCTTACCCTTGCCTTTCTTGAAACTGGTGGTCTTATTCACCATCAACACTTGATGTTCCTTTTTGATCTCCACCTCCGTTGATTTCAGCATCGAATATAACTCAGGAATGGACTTCTCCATCCCTTGCATATTGAAGTTCATCACAAAGCTCTTGTAGCTAGGTGGAAGCGACTGGAGGATTCTGTCAATAACCGAGTCATCCGGAAGATTAACTCCCAGCCGAGACAAGCGGTTGTGCAACCCAGACATTTTGAGTATGTGCTCGTTGACAGAACTATTTTCCTCCATCTTACAACTGAAGAACTTGTCGGAGACTTCATATCTCTCGACCCGGGCATGAGCTTGGAAAACCATTCTCAGCTCTTGGAACATCTCATATGCTCCGTGTTGCTCAAAACGCTTTTGGAGCCCCGGTTCTAAGCTGTAAAGCATGCCGCACTGAACCAGGGAGTAATCATCACTACGCGACTGCCAGGCGTTCATAACGTCTTGAGTTGCTGGGAAAATGGGTGTGTCACCTAGCGGTGCATCAAGGACATATGCTTTCTTGGAAGATATGAGGATGATCCTCAAGTTACGGACCCAGTCCGTATAGTTGCTTCCATCGTCTTTCAGTTTGGTTTTCTCTAGGAACGCGTTGAAGTTGAGGGCAACATTAGCGTGGGCCATTGGATCTACAAGATAGATTGTAAAGACAATTTTAGACTAAGTTCATGATAATTAAGTTCATCTAATCAAATTGTTTAATAAACTCCCACTCAGATAGACATCCCTCTAGTCATCTAAGTGATACACGATCCATATCGACTAGGCCGTGTCCGATCATCACGTGAGACGGACTAGTCATCAATGGTGAACATCTCCATGTTGATCGCATCTACTATACGACTCATGTTCGACCTTTCGGTCTCTCGTGTTCCGAGGCCATGTCTATACATGCTAGGCTCGTCAAGTCAACCTAAGTGTTTCGCGTGTGTAAATCTGGCTTACACCCGTTGTATGCGAACGTTAGAATCTATCACACCCGATCATCACGTGGTGCTTCGAAACAACGATCCTTCGCAACGGTGCACACTTAGGGGAAACACATTTCTTGAAATTTTAGTGAGGGATCATCTTATTTATGCTACCGTCGTTCTAAGCAAATAAGATGTAAAAACATGATAAACATCACATGCAAATCATAAAGTGACATGATATGGCCAATATCATCGTGCGCCTTTGATCTCCATCTTCGGGGCGCGGCATGATCACCATCGTCACCGGCACGACACCATGATCTCCATCATCATGATCTCCATCATCGTGTCTTCATGAAGTTGTCTCGCCAACTATTACTTCTACTACTATGGCTAACGGTTAGCAATAAAGTAAAGTAATTACATGGCGTTTTAGATTGACACGCAGGTCATACAATAAATTAAGACAACTCCTATGGCTCCTGCCGGTTGTCATACTTATCGACATGCAAGTCGTGATTCCTATTACAAGAACATGATCAATCTCATACATCACATATATTTCATCACATCCTTTTGGCCATATCACATCACATAGCATACCCTGCAAAAACAAGTTAGACGTCCTCTAATTGTTGTTGCAAGTTTTACGTGGTTGTTATGGGTTTCTAGCAAGAACGTTTCTTACCTACGCAAAAGCCACAACGGTGATATGCCAATTTCTATTTACCCTTCATAAGGACCCTCTTCATCGAATCCGATCCGACTAAAGTGGGAGAGACAGACACCCGCTAGCCACCTTATGCAACAAGTGCATGTCAGGCGGTGGAACCAGTCTCACGTAAGCGTACGTGTAAAATCGGTCCGGGCCGCTTCATCCCACAATGCCGCCGAATCAAGATAGGACTAGTAACGGCAAGCAAATTGACCAAATCATCGCCCACAACTACTTGTGTTCTACTCGTGCATAGAATCTACGCATAGACCTAGCTCATGATGCCACTGTTGGGGAACGTAGTAATAATTCAAAAAAATTCCAACGTGTCACCAAGATCAATCTAGGAGATGCAAGCAACGAGAGAGAGGGAGTGCATCTTCATACCCTTGAAGATCGCTAAGCGGAAGCGTTGCAAAGAACGCGGTTGATGGAGTCGTACTCGCGGCGATTCAAATCGTGAAAGATCCGATCCAAGCGCCGAACGGACGGCGCCTCCGCGTTCAACACACGTACAGCCCGGGGACGTCTCCTCCTTCTTGATCCAGCAAGGGGGGAGGAGAAGTTGAGGGAGAGCTCCGGCAGCACGACGGCGTGGTGGCGGTGGAGCTCGTGGTTCTCCGGCAGAGCTTCGCTAAGCACTACGGAGGAGGAGGAGTAGGAGGGGGGAGGGCTGCGCCAGGGGCAAGGGGTACAGCTCCCATGCACCTTCCCACTATATATAGGGGCGGAGGGGGCTGGTTTCTTGCCCTCCAAGTCCATTGGGGCGTTGGCAAAGGTGGGAGGAAAGAAATCCCATCCTTTCCCTTCCCCACCGATTGTTATCCCCCCTTTTTAGGGATCTTGATCTTATCCCTTCGGGATATGATCTTATTCCTTCTAAGGGGAGATCTTGGTGTGCCTTGACCAGGGGTGTGGGGCCTTGCCCCCACTACCTACGTTCATGTGGGTCCCCCATGCAGGTAGGCCCCACTCCGGAACCTTCTAGAACCTTCCCGGTACAATACCGAAAAATCCCGAACATTTTCCGGTGGCCAAAATAGGACTTCCCATATATAAATCTTTACCTCCGGACCATTCCGGAACTCCTCGTGACGTCCGGGATCTCATCCGAGACTCCGAACAACTTTCGGTAACCACATACAATTCCCATTACAACTCTAGCGTCACCGAACCTTAAGTGTGTAGACCCTACGGGTTCGGGAACCATGCAGACATGACCGAGACACCTCTCTGGCCAATAACCAATAGCGGGATCTGGATACCCATATTGGCTCCCACATGTTCCACGATGATCTCATCGGATGAACCACGATGTCGGGGATCCAATTAATCCCGTATACAATTCCCTTTGTCCATCGGTATGTTACTTGCCCGAGATTCGATCGTCGGTATCCCTATACCTTGTTCAATCTCGTTACCGGCAAGTCTCTTTACTCGTTCCGTAACACATGATCCCGTGACTAACTCCTTAGTCACATTGAGCTCATTATGATGATGTATTACCGAGTGGGCCCAGAGATACCTCTCCGTCACACGGAGTGACAAATCCCAGTCTCGATTCGTGCCAACCCAACAGACACTTTCGGAGATACCTGTAGTGCACCTTTATAGTCATCCAGTTACGTTGTGACGTTTGATACACCCAAAGCATTCCTACGGTATCCGGAAGTTGCACAATCTCATGGTCTAAGGAAATGATACTTGACATTAGAAAAGCTCTAGCAGACGAACTACACGATCTTGTGCTATGCTTAGGATTGGGTCTTGTCCATCACATCATTCTCCTAATGATGTGATCCCGTTATCAACGACATCCAATGTCCATGGTCAGGAAACCATGACCATCTATTGATCAACGAGCTAGTCAACTAGAGGCTCACTAGGGACATGGTGTGGTCTATGTATTCACACATGTATTACGGTTTCCGGTTAATACAATTATAGCATGAACAATAGACAATTAACATGAACAAGGAAATATAATAATAACCATTTTATTATTGCCTCTAGGGCATATTTCCAACAGAGACAAACCAAAGGCGATGCATTGTAGGGTCGAGAAACCGTCCTGAACGCCTGCTTGTGCAGCGCAAGTATAAATAGAAAACACGTTGGCTTGCAGAACACAAGTATATATAGCGACGGACCTTTTCTTTTGAGGACGAGGATTCAAGCCCTGGCAGGTAGCCGCACTGCAGGAGGTCTCTACCACCGTGCTAGACGCATGGAAGAATGTATTTTGTTGCAAGTACTATGTAGATTATGCTTGTACAGGTGACTGTTTTTGTCTTGCAAAATACTTACATTATGTTTTTTTCACTAGTTTTTAGGACAAACGACGTCAATCATGCTTGGAGGCTCTGAAACCTAGAGCAAAATGAAGGGGTATTTCAGGGTATATTTCATTTCCAATCCTAGGTTTCGAAAGCATCTAGAGAGTTCAGACTAGAAGATCTGAAGATGTAAAAGCAGCCTCCTGGCAGAAACAAAACAAAAAACATTGTAAAAGCCAGCAGGTTATTTACGTACTCTACGCGGGAAAGAAGAAAAACGAGGTGCAAGTTGGGACTTAAAATGTTTTTTTATCTAGTACCGAGGAAGTGCAATTCCGAGGAAACACAGATAAGCAACCACTGGCAGTGGCAGTCAGTCACAACAAGAGCAGGGGGTGAACGGGCGCCGGTCAGGTCAAACCTACGTTAATCCCGTGTGACGACGCAGAAGTAAGCAGAAGCTGGTGAGCCTCCGAAACGCCTCCTTCTCGTCTCGTACATAGGACGCGGTCTCGCTCTCGCTCTCGCTCTGTTTGTTTCCCCACTGATTGCTCCGGCCGCGCAATGCATCCCTTGCTCCCGGGGAACCACGAAACAGGTCCGCGAGCCAGCGGCGGCCCGCCACGACGAGACGCGTGGCCACGCGTCGGCGCCTGGCTTCACGCGCTTCCTGTGCTGTTGGCCGCGACGGCAGTTGGGGAACCCGGAACGTGCCCGGAAATGAGGATCTCTCTCTCTCTAGAGGCCCGAGAGACGCGCGCTGACTGGCCGCGATTGGACTGGACCGGACCACGCAGACGAACGTGGAAGGCAAAGTGTCGTTATCGCATCGCGTACCCTCGGCTAAGCAACCTCTCTGCTCGCAGTCGCTCGCCTTTTTCCTTCCTTCGCTTCGTCCATGAACTGAGCTGAACCCGATCCTATTGTCCAGAGTGAAGAACCCGCATCTGGTGCAAAGTCGATGGTATCTCTGAGCGTTCGTACTTTAGGCGGTTGCTCTTGACGGTCTGGGCCTGGCCCCACGCGTCGGGGTCGTGAGAAGGATTTCTGTGGACGTGGGCGGGTGTCCGGAGCGCGCGCACGGGGCGGGAGGGAAGAAAATGTAGCCGTTGGCGCTTGCCTAGCCAGGGGCGGCAGGACCAACGTTGAGGTGGGGCCCGCCAGCTGGCGGCGTGGTGTCATTGGTGGCACGTTTGGCCTGGCCTGGCCGGGCGTGTGGTCTGCGTCGTGAAGCATGCACGCCTGATTTGTTCGAGTCCAACGTGCCCGGTCAGCTCGGCTCAGCCGCTTGCGACCCCGCAACGGGACGGTGAGAAACGGAGAATTAAAGCATCTACCGCCGGGTCCCAAATCCGTCTCATACGTCCGGACAAGCCGTCCGGTCAATGATCGTTTACGAAATTTTGATCCAAACGTGCTTCTTAAACGGGACTCAAATGTCTGGCTGATCGGCACTTCGCATATCCAACCCAAATATGAGGAGGATATGGGGGAGCCTGGCGCGTCCGGGCACGTCCGCCACGTCGGCCTGACGGCACGGCCCCACCGCAAATTGCCCCAAATTCTTTAAACCCTTCCTCCTTCTTTCGTCGCCCTCCAACATTTTCCACGTCCAAGCCCCGTCGTCCGGCACCCTTGCTCCCCATCCTCATCAAGGCTCCCGATCCGCGCCCGAGGCCAGGATGCAGGCAGAGCTGGCTGGCCAGGCGGAGCAGGACGAGCAGCGGCAGGGATGGCTGCGTCCGGCCAGTGATCCGACAATCATCCCTTCTCGCTCGAACATTGATTTCATTTTGGCATGTCCGTTTTGTTGAACTATGATTTGTTTTACTTTGTTTCAAAGTGTTGAATTCGGACAATTTGTATCGGATGATCGACGTGCATGGATTGCATGGATTTGAGGATTGCATTTGAGGTATGTGGATGTGCGGCGCAACATATGAGGAGACGGCGGGCGCTGTCCGCGGGCGTGCCCGGACGCGCCCGCGGGCGTATAGGGGGTCGAATTTGCCAAGTCCGGTTGTAGATGCTCTTAGCACCACCAACGTCGAAGCGGAAGCCCCGGAGCGTTTTTAGGGTTTCGAGTGGCAAGTGGCGGCGCTCAGGCGATCTCATTGTCTGGGGCACGATCACCGTGATCTTCACCCGCGGGTCCGCCGCGCGACGATGATTCTTCCTTCTCCCTCGTTGTAGTCTCTCAGGACGATCAAGGGGGGCCCTGGAGGTCCTACCGTTGTAAGGGCATATTTCTACCCCCGAGTGGTTTTGGTGATTGATGAGAATGCATTTGTGGACTAATCGTGTGCATTAAGCCTTTCAGATATTTCATCATATGGCACAAGACGATTCCTGCCACTCGGTGGTTTAGAGTGAAGACAGTTTCTTTCCTGCATTTCATTTTCGATGGATTTGAGTCGTAGGAGAACCGTACTATTAAGAGGGGGTCCACATCGGAAAGGTTTGGGTGGAATCAACACGTACACTTTCATTTGCACCCATGTTCCTTTCCCGCTTCATTGTAGTACAGATGTTGCCCTTGTTCTGGTCCGGAGAGAACCAAGAGGAAGTACCGTGCAAGGCAGCGGTACTGCCGCTTATTAGGGGTAGTACCTCTCTGGGCAGCGGTACTACCTCTTATTAGGGGTAGTACCGCTCTGGGCAGCGGTAGTACCGCTTATTAGCGGTAGTTCCTTTGCCTAGTGCCGCTTATTAGCGGTAGTGCCTTTGCCTAGTACCGCACGTTGTACTGCTGGCTTCGGAGTTTCGGCATTTTCGTGTTGGACCGAGCGGATTCTGGCTGGTAGTACGGCGCGGTAGTACAACTCCCAAGCGGTAGTATCGCTTGTTACTATTGTGCCACTTCCGCCCTCTCTTTCTGGACTGGAACGCTCAGCAAATTCTAAGCGGTAGTAGGCAGCGGTACTAGCGGTAGTACCGCTGAGGCGGAACTGCCATCCCCCCTACTGTCTCTCTGTGTTTGGGAGTATCTGCACTGCAACCCCAGCGCTAGTACCGCTGGGGCGAGCGGCAGTACATCCGGTGGCACTATCGCCTCGTGGCCTCGTGCCATTGCACCGTGTGGCTGTCTCTACTGCCCAAGCGGTAGTACCACTCCCATGAGCGGTAGTACCGCTTGTGTGCGGGCTGAGGGGGGATAACGGTTGGATTTGTCCCCCCCACTATATAAAGGGGGTCTTCTTCCCCAAGAATACCATCTCTTCCTCCCCAAAGCTCCATTTTTGCTCCAAGCTCTATTTTCACCCGATCTCCCTCCCTAGGTGACAAAACTTGTTGCTCTTCTAGGGTTTGGGTGAGAGGGCCCTGATCTACACTTCCACTAACAAAAATTTGATTCCCCCACTAATCCCTTGTGGATCTTGTTACTCTTGCGTGTTTGAGCACCCTAGATGGTTGAGGTCACCTCGGAGCCACATTCCATTGTGGTGAAGCTTCGTGGTGGTGTTGGGAGCCTCCAATTAAGTTGTGGAGATTGCCCCAACCTTGTTTGTAAAGGTTCGGTCGCCACCTTCAAGGGCACCACTAGTGGAATCACGGCATCTCGCATTGTGTGAGGGCGTGAGGAGAATACGTTGGCCTTAGTGGCATCTTGGGGAGCATTGTGCCTCCACACCGCTCCAACGGAGACGTACTTCCCCTCAAAGGGAAGGAACTTCGGTAACACATCCTCATCTCCACCGAATCCACTTGTGGTTATCTCTTACCTTTACTTCGTGCAAGCTTTACTAGTGTTGTATCCTTTGCTTCTGTGTATCTTGTTGTTGTTAGCATCATATAGGTTGCTCACCTAGTTGCATATCTAGACAACCTATTTGTTGCTAAACCTAATTTGTTAAGAAAAGCTACAAATTGGTAGTTGCCTATTCACCCCCCCTCTAGTCAACCATATCGATCCTTTCAATTGGTATCAGAGCCAGGTTTATTTATTAAGGGTTTTACCGCCCGAACAGTATGGTTAACGACGGGGATCGGGTTGTGGACTTATCCGAGGCCGAGGGAGTGAGCACGGTCTCTCGTGAGAATTTAAATGAGGCAATGGCCTCACTTAAATCTTCTATGACGACCGAGGTCAAATCCTTGTTTAAAGAATTCCTTGATGGTCTCAAACTTTCTACCGATCCATTGCAAGTGGTTAATCCCACTAACTCGGAGTCGGATGTCAACTCCTGTAAGGAGGGGGCTAGTAGTGATAAGGATAAGGTGCCTCAAGGAAATAATGGGTCGAGAACCTTTGCCTCGGTTCACCCTCTCGCGGTCTATGGAGGACCGGTTCACACACCTCATATTAACAACCTAGGTCCTCCTCCTAAACTTGTGAAAAATGATTTCACTAATTGTGTTTTTTGTATCAAGTCTCATTTGAATCACAGCTCAACTCAACTATGGAGAATCATTGAGCAAGGATACTACCCACATGATCCAAACAACCTCACCCCATGAGAAGAGGCTGACAATCAACTCAATCACTCCGCCTTGTTCATCCTTCAATCCGTGGTGCCTCCGGAAGAGCTTGCTCACTCGTGCAAAATATTGTTGAGAACACATTGTTTCTTTATTCAAGGGAAGATCAAGCATTCAACGGTCCAACTTTGAGGTGGTTCTCGATGAGGCCAATGAGTTCTTGATGAATGAAGATGAGGACCCTCGTGAGCTCTACCGGAGATTGACAACTCTCGCGGTTTCCCTTCAAGATCATGGGAATAAGGATACAGATGACAATTGGATCAAGCGTAAGTTTCTCAAGGCCATCATGCCATTCAACAAGGCCATGTCCTCTGTTATCCGTCAAAGACCGGACTTCCACTCCTTGTCCTCGAGTGATGTGTTGGATGAATTCATTGCTATGAACATCTTGAACAAGACCGCCGACAACACTCTAGCTCATTTTCAACGGTCAAAGAAGTCTTCACCCAACCTTGCTTTGAAGGCCAAGGCAATTCCGGAAGAAGAAGACGATGAAGAAGAGGAGAGTTACCCCGAAGACACCAAATATGCATACCACGAGCACATGGCTCTTGCGTCAAGGCAATTTTGGGGCAATAAGAGAAACTCAAGGCTGAACTTCTCCAAGAACAACTCAATTGGCTCCAAAGGCAAGCAACGTGTGAGAACTTGTTACAATAGTGACAATGTGAGTCACTTCATGGTGGGTTGCTGATACGTCTCCAACGTATCTATAATTTTTGATTGTTCCATGCTATTATATTATTTGTTTTGGATGTTTTATATGCATTAATATGCTATTTTATATTATTTTTGGGACTAACCTATTAATCTAGAGCCTAGTGCCAGTTTTTGTTTTTTCCATGTTTTTGAGTATTGCAGATAAGGAATATTAAACGGAGTCCAAACGGAATAAAATCTTCGGAATGATTTTTCTTGGACCAGAAGAAACCTGCCAGACTTGGAGATGAAGGCAGAAGACCTGCCGTGGCGTCACAAGCCACCAGGGCGCGCCCTAGGGGGGGGGCGCCCTCCTAGCTTGTGGCCCCACGGCAGCTCTCCTAACCCTATTCTTCGGCCTATAAATTCCCAAATATTCCCTGGATACTAAAAAGAGCCACGAAAATACTTTTCCGCCGCTGGAAGCCTCTGTTCCCGTGAGATCCCATCTTGGAGCCTTTTCCGATAATCTGCCGGAGGGGGATTCGATCATGGAGGGCATATACATCAACTCCATTGCCCCTCCGATGATGCGTGAGTAGTTTACCACAGACCTTCGGGTCCATAGCTAGTAGCTAGATGGCTTCTTCTCTCTCTTTGCTCTACAATACCATGTTCTTCATGATCTTCATGGAGATCTATCCGATGTAATACTCTTTTGCGGTGTGTTTGTCGAGATCCGATGAATTGTGGGTTTATGATCAGCTTATCTATGAATATTATTTGAATCTTCTCTGAATTCTTATATGCATGATTTCATATCTTTGCAAGTCTCTTCGAGTTATTGGTTTGGTTTGGCCAACTAGATTGGTAATTCTTGCAATGGGAGAAGTGCTTAGTTTTGGGTTCAATCTTGCGGTGTCCTCACCCAGTGACAAAGTAGGGGTAGCGAGGCACGTATTGTATTGTTGCCATCGAGGATAAAAAGATGGGGTTTTCATCATATTGCTTGAGTTTATCCCTCTACATCATGTCATCTTACCTAATGCGTTACTCTGTTCTTCATGAACTTAATACTCTAGATGCAGGCAGGAGTCGGTCGATGTGTGGAGTAATAGTAGTAGATGCAGAATCGTTTCGGTCTACTTGACACGGACGTGATGCCTATATGCATAATCATTGCCTTGGATATCTTCATAATTATTCGCTTTTCTATCAATTGCTCGACAGTAATTTGTTCACCCATCGTATTATTTGCCATCATGAGAGAAGCCTCTAGTGAAACCTATGGCCCCCGGGTCTATTTTCCATATTATATTTTCAGATCTATAAACCAGAAATACCAAAAATATCTTGCTGCAATCTTTTTTACTTTTAGTTTACTTATCGTTTTAGCAATCCTATCTATCTATCTCTATCAGATCTCATCCTTGCAAGTAACCGTGAAGGGATTGACAACCCCTTTATAGCGTTGGGTGCAAGTGTTTTATTATTTGTGTAGGTACATCCATTGGTGACTTGCTTGTATCTCCTACTGGATTGATACCTTGGTTCTCAACAACTGAGGGAAATACTTATCTACTTTGCTGCATCACCCTTTCCTCTTCAAGGGAAAACCAACGCATGCTCGAGAAGTAGCAAGAAGGATTTCTGGCGCCGTTGCCGGGGAGATCTACATCAAGCCTACCAAGTACCCATCGCAAACTCATCTCTTGCATTTACATTAGTTGCCATTTGCCTCTCGTTTTCCTCTCCCCCACTTCTAAAATGATTTTCCAAAAAGATTTGCCTTTTTTCGCCCTTCTTCCGTTCGTCTTTTCGTTTGCTTTTTGCTTGCTTGTGTGCTTGATTGCTTGCTTTGTCACGATGACTCAAGAGAATACCAAGTTGTGTGACTTTTCCAATAATAATAATAATGATTTTATTAGTACTCCGATTGCTCCCGCCACTAGTGCGGAATCTTATGAAATTAATGCTGCTTTGCTTAATCTTGTTATGAAAGAACAATTTTCCGGCCTACCTAGTGAAGATGCCGCATCCCATCTAAATACTTTCGTTGAGTTGTGTGATATGCAAAAGAAGAAAGATGTGGATAATGATATTGTTAAATTGAAGCTATTTCCGTTCTCACTACGAGATCGTGCTAAAACTTGGTTTTCATCTTTGCTTAAAAATAGTATTGGTTCATGGAATAAGTGTAAAGATGCTTTTATTTCCAAGTACTTTCTGCCCGCTAAGATCATCTCCCTTAGGAACGATATAATGAATTTTAAGCAACTTGATCATGAGCATGTTGCCCAATCTTGGGAGAGGATGAAACTAATGATTAGAAATTGCCCCGCGCATGGTTTGAGTTTATGGATGATTATACAAATTTTCTATGCTGGATTGAATTTTGCATCTAGGAATCTCTTAGATTCCGCCGCGGGTGGTACTTTTATGGAAATCACATTAGGAGAAGCTACTAAACTCCAAGATAATATTATGGCAAATTACTCTCAATGGCATACCGAAAGATCTCCTACTAATAAAAAAGTGCATGCTATTGAAGAAATAAATACTTTGAGTGAAAAGATGGATGAATTGATGAAATTTTTTGCTAGTAAGAGTGATCCTATTGATCCTAATGATATGCCTATGTCTTCTTTGATTGGAAATAATAATGAATCTATGGATGTGAATTTTGTTGGTAGGAACAATTTTGGTAATAACGCGTATAGAGGTAATTTCAATCCTAGGCCGTTTCCTAGTAATTCCTCTAATAATTATGGTAATTCCTACAACAATTCTTATGGAAATTATAATAAGATGCCCTCTGATCTTGAGAATAATATTAAAGAATTTATTAGTTCGCAAAAGGGTTTCAATGCTATGATTGAAGAAAAATTGCTCAAGATTGATGATTTGGCTAGGAACATTGATAGAATTTCTCTTGAGATTGATTCTTTGAAAATTAGATCTATTCCACCCAAGCATGATATTAATGAGTCTTTAAAAGCTATGAGAATTTCTATTGATGAGTGTAAGGAAAGAACCGCTAGAATTCGTGCTAAGCGTGAATGGCTTGAAAAGGTGTGTTCTCGTGATAATAATGATGAAGATCTTAAAGTGATTGATGTGACTCCTATTGAATCTTTGTTTTCTAATACAAATCTTGATAAAGATGGGACTGGAGATGTGTCAACTTTAGTTAAAAGGCGTCCCAATGATTCGGAGTTTATAGATCTTGATGCTAAGATTGATAAAAGTGGGATTGAAGAGGTCAAAACTTTAAATAGCAATGAACCCACTCTTTTGGATTTCAAGGACTTTAATTATTATAGTTGTTCTTTGATTGATTGTGTTTCCTTGTTGTAATCCATGTTGAATTCTCCTCATGCTTATGATCAAAACAAAGCTTTTACTAAACATATCGTGGATGCTATGATGAAATCTTTTGAAGAAAAACTTGAGTTGGAAGTTTCTATACCTAGGAAGCTTTATGATGAGTGGGAACCTACTATTAAGATTAATATTAAAGATTTTGAGTGCCATGCTTTGTGTGATTTGGGTGCTAGCGTTTCCACAATTCCGAAAACTTTATGTGATGTGCTAGGTTTCCGTGAATTTGATGATTGCTCTTTAAATTTGCATCTTGTGGATTCCACTATAAAGAAACCTATGGGAAGGATTAATGATGTTCTTATTGTTGCAAATAGGAATTATGTGCCCGTAGATTTCATTGTTCTTGATATAGATTGCAATCCTACATGTCCTATTATTCTTGGTAGACCTTTCCTTAGAACGATTGGTGCAATTATTGATATGAAGGAAGGAAATATTAGATTCCAATTTCCATTAAGGAAAGGCATGGAGCACTTTCCTAGAAAGAAAATAAAATTACCTTATGAATCTATTATGAGAGCTACTTATGGATTGCATACCAAAGATGACAATACCTAGATCTATTGCGTTATGCCTAGCTAGGGGCGTTAAACAATAGCGCTTGTTGGGAGGCAACCCAATTTTATTTTTATGCTTTTGTTTTTGCTTCTGTTTTTGAGTTTTCCACACATTATTACGTCTGTAGTAATTGTGTTTTCTTGTTTAAATTAGTGTTTGAGCCAAGTAAGACCTTTGGGATGGTCTACGGTGTTTGTGATTTGATTTTGCTGAAAAACAGAATCTTTTTCTCTCAGTCCAGGAATTTTGTAAATTCACTGGAATGTGCTTTTGATCTGAAATTTTTAAACAAGATTTATATACAAATTTACCTGATTTTCCTAATTTTTCAGAATTTTTGGAGTTACAGATGTGTTCGAAGTCTATAGATTTCTACAGACTATTCTGTTTTAGACAGATTCTGTTTTCTTTGTGTTGTTTGCTTATTTTGATGTATTTATGGGTTGTATCGGGGGGTATGAACCATGGAGAAGTTGGAATACAGTAGATATTACACCTAAATAAATAAAGAATGAGTTCACAACACTACCTAAAGTGGTGATTTATTTTTCTTATACTAACGGATCTCATGAGTTTTCTGTTGAGTTTTGTGTTGTGAAGTTTTCAAGTTTTGGGTAAAGATTTGATGGACTATGGAATAAGGAGTGGCAAGAGCCTAAGCTTGGGGATGCCCAAGGCACCCCAAGCCATATTCAAGTATACCAAAAAGCCTAAGCTTGGGGATGCCCCGGAAGGCATCCCCTCTTTCGTCTTCAATCCATCGGTAAATTTACTTGAGGCTATATTTTTATTCACCACATGATATGTGTTTTGCTTGGAGCGTCTTGTATGATATGAGTCTTTGCTTTTTAGTTTGCCACAATCATCCTTGCTGCACACATCTTTTGAGACACACACGCTGAATCGTGAATTTATTAGAATACTCTATGTGCTTCACTTATATCTTTTGAGCTAGGCAATGTTGCTCTAGTGCTTCACTTATATCTTTTTAGAGTACGGTGGTGTTATATTTTATAGAAATTATTGAACTCTCGTACCTCACTTATATTATTTTGAGAGTCTTTAAAACAGCATGGTAATTTGTTTAGGTTATGAATTTAGTCCTAATATAATGGGCATCCAAGAGGGATATAATAAAAACTTTCATATAAAGTGCATTGAATACTATGAGAAGTTTGATTCCTTGCATATAGTTTTGAGATATGAAGATGGTAGTATGAGAGTCATGCTAGTGAGTAGTTGTGAATTGGAGAAATACTTGTGTTAAAGTTTGTGATTCCCGTAGCATGCACGTATGGTGAACCGTTATGTAACGAAGTCGGAGCATGATTTGTTTAATGATTGTCAACCTTTGTGTGAGGGTCGGGAGCGCGCGATGGTTAACTCCTACCAACCTCTCCCCTAGGAGCATGCGTCTAATGCTTTGCTTTGATAACTAATAGACTTTTGCAATAAGTATGTGAGTTCTTTATGACTAATGTTGAGTCCATGGATTATACGCACTCTCACCCTTCCACCTTTGCGCAACTTTCGCCGGTGCATCAAACCCACCTTCCTCAAAATAGCCACCATATATTTTCCTCAAAACAGCCACCATACCTACCTATTATGGCATTTCCATAGCCATTCCAAGATATATTGCCATGCAACTCCCACCGTTTCGTTTTTCATGACATGCATCATCACTTTCATATTGCATATAGAGTCATATTTTGTTCTAGGTATCGAGTTGTAAGTAAATAAAAGTGTGATGATTTTCATTATTAGAGCATTTGTCCCGTGTGAGAAAAGGATGATGGAAACTATGAATCCCTCATAAGTTGGGATGAGTCTCCGGACTTTACAAAAAATAAAAGAGGCCAGCGAAGCCCGTATAAAAAAATAAAAGAGGCCAAGGATTCCCACCAAAATAAAATAAAAAAAATGAGAGAAAGAGAGAAGGGACAATGCTACTATCTTTTTCCACACTTGTGCTTCAAAGTAGCACCATGATCTTCATGATAGAGAGTCTCCTATTTCGTCACTTTCATATAGCTAGTGGAATTTTTTCATTTGCACAACCACTTAGTTTTCTTTTTGAGCTTTCATACACTTATAGCTCTAGTGCATTCGTTGCATGGCAATCCCTACTCACTCACATTGATATCTATTGATGGGCATCTCCATAGCCCGTTGATACGCCTAGTTGATGTGAGACTATCTTCTCCTTTTTCCTTGTAACCTCCACCATATTCTATTCCACCTATAGTGCTATATCCATGGCTCACGCTCATGTATTGCGTGAGAGTTGAAAAGGTTTGAGAACATAAAAAGTGTGAAACAATTGCTTGACTTATCATCGGGGTTGTGCATGATTTAGATACTTTGTGTGGGGAAGATGGAGCATAGCCAGACCATATGATTTTGTAGGGATAACTTTCTAAGGCCATGTTATTTCGAAAGGACACAATTGCCTTGTTGGTGTGCTCGAAGTATTACAGTTTTTATGTCAATATTAGACTTTTGTTTTGAATCTTATGGATCTGAATATTCATGCCACAATAAAGAATATTACATGGATAAATATGTTAGGTAGCATTCCACATCAAAAATTCTATTTTTATCATTTACCTACTCGAGGACGAGCAGGAATTAAGCTTGGGGATGCTTGGTACGTCTCCAACGTATCTATAATTTTTGATTGTTCCATGCTATTATATTATCTGTTTTGGATGTTTTATATGCATTAATATGCTATTTTATATTATTTTTGGGACTAACCTATTAATCTAGAGCCTAGTGCCAGTTTTTGTTTTTTCCATGTTTTTGAGTATTGCAGATAAGGAATATTAAACGGAGTCCAAACGGAATAAAATCTTCGGAATGATTTTTCTTGGACCAGAAGAAACCTGCCAGACTTGGAGATGAAGGCAGGAGACCTGCCGTGGCGTCACAAGCCACCAAGGCGCGCCCTAGGGGGGGCGCCCTCCTAGCTTGTGGCCCCACGGCAGCTCTCCTAACCCTATTCTTTGGCCTATAAATTCCCAAATATTCCCTGGATACTAAAAAGAGCCACGAAAATACTTTTCCGCCGCCGGAAGCCTCTGTTCCCGTGAGATCCCATCTTGGAGCCTTTTCCGGTAATCTGCCGGAGGGGGATTCGATCACGGAGGGCATCTACATCAACTCCATTGCCCCTTCGATGATGCGTGAGTAGTTTACCACAGACCTTCGGGTCCATAGCTAGTAGCTAGATGGCTTCTTCTCTCTCTTTGCTCTACAATACCATGTTCTTCATGATCTTCATGGAGATCTATCCGATGTAATACTCTTTTGCGGTGTGTTTGTCGAGATTCGATGAATTGTGGGTTTATGATCAGCTTATCTATGAATATTATTTGAATCTTCTCTGAATTCTTATATGCATGATTTCATATCTTTGCAAGTCTCTTCGAGTTATTGGTTTGGTTTGGCCAACTAGATTGGTAATTCTTGCAATGGGAGAAGTTCTTAGTTTTGGGTTCAATCTTGCGGTGTCCTCACCCAGTGACAAAGTAGGGGTAGCGAGGCACGTATTGTATTGTTGCCATCGAGGATAAAAAGATGGGGTTTTCATCATATTGCTTGAGTTTATCCCTCTACATTATGTCATCTTACCTAATGCGTTACTCTGTTCTTCATGAACTTAATACTCTAGATGCAGGCAGGAGTCGGTCGATGTGTGGAGTAATAGTAGTAGATGCAGAATCGTTTCGGTCTACTTGACACGGACGTGATGCCTATATGCATAATCATTGCCTTGGATATCTTCATAATTATTCGCTTTTCTATCAATTGCTCGACAGTAATTTGTTCACCCATCGTATTATTTGCCATCATGAGAGAAGCCTCTAGTGAAACCTATGCCCCCCGGGTCTATTTTCCATATTATATTTTCAGATCTATAAACCAAAAATACCAAAAATATCTTGCTGCAATCTTTTTACTTTTAGTTTACTTATCGTTTTAGCAATCCTATCTATCTATCTCTATCAGATCTCATCCTTGCAAGTAACCGTGAAGGGATTGACAACCCCT
Organism: Elymus sibiricus; assembly: GCA_039707655.1. NCBI lineage: Eukaryota > Viridiplantae > Streptophyta > Magnoliopsida > Poales > Poaceae > Elymus > Elymus sibiricus. Next base: position 361,274,960 of record CM077669.1, read on the forward strand.
TTATAGCGTTGGGTGCAAGTGTTTGATTATTTGTGTAGGTACATCCATTGGTGACTTGGTTGCTGATACTTGTGATCTACGTTGGGTTTTCCGTGAAGAGGAACGCGTGATTGCAGCACAATATGGATAAGTATTTCCCTCAGTTAAGAACCAAGGTTTATCGAACCAATAAGAATATCAATCAACAACCGTCTTCAGCGACTGCACACAAAAGAGCAAATACTTGCACCCAACGCGGCAAGAGGGTTGCCAATCCCCTTGATCTCGTTATTTGCAAGCAAATGAAGTGTGTAGATGATAGTAGATAATTGTAAATTGCAAAATAAAATAAAAGGTAAATAATGACAACAAGGTATTGATAGTGTTTGTAAATATATAAGTGAATAGACCCGGGGGCAATAGTTTTCCCTAGCGGCATCTCTCATGTAGGAAGCATATGGTGGGTAAACAAATTATTGTTGGCCAATTGATAGAAAAGCGCATATTTATGTGATATTCATGACAACGATCATGTATATATAGGCATCACGTCCATAAGAAAATAGGCCGACTCCTGCCCGGACCTATTACTATTACTCCACCCATCGACTGCTATCCAGCATGCATCTAGAGTATTATGTAAAACAGAGTAATGCTTGGAGAACAATGACATGATGTAGAAAAAGAGAATTCATTTAAAATGAACTAACCCCATCGTTTTATCCTTAGTGGCAACAATACAAAGACGTGTCTTGTCCTTTTCTGTCACTGGGATATAGAGCACCGCCAGATTGAACCCACTACAACGCACCCCTCTGTGTGAAGAAATATCAATCTAGTTGGCCAAACTATTTCAATAGATCGGAGAGATTTACGATCATATGATGATAATGCAAATAAGAATCATAATATTCAGAGGTGACTCAAATACTTTTCATAAATAATCCGAACACAAACCCACAATTCATCGAATCCCAACAAACGCACCGCACAAAAGAATTACATCGGATAGATCAATGCGAAGATGCGATGATCATTGTATTGAAGATCAAAAAAGAGATAGATAGCCATCTAGGTACTAACTACAGACCCGTAGGTCTGTGGTGAACTACTCACACATCACCACGGGAGCAACAAGGATGATGAAGAGGCCCTCCGTGATCGATACCCCCTCTGGCAGGGATCACGCCGGAACAGAGATTTGCGGCGGCGGAAAAAGTGTTTCGGGATGCCCTCTAGGGTTTTTGGAATATATGTGAATTTATAGGCCAGAGAACGGGGGCAGGAGACCCACCAGGGAGGGACAAGCCATCAGGGCGCGCCAACCCCCTGGGCGCGTCCTGTTGGCTTGTGCCTCACTCGTGCAGCCTCCGGTCTCCTCCCGAAGCTTCCAGGTCTTATTTTGGTCCAGAAAAAATCATAAAAAAGTTTCGGGGCAATTGGACCTCGTTTGGTAATGTAAACCTGAAAAGCCAAAAACATGCAGAAAACAGCAACTGGCACTAGGCATTGGGTCAATAGGTTAGTGCACAAAAAATAATATAAATTTTAAATAAATACTTAAAAAGTATCCTAGAATGATAATATAATAGCATGTAACAATAAAAAATTATAAATGCTAAAAACATAATTTTTGATGTGACATGCTACCCAATATGTAATCTTTTGCATGTATGCTCATTGAGAAACGATGAATTAACAAACATCAACATAGTAATATTTATAAGCACAAGCAACACAATCATCAATATTTTGAAATATACGATCCTCAAAGAATGTTTACCCCTCATTCATTTTATCATATTAGTAAGTCATGGTTCCGTCTTCACCACATTAATACAAATGTCAAGCACCATGGTGTCCAAGTCAGGCAATTGGATCGTACTTTTTCAATGTGCATCAACTTTTTATTCTTCATGCAATACATGAGCGTGAACCATGAACATAACAATGGTGGAATAGAATATGATGGTAGATAAAATGGGTAAAAAGTGGAGAAGAAAGTCTCGCATCAATTAGGCATATCAACGGGCTATGGAGATGCCCATCGATAGATATCAATGCGAGGAGTAGGGATTGCCATGCAAATGATGCACTAGATCTATAAGTGTATGAACGCTCAACTGAGGCTAAGTGGGTTTGCATCCAACTTGCTTGCTCATGAAGACCTCAGGCATTTGAGGACGCCCGTCATCGGAATATACAAGCCAAGTTATTAATAATAAAAATTAATTCCCACTAGCATATCAAAATGACATAACATGAGACTCTCTATATGAAGAACAAGGTGCCACTTTGAGGCACAAGTGTGGTATAGGATAGTAGCAAAGTCCCTTCTCTCCTTTTCTCTCTTTTTCATTTTTTTATTATGGCGGCCTCATTTGGCCTCCCCCATTTTTATTTCCTCACCGGGACAATGCTCTAATAATGATGATCATCACACTTTTATTTACTTACAACTCATCATGAAAACTCAATACGAAGAACTATGAAACATTATGACTCAATATGAATGCCTCTGGCAGTGTACCAGGATGTGCAATGATCTAGCGTGACATGTATCAAAAAATGATGAACGATGGCTTTGCCACAAATACTATGTCAACTTTATATGATCACGCAAAGCAATATGACGATGAACGAACTAGTCATATGATGTAACGGTGGAATTTGCATGGCAATATATCTCGGAATGGCTATGGAAATGCCATGATAGGTAGGTATGGTGGCTGTTTTGAGGAAGATATAAGGTGGTTTATGTGTGACGGAGCATATCATGTCACGGGGTTTGGATGCACCGGTGAAGTTTGCACTAATCCTCGAGGTGAGGATGGGCAATGCACGGTACCGAAGAGGCTAGCAAAATATGAGGTGGTGAGATTGTGTATGTCCACGGATTCACATTAGTCATTAAGAACTCATATACTTACTGCAAAGTTTTATTAGTTTTATCACAAATGAAAGTACTTCTCGCATGCCCCGAGGGAGGAGGTTGGCAGGAGTTAACCATCGCGCGCCTCCGACCCGAAACAACACTAGGATTTTAACGAGGAATAGAAATGCTCACACATCCCCACCATGCCTTTTTCTAATATTTAGACAAACGGGAAATTAACACCTCTTAATACTGATACTTCTACGAACCGACAACCATGCACTCACACCCTTTCACATTACCACATCAATATCATTAACCCAAAATTTCTATTTAATGTGCTACATGATGGCTTTGAGTATCACTCATTGAATACCTATTATTTTTGGACCAGTCTTATGACCCATGCAAATTACCATCCCTATTTATTAACTCTCAAACAAATATAAGTGAAGAACGAGCGTGCAATTATTTCTATAAAATCTACACGCCACCATGCTCAAAAAGATATGAGTGAAGTACTAGAGCAACTGCTAAGCTCAACAAGATATAAGTGAAGCACATAGAGTATTCTAATAAATTATGATGAAGGTGTCTCTCTCTCAAATATGTGTGTCCAGAATATGATGATTGTGAGAAACTAAAAAGAAAAAGCAAACAAAAGCAAATGACGCTCCAAGCAGAACTCATATCATGTGACGAATAAAAATATAGCTCCAAGTGACATAACGATGGATTGAGATGAAAGAGGGGATGCCTTCCGGGGCATCCCCAAGCTTAGACGCTTGAGTATTCCTAGAATGTTACCTTGGGGTTCCTTGGGAATCCCCAAGCTTAGGCTCTTGCGGCTCCTTATTCCTTCGTCCATCGCGATAACACCCAAAACTTGAAAACTTCAATCACACAAAACTCAACAAAACTTCGTGAGATCCGTTAGTATAAGCAACATATCAAATACTTTAGGTACTGTTATAAATTGATTAATATTTTATTATTTCATAATAGGTATTGTATTCTAACTTCTACGTGGCGTATACCCCCCGATACAATCTATAGCATTATCAAAACAAGCAAACTATGCAAGCAAAAACAGAATCTTTCTAAAACAGAACAGTCTGTAAAAATCTGTAAAGAAACTATACTTATGTGACTCTAAAAATTCTGACAAAATAGGAATACCTGAATAATTTGTTTAGAAATATTTTCTAAAAAATTCAGATCAAAAATATATTCCAGTAAAATCATAGAAATTCTGGAATGGACGCTAAAGTTTCTGTTTTTGCACCGTATCAATTCTACTCATCTTGTGAGTCATCCCAAAGGCTTTACTTGGCACAAACACTAATTAAAACATAAAAACAAAATCATTAAAGAGGAAATATTCATTTTATCACACACAAACAGAAAGTAAAAAGCAAAAATAAAGATAACTATTGGGTTGCCTCCCAACAAGTGTTATTGTTTTATGCCCCTAGCTAGGCATAATGCATAATTTCAAGTTTTGTCTTCTTTGACACTCCACCCATAACTATACCTAATGATAGATTAATAAGGTGGTTTAATTCTCTTCCTAGGGAAGTTTTCCATCCCTTTCTTTAATGGAAATTGGAACCTTATGTTTCCCTCTTTCATATCAATAATTGCACCTATAGTTCGTAAGAATGGTCTTCCAAGTATTATTGGACAAGTAGGATTGCAATCACTATCAAGCACAATGAAATATACAGGCACATAATTATTATTTGCAACAATGAGAACATCATTTATTCTACCTAAAGGCTTTTTAATAGTAGAACCCGCAAGATGCAAGTTTAGGGAACAATCTTGAATATTAGTGAGACCAAGCACATCACAAAGAGATTTAGGTATGGTTGAAACACTAGCACCAAGGTCACACAAAGCATTACATTCATATTTATTTATCTTTATTTTAATAGTAGGTTCCCACTCATCATGCAATTTTCTAGGAATAAAAACTTCAAGTTCAAGTTTCTCATCATAAGCTTTTATCATCACTTCCACTATATGATTTGTGAAAGCCTTGTTTTGTTCATAAGAAATTGGTGAGCTAATCATAGTTTGTAACAAGGAAATACATTATAGTAAAGAGCAACTTTCATAATTAAAGTCCTTGTAATCCATGATAGTGGGCACATCACTAGTTAAAGTTTTAACCTCTCCAAACCCACTTTTTTCAATTTTAGCATTAGGATCATCACCCTCCAAGCAAACGGGGCACTCTCTAGCTAGAGTTGAATCGTCTTTAGTCCCTTTATCATTTACTTTCAGATTAGTAAATCAAGATTCAATAGGAGAAGTACCAATCATTTTAAGATCTTCATCATGATTCCGGTAAAAACCGGGTGGAAGAGCTTTTCTAAGAATTTCCGCTTAGCTTTTAACTTAGAGGTCCTCTCCTTACTTTCATTAGTAGATATTTGGATAGATTTGATAGTCTCACTAAAATCATGCTTGGGTGGAAAAGTTTTACTTTTAAGAGTTTCAACATCAAGAGCAATTATATCTATGTTTTTAGCCAAAACATCAATCGTAAGCAACTTTTCTTCTACCATAGTATTATAAATCTTTTGAGACTAATAAATTCTTTAAGGGTTTTCTATTCTTGTGCCCCTCATTCCTTAGTTGTACTCATTCACCCCCACTCTCTTAACATTTGCTCACTTTTCCCCACTCTCTTGTCCGAAACCCTCACAAATGGTCACATCGGAGGATGCCGTCGGGTCAATGGTTTGACCGTTAACTGCTGACGAGCGGGGCCCTGGTTTCGGTGGACTGTTTGGCCAATGCGCGCCACTCCCTTCATCCCTTTTTACAAGCGTCTTTTCACAGGCGCCCGCCATGTCGGGCTGACGGCGTGGCCCCACGCGGACTCGCCGGGAAACCCGATGGTCCGACGGGCGCCTCGACCATCGACGTGGTGTGAACGCCGCGTGGCGCCGCTTCGGATCGCCGCCCGAGGCCATAGCCGGCTATTTAAGCCGGTCGGCGTCCCCCAGCCCTTGCAAATCCTCCTCCTCCCTCCCCCCCGCCGCCGCCTGAGCCCATCCGCCTACTCTCGCACTTCCCTCGCCTTCAGGATGGTACGGTGCCTCATCACCACCTACGCGCAGCTCACTACGGAGCGGCGCCTGCAAATCGAGGCAGAGATGCATGCTCACCACAACGCCCACATCGCTGCGGGTCTCCCTCTGGATTCGCCAGAGATGGAGGAGGAGGAGCAGCAGGAGGAGGAGCATCAGCCGGCGGCCATGGAGGAGGACGACCCGGAGGCGGAGGCAGAGTCCGTCGTCGACCAGCCGGAGGAGATGGCGGAGCAGCATGCCATCCTGGATTCCATCCGGGATGAGGCCGAGGTGGAGGCCAACCGCCGGCTCATCCGGCAGAGGCAGGCGGAGGCCAACGCCCTCTTCGATGAGCTGGAGGCAGAGATAGAGGCAGATGAGGCGGCAGCGGAGCAGCCGCAGGCGCCGGAGGGGGCGGAGCTGCGACATGCGACCATTTATCCGTCGGAGGGCATGTAGATCATCGACGTCTCCGACGAAGAGTAGATAGGTTCTACTATGTAGTACGTAGGTTTTACATCTTGCATGCTTTTGTATGGATTTACCCTTTCTAATATGAGATGTCCGGTTGTGTAATGAAGTTTTCAATCTAATATGAGCCATGTTGATGTTGAAAAAAAAGAAGGAAAATAAACTATTTTTTGCATGATGAAACTAATCTAACAGTGCAATCAAATCAATAAAGAAAAAAAAACGGTGCAATCAAATCAATAAAGAAAAAAACGGTGCAATCAAATCAATAAAGAAAAAAACGGTGCAATCAAATCAATAAAGAAAAAAAAAAACAGAACCAACGCGTGCACCATTTTATAGGCCTCTTTTATCCTTGTGGGCCTTCGATAGTTCAACGCCTTGCGAAGGCCCAACAAGGACTTGGTTTCATTTTGGGACAGACGAATGGGCGAGCAGAACCAACCTCTCGTGGATCGCCCAACGATCCAACGATGCGGAGCCGTCCATGTGATCCAATGACGCAGAGGCTCCACGTAGCCCACCATCTGAATTCCTTCTAGAAGACCATATCTCAGGGTTGTCGCTTGGCGCTAGGGTATGATCGTACGGCTGCAGTTCGACGCTAGGGTTTTGTCGTTGTTTTGTCACGGCAGATGTCCTCGTGGAAGGACTTAGGTGTAAGGCCATCGCCGCTAGGTGGCGACTCAAAGGGTTTAAATGGAAACGAGAGGCGAGTTTACCCAGGTTCGGCCCCTCCGATGAAGGTAATAGCCTACGTCCTTCATTGTGTCTATATTGATGATGATCTCGATTACAAGGGTGCGGAATCGCTAACCTAGCATTCAAGGGTGTCTAACCTAAGTCTTTCGGCCCTAGGATCTCGCCTTTATATACAGGCCGAGACCCTAGGGTTTACAACGGAGTCTAAGTCATATTACAACTCGTAACCTTTCACGTCTCTAACACACCTTGCCTCTTGAGCAAGGAATCCTCTGGCGTCTTCTGCCCTGTGGGCCTTCTGTCGCCATCTCTACGTGCCTGGGCCGCCCGACGGCTTACTTAGTAAACGCCTTGTTCACTTTATCTTCACGATGCGGCCCATCTTGAATACAATCCAGAGTCGACATTACATTGACCCGGCCCAATAGGACGGGTTATACCGTGGGGTTATATCCCTGACATTAGGCCCCGGATTGATTTGAATTTACTCATGTCAATTTTCTTTACCTCCTCTTGGTGGCTCACCATCTACTTGCATCGGTGTTCTTCATAGATCCTGAAGCGTCGGCTTGCTACACTTTCAGACTTATCATTTTTCCTATCTTGCCCATTTAATGACGTCTCTCGCCAGAAATCCAGGAAGCAAATGGTGACATCACGGTAAATCTTAGTGTATCCGCATATCCCGAAAATCGAGGCATCTTGGTTTTCCAGAATTTGTCGCGTCTCCTTGATCTTCGCGCCCACCGGTTGCCCCTTCGGGTTCCCCCCTTTAAATATTCACTGGAGGGTCCCTTCTTTCACTTTTACCTCCTCTTTCTCGCTTCTTCTTCCTCGTGCCCGAGGGTTTCATCGTGCCAGCGTCGCCGCTCGTTTGTCGCCGGTGACCATCTTTGGGACTGCAGTGACGCCGTATCTTCGTCGAGGTTCAGCCGACCGTCTCCACCGCCCTTGGCCTCCTTTAGGTAAATCGTTCTCCTTTTTTCAGATCCATAATAGTTCATTGAAGTTCTTGAGCACTTCGGTAGCCCCCTTCTCGTTCATTGCCATTGTTTGTTCGTGTATAGATTCCATGAGCTTTATCATAGAAATAGAGCAGTTATAATGGCAGATCCATTTCTCGCTTAACATCTTCAAAATCCTCCTTAAGGTCCTGTACATTAGACCGTCTTTGCTCCCATGCCTTGTCACTAGGTTTAGCAAATATTTTTCCTTTCCGAACCATTCGTAGATCCATAATTATAGCCATTTTGGTAGAAACTTGTTTGTCCCACACTATAGCAAAATTTAGAGGTCTTTGGTTTTCAGCGTAAGTCGCCCTTACTCTTGCTGGCTCAATAGTTGTAACCCGACATGCGTTAAAATGTTGTGTTAAGGCTCCGGCTCATCACAAGGCAGCTTTTCCATTGTAAATAATTAGATCGTCTTATTTGAACCATTTGCTTAAGCCGCCCCCTTTTGCTTTATCCAGGCAACTCATTATGTCAAAATCCAAAGTTTGCAACTGGGCGCGTTCCCAAGTTTCCGAGTCTATACTTCAAGATTATCAAGATCAGGGTATTCTGCCATCCAAGGAAGTTGTTGGCTGGCGGGTTGCCCTTGGAGAAGAAATTCCAAAACCTGGTGAGGGAGAAGTGGTAATATTCCCGGACCATCTTCTCAGAGGCTTCTCCCCTCCCGGGTCAAAATTCTTTCGAGACGTTTTACACTTTTTTCATCTTCATCCTCAAGACCTTGGCCCCAATTCTATATCCAATCTGTGTCAATTCCAAGTACTTTCTGAGGCGTATCTGCAGATAGAGCCCTCTGCCTCCCTTCTATTTGAATTGCCAAACCGAATGCGCCAATGGCCCCAGCCTAGAACTTGGCGGGGTCTCAATCAAAAGGCGGAGAGACGTTGCCTTCCTGCTGCTATTCTGCCAAGCCATCCTAAAGGGTGGAATAAAACTTGGTTCTATTGCCGGAATACGGCCCCTGCTGGTGAGAACCCTTTGCCGGGTTACAGACCAGATCGTCTTCCCATGGACCTCGAACTTCCTCGCTGGGCTCCTCCGAAAGAACGTGCTCAACATGCTCCTGTATATCCAAAACTGAGGGCTTTAACAGCCAACGGGTTAACTCGAATTGATTTGACCCGGTGCTGGGTATCCTGGAGTATTTTACCTCTAAGCCGCCGTGACAGTCTAATGTGCGCTTATTTCGGCGACTTAGGTGATGCCCAAAGATATAACAATATAACTTTGGATGCTGGTAAAATAAATCGGATTGTGAAGAAGTTATTGGGTGAAAGTCTAGCCGCCTGCAGCAAAGACGGATTGAAGCCCTTTTACGCTCTTAACCCGGCTCCTCCAGTAAGAATCTTCAGCAACTTTATGTCTGACTTGTATAAATGTCTTCTTCTAAATTCCAAATCCTTACTTGTTGTTTTTTATCGTCAACTTCGTAGGCTAAGTATTCATTTTGGGGCAAGAAGCGAGCAAAAACCGCAGCCAAGAAAACTAAAGCCCTTCCAAGCTCAAAGAAAGACAAGGTAGTCGTAGAAGAGCCGTCACTCATGGGCGAATCAGCAGCAGCCGATGTTCAATCGGAGGTAGAAACCAATTTCCGTTAACTATATTTTATTGAATCTAGCTGACGCCTCCTTCTCTCTTAAGGAAATGTCGAGACAACCCGGGCTGAAGATGTTGAGGTAATTTCCATTTCCTCCGGCTCAGAATCCTTGCTTCCAATGAGAACAAGGCTTGTCATTCGGAAAGTAAGCTTCTCTCATCTAGATGCGTATTTGGATCCCAATTTTGTTTTGAAGAAAGCTCAGCATATTTCGAGACGCAAAACTCGAAGTGGTAATGGCAATCTTACTGACGGCTTACCCAATAAACCAGTCGCTCGTAAACGACCAACTGAGGTACCTTTCAGCCCAATTCTTTCTTCCAAGGCTGATTTAAATTAGCAACCTTTTAATCATTCTGATTCCATTTATCAGGAGTCACCACCTTCGTCAGGCGACTCGACCGCCTCCAAGATGCCACCATTAGTCATCAACCCTGGGTAAATTCTCTTTCGTGATATGTCTGCCTATGCAAGCTTTTTCACATATTTTTGATTCTGTCTTTTTGTTTTTGCAGGGCTCAAGCCAAGGCCAAGAAGAGAAAAACTGGCGAGCCGTCCACTGACCCTGAGGCCCCTAAGCCGGGGAAACCTGATTTGGTAACCCCTGAAGTACATGCAGATCAGCCCGAAGATCATCAAGAGGCACAGACTGATTCACCCCCTCAATCTGAGCCAGAAAACGTTGATGTTATGGACACTGAAGCTGACCCGGTGGCCAATCTTAACCCGCCCAGTCCTCCAAAAACAACTGAAAATGATCCTTGTGATAAAAATGATGAGGTCGTCATTACTGGGTTGAAGTATACCGTTCCTGAGGTCTCCAGAGTGCTGGCAAAACTTGTTGCCAAGGATGAAACAGTACTGCCTGGAAAAGCCAAGCTAGAGCTTCCCAGTTATGAGAACATGACTGCTGAAGAACTTCATGCTGGTTATTTGGACCGTCTTGCTACGAGCCGGGAGATGGAAGTCAGCCTTGTCAGCATGATGAGAAACAAATACCATATATTTTCATCTTTGTTGTGTACTCCACATATCCTTTTATAGCCCCCAAGGGCCGGCTCATCTCCTTGAGATGATTCTGGTCTTATAATTAATTATGAAGAGTTCGACCTATAGCCCCCATGGGCCGGCTCATATCCTTTAGATGAGTCGAGTCTTTTAATTAATTATGAAGAATTCGACCTGTAGCCCCCAAGGACCGGCTCATCTCCCTGAGATGAGTCGGGTCTTTTAATTAATTACGAAGAATTCGACCTGTAGCCCCCAAGGGCCGGCTCATCTCCTTAAGATGAGCCGGGTCTTTTAATTAATTATGAAGAATTCGACCAGTAGCCCCCAAGGGCCGGCTCATCTCCTTGAGATGAGTCGGGTCTTTTAATTAATTATGAAGAATTCTACCTGTAGCCCCCAAGGGCCGGCTCATCTCCTTGAGATGAGTCGGGTCTTCTCTATATCCTTGTTTGTAGAAAATGACATGCATTAGCCGCCAAGTGTCAAATATAATGCTTTGCAATCTGTTTGAGACTTGTTGTAATTTTTCTTTGTCATATGATACTGCATCCTGCTTCCGGCTTATGATCATTGAATATCATGGCCCTTATTATGCAGAAAGCTCTACAAGCATCCGATTCAGGTGTGATCTGTTTGAAGAAAGATCTGGAAATAGGGCAAAATGCCCAAGCTTCTGTGGAGGAGAAACTTCGCCTTGCTTTGGAGGAGTTGGAAAAAACCAAGGCACACCTTGAGAAGCAGAGTAAATCTTTTGAAGCTGAGAAAGCCACCTTGTTAGAGCGTGCAAAAAATGCTGAGGGTCAATTGAAACCCATCGCAGAAGAGCTATCCGGGTTAAAGCGGCATATTGCCCATATGACCCAGGCTATCTTCGGTAAGTATCTTGTATCCTGCAAAAAACACCTACATACTTTAAATTGTATTGTAGGTCCACGGACATGCAAACTTCAAGATGACAGCTTGCTTATGCTGAAGGCTATATATACTTTGACCGAGCAACTTTACGCTGGAAGCTATCTTGCCATCAAGGCAGTTATGGGGAATAAAGACCCGGTGAAACTTATCAAGGACGTGCTGAGGTTTCTCTCGACGATCCCCAAGCAAGTTGAAGAGTTGAAAAGATCAGCCGCCCGAGCCGGTGCAACATCCTCTTTGAGCCGAGCTTTTGCTTACTCAGAAGAACTTGATCCGGCAAAAATGGCCAAAGGATTTCCTGAGCTCAAGGATGATGGCTCGGCTTTCGGTGATGCTGACTATTGGAAATGTGTTAAGATATCTCGAGTGTTGGCCACACAACTTATCGCTGAAATGGAGCTGAAGAGTTATCAGACAGCTTATGATGCAAACAACTCTCGAGTTCTGCCACCTTCTTTTGTGGCAGTGAAATTGACCCCTGAACGTCGTAAGAACATTTTCGCCCCTGACGTTGACCCGTCCTCCATCTTGAATAACGAAGCTGTTTTCCACGCCTTGACCCACTGCAACTGGGATGTTGACAACCTTCAGATCGAAGAGCCAGAATATCTAGTGGAGGATGACCCAGAGGCGGATCGGGCGAGAGGTCAGCCTGAGGTCGACCCAAAAGGCGCAGAAGGCGAGTCACAGAAGTGATATGTGTTAACAATTTAAGTCGCCTATCTCTCTAGCCCCCAAGTGTTGAATTTTTTTTGTGGCTCCTGAGATGAGCCTGTAATAGGAGTAAAAAAACTTCTTGAAAAGTTCATGCCTTCGTGCATGTTTGCATTCGTGAAGGTACTTTAAGAAACTTTGATCCTTTGATTTGTGTTGATTGTGCTGCCTTCTTTGCTTATATTTTAATATCTCTGCTATGCTTGATGAGTCTTTTTGATTGAAACAGAGAGGACATGCCAAAGAATGAATCGACAAAGAAACTTGGCTTTTGAAACTCAAGTCCTGTTGAATAATAATAGTGATTGAACTGGTCATAATATGACAATGGTTGATAATCCGGACGCTCATGTATGAGCCGGTAATAACATGATGTTGTACCTACAAAACTTGTGAGGTAGTAATAATAGTTTTATAACAATATGAAATACTGTTAACAAGCCGGCCTAGTGAGGCTCGGCGAGAAGATACTGGCTTTCGAGGCTCGGCAAGATAAACCGGCTTTTCTGAGCTGGTTGTGGAAACTCCAAACCATTTAATTCTGGTTATAAGAAACCATGATGAAGGTCGGGCAAAAAAGATTTATTTCCTTTGCAGAAATTTAAGATGTGACCCGATTTTGAAAAACCGGTCTTAATAGACAAATATAAATATGCATGCATGATGCCATGCAAAATGATGTATGTATGTGACAACATAAAAATATGCCGGCTTTCAAGGCTTGACATAAAGACCAGCTTTCGAGGCTCGAGTCTTGCTTCCATGAAGCGGGTATGATAACCCATGGTTTATCATAACTATCTGTGTGCCGGCTCTCATGTGAGTCAAGCCGATGTTTTAACCTTAAGAAGTTCAAGGTCCAAAAAGGATTGACTTTTCAAGAGTACACGGGGTCACCTGATCGGAGTCGCATCAAGCATACAGGCAGGTTTAACCATATGTTGTGGCATTTGTTTTTGCCGGGTCAAGAGGGTGAGAAAGCTGAACTCGGTGAGTTGGAAGCCCCCAAATGCCCAATGTATTATGGCGTTTTGCCGGGTCACAAGGGTGAGAAAGCTGAACTCGGTGAGTCGGAAGCCCCCAAGTGCCCAATGTTTCAGAGAATAAAGACTCATGCTCAATCTGTAGGCTGATACGACAGAAACTCCAAATTTCGGGTGTGCCGGCTTTATTATATTTGAAACATAAAGAAGTATATACAGAATTTGTGTGTGTGTGTGTGGGGGGGGGAGTTACAAAAAAGCTAAAAGAGCCGGCAACTCTAAATGTAATATGGCCGTAAGTGAGAAGTGCTCCAAGGCCGGGTCATTTTCTTCTCGGAGGTTTATGATCCTTCTCGTAGATTTCTCCGGATAATATGGATTATTTTCGAGGAATCAGGTGCTAGTGGTACTGACCGCTGTTCAGCTGCTTGGGGTTACTCTGGAAACCACCTTGGTTGTTATGTTGATTTCCCGGGCCAGGTTGCTATCCATTGGCATTATTCACCTGATGTGGAAAACCAGCTCCTGAGCCGCCCTGTGACCCGCCAGGACCATGTTGACCCGGGTGTCCACCACCATTGCCCCCTTGATGATTCTGGAAGGCTTGGTTGCGGAATTCCTACATGATGTAACAGTTTTCCCATGAGTGGGTAGCCGGCTTGTCCTGGGTACTATGTTTGGGACACGGTCCCTTGAGAGCCTCCTCGTAATTATGAGGCTTATTCCCATTATAAGTCCCTCCAGGGCGACCATTACGGCGTTGGTTTTCGAAACCAACATTTGTGTTGGCAACGAAATCTGACCCGCCATCTGGCTGCTTCCGCTTGCCATTGTTATTCTGGGTTCCCTGGTTACCACGATGATTATGGTGGCCTTTACCACCTTCACCTTTCTTTCCTTTGCTAGTCTTGTCCTCATTTGAGCCGGGATCCTTTGTGCTGTCTGACTCGGCGTACCTGGTGAGGACATCCATTAAGTCACCCATATCCTGTACCTTACACTTGAGCTGCCCAAGCTTCTGTGCTAGCGGTTGGAAGTGGCAATTCTTTTCTAGGATCAGGACGGCTTGAGCCGCCAAAATGCTGTCTGACGAGTGTATGATTTCCGCAACCCGGCGAGTCCAATGATGGGCCAACTCGTCCACGCGCTGGACGCAATGTTGAAGGTCTACTATCATCATTGGCTTCTTGCACGTTCCCTAATTTTTTTATGAAGCGTTCCTTAAGCTCTGACCAAGTGTTGATGGAATTGGGCGGCAAATTCCTCAACCATGTTCGAGCCGGTCCTTCCAGCATCATAATCAAGTACTTGGCGCACACGGTGTCACTGACATCCAACATATCCATTGCTAATTCGTAGCTTTCGATCCAAGCCGTCGGCTCAAGATCCGTCATGTAATTTGGCACCTTGCGAGGTCTCTTGAAATCATTGGGCATACGCTCGGCGCGGAGGGCCGGGGATAGGCATGGTATCCCAATCGTCCTACTGTTGGTCCCAAATTTCGGCTGAGGATGAAGCTATTGAATCGCCCGCGCTGCTACCTCTGCCTCTGCCTATCGGGCACCCCTAGCCGCATCAACAATGGCCTGAGCCCCTGATGGAACGGGCCGGGTCGGGGAAACTTGAGGCTGTTGCCTGCGCCCACTGCTAGAAACAGCCGGAGACTCCATATGGCGACTCTTGCTGCGGCTAGCATATGGGGTGGAGTGAATCCAATCGCGGCTATAAGAATACTGTGCTTGCTGCACTACTGCTGTCTTCAGCATCTTGATGGCGTTACTGGCCTCCACATCAACAGGGGTATTTCCATGAATAGGCAGTGCTTCTAGGTGCTGAGTCGCCACCAGCACATTGTCAACAGGGTTGGAAAAGTGACCCCGTGGTGTTTGGAAACGTTATGGCGGCGAGTGAATTGGTGGCGGCTGAGCCGGTTCATTTTGTTGATTTCCGAGTGGCTGCCCAGCCCCCGGAGTCCGCTGAGGGGTATTAAAAAGTTGCTGCGGCTCGAGGCTCATTGGTAGCCGGCTCCGGTGCCTCCTCCGGAAAACCGCCTCAGATGCATCTCTCTGAAGTCCTAACTGCCAAGCCTCGGCCTTAAGGCGCTCTGACTCATTATGTATGCGAGCCTGTAGCTCCTCCATCTTGGCATTCTCAGCATCAATTTCCCTTTGTACCTCGGTCATCTGGTCACGTAGTTTGGTTAACTCCATGTTATGTTCCTCTTGATTTTCCATAGTGACGGGACTCTCCACGAGCTTTGCCATCTCAGCCATTAAATCTGTCATGGCTTGAGCCGGTGTCTTGCCAGACCTACCAGATCCACCCGCCGCTCCAGCCACGGACGGGTTCTGAGCCGCCACGGTTCCTGCCATGTAGACAGCAACCTGACGAGGCGACTCATGGAATTCCTCAGGGGATGCAATCTCCAATGATCCCCCGAGTCTGCCATCATAGAGAGGACAGATCGATTCAGTTTTTCCGATGGAAGACTCGCCATCTGAGTTGACGAGGATGTCGCCGCTGCCCGCCGGCTCATCCGAGAGGCAAACTCCCTGGGTGAAACCGACGAACACATGACGCCGACCGGCTTGATCCTGGCCGGGTTGTGCGCGCCAAGCCAGTTCATCGATGTTGGTGCAGATGCCCGACTCGGAAACCGTAGCGTTGATCCTGCCAAGGGGAATTTGGTGTTCGCGCTCAGCTGAGCCAGCTTCGGCCTCCCAAACAAGATCGTCGATGTAGATCTTATCGCGGTGACTCTTGATCATCTGGTTAATCGCGAATTTCCCGAACCCTGGACAGGTTCCCTTCGAGAACTCAACTCCACCGGGCGAGATCCCCACGGTGGGCACCAACTGTCGTGGTTTTGTCACGGCATATGTCCTCGTGAAAGGACTTTGGTGTAAGGCCATCGCCGCTAGGTGGCGACTCAAAGGGGTTAAACAGAAACGGGAGGTGAGTTTACCCAGGTTCGGCCCCTCTGATGGAGGTAAAAGCCTACGTCCTGCTTTGTGTCTATATTGATGATGATCTCGATTACAAGGGTGCGGAATCGCTGACCTAGCTTTCGAGGGTGTCTATCCTAAGTCTTTCGGCCCTTGGGGCTCGCCTTTATATACAGGTCGAGAACCTAGGGTTTACAACGGAGTCTGAGTCATATTACAACTCATAGCCTTTCACGTCTCTAACACGCCTTGCCTCTTGAGCAAGGAATCCTCTGGCGTCTTCTACCCCGTGGGCCTTGGGTCGCTGTCTCTACGTGCTTGGGCCGCCCGACGGCTTACTTAGTAAATGCCTTGTTCACTTTATCTTCACGACATGACACATCTTGAATACAATCCAGAGTTGCCATTACATTGACCCGGCCCAACAGGACGGGTTATACCGCGGGGTTATATCCCCGACAGGTTTGGAGAGATGCCGCGGGGTTTTGAGCCGGTCAACAGGGTTATCTTAGGTTTGACCAACTTTCAAATGACCTTAACTGATTCAAAAAAATCAAAAAAATTGAAAACCTTCGCGGTTCGTCGTTTTATAAGACATAGTTACCATAAAAAAAATATAAACTTGGTTTCGGGACATTTTTATGGAAACTCTTCTTTTGAGGTAAGCTACCATTTCCAAATTCAAATGAGCAGAACAAATTTAAAAAAAATCAAAAAAATGGAAGACCTGCGCACAATGTCGTTGTATGTGACATGGTTATGACAAAAAATAATAATCTTGGTTTATGAACATTTCCATGAAAAATCCTTCACACAAATGAGCTATCACGTACGAGATTGTATAGAGTCCGAGAAGAGAGTGATAGTGGGTTTAGGTTTATGAAAAAAAAATCACCAAAGAATCATTTTAGTGAGAATAAGAAGGAGCTGAACTTATTTTTTTCATTATTGAAAATTTAGACTGTTTTTATAATGATTTCTATTCGAAATGGTATGTTTACCCTAACTTTCGGAGCTCATCAACATAGGCTAACATGATCATTTGTTTGTATTTTTGTTTTATTTGTTGTTAGATCATTGTAACCTAGGCAAACATGATCATTGCAACATCACAGAGCAATGGATTTCAAATGTTGCTTATAATTCAAAGGTCAGTCCAAATTCAAATTCAAACATCACATCACATTCAAACATCATATCAAATCACATCAACATGCATTAACTTTAATTATACATTAATGCCGGCCACAGAGGCCGGCGATAGTTCACAAGTCTGCCAGGCATTAACTAAAAACATTAAAATAAAAATAAAAATGAGGAGGCGCGCTGCCCTAGGCGTCCTCGTGCTCGTCGTCGTTGGGGCCGGTGAGGTCGACGAGGGTCGGCGCCGGGCTAGCCCAGGGGAACGCCGTCTCCCAGGCGGTGGTGACGTCGTCCGCTTGTGGTTGCACCGCCACTGCCTGGGCTTCGGCACGGCGCTCCTCCTCCTCTGCCTCGGCATCCTTCTCCAACTCCTCGAGCCACTGACCCTCGCGACGCTCCGCCCGTAGGTGCTGCTGTCGCCAGAACTCTAGGTAGTCCCGCTCCTCCTTCGGCATCGCCAGCATCCAGATGGGTGGCGCGCTCACCCACTTGCGCACCACCCCCTCATAGACGTACTCTTGGGGCTTGAGGGCGGTCGGCACCGGCTTGAGCTTGGCGGGGGACGGCGGGGCCAGTGGCGGCATGACGCAGTCGCCAGCAGCGGAGAGCGCAATGGCCTCCGCCATCCGTGCCTGGTAAGCCGCCACCTCCTCCTGCTCCTTGCGCCGCTCCTCCTCCTTGCTTTCATGGAGGGCAGTTGCCAACGCCTACTGGTATTCGGCCTCCGCCTCCTGGTCCTCATCGCGCACGAGGAGGGGCGGCGGGGTGCCAGCCCGCACGTCGCGGACGCCACGCCGGCTCTGCTCCTCGTGCTCAAACGCAAACCAAACCACCCAATCGGGAGAGTCTTCAGCGTAAGCCGGGTTGAGCCGTTGCTCAGGCGTGAGCTGCTGCCGCGGGCGCCTCACCTCCTCCCCATGCGCCCGCGCCGACGTGGCACCGCCAGCACTGGGATCCTCTCCGGATCCAAGTGCCAGTCATGAGGCAGGACCATGTCGGGGTAGGGGAGAGGGATGCGGTGCTCCCAGTGCCACCTCGCCTGGTGCACCGGGACGCTAATTCGTTGCCTATGCGGACAGGAAGACGACGATGGGGGTAGTGCGCGCCAAGAGACGACGGGGGCCTTGCCCTTCTTCTTGCCGGAGCTCGAGCCGGCCCCTAAGAAGATGCCCATGGTGGCTGCTGGCTAGGGTTTGTCGCCGGCAGGCTAGGGTTTGCAGATCCTGCCGGGGGTGGAGGGGGCAGGCTTCGCTTTGGAAGGGTGGAAACTGCTGTGGACTGGCCGGTCCACGAGTTTCCACTTAAAGAAGGACGACGACCCAAACATGGGTGGTTGACGACTGGGGCCCGCCGTGCGTGCGCATTTACTTTGGGACGTGGGGTAGTTGGAAGGCCGCCGCGCGTCCCCGAAGCAGACGAGGAGAAAGCACGTGCACGTCCGTTCGGCGTCATTGTGGCCGGAAATGGGCTCGTCAGGTCCGGGCGACACAGTCCAGCGTGGCCCCACTCGTCAGTAGTTAACGGTCAAACCATTTACCCGATGGCATCCCCCGGTGTGACCATTTCTGAGGGTTGCGGACAAAGGAGTGGGGAAAAGTGAGCAAATGTTAAGAGCGTGGGGATGAATGAGTAGAGCTAAGGAACCAGGGACACAGATGTGAAAAACCCATTCTTTAATTGTGTTCTCAAGATAAGAGGGCATCCTACTAGCATTTTGATACGTCTCCGTCGTATCTATAATTTTTTATTGCTTCATACTAATATTCTACAACTTTCATATACTTTTGGCAACATTTTATAATATTTTTGGGACTAAGTTACTTACCCAGTGCCCAGTGCCAGTTCCTATTTTTTTTGTGTTTTTGTTTCGCAGAAATTCCATATCAAACGAAGTCCAAACGCGATAAAAATTGAAGGAGATTTTTTTTGGAATATATGTGAATTTTGAGAGTCGGAATCAACGCAAGACGATGCCCGAGGGCCCCACAAGCCAACCGGCCGCGCCCCCAGGTGGGCGTGGCCAGATGGCTTGTGGATGGCCCTTAGGTCGGTTGAGGCGCTCCTTCTGGCGCAAGGAAGATATTTTCGCGATAAAAATCCCCTCAAAATTTCAGCCCGATCGGAGTTACGGATCTCTGGATATTTAAGAAACGGTGAAGGGGTCCGAAAACGGCCGCGAATACAGAAGAGAAACAGAGAGAGAGATCAATCTCGGAGGGCTCCTCCCCTCCGGGAGCCATGGCAGCCATGGACCAGAGGGGAAACTCTCCTCCCACCTAGGGAGGAGGCCAAGGAAGAAGAAGAAAGAGGGGGGCTCTCTCCCCCTCTCCCCCGGTGGCGCCGGAGCGCCGCCGGGGCATCCATCGGGACGGCGATCTACACCAACAACTTCGCCGCCATCACCACCAACTCTCTCCCCCTCTATGCAGCAGTGTAAAACCTCTCTTCCCCGCTGTAATCTCTACTTAAACATGGTGCTTAATGCTATATATTATTATCCAATGATGTGTGGCTATCCTATGATGTTTGAGTAGATTTGTTTTATCCTATGGGTTGATTGATGATCGTGATTGGTTTGAGTTGTATGTTTTATTTTGGTGCTGTCCTAAGGTACCTTCCATGACACGTGAAGGAGTAACAGTAGAGGGTGTTGTAATATGTTCATGATTCGCTTATAGTGGGTTGGTGAGTGACTGAAACACAAATCCGAGTAAGGTGATTGTTGCGTATGGGAGTTAAGAGGACTTGATGTTTAATGCTATGGTTGGGTTTACCTTAATGATTTCTAGTAGTTGCGGATGCTTTCTAGAGGTCCAATCACGAGTGCATATGATCCAAGTACAGAAAGTATGTTAGCGTATGCCTCTCCCTCATATAAAACTGCAATAATGATTACCGATCTAGTTATCGATTGCCTAGGGACAAATCTTTCTCTTGTGCTACAAAAAGCTTTCTACTAAACAGTTAACCTATTTAATATTTATCTAAACAGCCCCTAACTTTTATTTATTTGTTCTTTATTACCTTGCAAAAGTATCTCTATACCTACTAAGTACTTCTAGTTTCATTCCCGCAAAATTGTTTCATGCTTGTTCTAGGTAAAGCAAGCGTTTGCGTTCGTAGAGTTGTATCGGTGGTCGATAGAACTTGAGAGAATATTAATTCTACCTTTAGCTCCTCGTTGGGTTCAACACTCTTAAGTATCGAAAAAGTCTACAAACGATCCCCTACACTTGTGGGTTATCAAGACCTTTTTCTGGCGCCGTTGCCGGGGAGCAATAGCGTAGTGGTTGATATTCTCGTGTGTGCTTGTTTGCTTTATCACTAAGTAATTTTTATTTTCTGTTTTTAGTTGTTTTATTTTCTGTTATTAGTTCTTTTATATCTTGAGTTATGGATATGGAACACAAAACACCAAAAAAATTAGTGGTACTTGCTACTCATGGAGATGGGGAACCTCCTAAAACCCTCGATGCTCGTTATGTGGAACGCGTTAATTACTACTTTGATAATCCTGAGAAACCCTCATTAAACTTTATAATGGGAGACACGTTGGATCAACATGAGTACTTTAGGGATTATCGCTTGTCTCAAAAAGGGAAACACTTATGGGATCAAATTAAAATATTGCAATGGTTTGCTTGGGATGCATGCTTGAGATGTGACTTTACTTGTTGCTCTAAGATAATAGCTCCACACCTTCCCTTTCAATGTTTATTTAATGATAATGAAACCTTAGATTCTTATGCTAATGGTATATATGATTACTATGATGTGGAATGAATAGAAGAATTTGTTGTTTTTAAAGGTGCTTATGAAATTGCTTCTTTGCTTGAAAAGTATGATGATGTTCCTTACAAATCTGAAAATTTATCCATACTTAAATATTGCTATGATAATTATGAATAAAGTTATGATATTATTGAATTTATTGAGAGAATGTCCGCTGCCTTGGAAGAGACTAAATTTTTGCAGGAATCTATGGAAGAAGAAATTGTCAAAACTGTGAGCTCATTAGATGAAGAAGACGAGGAGAAGAGCGAAGAACAAAAGGAGGAATAGCGGATTAGCTACACGTGCCCACCTTCTAATGAGAGTAACTCTTCAACTCATACATTGTTTTATTTCCCTTTGCACATGCCGAAGGATGAATGCTATCACTGGTGCAACGATGTGCTATACAAACGATTTTTAACCCCTTTTCACAACGTACTTTGAAACCGTCGCCTTGCATGTGTGGGCGATAGGGGGGTCCATCCCACACGACACAGAATAATCGTCGGCGATGGTGTCCAACGAACGCAAACGTTTGGCAAAACTAAGCGTATGGGATGTCTGCATCTATCACAAACGAGAGTCATCGGTCAACCATTTGAGATATGGTGGACTTCCCATACGACCCATCCTTGCAACTCGTGTGAGATCACACTAACATCGCACGCGTTATTCTGTGGCTCACCGTTTACGATGTGTACCTAATCACAAACTGTTCACGATTATGAAGCGTGTATAATAAGGGGTATATCACAAACACTTATATTGGATGAACCGTTGGCGATATTTAACTAAGACTATAATTTAACCGTCGTACAAGTATCGGATAGGTTTAAGAAACGTCGTACTCGCGTCCGACAGGATAAGTATCGCACGCGCTATTCTGTGGTCCAACGTTTGCGATGCATACTACATCACAAATAGTTT
Source organism: Elymus sibiricus (assembly GCA_039707655.1). Lineage (NCBI taxonomy): Eukaryota > Viridiplantae > Streptophyta > Magnoliopsida > Poales > Poaceae > Elymus > Elymus sibiricus. The sequence goes on from CM077669.1 coordinate 361,297,092, forward strand.
ATCATTTTAAACTGTGTGCGACGGAGATTGTATCACCAACGTTGCATTCGGTTGCACCGTTTGTTATATTATCTGAAATCACACAGGGTTCGCAAACAGCAACTGTGTGCATGGTCGCACACGTTTTCTATTTGTGAAACGTGTCGGATCTTGAGGTATATCACAAACATTGAGACTTACAAACCATGTGCGGCGTAATGACCCGTAGGGCATTTTTTATATTATTTTAATCGCTACAATTTAAAATTGTATAGAATTTGAATTTGAAAGTAGGGAACAGCTTTTTACATATACATAGATAGGTTCATCAACCAATTCATTATTCCATTCACAGGTACATACGCTCAAGAATTACATCAACGAAAGAATTACATAAGCACCAATTAAAGAATGATGAACGACGGTTGAATACTTGTATTAAAGACGACAAAGAAAGAGGCAAAATATATTCTGATTGCTGTAAAAGGTGAAATGGAATGCCCGTAGTGTGCCCTCCTCCATGTCGTCTGCACACACGACTCTAGCCCAATCCCTTGTGATGGTCGACCGCCCATCCTTCAATATCTTCATGACTTCCAGATAGTCATTCTAGTCTGGTAGAAATACATGTACGTTTGCATGTCCAACAATCATCTAGTTTGAGAAGTGATCTTGGGTAGACTGCGTTGGGAACCACTGCAAAGGAAAAAGATACAGAGATTGTCATCTAACAACTAATTATGTGCAGTAAAAAGGGTACATAGTTCTGAGTTAATATACTTCATATCACTGTTGTCTTGGACAAACTGTAAATAAATAGTTTAATTGCCACATTTTGACCCATTGTACTAGTAATCTTTATTAGTTACCTCACATGATGCTCTCTCCGTCCCACTATATAAGATTTAATTACATCCAATGCACAAACATATTGGATGTATTAGCGTCTTTTATTATGGGGCGGAGGGAGTATAACATGGAAAATAAATATAGCCATGTGAACCAAAAACCATTAAAATAGGCATATGATCACTACATCAGGCTTAACAACAACCAAATAAAGTCATTCATAATGGTATTGTTCAATTTGCATATAACAAAGTTTGTACTTAAACATCAAATTATATAATTGAACATCACAGAGTGAAAAAAAACAGGCAGTGTATAACTAAATAAACAAGGCATACTACAACAACCAAATAGTCATTCATATCGGTATTGTTGAAATTGCATAGAACGTAACATGTGCTTAAACATCAAATTCTATGATTGAACATCACATTGTTAGAAAACCGAAATAAACAGGGGCATGTTAACTACACCAACTTTAACAGGAACCAATTGTATGATTGAACAACCAAATCTAGCAATTGAAGCTGGACATATGTTCACTACAAACAACCAAAAACAGCTAAACAAGATATATGCTCACTACAGACAACCAAACATAGTCGTTCGTGAAATTGAACTGAAAAATTCATACTCGAGCGTAGGGCGCACTTGTCGACGACAAGTTGTTATCGTCAATGAGACCTGACTTGGTAGATGACAATGCCAAAACATCGCCATAGAACGCGACTTCCATAAATAACAAAAGGGTCCCGTTGGCGATGAAGGAAAAGTCCTGACAGCAAAGTAGAGTAGATCAGATGCATACTACAAACAACCAAATATAGGTATATGCTACCTACAGACAACCAAACATAGGCAGTGAAATTGAACTGAACAATTCGTACTCCAGCATATCAAATTGCACTTTGGAACATTACAATTCATACTCCAGCATAGCACATTCCTGACAGCAAAGCAGAGTAGATCAGAGGCATACTACAAACAACCAAATATAGCAATTGAAACTGGACAAATCATAACCACAAACCACCAAAAAACCTTTAAAGGAAGCATATGCTCACTACAATAGACTTAACAGCAACCAAACAACCATTCATATCAGTATTGTTGAAATTGAATAGAAGATAGAATGCACCATGTGCTTAAACATCAAATTGTATGATTCAACATCACATTGTGAGAAAACTGAAATAAACAGGGGCGTGTTAAATACACCAGCTTTAACGGGAACCAATTGTATGATTGAACAACCAAATCTGGCATTGAAACTGGACATATGTTCACTACAAACAACCACATATCACGCTAAACAAGGTATATGCTCACTACAGACAACCAAGCGCATCAACACTGAAATTGAACTGAACAATTCATACTCCAGCATATCAAATTGCACTTTTGAACAATGCATACCCCTTGGAATAGCCAGGAGTGGGGGTGCGCACCGTACGCTCCCTGTTGTGGCGGCTTATCTCCTTGCCTTTGGAAGAGCACATCTGCAGGGTGACGTCCCTGATGTCGTGGATGGGCTATTTCCCCTTGGAAGAGACGGATAGGGCGCCTTGTCATCGTCGTCGTCAATGAGGTCTGACTTGGCAGCTGACGATGCCGAGCCACCGCCATATATATAGAACCCGACCTTCAGTAATGACAAAAGGGTCTCGATGGCGATGAAGGCAAAATCCTGACAGTGAAGTAGAGTGGATCAGCGCGGGGGGGGGGGGGGGGGGGCATGGAGGAGATCCAAGGAGGTTGAACCCGAAGGGGCAGGGGTGATATACTTAACCTGTGTCATCGCACGCGTCTGGGGGCCTCGGCGGCCAACTCGCTGTCGTCCAGCGGACAGGCCTCGATATACCTCTTTTTGGCCATTCGCTCCTCCAGCTCCCCGGGAAGCATAGCCGGGATGAGGCAGCGACGCTCTAGAGTGTGGATGAGGATGGGGATGGGGATCTACAGGGAAGAGGGTGCTTCGCGGGCCGACACTACGGGGGAGCACTACTGTCGATTGCACGGACGACTCTAGTCCAACCCCCTTGTGATGGATCTTCATAAGGACTTCGAGATAGTCACGGGAAGGCATGCAGAGGATGACGGTGTAGTCGGGGGCGGCGGCGGCAGGCTAGCTATGGTTCGAGCGAGGGAGAGGAGTGGTGCGAGCAGGAGCGGAGGTTTTCCTTTTTTTACGTTATCTGAGCAAAGGTTTTGTGGTGGGGAGGGGGGTAGGTGGTGTTTGAGGAAATGCCGCGCGGTTACTGAAAATTTTACTAGGCGGGAATGCCGGGGCTACTGAAAATTTAGATTACGGGATTGAAGCGGCGCGGCCAGGGCGGGAGCAACAAACATCGCACACAGCCGAAACATAATAAGTGTGTGCTATCAAATAGGAAAAACCCGCGAAACCGCCATTTTTCAAATGCCTCAAGGTGGTAGATACTTTTATGGGGGAAGTCTCGTGGAACCCAATCGTGTCCGGCGCCCACCAGTGGACCGTGCTGATGTGCCAGCGGGCGGATGGAATGGTTTCTGTTGAGTGTACAATCACAAACGGTTGTGACATTCGAATCGTTTGCTATTTACTCCTGGAATAATAATATAAAGGAGCATTTCGTCAAAAAAAAATGCTGGAAAGGGGTCAGAACACATACACGCCTGCGTTGTCTAAAAAAACATACACACCTGCATGTGGAACAAAAATATGTATGCACAGGGTGGTTTGATCGTTCAAAATACCCAATGCGCAACTTTGATGTGGCACATGTTTCCTCCGTCGCCACTTCGTGTCGGTGGAGGGGGAATCCTAGCCACGAATACATGCCCCAAACAGGTATTGCGTATCACTCATGTCGTAACACGAAAATGAAATATATACGTGAATCCATCATGGTCGAACCACACCATCTCTTTTCCGGTCAAAGGTGGACTATGGCCCATGCGCCTCGAAACACGGACATCCCAACCAAAGAATCAACACTTTTGGTCAAACCTCTCCCGTTGTTGGTTGAAAGGATGGACGTCCACCGAGGCCCATGAATGGGCGTGGCGCCGATAATTAACCACGCGGTGGAGTGTCGAAGACAGCCATCACCTATTGGTGGTGCAAACATGTGTACGGAAATGTTGTGTTGCGTTTGAATTCATTAATATATACCTCATGTGCAACTTTGATGGGTCACATGCTTTGGAATGGGAAAGTCCCCCCCCCCCCCCCCCCGAGCGAGTGTTCATGACGCGTACAACTAGTATGCCGAGCGTCGATGGGAACGATTCACGCATTCGTAGGCGTTTTCTCAGACTTGGCTAAGGAAACTCAAATGACCTATATAATGTATACCATAACACAAAACAATTGAAGATTCCACCATGGTAACCTCTCTCTCGTTGTTAGTCAATGTGATGGACATCCATGCGGGCCCAGTAATGGACTTTCCAACGACAACCACGCGAAGAAGTATCCAAAGACAATCACCGTCATCTAAGCGTGGATCAAACATATGCATGGAAGTGTTGTGTGATGTTTACATACCCAGCACACAAACTTTAGCGTGGCACACCTTCCTCGGGAATCTTAAAGTCCGCACGGAAAGCGAGGTTCACGACGCGTGGTATATATATACCCCCCATTCGAGCCGATGGGAGAGACATTCATGCGTACACTACACGCACTCAAATTATACCATGTAATTTCACACCCATGGCCTACCGCAAACATCGACCAAAAAAGAATCCACAATAATTAACCTCTCTCGTTGCGGTACAAAAGTACGCGAGGCCACATATGGGAGTGACACTAATAATTGTGCGAGGGGGGCGGTGTCCGAGGACAACCACCACCTCCATGTTGCCCTAACATATGTACGAAGGTGTTGTGTGATGTTTTGAATACCCAATGCACACCTTTCATGTGGCACCTTCGCAAATCGGAAAAAACGGAGGTTCACAACTTGTACAATGAGCAAATGTTGTGTGATGTTTTGAATACCCAATGCACACCTTTCATGTGGCACCTTCGCAAATCGGAAAAAACGGAGGTTCACAACAATGAGCACGTGCATGCACACATGCGCTCAAAATTTCGTCCGTAATCTCACCATGATATTCGCCGAAACATGGACTAAGATGAATCCACCTTTGATCAAACCCCTCTCGCGTGCGCCATCGAAGGTGATAGACCACGCGGGGGCAATGAATGGGTGTGTCGGTGGTAATCGCATGAGCGAGTGTACGAGGACCACCTCCGCATGCATGAGACACAAATATATGCATGAAAAGGTCATGATCGAGATGCTTTAAATATATACCCAATGCACAACTTTTGACGTGGCATGTGTGCCTCACCTGAAGCTGTCAATGGTTAAAACCTTTACCCGCATCCCCATGGGTGTTTACTATATTAGGGCATGGAGAAGTGCGAGCTTGAATTCCCGTGGGGAAGATGGTGGGTCAAATACCTTACCCAACGTGCAGGACGAGGATGGGGATGGGATATACATAACATTACCCGCCTTAACCATGAAGTACTTACATGTGGGCTCTCAAATTAGTAGACCCCACGTAATTTGCGACCTCGGTCACCCAAATTTCCACAGATCCCACCCATCTAGCCCAAATATCCCTAAGAAATTCCAAACTCAGCCACGACATATTGTTTATTTGCATTGGAGTACTGTTTTTTTTACTGAAATACTATCGAATGTTGTTCTTAAATGCATGTTGGGTGTCCCCAAGGGGATAAAGAAGTGGCAACGGGGATGGGAAACATTTTATCCCCGCGCATGGGTACGGAGACGGTGACAGGAATGGGAGGGCGGTGATCGAGACGGGGATGGGAAATATTTTATCCCCGCACTCGGGTACGGAGACGGTGACAGGACTGGGAGGGCGGTGATGGGGACGGGGATGGGACTCCAATATACCCGCCTGAGTAATCCCCATTGTCAGCTTGATGCCTAACTAACCGGACAACCCCACGTGGTGGCGCACATACGACGCGTATTGTGTGCCGGACCCCACACCCCCACTCGTCCCACCACACCACCGTCACTTCGAGGCATGCATGTCAAACTTTTTTATGTACTGCACATGTGACAATAGGAGTGTAGTGTTAAAATTCGATTTGTAAAGAACATTAAGACATTATATACATCAGATTGATTCCTTAGGTATTTAATTTGTAAAATTCAAATTTGAATTATATGCACACGCGGTTGTGCGCCCGAATGGATTAGAAATTCAATTTTTTGTGTTGGGTGCATGTTTAGTCCCCATGGAAGGAAAAACAATAAATTTCGAACATCTCGGGGACGCAAACATTGACTCTTGGCTATCAATTTGCAGCAAACGCCCATCTAAGCTAGAATTCATGAAACATTGACATGATTTCATGATATGGAACTTATAGGTCGTGGTAAATAAATTGTCCAATTCGAGAGAAGTTTTCATCTAAGCTTCTTGCAAACGGGGGCTTATTAATAAATGCAACACAGAACTGTCACGTTTACATCGCAAACGGTTTACTAATCCAAACTTTTTTTATTTACTCCGCGTATTAGCATTGGATAAACTCAAGCTTTGTAAACTTTGACCAAATTTAGAAAAAAATGTTAACGTTTACAATTAAAAATTATTACCATTGGATTCTTTATTGAATGTACTTTCACATCATATATATTTGTCATGGTAATTATTTCTATTTCTTTCTTTAAAGTTGGTCAAACTGTATCAAGCGCGATCCTTGCATGCAGATATGATTTGACGGGACGCATGCTAGCAGCAGGTCGCCTCGCAGGCTGACCGGGATGCGTGTGAGAAGGTGGTTGAATTGATGGGAGGCGTGTTCGCTAAGCAGTTTCACTGGGAGACGTGCCGTCAGACGTGTGAATTGACGGTGTGCATGCCACCAGTCCGGCGCATAGGCGCCTCACCGGGAGGCGAGCCGTCCCTTTAAACCGCCGCCCGCCTCCCTCTCATGTCCCAACTCCCCTTTATTAACCGTGCCCGAGCCATCGGCTTTAACATTCTCGCTACACACAATCCTCTCTCACCCCCCAGCATCCTCGCCGCCGTTCTCAATCTTCATCAGTGGCCTCCCTGCACCATGGGAGGGAGTAACCACGTCGGTGCCAGCGAAGCACCCGAGCACAGCGTGAAGGTGGGCAAAGAGATTGCCGTCATCGGAGATGACGTATCGTGCGGACATCAGTGCTGCCTTGACGTTGTCGCCGCCGCCACGCTTCCCCAGCCGGAGCCTGTGGTCCACAGCGACTCCGACGAACAATCCAGCGATGACAACGACTCGGACGGAGAACTGGTTGGTCATATATACCCATTTTTGGTAAATACATATGATAGGCTGATTGGTTTGCTACCAAAACATGGCATGCCAACTTTTGGCATCTAACCAGTTAGCTTCGATTTAGGGTTCACGTTGTCGCATGATATAGTATGTTCCATAAACTTTGCCTTGCGAATTCGCATTATAAAATATACGGACGTCACATTTTTTACTATGTATAGGTGCTATCTGACGATGTGGACAACGAGGATGAAGACATCCAGGAGAGGTTCAAGAGGCAAAGGCTCAGAGAGCTTATGGCTGGAAAGTATAACAAGCGTGTCAGGAAGAATGGGGGCTATGGATGCCCGTTCTGCAACCATAAGATTAACAACACATACTCGAGTGTTCTGACGCATGCAAGAGGACGAGCCATTGGCTCCTTCAAGTAGAAGTATTCTCGCAGGATAGCGCACGCCTCGTACTCCCAGTTCTTGGAGAATCTTAACCATCAAGCATGAAGATGAGATGTTGGATTGACTGTTTCAAATAAAATGTTGGATTGAATCTATCTAGTTTGTGTGTATTATATCTATGCTTGTGTATTATATTTTTTCCTGAGATTGAAACTGTGCGACGACTTTCATTATGCGGTATCTCCATCACACCGGAGTGCTAGTTTACTTGAGAATAATATTTATATAGGATTTATCACACACGGTTGGATCTAATAAACCGTTTCCTCCGAAGCACATTATTCTAGGACAGAATCCCTCAGCACCACTTGAAAAAAAAACTCAGCACCCACACGTCACAAAACCCTCGCCTGCTCCCCTCCCCCTCCCCACCCCAGTAGCACCTACACTAACACTAGTACTCTGGGACTCTCCATGCATGTCACCGCCTATCCCTGCGACAACCTCTTAGCTCGACGCTTGTCGCCGCCGCCGGCTATCGCAAAACGCCACCGCATATCTCCACTGCCGATTACCGCGGCCTATCGGCACTGACTTTCTCGACGCTGCTCGCTGTCGACCCAGCTCGCCCGATTGGGGAATCTTCGGTACTGGTTTTTTCCCCATGAAGAACCAGGTAACTAATCTACTGAAATATTCCGCTCATCTATTATCCCAGTCCGTCGGCCCCTTTTAATCACCCGTCCGAAATCGCCGTGGATTCATGTTTCTTCTAGCTGATTTGAGGGTTTTCATTCATAGAGTGTACAGTGCAAGGACACATCAGGGCTATGCGAACTTGGCCAGAAAACCGAGGAGTTCCATCTCACCGTACCATACGACTTCACGGAGCGCACGGTATGTTCAATCTCACACTACCTGGGTTGATATGCATGGCCTATTCTTTTTCTGAACCTATACTATAGATTTCTACATTTGGATAAAAGGTACCACATGCAGGATTTACGTCAAATGTGATTTCTTCTTCTTCTTATACTTCTCCTTCTATATTAGGCAAATTAATGCTGTATTGTTCTTTCGTTTACTCTCATATATATTTGCACGACATCATGGTTACATTATCTGCTTACTTGTAATTTTTTGTCCTTTCAAATCAACTGATGTGTATGCTGTTCTTTTAACTAATACTCTCATACTATCACGTTACTAGGTTCTATAACAATCTTATCATTTCCTGCAGTACATCCCTTGCGCTGCAACGACAACTGTAGCGCTAAATCTTTGCCTTTACATAACTGAAGACTCCAGGGATGTCATATTGAGCACAAACCATGGATTTACAATCGTTGTTTCTGTAATAATTGATGAAGATTGTCACTCCTACTATGAAGAAGGCCTTTGGGGAGAAATTTCTCCCCGATGACATTCTCCGTACATGCTATGTTGGAAGTAAGTGTTCTTTGTAGTATCTGCATGTTGACTTGTGTAGCAATATCAATGTCGTAACTGTGTAGTACTTCAGCAACAAATTGGGATTTCATTTTCTTAATCTGTTAAAACTGTTCCTACCTAGTAAGTAGTAACTTGTAATTACCAATGCACTATTCTTCTACCCTGATCTAGCTACATAATCACTATCCTCCCACTGCTCCACTCTTGACAGAAAGATACGCCGACGGCCATTCTCCGGACGTGGATGTCGAGGTTGCCAACAAGCGGAGGCGGGCTGAGCCAGAAACACAAGCGTCTCTGATAGGCGTAGACTTCATCAGCAGCCTCCCCGATGATATGTTGAGAGCCATCATCTTCCTCCTCCCTATCGAAGATGGCGTGCACACAACCGTCCTCTCTCGGCAGTGGTGCCCCCTATGGCGCTGCGCCCCTCTCGGCATCATCAGCGAGCACATGCTTTGCACTGGCTATCGTAAACGCTTGGATGCATTATCCCAGATCCTCGGCACGCACTGTGGCCCAATCAAAGGCCTTACCATGGGCAAGTTTCGTTCCAATGGCAAGGATCGAGCCAAGCTTGACGAGTGGTTCTTATCGCCAGCCCTAGATCATCTCGAGGAGCTCCATTTTAATGATGGACATATGCGCCCACTGCCACCCTCCGCGCTGCGCCTCGTGCCAACACTACACTTCGCAAGTTTCTTGAACTGCCATTTCCCCCAGATTAACGCCAATCCCGCTCTTTTGCTACCTCGACTGAAGCACCTTGAGCTCGTCACCGTGTGCATCCCCAACGACGACATGGAGCGCCTGCTCCGCGGCTGTACTGCGCTCGAGTACCTTCATATTCAGGCGATCAATGGGTTGAGTAGCCTCCACATCACCTCCATGAGTCTACGGGCAATTTGTGTGTATTGCTGGTGTTGCAATAGGAGATCGCAGAAGGTCAATCACCAAATGGTCATTGTGGACGTGCCTTTACTTGAGAGATTACTTGTTGTTGATCAACAAGGTCCAACAAGAATCAAGGTCGTTCATGCGCCGAAATTGGCATTGTTTGGCTACTCGGCCGTCAACTTATCTGAACTTGTTTTTGGATCCATAACCGTCCAGGTACAACAATTGCCCTCTTCTCATTCTTGAATTAACATTTTTTTCTCTATTAAATATGTATGTTCGTCTGTCATCCACAAAATCATATCGACAAGCTTGACCCCGAATCTACGCGGAGTGAAGGTCTTAGCAGTAGAATCTATCAGCCATGATCTGGACCAAGTTGTCTGTCACAGCCCTAGCTAGCCATTGCTTGTCATTGCATTAATTATCATGTCATCATGTTTAAATTCAAATGAACTTGAAATGGGGATTAACAAAAACCCTAGCACCTCACTTGAATTAAACCAATTCAAGAATTTGTGTTTTTCAATGAATCCAAAATGTCCTTAAAAAATGTTCACTATTTCTGATAAATGTTGGCAACAACATATCAGGGGACATTTTATTTTTCACCACACATATAGCATTACTAAATAACCTTTCAATGCTACTGAAAATAATAAATAAAGCACTATAATTATGGAGGTTGTTCAAAATTGCTGAAACCTTTTTGTGGGAGTTTGAAATATTCAAACTACATCCCATAAAACATCTCAGTATTTTTGGTGCTAAGAATTTTTCCCAAATTAATAACACAAATGTCAGAAATAGGAAAACAGAAACAAAATAGAAATAAAAAAAGGAAAAGGGTTACCTGGGCTTACCTGTAGTAGAGGCCCAGCCCAGGGGCAGCCTCGTCCTCTACCTCTTGCCAGTGGGCAGAGGAGAAGGAGGCCACGGCTCGCCGGCCGTGCGCCACGCAGCTCCTCGCCTGGCTGCATCCCTAGGCCAGCAAGGCGCGGGGGATAAGCACCCCGCTGTTGTCTGGATCGCCTTTCCCTCTCTTTCGCCTCTCAGCTGCTCTCCTCGCCTCCCCGCATCAATGGCCAAAGCTGCCGTCGCCGTGCCGACATAGAATCCGTAGCCACCGACCACCCTATGCCCTACCATGACGCCCGCAAGCTTCGCGCCGTCGCCCTCGACTTCTTCACCGAGCAAATCAATGCGGGAGGCCCGCAATCGATGCCAGCGACCTCAACTTCCACCTCGGTCGTCGGCGATCGCCTCCGTCAATTCGCAGCTCCCCAAGGTCCAACGGCCGCGCCGCTCCTTCCTGAGCATCGACGTGAGCTTCGCCGTCTTTTGGCCTTCCTTCCCGTGCTCCTCTGCTCGCCGTAGCTAGTTTCTGCCATCGCCGAAGTGCGCCGTCGCACGGGCTCGTCGCCGGCTAGGCTCCGGTGACCTTAGGGTCCCGTGCGTGTGCTTGTTGAGCTCGTGAGCATGCGTAGGTTCGAATGACGCTAGCCGCTGGCCTTGCCGTGCACCGCAACGTTGAATCCGACGAACCTCGAACGCCGGCCGCCGCAGTTGAGCTCGCCACCATCGACACCGGCCACCCTAGGCCCGGCTGACCACACCACTCGACGCGCGGGATCGTTATATTGCGGTAGATGGCCTCTGTCGTCCATTTGGACGCCGGAGCGCGAAACCCGCGGCCCTCCGCCGCGTCTGGCCTCACCGGCGTTGAATCGCTGGCGGGCTCGGGCTGTTTTGACCAGGGTTGACCCCCTGGGTCACCGACAGGTGGGGCCTAGCCCCTGGTTAATTTTGGGTTAGGTTGAAAATAATTAATTTGCTTAATTAACTTAATCACCCACTGACAGTGGGCCCAGCCCCACTAATTAGGTTTAGAGTTTAATTTTAATCACTGATTAGCGACTGAGTCACTAACCAGCGGGCCCCACATGTCAGGTTTGACCCTGGCAGCCCAGTTGACCTGCTGACCTTACCCTGACGTCACGCTGACGCAATAAAGCCTTTCTGGATTTAAGATATATACTAAATGAATTATTTATTCCAGAAAATAATAGAAAGTTTGAAAAATCATAGTAATTCAACCATAACTCAGATGAAGAAAAGTTATATATGAAAAATGATCAGAATAATGCAAGGAATCTGTTTATGCCATGTTCATGCATGTTTGAGCAAGCTAACTTCACCAATTAGGACATTTCATGATTAGGGTAATGTATGAAATAGCATTGGAGTTGGAATTTGAACTAGGTTTGAATTCCACTTCAATTAATATGTTTATCCTTTGCACTAGGTCAATTCAATGCTTTAAGATGCCATATCATACATCATGTTTGTTGCATTGCATTGAATGTGTTCGTTCTTGTTTGCCGGTGGTTGTTCTCCCTCAGTAGACGTTGTTCCGATGTTTAGATCGTTGTCACCGATGAAGACTCATGTTATCTTCAAAAGTGTCAGGAAAGCAAACCCTCCTTGAGCATCCCGATAATATCCCACCCTCTCGCTCCTGCTCTCTTTTACTGCATTAGGACAACAACGATTCAACTGTTACCTGTTCTCGGTAGTTGAACCCATTCCTTTGCATGACCTCTCTTTGCCATAGTAAATAGTTGAAACCACTTAGCATGAGTAGCAACTGCTTGAGCCTTGTTGTGCTCACTCATCCATGCTTGCTTACTGTGCCTGCTATGCTTAGAGTCGTGTCGTGTCAGGTCTGATCCATCTGGGCGATGAATCGGAATGGCAGTGTTCATGTCCTACTGTGCGAGAGCAAAGTGTGTGAACACGATTTGGTAAAGGTAGCGATGAGAGGCCATGTAGGAGTACATGGCGGGTTGTCTCATTGGGACCGTCCTTAAGAACTGAGTTATGTGTTTGTTATCCAAGACAAGATACTACCACACATTGGGTTCCGGTAACTCGACCCCTCTCGGCTTATTAACCGCCTTGATCTCTGTCCAGGAGTTGCAACTAGTTTCTGGTGTTTGTAGGAAAAGTGTTGGCGGCCGTGCATAGCGCTGCCCGACGGGGTGGGCTGTGATGCGGTAGAGACACAGTGGCACGGTGTACCAAGTGGCACCCGAACGGTGGGCTTGGGAACCCTGCGCACATCGTTTGAGGCCGTAGCGGAAACTTTGGCCGGACTTCCGTGCGGGTTCAGTCTCAAATAGGCGATAAACCTGGACTAGGGTCTTGTGTGATTGACAGTCGTGGCTGACTCCCTCGTTGGGCTTCCGCTTGAAGGTTGCCAAGGTGTCTTTTTACGTGCACATGGCAATAAGTGGCGAGAGCGTGTGTGAAGAAGTATACCGTTCGAATAGCCGCGCCCTCGGATATGGACTACTTGGAGAACTTATGTGGTTCATAGTCAAGTGAAATGGATACTCTAAAATACGCAAGATAAGTGTGAGTGCTATGGATGGCCTTCTCGTAGGGAGACGGGAGTGGATCCATAGTGGTGTATTGATATGGTGAATATGTGGACTCGTGTGCGCTACCCCACCTCAAAGGAAGTACTTGTAGTCGTAGTACAGGTTAGCCAAGAGTCAAAGCTGGCTTGCTGCAATAAACTCCACAACCCCCTTGTTGACAATGATTCATATGTAGATAGTTCTGATGTAAGTCTTGCTGAGTACCTTTGTACTCACGGTTGCTTCATTTATGTTTTTGCAGATGAGACGTCAGTCTCAATAGTGATTCTTATGACGTGAGGTTCGATGTTGAGCGGATTAGCTTGGGAATCCCAGACAGAGGTCTGGTTCCTCTGGTAGGGTTGCTGTAGCTTTTCAGGCTTCTCCAGCCACTTTTAATAGATGTCTATACCCAGACATATGTCTTCCGCTTGTTGGTTGTATGCTCTGAATGATGGGTCATGTGACCCTTGTTTGTACCATTATTCTATGGAGGTTCTCTGGAGCCTTCTAAATAAATGATATGTTGTTGTATGGTTATGTTGTGATGCCATAGTTGTATCTATGCATATCGGGCATGTCGTGCGTACGTGTGACGTGCAACGGTATGTATGGGATCCGACACCTAGTTGTGTGCCTTAGGAGTACTCTTTACAGGGAACTGCCTCTTTGTGCTTCCACAAAGCCTTGGTAGCTTGCTACTGCTCCGGACACATTGATTGACTGGCGTGTATCCTTCTTGCTGCTGTGTCTGTCCCTTCGGGGAAACGTCTCACAGTGTAATGGAGTCCTTGTAGCCTGCTATGACTCGTCTACGCGTAGTTGATGACAGAAATGTCTCACGGCGTAATGGAGTCCATGTAGCTTGCTACGACTCGTCTACACATGCTGGAGGCTGACACTTGCATTGCTGGGTTATGTACGCCTATCCCTGTACGGATGTGCTACTTGGGTTCTACGACTAGTCCTGTCGGCCCGGGTTCTTTGACATTTGAATGCTAGCGACATATTCACATACGGGAGCCAAAAGAAGCAAACGGTCCCGGCCCAGGTAAGGTGGCAGCCGTGGGGATAACCGTGCGTGACGCCGCAAAGTGATGTGATGTGTTACATGCTAGATTCTTATGGCTTAGGATCGGGGTCTCGACAGCGTTGGCATCAGAGCTTGACTGCCTGTAGGATTACCAAGCCAAACTGGTCGATGTTTGAGTCTAGAACTGCTTTAGTTATATAAGGGAATTGATTGTGGAAGGGAATGTAAGATTCTTTTTACTCCTTTCCTCGTGTCATTCTAATTCTGAGTCACCCTCTTCTTTATTCTACGGGGTTAAGAATTAGGCTTCTCACCTATCTATCATGATGACGAGTTACTATGCTAAAGACTTATAGAAAAGTTGTTGTCTTCCTGGATCAATGTCTCCATAAGAATTCAGTTGTTTTGTTGTCAGTTTTCATGCAGGTTGCCTCATATTTCATACCCGTACAGCCGTTATGCTGTCCGAGTTATCCAAGGTTTATAAAATCTGATGCAATTGCAAATTCCTTTCCCCTGTTCTCGATGTCCTTTAGGCCAGACAAAGCACACTAATTGTTGTGTTGAGGTACTCTACTACCTCGACGTATATGTAAAGGTGTTTAGGAAACCATGTTATTCTAGTGAACCACCCAACAGTCTAGTTGTGTTTTGTGTTCCCAGTGTGATGATTCTGGCCATCATTATCAAAAGCATCCTGTGATGCTACTTAGTCAGTAGGTATCATGTTTCTGGGTTCTTGAACCCAAGCATCATTCTACTCACTCCTTTTGGTAGTGTTTGCTCGTTCCTTTAGGATGATTAGTAACCTTGTTATAGTCTTCAAGGTTCGTGGTTTATCATTCTTCCAATACCATGAACCAGTCATGGTAGAAGTTCCTTGTGAACTAAAGATCACAACAAGAGTGCTCTTGATGAGCTCTCTATTCCATAGCTGTGACTTTGCCAATTCTTTCTTTCTGCATGGGTTATCTGGAAGAAACATGTTGAACTTCGTTCAACGTATTTAATCAATGCATCTACAACTCAGAAAATCATGTGCTCTTGAGTTGCCCCTCTTCAATTGTATTCTGACCTTCATCTATCAGTGGATAGTCAAGAGTAGTGGTGCATTCGTATCATCGATGCCTATTATTCTTGTGGTCTGTCGAGCCATTCTATTTCAGAATAACTGGGAGAAACAAACTCCAGTACCTCATCCATTTCTTGGATTGGGTCAAAGCAGTTGTATTCCGCAGATCAAAATGTCAATCGAGCTTTTGTTCTGTTCTACCTCGAAGTATTACCCTCTTCACGTCAAGATTGTCATGAGACTTGCACCCCTCTTATGAGATCTTGATGCAGTGGTACTTCTTGCCATCATTATTCATTCCTCAGCCTCCGTGTTGGTTGCAACCGGAATGTCGACAACTGAACCATGACGTGTGAAATCAGTACTAGTGTGATGGTTATTGAATCATCATTCTAAAGATTGACCGTGCTACCTAGTCCATTTTCCACGGTGCACTTTTCGATCAACGTGTTAGGATGGTGTCAACTCCTTGCTCTCCTGATCATATCGTCTCGCCCTGAAAAGCGAGGTTGTTCTCGAGCTTAATAGCGTATTGGTGGTTCGTGATTTTCCGAATATCTTCTCGGAAGTATTACCAGGCTGTCTCCTGACCGCTATGTTGAGTTCGTGATCAAGTTGGTTTTTCTATAAACCACCCCTTCTCCAAGACTCTGTGTTGGATACCCCTGAGCTAGTTGGTTAAGCTAAACAACAACTTGGAGAGTTGGAAGATAAATGCTTCGCCTGACTTAGTTCGTTCCAAAGGGATATCCTTGTGTGCGTATGTGTGTGTTGGAGAAAGATGATGTCTTCATCGATCGATCCTTGTGATCAGCTGATGCATCCATTGTCTTGTCAAACCTTTGATTTGAATATGGGCTATCGTCGAATCAAACTCAGAACCAAGGGTTCTCGCAATGTTGTTTTACTCGTGGCTAATCCCTCGAGCTTACATCATTATACCTTTTGGTCTGACCAATGCTATGCTCTTGCTCACATAGTTGTGGAATTCCGTCTTCATGGATATTTTGATGAATTGTTGATGAGCCCATCGGCAACATTTTCATTGTTCACAGCTCATGTCGGACATTAAGTTAGTATTGGAAACTTTGTAGGCAATATCCTCGTGTCTCATTCATGAAGAATATGTTAGGTATAAGAAGTGACTTTCTCCAAATTCATGTGCAATTGATGCAAGTTGCCGCCGTGAATTTGAGAAAAGTTATCTTGCCTCCTTTGGAATCATCCCAAGTCAGTCATGCACGTGCAAAGTATGCTATGGTTTGATAGGCTAGCCCCATCCAATCCATATGTGTCTCCTAGCACACCAAGCCACTGATTGACTTGTTCAAGGAAAAGAAGTTATGTGCTATTCTTGAAGGTACCAGACGGACTTGCACCCAGCTTCGTTATCCGCTATGATGGTTCCTAACCAGAACTCGGAAGTGTTTTGTTGTACGACCTCCATGTGATCATGCTTGTCTTGGACAGTGTGTCCAGACGTGAGTCTTGCAATCCAGCTTATCTTTTGGAGTTGGCCTCCGTAGTTCATTTCCCGAGAATCTCGCAACATCCTCTTGTCGACTTGTGTTGCAAACTTTCTCCCTCGGACATGCTGAGTCTGGAGTATCCTATCACCAACCAAATCTGAATCTCAGGCAGATATGATGGTTGGGATGTTTTACAAGTATTATAATATTGGTCTACCTATAACCCGGTAAAGCGATGTTGTGGCTAACGCACCTAGCCGGAAGACCTACTGTTATAGTATCTTGTATCAGCAACTTGGCCACTCCCCCATGAGGACTCCGTATGACTTATTTTAGAAGTTATTCCTCATGGACCCCTTGAGCCCCCGAAGTCCGACCTTTACCTTATGTCCTACACGTCACCTTTAATTGGGTTACGCTATTCCATCAAGGAGAACATTAGAAGCGGAGTGCTAAATGTCTCTCGGTCGATCATCCAGATTATGTTCCCTTGGCATAGCTAAGGTGAAATTTGAGAAAGTGATGTCTTCGTTTGCATCTGCATCCTCCATCCCCGTTCATCGTGGTAGTATGATGTGTTGCCAGGATCCTTGGCATGGATGCTGGTAAAGCCCTGATGAATATGGAAATGCTCAAGTTCATGAGAGCACGCTTAGACACTGGGTTATACCTCGGTATCAATTGGAAAGTGCCTTCCGTTTACCGAGCTGTCCTATAACTCTAGTTTCTTTTTCAAACTGAGCATGCCATTTGCTTAAATTCCTTCAAACGATCGCTTGTGAATTGCCTTAGGCTGGTATAAAGAGTTTCAATGATCTCTGTATCAAAAGTAATTCTTTTTGCCACTTAAGGGATAATCCTAGGAGTCACCTTCCCTAAGGTGCCCGTTATGGTATGAAGGGCAACTAACTCCCCGCCACTTTGAAACCCATGCTCCATCCTAGCTAAGCGTGGAATTGCTGCCTACCAATTGAAATCTCCGTCATCTACCACATTCCATCGATCTCGATGTGTTTGGTGTCTCAGCTCAAGAGATGTTCTTACGTTTCGTTCCATGAGTTGATCATGAGTTGCTCGATCTTCGAGAAGATCGATTCTTGTAGAGTTCTCCTGTTCCCTTTGTCATTGTGTTTAGATGAAGATCTCAAGAGCAAAATGTCAAGATCAACATGATGCAGTGAATCAACATCTTCAGGAAGGGAAACATGATCATGAAGATTGTGGTAGTTAGTGTCCCCTCTGTCCTCTTACCCTACGCCTGAATCTCGGGACGAGATTCTTGTTCAGTGGGGGTGAGTTGTCACAGCCCTAGCTAGCCATTGCTTGTCATTGCATTAATTATCATGTCATAATGTTTAAATTCAAATGAACTTGAAATGGGGATTAACAAAAACCCTAGCACCTCACTTGAATTAAGGGATTTTTATTTCTGTTCCCCTGGTTTGTTACTTCTACTCATTCATCCCCACGCTCTTAACTTTTGCTCACTTTTCCCCACTCCCTTGCCCGAAACCCTCAGAACTGGTCACAGCGGACGTTGTCGTCGGGTCAATGGCTTGACCGCTAACTCTGACGAGTGGGGCCGCGTAGGGCCGAGTCCACATTTTGACCGTTACGTGCTAACGAGTGGGGCCACAAAACTGACACTCACTGTAACCTGAATCAGATCGAGTCGCTTCCGCGCTGCCCCCTCCGCCGCCATCGTGCCGCCTTTGCCGCCGTCGTGCCGCCTCCGCCGCAGTCGTGCCGCCTCCGCCGCATCTACCCTCTCTCCCCATCTAGGATTAGGAAGCGATGTCGGGGGAGCACCCCGTCCGGCCCATCGACCGTGGAGATGATTGGGTCGAATCAGAGGCGGATAATTCATGGATTCCACCTGGGTAAGCATCGTTTTCCTCTCAAATTGATTAGGAGATCCATAAATTAGGTTGTATTTGACCACCGTTGGCGTGAATCAGTGCAATTTTTCTGAAAATTTTCGGCCTAACTACGGCCTTTATTTCAGTCAAATAGGGTTGATCCTGCACTTGCTTTTCGGCTAGCGGTTAGAATGGAAACTAGCGAGCTGCGTGGAACTAAACCATATCTGATTTCTGAATTTTTCTATCTGAAAGTGGCAGAAACCAGCGTTTCGTTCACAGATTTCCACGAGGCACTCTGTTGTGAGTATCCGTGGAGCCCTCTCGATGCTGTTGAACTGAGATATTTCGACAGTACCGAGCAGAGATTTGTCCCATTAACTTGTGATGAGCATCTGGGATTGCTAATTAGTTTGAATGCTGACAGCCATTTCGGTAAAATCCATATCGGTGTGCTTCAGGCACGCAAACAACGTATCCCGAAGGGGAAGGGTGTTCAGACATCATCTGTCTCTGCTAATAGCGAGCGTCCGCGCACTCCTTGTAGGTCGAGACCAAGTAAACCTAGTGGTTCTGAAAGCCACAACATGTCGGCTGCCGCTAATTCTGCCACTTCTCCTCTCCCTTCTGCACCTGATGTAGAAGTAGATGCAGAGCCTGACGAGGAAGTGCCTCGACATGATGATGAGGATGAGACTCTATTCCCTGAACTGGTAGATAGAGTCAGTCAACAGGCAATGGAAGATGAATATCGAGAGGAGCCTAGCAGCCGTGCTAGATTTGATGACACTGACGATGAAGAGAGGGAGGAGAACATCGACTCCTTAGTTTTACAAGAATATGATGGTGAGGACATGCCAACAATTGAGTGGAACAGGTAGAATCCTCAGCTTACTCCAGGAACTGTATTCGAATCGATGGTGGACTGTCGTAATGCAGTGACTACATATTGCATTCTCACTAAAAACTCCTATGAGGTTGATAGGAGTGAGCCAAGAAGATTCACTGTTCATTTCCCTTATGATAGGTGTAGGTGGAGGTTGCATGCATCCACTATGCTAAAGAGCAAATTAATTCAGGTATTACAACTGAATCTTTTTTTCAGATTATTTATCCATTCTATATTCAGATCATGTGTACTATTTCTTAATTGTATTTGACATCATTTTTCATTTTGTTTCAGATAAAAAAAATCCACACGGGCACACTTGCCCACCTGGAGGGGGAGGGGGAAAGGACAAATCAAAGTTTGCAAAGACTAGGTGGGTGGCAGATGCAATCTTGGATTGGGTGAGGGAAACACCAACAATTGGTCCAACAACACTCCATGTGAAGCTATTTGAGAAGTACAAGATTAATATACCTTACATGAGGATTTTCTATGCTAAGGAAAGGGCTCTTGATTGGATTAATGGTCCATGGAATGAGAGTTTTCAGTTGCTTTACACCTTCAAAGCTGAAGTGGAGACGGCTAGTCCAGGGAGTGTTGTAGAGATTGACAAGCATACAGTTTAGTACAAATTAAAAGGGAAGACAATGGAGAAGGAGTGCTTCAGGAGGGCTTTTGTTTGTTTCAAGGCTTGCTGGCAGGGGTTTCTGAATGGTTGTAGGCCTTATTTGGCTGTCGATGCAACTGCTTTGAATGGAAGATGGAGAGGCCAGCTAGCAGCAGCTTCTGCAGTTGATGGACACAACTGGCTATTCCCAGTTGCATTTGGTGTGTTGGAGGCAGAGTCCGAGGAGAGTTGGGTCTGGTTTCTGCAGCAGTTGCGCAACATTATAGGTACACCCTCAGGTTTAGTTATACACATAGATGCTTGCAAGGGTTTAGAGAGTGCAGTAGAAATTGTATTCCCTGGAGTGGAACATTGGGAATGTATGCGACACCTAGCGCAGAATTTTAAAAAGAAATTCAAAGGCAAAGTTTATGATGAGAACCTATGGCCAGCATCATACACATGCAGCTTGAGGAAGCATGAGCACCATTTGAGAGTGTTGTATGCTCACAATCCTTTGGTGAAGGAGTACATGGATGAACATCATGGAAAGGTGTGGTCAAGAAGCAAATTCAATGAAATCTGCAAAGTAGACTATGTGACCAATAACCTCGCTGAGTGTTTCAATGCAAAGTTCAAGTCAGTGAAAGGGCTTTTGTTGTGGCAATCATTTGATAAGATCAGGCAGATGATCATGATAAAGATGGCTCTTCGTAAAAGAATTGCAGAAACACAATATGTTGGCCATCTTATGCTCCCATCTCTGATTAAGGCATTGCATGCCAAGGCAAGAGGACTAAGGATGAAATGCATTCGACCGTCGACATACGAGGCTGAGGTGACATACACTGACAGTAAAAATAGGGAATGGAGATATCCAGTGAACCTTGCAACTAAGGAATGCGGTTGTAGGCAATGGCAGATCCGCGGGAAGCCGTGCATACATGCCCTGCATCTCTTGCGAAGATGGTGAAGTTGATCAGTATTGCTCTGAATATTTCTCTGTTGCCAAATTTAGGGCTGCTTATGCTGAAAATGTGCCTGCACTCTTGGGAAAAGACCAATGGAACATAGTAGACCCAGGGTTCAAACTCCATTCTTCCGTACTAACTAGACCACCAGGAAGACCAAGGAAAAACAGGATAAGAGCTGGTGAAGAGGGTCGTGTAAAAAAAACAGCGTAAGTGCAAAAATGTGGTATCCTAGGGCATATTGCTAGGATTTGTACCAATCCAGTTGATGCATCATTTGGAGAAGAGGAACAATGGGCAGCAGCAAATGCAGAGGAGAATGCAACAAGTTTAGAGGAGAATGCAGCAAGTTTAGAGGAGAATGAAGCAACTGAAGTCGCAGCTTGGTATGTGTGCAACCTTTCCCTTTTTTTTTTTGCATTTGTTCTCTTTTTTATCGATGGCTAAGCTTATTTCTGTTTGACCTAGCTCTAGGATAATTAGAGGCACAGGACAGAAAAGACCTAGAGAGGAAGAAACTTCCGTTGAACCATCATCTGATGCAGAATTTGAAACCATGGCTTATGAAGGTTTTGAAGCTATAAGAGAGGAGGAAGTTATTTTGTCTGAAGTTCCTTTAAGGATTAGTGAACCCACAGATGACCGTCAACTGGTCATCACTTGCTCGGTTAGTCAAACCTCAACAAAACCGCCACCACCAGAAGTGAAGATCAGAAGCAACAAGACAAAGCTTTCAAAAGCACAAAATATCCCAGCTAGGGAAACCGGGAGCAAGACGGTTAACCCATCCCGGAACACAAGGAGCAAGGCAAAGATTTGAATTTGAACTTGAATGCAAGTCATAAACTTTGAACTTTAAGGATTTGTAATAAGGATTCTGTCGTCAATTTGAACTACTGTGAAAACTTGTAAGGTGTAATAATTCTATTTGTAATTTGATGTGAAATTTGAGGTAGAATACAAAACTGAGGCAAAATTTGAATTTTAGGCAAACTTTGAATTTGAACCAACACTTGAAGTCCATTGCCCTGTGGTGTGAGTTGCAAAGTTTGCTGAACTATTATAAACGTTAGGTGATCAATCCGATCTCTTTTGCGTGGTAAAACTTGTAGTCATGAGAAATGTGCTCCAAATGAGCTCCCAAGCTAGGGTAAACATCCCCATTTGTAATCAAGTTTTTTTTGGACCTACTGTAAATGAGCCAAATATTTTCTATTAACACCTATTCAATCTATATAGTGTAGATTCGAAGTATCACTATTTATTGAATTAATCTTCATATTTTTACATTTTTTTTGAAAAAATATACTTTAATAGAAAACCGTTAAACACGTTTAAAATATGAAAATGGAAAACTAAGTTCAGATCCTTCTTATTCACTTTGAAATCAAACTTTGGTGATTTTTTTGATTTTTTTAAAATTTTCAAAAACCGAAGGGAACCCTACCTCCTCTCCTTGGACTCTATGAAATGTTGTACGTGATAGCTCATATGTGTGAAGGTTTTTTCATGAAAATGTCCATAGACAAAGTTTATGATTTCTGGTTGGTAACATGTCACACAAGACAACATTGTGCGCATGTTTTATATTTTTTGATTTTTTTAAATTAATGGTGCTCATTTGACCTCGATCGTGCCAGCTAGGTTTTTTTTGTAAATGTCCGTATACCAAGTTTAGTATTTTTCCTCGTTAGTGTGTCTTCTAAAACGACGAACGGCGAAGGTTTCATATTTTTTTGATTTTTTTAAAATTAGTTATGCTCAGTCAAAGCCTTGGAAACCCCGTTGACCAGCTCAAAACCCCTCTAAACCCCACGGTGTTTCGCCTAACCCTAGCTCCGAACGTCAGCCGTCCGATCATACCCTAGCGCCAAGCGATAGCCCTCAGATGTGGTCTTCTAGAAGGAATTCCGAGGGCAGGCTGCGTGCAGGCTCCGCGCCATTGGATCACATGGATGGCTCCGCATCGTTGGATCGTGGGGCGAGCCGCGAGAGTTGTTGGTTGTGCTCGCCCACCCTTGCCTCCCCTTTCTTCTGCTGCTTATTCTGCGGCGACGAGAGGAGCCACTCCTCTGCTTCTTCTTCTTCGGCGACTTTGGGCGATATGTCGAGCTCCACTTTAGCCTCCCGCCCCTCGTGGACCCAGTATGGTCCACTTCCCATGGAGCGATGTCCTGACTGCCCACGCAGCGCGCCACTGATACGGTTGACTTCGAAGGAGGTCAAGAATGGCAACTATGGGCGCGAGTTTGTGAAATGCGAGAGCAAGCCAGAGGGGCAGGTTAGATCTCATGATTTTTCTCTGATTTATTTTTCTATTTGCTTTTAATTCTTTTTCCTTGGATCTGGGATTTAGGGTTCATGTTTTCGTTTCAGATCGTGAAGAAATGCACACATTTTGAATGGCTGGATGACTACGTTAAGAGGATTCAATGCAATGGGGCCCCAACTCGGGAGCTCAATCTGTCGTCAGCACCAACGAATTTGGTCTCTGAAAGTGCTGCTCTGACAGTTGGGGATGCAGATCTGAAGGGGGAATTAAAGAAGATGAACAAGAAGTTGAAGCAGATGATTCAATTGAACAAGCAGGCGAATCTGATAGCTTTAGGATTTTATTTTTGTATAGTTGCTCTAGGATTTGCTTACTTGCTGGTCATCACTCGTTAGAGATGTTATTAGTGTGGTGTCATGTGCTCTAGGATTTGGTTAAATTTGTGGATCATGTGCTCTAGGATTTGCTTAAATTTGTGGATCATGTGCTCTAGGATTTGCTTAAATTTGTGGATCATGTGCTCTATGCTCTGTGTTGCTTAATTTGTGGATCATGTCAGTTTCGTCAGTTTTGTACACTTTCAGTTTCTTCAGTTTCGTCAGACAACACCGACCGCAGAAGAAAAAAACCGTAGTTCTAGGGCCCAAATTGAAACTAAGCTCTGGTTGGGCCGTCACATTGCGTTGAGTGTCGAAGGCCCACAAAGATAAAACAGGCCTAGAAAATAGTGCACGCGCTGGCTCTGTTTTTTTGCTTGATGGTAAATCCATTTATTGCCATGCCGAACAAAAATAGTGCATGATGGTAAATCGATTTATTGTTAGCAGTACAACTTTTGTCCCATGGCATTTTTGTACAGATAATTGCCATGGCGAACTTAAGAATTACTTTTTCCATGTCATTGTTAGTGTAGATACCATGACAAATTCTTTATTGAACTTGCCCATGTCAAATTTATTTGTACATATCGTGGCAATTTCCTTCTGTATATAGCCTACGGCACAACACTTTGATTTTTTGACATGCGGGTATTATAAACATGTTTTTGTTGCAAGAAAAATATTGTATACACGATTTTTTGTTTTTGTTTTTGTTTTATACACGATTTTTTTGTAGAACATGGCAAATTTATTATTAAGAGCATGTCAGATTTAATTATGTAGATCATGATATCCATCAGAAACCACGTCTAAAATAAAGTCCGATGGCACCATTAGCCACCATATCCATCTAGAGAGCATGTCTAGGGCTCGGCTACGGCACCATATCCATCTAGAGAGCATGTCTACGGCTCGGCTACGGCACCATATCCATATAGAGAGCATGTCTAGGGCTCGGCTATGGCACCATATCCATCTACCGATATCTCACGTAGCAAGCATACATCCATAACATAGAAAGTAGCAAGCATAGCATAGTTCTTACGTAACACATAGGGTGCCCTAAAACATTTTTTTTGCGGGTGAAATAATGTATTACTCATCACGAAAGGTTCAAACAATCAATGACAGCTAGCTCTGTCGCTACCAAAGGCCCCGACCCTATCCAAGTCATAGTTCTGCCTTCTAAACGAGCAAACTTAGCTAAGCTATCACTAACTTTATTTTGGCTACGATTGATATGAGTAATACAAGATTCACGAAGAGACATAAAGTATCTAATCTCCTTAATAACCGATGCGTAGATAGATCTATCCACCTCTTTTTCCTGAAAGGTGGGGCCTGTTGGGGAATAAGCCACAGCGGGCTCGGTTGCGTGCGTGTGTGCGTGCGCTGGACGTGTCGGGTCCGGCCCGTGGCGGGCTGAGGTGTGGGCGTGCATGCCCGAGGGCGTGTGTGTGTGTGTCAGCACGTGTGTGTGCGCGTGCGTGAGTTAGTTGGCGAGGGATCAGGAGGAGTGACCGCGTCGGGCGCGGGGCTTCGGCCGCGGCGATCGCGTACGTGTATGATGGGCACACGCGAGCCGGAGCGCGCGGGACGTGGGCAGTAGGTGTGAGGGAGCGTTGGAGCGCGGCCTGGCGTGTCAGTGCGCGTGGGTATAAAGCCTCTCCCCCTCTTGTGTACCTCGCCAGGGTGATCGAGTACGAGCTCGAAAGAAAACAGAAAAAGGCCGTTCGTGTGGCAGGTTGTTTGAGCGCCCGCAAAACCTCTGTGTCCCCTCTCGCGTCGTCTCTCCTTTACTCCGGTGATCGCTGTGGTGCGGTTGTTCCATTTTTGGCTAACAGGGCCGTAGTACTGCATCCTCGCCTCGCTCGGAGAGTGATCTGGATTTGGGTGAAGAAGAGAAGGAGGCGGCGCAAATGGATGTGTGGAGAATAGGTGGAGCGGTGGGGTGGTTTAAATAAGGGCACCGGCCGCGCTCTGCATTTGCTACGTTCAAACGAGGCGCGTCGATCGATATGCCACTTTAATTGCCAACCGATTTTAATTGCCACGCTAAATCGATGTGACACGCGTGCGACAAGAGAGAACCAGCGACAGCGACCGTCGCTGCGTCCGTGGCGGCTCGCGTGCAGGAAAGCGGCTCGGTCAGCGCATCGGCACATGCAGGCTCGGTCGGCGCATGCAGGCTCGGTCAACGCATCGTGCCGGTGCGCATCGACGCATGCAGGCAGGCTTGCTGGGTGCATGCATAGCACGCTAGCTGGATACGTTTTGCATGCATAACAGGCTTCTGTCGTGGCAGCGCACACATGCGTTTCATGCAAAGGCCCAACAGTCCAACGAAACCACGGCCCAACGGTCGAACAGCGACACCGCCAAACGCGGCCCGACTTGTCAGGTCCAACCCGCTCTCAGGTCCAACGGGCGACATAGTCCAGCACGGCCCCACTCGTCAGAGTTAACAGTCAAGCCATTGACCCGACGACAACGTCCGCTGTGACCAGTTCTGAGGGTTTTGGGCAAGGGAGTGGGGAAAAGTGAGCAAAAGTTAAGAGCATGGGGATGAATGAGTACAACTAAGGAACCAGGGGCACAGATGTAAAAATCCCTTGAATTAAACCAATTCAAGAATTTGTGTTTTTCAATGATTCCAAAATGCCCTTCAAAAATGTTCCCTATTTCTGATAAATGTTGGCAACAACATATCAGGGGACATTTTATTTTTCACCACACATATAGCATTACTAAATAACCTTTCAATGCTACTGGAAATAATAAATAGAGCACTATAATTATGGTAGTAGTTCAAAATTGCTGAAACCTTTTTGTGGGAGTTTGAAATATTCAAACTACATCCCATAAAACATCTCAGTATTTTTGGTGCTAAGAATTTTTCCCAAATTAATAACACAAATGTCAGAAATAGGAAAACAGAAACAAAATAGAAATAAAAAAAGGAAAAGGGTTACCTGGACTTACCTGTAGTAGAGGCCCAGCCCAGGGGCAGCCTCGTCCTCTACCTCTTGCCAGTGGGCAGAGGAGAAGGAGGCCACGGCTCGCCGGCCGTGCGCCACGCAGCTCCTCGCCTGGCTGCATCCCTAGGCCAGCAAGGCGCGGGGGATAAGCACCCCGCTGTCGTCTGGATCGCCTTTCCCTCTCTTTTGCCTCTCTGCTGCTCTTCCTCGCCTCCCCGCATCAATGGCCGAAGCTGCCGTCACCATGCCGCCGTAGAATCCGTAGTCACCGACCACCCTACGCCCTGTCGTGACGCCCGCAAGCTTCGCGCCGTCGCCCTTGACCGCTTCACCGAGCAAATCAACGCGGGAGGCCCGCAATCGATGCCAGCGACCTCAACTTCCACCTCGGTCGCCGGCGATCGCCTCCGTCGATTCGCAGCTCTCCGAGCTCCAACGGCCGCGCCGCTCCTTCCTGAGCATCGACGTGAGCTTCGCCGTCTTCTGGCCCTCCTTCCCGTGCTCCTCTGCTCACCGTAGCTAGTTTCTGCCATGGCCGAAGTGCGCTGTCGCACGGGCTCATCGCCGACTTGGCTCCGGTGACCTTTGGGTCCCGTGCACGTGCTTGTTGAGCTCGTGAGCGTGCGTAGGTTCGAATGACGCTATCCGTTGGCCTTGCCGTGCACCACAACATTGAATCCGATGAACCCCGACCACGGTCGCCGCAGTTGAGCTCGCCGCCGTCGACACCGGCCACCCTAGGCCCGGCTGACCACACCACTCGACGCGCGGGATCGTCAGCTTGCGGTAGATGGCCTCTGTCGTCCATTTGGACACCGGAGCGCGAAACCCGCAGCCCACCGCCGCGTCTGGCCTCGCCGGCATTGAATCGCCGGCGGGCTCGGGCTGTTTTGACCAGGGTTGACCCCCCTGGGTCACCGACAGGTGGGGCCTAGCCCCTTGTTAATTTTGGGTTAGGTTAAAAATAATTATATTGCTTAATTAACATAATCACCCACTGACAGTGGGCCCAGCCCCACTAATTAGGTTTAGAGTTTAATTTTAATCACTGATTAGCGACTGAGTCACTGACCAGCGGGCCCCACATGTCAGGTTTGACCCTGGGCAGCCCAGTTGACCTGCTGACCTTACCCTGACGTCACGCTGACGCAATAAATCCTTTTTGGATTTAAGATATATACTAAATGAATTACTTATTCCAGAAAATAATAGAAACTTTGAAAAATGATAGTAATTCAACCATAACTCAGATGAAGAAAAGTTATATATGAAAAATGATTAGAATAATACAAGGAATCTGTTTATGCCATGTTCATGCATGTTTGAGTAAGCTAACATAACCAAGTAGGACATTTCATGATTAGGGTAATGTATGAAATAGCATTGGAGTTGGAATTTGAACTAGGTTTGAATTCCACTTCAATTAACATGTTTATCCTTTGCACTAGGTCAATTCATTGCTTTAAGATGCCATATCATACATCATGTTTGTTGCATTGCATTGAATGTGTTCCTTCTTGTTTGCCGGTGGTTGTTCTCACTCAGTAGACGTTGTTCCGATGTTGAGATCGTTGTCACCGATGAAGACTCATGGTTATCTTCAGAAGTGTCAGGCAAGCAAACCCTCCTTGAGCATCCCGATAATATCCCACCCTCTCGCTCCTGCTCTCTTTTACTGCATTAGGACAACAACGATTCAACTGTTACCTGTTCTCGGTAGTTGAACCCATTCCTTTGCATGACCTGTCTTTGCCACAGTAAATAGTTGAAACCACTTAGCATGAGTAGCCACTGCTTGAGCCTTGTTGTACTTACTCATCCATGCTTGCTTACTGTGCCTGCTATGCTTAGAGTCGTGTCGTGTCGGGTCTAATCCATCTGGGCGATGAATCGGAATGGCAGTGTTCATGTCCTACTGTGTGAGAGCTAAGTGTGTGAACACGATTTGGTAAAGGTAGCGATGAGAGGCCATGTAGGAGTACACGGCGGGTTGTCTCATTGGGACCGTCCTTAAGAACTGAGTTATGTGTTTGTTATCCAAGACAAGATACTACCACACATTGGGTTCCGGTAACTCGACCCATCTCGGCTTATTAACCGCCTTGATCTCTGTCCAGGAGTTGCAATTAGTTTCCTGTGTTTGTAGGAAAAGTGTTGGCGGCCGTGCATAGCGCTGACCGATGGGGTGGGCTGTGATGCGGTAGATACACAGTGGCACAGTGTACTTGGGAACCCTGCGCACATCGTTTGAGGCCGTAGCGGAAACTTCGGCCAGACTTCCGTGCGGGTTCAGTCTCAAATAGGCGATAAACCTGGACTAGGGTCTTGTGTGATTGACGGTCGTGGCCGACTCCCTCACTGGGCTTCCGCTTGAAGGTTGCCGAGGTGCTATTTTACGTGCACATGGCGATAAGTGGCGAGAGCCTGTGTGAAGAAGTATACCGTTCGAATAGCCGCGTCCTCGGATATGGACTACTTGGAGAACTTATGTGGTTCATAGTCAAGTGAAATGTATACTCTAAAATACGCAAGATAAGTGTGAGTGCTATGGATGGCCTTCTCGTAGGGAGACGGGAGTGGATCCATAGTGGTGTATTGATATGGTGAATATGTGGACTCGTGTGCGCTACCCCACCTCAAAGGAAGTACTTGTAGTATTAGTACAGGTTAGCCAAGAGTCAAAGCTGTCTTGCTACAATAAACTCCACAACCCCCTTGTTGACAATGATGCATATGTAGATAGTTCTGATGTAAGTCTTGCTGAGTACCTTTGTACTCACGGTTGCTTCATTTATGTTTTTGCAGATGAGACGTCAGTCTCAATAGTGATTCTTATGACGCGAGGTTCGATGTTGAGCGGATTAGCTTGGGAATCCCAGACAGAGGTCTCGTTCCTCTGGTAGGTTCGTTGTAGCTTTTCAGGCTCCTCCAGCCACTTTTAATAGATGTCTGTACCCAGACATATGTCTTCCGCTTGTTGGTTGTATGCTCTGAATGATGGGTCATGTGACCCCTGTTTGTACCATTATTCTATGGAGGTTTTCTGGAGCCTTCTAAATAAATGATGTCTTGTTGTTTGGTTATGTTGTGATGCCATAGTTGTATCTATGCATATCGGGCATGTCATGCGTACGTGTGATGTGCAACGGTATGTATGGGATCTGACACCTAGTTGTGTGCCTTATGAGTACTCTTTACAGGGAACTGCCTCTTTGTGCTTCCACCGAGCCTTGGTAGCTTGCTACTGCTCCGGACACATTGATTGACCGGCGTGTATCCTTCTTGCTGCTGTGTCTGTCCCTTCGGGGAAACGTCTCACAGTGTAATGGAGTCCTTGTAGCCTGCTATGACTCGTCTACGCGCAGTTGATGACATAAATGTCTCACGGCGTAATGGAGTCCATGTAGCTTGCTACGACTCGTCTACACATGCTGGAGGCTGACACCTGCATTGCTGGGTTATGTACGCCTGTCCCTGTATGGATGTGCTACTTGGGTTCTACGACTAGTCCTGTCCGGCCGGGTTCTTTGACATTTGAATGCTAGCGACATATTCACATACGTGAGCCAAAAGACGCAAACGGACCCGGCCCAGGTAAGGTGGCAGCCGTGGGGATAACCGTGCGTGAGGCCGCAAAGTGATGTGATGTGTTACATGCTAGATTCTTATGGCTTAGGATCGGGGTCTCGACAGCGTTGGCATCAGAGCTTGACTGCCTGTAGGATTACCAAGCCAAACTGGTCGATGTTTGAGTCTAGAACTGCTTTAGTTATATAAGGGAATTGATTGTGGCAGGGAACGTAAGATTCTTTTTACTCCTTTCCTCGTGTCATTCTAATTCTGAGTCACCCTCTTCCTTATTCTACGGGGTTAAGAATTAGGCTTCTAACCTATCTATCAGGATGACGAGTTACTATGCTAAAGACTTATAGAAAAGTTGTTGTCTTCCTGGATCAATGTCTCCATAAGAATTCAGTTGTTTTGTTGTTAGTTTTCATGCAGGTTGCCTCATATTTCATACCCGTACAACCGTTATGCTGTCCGAGTTATCCAAGGTTTATAAAATCTGATGCAATTGCAAATTCCTTTCCCCTGTTCTCGATGTCCTTAAGGCCAGACAAAGCACACTAATTGCTGTACTTTTTACTCATATAATTAAGGAATTATATACATCTAAAATCCAATAGAATTTCGTTGAGGTACTCTACTACCTCGACGTATATGGAAAGGTGTTTAGGAAACCATGTTATTCTAGTGAACCACCCAACAGTCTAGTTGTGTTTTGTGTTCCCAGTGTGATGATTCTGGCCATCGTTATCAAAAGCATCCTGTGATGCTACTTAGTCAGTAGGTATCCTGTTTCTGGGTTCTTGAACCCAAGCATCATTCTACTCACTCCTGTTGGTAGTGTTTGCTCGTTCCTTTAGGATGATTAGTAACCTTGTTATAGTCTTCAAGGTTCGTGGTTTATCATTCTTCCAATACCATGAACCAGTCATGGCAGAAGTTCCTTGTGAACTGAAGATCACAACAAGAGTGCTCTTGATGAGCTCTCTATTCCATAGCTGTGACTTTGCCAATTCTTTCTTTCTGCATGGGTTATCTGGAAGAAACATGTTGAACTTCGTTCAACGTATTTAATCTATGCATCTACAACTCAGAAAATCATGAGCTCTTGAGTTGCCCCTCTTCAATTGTATTCTGACCTTCATCTATCAGTGGATAGTCAAGAGTAGTGGTGCATTCGTATCATCGATGCCTATTATTCTTGTGGTCTGTCGAGCCATTCTATTTCAGAATAACTGGGAGAAACAAACTCCAGTACCTCATCCATTTCTTGGATTGGGTCAAAGCAGTTGTATTCCGCAGATCAAAATGTCAATCGAGCTTTTGTTCTGTTCTACCTCGAAGTATTACCCTCTTCACGTCAAGATTGTCATGAGACTTGCACCCCTCTTATGAGATCTTCATGCAGTGGTACTTCTCGCCATCATTATTCATTCCTCAGCCTCCGTGTTGGTTGCAACCGGAATGTCGACAACTGAACCATGATGTGTGAAGTCAGTACTCCTAGCAATCCTATTGCTTGGAAGTTGATGGACAATAATTTCACTCTTAGTGTGATGGTTATTGAATCATCATTCTAAAGATTGACCGTGCTACCTAGTCCATTTTCCACGTAGCACTTTTCGATCAACGGGTTAGGATGGTGTCAACCCCTTGCTCTCCTGATCGTATCGTCTCGCCCTGAAAAGCGAGATTTTTCTCGAGCTTAATAGCATATTGGTGGTTCGTGATTTTCCGAATATCTTCTCGGAAGTATTACCAGGCTGTCTCCTGACCGCTATGTTGAGTTCGTGATCAAGTTGGTTTTTCTATAAACCACCCCTTCTCCAAGATTCTGTGTTGGATACCCCTGAGCTAGTTGGTTAAGCTAAACAACAACTTGGAGAGTTGGAAGATAAATGCTTCGCCTGACTTAGTTCGTTCCAAAGGGATATCCTTGTGTGCGTATGTGTGTGTTGGAGAAAGATGATGTCTTCATCGATCGATCCTTGTGATCAGCTGATGCATCCATTGTCTTGTCAAACCTTTGATTTGAATATGGGCTATCGTCGAATCAAACTCAGAACCAAGGGTTCTCGCAATGTTGTTTTACTCGTGGCTAATCCCTCGAGCTTACATCATTATACCTTTTGGTCTGACCAATGCTATGCTCTTGCTCACATAGTTGTGGAATTCCGTCTTCATGGATATTTTGATGAATTGTTGATGAGCCCATCGGCAACATTTTCATTGTTCACAACTCATGTCGGACATTAAGTTAGTATTGGAAACTTTGTAGGCAATATCCTCGTGTCTCATACATGAAGTATATGTTAGGTATAAGAAGTGACTTTCTCCAAATTCATGTGCAATTGATGCAAGTTGCCGCCGTGAATTTGAGGAAAGTTATCTTGCCTCCTTTGGAATCATCCCAAGTCAGTCATGCACGTGCAAAGTATGCTATGGTTTGATAGGCTAGCCCCCTCCAATCCATATGTGTCTCCTAGCACACCAAGACACTGATTGACTTGTTCAAGGAAAATAAGTTATGTGCTATTCTTGAAGGTACCAGACGGACTTGCACCCAGCTTCGTTATCCGCAATGATGGTTCCTAACCAGAACTCGGACGTGTTTTGTTGTACAACCTCCATGTGATCATGCTTGTCTTGGACAGCGTGTCCACACGTGAGTCTTGCAATCCAGCTCATCTTTTGGAGTTGGCCTCCATAGTTCATTTCCCGAGAATCTCGCAACATCATCTTGTCGATTTGTGTTGCAAACTTTCTCCCTCGGACATGCTGAGTCTGGAGTATCCTATCACCAACCAAATCTGAATCTCAGGCAGATATGATGGTTGGGATGTTTTACAAGTATTATAATATTGGTCTACCTATAACCCGGTAAAGCGTTGTTGTGGCTAACGCACCTCGCCGGAAGACCTACTGTTATAGTATCTTGTATCAGCAACTTGGCCACTCCCCCATGAGGACTCCATATGACTTATTTAGAAGTTATTCCTCATGGACTCCTTGAGCCCCCGAAGTTCGACCTTTACCTGATGTCCTACACGTCTCCTTTAATTGGGTTACGCTATTCCATCAAGGAGAACATTAGAAGCGGAGTGCTAAATGTCTCTCGGTCGATCATCCAGATTTCGTTCCCTTGGCATAGCTAAGGTGAAATCTGAGAAAGTGATGTCTTCCTTTGCATCTGCATCCTCCATCCCTGTTCATCATGGTAGTATGATGTGTTGCCAGGATCCTTGGCATGGATGCTGGTAAAGCCCTGATGAATATGGAAATGCTCAAGTTCTTGAGAGCACGCTCAGACACTGGGTTATACCTCGGTATGAATTGGAAAGTGCCTTCCGTTTATCGAGCTGTCCTATAACTCTAGTTTCTTTTTCAAACCGAGTATGCCATTCGCTCGAATTCCTTCAAACGATCGCTTGTGAATTGCCTTAGGCTGGTATAAAGAGTTTCAATGATCTCTGTATCAAAAGTAATTCTTTTTGCCACTTAAGGGATAATCCTATGAGTCACCTTTCCTAAGGTGCCCGTTATTGTATGAAGGGCAACTAACTCCCCGCTACTTTGAAACCCATGCTCCATCCTAGCTAAGCGCGGAATTGCTGCCTACCAATTGAAAACTCCGTCATCTGCCTCATTCCATCGATCTCGATGTGTTTGGTGTCTCAGCTCAAGAGACGTTCTTATATTTCATTCCATGAGTTGATCATGAGTTGCTCGATCTTCGAGAAGATCGATTCTTGTAGAGTTCTCCTGTTCCCTTTGTCATTGTGTTTAGATGAAGATCTCAAGAGCAAAATGTCGAGATCAACATGATGCAGTGAATCAACATCTTCGGGAAGGGAAACAGGATCATGAAGATTGTGGTAGTTAGTGTCCCCTCATCCTCTTACCCTACGCCTGAATCTCGGGACGAGATTCTTGTTTAGTGGGGGTGAGTTGTTACAGCCCTAGCTAGCCATTGCTTGTCATTGCATTAATTATCATGTCATCATGTTTAAATTCAAATGAACTTGAAATGGGGATTAACAAAAACCCTAGCACCTCACTTGAATTAAACCAATTCAAGAATTTGTGTTTTTCAATGAATCCAAAATGTCCTTAAAAAATGTTCACTATTTCTGATAAATGTTGGCAACAACATATCAGGGGACATTTTATTTTTCACCACACATATAGCATTACTAAATAACCTTTCAATGCTACTGAAAATAATAAATAAAGCACTATAATTATGGAGGTTGTTCAAAATTGCTGAAACCTTTTTGTGGGAGTTTGAAATATTCAAACTACATCCCATAAAACATCTCAGTATTTTTGGTGCTAAGAATTTTTCCCAAATTAATAACACAAATGTCAGAAATAGGAAAACAGAAACAAAATAAAAATAAAAAAAGGAAAAGGGTTACCTGGGCTTACCTGTAGTAGAGGCCCCGCCCAGGGGCAGCCTCGTCCTCTACCTCTTGCCAGTGCGCAGAGGAGAAGGAGGCCACGACTCGCCGGCCGTGCGCCACGCAGCTCCTCGCCTGGCTGCATCCCTAGGCCAGCAAGGTGCTTGGGATAAGCACCCCGCTGTCGTCTGGATCGCCTATCCCTCTCTTTCGCCTCTCTGCTGCTCTCCCTCGCCTCCCCGCATCAATGGCTGAAGCTGCCGTCGCCGTGCCACCGTAGAATCCGTAGCCACCGACCACCCTATGGCCTGCCGTGATGCCCACAAGCTTCGCGCCGTCGCCCTCGACCGCTTCACCGAGCAAATCAACACGGGAGGCCCGCAATCGATGCAGCAACCTCAACTTCCACCTCGGTCGCCGACGATCACCTCCGTCGATTCGTAGCTCCTCGAGCTCCAACGGCTGCGCCGCTCCTTCCTGAGCATCGACGTGAGCTTCGCAGTCTTCTGGCCCTCCTTCCCGTGCTCCTTTGCTCGCCGTAGCTAGTTTCTGCCATCGCCGAAGTGCGCCGTCGCACGGGCTCATCGCCGGCTAGGCTCCAGTGACCTTCGGGTCCCATGCGCGTGCTTGTTGACCTCGTGAGCGTGTGTAGGTTTGAATGGCGCTTGCCGCTGGCCTTTCCGTGCACCGCAACGATTTGGTAAAGGTAGCGATGAGAGGCCATGTAGGAGTACATGGCGGGTTGTCTCATTGGGACCGTCCTTAAGAACTGAGTTATGTGTTTGTTATCCAAGACAAGATACTACCACACAATGGGTTCCGGTAACTCGACCCCTCTCGGCTTATTAACCGCCTTGATCTCTGTCCAGGAGTTGCAACTAGTTTCTAGTGTTTGTAGGAAAAGTGTTGGCGGCCGTGCATAGCGCTGCCCGACGGGGTGGGTTGTGATGCGGTAGATACACAATGGCATAGTGTACCAAGTGGCACCCGAACGGTGGGCTTGGGAACCCAGCGCACATCGTTTGAGGCCGTAGCAGAAACTTCGGCCAGACTTCCGTGCGGGTTCAGTCTCAAATAGGCGATAAACCTGGACTAGGGTCTTGTGTGATTGACGGTCATGGCCGACTCCCTCGCTCGGCTTCCGCTTGAAGGTTGCCGAGGTTCCTTTTTACGTGCACATGGCGATAAGTGGCGAGAGTGTGTGTGAAGAAGTATACCGTTCGAATAGCCGCGTCCTCGGATATGGACTACTTGGAGAACTTATGTGGGTCATAGTCAAGTGAAATGGATACTCTAAAATACGCAAGATAAGTGTGAGTGCTATGGATGGCCTTCTCGTAGGGAGACGGGAGTGGATCCATAGTGGTGTATTGAAATGGTGAATATGTGGACTCGTGTGCGCTACCCCACCTCAAAGGAAGTACTTGTAGTCGTAGTACAGGTTTGCCAAGAGTCAAAGCCGGCTTGCTGCAATAAACTCCAAAACCCCCTTGTTGACAATGATGCATATGTAGATAGTTCTGATGTAAGTCTTGCTGAGTACCTTTGTACTCACGGTTGCTTCATTTATGTTTTTGCAGATGAGACGTCAGTCTCAATAGTGATTCTTATGACGTAGGTTCGATGTTGAGTGGATTAGCTTGGGAATCCCTGACAGAGGTCTGGTTCCTCTGGTAGGGTCGTTGTAGCTTTTCAGGCTCCTCCAGACACTTTTAATAGATGTCTGTACCCAGACATATGTCTTCCGCTTGTTGGTTGTATGCTCTGAATGATGGGTCATGTGACCCCTGTTTGTACCATTATTCTATGGAGGTTCTCTGGAGCCTTCTAAATAAATGATATGTTGTTGTATGGTTATGTTGTGATGCCATAGTTGTATCTATGCATATCGGGCATGTCGTGCATACTTGTGATGTGCAACGGTATGTATGGGATCCGACACCTAGTTGTGTGCCTTATGAGTACTCTTTACAGGGAACTGCCTCTTTGTGCTTCCACCGAGCCTTGGTAGCTTGCTACTGCTCCGGACACATTTATTGACCGGCGTGTATCCTTCTTGCTGCTGTGTCTGTCCCTTCGGGGAAACGTCTCGCAGTGTAATGGAGTCCTTGTAGCCTGCTATGACTCGTCTACGCGTAGTTG
The DNA here is from genome assembly GCA_039707655.1 of Elymus sibiricus. Taxonomy (NCBI): domain Eukaryota; kingdom Viridiplantae; phylum Streptophyta; class Magnoliopsida; order Poales; family Poaceae; genus Elymus; species Elymus sibiricus. The sequence continues at coordinate 361,334,023 of CM077669.1, forward strand.
ATGACAGAAATGTCTCACGGCGTAATGGAGTCCATGTAGCTTGCTACGACTCGTCTACACATGCTGTAGGCTGACACCTGCATTGTTGGGTTATGTACGCGTGTCCCTGTACGGATGTTCTACTTGGGTTCTATGACTAGTCATGTCGGCCTGGGTTCTTTGACATTTGAATGCTAGCGACATATTCACATACGTGAGCCAAAAGACGCAAACGGTCCCGGCCCAGGTAAGGTGGCAGCCGTGGGGATAACCGTGCGTGAGGCCGCAAAGTGATGTGATGTGTTACATGCTAGATTCTTATGGCTTAGGATCGGGGTCCCGACATTGTCAGATTGCTGAGATTCTTTCCGTGCCTGGAGAAGCTATATGTCGAGGTGATGCTCTTTCATGTTAAATTTTAACCACAAGGGAGTTCAAATTTTGAAACCCTGCAAATCGTAAGAGGTCCGTTGTGTGTCCAAGCACTAATACATTCTCTTCTTTCGTAGATACGGTTAGGCCCGGTAGTGGATAATGTGATACAATATAACAATCCTATCGAATGCCTTGATCTCCATCTCTCAAAAACTACTTTGAACTCCTACCGAGGGACCTTACCGGAGATTATATTCGCTAGGTTCTTTGTTGTGAGAGCAAGTGTGCTAAAGATAATGAGATTTTCCCTACATTTATCGCGCAAAAAAGAATGGTTTGATGATCAGCTCCGGCGACTAGGACAGAATGGAAAACTCTCTGCATAAGCTCAATTTTGTTTTCTAACTTCATTTGACAGACTATTCGGAAGTCCTAATGCCAAGCCCATAAATGACATGTCAGTGGCGGACCCCTTTGCAGAAATATTGAAGTTGTGAAACTAGTAGTAATATCAGTATGAACTTATCATCTATGTTCATGTTCAGCTGATCAATGCGGGCGTCTAGAGTTGCATGACAAAGTTTCCTGCATAAGCTGAATTTCATTTCTATTATCAGTTTGAACCTTGTACTCTTCGAATTTGAGCATTGTCATGCTGGAATTTGAACCTTTGTACTATTTCTGTCATTTGTGATACAACCATGCAAATGACATCTTATGATGGAGACTCTTATTTTGGTAGTACTATCTTTTCCTTAGTATGCAATGGCCGACTAATATGTGGACATCAATATGCAATTGAAGATTAATATCCGAACCTTAAGCAGCAGAACCACGACCGAGGGTATCCTGTGTGGCTCCAATGGCGCTCCTAGTGGCTGCCGATGACGAGCGCCAGTTCACCATGCATGCCGTAGTGGACACGCCCTGTCGGTTCGTGGTGTACACCAAACATCCGATCTGGACGGAGAACTCCAACGTCATGGACTTGTTACTTGACGAGGACAAGTACCGAGTGGTCTGGTTCGACCTCGCGTGCCACCGCGTGCTCTGCTCTCGCGTCCCTGCCCGTGCTCTGCTCTCACGCCCCTTCGCGTGCGCTATGCCAGCGGTTGGGGCCGGCCCACGATCACGTTGAGGGCTCCATATGCATGCGGTTGCGCCACGCGCGTCACCCCATGCAGTTACGTGCTCCACGACTAAATCACGCGCTGCAAAAACTGCCATCCGGACGTGCCGGTTTGCTAGGACGTCCGACCCACTTTTATACCCACGACCATTAACCATAGTCTCTTCACGCTTTCGATCGCGCCCCACAACACAATAAGCGCACCCTGCACGACGCATACAGAGAGGATGTCCATCGGCGCTCCAATCGAGTTCGGCGTGCATCATGTGGAGACCCACATGAGGAAGACGGACCTCATGATGGTGTACACCAATGACCCGGGCATGGTGGAGGACTCCATCGACACCATGGAGCGGCTGCTTGATGCGGATGACAAGTACAAAGTGGCCGGCTTCGACCTCGCTTACACCGGCGATCGTGCCGATCATGATCAGAAGGTTGCCGTCGCCCAGTTGTGCGTGGGCCATCACGTCCTCCTCTACCACTACTGCCTGGCCATAGTGCCTTGCGATCATTTCACCAGGTTTGTCAACAGCCTTGACTACAGGTTCGCTACGGTGGACAACGCCAACGATCCAAAGGTGCTCAAGACTTCGGGCTTGGCCTACCAGAAGCTTGTCGACATCCGCGGCCACTACAGGGTCTGGGGTAGGAAGAAGGACATGGACTCCCATGCTGACCTGGCCGAGGCCATCATCGACCCCTACTATGCTGACATGAAGGCTGAGTGCGACAAGAACAAGCCTGTCTGGCACAGGGGCTGGGTGAAGAAACTTGATGAATATCACCTCCAGACCGCGGCCAAGCAAGCGTACACATGCTATGAGATGTTCAGGCGGATCGTTAACGAGGGATTGAGCCACAAGCAGAGCGCTGGCGGCAAGCGTCACAAGAAGTAGATGATTTGATGACCGTTTCTCAATTCTCATACTCCCTCTATGCAGAAATATTCATAGTTTTAGAGGGATAAGTTTATTATGCATGTAATAGTTTATTAAGGTGTGCGCCAATGTTATGTGTGTATTGGATGCTTAATTTGGTTATGCAATCAAGTTCTTCTAAATAGAGCATAGATGTTTTGTGGGCAGATTGAGCATATCACATCGCATATGGAATAAACAATCAAATCCGTCGGTGATGATTTCATCAGTCCCTGACAGTTCTTTGTCCGGAACCGTTTGCCCACAACACATCCGAGTGGCCTATGTACATCACACACATCTTGATCCGAGAAACCGTTTGTGTTATTTTTCCTTATCGCACACAGTTCATCCCAGTGACCTGTATGCTGTCTATCACACACATCTTGATCTGTGTAACCGTTTATGTTATTTTACCTCATCACAAATAGTTCATCCGAGTGACCTGTATGCCGTCCATCGCACACGTGATCATCTGGACAATCGTTTGTGTTCTGCTTGATCAGCGCAAATAGTTTATCGGGGTGAACTGTATGCCATACATCGCACACACTTGTATTTTTATATGCGGTTGTGTTATATTACCCAATCACAAACAGTTTATCTAGGCCAACTGTTTGCCAAACATCGCACACGCAACTATTTTTTAGATCGTATTTGATGGATACGCCATCGCACACGGTTAACGTCATTAGCGACGGAGCTATAACTATACCGTTTGCGATTTGGTCATCGCACACAGTTTTGTCGAAGGGTCTCTGATTGATGTGTCGCGTTAGCAGCATCCTGCAGTAGTGTATGATGAATGCTATGATGATTGCTATGATCCCTTGGATTCATTTGAAATATCCCTTTTTGATGAACTTGATGCTTTCTATGCTTGTGGCCATGATGCCAATATGAATTATGCTTATGAAGATGAACTTGCTATAGTTCCTTATGTTAAGCATGAAATTGTTGCTATTGCACCCACACATGATTGTCCTATTATCTTTTTGAATTCTCCTAACTACACTATGTCGGAGAAGTTTGCACTTATTAAGGATTATATTGATGGGTTGCGTTTTACCACTACACATGATGATTTTGATGAATATAATATGCATGTGCTTGCTGCTCCTACTTGCAATTATTATGAGAGAGGAACCAAATCTTCACCTCTCTATGTTTCCAATACTATAAAATTGCAAGAAACTACTTATGCTATGTATTGGCCTTTATTTTGTGTGAATGAATTGTTCTTGTATGACATGCCAATGCATAGGAAGAGAGTTAGACTTCATTGTCACATGATATATATATATCACTTTGTGCTCACTACTAAATTACAAATCATTGTTAATTAAAATTGGCTTTGATATACCTCGGGATCCGGGTGGATCAATTACTTGAGCACTATATGCCTAACTTAATGGCTTTAAAGAAAGCGCTGCCAGGGAGACAACCCAGAAGTTTTAGAGAGTCATTTATTTATGTTGTGTGCTTTTAAAATAATTAAAAACAAAAAAATAAAGTGGGGAACCTAAAACTTTTTCAAAAAGAAAGGTGAAAGTGAGAAAGATGAGCACCGTTGAAGTGGGGGCTAGCCTTGAACTTTGTTCATGCCCATGGAAACTTAGTGAATCTTGATTACAGAAACTTTTCAACAAAAATAATTACCCCCTTGTATAAATCCATTGTATTATAAAAATAATGTGCAAAGAATTACCTTTAGGATGTTTAAATTGCTTGTTTGATATGTACTGTGCAAAAACAGAAACTTTGTCTGTAGTGTTTGATTTTTTCATATTTTAGTGGAACGTCAAAAGTTACTGAATTTTCTACACAGTATTGTTATGCAAATTCTTTATTACTTCCTAATTTTTCAGAATTTTTTGAGTTACAGAAGTATAGTGACCAAACAGATCTTTACAGAATGTCCTGTTTTTCACAGATTGTTGTTATAGTTGCTTTGCGTGCTTATGTTTGAATTCTTGTTGAGCCTCATTGACGTGGGAGCCATAGAATTGTGACAGCTTACAGTGGGTAATGTTAGATTATAGTTATGCAATAATGTTATGGCAGGACATGATGAGATTCGATGATTATGTACTAACGTTTCCAATAAAAGTTTTGTCAAGTTTTGTGTGGATGAAGTGTTCGAAGATCGAGGAGGTATTGATATGAGAAGAATAAGGAGAGACAAGAGCTCAAGCTTCAGGATGCCCAAGGCACCCCAAGTAAATATTCAAGGACTCAAGCGTCTAAGCTTGGGGATGCCCCAGAAGGCATCCCATCTTTCTTCTTCAACAACTATCGATATGTTTCGGTTTTTGTTTTGTTCACATGATATGCGTAAATTCTTGGAGCTTCGTGTGCCTTTTATTTTCCTTTTAGAAATGCACCATGCTGGTATGGTATAGTCCATGGTTGATTTATAGAATGCTCTTTGCACTTCACTTATATCTTTTGAGTATGGCCTTATAGAATGCTTCATGTGCTTCACTTATATCATTTGAAGTTGGATGCCTATTTCTCTACATATAGAAAACTGTTATTTGTAGAATGCTATTTTGCTTCACTTATATTTATTAGAGCATGTCCAGGTCTTTGTAGAAAGAATTAAACTCTCATGCCTCACTTATACCTATTAGAGATTCAACGGGATTTGGTCATTTACATGGTTAGTCATAAAATCCTACATAAAACTTGTAGATCACTGAATATGATATGTTTGATTCCCTGCAATAGTTTTGCGACATTAAGATAGTAATATGTGGGTGCACTAGTAGATGATTGTGGATTAGTAAGAATAATTATGTTAAGGTTTGTGATTCCCGAAGCATGCACGTATAGTCTCTAGTTATGCGATGAAGGTTGGAGCATAATTTATCCTTGATTGAAATCCTTTGTGCTGTTGAATCGGGGGCGCGCGATGGTTAACTCCTCCCAACCTCCTCCCTAGGAGCATGCGAGTAGTACTTTGATTTGTGATAAAACTAATAAAACTTTGCAATAAGTATATGAGTTCTTTATGACTAATGTGAATCCATGGACATACGCAATCTCACCTATTCATATTTTGCTAGCGTCTTCGATACCGTGCCTTGCCCATTCTCACCTCGAGGAACGGTGCAAATTTCACCGGTGCATCCAAACCCCGTGACATGATATGCTCTGTTGCACATAAGCCTCACTATATCTTCCTCCAAACAGCCACCATACCTACCTATCATGGCATTTCCATAGCCATTCCGAGATATATTGCCATGCAACTTCCACCGTCACTTCATATGACTTGTACTTCCATTGTCATATTGCTTTGCATGATCGTAAGATAGCTAGCATGATATTTACATGGCTTGTCCATTTTTTTATCTCTTGCTACGCTAGATCATTGCACATCCTGGTACACTGCCAGAGGCATGCATATAGAGTCGTATCATCCTATCCGTTTTTCATGATGAGTTGCAAGTAAATAAAAGTGTGATGATCATCATTTTAGAACATTGTCCCAGTGAGGAAAGGAAGATGGAGACTATGATTCCCCCACAAGTCGGGATGAGACTCCGGACGAAAAATAAAATAAAAATGGGGGAGGCCAAATGAGCCCACCATATATAAAAAAAGATGACTGGGGGAGGCAAAAAAAGAGAAAAGCCCACCATGAAAAAAATGAAAGAAAAAGAGAGAAGGGACTTTGCTACTATCCTTTACCACACTTGTGCCTCAAAGTGGCACCATGTTCTTCAAATAGAGAATCTCTTGTTTTGTCACTTCCATATGCTAGTGGGAATTTTTCAATATAGAACTTGTCTTGTATATTCCGATGACGGGCGTCCTCAAATGCCCTAGGTCTTCATGAGCAAGCAAGTTGGATGCACACCCACTTAGCTTCAGTCGAGCTTTCATACACTTATAGCTCTAGTGCATCCATTGCATGGCAATCCCTACTCCTCGCATTGATATCTATTGATGGGCATCTCCAGAGCCCGTTGATACACCGAGTTGATGCGAGACTTTCTTCTCCACTTTCAACCCTTTTGATATCTACCGCCATATTATATTCCACCCTTATGCTATGTCCATGGTTCACGCTCATGTATTGCGTGAAGAATAAAAAGTTGATGCACATTAAAAAAGTACGATCCAAATGCTTGGTTTGACACCGAGGTGCTCATGATTTATAGTTTATGCTAGGAAGACCAAGCATGGCAAGCTATATGATTTTGTAGGGATAACATTCTTTGGCATTGCTATTTTGAAAGGACATGATTGTTGCTAGTAAACCTGAGTATGGATGTATTTTTGTCAGACTGTTGCCTTGAATCACTTGTATCTTAATATTCATGCCATGATTAGACATTTTTTCAAGATTATGTTAGGTAGCATTCCACATCAAAAATTATCTTTTTATCATTTACCTACTCGAGGATGAGCAGGAATTAAGCTTGGGGATGTTGATACATCTCCATCGTATCTATAATTTTGATTGCTTCATGCCAATATTCTACAACTTTCATATACTTTTGGCAACATTTTATAATATTTTTGGGACTAACTTACTTACCCAGTGCCCAGTGCCAGTTCCTGTTTTTTGTGTGTTTTTTGTTTCGCAGAAATTCCATATCAAACAAAGTCCAAACGCGATAAAAATATATGGAGATTTTTTTTTGGAATATATGTGAATTTTGAGAGTCAGAATCAACGCAAGACGATGCCCAAGGGCCCCACAAGCCAACCGGCCGCGCCCCCAGGGGGGCGGCCAAATGGCTTGTGGACAGCCCTTAGGTCGGTTGAGGCTCTCCTTCTAGCGCAAGAAAGATATTTTCGCGATAAAAATCCCCTCAAATTTCAGCCCGATCGGAGTTACGGATCTCCGGATATTTAAGAAACGGTGAAGGGGTCCGAAAACGGTCGCGAAAACAGAAGAGAAACAAAGAGAGAGATCCAATCTTGGAGGGGCTCTCCCCTCCGGGAGCCATGGCGGCCATGGACCAGAGGGGAAACTCCCCTCCCACCTAGGGAGGAGGCCAAGGAAGAAGAAGGAGGAGGGGGCTCTCTCCCCCTCTCTCCCGGTGGCGCCGGTGCGCCGCCGAGGCATCCATCGTGACGGCGATCTACACCAACAACTTCGCCGCCGTCACCACCAACTCTATCTCCCTCTATGCAACGGTGTAAAATCTCTCTTCCCTGCTGTAATCTCTACTTAAACATGGTGCTTAATACTATATACTATTATCCAATGATGTGTGGCTATCCTATGATGTTTGAGTAGATTTGTTTTGTCCTATGGGTTGATTGATGATCGTGATTGGTTTGAGTTGTATGTTTTATTTTGCTGCTGTCCTAAGGTGCCTTTCGCGAGGCGCACACGTGAAGGAGTAACACTGGAGGGTGTTGCAATATGTTCATGATTCGCTTATAGTGGGTTGGTGAGTGACTGAAACACAAACCTGAGTAAGGGGATTTTTGTGTATGGGAATAAAGAAGACTTGATGTTTAATGCTATGGTTGGGTTTACCTTAATGATTTCTAGTAGTTGCGGATGCTTGCTAGAGGTCCAATCATGAGTGCATATGATCCAAGTACGGAAATTATGTTAGCGTATGCCTCTCCCTCATATAAAACTGCAATAATGATTACCGATCTAGTTATCGATTGCCTAGGGACAAATCTTTCTCTTGAGCTACAAAAAGCTTTCTACTAAACAATTAACCTATTTAATATTTATCTAAACAGCCACTAACTTTTATTTACTTGTTCTTTATTACCTTGCAAAACTATCTCTATACCTACTAAGTACTTCTAGTTTCATTCCCGCAAAATAGTTTCATACTTGTTCTAGGTAAAGTAAGCATTAGCATGCGTAGAGTTGTATCGGCGGTCGATAGAATCTGTGAGAATATTAATTCTACCTTTAGCTCCTCATTGGGTTCGACACTCTTACTTATCGAAAAAGGCTACAAACGATCCCCTACACTTGTGGGTTATCACATTTGTAGAAGATTTTTCTGTAAGAATTACCATAAGAGTTGCCATAATTATTAGAGGAGTTACCGGGATACGGTCCAGCTATGAAATTTCCTCTATAGGCATTGTTGTTGAAATTGTTTCGCGAGATAAAGTTCACATCAATAGCATAATTATTTTGCTCAATCAAAGTAGACAAGGGCATATCATTTGGATCAACATGAGTGTTTTTGCTAGCAACCATATTCATAAGAGCATCCACTCTTTCACTCAAAGTAGCGATTTCCTCAACAGAATTTACCTTCTTACCAATTGGAGCTCTTTTGGTATGCCATTTAGAGTAGTTTGTCATGATGTTGTAAAAAAGTTTTGTGGCCTCTCCTAAGGTCACATCCATAAAGGTACCACCTGCAGCAGAATCTATAAGATTTCTAGACACAAAGTTTAGTCCAGCATAGAAATTTTGGATAATCGTCCACAAGTTTAAACCATGAGTAGGGCAATTTCTAATCATCAATTTCATCCACTCACAAGCTTGTGCAACATGTTCTTGATCATGTTGTTTAAATTTCATAATTTGATTTCTAAGGAAGATGATCTTAGTAGGAGGAAAATACTTGGCAATAAAAGCATCTTTACACTTATCCCATGTTCCAATACTATTACGTGGTAAAGATGAAAACCAAGCCTTAGCTTTATCTCTTAGTGAAAAAGGAAATAATTTTAATTTCACAACATCATTATCAATATCCTTTTTCTTTTGCATATCACAAAGTTCAACAAAGGTATTAAGATGAGTAGTGGGATCCTCATTAGGACTTCCCGAAAATTGATCTTTCATAACAAGATTCAGCAATGCAACATTAATATCAAAAGCCTCCGCACTAGTGGCGGGTGGTATAGGAGTACTAATAAAATCATTGTTATTAGTATTTGAGAAGTCACACAACCTAGTAGTATCTTGAGACATGGTGACCGAGCAAGCAAAGTAACAAGCAGGACAAGTAAACTAGCAAGCAAAGAAGTAAACTAGTAACAAGCAAAGATAAATATTTTTGTAGTTTTGTTTTTTATGAATCAAACTAAATATAACAGCAAATAAAAAGAAGAACAAGTGAATGATAATTTGTGCGAAGTTACTTGATAGTTGGTTGATGATATTCGCCGGCAACGGCGCCAGAAATCCTTCCTAATACTTGTGATTTGCGTTGTGTTTTCCGTGAAGACAAGTATTTCCCTCAGTTAAGAACCAAGGTTTATTGAGCCAATAGGAATATCAATAAACAACCATCTTCGGCAACTGCACACAAAAGAGCAAACACTTGCACCAAACGCGGCAAGAGGGTTGTCAATCCCCTTGATCTCGTTATTTGCACGCAAATGAACTGTGTAGATGATAGTAGATAATTGTAAATTTTAAAATAAAATAAAAGGTAAATAATGGCAGCAACGTATTGATAGAGTTTGTAAATATATAAGTGAATAGACCCGAGGGCCATAGTTTTCCCTAGCGGCATCTCTCATGTAGGAAGCATATGGTGGGTAAACAAATTACTGTTGGCCAATTGATAAAAAAGCACATAGTTATGTGATATTCATGACAATGATCATGTATATATAGGCATCACGTCCATAAGAAAATAGGCCGACTCCTGCCTGCACCTATTACTATTACTCCACCCATCGACTGCTATCCAGCATGCATCTAGAGTATTAAGTAAAACAGAGTAATTCTTGGAGAACAATGACAAGATGTAGACAAAGAGAATTCAATTAATTTGAACTATCCCCATCGTTTTATTCTTAGTGGAAACAATACAAAGACGTGTGTTGTCCCTTTCTGTCACTGGGATATAGAGCACCACCTACCCACTACAACGCACCCCTCTCACTGAAGAAATAGCAATCTAGTTGGCCAAACTATTTCAATAGATCGGAGAGATTTACGAAGCTATGATGATCATGCAAATAACAATCATAATATTCAGAGGTGACTCAAATACTTTTCATGAATAATCTGAACATAAACCAACAATTGATCGGATCCCAACAAACGCACCGCAGAAAAGAATTACATCGGATAGATCAAAGCGAAGATGCGATGATCATTGTATTGAAGATCAAAAGAGAGAGAGATAGCCATCTAGGTACTAACTACGGACCCGTAGGTCTATGGTGAACTACTCACACATCACCATGGGAGCAGCAAGGATGATGAAGAGGCCCTCCGTGACCGATCCCCCCTCCGGCAGGGCACCGGAACGGAGCTCCAGATGGGATCACGGTGGAGCAGAGACTTGCGGTGGCGGAAAAAGTGTTTCGGGATGCCCTCTAGGGTTTTTGGAATATATGTGAATTTATAGGCCAGAGAATGGGGGAAGGAGACCCACCAGGGAGGGACAAGCCATCTGGGCGCGCCGACCCCCCTGGGCGCACCCTGTTGGATTGTGCCTCCCTCGTGCGGCCTTCGGTCTCCTCCTGAAGCTTCCAGCTCTTCTTTTGGTCCAGAAAAATCATAAAAAAGTTTCTGGGCAATTGGACTTAGTTTGGTACTGTATACCTGAAAATCCAAAAACATGCAGAAAACAACAACTGGCACTGGGCACTGGTCAATAGGTTAGTGCTCAAAAAATAATATAAATTGGTAAATGAATACTCAAAAAGTATCCTAGAATGATAATATAATAGCATGGAACAATCAAAAATTATAGATACGTTGTAGACGTATCAATTGCTTGATAGTGGAGCAACAAATCATATGACCGAAAGCAAGGACTTGGTGGTGGACATTCTAACCGACACATCCTTAGCCACTCAAGTCTCCTTTGGCGATGACACAACTTCAAAGGTATTGGGTCTTGGCAAGGTGGTTATCTCTCCGGATTTTACCATTTAGAGAGTCATGCTTGTTGAGACCCTTGCTACAATTTACTTTCAGTTCGTCAACTTGCACTCATGGGTTTTAGTACTTTCTTTGGTATTGATACCGTGGCCCTTTTGTGGAGCAAGACTCTTAAAGTAGCCTTTGTTGGGCATGTAGAAAATGGTCTCTATGTGGTCAACTTCACGGAGCGACCCACTATGACCATGACTTGCTCGATGGCTAAAGTTGATGTGGGATGGCTTTGGCATCGCCGGCTAGCCCATGTCAATATGAGATCTTTGCAAAGTGTCCTCAAAGGGGATCAAGTTCGTGGACTAACAAATGTGAGTTTTGCCAAAGATTGTGCTTGAAGTGCTTCTATCGAAGGAAATCTACATGAGACTACTCACCACCCCACGACTACAATCTACTCCAAGAGGCCTCTAGATCTCCTTCACATGGATCTCTTCGGTCCTCCATCATTGGACATACTTGGGGGAAGAAAGTATTGCTTGGTGTGTCACACCCTGTGTTTGTATCACTTTGCTATGATTGGATTTACAAAATTTGGAACCAATTAAAACTTTTTGAGTGCATGCTTGTTTGAATTGTTGCTTGTTTGCTTGTTTGGTTGTTTGTGTATGGCACTCCTAGATTCTACTCCTCTCCATATTCATCTTCCTTGATCCAAACTTCTTGCCCAATGATCATGCCATGTGAATAGTACCCAAAACAATTTTTATCAAAATTTATTTTGACCAAAAAGGATTTATTCAAATAAGGTTTTCAAAAACCCCTGAGTTGAGGTTTGCAATACAAGTCCTCAAATTGGGTGGATCCTTTTTCCCCAAAGGATTTATTTGGAACCTACTATATATATGACTTCCCAAAACCACCAAATATTAATTTTAAAGATTATTTTTCTATTTTATTTAAAAGCTTTTTCTTAAAGCCAGAAATGGTTTTTCATAGGAAAAAATTATTTAAATGTTTTAAAAATATTTGAATTTTTTTAGGGAAACTCAGTGGACATATATTTTCCATATATATGAGTTTCAACACATGGTCATGTTCAAAAACATGGGCAAAACCCCTCAAAACCCTTTCTGCTTAAATCAAGCTTTTGAAATATTTCTATGAGAAATATTCTCAATAAATTCCAAGAAAATTCCAGCAAGTTACACATGTCATATGTGATGATCTTGCAAAGTTTCATCTCAGTACCAATTGTTTTGCTTCTTCAAAATATTCCAAAACCATTCCTGGCCAGAGCCAAATTTGAACAACTTTACATTGTGAAGTTTCTTCACTTGACTCCAAACTTTGTGGGAATGTTCTAAACTCCAAATGAGAATGCTAAACCAAGTGGTGGATTTGTGGGAAGTGAAATGCATGCCTAGATCTACAGAAATCTGATTCTGTTGATTTCTAGGGTTTCACAAAGTTACATTGTGAACTTTCTTCAATCAAGCTCAAACTTGGTGGTCAACCCTATTTCCAACCACCATTTGACCTTGTTAAAACTCATGGCAAGCAACCTCCATTTGCTTAGCCAAACCATCATCAAACACTTTTTGCCCAGGTTGTAAAAACCCTGTTTGACCCCCTTCTGCTATTCTCCATCACTCCAAAATTTTACCACAGTCCCTTACTAAAGTGCTTCACCTCCAGTAACTTCCTGTGGCCAAGGCTCAATGTTTTGGTGGGGTAAAAACCCATTTTTACCTTCTGGACAGCATGGCCAGCACCCATTTTACCTCCCCCTCCTCTCACCTCTACTCTCCCTAGCTTCTCCTAGCTCCTAGAGCATCTACAGATCGTCCAGGATCTATGAGACATGGAGGGGCGCATCCAGAGCACGCAAACCTGCCATGGCATGCCAAAGGCACGCTCTGGAGCGCGCTACAGTGCATGTTCGCACTGTAGCAGGAGCACCCCGAGGCCCCCGACAGCATTGGGATGGGGGAAGCTGTCCCCCGAGATGCCCTCGACGTCCGCTATCGTCCAAGCAGCTGGCCCCCTCTCCCTCCTCTCTCCGGCGACCTCCCGCACGCGTGCCGGCGCCGCCCCTCTCGGCCAACCGTGGGGCTCGCACGTGCGCAAGCCCCCGCTTCTCCTCTTGCTTCCCCTGGCCGTGGACGAGCCCTAGGTGCACCGCAGACCCGCCTGCCCCTCCTCCCGTGGCCTCTAGCCTCGGCCCCGAGCTCGCCGGCGCACCCGAGCTCGGTGGACCGCAGGCCACCCATATAAGGGCACCCTGAGGCCCATCTCTCCCTCTGCTGCTCCTCCCCCACTCCCAATCGCACGCCCAAACCACCCCGGCGAGCTCCTGAAGCCCCTGCGCTCGGAATCGAGCCGAACCTCGCCGCGGCAACGCCGCCGTCGATCTCCAGGTGGCAAGCCCCTCCGGCCCTCCTTCTTCTTCAGTTGCTCCTCCCTCACCCCACTGATGCGTTCCCCCTTCTTCCCCGTCCATTTTGCAGCACGGGACGGCCCCGGCGACCTCCTCCCGAAGCTTCTCCGCTGCGGGACCTCGTCGCCGGCGACCTGCGCCTCCCCGTTGACCATCTCCGGCACCTCCCGAACGGCGGCAGCCTCCTGAGCTCATTCCCGTGCTCGCCTCACCTCGCCGTGCCTTCCTTCGCCGCCGGTGAGCACCGTCGGTCCCTGGGCAGAGGTAGACGACGACCTGCCAGTGGGGCCAGGTTGTCAGCCTCTCGCTCCCCTCCCGCATCTCTCTCTCTCACTGGCCCGCGGGGCCCGCCCGTCAGGTTTAAACCTGGCGCGGCGCGGACGCCCGGTTCGCCTGGGGCTGGATTGCTCTGGGCCGGCCCAGTTGCGGCCAGATCTGGCCCAGGGCATAGTGCCCTTTTCTTTTTCCTTTTCTGTGGGGTTTTCCAAAAATCCCACAGCTCCAAATAAAAATCTAATGCCCAATATTTTTCCACCATAAATCTTAGAATAATCTGTAGAATTTAACAGTGTCACTTGTGCATTTTTGTGTAAATGTTTTACATAGTGATTTTAATTAAAATCTAGTTTTTAATATTTTTAGCCTCTGTTTAAATAGTTTTCAAAAAAAAATTCACAACAAAACCTTAGACAAACATTTTTAGAATAGCTTGTAGTATTTATGAGAGTAGGGCAACATTTTAGAAGTGGAGTTTGTGCTCTGTTTTTGTGTGATGCTTATTTTTGCCCGTTTATTCCGCGACGATAGATTGCGTTGTTGACGAGGGGATTGGACACGAAGACTTTGAAGACCCCGAAGACTTTGTTGAGCCAGGCAAGCAACCCTTTGACCATGACTATGAAACCTCTTTTTGCATGGCATATAGCACATTATTTCTGGATGATGATCATGTTGATGTGGTATCCCTTTCGGTGGGATGCCTCCGTTACTTTCTTGTTGATACTTGCATCGTGCATGAACCTACCTCCTTATGAGGGTTGTGCGGGTGGGAGTAGTTAGGTTGCTAAGTAGTTGCTACGCAAAGTGGGATGGGAATATGCATGGTGATGGTAACAAAATGATTTCAAAGACTTTTCGAAAACCCCGTCGGGTGCCACTAATGCCCGAGGGAGATGATGTTGTGCTAGGTAACCACATGAGAAAGAAGTGGTGTACCGGAGCAGGTTGTGTGTGTGTGTTTTCGAAAATGGAGAGATTTAAGATTTGCTGACCACCCCAACCTTACATGTACAACCACAATACCCCTTATGGGACGGGGCTTTGTTGATTACTTTGATGGGTACTAGCATAGAGCCCGCATTACTAGTGGCAGGAGTGATGTGGTCACTCTCGATACGGGGTCGTGCCGGTAAGGGCGATCATGCGCTGTCTTCACAGGCACCAGGCACACCGTTGGTCCCTGCATGGGTGATACTTGTGATGTACATCATGTGGGCTGGGTACCAGTCGAGTGGACTCTTTGTTTAGTATCGTCAGGGGAAAGGCAATGTTCGGGTACTTACCTCGGGTATGGAGAATACCGCGAGTCGTGGCTTGACACGGAAGTTTCCCGAGTCTTGTGGGTAAAGTGTGCAACCTCTGCAGAGTGTCAAACTATTCGAATAGCCATGTCCACGGTCAAGGACAGTTGGAGGTACTGCTTAAACTACGTCCGGTGTTTTCACAAACTTGGTGTGTGTGTGTGTGTGTGTGTGTGTGTGTGTGTGGATGACACAAAAGTGATACTTGAGCCAAGTCCGAGGACTTGACATGATGATGAACATGAGATGTTCAACCCCTGCTTATGATGATAACTGAGACTTGTTCACATGAATACCTGTCAACAGTTGATGCATGCTTACTCAAGGTTACTTGATCATATCATTGCACTTAAAATCAGCTTTCTGCAAAACTTACCTACTTAGTGCTATATCATGCATTGTTATACCTTGTTCCACAACTTGGGTTGCTTGGGAGTACATTCAAAGTACTCATTGGCTTGCCACTGGTTATTTAATTGGCCAGGCATGGAAGAGCAGGATTATGGCGAAGAGTTCGTTGGTGACGAACATGCGAACTAGGACGCTTCCCAGTCAGAATGCCTGTAGGTTTAAGGCAGATGGCATGGGTTCACGCTTTCGATCAAGATTTCCGCTGCTTGTTATGTTTAAATGTTTGGCCCTTGTGGCCCTATCTTTGTAAGACTAGACCTTCATGGTCATTATTTGTGTAAGACACTAAATGTGGATGTAAGACTCTTGTTATTCAGCTTCTGTGTGTTCAGTGAGCATTGATCTCTGGGATCACTGTACACGTGCATTCGGTGATCACGACTTATGAGTCGGGGTCCCCACATGGTGATTGTGGATGATTACTCAAGATACACTTGGGCATATTTCTTCAAGAAGAAGAGTGAGACCCAACAAACCATCATCGACTTTGCAAATGAAGCTCAACGCCAACATGATGCAAATATATTGACAATTAGAAGCGACAACGACACCGAGTTCAGGAACTACACCTTGGACGAGTTTCTGAGTGATGAGGGGATCAAGCATCAATACTCTACACCTTATACCCCTCAACAAAATGATGTTGTGGAGAGGAAGAACTGGACATTGATGGATGCGGCAAGGACCATGATGGCGGAATTCAATTCTCCGTACAACTTTTGGGCCGAAGCCATCAACACAACATGTCATGCATCTAATCGGCTCTACCTCTGCAAAGGCTTGAACAAGACTCCATATGAGACACTTACCGGTAACAAGCCCAACCTCAAGTACTTCTGGGTGTTTGGTTGTAAGTGTTTCATTCTCAAGAAAGGTGCTCGTTTGTCTAAATTTGAACATAGAGCTCAAGAGGGCATATCTGTTGGTTATGCTACAAACTCTCATGCTTACCGTGTTCTCAACAAGTCCAATGGACTCATTGAGGAGACGTGTAACATAGAGTTTGATGAAAATAACGGCTCCCAAGTGGAGCAAAGTGGTCTTTGTGATGTAGGTGATTAAATTCCTCCCCAAGCCATAAGAAGAATGGGTGTGGGACACTTCCTACCCATTGAGGAACCCCTTGTGGGCGAAGAAGTAGGACAATGTTCCACTCAAGTGGAACCATCACCGACGCAAGGCCCACACGCTTCCGAAGAACAAAGTGAAGTCCCTCAACCAAGTGAACAAGATCAAGGGCAAGATCAGCCTCATGATGATGGTGACTCACCAAGTGATGCCCAAGATCAAGCTCACACCCCCGAGCAAGGTCAAGATGAAAAGAAAGCTCATGACGGCGCTCCAAGTTTTCAAGATGGCCCCCGAACCCTCGATGGAGGAAATATTAGAACGATGAGCCGCCAAGATCGCTTCCAAGCTTAGAACTCATCAACATGTTTTGGAGAACGTCTACGGAAGCTTGAGTAAAGGGGTAACCACTCGTAGACAATTAACAAACTTTTGTGAGCATCACGCATTTGTTTCTTGTATCGAACCCCTAAAGGTACAAGAAGCGCTTGAGGACACGGAGTGGCTTGAAGCCATGCACGATGAACTCAACAACTTCGAGCGCAACAAGGTGTGGCAATTGGTGCCAAGACCAAAGGAGAATCACAATGTCATTGGGACCAAGTAGATTTTCAAGAACAAGCAAGATGTGAACGGTGTTGTCATGCGCAACAAGGCAAGATTGGTAGCACAAGGCTATTCCCAAGTCGAGGGTATCGACTACGGTGAAACCTTTGCTCCCGTTGCTTGTCTTGAATCTATTTGCATGTTGCTTGCATATGCATCTCATCATAATTTCAAATTACAACAAATGGATGTGAAAAGTGCATTTCTTAATGGTCCTCTTAAGGAGTTGGTATATGTCAAGCAACTCCCGGGGTTCCAGGATCCCAAGTTCCCCAATCATGTATACAAGCTTGATAAGGCACTATATGGCCTTAAATAAGCCCCACGTGTGTGGTATGAGTACCTTACCGAGTTGTTGCAAGGATGTGGGTTTGAAATTGGGAAAATTGATCCCACTCTTTTCACGAAGAAGGTTAAATGGGACTTTTTCATATGCCAACTATATGTTGATGATATTATCTTTGGTTCTCCTAACAAAGCTTTCAATGATGAGTTTGCCGCACTAATGACCAAAGAGTTTGAGATGTCTATGATGGGAGAGTTGAAGTTCTTCCTTGGATTCGAAATCAAGCAACGAAGTCAAGGAACGTTCATCAACCAAGCAAAATACACTCAAGACATGCTCAATAGGTTCAAGTTGGGTGATGTCAAGCTGTAACATCCCAAATTTTGGAATGTTATATTAATTAATTGAATGATTGATTGTTTGAATGATTGTTTGAAATTGAGTGAATTTGAAACTTTTTAAAACTTTTGAATGAGAGGGAATAAAATTACTTTCCCCTTTGCTTTTGAATTCAAATTCATTCCATCCAAATCAGTGAGAGAAGATAACATGACTTCTTCCAAATAAAGGATTTGAAAACTACTAAAATTTTCTTGTTGGAAATCCATTTCATATTTGGTTTATTTCAAAGTTTGAATGAATTCAAATCCCCTTGCCCAAATTCAAAACATGAGAGGAGGAACATGACCCTCCAAACCAGGGGCATGTTTGTGAAATAATTGAACCATAAAACACAGGGTGTCATTTGAAAATTATTTGCAAAAGGAAACAAAATCAATTAGGGCATTTTATGAAAAATATTTTTCTCTAAAGTATTTATTTTGGCCGTGGAAAAATGTTCATCTTATTGCATTTAATTTCCTGATCATTTTCATATATAATACTTCTATATTTGGATTTGATTTGATTTTCCAAATCAGCTTTCCCTTCTCTGTTTATATTAAAAAGGGAAAAGGTTTATAAAAGGAAACCGGCCCAGCGACAGAATCGGCCCACGTCTTTATTAGCCGGACCCGAATCCCCTCCGAAATGGTATCCGATCCCCGCGCCAATCTCTCTCTCTGACCCCTGGTCCCACCGCCCGACCGCCCCCTCCCGCCGATCACCCCCTTCCTTCCTTCTCCCTCCTTCCATTGCTCGCCGGAGATCCTCTCGGATTCGAGCCCACCTCCGATTCCTTTCCTCCCTCTCGCCTTTGAGACCGCCTATAAATGGAGGAGGACCCCCGCATCCCGTTCCTGCCCAAAGCCCACCCCGCCGTGCCCTGTCCTCGCCTGAATCCCTCACCGGAATCCGAAGCCGCTGCCACGACATTGCACCACCCCGCTCGTTTCCGACCACCTCGCCACCGCCTGAAGTCACCCACGAGATCACCAACCTCGCCTGCACCTTCTCGCACCTTCGCCCGAGCCAAAAACCCTACCGGAGCACCTCCCTGACGACCACCCGAGACCACCTCCGCCCCGAGCATCACCGTCGTCGTCTCCATCACCCCCGAGCCACGCCAAGACCACCATCGCGCTGGCCGTCCTCGCCCGCAAAACCATAGCACTTCGCCGTCGCCAGAGACCCCCTGGGGCCGTCGCCCCCATCGCATCGCCGCCTCTGCCTCGCCGCCACCATCGCCGGAGCTCCCCTCCCCTCCGTAAGTCGCCGGAGCCTCTCCCCACCGTAGGATCTCAATCTACGACCCCGATTAGAACTAACGTACCCCTTCTGTTTATTTTAAAGGACCGGTCGGTTTTCTCTGTTTTATTTAGACCGAACCATTTTCTCCTAATTAGTGGCCGTCCGCTCGTAGCCTTAGCGCGTGCACACCCCTTAACCAATCAGGAGAAGCCACGTAGCCCCCTGTTCGTTAGAGTAGTTTTTCTTTTTTTCTGTTTTAGTTTCTTTTACAAAATTAGTTCTGTTTTTGTTTTCTTTATATCTTTTATGTTTTTAATTGTTTTTCAATGATTCTTTTTGCATTGTGTCACCAATTTTGTCTAGTTTCTGTAGATATCATTTTTGACCAGGTATGAAAAATTAAATTTGAATTCATTGAAATTTGTTGAAATCGATAGAATTTGAATAACTTAAGTTTAAAAATATATTTTTGAGTGATTCTTTTTGCTACTGGTTTGTATTTGTTATTTGTATCACTCTGTCCAATTTGAGAATTTTTAGAATAGTTTAAATTAGGGTTTCAAGCAAAACAGATTTTGTTTTAGTTCTTTTAGGTTTATTTCTATTTCTTTTGTTTTAAATGTTTTTAATTTGTTTTCTTTTGTATTAGTTGACAAGTTTTATTTTGTTTTCTGTTAGTTAACAATAGTATTTCAACCAAAACTATTTTTATTTTATTTATTATTTTTGATTGCATGAAATCAATTCTAGTTCAATAATAACTTGCAAATTGATTTCATTGCTAGTTTGATTTCCTATTTGAAAATTATTTCTATATATTGTTTTATAAATTTTATTTTCTGTTAACTTTAGTTTAGACCAGAAAACAATTTGTATTATAGTTGAAATTGTTTGTGGTCAAATCAAGGTTAATTTTGTTTAGGTTATAGGAAGAGTTTACTAAAATCTTTTCTATTAGTTCCTTTTTTGTAATAAAGTTTTACGAGAAAACATTTCCTGTTAATTTTGTGTTTTATATTTTGTTTTTCTGTTATTTTATTATCTTAGTGTTTTCTTTGCTGTTATGTTCTATTAGCTAGAAAACTTATATTGTTTAGGGTGTTGTTTTCAAAGTTCTTAGTTGTTCTTCAAAAGTAATTCTTTTTGCTAGTAAAATATTTACTAAAATACTTTTGTGGTATTTTACCTTGTTTTTGTTTTGTTGCTATTCAAAATAGTTTATTTGTAGGGAAAACTACATTTGGTTGTTGTGATGAAGTTTTGTTGGTTTAACTTTTGTCTTAAGTATTTCCTTCATCACAACACTTTTGTGTTTGGTTTTTGTGTTGCTTTTTGATTGTTAGTATTGATTGCTAGTATGATTGCTTATATGAGTGCAATGTTTGATTATATTGATTTCATCGGAGAGTGACGAATAGTTCTACCAAGTTTTTCTGAGAGCGATATTTATCTTCATCAACAGTACAGGCAAGTTCACTTTGATCATATTACATTACCTATGTTTTATTTGCATTAGAATAAATCTCTCCATCATACATCCAGTAGGATATTGAGCTTGAACTTGTGGTAGTATCATGAGGTAGGAGAAACCCAACACCCTGTTACCATTGCCCGGGAAGGGACGTTACTTCACAATTGCTACGCTTCAGTAGACGGAGTTTGGTTGTGAGATTCAGGAGTGTTGTGAGGTTAATTAATTATTTCAAGACCTACATGATGATCAAGACTTCAAGGACTCAATATACCTCTGGGTGGATTGGACATGCATCTGGCAGCCTGATATCTATCATCGTTATGTCCGGGAATCCTCGTATCTACCTGTGATCATCCCAGCGGAATGCCACCCAGGTCCAAAGAGATGGATGGATACTTCAAGGCCGGAAAGCTTACGTGTGCAACCGCAAGTCATTATGGGCTCTGGCTTGGTTGACCTTAGTGGTGACTCTGGTAGGTCATATTGTTACGAGATGTAGAAGAACGATAGGATTGGATGGGCACTGACTTTTTACCGGAGGATCACTTTGGAAGACCATGTTTCGATCGTCTCGTTCTCAAACACCAGGCAGTGCGAGGACACAATGGGAGGGATCGAATCTTGTGGGTAAAGTGTACAAAACACTGCAGAGTGTCAAACTAATCGATTAGCCGTGTCCCCGGTTATGGACAACATGAGCACCGGAGATGATACTATCAGCCAGTCTCAACACAATTAATAAATTTTTATGATGAGTGGGTCTATTAATAATTATTTTGGGACATGAGAATTGGTTGGTGGAACCATCTCATTAACAACCAACTTTTGTAGTGATATTACATTTGACTCCTTCGTTGTAGGGAAAATAAAACCAGCTTTTCTGCAAAAACTCAGACACAGAGCCACAAAGCCTTTTGCATATAGAATAGTCTTATCATTTTATTCTATGGTGATCTTGCCGGTACATTCAATGTACTGACCTACACGGCTGCAACGTCTTATGTTGCAGATATTTTTCTACGACGAGTAAGAGTACGGTTCAGGGTTACGGTCTGCACTCAACCTGCCATTGGTGTTTATTGGGACTCCACTCCCGTTGACTGTTTCCGCTGACATTTATGAGGTATATATCAGTTTACGTTAATTACATGTGATTGCACTTTGATATATACATTGATGTACTGTGTGTGCTAGCATACTGATCCAGGGATGGCACGGTCACACAGAGGCTTGACTCGTTTTGAGTCTGGACGCTACACAAGCCGACCAAAGCCAATACTCCTATGCCACTCAAATGCCAACTTGACATTGATCCCAATGGTAAAGCCATGGATCAAAAGGTATACGCTCCATGATTGGATCCTTGCTTTACCTTTGTGCATCTAGTCCGGATATTATGTTGCGTGTCAGAATTTGTGCACGATTTCAAGCCGCACCTAAGGAAAGTCACTATGTGGCGGTCAAACGAATCTTTCGATATTTGGCTCATACCCCAAACTTTGGCTTATGGTACCCCAAAGACGCTTCATTTGATCTCATAGGATATTAGGACTCGGATTGGGTGGGAGATCGTGTGGATAGGAAGTCAACTTCCGGAGGTTGTCAATTCCTTGGTCGCTCCTTGGTAAGTTGGTCTTCAAAGAAACAAAATTGTGTTTCTCTCTCGTCCACCAAGGCCGAGTATGTAGCTGCAGCAAGTTGTTGTGCACAATTGCTCTGGATGAGGCAAACTTTAAAGGATCACGATGTCACTTGTGACAAAATGCCTCTTTACTGTGACAACGAGAGAGCTATCACGATCTCTGATGACCCACAAGTATAGGGGATCTATCGTAGTCCTTTCGATAAGTAAGAGTGTCGAACCCAACGAGGAGCAGAAGGAAATGACAAGCGGTTTTCAGTAAGGTATTCTCTGCAAGCACTGAAATTATCGGTAACAGATAGTTTTGTGATAGGATAATTTGTAACGGGTAACAAGTAACAAGTGTAGCAAAGGTGCAGCAAGGTGGCCCAATTCTTTTTATAGCAAAGGACAAGCCTAGACAAACTCTTATATAAAGCAAACCGCTCCCGAGGACACATGGGAATTACTGTCAAGCTAGTTTTCATCATGCTCATATGATTCGCGTTCGTTACTTTGATAATTTGATATGTGGGTGGACCGGTGCTTGGGTGCTGCCCTTACTTGGACAAGCCTCCCACTTATGATTAACCCCTCTCGCAAGCATCCGCAACTACGAAAGAAGAATTAAGATAAATCTAACCATAGCATGAAACATGTGGATCCAAATCAGCCCCTTACGAAGCAACGCATAAACTAGGGTTTAAGCTTCTGTCACTCTAGCAACCCATCATCTACTTATTACTTCCCAATGCCTTCCTCTAGGCCCAAATAATGGTGAAGTGTCATGTAGTCGACGTTCACATAATGCCACTAGAGGAGAGACAACATACATCTCATCAAAATATCGAACGAATACCGGATTCACATGATTACTTATAACAAGACTTATCCCATGTCCTCAGGAACAAACGTAACTACTCACAAAGCATATTCATGTTCATAATCAGAGGAGTATTAATTATCATTAAGGATCTGAACATATGATCTTCCACCAAGTAAACCAACTAGCATCAACTACAAGGAGTAATCAACACTACTAGCAACCCACAGGTACCAATCTGAGGTTTTGAGACAAAGATCGGATACAAGAGATGAACTAGGGTTTGGAGAGGAGATGGTGCTGGTGAAGATGTTGATGGAGATTGACCCCCTCTCGATGAGAGGATCGTTGGTGATGACGATGGCTTCGATTTCCCCCTCCGGGAGGGAAGTTTCCCCGACAGAACAGCTCCGTCGGAGCCCTAGATTGGTTCTGCCCAAGTTCCGCCTCGAGACGGCGGCGTTTCACCCCGAAAGCTCTATTATGATTTTTTCCAGGTCAAAACCCTCCATATAGCAGAAGATGGGCACCGGAGGCCTGCCAGGTGGCCCACAAGCCTACAGGGCACGCCCAGGGGGGTAGGGCGCGCCCCCTGGCTTGTGGCCACCTGGTGGGCCCCCTGATGTATTTCTTTTACCCAATATTTTTTATATATTCCAAAATAATTCTCCATAGATTTTCAGGATTTTTGGAGTTGTGCAGAATAGGTATCTCAGATTTGCTCCTTTTCTAGTCCAGAATTCCAGCTGCCGGCATTCTCCCTCTTCATGTAAAGCTTGTAAAATTAGAGAGAAAGGTATAAGTATTGAACCAAAATGTGTAATAACAGCCCATAATGCAATAAATATCAATATAAAAGCATGATGCAAAATGGACGTATCAACTCCCCCAAGCTTAGACCTCGCTTGTCCTCAAGCGAAAGCCGAAATCGATAAATATGCCCACATGTTTGGAGATAGAGGTATCGATAAAATAAAATACGGACATGAAGGCATCATGATCATCTTTAGAATAGCAACATATATTGACATATAATTTCTTATGCGGAAGTAACAATTCATTCACAAGGTAAAGTATGAATCAAGAACTCTATTGAGAACCAACAAACTATGATCTCAGTCATTGAAGCAATTCCAATTTATCATAACGTATGAAAGAGTCAATATAAGAGCTTGTAAAGCAAATCCACATACTCAATCATCTTTTAGTCTTTCATAATTGCTAACACTCACGCGGTATCTATGAGGTCAAAGCTTCAATCGGACACAGAGAAAGATAGGGGCTTATAACATTGCCTCCCAACTATTTACCTCAAGGGTAATGTTAACAGTAATAACTCATGTTCACCCACATCCTAGTGGATATATGTGTCTAGATCATTCCTCAACACATGACGCTTGCCAAGAGATAAAGGCGAAATAAAGGAAGTGGTGAAAATCACCGCGACTCTTGCATAAAGGTAAGTACTAGAAAGTGAAAGTAATAGACAGGCCCTTCGCAGAGGGAAGCAGAGGTTGTCATGCGCTTTTATAGTTGGATGCACAATCCCTTAATGCAAAAGAACGTCACTTTATATTGCCCCTTGTGATAGAGAACTTTATTATGCAGTACGTCGCTTTTATTTCTTCCACATCACAAGTTCGTATAAAGTTTATTTTCCTCACACTAATAGATCACACATATTTAGAGAGCAATTTTTATTGCTTGCACCGATGACAACTTAGTTGAAGGATCTTCCTCAATCCATAGGTAGGTATGGTGGACTCTCATGGCAAAACTGGGTTAAGGGTGTTTGGATGCACAAGTAGTAACTCTACTTGGTGTGGAAGTTTTGGCTGATATGAGGTGGAAGCAAGCGACACATGTTGAAGGATCTATAACCATATAACTTCTATTCGGAAATAAGCAAACATAACTCATTATGTTGTCTTCCTTGTCCAACATTAACTTCTTAACATATACTATTTTCATGAGTGCTCACAATCATAAAAGATGTCCAAGATAATATATTTATATGTGCACCTCTCTTTCTTTATTACTTTCTTTTAATTGCCACAATGACCAATAGCTATGTTTGTCAACTCACAACAAATTTCAATCGACATACTACTTATATGTGAAGTCATCACCCCCCATAAGATCATCATATATCTCTTTGCTTTTATTCTATACTTCTTTATATTTCCTTTTCTCAAGATCATAGCAAACAAGCAAAGCCCTCAACTTAAAACTACTCTTTATTATATAACTCTCGGACTTGCTTACATAGGGGGAACATAAAGCAAAACTCAAAACAAGATCACACTAAAAATTTATTCTACTAGGTCAAGATAAAACCAAAAGGATCGAACTAAAAAAACGAAGAAAGTAAAAGATGTGATGGTGATACGATACCGGGGCACCTCCCCCAAGCTTGGCACAAGCCAAGGGGAGTGCCCATACCCATGTGTTTAGTTGTCTTGCTTCGGAGGTGGTGATGTTATATTCTTGGCGATGATGCCCCTCAGAATGCGATTCTCTTCCTCAAGCTTATTATTTTGCTGTCTGAGATCCATTATTTCCTTGCGAAGCTTTCTAGTGACAGTTAGAGCTCGCATAACCCATGGATGTCTCATTGCTGTGGGGGAAGAAGCAACACTCTTTTTCATATTTTCATAAGTAAGAAATTTAGCATTGGGAGGGATAACCGAGTTCGGAATTGCTGAGCTCTGAAGTTCTTCCAACATGACCCCAGGTTGTGGATGAGAAGTAACTTCTTGGTCTTCCTCCATGGCGTCTATCCTCTTCAAGTCGGCCTCCATCTCTTCCTCCGTGGCCTGCCCGAAGCGGTTGGCTCCACTGAATGCTCTGGGCCCTGGTGTCAGGTGAGAGACACGGCTCTCCCCGACCGACTCTTGCAAAGACATCTTGCTCAAAATCTGCTGCAGAAACAGCTCAAAACGAAAACATGAGGTATTGTCGTGATACAAGAGTCAAAACCTTCGGGAGATTATATAATGAATTTTTGCTGACCCGAAGGAGTATATCACAAGAAAACGGAGTCCGGATGGTACACGAGGTGGCCACAAGCCACTAGGGCGTGCCCCCTGGCTTGTCGCCTCCTCGTGCACTTTTCGGACTACTTTAAATTTTCCTAATTTTTTAAATATTCCAAAACTGAGAAAAATTGCTATTGGAAAAGTTTTGGAGTCGGTTTGCTTACAGTACCACATACCTATTCCTTTTCGGAGTCTGAAACGTTCTGGTAAGTCTCCCTGATGTACTCCTCCGGAGTTATGGTATTAATAATATGGGTTTCAACATTTATGGGAGTACCTGAGATATAATGTTTGATTCTTTGCCCGTTTACCACCTTCGGGTTGGTGCCTTCGGCGTTGTTGATCTTGATGGCACCGGAACGGTATACTTCCTCGATAACATAAGGACCTTCCCATTTAGAGAGAAGTTTTCCTGCAAAAAATCTTAAACGAGAATTGTATAGCAAGACATGATCACCTACATTGAATTCATGCTTTTGGATCCTTCTATCATGCCATCTCTTAACCTTTTCTTTAAACAACTTGGCATTCTCATAGGCCTGGGTTCTCCATTCATCAAGTGAGCTAATGTCAAATAACCTCTTCTCACCAGCAAGCTTGAAATCATAGTTGAGATCTTTAATTGCCCAATAAGCTTTATGTTCTAGTTCAAGAGGTAAGTGACATGCTTTACCATAAACCATTTTATACGGAGACATACCCATAGGGTTTTTGTAAGCAGTTCTATAAGCCCATAATGCATCATCAAGTTTCTTAGACCAATTCTTTCTGGATCTATTAACAGTCTTCTGCAAGATCAATTTAATTTATCTATTGCTCAATTCTACTTGACCACTAGACTGAGGATGATAAGGAGATGCAATTCTATGATTAACATCATACTTAGCAAGTAATTTACGGAAAGCACCATGAATAAAGTTTGAACCACCATCAGTCATTAAATATCTAGGGACTCCAAATCTAGGGAAAATAACTTCTTTAAGCATTTTAATAGAAGTGTTATGATCATCGCTACTAGTTGGAATAGCTTCTACCCACTTAGTAACATAATCAACAGCAACTAGAATATGAGTATACCCGTTAGATTGTGGAAAAGGTCCCATATAATCAAAACCCCAAACATCAAATGGTTCAATAACAAGAGAGTAATTCATAGCCATTTCCTGACGTCTACTAATATTACCAATTCTTTGGCATTCATCACAAGACAAGACAAACTTACGAGCATCCTTGAAGAGAGTAGGCCAATAAAAACCAGATTGTAGTACCTTATGTGCAGTTCTATCTCCAGCGTGGTGTCCTCCGTAGGCCTCGGAGTGACACTTGCATAGGATCTATTCCTGTTCATGCTCAGGTACACAACGTCTAATAACACCATCTCCTCCTTCTTTATAAAGGTGTGGATCATCCCAAAAGTAATGTCTTAAATCATAGAAGAACTTTTTCTTTTGTTGGTATGTGAAACTAGGCGGTATAAATTTAGCAACAATGTAATTAGCATAATCAGCATACCATGGAGCGTTACGCGAAGCATTTATGATAGCTAATTGTTCATTAGGAAAGCTATCATCAATAGGTAGTGGGTCATCAAGAACATTTTCTAACCTAGACAAGTTGTCTGCTACAGGGTTGTCAGCACCCTTTCTATCAATAATATGCAAATCAAATTCTTGTAGCAGAAGAACCCATCTAATAAGTCTAGGTTTAGCATCTTTCTTTTCCATCAGGTACTTAATAGCAGCATGATCGGCGTGAACAGTTACTTTGGAATCAACAATATAAGGTCTGAACTTATCACAAGCAAACACAACCGCTAAAAATTCCTTTTCAGTAGTAGCATAATTTCTTTGAGCACTGTCTAGAGTTTTACTAGCATAATGAATAACATTTAGTTTCTTATCAACTCTTTGTCCTAGAACAGCACCAACAGCATAATCACTAGCATCACACATAATTTCAAAGGGTAGGTTCCAATCAGGTGGTTGAACAACACGTGCGGAAATCAAGGCATTCTTAAGAATTTCAAATGCTTCTACACAATCATCATCAAAAACGAATGGGACATCTTTTTGCAAAAGATTAGTGAGAGGTCTAGAAATCTTAGAGAAATCTTTAATAAACCTCCTATAGAAACCAGCATGACCAAGGAAACTTCTTATACCTCTGATATCCGTGGGACACGGCATTTTTTCAATAGCATCAACCTTATCTTTATCCACCTCAATACCTCTTTCGGAGATTTTGTGTCCCAAGACAATGCCCTCATTAACCATAAAGTGGCACTTTTCCCAATTCAAGACAAGATTAGTTTCTTCGCATGTCTGCAAAACTCGATCAAGGTTGCTCAAGCACTCATCAAAAGAAGTTCCGTAAACGGAAAAATCATCCATGAAAACCTCAAGAATCTTTTCACAAAAGTCAGAGAATATAGCCATCATACATCTTTGAAAGGTAGCAGGTGCATTGCATAAACCAAAAGGCATATGTCTATAAGCAAAGGTACCGAAAGGGCAAGTAAAAGTGGTTTTTTCTTGATCCTCTTTTGACACATGTATTTGAGAGAAACCAGAGTAACCATCTAGAAAGCAAAAATGAGTACGTTTGGATAGTCTTTCTAGCATTTGATCAATAAAAGGTAGAGGGTAGTTCCTAGTAGCTTTATTTAATTTCCTAAAATCAATTACCATTCTATATCCCGTAACAATTCTTTGCAGGATCAATTCATTTTTATCATTAGGAACAACGGTAATACCTCCCTTCTTAGGGACACAATGAACGGGACTAACCCATCTACTATCAGCAACAGGATAAATTATACCTGCCTCCAGAAGCTTTAGTATTTCATTTCTTACCACTTCTTTCATCTTAGGATTCAACCGTCGTTGGTGATCAACAACTGGTTTAGCATCAGGCTCCATATTAATTTTATCCAGACATAGAGTGGGACTAATGCCCTTAAGATCATCCAGAGTATATCCAATAGCAGCACGGTGCTTCCTCAAAGTTTGCAATAATCTCTTTTCTTCATGCTCTGAAAGGTTAGCACTAATAATAACAGGATATATCTCATTTTCATCAAGATAAGCATATTTCAAAGTATCGGGTAATTGTTTAAGCTCAAACACGGGATCACCCTTGGGTGGAGGAGGATCCCCAAGTATTTCAACAGGTAAGTTGTGTTTCAAAATAGGCTGCTGATCAAAGAAAATCTTATCTATTTCATTCCTCTCATTCATATACATATCATTTTCATGGTCTAGCAAATATTGTTCTAAGGGATCAGTAGGAGGCACAGCAATAGAAGCAAGACCAATAATTTCATCTTTACTAGGCAATTCTTTGTCATGGGGTTGTCTACGAAATTTAGAGAAATTGAACTCATGAGACACATCCCCAAAACTCACAGTAACTGTTTCTTTCTCACAATCAATCCTAGCATTAACAGTATTCAAGAAGGGTCTACCAAATATAATGGGGCAAAAATCATCTTGTGGGGAACCAAGAACAAGAAAATCAGTAGGATACTTTATTTTCCCACACAAGACTTCAACATCTCTAACAATCCCAATTGGTGCAATAGTATCTCTAATAGCAAGCTTAATAGTAACATCAATTTCCTCTAGTTCAACTGGTGCAATATCATGCGTAATTTCTTTGTATAAGGAAAAGGGAATTGCACTCACACTAGCACCCACATCACACAAGCCATGATAACAATGATCTCCTATTTTAACAGAAACAACAGGCACGCCAACAATAGGTCTATGTTTACCTTTAGTATCCGGTCTAGCAATTCTAGCAGCTTCATCACAGAAATGAATAACATGCCCGTCAATATTATCAACCAAGAGATCTTTAACCATAGCAATACTAGGTTCAACTTTAATTTGTTCAGGGGGTGTAGGTGTTCTAGTACAACTCTTACGAACCACAGATGAAGCTTTAGCATGTTCCTTTATCCTAACAGGGAAGGGTGGTTTCTCAATGTAAGCAGTAGGAATAACAGGATCAACATTATAAGTAATAGTTTTCTCTTCAACTTTAATAGGTTCAACTACTTTCACTTCAATGGGAGGATGATATTTAAACCACTTCTCCTTAGGGAGATCAACATGAGTAGCAAAAGATTCACAAAAAGAAGCTACTATCTCAGAGTCAAGTCCATATTTAGTGCTAAATTCACGAAAAGCATCGCTGTCTATAAAGGATTTAACACAATCAAACTTAAGGTTTATACCTGACTCCTTACCTCCGTCGAGTTCCCAATCTTCAGAGTTGCGTTTAACTCTTTCCAATAAGTCCCATTTGAATTCAATATCTTTCTTCATAAAAGAACCAGAGCAAGAAGTATCGAGCATGGACCGATCATTATTAGAAAGCCGAGCATAAAAGTTCTGAATAATAATTCCTCTCGGGAGCTCATGATTGGGGCATGAATATAACATTGACTTAAGCCTCCCCCAAGCTTGAGCGATACTTTCTCCTTCATGAGGCCAAAAATTATAAATATAATTCCGATCACGATGAACCAGATGCATAGGATAAAACTTCTGATGAAATTCCAATTTCAATCGGTTGTAGTTCCATGATCCAATATTATCACATAGCCTATACCATGTCAATGCCTTCTCCTTCAAAGATAAAGGAAAGACCTTCTTCTTGACATCATCCTCGGGCAAACCTGCAAGCTTAAATAATCCACAAACTTCATCCACATAGATTATATGAAAATCAGGATGTAGTGTTCCATCTCCTGCATAAGGATTAGCTAGCAGTTTCTCTATCATACCCGAGGGAATTTCATAATAAATATTTTCAGTAGGTGCGGTAGGTTGAGGAGCATCTCTTTGTGCTTCCGGTCGAGGTGAAGATACCCCGAACAAGCCCCTCAAAGGATTACTTTCCATAGTAACAAGTGACAGTAAATTTCAGCACAGTATATAAATTTTTCCTTACCAAGTTCCACTCACCAGAGGCGCTTCACTCCCCGGAAACGGCGCCAGAAAAGAGTCTTGATGACCCACAACTATAGGGGATCTATCGTAGTCCTTTCGATAAGTAAGAGTGTCGAACCCAACGAGGAGCAGAAGGAAATGACAAGCGGTTTTCAGTAAGGTATTCTCTGCAAGCACTGAAATTATCGGTAACAGATAATTTTGTGATAGGATAATTCGTAACGGGTAACAAGTAAAAAGTGTAGCATAGGTGCAGCAAGGTGGCCCAATCCTTTTTATAGCAAAGGACAAGCCTGGACAAACTCTTATATAAAGCAAAGCGCTCCCGAGGACACATGGGAATTACTGTCAAGCTAGTTTTCATCATGCTCATATGATCCGCGTTCGTTGCTTTGATAATTTGATATGTGGGTGGACCGGTGCTTGGGTGTTGCCCTTACTTGGAAAAGCCTCCCACTTATGATTAACCCCTCTCGCAAGCATCGGCAACTACGAAAGAAGAATTAATATAAATCTAACCATAGCATGAAACATGTGGATCCAAATCAGCCCCTTACGAAGCAACGCATAAACTAGGGTTTAAGCTTCTGTCACTCTAGCAACCCATCATCTACTTATTACTTCCCAATGCCTTCCTCTAGGCCCAAATAATGGTGAAGTGTCATGTAGTCGACGTTCACATAACACCACTAGAGGAGAGACAACATACATCTCATCAAAATATCGAACGAATACCGGATTCACATGATTACTTATAACAAGACTTATCCCATGTCCTCAGGAACAAACGTAACTACTCACAAAGCATATTCATGTTCATAATCAGAGGAGTATTAATTATCATTAAGGATCTGAACATATGATCTTCCACCAAGTAAACCAACTAGCATCAACTACAAGGAGTAATCAACACTACTAGCAACCCACAGGTACCAATCTGAGGTTTTGAGACAAAGATCGGATACAAGAGATGAACTAGGGTTTGGAGAGGAGATGGTGCTGGTGAAGATGTTGATGGAGATTGACCCCCTCTCGATGAGAGGATCGTTGGTGATGACGATGGCTTCGATTTCCCCCTCCGGGAGAGAAGTTTCCCCGACAGAACAGCTCCGCCGGAGCCCTAGATTGGTTCTGCCCAAGTTCCGCCTCGAGACGGTGGCGCTTTGCCCCGAAAGCTCTGTTATGATTTTTTCCAGGTCAAAACCCTCCATATAGCAGAAGATGGGCACCGGAGGCCTGCCAGGTGGCCCACAAGCCTGCAGGGCGCGCCCCCCTGGCTTGTGGCCACCTGGTGGGTCCCCTGATGTATTTCTTTCACCCAATATTTTTTATATATTCCAAAATAATTCTCCGTAGATTTTCAGGACTTTTGGAGTTGTGCAGAATAGGTATCTCAGATTTGCTCCTTTTCCAGTCCAGAATTCCAGCTGCCGGCATTCTCCCTCTTCATGTAAACCTTGTAAAATAAGAGAGAAAAGGCATAAGTATTATACCAAAATGTGTAATAACAGCCCATAATGCAATAAATATCAATATAAAAGCATGATGCAAAATGGACGTATCAATCTACAACAACCCGGTTCAACATTGCAAGACGAAGCATATTGAGATTCTTCATCACTTCATCCAGGAGCATATCAAGCGTGGGAAGATTGATCTTATTCATCTAAATACTCATGATCAACTTGTAGATATCTTCATGAAGCCATTGGATGAAACTAGATTTCGCGAGTTAAGGCATGAGCTAAATATCATTGATTCGTGCAATGTGGCTTGAAGTATTGCACACCCAACCACACTCATCATTTTGTCTTATTTAGATGTAGGCATGTACATAGGGGGAGTGTTGTTCTCTCAATGAACTCTCCCTCCCATTATTATGCATAAATCGACGAAGTCTTTCACATTAGCCATTTTTATGGTACTTAAGATGAATTTTGGTCATGGGCCCAAGGTTAAAATCTTCACGGTGCCATACCAATTGACTCAAACATAGGTGGCTTCAGTCACCACCCCCTCCTAGTGAGGTATTTTCTATTTGAGAGCTTGTTTTTTTTTACTTGTGTCGCTCCAAGTTTGCTTCTATTTCTTGTTATCTTTTTGAACTTGGAGTGCTCCCTCCCATTTGCTGGTTTTTGAGTCTCCAACCCAAGCCTACTCTCACCTACAGCCCCATAAAATTTGCGCAAGCCTCCATTTGTAGTCTCTTTTTCCTTCTTGTTGTTTTGGGCGGTACTACCGGGGGAGCGGGCGGTACTACCGCTTATTAGCGGTACTACCGCCGCCACCAACGGTACTACCGCTGGAGCGGTACTACCCGGCCTCCTGCCGCGCTATAGTACTGGGGCGGTACTACCACCCTCACGGGCGGTACTACCGCTTGTGTGTGCGCATGGTGGTGGGTTATGGGGCGGGCTGGGGAAGTTTCCACTTCCCCATACCCATTCACCCCTTTCTTCCCCGTGGTGCTCTCTCTCTCCAGGTGACCCAAGTGCTCCAGAGGCCGCCACCTGTTCTCTGTTTCCGGCCGTTCTTCCGCGATTCCGACCGGTGGACTCGATCCCCACCCTCTCCTCTTGCCATGGATGCCGGTATTGCCCCCGTTCTTCGCTCCTATGATTCTATTTCTTGAATCTAGGTTTTAGGGCAATATGAGTTGCATTCTCCGATTTTTTAGTCAAATCGAGGCATGAGTAGGATGTGGAAGGCGGCTAGGGGTAGATTTGAAGTTCTATTGGAGAATAGTTTCATTTGGGATCACCGGTAGTACCGAATATGACCTGCGGTAGTGGTTGTCCCTATGGCTTTCGCCCGAGCGGTACTACCGCTTATCGGCGGTAGTACCGCGCTGGTCAGTAGTACTACCGTTTGTGCTGGCAAATGCACATGTTCTGTTGTGTTACTTCAGATTTACTCCTCCTTTTTCTTTTTAGCTTATGCATATCTTTTACACCTGCTTTTCCCTCGCTCTGTGTTTTGTGCCCCAGGTGGTAGCAGCTCTGCCCCACAGGAGCGTCAGATGAATCCCAAGCATGATGGTGGATCTAAGCGCTATCGCACCGTAGAGTAGGACAGTTCCAATGATCCCAATACCAATGCACCTCCCAAGTATAAGACCAAGTCGATTGCAACCAAGCCCAAGAAGTCTCAATCTTTTGCTCTGTTGCCCAGCAAAGAGTTCTGGGTCGCCTGCCGTCGCAACCCATATACTGAACCTCAAGATTCAACTCTTCGCAGCCGTCCCTTCTGGACCCGACAATAGGCGTCTATCTATCATGATGTGCTTAAGCATAAGGAGACCTTGTATGTACCCAATGTCAAGTCCATTGATATGGACTATCTGCAGAAGAATGCCCAATACTTTGGTGGTTTTCTTAACCTTTGTGAGAAGCTTGGTATTACCAACCTTATGCAGTTCAACAAGGACTTTGATCCTGAGATGGTGGTTGTGTTCTATGCAACGGTCCATCTTGGTAACGATGAGGAGAAGACTTTGACCTGGATGACCAATGGGAATCTGTTGTCTGCTACTTGGAAGGAGTTCATGAGTCTGCTAGGCTATGTTGACGAGGGGCTCTAGAACCCAATTGGTTTTCACCCCCACAAGGAGACCGCATTCACTCACAAGAGCCATCTTTGGCCCTTCAGTACTAAGAAGATTTCCTCCACCACTGGCAAGTCTACCTATGTGCTAGAGCCATTTCTTGACATTATGCACCGCATCTTCAGCCACACTCTTTTTCTCCGTGTTGGGAATTTGGATCAGGTACACTCCTATCTAGTGGATATGCTGCTCTATTGTCACTTTGTGAGGAAGTCAGATGCGGTGCAAGTTTTGGATGTTTCACATGTCATGTGGTCTGAGCTTCTATCTGCAGTTTCTGAGCGCAAGTGCCCTATATATGACCCTGACTTGATGCATCTGATTGAGACAACCTGGGGAAACACCTATCTAGGCGTCTAGTTTAAATGTGGTGAGTTGGTTCCCCATAAGATTGTCCAGCCGAGACAGAAAGACAAGTAGGCCACCCATGCTACTCCTAAGATGGATTTGCCTAAGGATGAGGATGACGAGGATTATGTGGCCGAGGGTGGCGTTGCTTCCAGTTTCGTGCCCTCTACTGCTGAGGCATCTTGGGCTAAGAAACTCAAGGAGAAGATGAAGAAGCAGTTTTGCATGCTGGCACATGGTCAGTACAAAGCTGATGTGGCAAAGAAGGAGGCGAGAAGCCATCACAAGGTGATGGGCAGGCACCTAGGACTGGAGATACAGAGTGGGTCTAAGGACTCTATCACTGATGAGGACGTCTGGACTTCCAGGCACTGCAAGTGGGATTCAGATGATGCTCAGCCTGGCAGTTCAGCTCGACCTGGCACCACAGATTTCAGCCCCGAGTCCGGAGAGTATTGAAGATGGTCCTATTTGCTGCTACCACCACGGGTCATCTTTGTTCTCTGTGCCCTTTTGGTGTCTTGATGCCAAAGGGGGAGAGAGTTTAGGGGATTTGCTGAGTCACGAGTGCGATTTAGTTGCCTGTTTTTCTTTGCTCGTGAACTCTTTTATCATTTGCTTTGGTTTGGTTTATGTGTGTGAGACCTAAAGACCGCGTCATATGGGGTGAGACGTATGCTACCCTTATTATCCTTTTGTGTCTTAGTATGTCAGCTATGCTTATCTTGTGCCTTATGTTTATGCTCATCTGTCGATTCTTGCATTTCTATTTATCTCCTATCCTCGTAATGCAAGTAGTGCCAATCTATAAAATACAAGGGGAGTGTTGATACTAGGGTGCGTGTTGTGCATTTCAAAAGCATATCAAATATAGCGCACACATCTAGGGGGGGGGGCGTTTATATTTTGTAGATGTTGGGGGTTTCTTACTATCTCATTATTTTTTTGTGCAAATCCTGTGTTGTCATCAATCCACCAAAAAGGGGGAGATTGTAACGGCATATTTCTACCCCAGTGGTTTTGGTGATTGATGAAAATGCATTTGCGGACTAATTGTGTGCATTAAGCCTTTCAGATATTTCATCATATGGCACAAGACGATTCTTGCCCCTCGGTGGTTTAGAGTGAAGACGGTTTCTTTCCTGCATTTCAATTTCGGTGGATTTGAGTCGTAGGAGAACCGTACTATTAAGAGGGGTCCGCATTAGAAAGGTTTGGGTGGAATCAACATGTACACTTTCATTTGCACCCATGTTCCTTTCCCACTTCATTGGAGTACCGACGTTGCCCTTGTTCTGGTACGGAGAGAACCAAGTGGAAGTACCGCGCAAGGCAGCGGTACTACCACTTATTAGGGGTAGTACCGCTCTGGGCAGCGGTACTACCTCTTATTAGGGGTAGTACCGCTCTGGGCAACGGTAGTACCGCTTATTAGCGGTAGTGCCTTTGCCTAGTGCCGCGCGCTGTACCGCTAGCTTCGGAGTCTCAACATTTTCGTGTCGGACGTAGCAGATTCTGGCCGGTAGTACCGCTCCCAAGCGGTAGTACCATTTGTTACTACCGTTCTACTTACGCCCTTTCTTTCCGGACTAGAACGCTCAGCAAATCCTGCGCAGTATTAGGCAGCGGTACTATCTCTGGGGAGCGGTAGTACCGCTGAAGCGGAACTGCCGTCCCCTATTGCCACTCTATGTTTGGGAGTATCTGCACTGCAACCCTAGCGGTCGTACCGCTGGGGCGAGCGGTAGTACCATTGCTTCGTGGCCTCGTGGCCTCGCGCCATTGCACTATGTGGCTGATACGTCTGCAACGTATCTATAATTTTTGATTGTTCCATGCTGTTATATTATCATTCTTGGATGTTTTATAATCATTTTATAGCAACTTTATATCATTTTTTGGGACTAACCAATTGACATAGTGCCCAGTGCGAGTTGTTGTTTTTTTGCTTGTTTTTTTACTTCGCAGAATATCGGTACCAAATGGAGTCCAAATGCCACGAAACTTTTTGGAGATTTTTTTGGACCAGAAGACAACTTGGGAGCCAAGGAAGCACCTGGGGGGAGGCCCGTGGGGCCCACGATACACTAGGGCGCGCCAGAGGCCCCTAGCGCGCCCTGATGTATCATGGGGCCCACGAAGGTCTTTTCCACCGCCTCTCAACTCTATAAATCCTTAGAAATTCCAGAAACCCTAGAGGAGGAGACGAAACACAATTCCAGCTGCCGCAAGTTCCAGAACCATATGATCCAATCTAACACCATCACGGAGGGGTTCATCATCCTCATGGGTGCCTCTCCGATGATGCGTGAGTAGTCCACCATAGACCTACGGGCCCGTAGGCAGTAGCTAGATGGCTTCCTCTCTCCCTTTTGTTCTCGATACAATGGTCTCTTGGAGATCTATTTGATATAATGACTTTTTGCGGTGTGTTTCTTGGGATCCGATGAAGTTTGAGTTCATGATCAGTTTCTATCCATGAATATTATTTGAGTCTTCTTTGATCTCTTACATGCATGATTATTTATAGCCTCGTATTTCTTCTTTAAATCTTTGGTTTAGTTAGCCCAACTAGATCGATTTTTCTTGCCATGGGAAGAGGTGCTTTGTGATGGGTTCGATCTTGCGGTGTCCTCTCCCAGTGACAGAAGGGGAAGCGAGGCACGCATGTATCGTTGCTATTAAGGATAACAAGATGGGGTCTATTCCTACATGAATAGATCTTGTCTACATCATGTCATCGTTCTTATTGCATTACTCTGTTTCTCCATGAACTTAATACACTAGATGCATGCTGGATAGCGGTCGATGTGTGGTGTAATAGTAGTAGATGCAGAATCGTTTTGGTCTACTAATCTTGGATGTGATGCCTATATATTGATCATTGCCTTGGATATCGTCATGATTATTTGATCTTCTATCAATTGCCCAACAGTAATTTGCTTACCCACCGTGTGCTATTTTCTTGAGAGAAGCCACTACTGAAATCTACGCCCCCCGGGTCTATTCTTTTAAAATATTGCTTTCCGATCTATCTTTTTCCGCATTTGTTTTCAGATCTATTATTCCAAAAACCCAAAAATACCTTGCTGCACTTTTTATTTGCATCTTTTATTTTGTGTTCTTGTGCGATCTATTTATCCAATCTAATACAAACCAATCTATATTTTTACTGTGGAGAGATTGACAACCTCTCTTACGCGTCGGGTTGCAAGTATTTATTCTTTGTGTGCAAGTACCATTTACATAGTGTTCCTTGGTCCTCCTACTGGTTTCATAACCTTGGTTTCATAACTGAGGGAAATACTTACCGTAGCTGTGCTGCATCATCCCTTCCTCTTTGGTTAAATACCGACACAGTCTCAAGCCATGTCAAAGGAATTTCTGGTGCCGTTGTCAGATAGGAGGTACGAAAGTAGTCTCCCGTCAACTTGCCAATTTCTGGCGCCGTTGCCGGGGAGACATCATCAACATCTATCAGGTTCCTAATCACAAATCTCATCTCCTTGCAATTTACATTATTTGCCATTTACCTCTCTTTTTCATCTCCCCCACTTCACAAAAAATTGCTATTTTATTCGCCCTCTTTTTCATTTGCATTTTTCTCGTCAGATCTCTTGTCTGCTTACCTTGTTGCTATGACTAGCATCACTACCCCCCCCCCCTTTGTCACCAGATTTTGAAGTTCTATACTTCAAACAAAAACAAGGGGAAAATCTGAAAGATGCTTCGTATAGGTTAATGGAATCCTATCGCATTTGCAATCTAAAGGGGGATGCAAAGATTTTGCTTCGAAATTTTTACATAGGGTTAGCTTTGCATCACAGACAACTCTTGGATTTTGCCGCTAAAGGGAACTTTATTGAGCTTGATGCCAATACTACTTACGAAATTTTGGAGCGGATATTGGGGTTGCTCCACAGAAAAAGGGGTTTTCTTTTACACAAGAAGGGGTTCAAATATTAAACAACTTGGGTGATTTACATAAACATTTGTTCGAGTTGCAAAAATATAATGAACCTCTTAAACATATTAGTGGAAACCTCAATCGCATGAATACTTTGATTACTCTTTGCAATAAGTGTTTGGATATTTTAGATCTCAAGATGGTCTCTTTTCCTGATAATTTGGGAAGCGTAAAGAGCCTCCCGGTTTTGATAAAGCCCTCACAAAGGTGGCAAAAACTAAAAATGACGACACTTGAATCTATGCATTATGCCTAGCTAGGGGAAAAAATGATAGCGCTTGTTGGGAGGCAACCCAATGAATAAATTTTATTTTTTTCCTTTTTATTTCTGTTCTTGAGTGTTTGCACAATTATGCTACTTTTATAATTGTGTTTTATGTTTTAATTAGTGTTTGTGCCAAGTAAAGCCTTTGGGATCATGTTGGGTGATAGTTGATTTGATCTTGTTGAAAAACAGAAACTTTTCCATCCAGCAGCAGAATTTTCAAAAATCACAGATGTGACAAAAAATTCTGATTTTTTTACACAGGATTTATATACTAATTTCCGACGTTGTCCTATTTTTTCAGAATTTTTGGAGTTACAAAAGTATGGTTAGAGTACAGATTACTACATACTGTTCTGTTTTTGACAGATTCTGTTTTCGTTGCATTGCGTGCTTATTTTAATGAATCTATGGTTTGTATTGGAGGGTATAAGCCATGGTAAAGTTAGAATATAGTATATATAATGCAATAATAAAATATGAATGGGTTTGCAACAGTACTTTGAGTGGTGATTTGCTTTATTATACTAACGGATCTCACGAAGGTTTTGTTAAGTTTTGTGTGATTGAAGTTTTCAAGTTTTGGGTGAGATCACGATGGATGAAGGAATGAGGAGTAAAAAGAGACTAAGCTTGGGGATGCCCATGGCACCCCAAGATAATATCCAAGGAGAAACAAGAAACTAAGCTTGGGGATGCCTCGAGTGGCATCCCGTCTTTCTTCTAACCACCTTTGGTATTTTACTTGGAGCTATATTTTTATTCGTCACATATCATGAGTTTTGCTTGGAGCGCCTTGTATTATATGAGTCATTGCTTGATTTTCTTTTTAGTTTGTCACAAGTATCCTTGCTGGACACACCTATTTGAGAGAGCCAAAATCATGCTATGATTTGTTAGAATTGCTCTATATGCTTCACTTCAATTTTTTGAGCTATGGAATTGCTCTAGTGCTTCACTTATATATTTTTGAGCACGGTGTGCTTTAATTTTTGAAGAAATACTATCATGCTTCATTTAGATTAATTTGAGAGTTAGTAAATTTTGGAGAAATTATCTCGTGCTTCACTTATATTATTTTGAGAGATGAAATTTTTATGCTCATGTTCTTCACTTAAATTTATTTAAGCTTGTGAAAAGCAATGGCAATATATGAAACTAGTCCCAAAGTGATAGATATTAAAGAGGGATATAATAAAAACTTTCATAAAGATCGTTGGACAAAATAAACTTGATTCCTTGTAATAGTATTGAGACATGATGATAGTAATATGTGAGTCATGTTGGTGAGTAATTATGCTTTAGTAAGAATATTGGTGTTAAGGTTTGTGATTTCTTATGCAAGCACGAAAGTCAATAGTTATGCAATGAATACATCCTACTTGTGGTGCATTATTCGGTGTTAGTTATGCTTAATGCCCGTTTATGTGAATTTTCGTTTCTTGGTTGGTTGCTTCTCAATCTATTTGCTATCCTCCACTTGTACTAAGTAGAAATACTACTTGTGCATCCAAAATCCTTAAACCCAGTTTTGCTATATGAGTCCACCATACCTACCTATATGCGGTATTTCCATGCCATTCCAAGCAAATTTGTATGTGTCATCTCTAATTTTCAAAATGAATTTCCTTTTTGTGTGCCCGTACCGCTCATGAAGCGGCAGGGGGTGGGCAATATTTTTCCATGCTAGATGTGTTATTCTCAAGATGAGTGTTTATTCACTTGTCATTGCACGAGGGTACGGCGGTAATAGGGATGCCCAGTCCCGAAATGAAAAAGAAATTTACTTTATATTGTCAAATAATAAAATTCCTTGGAAAGTGTTGGTATGGAAGGCATCCGTGGATACGACTAGCCATGGATTGTGAAAGAATGGTGGAAAAAGGAATAAACTTTATTTTCTGTTTGGGAACCGCCTATGATATATCTAGCATGGAAAGTATTGAGAACTACTCGGTCATTTTCGTTGACAGGAAAAGTATGCCTCTAAAAAAAATTATCTCTCAATTTAAGCTTTGAGCTCTGGCACCTCTACAAATCCCTACTTCCCTCTGCGAAGGGCCTATCTATTTACTTTATGCAATTTTTATTTTTATTTGAGTCTCCATCTTCTCTTATAAAGCACCAACTAGGGGGCACTATGATCACACTTGTGCATTGGGTGTAGCTAATATTCGAGTGTGTTTCATGAATGGATCAATGATTGAGCATGATGGGCTAGGGATAACTTTCTTTAGTGTTGATATTTTGAAAGACATGGTTGCTTGTCTGTATGCTTGAGTATTAAAGTCTTCATGTCAAAACTAGACTATTGCTTTGAACCATCTAAAAGTCCAAATGTCCATGCTACAAACGAAAATAATATGTGATGAACATGTTAGGCAGCATTCCACATCAAAAATTCTGTTTTTATCATTTACCTACTCGAGGACGAGCAGGAATTAAGCTTGGGGATGCTGATACGTCTCCAACGTATCAATAATTTTGGATTGTTTCATGCTGTCATATTATCATTCTTGGATGT
Source organism: Elymus sibiricus (assembly GCA_039707655.1). Classification (NCBI taxonomy): domain Eukaryota; kingdom Viridiplantae; phylum Streptophyta; class Magnoliopsida; order Poales; family Poaceae; genus Elymus; species Elymus sibiricus. Next base: position 361,375,853 of record CM077669.1, read on the forward strand.
TTTATAATTATTTTATATCAACTTTATATCATTTTTTGGGACTAACCTATTGACATAGTGCCCAGTGCCAGTTGCTGTTTTTTTGCTTGTTTTTTACTTCGCAGAATATCAGTACCAAACGGAGTCCAAATGCCACGAAACTTTTTGGAGATTTTTTTTGGAACAGAAGACAACTTGGGAGCCAAGGAAGCACCTGGGGGGAGGCCCGTGGGGCCCATGATACACCAGGGCGCGCTAGAGGCCCCTAACGCGCCTTGATGTATCGTGGGGCCCACGAAGGTCTTTTCACCGCCTCTCAGCTCTATAAATCCTCAGAAATTCCAGAAACCCTAGAGGAGGAGACGAAACACAATTCCAGCCGCCGCAAGTTCCAGAACCACGAGATCCAGTCTAACACCATCACGGAGGGGTTCATCATCCTCATGGGTGCCTCTCTGATGATGCGTGAGTAGTCCACCATAGACCTACGGGTCCATAGGAAGTAGCTAGATGGCTTCCTCTCTCTCTTTTGATTCTCAATACAATGATCTCTTGGAGATCTATTTGATGTAATGACTTTTTGCAGTGTGTTTGTTGGGATCCAATGAAGTTTGAGTTCATGATCAGTTTCTATCCATGAATATTATTTGTGTCTTCTTTGATCTCTTATATGCATGATTATTTATAGCCTCGTATTTCTTCTTCGAATCTTTGGTTTAGTTAGGCCAACTAGATCGATTTTTCTTGCCATGGGAAGAGGTGCTTTGTGATGGGTTTGATCTTGCGGTGTCCTCTCCTAGTGACAGAAGGGGCAGCAAGGCACGAATGTATCGTTGCTATTAAGGATAACAAGATGGGGTCTATTCCTACATGAATAGCTCTTGTCTACATCATGTCATTGTTCTTATTGCATTACTCCGTTTCTCCATGAACTTAATACACTAGATGCATGCTGGATAGCGGTCGATGTGTGGAGTAATAGTAATAGATGCAGAATCGTTTCGGTCTACTAATCTTGGACGTGATGCCTATATATTGACCATTGCCTTGGATATCGTCATGATTATTTGATCTTCTATCAATTGCCCAACAGTAATTTGTTTACCCACCGTGTGCTATTTTCTTGAGAGAAGCCACTACTGAAATCTACGACCCCCGGGTCTATTCTTTTAATATATTGCTTTCCGATCTATCTTTTTCCGCATTTCTTTTCAGATCTATTATTCCAAAAACCCAAAAATACCTTGCTGCACTTTTTATCTGCATCTTTTATTTTGTGTTCTTGTGCGATCTATTTATCCAATCTAATACAAACCAATCTATCTTTTTACCGTGGAGAGATTCACAACCTCTCTTACGCGTCGGGTTGCAAGTAGTTGTTCTTTGTGTGCAGGTAGCATTTACATAGTGTTGCTTGGTCCTCCTACTGGTTCGATAACCTTGGTTTCATAACTGAGAGAAATACTTACCGTAGATGTGCTGCATCATCCCTTCCTCTTTGGAGAAATACCAGTCTCAAGCCACGTCAGTGGCTGTCTCTACTGCCCAAGCGGTAGTACCGCTCCCGTGAGCGGGAGTACCGCCTGTGTGCGGGCTGAGAGGGGATAATAGTTAGATTTGTCCCCCCACTATATAAAGGGGGGTCTTCTTCCCCAAGAAGACCATCTCTTCCTCCCCAAAGCTCCATTGTTGCTCCAAGCTCTATTTTCGCCCGATCTCCCTCCCTAGCCGACAAAACTTGTTGCTCTTCTAGGGTTTGGGTGAGAGGGCCCCGATCTACACTTCCACCAACAGAAATTTGATTCCCTCCACTAATCCCTCGTGGATCTTGTTACTTTTGTGTGTTTGAGCGCCCTAGATGGTTGAGGTCACCTCGGAGCCACATTCCATTGTGGTGAAGCTTCATGGTGGTGTTGGGAGCCTCCAATTAAGTTGTGGAGATTGCCCCAACCTTGTTTGTAAAGGTTCAATCGCCGCTTTCAAGGGCACCACTAGTGGAATCATAGCATCTCCCATTGTGTGTGGGTGTGAGGAGAATACGTTGGCCTTAGTGACATCTTGGGGAGCATTGTGCCTTCACACCGCTCCAACGGAGACGTACTTCCCCTCAAAGGGAAGGAACTTCGATAACACATCCTCGTCTCCACCGACTCTACTTGTGGTTATCTCTTACCTTTACTTCGTGCAAGCTTTACTAGTGTTGTATCCTTTGCTTGCGTGTATCTTGTTGTTAGCATCATATAGGTTGCTCACCTAGTTGCATATCTAGACAACCTATTTGTTGCTAAACCTAATTTGTTAAGAAAAGCTAAAAATTGGTAGTTTCCTATTCACCCCCCCCTCTAGTCAACCATATCGATCCTTTCAAGGATTCTATACCGACCTATACAATGCATAGGAGGAGCTGAACTTTGATGCAGTTTTACATCACGTACCGATGATGGTTACATACCAGATGAATGGACGACTTGTAAGGCCGTTTACAACAGAGGTAGTGCGCGCTGCACTTTTGTCGATGAAACCATCAAAGGTGCCGGGGGTGGATGGTTTTAACGCCGGCTTCTATCAACGGTATTGGGACCTCATTAAGTAGGATGTAACCCGGGCGGTGCTCGGGTTTGTGCATGGTGATCATATGCCGGAAACGATCAACAAAACGACAATCGTTCTTATACCTACTGTGAAACATCCCCAAGAATATTACCCAAGATAGGCCGATCTCCTTATGCAATGTCATTTACAAAATATGTTCTAAAGTTTTGGCTAACCATCTTCGTGAGATCCTTGATGAGATTATAACAGAAGAGCAGAGTGCATTTGTGCCTGGGAGACTGATCACAGGCAATGTACCCACAGCTTATGAGTGTATTCACTCTATGAAGCGCAAGAAGGGTAAACAGGGATGGTGTGCAGTTAAAATCGATATGATGAAAGCTTACGATTGAGTTGAATTGTCATACTTGCAAGGCATTATGCAACAGCTTGGTTTTGCAGAAGAATGGGTTTCTCTAGTTATGAAATGTGTTGCCTCAGTCAGCTTTCAGGTAAAGGTGAATGGAGAGCTTCTTCCCTCTTTTAAACCTACAAAAGGGATTAGACAAGGGGATCCCATATCCCCATATTTGTTCTTGTTGTGTGGAGAAGGATTATCATGTCTGCTCAAGAACTATAATGCTGGTTGGATTGACAGAGGAATCCGAGCGGGCCTAACTACCCTGTGGATCTCACATCTTTTATTTTCAGACGATTGTCTCATGTTCATGAAGGCCGGCGTTAGGAGCGCAACTCGGCTTAATGAAATTCTGAATGTGCATAGGGAAGGCAAGGGCCAGCAAGCTGATAAGCAGAAGAGCTCGATATTTTTAGTGGGAATTCTGGAGCTTCTGTTCAAGTGGGTGTAAGAAATGCATTGGATATTCATAGAGAAGCGCTCATGGAAAAATACCTTGGACTACCAACTCCCTTTGGTAGGCTCAGAGGACGTCATTTTGAACACATCCATGAGTGTTCAAGATGTAGGGTGCAAGGCTGGTGTGAGAAAAAACTTTCATGTGCAGCAAAGGAAGTCCTTCTTAAGACAGTGGTTCAGGTTTTACCAACCTACGCTATAAGTTGTTTCAAGCTCAGAAAGGGGTTGTGCAGAAAAGTCATGACAGTAATGTCCAAGTACTGGTGGGCGGGATCACTAGATAAGAGAGGAATGCACTGGCAGTCATGGGATAAAATGTCCATCTCAAAATATAGAAGTGGGATGGGATTCAGAGATTTGGAGACTTTTAATGATGCAATGTTAGCAAAGCAGGCATGGAGGCTATTGGAGAGGCCAAATAGCAAATGTGCACGGGTACTAAAAGGGAGGTATTATCCTAATGGTGATTTCTTGAGTGCAGTTTGCCCAAGGAGTGCATCACCTACATGGAGAGCCATTATTGTTGGTAGAAACATGTTGAAGGAAGGCCTGATAAGGCATGTCGGTGACGGGAGGACGACAGTAATATGGCATGACAAGTGGATGGATGGGACTGTATGAATGAAACCCATATGTTGTCTATCTGATGAACCAATACAGTTAGTTGTTGATCTTCTAGACGATGCAGGGCATTGGAACACTCATTTGATTCAGACTATGTTCATTGCCCCTGATGTGGATGCAATCTTGAGCATGCCGCAACCAAGAAGTGTATGCCTAGATTTTTGGGTTGGGCATGGGAGAAGTCTGGATCATTTATAGTCCGGTCGGCTTATTGAATGGCAATGAACAAAAAGTTCAATTTGCAAGTTCAGACTTCATCTTCTCATGGTGGAGAAGTAACATGGAAGGCTCTATGGAAGCTACAAGTACATCCTAAAATCCGAGTCTTTATGTGGAGAGTACTGAAGAATATGTTACCAGCGCCTGAGGAGTTATGCAGGCGCCATATCAGATCGGATGCAATATGCCCAATGTGCGGGGGAAGCGATGAATCCTTATTTCATGTACTGATAAAGTGCGAACATACACTACTGTTTTAGGACGCAACAAGTGATTTTTTTGAGCTAAAACTTCCTGTGATACGTCCTTGGACGTGGGCCAAAGATTTACTAGATCACAATTTCATGTGTAAGAAGGATGCAACGGTGGCTGTATCAGCTTTGTCGGCGATTTGGAACAACAGAAATAAGGACACGCACAAGGAGATCGGCTATCAACCGCATAGATCCATGCAGTTGATACAAGAGCTGTCAGAGCTATTGATATCCTGGCAGTGGAGGAGCAACAAGTTAAACCTCAGCTGAAATGCGATCCTCCGGAAACTGGCTGGATCAAAATTAACACTGACGATGCAATTAGATGTGCACAAAAGTGTGCACGGACTGGGGCGATTGCGAGGGATCACTCAGGTATGTTTGTTGCAGCACAGACAACTAAGTATGAAGCTATAACAAACCCATTCACCATTGAATCGTTAGCCTGTCGAGATGGAGTGCGCATGGCTATGGTAAAGGGCTACCAGAAGGTGATTATGGAGACAGATTGTCAGATGATTGCGACGGCATGGGAAGCGGGGTATGACCTCTTCGAGGCTGGACACATCTTCACAGAGATGAAGACATACCTCTCACAATTTCAGGGATTTTCGTTAGTGTTTTCTAATTATAGTGCAAAGGAAGCACTGAATATGGAGTGTTGTAGCTCCTCCTTTGATGTAATCCCTACCTTCCCGATTGCTCAAGTGCAATCAAAAGTTGTATCGCTTAATCAGTCATAAAGTGCCTTGATGGCGGTTTCCAAAAAAAATTGTCGGTGCCATTCTTGATGTTTATTCAGCCAAAAATATGCTCCGCACTTTTCTTACGAAACCTATTTTAACACAGTGCAACGCACACGTTAATACATACAGATATACTTTCATCTCTATAAATGTACGCAGGCATACCATACTTCTATGAGCACATTCAAGAGATTAAGCCCGCACATCATCTTAAAATTGACGAAGTCGCCGCACACATTTTTGCACAAAAACGTCTCCTCCCACTGAACGCACATTGTCAAAAAGCCTGAATAAATTTGAAAAAATGCGAACATCAGTGTCAAGTGTAGAACTTGAACTCTGGTGTGTTAGGGATACCAGTGTCCTTCCAACCATTTGTTGGTTTGCTTCTTAACGTGCAAAACATAGGATCCAAGTTGATTAAATATATTATTCTTTTCTTTTCTTTTGTGGGTGAAACTTACGGTTTATTTTTTAACACAACTTCCGATTTATTAACGAAAAACTGTGGCAGTGCAAGTAACACCATAGGTAACATAAATTACAACCAGGTGTGTTGATCATCTTTTACCTGGCAAAGTATTATGGCAGGTGTGAACTCTCTGAAACACGATTATATTTGGCATGCATGAACTCTCTGAAACAGACATATGAAAATTTTGACCATTTGTCCTTCTTGCTCTACCTGTCGAGAAGATACGAAGCATATGCTATTTCTCTGCAATAAAGCATAGGAAGTCTGGAAATGGATGTGGTTGGATGATATTATAGACAAAGCACGTGAGGTTGATCTTGTTGGAGAGGCGGTGTTCGAGTATTTGCTTCTCCTACCAGATCAAGAATTGTGGATTATGGGTCATCACAATGTGCATGAAATGATTGATATCTTAGCCTTGTATCTATGGTGGGAAAGGCGGATATTGGTCCATAAGGAGACAACTCAAAACGCATATCAGATCTCTATGGGGATACTAGCCCTTACGACAAACTTCATTACTGCCTCATCTCCAAAGGCCTCTATGAAGGGGGGGGGTCTTGCCTTCCAGTGGGATTTGTGAAACTTAATGTTGATGCTTCTTTTGACCATGACTTTCTTAGGGGTATGTTGGGGACAGTTATTAAAGACGACGAAGGCAGATTTATCGATGGGGGGGATGGGAAGATAGACTACTGCGTGGATACCTTGACAGCTAAAGCATTGGTTATCATTTTGGTCTATCGCTGGCACAGAGGTAGGGTTGTACTCGCCTTATTATTAATTCAAAAAATCTGGAGGTGATTGGGACCATGAAGGATGGAGGACGGTCGGCGGGTGTGGCGGCGGCAATCTTTGACGATTGTTTTCATTATGCTTGTGATTTCATTATTAGTAGGTTCGAACATTGTAATAGAGAAGCAAATAAAGTGCTCACGAGCTAGATAGAATAGTTAGATTTTCTTTGAATTCTGATTGATTTGAGTAACCTTTAAATGAAATTGTAATGATCCTCACAAACAATGTATTGGTTATCTCTAATGAATAAAGTTTACGAATTTATTTCAAAAATAGGTGTGTCGATATTCTAGCGATGACTACAAGCACTCGAGCAAGCCGAAGGTGCGTCATCATCATCGCCCCTACCTAACTGGAGTCGAGCAAACCTAGTTGTAGTAGACAATGAGAAAGTCATTACGCTAAGGCCCGACAGGACCAGCGTACCAAAACAGAAACAATCACCAATGAAGAGATCCGTAGATCGGAAAGATCAAATGTGCAAACACCCAAACGAATACGAACAAAGAACGGATCTAAATAAATCCACCAAAGACCACCACCGTCCGATGCCCGTGAAATCTAACGGAGGCACACCTCCAAACGCCCTCTAACGACACTAGACGCACCCTTGGGGCGGAGATTGAACGAGAAAGACATTACTGATGGACATTGCCGCCACTACACAACCCGAACCAAGATGATAAACCTAACAAGAACAACAACAAGGTCCCTCCCATCAGTGTGGAAGGAGGGAGTGGGGAGGTCGTCCGCATCTCCATGGACCACAAGCCATCGGAGACACCAAAAGAGACATGATGGACCGACGACGACGCCTACAAGAGGAGGACGGAAGCCTGGTGTCTTTTCTTGTGGAGAAGGAAAGAACATGTAGATATACTCATTTCTTGTTACTAGTACCAATTCACAAGGACATTTTTTACGAATAAAAAACTTTCAATTGTCAACCAAGAGTGTTACAGTCCAACGAACATGTAGTTTTAATCTGTTCAGGGGCATGATGCAGCCAAACGACCGTCCTAGGTGCCCTTCCCATTTGCACAAGAGCATGACTAACATATTGTATGCCTCTCCTAATGTGCATTATTTCATGTGGCCTAACCAATCTCAACAAATACTTGGCTTCTTCAACGATTGTTGCAACTAGTAATCTACTCCCTCTGTCTCAAAATAAGTGTCTCAACTTTAGTACTAAAGTTAGTATAAAGTTGAGACACTTATTTTTGGGACGGAGGTACTATTAACTTCGGCGTCCCTAATCATTCTTGTTGCAATAGCATAGTCCCTAAAGTTAGTATAAACTTGTGTGTGCTCCATTCGAGAGTCATGGAGATCCCTTCCAAACATGCAACAAACTCTTCTTCGAGCACACTCGAGCAAAAATGTATGTATAGACAAGAGGCAACGATTACCTATCCCTGGTGATTACAAAGGATCATACCAGCCGCTCATTGAGGGAGTCCGGGATTATGGGGTCCTCGGACTGTCGGCCTATTTCTTATAGGCCGGGCTCATGGGCCGCTCGCTGAGGATTGGACTGATTGAAGGCCCCATCGCTAGGGAGGAGACCTCAGGAGCCGTGGCGTGTCTTTCAAGTTTAAGATAGTAGAATAGGCATGTTTTTTTCCTTCGATGGGCAACCGACTATGTGTAACCCTAGGGACCCCTAGCGTCTATATAAGCCAGAGGGTTTTAGATTCTAGGTAGAGAAACTCATATAGGGTTTTAGCTATTCGATCTCTTGGTAGACCAACTCTGTAACCTTCATACACATCAATATAATCGAGCAGGACGTAGGGTTTTACCTCCGTAAGAGGGCCCGAACCTGGGTAAACGTCGTCTCCTTCGTCCCCTGTTACCATTGATCCTAGACTCACAGCTCGGGACCCCCTACCCAAGATCCGCCGGTTTTGACACCGACATTGGTGCTTTCATTGAGAGTTCCGCTGTGATCGCCGAAGGAATCGATGGCTTGCCTTTTCATAAGCAATGAAATCTGCAGCAAGGATGTCTCTGTCCCTGGTCAGATCTCCGCAGGCGGCAACATCCTATCGCGTGCCGATTCGGCTGACCATCTTGGCCAGATCGGAAGTCTCCTCCCCGATCAAGAAATCAGATTCGGAAACCTAGAGTTCGTCGCTGATTCACGGGGAAGACTTGTTTTGATGAGGCCCTCAGCTCTCATGGAAGAGCCCGTAGATCCTGACGCCTCGGCACTGGGAGCGTCGGGCCCCACCTCTGAGTTCGGGATGCATCACCCTGGACGTGGTGTTCGGCACGCCCGAAAACTACCGATCCGAATAACTTCTCTTCCATATCGTGCCCTTCCCCAGTGGCTACCACACCCTGTTGGGGCGTGACGCCTTCACAAAATTCCAGGCTATACCACATTATGGGTATATGAAGCTCAAGATGCCAGGCCCAAACGGGGTAATCACAATCACCAGTGACCCGAATATAGCCCTTCGTGCTGAGAATAAAACAACAGCGCTCGCCCTCGAGGCACTAGCCAAGACCTTTGCTGCAGAGGAATTGACCGCACTCCGGTCAACAGTGGACAAGGACGGTGTGATCCTTAGTAAAAGGCCCAAACCCACGTCCTTTAAACCTGCAGAAGAAATTGTTAAATTTCAGGTACACCCAACGGACCCCAATAAAACAGCGTCCATCGGAGCTCAGCTGGACCCCATGGTGGACGAGGCACTGCAAACATTCTTACGAGAAAACTGGGACATCTTCGCCTGGCATCCTTCTGATATGCCAGGAATCCCACGACGGCTAGCAGAACATAGTCTGAACATAATCACAGGCTTCAAGCTCGTCAAACAGACTCTACGCCGCTTTTTCGAGCCCAAACGACAAGCTATGGGCGAAGAACTAGCCAAATTGCTAGAGGCCGGATTCATACGGGAAATCAAGCACCCCAAATGGTTGGCAAACCTGGTGATGGTACCAAATAAAGATAAATCATGGCGGCTGTGCATCGACTTTAAAGACCTAAATAAGGCCTGCCCTAAGGACCCTTTCCCCTTACCACGCATAGACCAGATTATTGACGCCATAGCCGGACACGACTCTTTGTGCTTCCTAGACGCTTATTCCGGATACCATCAGATCAAAATGAAGGAATCTGATCAAGCTACAACCACATTCATCACCCCCTATGGCCCATTCTGCTTTAACACAATGCCTTTCGGGCTAAAAAGCGCAGGGGCTACATACCAGCGCATGATTCAGACATGTCTCGAGAAACAGGTCGGTAAAACAGTCGAGGCATACATGGACAACGTGGTCATTAAAACCAAACACGTCAGTCAGTTGGTTGACGACCTAAGACAAACCTTTGCTAGCCTACGTGAGTATGATATACGACTCAATCCGGAGAAATGTGTCTTCGGAGTTCTCGCTGGTAAACTACTCGGATTCATTGTTTCCCATAGAGGAATAGAGGCCAATCCGGCTAAGATCCGCGCCCTATCGGAACTTGCGATTCCTACAGAGCTAAAGCATGTCCAAAAGTTGGCGGGTTGCGTGGCGGCATTAAGTCGCTTTATTTCCCGCCTCGGTGAAAAGGCTTTACCGCTCTACAGGTTGCTGAAACGGACCAACAATTTCGAGTGGACCGATGAAGCATCGGCTGTGTTAGAGGAAATCAAAACACTGCTGGCAAGTAACCCCATACTCACAGCACCAGGCGCCGGTGAACCAATGTTATTATACATATCGGCCACCAATCAAGTGGTTAGCGCAGTGCTCGTCATTGAACGAGGAGAGGAGGGTCACAAATTCCGGATACAGAAGCCGGTCTACTATGTGTCAGAAGTGCTAACGCAATGCAAGTCCAGATACCCGCATTACCAGAAGATAGCCTATACAGTGTTTATGGCATCACGGAAGCTCCGACACTACTTTCAAGAGTGTTCAGTCACGGTGGCATCTGAAGTACCCCTGAACGATATAATCAATAACAGGGACGCCACCGGCCGCATAGCCAAATGGGCCATTGAACTCCTTCCTTTCGAAATCGCCTATAAGCCACGACGAGCTATTAAATCTCAGGTGTTGGCAGATTTCCTCGCTGAATGGACAGAGGCCGAGCTCCCCAGGGAATATAGTACATACTCCCATTGGACGATGTACTTCAACGGATCCAAAACATTGGCCGGACTGGGGGCTGGAGTTATTCTCACATCTCCCACAGGTGACAACGTTCGATATGTGTTACAAATCATGTATGCCGATTCCAACAACGCAGCCGAATATGAAGCACTTTTGCATGGTCTTCGGATGGCAGCATCAATGGGCATACAATGGCTGGAGGTACGGGGAGACTCCAACCTGGCCATCTCTCAAATCAACGACGAATTCGACGCCAAAACCCCGAAGATGGCGGCTTATAGAAACGTCGTCCTTAAAATATCCGCACTGTTCGAGGGGCTGGAATTCCATCATGTCGCTAGAGACAACAACCAAGCCGTTGACATACTGGCCCGCATGGGGGCCAAACGCGACCCTGTCCCGAAAAACACCTTCCTTGAACGGCTCTCCAAGCTGTCGGTGGTTTGGCTGGACGATAATAAGGGTGCCGGATCCATCAGCGCGGAAGAGGTTGTTCCCCCTGTAAATGAACTAGACGACCAAATCATTGGCGGCTCCGTAATGGACGAAATGCCTTCGGCTCACGAGGTCATGGCAGTAATCGCACCATGGACCGAGCCCTTCCTCGCTTACCTTCTTCGCCAAGAACTCCCCGACGATCAGACAGAGGCGAGACGCATCATTCGGCGATCCAAGGCTTATAAAGTCCATGAGGGTGAGTTATACAAGAAAAGCACCACCGGCATACTCCAACGGTGCATATCTAAGGAAGAAGGAAGGCAGCTTTTGGCCGAAGTCCACGCAGGAATGGGCGGCCACCACGCCGCAGCAAGGGCCTTAGTAAGCAAGGCCTTTCGAGCTGGTTTCTTCTGGCCCACCGCTCGAGCGGATGCCCAGACACTTGTCCAGCATTGCGTGGGATGTCAATTATTTGCAAACCAAAGCCACATGCCCCCAACAGCTCTTCGGACTATTCCGATTACCTGGCCTTTTGCGGTCTGGGGGCTGGATATGGTTGGACAACTTAAAGGGGGGACCAAGAAGAATAAATATCTAATGGTCATGGTTGACAAGTTCACCAAATGGATCGACGCCAAACCTGTCAAATCAGCCAAGTCCGGACTAGTAGTCGATTTTATATCCGGCGTGGTACACCGTTACGGTGTCCCGCATAGTATAATAACGGACAATGGATCCAATTTCACCGCCCAAGAGGTAAAGGACTGGTGCGCAAACATGGGCATCAAGCTCGATTACGCATCGGTGTATCACCCGCAGACCAATGGACAAGTCGAATGGGCCAACGGCCTCATCATGAGTGGTATTAAACCACATCTGGTCCGGTCTCTTCATGAATCCGACTGCAATTGGGTAGAGGAGCTTGACTCCGTTCTGTGGGGTCTGCGTACCACCCCGAATCGATCAACGGGATACACACCGTTCTTTATGGTCTACGGGGCAGAAGCACTCCTTCCCTGTGATATTATTCACGACGCACCAAGGGTGCGCATGTATGAAGAAAAGGAGGCCGAGTTAGATCGGCAGGACGACTTGGACGCCTTAGAAGGAGAGCGCGACATAGCTCAGGCTCGCTCTACTTTTTATCAACAGCAAGCCCGGCGTTACCAGAGTAGGGAGGTCAGGGCAAAGGCGTACAATGTGGGTGAACTCGTCTTACGACTCCCGGAGAAGCAGAAGCATAAACTCAATCCCAAGTGGGAGGGCCCCTTCATAATTGACGAAGTACTCACGGGAAGGGCTTATCGCCTTCGCAACCCGCCGGATAACCGCCTCAAACCAAACCCATGGAACGCAGCTCGTCTTTGGCGCTTTTACGGCTAGACCGGTGTCGTCATACTCTTTACCTTCCTTTTCCTTTTTTTCCTTTCCTTTCGTATTTCTTTCCCTTCCACCTTGATTTTGCAGGTTCGGATTTATTTTCCCAAGTCTATGTTCGGCTAAACCGAGCTCGTGTTAAGTTTTTTGGCATACATCCTCAAATGTTAAACCCGAACAAAACACCTGGGGGCTTCTTCCCGAAGCCGATGATTATATATTTTAAGCATCTATTCACATTCATTGTGTATGCATGTTTCCCTTGTCGATTTTTAAGCCATTATATGCATCAATTAGAACTAAGATTTTTGCCAAGCTGGGTTGCCTTGCTCCTGTGTTTACCCTCTACGTTCCCGATTGTTCGGCTAGAGGGTAAAGGGAGCACCTCTGCGATTGTTACGACCGGATCACCCGGATACGTACCTCAGACGGGTGAAGCCAAAAGCTAGCTATCTTTAGCAGACAATTGGTCGGCTATGGCGGAAGCAACAAATAAAAATTATGGTTGTTATCACCATTACTTGGGCTTCTTTTCTCAAGAAAGCCATTATTCACATACTAGCAGTATACGGCCTTACTATCTACGATTTACATAGCAGCCTGAAGGAAGGTATCGATAGAGGTACTATTTTCTTTGGAAGATGTTTCTCACGCTAAGCAGTAATATAACATATCTCCCTATGCACTTTCTGTCAGTTCGCACCAAATGGCCAGATTGCCTGGTTCCGCGAAAGAATTCCCTCTTATCGAAGAAAATTTGATAAGGAACACTCCCAAGCTCTTAGCAAGGGAGGTCAAAGCCGATGGCCGGTTAAGACAAAGTTTACAGCACAGACGGAGCAATTTTTGATTTAAAGTACATAGTTACATAAAATCACTCATGTGGCTGCTGGTCAAGATTGTCTATTAAGGCATCCAGGGTGCAATCTTCTTGCGAGAGACGAGCGGCGGGCATCACTTGGTCGTACACCAAATGAAGCGGCACTTCTTGCCCATCCGGCCCTGCCGGCCCAACCCGAGCCATATGCTCGGGGTTAAGACCGGTATAACGGGTCTTGATCATCGCCCACGCCTCTCGTGCTCCCTCTCGGCAGGCCGATGTCTTCCATAGCTTGAACCGACACCGGGCTCCCTTGAACCGATCAGCCAGTTCGGCCATCCCCTCCGGAGGCTTCTCGGCAGGCCATAGCGCTTTCATCATGCTCCTCATAGCCTTCCGAGACCGCTCTTGTACGGCGGATAGTTCCTTCAGAAGGTTCCCCCGGTAGGATCCGATCTCTTCTTCAGGCCGCCCGGTCAGGAGACCTATACATGAGACGAGGCATGTCCATTACACTTTATGTATTCAAGGTACCCTTCGACGTTATAATGGCACTTACTGAACATGCCCCTCTGTAATTTCTGGTTCTCTTCTTGGGTTTGAGCCAATTGAGTTTTTAAACTCTCAATTTCTTCGGCCTGCTGCCGGCTTTCCGCCTGGAGACGTTTCTTCTCCTCAAGATTTCTTTGCAACGAAAGGCAGCCGGCCTCATATTGGGATTCGGCGTACCTCTGGGATTCTTGGGCTGCATCTAAATCTTTTTGCAATTGCCCTATAGACTCAGCTGCTACAAAGTACCCTCGCGTCAGCATGGGACTATGTACTAAGATCGGCAAAATGGACATACTCACCATGCGCCTCCCGGGTAAAATTCTTCACTTGTTCAAGTTCGGCCTTCACGGCTTGCACCTGCGCTCGGCTCACCTCCAGGTCATTGGCCAATTGCTCATTCTGCTGCCTTGAAACCTACATCATAAATAAAACAATATGCGGATCCTTAACTCGGCCGTCCCGACCAATTCAAGGCTCGGGCGCTATTGGGTTAATATGTGTGTTCGGATTAAGAAAAACCGATCACTCACCTCCAGGCTGGACGATATCAGTTTCACGGCTTCCCCGAGCCCAGCTCGGGCAGCTCCGATGTACGCGTCTACCGAACATAGAGCATTAAACTCTTGTCCGGAAAACGCCTGATGGCGCAGGTCTTCTTGTCGCCGCCGGTGGTTCATTGCACTCTCTACCTCGGAGTTAGTGACTGATACGTCCCCGGAATTTTCAGGGGCCTGATCGGCCACAGGGGCCTCCGCAGCGGGTTCAGCATGAGCAGAAGGCCTTGATTCATGAGTGTTGCCAGGCACCCCGGCAACATTCCCGACAGAAGATGGTTGTACTCGTTTCCTGAGTATTTCGACATGAGATCTTCTGTAAAATCCTATCGATCATGTTAACAATAGATTAAGCCGCCGAATGAGGTACCTTTTGGTTGAACAAGTGGTCGGGGCCGTTCCCGCGGTTTGCTCACATAAAGGATTCCTGTTGCTGTTCGGTCCAGGCGTTGTTGCCGTAGTCGACGTTCGTCGCGTGGACCGACGGCACTTGGGAGCAGAGACCGGCACATTCGGGTCGACGAAGGTCGCTTGCCTTTTACGGGAAGAATTTTTCTTTTTGCCTGTAGTAGAAGAAGGAAGCCATCCGGGGTGATCGGCTATGATAGCCACCTTTGAACCATCAAGGCTCTCTTGGTAAAAGACCCCGTCTTCGTGCTCGATTGACAGCTCCGGATCATCATGGAAATCTGGATCGTCATCACGAGAGTAGTTCTCTGGTTGAGGCGCCGGACAATTGATTGTCTCGACAAAGCACCTCCAGCCCTGTTCGCACAGATTGAAAGCTCCGGTCAAAGGGGGCAAGTGAAAAACCCGAACTCAGGTCACAAAGTCAAAAGGCTTACCTATTCGATGGGGTTGTAACCCGAGTAGCCCTCCTTAACCGGTAGCCGAACAAAGTCTTCTTCTTCCCCTTTGAACAGGTCGGCAAGTACGGCCGCCATCGCCACTTGATTGGCGGGGCCTAACCGTCGGGAACGAGTGGTGTCACTTGTTCCATTGTAACGCCACAAAGGGTGTATCCTTTGCTGAAGGGGTTGAACGCATCGAGCGATGGCGGCAACCATCACATCAATAATGGTCAGCTTGTTATGAGCTAGCAGCCTTACTTGGGCAGTCAGGCTTTGCACTTCGGCACCTTCCTCTTGGGACGAACTCTTCGGTCGCCAGTTATAGCTTTTCTTCAAAGGGGCGTCAGAGTATTCGGGCAAACCCCTCCGAGATGGATCGAACAGGGGAACGTCCTCAATATAGAACCATTCCGAGGTCCATTCTTCGGACTCCTTCTTCGGAGTCCCCACTGGATACCCCGTCCCGGCTATACGACATACTTTGGCTCCTCCGACTTCTCGAATTGTCTCGCCCCGAGTACGGGGGACGAGACAGAAGTACTTCCTCCATAATCCAAAGTGGGCCTCGCAGCCCAGAAACATCTCGCAAAGAGCGACAAAGCCCGAGATGTGCAGAATAGATCCGGGGGTAAGATGATGGAGCTGGATCCCATAGAATTCCAGTAGTCCCCTCAGGAAGGGATGAATGGGGAACCCTAGGCCCCGCAAGAGGAAAGGCACGAAGCATACCCGCTCTCCCTTGTGAGGGTTAGGGAAGTTCTCTGCAAAGGCCTCGTTGCCAAAAGAAGTTAATCCGGCGCGGGTAGCCGCCAGATCCGAGGAGGGAAGATAACCTTGGGTCTCGAGGTCGCGCAGCCGAAGGAGGGATACAGAGCAACTTGCCCAATCCCCGGGAAAGGTGCCGTAAGGACGCGAGGAAGAGCCAGGGACGCTCGCCATGTCTTTTTGGTGATCTCTCGTTTGAAGCTTTTTCTGATGGGGAAGAAGAGCGAGGGGTGGCCCATACCACGATTCAGCCTGTTTAAATGGGTGGTGCCTCCCTTGTGGGAAGGGCAGTCTTGTAAAAAGCCGCTAGGCCGCCCGTCTCCCCTCGGCGCGCAAGGATCGAGGGGCGTTGAAGTTACTACAATGGGTCCCGCAAGTTCTTAACGATTGAGAGTTCATTGATGACGGGATGGTTGCCGAACAAGAAGGGATAGAGGGACTCGCCTCGCAAGCCGAAGACTTTGACACGCAAGATTGTCCGGATAATATGCCTCGGCATTGGAGGCTAGTCCGGGGGCTACCGAGGGAGTCCGGGATTATGGGGTCCTCGGACTGTCGGCCTATTTCTTATAGGCCGGGCTCATGGGTCGCTCGCTGAGGATTGGACTGATCGAAGGCCCCGTCGCTAGGGAGGAGACCTCAGGAGCCGTGGCGTGTCTTTCAAGTTTAAGATAGTAGAATAGGCATGTTTTTTCCTTCGGTGGGCAACCGACTATGTGTAACCCTAGAGACCCCTGGCGTCTATATAAGCCAGAGGGTTTTAGATTGTAGGGGAGAGAAACTCATCTAGGGTTTTAGCTATTCGATCTCGTGGTAGATCAACTCTGTAACCTTCATACACATCAATATAATCGAGCAGGACGTAGGGTTTTACCTCCGTAGGAGGGCCCGAACCTGGGTAAACGTCGTCTCCTTCGTCCCCTGTTACCATTGATCCTAGACTCACAGCTCGGGACCCCCTACCCGAGATCCGCCGGTTTTGACACCGACACTCATGTCTTGCCCGCTTCCACAAAAGCGCGATCTACCTTCAGTTTGTACCATCCTTCTAGGGGTGTCCTCCATCTCTTCTGGGGGCGGGGGGTCGGCGGGAGAAGGATGGTCAATGTGATCATACCGCACCACCATCTTCCCCTTTGCAATGTCCACATTTGGATGTTATTTATTGGGCAACGACGACTTCATGTACCTCGAGAGGAAACATCATGAAGATTCAGTAGGTGGCGCCGATTTATGATGAGGGATATCATTGTGTACATGCTAGATTCTCCATACCGTCATGTGCACTGCGAGATGCTCATATTCACTGTACCGGTCCAGTAGGTGTAGTAGCCACTTTGGTCTCGTATTAACAACGGTATCGAGCTTTGGCATACTCCAAGATTCCTCCATGGCATGCCATAGGTCCCTGACTCTCGGGCATCTGCAGAAGACATGGTATGTGTCCTCTCGTTCCACCCCACACAAAGGACACACGTCAGTTTTAGATATATTTCTTCTTGCCAAATTTTCCATAATGGTAGCACATTTTTCACCACTCGTGATGCTAGTATGCGTACTTTTGGGGGAGCAGGGTGTATGGATACGCAATCGAAAACAAAAAAATCCAACCTATGCACCAGCCAAGGACGACTATGAAGATGCAAACAAGGTTTGATCTAATTGTGACCAACTTGTAGCAGCATCAGAAGAAGGGTTGGTGATGATAGTCGGTGTAAATTCCCTCAGCTAGGATTTACAATCTCTCAACCACGAGAAATTTCTCTCCCTTGAACAGGAGATCGAACGTAATCTATTTACCGGATTGCACAGATAGGGTGTCACCGATCCAGCAACACTTCACCGCCTAGAACGAATTGGTGCCGGTGACTAGGCAGCCTTGCGGCGCTATGAAACTATTTCATACAATAGCTAGAGGGAGATAAGGAAGATCATTGCATGCCATTTGGTGAGATCAAAAAGCTAAACTTGAAGTTGTAAATGGAGAGGAAGGCTAAACTTGAAGTTGTAAATGGAGAGCTCCTCTCCTCCTCTGTATATAGGGGAAGGAAGGAGTGGGGCATGAGGGTGGCTGCCCCCCCCCCCCCCCCCACTACCACCAAGATCAACCCACAAAAAGGGGGAGCTTGCCCACGAGGGTGCCTCCTCCCTCCTATGGTGCCCTACCTTGGAGTGACAACCCCAAAGGTGACCCCTCCACTCAACACTTGGCACACATGGGCCGGGGTTGCCCCCCATAGGCCCCCACACCAACATTTTTCACCAAAAGAGGGTTGGCCCCAAATGGGGCACCCCACCCAACATAATCCCACAAAAGGGGGATCCTGTCCCCTGCGGATTCCTATAACCTTTCCGGCACCGTACGCATTCATGTTGTATTGGTTTTATGACAATTACCTATGTTCTACCTTATTCATAATGTAATGTGGGATGTCAATAAGCGGCATTCATATAGCTATAAGTACCTTACTTTAATCCTCGTCCCTTCTAGCATTTTTTTTAAAAGGAGGAGACCCCCGGCCTCTGCATCTAGGCCATTGTAGCATGGTAAAGCATTTGTCTTTTATGTTCCCTTATTACTCTGACCGGGCCAGAGTTTAAAGGGGTGGGTTATTGTTTATTCATTGTGTCCCATGGGTGCCAGCCGGGGAGGGTCTGCACTGCCAAGGATCCGGGTAGCCAAAGCCTGGGTAAAATCCCTGCGTAGTGCCTGGGCATGCAACCAGGTAACTCATCCGTACACAAACAAAGTCGGGCTAGGTGGAATTATATGGCATGTTTGACTCAAATGCTTGTACATGCTGCGATCGAAGCAGTGCTAGAAGCAACTCACCATTGATAGCATTAATGTGAGGCGGACATGCCGGCATCAAATTGCTCAATATAAGCTGTTTATCATTGCCCACACATTAGTTAATGTGAGAAGACACACATATCGTTGCCTATTGTTACTAATACAACACAATTGCATTTGCTTTTCCCCCCTCTACGGATCATTCATAAAACAAGTTTTTCATAATTTGATTGGTTTCTTAGTTCTAAATCCTAAGCCAACCATCTATGTGGTGCCCAGCTGCAAGGACGTACCCAATGTAGGTCTGACAAACGGCCCACATGCCGACCATGACGCACTTGTTACATTCAGGATCAATGGCTCTACCGGTGGAACAAACACCTGGCTCCACCTCCTATGCAAGGGGTGGCACATGCAGGTCTTGGGCAGCGGTCGGCGGACCAGGTTGCCATGGGCGCGCCATCGAACCTCGCGTCAGGGATCCCTGAGTGAACGGCTTTGTGGCTTATTCAGCTCTATGTGTGCGTCGGGTTGTATTAGACGAGTCACCTCTCCTCCTATGTTTCCTTGCAATGAGGTGAGATAGGTTAGCTTTTAGCGCCTGTTTGGTAACCATCAGGGCACGGTAATGGGAGTTTGCACGTGGGAGATGTATATGGATTAGACATGGGAAGTAGATTTTACTCCCATTTTCTTATTTGGTATAAGTTGGGAATTAGATTGAGATAGAGCTCTACCCATGAATTAACAGGGTACCCCATGAGAAGAAAACGGTGGGAATTGGCCCTCTCAACTCCCCTTCCCCTTCCCACTTATATTCCCATTCCCTCTAATCAATCAAAGGACATTTAATCTCCTGACCCCTCAACTCCCATTCCCCACCTCTAATTCCCACGAACCAAACACACTGTTAGTAAAATACTTTTGCTTACTTTACTGCCCGTCTAAGAATGCATGTTGCCTGTACAACCCATATGTAATCTATCATTTGTGAAGTCGGGGTCACAACAATCTCATTTTTTTATGCCAAGGGCACAGCGAAAAAAATAGGGTTAAATACAAGGCACACAATATGAACATAATTATTTGCATGTAGCTCGGGAAAAATATTCAAATGGTTCACCAACCTTCTCAGCCCCTCGTAATCTGACACGACAAGGTCGAGCATGCAACACGCGGAGCCGGGTGCTAGCACACACACTTCTCGTGCAATTGAACCGGGCTCGCCCGACGCGCATGAGACATAGTCAAAGTGAGATGGAGGATCAATTTCCGGTACCACATACGATAAAGACCGAAAGATGAGAAGGCTCGGGCCTTACAAATTTCTCGGTTGCATCAAACCCTTATGTGCAGTGGACTCGATGCAAAGGGACATGCCTCGAGGAATTGACACTACCATTTATTGCCTTTGTTGGTATGCACTACTCCCCCTCGCCACCTAGACCAAAGCCACGCCTAGCCTATACGTGCATGCATGTCGTGTCTAGGTGCTGCAGGTACGAACAAGCACTTGCAATGATCCCGGGGTAGTTATCCCTGTTTGTTATATTATGTTCGTTGTTTCTTGGTGTTCTCGTATGCATTCTTGTTCATGATAACGGCCTTTGGTAATTGTTCTTACGTTTGCTATACATGCAATTCATAGCTTGCGTAATTCAAACGACTTATGTACCGCCCAAGAAAGACATGGACAAAGATAATCATTGGTTGTTGTTATTAAATACAAGGCATATACAGACGCAATACAAACATAGTCACTTGTAGACAGTTCACGAAAAACATACTTCAATATCTCACTTAAGTTCTCAGTTGCATTTGTTTTTTGCCCCTTTACGGACCATTCATAAAATATCTTGTTCATAAGTTGATTCGCTTCTTGGCTCCAATTGGGCTTTGCATCAAGGGCACAATGGGTCATCTATGTGGTTATACATATACTTCTTGGTGTAGTTGTGTTTGTGCTTATTCATAGTTATCCAAGGAACCATGTACCCTTTGTAAATCATTCATAGAACATTCATTCATAGGTTGCTTGGCTTTTTGCTGTGACTGATCTTTGCGCGAGTGACGCGACAAATCACCTATATGTATGAACAACATAAGATTTGCGATTCTTATGTGTAAATTAGTAAATACGTGTGTTTTATATATGAGATAAGTGTAAAAGGGATGGATGTGGGTGAAGGTGGGCTGAATCTTAGGCTCCTGCTGCTGGCTATTTTGTCAATGTGTTGGGATGTGTTAGATTTTATTAAACCGTTTCGCTTATTTTGCTCTTGTATGAAGATACAATTTCCACAATAAGAAAGGTCGGAGCATAAAAAGTAACTTCAAATCCATTCGCTTGGTCAAGCAATCGACAATTCAACCATAGTGTGAACATAATCATTTGCACACAACTCGGGAAAAACATTCTTCAAATCGTTCACCTGCCTCGGTTGCATTTAGCTTTGTCTCTGCTGGTCATTCATAAAACCCGTTGTTCATAGGTTGTTGTTTTCTCCTATGTCCAACCCAGAAAAGCGACCCACGGTGCATGTCACCACTGAGTTTGGGGATCTATGGTCTGAGTTAAAGGACGTAATTCTAAATAGAGATATCGTGGATACTATTGTTTGGCGGCGTTAGGTGAGTACACCACCTCTTTGACATACTTGGCGCAGCTCGAGAACACTATCGTTGGCGCCCCACACATGACGCCAACTGTTTGGAAATTTTGGGCATCAACAAAACACATTTTTTTACCTGGCTTGTCATTCAAGATCGGTTCTGGACTGGCGATCGACTTCAATGGAGAGGATGGTAAATTGTGGGCTATGCCATCTATGCAAAATAGAACCACAAATTACATCCCATCTCCTATTCAAATGTAGATAGACAAGACGCATCTGGATCGATATTCACAGATCGCTTGGTCTTCAACATGTGAGCATTGACGACTCGAGCAACTCAACTCGACAAAACATTGGTGGCACTCCGTTATAAATGTCAATGGCGACACTAGAAAGGGGTTAGCTTCTCTTATGATTCTTATGTGGTGGGAGAGATATGCCCGGGTTTTAAGAAATAGTTCGTCAATGTTAGGTACCGTGATAAACAGGATAAGGAGGGAGGTCATGTTACGGGGGAGGGGAGGGGCTAAACATCTTGAATCTTCTTCCACGCAAAAAAAATCGTTGGCTACTTGGTCGCGTTTTGTTTGTAAGTTCTTTCTAAATTATAATGCGACTAGACAGAGCTTTTTCCTCTATTAAAAATATCCAGAAAAAGAAGAGGAAGGGATTTGAGAGCCATGCATGCGATAGGGCATCTTCAAATCGGACACTCAAATCAGTCTGCAAAGCGGTCCGGACGTCCGTTTTCTCGCAAATCGGAACCAAACAAAAGGGGGCTTTACGGGAGTCCGGACATCCGTTTGTCTAGTGAAAAGACACCACGTGCCCACGTCTGTGCAGGATGGCGAAAGTTGATGCTAATTGGCGGAAGGAGAATGTGATTAGTATTGATTAACTTGATGTTTGGCGGAAGGCTTCAAGCTAGCTACTACCTCCGTCTCGGTTTGAGTAGCTAAATATGAGTTATATGTCCCCAAAAGTATATCATTGGATTCTTACGTGATGTAGTTTCTAAACATATAATTTTCACCAAATATAATTCGCATTTAGCTAGTTAAATTGTCAACCTAAAACGACGTGCATGCCTTATAAACTAAGTCGAAGGAAGTAGCTTGATTTGACGAAAGACACATAGTTAATGATTTACTTAGCGGGAAGCTCTAGTTATTATTAAATGCATTGCTTTCGTCAAATGTTGGAACACCTTCTGCCAAATGCATTGATGTTATTTTTTTTTTCAAAATGCATTGCTTTGGTCCAAGTGTTTGGCGGAAGCTGCATGCAATGCAATGCAATGTATTGCTTTGTATTGCATTGGCGGAAGGTGCATGTAATGCATGTTGCTTGTTTGGCGGAATACTGTTGCAAACATTTGCGGTTGTGGTTGGATAGCCGGCTCCCGCGTGAGCGTCAGATTTACGGGTTAGCGTTGAAGATGCCAAGCTTTAAAGTTTAGAGCTAGTAAAAGTAAGTGTTCGAACGGGCCTTAATGGCAATATTTTTTAAACCGAAGGCAAAAGATTTGCCTCATCTCATTAATTAAGTAGAAGAGAATATGAATTGTTGTTTACATGGTCACAAAGGCCAGAAGTAATGTGTAGCGGGATTACTCTCCCAGAATAAGGCTCCCTAGATACTTAGCCCCTGCTTTCGTCCATAGTTGCGCCTCCACCCAATCGGTCATATGTAGTTCTAGGCCCATCCAAACGTTGATCATGTTCCAAATCCCCATCGTGTAGCGACATTTAAACATTAGATGCGGGTCCATTCCGGTTCCCTTTTGCAGAGCTGGCAGAGACCGCAGTTGGGCCAGCCCCTACGAGTGAGTCTATCTGCCGTCCAAACTCTGTCTTGGAGAATGAGCCAAGAGAAGAATTTAATTTTTGGCGGTGCCCAAACCTTCCAAACTACCCTGGGCATGCCAGACTTTAACATTCCGGCGAATTGCATCCTGTATGTCGTGGCAGTAGAGTATTGGCCGTCGGCCGTAAACTTCCATCGAATGATATCGTCGGCGCCCTCCACAAGATGCACCTCCTGGACTTTGCTCCATAAATGGACAAATTGTTGTATGTGGTCAACAAAGAGACCTCCCTGCATGTCGATGTGGCGGATCCAATCATTGTTTAAGATAGCTTTGTTGACACTTGCATTCTTGCGTTTTGAGAGGTCGAAGATCCCCGGGGCCATGTCTTTTGGGTTTTGCCCCTTAGCCAAGGTGCATACCAGAAACTCGCCTTTTGTCCGTTGCCCATGGTAACAGTCGGCGCGGAGTAGAAGAGATCCATGTCATCTGCATCGCAAGGGATGTCAAAACCAACCCAAGCTCTGAGAGGGTCCGTCCATTGGAACCATAGCCACCGCAGCCTGAGTGCTCTAGAGAATTTGACGAGGTCGAGATTTCCCAATCCGCCCAGATTTAAGGGTCTACAAACCAATTTCCATTTAACCTTGCACTGCCTTCCTGGCACCTTATTTGTGCCGGCCCACAAGAAAGCTCTTTGAATCTTAGTTATGTCATCGGTGGTCCCCACTGGAATATCTAGTGCGGTGAGATAGTAGATGGCTTGGGAGGATAAGACGGACCTCACTAGCGTGGATCGCCCAGTAATGTTAATGTTTCTGCCTTGTCAAGGGGAAAGTTTCTGCGCCACCTTGTCCACCAGAAATTAATAGTCATATTTGGTTAGGCCGTGGATGAAGAGAGAAAGGCCTAGGTAACGCACTGGGAATCCGGAACGGATGGCCGGGAAGCTTTGAAAGACATCATCCAGGTCGACGCTTGCACAACGGATGAGCGCGGCAATGCTCTTAAGTGGGTGGACCACAACCCAAGAAGTGGGCGCAACAACATAATGGCATATTGAAGGCAACCAAACACACCCTCACGCTCCGAAACCTGGATCCAGTCTGGCTAACGGAGCCTTGTTGAAGGAAAATAAGCAAAAAAAAAATCAGCATCTGCATATTATTTGGTTATCTACATTTATGCCTCTGACATTAGGGGAGCAATTTTGGCATAGCGTTTGGTTGCATTGCCTCGACTTACGCAACTACTACATGGTGTTTGGTTATATACACGGGATACGATTATAAGCTAACATTTACATTTAACACACACTCTGTCTTGCAACTGTGGTGGCCGGTCATGGCAACGCCGCGTCCGACACGATGAGCACGGAGTCTCAGGTGAACGTTCTTGCTGGCACCACGGCGAACAAGTTGCCAGCGGCGCCGCCGCAGAGAAAGTTTGTGCGGAGGAGCGCTCAGGCGGAGGACGGGGGAGGAGAAATGCAGTGTGTGTCGGACCATGGCGACTGCGATGGACGGTGACCATGGCTCCGCATCTGACACGACGGGCACGAAGCCGTGCGCGAGCGACCCCGTCGACGGCGCGATGAACTACTTGCTAGCCTCGTCGCCGCAAAGAAAGTCCGTACAGAGACAGAGGACAGAGAAGGAGAAATGCAGTGCACGCACCATGGAAGCGTCAGTGCAGTAGGATGAGAGAGAGGAGGCCGAGACGAACGACGCCGGAAACGACTCTAGTGTAGTAGGACGCGGGCAATGAGGTCAATAGGAACGACACTGGCGTCGAGAGGGATGAGGGAGGAGAAATAAAGTGTGTGCGTCATGGCGGATCGAGGAGAGAAGGCCAAGATGAACAATCGTCGAAACAGAAAACTTACAACACGAATGTCGTGTGGAACTACGAGATTAGCCTACTGGTCAAAGGAAATTTCAAACAGTCGACCATGCGCGACAAATTTGACAAAATTCGTCCAAAATAGCTCCAAAGGTGAACACAAAATTGAGCATTTATAGTCGATGAAACTACGAACCGATCGCAAAAATGAAACTGTAACATCGATGTTCATCTTTTTCGTGTACAGCTTATCTCGAATCAAAGCACCGTTGTGTAGATTAGTGGGGAGAAGGAAGAAAGGAGATTAGGCAGGAGCTTAGTGGAGGTAGAAGAAGAAGCATGTACACAGTTGGCATCCCTCTAGCCTCCTCTCGTGCAAGGGCCCACCCATATGCGCTCGTTGTGCATCGCTCAGGCCTGACTCTGGAGAAACTGCCGATCTGAGCGTTCCCAGCGAGACAGGCTCAAAGATGCTTTAAAATTCATGCGATGCAAACCCAACAGTATATGTGGACAACCAAATAGGCCGGATTCTTCCCGCGTGAGCGTGGTTGGACCTAATGCAGGCAACCAAACACGTCCTAACTTAAACGTTGTATCTCTGTAGGCGGGCCCAGTTCAATTTATGGGTATTCAATTGAATACCCATAATTGTTGCCAAAACTTTATGTCCATATGAAGTGTGTACCATGTGCTATATGAAAAAAACTCAGGATTTACGCAAAATAATAGGTTGGATACGGTTTCAGTTGAGTAAATTGCTCAAAATCATCACATATGTGGCTAGAGTAACGGATTGCCACCGCTTTTGTCAGAAATCACAAAGGATCACCACATCCGCGGCAATTGAGTAACAAATACCACTAATTCAGAACTGAGCATCATCTAACGTCGGAACTGGTGGATGGGACCTGTCTATCGGGCTGATGTGGCGAAGACAAGTCCTAGTCAATGTGTTGACTCGCTGAGGTGGAAGGGGTCCCATTTGTCAGCCACACGTCTTATTTCCCCCTCTTCTTCTTCCCCCCTCTAATCAGCTCCGATGAGCACAACCCAGCCGGCGAACTCTGCCGGTGGCAGGGTGCTAACCGTGGCAAGGTCGATGCGGAGGACATGGGAGGACCACCCGCAGGCAAGCTTCTCGGCGGCAGGCTCGCTCTGGGCACGTGCGACCTCGCGTTCTCGTCACCATCGTCTACGGATCTGCGGGCCTCCTTCTATCTCGGCGCGAGAAGCAGAAGCAATCGGCATAAAAAACAAGCAGTTGTCCTGACGCGACAAGCAGAAACACCTGCATGAGCGGTGGAAGCAGCAACAAGGGGCAGCAGAAGCAACAACAAAGCGGCGGCGGAAGGAAGCATTAACAAGCGGTAGTGGAAGCAAGAGGCGAAAGCGGCGGCGGACCTTGAACGGCATGACGTGCGCGGTGGCGCCGTTGCGTCCGCCTGAGTCAGCCACAGGGAAAGCCGGAGGAGGGGCGGGGTGGGTACGTGGGGGAAGCCGCGCAGGGTATTGACTGTGGTTGAAGAAGAAGAAAAGATGCGAAAAGAGATGGGAGACTGACTGTTGGGGCTATCTTCTACCTAGAAAAGATGCGAAAAGAGATGGGAGACTGACTGTTGGTGACGGGGATATTACCCCGCGATATGACCCGGCAGACATGCTGACCCGGCAAACAGTACTGACCCGGAGAACAGTACTGACCCGGCAGACATGCTGACCCGGCAAACAGTACAGACCTGGTTACAGTTCTAACCCGGCAGCTACAGTGTCAGGGGTGTAACCCGGCAGCTACAGTATCAGGGGTGTAACCCGGCAGCTACAGTGTCAGGGGGGTAACCCGGCAGCTACAGTGTCAGGGGTAACCCGGCAGCTACAGTACCAAGATGGTAACCCGGCTACAGTGTCAGGAGGCTAACCCGGCTACAGTGTCAGGAGGCTAACCCGGATGCTACAGTGCCAGGAGGTGAACAGTGTTATCAGAGTCACGGAGACGGGTCTCTGAAGATAAGCCCTGGTTGTAACCCGCCCGGTGTAAGCCGCCCGGGATGGGTTACAAGCCCAGGACTCGGAAGCCCATGAAGAGAAGCCCGCGATGGGAAGTCATCAATCCGACTTAGATTCTACATGTAAACCGCCCCTTCGGCCTTTATAAGGAGGGGCGGGTCACCCCAAGAGGGTCAGGTTAGACGTCTCATAGACAGGTCTCATAGACAGGTCAGGAAGGATAGTCAGAAAGAGGGTCTCGAGATTAGAGGTGCTGATTCCGCACCCTTGTAACCGAGATTGTCATCGTCATCAATATAAGACACAAAGCAGGACGTAGGCTTTTACCTCCATCGGAGGGGCCGAACCTGGGTAAAAACTCCGCGTCTCTCGTCCCGCTCAACCCCTCTCAAGCTACCAGTTACGTGCGATGACCCCACACCTTAAGTCCGTTAACCCGGACATCTGCCGTGACAAATCCACGACAGTTGGCGCCCACCGTGGGGCCACGCGCTGTGGTGTTGAGTTCTTGGAGGGATCTCTCTTTGGGATCGAGGAGTTAGCAATTTTTTCCGGATGAAGAAGAGCCGTTTTGGAAGGATCTAGGTCAAACTCCGAGTTCTTCAGTCAAGATTAAAAAGTTTCGATGACAATATGAATCAGATCAGAGCTAAAGGGTGGTTTGGTTGGCAGCTGAGTACAACAGATGAAATTCATAGTCCTGCAAAAAATCAACAACCACGAGTACTTGCTATACCAATCCGGAGGCAATTGTTCTATGCTACAGTCAACAGTCAGTCCGGATGGAGACAAAGACCGTGTTAAACACAAACACAAGCCTGCAAGTCACCTCGTGAAACGACATCGTTGAGCCGCCCTATCTACAAGTCGCCTGCGTCTGCTCAGCCCGCCACAACTCGCCGATCTCCACTCGCCGTGAGTCGCCCGCACCTAGCAAGCCGCCCCCGACGGCCTCGTCGAGAGCCGCCCACACCGGAGCATCTGCTGCAAATCCCCGCCTCGACTCACCCCGAGTCGCCCGCGGCCTCAATCCGAGTGGCCGCCGCGGTCTCAAGTCAACTCCGAGCCGCCCTGGGTGCGTCCCGCCTCCGCGAGCCACCGCACCCGCCTGGAGCCGCCGTCGCGCCCGCTGCATCACCCGGCCCGTCGGACGTTGCTCCACCACACCGCGTCACCAGTGTCGCCGGCTCCCAGCCGCGCGCGCGCCTCACCTTACTGCCGCCTATGCCCGGCCCCACCGAGGCGCCGGCGCGGCCTCCGCCTCCGTTCCTACCGCTTCATGCCGTCTTCGCCTCGGTTTCCGCCACCGAGTCGCCAGCCTCCTCGGGCGCAGCTGCTCGTTTCCAAGCCACCTCGATGGCGCGTCTCGCCTCGAGCTGTGGCCGCCTGCGAGTCGTCGTCATGCCTCGCCTCCGCCCAAAGCCGGAGCCACCTCCGCCAGATTCAAAGTCGCCGCCGTCACAGCCTTGAGCCGGCCGACTGAGCCGCCAGCCTCTGCTGCGAGCCGCCGTCGCGCTGGCCTCGTCTCCGCCGTCCGAGCCACCTCCGATGGCCGGCCGCCTCCGAGCCGCAAGTCGCCTCTACTGCTCCGAGTTTCCTCGGCCTCGGGACGACCTCGCCAGAGCCGCCGTCAACCGAGGGCCGCCACCGCCTCGTCCCTCTGTTTCGAGCTGCCATTGGCTCGTTCCTCTACCACAAATCACCACAGTTGCGAGCCCGGCCTTGCGTCGACCCGCCGCCTCGCCGCGTCGGCCCGCAGATGTGGCCCGCTCACCGAGCTGTCGCTCGCTTCACTGCATCGCCAGCCGACCGCACCCCTACTGCTCCTCGCCTGCTCGATGAGTCGGCCTGCTCAGCCTCCAAACCGGCCTCGTTTTACCACTTCACTGCCGCGCCCCCGCGCCGTGAGCCGCCACCCACGAGGTCGGCCTTTTCCTCCTCTGCCGCAAGCCGCCGTGGCCTCGGGCCCGACCTCGTGTCCTCTGCCGCCGTCTTGGCCTTGTGCCACTTCGTCGCCGCGGCCTCGTCTCGAGCCGGCCTCGCCTCGAGCGCTGCGACCCGCCGCGCAAAGCCACTTCCGCCCTCGTTGGCACGGCCGGCTGAGCCACCGCCGCACTTCTGCTCTGAGTCGCTGTGCGGCTTCACCGTCGCCATGACCCGCCGCGGGCGAGCCGCCTCGGCCCCTAAAGCCGCCCGCCGACGCTACTGAGCCGCCAGGCCCTGCCGCGCCGCTTCTACCGCGGCCCTGTTGTGGTCGAGCCGCTGCCTCCCCTCCTCTCAGCCTCTGAGCCGCCCTGGTTTCTGACCGCGCCCGTGCGTATTCTGCTGAAGGAAGGGGAATTGAAAAAAAAAAAAAAAAAAAAAAAAGGTGACCCGGAGGGTCTACTCTAAGCCGGCGGGTCTATTCTAAAACTGCCCGGCCTTGGCTCTGCTGCGGTCGCACTTCAAATTGCTGTCTCCGCCATCGCCGCTGCGACCACGCGCTGGCCCACCGACTGATTGGCCTTTCTGAGCCGCCATATGAGCCACCTCTGCCTCATCATCCAGAGTCTCTCCTCGAGCTATGGCCCGCCGCCTCTGCCGCGGCCTCGAAAGACTGGCTAAATCGCCATTGAAATTACTGGGGCATGTTCACAGAACAGACCGTCTGTCGTCCGGACGAATCAGGTGAAATCTGTCCATTCAATTTTTATTGAAACATTTATTATTCTTTCGAGAACAGTTACTCTCGTCTGTGATGTCGTTATGCAGGACTGGCAAGGTGACTGGTGTACTGCGGGTACAAAGCTCAAATCAGCACCCGCCCGTACGAGTTGTCCAACGGATGCACGGAAACCACATGTGGTCCGGTCTACATCAACTCACGGGCGACTCATACGCCCGCGATGGCTTACAAACGCCCGCGGCCGAGTCATCCGTCCGCACCGGCTTACAATGCCGCGGCCGCCTCTCCCGACCATACCGGCTTACAATGCCGCGGCCGTCTATCACACCTGCGCCACCTTCAAACGCGCGGCTGACTCCTACATCTACATCAACATACTGGTGCTGTGCTTGCCGGTTCAAGTCACCCAGCGGACGAGCGCAAGACGCCGCCCGTGGTCTGATCTACATCAGCATATCGGTGCACTGATCGCCTGCACAAGCCGCCCGACGGACAGGTGCACAAGTCGCCACTATTGCAGTGGTTAAAGCTTCAACGACCAGCCGGGACGAACCATCGACCGGATGATTGAAACAATTCATGCGGGATCATCTATAACCCGCCGCGGTCAACCTCAACCTTCAGTGGAGATTCTCATGCCGCCTCTTCGAGTCAACTTAAGAACTCGGGGGCTACAGACATGACTCGACACACTTGGACGTTTTTAATGAGAGCCACAGATCATGGCAAGAAAGTTAACCCGATCTCGGGGATACTACATCATTGATGGAAGGATTAAAAGTTACTCAAGAAGACGAGTCGCCATGATGCACCGTTCAAACTTGGGGGCTTCTGCTATTTTCTTCATACAAGATGGCGGCTTACAAGTTGCCGGCCTAACTAACGGCGGCTTACAAGATGGCACGCTAATGGACATCATCGACAAGGCCGTTTGGGGGCTTTCAACCCACCGGGTTAAGCTTCAACCCTCTCGGTCAGGCTCTTCAGCCAATATAAGGCGGTTCGTGGACCCAAATGTTGACTCCGTCAACAAAGATCACTAGGGGTGCAGCAAGTTACAAACTTACCCTCTTTTCGATCTACGATTCCGGGTTATACCTGCCTGTAAGTAGATGCGCTTTGTCAGGGGTGCAGCGAGTTCTAAAACTCACCCTCTACAAAGGCCTCTTACAGCGGCGAGGCAAACCCTTACATCTGCAAATCCGAGTTATACCTGCCTGTAAGTTGATGCCGCTTTGTCAGGGGTGCAGCGAGTTCTAAAACTTACCCCCTGCAAGGGCCTCTTACAGCGGCGAGGTAAACTCTCCCACCTACTGTGTCTCTCTCTGGTTCGTTGCGCTCTTATCAGTTAATCTCGCTTAGAGACCCTGAGCCGTTCAAAGGAATTGACGGTCAATCTCGTTAGAGACCCTGCACTGGTATGAGTTCAAGCATCGAGTCCACCCAGAAGAACCATCATATGAATTTTTTGGAAGGCAAAGCAAGAAACATCATCCATTGCATTGCATCATACATTACATCATGCATTGCATCATATTTGCATATCATGCCGGTTTGCCAAACCGGGTCAGAGCAAGATTGTGAAAGAGGAAGCAAGGCTATACGAGATTTTAACATCTCCGGGTTGTGCTTTTTCAAGCCGCCCTTACAACAATGCAGAATATACTCTGTTTTGTTTATTTTTGCAGGTCTTGTCTTATAAGATAAGCCGCCAGAACAAATAGATCTTTAATAGCCAACATGGCTGGATCTTCATCATGGATTTCTCACATACTCGCTGGGTTGCACCGCAACTACGAGCAGGAATTTCATATCAAAGACAAAGGAATTATTCCAGGATATGCATTCCGGGTTATATTACAACCACGGTCAAGGATTCATCCAACAATTATGATGAGTCATATTATTATCACAATAGTCCCGAGTCGCCGCAGGCAGACGACCCGGCACTTGGGGGCTACATTATTCAAGGACAGTTTATATCAAGTATGCAAGTCCCATGTCGCTGCAAGCATGCATCACGGCACTTGGGGGCTAATGCAAGCTGGTTTTCAAATCATTATATTGTCAGCAAGACCCTGTTATATCAAGGAGATAAGCAAAGCCTTTCAATATTTTTCTAAGTCCCAGCCCAGTACTTCTTACTGACCTGGCACTTGGGGGCTACACCGCTCAGATCAAATTTTTCTAAAAGTCCCAAGTCGCCGCAGGCGTGCGACCCGGCACTTGGGGGCTACAGTATTCGGTTGTTCAAAACAGATTATAAGGTACAAATTGAAGACCCGGCGCATCACATATTGATGAGCCGGCCCTTGGGGGCTACACCAGCTGAAGCTTTATAAGGTATAAGACAGTTATAAGTCCCAGGCTGCTGCAGGCAAGACAACCTGGTACTTGGGGGCTACACAATCAAAGATATTATTGCAAAGCGCCAAGTCATCATGGATCAACTTGGAGCTTGGGGGCTACAGGTAATATGAATATATCAAAAAATTGGAGAAGTTTTCAAGATGTCAATTTCAGCGGGAGTTCAGTTATTTGACCCGGCGTCACCAACAATCATGACCTGGCACCATCAATGATTATAACCCGGCGGAGGAGACCCACCAAGAGCATTGAAGGCTGATTCAACGGCATATGGGTGTTGTATTCCCAATATTTTGTTTCAAAGGACATATACCTGCAAGACGATGGAGCTTACCATGAATAAATTCAAGCTAACCTGGGGGCTAATGACGGGGATATTACCCCGCGATATGACCCGGCAGACATGCTGACCCGGCAAACAGTACTGACCCGGAGAACAGTACTGACCCGGCAGACATGCTGACCCGGCAAACAGTACAGACCTGGTTACAGTTCTAACCCGGCAGCTACAGTGTCAGGGGTGTAACCCGGCAGCTACAGTATCAGGGGTGTAACCCGGCAGCTACAGTGTCAGGGGGGTAACCCGGCAGCTACAGTGTCAGGGGTAACCCGGCAGCTACAGTACCAAGATGGTAACCCGGCTACAGTGTCAGGAGGCTAACCCGGCTACAGTGTCAGGAGGCTAACCCGGATGCTACAGTGCCAGGAGGTGAACAGTGTTATCAGAGTCACGGAGACGGGTCTCTGAAGATAAGCCCTGGTTGTAACCCGCCCGGTGTAAGCCGCCCGGGATGGGTTACAAGCCCAGGACTCGGAAGCCCATGAAGAGAAGCCCGCGATGGGAAGTCATCAATCCGACTTAGATTCTACATGTAAACCGCCCCTTCGGCCTTTATAAGGAGGGGCGGGTCACCCCAAGAGGGTCAGGTTAGACGTCTCATAGACAGGTCTCATAGACAGGTCTCATAGACAGGTCAGGAAGGATAGTCAGAAAGAGGGTCTCGAGATTAGAGGTGCTGATTCCGCACCCTTGTAACCGAGATTGTCATCGTCATCAATATAAGACACAAAGCAGGACGTAGGCTTTTACCTCCATCGGAGGGGCCGAACCTGGGTAAAAACTCCGCGTCTCTCGTCCCGCTCAACCCCTCTCAAGCTACCAGTTACGTGCGATGACCCCACACCTTAAGTCCGTTAACCCGGACATCTGCCGTGACAAATCCACGACAGTTGGGGCTATCTTCTAGCTGAGCATATTGTCCATGTAGGCATGTCAAATCAGACTGACATGTAGGGCGCACCGGTTAGTTCCACCGTTAGACGCGACTCAATTCCGAATTAGTGTGATTCGTTACTCACCTGTCACAGAGGTGGTGGTTGTTTGCGATTTTTTGACAAAAATGATGGCAATCGGTTACGCTAGCCACAAATGTGATGATTTTGAACAATTTACTCCTTTCAGTCCAAGAAATAACCTTCCCAATTTTTGTTAATCAAGCATTTATAAAAGGTTAATTAAGCATGTAATATTTTTATTAATCAAGTATTAAAAAATGTTAAATGTGTATAAAATATTAAAGAAACATTAATCAAGCATTAAAAAGGTTACTTAAGTATTTGAAAAATGTTAATCAAGGAATTAAAAAGTTAAATGTCTATAAATTTTCTATCACATGCACAGAAAATATATACAAAAAAATACAATGTGTATGAAAAAAGGTTGATCATGTACTGTAAGTTTTTTAAATCCTGGTGTATACGAAAAAAATTACAATGTACAATAAATAAAATTAGATGCAAAAAATATATTTTCTAAAAAGTTGATTCGGTATTTAGAAAAATATTAAACATGTATACAAAAAATGTTCCTAACGTATACTAAAAATTTACATGTGTGTGCAAAAATGTTTATTGCCATTAAAAAAATGTTCACAGTGTATTACAAAATGTTGACCATGTATTTAAAAAAATATTAATCTTGTATTTGGAAATTGTTAAACGTGTATTATAAATGCTTGAGCCTCGTGCTTTTAACTGTAGAAGGAAATAGAGAGGGATTGGTGGAATTGTTGTTGTATTTCTTGAGCCTCGTGGGCATATATATATATATATATATATATATATATATATATATATATATATATATATATATATATATATATATAGAAGTACATGATCTTTTTGGAGTACAAGACAAGCCAGAATACTTCCTAGTCTATTCTATGTTTCCAATCTAATCATGATAATCAACCCCCCCTCCCCACGGTCATAACGGTAGCAACTCAGACGGTGAAACTCGAGAAGAATCTGAAGGTAAGCCTACGGACACCCCCCCCCCCCCACAGTCGTAATGGTCGATGCATCGTGGAAGTCGTGGCTGGAGTGAAAACCGACGAAGTTGCCCAAGCAAGGCGGTAGCCCTTTGTGCCGATATCAAGATAGCCGAGAGCATAGGGTGGTGTAGCCGTGGTCGAGGTAGCCGTA
This sequence comes from Elymus sibiricus, assembly GCA_039707655.1. Lineage (NCBI taxonomy): Eukaryota > Viridiplantae > Streptophyta > Magnoliopsida > Poales > Poaceae > Elymus > Elymus sibiricus. The sequence goes on from CM077669.1 coordinate 361,410,414, forward strand.
CAAAGAACATTGTGATCGATGTCGAGTCGGGGTGGTCAGTATCAAGGAAGTCGCCGGGAAGCCGCGGGCGCCGAGTTAGTCATGGGCGCAGTGGCGTCGAAGTAGTTGTGCGCCGGGACCCGGGAAGAAGACGTTGTTGATGACGCGTCGCGCCGGGTTTGTCAAGCCCGGGGACACATCGTGGACGAAGGCACACATCGGTGTTGCCAGCACCAGGCATGCATACACGGATGAAGGCAATGTTCACGATGCACCGCTCCAGGTTTGCTAGCCCTGGGAACAGAACGGGGATGAAGGCTCGCATCGGTGATGCCAGGACCGGGCATGCATAGACGGGGACCTGCACAAGCTGGTACGCCATGTCGAGGAGGCTAGCAAAGAAGGACTCGACGATGGTTGCGGCGCAAATAGGCGGGGGGGGTGATGTCGCCCGCGGTTGTCGGAGTAGATGAAGTGGTCGGGGTAGATGACGGTGACGCTGGCGATGAGCTGGTGCTGGACGATGATGAAAGGGGTGGACGGGCGGCGCCACTCGGGTGAGCGAGCGGCTGCGGTGCCAAGGAAGTAGAGCGGCGGTAGCAGCCTGAGGAGGCGGCGACGGCAAGGTTAGGAGCGCAGCGGTGATGCTCGAAGTAAGCGAGGAAGAACCCAACAACGTGACGAAGACAGACATGGACGGTGGCGTTCCCGCGCCAAGGGAGGCGGCACGGCGCATACCACGTGGAAGTCGACGTGCAGGGACGGCAGAGTGGACCGCGTGCCACGGCTCTACGACGCCAAGCGGGCGACGCAATGATGACGCGTGAGTCGGTGCAACGACGGTGATGACCCCAAGATGGCAATGTTGATCTCGGGCCACGACGGTACAGCCCAAAAGGGAGACACAACGGCGGCACGCGAGTCGGTTCAACCGCGGGGACTACCTTGGGGCGGCGGCGGGGACCACGTGTCGCGGCGCTACAACCCGAAGGGGCGGTGTAGCGACGGCTCGCGGGCCGGGGCAGCCGCGGGGAGAACCACTGGCCGGTGGAGTCGGTCCGACGGGCGACGGCGTGTACCGTGTGTCACCGCGTGACAGCCCGAGGGGCCGATGCAATGGCGGCGACGGCTACGGAGGTAGCTACCGGGAGGATATCGATCCTGGGCGGCGGCGTGGCCCGTGTTGCGCAGCGGGACAACCCGAAGGGGCGTTGGCGGACGCGGTGCGCTGGTCGGGGCAGCCGACAGGAGGACCTCAGGGCGGCTACGCAACGGTCCAAAGGGACGACGTGCGGCAACCTGTGGCTCGATCGGCGGTAGGCGCGTGCTCGGAGACAAGCTTGGCGAAGACATTCGCGTGATCGGTTGATCATACCGACGACGGCACTGTACGCGCCATGGCGGAGACGACGTGCAGATCGGAGTCGATGGTGACGTTGGCAGTGATGTCCCGGGCGATGACGACGAAGACGAACCGGTAATGGAGAGCACGCGGACGAGCTACCGGCAGCGACGCACGAAGGCATCCCTTGGGCGGCGCGGCCAGCCTTGCCGTTCGGTTGATGAGGAAGTGGCCGTTGTAGAGTTGACGCCGATGTCGGAGTAGAGGCGCGGGTGTCGACGGCGGTGACGGGCGACATAAACCGATCTTAGATCGAAAAACAAAAAGAAAACGTTGATCAAGATGACCGGTGGGAGAGAGAAAAACCCAGATCAAGAGATTGGGAAACAGACTCTGCAGGGCAGGCGGTCAACACGACCGGCGGACGAACCCGGTACGGGCGGCGCGGCCCCCGGCAGTGGTCATGGAGGCCGATCGCCCCGGGGGCGGAGCGCGGGGCGGAAGCGGCGGGCGGTGAGTGGCGGCTAGGGTTGGACGGGTTAGATTGATACCATGTAGAAGGGAATAGAGAGGGACTGGTGGAATTGTTGTTGTATTTCTTGAGCCTCGTTGGCATATATATAGGAGCACATGATTTTCTTGGAGTACAAAGCAAGCTAGAATACTTACTAGTCTATCGTAATTTTCTTATCTAATGACGATACTCAACATTAACTTTGGTCGTACATTTCTTCTTTTTCTCTTCTTTTTCTCCTTTTCTCTTTTCAGATTTCATTTTTATTGATTTTTTCCTATTTGCACATTTATTTATTTTATAGCTTTTATGTACACGGCAAACAATTTTTAATATATGTTGATTTTTCTCAAATACATGCTATTTTTTTAATATACACTAAACATTTGTTAAATAAAATTGAATATTTTTAATATGCTTTGAACATTTTTGTTATGTACATTTTTTAATATACGTTGAACTTATTTTAATTATAGAATGACTATTCTTTAATATACACTGAATATATTTGGAATATACAGTGAAATATTTTTCCAACTTTTTTATAAAATCTATCATTTTATTTTTTTTAAATAGCTGGTTTCGAGAAATAACACCACCTTTTGTTGTTGAAAAAACCAAAGGAAAAAAGTAAAAAACTTGCTCAGAGGTGAAACTGGCCGTCAATTGCATGGATGTAAATGGCAAATAAACTGAATCGGCAAGTCCCGTTTAGTTAACTTTACCTAGGTCGGTAGTTCATTTTCCCTAAAAATAACAATTATGGAACTGTTAGATATAAATGAGATTAAATGGGATGCATTTTATGGGGCTGTTTGGATGGGTGCCCATGGCTGGCCTCCCAATTTTTTTGCGTTGACTGATGGGGTGAGCAGGCGTTTGGATCGCAACCAAAATTTAGAATCCCTACCAACTTTTTGGTCACCTGCTGCGATCTGCAGTTATTCTGACACCTGTGCGGTGACAAATACATGGCGGCCAATTCGCTGGCCAAAAAATTGGCACGTCGCCGTTTTGGTAGGGCTCCCGTGGGGCATCATCCAAACAAGCCCTATATCCCTGGTCAATTTGCCCTGCCTTCACGTTGAACCTCCCCTCTTTGGGCGTGTTTGGTTCAAGTTGTGAACAGTTCCTGCATGGCATACACTTCTCAACCCAGCCTGGTTGAGCAAAAACAGGCCCTAATGCGCCATCTACAAGTTGTTTGGTTCCCTGCATCTAGGGTCCCTGCATTAGGTAATACGCAAGTACACTTTGTTTGGTTGCCTGCTTTGGCCTAAGCGGCACATGGACAAGGTGTTTGGTTGCATACGGCGCACATGGTGTGCTTACCTTGTACCCTAGTTGGTGACCTTACCCACAATGATCACACCTAGCACACCAACGCCACAGCACAGCAATGGCGATGAACAGGGCAAAGATGATGAAGTTCTTCAGCTTCAGCCCAAACTGACGATCCATCTTAGCACCTTCCACTTTGACACCTCCAACCTTGCCACTGTCAACACTGCTGCCTCCGTGCTTTCGCACCCAGTTGGAGTAAGCTTGTTCTGCTGCCTGCCTAGTCTTGAACCCTCTATGGTTGCTGTTGCTATACGATGCCACTTGTGCACTGGCTTCTTCCCATGAACTGTAAACCCCTGGAGCCTTACCGATGAACACGGCATACCACTTGCCCTAGCAATGCACAAGAGCAAGAGTTGAAGCAGCAAATCAATGGAGCACACAAGTAGAAGAGAAGAAGTAAAGAATGCATGATCATACGGCATAGCAAGTTCTACCTAGCACTACCATGGTGTTATCCTACCACCACATCCAAAAGAGGGTGTCGTCCTACCACCGCAAGTTCACCATCATCGTGAGGGGTTAGTATATACCACCTCACCAAAATATACAAACCATCAAAAAGTTTTCCAGCCCTAGCTACACAAAATGTACGTCGTCATCGTCATCGTCGTCGTCGTCGCCACCGCCATCGCCATCGCCGTCAGGGATCATGCACGCTCACAGGCATCACTACTCTAGTAGTAGTGCTTGCCCAGCCAGCTCCTGAGCCACAGCACCCTGTGAGCGTCTGCCATGGCAACGAACCCAACACCCTGGGCCTTGTTGTCAAGCAGGTGGTTGAGAGCTGCCATGAGAGCCTCGTCGCTGAAGCCACCCTGGGTCATGACAGCGCCATACAGGTCAGGGTGGATGTCGAGGGGCTTGCACTCCCTGATGGCTGTTGCCACCTCCTTCACCGCCTCAGTCATGCTGCAAAAGACATTGACCTCCTCCTCCATCAGGCCTCCTCTCTTTCTCTTCCTATCATGGACGGGGTCAAAGGGCTTGTCGAATGGGCTTGTCGAAGGGCTTCTCGAAGGGCTTGTCAGGGCCATCAATGACCTCGACGTCCGGGGTCCCAGGGAAGTCTGGCATGGGAGAACCAAGAGGCTCCCCCGAGCCCATGGCATGCTTCCCAGTTGCCAGCCCGAAGGAGAAGATGTGCTGCATCTGGCTGTAGTTCTGTATGGGTGTGTTGAGGAACTCAGAGTCCCTTGGGTGGTCCTAAGAATGAAACACAAGTGTTATTAGTTGCGATTAGGAGTAGGCAATGGTGGACAGTATGAAAAGGAAGAGGGCTGTGAGCTAACCGCGACATGGCCGACGTAGTGCTCTGCCTCCAGAACTATGGAGCTAGTGTTCTCATCCCATGAGGCGCAGCAAAGGTCTCTCAGCTTGGACACTTGGATCCATCAACCTCTTCACTTCCTCAGGTGGTTGTATACCTGGGTGGCGGACACGTCCTGCCCACAGAACTCGAACACCGGCTTCGCAACGGTGTTCAAGTGCACCTCCTTGAAGCCCTTGTCAGTCCTAACTCCGCTAGAGATGAGCTCACACATCTTGTTCAGCACGAACGTGGACATGAACGGCTGCCACTTCATGTTGTTCGACCTACCATCCTTCTTTGCCTTTGCTGTTGCAGCGGCAGCAGCAGCAGCAGGAGGAGTTTGCTCAACGAGCACTACTGGCACATAGACAGAATCAGACGCGAACACCTCTGAATCAGGTGCCATCCCGGACATAGGCTGCGAGTCCTCGACAAACGATGGAGCAAACTGGCTGTCGGACAGGACAAGGGCCTGACAAAGATCTTGCGTCTGCGTGGTCATGTCCTACAATCGTAGCACGCATTGACAGTAAGCATAGCACACAACATACCGGACAATCCATGAAAGCAGGAGCATACATGTACATGGTTCATCACTATCATACCAAGCACATGCTTCATCACTATCATACTAAGCACATGGTTCATCGCTATCATACTAAGCATACCGGACAATCTATGAGCAGGAACATACATCTACAACAAACAACATGCTACAAATGGACCACCAATAGCTACAAATCACAGATCTAAGCATGAATCAACACAAGCACAAGGTTCAACTTCAAACTCTACTACTAATCTAGCCTACCACATGCTTGAACATCTAACCCTACCACAAATTTCAACCGCAGCATAGCAATCAACCATATGAGCTCACAGATCAGAGCACTAATCAACCATGCATCTACATCAAACCCTAGCTGCAGCTTAGATCTAGCTAGAAGGAACAGAGAGAAAGGGGGATTGAACTCACAGAGGCCATGGATGCAGCTCGAGGACGAGGGGGGAACGGTCGTAGAAGATCACCGCCGGCCGGTGAAGGACCGCCGACGCCGTGGACCGCCGGCCGATGAAGATGCGCCGCTTACCTGCTCGTCGGTGCCGATGCGCGTCGGCGGGAAAGCTCGAAAGGGGGGAGAATGGTGACGGGAGTTGAGGCGGTGAGGGAGGGGGCTAAATAGGGGCGGACTCGGCGGGAGGTGAGCTGAAATCCTCCCGCCGATTTTTCGGCGACGCGGGCGAGCTCGCGCCATCTCCCTGGTCGCACGAGGAGAGAAGCGCGTCGCCCTCCCCTGCGTCGCCCGAGCCAGGCTCACGAGCTACTGCCGATTCGGGCGTTTCCCTGGGCCTGGCCTGGAGGTGCTTTAAGGTTCGTGCCATGCGGGCCGCACAGTAAACGCACGCAACCAAACGGGCCACTTTCTTCCCGCGCGGGCCTGGCTGGGCCATATGCAGGCAACCAAACACGCCCTTTGAGAACGACCATCCATGTAATTGGAGCTCCTCTTCTCCATACTCCAGATCGGACGTGGCAGCTATATAGCGCTCGCTTTGAGCACTACACTGCGGGAGCTCCTGTTCGACACCTTAAGCGCCCAAACAGGGCTTTGGCGCCCACGCACCTCTGTTCTTGACCCGGCCCAAGAAGAAGGCATTTGCTCCCCTGCTCGGTCGGTCGCTTTATTTTCTGGGACTGATCGTGTTTGACCCGTCAGCCATTGACTTAAAAGTAATAAAATCGTGAAATAAAAAATGTTCGTGGATTTTTTAAAAAACTTCACAACCATAAAAAATGTTCACAAATTTGAAAAAAATTACTCGATTTCGAAATAGTTCATCGATTTTGACAAAAAGTTCATTGATTTTTAACAAAGTTCATCGAATTGGAAAAAGAATCACCGTTTCTGCAAAAAAATCATTGAATTTGAAAAAAATAATCATATTTGAGAAACATTCATGTATCCTAAAATACGTTCGGTGTTTTTCAAAAAAGTTCACCGAATTTGAGAAAAAGTTTACACATTTTAAAAAAAGTTCATCGATGTTGCAAAAAATTTCATCAAATTTGAAAAATCTTCATTGATTTTTAAAATAAAATTCATTGATTTTGAAAAATGTTCATCGAATTGGGAAAAAAGTTCATCGGTTTTGAAACAAATATCATTATATTTGGACAAAATTCTTCAAATTTGGAAAAGGTTTTTCAATTTTTAAAAAAGTTTGTTGATTTTGAAATATGTTCATCGAATTTGAAAAAGTTCAAGCATTCTGAAAAAAGTAATATTGGAAAAGAATAAAGAAAAAGGAACAAACAAACGAAAACAAGATAAAAGGAAAGAAAAAATCAAACTAAATCGGTCCACAAACCAGGGGCTTTTCGCGAACTTAAAAATAATAAAAGTTTAAAAGGATGTTAGATGTCATGAGCTCTGAGTTATCCGGGTGGTTAGCACGGTTTATACAAGAGGAAGAGGTCGTGAGTTCGATTCATGCTGTTTGTAAAAGCAACTAAAACGCCTACACTCGAGCCGAACCCTATTGAAGCCTTCAGCGCCGTCTACATTTAACCGATAGGCAGCGCAAAAGGCTTGGGCTTGACAGATTTAACTTTTTATATATCGTTCTCTATCTATGCCACGCCTCCGCGTTCTGTTCGGCCAGTCCATGTAGTTTTTTCCCTACCCATTTTAGGAACCTTCTAGAAGATTCCAACTATTTTTTATGGAGTGTGTTTTCCTTAGTTTTCCTAGGATGAGTTTTGCATGGCTTTTCTTTGTCCTTTATTCTTTTTTAAATATTTTTTTCTTTTCCCCTACTTTTTGAAACTCATGCACTTTTCTTAGACCCACAAAGATTTTTTTTCAAAATCATAAACAATCGTTAAACTTTTGAACCTTTTCAAATTCGTGAACATTTTCTGAAATGCATGAACGTTTTGCAAACATTTGTATCCATTTCCAATCCATGAAGTTTTATTTTCAGATTCGTAAATGTTTTTCCAATCCATGAACTTTTAATATATTAGTGAACATGTTTTCAAATTAATGAAGTTATTTCAAATCTATGACTTTTCCTAAATTCTTGAACCTTTTTGAATTTCACAACTTTTTCAAAGTCATGACTTTGTTTCAAAATTTCTGACTTTTTTTAAATTCATTAACATTTTGCAAATTCGCCAACTTTATTAAAACAAATCCATGATTTCTTTCCAGATACGTGAGCTTTTTGAACTATGTGACTTTTTATACCATTGTTAATGTTCATCAGTCAGCGGTCAATAGGGCAATAGTCAACTAGTTAGTAGTCCATATTCGATCAATCAACTGGTTTGCGAACGAAGAAAGCCGACCTAACGACCAAATTCAAAAAATGTTCATAAAATTCATAAAATGTTAGAAATTTAAATATTCATGAATTAAAAAATGCATAGTATTAAAAAAAGTTCATAAATTACAAAAAATGTGGATTCAAAATGGTAATGATATTATTTATTTTTTTGCAAATTCAAATAATTGTTCAAAAAAATTGGTAAAAATCTTCACAAATGCAAAACATTTCATGAATTCATACAAATTTCTTGATTGGAAATTTTTTCTGTGGTTTGAAAACTATTTTTGACTTGAACAATTATCATAAATTCAAAAATAGAATCAAGAATTCAAAAAATTACAAAAATAAAAAAATGTATGTGAAAGTTCAAGAAAGAGCACGAATTTGGAAAAGAGTGACAAGGAAAGGAAAAGATTGAATTACAAGGAATAGAAACACAAATGATATGACAAAAAATAAAAATAAAAATAGAAAGAAAAAGAAAAAGAAAAAACGGTGGAGAAAACAACAGAAAAAGCGGTTGGATTTTCTTTTTGAGGGATCCCCACACTTTATTAATTAGAAGCAACATTCATAGGCATACAAAGGGGTTCAGGTGGATGTAGAAGCCACAAGTGGCAACCCTGAGAAAGCAAAACAGAAAAGTTTACAATATTGTGTGCCTCATGTTCAAAACTAGACCTTCGAACATAAAATCCCGGCAAAAAAAAGTTGCCCTCATTATAGCTGTCTCCTTCACAATTATGATATGTGGGCTTCCTAATTCTTTTTTGATATCGTCCACAATCGGTTTGCAATCGCATGCAATCATCACATGACTCAAAGACAAATCAGCAGCTAGTGCTAAGGCCTCATGACATGCTATGGTTTCAAGACTTATTGGATATTCACTCCGGGTAGAACGATCGCTGAAAATCCGAGGTAATTACCTTGTTCATCTCTGCACACTACCGCAGCTGCACCCACGGACCATCGCGAGACATTCCACCATCTACATAAATCTTTGTGTGAACGGTGGAAAAACTTCCAGGAAAAAAACGGTTGGATAGGTTCTAAATACCGGCTACGAATCTCTTGGAAACTTCGCAAAACACGATTGAGAAAAACGCTTCGTGACCCTTTGATGGGCGGCCCATGCCCGAGATCAGGTGGGCGATCACAGTCATCGGGGCTATATATTGCATGTACTTTTTCCTAATTGGAATGGTTTACACGGCGAACCAACCTGTGGTTGGATGGTTAGAGGAACAGTGGTATCCCTGCCCACCAGGTTCAAGTCCTGGTGCTCTCATTATTGCTGGATTTATTTCAGAATTTTCGGCGATGTGCATTCAGTGTAAGGAGACGTTTCCGTCGATGACGAGGCGCCTACGGTGACTTTGTAAATCTCAAGATGATATGCCGGCTCAGTGTCTCGAAGGAGCTCATAAAGATAGGGTGTGTGTGCGTTCATAGGGGTGTGTATATGCGCGTATATATGAGTTTGTACTGTGTCAAAAAAGAAACGGTTTATCGCAACAACTAGCGGGTCAGACCATTACCTCCTTTTGCTTGCTGCACGCTCTATGTTCGATCAGCTTCGATTTTCTTGAGTTTTTTAATTCTGCGTTTTCCTTTTGTTTTTATTATTGTTTTCATGGTTTTTTCTTCATCCTACTTTCGTTTTCTTTGCTTTCTCATTGGTATTTTCTCAGTTTTCTTTCTTTCTTCATTATACTTTGGTTTTATTTTTGTTTATTTATTGGTTTTATTCATCATATTTTTTTCTTTGCTTTCTTTTTAAACATTTTTTCAATTACATGATTTTTTTCGAACATATATTTTGATGTCAATGTTTTGTCATACACGTCTTACATTTTTCATATACACCAGGAACATTTTTTATACACATGTTTAATATTTTTTAAATACGTCATTCACAATTTTGAAAACGTATATTTTTTATGTCTACTTTTTTTGTAAAAAATGTATAATTTTTTTGTATATTAGGAATAATTTTGGTATACATGTTTAATATTTTTAAAATACATGATTAACCCTGTTTAAAACATATATTTTATGTCTACTTTTTTGTTGTGTACCACTTGTGGATGCCTCCATGTCGTGTTGAGGTTCACCTTGACGTGAAGTAGGGGCTTCCACTTGAGTTGACAAAGTACTTTCCTTCACCTCCATGGGATGAATCTTGCCAATGGACAAGTCTTGGATAGCTTCCGAAGGGTCCTTATCACCTACATCATTTGGCAATTGTTCGACTTGCAAACCATTAGATTCATCAAACTTCACATCTACCATCTCTTCAACTTTTCGAGTGAGGTTGTTGTAGACACGGTAAGTGTGAGAGTTCGATCCATAACCAAGTAGGAATCCTTCATGAGATTTAGGAACAAATTTAGTACGACGATGCTTATCAAGAATGTAACACTTTGAGCCGAGTACCCGAAAGTATCCAACTTGGGGTTTGTTACCAGTGAGTAGCTCGTATGCCGTTTTACCGAGAAGCTTGTGCAAGTAAAGTCGGTTTGTGGCATGACATGCTGTTTCCACGGCTTCTGCCCAAAAGTGTCTTGGCGTCTTGTATTCGTCAAGCATCGTTCTTGCCATCCCAATAAGCGTCCGGTTCTTCCTCTCAACAACTCCATTTTGTTGAGGTGTGTACGTAGCCGAGAACTCATGTGAGACACCTTCTTCGTCAAGAAAAGTATCCACATGGGTGTTCTTGAACTCCGATCCGTTATCGCTCCGAACCTTCTTGATCTTCACTTCAAACTGATTTTGCGCTTTGCGAACGAAGTTCTTGAAGATCTTTTGTACCTGTGACTTATCATCAAGAAAGAATACCCACGTAAATCTGGAAAAATCATCAACTATAACTAGACCATAGGAATTTCCACCGAGACTCTTGTAAGCATTGGGACCAAAAAGATCCATGTGAAGTAACTCGAGTGGTCTCCTAGTAGTCATGATATTCTTAACGGGATGACTTCCACCTATTTGCTTTCCAGCTTGACAAGCACTACAAAGTCTATCTTTGTCAAAGATAACATCTTTAACACCAAGTATATGATCACCTTTGATATGTTTGTCTAGATTACGCATGCCAACATGTCCTAGCCTTCTATGCCAAAGCCAACCTTTAGAAGATTTTGCAATAAGACAAGTACGAGGCTTGGATCTCTTAGTGAAATCGACAATGTATAGATCACCTCTACGGAAACCGGTAAAGACCATTTTATGATTATCTTGACGAAACACTTGGCAATCTACTTTCGTGAATAGCACATTAAAACCAAAGTCGGCAAGTCTAGATACGGAAAGAAGATTGTAGCCAAGAGATTCAACAAGCATAACATTTTGAATAGAGCTATCATGGGATATGGCCACCTTACCAAGACCAAGTACCTTACCCTTGGAGTTGTCTCCAAACGTTACGTACCTTCGCGGTCCATGGTTTGGTGTGATCTCTTCAAACATTTCTCTATCTCCGGTCATATGATCGGTGCATCCGCTATCGCAAATCCACTCTTTTCCTCCGGACATGTAATCCTTGAAGTTTGCCATGAGACATAGATTCTTCATGATCTTCTCATACTCAATGTCGAACAACTCATCTTCATCATAGTAGCCATGTTCCGCATTGTCATCATCAAGTGGGAAATTCTCATCATAAAGAACAAGAGATTCGTTAGGGTTGTGATCATGACAATGTTCAAATTTATGAATGTGAATGCCTTCTACAATGATGTTGCTTATGGTTATGACATCTCCTTTAGCACGCATGAGGTCTCTAAGCTCAAATAGATAGTCATCAAACTTGGGATCACAAGGCGTCATTTTGTGAAAGGCAATTGTTTTATGATGAATTTCATCAAGATTACTCAATGAATAACTTGGATATCGTTTCTCCAAGTCATTCCACAAGGTATAAGCACATTCGAAATTCTTCATTTGATTAAGCACATTTCTAGGCAATGCTCTAACGATGAGATTAACAGTTCTAAGATTGCATAGCATATCAATTTCCTCTTCGTGTGTGGGATGTAAAGGATCAATGGGAGGTACATAGGGGCTCTTAACATATTTGCTCAATTGAAATTCATTAAACAGCTCAAGCATCAAAGTTTTTCATTGACTATAGTACTCTCCATCAAGAATAGGCACTCTACAACTCAAACTCCCTATACTAGACACATCCATCTTCCTCCACGGTGATTAAACCGAAGCAATGGACACCAAAGCTCTGATACCAATTGAGGGATCACTAGAAGAGTGTCTAGAGGGGGGGGGGGTGAATAGACTACTAGCAGGAATTTAAAACCTAACCTTTTCCCAAGTTAATTGGTTGGCAGATTTTAACAATTATAGCAAGATAGCAAGTCTAGCACACCCTACATATGCATGTCAACAAGTATGGCAGCGGAAAGTAAAGACATTGCACATGAAGAAAAGAGTTGAGATAGGGAGATAAAACACAATTGGGGACGCAAAGATTTTTCCCGTGGTTCCGATAGGTGGTGCTATCGTATGTCCACGTTTATGGAGTCTTCAACCCACGGAGGGTAACGGTCGCGAGAGTCCACGGAGGGCTCCACCCATAAGGGTCCACGAAGTAGCAACGTTGACTATTCCATAACGGCTTCCGTCCACGAAGGACTAGCCTCACTATGGGTAGATCTTCACGAAGTAGGCGATCTCCTTGCCCTTACAAACTTCTTGGTTCAACTCCACAACACGAAGTAGGAGGCTCCCAAGCGACACCTAACCAATCTAGGAGGCACCACCCTCCAAAAGGTAATAGGCTCGGCAATGTCGATGAACTCCTTGCTCTTGTGCTTCAAGATGATAGACTCCTCAACACACAATCACTCTCTCACAGATTTGGCTTGGTGGAAGAGATGGGATTTGTGGAAAGCAACTTGGGGAGGCTAGATATCAAGATTCATATGGTTGGAATGGAATGGCATGATCTCAACACATGAGTAGGTGGCTCTCTCTCAGAAAATATGATGGGGCAAGTATGGAATAGTTCTGAGTGCTTCTCTTTCGAGTGGGTGGTGGTGAAGGGGTATATATAGGCATCTCCAAAAATCCAACCGGTACACCTAAAGTGACCAACTCGGTGACACTGATGTGTGAATCTCGGTGGTATCGAGTTGCTCCAAAGGTAGCAACTTTTGAATCTCGGTGAGACCGATATATAAATCTCGGTTGCACCGATTAGGTGACCAACGGTCAGATTGCCAAACTCGGTGACGCCGATTCAACAAACTCGGTCGGACCGATTTTGTGAAATTGGGTAACAAAAAGTTGGCAACCAAACTCGGTGGCACCGATTCAGAATCGGTTGCACCGAAAGGTTAGGGTTTGGCTTAGGTCTGTCTGAGTATGGGAATCGGTGGCACCGAGTGGAAAGTGTTGGTTGCACCGATTTTGGATATTTGACTTTGGATAGACTGTTGTGGAAGAGCTTGTGGGTGTTTTTGGTGACTATCACTTGTGCACGTATGAGCATTTTGTTCACCAACAATACCTTACCCCCTTTTAATAGTATTGGCTTTCCTATGGACTCAAAGTGATTTCTCACAAAGTAAAATGTAGAGTCCTCTAGCTTGAAGCTTTGCCAATCCATTTCCTTGCATCTTGGGGTATCTCCACAATCTCCACACTCCTTTTGCAAACCCTCTCTGTGGACTTTATCTGAAATACACTAGGTAAAAGTATTAGTCCAAGAGACAATGTATGTTGTCATGAATTATCAAAACCACCAAGGGAGCATGTTGTGCTTTCAGACTGCCGACGGCGCCATCCACCTGTGCACGATCCGACCAACGACCTCCGTGTTGTCCTCCGGCCCCAGCCTTTGTCTCGCCGGATCGTCGATCCGAACGACCGCACTTACCATCCCGATGACAACCTCCTCCTCGTACCCCATGTTGAATGCCTCGCAAATTGTTGGTAACCCACAAGTGTAGGGGGTCATTTGTAGCCTTTTTTGATAAGTGTCGAACACAACGAGGAGCTAATGGTAGAATTAATATTCTCTCAAGTTCTATCAACCACCGATACAACTCTACGCACGCTAACGCTTACTTTATGTAGAACAAGTATGAAACTACTTTGCGAGAAGGAAACTAGAATTACTTAGTAGGAGTAATAGATAGTTTTGCAAGAAAATGAAGAAAAAATAAATAAAAGTTAAGGGCTGTTTTAGATAAAGATTAAATAAGTTAGTTGTTTAGTAGAAAGCTTTTTTGAACACAAGAGAAGGATTTGTCCCTAGGCAATCGATAACTAGACCTGTAATCATTGTTGCAGTTTTATATTAGGGAGAGGCATACGCTAACATACTTTTCGTACTTGTTTCATATGCACTTATGATTGGAACTCTAGCAAGCGTCCGCAACTACTAATGATCATTAAGGTAAAACCCAACCATATCATTAACACATCAAGTCCTCTTACTCCCATACTCAACAACCCCCGTACTCGGGTGTAAGCTTCTGTCACTCTAGCCGCCCACTATAAGCGAGTCATGAACGTATTGCAACACCCTATAGCGGGAATCATTCACGTGTGCGCGGCACGGAAGGCACCATAGGACAAAACCAAAATAAAACATAGAACTCAAACCAATCACGATCATCAATCAACCCATATGACAAAAGAAATCTACTCAAACATCATAGGATAGCCACACTTCATTGGATAATAATATATATCATTAAGCACCATGTTTTAGTAGAGATTACTTCGGGGATAAGAGGTGTTACACCACTGCATAGAGGGAAGAGAGTTGGTGGTGATGGCGACGAAGTTGTTGGTGTAGATTGCCGTCACGAGGGTTGCCCCGGCGGCGTTCCTGCGCCACCGGGAGAGAGAGCCCCTCCTTATTCTTCTTCCTTGGTCTCCCTCCTAGATGGGAGGAGAGTTTCCCCTCTGGTCCATGGCCGCCATGGCTTCATGGAGGGCAAGAGCCCCTCCGAGATTGGATCTCTCTCCTTGTTTCTCTTCTATTTCCGCGTCTGTTTTCTGACCCCTTCACCGTTTCTTAAATATCCAGAGACACGTAACTCCGATTGGGATGAAATTTTGAGGGGATTTTTACCGGGAAATTATCTTTCTTGCGGCAAAAGAAGGGCTCGGACCGACTTACGGGGTTGCCACAAGCCATCAGGGCGCGGCCACCCCCGTGGTCGCGCCCTATTGGCTTGTGGGCACCTTGGGCATCGTGTTACCTTGATTCTTCTTCCCAAAATTCACATATATTCCAAAACAAATCTCCATAAATATGTATCGCGTTTGGACTTCGTTTGATATGGATTTTCTACGAAACAAAAAAACACACAAAAAACAGGAACTCGCACTGGGCACTGGATAAGTAAGTTAGTCCCAAAAACAATATAAAATATTTTCCAAAGTATATGAAAGTTGTAGAATATTGGCATGAAACAATCAAAAATTATAGATGCGACGGAGACGAATCAGCATCCCCAAGCTTAATTCTTGCTCGTCCTTGAGTAGGTAAATGATAAAAAGATAATTTTTGATGTGGAATGCTACCTAACATAATCTTGTACAAATGTCTAATCATGGCATGAATATCAAGATACAAGTGATTCATGGCAATAGTCTATCATTTGACATAAAGAAATCAATACTCATGTTTGCTCGCAAACGATCATGTCCTTTCAAAATAACAATGCTAAAGAATGCTATCCCTACAATATCATATAGCCCGTCATGCTTAGTCTTCCTAGGATAAAGTATAAATCTTGAGCACCCCGGTGTGAAACCAAGCAATTGGATTGCACTTTTTAACGCGCTTCAGCATTTATACCTCACTCAATACATGAGCGTGAACCATGGACATAGCATATAGGTGGAATAGAGTATGGTGGTAGATATCAAAGGAGTCAAAGCGAAAAGGAAGTCTCGCATCAACTAGGCGGATCAATGGACTATGGAGATGCCCATCAATCAATATCAATACGAGGAGCAGGGATTGCCATGCAACGGATGCACTAAGAGCTATAAGTATATGAAATCTCAAACGAAACTAAGTGGGTGGGCATCCAACTTGCTTTCTCACGAAGACCTCGGGCATTTGAGGAAGCCCATCATTGGAATATACAAGCCAAGTTCTATAATGAAACATTCCCACTCGTATATGAAAATGACATATCAGGAGACTCTCTATATGAAGAACATGGTGCTACTTTGAAGCACAAGTGTGGTAGAGGATAGTAGCAAGTCCCTTCTCTCTTTTTCTCTCATTCATTTTTTTTCTTTCTTTTCTCCTTTTTTTCTTTCTTTTTTTCTTTCTTTTTTTTTCATGATGGGCTCATTTGGCCTCCTCCATTTTTTTATCTTTCGTTCGGAGTCTCATCCTGACTTGTGGGGGAATCATAGTCTCCATCATCCTTTCCTCATTGGGACAATACTCTAATAATGATGATCGTCACACTTTTATTTACTTACAACTCGATATGAAAAACTACTAAACAAGATGACTCTATATGAATTCCTCTGGCAGTGTATCAGGATGTGCAATGATTTGGCATAACATGTAAACAATGATGAACTGTGGCTTTGCCACAAATACTATGTCAGCTACATGATCATGCAAAGCAATATGACAGTGAACACACATATATCTCGGAATGGCTATGGAAATGCCATGATAGGTAGGTATGGTGGCTGTTTTGAGGAAGATATAAGGTGGCTTATGTGCAACAGAGATTATCATGTCTCGGGGTTTGGATGCACCTGCGAAGTTTGCACAGATCCTCGAGGTGAGAATGGGCAATGCACAGTACCTAAGAGGCTAGCAAATATGAGAAGGTGAGTGTGCGTACATCCATGGATTCACATTAGTCATAAAGAACTCATGTACTTATTGCAATGCTTTATTAGCTCTCTCGAAGCAATGTACTACTCGCATGCCCCTAGGGAGGAGGTTGGGAGGAGTTAACCATCACGCGCCCCTGATTCAACAGCACAAAGGATTTCAATCAAGGATAAATTATGCTCCAACTTCATCGCATAACTAGAGACTATACGTGCATGCATCGGGAATCACAAACCTTAACACCAATATTCTTACTAATCCACAATCATCCACTTGTGTAGCCACATATTACTATCTTAATGTCGCAAAACTATTGCAGGGAATCAAATATATCGTTTTCAGTGATGTACAAGTTTTATGACTAACCATGTGAATGACCAATTCCTGTTGACTCTCTAAATAGGTATAAGTGAAGTATGAGAGTTTAATTCTTTCTACAAAAGACCATGCTCTAATAAATATAAGTGAAGCAAAAGAGCATTCTACAAATAACGGTTTTCTATATGTAGAGAAATAGGCATCCAACTTCAAATGATATAAGCGAAGCACATGAAGCATTCTATAAAGCCATACTCAAAAGAAATAAGTGAAGTGCAAAGAGCATTCTATAAATCAACCATGGACTTTCCCATACCAGCATGGTAAATTTCTAAAATAAAAATGAAAGGCACATGACGGTCCAAGAATTTACGCATATCATGTGAACAAAACAAAAACTGAGTCATATCGATAATTGTTGAAGAAGAAAGATGGGATGCCTTCTGGGGCATCCCCAAGCTTAGATGCTTGAGTCTCCTTGAATATTTACTTGGGGTGCCTTAGTCATCCCCAAGTTTTAACCCTTGTCTCTCCTTGTTCTTCTCATATCGATAGCTCCTCGATCTTCGAACACTTCATCCACACAAAACTTGACAGAACTTTTATTAGAAAGGTTACTACATATAACATCAAATCTCGTCATGTCCTGCCATAACATTATTGTATCATTATAATCTAATATTACCTACTATATGCTATCACAATTCTATGCCCCCCAAGTCAATGGGGCTCAACAAGAATTCAAACATAAGTAGACAAAGCAACTATAACAACAATCTGTGAAAAACATGACAATATGTAAAGGTGTAGATGAAACCTATACTTCTGTAACTCAAACAATTATGAAACATTAGGACATAATATAAAAAATTGCATAACAGTACTGTGTAAAAATTTCTGAATTTTTCACGCTCCAGTAAAATATGAAAATTCAAACACTATAGCAAAAGTTTTTGTTTTTATACAACACATATCAAACAAGCAATTCGAACATCCTAAAGGTAAATCTTGGCACATTATTTTTATAATACAATGGATTTGTACACGGGGATAATTATTTTTTTGAAAAGTTTCTATAATCAAGATTCACAAAGTTTCCATGGGCATGAACAAAAGTTCAAGGATGTCCCCCGCTGCAACGGTGCTCATCTTTCCCACTTTCACTTTTCTTTATGAAAAGGTTTTAGGTTCCCAAATTTATTTATTTTGTTTTTAATTATTTTAAAAGCACATAACATAATAAAATGACTCTCTAAAACTTCTGGGTTGTCTCCTTGGCAGCGCTTTCCTTAAAGCCATTAAGCTAGGCATATAGTGCTCAAGTAAGTGATCTACCCGGATCCCAAGGTATATCAAAGCCAATTTTAATTAGCAATGATTTGTAATTAAGTAGTGAGCACAAAATGATATATATCATGTGACAACGATGTCTGACTCTCTCCCTATGCATTGGCATGTCATAAAAGAACAATTCATTCACACAAAGTAAAGGCCAATACATAGCATAAGTAGTTTCTTGCAATTTTATCATATTGGAAACATAGAGAGGTGAAGATTTGGTTCCTCTCTCATAATAATTGCAAGTAGGAGCACAAGCACATGTGTATTATATTCATCAAAATCATCATGTGTAATGGTAAAAAACATCCCATCAATATAATCCTTAATAAGTGAAAACTTCTCCGATATGGTGTAGTTGGGAAAATTCAAAGAGATAATAGGACTATCATGTGTGGGTGCAATAGCAACAATTTCATTCTTAACATAAGGAACTATAGCAAGTTCATCTCCATAAGCATAATTCATATTGGCATCATGGACACAATCATATCAAGCATCAAGTTCATCAAAAAGGGATATTTCAAACGAATCCAAGGGATCATAGCATTCATCCCTCGGTAAGCACGAAGGAAAATTAAACAATGTATGAGTTGAAGAGTTACTCTCATTAGAAGGTGGGCACGGGTGATCAATCCGCTATTCCTCCTTTTGTTCTTCGCTCTCCTCCTCATCTTTTTCATCTAATGAGCTCACAATTTCAGCAATTTCTTCTTCAATAGATTCCTGCAAAATATTAGTCTCTTCTAGGGCTGCAAACATTCTTTCAATAAATTCTTTAACATAAGCATTAAAATAATGGTATTCATAGCAAATATTTAAGTATGGCTAAATTTTTAGATTTGTAAAGAATAGCATCATACTTTTGAATCAAAGAAGCAATTTCATATGCACCCTTAAAAGCAACAAAATTTTCAATTTGTTCAATATCCTAATAACTATAGACATCCTTGGCATATGAAGATAGTATTTCATTATCATTAGACACACATTGATAGGGAAGGTGTTTTTAGTGTCTTCGGAACAACAAGTAAAATCATGTATTTCACATAGATTCCAAGCATAGCACCACAAACAATTAATTTGATGCCATAAGAGTTCCCCTTTTTCAGATAATCGGTGTCGCACAAAATGAGCATGCTCATCTAATGATTTTCCCTCAAGTAAGCTAGTTGGGTTTTCAGGACGAGCACAAAGGGATCGAAGATTATCCAAGTAAAAAGCTTCAGCAGTATGGTAGATTTTGGGTGGTTCCTCAACCACTGGGTTAGCAAGTACAACTATTTTTTTTGGTATTTTGCGTTTCCTACTCATAACTAAAAATAGAAAACAACTTAGAACCAAAAATAAAATTACTTAGTGATAAATCAAAAAATCACACATGAGAATATCAACCGCTATGCTATTGCTCCCCGGCAACGGTGCCAGAAAAAGGTCTTGATAACCCACAAGTGTAGGGGATCGTTTGTAGCCTTTTTCGATAAGTAAGAGTATCGAACCCAACGAGGAGCTAAAGGTAGAATTAATATTCTCTCAAGTTATTTTGACCACCGATACAACTCTACGCACGCTAACGCTTACTTTACCTAGAACAAGTATGAAACTACTTTGCGGGAAGGAAACTAGAAGTACTTAGTAGGAGTAATAGATAGTTTTGCAAGAAAATAAAGAAAAAGTAAATAAAAGTTAAGGGCTGTTTTAGATAAAGATTAATTAAGTTAGTTGTTTAGTAGAAACCTTTTTTGTAACACAAGAGAAGGATTTGTCCCTAGGCAATCGATAACTAGACCGGTAATCATTGTTGCAGTTTTATATGCGGGAGAGGCATACGCTAACATACTTTCCGTACTTGGATTATATGCACTTATGATTGGAACTCTAGCAAGCGCATGCAACTACTAAAGATCATTAAGGTAAAACCCAACCATAGCATTAACACATCAAGTCCTCTTTACTCCCATACACAACAACCCCCTTACTCGGGTGTAAGCTTCTGTCACTCTAGCCGCCCACTATAAGCGAGTCATGAACGTATTGCAACACCCTACAATGGGAATCCTCCACATGTGCACGACACGGAAGGCACCATAGGACATCACCAAAATAAAACATACAACTCAAACCAATCACGATCATCAATCAACCCATAGGACAAAAGATATCTACTCAAACATCATAGGATAGCCACAAATCATTGGATAATAATATACAACATTAAGAACCATGTTTAAGTAGAGATTACAACGAGGAGAAGAGGTGTTACACCGCTGCATAGAGGGGGAGAGAGTTGGTGGTGACGGCAACGAAGTTGTTGGTGTAGATCGCCGTCACGAGGGTTGCCCCGGCGGCGTTCTGGCGCCACCGGGAGAGAGGGGGAGAGAGCCCCCCTCCTTATTCTTCCTTGGTCTCCCCCTAAATGGGAGGAGAGTGTCTCCTCTCGTACATGGCTGCCATGGCTTCCCGGAAGGCAAGAGCCCCTCCGAGATTGGATCTCTCTCTGTGTGTTTCTCTTCTGTTTCCGCGTCTGTTTTCTGACCCCTTCACCATTTCTTAAATATCAGGAGATTTGTAACTCCGATTGGGATAAAATTTTGAGGGGAATTTTACCGAAAAATTATGTTTCTTGCGGCGAAAGAAGGGATCCAACCGACTTATGGGGTGGACACAAGCCATTAGGGCGCGACCACCCCCTGGTCGCACCCTGTTGCCTTGTGGGCACCTCGGGCACCGTGTTGCCTTGATTCTTCTTCCCAAAATTCACATATATTCCAAAACAATCTCCGTAAATATTTATCACATTTGGACTTCGTTTGATATCTATTTTCTGCGAAACAAAAAACACACAAAAAATAGGAACTCGCACTAGGCACTGGTTAAGTAAGTTAGTCCCAAAAATAATATAAAAATATTGCCAAAAGTATATGAAAGTTGTAGAATATTGGCATGAAACAATCAAAAATTATAGATACGGCGGAGACGTATCAACTGTGTCGGACGGCGTCGGCGAGGCCATGGCCGGTGCAGCATCGTCCTCTGTGTCATTGTCGAAATCTGCATCCGTGAGGGCCCAGAACCTCCCGCCAACTCGCCGGCGTTCAGTTGAGGAGGAGGCTAGGGTCACCCCCAGGGTCGCCACTGGATCGCCGCCGTGTCGCCCGCATCAGTTCAGTTCCCGCGTTGCCCAACTCAATGCAAACACGAGTGTACCCAAAAAAACGTAGAAGAGCAAATCCACACAATCAAAATAACCACCCTTCGTCACCACAGGAGATGAGAACGTGAGAGCACTGCAAAAGCACCATAATAACTGGGGACGCGCCCATCACATCTCAAGTTATCGAACCACTGCACACTACTCCCTCTGTTCACAAATGTGGTATGTTTTGGATCCCTCTGTTCACAGATTTATATGTTTTGGATATTTCAATATGAACTACACATGGACTGAAATGAGTCAACAAACACACTAAAATATGTTTATATACATCCAATTCACAAAAAAGTTAGAACTTCTGAACGGAGGGAGTACTATAGATATGACCTTCCCAGTCGGCTCAAAAATCCCAGTTCTGGTGAGTAATCATGGTGACTACATAGAGCGGACAGCGATCGTTATCCCACAACCCTTTGCAGTCGGGCGAAGAACCGACCGCGATGGAGCTTGCACAGAGGGTTCTGGTTAGAGAGGCCGAAAAATGGTTTATCACATAGTTTCTTTTAGAAATCTACATGTTATAGTCGTTTTTCCAGGCGACTATTATTTTACATTCCGAACCTCATGCAATTGTCCTACACCCCTACTATAGTACATGCTCCATTCTCCTCCTTTTCACCCTTATTAGCCTCAATGGGCCACAGCCAAAAACTGCACACAACATAGATGAAGAAATAACACCAGTTTTTATTGGAGTTGTTTTTTCTTCCCACTGAATCAGAAGAATGACAACATTACGTTTACATGTTTTTGATATAAAAAACTAGATTACAAGATTAATTTCTTTCGCTTTCTTTGTTTCGCTAATAGCTGAAAGAAAATGAAAAGACACTGATGAAGATGCTTTATGCAATTATTATTTTTTTGTGATCTCTTTGTTGCTATCTTCTTTCCCTGGAGAACACTCATTCCCCTGCCAACATGTGTAAACGAATAACATGATATACTATTAATATTGAAATGAACATATGAAATAGTTTGATATGTTCATACCCATGCCAAGATTGCTGAGTGGTGAGCGATAATAACGCCATGGTTGGAGGACGATTTGGAACTGATTTTGGTGGAACCGGTAACATCGGAATACTAATGGTTGTCCATTCTTGAAGACCTTCTTAGAGTGCAATGTGATTCCTTTGGTCTCATGATGTTTCACTGAAAGATTATAGTCCTAGAGAATAAGAGGACGATTGTGTTCTCTGTATTTGTATCCACTTGATGCTTCATTTTGAGTCAATAAAATTCACCCTTTGTTAGAAAAATGGTCTTGAACAATAGGTTTGTCATAGATATCAGAGGTGTTATTTATTGTAAGTCCATCTTTTAAACTTTGTAAATAAAATTATGGTTTTATGTATTCAAGGAGGCAATGGAGGCTTATTCATTCTTACCGAAAGAATATAAAAACACTAAAGATACCACACAATTGAACATACTCAATTTCTACCAAAGAAAGTTGTAGATGCAATCAAGGACATTTTTGGTAGCCCGCATAGGTCCAACCGGTCCTGTACGATGCAAAATTGGTCCGCTCGGTAGCTTGTGTTCACTGTTTGGCATGTATAGCACGAACCTTAAAGCACCCCCAGCCATGCCCACTAGGAATGGCTGAACCGGCTGTTTCCTCTCATCCAGGATCGGGCAATGCCCGGGAGGGGAACCTGGTGCCGAGATCATGCAAATAGGATGATGTCGTGAGCTCGCACACATCCACGAAAAAGCAACGGGAGGAATCAACTCACCTCTCGCCGAATCGGACACACTATAGCCATCCCCCCTCTTCAAGCTCTCCGTCCCACGCGATCGTCATTGACGAACAGGTAAGTGACGCGTCTTCTCTGACCGGTGGTAGGCGGAGGCCGGGATTCATTTTCCTCCTCTTCTATGATCGGTTACATGCCTCCACCTTGCTTCACTGGTGGATGTAAGTTCTACCAGTCTCTCCTTCCTACTTGTTCTAGCTTAGATCTATGAGCATGTGATAGGAGTAGATATGTGAGCATGTGGTAGGAGTCGATATGTGAGCATGTGGTAGCATTGTGCAATGTCCGATCTGTGCAAATGTGATGTTGTGGTAGGTAGTGGTGATGGATTGGTAGCATAGGTGTTTCTTGTACGCGTTGATGATGTTCATGTTTTGTTACATGTCAGCAAGGATGATCATATGGTAGGTATGGTACTAGCTTGTGAATCAAAGTATGTGTAGTATGCTAGTTTGCAAGTATGTAGGTGTGGTAGTGTGTTGAACTCGATGGTGTGCTATGAGCTTGGAGATTAGTCATAGGGTGGTGTGTTGAACTTCACGATCCATGTGTAACTATGCTTACTGTCCATGTGCAGTGTTCTTTCTTATTGTCCATGTGTAGTGTGTTGCACTAGTCCTGATGCTAATGCTTGTACGACATGAGCACGCAAGAGTTTAGTTAGGCCATCATGTTGTCCGAGAGCCAAATCCCGTCATCCTGTGTTGAGGACTCCGAGCCTATGACCGAGGAGCAGATGCCTTTGGATTCAGGTGTCTTCAAGGGTCCGGTAGGCCTCTCACATATGCGCTGGCCCTGCCTAATGCTGCTACTGCTGCACATAAGGCAACCATGAAGGCTGGGAAGAAAAATATGGTAGGGAGGGGGAACTTGATGAAATGGCAATCGTTCCTCTTCGTGCTTAACAATATGTGTGAGATCATAGCTAGTGGGGTGAGGACTGACAAGGGCTTCAAGGAGGTGCACTTGAACTATGTTGCCAAGCATGTATTTAATTTATGTGGCCAAGAGGTCACCTCAACCCAGGTCTACAACCAACTCAAGAAGTGGAGAGCCAGATGGATCCAAGTGTCCAAGCTCGGAGACCTTAGTGGCGCACAATTGGATGAGGACACCAACTCGATCCAGTTGAAGGCAAAATACTACCAAGGACACACTGTGGTTAGTTCACATGCCACTTGTTCAAGCATGTATGCATGCCAACCACATCTAATCACGTTGTGTTTCTTTCTTGGGACCACTCCAAGGACACAGAGTTCCTCAACACCCTCATCCAGAACTACTCGTAGATACAACGTATCTTCTCCTATCGGCTGGCTACTGGCAAGCATGCCATGGGCTCTAGTGAGACGCTCTGTTCGCCTATTCCTGACTATCCAGACACCTAGGATTCAGAGACCTTCATCCTTGATGGTCCTGATAAGGGTGCTGATGAAGTTCATGTGATGTCGTCAGGACAATACCTGAGCGTCTTCAACAACATGACTGATGTCGTCAGGAGGTGGCAACCACCATTAGGGAGAGCAAGCCGATCGACGTCCACCCGACTTGTATAATGCCACCATGGATCAAGGCGGCATCAGTCCAGAGGCTCTGATTGCTTATCTTAGCCACCTCCTGGACAACAAAGCACTGGGTGTTGGTTTTGTTGCCATGGGGATGATACGTCTCCATCATATCTACTTTTCCTCACGCTTTTGCTATTGTTTTGGACTCTAATTTGCATGATTTGAATGAAACTAACCCGGACTGACGCTGTTTTCAGCAGAATTACCATGGTGTTTTTTTTGTGTAGAAATAAAAGTTCTCGGAACTGGAAAAAACTTTTTGGAGATTTATTTTATAATAAATGAAAAATACTGGAGCCAAGAACCACCGGAGGGGGTGTCTTGGTTGGGCACGATACACCAGGGCGTGCCACCCCCTCCAGGCGCGCCCTGGTGGTTTGTGCCCACCTCGGGGCCCCACTGACCCTAATTCTAACGCTATAAAATCCTATTTTTGGAGAAAAAAACCAGAGAGAAAGTTTCATCGCGTTTTACGATATGGAGCCGCCGCCACCTCCTGTTCTTCATCGGGAGGCCAGATCTAGAGCCCGTTTGGGGCTCCGGAGAGGGGAATCTTCGGTCTTCGTCATCATCAACCCTTCTCCATTGCCAATTCCATGATGCTCCCCATCGGGAGTGAGTAATTCCTTCGTAGGCTTGCTGGTCGGTGAGGAGTTGGATGAGATTCATCATGTAATCGAGTTAGTTTTGTTAGGGCTTGATCCCTAGTATCCACTATGTTCTGAGATTGATGTTGCTATGACTTTGCCATGCTTAATGCTTGTCACTAGGGCCCGAGTGCCATGATTTCAGATCTGAACTGTTTATGTTATCACCATTATATCTATGTTCTTGATCCGATCTTGGTAGTCATACGCACCTATTACGTGTTATGATCCGTAAACCCCGGAGTGACAATAGTCGGGATACTTTCCGGTGATGACCATAGTTTGAGGAGTTCATGTATTCACCGTGTGTTAATGCTTTGTTCCGGTTCTCTATTAAAAGGAGGCCTTAATATCCCTTAGTTTCCTTATGGACCCCGCTGCCACAGGAGGGTAGGACAAAAGATGTCATGCAAGTTCTTTTCCATAAGCACGTATGACTATTTACGGAATACATGCCTACATTACGTTTATGAGCTAGAGCTAGTTCTGTGTCGCCCTAGGTTATGACTGTTATATGATGAATATCATCCAACGAGTTTACCGATCCAGTGCCTACGAGTTTTCCACATATTGTTCGTGCTAAGTTACCATTTCTACTGCTACTGTTACACTTGCTACAAAACTATTGCTACCACTGCTACCGTTACTGTTACTATTGCTACTGCTATCAAAACTATCATACAACTGTGCTACTGATCACTCTGCTGTAGATATTTAATATCCAGGTGTGGTTGAATTGACAACTCAGCTGCTAATACTCACTAATATTCTTTGGCTCCCCTTGTGTCGAATCTATAAATTTGGATTGAATACTCTACCCTCGAAAACTGTTGCGATCCCCTATACTTGTGGGTTATCAAGACCTTTTTCTGGCGCCGTTGCTGGGGAGCATAGCTATATTTGTTGAGTCACTTGGGATTTATATCAATTGATCACTATGAAGAATCTGAAGGATCTAAAAACCAAGATTTTTCCCTCTAAGACGAGGGGAGGTAAGGAATTGCCATCTAGCTCTGCACTTGATTCACCTTCGGTTATGAGTAAGTTTGCAACACCACCACATGCTATTAATCCTGATATGTCGCAAGTTATTGATGATGCTACTTCTGCTATGAATGATGCTTATGATGATGATGCTAGTACCATGCTTGATGATGATGTGCCACTAGGTGAATTTCTTAATGAACAAATTGCTAGAGCCAAAGAGAATGAAATTACTGAAATTGATGAGATTACTGAAACTGATGAAGCCTTTGAAACAGATGACTATGAAACACCTAGCTCTCCTATATTTGAAATGCCTAAGATACCTGAAGGTTATGTTATGGATGAGGAGACAACTAGAGAAATCCTTTCTTGTAAGGATAGAAATGATCTTAAGAAATTACTACGCAAGTATAAGGAAAAGACTTTGAATGCTAGAATGAAATGTGATCCTAAGTTTGCTACTTCTCCTATATTTGTTACCGATAAGGATTATGACTTCTCTGTCGACCCAGAGCTAATTACTTTGGTTGAATCTGATCCTTTCCATGGTTATGAAACTGAAACTGTAGTGGCACATCTTACTAAGATGAATGATATAACCACCCTCTTTGCTCATAACGAGAAGATTCGCTATTACTATATTCTCAAATTATTTCCATTCTCATTAAATGGTGATGCTAAGATTTGGTACAATACTCTTGCTCCTGGTTGTGTGCGTAGTCCCCAGGATATGATTTACTACTTCTCTGAAAAATATTTTCCTGCTCATAAGAAACAAGCCGCCTTAGATGAAATATTTAACTTTGTGCAAATTGAAGAAGAGAGTCTCCCACAATCTTAGGGAAGGCTTCTCCAATTGCTTAATGCTTTGCCTGATCACCCTCTTAAGAAAAATGAAATACTTGATATCTTCTGTAATGGACTAACAGATGCTTCTAGGGACTTCCTAGATAGTTGTGCTGGTTGTGTTTTCACGGAACAAACTGTTGAACTAGCTGAGGAACTATTGAATAATATATTGAAGAATTATGATGATTGGACTCTCCCTGAACCACCCCTTAAACCCACTCCGAAGAAGAGGGGTATCTTATTTCGCAGTCCTGAAGATATGCAAGAGGCAAAGAAATGTATGAAGGAAAAAGGTATTAAGGCTGAGGATGTTAAGAATTTACCACCTATTGAAGAAATACATGGCCTTGACACACCACCACCTCCACCTGTGGTAGAGGTAACTTCTTTATTAAAGTTTGATGAAGGAGATATCCCTTACAATAAACATCCTAGTCAATGCT
The DNA here is from genome assembly GCA_039707655.1 of Elymus sibiricus. Classification (NCBI taxonomy): domain Eukaryota; kingdom Viridiplantae; phylum Streptophyta; class Magnoliopsida; order Poales; family Poaceae; genus Elymus; species Elymus sibiricus. The sequence goes on from CM077669.1 coordinate 361,438,213, forward strand.
TATATGAGTTTGATAACTACATTATGAAATTAGATTACTTCAATGCAAATGTTCTGAAACAATTGAAATATAATTCTGATATGATTGCTCGCTTGAGTGACTTGCTATTTAGAATCAGTAACGATGTTAGAGGTGTAGGAAAACATGCCTCTATGGTTCAAACCCAGTTAGAACAAGTTGCTAAATCTCAAAAAGAATTGCTCGATGAAATGAATAATAATATGAATGATTTTGCTGCTAGAGTAGTAACAAGAGGAGGTAGAATGACCCAAGAACCACTCTATCCTGAGGGTCATCCTAAAAAAATTGAACAAGACTCTCAGAGAATTAATACTGATGCACCTAGTCCTTCTAAAAGGAAAAGGAAAAAGAAAAATGATAGGACTTTGCATACCTCTAGTGAACCTGAGATACAAAAACCTCCTGATAATAATGATGTCTCTATTTCTGATGCTGAAACTCAATCTGGTAATGAACATCCACCTAGTGATAATGAAAATGACAATGATTATGTTCAGGAAGATACTCAACCGAACAATGATAAAGAACCAGATAATGATGTTGAAATAGAGCCTGCTGTTGATCTTGATAACCCACAACCTAAAAATAAACGTTATGACAAAAGAGACTTTGTGGCTAGAAAACATGGTAAATGAAGAGAGCCATGGGTTCAGAAACCCATGCCCTTTCCACCTAAACCATCTAAGAAAAAGGATGATGAAGAATTTGAACGCTTTGCTGAAATGATTAGGCCAGTCTTTTTGCGTACCCGCTTAACTGATATCTTAAAGATGGCCCCTTATGCAAAATACATGAAAGACATCATCACTAATAAAAGAAATATACCTGAAGCTGAAATCTCCACCATGCTTGCTAATTATTCTTTTAAGGATGGAGTACCTAAAAACTTGGAGATCCGGGAATACCAACTATACCTTGCTCCATTAAAAGAAATTATGTCAAAACTGCTTTGTGTGATTTGGGAGCCAGTGTTAGTGTTATGCCTTTCTCCTTATATAAAAGACTTGATTTGAATAAACTCACACCTACTAAGATATCATTGCAAATGGCTGACAAATCAATTGCCATACCTATCGGTATTGGTGAGGATGTGCCTGTTGTTATTGCAAATGTTACTATCTTAACGGACTTTGTTATTCTTGAGATGCCCAAGGACGACAACATGTCGATTATCCTTGGTAGACCCTTTTTGAATACTGCAGGGGCTGTTATTGATTGCAATAAAAGCAAAGTCACTTTTCATATCAATGGTAATGAGCATACGGTGCACTTTCCGAAGAAACAATTCCAAGTGAATGGTATAAATGTTATTGAAGAATCTCCGACAATCACTATTGGAAGTTTTCAACTACCTCTACCTATTGCCAAAAAGAAATATGACATACTTATTGTTGGGGATATGCATATCCCCATTGAGGTAACTTAGTGTTTTACGAAAGTTCTTCGGTTTCATGCTAATCGGAAGTGGTTGTTAATAAGACTTGATCAACCTTATTAATGGATCATTTTTGAGAGGTATGAAGTTGATGAATCTAGTAGGCGCAACCTTCTGCTCCCACCTTTTATTTTCTATTTTACTTAGTCAAATAAAATAAAATGTCATGTTTATCTTGTTTTCTATTTTCTCCGTGCAATAAAAAATGACCCAAAAATAAAAGTCCTCGGAATGTCCTGAAAATTTGATATGATTTTTTTTGAATATTTTTGAATTTCTGGTGCAAATAACATCAGAGGGGGGGGTGCACCTGGTGCCCACAAGACACCAGGGCGCGCCAGCAACCCTAGGCCCGCCCTGGTGGGTTGTGACCCCCATGTGGGCCCCCTCACTTATCCCTTTAGCCCATGTCATCTCCTACCTCCAGAAAAAAAATCACCATAGCTCTCATTCCCGTGTTCTTGCTCTCAAACCCGCGGATTTTGATCTCTTTGCTCGAAGCTCCGTTACCGAAACTATTTTGGGGGATTGCTACTTGGTATGTGACTCCTCCATTGCTACAATTAGTTTTTTATTTCGTGGGTTATTTTTAGAATAATTAACTACTCTTGGTGTTGCTGTAGATGAGCTTGCATGTTGAATTCTTAGAGTTCTAAGTAGTTTGAATGCTTGATATGGCCTCTATGCATCCCTAGGAGTAGTTGCTATCAATCTTACAAAGTTTTGTTAACAAAATTTTGTGTCCCAAAAATATTTCAGAAATTTGTTCGCAGGTAAAAATGCAATTCTTTAGGAGTTCTTCAAGGAGGAGGTCCTCAGAGGCCTCATCTAGCAGAAGCTCGGTCCGACAATCTTATGTTGAGCCAAGTGAAAACTCGATGCGAGATGCCGCTACCAAATCATGTCTATGGGCGTGTGACGAATTCATGGAAGGTGTAGGTGTAACACCCTGGATTTTGCCCATTTCTTTTTCTTTTGATTTTGGTCTGGTTTTGCTTTTCCGTGGCTTGGTAGTCGTGGAACCTGGAGGGATCACCCTTGATTTCTCTTCCCTAGTGGCTTGCCAACCTCTAAACCATCCCAAGACCTTGTCATTTCCATCTTGAGGCAATCCCAATAATCTTTTCCTTGGGAATATTCCTTTTTCTATTAAAGGAATAACCATGTTTGCTCTGGGTTGTGAAGCAACCCACATTTCTATCATTCCAAAAATTCCCAAATAATTCTCATAAATTGTTTGGGTCATATCTCCCTCAGATATGTCAAAACCCTTCCTTGCCATGTTCAAAAATATCTCACCAATATTCCTTTTCTGATTCCGCCCTAATTGTCAAGTTGTGAAGCAAGTGCCATTTATCTTTGCTTGATTGCTCTCAAACTTTTTAGGCACTCTTTCCTATCCATATCATGGCCACATGACAAAATTCAACTCAATTTGGCTAGAAAATATTTCTTGGCAAATTTCCAAAGTTTCTGATCCAGAGGAAGCTTTGTGAAGAAAGTGCTAGCTAAGAGTATGCAAATGAGTTGAAATTTTGCAAGCACCTTCATATGCTTAAATCGTGACTCTCCACCAAATTTGGGCTCATTCCATCCACCCAATAATTCCCTAGATTGTTTTCTAAGAATTTGTCCAATAGGATGCTGTGTGAAGTAAGTACCATTTTGGTTTATTCAAATGGCATGAAACTTATACAGCATCTTCATATGCCTAAATAACTCATATACTCCAAATTTCAGCTCCATCTCATTTGCTAAATGAGTGCCACATCAAGATTTGTATTCTGGACCAGATTGGTCAGTTGCAAAGCAACCCCATTAAATCTTGATTCCTTTCTTCTCAAACTTCCCAGGATTGTAGTCCTTCCTTCCCTAAACCTCCCAGACATCTTATTTGGTTCCTATCACCTTCCTGTTGATCACAAGGGTGTAGTCAAGTTTGCTACAGCAAACTTATAGTGACCTTTGCCATCTCACTAGTTGTCCATTCTCTGACCTATCACTTCCAGGCTGCCTTGGGGAGCAAGGACTACACCCCAGACAAGGTGTGCCAGCCTCTCTTGTCCCCTCCGAGCAAGTCCACGCGGTGACCACCGCCCTGGCACGCCATGGACGCGAGCTGGATGTCATTTGCTCGGGCCCCTCCTCTGCTCGTCGTTTCCGCGCGCCTCATCGTGTCCAACAACTCCCCCTCGTCGTCGTCTTCCTCCCTGGATAAGTCTCCCCTCTCTAGTCCTCCCTTACGCGGTGCGGCCGCCGTAACCGTAACGTGCCCGCCCTTGCCGCCGCCACGTCCGGTTGCCGGAGCTCTCCCGAGCCTTCCCGAGCTCGCCTGAGCCCTCTCTGCTCATCCATGACCCCTCTGGACGCCTCTCCCCTCCTCCTAGCGAGTTCCCGAAGCGCCAGCGCGGCGGAGCATGCGTCACCGCGGCTGTCCTCGGCCACCTCGTCGCTGCGCCTATATAAGGCCGTCCCGAGCGCTCCCGCCCTCACCAAGCTCATTCTCTCGCCTCCCTGGTCCTCCCTGACCTCTCCACCCCTTCGCCGGAGCCCTTCTAGCCGCCAATCGCCACCATGGCCGCCGTCGGCACCCGCCTAAATTCCGATGAGTCGGAGCTTCCCTCACTCTCTTTTTCCCTCCTATGGAACCCCCGAAGCCCACCATTGCTCCCACGCCCTCTGCCTCATCCGCCAGAGCACCGGGGCTGCATGCTCATCACCAGCCGTCGCCGGAGCTGCCTCTGTCCTCCTCCACTACCGGCCCCGTGGCCCTTCCTCGTGGACCCCGCTAGGCCTCCCCGGTGCGGCGCTTCACGACGAGCACTCCGGTGGTCCGAGCTCCACCGGAGGCGGCCGGAGTTGGACGGACCAGCGCCGGCGTCGCGCGGCCTTGGTCCTCCTCTGACGGGCCCTGTCGGGGAAGAAGAAGGGGAGGGAGGAGAGAGAGAGAGGGTCAGCGCGGGGCCCGGCTGTCGGTGTCACGGCGTTGACTCGCCCGGGCCCATCGTCAGGTTAAGTGGAGGCGCCCGCCCCTCTTTACGTTTTCCCCAAAGGAAAGCGTACTCTAGTGCTGCTTTGGGTGAAAATGCGCTTCCCCTAAACTGAGGACGTATTTTGCCCGAAGGCGCTTTCTGTTTTCAGGCGTCAGGGACCTGTTTGTAGAAGTTTATTTATAGATTGGTCCCTAAACTTCATTGGGTCATATCTTTTCCTCCGCAACCCCGATTGAGGTGATTCCAAAGCCCACGTCTTCGTCTCGTCAAGCCCATCATGTTGGTATCATTTTCATGGTGTGTTCACACAGTGAAAATGACCATTCTGCCCTTGTCCGTAAACAGTCCCCCTCCGAGAGAGAACTGTTTCCGGCAGTCCTTCCGCGACCCTTTCCGCACTTCTTTCCGGTGGATCCCTCACCCCAGGCAAGCCAGGACACCCATTCCATGAAGTATTTCAATAGCATTACATATTTAATTGAATTACTTGCATTTACAAATGAATTACTTGCATCACTTTGCCATGTGATAATTTATAGCAATTTAATTTAAATGCCTAGTTGCTGCCGTCCTAAGTATGGCGATAAACTGCTATGCTTGATAAATGAACCTAGTGGTTGATCTTGAGTCACCTGTCCGGGCTTACCCGTGCAACCACATTTGCCGGTATGGGACGGCCTTGACTTGGTCTGATCGCGTGCTCTTTCACCGGTACCTCCAAAGAGGGAAGGTTATGCGCGCGCGCTACCCTGGCCTGGTAGGCGGCGATAACCTTGTGAGCCCAGTTGAGTTGTATTGGGCCCGTCCCCATTTGGGACAGTTTAGTAGTCCCCGTTTGGGACAGTTTAGTTTGGCGACGACGGTGGCAGGTGTCATGAGGACACAGGGGCCACCCAGGGCAGGCCTCCGGGGGAGGATGAATGCTGGAGGTACGATGAGAGAGTCACGGGTCAGGCAGGTTTCATTGAAGCAACGCTGGTCCACCCGAAGGGGATCGCGAGGCCAGGTGCTTCATGGTGTGGGTAAAGTGTGCAACCTCTGCAGAGTGTAAGAATCTATTCGAATAGCCGCGTCCACGGTATTGGACAGCCCGACCAGACCTGAGTAGGTGGTCAACCGTAATGTTGATAATAATGATGGATGAACTCGTCTTGTGATCGGAAGTACTCAGTGAGTATTCCGAGGGTTGTGGGACAACCCAGAAGAGAGTAAGTTGATGATCGGTAACAGTAAGTAAACTACTTATGCATTTAACAGGATAATTGCCATGCTATTGTTTACTGCATTGTTTGGTTGTCGTGAGCTTGCGAGTACATTCAAAGTACTCACCTGGCGTATCATGCCAGTTTGCAGGTCCTGTCAGGTTTGCTTGCTTGTCGTGGATGTCGAGTTTGCGAGCTAGGATGCGCGTTCCAGCCAGAGTCCCTGCGGAGTGGAGTCCATCACTGTAGTCGTTGTTCCGCTACCGAGAGTTATTCCGCTCCCTCGGATTGTTCCGCTGTTAGCATAGAGCTACCCTGGGCAAGCGTAGTATTGCCGTACGATGTAATCTATGTATCCTTGTAACCTTATTCATGGTAATAAAGAGCTGATTTGTTCTATGCCAACAGTGCCGTATTCCAGAAGACTTGTCCCTAGGCTGGAATACAGGGCGTTCCGGTCTCCTGTGAGCCGGGGTGCCACAACAGGTATCAAGGAGGAATTCAAGCAATTTATCCACAATGCAGAACTTGCTCCCTTCATCGCAGATAAGTGCCCTCAACATCTCGAACTCACAAAAACTTTCACGAAGAAATTTAAATATTTTCCCCATGAGTCTAGAGTTTCATTCAACCTTTATGACCGTCCCTTCACCATGCCTTTAGAACTGTTCTGTGAAGTGTGCAAAATTCCATATTGGGGTTCCCTTGATGAACCACTAAAATCTGAGTATGAGTCATTTTTTATTAATCTTTGCTACGGTGAAGATAGGGGAGTAACACAAGGAAGAATTAAAAGCATCCATTTCCCATCAATACACTACTTTGCACTCTTTAATGGCAAATGTATCGTAGGCAAACAAGATTGCAGCACACTGTGTGCTCCTGATTTGAGTCTCATACACACTGCTATAACAGGAAATAAATGTTATAATCTTGGAGCAATTGTTGCACGGAGACTGCAGCACAACACTGCTAGTGGTAATTTTTATGGAGGAATTTATGCCTCCCGTGTAGCCGAGAAGCTAAATGTATCACCTTGGCCTAATGATCCCATTGTCGGGTCACGATGCACACGATCACCTATGGAGCCACGGGCCCTTCGTGGTTCGGCAGGGGTGAGGTCACGTTGCACAAAGAGCAGAGGTCCTGAGACAGCACAACGACAAGACGCTAGTGTTTTACCCAGGTTCGGTCCGCTGTGAAACGTAAAACCCTACTCCTGCTTTGGTGGATTGATCGGGGGAACACGAAGCACACGGATCGCTCAAACCCGGCAAGGTTGCCTTCAGGGGAGCTGCTACGCTAGTACAAGTGTCCAAAGGTCCGAATCTTTAGCTAGGTTGCCTTGGGCCTCCTTTTATAGCTGAAGGGGCAACCACAGTGGCAAAACAGACATTACCTAGTGATTAGATAGATAACAGTTCTATCATACCTAACTCTGGCACTTAGGACAAAATGCCATAAATGCTAGCCTAGGTGGCATGCGGGGATGCTTCCCCGGCAAGCTTTTACCATCGCTTAGCTGGCTATTGCTTAGTATCTTGACACGCCCCTGAACAGGTGTCAAACAGGCATAATCTGTCTCCCAGCGCGTCGCCACATGCTTAGCGAGAGCCACTTAGCCACCCGAGGGCTCGACACCGCATTGACAACTGACTGGCGTTGCGATGCGGTGGAGCGGTGGCCGATCGGCTCGCCCCTACCGGGGAATGTCTTGTCGGGTCCTCCTGAAGATGTGTGTGCCTCGGTCCCCAGCAGGCACCGGGGACGTGACTGGTGCGGTTTGGGCCCATTCTGGGTCGTTGCGCCGACCTTGCTGGCATTGCGAGCCAGCGTAGGTTGCTTCTGCCGGGGTCTTGGTCTTGAATGTTTGGCTTCGTCTTCTTGATGTGCTCTTTGATCTCACATAGAGCGGCTTCTCTGGCTTGGACTGGGTTCATGTTGACGGGTTCTGCTACTACTGTCTGTGCATAAGTCAGGGGCACTGGGTACCCCAGTCCTAGTGCACCGACAGGAGCCCCCGGGTCTGGCCCAAACGCGCTCGTTCAGTGCCGTTGGGTCAGGCCCAAAATTTATGCACATGCACTCAATATGAGGGAGTAACTACCAACTTTTTTAAGCCAGCACTTACTCGCTACCTCAGGTCGTTTCCGCCACGCGCGCCGCATGCATTGCAGGGAGTTTGCGGTGGATGCGCATGACTCAAAAGGCATGGGAGTGGCAGAAACTACAACGCCAGTGATTGGAGTAATGGGGCGGTTACCTGTTCGCCCGTGATCGTGGGTAGCGGTATTGGTGGAGATGGGCGGCCACCTTGGAGCGGAGGAGAGCCAACCCACGTACCCCTCCCTATAAATTGGGGGGTCACAGTGGGCGATGCTCATCCATTCCCTTCTACTCCTCAATCTCAGGTTCACATAGTCTTGCCCTTCTTCTCCGGTCGTCGGACCGTCCCTTCCCTCCTGATGGTCAGGGGGAAGGGTCGGGCGAGCGCGCCTGCCACCGCAGGGTCTTCTTTTCGTGTCCGTGCCTAGCCCCCGGCTCGGGTTGATGGTTTTGGACTGAGAGCTGGCGGGAGGGGCCTTGGACAGGGAAGCGGGCGGCGCGGCGGCCGTGCCAGGGGCAGCTGCGGTGGTGCGCTCGCCGCTGCGTCGCCCACTGCTTCAGTCTTGGTGGAACGCCGCGTGGACGACACCACGCTGGAGTTTATAGCGAAGACACAGTGCTGTGGTCGACTGCGGTCTCTGCGCTCCTTCTTTGAGGCGACGAAGAAAGATCGTCCGTACGGCCGTCGGCTGCGCGCGAGTGGCCGCAGCAGCGGTCCATCATGGGTCGTGGCAGAGTTCCCCACCCATGGCATTATGTATTCTGCACATGGGTGGGAGCCTTTTGCCTGCGCGTACTCCTTAAGGGCAGGGAGCCTTTCCTGCCTCAGGTCGACGGGGATGACCATGCTCTCTGTGAGGCTCTTTGGGAAGCTTGGCGTTTGCCTCGGCTGCCGCGTCAAGGGCTCAGACAACGGCGGAGGTGCCCCCTTGAGCGGTGACGATGAGGAAGATGATGGCGGCAGCAACCCACGACGCTTCTTGAGCGGGGACGGAAGCCCCGACGCGTCGTGATTGCCGGAAACACTATCATCACCAGTTGTGCTTTGGCAGCGCCACCATCTGCACCTGCCCTCTGCCTTCTTCCTCCTTGTCGGCTTTGTCTGCCCCGCGGGCTTCGTCCGCCCTGCCTGGGGGTAGGGTCCTTCTGATCCTTCAGGGGGCGCGTCCCGCCGGTCCTGGCGGGGAGGCGCCGAATCCCAGCCAGGCGCTCCTTTTGCCCTCTTTTTCTTCTCCGCCTAATCCCTAGGAGGAGAGGGACAAGAAAGGCATTACGGGGCACTTATCTTTTTATAAATCAAAAGATGTAGGCGCTTGCCAAGTTTTAGCTAATTCATAATGTAATCTTTATCCATTTTGTACCGAAAAATGAATGAAAGAATGCTATTTCACTTCCTTAAGTACTATCCTTTCCTTTTTCCTTGTTTATACCGTGTCAGCATGTTTGTCCTTGCCGCACGAAACTATTTGCCGGGTCACTACTAACCGTGAGCGCCAAAGGGGGAGCGAGCCCCCGGCAGCAGGCTGGTATCATTCCCCGGCAAGGCTCCTTGTTGGTATCGGCACGGCCCACCAGAGCTGATGAGCAACAGGAGCTGGGAGATGGCTCGTCCCGACAAGGGTTTCCGTTGCGTGATGAACTCCATGGTACTCAGTCAAAAGGAACAGGAGGGGTTTCCTTAAGGGAGTAAATGGCACCGAGCTTGGGATACGCGATTAGACTTATCTTTTCAGGCAGTATCACTTTCAGTAGCACGATGGGCCGCCGACCTTGTATCTTTGCCCTCCTTCTTTGTTTTCCTGGCGGTAAAACATGTAAGGCAAAAGGCCTCTATCCGCTGGGGAGAGAGAATGCAATAACAAGGATCATAGGCTCATCAAGTACTCTAGCAAATTTCTAAAACTTAAAAGTAATAACATTGCAACATAAAATGCATAGAAAACATGCAGTTCGATGGTATGATGCAATGCCTAGCTTTATTATTGCATGCGCAGGGTCTGCGCCTGGCTTTGTACAGAGGGTTACATGCACTGTGGCAAGGCTTGTACAAAAGGTGGTTGCCGGGGACTGAGCCCGGCAACCGCGCCTTACGGGTAGAACTTACGAAGATGATCAATATTCCATGAGTTAAGCACTTTGATGCCATCTTCGGTCTCCAGATGGAGTGCGCCAGGTCTGGTGACTCGTGCTACCCGGTAAGGGCCTTCCCACTTCGGCGTCAACTTGTTGGTACCCTTGGCGGACTGAACGCGCCTAAGGACAAGGTCGCCTTCCTCAAGGCTCCGGGCGTGGACCCTGCGGCTATGGTAGTGGTGCAGGGCTTACTGGTAGCGTGCAGCACGCACAGCGGCCCGGAGACGATCTTCCTTGAGGAGCATGGCATCGTCATGCCATAGCTGCTCTTGCTTTACTTCGTCGTAGGCAAGTACTCGAGGTGACCCGTATATGAGTTCTGTGGGGAGAACTGCTTCCGTCCCGTACACTAGGGAGAAGGGCGTCTGGCCGGTAGCTCGATTCGGTGTCGTTCTGAGGGACCAAAGAACCACCGGCAACTCATCTATCCAGCGCTTGCCGCATCTTTGCAGTCTATCGAAAGTTCTTGTCCTGAGCCCATGCAACACTTCAGCATTCATCCTCTCGACTTGCCCGTTGCTTCTTGGGTGGGCAACAGAGGCAAAGGTGACCTTGCTTCCAAGGTTTTGGATGTATTGCATAAAGGTACGGCTCGTGAACTGGGTGCCATTATTGGTGATCACCCTGTTGGGTACCCCAAAACGGCACACGAGTCCTTTCAAGAACTTGACAGTTGACTGCGCGGTCACCTTTCTCACTAGTTCCACCTCAGGCCACTTTGTAAACTTGTCGATTGCTATGAACAAGAATTCAAAGCCCCCGACGACGTGGGGAAAGGGGCCCAAAATATCGAGCCCCCAGACCGAGAATGGCCAGGATAAAGGGATCGTCTGGAGAGCTTGCGCTGGTTGATGGATGTTCTTGGAATGGAACTGGCAGGCTTCACACTTGGTGACTAGCTCAGTTGCATCTTGGAGGGTAGTGGGCCAATAGAAACCCTGTCGGAAGGCTTTTCCGGCAAGGGCCCTTGATCCAATGTGAGAGCCACACATGCCTCCGTGAATCTCTGCCAACATCTTTAGTCCGTCTTCCCAACAAATGCACCTCAATTTCACACCGTTTGGTCTTTTTCTGTACAGAGTGTCATCGACAAACTGGTATATACTTGACTGACGGGCTACTTTTTTGGCCTCTTCTTGTTCTTCGGGAAGTTCTCCTGTTTGAAGGAAGCGGACTATATGTTGTGCCCAAGCTGGAGCCTGTGGCTCGACAACGAGGACTAAAGGCATCTCCTCGTTCATGGGAGCGCTTACCTCGACCGCAAGAACCTGAGGTTCTGCAGGAGGGAGCTGCTCACCAACCGAAGCGGGACTGTCCCCGGCAGCCTCTCTACCAGTGGCTTCGGGAAGCTCTGCCGGAAAATGCTTGCCGGAGTTCAGCTTTCTTCTTTTCCTGGTCATCGTTGATGGGGATACTGATGGTTGATTGAGGTGGAGGACAAAGGTTCCTTGTTCCATAGGAAGCTTTTGCGCAGCGCACTTTGACAGATGATCATCGATGCTGTTTTCTGCACGTGGCACATGCTCTGCTTGCAATCCATCAAAGTGCTCCTCCAGCTTCCTCACCTCTTCCACGTATGCTTCCATCAACGGACTCTGATAATCTTTGCTGACTTGTTTCACCACGAGTTGAGAGTCTCCTCGGATGATCAGTTTCTTGATTCCCAACTCCACCGCGATTCTGAGTCAGGCAAGGAGCCCCTCATATTGAGTGGTGTCATTGGTGGCCTCCTCTCGGGGAAAGTGCATTTGAACCACATATTTGAGATGCTCTCCAGTGGGGGCAACGAGGAGCATGCCCGCTCCGGCGCCCTGAAGCGAGAAAGCACCGTCAAAATACATGATCCATTCCTTAGGCGCTTCTTTGCCGGGGAGAATTGTCTCAGGAACCTCTTAGTCTGGCATGGGCGTCCATTCCACGATGAATTCCGCCAACGCCCTGCTCTGGATTGTGGAAGTGCTCTCATACTTCAAACCAAAACTTGACAGCTCTAGCGCCCACTCAACTATCCTGCCAGTGGCTTCGGGGTTCCTCAATATACGTTGCAGCGGAAAGCGATTGACAACTGTGATCTTGTGGCCTTGGAAGTAGTGGCGCAGTTTCCTCGAGGCCATGATAATGCCAAAGATCAGCTTTTGCACCCCAGAGTACCTTGACCTAGCCCCTTGTAACAAGGAGCTGACAAAGTATACTAGTCGCTGCACCACTTTCTTCTTCGCCACTTCCTTGAAACTACCTTCGTTTGCTTGCTTAGGTCCCCCTTGGTTTGTATTAGGTCCTGCCGCGGATACTTCGGTTCCTCCCCTGGCGAAATCAGTCGCAGCAGCTGCATCTTCATCCACTTCTCACTGTGTCATCAGCGCTGCACTAACCACTTGATTTGTTGCCTCCAAGTATAGCAGTAACGGTTCTTGTGGTTTAGGCGCGACCAAGGTGGGAGAGGAGGAAAGGTAACCTTTCAAATCTTGCAGCGCTGCTTCTGCTTTCGGGGTCCACTTCATTAGGCCGGCCTTTTTCAAAATCTTGAAAAATGGCAGGGCGCGTTCAGCGGATTTGGAGATGAACCTACTCAACGCGGCAATGCATCCGGCCGAGCGTCTCACGTCCTTGACGGACTTGGGTGCTTGTATCTACTCGATTGCCTTGATCTTGTCGGGATTGGCTTCTATTCCTCGCTGAGACACAAAGAACCCAATCAACTTGCCGGATGGGACGCCTGAGGGAGTCCTGGACTGAGGGGTCCTCGGGCCGCCGGTCTTTCATAGGCCGGCGTGGTGGGCCGTTCTCTGATTATCACAGGAAGGACCGGGCTATGCGACGACCCCGTATTTTAGAAGGAAACCTCCGAAGACGCGGTGTGCACTCCATGTCAAGATGAGGGGATCAGCGTCTTTACTTCCGGCTGGAGACTTATCATGTGTAAACCCTAGGTACCCCTGGTGTCTATATAAACCGAGGGGTTTAGATCGTAGAGGGCAGACAAGCTCATCTAGGGTTTTGGCTACTTGATCTCATGGTAGATCGACTCTGTAATCTTCATACACATCAATACAACCAAGCAGGACGTAGGGTTTTACCTCCATAGGAGGGCCCGAACCTGGGTAAACATCGTCTCCTTCATCCCCTGTTACCCATCGATCCTAAACTCACAGCTCGGGACCCCCTACCCGAGATCCGCCGGTTTTGACACCAACATTGGTGCTTTCATTGAGAGTTCCGCGGTGGGATCGCAAGAGGAATTGATGGCTTGCCTAATCATTAGCGATGAAGTCTGTAACGGGGGCTCCTTCGCCCCGGACAGATTTTCGCTTTCGGCAGCATCGTGCTGCACGCCGACCCGACCGGCCACCCTGGTCGGATCGGGAATCTCGCCCACGATCAGGAGATCAGATTCGGGAACCTAGAGTTCTCCGTAGACTTCCGGGGTGATCTTTCATTCGCTGGGCTCGCGATCTCATCTGACGAGCCTGAAGTTTCTGAAGCCTTAACTTTGGATCTCCTTCTCAGCCTTGCCCTTGGGTCTATCCCTGTCGATGATCTGGTTCTTACAACGGATCCGGTTACAGTACCTGAGGGCCAGGGGTCGGCCCCTGCCGAACACGCTCTTTGTATGGACACGTTGGAGGTTAACTCCGAAAGTCCTAGGCAGATCGATCCGGTCGAGCTCTCGGCGATCAACGGGGCGCTGGACCGGATCCTATCAATAAAAATCACAGACCACCCGACCTCGACCCTTGCTCAGATCGGTCTGAAGGCGGGTCACGGGGAATTTTTCGACCCACCCACCACCCACTTGGTAGCCACTATCGAAGACTTAACCGATATGCTGGACTATGCCTCCGAGTAGGCAGAAGACATGGATGAAGAGGACGGCGCCCCCGCCCCTGTCAACACTGGGCGATGGACTGCCACCTCCACCTATGACATCTACATGGTAGACACCCTTGACGATAAGGGCGATCGCACCCCTAAGAATGGTGATAAATCCGGTGAGGCGCCGTCAAGGCACCGGAAACAGCGCAAACGATCTAAGGCAAACAAGGGAAGGGAAGCCATTGCAGGCACCGGGGAAAACGACACCCCGGAAGACCTCGGCGACCCTGAAGTCCCCGAACAGCCACTGGAAGACCAGGAAAGGCCCGAAGATCGGCGCGACACCAAGGATCTTAATGACTCCGAGGACGACAACTACCTTCCCCCTGTCGAGGAGGAGGACGGCCTGGAAGCCGAAGACTTCACCGTCCCCGAAAACCCTGCGGACCAGGAACGGTTTAGGCGGCAGCTTTTAGCCACCGTCCGAAGCCTGAAGGCAAAACAATAGCAGCTCAAGGCCGAGCAAGACACCCTCAATAATAGATGGACGAGGGTGTTGGCAGCCGAAGAAGGGTACGGTACCGGTGTACCGGACCAACCCAAGAGCTACCCACACCGGCAGCTGCTGCCGCAGTTCGATGAAGAGGTCCTTGAACCATCATCTCCCAGGCATACTCCGTACGACCAGCCGGACCGCCCTCCCCGAGGACGGGATAGGACGGCCGGCAAGGCCGAGAACAGACCTGCGGTACCCCGCAGAAGAGGAAAAGAGCCGGCAGGGCCTGAGGACAGGTATGACTTACGACAGGACCTGGATTATAGAGCAGGCCACACAAGATCCATCTACGGATCTAGAGGGTACTCCCCCGCTAGACGGGACGGGTACCAGTCTTGGCTCGACCGCAACAATAGAGGACGGGAGCAAAACCGGGCCCAATCTACCACCGATTGTAGGCATGACATAGCTCGGGTCAGAGGCGCTGCCCACCCACTGTGCTTCACAGACGAGGTGATGCAGCATCAGTTCCCTGAAGGGTTTAAACCCGTTAACATAGAGCAATACGACGGGACAACAGACCCAGCCATGTGGATTGAGGACTTCCTCCTCCACATTCATATGGCACGAGGAGATGATCTCCACGCCATCAAGTATCTACCCCTAAAACTTAAGGGGCCAGCTCGACACTGGTTAAATAGTCTCCCCGAGAATTCTATCGGGAGCTGGGAAGAGCTCGAGGATGCCTTCCGATCTAACTTCCAGGGCACTTATGTCCGGCCAGCGGACTCCTCCGACCTGAGCAACGTTGTCCAGAAAGCAGGTGAATCGGCTCGGCAATTCTGGAATCGGTTCCTGACCAAGAAAAACCAGATCGATGACTGCCCGGATGTCGGCAATAGCCTCCTTCAGACATAATATCCGGGATGAGTGGCTAGCTCGTCAACTCGGCCAGGACAAGCCGAGGACAATGTCCGCCCTTACCTCACTTATGACCCGCTTTTGCGCGGGTGAGGATAACTGGCTAGCTCGACGTGGCCATAACCCCGAAGACCCCGGCACCTCCAAAGTCCGGGATGGAAATGGGAAACCACAACGTAACAAAAACAAACGTCGGCACAACAACGGCGATGCTGAGGACACGGCCGTTAATGCCGGTTTCCGCAACCCAAAATCCAGACAGCGGAAGAAACCTTCTAAAGGAAATCGAGACGGACCTACCACGCTGGACAAAATCATGGACAGGCCCTGCCAGATCCACGACACCCAAGACAAGCCCGCTACCCACACCAACCGTAATTGTTGGGTATTCAAACAAGCTGGCAAACTCGCAGCCGAGGAGCAAGGCAAGAGCCCATGCAGCGAGGACGATGACGAGCCCCGTGGTCCAAGCAATGGAGGACAAAAGCAGTTCCCTCCAGAGGTAAAAACTGTGAACATGATATATGCCACTCACATACCAAAAAAGGAGAGGAAGCGCGCCCTTCGGGAGGTCTACGCCGTAGAGCCCGTAGCCCCGAAGTATAACCCATGGTCGGCTTGCTCGATCACCTTCGACCGACGGGACCATCCGACCAGTATCCGTCATGGAGGTTCGGCAGCCCTCGTCCTAGACCCCATTATCGATGGGTACCACCTCACTAGAGTCCTAATGGACGGAGGAAGTAGCCTTAATCTGATTTACTCAGACACGGTGAAAAAGATGGGTATAGACCCGTCAAGGATCAAACCTAGCAACACTACCTTTAAAGGAGTGATCCCACGCGTCGAAGCCCGCTGCTCGGGCACCGTGAATCTGGAAGTAGTGTTCGGCTCGCCCGACAACTTCCGCAGCGAAGACTTGATCTTCGACATTGTCCCTTTTCGCAGCTGTTATCACGCCCTACTCAGTCGCACAACATTCGCTCGCTTTAACGCCATCCCCCACTAAGCGTACCTGAAGCTCAAGATGCCCGGACCCAGGGGGGTCATTACTGTCAACGGCAACACAGAGCGCTCTCTCTGAACGGAGGAACACACAGCGGCCCTGGCAGCCGAATTCCAGTACGGCGACGATAGGCCGATGCCCAAATCAGCCATAAAGGCACGTCAGGATAGTAAACGAGCTCGGTCTCAACCCGAACTCCCGGAATCAATTTCCGCCGAACAAAAATAGGGATATGCCCCCCACAGCACAGCCCTAGTTCCTGTAAAATATGTGCCAAGAAGTCACAACTTCGCGCTCAAAATACCATGGGCAGCTGTGGGGACCCACTATCAAAGGGAAAGCGTTCGGCTAGACCGAACTACTGCCAACACATGTCTTTGGACAAACCACAGGTACCATCTAGGACCTTCCAAGCGTAAAGCTCATCCACACTGCGGGGACTTCTCAAGATCTTCTTCCCAAGGTCCGTTCGCCGATAGCACTCACCTTTAAAGGAACGCAACCCTCTCGAGAACAAAGGAGCAGACATGTGACATGGCACATTGAGGACGTCAAGCCACCCATCGAAGACCCCGGGTAAAACCTCTCCTTTGTAAACTTTCTTTTTCATTTCAAAATACCTGTAACAGTTGCTTCGGCAGTTTGAGTTATAAGAATTCATCAGAAATAAAGACCATCCTTTACGGCCTCCTCGCTGTATTTTATGTCACATACTCTGTTCTCTACTCACCGACGCCGATAGCAAAGCTGTTCGGTACATATTACGATGCGACCGGTTAATAGACAAGGGGCTTGACTATAAAAATCGCCCCAAGCATCACTCCGGCACTATTGTTTATGTGTTCGGCATCTCGGATGTTGCGTTATATGAATCGGTTCCGAATTATGTCTTGGGTCAATGGTTGGGTTGCCCGGCTCCTGTGCTTGCCCTCTTACGTTCCGCCCGTTCGGCTAGAAGGGTAAAGGGAGAACCACTGCGATTGTGCTTCCAGCTTGCCTGGTCAAGTACCTCAGTGGAGAAAGCTGAAAACTGACTGTCATAATAAGCAAGAACCGGTCTGCAATCCGAGCATAAGTTTCAAACTAAAAATCGATAGAAGTTATTCCGTGTTATACAAAGGGTTTGTACGATTACAAACCATGTGATGCTGGTTTCAACCTCGGTGTACCCGAATATCACAAAACACTGGGGGCTAGTAATCCGCCCCCGTAGTCAAGCTCCTATGGCTAAGTGAAAGCACTAAAGCATCATAGTCCGATTGCCTTGTTCACCTTGCACTACCGCCTTCGGGCACCGATACGTCGGCTAAGGGTCACAGTGTGGAGGTAGAAACACCTCGTGTAGTATCTACATGGGGGCTGAAGCCGACGACTCGCAACTTTCAGTTAAAACGGCCACATAGGAGTCAAAATAATACAAAGCTTAAAGACATGATAAACCATGCATCCGCATTATAAAGCGGAACAGTCATCGGATACATGACAAAACGCTCATTCATAAATTACATCCTTAGGGCATTGGGCTTCTATCACCCGAGCAACATCCATTACGGTGGAAAAGTATTTCTCGGGGCGCCTATGCTCCTTCCCAGGGGGTGGAGGCGTGGTGGCCATCTCGGTCGGCTTGAGCCCCGGCAAGTGAACCATGGTCCTTGCAAAGGCCATCCGAGCTCCCTCGATGCACGTAGAACGCTTTAGAACGTCAACCCGAGGCGCAGTGTCACACAGTTTCAGCACCAATCCAAAGTAACTGCTCGGCAACGGCTCTGCAGGCCATAGCCGGATGCAGAGGTCCTTCATGACTGGCTCCGCCATCCTGTGCAGCTCCATCAATTGTTTCATCTGCAAGCTAAGGAGGGGGGATGCTCGGGGGCTTGAAATTGCGCCCAGAACAGTCGAGGCTCAACATCCCCATCCCGAGAGGCGAAGTATTTGTTCGCGTCCGCTGCACTCCTCGGGACGTCCGTAAAGGCGCCTGAGGAACGCCACACCCGGGTGAGCAATGCAAACATGTTACCCCGAAAGGCACATTGCAGTAAGTACGGCTTACCATCCGCGATCGCCTTGACTTGGCGGAGTTCTTCTTCAAAGAACCGCCTATCAACTCGCTCCGCTTTGAGCTTGGATTTCAGCGTGGATAGTTTGGTGGCCTGGTCTTCGTTCTTTTGCTCAAGGGCCTCGCACTTCCTGCTGGCATCCTTGAGCTCCAGCTGCACCTCTGCCACCCGGGCCTCATGCTTGTCGCTCATGGTTTTTAACGCTGACAGTTCGGCTGCCGCTTGTTCGGCCGCCGCCTTCTCATCTGTGGCCTCCTGCCTCACCTTTGCCAACTCGGCCTTGAGGTTCTCGACCTCCGCGGCCACAACAGTGGTAACAATGATTAAATAACACTTAGGGATAACAATCCGGATATCTCACTCAATGAGGATAGACTATAGCCTGAATGATACAATCCGGACTCACCTTGCGTCTCGTCGAATCTCTTGTTCAGGCGATCGAGCTCCTCATCGGAGCTCTTGAGCTTCCGGTTTAGCTCGGCAAGCTCCACTGCGTTGGCAGCCGCCGCCGATGATGAGGCCTACAAAACAACTTGTGTGCATTAAAACTCCCGAGCTGTCGGATTCAGACCCTCTGCTAAGTACTCTCTGGAGCTCTTAGCATAATGAGGGACAAAATGTGCCTTGAGCATCATTACTAACTTTCGGGCATTTGACCCCCGGGTGGGTTTTTCAAACTCACCCAGGGCTCGGGGGCTACTACACTTATAAGGATTGCATAAACTTGGCAAATTAACTTTTTCTAGAAAAAAGAGTATTACGTGGCTCACCTTGAAGCCCATCAAGAGACCGTTGAAGGCCTCTTTTAGTCCGCTATCAACGGACTGAATGCCTTGCAAAACCGCACCCATAAGGGCGCGGTGATCATCGGCGATTGAGGAGCCGGATAAAGCTTCCTCCATCACGTCCGACCACCCAGTCATGGGCGGCACCGGTGGTGACCTGCCAACCCTCCCTCCGGTGGGGGATTGGGCGGGTAGCTCATGAGGCATAGGGCGCTCCGGAGATGTCCTCGGAGGGGACTGGACCGGACCTCGTCCCCCCTCTTTAGTTGCCAGGAGATGTTCCTCCTCCTGGTCTTCGGCGGCCGAGGTATTAACCTCAGCCATAACGTCGTCACCCCCGCCGCCAGTGTTCGGCTCAGAATGAGCCTGGCTCGATAACACCTCTGTGTCCTCCTTCGAGACCTCAGGAGGCGTAGGATGTGACGCAGTCCCACTTTCCGCCAGGTCGGCGGGCAGAGGCTCCCCGTCTGAGATTTGGTCGGTGGGGAGATCGCGTGGTGGGCTGCAAATTAAAAGATGTTCTCCCATTTAACATTAAAAGCTCTATATAAGTGGCCTAGAGGGTCTTCGGATTCATACCACTAGGTTGGGGGCTTAACCCTTGGGTTCCTTCGGGGAACCTTTTCAAAAGTCTCAGACTCCTTATCGGAGTCCGAGCTATCGTCGGCCAGGACTGCCTTTGTCCGGCATGTCCTCTTTGGGGCAGGAGGAGGTAGATCCTCCACGGCATCCGCTGGCGCCGCCCTCTTCCTTGTGAGGGGGGAGTCGCACTCCCCTTCGTCCTCGTGCTCTTCCTCGTGAGTGGAAGAGGCATGGGTCTCCTCGGACTTAGCGTCCGGAAGACCCCTTAGACGAAGACCCTCTCGGGCCTCCTTCTTCTCCCCTTTCTTCGTCTTCTCCTTCTTCTCTGGCGCCGAATACAGCGCCACGATGAGCATCTCCATCAACAGATCCGACCGAGGGTCTTCGGGCTACAGGGCCGGATAGTCAATGAGCACGACCTTGCTCAGCCAATTCTGTGAAGATGACGAAGAAGGGGATTCAGCTCTTTATCAAAAAACAGAGCCGGAGAATTAAAGTTTCATCATACCTTTGTAGGAGGGGTTTCGGCATCAAGACCGGTGTCCTCCTCCTCGGCCGGCCAGCTCTTCTAGGGCTTGAACAACACTTTCCACAATTTCTCGTGGGTAGTGCGGAAGAATTGATGCACGGTAGCCGGGTCCTCGAGCTGGTAAGCCCACATTGGGGAGGCCCGGTGCTGGCAGGGGAGGAGACGGCGGCGGAGCATGACCTGGATCATGTTGACCAGCTAGATTTTGGCCTCAATCATCGGGGAGATGTGCTTCTGCAGCGATTTTACCTCTGCGGCCGACCCCAGTCAAGGCCTTTCTTGAGCCACGAGGTTAGCCTCACGGGGGGTCCGGGTCGGAACTCGGCAGGAGCCACCCAGTCCACACTCCTTGGTTCAGTGATGTAGAACCATTCCTTTTGCCAGATCTTGATCGTGTCGATAAAGGTGCCGTCCGGCCACTCGACACGGGGGATCTTGCTGATTACCGCCCCTCCACAATCAGCATGCGCGCCCGCAACTGTCTTCGGCTTGACGTTGAACACTTTGAGCCACAGGCCGAAGTGCGACTATACCCGCAGGAAGGCTTCGCAGATGATGATGAACGCCGAGATGTGCATGAAGGAGTTCGGGGGGAGGTCATGGAAATCTAACCCGTAAAAGAACATGAGGCCCCTGACGAAGGGGTGGAGCGGAAAGCCCAGTCCCTGGATGAAATGGGGGATGAACACCACCCTCTCGCCCGGCTTCGGTGTGGGAACCACCTGATTCGCCTCTGGAGCGCGGTGGGCGATGTTGGCGGAGAGGTAGCCGGCACGCTTTAGCTCCCGAATGTCGTTGTCGGTGACGAAGGAGGCCTCCCACTTGCCCATGGAGCCTGAACCAGCCATGGCCGAACTCGGAGGGAAGATCGAGGAAGAACTGGATCTGGGCTCTCAGAGCTTGGGAAGGTTGAGGAGGCAGAGGGTGCGAATTTGGAAGCGTGAATAGGCCTTGGGGGTTTTCTCCCTTTTATGGGGTGCCGTAATACCAAGAGCCTCCCTTTTACTCCGCCGCAGGCCTCGCCACTTCCCAAAACAATCGTGTCGTTATGCGCTCGTGGGATAACCCAGGGCATCACTCATATCCCGTAAGAAACGGGACATGATCTACACGTTGATAAGACGTGCCAATGGAGAAACGGCCTCGAACCACGAATCGAGTTTTAGTAACCGGCGCAGCGGTCGTGATAGGCCACGACCCTTTGTCAGAAAGGTTGTCAGGAAATACTATTCACATTTTGACGTTTGGCCTTCGAGGTTAAGCGACTTATGGCATCCGGATAACTAGATGTTCGTATAACTACATGTCATTGGCGTCCGAGCTAGAGCTAGCCGATCATAATAGGGGAAAAGAACTCACCCCGCAAGCCGAAGACTCTGATCACGCGAAGCTGCTAGTGTCATGACCCCTGGCGTTGGGGGCTAGTTCGGGGGCTACTGAGGGAGTCCTGGACTGAGGGGTCCTCGGGCCGCCGGTCTTTCATAGGCCGGCGTGGTGGGCCGTTCTCTGATTATCACAGGAAGGACCGGGCTATGCGACGACCCCGTATTTTAGAAGGAAACCTCCGAAGACGCGGTGTGTACTCCATGTCAAGATGAGGGGATCAGCGTCTTTACTTCCGGCTGGAGACTTATCATGTGTAAACCCTAGGTACCCCTGGTGTCTATATAAACCGAGGGGTTTAGATCGTAGAGGGCAGACAAGCTCATCTAGGGTTTTGGCTACTTGATCTCATGGTAGATCGACTCTGTAATCTTCATACACATCAATACAACCAAGCAGGACGTAGGGTTTTACCTCCATAGGAGGGCCCGAACCTGGGTAAACATCGTCTCCTTCGTCCCCTGTTACCCATCGATCCTAAACTCACAGCTCGGGACCCCCTACCCGAGATCCGCCGGTTTTAACACCAACATTGGTGCTTTCATTGAGAGTTCCGCGGTGGGATCGCAAGAGGAATTGATGGCTTGCCTAATCATTAGCGATGAAGTCTGTAACGGGGGCTCCTTCGCCCCGGACAGATTTTCGCTTTCGGCAGCATCGTGCTGCACGCCGACCCGACCGGCCACCCTGGTCGGATCGGGAATCTCGCCCACGATCAGGAGATCAGATTCGGGAACCTAGAGTTCTCCGTAGACTTCCAGGGTGATCTTTCATTCGCTGGGCTCGCGATCTCATCTGATGAGCCTGAAGTTTCTGAAGCCTTAACTTTGGATCTCCTTCTCAGCCTTGCCCTTGGGTCTATCCCTGTCGATGATCTGGTTCTTAGAACGGATCCGGTTACAGTACCTGAGGGCCAGGGGTCGGCCCCTGCCGAACACGCTCTTTGTATGGACACGTTGGAGGTTAACTCCAAAAGTCCTAGGCAGATCGATCCGGTCGAGCTCTCGGCGATCAACGGGGCGCTGGACCGGATCCTATCAATAAAAATCACAGACCACCCGACCTCGACCCTTGCTCAGATCGGTCTGAAGGCGGGTCACGGGGAATTTTTCGACCCACCCACCACCCACTTGGTAGCCACTATCGAAGACTTAACCGATATGCTGGACTATGCCTAAGAGTAGGCAGAAGACATGGATGAAGAGGACGGCGCCCCCGCCCCTGTCAACACTGGGCGATGGACTGCCACCTCCACCTATGACATCTACATGGTAGACACCCTTGACGATAAGGGCGATCGCACCCCTAAGAATGGTGATAAATCCGGTGAGGCGCCGTCAAGGCACCGGAAACAGCGCAAACGATCTAAGGCAAACAAGGGAAGGGAAGCCATTGCAGGCACCGGGGAAAACGACACCCCGGAAGACCTCGGCGACCCTGAAGTCCCCGAACAGCCACTGGAAGACCAGGAAAGGCCTGAAGATCGGCGCGACACCAAGGATCTTAATGACTCCGAGGACGACAACTACCTTCCCCCTGTCGAGGAGGAGGACGGCCTGGAAGCCGAAGACTTCACCGTCCCCGAAAACCCTGCGGACCAGGAATGGTTTAGGCGGCAGCTTTTAGCCACCGTCCGAAGCCTGAAGGCAAAACAATAGCAGCTCAAGGCCGAGCAAGACACCCTCAATAATAGATGGACGAGGGTGTTGGCAGCCGAAGAAGGGTACGGTACCGGTGTACCGGACCAACCCAAGAGCTACCCACACCGGCAGCTGCTGCCGCAGTTCGATGAAGAGGTCCTTGAACCATCGTCTCCCAGGCATACTCCGTACGACCAGCCGGACCGCCCTCCCCGAGGACGGGATAGGACGGCCGGCAAGGCCGAGAACAGACCTGCGGTACCCCGCAGAAGAGGAAAAGAGCCGGCAGGGCCTGAGGACAGGTATGACTTACGACAGGACCTGGATTATAGAGCAGGCCTCACAAGATCCATCTACGGATCTAGAGGGTACTCCCCCGCTAGACGGGACGGGTACCAGTCTTGGCTCGACCGCAACAATAGAGGACGGGAGCAAAACCGGGCCCAATCTACCACCGATTGTAGGCATGACATAGCTCGGGTCAGAGGCGCTGCCCACCCACTGTGCTTCACAGACGAGGTGATGCAGCATCAGTTCCCTGAAGGGTTTAAACCCGTTAACATAGAGCAATACGACGGGACAACAGACCCAGCCATGTGGATTGAGGACTTCCTCCTCCACATTCATATGGCACGAGGAGATGATCTCCACGCCATCAAGTATCTACCCCTAAAACTTAAGGGGCCAGCTCGACACTGGTTAAATAGTCTCCCCGAGAATTCTATCGGGAGCTGGGAAGATCTCGAGGATGCCTTCCGATCTAACTTCCAGGGCACTTATGTCCGGCCAGCGGACTCCTCCGACCTGAGCAACGTTGTCCAGAAAGCAGGTGAATCGGCTCGGCAATTCTGGAATCGGTTCCTGACCAAGAAAAACCAGATCGTTGACTGCCCGGACGCCGGCAATAGCCTCCTTCAGACATAATATCCGGGATGAGTGGCTAGCTCGTCAACTCGGCCAGGACAAGCTGAGGACAATGTCCGCCCTTACCTCACTTATGACCCGCTTTTGCGCGGGTGAGGATAACTGGCTAGCTCGACGTGGCCATAACCCCGAAGACCCCGGCACCTCCAAAGTCCGGGATGGAAATGGGAAACCACAACGTAACAAAAACAAACGTCGGCACAACAACGGCGATGCTGAGGACACGGCCGTTAATGCCGGTTTCCGCAACCCAAAATCCAGACAGCGGAAGAAACCTTCTAAAGGAAATCGAGACGGACCTACCACGCTGGACAAAATCATGGACAGGCCCTGCCAGATCCACGACACCCAAGACAAGCCCGCTACCCACACCAACCGTAATTGTTGGGTATTCAAACAAGCTGGCAAACTCGCAGCCGAGGAGCAAGGCAAGAGCCCATGCAGCGAGGACGATGACGAGCCCCGTGGTCCAAGCAATGGAGGACAAAAGCAGTTCCCTCCAGAGGTAAAAACTGTGAACATGATATATGCCACTCACATACCAAAAAAGGAGAGGAAGCGCGCCCTTCGGGAGGTCTACGCCGTAGAGCCCGTAGCCCCGAAGTATAACCCATGGTCGGCTTGCTCGATCACCTTCGACCGACGGGACCATCCGACCAGTATCCGTCATGGAGGTTCGGCAGCCCTCGTCCTAGACCCCATTATCGATGGGTACCACCTCACTAGAGTCCTAATGGACGGAGGAAGTAGCCTTAATCTGATTTACTCAGACACGGTGAAAAAGATGGGTATAGACCCGTCAAGGATCAAACCTAGCAACACTACCTTTAAAGGAGTGATCCCACGCGTCGAAGCCCGCTGCTCGGGCACCGTGAATCTGGAAGTAGTGTTCGGCTCGCCCGACAACTTCCGCAGCGAAGACTTGATCTTCGACATTGTCCCTTTTCGCAGCTGTTATCACGCCCTACTCAGTCGCACAGCATTCGCTCGCTTTAACGCCATCCCCCACTAAGCGTACCTGAAGCTCAAGATGCCCGGACCCAGGGGGGTCATTACTGTCAACGGCAACACAGAGCGCTCTCTCTGAACGGAGGAACACACAGCGGCCCTGGCAGCCGAATTCCAGTACGGCGACGATAGGCCGACGCCCAAATCAGCCATAAAGGCACGTCAGGATAGTAAACGAGCTCGGTCTCAACCCGAACTCCCGGAATCAATTTCTGCCGAACAAAAATAGGGATATGCCCCCCATAGCACAGCCCTAGTTCCTGTAAAATATGTGCCAAGAAGTCACAACTTCGCGCTCAAAATACCATGGGCAGCTGTGGGGACCCACTATCAAAGGGAAAGCGTTCGGCTAGACCGAACTACTGCCAACACATGTCTTTGGACAAACCCCAGGTACCATCTAGGACCTTCCAAGCGTAAAGCTCATCCACACTGCGGGGACTTCTCAAGATCTTCTTCCCAAGGTCCGTTCGCCGATAGCACTCACCTTTAAAGGAACGCAACCCCCTCGAGAACAAAGGAGCAGACATGTGACATGGCACATTGAGGACGTCAAGCCACCCATCGAAGACCCCGGGTAAAACCTCTCCTTTGTAAACTTTCTTTTTCATTTCAAAATACCTGTAACAGTTGCTTCGGCAGTTTGAGTTATAAGAATTCATCAGAAATAAAGACCATCCTTTACGGCCTCCTCGCTGTATTTTATGTCACATACTCTGTTCTCTACTCGCCGACGCCGATAGCAAAGCTGTTCGGTACATATTATGATGCGACCGGTTAATAGACAAGGGGCTTGACTATAAAAATCACCCCAAGCATCACTCCGGCACTATTGTTTATGTGTTCGGCATCTCGGATGTTGCGTTATATGAATCGGTTCCGAATTATGTCTTGGGTCAATGGTTGGGTTGCCCGGCTCCTGTGCTTGCCCTCTTACGTTCCGCCCGTTCGGCTAGAAGGGTAAAGGGAGAACCACTGCGATTGTGCTTCCAGCTTGCCTGGTCAAGTACCTCAGTGGAGAAAGCTGAAAACTGACTGTCATAATAAGCAAGAACCGGTCTGCAATCCGAGCATAAGTTTCAAACTAAAAATCGATAGAAGTTATTCCGTGTTATACAAAGGGTTTGTACGATTACAAACCATGTGATGCTGGTTTCAACCTCGGTGTACCCGAATATCACAAAACACTGGGGGCTAGTAATCCGCCCCCGTAGTCAAGCTCCTATGGCTAAGTGAAAGCACTAAAGCATCATAGTCCGATTGCCTTGTTCACCTCGCACTACCGCCTTCGGGCACCGATACGTCGGCTAAGGGTCACAGTGTGGAGGTAGAAACACCTCGTGTAGTATCTACATGGGGGCTGAAGCCGACGACTCGCAACTTTCAATTAAAACGGCCACATAGGAGTCAAAATAATACAAAGCTTAAAGACATGATAAACCATGCATCCGCATTATAAAGCGGAACAGTCATCGGATACATGAAAAAACGCTCATTCATAAATTACATCCTTAGGGCATTGGGCTTCTATCACCCGAGCAACATCCATTACGGTGGAAAAGTATTTCTCGGGGCGCCTATGCTCCTTCCCAGGGGGTGGAGGCGTGGTGGCCATCTCGGTCGGCTTGAGCCCTGGCAAGTGCACCATGGTCCTTGCAAAGGCCATCCGAGCTCCCTCGATGCACGTAGAACGCTTTAGAACGTCAACCCGAGGCGCAGTGTCACACAGTTTCAGCACCAAGCCAAAGTAACTGCTCGGCAACGGCTCTGCAGGCCATAGCCGGATGCAGAGGTCCTTCATGACTGGCTCCGCCATCCTGTGCAGCTCCATCAATTGTTTCATCTGCAAGCTAAGGAGGGGGGATGCTCGGGGGCTTGAAATTGCGCCCAGAACAGTCGAGGCTCAACATCCCCATCCCGAGAGGCGAAGTATTTGTTCGCGTCCGCTGCACTCCTCGGGAGGTCCGTAAAGGCGCCTGAGGAAAGCCACACCCGGGTGAGCAATGCAAACATGTTACCACGAAAGGCACATTGCAGTAAGTACGGCTTACCATCCGCGATCGCCTTGACTTGGCGGAGTTCTTCTTCAAAGAACCGCCTATCAACTCGCTCCGCTTTGAGCTTGGATTTCAGCGTGGATAGTTCGGTGGCCTGGTCTTCGTTCTTTTGCTCAAGGGCCTCGCACTTCCTGCTGGCATCCTTGAGCTCCAGCTGCACCTCTGCCACCCGGGCCTCATGCTTGTCGCTCATGGTTTTTAACGCTGACAGTTCGGCTGCCGCTTGTTCCGCTGCCGCCTTCTCATCTGTGGCCTCCTGCCTCACCTTTGCCAACTCGGCCTTGAGGTTCTCGACCTCCGCGGCCACAGCAGTGGTAACAATGATTAAATAACACTTAGGGATAACAATCCGGATATCTCACTCAATGAGGATAGACTATAGCCTGAATGATACAATCCGGACTCACCTTGCGTCTCGTCGAATCTCTCGTTCAGGCGATCGAGCTCTTCATCGGAGCTCTTGAGCTTCCGGTTTAGCTCGGCAAGCTCCACTGCGTTGGCGGCCGCCGCCGATGATGAGGCCTACAAAACAACTTGTGTGCATTAAAACTCCCGAGCTGTCGGATTCAGACCCTCTGCTAAGTACTCTCTGGAGCTCTTAGCATAATGAGGGACAAAATGTGCCTTGAGCATCATTACTAACTTTCGGGCATTTGACCCCCGGGTGGGTTTTTCAAACTCACCCAGGGCTCGGGGGCTACTACACTTATAAGGATTGCATAAACTTGGCAAATTAACTTTTTCTAGAAAAAAGAGTATTACGTGGCTCACCTTGAAGCCCATCAAGAGACCGTTGAAGGCCTCTTTTAGTCCGCTATCAACGGACAGAATGCCTTGCAAAACCGCACCCATAAGGGCGCGGTGATCATCGGCGATTGAGGAGCCGGATAAAGCTTCCTCCATCACGTCCGACCACCCAGTCATGGGCGGCACCGGTGGTGACCTGCCAACCCTCCCTCCGGTGGGGGATTGGGCGGGCAGCTCATGAGGCATAGGGCGCTCCGGAGAGGTCCTCGGAGGGGACTGGACCGGACCTCGTCCCCCCTCTTCAGTTGCCAGGAGATGTTCCTCCTCCTGGTCTTCGGCGGCCGAGGTATTAACCTCAGCCATAACGTCGTCACCCCCGCCGCCAGTGTTCGGCTCAGAATGAGCCTGGCTCGATAACACCTCCGTGTCCTCCTTCGAGACCTCAGGAGGCGTAGGATGTGACGCAGTCCCACTTTCCGCCAGGTCGGCGGGCAGAGGCCCCCCGTCTGAGATTTGGTCGGTGGGGAGATCGCGTGGTGGGCTGCAAATTAAAAGACGTTCGCCCATTTAACATTAAAAGCTCTATATAAGTGGCCCAGAGGGTCTTCGGATTCATACCTCTAGGTTGGGGGCTTAACCCTTGGGTTCCTTCGGGGAACCTTTTCAAAAGTCTCAGACTCCTTATCGGAGTCCGAGCTATCGTCGGCCAGGACTGCCTTTGTCCGGCATGTCCTCTTTGGGGCAGGAGGAGGTAGATCCTCCACGGCATCCGCTGGCGCCGCCCTCTTCCTTGTGAGGGGGGAGTCGCACTCCCCTTCGTCCTCGTGCTCTTCCTCGTGAGTGGAAGAGGCATGGGTCTCCTCGGACTTAGCGTCCGGAAGACCCCTTAGACGAAGACCCTCTCGGGCCTCCTTCTTCTCCCCTTTCTTCATCTTCTCCTTCTTCTCTGGCGCCGAATACAGCGCCACGATGAGCATCTCCGTCAACAGATCCGACCGAGGGTCTTCGGGCTACAGGGCCGGATAGTCAATGAGCACGACCTTGCTCAGCCAATTCTGTGAAGATGAGGAAGAAGGGGATTCAGCTCTTTATCAAAAAACAGAGCCGGAGAATTAAAGTTTCATCATACCTTTGTAGGAGGGGTTTCGGCATCAAGACCGGTGTCCTCCTCCTCGGCCGGCCAGCTCTTCTGGGGCTTGAACAACACTTTCCACAATTTCTCGTGGGTAGTGCAGAAGAATTGATGCACGGTAGCCGGGTCCTCGAGCTGGTAAGCCCACATTGGGGAGGCCCGGTGCTGGCAGGGGAGGAGACGGCGGCGGAGCATGACCTGGATCATGTTGACCAGCTAGATTTTGGCCTCAATCATCGGGGAGATGTGCTTCTGCAGCGATTTTACCTCTGCGGCCGACCCCAGTCAAGGCCTTTCTTGAGCCACGAGGTTAGCCTCACGGGGGGTCCGGGTCTGAACTCGGCAGGAGCCACCCAGTCCACACTCCTTGGTTCAGTGATGTAGAACCATTCCTTTTGCCAGATCTTGATCGTGTCGATAAAGGTGCCATCCGGCCACTCGACACGGGGGATCTTGCTGATTACCGCCCCTCCACAATCCGCATGCGCGCCCGCAACTGTCTTCGGCTTGACGTTGAACACTTTGAGCCATAGGCCGACGTGCGACTATACCCGCAGGAAGGCTTCGCAGATGATGATGAACGCCGAGATGTGCATGAAGGAGTTCGGGGGGAGGTCATGGAAATCTAACCCGTAAAAGAACGTGAGGCCCCTGACGAAGGGGTGGAGCGGAAAGCCCAGTCCCTGGATGAAATGGGGGATGAACACCACCCTCTCGCCCGGCTTCGGTGTGGGAACCACCTGATTCGCCTCTGGAGCGCGGTGGGCGATGTTGGCGGAGAGGTAGCCGGCATGCTTTAGCTCCCGAATGTCATTGTCGGTGACGGAGGAGGCCTCCCACTTGCCCATGGAGCCTGAACCAGCCATGGCCGAACTCGGAGGGAAGATCGAGGAAGAACTGGATCTGGGCTCTCGGAGCTTGGGAAGGTTGAGGAGGCAGAGGGTGCGAATTTGGAAGCGTGAATAGGCCTTGGGGGTTTTCTCCCTTTTATGGGGTGCCGTAATACCAAGAGCCTCCCTTTTACTCCGCCGCAGGCCTCGCCACTTCCCAAAACAATCGTGCCGTTATGCGCGCGTGGGATAACCCAGGGCATCACTCATATCCCGTAAGAAACGGGACATGATCAACACGTTGATAAGACGTGCCAATGGAGAAACGGCCTCGAACCACGAATCGAGTTTTAGTAACCGGCGCAGCGGTCGTGATAGGCCACGACCCTTTGTCAGAAAGGTTGTCAGGAAATACTATTCACATTTTGACGTTTGGCCTTCGAGGTTAAGCGACTTATGGCATCCGGATAACTAGATGTTCGGATAACTACATGTCATTGGCGTCCGAGCTAGAGCTAGCCGATCATAATAGGGGAAAAGAACTCACCCCGCAAGCCAAAGACTCTGATCACGCGAAGCTGCTAGTGTCATGACCCCTGGCGTTGGGGGCTAGTTCGGGGGCTACTGAGGGAGTCCTGGACTGAGGGGTCCTCGGGCCGCCGGTCTTTCATAGGCCGGCGTGGTGGGCCGTTCTCTGATTATCACAGGAAGGACCGGGCTATGCGACGACCCCGTATTTTAGAAGGAAACCTCCAAAGACGCGGTGTGCACTCCATGTCAAGATGAGGGGATCAGCGTCTTTACTTCCGGCTGGAGACTTATCATGTGTAAACCCTAGGTACCCCTGGTGTCTATATAAACCGAGGGGTTTAGATCGTAGAGGGCAGACAAGCTCATCTAGGGTTTTGGATACTTGATCTCATGGTAGATCGACTCTGTAATCTTCATACACATCAATACAACCAAGCAGGACGTAGGGTTTTACCTCCATAGGAGGGCCCGAACCTGGGTAAACATCGTCTCCTTCGTCCCCTGTTACCCATCGATCCTAAACTCACAGCTCGGGACCCCCTACCCGAGATCCACCGGTTTTGACACCGACAACGCCAAACACACACTTCTCAGGGTTGAGCTTGAAATTGATCTTCCGCAAGTTCATAAAAGTTTCTTCCAAGTCTTGTATGAGGGTTGCTTCATCTCTGGTTTTGACTACTATCTCATCCATGTAAGCTTCCACGTTCCTGTGCAACTGAGGTTCAAATCCAATCTGCACGGCCCTTGCAAAGGTAGAACCAATGCTCTTTAATCCAATGGGAATACGTACAAAGCAGTACATGCCACATGGACTTATGAATGCGGTATTTTCCTCGTCTTCCTTGGCCATGAATATCTGGTGGTATCCGGAGTACGCGTCCAAGAAGGAAAGCAAGTCACACCCGGAAGTGGAATCAACAATCTGGTCAATGCGCGGCAAGGGAAAAGGGTCCTTCGGGCATGCTTTATTCAAGTCAGTGAAATCAATGCAAAGCCTCCATTTCCCATTCGCCTTGCGCACCACTACCGGGTTGGCCAACCAAGTTGGATGCAACACTCCCCTGACCAAACCAGCTGCTTCGAGTTTCTTGATTTCCTCGGCAATGAACTGCTGCTGCTCCAAGGCTTGCTTTCTAACTTTCTGCTTGACGGGCCTGGCATGAGGGCAGACAGCAAGGTGGTGCTCAATTACCTCCCTGGGAACACCAGGGATGTCAGATGGTTGCCAAGCAAACACATCGACATTCGCCCGCACGAAGGCAACGAGCGCGCTTTCCTATTTGTCATTAAGGGTGGCACTCTGCCGAGACCTTCAGTGCCATCCTGCCCTGCCGGGACCTTCTTCATCGCAGGATAGGTGACCTTGGATCTCTTGCTAGTGGAACTCTCCGGCAGGTCATCGATGGGCGCAGCGCACTCCGAAGAGGCGCGCTTCCCGGAGTCCTTGTCGGCGTCTCTGCTAGACTTCTTCCCCTTTTTTGATTCCTTGGCGGGAGCTGGGGTTTCTGCGACCTCAGCTGCTACTGCGTCTCGATACATGTTGTCCACACCTATAATTGCGTCCTTCTTATCAGATGGGATGGAGATGACTCCCATGGGCCGTGGCATCTTCAAAGTGTTGTAAGCATAGTGGGATGCTGCCATGAATTTTGCTAGAGCTGGGCGACCAAGAATTCCATTGTAAGGCAGAGGGAGTTCGACCACATCAAACACCACCTTCTCAGTCCGGTAGTTCAACTCCCCACCAAACGCCACAGGCAAAGTGATCTTTCCCTTGGGTCGGCTCCTGCCGGTGTTGATTCCTTGGAACGTACCCGTAGCTTTGAGCTCTCCGTCAGGGATCTGCAGCCTTTCAACCACGATAGGGGAGATTAAGTTCATCCCTGCCCCGCCGTCAACTAACATCTTGGTTACTTTGAGGTTGCGGATTGTTCGGGAGACCAACAACGGCAAACATCCGACCGCAGTGGTGTAGTCAGGATGATCCTCTTCGTCAAAGATGATAGGCGTGCGGGACCATTTGAGTGGCCTTCTGGACTCTGCAGCTGGTTCCATGGCATTGATCTCATGCGCCCACTGCTTGAGCTGGCGATGGGAGGAATGCAAGGACGCACCCCCGTCAACACACATGGCTTCAGTTGCCTTCTAGAACTCTCGATCACTAGACTCTTCATCATCCTCATCATCACTCATATCATCTCATTCTTTCTTCTCACGGCCTCTAGCCGGTTTTTCCTTCTGCTGCGGGGCCTTGCCACAGCGGCCTCCTCTACCACCATGGCCCTTCCCGGCAGCACCATCTTGGCCTCTCTCCTTGTCACGCTTCTCGTATTCGCCTTCTGCTTTTCAGCAAGCTGCTCAACTTGGCGGCATTCTTGGAGATCATGACCTTTGGTGCGGTGGATTTTGCAGTACGGCCCGTCGGACTTTCCGGTTTTCTCTGCCGCCGCGGCCTCCCGACAATCAGCGCACATGGAAGCTCCCTTGCCGGGGGCCTCGGCCTTGGCCTTCTTGCCGGTATTGAGATTACTAGAGCTCTCAACGGCCAACACTGCCTTTCCCTTACGCTTCTTGTTGCGCCTCCGGCTTTTCCCCTTTGATCCAGGGGCATCGTCGTCGTCATCTGAGTCGACTTCGACGCCAGCCTCCTCTCCGGGGAGTCGCCTTCCTTCCTCAGCATGAGCACACTTATCCGCCAATGTGTACAACTCATTGACAGTCTTGGGGAGTTTAACATTCATCTTGGCCCGCATCCGCCGGTTGCGCACGTTCGAATGGAACGCGGCAATCACGGCTGCGGGGTGTATCTCTGGAATATTATGGTGTACTCGACTGAATCTCTAGATGTACTTCTGCAAGGTTTCTCCCTCCTTCCGCGGAAGGACTTGCAGGTCGCTAGGCTGTCCTGGCTCCTTGTGGCCACCTGTGAAGGTGCCGACAAACTCGTTGCACAAGTCAGCCCATGATGAAATAGAGTTCTCCGGCAGGTGCATCAGCCACGATCTCACATTTGGCTTGAGTTCCAAAGGGAAATAGTTGGCGAGCACCTTCTCATCTCTTTCCCCGGTGGCTTGAACGGCTATCGTATAGATGCCCAGAAATACCACCGGGTTTAACTTCCCGTCGTATTTCTCCGTCAGTTCAGGCTTGAAAGCCTGGGCCGATTGCCAGCGGACCTGTCGCAGCTCGCGAGTGAAGGTAGGGCACCCAAACTCATAAGGCAGGTACCCACCAACACTGGGCGCGGGGTCGCCAGCATCTGGGCCGTTGCACCTGTCGGATTGGCGGCTTGCTTCCCGGAGTCGCTCTATGGTGACGCGCGCGTCTTCCCTCTGCCGGTCTTCCAATACACGCCACTGGTCCCGGTGATCGTGCGGGCCGGACGAGACCATAGACGCTTCGTCGGGCTCGTCAGCATGTGGAGTTCGTTGTGGCTGCCTCTGGGTCTGTTGTCGCGGAGGGGATTGCACCGTTGGCGCGGCCCCCTCGACACGACCGTCAGCCTGGGCCGCCATCACCGTCCGTGAATGCCATGACGGCTCCGCATGCTGCGATTCATTGGCTTCGACAAAGCCGATCAAACTCTGGATGGTGGCTCTCCACTCGTCCATCTTGTCAGCCACCGGCGGGAAATTTAACAGCAGCTGGGCCCGCGCCATTCCTTCCGCCGCTGTGGCCGGCATGGCTAGAGAAGCGGATCGCGACGTCGCTCGACTCCTGGTGGAACCAAGAGGAGCTTCGCCGTCTCCTCGTCGCCGTGCACCGGCCGCCGAGGGGGTCTGACGTGGAGGAGGCCGAACTTGCGGGTCTACGGCCTGGTTCGGCGCTCCGTCTTGTCCTGGGCATGGCGCGCGCAAAGCAGCCGCACTTGTGGCGGGCGCAGCTAGGAGATCGCGGCTTGCCCCAGATTGGGAGCCGCTGTTGCGGCCGCGGCCACCAGCGCGGTAGGGAGGTGGAGACTGAACGTTTCCTCCTCCCGCGGCGCTAGGGCCGAGCTCGCCAAAATGTTGATCTTGCTCCTCTTCGATGTTCCTCGCTCCAGCTTCGACCGCGGGGG
Source organism: Elymus sibiricus (assembly GCA_039707655.1). NCBI lineage: Eukaryota > Viridiplantae > Streptophyta > Magnoliopsida > Poales > Poaceae > Elymus > Elymus sibiricus. The sequence goes on from CM077669.1 coordinate 361,472,604, forward strand.
ACATGACGGTGGCGCCGCCTGCGCCAGTCACGTCGCCCACGACGCCCACCTAACTCGTCGCCGCTGTGGTTCCCACAGCGTCTGCAGCTGCATGCATGGGGGCCTTCTGTCACAGCCCTAGAATATTTGTTGTAATTAATTGCATTGTGATCATTAATGCATCATATCTATTTCCGTGAAAATCTAATTGATGATTTTAAAAGCCTCAAAATTTTAAATAAAAGAAGCGCAAAGCACCCTGGAAATCATATTCATTGGTTCCAAATGTTCCTTTAATTGTTTTGAGAATTTTGGTGAGAACTATAATTCAAACCAAAATTTAGGAACATTTTGAAGGAATTATTTTGGGCATTTGAACTTAAATCGTATTGTATTTGGGTTGGATTTATATTCATAATAAATAGAATATGAAATCAGATCTCTAAAAAAATATTTTATGTGCAATTAGAAAAAAAATCCATTTAGCAACATTAAAAATATTCAGAGGATTTTTTACACTGGTTTGAATTCTGTTTAAATTTAAAAAAATCAGTGGCAAATAAATAAAAAGAAAACAAAACTGAAATAACAAAAGGAGAGAGAGCTTACCTGTTGGCCCAGTTGTTGTCCGGCCCAACCCACTGGCTGTGCCAGTCGTCCCCAACCTCGCGCTAGAGGGACGCGAGGCGCGTGGTCGCCGCACGTCGGCACACGCGCGACCACCTCCTGCTTGCCGCCGTTGCCTGGAGCCGGCTAAGAGCTCCACGCACACCCCGTGCCCATCTTGCCCTCTTTGTCCTTGTCCCCCTCCTGTGTCCCCCTTCCTCGCTCATCCCCGCATGCACCCAAGAGCACCGGCCGCCGCCGTTTGCTGCTGCTGCACCCTCCTGCTACGGATCGCCCCGCCTTAGTGACCACGAGCTCCGCCGCATCGCCTTAGTCCTCTCCACCGAGCAGAGCATCCTTAGGAGGCCGCAATTGTCGCCAACAACGTCGCTTCCATCGCCGGCCACCGAATATTCGCAAGCTTGATTCGCGAGCTCCGATGCCTCCCCGACCTCGCTGTCTTCTCCATCCGCACCTAGGTGAACCGCCCGTCGTTTTCCCCTTGCTCCCCTACTCCTGTCGCCGCTAACCGTAGCCTCGCCATGGCCGAGAGCTTGGCTCCGCCGGTCATGTCACCGTCGTGGTCACAGCGGCCTAGGCTCGCGTACAAGCACGCGGACGTTCTCCTGGCATCGCTAGGGACCCAACCAGCACGCTAGCCAGCTCCGTTGCGTACTGCAACATTGCGGACGACCGAGCCCGAGCTTCAGCCACCGCATGGCTCGCTGTCGCCGCTGCTCCAGTCCACCCCAATGCCAGCCGCCACCACCAATGGATGCGCACGAGTGCCAGCAAGCCGTAGCCGCAAACCACGTGTCGATCCGTGCCCTGTAGCGCCGTCACCAGCAACTCCGGCGAACCCCCCCGCCGCGGGATTTGGTCACCGGCGGCTAAACGCCCTCCGCTGACGTGGCACTGTCATTAGTGCCTAATCCCCTCGCTAACCACCACCACAGCCTATGACAGCGGGCCCCGCAACTGGTCAAAGCTCCAGTTAACGCGGGGATTAGCCCTCTGCAGATGACAGGTTGGCCCCACAAGTCAGTTTTGACTTGGTCAACTGCTGACGTCGCCGTGATGCACTGCTGACATCATAAATGCATTTACTGGAATTTTTCTTATTCATTTAATTTTGGAAATTCCAGAAAATGTTTAAAACTTCAAAAAATCATAGAAAATAATCTATAACTTGGATGAAAATAATTTATATATGAAAACTGATCAGAAAAATATGAAGAATCTGTTTATGCCATGTTCATGCATGTTTGAGCAAGTTAAGATCACAAACTTGGACTTTATTTCATGATTAGGACAAATTTTATAAATAGTTTGGAGTTGGAATTTGATGCCTATTTGAATTCCACTTCAATTAATATGATCAAATATTGAACTACGTGAATTCCGTACCTTAACATGCCATAGCATACATCATGTTTGTTCCATCACATTGAATGTGTTCATTTCCCTGTTTGCCGGTGTTGTTCCTTCCCGGTAGACGATGGTTCCGACGTTGAGACCGTTGTCACCGATGAAGACTCATTGTTATCTTCAGATGTGTCAGGCAAGCAAACCCCCTTGAGCATACTGATATGAACCCACTCTCTCGCTCCTGCTCTCTTTTACTGCATTAGGGCAATAACGATTCAAATGTTACATGTTCCCGGTAGTCGAACCCACTCCTTTGCGTGACCTATCTTTGTCACACGAAATAGTTGAAACCACTTAGCATGAGTAGCAACTGATTGAGCCTTGTTGTGCTTACTCATCCATGCTTGCTTACTGTGCCTGCTATGCTTAGAGTCATGTTGGGTCTGATCCATCTGGGTGATGAATTGGAATGGATGTGTTCATGTCCTCCCGTGTGAGAGCTAAGTGTGTGAACACGATTTGGTAAAGGTAGCGATGAGAGGCCATGTAGGAGTACATGGCGGGTTGTCTCATTGGGACCGTCCTTAAGAACTGAGTTCTGTGTATGTTATCCAAGACAAGATACTACCACACATTGGGTTCCGGTAACTCGACCCCTCTCAGCTTATTAACCGCCTAGATCTCTGTCCAGGAGTTGCAACTAGTTTCTGGTGTTTGTAGGAAAAGTGTTGGCGGCCGTGCATAGCGCTGCCCGACGGGGTGGGCTGTGATGCGGTAGATACACATTGGCACGGTGTACCAAGTGGCACCCAAACGGTGGGCTTGGAAACCCTGCGCACATCGTTTGAGGCCGTGGCGGAAACTTTGGCCGAACTTCCGTGCGGGTTCAGTTTCAAATAGGCGATAAACCTGGACTAGGGTCTTGTGTGATTGACGGTCATGGCCGACTCCCTCGCTGGGCTTCCGCTTGAAGGTTGCCGAGGTGCCTTTTTACGTGCACATGGCGATAAGTGGCGGGAGCATGTGTGAAGAAGTACACCCCTGCAGGGTTATGAATCTGTTCGAATAGCCGCGTCCTCGAATATGGACTACTTGGAGAACTTATGTGGTTCATAGACAATTTGGCATGGATACTTTAAAATGCGCAAGATAAGCGTGAGTGCTATGGATGGCCTTCTCGCAGGGAGACAGGAGTGGATCCATAGTGGTGTATTGAGTTGGTGAATATGTGGACTCGTGTGTGCTATCCCACCTCAAAGAAAGTACTTGTAGTCGTAGTACAGGTTAGCCAAGAGTCAAAGCTGGCATGCTGCAATAAACTCCACAACCCCCTTCATTGATACTGATGCATATGTAGATAGTTCTGATGTAAGTCTTGGTGAGTACCTTGTACTCACGGTTGCTTAATTTATGTTTTTGCAGAGGAGACGTCAGTCCCATTAGTGATCCTTACAACGTGAAGTTCGATGTTGACCGGATTAGCTTGGGAATCCCAGACAGAGGTATGGTTCCTTTGGTAGGGTCGTTGTAGCTTTTCAGGCTCCTCCAGCCACTTTTAGTAGATGTCTATACCCAGACATGTTTTGCTTCCGCTTGTTGCTTGTATGACTTGAGTGTCGGGTCATGTGACCCCTACCTGTATGAACTTATTATGTAAGGCTCTTCTGAGCCTTCTAAATAAATGTTGTGTTGTTGTATGGTTATGTTGTGATGCCATAGTTGTATCTATGCATATCGGACATGTCGTGCGTACGTGTGACGTGTAACGGTATGTATGGGATTCGACACCTAGTTGTGTGCCTCTAGTAGTACTCTTTACGGGGAAATGCCTCTTTGTGCTTCCACTGAGCCTTGGTAGCTTGCTACTGCTCCGTACACATTGATTGACCGGCGTGTATCCTTCTTGCTGCTATGTCTGTCCCTTCGGGGAAATGTCTCGCAGTGTAATGGAGTCCATGTAGCCTGCTATGACTCGTCTACGCGCAGTTGATGACATTTATGTCCCACGGCGTAATGGAGTCCCTGTAGCTTGCTATGACTCGTCTACACATGCTGATGACCGACACCTGCATTCTTGGGTTATGTATGCATGTCCCTGTACGGATGTGCTATTTGTGTTCTATGACTAGTCATGTCGACCCGGGTTCTTGGACATTTGAATGCTAGCGACATATTCACATTCGTGAGCCAAAAGGCGCAAACGGTCCCGGCCCAGGTAAGGTGGTAGCCGTGGAGATAACCGTGCGTGAGGCCATAAAGTAATGTGAAGTGTTACATGCTGGATTCTTATGGCTTAGGATCGGGGTCCCGACAGCGTTGGTATCAGAGTTTGACTGCCTGTAGGATTACCAAGCCAAACTGGTCGATGTTTGAGTCTAGAACTGCTTTAGTTATATAAGCCAATTGATAGTGGAAGGGAACGTAAGATTCTTTTCACTCCTTTCCTCGTGTCATTCATATTCTGAGTCACCCTCTTCTTTTCTACGGGGATTAAGAACTAGGCTTTCTCATCTATCTATCAGGATGACGAGTTACTATGCTGGAGACCTATAGGACAGCTCTTGTCTTCCCAGATCGATGTGTCCATAAGAATTCAGTGTTATGTTGTTAGTTTTCTTGCAGATTGCTTCATATTTCACACCCGTACAGCCGTTATGTTGTCCGAGTTATCCAAGGTTTATGAATAATCTGATGCAATTGCAAATTCTTCTTGTGTTCCCGATGTCTTTGGGCCAGACAAAGCACACTAATTGTTGTGTTGGGGTACTTTATTACCTCGACGTGTTTGTTGAAGTGATAGGAAGCCAGGTTACTCCAGTGAGCCACCCAACAGTCTAGTTGTGTTTTGTGTTCCCAGTGTGATAATTCTGGCCATCGTTATCAAAAGCATCCTGAGATGCTACTTAGTCAGTAGGTATTCTATTTCTGGATTCTTGAACCCAAGAATCATTCTCCTCACTCCCGTTGATAGTATTTGCCCGTTCCTTTAGGATGATTAGTAACCTTGTTATAGCCATCAAGGTTCGTGGTTTATCATTCTTCCAATACCAAGAACCAGTCATGGCAGAAGCCCTCGTGAGCTGAAGGTCACAACAAGAGTGCTTTTCATGAGTTCTCTGTTCCATAGTTGTGACTCTGCCAATCCTACCTTTCTGCATGGGTTATCTGGAAGAAACATGTTGAACTTTGTTCGACGTATTCAATCTATGCATCTACAACTCAGAAAATCATGTTCTCTTGAGTTGCCCCTCTTCAATTGTATTCTGGCCTTCATCTATCAAGGGATAGTCAAGAGTAGTTGTGCATTCATGTTCATCGATGCCTATTATTCTTGTGGTCTGTCAAGCCATTCTACTCCAGAACGACTAGGAGAACCAAACTCTGGTACCTCATCCATTTCTAGGATTGGGTCAAAGCAGTTGTATTCCGCAGATCAAAATGCCAATCCAGCTTTTGCTCTGTTCTACCCTGAGGTATTACCCTCTTCATGTCAAGATTGTCATGAGAATTGCACCCCTCTTATGAGACCTTGATGCAGTGGTACTTCTCGCCATCATTATTCATTCCCCGGCCTCCGTGTTGGTTGTAACCGGAATGTCGACAACTGAACCATGTTGTGTGAAATCAGTACTCCTAGCAATTCCATTGCTTGAAGTCAATGGACAATAATATCATTCCTGGTGTGATGGTTATTGAATCACCACTCTAAGATTGATCGTGCGACCTAGTCCATCTTTCCTGGTGCACTCTTCAGTCAATGAGTTAGGATTGTGTCAATCCTTGTACTTTGATCATATCGTCTTGCCCTGAAAAGCGAGATTGTTCTCGAGCTTAATAACATATTGGTGGTTCGTGATTTTCCGAATATCTTCTCGGAAGTATCACTGGGTTGTTCCCTGACCGTTATGTTGAGCTCGTGATCAAGTTGGTTTTTCTATAAACCACCCCTTCTCCAAGAATCTATGTTGGATACCCCCTGAACTAGTTGGTTAAGCTAAACAACAACTTGGAGAGTTGGAAGATAAATACTTCAACTGACTTAGTTCATTCCAAAGGGATATCTTCTTATGTGTTTGTGTGTGTAGAAGAAAGAGGATATCTTGATCGGTTGATCCTTGTGATCAATTGATGTATTTTTTTGTCTTGTCTAGTCTCTGATTTGAGTATGGGTTATCATCAAATCCAAATCAGAACCAAAGATCTTCGTAATGTTGTATTTACCCGTGGATATTTCCTCGAGCATACACCACTATATCTTTTGGTCTGACCAATGCTACTATATTGCCACATGATTGTGGAATTTCCATCTATATGGATATCTTGATGAATTATTGTTGAGCCCATCGGCAACATTTTCATTTGATCCATCATTCATGTTGGACATTAAGATGGTATTGGAAACTGTTGTAGGCATTATCTTCATGTCCCGTACATGAAGCATATGTTTGGTGTAAGAAGTGACTTGATCTTAGTTCACGTGCATATGGTGCAAGTTGCCGCCGTGAACTTGAGAAAGGTCATTTTGTTTCTTTGGAATCATCCCAAGTCAGTCATGCCCGTGCGAAGTATTCTATGGATTGATAGACTGATCATCTTCATTCCATATGCAATCCCTAGCACACCAAGCCACTAATTGATTTGTTTAAGGAAAAGAAGTTCCTTCCTAAGAGCTAATCATATGACTTATGCAAGGACTTCGCTACCTCCAATGATGGTTCCATCCAGAACTCGGTAGTGTTTTGTTGTAAGCCTTCCAAATGATCACAATTGTCTTGGACACCGTGTTCACATGGGTCTTGCAATCCAGCTCATGTTTTGGAGTTGGCTCCCGCAGCTCATTTTCTGAGAATCTTGCAACATCATCTCGTCGATTTGTGTTGCAAACCTTCCTTTCCAGGCATGCTGAGTCTGGAACATCTTAACACCAACCATATCTGAATCTCGGGCAGATATGATGGTTGGAACGTCTCCCAAGGATTATAATATTGGTCTTTATAACCCGGTAAAGTGTTGTTGTGGCTAATGCGCCTAGCCGGAAGACCTGTTGTTATAATATCTTGTATCAACAATTTAGCCACTTCCCCATGAGGATTTCATATGACTTATTTTAGAAGTTGTTCCTCATGGACCCCTTTGAGATCCCGAAGTACGACCTATTACTTGATGTGCTAGATATCAAGCATTATCTATAATCAAGTTATGCTAGTACATCAAGGAGAACATTAGAAGCGGAGTGCTAAATGTCTCTCGGTCGATCATCCAAATTTCGTTCCCTTGGCATAGCTAAGGTCAAATCTGAGAAAGTGTTGTCCTCCTTTGCATCTGCATCCTCCATCGTTATTCATCATGGTAGTATGTTGTGTTGCCAGGCTCCTTGGCATGGATGTTGGTAAAGCCTTGATGAATATGGAAATGCTCAAGTTCTTGAGAGCACACTCAGACACTAGGTTATATCCTCCGTATCAATATGAATGTGCCTTCCGTTACCGAGCTGTCCTATAACTCTAGTTTTTCTTCCAACTGAGTATGCCATTCTTTCAATTCCTTCCAACGATCGTTTGTGAATTGCCTTAGGTTGTCATGAAGAGTTTCAATGATCTCTAGATCAAAAGTAATTCTTTTTGCCACTTAAGGGATAACTCTATGAGTCACCTCTCTTAAGGTGCCCCGTTATGGAATCATGGCAATTACCTCCTCGCTACTTTGGAACCTCTTTACCATCTGTTTTAGCATGGAATTGTTGCCTACCAAATTGAACCTTTGTCTTCTGCTCTTTCTGTTCTCCTGATGTGTGTTTTGTGTCTCAGCTCAAGAGATGTTCTCACGTCTTATTCTATGAGTTGATCATGGGTCACTCGATCTTCGCGAAGCTCGATTCTTGTAGAGTTCTCTGTTCCTTTTGTCGTTGTGTTTGGATGATGATCCCGAAGGTAAAGATGTCAAGATCAACATGATGCAATGAATCAACATCTCCAAGAAGGGCAACTGTATCATGAAGATTGTGTTAGTTTGTGTCCCCTCTATCCTCTTACCCTACGCCTGAATCTCGGGACGAGATTCTTGTTAAGTGGGGGGTGAGTTGTCACAGCCCTAGAATATTTGTTGTAATTAGTTGCATTGTGATCATTAATGCATATCTATTTCCGCGAAAATCTAATTGAGGATTTTAAAAGCCTCAAAATTTTAAATAAAAGAAGGGCAAAGCACCCTGGAAATCATATTCATTGGTTCCAAATGTTCCTTTAATTGTTTTGAGAATTTTGGTGAGAACTATAATTCAAACCAAAATTTAGGAACATTTTGAAGGAATTATTTTGGGCATTTGAACTTAAATCGTATTGTATTTAGGTTGGATTTATATTCATAATAAATAGAATATGAAATCAGATATCTCTGAAATATTTTATGTGCAATTGGAAAAAAAATCCATTTAGCAACATTAAAAATATTCAGAGGATTTTTGACACTGGTTTGAATTCTGTTTGAATTTAAAAAAAATCAGTGGCAAATAAATAAAAAGAAAACAAAACTGAAATAACAAAAGGAGAGAGAGCTTACCTGTTGGCCCAGTTGCTGTCCGGCCCAGCCCACTGGTTGTGCCAGTCGTCCCCAACCTCGTGCCAGAGGGACGCGAGGCACGTGGTCGCCGCACGCCGGCACACGCGCGACCACCTCCTGCTTGCCGCCGTTGCCTGGAGCCGGCTAAGAGCTCCACACACACCCCGTGTCCATCTTGCCCTCTTTGTCCTCGTCCCCCTCCTCTGTCCCCCTTCCTCGCTCATCCCCGCACGCACCCAAGAGCGCCGGCCGCCGCCGTTCACTGCTGCCGCACCCTCCTGCTACGGATCGCCCCGCCTTAGTGACCACGAGCTCCGCCGCATCGCCTTAGTCCTCTCCACCAAGCAGAGCATCCTCGGGAGGCCGCAATCATCGCCAACATCGTCGCTTCCATCGCCGGCCATCGAAGATTCGCGAGCTCGATTCGCGAGCTCCGATGCCTCCCCGACATCGCTGTCTTCTCCATCCGCACCTAGGTGAGCCGCCCGTCGTTTTCCCTTTGCTCCCCTACTCCCGTCGCCGCTAACCGTAGCCTCGCCATGGCCGAGAGCTTGGCTCCGCCGGTCATGTCACCGTCGTGGTCACGGCAGCCTAGGCTCGCGTACAAGCACGTGGACGTTCTCCTGGCATCGCTAGGGACCCAACCAGCACGCTAGCCAGCTTCGTTGCGTACTGCAACGTTGCGGACGATCGAGCCCGAGCTCCGGCCACCGCATGGCTCGCTGCCGCCGCTGCTCCAGTCCACCCCAGTGCCAGCAAGCCATAGCCGCAAACCACGTGTCGATCCGTGCCCTGTAGCGCCGTCACCAGCAACTTCGGCGAACCCCCCCGCCGCGGGATTCGGTCACCGGCGGCTAAACGCCGTCCGCTGACGTGGCGCTGTCATTAGCGCCTAATCCCCTCACTAACAACCACCACAGCCTATGACAGCGGGCCCCGAAACTGGTCAAAGCTCCAGTCAACGTGGGGATTAGCCCTCTGTAGATGACAGGTTGGCCCCACAGTTCAGTTTTGACTTGGTCTACTACTGACGTCGCCCTGATGCACTGCTGACATCATAAATGCATTTACTGAATTTTTCTTATTCATTTTATTTTTGGAAATTTCAGAAAATGTTTAAAACTTCAAAAAATCATAGAAAATAATCTATAACTCGGATGGAAATAATTTATATATGAAAAATGATCAGAAAAATATGAAGAATCTGTTTATGCCATGTTCATGCATGTTTGAGCAAGTTAAAATCACCAACTAGGACATTTCATGATTAGGACAAATTTGATAAATAGTTTGGGGTTGGAATTTGATGCCTATTTAAATTCAGCTTCAATTAATATTATCAAATATTGAACTAGGTGAATTCCGTACCTTAACATGCCATAGCATACATCATGTTTGTTGCATCACATTAAATGTGTTCATTTCCCTGTTTGCCGGTGTTGTTCCTTCCCGGTAGACGATGGTTTCGACGTTGAGACCGTTGTCACCGATGAAGACTCATTGTTATCTTCAGATGTGTCAGGCAAGCAAACCCCCTTGAGCATACTGATATGAACCCACTTTCTCGCTCCTGCTCTCTTTTACTGCATTAGGGCAATAACGATTCAAATGTTACATGTTCCCGGTAGTCGAACCCATTCCTTTGCGTGACCTATCTTTGTCACACGAAATAGTTGAAACCACTTAGCATGAGTAGCAAGTGATTGAGCCTTGTTGTGCTTACTCATCCATGCTTGCTTACTGTGCCTGCTATGCTTAGAGTCATGTTGGGTCTGATCCATCTGGGTGATGAATTGGAATGGATGTGTTCATGTCCTCCCGTGTCAGAGCTAAGTGTGTGAACACGATTTGGTAAAGGTAGCGATGAGAGGCCATGTAGGAGTACATGGCGGGTTGTCTCATTGGGACCGTCCTTAAGAACTGAGTTCTGTGTATGTTATCCAAGACAAGATACTACCACACATTGGGTTCCAGTAACTCGACCCCTCTCAGCTTATTAACCGCCTAGATCTCTGTCCAGGAGTTGCAACTAGTTTCTGGTGTTTGTAGGAAAAGTGTTGGCGGCCGTGCATAGCGCTGCCCGACGGGGTGGGCTATGATGCAATAGATACACAGTGGCATGGTGTACCAAGTGGCACCCAAACGGTGGGCTTGGGAACCCTGCGCACATCGTTTGAGGCCGTAGCGGAAACTTCGGCTGGACTTCCGTGCGGGTTCATTCTCAAATAGGCGATAAACCTGGACTAGGGTCATGTGTGGTTGACGGTCGTGGCCGACTCCCTCGCTGGGCTTCCGCTTGAAGGTTGCCGAGGTGCCTTTTTACGTGCACATGGCGATAAGTGGTGGGAGCATGTGTGAAGAAGTACACCCCTGCAGGGTTATGAATCTATTCGAATAGCCACATCCTCGGATATGGACTACTTGGAGAACTTATGTGGTTCATAGACAATTTGGCAAGGATACTTTAAAATGCGCAAGATAAGCGTGAGTGCTATGGATGGCCTTCTCGTAGGGAGACGGGAGTGGATCCATAGTGATGTATTGAGTTGGTGAATATGTGGACTCGTGTGCGCTATCCCACCTCAAAGAAAGTACTTGTAGTCGTAGTACAGGTTAGCCAAGAGTCAAAGCTGGCTTGCTACAATAAACTCCACAACCCCCTTCATTGATACTGATGCATATGTAGATAGTTCTGATGTAAGTCTTGCTGAGTACCTTGTACTCACGGTTGCTTAATTTATGTTTTTGCAGAGGAGACGTCAGTCCCATTAGTGATCCTTACAACGTGAAGTTCGATGTTGACCGGATTAGCTTGGGAATCCCAGACAGAGGTCTGGTTCCTTGGGTAGGGTCGTTGTAGCTTTTCAGGCTTTTCCAGCCACTTTTAGTAGATGTCTGTACCCAGACATGTTTTGCTTCCGCTTGTTGCTTGTATGACTTGAGTGTCGGGTCATGTGACCCCTACCTGTACGAACTTATTATGTAAGGCTCTTCTGAGCCTTCTAAATAAATGTTGTGTTGTTATATGGTTATGTTATGATGCCATAGTTGTATCTATGCATATCGGACATGTCGTGCATACGTGTGACGTGTAACGGTATGTATGTTCGACTCCTAGTTGTGTGCCTCTAGTAGTGCTCTTTACGGGGAAATGCCTCTTTGTGCTTCCACTGTGCCTTGGTAGCTTGCTACTGCTCCAGACACATTGATTGACTAGCGTGTATCCTCCTTGCTGCTGTGTCTGTCCCTATGGGGAAATGTCTCGCAGTGTAATGGATTCCATGTAGCCTGCTATGACTCGTCTACGCGCAGTTGATGACATTTATGTTCCACGGCATAATGGAGTCCCTGTAGCTTGCTATGACTCGTCTACACACGCTGATGACCGACACCTGCATTGTTGGGTTACGTAGCCTTTCCCTGTATGGATGTGCTATTTGTGTTCTACGACTAGTCATGTCGACCCGGGTTCTTGGACATTTGAATGCTAGCGACATATTCACATTCGTGGGCCAAAAGGCGCAAACGGTCCCGGCCCAGGTAAGGTGGCAGCCGTGGAGATAACCGTGCGTGAGGCCGTAAAGTAATATGAAGTGTTACATGCTGGATTCTTATGGCTTAGGATCGGGATCCCGACACCTTCGAAGTGGAGGGATGCGCGTTTGCGCCGGTCTTCTTCTTGGGAGCCATGGATGAAGAAGACGGCGATGAAGATCGACACGCTGCTCATGATCTCAAGTTCACGCAAATGACGCTCCCCCTACCTGGTGCGCCAAAGATGTCGGGTCACGATGCACACGATCACCTATGGAGCCACGGGCCCCTTTGTGGTTCGGCAGGGGTGAGGTCACGTTACACAAAGAGCAGAGATCATGAGACAGCACGACGACGAGACGCTGGTGTTTTACCCAGGTTCGGGCCGTTGTGAAGCGTAAAACCCTACTCCTGCTTTGGTGGATTGATCGGGGGAACACGAAGCACACGCAGCGCTCAAACCCGGCAAGGTTGCCTTCAGGGGAGCTGCTACGCTAGTACAAGTGTCCAAAGGTCCGAATCTTTAGCTAGGTTGCCTTGGGCCTCCTTTTATAGCTCAAGGGGAACCACAGTGGCAAAACAGACATTACCTAGTGATTAGATAGCTAACAGTGCTATCATACCTAACTCTGGCACTTAGGACAAAATGCCATAAATGCTAGCCTAGGTGGCGTGCGGGGATGCATCCCCGACAAGCTTTTACCACTACTTAGCTGGCTATTGCTTAGTATCTTGACACGCCCCTGGACGGGTGTCAAATAGGCATAATCTGTCTCCCAGCGCGTCGCCACATGCTTAGCGAGAGCCACTTAGCCACCTGAGGGTTCTACACCGCGTTGACAACTGACTGGCGTTGTGATGCGGTGGAGCGGTGGCCGATCGGCTCTCGCCTGCCGGGGAATGTCTTGCCGGGTCCTCCTGAAGATGTGTGCGCCTCGGTCCCCGGCAGGCACCGGGGATGCGACTGGCACGGTTCGGGCCCATTCTGGGCCGTTGCGCCGAACTTGCTGGCGTTGCGAGCCAGCGTAGGTTGCTTCTGCCGGGGTCTTGGTCTTGAATGTTTGGCTTCGTCTTCTTGATGCGCTCTTTGATCTCGCGTAGAGCGGCTTCTCTGGATTGGACTGGGTTCATGTTGACGGGTTCTGCTACTACTTTCTGTGCATAAGTCAGGGGCACTGTGTACCCCAGTCCTAGTGCACCGACACCCATTTTACCTACTCAGTATTTAGACTTTGAGGCCATGAAACATCGTAGGTTCCTTAAGGGTACAACCACTAATTATACTTACAACTTGAGGTTTACTAAATATCCCATTGTGCCCGTTATTTTGCCTGCTCCTGCTCTCTTTGATTTTCACTGTAGGGGAAGGTACTATGTTCTTGAGAGCGAGGCCCGTGCGTACAATGCGGAGGTTGAAGCTGCCAGGAGGACTGAGGAGGCTGCACCAAGGACCTCGGTAGGCTACCACTCCGACTATTATCCACGCTACGGATGGTGATTACCAAGCTAGGCCAAAAGCCTAAGCTTGGGGAGTACGTATATCCACCGACATTATATTCATGTTTACACCTTTCATCCCGGTTGTCGGTGTCTACACTTTTTCATTGTACTATCCATGCTAGATTTATTTTCTCGCTTTCTTCTTGCGTGTTTGAAAAACTTTGAGGAAACCCAAAAATATTTCGTACTTCTTTTCGTCTTTTCTTTCTAGCTTAAATTAATTGTAGTACCAAAAGAAAACCCAAAAAGATTTCTCGTTTCTTCTTTTACTTGTTGGGAGCTTTCCCGTGTAAATAGTTTTTCTCGTTTTTGTTTTTCCCTCTTCAATTTGCTTTCTTCTTGAAAAAACAAAAACTACAAAAATATTTCAGTGTGTTTCTCTGAAATTCTTTCCCTTTTTATTTTGAGTCGTACCAAGGAGAAGACCACGATGAAAATGTTGAGTGGCTCTCATATGCATCATTGTTAATCTAACAAAGAGCCCATGTTACTTTATCTTCTCCTCTTGAATAAAATGTTTGCAGATTCCAGCTTAGTCCACGGCACTCTTGCACTATTATTATTTTCATATCATTCGGTCGTGCAAGTGAAAGGCAATAATGACGAAATTTGATGAATTGACTGTGGCAGAGAAAAGCGGGTATGAACTCAACTTGTTTTTGTTTTTGTAAATATGTTTAGCCTAGTATCCTGGATTCGGCATATTATGATCAAACATGTTTGCAATGACAAGTAGAGATTATAGTTGCTCATGCCATGCTTAAGTAGCTAGGAGTGGATAATGATTTATCTTGGATGTCAACATGCATTAAAATGATTGTGATGTGGTATGATGATATGGTATCCTCCTCTGAATGTTTCAAGTGGCTTGACTTGGCACATGTTCACGCATGTAGTTGAATCAAAACCAACATAGCCTTCATGATATTTATGTTCATGGTGTCCATATCCTACTCGTGCTAGTATTCAATGTTTATTATTCGTAATGCATGCTCATGACCGTTTTCGCTCCCTAGATGGCCGCTTGTCAATCTATTTGCTAGCCTTCACCTGTACTAAGCGGGAACACTGCTTGTGCATCAAAACCCTTAAACCAAAGTTATTCCAGATGAGTCCACTATACCTACCTATATGGGTATTACCCTGTCGTTCCAAGTAAATCTGCATGTGCCACCCGTAAAAATTCAAATGAACATCTGTTTTGTGTGCCTGGACCGCTCATGGAGCGACAGGGGGCGGTCAGTATCTTCCATGTTAAGCGGGTTATTCTCATGATGAGTGTTTATTCACTCGTCCTTGCACGAGAGGGGCGGTAATAGGGATTCCCAGTCCCAAAATCAAAAATTACAAATAATTAAACAAAACTCTCCCAGGAATGCTGTTGGTATGGACGGTACCCGTGGATTCGGCTAGCCGTGGAGTGTGATTGTTGGTTGAGGAGGAGTAAACCTTTACTTTTACCGCTTGGGAACCGCCGCTAATGTGTTTAGCATGGAAGATATTGATAACTCTTGGTCGTAACGTTGATAGGAAGGGTGTACAGATACGTCTCCAACGTATCGATAATTTATGAAGTAATAATGCCATACTCACCTATGTTTACAATACTTTTATATGGTTTTGATGCACTTTATATGATTTATTTAGAACTAACCCGGACAGCCGTTGTTTTCAGCAGAACTACCGTGCTATTGTTTTTGTGCAGAAAATGAAAGTTCTCGGAATCGCCCGAAACTTTTTGACGATTTTTTTGGAACAAAAGATGCACTAGACGCTTCGTGGGAGGGCCAGACGAGCCACCAGGTGGGCACAACCCACCAGGGCGCGCCAGGCCCCCCCCAGCGCGCCCTGGTGTATCGTGCCCACCTCGTGGCCCATCTTCGCGTGAAACCGACGCTCAAAAATCGTATAAATATAGAAACCATCAGAAATAACCCTAGACTCTCCGCTCCACCGCCGCAACTCTCTGTATCGACGAAAAACCAATCTGGAGACGTTTCAGTACCCTGCCGGAGAGGGGAATCCATCTCCGGTGGCCATCTTCATCATCCCGGCGGAGGCCATGACGAGGAGGGAGTAGTCCACCCTTGAGGCTGAGGGTATGTACCAGTAGCTATGTGTTCAATCTCTCTCTCTCGTGTTCTTGAGATGTCACGATCTTGATGTATCACGGGCTTTGTTAATATAGTCGGATCATATGATGTTATTCCCTTGCTATCATGTTGTGATGAATTGAATCTTTCCCTTTGAGATATCGTTATGTTGGATTGAATATTGGATTTGAGAACACTTGATATATGTCTTGCATATGGATACCCGTGATGACAATGGGGTGTTCTATTGATTCACTTGATGTATGTTTTGGTACTCAACTTGCGGATTCCCGAGGTGACATTGGGGTAATCTATGCATAGGGGTTGATGCACTATCTTGTCCTACGTTCTCCGATAGAAATCATGGGGCACTCTTTGAGGTTCTTTGTGTTGGATTGAGTAGTATGAATCTGAAATTGTTTGATGTGTATCGTATAATTAACTCATGGATACTTGTGGTGACATTGGAGTATCTAGGTGATATTAGAGTTGGTTGATGCGTATCATATGGTGTTATTTTAGTACGAAATCTAGATAGATTGATCGGAAAGGATAACTTGGTGTTATTTTAGTATGAACTCTTGGATAGATCGATCAAAAAGGATAACTTGAAGGTGGTTTTGTACCCTACAAACAATTTCTTCTTATGTTCTCCGCTAGATAAGAACTTTGGAGTGATTCTTCGTTGCACGTTGAGGGATGGTTATGTGATCCAATTATATTAGCATTGTTGAGAGATTGCACTAGAGAAAGTATGGACCCTAGTCCTTGTTTTCAAGCATTGCAATATCGTTTGTGCTCACTTTTGTTACTTGCTACCTTGCTGTTTTTATATTTTCAGATTACAAAAACCTATATCTACCATCCATATTGCACTTGTATCACCATCTCTTCGCCGAACTAGTGCACCTATACAATTTGCCATTGTATTAGGTGTGTTGGGGACACAACAGACTTTTTATTATTTGGTTGCAGGGTTGTTTGAGAGAGACCATCTTCATCCTACGTCTCCCATGGATTGATAAACCTTAGGTCATCCACTTGAGGGAAATTTGCTACTGTCCTACCAAACTCTGCGCTTGGAGGCCCAACACGAGTCTACAAGAATAAGTTGTGTAGTAGACATCAAGCTCTTTTCTGGCGCCGTTGCCGGGGAGGTGAGTGCTTGAAGGTATATCTTTAGATTTTGCAATTAAATCTTTTAGTTTATTGTTTTTCACTAGTTTGGTTTTATAAAATAAAACTACAAAAAGAATGGAGTTTAGGTTGCATCATTTGTTTCGTCTCTATAAAGTCTTTCGTGAAAATAAGGATTCCGAAAATTGTGCTCAATTGGTAGAGGAAGAAATTATGAAAATACTTAATGAGAATTCCTTGAATGATGAGCATGATTGCAATGTTGCTAGTATGAATTCTCTGAATATCAATGATGCTAATGATATGCAAAGCCACAAGCTTGGGGATGCTATGTTTGATGAAGATGATATTTTTAGTCCCCCAAGTTTTGATGAGCAAATTTATGATGATGATGGCATGCCTCATATCTATGATGATTATGGTGATGACATGTATGATATAAAAAGTGATAGCAACATTGAAACTTGTCATCATGATTTTAATATTCAATGTGGTTATGTCAATCAAGTATCTCATGATAGTTATTTTGTTGAGTTTGCTCCCACTATTATGAATGAGAAGAAAATTGCTTATGTGGAGAGTGATAAATTTTCTATGCTTGTGCATCATGAAAAGAATTATTTATGTGATAGTTATATTGTTGAATTCCTTCATGATGCTACTGAAATTTATTATGAGGGAGGAACATATGCTTGTAGGAATTGCAATAATATCAAGTTTCCTCTCTATGTGTTCAAAGTTTTGAAGTTATGCTTGTTTTGCCTTCCTATGCTAGTTGATTCTTGCTCCCATAAATTGTTTGCTCACAAAATCCCTATTCATAGGAAGTGGGTTAGACTTAAATGTTCTTGTCATGTGATTCATGATGCTCTCTTGCATGTTCCAATTACTACTTTTTACGTGAGCATCATTGAAATCATCATGCCTAGCTAAAAGGCATTAAAGAAAATCGCTTGTTGGGAGACAACCCAACACTTGTCCTTTATGTTTTTGTGTGTTCACATGATTAAGATACTGTAGTAATAATGTTTTGTGCCTTTTATTTCAATAAAATGCCAAGTAAAGCCTTTGGGATGACTCACAAGATGAGTAAAATTGATGCTGAACCAAAACAGAAACTTTTGACTCCAGTACAGGAATTTTCATTTTTTTACTGGAGCGTGATAATGATCTGAAATTTTTACAAAGTCTTGATATACAAATTATTCAGGTTTTCCTAGTTTGTCAGAATTTTTAGAGACAGGGAAGTATGGCTATACTACAGATCTTCACAGACTGTTCTGTTTCTGACAGATTCTGTTTTGCATGCATAGTTTGCTTGTTTTAGTGTTTCCATAGCTTATATTTAGTCGTATAAATTATGGGAATGATAGAATATAGTAGGTATCATTTGGGAACAATTATGAATCCTGTCTTGACAGTACTTAAGTGAATGATTTATCTTTATTACACTAACCCTTCTCACGAAGTTCCGTTAAGTTTTGTGTGATTGAAGTTTTCATGTTTTGAGTGAGACACCGATATGAGGAGAATAAGGAGTGACAAGAACCTAAGATTGGGGATGCCCAAGACACCCCCAAGGTAATATCCAAGGAATACTCAAGCGTCTAAGCTTGGGGATGCCCCGGAAGGCATCCCCTCTTTCGTCTTCAACATTATCGGTATATCTTACTTAGAGCTATATTTTTATTCTTCACATAATATGAGTTTTGCTTGGAGCTTCATTTTATTTTGTTGTTCTCTGTTAGGTGTTATTTATAATCTTGTTTTTCAATAAAAAGTTCCAAGAATTGCCTTAGGATGCTTGCATTGCATGTTTGATGTGTGCTGTGTAAAAACAGAAACTTTCTCTGTTTTGTTTGAATTTTCATATTTTACTGGAACGTGGAAAGTTTCTGAAATTTTTACACAGTGTTGTCATATAAATTGTTTAGCTTGTCCTAAATTATCATAATTTTTGAGTTACGGAAGTACACTAGTTTAATAAATTGCTACAGACTGTTCTGTTTGGACAGGTTGCTGTCATAGTTTTGTTATCTACTTATCCTATAGTTTCCATAGCCTATATTGGTAGATATAAATTGTGGAAAAGATAGTAAACAGTAGATTATATTTGAAAATTATTGTGCAACTTGTCTTGGCAGTACATGAAGTGTTGATTTATTCTTATGTGTACTAACCTATCTCACGAGTTCTTTTCGAGTTTTGTGTGGATGATGTTTTTGAGAATAGGTGAAACCATGATATGAGAGGACTGAACGAGATACAAAAGCTCAAGCTTGGGGATGCCCAAGGCACCCCAAGTAAATATTTCAAGAAGTCTCAAGCATCTAAGCTTGGGGATGCTACGCATCCCACCTCTCTTCATCAACAATTATCGGTTAGCCTATGTTGAGCCTAAATTTTTATTCGTTCACATGATGCGTGCTATTCTTGGAGTTCTATTTTTGTTTAGTTTGCTGTTTGAATAAAATACTCAGATCTGAAAATCTTTATTAAGATAGAGAGTCCTCACATAGCTACTTGATTGTTTACCTACTCATTGATCATCACTTATATCTTTTGAGAGTAGTTTGATGTTTACTCTTGTGCTTCACTTATATCCTATGAGTAAGTTGTGAATGAATTGAATATCATAAATATGAAATTATCAATGTTCTTTATGCTTAGTAGTAGCTTCACATCTGGTTTAGAAAGTAAAATATATTGAAGTTTGACAATCACAATATTGGTCATACAAGCAATTCTTGAATGATTAGTATAAGGAAGAGAACTTTCACATACAAATATATTATCTTGGACATCCTCTATGATTGTGAATACCCATTAATTATTTTCAAACTTGAGTAAATTAGTTGAATTTGGACAAGGAAGACAGCGTAATGAGTTATGGTTGTGTATATTTGCATAGAAGTTATATTGTTATGGATCCTCCAACATGTGGTGCTTGTTTAGAACCTTTTGCTAGCCAACACTTCGTACCAAGTAGAGATACTACTTGTGCATCCAAATCCTTGAGCCAAGTTTCTTCCATAAGATTCCACCATACCTACCTATATATGGTATTTCACTGCCATTCCAAGTAAATTTGCATGTGCCACCTCTAAACATTCAAATGAACACCTGTTTTGTGTGCCTGGACCGCTCATGAAGCGATAGGGGGCGGTCAGTATCTTCCATGTTAAGCGGGTTATTCTCATGATGAGTGTTTATTCACTCGTCCTTGCATGAGAGGGGTGGTAATAGGGATTCCCGGTCCCGAAAAAATGCAAATAATTAAACAAAACTCCCCAGGAATGTTGTTGGTATGGAAGGTACCCGTGGATTCGGCTAGCCGTGGAGTGTGTTTGTTGGTGGAGGGGGGAGTAAACCTTTACTTTTACCGCTTGGGAACCGCCGCTAATGTGTTTAACATGGAAGATATTGATAACTCTTGGTCGTAATGTTGACAGGAAGGGTGCACCTCCCAAAATTATATTCATCTCTGTTTTAAACGATGAGCTCTGGCACATATGCAAATCCCTGCTTCCCTCTGTGAAGGGACAATCTATTTACTTTCATGTTACTTACTTTCATGTTGAGTCAACTTCTTATTCCAACCTCAATCTATTAGTTGGCAAGCACCATGTGGTGGGGAAAGATCTAGGCACATATGGCCAGTCAAATATATTTGATCACCATTCATTATTGTTGACAATTATCTTTAGGATAAGTATGTTGGGAGGCGAAACATTAAGCCCCTATCTTTCTCTGTGTTTGATGGATGCCATTTGTTCTAAAAATATGCTTTGAGTACTAGCAATCATAGAAGACTATATGATGATTGAGTATGTGGAGCTCTTACTTAGACTTTGTTGAGAATAAGTTCAATTGCAATTGTTTGGTGACTAAGAACACAGGTTGTTAAGTTTCAAGAGAATTCATTGTTTGAACCATATCATGTGAATTGGTTGCTACTCTATCATGATGATTTTTATGAGAAAAAGTTGCTGGTTATGATGCTAGAAAATTGACTGAAATTATCAATGATCAAACTTATATATTATGCTAGCATTCACACTTCATAAATTTGTTCTTTTATCATTTACCTACTCAAGGACGAGCAAGAATTAAGCTTGGGGATGCTGATATGTCTCCAACGTATCGATAATTTATGAAGTATTCATGCCATATTCACCTATGTTTACAATAATTTTATATGGTTTTGATGCACTTTATATGATTTATTCAGAACTAACCCGGATTGACACTGTTTTCAGCAGAACTACCGTGGTGTTGTTTTTGTGCAGAAAATGAAAGTTCTCGGAATCGCCCGAAACTTTTTGATGATTTTTTTGGAACAAAAGAGGCACTAGACGCTTCGTGGGAGGGCCAGATAAGCCACGAGGTGGGCACTACCCACCAGGGCGCGCCAGGCCCCCCCGGCGCGCCCTGGTGTATCGTGCCCACCTCGTGGCCCATCTTCGCGTGAAACCGACGCTCAAAAATCCTATAAATATAGAAACCATCAGAAATAACCCTAGACTCTTTGCTCCGCCGCCGCAACTCTCTGTATCGACGAAAAACCAATCTGGAGACGTTCCAGTACCCTGCCGGAGAGGGGAATCCATCTCCGATGGCCATCTTCATCATCCCGGTGGAGGCCATGACGAGGAGGGAGTAGTCCACCCTCGGGGCTGAGGGTATGTACCAGTAGCTATTTGTTCAATCTCTCTCTCTCGTGTTCTTGATATGTCACGATCTTGATGTATCACGGGCTTTGTTAATATAGTCGGATCATATGATGATATTCCCTTGCTATCATGTTGTGATGAATTGAATCTTTCCCTTTGAGATATCGTTATGTTGGATTGAATATTGGATTTGAGAACACTTGATATATGTCTTGCATATGGATACCCGTGGTGACAATGGGGTGTTCTATTGATTCACTTGATGTATGTTTTGTTACTCAACTTGCGGATTCCCGAGGTGACATTGGGGTAATCTATGCATAGGGGTTGATGCACGTTCTTGTCCTACGTTCTCTGATAGAAATTTTGGGGCACTCTTTGAGGTTCTTTGCGTTGGATTGAGTAGTATGAATCTGAAATTGTTTGATGCGTATCGTATAATTAACTCATGGATACTTGTGGTGACATTGGAGTATCTAGGTGACATTAGAGTTGGTTGATGCGTATCATATGGTGTTATTTTAGTACGAACTCTAGATAGATTGATCGTAAAGGATAACTTGGTGTTATTTTAGTACGAACTCTTGGATAGATCGATCGGAAAGGATAACTTTAAGGTGGTTTTGTACCCTACAAACAATTTGTTCTTATGTTCTCCGCTAGATAAGAACTTCGGAGCGATTCTTCGTTGCACGTTGAGGGATGGTTATGTGATCCAATTATATTAGCATTGTTGAGAGATTGCACTAGCGAAAGTACGGACCCTAGGCCTTGTTTTCAAGCATTGCAATACCGTTTGTGATCACTTTTGTTACTTGCTACCTTGCTGTTTTTATATTTTCAGATTACAAAAACCTATATCTACCATCCATATTGCACTTGTATCACCATCTCTTCGCCGAACTAGTGCACCTATACAATTTGCCATTGTATTGGGTGTGTTCGGGACACAAGAGACTTTTTATTATTTGGTTGCAGGGTTGTTTGAGAGAGACCATCTTCATCCTACGTCTCCCACGGATTGATAAACCTTAGGTCATCCACTTGAGGGAAATTTGCTGCTGTCCTACAAAACTCTGCGCTTGGAGGCCCAACACGAGTCTACAAGAATAAGTTGTGTAGTAGACATCATGTACCTCCCAAAATTATATCTATCTCTGATTTAAACATTAAGCTCTGGCACCTCTGCAAATCTCTGCTTCCCTCTGCGAAGGGACTATCTATTTACTTTTATGTTGAGTCATCGCCTTCTCAAATAAGCGCCAGACCTGAGAGCACTATTGTCATCCTCATGCATTGTGTATAGTTAATGTTGGGTGGAGCATGACTGGATCTTTTATACCACGAATTACAATGTTTAGTCGCTGCTTGAACTTTGGAGGTGCTCTACATTTATGTTTTGCAGTCTAAGAAAGGGCTAGCGAGATACAACTGTTGTCATATTATATCATGATTGTTTTGGCAAAGTATTTGCGCTTGAGATATTTTATTATTGCTCGCTAGCTGCTTATGTCATTGATATGAGTTAATATAATTTTGAAGAGTTATTGCTGACATGGTTAGTCATAATCTTTGCTGAAAACCTGGGTGCTACTTAAGCATATATATGTAAACAAGAACAAAAGAGTTCATAAAATTTTTTCTTTATCACTTTCAGTTTGTCAACTGAATTGCTTGAGGACAAGCAATGGGTTAAGCCTGGGGGAGTTGATACGTCTCCGTCGTATCTACTTTTCCTCACGCTTTTTCTCATGTTTTGGATTCTAATTTGCATGATTTGAATGAAACTAACCCGGACTAACGCTGTTTTCAACAGAATTACCATGGTATTGTTTTTGTGCAGAAATAAAAGTTCTCGGAACTGGACGAAACTTTTTGGAGATTTATTTTATAAGTAATGAACAATACTGGAGCCAAGAACCACCGGAGGGGGTGCCCTGGTTGGGCACGATACACCAGGGTGCGCCACCCCCTCCAGGCGCACCCTGGTGGGTTGTGCCCAACTCGGGGCCCCACAGACCCTAATTCCGATGCTATGAAATCCTATTTTCGGAGAAAAAAATCAGAGAGAAAGTTTCATCGCGTTTTACGATACGGAGACGCCGCCACCTCATGTTCTTCATTGGGAGGCCAGATCTGGAGCCCGTTTGGGGCTCCGGAGAGGGGAATCTTCGGTCTTCGTCATCATCAACCCATTGCCAATTCCATGATGCTCCCCACCGGGAGTGAGTAATTCATTCGTAGGCTT
Source organism: Elymus sibiricus (assembly GCA_039707655.1). Classification (NCBI taxonomy): domain Eukaryota; kingdom Viridiplantae; phylum Streptophyta; class Magnoliopsida; order Poales; family Poaceae; genus Elymus; species Elymus sibiricus. The sequence continues at coordinate 361,496,300 of CM077669.1, forward strand.
GCTGGTCGGTGAGGAGTTGGATGAGATTCCTCATGTAATCGAGTTAGTTTTGTTAGGGCCTGATCCCTATTATCCACTATGTTCTGAGATTGATATTGCTATGACTTTGCCATGCTTAATGCTTGTCACTAGGGGGCGAGTGCCATGATTTCAGATCTGAACCGTTTATGTTATCACCATTATATCTATGTTCTTGATCCGATCTTGCTAGTCATATGCACCTATTACGTGTTATGATCCATAAACCCCGGAGTGGCAATAGTCGGGATACTTTCCGGTGATGACCATAGTTTGAGGAGTTCATGTATTCACCGTGTGTTAATGCTTTGTTCCTGTTCTCTATTAAAAGGATACCTTAATATCCCTTAGTTTCCTTATGGACCCCGCTATCACGGGAGGGTAGGACAAAAGATGCCATGCAAGTTCTTTTCCATAAGCACGTATGACTATTTACGGAATACATGCCTACATTACATTTATGAACTGGAGCTAGTTCTGTGTCGCCCTAGGTTATGACTGTTATATGATGAATATCATCCAACTAGTTTACCGATCCAGTGCCTACGAGTTTTCCACATATTGTTCTTGCTAAGTTACTATTGCTACTGCTACTGTTACACTTGCTACAAAACTATTGCTACCACTGCTACCGTTACTGTTACTGTTGCTACTGCTATCAAAACTATCATACTATTGTGCTACTGATCACTCTGCTGCAGATATTTAATCTCCAGGTGTGGTTGAATTGACAACTCAGCTGCTAATACTCGCAAATATTCTTTGGCTCCCCTTGTGTCGAATACTCTACCCTCGAAAACTGTTGCGATCCCCTATACTTGTGGGTTATCAGGGGATGCCCATAGAGTGCTCTGGCTTAGTACCTAGCTAGCTAAGCACTACTACTAGTGTTGTTTCTATTCGTGGTGACCGCGCGCATGATGATCGACGACAATGACGATGTACATTTTGTGGTAACTAGGACTTGAAAACTGTTGTTGGCCTGTATATTTTGATGATCTGATATATACTAACCCCTCACGCTGACCACAAACTTGCGGTGGTAGGATTACACTATCTTTTGAATGTGATGGTAGGGTGACACCATAATAGTTAGGATGAACTTGTTCTGCCTTTTGGGTATATGATCATGGATGACTAAATTTCTTCTATTTCATGTGTAGTGTGTTCCTTTGCTTGCTACTTCAATTGTTTCTCTTCTCTCATGCTAGGTGAAGTGGTATGTGGTGTATTGAGGGAGGGTTCAAGGGGTTTAAAGTTCATGGAAAACATGCGAAGAACAAGTGACCCGTTACGCAAACAACTCCTTCGAAGGGTTTAAGACTAGGAAGGAGGCAGAGGATGCTTACTCCAAGGTCGTGCTGAAGCAGAAGAGCAATGTTGAACTAGGCAAGCGTCCTTGTTAGTTTGGGTTGTTTGGTGTGATCAATGTGATTGTATGTAAGGTGTGGATGATAAGCTCACCACATAGAGTACAAGGTAAGCATACCCGACCGAGTGTATGCAACCAAAGATTCTGTAGTGCATCAACACAACTGTAAGCAAGCAACCAAAGGAGGGGCCGAATTGGTGCTATCATGCAAGCAAGCAGTATGCAGGCTTCCAAACCACGTGCACAACATGTTTTTTAGTATACACCTTCCTAGCTTCTCCTAGGTGAGGAACATATGCAAGGGAGAGAAAAATGATACAGGCTACCAAACACATCCCAAGCGATTTCCTCAGTGCAAATGCATTTTGTAGTCAGAAGGTCCCCGTGTAGATCCTTCCCTGGGGGGACATGATCGGAAATACAAAATCCCAGCAATCAAATTTTCCACCTCCTCCTTGCTCCTGTTATCGCGAGCAGTTTCCCACAACAAAGCCCGCGTGGAGCCGACAGTGATGGGATCTACCCCTTGCCTTGTTTCGTTTCACTCTCGAGAGCTGGACTACTCCCGACATCGGTTGCAAGTCAACGCAGCGTGGCCCATGGTGCCGCAGACGCAACGGCAGTGGAGGTGGCTCGGTGTAGGCGGTCATGCGAAGGTTCAGGCCAAGATCGGGAGGCATCCGATCAGCTCACCCGGTAGTTGTGGCTAGCTCCTACCAGTGGCGACGTGGCTACTTACCGATGTTGGCAGGACACTGCGATGGCATGTGGTGGTGGTTGCTCGATCGAGGTACAGTGGTGTTAAGGGGCGAATCAAGCCCTGGTGAGTCACGGCTGGGGCATGTGGGAACGGGATGTTAGCTCCCTAGCAGCTCCGGGCGTCGCGGTTTGTGATGGTGCTTTCTAGTCGTGTTCAGCTCATGTGGGGGTGGTGTTGTGTGTGTCGGCATGTTCTTGACTCTAGGGTGGAATTATATTTCGATTGGCGGGGCTCTCAAAGTGGCAAGCCCCTTCCCCGTGGCTTGGACAGATGGAGAGGCATAGGGCTCCGCGTCAAAAAAAATTTAATGCAATAAATGGGTATCGACGACGACGGCATGCTGTTGCCCAATTTCTTTGGACTTGTTGTAGAAGGTATCTTTTGCCCACTAGACTGGGTTGGTCGGTTTTTTAGGTTGCAGTTGTGTTGTTGCCATGGTTGTACCCTACCCGACGACATGTCGTTGGCAGTTTCTGGGTGAACGCTCTTATGCTCGACGGGGTCAATGTCGGCAACACCCATTAGCGTTGTATTTCCTTTTTAGTGGCTTCTTCGAAGACCCCCCTCACTTCTCTTTGGCTAGTGGGCATGTTGGCAGTGGAAGTCAAGACACGGTGGCGTCGACATTGTTGTTCCCTTTTTATTTTTTGTGTTTCTAGTTGGGTTTTTTACTTTCCCGTTTCGTCATGAATTAAACCGTTGTGTGGTTTTCGGCCTAGTATTCCGTATAAATTGGAGGAACTCAATTCTTTCTTATGAAATGGCAGGAGCACACTCTTCGCTTACAAGTTCCCGTAAAAAAGGGTTTTGCTAAGGCACTTCTAAATATACCCTAAGTATTGCACATCTAAGTCTTATGTCATTGATTTTACATCGATATTCGTGTATTATTTTTTATTTTTACATTCGATTGATCACTTATATGTGCAATAAAGAGGTCACATCTAGCTGTGCCCTAGACAGAGACACCTCTCCTCCAAAAGAAGTAGCGAATGCAAATGAAAGTCTACATGTGCATGTACAATTATGCACGCACACTGCCAAAAGGCGGACACACATGTATGGAGAGGAATTACCCTTTCGCTCGTACGCAAGGACACCCCGCCGCTAAGGGTTTCTCATGCCTTCCGCCGATGCAGTCATCGGTATGCCTCGTCTCCTATGTCCTTGGGGCCATGGAGACATGGTGGATCCCAACCGTTGGCGGTGGGACAACTCCATTTTTGATGTTTTTAAAGATTGGTTAGGTTTATGTCCTCCTTAGAGAGTCGACGCAGTGACGTCTCTCTAAAGTTGGAATAAGGTTCTCCCCGCCTAGTCCCCGTTCCTACGGTGCTTCTAGCGTTGTGGAGAGCGTGTGGAGGTTTGTCTCCAATGGATCTCGTGGGGCCCGGTCGGCGTTTGTCTTTAATGGATCCATATGGATCCGGTCTTCGTTAGTTTGCATTCGTGTGTCTACAAGTTGGATCGTTCTGATCTATTCTTCTTTTCATTGGCGGCGCTTGATGTTATGATGTCTTGGTTTTGTAGGGCCATAACATGATGACTTCCTGACTGTCTATTACAACAAGGGTTGTCCGGCTCCGGTGAGAGAGTGGCGATGACAGCGGCGCAATTTTGGCTCGCTCCAATGCCTGTAGTCGCTGCTAGGTGGTCTATAGATGCGGATATAATTTTAGTTTTGTTGTTCTTTGTACTACCTTGAAAGTTGATGAATAGAAAAAAAGGTTTTTGGGAGAAAAAAAGCTCACGCGAATGATTGCTATCACTGTCACCATGCAATCTAGCCAACGTAAATGCATGTCTACAGGTACTCCCTCCGTAAACAAATAGAAGAGCAGTTAGATCACTAAAGTCTATGGGCATCTCCAACGCTGACCCACAAATTCCCTCCGACATATGTTCGCAGATAGGGGGACCAGTCCACGGACACTGATGCCGGAGGCCGCCATCCAAATGTAGCCGCATACATTTCAACAACTATTGAAACTAAACGGGAAAAATTCAAGCAAACCAGCCAGATTTTCCAATAAACCGGAAGAGATTCATGTAAACACGGCGCGTTCATATAAACATCACAAAATTCATTACATTTAGGACATACTTGAACTAACAACGGAACTCTTCCAGGTCTGGAGGTATAATTCCTAAACTAAATGATCGACGATGCCCATTCCCCACAGGACTGCCATGAGCCCCGAGAACTGAAGCTCCGCACTTGCCTTCGCCTTCTCCAGGTCTGCCTCTGCACCTTCACCATCGCAACTTGAGTGGCTAATCGGCAGACGATTATCAACCCGCCAAGTTTGGCTTCAGGCAGAGGGGAAGAGCGATGGCCTTCCTAGGACCCGAGCGACGGTGACCTATAATGCACTACTCTTCCTCACTGCCGGCGGCGCCCGTGGACGTGCCGGCTTCGTGGTTGTGGCGGCGGGGAGTGGCCTTGGCAGAGCAGGCGATGTCCTCCTTGTCGTCGCTCTTGCCCCACACCTCAACCACCACCTCGTCAAACTCCTTGCAGGCGGCCTTCAATCCCATGTGACATTGGCGGTACCGCTAGCGGTCGAGGCAGATCTCGTGGGCAGAGCTATAGGACTCAAGCAGCGCCTCTTGCTCTGCCGCGCCCGTTTCTGGCGCGATCGCCCTATCACCGTCGAGTTGCTCCTCCACCTGCCGGTGCTCCTCCAGGAGCTGGAGGTTGTAGGCCGCGTCGGCCCGCGCCTCTTGGAACCGTTCCTCCTGCTATTCCCGCACCATGTCCATGTAATGGGCATGGGCCTCACCGATGGTCATGATGCAATGCACCGTGAGGAGGGTGGCGCCGGCTCGTTCTCGGTCGTGTCTTCCATTGTGATGTAGGCGGCCTCAGGCTGCCAGCCGGCCTGCCAACCTGTAGCAATGGAATCCATCTCCTTCTTCTGCTCATGTGACAGTCCGTCTCAGAGAGCTTTGGAGCACGAGAAGGCCATGGTGGAAATAGTTAGGAGAATAGAAAGGGACCGGATGAGGATTACTGCCGACTATGACCGGGGCTGGAGTTTATATGGCGGGCGAATGACAATGGTGGATGGCAGACAGATGGATGAGTGGTGCCAGAGTAGGTGTGAGGACCCCGACCCATAAAGTCGAAGCCTCTAATTGTGCGTGCACAGTGATCCCAAGATCAATGCTCACTAAACAAAACAAACTAAATATCAAGAGTTTACATCCATTACATAACGTCTTACACAAATAGGACCATTATGGTCAAGTCTTACGTGGATAGAACCATGCAGGCTAAACACCAAATAAAACACTTGCAGCGGGTTTGTTGCAGAAGGTTTCTTTTGTCCACTAGACTGGGTTGGTCGGTTTTTTAGGTTGCACTTGTGTTGTTGCCATGGTCGTACCCTACCCGACGACATGTCGCTGGCGGTTTCTGGGTGAAAGCTCTTATGCTCGACGGGGTCAATGTCGGCAACACCCGTTAGCATTGTATTTCCTTTTTAGTGTCTTCTTCGAAGATCCCCCTCACTTCTCTTTGGGTAGTGGGCATGTTGGCGGTGGAAGTCGAGATAGGGTGACATCAACATTATTGTTTCCTTTTTAATTTTTGTGTTTCTAGTTGGGTTTTTACTTTCCTGTTTCGTCATGAATTAAACCGTTGTGTGGTTTTCGGACTAGTATTCAGTATAAATTGGATGAACTCAATTCTTTTTTATGAAATCACAGGAGCACACTCATCTCTTACAAGTTCCCGAAAAAGGGTTTTGCTAAAGCATATCTAAATATACCCTAAGTATTGCACATCTAAGTCTTATGTCATTGATTTTACACCGATATTCATGTACTATTTTTCTTCTTTTTACATTCAATTGATCACTTATATGTGCAATAACTAGGGCACATCTAGATGTGCCCTAGATAGAGACACTCCCCCCCCCCCCCCCCCCCAAAAAAAAGTAGCGAATGCAAATGAAAGTGTACATGTGCATTTACAATTATGCACGCACACTGCCAAAAGGTGGACACACATGTACACAGAGGAATTACCCTTTCGCTCTTACGCAAGGACACCCACCGCTAAGGGTTTCTCATGCCTCCCGTAGACGCATTCATCGGTATGCCTCGTGTCCTATGTCCTTGGGGCCATGGAAGTGTGGTGGATCCCGGCCCTTGTCGGTGCGAGAACTCCATTTTTTATGCTTTTTAAAGTTTGGTTAGGTTTATGTCCTCCTTAGAGAGTTGAGGCAGTGACGTCTCTCTAAAGATGAAATAAGGTTCTCCCCACCTAGTCCCCATTTCGACGGTGCTTTAGCATTGTGGAGAGCGTGTGGAGGTTTGTCTCCAATGGATCTCGTGGGATCCGATCGGCGTTTGTCTTTGATGGATCCATATGGATATGGTCTTCGTTAGTCTGCATTCATGTGTCTACAGGTTGGATCCTTCCGATCTATGCTTCTCTTCATCATCGACGGTTGTTGTTATGATGTCTTGGTTTTGTAGGGCCGTAACACGATGACTTCCCGACTGTCTATTACAATAATGGTTGTCCGACTCTGTTGAGAGAGCGGAGATGTAATTATTTTGTTGTTCTTTGTATTAACTTGATAGATGATGAATAGAAAAAAAAGTTTTTTGGGAGAAAAAAAGCTCACGCGAATGATTGCTGTCACTGTCACCGTGCAATGCATCCAACGTAAATGGATGTGTACATGTACTCTCTCTGTAATCAAATATAAGAGCAGTTAGATCGCTAAAGTCTTGGCGCATCTTCAACGCTGGCACATAAATTACCTTCGGCATTTGTTCGCGGATAGGGGGGACCCTTGCGCGGACACTCATGCCGGAGGCCGCCATCCAAATCTAGCCTCATACATTTCAACAACTATTGGAACTAAACGGGCAAAATTCATGCAGACCAACCGTATTTTCCAATAAACTGGAAGAGATTCATGCAAACACAGCGGGTTCATATAAACATCGCAAAATTCATTACATTTCCGACATACTTCAACTAAAAGCAGAACTCTTCTGGGTCGTATAATTCCTAAACTAAATGATCGACGATGCCCATTCCCCACCGGACTGCCATGAGCCCCAAGAACTGAAGCTCCGACACTTGCCTTCGCCTTCTCCAGGTCTGCATCTGCACCCTCCACCATCGCAACTTGAGTGGCTAATCGGCGGATGATTATCACCCCGACAAGTTTGGCTTTAGGCGGAGGGGAAGAGCGAAGGCCTTCCTGGGACCCGAGCGATGGTGACCTATCATGCACTACTCTTCCTCGCTGTCGGCAGCGTCAGCGGGCATGCCGACTTCGTGGTCGTGGCAGCGGGGAGTGGCCTTGGCGGAGCAGGCGATGTCCTCCTCGTCGTCGCTCTTGCCCAACACCTCAACAGCCGCCTCGTCGAACGCCTTGTAGGTGGCCTACAATCCCGCATAATGCGGTTGAGGCGGATCTCGTGGGCAGAGCGATAGGACTCGAGCAGCGCCGCCTGCTCCGCCGCGCCCGCGTATGGCGCGATCGCCCTGTCGCCGTTGAGCTGCTCCTCCGCATGCCGGTGCTCCTCCAGGAGCTGGAGGTTGTAGGCCGCGTCAGCCCATGACTCCCGAAACCATTCCTCCTGCTAGTCCTGCACCAAGTCCATGTAATGGGCATGGGCCTCGCTGATGGTCATGATGCAATGCACCGGTGAGGAGGGTGGCACCGGCTCGTCCTCGGTCGTGTCTTCCATTGTGATGTCGGTGGCCTCAGGCTGCCTGACGGCCTGCCAGCCGGTACCAATGGCGTCCATCTCTCTCTTCTGCTCCGGTGATAGCCCGTCCGAGAGAGCTTTGGAGCGCGAGGAGGTCATGGTGGAAATGGTGAGGAGAGGAGAAAGGGACCAGATGAGGATGACTGTCGGCTATGACAGGGACTAGAGTTTATATAGCGGGCGAATGGCAATGGTGGACGGCAGACGGATGGACGGGTGGCGCCAGAGTAGGTGTGGGAACCCCAACTCATAAAGTCGAAGCCTTCAATTGTGCATGCATCTTGATCCTAAGATCAATGCTCACTAAACAAAATAAACTGAATATCAAGAGTTTAATGGGAAATCCAATTTGGCTCTCGGGTCCAGATGATCCCACAATCTGGACCGACCATGTGCATCACGATTCTCGCATAGGATTGTATTCACCAGCGTATTCGATTTTAATAAATGGACACCTGGCCCACGCCCCTGCTGTGCCAGAGTGACCTGTCTCGTTAACGCCGTGTCGGTACCGTTTGTAGGGAAAGCGGTGCCGTCCAGGTACATATGCGGGACCCTTCCCTCCACCATCTCCCTTCCTCCACACGCCTCAGTAAATTCTCAACCACCAAGCCGCTCAATCCCCAGAGCTCTCACCACACCGTCAATGGAGTCCTCCTTCTCGGCAAACAAGCGCAGATCGATGGCCGCCACCCTCCCACTTATCCCGTCCCCGTTTTGCGGCTTACAGATGTGACTTTCGTGTGTGCACCGAATGGATCCAGGCCGGCAGATCGATACTTCAAGTGCTCATGTAAGTTTTCACCCCCAACGAGATTCAGATTGTATTAATGCATCCCCGTTTTGCTCATCCAGTCCGGGAGTGACAGGAGGGATACGAGATGTACCTGCCGGAAATCAAGAAGCACAGGTCATGTCTGAGCAGATCCAGGTGTCTCAGCCAAGAACTGCTCCGGCGGCCCGAGTCCGCTGCAAGCACAAGCTCGGGTCCCAGATGTCGTTGCAGGTACAAGCCTCGTCCAAGATCTTATCAGGCACAACATCATGGTGGAACATCATGGTGGGGGTCACCAACCTGATGACTATTTGTGCTCGTGCTAGCTGTTGCCATGGCTTCGTTTGCTGTGATGTTCCTGTATCGTTAGATCCACATAAATGCACGCATGCATGTTAATCTAATTGTAGCCCCTGTATTAGTTAAAACTGTGGATTTGGCTGTATGCTTGAACGTGTTCTTATGTATCTTTTTTTATCAGTCTTATTATGTATCCTTTTTGGTGGTTTCCTTAATCTCTGTTTGCCACCGCTGGTTTGAGCCAATCAAGTACATACACGTGATTTTTCTTGTCGAAAGTTCTTTTTTTCTCGTTAACATTCTGGACACTTCTCCCCAACCCACACCCCCCACCCGACACGCTTTGCGTCCCCGTCTGTACCACGCGTCCTAACCTCGCCGTCCCGCCGTCTGGACTGCTCTCCACCCGTTTGTACTACAAACGGAGCTGCCACTGTATTCCACATTTTATATTCGCGTATTGGGCAGGGAATGATTGGAAGTCCACATCTCAATGCATCTCTATGCGGCCATGATATAGAGATCAACTGGACCCGGGAGCCAAAACGCCCCTCCCGAGTTTAATCCATTACATAACGTGTTACACAAATAGGACCATTATGGTCAAGTCTTACATAGTTAGAGCCATGTAGGCTAAACACCAAATAAAACACTTGAAGCGGAAATCTTCAACGATAACTTGGACCCATGACATCTGCCTTACCCCTACAGACATTCTTACCGGGAAAATGTCCTAGTTCGAATGTTCGTCATCAAAAAACTCTTCCTCAAACGCCTATTCTTCCATGCCTGCCCAAGTAAATAGCCAAGGACAAGCCAATTAGTACTTTGAATGTACTCTCAAGCGACCCATGGTTGATAGCAGAATAAACATGCATGGTTTGACACTAAGTTGGCATTTTTGTGGAAAGCTAGTTTTTGAGTGCAGACATGTCCTATCATTTTGGAAATCATGCATCATGAGGTTATAGATATCAATATAAACAGAGTTAGCTCAACTCTAGTTTCATCACCCCGACATCTATTTTTAACAGACCAAAGGTTCTTCCCGTTCCCAAAGTTGGTAAAACAATGTACATAGTTCAAGCAGCACCACCCAACTGTCCTTGACCGTGGACATGTCTATTCAAATAGTTTGACACTCTGCAGAGGTTGTACACTTTACCCACAAAACTCGGGGAACTTCCGTGTCAATCCGCGGCTCGCGGTACACTAAGTACCCGAGGTAAGCATCCGAACAATACCTTCCCGTACGATACTAACATAGGTTCCACTCGTTGGTACACAACCCTCGTGTTAAATCATCACATTAAACAAGTTCAACACTTCATTTCCACGAGGGGACTCAACGATGTGCCCGGTGTCTGTAATAACAACCATAGTCGTCAATTCAGGCACAACCCCGTATCAAGAGTGAACAAGTCACTCCCGCCACTAGTGATGCAGGCCCTTTGCTAGTACCGAGCAAGGTGATCGATAAAGCCCCGTCCCATAAGGGGTAGCATGGTTGTACGTGTTTGGTTGGGACGGTAGATAAGTCTTAGATCTAATTCGTTTTCGAAAACAACACACTCAGCTTTCCTCAGTACACCACTTCTTTATCAAGAAGTGACCTAGCTCAACATCTGCCAAGGGCATTAGTGGCACCCGTTGGGGTTTTCGAAAGTGTTTGTTAAACCACACTTGTTCCTTCCAATGCATGACCCTGCCCCAGTTTGTGTAGCCAAGCTTCTACAAGCATCTAACTCTTCCCACCAACACAATTCTAAGCAAGGATAGAGTTATGAACAATGCAAGTATCAACGGAAATATGCAATCAGAGGCAGGCCTAGCAAGTTTTCCATCACTATAATACCATGCTTTTGGTGCGAAAAGGAAATACTACCATGACATAAAAAGGGGTTTCATTATCATGGTCAAAGGGTAGCTTGCCTTGGTTGGCTTGATCTTCAAAGTCTTCAAGTCCTTCTCCTTCAACTCCTTCGCTGTAAACGAGATCTAACGTCGCAAATTAACGGAACACAATAAGGCAATAGCATAAACAGAAAAACTAAAGTGCTCAGAAAAATGTTGAACCATTTTATTAAATACCTAGAGGGAAACTGAAAATACTAATATTCTTAGTTTTGGAGTTGGATATGCAGAAACCAAGATATGGATTTGAAAAGGTGGATATGCACGTTCAAATTTGAACAGTGCAGTAAAGTGTGATGAAAAAATATGAAAGTGGTACCAATAAAGAGGTGGATTTTTAGAAGAATTTAGGAACTGGAATTAATTAATTTGCACACATATTTATTTAGATGTGACTTTTGGAAGTTTCTAGCGAAAGAAAAAGAAAAAATGATACTGTTGAAGTGGGCCGAAACGGACGTAGCCAAGCCGGCCCAGAGGCAAATCGGCCCAGGCGAAGCAGTACGTGCGCGCACGGCAGATTTAAACCTGACGGGTGGGACCCACCCATCAGAGAGAGAGGGCGCGTGAGGCTAACAGACGGGCCCCACGGGGTCGTCGCCTACCTCTGTCCAGGGAGGGCGGCGAGCTCACCGGCGGCGATTTCGGAGGTCGTTCGATGCATGGATGGTATGGGGGGATTCAGCGTCGAGCCGCGCGTCGGGTTGAGGTGGAGTTGGTCGCCGGGGTGGAGCGGTTCACCGTTGACGAGGAACCCGTACGACGGAGCTTCGGGAGGTGCTTGCTCCGGTCGATTCCGGCTGCAAATGCAAGGGAAAATGATGGGGACGAGGTTAGTGTGGAGCCACGATTCCAAATCCGAAGAGAACAAGGGCGAAGGTGGGTTGTACGACGTGGTGGCCGGACGACCAAAGCGACGGAGCTCGAGTTCGATCTCGAGCTCGGGGGCTCCTGGGGATGAATAGGTGATGGAGGCGGTCGATTGAGAGGGCGTGAGGAAGGTAGGGGAAGAGATAGAGGTTCGGGGAGGCCTCTTTATAGGCGGGCGGCGGTGCACTGCAGACGGTGTACACAGCCACGGCCAGGGGCACCTCCAGAGGCCATAACGGCGCTCCGGGGCGTGTCTGGGGTCTTTGTGGGCACGATTCGGGGCCAGGGGAAGAGAAAGGGAGAGCGGGGTCATTCTCTAGTGGTCGCCAAGCGCGAGCGCTCACTGGCCGACCCGGGCGGCCTCGCGCACGCATGGACATGGCGAGAGAGGGCTGTGACAAGCTGGCGTGTAGTGGACGCCGAGGGGCCTCGACATGCGTGAGGGAGGCTCGAGGTGGTCGGGAGGTGGGAATGGGCGCCGGCTACAATGCTTTGGTGCACTATAGCGCGTTCTAGAGCATGCAAATGGCCGTCATGGCCATTTTCGACATGCTCTGGCTTGTCCTCTTGCTCCTGTGGGCTTTAGAGATGCTCTAGGGAGTTCATGAGCTAGATGGGGAGGCTGGATAAAAGAATGGAGGGAGAGAGGGGTGTTGTCCATTGTTAAGAGAGAGAGAGAGAGAAACTTGAGGTTTTACCCCCCAAATAAATGAGTTGTGGAAGAGAGGGAGTTACCGGAGTACAATTTATGCGCACACGCTATTAAAAGGCCCGCGGGTATGATTGATACCAGTCGCACCATAGTCCATATATCAGATTCTATGGTTCTGTTGAAGCAGAGTTATCCTGAAGTCCAGTACTTGCTCCACTTGTAGTTGAGCCAAAGAACACATTGTTGAGAGTACGAGCAAATCACACCAAAAGAGACTCACCAAATCCACTTTTAGAGACTGTTCACCGATTTGGGCTGCATGGACTGTTTATCAGAATTAGGTGCGCTGGAAGTATATGACATGAATGCATCAAGTCGAGCACCTAAAGCATGCCACGCCACTTCTGCTGAAGCTTCATCTCCGGAAAGGAAAAAAGAGTTACGAGGCTACCAAGTTTTAGTCAGTTTCGTCAACGAACATTCCGCGACCAGAACAGCTTCGATTGCTCGTCGGCACGAGAAGTGAACAATGTGCCAATTATGACCGGATCATTACCAGTTCCTTGACTTTAGCAACGCTAGCTCCGTTTCACTGCATGGATCATAATAACGGGAGCATGCTCAGTGTGAGTTTGGGTACATGCATGCAATTATTTTTGGGCCCCGAATAATATCTTAACAAGCTCTTTAGGTTAGACAGACACAGGAGATCTCCATGATTAGCTGTTTGTTTTGTGCCTCCCAAGATTAAACTATGAGTAGTGTCGTAAGTGGACTGAACTTTGTATGGGCCTAGTGGATCAGCTATACTGTGTACCTTCCCCTCGTTCTTTTGGGATAGGCTGCTTCCACAGGGAACATTCTGCATCGCTGTCAGAAGTAGAAACGAATGGAACATACCAACACTTATCTTGATCAAGTGCAACCTTGGGATGTCAGTTCCAAAGGCCAAACGCAGATCACGTGGAAATGCCAAGGAGTTGGAGAAACAAACAGAGGAGCTGGAGCTGGATCCAAGAAGGTGTTTTGGCCTGAATAAAATCATCATCTGACGGTATCAAAATAATAAGCATGCAAAAATGTTCAGAAATGGTATTTTTGGTGAGACCTGCAACTGCAAGTGGGAAGAAACGGCCCATCAGGTATACAATAGACGGGGATGTCAAGCTATCAGTTGGTGCGCGTACTAACCAGGATCATCAGCCGTGAGAAGATCGTTGTCCTTCTTCCAATTAATGAAAAGCAGCCCCGCCAGCATTTTCGTCAGAAAAGAGAAGATGGGATGTTATATATTTGCAAACATTCAAGAAAGGCTGAGGTATGTGTTACTCCACAGAAACAGGACAACGATCTATGAGAGATACATCACATCTTGGTTATCTTTTGCATAGCTATTCCCGCGACCTCACCTTTCTCCCTGGCATTGCCAATTTTTGCCATTCCAAGTGGTTGAAGAACGGAGTAAGCCCTTTTCCGAACAACCCAAACTGAGTAGTATTTTTCTTCTTCTTATTTTGATAATTAAACAAAGTAGTGCCATAGTTCCATTTTATGCAGCGCTGCTACTGACTGAACTTGTGATGTGTGCAATTTCTTAGCTTGCGGTTCTCGGTGCATGACTGCAGCTGAAGATTCTGAACTCTGAAGCCTAAAAAACTTCAGCCACCGCCTCGCAGTCTAACTCATGCCATCACGGTTGAAGTGTACAGAATACAAACCGACGTGATACGTCAGAAAAAACCAAGAAAGGAAGGAAGGATCTTGTGCAAGAACACAAAATGGAGTAGCGACGAAGCCGGCCAGGGTGGGGCTGCCCCGTCTCTACGCTCGCTCGCCATTGCTTGCTTCCCTATCTCGCCACCACCCCAGGCGACCGAGACAGCCACAGTCCAACCACTCCATGTCACAAACGAACATACTCGCGACCATACAACCATCTGCATCTCGCACCAAAAACGAAAAGCGCAAAAGGAGGAATATCAATTAACAAGCAACATTTAAATACACTACCCCAGAATACGCATGCACGCCAGCAAGACCAGTAACGGAGGATGGATATGTTTGGCAATGCCAATGTAACCTCCGATATAAGAGACCCCCAATGGAAGCTTTACAAGCTTGCGTGTTTCTCATTTGACCAACCCCATACATACTAGTACCTTTTTTCGAAAGAAAAAAAAAAACATACATACATACTCAAATTCAAAAGAATGGAAGAAATTGAAGAGAATTTAAATCAGTACCAAATATGGAGTAGGAGTAGTAATTAGGAGGGAGGGAGGGAGGGGATTTTTTTTCAAAACTATGAGTATATTTATAGCAAATTCGGACAATATATGGCTGAATGCAAAAATGGCAAAAATATTACCCTGTCGGCCTGCGGTGGGCCGACGACGGGCCTGTCGGCCAGCAGTGGGCCGATAGGTGCCTGTCGGCCTCCGGGCGACCAACAGCTGGCCCGTCGGCCTGCGGGCGGCCGATAGGTGCCTGTCGGCCTCCGGGCGACCGACAGCCCCTGGATAGGCCCATACAGCGACCCTCCTAGTGCTCAGCCCGACCGAGCCACTCCTTTCTTCCTCCCCTGTTCGCTAGCTCCTCTTCTCTCTCCCGTTGCTCTCTGATGTCGCGACAGCTCTTTGATGACAACTACATATTGTGTACTCCTTTTGTTCATAGGATTGATTCGATGAATGTTAATGGTCAACATATGGTGAGCTTTGTTTTTGGCTACTGTTTATTTATTTGTTCTTTGCTCTAGTATATTGTCCAAAATTTCTAAGCTGAACATCATATAACTTGATGTTTTTTGTCAGGTTATTCCGAGCATGGTTGTGAGGAGTTTGAAGGATTTTTGCGCAATTCCTAGGACTGGTTCTTTAACTCTTGAAATTACTTTGGATTCTGAAGATGATGATATATCTGTGAGCATTCCTTGTTCCTACTTTATTGGCTTGGGTAACAGAATGGTGTTAAACAAGGAAGGTTTCGGTAATTTTCTTCGGGCATCGTCTATTGAAGTAAACAATTTGGTGCTCATAACTTTCAAAGAGCGTGATCATGAGCTTGCTGTTGTTTTCAACCCTCTGCCGTAGTGATCTGTCGTAGTGATGGTACTTATAGACTGTGAAGTACATCATGTGCATGGTCACAGTGTTAATTAGGTATCCTGTTGATTGGCCAGCATTGTGACATGTAACCGGGTATTGGTGTTATGTTTTGTACTGAAGTTTTTTTCCACTTAAATGCATTATAATTCCTGCACAGTGCAAATAGACCACATACCATACGGAGACTGTAGTGATTGGCAGCTGATTTGCACGGCTGCTCCCTCGGCCGGACGCAGAGCAAAATGCACCGACGGCTGCTCCCTCGGCCGGACGCAGAGCAAAATGCGCTCGCTTTTTCCCATGCGCAGACGTTGATTCCGATGCCCACTGTGCAGCAAAATGCGCTGCTTTCCACGTCAGACTGTAGTGATTGGCAGCTGATTTGCACGGCAGACTGTAGTGATTGGCAGAATCGCACGCGCGTGTTTTATTTTCTTGCACCGACAACACAGTGCTCCTCATCTTTATATACGAGATGCCGTTGCCTCACAGCACTTCTCCTCACTGCCTCTTCTCCTCACTGCTTGTTGTGGTAGCATTAACAATTCCGCAGTGATGGGTGATCCTCGTCCATTTTCACGAGAGGACTCTTGTGATGTCTTGATAGGTGCGGTTAGAATGAAGTCCGGGCTTCATGGAACTCCAGGTGTATCTTTCGATGAATTAGTTAGCAGTGAGAGTAACTTGCAGAGGTTGAGACAAACAGCTTGTCATAGTAGAAACACAGCGGACATTCGACTAGAACTTTTTCGGTTGCGTGCAAGGTGGGAAAGACTTTGTGAACTAATATATGAATCAGCGCGATTCATACGATCATCTGATGATTTAGATAATCATGTGATAGATTTGCCAGTTGATGAATATATTGCGTTTCATAAGGTAATTTAAATTTCATATTTTATTTACATATTTAATATGTTTGTCGTTTTAATTCATTTTTGTTCATTTTGTGAATTGTAGAGATACAATGTGGACGTTAAAGAAATGAACCACGATGTCAGTATGTTGGCATGGTTCAAGCTTTTATTTGGGTCTGTTCCGACTGTTAACGGAAGACCGCCGCCGAAATATGTAGCAACTCATGATGGCTCAAGCTCGAAGAAGAAGAAATGCAGCGATGCATCACGAAAGCCTGGTGATGATGGTTACTCTTCCAGCGATGAGTTTATGACAGCCAATAAAAAATCAAAGCCGAAGAAACATGTTAGTGAGAATAGTGATGATGACTTTATGTAGTTTGTATGCAGTATTATTTAAGGTCAGTCGAACCGTTTAATTCAGATGTACTTGTATCTTAATTATCTGCGATACAAATTAGCTTTTCCGATGCCCACTGGAGCAAAATATTCCAATTCAGATGCAGTATTTATTTATTTATTCTACGATACAAATTAGCTTTTCCCATGCGCAGACGCTAATTCCGATGCCCACACTGCAGCAAAATGCGCTGCTTTCCATGGCAGACTGTAGTGATTGGCAGAATTGCACGCGCGTGTTTTATTTTCTTGCACCGACAACACAGTGCTCCTCATCTTTATATACGAGATGCCGTTGCCTGCTCTGTCACGCTCTTCTCTTTGCTTCTTCCCACACTGCTTGCTCTTTCTCACTCTCTTCTCCATCGTCCAGCCGCAGTTAACACCAACGCGCTAGTCAGTATGAGTTTGCCTTGCTCGGATCAAAGCATTAGGCCTACGAAAATGAAGAGTGCGACTTTGCCTCGGGGGGTGGAAGTACTTCGTTGTTGGTGTGGCGATCTCTGCAAGGTGAAGGAGGTGACGGATTTTTCAGATTGGTTGGGCATGAAGTTTTTCATGTGCGCCAATTATGAGGAAGATCCACCCGTTGCTACTTCACCGTACATCAGTCCTCCGGTATGTTTCAGTCACGAAGAATAAACACGTTGTTGATATTATTGTTGATTTGATATTTCTATTTCTATTTTTGTTGTAGTCTCCTCCGCCTCTGTGCATGCACTATCGTTCGATTGACACGAAAAAACCGGACTGGGCGGTGACCGAGATTCGTGAAAGAGGTCGTCGTGCATGGGCAAGTTTGGACGCGGAAGAGCGCCGCGCGAAGGCGGCAGCAGAGGAGAAAGCAGAGCAGGAGAGAGAGTGGAAAGAGTACTGTGTGAAGCAGAGGGCTTTTCTTGATGAGATGAAGAAGAAAAACCGAGAAGAGGGACTTCGACTGGCGGAGGTTTACCGACAGCGACAGGAGGCTTTTCTGGAAATGTATCTTGTACCGTTTAGTTGAGTCGTACCGTTTAATTCAGATGTACTACTAATATGAAGTAGACAAGTGTCTTGAAAACAAATCAGTCTCTTACATAGATAATGACTCATACATAGATAGTAACACATACATGAAGGATGTCTGATGCATAGATAAAAGTCTGAAACAAACATAGATAGAAATATGTCTCATGCATAGATAATAGTATCACCGGGCTGGAAAGGAGGTGGTGCCCTGGGAGGAATCTGATAACCATATCACTGCTGGGGACGGCGACGAATCTTGGTCTTCCTCGGATGAGGACCGGAAGGCGATAAGCGCTCAGGCGGTGGACGAGTCTCACGATGACCACGACCATAGACCACATCGTCTGTCAGTGTCTGTGTTTCCTGCGTCCATGGTGGTGGTGGAGTGTGAAGAACTGTCTGCGAGAACTCATAGGTGTTTCCAGCTCGGTCATCGTCGTCGCCGTCGCCGGCAAAGAACGAACCACCACCACTAAGCATCGGTGACTGGACATTAGACTGCATGAACGGTTGCGACTGGCTGCCGACTGCGGTAAAGTAAAACATGTAAAATTGATTTGCGAACCTAGAATGTTTAAAAGAATGCACAAAGTAGTGTTACCTAGGTCCATCTGATTATGCCAAGAAGAGCTCCCTGGTTGTGAAGGAGGTGTATGCTGCCAGGAAGAGCTCCCTGGTTGTGAAGGAGGTGTATGCTGCCAGGAAGAGCTCCCTCGTTGTGAAGGTCGTGGTTCCGAACGGTGCACAGAGGTTCGAGGTTCTGAACGCTGCAGAGAGGGGCGTGGCGGATGATGTGTTGGACGAGGAATAGCAACATCCGAAGATCGTCTACATGTAACAGCTGCGTAAATCCCGCGAACCTTCTCATGAAGACCCCTCAACCATGAGACGTGCTCTCGTGGTGGGATATTATCTCCTCTCTCAAAGCGTTCCATTAAAGAGGAAACCTCCTCTAGCACCTCGCATGCCAAGTCACTCTATACACGGAGAGTTAACCAATTAGATCATCGTTGTATGGCAGACAACATGAATAGTTAACCAATTGTATATGTTCAGGTTAAGAAAAAACTTAACATGTGAGAAACATAGCACGTACCGCGTGGCGTCTGGTCCCGACAACAGAGGCAGTTGGGAACAGATCGCTGGTGAGAGGGGCTTCGATCTGATCAGGAGCTGCTGATGGAACCAAGTAGATCCCTGTGCTATGCCGGTAACGCTGCAGATACAACCCGAACTTGTCCCAGTGAAAGGGCCGAACTTCATCCCAGATATTTGTCGGCGCAGTAGTCCATTCGTCCACGTAAGGGCTAATGTCACGAAGCCAAGAATCCTGGGACTTGTTTCCTCCTGAGCGAGTGTACCTGATATTGAAATGTTATATTCTGAATGCAGACATGAGAAGTAAAATAGTATGTCTTACTTGTGCACGTGATCTGGTACGTGTGGAATAACTGGAATGTCAGGCTCTTGGCATAGACCGAACTGTCTCATCACCCTATGAAGAGCCATCTCCTCAACCGTCACGTCGAACACCAACTTGGCCTTGGTCATCCAATAGTGCCGATCTCTAGTGCACAATCCAGAAATCCCAGCTGGACACCTGGATAATATAGCGTGATGGGAGTATGGCTCCCAGATAACTTGATCCTCGTGCAAACTATCAAACTGTGCCGTGAAGGAGGGGTAGCAGCCCCTCACCTGGCTGTGCGTGAACTGTCTCTGTGCATGACAACAAATAAGCATTAGTAATTCTATTGAATGGCAAGAAATAAACATTAGTAATTCATATTGTTACTTAATATGAAAATACCTCTCTCCGTGTCCACACAGATCCCATAGTAGGCAAGTCGCCGATAGAAGGCACATAAGTCCCAACCATGTCCTCCAAACCAAAAGGTTTATCAACGCAGACATAGGGTCGACCAATAGGGAATCTCTCGTATGACCAGAGCTGCAACAATAGTGGACATCCAACAAGAGCTGATTTTCTAGACTTCAACACGCAAGCTTTGCACAGTCCTCTGTACGTAGCCGCTAACACAGCAGAACCAAAACTCCTCTGCTGAATGTCCCCCGGGCAACGTGCGTCAGCTATCTCTCGTGCAATACCGATGAGTCGTGCATCGACAGTGGTCACGTGGTTCTCCGTGAACATCGTCTTGCCGAACAACCACATAATATATGCCTCTAGGGATCGATCAATCTGTGCCTCTGACAACACAACTCCGGGATACCCTAACCGGACAATCTGTATAGAAATCATACAATTGTGTAAACTATCTAGTAAGGGCAACTAGGAAAATAAAATATATTCAGCTCACTGAGAAGGTTACCTGAAACTGGCTCAACCACTTAAAATGAGGCCCGTGAGGATCTTTGTCTAAGGGCACAGCAGTTGGCACCGCAACTAGAAAACGTGTCTGCATCAGTGCTAGCCAGGCAGGTTCTTTCTCTAAAGGACCTATGGCAGCACCGGCCAAAGGTTCTTTCTCTAAAGGACCTATGGCAGCACCGGCCAAAGGTAATCCCAACAAGAAAGACACATCCTGTAGAGTAGGAGCCATCTCTCCCCAGGGAAAGTGAAACTTATGTGTCTCTGGTCTCCATCTATCTACTAAGCAGGTAAGCAGTGACCTGTCGTAAGAGAAACGTGCCACTTGCCTCTTGTGTAACTGCATTGGTTCACCTTCCTCATCCAAGTCCGGATGTTCAACCCACTCATCCAATGTACCCTCAACCAGCCGTGCCAAGGGTAGAAGTCCTGCCCAACTTAACCTACAAAATAAAGAGAATGTAGCATACAGTTAGCGGCTATCAAAAGGATTTCAAACATAGTAAGTCACTGTACCGACACATACCTATCAACCCATAAAGGGTGTATCATCCAGTTACGATTTGGGGTGCGAGTGATCAACACGTCTAAGTTCTTGCCCGCTTCCATAAGTGCGGCCCGGTGCCCTCTATCGATATTCCCATTAAGCAACGGATACGAAGCCATATCTGCAATTAAAACATAGCCCAGACATATTACAAATTAAAACATAGTCCAGACATATTACAAATTATAACATCGTCCAGACATATTACAGAATAAAACATAGTCCGTCATATTACACATTAAAACATAGACCACACATATTACAGAATAAAACATAGTCTGTCATATTACACATTAAAACATAGACCACACATATTACAGAATAAAACATAGTCCGTCATATTACACATTAAAACATAGTCCAGACATATTACACATTATATAGCTTCTGAGTTATTTCTTCCTTGCCTGCCCCTTCGGCCTCGACTTCCACGACCACCACGACTGCCACGACCACGTCCGCCTCTTGCTACTGTGGTCGCAGTTGTCGATGTGGAAGCACTCGTCGAAGTGGAAGCACCGTCTTTGTTCAGGTCGGGACAATATTTCATCCTATGCCCGTAAGCCGCGCATAGCAAACATTGTCTGGTTGCTCCACCAGCTTCAGATTGGTCCATATCGTTACGGATGCGCTTTACCTTACATCTGCCCCTGCTTGTTCGCCGAAGTTCTGGATCCGGGATGTATACTCTCTCCCCATCTTTTACCTTGTTGAAATTGCCGACGACTCTAAACCCTGTCATCTCACCTGTCCAGACATTGACTACTGCATCTTTTAAATAGTATGGGGACACGAAGGAGATAGCGTCCAACTCAATCTGGCCACAGGCAGCCAACACATGTGAGCAAGGCAGGTGCAACAACTTCGGTTTGTTGCATGTACACTCACAAGTTGGATAAAATTCCGTTCCAATTTTTACCTCGTGCGTCTTCACCTCATTTGCAGAACCAAAACCATCAGTAGGTAGCTGAACCTCATACCTCCTTTCCTGATTACCTATGAGTCTGACAGTGTGCTTCTTTGCTTTCTCTATCTTCTTTGCCATGTACTCCATGACACGGCTACAATAAGGTGTGTTCTGATTGTCTGCAATATGCTTCTTTGCTAACTCGTTCCTTTCTCTAAAATATCTCAAAGTGCCATGGAATACAGCCTCCACAATAGCTGTGAGTGGCAATGCTCTATTCCCTCTGAGTACAAAGTTATACACCTCTGCAAGATTGGTTGTCATGTGGCCATACCTAGCTCCATGGGTGTCATGCAGCAAAGACCAATTCACTGGAGGCTCTTTCTCTATCCACTCAGAAAAATTCTTTATTGCCCTGCCCTTCTTTCTCTTGGTATTAGGAGGGTCAATTGCTGGCAAGTCACAAAGACCTACTGGCTCCTCTAGCTCCGCCATGAGTGTTGCTAATTTAACCTGATCTGCTTCCATTTTCTTCCTCGCGCGGACCTGCTTCTTAGTGAACTCATCAAGTTTTGACCAAATAAAATGGTATTTACGCTGCTGGTTCTGCTTGCATAATTTTTTAAACAAGTTCATCAACCGCTTGTTCTTGAACTGTGAGAAAAAATTAGCCCCAAGATGGCGCATGCACCACCGGCTCTGCAAGTCCTTCCAAGGTGTTGGTTCGTCAGCAGTTGGATTCCTTAGTGTCTTCACGGCCTTCAATATACCAGGATGTCTGTCATGAATGACACACACGTTTGGTCGGTCCTTCACGATCGCAATTTTAACTTGCCGGAAGAACCATACCCAGCTCGGAAAGTTCTCACCCTCCACAAATGCCATGGCTAGTGGGATGATTTGATTGTTCCCGTCCACACCAATAGCAGTCAGGATTTGCCCTTTGTACTGACCAGTCAGGAATGTACCATCCACAAACATCACAGGAGGACAATGCCGGAAAGCTTCGATGCACATAGCGAAAGAGAAGAATACTCGTTTCAACACCTTGTGATCTGGTATAATGTCCAACCTCGTGTGTTGTATGTTAACATAAGTGCCGGGATTTCTCTCCTTCAGTATGTCAAGGAGACGGACAACATTATCATATGAGTCGAAGAACGTCCCAAACCTTTCCTCCATAGCCTTCTGCTTAGCCCTCCAAGCCTTCCCATATGGAATGTCATAATTCCATCTGACCTTCACTGCTCTCTGGATGTGTTTTGCTTCCATATCTTTCTTCTCCACTATCTCAGTATACATGAGTTGCACAATGAGAGTTGAAGTCAGGTTTGGATGACTAACCAACAGGTTTTTCCTCACACAATTATGTGGGACCACATTGCTGACAACCCAGTGGATGTTATACTTCGGCACGTGCCCGTGCACCTTCGCAGGACAACCTGTTTCAACACACTTCACGGTATAGTTTGTTGGACTCGATATGTGTGTCCGAAAAACCCTCTGCGTAGACATAGCCCACTTTATCACCGCATACTTCAATTTTTTCTTTGTATCAAACATAGCCCCTATCTGGACTTGGTTCAGATTATATTGCCATGGAGTCTCATGGCCATCGTTGACAGTAAGGCCGATGGATATGTCCTGATCCCATGCAGAAGGAATCGGTACCTCCACTTCATCCTCAGAATTTTCAGAATCCAAACCCTCCGCAAATCCATCCTCGTCCTCTTCCTCCATCACCCTCTGCATTTCATCGCCTTCCTCATCCCCATCAGCAACACCAGAACCAGCCAATATTTTTGACTTAATACTCTGCCCAGTATCATGACCACAAACATTGTGTGGCATGTAGTCTGACTCTTTCTCGGCTTGGCTAGCATCTACATCCGGTGGCTGTGACCCGGATAAATAATTCTCGTTAGCCACTTGACTACCCTGGCCTGGTTCATACCCCACGTGAAGTTGTACCGTATTCTCCTCCTTCGTCACTGGTTGCACTAGGGCATATGGGTGGATTCTTCGGTCTCGGCAACGACTTAACAGGGTCACCCAATGCTGGCTCCTATCTATCGGCATCAACTCCCACTTGACATTTTTACAGGATTTTGTCCACAATGCATGAATACTGACGGAACATACTTCAGGATCTAGCCCAAAACTAGTTGTCAACCAGTGCTTCAACTGTCTAATGTCCAGTATGTCCGGGTGTGAAAGTGTCATGACGCCATTCTTAAACTCGCTAAGATCAACCCCCAACTCATTATATCGAACATTACCAGGGCCGTAGTAAACAGTAAAATTTACTGATTCAGACATTTTCACCTGTCAGACATTGCCATCTTTCATTAATCGCAACGAACAAATTTATACTAAAATAAACCTAAACCTACGTACACTAAATAAACCTACACTAAAAAGAACCTACACTAAAATAAACCTACACTAAATAAACCTATACTAAAATAAACCTACACTAAAATAAACCTACGTACACTAAATAAACGTATACTAAAAATGACTACACTAAGTAAACTAAATAAACTTACACTACCAACACGTACACTAAAATGACTACTAACCTAAACAAAAATGTACACGTACACGTACACTACATAAACTAATTTTACGTACAATAAAAAAATAACCTAAACTAAAAAAAATCGGTATACCTTCGACGCGTGTGTCCCCTTCTTCTTCCTCTCAACCACACCACCTCCTCACCATCTACACCTCCACCACCCCACCATGGCTCCTCCAAACGAAAAAAAAACTACCCAAATGAGACCGTAGACCGGTGGAGATGGGTATGATCTATTGTTTCAGCGGATTCAATAGGAAAATGGGTGGAGGATGGAGGAGATCGGAAGGGGAGGAAATTCGGTAGAGAAAACGAGAGAGAGAGAGGATGAGCGAGCCAGAGGAGGAAGAAACCGGGCGGTCGGCCTTATCCAGGGGCTGTCGGTCGCCCGGAGGCCGACGGGCACCTATCGGCCGCCCGCAGGCCGACGGGCCAGCTGTTGGTCGCCGGGAGGCCAACATGCACCTATCGGCCCACTGCTGGCCGACAGGCCCCCCGTCGGCCCACCGCAGGCCGACAGGGTAATATTTTTGCCATTTTTGCATTCAGCCATATATTGTCCGAATTTGCTATAAATATACTCATAGTTTTGAAAAAAAATCGAGGGAGGGAGTGTTGGTGGAGAGGAGAGATCCCGCAACAATAAAAGAAGAAAGCAGGCGAACCAAACCAAACATACCAAAGGGAAACAAGCAAAGGAAATCAACCCAACCCAAACACCCAACAAAAGGCACCAAACTCGGGACGTGGAGCATGTGAGCTCGGGCTCACATGCACCCGTTGCTACAGTGCACACAAAAAATATATTTAAAAAGTTCAAAAAAATCTGAAATTTTTTGTCAAAAAACTTTGATGTTTTTTCTACATGCGTGCCAATTTTCGTGATGAAATGACATTTGTGGAGGTCCCGGCAAAAAAAACAAAATCATGCTCCAAAAAAACTGTTTTTGGAAGCATTTTGGAGCATCGATTTTGTTTTTTTGCCGAGACCTGCATGAATGTCATTTTGTCACGAAATTTTGCACGCATGTAGAAAAAACATCAAAGTTTCTTGACAAAAAATTTCAGATTTTTTTGAACTTTTTAAATATTTTTTGTGTGCACTGTAGCAAAGGGAGCATGTGAGCTCGTCCTCACATTAGACTTTTCGCCAAACTCGTAAAGTGATAGCCTCGTATATAGCCAGGCGACACAGCCAGCCGAGAAGGACAGCCACCGCCAGAACGCGGGAGCAGCAGCAGCAGCTCTCCATTTCGTTTCATTTCATACAGGGAGAGAGCTAGATAGACACTAGTAGGAGCTAGCAAAGCGGAGAGGTAAAGCAGTTCTTGTTTACTCCATCCATCTTCCCTGGGCTTGCAAGCAAAGCCCGGCCGGCCGGGGTGCATTGTCTGATCGCGGTAAGTTCCTTTAAAGCGCGGGAACGGGAGCCGGAGGCCGCCCAACATGCAGCAGCGGCGCAAGTCGGTGTTCGGGTCGGCGCCCTACGCGATGAAGCAGGCCGCGCTGGGGGCGGGCGTCGCGGCGCGCAAGAACGGCACGCCGCTGTCCATGGCGGCGGTGGTCTTCTCGCTCTTCGTCTTCGCCACCTTCCTGTACAACGAGGACATCAAGTCCATCGCCGACTTCCCCTTCGGCGCCGGCGCCGGCGCGCTGCGCGCCAAGTCCCCCGACCTCCACCTCCTGCAGGAGGCCGAGGCCGCCGCGCACCAGGCCGTCACCACCCTCGCCAAGCGCGGGGAGGAGGCCATCGTGCGTGTCCTCGACGCGCCCGCCGCCGGGACCCTTCCGGCCAACGCGGGCGCCGGTGACACCAAGAACGCCACCGGGACCGGGGCGGTGGCCAAGATCAGCGCCGTCTCCAACGCCAACGCCAACACGCACGGCGCCGCCAATGCCGGCAAGGAGGAGGAGGGGCAGGAGAAGGACAGGGACGTGACGCTCCCGAACGTGACGGGAGGCGGCGGCGCGGAGGAGGCGAAGCGGCGGGAGGACGAGGAGGTGGCCGAGCGGGCGTCGACGGCGAAGGCCGCGGCGGCGACGGCGGCGCTGCGGACGGTGGTGAGCGTGCCGGAGACGTGCGACCTGTACCGCGGTAGCTGGGTGTACGACGAGGTGAACGCGCCGGTGTACAAGGAGACGCAGTGCGAGTTCCTGACGGAGCAGGTCACCTGCATGCGCAACGGCCGCCGCGACGACTCGTATCAGAAGTGGCGGTGGCAGCCGACCGACTGCGACCTCCCCCGGTACGCCTTTTTTCTTTTCTTCTTCCCGTGTGACCGTTTTACGCCCGTTTTTCTGAGCGGTTTGTGGGGTTGCAATCTGAGATTCGGGTTCCACGCCGGAATGTGAGGCCGGATGGCTGGTCTGGGTTGTCAGCACGTACGAGCCGGAGATCATCATCGATTTCCGGAAACTTAGGCCAGCTGTTTTTACTACTCCTGTTAATCTGGGAGCACCGTTTTCTGCATTTGTCAGAGCATATGAAACAAACATCACTAGGAGATCAGCGTGTCAGGGGCACTAAAATAGTAGAATGTTCGAAATTTGTATAGGAGACTATGATTAACTATGGGACAAACACCCCTAGCCCTAGGAGCACTGTTATCTACTCCTGTTAAGCCCGTTGGTTCTTTTTAACACCCCTGTGACTGTGAGTATTATTAGTTTGAGCATCCGACAGGTTCGACTTTCCATACGGGAAACTGTTGTTTCGGCACGGCTAGGGATGTGAAGCTGAAAAGTGTTGAACACTATGAACTGCAGGTTCGACGCTCGGCTGCTGCTGGAGAGGCTGCGCAACAAGCGGCTGATGTTCGTGGGGGATTCGCTGAACCGGAACCAGTGGGAGTCGATGGTGTGCCTGGTCCAGTCGGTGATCCCCAAGGGCCACAAGACCCTCACCAAGTTCGTCAACAACGGATCCAGCAACGTCTTCTACGCACACGTACGTGTCTAATCCCTCTTGTGCTGCCTGTTATTACGCGATCTAGCCTAAGAGAGAGGAGCTCATGGTCATGGATGGATGGTGACGGTGCATGGTGCGTGATGCAGGATTACAACGCGACGGTGGAGTTCTACTGGGCGCCGTTCCTGGTGGAGTCCAACTCGGACAACCCCAAGGTGCACAGCGTCCCGGACCGCGTCATACAGTGGCACTCCATCGCCAAGCACGCCAAGAACTGGGTCGGCGTCGACTACCTCGTCTTCAACACCTACATCTGGTGGCTCAGCGCGCTCGACATGAAAGTCCTGTAAGTTGCTAGTGTCAAAAATATTCTTATATTATGGGACGGTGGGAATACATATTAGCAAGCAACATCAGCAGCAACAGGCACGTCTCAGTTGCTTGGTAGCTCGACTACTCGTGGCACTGACACACCTACGTACGGTGACAGAAAAGGGTCGTTCGACGAGGGGGCTACCGAGTACGAGGAGGTGGACCGGCCAGTGGCGTACAGCGAGGTGCTCAAGACGTGGGCCAAATGGGTCGACCGCAACATTGACCCCAACAGCACGACCGTCTTCTTCATGGGCATGTCACCCAACCACATCACGTAAGCCACTTCTTCCACACTAATGTACTATATATATACGTCTCACCTCTCATTCTTTGCTTGCATTGTACGTACTACATGTTCAGAACTTCAGAAAAAATATGCATGTGCAGTGTGTGCTACAAACATATCGTATGGTTTCCTTGAGGATTGGTTTATCGATCGAGAGAGGGACCCCCGCGCAGCGCAGTGAGATCTATCTTTCAATTAGGTGTTGAGTTGAGCTTGAGCATTGCCTTAATTCGCAAAAAAGGGAAAACAGTGACAGGGATTGTTAGATGTTAACCAAGAAGTCACACTTGCTTTACCATCTAAATGAAGTTGGTGGCGAGAGAGGACCCCTCCCCTAACCTTCGGAGACGCACATGTGCGACCTATTCTCGTCGATCATATTGGCGTGCTAATTAAACTTGATCTCAACAAACACAGGCCGGAGGCATGGGGCAACCAGGGCGGCATCAAGTGCGCAATGGAGACGCAGCCGATCGCCAACCGGAGCGCGACGCTGGACGTGGGCACGGACTGGCGCCTCTACGCCGGCGCCCAGGACGTGCTCAAGACGTTCCGGCGCGTGCCGGTGCACTTCGTGGACATCACGGCGCTGTCGGAGCTCCGCAAGGACGCGCACACGTCGGTGCACACGCTCCGTCAGGGGAAGCTGCTCACGCCGGAGCAGCAGGCCAACCCCAAGACGTACGCCGACTGCATCCACTGGTGCCTGCCGGGCCTGCCCGACACCTGGAACGAGTTCCTCTACGCCCGCATCGTCTCCAGCCCCTCGACCCAGCAGTAGGCTGAGTCTCCCTCCCATAGGCAACGGACGGAGCTCCAAAGAGGCTCCAGTGAGCGTTGCATACAGATACATACAGAGGAGTGAAGGGCAGTTGAAAGAACACAAAGGATGGATGCCCGCCATCTCTCTCTTTTTTTCAACATTTTTCTGCTGGTTGCGTAAAGCTGTCATGTGCCGTTAACCTGTGATTCTTTTTGTTCAAAACAAACGGAAGGTTAGGATGATGAAATATGTGGTGGGCTGTGTAAACTGGCTCATTTCTTCTCCTGCAAAAAAGGTTGTGAGATGTATGGATCAAGTTTTGAGCATTACACCGTACTGGTGCACTGGTGATTAAGGGAGATAAATGATATAAAGTTCGAACGTGCATCTGGTCTTCACTCATGCTGAATCGTATGCTCCTTCCCTTTTTTTTTCTTCTCTTTGTTCGCTTTTGTTTCATCCGGCGAGTAGCCGTTCGACAACTACTGTGCACACGTACTATAATGCTAAGTAAAGATGTACAGGAGAATCACCTGCTCTGCACTCCTCCATAGGTGGAATAAAGTTCTTAGGTCTAGGGCCATGCGTGGGTCTCCTTTCTCTCTACTCTCAAATCAAACTGAGTTAATTGCAGAAAACCACTATTGATGGCGTTGTTTGCAGGAAACCATCATGTTTCGTTTTCGTTGCAAAAAAAAGAGTGTCTACGGTAAAATTGTTGCAGCAATCACTGACAGGCAGGTTAGAGAGTTTTGATGACGATTATAACTGTGAAAGAGTAAAAGCAAATGATCGAACAGTGTTTCTCATTGATTGAAGACCGGGTATTTATACCCTCATTACAAGGCAGTTAGAGTTACAATGTCGGTAACTACAACCGACTTAAGCATGGATTATTAGGATTTAATTAATCCTTAACACTCCCCCTAATCTATGCTAGTCTAATACGCATTATCTTGATAAAGACTCCTCTCGGTATGTGTTTGCCTTGAGAATGTTCATCGTCTTCATTTTGAGAATGACTCCTCCAAAAACCCTGTGGGAAAAATATGAGGAGAATAGTATTTGATATGTTGTTAAAACTCCTTTAAACCCAGTGGGAAAAATAAGGAGAAAATGATATAACATATAATGATTATTGTCTCATGATAACTCATTTGAGAAAAACCTTTGTAGAAGGAGAAAACTCATATGTGAGTTTAGAGAACAATAAATATGTCTTGAGTACTTCCTTTAAAAACCCCGATAGGGAAAATTGAAAGTATGACATATGATCTTCGAGAAGATATTGCCTCATTAAAAACCGTTATGAGAAACTTTGAGAGAAAACTCATAAGGGAAAAGAGTGCGATTATATATGCCATTGAAAACTCCTTTAAAACCCAGTGGGAAAAAAGGAGAAATTGATATGACATATATATGTGAACACTTGTATCTATATTGTCTCGATAAAAACCTTTTATGAGAAACCATTAGGGAAAAACTCATGAAGGGAAAAAGAGTACAATATACGCAATCTGATGATTGTTAGCGGGTTATACTTTGGGAGATTACTCCCTCTGAACTTTGCAAATCTGGAGGATGTGTCAGACCAATTCCATTGACATGATCATGACGTTATGAATAATCTGTTGGATTTTCCAATATTTTGTTTGCAAATTGTTTCCTCACTTTCTATAATTCGTGAGGATAAGTGATTTTCGAGCAATGTGCTTTATGATATTGCTCTTCGTATAACCTGTAAGTATTGAGTAACACAAGTGGTAGCATCTTGATAAATCAAGTTATGTGATTCTGATGAATCTCAACCACATGATTTTGAGTGTGGTTAATCATTCTGTTGAGCCATGCTTATTTTGCAATGCTTTTAGATAAAGCAATTATGTGAGAATGATAAGTGGAAGTAGCCGTTAAAGTCCATTTTGATGACTTCCGTAAGAAGGCTATTCCATCAATTCAGTCATTGGTATGGCATTGTTGGGATCAAATAAAGAGCCAATACCATTATATCATATCATGGTCATATCTTGATTTTCCTGATGGAACTATCCAAGATTTATTCAAAGCTTGAGATATAAGTTGATATTCCTTATATAGACCATATACCTTTTGTTGGGAGTTGCATTATGAACAAAGATAGCAAATTAGTGTCAGGCCTGACATAGTTTGCAACTATATGTGTGCTTTGACATTAGTGAGATACAGAACTTTAGGTCCTCATATCACTTCATTATCACCCCTAGGTATGAATGGAATTGTACCCTATCAGGGCAGTATGACCATACATGTCTTTTATTGATACGATATATCCACATTGAACTTCTCATGTATGTTTTGGATATATGTAGACTGATAAGTATTCTTGAGAGAATGCTCAAGTTGTAAACTTAAGCTAAATTTGGTTGAATCCAAATTTTCCGTCTTGAGATGATTTTGTGTATGTTTAGGTCTTGTAGAGACATTGATGACGAAATCATCGATATACACTGAAGTGAGAAATCAAATTGTGATTTCTTTATAAAAACACATAAACAATCATCATTATTCGAGTAATGCTTTTGAAGAAGGAACTCATTTAGTCGGTAGTACCATATGATTTCCGACTATTTCGAGCCATAGAGTGACTTCTGAAATTTTACACAAAAATGTTGCGATTTGTTTTTGGATTCGGAATTATAAGCCCTTCAGGGACTTCCGTATAGATTCTGAAACGAGTGACCCATATGAGTATGTAGTCACTGCATCCATTAACTGCATGGATAATATTATTTGTACTGCCAATGATATTTATTTTCGAAACATAATTCCACTCATACCAAGAGGGTATGTTACATCATAATTTGATGTCCGGTCTCTGCGTGAACCCTTTTGCTACAAGCCTCGCTTTCTCATCACCTCATTGACTTTGTCTATGAATGAGAAGTTTATAGTATTCCATATGGAAGATACTTATGAGGAGTAGGTATTACTGCGGTAAATACCACCCGTTTGATGAGCGAGTGCTATTCTTCATTACTTGCTTCCTTTTATGTGAACCAATATGAGTGCAAGAGGCACTCTACCATGGATTTTGGTTCAGGGCCCAAAAGGTTTTAGTAATTTTGAGAAGAAATATATGTCGACAAATGTAGTCTTTATGTTATATGATTCTGGTGGAATCGATGAAATTTGTGGAAATGTATTTATTACTTTTAACTCCTTGTGATTTCCTACAACAATGGGGTCAAGGTGTTTCGATGTCCCGGCACCAAAACATTTGTGCACACTTATACCGGGCTTTGGATGATGAGCATCCTATAAGGTGTCTTTCAACTTGATGTTGAATTACATTTACTGGTTGAGGATCAAAATTCCTCTGTTTCCGCGGAAGCATATGAGAAGTTATATCTCGTGTGGTCAGATTTCTCCCCCTCTTGCTCTCATTTGGGGAGAAGAGTAGTTTATCAGGTACCTCCACTCTTTCTGACACTTTACTGCAGGAATACAAAATTTAGTGACACCTTTGTCATCAGTAAACGTATGCGGCAGATTTGCAATGTGTTGCAAATATATGATTCTCTAAACTTCTAATTTAGATTCTTTGAGTACGTGGATATAAGGATTGAATGTCAATAACATTTCTAATTTATTTCTCGGCATTATTTGTGGTACTTATCTCCCCCTAATGCCCGAAAAAAATCCTTATTGCTGATGCAATCAGCATACGGGCTAGGAATAATTTTGATTGACGGATAAATTGTTATTCCTCACATAGATCGCTAATTTTCTGTGAGGGCCCATTGATGTACGCTGGAGTGGTGATATCGGTATGTAACCGAATTATCGCAGATGGGAAATACTTTTTTGATTTCCACGTACTTACTACAAGGGGAAAGTAGTATGATATGCAGTTGGTATGATTTAGATCATACTTACGGTGTGTAAGATCGTATGTGTCCAGCAAGAGGCTGGTAAATTATAATTCTGTAACAGTGGTCATGTAATTAATTTGATTATCTTTGACAAGAAATTTAGTTAAACCATTCTGGGTATGTACATAGAGTACCGAATGCAATCAGAAAATGCTCGTGAAATGAGTTCAATGACATTATGCATTCGAATGAGTTTATCCTTTGTTCAGGAGAATTTGCTCTTACTTTGATAAGTTAAGCAATTTAGTGGGTAAGATCATGGTTGTGTGTGATAAGAGACACGCTTACAAACATTTTATGAATGTGTATATGAGTACCATGAAGTATCTAAATTACCCCAGATAATGGTTAAGCAATCCACATATTTCATTTGAATGCGTTCAAGGAAGAATAAGTGGCGTGCTTAGAATTTTAAGGTGAGAGTGCCTTAAAACTGATTTCCCATATGGTACATGTGGTGCACATAAAATCTGATGATTTGAGAAAATTTGTAACTTGATAAGTTGTGACCAACAAAATTGTCAATAATTTTCTAATCACCCCCAAACCAGGATGACTAAGGTTATGCAACCAAATATTGAATTTATTAAGATTTAGAAAATTATTGTGTACGCAACAACATTGAGTATGAATTGATTCATACATTCAAAATTTATCGAATATCGTGTCCGAGAAATAGGATATTGGACATCGCACTACTTGTAGTAGAACAAGTATAGGCTAATAATATTTTGGGATAATTAAGAGATTACATGAGGTCTCCAATATTATTGAAAAAATTATTAGCAAACATATCATCGTTGCAAAGGAATTGACCATCATTTTATTGCACTAGATTTTTGGTTCTCTGCTTCTGATGAAGATTTGAGAACAATCATTCACCAGAATATTTTCTGGTTGTAAGTTTGCAAATTTTCAAATTTATCCCAAATTTGTGGTGTGGTTTGACTATGTATTTGAAGGTTTGATAATCATAGGTATGATATTTGTATAACCACAGATTTGATAAACTTGAGAGTTGTCGTTGTGATCGTTTGAAAACGATATATTCCCTATTAAGAGGTAATTTTGTCTTTGATTGTCTTTTAGCCTCACTTTAATTTAAATTTCTCATGGTTCATTTTTGTGACCACTGACTTGCATAGTATTCTCAGTACTAGAAAATATTTCCAATAATGGTATAGCACCCATTGGGTGAATCTGATGATTTTAAGAAATTATATATTTCTTTACCATGGTAAATGGTAGAACCATCATAAGAGGATGTAAAATAAATTAAGGGCTTTTCAACCAGATCTGCATATGAAAATATCTGGTTACGATATCTCAACTTCAAGTTGATTTTATAAGTAACAGAACTGTAAGCCAAGATAGACTTGAGGTCTTGAAAAAAAAATGGGTTGTGCTCATGGCAACATATTTATCTTAGTAAAAAAATATAGGGTAAATATATATTCATCCATTGCATGGTTAGTTTGAGAACTAAGTGGATTTGTTGACATATAAAATGCATATGTACCATGTGTTGCATGAAATTTTCATGCATTTATTTAGTTTACTCATAAGAGTTAACACATTATGGATGAAATTATCTAATTGAGTACAATCATGGCTAAGGTGATCCTTAGTGAACATGGGTGTAGCCTTCAATACAACGCATGTCATGAAATCATTGCAAACATTTTGGACTTTATTCTTGAGGAAATATGTAACTTTAGAGTCATTGCCAAAAACATAGGCGTTACATGTTTAACATTGGTTAGTCACTATGAAAGTATAACCACAATGTGTTGTGGAAATTGCAACAGTATTTGAGACACTTGCTATAAATTATGGTATCCATCTTGATGGATGGACGACACTATACTTGGATATAGTGACATAGGCTCAACTGCCATTATTTAACCAATGTAATAGAATGTAGTTACCGGGGTATGCATATATTTGTGTAATTCTCTACGACTTATTCAAGCAAAATGAGGCTTGAATAATTGATATTGGTAGATAATACCATTCAACATGTAATTATCAAGCATGAATTTACTTTGAGAGTAAATATAAGTAACAACAAATGCTTTGAAGAAGCAAAATTTTCAAGTATAGCTGATGCTTTATACTCCCATGTGTAGACCTCATTTTATGTATATGACACTTTGAAGATAGTCACCGTTGCGGTGTAGATCTCACAGTAATTGAGAACATAGTCTGGTTTTGACTAGTAGATGTTCATATGTCCATTACCTTGTGTCATACTATATTTTACAAAAACACTTTGAAGGTAGTCATCTTGTCAAAAGACTAGATGTAGACCTCACAGCAAGAGTGGATAGTCTGCAAATAATGCAGTAGATCACACAATTACCTTGTGATTTGCAAAAATTCGAGGTAGTCACATCAATTCACATATTCGGGAGAGCACTCGAAGATAGTCATTTTGCCAAAAGAAGGAGGCAACATGTAGATCTTTCAGCAATGAGGATAATCTGCAAAGTGCAGTAGATGACTCATCTACCTTGTGATCCCAAAATTTGAATTGTAAATAAATAAATAAAATGTTGTACTTGAAAATTACATATTCTAAAAAAAATGCTGAGGCAATCGTATAGAATATGTACACATAGTCTGAGATTTTATTTTAGACGATACATAGTCTAAATATTCAAACTTACAATACAGTAGTGACTGAATACAAACAGAGGTTCAAATACAATAATATATCACACTGAACTAAATCAAATAGGCTGCTTTGCAATATACTGGTGCTATGGACTGTTTTCTGATGAAAATAACAGCACTAGCAGCCACTTTATTGAGGTACGTGAGGAGTAAATGATGCAATTCTTGGCCTGTAGGCCTGTTTGGTGAGGTACGTGGCTTGGGCTGGCCCATGCATCGATGGAGAGATGGATAAGGGAGAGTACGGACGAGGGTTTCCCACACAGCGCCGCTTGTCCCGTTCCCCATTCTCTGCTTCATCTGGTGCTCAGCACCTCACCACGCCGGCCCTTCCCTGCCCATGGCGTCGTCTTCAAGGGAAGCGGGGAGATCCCCGCGCCGCCGCACGGCCCCCGCCGCTGCTGCTCGACCCGGGGGCGCCGGTGAGGCCGAGGGCCGCCGGCGACCACGCGCCCCGGACGGCTGCGCGGTTCTGCGCCATGGCCGCGGCGAACTGCCGCAGGATGCGGCGCGCCTCCGGTGGAGGCGTGGGAGGGAGGGGTGGCGCTGGAGGCGAGGGTGGAGTCGCCGGGGTGCGCCGCATACTGTTGCAGCGTCGGGTGCTGGGAGATGGGGAGCCGCCGCCCCGCCTTATGCGCTCGCCGGAGGGCGTCGCCGCGGAGGACCGGCCAAGGGCCGTGGCATCGGGTGTGGACGAGCCGGTCGTTTCTCGTCGACGCCATGCCTGAGGGCGTCGTCGGTCGAGACCGCGCGTGAGCACGCGTGTTTCATCGCCACGCGCCGGTGCCGCTGCCATGCGATGCGTCCTGGCTAACCGCCGGTTGGAGCGGCTTCCGCTGCAAGGCCGAAGGCCATGGCTGCGCCGTGGCCTGTGCGCTGGTGCGCCTCCGCCTTCTCTCTTTCGTGGCCTAATCGCTCTCTGTTAGGGCAAAGTGCTGATAACGTGTGAAAGAGTAAAAGCAAATGATCGAACAGTGTTTCTCATTGATTGAAGACCGGGTATTTATACCCTCATTACAAGGCAGTTAGAGTTACAATGTCGGTAACTACAACCGACTTAAGCATGGATTATTAGGATTTAATTAATCCTTAACAATAACATACGAATCCCACTAGACAAGGTGATGTGGAAATTTTTATTGCCACGTCAGCACTTTGACTAGTCTAGCCGAGGTCCAAACAATACCAGTGACACCGAGCGCATGGATACCACAGAGGAATCGTACCTTCGAACCTAGATCGGAAAAAATTCTCGCGGCTAGAAGGTTTAACCTAGTTGTAAGAATTTGCACATGCTCATCAACCTCTGCTGCGTTTGTTGGTAAAGATCGATTTACTAATTGTTGCATCTTGATATTTGTTCCTAGGGTTTGATCATAGGCACAACTTTATTTTTTACTACGTTCCCTAACATGAACTATGCCGGCCCAACTCGGCTTGCCAATGTGTGTGACATCATCTATTTACCGCCAAGGCTTGAAGACATGGGCCAAGATGGACCCTATCACACGAGGCACGATTGTCAACAAAAACAAATGGCCCTGAGGAACCACAAACTATACTTGACGCTTATAGTGCCGGTTACTAGTTATTTCTGTAGCGAGGGCCCACGTTGGCTTCGTTGCTGTTTAGATGGACCGACCCATGTCGGCTTTCCTTTCCTAGTTTTAGCAAAGCTTCCAAACAGGTTCTTTTTGTTTCTCGTTCTTTTGCTTTTTTTGCTCGGTTTTTGTTTTTATTCTTTTATTTGTCTTTAGGTTCTATTTTTATGTTTTCCTTCATTTTTAGAAATTCATGATCATTTCTTTCAAATTATTTAACCTTTTCAAATTCATGATTTTTTAAATATATAAACATTTTAAAAATAAATCATGACCAATATATTAATTTTCGTGAACTTTTTTGCCGAATTCGTGAGAATTTCGGATCCGCTAATGTTTTTCGAACATGCAAACTTTTTTTTAAATTTATGATTTTTTCTTCAAACGTGCTAACATTATCCCACATTCGTGAAATTTTTGTACTCATGACATTTTTTGAATTTGTGGAAAAAATCAAAGTGATGGAATTTTTTAAATCCACGCATATTGTTTTCAAATTTGAGAATAAAATTCAAATCCACAAATATTTTTTCAATTCATCAACATTTTTAGTATATCGTGAAAAAATAATAAAATTCAAGAACATTTTTTAGATTCCTGAACATTTTTCAAATCCACGAACCAAATTTCAAAGTCATGTACATTTTTCAAATTCCTTATTTTTCCATGAACATTTTTTGATTTCGCAAAAAAATAAAAAAACAACAGCCGGTTTTTTAAATTGCAAAGCAAATATAGGAAAAACTTATGAACTTACCAAGGACCGAGCGGAACGAGCTAGGCGAGCAGTGTTGTTGGGTCGCGGCCCATCTGACTCGAGCGCCAACATGCATTTATGCCGCGTGAAGCACTAAGTGTTGGAAATATGCCCTAGAGGCAATAATAAAATGATTATTATTATATTTACTTGTTCATGATAATCGTTTATTATCCATGCTATAATTGTATTGATTGAAAACTCAAATACATGTGTGGGTAAATAGACAACACTGTGTTCCTAGTATGCCTCTAATAGACTAGCTCGTTGATTAAAGATGGTCGAGGTTTCCTAGCCATAGACATGAGATGTCGTTTGATAACGGGATCACATCATTAGGAGAATGATGTGATGGACAAGACCCAAACTATGAACGTATCATATGATCGTGTCAGTTTATTGCTATAGTTTTCTGCATGTCAAGTATCTGTTCCTATGACCATGAGATCATGTAACTCACTGACACCGGAGGAGTACCTTGTGTGTATCAAACGTCGCAACGTAACTGGGTGACTATAAATGTGCTCTACAGGTATCTCCGAGGGTGTCTGTTGAGTTGACATGGATCAAGACTGGGATTTGTTACTCCGTGTGACGGAGAGGTATCTCAGGGCCCACTCAGTAATACAACATGACAATGAGCCTTGCAAGCAAAGTGACTAAAGAGTTAGCCACGGGATCTTGTATTACGGAACGAGTAAAGAGACTTCTCGGGAACGAGATTGAACTAGGTATAGAGATACCGACGATCGAATCTCGGGCAAGTAACATACCGATGAACAAAGGGAACTGCATACGGAATTAACTGAATCCTTGACATAGAGGTTCAACCGATAAAGATCTTCATAGAATATGTAGGAACCAATATGGGCATCCAGGTCCCGCTATTGGTTATTGGCCGTAGAGGTGTCTCGGTCATGTCTACATAGTTCTCGAACCCGCATGGTCTGCACACTTAACGTTCGGTGACGTTTCGGTATTGTCGAGTTATGTATGTTGGTGATCGAAGGTTGTTCGGAGTCCCGGATGAGATCCCGGACATCACGAGGAGTTCCGGAATGGTCCAGAGGTAAAGATTTATATATAGAAAGTCATATTTTGGCTACCGGAAAAGTTTCAGGTTTTTCCGGTATTGTACCGGGAAGCTTCTAGAAGGTTCCAGAAACTTCCGGAGGAGTCCGGAAGTCCACCAAGGGTTCCACCACGTCCCAAGGGTTTGCATGGGCTGAGGGGAGGCGCCCTGGCCTTATTGGGCCAGGCGCACAAGTCCCTCAAGGCCCATGTGGCTTGGGAGAGGTGGAAAGTCCACATGTTTATGGAAAGGGAGGGAATTGGACTAGGAGTCCAACTCCTCCCCCTTGGCTGCGCCTTAGGGCTTGGAGGGCCTGATCTCCATGCCCCTCCACCTATATATAGAGGGGAGGGGGCGCCCCAAGAGGACACACGAAGCCCTTGGCGTCCCTCTCTCTCCCTAGATCGTCCTTCTCCTCTAGATTAGTTCGGTAGAGCTCGGCGAAGCCCTGCCGGATTAGTTCCACCACCACCGCCACCACGTCGTTGTGCTGCCGGAGAACTCATCTACCTCTCCGCCCTCCCTTGCTGGATCAAGGAGGCGGAGATCGTCATCGAGCTGTACGTGTGTTGAACGCGGAGGTGCCGTCCGTTCGGCGCCAGATCGTGATTGGATCGCGGGACGGCTTGCGATTTGGATCGCGAAGACGTTCGACTACATCAACCGCGTTTGTTAACGCTTCCTGCTTAGCGATCTACAAGGGTATGTGGATCCGATCTCTCCACTCGTAGATGCTCATCTCCATGGATTGATCTTGTGTGTGCGTAGGAATTTTTTTGTTTCCCATGCAACGTTCCCCAACAGTGGCATCATGAGCTAGGTCTATGCATAGATGAGATCACGAGTAGAACACAAAGGAGTTTGTGGGCGTTGTTATTCAGATTGCTTCCCTCCTTAGTTTTTTCTTGATTCAGCGGTATTGTGGGATGAAGCGGCTCGGACCAACCTTACTCGTCCACATACGAGAGACCGGTTCCATCGACTGACATGTAACTTTGTTGCATAAGATGGCTGGCGGGTGTCTATCTCTCCCACTTTAGTTGAATCGGATTCGAGAGAGGCGGTCCTTGTAGAAGGTGAAATAGCAACTTGTATATCACCGTTGTGGTTTTTTGCGTAGGTAAGAATCGTTCTTGCTAGATACCCATAGCAGCCACGTAAAACATGCAACAACAAATTAGAGGACGTCTAACTTGTTTTTGCAGGGTATCATGTGATATGATATGGCCAGAAACATGATGAGATATATGTGATGTATGATATGATCATGTTTTGTATAGATTATCACGACTTGCAGTCGATGAGTACGGCAACCGGCAGGAGCCATAGGGTTGTCTTTAATTTATTCTCGCCTTTTTGCTTTACTTTATCGCTAAGAGTTAACAATAGTTGTAGAAGCAATAGTTGGCGCGATGATAATCCCCAAGTGCAAGGAATCATCGTAGCAATTTCCAAAGGTGGAAGTGATAAGTATGGAGTGTCGAACCCACAAGGAGCTAAAGGTAAGATCAATATTCTCTCAAGTCCTATCTGCCACTGATACGACTCTACGTATACCGAACGTTTGCTTCCAACTAGAAACGAGAAATAAAACTGCGTTGTGGGTATGAAGAGGATAGCTTTGTATGATATCGGAGAACTAAAATATAAAAATAGGTGCTGTTATCATAAAGTTAGAATATATTACAATATATTACAAACAACGAGTGTGGAATAATGATGGGTCGGTGTGCGGAATTGTCCTAGTCAATTATTAACAAGATCGGTAATCATTATTGCAATTTTATATGATGGAGAGGCATAAGCTAACATACTTTCTCTACTTGGATCATATGCACTTATGATTGGAACTCTAGCAAGCATCCGCAACTACTAAAGATCATTAAGGTAAAACCCAACCATAGCATTAAAGCATCAAGTCCCCTTTATCCCATACGCAACAACCCACCTACTCGGGTTTATGCTTCTGTCACTCAAGCAACCCACTATAAGCGAATCATGAACGTATTGCAACACCCTACAGCGGGAATCCTTCTCGTGTGCGCGGCACGAAAGGCACCATAGGACAGCACCAAAATAAACATACAACTCAAACCAATCTAGATCATCAATCAACCCATAAGGCAAAAGAAGTCTACTCAAAACATCATAGGATGGCAACACATCATTGGATCATAATATGTGGCATAAAGCACCATGTTCAAGTAGGGGATTACAGCGGGGTGCGGGAGAGTGGACCGCTGAAAGGAGATGAGGATGGTTATGAAGAAGGTGATGTTGATGAAGACGATCACCGCGGCGATGGTTCCCCCGGTGGCACTCCGGCACCACCGGGAGAGAGGGGGAGAGGGTCTTCCCCTTGTGCTTCCTCCTCCATGGCCTCCCTCCCTGGTTGGGGGAAGGTTCTCCCTCTGGTCCTTGGCCTCCATGGCGATGATGGCCCCTCCGTCTTCCTCCTCCATGGTCTCCGGTGATGGTAACCCCCTCCGGCAGGCTGCCGGAGAGGGCCAAGATTGATTTTTCGTGGCTACAGAGACTTGCGTCGGCGGAACTTTTAATCTAGGTTTATTTCTGGAGATTTCTCGATTTATAGGAGGACTTGGCGTTGGAATCACGTCAGGGGAGTGCTCGAGGGGGCCACAAGCCAGGGGGGCGCGCCCTAGGGGGGGCGCCTCCCAGGCTTGTGGCCTCCTCGGTCACTTCCAGGCCCAGCTTTTTGCTCCAGTATTTTTTATATTTTCCAAAAATATTCTTCGTAAATTTTCAGCCCATTCCAAGAACTTTTATTTCTGCACAAAAAACAACACCACGGTAGCTCTGCTGAAAACAGCGTCAGTCCGGGTTAGTTCTAATCAAATCATACCAAAATCATATAAAATTATTGCAAACATGGCATGAATACTTCATAAATTATAGATACGTTGGAGACGTATCAGCATCCCCAAGCTTAATTCCTGCTCGTCCTCGAGTAGGTAAATGATAAAAGAAATAATTTATGAAGTGTGAATGCTAGCAAGTGCACAAGTTTGATCAATGATAATTCCAATCACTTTTTCTAGCATCAATATAAACCATAAACAGTAGCTCATCTCATAAAACTTCTGATGATCAAGTAACAAGCTATTCACATGTTAAAGTATAGACCAAAAAGTTTCTTGAAAACTAACAAACCATATTCCTAGTCATAGAACAATTGCAATTCATCTTATTTTCAGGAAGATTCTATGTAAGAGCTTTGATTTAGCAAATTCCACATACTCAACTATCATATAGTCTTCCATGATTATTGACACTCAAAGCATATTTTTAGAACAAATAGCATCCCTCGAACACAGAGAAAGATAGGGGCTTAATGTTTCACCTCCCAACTTATTTATCATATAGATAATTGTCAACAATAATAATTCATGATCAAATATATTTGTGTGGATATATATGTCTAGATCATTCCCCAACACATGACGCTTGCCAAGAGAAAAAGACGAAATATAGAAAGTGGTGAAGATCACCATGACTCTTGCATAAAGGTAAGTACTAGAAAGTAAAAGATAGGCCCTTCGCAGAGGGAAGCAGAGGTTGTCATGCGCTTTTTGTTTTTGGATGTGCAAACCCTTAATGCAAAGGAACGTCACGTTGTATTGCCCTTTGTGATAGCAACCTTTATTATGCAGTCCGTCGCTTTTATTTCTTTACCATCACAAATTCGTACAACGCTTATTTTTCCTCACAATAAAAGATCATACATATTTAGGAGCAATTTTTATTGCTTT
The DNA here is from genome assembly GCA_039707655.1 of Elymus sibiricus. Lineage (NCBI taxonomy): Eukaryota > Viridiplantae > Streptophyta > Magnoliopsida > Poales > Poaceae > Elymus > Elymus sibiricus. The sequence continues at coordinate 361,538,557 of CM077669.1, forward strand.
TTGCACCGATGACAACTTACTTGAAGGATCTTACTCAATCCATAGGTAGGTATAGTGGACTCTCATGGCGAAACTGGTTTAAGGGTGTTTGGATGCACAAGTAGTATTTCTACTTGGTGCGGAAGTTTTGGCTAGTATGAGGTGGAAGCAAGCGCCACATGTTGGAGGATCCATAACAATATAACTTCTATACAAATATACCCAAGCATAACTCATTAAGTTGTCTTCCTTGTCCAATATCAACTATTTTGCTCGAGTTTGAAAATAATTAATAGGTATTCACAATCATAGAAGACGTCCAAGATAGTATATTTATATGGGGAATCTCTCTTCCTTCAATATTCTTTCATGAATTGTTCAAGTGACCAATGCGGTGTTTGCTAACTTTCAATAAATTTTACCACCTATACTTATTATGTGTGAAGCCATTACTCCCCATGGGATAAGTATATGAAGCATATTTAATTTCAGATTTATGATATTCAATCAATTCAACCATTTACTCATAGGATGTAAGTGAAGCACGAGAGTGAATGACAAACTACTCCAAAAAGATATAAATGAAGATCAATGCATAGTCAATTAATTAAATAGCCATGTGAGGACTCTCTCTCATTCAAAATTTCAGATCCAATGATTTTATTCATACAGAAAGCAAAAGAAAAAATAGCACTCCAAGAATAGCACGCATCATGTGAACGAATAAAAATTTAGGCTCAACATAGGCTAGCCGATAATTGTTGATGAAGAGAGGTAGGATGCGTAGCATCCCCAAGCTTAGATTCTTGAGACTTCTTGAAATATTCACTTGGGGTGCCTTGGGCATCCCCAAGCTTGAGCTTTTTTATCTTGTTCAATCCTCTCATATCATGGTTTCACCTATTCTCAAAAACATCTTCCACGCAAAACTTGAAAAGGACTCGTGAGATAGGTTAGTACACATAATAATAAATCAACTCTTTATGTACTGCCAAGACAAGTTGCATAATAATTTTAAAACATTAGGTACTGTATACTATCATCTCCACAATTTATATCTACCAATATAGGCTATGGAAACTATAGGATAAGTAGATAACGAAACTATGACAGCAATCTGTCCAAACAGAACAGTCTGTAGCAATTTATGAAAACAGTGTACTTCCATAACTCAAAAAAATTATGAAAATTTAGGACAGGCTAAGGAATTTATATGACAATACTGTGTAAAAATTTCAGAAACTTTCCACGTTCCAATAAAATATGAAAATTCAAACACTACAGCGAAAGTTTCTGTTTTTTACACAGCACACATAAAACATGAAATGCAAGCATCCTAAGGCAATTCTTGGAACTTTTTATTGAAAAACAAGATTATAAATAACACCTAACAGAGAACAAGAAAATAAAATGATGCTCCAAGCAAAACACATATTATGTGACGAATAAAAATATAGTTCCAAGTAAGATATACCGATAGTGTTGAAGACGAAAGAGGGGATGCCTTCCGGGGCATCCCCAAGCTTAGGCACTTGAGTATTCCTTGGATATTACCTTGGGGTTCCTTGGGCATCCCCAAGCTTAGGTTCTTTTCACTCCTTATTCTCCTCATGTCGGTGTCTCACCCAAAACTTGAAAACTTCAATCACATAAAACTTAACGGAACTTCGTGAGAAGGGTTAGTGTAACAAAAATAGATCATTCACTTAGGTACTGTCAAGACAAGATTCATAATTGTTCCCACATGATACCTACTGTATTCTATCATTCCCATAATTTATGTCAATGAATATAAGCTATGGGAACACTAAAACAAGCAAACTGTGCATGCAAAACAGAATCTGTCAAAAACAGAACAGTCTGTGAAGATCGGTAGTGTAACCATACTTCCCTGTCTCGAAACATTCTGAAAAATTAGGAAAACCTAGGAAACTTGTATATAAATCATGTGTAAAAAATTCAGATCAAAAGCACGTTCCAGTGAATTTACAAAATTCCTGGACTTAGAGCAAAAGTTTCTGTTTTTGCACAGAATCAAGTCAACTATCATCCACACTATCCCAAAGGCTTTACTTGGCACTTTATTGAAAAAAAAGCTATAAAACATGATTATACAGTAGCTTAATCATGTGGACACACAAAAACAGTAGGGGTAAATATTGGGTTGTCTCCCAACAAGCGCTTTTCTTTAATGCCTTTCTAGCTAGGCATGACATTGATACACTTCCAAGCCTAATTCCGATAGAAATTTTATTCATACTCTAAAAGATATAAGTGAAGTTCATGGAGCATTCTACAATTAATGAAGATTAACCAATACCCAAGCTCAAAATATATAAGTTAAGCACACGAAGCATTCTATAAAGCCATACTCAAAAAGATTTAAGTGAAGCACAAAGAGCATTCTACCAAGCCATACTCAAAAGATATAAGTGAAGCACAAAGAGCATTTTACAAAGCCATACTCAAAAGATATAAGTGAAGCACATGAAGCATTCTATAAATCAATGAAGGACTAACTCATACTAGAAGGGTGCATAAAAGGAAAAGAAAAACACTAAAGACGCATATCATGTGAACAAAACAAAAACCGAGGTATACCGATAATTGTTGAAGAATAAAGATGGGATGCCTTCCGGGGCATCCCCAAGCTTAGATGCTTGAGTCTCCTAGAAATATTTACTTGGGGTGCCTTGGGCATCCCCAAGCTTGAACTCTTGTCTCTCCGTATTCTTCTTATATCAATACCTCCTCGATCTTCGAACACTTCATTCACACAAAACTTAACAAAACCCTCGTGAGATCCGTTAGTATAATAAAGCAAAATACTACTTTAAGTACTGTTGTGAACTCATTCCAAATTCATATTAGCATTATATCTACTGTTTTCCAACTTCACAATGGTTCATACCCCCCGGTACTACTCATAGATTCATCAAAATAAGAGCACAATGCATAGAAAACAGAATCTGTCTAAAACAGGACAGTCTGTAGCAATCTGGAAACTTCGTATACTTCTGTAACTCAAAAAATTCTGAAAATTTAGGAAAAATTAAACAATTTGTATATCAGTACTGTGTAAAAATTTCAGAAACTTTTGACGTTCCAGTAAGAAATGTAAATTCATGCACTACAGTCAAAGTTTCTGTTTTTGCACCGCACAAAGCAAACAAGCAATCTAATCATCCTAAAAGCAAATCTTGGCACATTATTTTTATAATACAATGGATATATACAAGGGTATAATTATTTTTGAGAAGCTTCCATGAAAAATTCTACATTGTTTCCATGAGCATGAACACAAGTGTTCAAGGTCGACCCTCACTTCTCCAATGCACAACTTTCCAATCACTTCTCTTTTTGAAAAACTTCTTAGGCAAGAGGCAAGTAATTATTTTTGTATTTTTCATTATTTAATTTTTTTGTTTGTTTCACCCACAACTAAAGAAAGCAAAAAGGGAAAACAAAATCTACTTAGTGAAGAAAGCAAACAAGCACACACGAGAATATCAACCCCACGCTATTGCTCCCCGGCAACGGCGCCAGAAAAGACCTTGATAATCCCCAAGTGCAAGGAATCATCGTAGCAATTTCCAAAGGTGGAAGTGATAAGTATGGAGTGTCAAACCCACAAGGAGCTAAAGGTAAGATCAATATTCTCTCAAGTCCTATCTGCCACTGATACGACTCTACGTATACCGAACGTTTGCTTCCAACTAGAAACGAGAAATAAAACTGCGTTGTGGGTATGAAGAGGATAGCTTTGTATGATATCGGAGAACTAAAATATAAAAATAGGTGCTGTTATCATAAAGTTAGAATATATTATAATATATTACAAATAGCGAGTGTGGAATAATGATGGGTCGGTGTGCGGAATTGTCCTAGGCAATTGTTAACAAGATCGGTAATCATTATTGCAATTTTATATGAGGGAGAGGCATAAGCTAACATACTTTCTCTACATGGATCATATGCACTTATGATTGGAACTCTAGCAAGCATCCGCAACTACTAAAGATCATTAAGGTAAAACCCAACCATAGCATTAAAGCATCAAGTCCCCTTTATCCCATACGCAACAACCCACCTACTCGGGTTTATGCTTCTGTCACTCAAGCAACCCACTATAAGCGAATCATGAACGTATTGCAACACCCTACAGCAGGAATCCTTCTCGTCTGCGCGACACGGAAGGCACCATAGGACAGCACCAAAATAAGCATACAACTCAAACCAATCTAGATCATCAATCAACCCATAAGGCAAAAGAAGTGTACTCAAAACATCATAGGATGACAACACATCATTGGATCATAATATGTGGCATAAAGCACCATGTTCAAGTAGGGGATTACAGCGGGGTGCGGGAGAGTGAACCGCTGAAAGGAGATGAGGATGGTGATGAAGAAGGTGATGTTGATGAAGACGATCACCGCGGCGATGGTTCCCCCGGTGGCACTCTGGCACCACCGGGAGAGAGGGGGAGAGGGTCTCCCCCTTGTGCTTCCTCCTCCATGGCCTCCCCCCTGGTTGGGGGGAAGGTTCTCCCTCTGGTCCTTGGCCTCCATGGCGATGATGGCCCCTCCGTCTTCCTCCTCCATGGTCTCCGGTGATGATGACCCCCTCCGGCAGGGTGCCGGAGAGGGCCAAGATTGATTTTTCATGGCTGCAGAGACTTGCGATGGCGGAACTTTTGATCTAGGTTTATTTCTGGAGGTTTCTCGATTTATAGGAGGACTTGGCGTTGGAATCACGTCAGGGGAGTGCTCGAGGGGCCCACAAGCCAGGGGGGCGCGCCCTAGGGGGGGCGCCCCCCAGGCTTGTGGCCTCCTCGGTCACTTCCTGGCCCAACTTTTTGCTCCAGTATTTTTTATATTTTCCAAAAATATTCTCCGTAAATTTTCAGCCCATTCCGAGAACTTTTATTTTTGCACAAAAAACAACACCACAGTAGCTGTGCTGAAAACAACGTCAGTCCGGGTTAGTTCTAATCAAATCATACCAAAATCATATAAAATTATTGCAAACATGGCATGAATACTTCATAAATTATAGATACGTTGGAGACGTATCACTCGACAACCTCATGGCGACACATTGATGGAGATCAAGATGATGGAGATCATGGTGTTATGCCGGTGACGATGGAGATCATGCCGGTGCATTGGAGATGGAGATCAAAAGCACAAGATCATGGCCATATCATGTCACTTATGATTTGCATGTGATGTTAATCCTTTTATCCACCTTGTTTTGCTTAGGACGACGGTAGCATTATAAGGTGATCCCTCACTAAAATTTCAAGATAAAATTGTGTTCTCCCCGAGTGTGCACCGTTGAGAAAGTTCATCGTTTCGAGACACCACGTGATGATCGGGTGTGATAGACTCTACGTTCACATACAACGGGTGCAAGCCAGTTTTGCACATGCGGAACACTCGGGTTAAACTTGACGAGCCTAGCATGTACAGACATGGCCTTGGAACACAAGAGATCGAAAGGTCGAACATGAGTCATATAGTAGATATGATCAACATGGAGATGTTCACCATTGAAACCACCTCATCTCACGTGATGATCGGACTTGGGTTGGTGACTTTGGATCATGTAGCACTCGGATGACCGGAGGGATGTCAATTTGAGTGGGAGTTTTTTAAGTAATACGATTAACTAAACTCATTATCTTGAACAATAGTCAAAATGTCTTTGCCAATTATGTTGTAGATCAATAGCTCGCGTTGTAGCTCCCCTGAATTTTGATACGTTCCTAGAGAAAAAGTAAGTTGAAAGATGATGGTAGCAGTTATGCGGACTGGGTCCGTGATCTGAGGAATGTCCTCATTGCTGCACATAAGTCTTATGTCCTTGATGCACCGCTCAGTGCGCCACCCCCTCTAGCGTCGTGTGTGGATGTTGTGAACATCTGACAGGCACGTTCTGATGACTACTTGATAGTTCAGTGCGTCATGCTTTACGGCTTAGAATTGAGGCTCCAAAGACGTTTTGAACGTCACGGAGCATATGAGATGTTCCAAGAGCTGAAATTGGGATTTCAGGTTCGTGCCCGTGTTGAGAGGTATGAGACCTCCAACAATATTCTTTGCCTGCAAGATGAAGGAGAATAACTCAATCGGTGAGCATGTGCTCAGATTGTCTGGGTGCTACAATCGCTTGAATCAAGTGGGAGTTGATCTTCCAGATAAGATAGTGATTGATATAGTTCTCCAAGTCAATGCCACAAAGCCACTAGAGCTTCGTGATGAACTATAAACCTGTCAGGGATGGAAAAGATGATCCCTGAGCTATTCGCGATGTTTGACACCGCGAAGGTAGAAATAAAGAAGGAGCATCAAATGTTGATGGTTTGTAAAACCACTAGTTTCGAGAAGGGCAAGGGCAAGAAGGGAAACTTCATGAATGTCAAGCCAGGTGCTGCTCTCGTGAAGAAACCCAATGTTGAACCCAAACCCGAGACTAAGTGCTTTTATTATGAGGAGAATAGTCACTGAAGTGGAACTGCCCTAGATACTTGGAAGATAAGAAGGATGGCAACGTCAGCAGAAGTATATTTGATATACGTGTTATTGATGTGTACCTTACTAGTAATCCTAGTAGCACCTGGGTATTAGATACCGGTTCAGTTGCTAATGTTAGTAACTCGAAATAAAAGCTACGGAATAAACGGAGACTAGCTAAGTGCGAGGTGACGATGTGTGTTGGAAGTGTTTCCAAGGTTGATGTGATGACCATCGCACGCTCCCTCTACCTTCGGGATTAGTGTTGAACCTAAATGTTATTTGGTGTTTGCGTTGAGCATGAACATGATTAGATCGTGTTTATTGCAATACGATTATTCATTTAAGTCAGAGAATAATGGTTATTCTATTTACATGAATAATACCTTCAATGGTCATGCACCCAATGTGAATGGTTTATTGAATCTCGGTCGTAGTGATACACATGTTCATAATATTGATGCCAAAAGATGCAAAGTTAATAATGATATTACCACATACTTGTGGCACTGCCGCTAAGGTCATATTGGTGTAAAACACATGAAGAAACTCCATGCTGATGGATCTTTGGACTCACTCGATTTCGAATCGGTTGAGACATGCGGACCATGCCTCATGGGCAAGATGACTGAGACCCCGTTTTCCGGTTTGATGGAGCGGGCAAGTGACTTATTGGAAATGATACATGTTGATATATGCGGTCCAATAAGTGTTGAAGCGTGTGGCGGATATCGTTATTTTCTTACCTTCACTGATGATTTGAGTGGGTATGGGTATATTTACTTAACGAAACACAAGTCTGAAACATTTGAAAAGTTCAAGCAAATTCAGAGTGAAGTTTAAGATCATCGTGACAAGAAGATAAAATGTCTACGATATGATCATGGGGGTGAATATCTGAGTTACGAGTTTGGTATACAACTTAAGACAATGTGAAAGCTGTTTCACAACTCACGCCACCTGGAACACCATAGTGTGATGGTGTGTCCGAACGTCGTAGTCATGCTCTATTGGATATGGTGCATACTATGATGTCTCTTACCGATTTGCCACTATCGTTTTGGGGTTATGCATTAGAGACAACTACATTCACTTTAAATAGGGCACCATCTAATTCCATTGAGATGACACCGTATGAATTATGGTTTGGCAGAAACCTAAGCTGTCATTTCTTAGAGTTTGGGAATGCGACACTTATGTCTGATAAGCTCGAACCCAAAGCGGACAAGTGCGTCTTCATAGGTTACCCTAAAGAAACAGTTGGGTATACCTTCTATCTCAGATCCGAGGGCAAAGTGTTTGTTGCTAAAAACGGGTCCTTTCTCGAGAAAGAGTTTCTCTCGAAAGAATTGAGTGGGAGGAAAGTAGAACTTGATGAGGTTGTTGAGCCGTCACTTCAGTTGGATAGTAACACGACGCAGAAAGATGTTTCTGCGACGCCTACACCAAGTGAAGAGGAAGCAAATGATGATGATCATGAAGCTTCAGATCAAGTTACTTCTGAGCCTCGTAGGTCGACAAGGACTCGTACCGCCCCTAAGTGGTACGCCAATCCTGTCTTGGAGGTCATGTTGTTAGACAACAGTGAACCTACGAGCTATGAAGAAGCGATGGTGGGCCCGGATTCCAACAAATGGCTAGGAGCCATGAAATCCGAGAAAGGATCCATGTATGAAAACCAAGTATGGACTTTGGTAGACTTGCCCGATGAACGGCAGGCCGTTAAGTACAAATGGACCTATAAGAAGAAGACAAACGCTGATGGTAAATGTCACCATTTATAAAGCTTGACTTGTCGCAAAGAAGTTTCTGACAAGTTCAAGGAGTTGACTACAATGAGACTTTCTCACCCGTAGCGATGCTGAAGTCTGTTGGAATTATGTTAGCAATTGCTGCATTTTTCGATTATGAAATCTGGCAAATGGATGTCAAAACATCGGTTCCTCAATGGTTTCCTTGAGGAAAGGTTGTATGTGATATTACCGGAAGGTTTTTGTCAATCCTAAGGATGCTAAAAGGTATGCAAGCTCCAGCAATCCTTCTATGGACTGGAGGAAGCATCTCGGAGTTGGAATATACGCTTTGATGAGGATATCAAAGCTTTTGGGTTTATACAAAGTTTATAAGAAACTTGTATTTACAAGAAAGTGAGTGGGAGCACTATAGAATTTCTGATAAGTATATGTGGATGACATATTGTTGATCGGAAATAATGGAGAATTTCTGGAAAGCATAAAGGGTTGTTTGAAAGGAGTTTTTCAAAGGAAAACCTGGAATAAAGCTACTTAAATATTGGGCATTAAGATCTATTGAGATAGATCAAGACGCTTGATAAAACTTTCAATGAATACATACCTTGACAAGATTTTCAAGGAGTTCAAAATAGATCAGTCAAAGAAGGTGTTCTTGGTTGTATTGTAAGGTATGAATTTGAGTAAGACTCAAAGCTCGACCACGACAGAAGAAAGAGAAAGGACGAAGGTCATCCCCTATGCCTTAGCCATAGGCTCTTTACGGTATGCCATGCTATGTACCGCTCCTAGTGTGTGCCTTGCCATGTGTCTGGCAAGGGGGTACAAGAGTGATCCAGGAGTGGATCACTGGACAGCAGTCAAAATTATCCTTAGTAACTGGAGGACTAAGGAAATGTTTCTCAATTATGGAGGTGATAAAGAGTTCGTCATAAAGGGTTACGTCGATGCAAGCATTGACACCTATCCGGATGACTCTCAGTAGCAATCCGGATACGTATAGTGGAGCAGTCATTTGGAATAGCTCCAAGTGGAGCGTGGTAGCAGCATCTACAGTATGACATAGAGATTTGCAAAGTGCACACGGATCTGAATGTCGCAGACCCGTTGACTAAACCTCTTCCACGGGCTAAACATGATCAGCACCAGAACTGTATGGGTGTTAGATTCATTACAATGTAAATCACATAGTGATGTGAGCTAGATTATTGACTCTAGTGAAAGTGGGAGACTGTTGGAAATATGCCCTAGAGGCAATAATAAAATGGTTATTATTATATTTTCTTGTTCATGATAATCGTTTATTATCCATGCTATAATTGTATTGATTGGAAACTCAAATACATGTGTGGGTAAATAGACAACACTGTGTTCCTAGTATGCCTCTAGTAGACTAGCTCGTTGATCAAAGATGGTCGAGGTTTCCTAGCCATGGACATGAGATGTCATTTGATAACGGGATCACATCATTAGGAGAATGATGTGATGGACAACACCCAAACTATGAACGTATCATATGATCGTGTCAGTTTATTGCTATAGTTTTCTGCATGTCAAGTATCTGTTCCTATGACCATGAGATCATGTAACTCACTGACACCGGAGGAGTACCTTGTGTGTATCAAACGTCGCAACGTAACTGGGTGACTATAAAGGTGCTCTATAGGTATCTTCGAGGGTGTCTATTGAGTTGACATGGATTAAAACTGGGATTTGTTACTCCGTGTGATGGAGAGGTATCTCAGGGCTCACTCAGTAATACAACATCACAATGAGCCTTGCAAGCAAAGTGACTAAAGAGTTAGCCACAGGATCTTGTATTACGGAATGAGTAAAGAGACTTGTCGGGAACGAGATTGAACTAGGTATAGAGATACCGACGATCGAATCTCGGGCAAGTAACATAACGATGAACAAAGGGAACTGCATACAGGATTAACTCAATCCTTGACATAGAGGTTCAACCGATAAAGATCTTCGTAGAATATGTAGGAACCAATATGGGCATCTAGGTCCCGCTATTGGTTATTGGCCGTAGAGGTGTCTCGGTCATGTCTACATAGTTCTCGAACCCGCGGGGTCTGCACACTTAACGTTCGGTGACGTTTCGGTATTGTTGAGTTATGTATGTTGGTGACCGAAGGTTGTTCGGAGTCCCGGATGAGATCCCGGATGTCACGAGGAGTTCCGGAATGGTCCGGAGGTAAAGATTTATATATAGGAAGTCATATTTTGGCTACCGGAAAAGTTTCAGGTTTTTCTGGTATTGTACCGGGAAGCTTCTAGAAGGTTCCGGAAACTTCCGGAGGAGTCCGGAAGTCCACCAAGGGTTCCACCACATCCCAAGGGTTTGCATGGGCTGAGGGGAGGCGCCCTGGCCTTATTGGGCCAGGCGCACAAGTCCCACAAGGCCCATGTGGCTTGGGAGAGGTGGAAAGTCCACATGTTTATGGAAAGGGAGGGAATTGGACTAGGAGTCCAACTCCTCCCCCTTGGCTGCGCCTTAGGGCTTGGAGGGCCTGATCTCCACGCCCCTCCACCTATATATAGAGGGGAGGGGGCTCCCCAAGAGGACACACGAAGCCCTTGGCGCCCCTCTCTCTCTCCCTAGATCGTCCTTCTCCTCTAGATTAGTTCGGTAGAGCTCGGCGAAGCCCTGCCGGATTAGTTCCACCACCACTGCCACCATGCCGTTGTGCTGCCAGAGAACTCATCTACCTCTCCGCCCGCCCTTGATGGATCAAGGAGGCGGAGATCGTCATCGAGCTGTACGTGTGCTGAACGCGGAGGTGCCGTCTGTTTGGCGCCAGATCGTGATTGGATCGCGGGACGGCTTGCGATTTGGATCGCGAAGACGTTCGACTACATCAACCGTGTTTGTTAACACCTCCCGCTTAGCGATCTACAAGGGTATGTGGATCCGATCTCTCCACTTGTAGATGCTCATCTCCATGGATAGATCTTGTGTGTGCGTAGGAAATTTTTTGTTTCCTATGCAACATTCCCTAACACTAAGGAGGTCTCATGGGGCACTTGCATGCCCAAATCCAGTTCTGAATTTGTCATGAGTGTCTGATGCATTTCGTTTCTTTAAACAGAGGCAAAAGATTTGCGTCATATATTAATTAACAAAGAAAAGAGTTTGTTACATGTCCCGAAGCACATTATTCTCCTCGTACAAATTTTTCTAGTTTTTTTGCGCCGGCGGTGATCCATAGTTTGACTTGACCGTTAATGTTGTTGAGCAAGATCGTCGATTGCGTGCTCTTGTGGCGAAAGATCCGGGCATACTTTTCATTCCAATTTGTCCAACTAATAAGCATTGTGAGGGATGACATGGCCTTCCTATTGGGGGTATTTAGGTCGGACCACTTGATCCATCAATCATGGAAGGATCGTTCGAGATGCCAAGTGTAGTGTCAAAGCCTTCGTGATGTAGCCAATCATTTATCAAGTTCCACTAACAGATGGTGTGGCGGCACTTGAAGAAGAGGTGCGCTCCTGATTCTTGCACTTGCTTGCATAGAGGGCAAAGACCGCAATCTGGCAATCCTCATTTGGCCAATCTGTCTCTGGTCCATATCCTATCTTGAGTGACCAACCATGCAAAGAATCAACCTTGGGAGGGACCAAGTTCTTCACACCATGTGTTCCATAGGAGAGTAGAATGTTCCCATAAATTGCTCTGTGTACTCGGTTGCCGTGGAGTAAAGACCACTAGAAGTGTGCTTCGAAACAATATTGGGAGCGTGAATGTGGAAGCCACGAAGGACGGTCCAAAGGGCCATAAAATTGGCGGATGTGCTTTAAGGAGAAGTTCACGGTGATCTTAATTCTAGAAATCCAGGCATCCGCATTGAGAGCTTCCTTTCACTTTCATTTTTTTTCTTGTGGATCAAAGATGAGTGGTGAATCTCCTTTGGTTTTCGGTTATTAATCCACGGTGCCTCCTAGAAAGAAGTTTTCACTCCATCTCCAATGGTGATAATTCTGGGGGCATAGAAGTGGTCGAGGTCATATTCGTCATGTGGGTTGCCCATGCCAACCCAAAGTTTTGTTGGCTCTTTCCATGCAAACCACAACCATCTAAATCTCAAAGCGTGTGTGAACTTTGCGATGTTGAGCACTCCAAGGCCGCCACCCTCATAAGGCCAACACAAAATATCCCAATTTTTTTTGTATTTCGCCTAGTGGTCTTGTCCGATCCGTTGCAAAGAAAAGCACGCTCAATCTTGTTGGTGTTGCTAACAGTGCTAGGACGCACAATGAGGGAGGTAATATAGTATGTCACTTGTGAGAAGAGAACTGACTTGACAAGGGCGGTGTAACCGATAGTGGTGATGTTACTACCATCCAAAGGAGTAGCTTTGACGCCACGTTGTCCTCAAGAAACTGAAAGTCCACCTTTTAAGTTGCCACGACGAGAGGCAACCCCAAGTACCTCATGGTGAAGGAAGCCCTTTTAGTTGGCAAGTTGTCGAGAATGCATTCAAGGTTAATGTAGCCGCATCTAATGGGCACTACCAAGCTCTTGTGGAAGTTAGTAGTGATGCATGTGACCTCCCAAATCACATTAAGCTGCTCGCGAGTTTGTCAATATCCCTCTTGATGGGTGCCATGAACACTGCATCATCGTCCAGCTATAAGGAGGTCCAAACAATGGGCACTGCGACCTCTAATCTTGTGCAACAATACGCTTCTTGTGGCAAGATCAGGTGGTTGTTGAAGAGGGCCGATGGCAAAACATATACGAGTGGCGAGAGGGGGTCTCCTTAACGAAGGATGCAACCATGCTTGATCGGAGAGCCTGCCACCGCATTGGGGAGAAATCGCCACAATGAGGTGACAAGGAGGATAGAGATCCAATCTCTAAATTTGCTCAGAAGCTCTTCTTTGGAGAAGGTCCTGTTGGAAATATGCCCTAGAGGCACTAATAAAATAGTTATTATCATATTTGCTTGTTCATGATAATCGTTTATTATCCATGCTATAATTGTATTGATTGGAAACTCAGATACATGTGTGGATACATAGACAAAACTGTGTCCCTAGTGAGCCTCTACTAGACTAGCTCGTTGATCAAAGATGGTTAAGGTTTCCTGACCATGGACACGAGTTGTCATTTGATAACAGGATCACATCATTAGAAGAATGATGTGATGGACAAAGACCCGAATGTAAGCATAGCATTTGATCGTTCTAGTTTATTGCTACTCATTTATCCATGTCAAGTATCTGTTCCTACGACAATGAGATCATGCAACTCTCGGACACCGGAGGAATGCCTTGTGTGTATCAAACGTCACAACGTAACTGGGTGACTATAAAGGTGCTCTACAGGTATTTCCGAGGGTGTCTGTTGGGTTGGCATGGATCGAGACTGGGATTTGTCACTCCGTATGACGGAGAGGTATCTCTGGGCCCACTTGGTAATACAGCATCACAAGAAGCTTGCAAGCAATGTGACTAAGGAGTTAGTCACGGGATCTTGTATTACGAAATGAGTAAAGAAACTTTCTGGCAACGAGATTGAACTCGGTATGGAGATACCGACGATCGAATCTCGGGCAAGTAACATACCGATGGACAAAGGGAACTGTATACGAGATTGATTGAATCCTTGACATCGTGGTTTGACCGATAAAGATCTTCGTAGAATATGTAAGAACCAATATGGGCATCCAGGTCCCGCTATTGGTTATTGGCCGTAGAGGTGTCTCGGTCACGTCTGCATAGTTCTCGAACCCGCGGGGTCTGCACACTTAACGTTCAGTGACGATTCAGTATTATTGAGTTATATATGTTGGTGACCGAAGGTTGTTCAGAGTCCCGGATGAGATCCCAGACGTGACGAGGAGCTTCGGAATGGTCTGGAGGTAAAGATTCATATATGGGAAGTTGTCATTCGGGTTCCGGAATAGTTTCGGGACTTGCCGGTTTTTGTTGGAAATGCCGGAAGGGGTTCCGGGAGGTCCGCCGGGGAGGTCCACCTGCCCCGAAGGACCCCATGGGCTGAAAAGGGGTGGCGCACCAGCCCCTGGTGGGCTGGGCGACCCACCTCCCCAAGGCCCATGCAGCCAAGGGCTGAGGTTTCCCTAGGGTGGCCGCCGCGCCCCTAGGGAAACCCTAAGGCAGTTCCCTAGGGTGGCCGCCGCGCCCCTTAGGGAAACCCTACGACTGTTCCCTAGGGTGGCCGTCGCGCCCCTAGGGAAACCCTAAGGAAGTTCCCTAGGGCACCACCCCAACCCTAGGGAAATCGGGGCCAGCCACCCCCTATATATATGAGGGGAGAGGGAGGGCAGCCGCACCACAAGCCACGACGTAGCCCTTCGCCTAGATCGTTTCTCCTCTAGTTCGTCTCTGTAGCGCTTGGCGATGACCTACCGGGACAGCTCCACCACCACCGCCACCACCACCGCCACCACGCCATCGTGCTGCCAGAGAACTCATCTACCTCTCCGCCCCCTCTTGCTGGATCAAGGAGGCGGAGACGTCATCGAGCTGTACGTGTGCTGAACGTGGAGGTGCCGTCAGTTCGGCGCTAGATCGTGATTGGATCGCGGGATGGATCTTGATTGGATCGCGAAGATGTTTGACTACATCAATCGCATTTCTTAACGCTTCCCTCTTAGCGATCTACAAGGGTATGTAGATGCACTCCCCCTCTCGTAGCTGTTGATCTCCATAGATAGATCTTGGGTGTTCGTAGGATTTTTTTTCCATGCAACGTTCCCCAACAGTGGCATCATGAGCTAGGTCTATGCGTAGATAACATGCACGAGTAGAACACAAAAGAGTTTATGGGCGTTGATGTTCAGATTGCTTACTTGCTTAGTCTTATCTTGATTTGACGGTATTGTGGGATGAAGCGGCCCGGACCAACCTTACTCGTCCACGTACG
This sequence comes from Elymus sibiricus, assembly GCA_039707655.1. Lineage (NCBI taxonomy): Eukaryota > Viridiplantae > Streptophyta > Magnoliopsida > Poales > Poaceae > Elymus > Elymus sibiricus. The sequence continues at coordinate 361,553,706 of CM077669.1, forward strand.
GGAGACCGGTTCCACCGACTGACATGTAACCTAGTTGTATAAAGGTGGCTAGCGGGTGTCTGTCTCTCCCACTTTAGTTGAATCGGATTCGACAAAGGCGGTCCTTGTAGAAGGTTAAATAGCAACTTGAATATCGCTGTTGTGGCTCTGCGTAGGTAAGAACGGTTCTTACTAGTTGCCCATATCAGCCACATAAAACTTGCAACAACAAAGTAGAGGACGTCTAACTTGTTTTTGCAGGGCATGTTGTGATGTGATATGGCCAAAGACATGATGTGATATATGTGATGTATGAGATGATCATGTTTTGTATATATTATCATGACTTGCATGTCGATGAGTACGGCAACCGACAGGATCCATAGGGTTGTCTTTAATTATTTTCGCCATTTTTGCTTTACTTTATCGCTATGAGTTAGCAATAGTTGTAGAAGCAATAGTTGGCTCGACAACCACATGACGACACGATGATGGAGATCATGATGATGGAGATCATGCTGGTGCTTTGGACATGGAGATCAAAAGGACAAGATGATGATGGCCATATCATGTTTCTTATATGATTTGCATGTGATGTTTATTCTATTTATGCATCTTATTTTGCTTAGAACGATAGTAGCATTATAAGATGATCCTTCACTGAAATTTCAAGATAAATTTTGTTCTCCCCGAGTATGCACCGTTGCGAAGGTTCATCGTTTCGAAGCACCTCGTGATGATCGGGTGTGATAGACTCTACGTTCGCATACAACAGGTGTAAGCCAGATTTACACACGCGGAATACTTGGGTTAAACTTGACGAGCCTAGCATGTATAGACATGGCCTCGGAACACAGGAGACCGAAAGGTCGAACATGAGTCATATAGTAGATATGATCAACATGGAGATGTTCACCATTGAAGCCATGTCATCTCACGTGATGATCGGACTTGGGTTGGTGGATTTGGATCATGTTACACTTAGACAACCTGAGGGATGTTGATTTGAGTGGGAGTTCTTTAGTATATGATTAATTGAACTCATTATCATGAACATAGTCTAAAGTTGTCTTTGCAAAATTATGTTATAGATCAATGGCTCGCGCAGTAGCTCCCCTGAATTTTAATGCGTTCCTAGAGAAAGCTAAGTTGAAAGATGATGGAAGTAACTATGCGGACTGGGTCCGTAATCTGAGGATTATCCTCACGGCTTCGCAAAAGGCATGTCCTTGATGCGCCTCTTGGTGTGCCACCCCCTCCAGCGTCGTCTGTGGACGTTGTGAACGCCTGGCAAGCACGTTCTGATGACTACTCTATAGTTCAGTGCGCCATGCTGTACGACTTAGAACCGAGACTTCAAAAGCATTTTGAATACCATGGAGCATATGAGATGTTCCAGGAGTTGAAGTTAGTATTTCAAGAAAATGCCTGGATCGAGAGGTATGAGACCTCCGATAAGTTCTTCGCCTGCAAGATGGAGGAGAATAGTTCTGTCAGTGAGCACCTGCTCAGAATGTCCGGGTACTACAACCATTTGAAAGATTTGGGAGTCCAGCTTCCGCTTGAAACGGTCACTGACAGAATTCTCCAGTCACTGCCACCTAGCTACAAAGGCTTCGTGATGAACTATAATATGCAAGGAATGGAAAAGTCTGTCTCCGAGATGTTTGCGATGCTGAAAGTCACGGAGGTAGAAATCAAGAAGGAGCATCAAGTGTTGATGGTGAATAAAACCACTAGTTTCAAGAAAGGCAAGGGAAAGAAGGGAAACTTCAAGAAGGGTGGCAAGCAAGTTGCCGCTCCCGTGAAGAAACCCAAGGCTGGACCCAATCCTAAGACTGAGTGCTTCTATTGCAAGGGGACTGGCCACTGGAAGCAGAATTGCCCCAAGTACCTGGCTGATAAGAAGGCTGACAACGTCAACAAAGGTATATTTGATATACATGTTATTGATGTGTACCTCACTAGCTCTCGTAGCAGTGCCTGGGTATTTGATACCGGTTCAGTTGTTCATATTTGTAACTCGAAACCGGAACTATGGAATAAACGGAGGCTGGCGAAGGATGAAGTGACGATGCGCGTGGGAAATGGTTCCAAGGTTGATGTTATCGCCGTCGGCACGCTCGCTCTTCAATTACCATCGGGATTAGTAGTAAACCTTATTTGGTGCCTGCGTTGAGCATGAACATTATATCTGGATCTTGTTTATTGCGAGACGATTATTCATTTAAATCAGAGAATAATGGTTGTTCTATTTATATGAGTAACATCTTTTATGGTCATGCACCCAATGTGAATGGTTTATTCTTGTTGAATCTCGATAGTAGTGATACACATATTCATAACATTGATGTCAAAAGATGCAAAGTTAATAATGATAGTACCACTTTCTTGTGGCACTGCCGCTTAGGTCATATTGGTGTAAAACGCATGAAGAAGCTCCATGCTGATAGACTTTTGGAATCACTCGATTTTGAATCGCTTGATGCATGCGAACCATGCCTCATGGGTAAGATGACGAAAACCCCGTTCTCCGGTACAATGGAGCGGGCAAGTGACTTGTTGGAAATCATACATACTGATGTGTGCGGTCCGATGAGTGTTGAGGCGCGCGGTGGATATCGTTATTTTCTTACCTTCACTGATGATTCAAGTAGATATGGGTATATTTACTTAATGAAACATAAGTCTGAGACATTTGAAAAGTTCAAGGAATTTCAGAGTGAAGTAGAAAATCATCGTAACAAGAAGGTAAAGTTTCTACGATCTAATCATGGTGGATAATATCTGAGTTATGAGTTTGGTATGCATTTGAGACAGTGTGGAATTGTTTCACAACTAACGTCACCTGGAACACCACAGCGTAATGGTGTGTCCGAGCGTCGTAATCGTACTCTATTGGATATAGTGCGATCTATGATGTCTCTCACTAATCTGCCACTATCGTTTTGGTGTTATGCATTAGAGACAGCCGCATTCACTTTAAATAGGGCACCATCAAAATTCGTTGAGATGACACGGTATGAATTATGGTTTGGCAAGAAACCTAAGCTGTCGTTTCTTAAAGTTTGGGGCTGCGACGCTTATGTGAAAAGGCTTCAACCTGGTAAGCTCGAACCCAAAGCAGACAAATGCGTCTTCATAGGTTACCCTAAGGAAACATTTGGGTATTCCTTCTATCTCAGATCTGAGGGAAAAGTGTTCGTTGCTAAGAACGGGTCCTTTCTCGAGAAAGAGTTTCTCTCGAAAGAATTGAGTGGGAGGAAGGTAGAACTAGACGAGGTTATTGAATCGTCACTTTAGTTGGATAGTAGCACGACACAGAAAGGTGTTTCTGCAGCGCCTACACCAAGTGAAGAGGAAGCTAATGATGACGATCATGAAACTTCAGATCAAGTTACTACTGAGCCTTGTAGGTTGACAAGGAATAGTACCGCCCCTGAGTGGTATGGCAATCCTATCTTAGAGGTCATGTTGTTAGACAACAGTGAACCTACGAGCTATGAAGAAGCGATGGTGGCTCCGGATTCCAACAAATGGCTAGTGTCCATGAAATCCGAGGTAGGATCCATGTATGAGAACAAAGTGTGGACTTTGGAGGATTTACCATATGATCGTAAGGCCATACAGAATAAATGGATCTTTAAGAAAAAGACGGACGAGGACGGTAATGTCACCGTCTATAAAGCTCGACTTGTTGCAAAAGAGTTTTCACAAGTTCAAGGAGTTGACTACGATGAGACTTTCTCTCCCGTAGCGATGCTTAAGTCCGTCAGGATTATGTTAGCAATACCTGCATTTTTCTATTACGAGATCTCGCAGATGGATATCAAAACAATGTTCCTTAATGGTTTCCTTAAGGAAGAGTTGTATATGATGCAACCAGAAGGTTTTGTCGATCCTAAAAATGCTAACAAAGTGTGCAAGCTCCAGCGATCCATTTATGGACTGGTGCAGGCATCTCGGAGTTGGAATCTTCACTTTGATGAGGTGATCAAAGCGTTTGGGTTCATACAAGTTTATGGAGAAGCTTGTATTTACAAGAAAGTGAGTGGGAGCTCTATAGCGTTTCTAATACTATATGTGGATGACATTTTGATGATTGGAAACAATGTAGAACTTTTAGAAAGCGTGAAGATATATTTGAACAAGAGTTTTTCAATGAAAGACCTCGGAGAAGCTGCTTACATATTACGCATCAAGATCTATAGATATAGATTGAGACGCTTAATAGGACTTTCACAAAGCACATATCTTGATAAGGTTTTGAAGAAGTTCAAAATGGATCAGTCCAAGAAAGGGTTCTTGCCTATCTTACAAGGTGTGAAGTTGAGTAAGACTCAATGCCCAGTGACTACAGAGGATAGAGAAAAGATGAGTGTCATACCCTATGCTTCAACCATAGTCTCTATAATGTATGCGATGATGTGCACAAGACCAGATGTCAGCCTTGCCATAAGTATGGCCAGAAGGTTTCAAAGTGATCCAGGAATGGAACACTGGACAACAGTCAAGAATATCCTTAAGTACCTGAAAAGGACTAAGGAAATGTTTCTCATTTATGGAGGTGATCAAGAGCTCGTCGTAAAGGGTTACGTCGATGCTAGCTTTGACACAGACCCGGATGACTCGAAGTCTCAAACCGGATACGTATATAGTCTGAATGGTGGAGCGGTAAGCTGGTGCAGTTCCAAAAAAGCATGCCAGCTGATTCTACATGTGAAGTGGAGTACATCGCTTCTTCGGAAGCGGCAAAGGAAGGAGCCTGGATGAAGCAATTCATGATAGATCTCGGAGTTGTGCCGAGTGCACTGGATCCGATGACTCTCTTGTGTGATAACACTGGCGCCATTGCTCTTGCCAAAGAGTCCAGGTTTCACAAGAGGACCAGACACATAAAGCGCCGCTTCAATTCCATCCGCGATTACATCAAGGAGGAGGACATAAATATTTGCAAAGTACATACAGATCTGGATGTTGCAGACCCGTTGACTAAGCCTCTTCCACAGGCAAAACATGATCAGCACCAGAACTCTATGGGTGTTAGACTCATTACAATGTAAATCACATAGCGATGTGAACTAGATTATTGACTAGTGCAAGTGGGAGACTGTTGGAAATATGCCCTAGAGGCAATAATAAAATAGTTATTATCATATTTCCTTGTTCATGATAATCATTTATTATCCATGCTATAATTGTATTGATTGGAAACTCAGATACATGTGTGGATACATAGACAAAACTGTGTCCCTAGTGAGCCTCTACTAGGCTAGCTCATTGATCAAAGATGGTTAAGGTTTCCTGACCATGGACATGAGTTGTCATTTGATAATGGGATCACACCATTAGAAGAATGATGTGATGTACAAAGACCCAAACGTAAGCATAGCATTTGATCGTTCTAGTTTATTGCTATTGCTTTATCCATGTCAAGTATCTGTTCCTACGGCCGTCAGATCATGCAACTCCCGGACACCGGAGGAATGACTTGTGTGTATCAAACGTCACAACGTAATTGGGTGGCGATAAAGGTGCTCTACAGGTATTTCCGAGGGTGTCTGTTGGGTTGGCATGGATCGAGACTGGGATTTGTCACTCCGTATGACGGAGAGGTATCTCTAGGCCCACTCGGTAATACAACATCACAAGAAGCTTGCAAGCAATGTCACTAAGGAGTTAGTCACATGGTCTTGTATTACAGAACGACTAAAGAGACTTGCCGGTTGAGGGAGTCCTTGACTAAGGGGTCCTCGGGCCGCCGGCTTATCTCTCACAGGCCGGCTTGGTGGGCCGCTCTCTGATTATCACAGGAATGGTCGGATAGGCAGTGACCCCATATTCTAGAAGGAAACCCCTGAAGACGAGGCGTGCACTCCAAGTTAAGATGGGAAGATCGACGTCTCTATTTCCGACTGGAGACTTACCATGTGTAAACCCTAGGTACCCCCGGTGTCTATATAAACCGGGGGGTTTAGATTGTAGAGGGCAGACAAGCTCATCTAGGGTTTTGGCTACTTGATCTCGAGGTAGATCGACTCTGTAATACTCATACACATCAATACAATCAAGTAGGACGTAGGGTTTTACCTCCATCGGAGGGCCCGAACCTGGGTAAACACTGTCTCCTTTGTCTCCTGTTACCCATCAATCTTAATCTCACAGCTCGGGACCCCCTACCCGAGATCCGCCGGTTTTGACACCGACATTGGTGCTTTCATTGAGAGTTCTGCTGTGGGATCACAAGAGGAATTGATGGCTCGCCTGATCCTTAGCGATGAAGTCCGTAACGGGGACTCCTTCGCCGCTGGACAGTTTCTCACTTTCGGCAGCATCGTGCTGCACGCTGACCCGACTGGCCGCCTTGGTCAGAATGGGATTGTCGCCCCCGATCAAGAGATCAGGTTTGGGAACCTAGAGTTCCCCATAGACCCCCGGGGCGACCTTTCATTCGCCGGGCTCGCAGCTTCATCTGACGAGCCGAAGTCCCCGAAGCCTTAACTTCGGCTCTCCTTCTCGACTCCGCCCTCGGGTCTATCCCTGCCGATGATCTGGCTCCTAGTCCAGATCCGGTTATAGCACCTGAGGGCCGGGGGTCGGCCCCAGCCGAACACACCCTTTGCACGGACACATCGGAGGTCAACTCCGGAAGTCCTAGGCATATTGACCCGGTCGAGCTCTTAGTGCTCAACGAGGCACTGGATCGGATCCTAACAATAAAGACCACAGACTACCCGACCTCGACCCATGCTCAGATTGGTCTGGAGGTGGGTCATTGGGAATTTTTTGACCCACCCAGCACCCACTTGGTAGCCACTATCGAGGATCTAACCGATATGCTGGACTACGCCTCCGAGGAGGCAGAAGACATAGAGGAAGAGGACGGCGCCCCCGCCCCTGTCAACACTGGGCGGTGGACTACCACCTCCACTTACGACGTCTACATGATAGACACCCCCGATGATAAGGGCAATCGCACCCCTCAGAACAATGGCGATAAATCCGGAGAGGCGCCGTCAAGGCGCAGGAAACAGCGCAAGCGATCTAAGGCACACAAGGGAAGGGAAGCCATTGTAGGCACCGGGGAAAACGATACCCCGGAAGACCTCGGCGACCCTGAAGTCCCTGAACAGCCACTGGAGGACTAGGAAAAGCCCGAAGATTTGCACGACTCCGAGGATCCCAACGATTCCGAGGACGATAACTACCTCCCCCCCGAGGAGGAGGACGACCTGGAAGCCGAAGACTTCACCGTCCCTGATAATCCTACGGATCAGGAACGGTTCAGGCGGCAGCTTCTAGCCACCGCCCGAAGCCTGAAGGCAAAACAACAGCAACTCAAAGCCGAACAAGACACCATCAATGACAGATGGACGAGGGTCTTGGCAGCCGAAGAAGGGTACGGTTCCGATCTACCGGACCAACCCAAGAGCTACCCTCGTCGGCGGCTGCTGCCACAGTTCGATGACGAGGCCTTAGAAACATTGCCTCCCAGGCATACTCCATACGACCGACCCGACCGCCCTCCCCGAGGAAGGGATAGAATGGCCGGCGAGGCCGAGTACAGGCCTGAAGCACCCCGCAGGAGAGGAAAAGAACCAGCGGGGCATGATGACAGGTACGATTTACGACAGGACCTGGACTACAGAGCAGGCCGCACAAGATCCATCTATGGATCTAGAGGGTACTCCCCCCCGCTAGACGGGACGGATACCGGTCTTTGCTCGACCGCAACAATAGAGGTCGGGAACAATACCGGACCCGGCCTACCGCCGATCGTAGGCATAACATAGCTCGGGTCAGAGGCGCTGCCCACCCACTATGCTTAACAGACGAGGTGATGCAGCATCAGTTCCCTGAAGGGTTTAAACCCGTTAACATAGAGCAATACGACGGGACAACAGACCCAGCCGTGTGGATTGACGACTTCCTCCTTCACATTCACATGGTATGAGGAGATGACCTCCACGCCATCAAGTATCTGCCCCTAAAACTTAAGGGGCCAGCTCGACACTGGTTAAACAGTCTCCCCGAAACTCCATCGGGAGCCGGGAAGAGCTCGAGGATGCTTTCCGATCTAACTTCCAGGGCACTTATGTCCGGCCTCCGGACTCTTCCGTCCTGAGCAATGTTGTCCAGAAAACAGGAGAATCAGCTCGGCAGTTCTGGAATCGGTTCTTGACCAAGAAAAACCAGATCGTTGACTGCCCGTACGCCGAGGCAATAGCCTCTTTCAGACATAATATCCGGGACAAATGGCTAGCTCGGCAGCTAGGCCAGGACAAGCCGAGGACAATGTCCGCCCTCACCTCACTAATGACCTGCTTTTGCGCGGGTGAGGATAACTGGCTAGCTCGACGCAGCCATAACCCCGAAGACCCCGCCACCTCTAAAGTCCGGGATGGAAACGGAAAACCACGACGCAACAAAAACAAACGCTGCCACAACAACGGTGATGCAGAGGACACGGCCGTCAATGCCGGCTTCCGCAACCCAAAATCCGGACAGCGGAAGAAACCCTCTAAAGGAAATAAAGACGGACCTACCACGCTGGGCAAAATTATGGATAGGCCCTGCCAGATCCACGGCACTCAGGACAATCCCGCAAACCACACCAACCGTAATTGTTGGGTATTCAAGCAAGCTGGCAAACTCGTAGCCGGGGAGCAAAGCAAGAGCCCACGCAGCGAGGACGATGACGAGCCCCGCGGTCCAAGCAATGGAGGACAAAAGCAGTTCCCTCCAGAGGTAAAAACCATGAATATGATCGATATATGCCACTCATATACCAAAGAAGGAGAGGAAGCGCGCCCTTCGAGAGGTCTACGCCGTAGAGCCCGTAGCCCCGAAGTATAACCCATGGTCGGCTTGCCCAATCACTTTCGACCGACGGGATCATCCGACCAGTATCCGTCACGGGGGTTTGGCAGCCCTCGTACTAGACCCAATTATCAATGGGTTTCACCTCACTAGAGTCCTAATGGACGGAGGAAGTAGCCTTAATCTGATTTACTCAGACACGGTGAAAAAGATGGGTATAGATCCGTTCAGGATCAAACCTAGCAGCACTACCTTTAAAGGAGTGATTCCAGGCGTCGAAGCCCGCTGCTAGGGCACCGTAAATATAGAAGTGGTGTTCGGCTCGCCCGACAACTTCCGCAGCGAAGACTTGATCTTCGACATTGTCCCTTTTCGCAGCGGTTATCATGCCCTCCTCGGCCGCACATCATTCGCTCGCTTTAACGCCGTCCCCCATTACGCGTACGTGAAGCTCAAGATGCTCGGACCCAGGGGGTCATTACTGTCAATGGCAACACAGAGCGCTCTCTCCGAACTGAGGAGCATACGGCGGCCTTGGCAGCCGAATTCCAGTGCGGCGACGATAGGCCGACGCCCAAATCAGCCATGAAGGCGCGTTGTGATCGCAAACGAGTTCGGCCTCAACCCGAACTTCCGAAATCACCTTTCGCCCAGCAAAAATAGGGATACGCCCCCCACATCACAGCCCTAGTTCCTGCAAAGTATGTGCCAAGAAGGCACAACTTTGTCCTCAAAATACCATGGGCAGCTGTGGGGACCCACGATCAAAGGGCAAGTGTTCAGCTGGACCGAGCTACTGCCAACACACATCTTCGGACAAACTACAGGTACCATCTAGGACCTGCCAAGCGTAAAGTCCATTCACACCACGGCGACTTCTCAAGATCTTCTTCCAAAGGTCCGTTCGCCGATAGCAGTTACCTTTAGAGGAATGATACCCCCTCAGGGGCAAAGGAGTAGACAGGCGACAGGGCACATCGAGGATGTCAAGCCACCCATTGAAGACCCCGGGTAAAGCCTCTCCTTTGTATACCTTATTTTTTCCAAAAAACCTGTAACAGTTGCTTCAGCAGTTTGAGTTGTAAGAATTCATCTGAAATAAAGAGCATCCTTTATGGCCTCCTTGTGGTATTTTATGCCACATACTCTGTTCTCTACTCGCTAATGCCCATAGCAAAAAAGCTGTTCGGTACGTACTACGATGCGACCGGCTAATATACCGGGGGCTCGAATATAAAAAATCGCCCCAAGCATCACCCCGACACTACTATTCATGTGTTCGGCGTCTCGGATTTTGCTTTATATGAATTGGTTCCAAATTATGTCTTGGGTCAATGGTTAGGTTGCCTGGCTCCTGTGCTTGCCCTCTTACGTTCCGCTCGTTCGGCTAAAAGGGTAAAGGGAGAACCACTGCGATTGTGCTTCCGGCTCGCCTGGTCAAGCACCTCAGTGGAGAAAGCCGAAAACCGACTGTCATAATAAGCACAAACCGGTCTGCAATCCGAGCATAAGTGTCAAACTAAAAATCGATAGAGGTTATTTCGTGTTATACGAGGGGTTTGTACTATTGCAAACCATGTGATGCTGGTGTCAACCTCGGTGTATCCGAATATCACAAAACATTGGGGGCTCGTCATCAGCCCCCGCATTCAAGCTCCTCCGGCTAAGTGAAAGCACTAAAGCATTATAGTCCGATTGCCTTGTTCCCCTCGCACTACCGCCTTCGGGCACCGATACTTCGGCTAAGGGTCACAGTGCGGAGGCAGAAACACCTCGTGTAGTATCTACATGGGGGTTGAAGCCGACGACTCGCAACTTTCAGATAAAACGGCCACACAGGAGTCAAAATAATAAAAAGCTTAAAAGACATGATAAACCATGCAACCGCATTATAAAGCGGAACAGTCATCGGATACATGACAAAACATTCATTCATAAATTACATCTTTTGGGCATTGGGCTTCTATCGCCCGAGCACCGTCCATCACGGCGGAAAAGTATTTCTCGGGGCGCCTATGCTCTTTCCCAGGGGGTGGAGGCGCGGTGGCCATCTCGGTTGGCTTGAGCCCCGGCAGGTGCACCATGGTCCTTGCAAAGGCCATCCGAGCTCCCTCGATGCATGCAGAACGCTTCAGAGCGTCAATCCAAGGCGCAGCATCGCACAGTTTCTGCACGAAGCCGAAGTAAGTGCTCAGCATCGGCTGTGCAGGCCATAGTCGGATGCAGAGGTCCCTCATGGCTGGCTCTGCCATCCTGTGCAGCTCCATCAACTGTTTCATCTGCTTGCTCAGGAGCGGAGGGTGCTCAGGGGCTTGAAATTGAGCCCAGAACAACCGCTGCTCAACATCCCCATCCCGGGAGGCGAAGTGCTTGTTCGCGTCAGCTGCACTCTCCGGGAGGTCCGCAAAGGCGCCCGAGGAACGCCACACCCGGGTGAGCAATGCAAACCTGTTAACACCAAAGGCACATTGCAGTAAGTACGGCTTACCATCCACGATCGCCCGGACTTGGCGGAGTTCTTCTTCAAAGAACCGCCTATCAACACGCTCCAATTTGAGCTCGGATTTAAGCGTGGATAGCTCGGTGGCCTGGTCTCCATTCTTCTGCTCAAGGGCCTCGCACTTTGCGCTGGCATCCTTGAGCTCCAGATGCACCTCCACCACTCGGGCCTCATGCTTGTCGCTCATAGCCTTTAACGTCGACAGGTCGGCTGTCGCTCGTTCGGCTGCCGCCTTCTCGTCTGCGGCCTCCTACCTCGCCTTGGCCAATTCGGCCTTGAGGTTTTCAACCTCCGCAGCCACAACTGTGGTAACAATAAGTAAATACAAACTTCTCATCGAATCTCTTGTTCAGACGATCGAGCTCCTCATCGGAGCTCTTGAGCTTCCGGTTTAGCTCGGCAAGCTCCATTGCGTTGGCGGCTGCCGCCGATGAGGAGGCCTACAAAACAAACTATGTGCATTAAAACTCCCGGGCTACCGGATTCCGTCCCCTCCACTAAGTACTCTTCGGAGCTCTTAGAATAACAAAGGGCAAAGGATGCCTTGAGCATCGTTACCAATGTTCGGATATTTGACCCCCGGGTGGGTTTTTCAAACTCACCCAGGGCTCAGGGGCTACTACACTTATAAGGATTGTATAAAATAGGCAAATTAACTTTTTCTAAGGAAAAGAATATTACGTGGCTCACCTGGAAGCCCGTCAAGAGACCGTTGAAGGCCTCTTTCAGTTCACTATCTATGGACTGAATGCCTTGCAAAACCGCACCCATAAGGGCACGGTGATTCTCGACGATGGAGGTGCCGGATAAAGCTTCCTCCATCTGCGCCGACCATCCAGTCATGGGCGGCACTGGTGGGGGTCCGCCAACCCTCCCTCTTGTGGGGGATTGGGCAGGCTGCCCCGGAGGCGTAGATCGCTCTGGAGATGTCTTCGGAGAAGGACGGACCGAACTTCGTTCCCCCTCTTTAGTTGCCAGGAGATATTCTTCCTCCTGGTCTTCGGCGGCCGAGGTGTTAACCTCAGCCATAACTTCGTCGCCCCCGCCGCCGGTGTTCGGCTCAGAAGGAGCCTGGCGCGACAACACCTCTGCGGCCTCCTTCGAGGCCTCTGGAGGCGTCGGATGCGACGCAGTCCCGCTTTCCGCCAGGTCAGTAGGCAGAGGCTCCCCGTCCGAGAGTTAGTCGGTGGGGAGATCGCGCGGTGGGCTACAAATCGAAATACGTTCGCCCATTTTAGCATTAAAAACTCTATGCAAATAACCCAGAAAGTCTTCGGATTCATACCTCTGGGCTGGGGACTTAACCCCGGGGTTCCTTTGGGGAACCTTTTCGGAAGCCTCAGACTCCTCGTCGGAGTCCGAGCTATTGTCGGCTAGGACCGCCTTGGTTCGGCAGGTCCTCTTTGGGGCAGGAGGAGATAGGTCCTCTGCGACGTCCGCTGAGGCCACCCTTTTCCTTGCAAGGGGGGAGTCGCACTCCCCCTCGTCCTCATGCTCCTCCTCGTGAGCGGAAGAGGCGTGGGTCTCCTCGGATTTAGTGTCCGGGAGACCCCTTGGACGGAGACCCTCTCGGGCTCCCTTCTTCTCTCCTTTCTTCTTCTCCTTCTTCTCTGGCGCTGAATACGGCGCCACGACGAGCATCTCCATCAGCAGATCTGACCGAGGGTCTTCGGGCTGCGGGGCCGGACAGTTGATTGTCATGGCCTTCCTCAGCCATTTCTGTGAAGATAAGGGAGAAGGGGTTCAGCTCTTGGTAAATAAAATAGAGCCGCAGAATTAAAAGTTCTATCTTACCTTGGTGGGAGGGTTTGCGGCGTCGAGTCCGGTGTCCTCTTCCTCGGCCGGCCAGCTCTCCTGAGGCTTGAATAGCACCTTCCACAATTTATCATGGGTGGTGCGGAAGAATTGGCATACGGTGTCCGGGTCCTCGGGCTGGTAAGCCCACATTGGAGAGGCCCGGTGCTGGCAGGGGAGGAGACGGCGGCGGAGCATGACCTGGACCACATTGGTCAGCTTGATGTTGGTCTCGATCATCGAGGTGATGCGCTTCTGCAGAGACTTCACCTCTTCGGCCGACCCCCAGTTAAGGCCCTTCTTGAGCCACGAGGTTAGCCTCGCAGGGGGTCTGGATCTGAACTCGGCGGGCACCACCCCGTCCGCACTCCTTGGTTCAGTGATGTAGAACCACTCCTTTTGCCAGATCTTTACCGTGTCGATGAAGGTGCCTTCCGGTCACTCGACACGGGGGAGCTTGCTGATTACGGCCCCTCCACAGTCCGCATGCGCACCCGCAACGGTCTTCAGCTTGACATTGAAGACCTTGAGCCACAGGCCGAAGTGCGGCTGTATCCACAGGAAGGCTTCACAGAAAAGGATGAACGCCGAGATGTGCATGATGGAGTTCGGGGGGAGGTCATGGAAGTCTAACCCGTAAAAGAACATGAGACCCCTGACGAAGGGGTGGAGCGGAAAGCCCAGTACCCGGAGGAAATGGGGGACGAACACCACCCTCTTGCCCTGCCTCGGCGTGGGAACCACCTGATTCGCTTCTGGGGCGCGGTGGGCGATGTTGGCGGAGAGGTAACTGGCATGCTTCAACTCCCGTATGTCGTTATCGGTGATGGAGGAAGCCTCCCACTTACCCATGGAACCAGAACCGGCCATGGCCGAGCTCGGAGGGGAGATGGAGGAAGAACTGGATCTGGGCTCTCGGAGCTTGGGAAGGTTGAGGAAGCAGAGGTTGCGAATTGGGAGCGTGACTAGGCCTTGGGGGTTTTCTCCCTTTTATGGGTGCCATAATACCAAGAGCCTCCCCACTACTGCGCCGCAGGCTTCGCCACTTCCCGAAACAATAGTGGCGTTATGCGCGCGTGGGATAACCCGAAGGATTAATCATATCCCGTAAGAAACGGGACACGATCTGCACATTGATAAGACGTGCCAATGAAACTGCCTCGAATCGCGAATCGAGTTTTTGTAACCGGCTCGGCGGTCGTGGTAGGCCATGACCCTTCGGCAGAAAGGCTGTCGGGAAACACTATTCACACTTTAACGTTTGGCCTTCGAGGTTAAGCAATTTATGGCATCCGGATAATTTCATGTTCGGATAACTATGTATCGTCGGTAGCCGGACTAAAGCTCGCCGATCATAAAGAGGAAAAGAACTTGCCCCGCAAGCCGAAGACTCTGATCGCGCAAAGCTACTGGTGTCATGACCCCCGGCGTTGGAGGCTAGTTCGGGGGCTACTGAGGGAGTCCTGGACTAAGGGGTCCTCGGGCCGCCGGCTTATCTCTCACTGGCCGGCTTGGTGGGCCGCTCTCTGTTTATCACAAGAACGGTCGGATAGGAGGTGACCCCATATTCTAGAAGGAAACCCCTGAAGACGAGGCGTGCACTCCAAGTTAAGATGGGAAGATCGGCGTCTCTATTTCCGACTGGAGACTTACCATGTGTAAACCCTAGGTACCCCCGGTGTCTATATAAACCGGAGGGTTTAGATTGTAGAGGGCAGACAAGCTCATCTAGGGTTTTGGCTACTTGATCTCGAGGTAGATCGACTCTGTAATACTCATACACATCAATACAATCAAGCAGGACGTAGGGTTTTACCTCCATCGGAGGGCCCGAACCTGGGTAAACACCGTCTCCTTTGTCTCCTGTTACCCATCGATCCTAATCTCACAGCTTGGGATCCCCTACCTGAGATCCGCCAGTTTTGAGACCGACACCGGTAACGAGATTGAACTAGGTATGGAGATACCGATGATCGAATCTCGGGCAAGTAACATACAGATGAACAAAGGGAACTGTATATGGGATTGATTGAATCCTTGACATCGTGGTTTGACCGATAAAGATCTTCGTAGAATATGTAGGAACCAATATGGGAATCCAGGTCCCGCTATTGGTTATTGGCCATAGAGGGGTCTCGGTCATGCCTGCATAGTTCTCGAACCCGCAGGGTTTGCACACTTAACGTTTGATGACGATTCGGTATTGTTGAGTTATATATGTTGGTGACCGAAGGTTGCTCGGAGTCTCGGATGAGATCCCGGACGTGACGAGGAGCTTCGAAAAGGTCCGGAGGTAAAGATTTATATATGGGAAGTTGGTATTCGGGTTTCGGAATTGTTTTGGGACTTGCCGGTTTTGGTTGGAAATGCCGGAAGGGTTTTCGGGGGTCCGCCGGGGAGGTCCACCTACCCCGGAGGACCCCATGGGCTGAAAAGGGGTGGCGCAGCAGCCCCTAGTGGGCTGGACGCCCCACCTTCCCAAGGCCCATGCGGCCAAGGGCCGAGGTTTCCCTAGGGTGGCCGTCGCGCCCCTAGGGAAACCCTAAGGCAGTTCCCTAGGGTGGCCGCCGCGCCCCTACGGGAAACCCTAGGGCTGTTCCCTAGGGTGGCCACCGGCCCCTAGGGAAACCCTAAGGAAGTTCCTAGGGCACCGCCCCAACCCAAGGCAAACCCTGGCCAGCCACCCCCTATATATATGAGGGGAGAGGGAGGGCAGCCGCACCACAAGCCACGGCGTAACCCTCCCTCTCCCCTAGATCGTTTCTCCTCTAGTTTGTCTCGGTAGCGCTTGGCGAAGCCCTGCCGGGACAGCTCCACCACCGCCGCCACCACCACCGCCACCACCACTGCCACCACGCCGTCGTGCTTCTGGAGAACTCATCTACCTCTCCGCCCTCGCTTGCTGGATTAAGGAGGCAGAGACGTCATCGAGCTGTACGTGTGCTGAACACGGAGGTGCCGTCCGTTCGGCGCTAGATCGTGATTGGATCGCGGGACGGATCGTGATTGGATCGTGAAGACGTTCGACTACATCAACCGCATTTCTTAACGCTTCCCGCTTAGTGATCTACAAGGGTATGTAGATGCACTCCCCCTCTCGTAGCTGTTGATCTCCATAGATAGATCTTGGGTGTTCGTAGGAAAAACTTTTGTTTCCCATGCAACGTTCCCCAACAGGTCCATCATATATTCCTATTTGTCTGAGTCGAAAGCTTTGCAGATATTAAGCTTGAATAGCAGAGATGGTGTTTTTATGTTGTGACACCTCCAGGCAACGTTTGTGACATACATGAAGGTTGGCCCCTAAAGGTCCTCAAAGAGCCGGATTACCCGCAGAGTGTGAAACTTGACAATATGCCAATATTTCTTGAAGAAGAGCCCGGTGAACCCGTCCGCCTCCGAAGCTTCAGACTTTGTGAAAAATTGGGATGCAAAACAAGTAATTCATGATACTGTATTTGGATGCACAAAACAATAGCTTAAGAAATTTTAATATTTATGAAAATGATATAACCTGGAAGTAGACATGGCATTCTTCAAATTACTCCATTGACAAAAATTCATGGGATGGATGGATCTTTTACTATGATTTTTTGCAAAACAGTGCTGTCTGTTAGCAACAAAATAGTTTTATCATGAAGTCCACTTAAGTGCAACAAATTGAGATGATAGAGATGCTTTGCATGGCAGCCAATGGCGTGGCATGGTAGAGAACATCACAGAGAACAAATCACATGAAGACATCATATGCATATGAGCTATAGAATAAATGCAACCATCCTCAAAAGTTGGCAAGTTTTAAACAGTTTCTGCAGTTACTTCATAATGCACGTTTGTAACACAATTTACAACAAGTAGATGAAACCTAATATGAGTGCACATGCCACCATCATGTAGAGCACAAATTTTAAATCAGTTTACATATAAGTTTGTTTGAAATGAACACTCATCCACAAAGTTGTGGCCCTCCAAACATGCATACATGATGAATTTGACAGGCACGAAAAGACTTGGCGAAATTATACCCTGGGAAAAATCGGGATGGAGCGGAACTGGGACGGAGGCGTACGGTGTGGATCCGGGCGTTTGGATGGGGAATTCCGCGGATCCAGGATGGGGCCATCCCAATATGGCAGGGCAAAGGAGGCCGGCTCGAGATGGCGCGAACGGAAGCCGACGGGCGGTGCACGACGAGGCCGAGGGCGGGCGAGACCGGATCAGGGGTGAGGCGGCCCGGATCTTGCTGGAGATGAGGCCATCGACGAGCTTGACGGCGAGGACGAGCCGGGGCGGAGCTTCAAGGCGGCAGCTGTGAGAGAGTGATTGAGTGTTGAGGAGACTATCATTTGAAACACAAGAGCAAGGATTTCATCGTTACTATCGCATCTATTACCTTTTGGAGGGTCGTGCCTCCTAGATTGGTTAGGTGTCGCTTGGGAGCCTCCTACTTCGTGTTGTGGAGTTGAACCAAGAAGTTTGTACGGGCAAGGAGATCGCCTACTTCGTGAAGATCTACCCATAGTGAGGCTAGTCCTTCGTGGACGGAAGCCGTTATGGAATAGTCAAGGTTGCTACTTTGTGGAACCCTTCGTGGGTGGAGCCCTCCATGGACTCCCATGACCGTTACCCTCCGTGGGTTGAAGACTCCATAAACGTGGACGTACGATAGCACCACCTATCGGAACCACGGGAAAAAATTTCGTGTCTCCAAATTGCGTTTGATCTTCCTACCCTTATCCTCTTACATATGTTTGTCTTTACTTTCCGCTGCAATACTCGTAGACATGCATGTGTAGGGTGAACTTGATATGCTAGAATTGCTAAAATCTGCCAACCAATTAACTTGGGAAAAGGTTGGGTTTTTATTTGGTCAAGTAGTCTAATCACCCCCCTATAGACCTACTTTCGATCCCTACAAGTGGTATCAGAGCATTGGTCTCACAACCAAGGAGAGTATGGCGTCTAGTGAGGGAAGCTATCATCGTAGAGGTCCATATTTTGATGGTACAAACTTTGCTAGTTGGAAGCATAAGATGAAAATGCATATTCTTGGCCATAACCCGTATGGGCTGTTGTCCGTGTTGGCTTGCAAGGTGAATTCTTTGGCGATGCAAAGGAACCGGATCATAAAGCGTCCGCGAAAGAATTGAAGATGTTGCAATACAATGCTCAAGCATGTGACATTCTATTCAACTGCCTATGCTTCGAAGAATTCAACAAAATCAGCCGTCTTGAGAATGCAAAGCAAATTTGTGATACTTTGGTTGATATGCACGAAGGTACCGAATCCGTCAGGGAATCTAAGTTGGATGTGCTTCAAAGTCAACTTGACAAGTTCAAGATGAAGGATGGTGAAGGAGTTGCGGAAATGTACTCTAGGCTTGGTCTCATCACCAATGAGATTGCCGGCTTAGGAAGCGAAGAAATGACCGACAAATTCATCATCAAGAAGATCCTTAGAGCCTTGGATGGAAAGTATGACACCGTGTGCACATTGATCCAGATGATGCCAAACTACAAAGATCTCAAGCCTACAGAAGTAATTGGAAGGATTGTTGCTCATGAGATGTCACTCAAGGACAAAGAAGAACTTCACACCAAGTCAAGCGATGCTTACAAAGCTACAAGTGACACTCCCGCTACATTAAGTGACAACCTTGTAACCAATGAAGAGATAAGCCTCATGGTCAAGAAATTCAACAAGTTCTACAAGAGTAGAGGCAAAGAGAGAAACTCCAACTCAAGATATGAAGAGAAGCGTTCATCTAGTCATGACCGGAATTGTTACAATTGTGGAAGGCCCGGACACTACTCCAATGAGTGTACGCCCCCCCCCCCCCACAAAAGAAGAGAAGAGTCACCTAGAAGAAAGAGCTCAAGAGACGAGGCACCTCGAAGAGAGAGAAGGAGTAGAGATGATCATTATGAACGAAGACCCTCAAGGAGAACTAGGGACTCGGAGAAGAAGGACAAGTACACCAAGAGCTACACAAGAAGAAGACATCAAGCTCATGTTGGTGAATGACTTTCCGTCTCCGAATCTGACAACCACTCCGAGAGAAGCTATCACTCCGACTCCGACTATAGTCAAGTTGAAGGTGTTGCCGGACTTGCACTCGTTTCCTCCAACTCCTACGACATATTTGATTCATCAAATGAAGGGAGTGGAAGTTGCTTCATGGCTAAAGGCCCCAAGGTATCACACCCCGAATACATTGACTTTAATAGTGATGAGGATGACTTACTTGGAGATGATGACTTGCTATTTGATAAAACTAGTGATATTAGTCAAAATGAGCTAGACAATGATCATGCTACTCAAGATAAGTCGTATGATGATGATAAGAAGGAAATATAATGACTAACTAAAGAATTAAACACTCTTAAGTTAGCCCATGAATCTACTTTAGAAGATCATAGAGAGCTTGTAAGAACTCATGAGAAACTACGCTTCGAGAAGCTCAATTTGGAGCAAGAACATGAGTTTCTTAAAGCAATCAATGACGATCTCCGAAAGAAGACTTCTTCTTATCTAGCCAAACGACTTCTCTTGTCTATATTTATTCCACAAGTTAAGGCTAAGCAATCTAGTAAAAAAGGCAAGAAAGGTTCTTCAATTAGTAGCAATAAAAATGATAAATCTAATGATATTGCTTCTAGTAGTTCTATTGATTCCACTAATGACTCTCTTAGCCAAGTTACACTTGAGCAAGAAAATGATCTATTGAAAGGGATTATAGAAAAGGGTATCTACAAAAGTCTTGCCGGATGTAAACAATTCGAGGAGATTGTACACAAGCATGGAGGATACCGGAAGAACCATGGCATTGGCTACTTCAACGCCAATGGAGTTGAATGGGAAGAAGGTCAGTACCCCAAGCCCAAGTTTGTTCCTCAAAGGGAGAAGCATGAAGACACTCTCCCCAAGGGAACAAAATCTCAAGATGACCTTCCACCACAAGACCACAAGCTCAATGGCAAGGACAAGCTTCAAGAGGAGATCGACTCATATGAAGATGACTCCCAAGCTTTGGTCAAGTGGGTTCCCAAGGCTACCACAAGCTCAACTTCTACATGTGCTACTTCAACTCCAAGGATTCCCATCAAGTTGATGTGGATCCCAAAGAAGAAGACTAGAGAAGTTCTTGAGGGGTGACTCCCCCAATGAATTTCAATCACATTCATTATTGGCATGGACTATTTGCAATCAACT
This sequence comes from Elymus sibiricus, assembly GCA_039707655.1. Classification (NCBI taxonomy): domain Eukaryota; kingdom Viridiplantae; phylum Streptophyta; class Magnoliopsida; order Poales; family Poaceae; genus Elymus; species Elymus sibiricus. The sequence continues at coordinate 361,574,012 of CM077669.1, forward strand.
CCAACCTTATGCAATAGTTCAAGGAGTCACACATTCCCTCAAAGGTAAGCAAGGGGCAAGGTAATGAAAGAATCCATGGACATCATCATGTATGCATTTCACTCCATGTCCATAGATATCCTTGTATTTGTCTCTTGTGTGGGACTAACCCATGTAGGTGAGAAGAGTAAGAAAACAACGAGGATTGCTCCCAACTCAAGATGATCTTCATCAACTATGAGCATCCACCACTACATCACCCACATGAAGTCTTCTACGACAAACCCAAGGTTAGTTTATCCCTCTTAGGGGGGATGTCACATCAAGGGGGAGCTTTACTATAAGACTTGAGTTAAAGCATCTCTTAAAGATGTGAACACATTAAATGATTTATGTAGAAGTGGTAACCCCACTTGTGCTTAAACGATGAGTATGACCTATGATCAAGTATTCTTACTTGGCTCCTAAGTCAATATACTCATATATAGATGACTCCGTCATCGCCAAAGTGCTTGGTAGATACTAGAGTGGTTTTGCATGTTTGCCATATTTCATTTGACATCGTATTGTGTGAGCATGCTGGTCTGCATGTCTTTACTCAATCGAGGATATCCAATTGTTGTTATTTGGCTTCCATTTTTACTTGGCCAATTGGATATACAAGATGCCTAGGACCCCTCTCTAGCTATCTATGCTTTCTCGTCTCAAGTTCTATTCATGCTACATCACAAAACTTGAACAAGCACTTCTTGAACCCTCTGTGAGAGGAGCACTCGGAGTTCCATTTCGTCAAGAGCTGACCACTAAAACCTCCCCAGTGCAACTCGGTGCAACCAACTCCAAAATCTCGGTTTCACTGATGCCTAGGGTTGATCTGGTTTTCCCATCTCGGTAACACCGATTCCATAATCTCGGCTTCACCGAGTTTCCCTGTCAACTAACAGTTGAGGAACTCGGTGGCACCGATATTTTTGAACCGGTGTCACCGACAACGAAGGGTATATTATCACGGCGGACCCGACTTTTGAAGTTAAATCTTCAAACATCCGTTCCTCCAACCTGAAGATGCCGAACTTGGACCCCTGGTCGTTACCCTTGCCTCCTCGTGCGCCCTCGCGCTGGGATCCTCGCCGTCGACGATAATCTTCACCACCGTTGCCGCCGTAGCTGAACCATCACCGAGTTGGGGTATGGATTCGATCCCTTCTTATGCTCCCATGTCTAATTCTAGCGCATTAAGGTTGTTTCATTATCTTGCCATAGTTTGTGATCGTTCTATCCCACGAGAAACCTCCATAGATTAGAGAACGAGGAATTTTTAGGTCTGACCTTTCGCAAATCGCATCTCAGTGACACCGAGTTGAAAAAGTCGATTCTACCGATTTTGCTTTTAGGGTTACTGAGAACCACTTCGGTGAGATGGAGCTGTTCTTTTCGGTGAAACCGAAAAGACTGCCAAGTCTCTGTTAAGGCAAGTGGTCAGTCTCGGTGGCTCCGAAAATATCAACTCGATGCAACCGAAATCCTTTTTGCAGAAGTTCAAAACTAAGATTCCGAGTTCAAATTTTGAAAAATGATCTGTGTTTTGTGATGCTCAACCTCTCTGCTCTTCTATGCTCTATTCACAGGGTCAGCATGTCAGGGTCAGATGACAGCCAGAACTCCTACAGTGTCTGCTCCAAAGTTGAGGCCTTCTTTTTCAGCACTTGCCGCACCTCCATCAGCTCCATCAGCTCCAGTGTCCACTCCACAACCTCAGAGGACTTCAGCTGAAATCTTCGCGGATTCTCTTCTCTCGACTCCTTCGACAGACACCGGAGCAGCTTCATCGTCTCATGGAGGAGATCATGCCCAGAGCGACGATTAGCTCTATAACTTTGAACTTTTTGGTAACTTGTTGCCAAAGGGGGAGAGGTTATAGATCATAGGGCTTCGAGAGAGAGAGAGAGAGAGAGTGTTGCATTTTGATCTCTCTGTTTTTCAAAAAACATTTGGTTTATCGTTTGGTGTTGCAAACCTTGTTGGTGTTTGATCATATACTCTTGTGTGATGATACTATTGCCTATCTTTGAGATGTCTATGTGATGATCATTCACTTGTTTGGTGTGATGTGCTTTATGTAATTCTCTCATATTAATTTTTGCGCACCACCAAGTTGTATGTGACATGGAAGAGTGACCCATGTTCCTAATCGATTGTGCATTTGCATTCAAACGCAAATTTAAAATAATGCACAAATTTAGGGGGAGCTCTTGCTTATCATATACCTCTCAAAGCGACGATGCTATTCATTGATTATATCTGTATCAAAGCTTTGATCTATATGTTGTCATCACTTACCAAAAAGGGGGAGATTGAAAGCACAACTTCTCCCTAGGTGGTTTTGGTAATTAATAACAACATATATTTCATTGGACTAATGTTTCCACTAAGTATATTTCAAGAAAAAGTTCAATGTTGAATTGGCAAAGGATTGTGAGGAGACCCCAAGATGCAGGGAATAGGATTGGCCAAGCTACAAGCATGAAGACTCTACATTTTTTTTGTGAGAAATCACTTTGAGTCCATAGGAAAGCCAATACTATCAAAAGGGGGTGAGGTAATAATGGTGAATGAAATGCTCAAAATGATCAAGTGTTAGCCACCAAAAACACTCACAAGCTCTCCCACAAATATTGTCTTAGACCCTACCACTCAAAATCGGTGCCACCAACAATATCCTATCGGCTACACCGAGTCAAAACCCTAGACAGAAACCCTAGCCAAAACCTACCTCTCGGTACTACCAAGTTTCATATCGGTGCAAGTGGTAACCCCACTTGTGCTTTATGTAAAAGTGGTAACCCCACTTGTGCTTAAACGATGAGTATGACCTATGATCAAGTATTCTTACTTGGCTCCTAAGTCAATATACTCATATATAGATGACTCCATCATCGCCAAAGTGCTTGGTAGATACTAGAGTAGTTGAGCATGTTTGCCATGATTTCTATTGACATCTTTATGTGTGAGCATGTTGGTATGCATATCTTTACTCATTCAAGGATATCCAATTGTTTTTATTTGGCTTTTATTTTCTTTGGCCAATTGGATATACAAGAATGCCTAAGTACCCTCCTCTAGCTATCTATGCTTTCTCGTCTCAAATTCTATTCCTGCTTCATCACAAAATCTGAGCAAGCACTTTTCGAACCCTCTGTCGTGGTTTTGTCACGACATGATGTCCTCGTGAGAGAACTTAGGTGTGAGGCCATTGCAACTAGGTGGCAGCTTGAGAGGGATTGGTCAGAATCGAGAGACGCGAGTTTACCCAGGTTTGGCCCCTCCGATGGAGGTAAAAGCCTACGTCCTGCTTTGTGTGTATTGATGATGACGATGATCTCGATTACAAGGGTGCGGAATCGCTACCTCTAGTCTCGAGGGTTTCTAATATGTCTATCTCTAATGACTTGAACTTGTCCCTCTTGGGGCGCCTTACCCCTCCTTATATAAGTTGAAGGGGTAGGTTTACATGTAGAGTCCTACTAGGACTAGGACTAGGACTAGTCTCTCTTGAATCCTAATCCGGGTCTTGTTTCCTTCGTGAGGGAATCTTTCCTTTCCTTGGGCCTTCTCTGTGAGCCGGCCCTCCAGGCACGTTACATGAGCCGCCTTCCACGGGGTGCACAGTGGGCCTTGGGCCTTGACGTCCAGGTTGACCCGGTAAACACGGGGACTTTATAAGCCGCCATCTGATGGGCCGGGTCATACTTCTGGCCGGGTCAAACCGTGGGTAATATCCCCGACAGTAGCCCCCAGGTTAGCTTGAATTTATTCATGGTAATCTCCTGAAATAAGAATAATTATAAATATGTTTAAGCAACCAACTTGCTCCACTGGCCGGCTTAACTTAATGAAGTGGTCCTTGAAAATCCTGGTTTCTTCTTCATATCAACGAGTCGTCTTCACAATCATCTTGCTGGTCCGTGTCCTTTACGGGGAAAATATTGGGAAATAAAAACACCCATATGTCGTTGAGTCAGCCTGCAACGCTTTGGCTTGATGAAAATATTGGAGATAAGAAAACCATATGAGGTTGAGCCGGCTTCCATTGTTTCGGCTTTTGATGAAAATATTGGGAATAGAAATCCGTCCGTTGTTAAACCACTTCATGGGACGCGGGGATCTTGCCGGGTCATCAGACGTAGTGGATGACAACTTAGGATGAAAATATTGCTGATTTATGGATGTAAAACTTGCCAACTTGTGAAGCCGGGTTGCTTATATAGACTCTGCCGGGTCATGATCTTTGATAATGCCAGGTCATGATCGTTGGTGACACCAGGTCAAGCAGTTGGACTCCAGTTGACTTGATAAAATTATTGGGAATAAAAGATCCATCTGATGTGGAGCCGGTCTTTCAGTGCTTCAGGTCCATGAAGAAATGAGACCAATCTCGCTCATTAACATCTTGAAAGTGTTCTTCAATTTTTTTTATATCCATATTACCTGTAGCCCCCAAGATCCAAGTTTATCAGTTCATGATGACTTGGTGATTTGCAATAACATCTTTGATTGTGTAGCCCCCAAGTGCCGGGTTGTCTTGCCTGCAGCAGCCTGGGACTTGTAATTGTCGTATACTTTATAAAGCTTCAGCAAGTGTAGCCCCCAAGGGCCGGGTTGTTTTGCCTGCAACAACCTGGGACTTTGAACTTGGGTTTGAATATTATAGGTACATAGCTTTGGAGAAATCGGGGTTAGCATCTGAGTCGCCAGTTATCGCATGAATGTCTTACATTTCACATGTGTAGCCCCCAAGGGCCGGCTCATCAGTATGTGATGGGTCGGGTCTTCAATTTGGACCTTATAATCTGTTTAAACAACTGAATACTGTAGCCGCCAAGCGCCGGGTCGCATGCCTGCAGCGACTTGGGACTTTAGAAAATTTGATCTGAGTAGTGTAGCCCCCAAGTGCCGGGTCGTTTGCCTGCAGTGACTCGGGACTTATATGCACTTCTCCTTTGATAGAAAAACATCATATGATGTAGCCCCCAAGTGCCGGGTTGTATGCCTGCAACGACTTGGGACTGTATGAGAATGATATAACCCATCATAATGCACTTCAGAAGTTCTTTTGAACTGACATTGATCTGACTTGAATGAGTCCTTGTCCGTGGTTATAATGTAACCCGGTATTTTATTCTTTGAACAAATATCTTGGAACAATGCCTTTGTGTTTGAAATGAAATCCCTGCTCGTGGTTGCGGTACAACCCGGCAAATATATGTTTGAGAAATCCATAAGTGTTGTAGTTTACTAGAGAGCACAAGTTGGAAAAATCCATTAGATGACCTGGCATTATATGTGATAGGGCGGCTCTTCGAGAATAGTCAATTCTTCCGAGCTGGCTTGAAAAAACCCCAATCATTGAATACTGGTTATGATAAACCATGATGAAGATCCAACCATTTTGTCTATCAAAGATCTATTTGTTCCTGCAGAGGTTACGATGTAACCCGGTTTGATGATCGGCTTGATATGTATGTATGATGCATGATGCAATGCAGGATGATGTATGTATATGAGAACAGAATATAAAATGCCAGTTTTCAAGGCTTGACATAAAGGCCGGCTTTCGAGGCTCGAGTCTTGCTTCAATGAAGCGGGTGTGATAACCCATGGTTTATCCTAGCTCTCTGTATGCCGGCTCTCACGTGACCCAGCCAGTGTTTTAACTTTGATAAGTTCAGGGTCCAAAGATGGATTGACTTTTGTCAAGAGTACACGGGGTCACCTGATCGGAGTCGCATCAAGCATACAGGCAGGTTTAACCATTTTCTGGTGTCTTTGCCGGATCAAGAGGGTGAGAAATCTAAACTCGATGAGTTGGAAGCCCCCAAGTGACCTATGATAATGGAAAAAGCTCAGCATAGGATATACAGGAGACAATGCTACTACTGCAAAACATCTGGGGTCCAGATAAGTCGGCTTTATTCCATTGATCGTAATGTGATAATATGATGATCCAATAAAGCTGGATACCTATGTTTGAACAGCGCATCATGGCAGCTGGTCCTCTTTGGCAACCTTTAATTTTTCGCCATAAGGCAGGGCACCCATGTTTGAACTGTGCATCGTGGCAGCTAGTCTTCTTGGGCAACTTTTAATTTTTCTCCAATAAGGCAGGGCACCTATGTTTAAACTGTGCATTGTGGCAACTCGTCCTCTTGGGTGACTTTTAATTTTTCGCCAATAAGGCAGCAACCCCCAGGACCGGGTTGTGTTCCTTGCGATGACCCGGGGTTATTGTATTTGTTGAAACCAATCAAATCTGTCGAGCCATATCTGTGTAGCCCCCGAGTCTTAAGTCGACTCAAGGAGGCGGCTTAAGAGTCTTCATATTTGACTGTGGCATAAGCCAGTATAAGGTTGACGGCTGAATGATGGAATTTTTTGAAACTCGAGACGATGTGGCGAGTTAATGATCTTCGTGATGCTCATCGTATGTCCTTGGCAAATTTCGTGGCCAAATTTAGTTCACATGCCTTTTGACCCATTCCTTTGTGATTCTCACTTGGTCCGGCTCGCCTGGCTCCTCCAGGGCCATTGTTTTTGTTCTTTGCTACTGGCTTTGAATTGCCGGCTCAATGGTGGCCTGGCTCAAATTGTCGATTCTCCAGGGATGTTTCCTCCGTGTCTAACTCTCTTATAACTTCGATGTGCTAAGCAGATCGGACCGGCGGATGGCAAGCCAGTGCGTGTATCCATTGGGTAACCCGATGTGAGTGGGGGCTGGCGCGGGCATGGTAACCTTGCGTAAGACATGCTTCCAAATGTCACTTTTTCCTTTGCTCCAAGGTTGTTGTAGGAGACCGGGCCATAGGGGCAGCGGCTTGCGCACGTCTGCTTGACGGCTCATATGGGCGTTCGCAGTCCCGACGTGTTAATGTACACTGGTCCGCGAGGGCGGTGGCTCACGCGCACCCGTTGGGCAGCTCGAGCGAGCAGGCGCGGCACCGGCGTGTTTATGTAGACCGGACCGCGGGGGCGGCGGCTCGCACGCATCCATTGGGCGGCTCGAGCGAGCAGGCACGTCACCGGCGTGTTTATGTAGACCGGACCGCGGGGGCGGCGGCTCGCGCGCATCCATTGGGCGGCTCGATCGAGCAGGCGCGGCACCGGCGTGTTGATGTAGACCGGACCGCGGGGGCGGTGGCTCGCGCGCATCCGTTGGACGGCTTGAGCGAGTAGGCATGGCACCAGCGTGTCGATGTAGACTGGACCGCTGGGGCGGCGGCTCACGAGCGTCCGTTGGGCGGTTTGAGTGAGCAGGCGTGACGCCAGCGTGTTGATGTAGACGTGGAAGTTAGCCGCGGCGTTCAAAACCGGCTTGACAGTGCAGATGCGAGAGTTGGCCACGACGTTTGTAAGCCGACGCGGATGGCGAGTCGCCCGTGGCATTGTAGGCCGGCGCGGACGGCGAGTCGCCCATGGCGTTGTAGGCCGGCGCGGACGGCGAGTCACCCGTGGCGTTGTAAGATGGCGGCGGACGTGTGAGTCGGCCGTGCAGCACGGCACATACGATCACTGGTGCAGAATGATGCTGACGTGCGCTCCGTATCCACGGTATAATGCCATATTTTTTATGAATAACTGTCCTACGTAAAAATATTGCAGGCCAAAGTAATTTGTTCTCGAAGGAATTTTAGTATGTACTTATAAATAGATAGGGCAAATAGAACATGATTTCTTTCAGATGAATCGCGGACGACGTGTAGCCGCTGGTAGATTGCCGTGCGCGGGCGATGGCATGTGCGTCTGTCCGTTGAACATATTACTGCAGGCAGATACTTGGCATTGTCTTTGGCGTGTAGATGTAGACGCGAGAGCTAGCCGGTAATTTGGCACGGATGCAGGAGTCGGCCGCGACATTGTAAGCCGGCGCGGACGCGAGAGACGGCCGCGGCGTTGTAAGCCGGCACAGTCGCGAGAGTCGGCCATGGCGTTGTAAGCCGGTGCAGACGCGAGAGTCGGTCGCGACGTTTTGAAGACGGCGCGGATGGGCAAATCGGCCGTGGCGAGTTGATGTAGTCCGGACGCCGGGGGCGGCGGCTTGCGCGTGTGTTCGTCAAGAAGTGCGACACAGACGGATGCCGGCGCATGATAATGTTGGCGCGAGCTCCGTATTTCCGGTCCAACGCCACGCCACTTTTATAATATTTTTTCCTGCATAAAAATATTACAGGCCAAAGTAATTGTTCTCAAAGGTATTATTATGTGCTAATAAAACAAACTGGATGAATATCACCTGGTGTATTGGATGTCTGATGATCCGTATACGGACTCTGCGTTAGATAGTAATTGAACAGAGTTTTTGAGCTATGCTTTGGTCTTGATTTGCGGCTGCTGTGGGGCCGGGCGGCGTGGTTGGCTGCAACGCACGGGCCGCAGTCGGCGCGGGGAGGCGACGCGGTGCAGCCGGTACGGTCGAGTGGTGGATCCCATGGGGACATAGGCGAATCGAGGCCACGGTGGCGGGGCGGGCCGAGCCTACGGCGGCAGGGCGACTCGACGTAGGCGGCTCAGCGGAGGCAAGGCCCAGCAACGGAAGCCAAACCGGTTTGACACGGCCATGGCCGACATGGCGAGACGCGACGCAGGGTCGACTCGAGGCGAGTTCGAGCAGGGGCGAGGCTATGGCTATGATGGTGATGGCCGAGGGGGAAGTGGTGGCTCGGAGCAGTGTGCCGGCTCGAGGAGTGGCGGCGGCTCAAAGCGGAAACGGCGGAAGTGGAACCAGCTTGGCACGGTTGTGGCTGACGAGGCGGGGCGCGTCGGAGGCCTGCGCCACGATGCCTCAAAGATGAGGTCGAGTCGGAGACGAGCGATGGCTCTTAATCTCGACTGATGAACTTGGAGTTGATGAAGATTCTTCCGTGCCGGCTCTTGCGGAACCGGTGGGTTATAAGCTTCTCGATCCCTGGGAAATATCCCTTCAAGAACACAACACCATCGTGCGTGGCCCCACGGTGGGCGCCAAATGTCGTGGTTTTGTCACGGCATGATGTCCTCGTGAGAGAACTTAGGTGTGAGGCCATCACGACTAGGTGGCGGCTTGAGAGGGGTTGGTCGGAATCAAGAGACGCGAGTTTACCCAGGTTCGGCCTCTCCGATGGAGGTAAAAGCATACGTCCTGCTTTGTGTGTATTGATGATGACGATGATCTCGATTACAAGGGTGCAGAATCGCTACCTCTAGTCTCGAGGGTTTCTAGTCTTTCTATCTCTAATGACTTGAACTTGTCCCTCTTGGGGCGCCTTACCCCTCCTTATATAAGTTGAAGGGGTAGGTTTACATGTAGAGTCCTACTAGGACTAGGACTAGTCTCTCTTGAATCCTAATCCGGGTCTTGTTTCCTTCGTGAGGGAATCTTTCCTTTCCTTGGGCCTTCTCTGTGAGCTGGCCCTCCAGGCCCGTTACATGAGCCGCCTTCCACGGGGTGCACACTGGGCCTTGGACCTTGACGTCCAGGTTGACCCGGTAAACACGATGACTTTATAAGCCGCCATCTGATGGGCCGGGTCAGACTTCTGGCCGGGTCAAACCATGGGTAATATCCCCGACACCCTCTGTGTGAGGAGCACTCAGAGTTCCGTTTTGACAAGAGTTGAATTCCAAAACCTCCCATGTGCAACTCGGTGTAACCAACTTCACAAACTCGGTTCCACCAAACCACTAGGGTTGATCTGGTTTATTTCCTTGGTACCACCAATTTCTCCATCTCGGTCTCACTGAGTTTCACTGTCGCCTGGCAGTTAAGAAACTCGGTGGCGCCGAAATGTTTCAATAGGTGTCACCGACAGTAAGGGGATATATATATATATATATATATATATATATATATATATATATATATATATATATATATATATATATATATATATATATATATATATATATCCAGCGGACCCGATTTTTGAAATTCAATCTTCAATCGTCGTCCTCCGCAAACCCCTACTGTCGTGCTCGTGTCTACGGACGTCGTCACCTCATCTCCGTGCGCCCTTTCCACCAAAGTTACTCGCCATCGACGAGAATCTTCTCCGTCGTAACCGCCGTAGGAGATCTTCACCAAGTTAGGGTAAAGATCTCGCCCCTTTGCGTTCATTGATTCTGATTCTGGTGCGTTAGGTTTCTCCCATTATCTTTCCACGGATTGCACTGTCTCCATCCTCTACATAAATTCCGTAGATTAGCAAAACAAGAAAATTTAGGTTTAGGGTTCCGCTACCTGCATTTCGATACACCGGGTGGAAAGAATTGATACGACCGATTTAGTTTTTAGGGCTCTGAGAAATTCCTCGGTGTGACCGAGTCATTCTTTTCGGTGAGACCGAAAAGGTGACCAAGTCACTGGGTAAGAGGGAGTCTGTCTCGGTAGCTCCAAAAATTGAAACTCGGTGGAACCGAATTACATGTTGCAGAATTCTGAAACTACATTTTCGAGTTCAAACTTTCAAAAACTTTTGAATTTTGTGATGCTTATCCATTCTGCCCATCTATATCTATTCACAGGGTCAACATGTCAGGCTCAGAGGACAGTGGCAATGATTTCAGAGAGGAAAGTGTTGATTTGGATGTTGGCACTAGCCCAGAAGCTAGTTCTTCATCTTCAGAGCATCCATGCACCCCCAGTTCTCATGGGCTGCCCAAGGCTGCCACAAGGGCCAGGAAGAAGCTTAATTCAGATGAGGAGTACTCAGATTTTTTGCCAGAAGAGGTTCTAGCCAAGAAGCAGCTAGAAAAGAAAGAAAAAGCTTCTAGGAAATCTGCCAATGAGGCCACTTCTGCTAAGAGGCCAGTCAGGAAGGAGTATGCCAGTTCTGAAGATGGAAGAGCACCAGAGAGTGCAATGGCTGCTATGACTTCAAAGTCCATGCCCAAGAAGGCAGGCCAGAAGAGAGAGAGAAATAAGACTGTTCGTGCTGTTGTTCTAACCTCCACTCCAGAATATCTTGATGAAGAGGAAGAAGAGGAAGAGGAAGAACCAATTGCACAACCTCCTCCCTCCAAGAAGAAGAAGCTGATGGCTGATGCATCCAATCAGGCTGCATCTAAGGCCAAGCCATCTGCTCCAAAGAAGAATGCCACCAACCCAAAGAGGACAACCAGAGATATTCCTCTAGCTGAGAAGAACGAGAGATCGTCCACCATGGAGGAAGAGGAAGATGTTACAGTACTGAGGAAGCCGAGACCCCATTTGCTTGAACACAATGATGATCACCCAGTTGCTGAGGACATGATGATGGCCCTCCTCTCCGGCTCAGCACTCAGTTCAAGAGACAAGCCATAACGTCTGTTGTGCCTGCCCTAGAGTTGAGGCCTTCCTCTTCATCACCAGCTACTGCTCCTTTAGCTCCTTCTGCACCTTTAGCGTCCACTCCACCACCTCAGAGGACTTCAGCTAAAGCATTCGCCGACACCCTTCTTTCGACTCCTTCAATGGCTACCGGAGGAGATCAAGCCCAGAGAGACGACTAGCTCTACATGTTGGGTAACGTTGCATGGGAAACAAAAATTTTCCTACGCACACACAAGATCTATCCATGGTGATGAGCATCTACGAGAGGGAGAGTGAATCTACATACCCTTGTAGATCGCTAAGCGGAAGTGTTAAGAAACGCGGTTGATGTAGTCGAACGTATCCGCGATCCAAATCGCAAGTCGTCCCTCGATCCGATCACGAACTAGTGCCGAATGGACGGCACCTCCGCGTTCAACACACGTACGGCTTGATGACGCCTTCACCTCCTCGATCCAGCGAGCGATGATGAAGTAGTAGATGAGTTCCGGCAGCACGACGGCGTGGTGATGGTGGTGAGGAACAATCTCTGCAGGCTTCGCCAAGCACTACGGAGATTATGATGGGAGAACTAGAGGGTTAGGGTTGCCGACACACGGCTTGGGAAATCTTAATCAATCCCGTGTGCTAGCCCTGCCCCTCTATTTATATGTTGAGCCTTGGGGTCTAAACTTGGAGTAAAAGCCTCCTCCAGGTCGGTTTTGCCCGCACAAGGTCGGTTTGGCCCGCAGGGAAAGAGTCCAACTCGGATCCCTGCAGTACCGCTCACAAGCGGTAGTACCGCTCACAAGCGGTAGTACCGCTTGAGCGGTAGTACCGCTTACGCGGTAGTACTGCCTTACCAGCGGTAGTACCGCTTAAGGCAGCAGCAAAACTTCCTTTTGCACTTTCCAATACCTCGGGGGCTTTACCCCTTTGGCTCATATAAAGTGTTGTTGCACCCGAACACTTCGGTAAACATCCGAAACCCCTTCCGGTGAATTCCGGAACCCTTCCGGAGATCAAAACACTATTATCACATATATCAATCTTTACCTCCGGACTCTTCCGGAGATCCTCGTCATGTCCGGGATCTTATCCGGGACTCCGAACAACCTTCGGTCACCAACAAAATAACTCAACTATACTAATCGTCACCAAACGTTAAGTGTGTAGACCCTGCGGGTTCGAGAACTATGTAGACATGACCGAGACACCTCTACGATCAATAACCAATAGCGGGACCTGGATGCCCATATTGGCTCCTACATATTCTACGAAGATCTTTATCGGTCGAACCTCTATGTCAAGGATTCAGTTAATCCCGTATGCTGTTCCCTTTGTTCTTCGGTATGTTACTTGCCCGAGATTCGATCGTCGGTATCTCTATACCTAGTTCAATCTCGTTACCAGCAAGTCTCTTTACTCGTTCCGTAATACAAGATCTCGTGGCTAACACTTTAGTCACATTGCATGCAAGGCTCATTGTGATGTTGTATTACCGAGTGGGCCCTGAGATACCTCTCCGTCACACGGAGTAACAAATCCCAGTCTTGATCCATGCCAACCCAACAGACACCATCGGAGATACCTGTAGAGCACCTTTATAGTCACCCAGTTACGTTGCGACGTTTGATACACACAAGGTACTCCTCCGATGTCAGGGAGTTGCATGATCTCATGGTCATAGGAACAGATACTTGACATGCAGAAAACAATAGCAATAAACTGACACGATCATATGCTACGTTCGTAGTTTGGGTCTTGTCCATCACATCATTCTCCTAATGATGTGATCCCGTTATCAAATGACATCTCATGTCAATGGCTAGGAAACCTTAACCATCTTTGATCAATGAGCTAGTCAACTAGAGGCTTACTAGGGACACAGTGTTGTCTATGTACCCACACATGTATTTGAGTTTCCAATCAATACAATTATAGCATGGATAATAAACGATTATCATGAACAAGGAAATATAATAATAACCAATTTATTATTGCCTCTAGGGCATATTTCCAACAGTCTCCCACTTGCACTAGAGTCAATAATCTAGTTCACATCACTATGTGATTTACATTGTAATGAATCGAACACCCATGCAGTTCTGGTGTTGTTCATGTTTAGCCCTTGGAAGAGGTTTAGTCATCGGATCTGCAACATTCAGATCCGTGTGTACTTTGCAAATATTTATGTCGTCCTCCTTGATGTAATCGCGGATGGAATTGAAACGTCGCTTTATGTGTCTGGTCCTCTTGTGAAATCTTGGTTCCTTGGCTAGAGCAATGGCACCAGTATTATCACAAAACAGAGTCATTGGGTTAAGCGCACTAGGCACTACTCCAAGATCTGCGATGAACTCCTTCATCCAGACACCTTCCTTCGCCGCCTCCGAGGCAGCGATGTACTCCGCTTCGCATGTAGAATCAGCTACCACGCTTTGCTTGGAACTGCACCAGCTAACCGCACCCCCATTAAGAATAAATACGTATCCGGTTTGTGATTTAGAGTCATCCGGATCAGTGTCAAAGCTTGCATCGACGTAACCCTTTACGACGAGCTCTTGATCACCTCCATAAACGAGAAACATGTCCTTAGTCCTTTTCAGGTACTTCAGGATATTCTTCACCGCCGTCCAGTGTTCCATTCCTGGATCACTTTGAAACCTTCCGACCATACTTATGGCAAGGCTGACATCGGGTCTTGTGCACAGCATTGCATACATGATAGAGCCTATGGCTGAAGCATAGGGGATGACACTCATCTTTTCTCTATCTTCTGCAGTCACTGGGCATTGAGTCTTACTCAACTTCACACCTTGCAATACAGGCAAGAACCCCTTCTTGGACTGATCCATTTTGAACTTCTTCAAAACTTTGTCAAGGTATGTGCTTTGTGAAAGTCCTATTAAGCGTCTCGATCTATCTCTATAGATCTTGATGCCTAATATGAAAGCAGCTTCTCTTAGGTCCTTCATTGAAAAACTCTTGTTCAAATATTCCTTCACGCCTTCCAACATTTCTATATTGTTTCCAATCAGCAATATGTCATCCACATATAATATTAGAAACGCTATAGAGCTCCCACTCACTTTCTTGTAAATACAAGCTTCTCCGTAAACTTGTATAAACTCGAACGCTTTGATCACCTCATCAAAGCGAAGATTCCAACTCCGAGATGCTTGCACCAGTCCATAAATGGATCGCTGGAGTTTGCAAACTTTGTCAGCATTCTCTGGATCGACAAAACCTTCTGGTTGCATCATATACAACTCTTCCTTAAGGAAACCGTTAAGGAACGCTGTTTTGACATCCATCTGCCAAATTTCATAATCGAAAAAGGCAGCTATTGCTAACACGATTCTGACGGACTTAAGCATCGCTACGGGTGAGAAGGTCTCATCGTAGTCAACTCCTTGAACTTGTGAAAAACCCTTTGCCACAAGTCGAGCTTTATAGACGGTGACATTACCGTCCGCGTCCGTCTTCCTCTTAAAGATCCATTTGTTCTGAATGGCCTTACGCCCTTCAGGTAATACTTCCAAAGTCCACACTTTGTTTTCATACATGGATCCCATCTCGGATTTCATGGCCTCTAACCACTTCTAGGAATCCGGGCCCATCATCGCTTCTCCATAGCTCGTAGGTTCATCGTTGTCTAACAACATGACCTCTAAGACAGGGTTGCCGTACCACTCAGGAGCAGTACGCGTCCTTGTCGACCTACGAGGTTCGATAGCAACTTGATCCAAAGCTTCATGATCATCATCATTAACTTCCTCTTCAGCTGTTGTAGGCTCTACAGAAACATCTTTCTGCGCTGCGCTACTTTCAGGTTGAAGTAAAGGTTCAACAACCTCATCAAGTTCTATCTTCCTCCCACTCAATTCTTTTGAGAGAAACTCTTTCTCAAGAAATGTTCCATTTTTAGCGACAAACACTTTGCCTTCGGATCTGAGGTAGAAGTTATACCCAACTGTCTCTTTTGGGTATCCTATGAAGACGCATTTCTCCGCTTTGGGTTCCAGCTTTTCAGGCTGAAGCTTTTTGACATAAGCATCACATCCCCAAACTTTAAGAAACGACAGCTTTGGCTTCTTGCCAAACCAAAGTTCATATGGCGTCGTCTCAACGGATTTCGATGGTGCCCTATTTAAAGTGAATGCAGCTGTCTCTAATGCATAACCCCAAAACGATAGTGGCAAATTGGCAAGAGACATCATAGATCGCACCATATCCAATAAGGTTTGATTACGACGTTCGGACACACCATTTCGCTGCGGTGTTCCAGGCGGTGTCAGTTGTGAAACAATTCCACATTGTCTTAAGTGACTGCCAAACTCATAACTCAGATATTCTCCTCCTCGATCAGATCGTAGGAATTTAATCTTCTTGTTACGATGATTCTCAACTTCACTCTGAAATTGTTTGAACTTTTCAAATGTTTCAGACTTGTGTTTCATTAAGTAAATATACCCATATCTACTTAAGTCATCAGTGAAGGTGAGAAAGTAACGATAACCACCGCGCGTCTCAATACTCATCGGACCGCACACATCAGTATGTATGATTTCCAATAAGTCACTTGCCCGTTCCATTGTTCCAGAGAACGGCGTTTTAGTCATCTTGCCCATGAGGCATGGCTCACATGTGTCAAGTGATTCAAAATCAAGTGACTCCAAAAGTCCATCAGCATGGAGCTTCCTCATGCGTTTTACGCCAATATGACCTAAACGGCAGTGCCACAAGAAAGTGGTATTATCATTATCAATTCTACATCTTTTGGCATCAATGTTATGAACATGTGTATCATTACTATCGAGATTCAATAAGAATAAACCCCTCACATCGGGTGCATGACCATAAAAGATATTACTCATATAACTAGAACAACCATTATTCTCTGATTTAAATGAGTAACCGTCTCGCAATAAACAAGATCCAGATATAATGTTCATGCTTAACGCAGGCACTAAATAACAATTATTCAGGTTCATCACTAATCCCGATGGTAATCGAAGAGCGAGCGTGCCGATGGCGATCACATCAACCTTGGAACCATTTCCCACGCGCATCGTCACTTCGTCCTTTGCCAGCCTCGTCTATTCCGCAGTTCCTGTTTTGAGTTGCAAATATGAGCAACCGCACCGGTATCAAATACCCAGGCACTACAACGAGAGTTGGTAAGGTACACATCAATAACATGTATATCATATATACCTTGTTTGTTGTTGGCCGCCTTCTTGTCAGCCAAATACTTGGGGCAGTTCCGCTTCCAGTGTCCAGTTCCCTTGCAATGAAAGCACACAGTTTCTGTTTTGGGTCCAGCCTTGGGTTTCTTCACGAGAGGAGCAACTGCTTTGCCACTCTTCTTGGAGTTACCCTTCTTACCCTTGCCATTTTTCTTGAAACTAGTGGTTTTATTGACCATCAACACTTGATGCTCCTTCTGAATTTCAGACTCAGCGGCTTTCAGCATCGCAAACAGCTCGGCGACTGACTTGTTCATCCCGTGCATGTTATAGTTCAACACGAAGCTCTTGTAGCTAGGTGGCAATGATTGAAGAACTCTGTCAGTGATAGCCTCTGGCGGAAGGGGCATCCCCAATTCAGCCAGACGGGTGGAGTACCCAGACATTCTGAGTACGTGATCACTGATAGACCCGTTCTCCTCCATCTTGCAAGCATAGAGCTTATCGGAGATCTCATATCTCTTGATCCGGGCATTCTTCTGAAAGATAAACTTCAACTCCTGGAACATCTCATATGCTCCATGACGTTCAAAATGTCTTTGAAGTCCCGGTTCTAAGCCATACAATATTGCACATTGAACTATTGAGTAATCTTCAGAACGAGCCTGCCAGGCGTTCACAACGTCTAGAGACTCAACTGGAGCGGGTGGATCACCAAGCGGTGCATCAAGGACATAAGCCTTCTGGGAAGCCGTAAGGATAATCCTTAGATTATGGGCCCAGTCCACAAAGTTACTTCCATCATCTTTCAATTTAGCTTTCTCTAGGAACGCATTAAAATTCAAGGGTGCTACTGCGCGAGCCATGATCTACAACATAAATATAGCAAAGACAACTTAGACTATTGTTCTAGATAATGAGTTTAGTTAATCATATTACTTAAAAACTCCCACTCAAATAGACATCCCTCCGGTCATTCGAGTGTAACATGATCCAAATCCACCAACTCAAGTCCGATCATCACGTGAGTTGAGGTGGTTTCAATGGTGAACATCTTTATGTTGATCATATCTACTATATGACTCATGTTCGACCTTTCGGTCTCTTGTGTTCCGAGGCCATGTCTGTACATGCTAGGCTCGTCAAGTTTAACCCGAGTGTTCCGCACGTGCAACATGGCTTACACCCGTTGTATGTGAACGTAGAGTCTATCACACCCGATCATCACGGCGTGTCTCGAAACGACGAACTTTCGCAACGGTGCACACTCGGGGAGAACACAATTTTATCTTGAAATTTAAGTGAGGGATCACCTTATAATGCTACCGTCGTCCTAAGCAAGACAAGATGCATAAAAGGATTAACATCACATGCAAATCATAAGTGACATGATATGGCCATGAACTTGTGCTTTTGATCTCCATCTCCAAAGCACCGGCATGATCTCCATCTTCACCGGCATGACACCATGATCTCCATCATCTTGATCTCCATCAACGTGTCGCCATGAGGTTGTCGCGCCGACTGTTGCTTCCACGACTATTGCTAACTCATAGCGATAAAGTAAAGCAAAACGGCGAAAATAATTAAAGACAACTCTATGGCTCCTGCCAGTTGCCGTACTCATCGACATGCAAGTCGTGATATTCTATACAACACATGATCATCTCATACATCACATATATCTCATCATGTAATTGGCCATATCACATCACAACATACCCTGCAAAAACAAGTTAGACGTCCTCTAATTGTTGTTGCAAATTTTACGTGGCTGCTACGGGTTTGCAAGAACCGTTCTTACCTACGCAAAACCACAACGTGGTGTAGTGATTGCTTTTTGATCTTCTAAAAGAACCCTCTTCATTGAAATCGATTCAACTAAAGTGAGAGAGACAGACACCCGCTAGCCATCTTTATGCAACGAAGTTACATGTCAGTTGAAGGAACCTGTCTCGCGTAAGCGTACGCGTAATGTCGGTCCGAGCCGCTTCATCTCCCAATACCGCCGAATCAAGTATCAACTAGTAACGGCAAGCAATATGTATACACCCACGCCCACAACTCGTTTGTGTTCTACTCGAGATCTCATCTACGCATAGACCTAGCTCAGATGCCACTGTTGGGTAACGTTGCATGGGAAACAAAATTTTTCCTACGCACACACAAGATCTATCCATGGTGATGAGCATCTACGAGAGGGAGAGTGAATCTACATACCCTTGTAGATCGCTAAGCGGAAGCGTTAAGAAATGCAGTTGATGTAGTCGAACGTCTCCGCGATCCAAATCGCAAGTCGTCCCTCGATCCGATCACGAACTAGTGCCGAACTGACGGCACCTCCGCGTTCAACACACGTACGGCTTGATGACGCCTTCACCTCCTCGATCCAGCGAGCGATGATGAAGTAGTAGATGAGTTCCGGCAGCATGACGGCGTGGTGATGGTGGTGAGGAACAATCTCTGCAGGGCTTCGCCAAGCACTACGGAGATTATGACGGGAGAACTAGAGGGTTAGGGTTGCCGACACACGGCTTGGGAAATCTTAATCAATCCCGTGTGCTAGCCCTGCCCCTCTATTTATATGTTGAGCCTTGGGGTCTAAACTTGGAGTAAAAGCCTCCTCCAGGTCGGTTTTGCCCGCACAAGGTCGGTTTGGCCCGCGGGGAAAGAGTTCAACTCGGATCCCTGTAGTACCGCTCACAAGCGGTAGTACCGCTCACAAGCGGTAGTACCGCTTCGCACAAGCGGTAGTACCGCTTACGCGGTAGTACTGCCTTACCAGCGGTAGTACCGCTTAAGGAAGTAGCAAAACTTCCTTTTGCACTTTCCAATACCTCGTGGGCTTTACCCCTTTGGCTCATATAAAGTGTTGCTGCACCCGAACACTTCGGTAAACATTCGGAACCCCTTCCGGTGAATTCTGGAACCCTTCCGGAGATCAAAACACTATTATCACATATATCAATCTTTACCTCCGGACTCTTCCGGAGATCCTCGTCATGTCCGGGATCTTATCCGGGACTCCGAACAACCTTCGGTCACCAACAAAATAACTCAACTATACTAATCGTCACCAAACGTTAAGTGTGTAGACCCTGCGGGTTCGAGAACTATGTAGACATGACCGAGACACCTCTACGATCAATAACCAATAGCGGGACCTGGATGCCCATATTGGCTCCTACATATTCTACGAAGATCTTTATCGGTCGAACCTCTATGTCAAGGATTCAGTTAATCCCGTATGCTGTTCCCTTTGTTCTTCGGTATGTTACTTGCCCGAGATTCGATCGTCGGTATCTCTATACCTAGTTCAATCTCGTTACCAGCAAGTCTCTTTACTCGTTCCGTAATACAAGATCTCGTGGCTAACACTTTAGTCACATTGCTTGCAAGGCTCATTGTGATGTTGTATTACCGAGTGGGCCCTGAGATACCTCTCCATCACACGGAGTAACAAATCCCAGTCTTGATCCATGCCAACCCAACAGACACCATCGGAGATACCTGTAGAGCACCTTTATAGTCACCCAGTTACGTTGCGACGTTTGATACACACAATGTACTCCTCCGATGTCAGGGAGTTGCATGATCTCATGGTCATAGGAACAGATACTTGACATGCAGAAAACAATAGCAATAAACTGACACGATCATATGCTACGTTCGTAGTTTGGGTCTTGTCCATCACATCATTCTCCTAATGATGTGATCCCGTTAACAAATGACATCTCATGTCAATGGCTAGGAAACCTTAACCATCTTTGATCAACGAGCTAGTCAACTAGAGGCTTACTAGGGACACAGTGTTGTCTATGTACCCACACATGTATTTGAGTTTCCAATCAATACAATTATAGCATGGATAATAAACGATTATCATGAACAAGGAAATATAATAATAACCAATTTATTATTGCCTCTAGGGCATATTTCCAACACTACATACTTTGAACTTTTTGGTAACATGTTGCCAAAGGGGGAGAAGTGTATAGATCATAGGGCTTCGAGAGAGAGTGTTTTGTCTTTTGGTTGCTCTCTTTGTGTTAAAAACATTTGGTTCATCACTTTGTTGTTCCTAAACTTTGTCGTATTTGATCATACACTTGCTTGATGATGCTACTATTTCCTCTCCATGTGATGTTAATATTATGATCATTCACTTATTTTTGGTGTCATGTGCATTGTAATCCATTCACATCATTTATGCGCACCACCAAGTTGTATGTGACATGGAAGAGTTACCCATGCTCCTAATCGATTGTGCATTTGCATTCAAACGGAAATTTTTAAATAATGCACAAATTTAGGGGGAGCTCTTGTTTATCACATACTACTCAAAGTGACGATGTTACTCATTGTTTTATCCCTATTGAAGCTTTGATCTGTATGTTGTCATCAATTACCAAAAAGGGGGAGATTGAAAGCACAACATCTCCCTAGGTGGTTTTGGTAATTAATAACAACATGTATTTCATTGGACTAATGTTTCCACCAAGTATATTTTAGGAAAGTTCAATGAATGGATTGGCAAAAGGATTGTGAGGAGATTCCCTAGATGCAAGGAACATCTATTGGCAACAAGCTTGAAGACTCTACATTTTACATTTTGTGAGAAATCACTCTTGAGTCCATAGGAAAGCCAATACTATTAAAAGGGAATGAGGTGTCTATGATGATCTGGTTGCTCGAGTGCTTAGAGATTAGCCACCAAAAATGCACGTGAAATTCTCGCACAAAATCTCTGTCTAAACCCTACCACTAAAATCGGTGCCACCTACTTTTCAGCATCGGACCAACCGAGTTCAAACCCTAGACAGATCCCAGCAAAACCCTAGTCTCGGTGCCACCAACTTTTTTACTTCGATGCAACTGAAACCAGTGACAAACTTTCTGGTATCCTATTTTCAAGAATTAGAATTTCCGAGTTTTGATAATCGATCTCACCGAGATTTGGAAACTGCCTAGGTCACCCATATCGGTACCACCGAGATTTATATATCGGTCTCACCGAAAAGCCCAAAGTTGCCACATTTTGTACTAGTAGGTGCAATCGAGTTTTTACTCGGGTTTCACCGAGTTGGGCAATAATGTTGTAACGGTTGGATTTTTGGAGATGCTTATATATATCCCTCCACCTCCTCTCACTCGTAGAGGAAGCACTCAAAACACACCTACACTTTCCCTATCCATTTTTCTGAGAGAGAACCACCTACTCATGTGTTGAGTTCAAGAACTTTCACTCCAACCATATGAATCTTGATTTCTAGCCTCCCCAAGTTGCTTTCCACCCAATCAACCTCTTCTACCAAGCCAAATCTGTGAGAGAGTGATTGTGTGTTGATGAGACTATCTTTTGAAGCACAAGAGCAAGGAGTTCATCATTGTTACCACATCTATTACCTTTTGGAGGGTGGTGCCTCCTAGATTGGTTAGGTGTCTCTTGGGAGCCTCCTTCTTCATGTTGTGGAGTTGAACCAAGAAGTTTGTACGGGCAAGGAGGTCGCCTACTTCGTGAAGATCTACCCATAGTGAGGCTAGTCCTTCGTGGACTGAAGCCGTGATGGAATAGACGAGGTTGCTACTTTGTGGACCCTAACGTGTGGAGCCCTCCATGGACTCTCGCAACTGCTACCCTCTGTGGGTTGAAGTCTCCATCGGTGTGGACGTACGATAGCACCACCTATCGGAACCACGGGAAAAATCTTCGTGTCATCAATTGCGTTCGATTCTCCTCTCCCTACCTTTTTTTAATGTGCATGTCTTTACTTTCCACTGCTATACTCTTAGACTTTCATGTGTAGGGTTTACTTGACTTGCTACAATTGCTAAAACTTGCCAACATTTAAAATTGGGAAATGGCTATATTTTTATTTGGTCAAGTAGTCAAATCACCCCCCTCTAGACATACTTCGGATCCTACAGCCTTTCGGGGCATCCCCAAGCTTAGACGCTTGAGTCTTCCTAGAATATACCTTGGGGTGCCTTGGTCATCCCCAAGCTTAGGCTCTTTGCCGCTCCTTATTCCTTCATCCATCGTGATAGCACCCAAAACTTGAAAACTTCAGCACACAAAACTCAACAGAAAACTCGTGAGCTCCGTTAGTATGATAGGTAAATCAAAAACTTTAGGTACTTTCATAAATTGATTCATATTTTATTATTGCGTAAGTTAATGTATTCTAACTTATCCATGGTTTATACCCCCCAATACAATCCATAGCATCATCAAAACAAGCAAACTATGCAAGAAAAAATAGAATATGTGTAAAACAGAACAGTCTGTAATGTTCTGCGTAATCACCATACTTCTATAACTCGAAAATATCTGAAACATTAGAACAACCTGGGGAATTTATATACCAATACAGTGTAAATAATTTAGATCAAAAAGCCGTTCCTGTAAAATCAGAGAAATTCTTCACTAGACTCAAAAGTTTCTATTTTTGCACCGTATCAATTCTACTTATCATTCAAGTAATCCCAAAGGCTTTACTTGGCACAAACACTAACTTAAACATAAAAAGAAAATCATTATAGTAGCAATAATCAAGTTACCACATCATGAAATAAAGTAAAAACAAAAATTAAAGATAACTATTGGGTTGCCTCCCAACAAGCGCTATTGTTTTATGCCCCTAGCTAGGCATAATGCATAGTATCAAGTATTGTCCTTGTTATCGTCCACTTTGGCTACCTTTGCGGGCCCCTTTTCAAACCCGGTAGATTGTTCGCTTTTAACTATAGCCTCTGAAAGTGTTGTCATAAGTTTCTCTAAGGACTCAAGCTTTTTATTAGCGATGGTAAGACATGACTTCATGCGATGAAGGCCAGGGCCTAAAGTTTTGATAGGTTCATTAACTTTTTGTATCGCACTTATGTTTTTTTTGCAAATCCCCTAGTTTCTCTAAAATTTGAATTCCTTCATGTTTAAAAGAAGATATTTGAGGCAATGGAGGAGTTCCTACCATTCCTTCTACTATCTCACATGCAGCACTAGAATTCATCTCAATAAAATATCCTTTAGCAGCAAAGTCTAGAACTTGCCTATGGGGCATCTCGATCCTACATAAAAGTTACGACGAAGGATCATCATATCATTTTTATAGTAGCATTACGATGAGACTCTATTATACGATACCATGCATCTTTTAGATTCTCCCCTAGTTTTTGTTTAAAGTATAGTACTTCAAATCCGGAGAAACATTAGCATGTGGTCCAGACATAGCGACCAAACAAGTGAACTAGCAAAGATAAATATTTTTGTATTTTTGTATTTTATAGCAAGAAAAATATAATCAAAAATAAAAGGTAGAACAAGTGAATGATAATTTGTGAGTATGTACTTGATAGGAATTTGATGCTGCTCCCTGGCAACGACGCCAAAAATCCTTCCTGATACTTGTAAACTACATTGGGATTTTCCCCGAAGAGGAGGGGATGATGCAGCAAAGCAAAGGTAAGTATTTTCCTCAGTGAGAATCAAGGTTATCGAACCAATAGGTGAACCACGCAAATTTCCGTCTTCAGCGCCTACGCATAAAAGAGCAAACACTTGCACCCAACGCGGGCAAGAGGGTTGCCAATCCCCCTGAACTCATTACTTGCAAGCGATAAGTAGTGATAGATAGATAATTTGATAAATAAAAATTGTAAATAAAAAGAAATTAATTAATGTCATCAAGGTATTTAGAGTTTTTGTAAATATAATTGTGAGGAGACCCGGGGGCCATAGTGTTCGCTAGAGGCTTCTCTCTCGAAGAAGGCATACAGTGGGTAAACAAATTACTATTTGGCAATTGATAGAAAAGCGCATAGTTATCCAATATTTATTCACGTCAATGATCATGTATATAGGCATCACGTCCATAAACAAGTAGACCGACTCCTGCCTGCATCTACTACTATTACTCCACCCATCGACCGCTATCCAGCATGCATCTAGAGTATTACGTAAAAACAGAGTAATGCTTGGATGATGATGACATGATGTAGGCAAGGTAAATCCAATCAATATGAATAAAACCAATCGTTTTACCCTTAGTGGCAGCAATACAATGTGTGTCATGTCCCTTTCCGTCATTGGGATTAAGCATCGCAAGATTGAACCGACGACAACGCACCACTCCCACTTGAAGATAAATCAATCTAGTTGCCCAAACCAAACCGATAGATCGGAGAGCATTACAAGGCTATACCAATCATGCAAATAAAATACCAGCAAGTATTCAATATCTTTTCATGAATAATCTGGATATAAACCCACAATTCATCGGATCCCAACAAACACACTGCAAAGATTGATTACATAAGAGAAATCACCGTGGGAATTGCGGCGATCTTTATGAAAAACATAGAGAGATATAGCCATCTAGGTACTAACTACAGACCCGTAGGTCTACGGTGAACTACTCACACATCACCATGGGAGCACCAAGGTTGATGTAGAGGCCCTTCATGATCGACCCCCCTCCGGCAGGTCACCGGTACAGGGGTCCAAATGGGCACACGGCGGAACTGAGACTTGCGGCGGCGAAAAAAGTGTTTCGGGAGGCTCTCTATGGTTTTCCAGATATTAGAGAATTTATAGGCCAGAGAGCAATGCCAGAGGGCCGGGGAGGTGGCCCCAAGGTATCAGGGCGCGACCGCCCCCTTGGGCACGCCCTGATGGCTTGGGGGCACCTCGTGTGCCCTCTGGTCTTCCTTCAAAGCTTCCAAGTCTTATTTTGGTCCAGAAAAAATCATCAAAAATTTCGGGTATTTGGACTTCGTTTGGTACAGTATTCTTGAAAAGCCAAAAACACGCAGAAAACAACAACTAGCACTTGGCACTTGGTTAATAAGTTAGTGCTCAAAATAATATAAAAAAATAAATGCCTAAAAAGTATCCTAGAATGATAATGTAATAGCATGGAACAATCAAAAATTATAGATACATTGGATACGTATCAGCAGAGGTTAGGTTTGATGGGTTTGGGGCCGTTTTTCGACCTTCCGCCGTGATCGTACGGTCGGATTGGAGGGGATAGGCTAGGTGGGCTGTGGTGGGTTGTGTAGATGGGCTAGGTGAGGATGGGATGGAAGATTTGCGGCCCTGCACTTGTGTTTTTGAAAACCAAAAACATCTCACGTCTTACCGGCTATAGTGCCGCTATAGGTTTAACAGTTCGGGTATCAAACGAGCTCTAAATGTGACGACATTTGGCAGGCGGTCTACCTACAATATAATACGACCGCACGCCAACTTCCGATCCATTCGAAGAACATTTAATTCCCACTTATAATACAATATTTTAATGATGTCGCGGGCGCGTGCGAGTTTGTTTGGTCTCGAAACGGTTAACGACAAGAACGGGGAGAACCCGTAACTACAAATGGATGCAAGTTTTAAGAAGTGATGGCAACGGAGTGCCGATGCAATGCGACTGATGCGATGATGGATGCGACAAACAAATAAATCTCACAATGATAACGGAATATATCGAAGTCATCTATAGCGTCGGTCTCGGGATGTTACAACTCTCCCCCACTACATAGAGATCTCGCCCCGAGATCTAAGAATGAGAAGAGGAAGAGGAAGGAAGAGGTAAAACTTAGTTGGTTCTTTGACAAACGAGTGAAACCAATGAATCTTGGGGGTACAAGGATATGAATAATGGCATGAGAAACAAGCAAGAATTTCAAAACCACTCCGGTTGAACGAGATAGAGAAGGAATGATCATGCGAGAATTTGGCAGCACTTCGGTTGAAAAGAGAGGCAAAACTTGATACGATGAATAGAAAAGAGAACGCAACACTCCGGCTAAATGGATAAGCAAGGTAGAACATGATATTGACAAAACGAAATATGGGTCGAAGAGAGCAACATCACAATGCCTCTGAAACAAAAGAATAGGATCTAGATTGATGGAAAGAAAAGAACGAAAAATAAAATGACAACTTCTACCACAATTGAATTGAAAAGCATCCTTACAAAAAATAATTTAATGGAGTTGTTGAACAATCAACAACGAAAAGAATAAGCTTGTCGTGGGCTTATGGAAAACGTCTCAACATTAAGACGTGAAAACCAGCCACTAACGAAAAGAATTGAATTTGATTGAGATCAACAAAGAGATGAATACTTCTTTCACCGAGAGGATTAGAGAATACTTCGATTATTGACAAGCATCACAAATAGCAACATACCTCAGGAAAGGCTTTAGGTGAAATCTAATCCAAGATAACTCTGAGAAGGAAATAATGGGTTTAAATATCTCATTCTTGACAAGTTCTCTTTGAGACTCCTCATGAATCAAGAATGCTATAACACCATCTCAAAATATAAGGGAGAAATGAATCGCACTTTGAAATGGAAGACAAAGAGTACTTGAGATCCTCCAACAAGAATCTTGAAGAACACTTCAAGAATGAATTAAATCCTTAACGAACCACCATGAAGAACATCTTGGAAGAACTTGAAAATTATAAGGATGATATAAAAGAATTGAAGGTTGAAACAAACAAGATTGAAGCCTTGCAAGATTTAGATGAATCTTCAGACGAGATCATTGATCATGCTTGGAACTCAGAAAAAGAGAAGATGGACAAGATAGAATCAAGAATTTGATTTCATGAACAATTCCGGAAGAAGGATTGAAATCAACTTGATGGAACAAGAGTAAGAATTATGTTATGCTTATCCTTCATGAATTTAAATTGATGACAAGCAACGAATTTGGCATAGAACTTATTCTTCTTGAAAATATTGAAGAAAGATAACACGAACTTTAAGAAGTCTTGAATGAAACACCGGAAAAATTGCAAACGAATGAGGATACTACGAATGAATTGAGATACATGAGAACGAAGAGACCTCGATATGACTATGAGAAAAATTGAACAAGCCATAGGAAGAATTTAGATACAAACAAAGAAAATATATCGAATGAACGAAGAGGCATCAATTGAGATTTTTTTTGAGATTGAAGCTGAAAGCTAAGCATGAAGAACTCTTCGGAAAAAGATGGCCTTCGGAGGATGGGAAACGAAAAAACTCTGAAATGGTCCGGATAGACAAGAAAAGAAATTCTCATAGATGGAAAAAAATTCAAGAGGATAGCATCAACCTTGAACCATAAATCTTCATTAGAATGGATAAAGATTTAAGAGAAAAATCTCCATTGGTCTTCCCAGTTGAAAATGACTATGAGGAACACCACCAAGAATTACTGAGATACTCCGAAATAATTAATAAAGAAAGGTTGAGCGAAAGATGAAAAATGATTCAAACGATCTTGGAGGAGTAAAATGACTGATGAAATTCATTCTTATGTCATAGTTGAAAACAATTTGAGTCAATCTCCGGAAGATATTAGAAAAGCAAGGTAAGATTCTGGAAAAGAACCGGTGGGTTATGGGCCCACTGAAAGGAAACACCATTGAAACGGTTGCTTAGAAAGAGAGATTGCACCGGTACAAAAGAAGGATTTTGAATGGAAACACAAATCTTTTGAGATATCTTGCCACTTCGGATAGAATATATAGAGATGAATAAACAAGGGAGGCTTGGATAATAACTTCTGACAAGAAAAGGATTTAACAAATGAAAAAGGATATGACGAACACCGAAAGCTTGAATTGAATTCACCGGAGAAGAAAACAAGAACAAAGAATGATGAACTTAGGACATGAGCATGTTGACAATGAATCACTGGATACAATATGGAAGAAAAGAAGGCGGAAGCTTCACATGAATATAAAGGCACTTGGATGAGAATTTAATCGATGAAGAAAAAAGGGCAGGAGGGCGGGCAAAAGAAGAAGACAACTTACGACGAATAAAAAGAACTCCGGAAAGGAAATATGAGGATAGATCTTGCAATATTTAAATAAGGTTGAATTCACTTGAAGAGAAGCACTCCGGATGGGAAGGAATTTGACATGACAATATGATTGATCAAAAGGATTTGCACTTACATAGACTACGAGGACACCATTTAGGAAAGGTCTAGAGTCAACATTTGATATCGAAGCAACTTGAATTACCATACTCCAACAAAACAAAGTATGAGGCTTGCGAATTAAGACAGAAACATATTCATGACAGAGATTTCGTCTGATATTTTCGTGGTAAGGCTCGCACGAGCTTGATCTTACAGTGCACACGACATACGAAGCATCCCTGAACCTTAGCAAGCTACAAGGATTCTTTAAGACACAACAAGAACTGCTTTAAGAAAGACCATCATCAAGCGAACCACTAGATGCCGTACCCCAACCTCACATCATGCATCCGTTGGAAGATAAACCTAGGTAACTAATTGAATTCCCACCTAAGAACACCCGAAATCCTTTGGTTATGCAATCGGATCCATGGATACACGGAGCTAAATCCATCACTCAACTCCTAGCATGATACTACTCTCCAATGTATCACATCCGTCAACACATAACCAGAGGTCTTGGAAAATTATCGACCTCAGACCCTCATAATCACAACGATACTAAACTTGGCAGTACATCTAATCGCTCTCCCTATACCGGGTGGCGCCAGACTCCTCTCGTGACAAATAGTATTGAAGCGATTTCAAACATATTCATCCTAACATACTAAGGAAACTGAACGATAGCGTGTGTGACAATAAAACCTTGAAGCTCAACTCCCCCGGACACCACCCATAGATAGGAGGCATCAAGAACAGAATTCCGGTCACACCGACATCGTAGAGGTTCCAAAATACCCGCATGATCCTAATTTTTTTAGAGTGAGAAGAGGTATATAATTAAAATTCCTACTTTCATGAGTCCTCACCAGAGCGGCAAAGGGAAGAGGAGTAAAAGAATTCCTACCCTCTGATATATAACTTGACTCAAAATATAGTTTTCCTTCTAGACTCGATAACGACCAAGTTCGAGCAATCAAGGGGGCTCCTAGGTCGGTACGGCTCTGATACCAACTTGTCATGCCCAAAATGCAGTACTATCCTCGCGACGGCTCGAGGGCCTCAATAAAGATAGAAGCGCATTTTGGCTCGCTTCGCAAGAATGGAAATCGTCACAATACATGTAAAGAAGAGATGAGTATATGGCCTCGATAAAGATAGAAGCACATTTTGGCTCGCTTCGCAAGAATGGAAATCGTCACAATACATGTAAAGAAGAGATGAGTATATGGAGTTGGCTTACACTCACCACATGCCACAACAAAAATATCTCAATACATCAATACATCACAATCATCATATAGAAGAGCAGGATCCAGCTACGGATGAAATCAAATGAAAAGAAGAAGACGATGTCCACCCCTGCTAATCACAGGCTGCTGACCTAGAACCCATCCTATGATCGATGAAGAAGAAGAAGAACTCCAATTTGAACAAGCATCGCTCTCACGTCAAAGCATCGCATTACCTCTACATGCACCTGTTGTTGTAGGAATTTATGAGCCACGGGGACTTATCAATCTCATTTCCAAGGGTATCAAGACTAGCAAAGCTTAATGGGTGAGGTATGGTTAAGTGGTGAGGTTGCAGTAGCACTAAGCATTTTATATCGGGCTAACTTACGAGTATAAGAATAAGAAGAGTGATCTATGCATAAATGGACGTGAGGTAGTAATGATCAAGAAGTTATCCTGAACACCTACTCACGAGTCAAACATAACCCCACCGTGTTCTCTTCCTGAACTCCTTCGACAAGAGACGGTCATGGTTACGCACACGATTGGTGTATTCTAGTTGGGGTTTACTTCAAGTTTTCTATAACCGGGTATTACAAATTTTCCAAGTTGCCACATAACCGCGGGCATGGCTTTCAGAAAGATTTAACCCCGCAAGGGTGCTCGAACTGATCCATCCCAAACTAGCAACAAGCTGCGATGGAAAACCTCAACCGAGAGATAACCCGTAGTATCCTCGGAATCCCAGCGCACAAGACGTTCTTCAAATGTAAAATAAATCCAGCAAGACCGCCCGACAGGCCATATCCCGATAGGAGCGGCACGTATCTCGTTCTCAGGGCACTACCAGATGAGCGACGTGTACAATGGCCAAATTAAACACCCAAGTTGCCCCGGGGTGGCCCCGCACAGTGCTCTGTGTTTAGACCAACACTCATAAGGAGCACTGACCTGGGTTGTTGATTAAATTATCCATGGGTTGGCCATTCCCTATGCAAGTTTTATTAGTTATTAGGCAAATGTAGTGCCAATGTTGGGCCTTGTCGGAAGAGTTTTATCCCAAAACGAAAATCAAGGGGGTCCCCATAACAACCCCAAACATGTTAGGAGCGCTCAATATGAAACATAACACCGGTAATCGGAAACTAAGGCGGCAAGAGTGGAACAAAGCACCAGGCAAAAGGCCGAGCCTTTCACCCTTTACCAAGAGTACAGATGCATCAAATTGAATAGCAAGAATAATGTGATATTCCAAGATATCCATCTTATCACATGGAACCACCTGCACCTGCAACTAGAAATGCTATAAGAGGGGCTAAGCAAGCGGTAACTTAGCCAAACGATGGTTTGCTAGGATGTGGAGGGTTAGAAGCTTATCGTGGCATTTTGGGAGGCTTGACAGACAAGTGGTAGGTAGCGTGACATAACGATAGAATCGAGACAACTAGCATAGCAATGATAGTAGTCGTATCCAGGGTAATGATCATCTTGCCTGAAATCCCGCTTGGAAGAAGAACAAATCCGTGAAGTAGACGAACGGGCGTAGTCGTACAAATCCTCACACTCTGAATCCATTTTGGAACTCTAGCGAGGAGAAGCAAATCTGGAAACAAACAAGTGACATGGAAAACACGAAAACATATTCATGACATGATGCACAATCAAATATGATGCATGTCCATTCAATTATGCATAAGATGACAAATATATCAATAAAATACTACACATTAAGTGAAGCTCAATATGCAACATGAGTTGCATATTGACAAAACTCCACATTTGAATTATTTAGTTCACTCTCTTTTAGGTACCCAACAAGTTTAAATGTTTTTTTATCATAGCAAGTGGTGAAGCATAAAGAAACTATACTATCTAGGCATTTTAAATGAGGTCGGAAACAACATCTAGTATTTCCAAAATTACCCTAGAAGTAAATTTAGAATTTGGTATTGTTCTTCCTAAACAATTTTTTTATATATTAAACAAGAAAACAAAATGCACCACGTGATTTTACATGTCGTTCTAGGCGACTTACATATTTGGATTATTAAAACGGAGCTACGGCCTAAAAGATATGACCAACACAAGATTAGCATGTCATGAATGCAAATGCATGCAAACAACAACCACAAACA
Source organism: Elymus sibiricus (assembly GCA_039707655.1). Taxonomy (NCBI): domain Eukaryota; kingdom Viridiplantae; phylum Streptophyta; class Magnoliopsida; order Poales; family Poaceae; genus Elymus; species Elymus sibiricus. The sequence continues at coordinate 361,605,801 of CM077669.1, forward strand.
TTCTAATCAATAATGCAACATGATATTATGAAACTTCATGCTATTCTAAACAAGTTTCATGTAGGGCATGATCAAAACGGAGCCACGGTTCCAAAGTTTCAAACAACACAGGTTTTAATTAGAATCTGCCAAAATTAGTGAGATGCCTACTTTGGAGCACTAAAACATGATGCTATAGGATGCTAACATGAAAATAAATGACATGATGCTATAGTACACTTAAAATTCTTCACAATTCATATAAAGATCATTTTCATAGGCATCATGTATGAATTGATATGATTTTCACAAGATGCAAAGTTTTTGTCTAGATTAGGGACTTGGAGAAAATCACAGTTTTATGCAACTAGGAACATTGGAATTTCATGTTGAGGGCAACTTTTAAATATGTTACAGGATGTTTACATGGCTAGAAAATGCATGGGGATATAGTATATATTATGAATAGAAAATCATGTTTACTAAACATCTTCAGATTACCTCTAGATCAATGGCATTCATCAAGACAAGTTGACAAGTTTTAACACAACAGTTTCAGACTTTAGTGAAAATCTGGGATGCAAAACAGTTAGTTCATGATGATGTATTTGCATGCACAAAACAGTAGCTTAAGCAATTTTAATATTTATGAAAATGACATATCCTGGAAATAGACATATCAATTTTCCAATTACTCCATTGGCACAAATTCATAGGATGCATGGATCTTTTACTATGATTTTTGCAAAATGGTACTTTCTGTTAAAAACAAAACAATTTTATCATGAAGGCCACTTAAGTGCAACAAATTGAGATGATAGAGTAGCTTTGCATGGCAACCAATGGCATGGCATGGTAGATCATATCTAGAGAACAAATCACATGAAGACATCATATGCATATGAGCTATAGATAAGATGCAATCATCCTCAAAAATTGGCAAGTTTTAAATAGTTTCTGTAGTTATTTCACAATGCACTTTTGTAACTCAATTTACAGCAAGTAGATGAAACCTAATATTAGTGCAAATGCCACCATCACGTTGGGCACAACTTGTAGATCAAATTACATATAAAGTATGTTTCAAACAGACACGTGCACAAAGTTGTGGCCCTTCAAACATGCATACATGATGAATTTGACGAGCACGAAAAGACTAAGCGAAATTATACCCTGGGAAAATCGGAATGGAGCGAAACCGGGACGGAGGTGTACGACGCGTTTCTGGGAGTTTGGATGGGGGATCCCGCGGATTAGGGATGGGACCATCCCGATCTGGCAGGGCAGCGGAGGCCGGCAGGAGACGGCGCGGACGGCGGGCGGAGGACAGTGAGGCCGAGGGTAGGGGAGACCAGATCCGGGGCGAGGTGGCCCAGATCTAGCCGGAGACAGGACCGGCGGCGAGCTTCACGGCGAGGATGAGCCGGGACGGAGCTTCAAGGTGGCGGCGGAGCAGATGGCCTACGGGCTTAAGGCGGAGGCGGGCTCGATGGCGGGGCATGGCGGGTGGAGCTCGAGGCGCCGAGCGATGCGGCTGCAAAGGCGGTCGACGACAGCGGGCCAAGGGGCCCCGACGATAGGCGGCTGGCGGGGGCGGAGGTGGGAGCTTGCGGGGAGGCGGCAGAGCTCTGGTGACGGGGTCGCGCGGAGACGTTGAGTGGCGGCGAGGCACGGCTCCCAGGCAGCGGGGACGCACGGGCTGGTAGCGGCGGGATCCAGGCTCGGGCGGGCCGTATCTAGGCCCCGCGGGACTGCGGCAGAGGGAGGAGGAGGCAGGCGACGTGGCGCTCTCCTGTTGGCTGGAGGGGCGGATATCGCGGTGCTGGGTGGAGCTGGCGGCGACAAGTGGCGGCGATCGGCTGGGAGGGCATGGAAAACGAGGAAGGAGACCATTTTTGGCATTTTTAAGCTGCTTAAATAGGCAGGGGGTTAGGGTTTGATGGGTTTGGGGCCGTTTTTTTGACCCTCCGATCGTGATGGGACAGTCAGATCGGCGGGGATAGGCTAGGTGGGCTGTGGTGAGTTGTGTAGATGGACTACGTGAGGATGAGAGGGAAGATTTGTGGTCCAGCACGGGGTTTTTTGAAAACCGAAAACATGTGACGTCTTAACGGCTATAGTGCCACTATAGGTTTAACGGTTCGGGTATCAAACGAGCTCCGAATTTGACAAAATTTGGCACGCGGTTTACCTACCATATAATACGACTGCACGCCAATTTTCGACCCATTCCGAGAAATTTTTATTCCCACGTATAAAACAATATTTTAATGATGCCTCGGGCGCGGGCGAGTGTGTTTGGTCTCGAAATGGTCAACGACAATAACGGGAGAACCGACAACTATGAACGGATGCAAGTTTTAAAAATGATGGCGATGGAGTGCCGATGCATTGCGAATGATGCGATGATGAATGCGACAAACAAATAAATCACACGGTCATAACGAAATATATTACAGTCATCTATAGCGTCGGTCTTGGGCTGTTACAGGATACAATGCTTGAAGGTGGAGTTTCGGCGACCTCACGAGTGGCTATGTTTGAGGATTGCTGCGCAACGATAGGCACCGACTGACCGGCCTAAATATCGGCCGGTCGGCGCGCGCACGTTGGATCAAGACGCCCCCTGTGTCGTCAGATTTCCTTGTCTCCCCTACTTGAACCTATGATCCGAACGCATGCAAAAAATAAATAACCCCGCACAGCTCACCGGTCCAACGCGCCGCCTGCGCTTGCCGTCACCGCACCCCGCCGAAGCTCGTCATCGACTAGCGGCTTCGCCCGCACTCACCGGACACCGTGCTCTGTGTTCAATTTGGAACGCCAGATCAAATCGTCAAAGTGTACATCTTATGTGCAAAGCTAACTTGCAAGCAAGTAGGCAAGCAGCTTAATTGATCTGCAGTACCACATGCATGATGAGCTAGCCTCAACTGGATTTGAGTCGATCATTGAAAACTCTAGGCGAAAGCTCTCGTAAAACATGGGCTAGCGACAACAAAATCACTTAAAGGTTGTAGCTTGTTTTCACACCTGTCGTAGCTTTTGGGCTCGTCGGTGGTAGCTTGTTTGTCGTCGGTTATAGCTTCCATGCTTGATGGTTGTACCTTTTTTCATCGCCGACCACAGCTTCTGTGCTTGCTGGTCACAACGTTTTTTAGGCAAGGTTGTAGCTATGAATTGCACGGTCGCAGCTTTGCCATCGCCGGACGAAGCATCATCGCCAGTTGTAGCATTGGTCTTCGCGAGTTCTAGCATACATCTATGCCTGTTGCACATTACGTGGAAACGCGAGCCTCTATGAAGCTGTTTTTTACTCGTAAACCGTAGAACAATAGTTCTATGATATATTTTTCATTGAAAATAAAATATGATGCAAAGGAATAGGAAAAAGTAGAAAGAAAATAAAAGAAGAAAGAGAAAACAAAAAAAAGCAGAAGGGTCCAATTGGAAACATCATGTTGTACTAAAACTTGCTATTGAGCCACTGCTTAAAGCTCTGTAAATGCTTCTCTTTCAATTTGTGCTGCAACAAACTGAGGTCTTGCTTGAAGTGAAAACGCGATGATTGAATTGTGTGTGACAGTCGTGTGAAAATTCTTCCATTTCTCTGCTTCCAAATGTTCCAGCAACCAAGAATGATAATTTCTATGGAGAATTGCCGAGGGAGGTGTTTAGCAGCCAACATTATTTCCTCATAAATTGAAGTGCCTCTTTTTTATTGGGGATCAAAGTGTTCCAATATTTCTGTGCAAAGTTACAGACCCGGAGAAGATGAAGAGTTGTTTCTTCATCTTGTTGATTATAGTTTGGGCAGTAAACACTGTCCAAATGCATACCTTTTCTCTTGAGGAGGGCTCTAGTGTTGATTCTGCAATGAGCCACTAACCAGAAAAAATCTTGTATTTAATTCTACTAGAGCTGTGCTAGATCAATTTGAAAACAGGGTGCCCCTCCTCATTTCCTATCAGATGTTTGTACATGAGCATTGAAGAGTATTTGTTGGTGAGACCATTGCAAGTCCAGTCATCCTCCCCCTGCCACTGTCCAGTACTGGAATAAGATCTTTCATCCGGTTGAATTGATGGAATGCTTGTGTGGATAGAGCCATGAGGAAATGACCAGTCCAATTATCAGAGTCACGGAACTCTTTGACAGATAAGGAGTCTTTAATTGCAAACGAATGAGTCTCTGGGAAATTTTGCTATTATGACTCTCCTACCCAATTGTCTTTCCAAAAGAGTGTTGCTTGTCCCGAGGATACAAAACAAGAGCTAGAAGTTTTGATTTCAGGAAGGAGAGCCAAATGAGCTTTCCACCAAAAGGATCCCTCCCTTTTATCCATGGGCATGTTTCTGTGATAATATTTTTCCTAGATCAACTTGACCCAAGGGATATTTTCCTTGTTTAAGAATTTGTAGATGTTCTTCATCAGGAGAGCTTTATTATGATTCGTAATGTCTAATATTTCGAGCCCTCCTTGTGAGGTCTACAAAATTTTGACCAAGCTATGAGTGCAATGCCTTTATCAGCCAATCCATATTTTCTCCAGAAGAAGTTTCTAAAATAATTATTGATCTGTTCCACCACTCCAACAAGAAGAGCTAGGGTGCACATGAAGAAGATTTATAGCACGGAAAAAATTGATTGATCAAATGTAACCTGCAATCATAAGAAAGCATAGTGGCACACCCTAAGAGCCTTCTTTCAATTCTTAGCATTATGGGGTTGAAATCTTCAAATTTTGGCCTGGAAGTACTCATTGGGAGACCCAAGTATATGAAAGGGAAAGATCCTTGCTTGCAATCCAGAATGAAGAGCAGAAGTGGCATCTGTTCTTGAGGCACATTTATTGGGACTATGATAGAGCCTGTTGTTCACTTTCAGTCCAGTGCAATTAGAGTAGTGAAGTAACAATTTTTTAATCTGCATGAGCTGAGAGGGGTTGGTTGGAAGTACTACAATGGTATCATCAGCATATTGAATTACTGGGAATTTGGGGCAAGTATTGCTATGCAGTGGAGAAGAGATCAGATTATGTTGCATTGCTTGGTTCAGAGTGGTGTGCAGAAGGTCAGCAACGAGAACAAAAATCAGTGGTGAACATAGGTCCCCTTATCTTACTACTCTCTTGCAATGAAAATCTTTCCAATAATTCCATTTAGAAGTACTGCAGATGTACCAGAAGATTATTATGTGAATTCAGATCAGCCATTTCTCTCCAAACCCTTTTGCTCTAAGAATGTCCATGATAGCATTATGATAAATAAGATCAACAGCTTTCTCAAAGTCTAAGTTAAGTACCACAGAGGTTTTTTTATTGATGACATTAATGAAGGTATTCAAAGGCCCATGCAAGGCAATCGTGGATGGATCTTTGCTTGTGGAATCCATATTGATTTCATGAACAATCTTTAGAATCACCTTTGGCAGTCTATTAGCAAGCAGCTTGGTAATGATCTTCATGGAGTTATTGAGCAGAGAGATAGGCATGAAATCATTTCCAGTCTGAGGTTTATCCTTTTTGGGGATCAGAGTGATGAAGGAGTTGTTGATACTTTGGAGAGAGTATGTCCCTCGTGGAAATCTTGGATTAATCTGCAGAAATCAGGAGCTACAATGTCCCTAATTTTTTTGTTGATGTCTCCACTAAAACCATTTGGACCAGGAGCTTTGTCAGGGGGGGATTTTTCACTACTTCATCATTTTCCTGTTTTGTGAAGGGAAGTTCAAGGTCTTCTAGGCCCTCAATTCTTTGGATGTGGGAAGTCAAATTTAGAAGATTGCTTGTATTGGAAGTCTACCCAAGCCTATCTTTGAATGCTTTCCATAGAATGGAAGCGTCAGAAAAATGCACTATGTGTTCATTGCCCTGTGCATCCTGCAGCATATGAATATAATTATGCATATACTTTATTGTTGCTTTCGCTTGAAAGAATTTTGAATTTCATCTCCAAATTTCACCCATCTGATGTTTGCCCTCTGCCTTTAATAAATCCTCTAATAGGAAATCATCTTGAGTAAGTTTTCCTTAAGGATGTTTCTGCCAGAGTTTTCATGAGTTGAAAGATCTCTGTACTCCTCAAAAATGTCCCACATTGCAATCACTTCATTTGTTGCTTTAATGATCCCTGTCAAATTAGACAGTTTTGGCTCCAAATTTTTAGCCCTTTTCTCAACCTCTTGAATATGGCACTAATTATTTTGGCACTACTTAGCTCCTGAACAGGCTGGGACCATATGCTCTAAACTACCTCTTTGAAATCAGGATGCTCCGGTCAAAAAAATTTGAATCTAAATATTTGAGTTTTTGGAGTATTGGTTCCAATATACATAGCACAAGGAACATGATCAGATACTGGCGTTGAGAGAGGAAGGACCATAGTGTTAGGGTAGCTGTTGGACCAAATTTCAGAAGTAAACACCCAGACTATTTTTTCAAGCATAGGAGCTTATTGCATGTTGCTCCAGGTGAAGCTTCTCCCCTTGAGAGGAATTTATACTAATGCAAGAGAGCTAGTGACCTCATTAAACTACATCATTTGACTGAAGTCACCAGTCCCATGATTTTTGTTGTGTGGATGTCTTATATAGTTAAAATCCCCAGCAATGACCCCGTCTGTGTCATCAGGCATTTGAATATTCTTAAGCCAATCCAAAAAAATAGCTCTTCCCATATTGTCACAAGGGTCATACACATTAGTAAGAATCCATGAACTACCATTAAGTGTGGATGTGAATCTTACTGATAAGGAGAAGTCATTTTTGAAAAGACATTCTCCATGAAAGACATTATCATTACAAGCAATTACCAAGCCACCAGAAGCTCCATAGAGGTGTGTGCTCAAATTTATTAAATCTCCCAGGATAAAAGTTCCTTAAGTAAGAGTTGTCAAAATTTTCTCTCTTTGTTCCTTAACTAATGAATTCCCCAATGAGTTGTTTGACCGTGGGGAAGTGAACCTCAAGATTGGGCATGGGGATTACCGTGGCGATTGCCCAATTTTCATGCCTTTGTGCGGATGGAGAAGAGATGACTCGCACCGTAGCATGTATTTCTTCCACCTGAAGGGCTTGGTGATGAGGCGACAAGAACGTCGCCAGATCAAAGGGGAAGTTTGCCATCCTTGCTCTGCACTTGTAGCCTGCTGCAAATCTGAGGAAAACATGGCGATTGGGGGTAGAGGAGGAGGAGGCAAGGTGGGGATGCAGGATGGCTGAGGAAAGCTAGTAGGGGCAGATGGAATAGAGATTAATGGGGGGGGGGCTTTGATTGTGTGAAAAACCTACCTTATTCATACATGCAACAGGGACGATAATTTCAGCATTAAACCTGCCAAGAGCCACGGGAGCCGAGTTGGAGCTGATCTGCTGATTTGACACTGCCAAAGATTGGAAACCAAAGCGGCACCCACTGGCGATGTGGCCCCACCACTTGTACCTTCGGCACCGAATTTTGTTTGGGCAGGTCGGCCTTTCATGGCCCACTAGAAGGCAACGACCACAAAAGGCCCGCCGGGGATCACAAGAGGGGGCCCAGTCTGCAGTCCTCGCTGACCCAGCCCAACCACTTTCAAATTGCACTAGCGAAATTCCCGCGTCATTATTACAAATATTATCAGGGTATTGAAGTCTGCTGAACACCATAGTAACCGGAACCGCTGATCTAGCCTGATGAGCAGGTTGAATTCTTTGAACTCAAACAACATTTGAATTAGAGGGATAAAAAATTCTAGGATTCCGAACTGCATTAGCGTAAGAATTTGAATTCCTTCCACAATACACTACTTTCCATCCCTGATCAAACTCCGAATTGGGAGGGAGGGCGACGCTTTGCACCTTGGGGACCCCAAAGAAGAAAACCCAAATTGAATTCTAGGACAGAGATCATACCTCCATTAAATTGCAGAACTTACATCCATGGAAGAGACTGAAAATTTGAACATCTTATCTTGAAGCTTGCAAACCTTAAACAATGAAGCACGACCACCGAAACACGAAAGAGGAATAGTTCCCACAAACTCCTCCGTGAGTCTGATCCTTGAGCGAGTAAATTCCGCCACGAGAAAGAATTCCCAGATGCCATTTCCTTCTGTGAAGTTGATGGGAATATTGAGCTTACTCGTCATGTTATCCTCAAATGCATGCCCCCATCAAATCGGAGATCTGCGAGAGACATGATGAAACGCAACAAATTGTCGTTGGAGCTCCTGGAACGGCCGCCAGAAAGCCCAACAATCGTGCGATGTGTTTTTCACCGCCGAAATGGCCAACGACAAGGCTTCGGGTGGTGGCTACCGCCACCGAAGTGGTCGGCGGCAGGGTTGGCTGGTGGCTGCTGATGTCTACTACGCAACTTTATTCTTGTAGACTTTGTTGGGCCTCCAAGCGCAGAGTTTTGTAGGACAGTAGCAATTTTCCCTCAAGTGGAGGACCTAATGTTTATCAATCCGTGGGAGGTGTAGGATGAAAATGCTCTCTCTGAAACAACCCTGCAATCAAATACAAGAAATCTCTTGTGTCCCCAACACACCCAATACAATGGCAAATTTTATAGGTGCACTAGTTCGGCAAAGATATGGTGATACAAGTGCAGTACGGATGGTAGATATAGGTTTTTGCAGTCTGAAAATACAAAAACAGCAAGGTAACAAGTGTAAAACAGCGAGCAAAACGTTGTATAAATGCTTCAAAATAAGGCCTAGGGATCATACTTTCACTTGTGCAATCTCCCAACAATGCTAACATAGTTGAATCATATGATCATCCCTCAACGTGTAGCAAAGAATCACTCCATAGTTCCTATCTAGCGGAGAACATAAGATGAAATTGGTGTAGGTAGTAGAACCACCTCAAAGTTATTCTTTCCGATAAATCTTTTGGGCTATTCCTATAAGTGTCACAAACAACCCTATATTTCGTACTAGAACAACACCAATGATACATATCAATCAACCCTAATGTCACCTAGATACTCTAATGTCACCTCAAGTATCCGTGGGTAAATTATGCGACATGCATCAAACAATTTCAGGTCTATCATATTCAATCCAACACAAAGAACTTCAAGGAGCACCCCAAGATTTCTATCGGAGAACGTGGTATGAAAACGTGCAATCAACCCCTATGCATAGATCCCCAAGGTCACCAGAATTCACAAGTTGATGCCTCAACATATATCAAGTGAATCAATAGAATACCCCAATGTCACTATGGGTATCCCACGCAAGACGTACATCAAGTGTTCTCAAACCAAAATATTCAATCCAACATAATGAGATCTCAAAGGGAAAGATTCAATTCATCACAACCTGATAGCAAGGGACAAACATCATATGATCCGACTATATTAACAAAGCCCGTGATACATCAAGATCATGCCATCTCAAGAACACAAGATAGAGAGAGATTGAACACATAGCTACTGGTACATACCCTCGGCCCTGAGGGTGAACTACTCCCTCCTCGTCATGGCCTCCGCCGGGATGATGAAGATGGCCACCCGTGATGGTTTCCCCTCTCCGGCAGGGAACTGGAACGTCTCCAGATTGGTTTTTCGTCGATACAAAGTGTTGTTGCAGTGGAACGGAGAGTCTCTCTTTATTTCTGGGGTTTCTGGGATTTATAGGATTTTTTGGCGTTGGAATCACGCGCAACGGAGCCACGTGGGCCTCACAAGCTATCAGGGCGCGACCGGCCCAGGGCCGCGCCCTGATGGCTTGTGCCCCATGGGTGGCTCCCCTCTGGTGGTTCTTTGCTCCAATATTGCTTATTTCCTCCAGAAAAAATCATCAAAAAGTTTCGGGCGATTCCGAGGACTTTCATTTTCTGCACAAAAACAACACCACGGTAATTCTGCTGAAAACACCGTCAGTCCGGGTTAGTTCTAAATAAATCATATGAAGTGCATCAAAACCATATAAAAGTATTGTAAACATAGGCAAATATGGCATGAATACTTCCTAAATTATCAATACGTTGGAGATGTATTAGCATCCCCAAGCTTAATTCCTACTCGTCCTCGAGTAGGTAAATGATAAAAGAAGTAATTTATGAAGTGTGAATGATAGCATAGTATATAAGTTTGATCAATGATAATTCCAATCACTTTTTCTAGCATCATAACCAACAACTTTTTCTCATAGAACTTCTCATAATCAAGTAGCAAGTTATTCAGATGTTAAAGTATAGACCCTAAACTTTCTTGAAAACTAGCAAACTATGTTTTCAGTCATCAAACAATTACAATTCATCTTATTTTCAGGAAGGGTCTATGTAAGAGCTTTGGTTTAGCAAATTCCACAAAATCAACTATCATTTAGTCTTCCATGATTGCTGACACTCAAAGCATATTTTTAGAACAAATAGTTTCATTCAAACACATAGGAAGATAGGGGCTTAATGTTTCGTCTCCCAACTTATTTATCTCAGGGATAATGTCAACAAGTAATGAATCATGATCACCTATATTCAACTGGATATATATGTATGGATCTTTCCCCACCACATGATGCTTGCCAACTAAAGAATTCATAGATTGGAATAAGAAGTTGACTCAACATGAAAAGTAAAAGATAAGCCCTTCGCAGAGGGAAACGGGGATTTGCAGAGGTGCCACAGCTCATTGCTTAAAACAGAGATGAATGTAATTTTGAGTGGTATACTTTTCCTATCAACATCACAACAGAGTTTTCAATACCTTCCATGCTAATCACATTATTGGTGGTTCCCAAACAGAATTTAAATTTTTACTCCCCGTCCACCATTCAAACACATTCCATGGCTAGCCGAATCCACGGGTACCATCCAAACAATTAACTTTCTAGGGGGAGTTCTTGTTTATTTATTTTTGTATTATGCAGGACTGGGCATCCTTTTTACCAGCCTCTCTTGTGCATTGACAAGTGAATAAACACTTATCTTGAGTATAACCCTCTTAGCATGGAAGATAATGACCGCCCCGTCGCTCCATGAGCGGTACGAGCACACAAAATGGATGTTTATTTGAATGTTTAGAGGTGGCACAAGCAAATTTACTTGGAATGGCAGTGAAATACCATATAAAGGTAGGTATGGTGGACTCTCATGGAAGAAACTTGGCTCAAGGATTTGGATGCACAAGTAGTATTTCTACTTAGTGCGAAGTTTTGGATAGCAAAAAGGTTCTAAACAAGCATCACATGTTAGAGGATCCATGATAATATAACTTCTATGTGAATATAAACAAACATAACCTTTACGTTGTCTTCCTTGTCCAATTTCAACTACTTGATCAAGTTTGAAAATAATTAATGGGGGTTCACAATCATAGAAGATGTCCAAGATAGTGTGTTTATATGTGAAACCTCTCTTCCTTCAATATTCTTTCATGAATTGTTTAAATGGCCAATCCTATGTTTGCTAACTTCCAATAAATTTGCCCGTTCATACTCCTAGTATGTGAAGTCACTACTTCCCATGGGACAAGAATATGAAGCATATATAATTTCACATTTATGTCATTCAATTCATTCAACGTCTACTCTCAGGATATAAGTGAAGCACATGAGTAAATTTCGAACTACTCTCAAAAGATATAAGTGAAGATCAATGAGTACTCAAACAATAAAGTAGCTATGTGAGGACTCTCTCTCTCAATAAAGATTTTCAGATCTGAGTATTTTATTCAAGCAGCAAACAAAACAAAAATAGCACTCCAAGAATAGCACATATCATGTGAACGAATAAAAAATTACTCAACATAGGCTAACCGATAGTTGACGAAAAGAGGTGGGATGGGTAGCATCCCCAAGCTTAGATGCTTGATAATTCTTGAAATATTTACTTGGGGTGCCTTGGGCATCCCCAAGCTTGAGCTTTTGTATCAAGTTCAATCCTCTCATATCCCGGTTTCACCTAGGTCTCAAAAACTTCATCCACACAAAACTTGAAAAGAACTTGTGAGACAGGTTAGTGCATATAAAAATAAATCAACACTTTATGTACTGCCAAGACAAGTTGCATAATAATTTTCAAACATTATATACTGTATACTATCATTTCCACAATTTATATCTACCAATATAATTCATGAAAACCATCGGAGAAGTAGATAACAAAAGTATGACAACAAGCTGTCTAAATAGGACAGTCTGTAGCAATTAATTTACAAAGTGCACTTATGTATCTCTTAAAATTATGAAAATTTAGGACATGATAAAGATTTTATTTGAAAATACTGTGTAAAAATTTCAGAAACTTTCCACGTTCCAGTAAAATATGAAATTTCAAACACTACAACAAAAGTTTCTGTTTTTACACAACACACATCAAACATGCAATTCAAGCATCCTAAAAGAAATTCTTGGAACTTTTTATTGAAAAAAAGATTATAAATAACATATGATAGAGAACAACAAAAATAAAATGATGCTCCAAGCAAAACACATATCATGTGACGAATAAAAATATAGCTCTAAGTAAGATATACCGATAGTGTTGAAGACGAAAGAGGGGATGCCGTCCGGGGCATCCCCAAGCTTAAGCGCTTGAGTATTCCTTGGATATTACGTTGGGGGTGACTTGGGAATCCCCAAGATTAGGTTCATGTCACTCCTTATTCTCCTCATATCGGTGTCTCACCCAAAACTTGAAAACTTCAATCACACAAAACTTAACGGAACTTCGTGAGATGGGTTAGTATAATAAATAAAGATCATTCACTTAGGTACTATCTAGAAAAGATTCATAATTGTTATCACATAATACCTACTGTATTCTACCATTCACATAATTTATATCACTGAATATAAGCTATGGGAACACTAAAACAAGCAAACTATGCATGCAAAACAGAATCTGTCAAAAACAGAACAGTCTGTGAAGATTTGTAGTATAACCGTACTTCCCTGTATCTAAAAATTCTGAAACATTAGGACAACGTATAGAATTTGCATATAAATACTATGTAAAAAGTTCAGAATTTTTTGACGCTCCAGTAAAATTAGAGAAATTCTTTACTGGAGGCAAGGTTTCTGTTTTTGCACAGAATCAAATCAACAAGTATCCATACTATCCCAATGGCTTTACTTGTCACATTATTGAAATAAAAGGCACAAACATGATTACTACTGTATCTTAATCACGTGAACACACAAAAACAGAAAGGAAAAGTGTTGGGTTGTCTCCCAACAAGCGCTTTCTTTAATGCCCTTTAGCTAGGCATGATGATTTCAATGATGCTCACATAAGAATAATAATTGAAACATGCAAAAGAGCATCATGAATCACATGGCGAGCATATTTAAGTCTAACCCACTTCCTATGCATAGGGATTTTTTGAGCAAACAATTTAAGGTAGCAATAATCAACTAGCATAGGAAGGCAAAACTAGCATAGGAAGGCGAGCATATTTTTATATGCACTAACCTATCTCATGAGTACTTTCCAAGTTTTGTGTGGATGAAGTTTTTGAGACCTAGGTGAAACCGGGATATGAGAGGATTGAATGAGATACAAAAGCTCAAGATTAGGGATGCCCAAGGCATCCCAAGTAAATATTTCAAGAAGTCTCAAGCATTTAAGCTTGGGGATGCTACGCATCCCACCTCTCTTCGTCAACTATCGGTTAGCCTATGTTGAGCCTAAATTTTTATTCGTTCACATGATATGTGCTATTCTTGGAGTACTATTTTTATTTTGTTTGCTGCTTGAATAAAATACTCAGATCTGAAAATCTTTATTGAGAGAGAGATTCCTCACATAGCTACTTTATTGTTTGACTACTCATTGATCTTCACTTATATATTTTGAGAGTAGTTCGAAATTTACTCTTGTGCATCACTTATATCCTGAGAGTAAACATTGAATGAATTGAATGTCATGAATGTAAAATTATATATGATTACTATTCTTGTCCCATGGGGAGTAGTGACTTCACATACTAGGAGTATAAGCGCTAAAATTTATTGGAAGTTAGCATACATAGCATTCGTCAGTTAAACAATTCATGAAAGAATATTGAAGGAAGAGAGGTTTCCCATATAAATACACTATCTTGGACATCTTCTATGATTGTGACCCCCATTAATTATTTTCAAACTTGATCAAGTAGTTGACGTTGGACAAGGAAGACAACGTAATGGTTACGTTTGTTTATATTCACATAGCAGTTATATTGTCATGGATCCTCCAACATGTGGTGCTTGTTTAAAACATTTTGCTAGCCAAAACTTCGTACTCAGTAGAGATACTACTTGTGCATCCAAATCCTTGAGCCAAGTTTCTTCCATGAGAGTCCACCATACCTACCTATATATGGTATTTCACTATCATTCCAAGTAAATTTGCATGTGCCACCTCTAAACATTCAAATAAACATCAGTTTTGTGTGCTCATACCGCTCATGGAGCGACGGGGCGGTCATTATCTTCCATGCTAAGCGGGTTATTCTAAGGATAAGTGTTTATTCACTTGTCATTGCACGAGAGAGGTCGGTAAAAATGATGCCCAGTCCTACATAATACAAAAATAAATAAACAATAACTCCCCCTAGAAAGTTGATTGTTTGGATGGTACCCGTGGATACGGCTATCCATGGATGTGTTTGAATAGTGGAGGGGAGTAAAAATTTAAATTCTGTTTGGGAACCGCCAATAATGTGATTAGCATGGAAGATGTTGAAATCTCTTGTCGTGACGTTGACAGGAAAAGTATACCACTCAAAATTACATATTCATCTCAGCTTTGAAACAATGAGCTCTGGCACCTCTGCAAATCCCTGCTTCCCTCTGTGAAGGGCCTACCTTTTACTTTTCATGTTGAGTCAGCTTCTTATTCCAATCTATTAATTCTTTAGTTGGCAAGCATCATGTGGCAGGGAAAGATCCAGACACATATATCCAGTTGAATATAGGTGATCATGATTCATTATTTGTTGACATTATCCCCGAGATAAATAAGTTGGGAGGCGAAATTTTAAGCCCCTATCTTCATATGTGTTTGACTAAAACTATTTGTTCCAAAAATATGCTTTGAGTGTCAGCAATCATGGAAGACTAAATGATAGTTGAGTATGTGGAATTTGCAAAACCAAAGCTCTTACATAGACCCTTCCTAAAAATAAGATGAATTGTAATTGTTTGATGACTGAAAACATAGTTTGCTAGTTTTCAAGAAAGTTTATGGTCTATACTTTAACATGTGAATAACTTGCTACCTGATTATGAGAAGTTCTATGAGAAATACTTGTTGGTTTTGATGCTAGAAAAGTGGCTGAAATTATCCTTGATCAATATTATACATTATGCTAGCATTCACACTTCATAAATTACTTCTTTTACCATTTACCTACTCGAGGACGAGTAGGAATTAAGCTTGGGGATACTGATACGTCTCCAACGTATCGATGATTTAAGAAGTATTCATGCCATATTTTCCTATGTTTACAATACTTTTATATGGTTTTGATGCACTTTATATGATTTATTTAGAACTAACCCGGACTGACGCTGTTTTCAGCAGAATTACCGTGGTGTTGTTTTTGTGCAGAAAATGAAAGTTCTCGGAATCGCCCGAAACTTTTTGATGATTTTTTCTGGAGAAAAGAGCAATATTGGAGCGAAGAACCACCGGAGGGGAGCCACATGTGGGCCACAAGCCATCAGGGCGCCCCCTAGGCCGCGCCCTGATGTATGCTGGGGCCCACATGGCTCCATTGCGCATGATTCCAGCGCTGAAAATCCTATAAATCCTAGAAACCTTAGAAAAAAAGAGAGACTCTCCACTCCGCCATCGCAACTCTCTGTATCGACGAAAAACCAATCTGGAGCCTTTACAGTACCCTGTCGGAGAGGAAAATCATCATCCGGTGGCCATCTTCATCATCCCGGGGGAGGCCATGACGAGGAGGGAGTAGTTCACCCTCGGGGCTGAGGGTATGTACCAGTAGCTATGTGTTCAATCTCTCTCTCTCTCTCTCTCTCTCTCTCTCTCGTGTTCTTGAGATGGCACGATCTAGATGTATCACGGGCTTTGTAAATATAGTTGGATCATATGGTGTATGTCCCTTGTTATATTGTTGTGATGAATTGAATCTTTCCCTTTGAGATCTCGTTATGTTGGATTGAATATTGGATTTGAGAAAACTTGATATATGTCTTGCATGTAGATACCCGTGGTGACAATGGAGTGTTCTATTGATTCACTTGATGTATGTTTCTGTACTCAACTTGCGGATTCCCGAGGTGACATTGGGGTAATCTATGTATAGGGGTTGATACACGTTCTTGTCCTACGTTCTCCGGTAGAAATCTTGGGGTGCTCCTTGACGTTCTTTGTGGTGGATTGAATATGATAGATCTGAAATTGTTTGATGCATGTCGCATAATTTACCCACGGATACTTGAGGTGACATTGGAGTATCTAGGTGACATTAGGGTTAATTGATATGTGTCATTGGTGTTATTTTAGTACGAACTCTTGGGCTGTTTGTGACACTTATAGGAATATCTCAAAAGATTGATTGGAAAGAATAACATTGAGGTGGTTCTACTACCTACACCAATTTCATCTTATTGTTCTTCACTAGATAGGAACTTTGGAGTGATTCTTTGTTGCACATTGAGGGATGATCATATGATTCATCTATGTTAGCATTGTTGGGAGATTGCACTAGTGAAAGTATGAACCCTAGGCCCTATTTTCAAGCATTTATATAACGTTTTGCTCGCTGTTTTATACTTGTTACTTTGCTGTGTTATATTTTCAGATTACAAAAACCTTTATCTACCATCCATATTGCACGTGTATCACCATCTCTTCGCCGAACTAGTGCACCTATACAATTTGCCATTGTATTAGATGAGTTGGGGACACAAGAGATTTGTTGTATTTGATTGCAGGGTTGGTTGAGAGAGACCATCTTCATCCTACACCTCCCACGGATTGATAAACCTTAGGTCATCCACTTGAGGGAAAATTGCTACTGTCCTACAAAACTCTGCGCTTGGAGTCCCAACAGAGTCTACAAGAATAAAGTTGTGTAGTAGACATCACTGAGTGCTGCAATCTGACCTGCTGTCTCCTTTGCGACGCTGTTGGCCACCATGCTCGCTGGTGGCCCACCAATCTGCCTCGCACTGCCCCCCCTCGCCGCTCCCGTGCCCCCTCCAACCGCTCCCCCTGCTGCCTACCCCACCTCCACCCGCTCCTCCCCGCTTAGTCGCACCGGCGGCGCCGCAGCAGTTGTCGCGCCTCCGGCCGTCGTCCTCCCTCGCCGCAAGCTCCCGCCTCACTGCTGGAACGACCACCATGGAGGCGCCTGCAGCTGACGCGTCTGTTCTCCGTGCCTTGGGCACGGTCACCGCGGTGGCCCGGCGTTCGGCCGCCGTTGCCGACGCGGAGAGAGCGCTCGTGTGACGGGGAGTGGTGGTCATCTTCGTGGGGAACTAGCCCACCCTCCTCTTGACTGAGGTCAAGTTCGCCATGGCTCGGCACTTCCGGATTGACGAAGCTAAAGTGGAGGTCTTAGTTCATGCGCCTGGGGAGTACCTGCTCGTCTTATCCAACCACCAGGTGCGCAACGCCGCCATCCAGCACTAGGGTGCCCTCACAATTGGGCGTGTCTCTTTCATGCTCGTGCCTTGGAGCCACTTCCAGTGCGCCGCTCCATCCAAGCTGCATTACAAGGTTCGTGACTGCCTGGAGAACGGCCCCAAGAACGCTTGGGACATGGACTCTGTCAGGTCTCTCTTCGACCCGCCGTCCATCATCTACTCCATCGACACCGAGGTGCGATCTAAGGAGGAGACCGGTTGTTTCTGCCTCTGGGTGTGGATGTCAGACATGGAGATGCTGCGCACCAGAGGCCGCTTGGAGCTAGAGGAGCCAAGGTAGATCAACTCCCCCGACATGCACTTCCTGGATCTCGGCATGTTCGACGAGGTCCCGGAGCAATGGGGCCAGGTTCCGTTGCTTGGCCATGACGTGCTCATCCACCTTGACTTCATCATTGACTTCTCCCCGCCGAGCTCTAGCCCGCCAGCAACTTCAGCGACCACAACGACATTAGTGGTCTTCCTTCTGAGGTTGACACGTCCCCGGAGTGGCCGGCCAAGTAGGGCTACCGTTGGTTCTTCGGGTTCGAAGATGGCGACTTCCCACCGCCACCCCCTCCCCGCGCCTCTGCCCACTCCTGGGGCGGCTCACGGCACCGCGTGTCACCATCGGAGTCGGGGTGGCCCCAACGGCACGGAAGGGCAGGCTCACGGTTTCAACGAGGACCATGCTACCATGCTCGTGGCGAGCCCTGATGGAGCGGCGCCGCTAACGGCAACCGACGCGACGGTAGGAGCTGGGGCCACAGAAGGTTTGACCGAAGCATTCTGGGAGCCCGCACAAGACCAGTCTGAACTGACCAGCGAGACAGACGCCCTTTCTCATGTCTCCCTTGTGCCTGCTCTGGCCCATGCTGGCCCTCTCCTGGTGCCCGCAACACTGCCAGACGTGCTCCAAGCGTCTGCCACTGTCGGGAGCATGGGCGAGAGCTCTCTGACGACAGCCTTGTCGCCTCCTCGCACTGCTTGATTGAGCCACCCCTTGGTTCCGGCTTGTCCTTGCTGGCTCGAGACTGGGCTCCAGCACCCCCCCCTTGTTGGGTTGCACCCCCAGCCCAGCGGGGATTGGGCCCAAACTCGGAGGTGCGGTACCCGGACCGGCCTACCCACCAACTCCTCGCCGAGTCGCTCGCCTCCAAAATCTACCGCAAGCCTTGTGACGCTACAATCCCTTGTCCAGACCGCCCCTGCCCTGCCGTTGATCCCCTCCAGCTCCCCACCCCGCCCCTCGCTGTCGGCCTCCACCGCAGTCGTTGCCCCGCCGCTACCCCCCGTGATCACTAACTTCCTTGCCTACTTCATGGTGCCCATTCTGCCCCCCTACTACCCACGCCTGCTGCTGATGCTAGGCGGGCGGGCTCGGCGATCCAGCCAGCAAACTGGGCATCTGCCACGACCCCCAACCCTGCAGCTGCAATCGGTGGGTCAGGTAATCGGCACAGCGGCCGCTTGGCGGCTAAGCTGAGTTGCGGCCTACCATCCATGGAGAAGGCCCGCTTGGTCCTTCTAAAGAAAAATGGCGTTGCCGCCGCGGATGGAGACACAACTTCAGATGAAGCCCTGCGTCGCTACAAGGACCTATACAAGCAGCCTCTGTCAGCTCAATTCATCGATGCCGTCACCTCTCTGGTGCAAGCTGGGAGCTCCAAGCAGCAGAAGACCAAAGCTCCAGCACCCGCTATGGAAGTTCAGTCTGCTCCTGTGCTGGTCTGAAGCTACAGTTGCTTCTGCCTTAGTGTATCTGTTTTTCTCCATGTTAGTTCAGTTAGTTCTGTCTTGGGCCGTGGAGTGGTGGATGTTTGTGCTATACCAAGCTCCCTACTCCCTACTCAGCTCCCCTGTATCACCTGTGTTCCCCTCGGTTTCCCTATGGATATCAATCTAATCTGCTGGAATGTGCGTGGGCTGGGTTCCCCAGTTTGGTGAAAAGCGGACTGTAAACATACCGAGGGGCTGCACTACAATGTTGTATGCCTGCAAGAGATTAAGTTGAATGACATGAGCAGCAAAATTGTGGTGGAGGCAGTCGACCCTAGGTTCAGGGACAATTTCCTTTTCATGCTGGCTGATGGGTCGAGAGGGCGCATCCCCATTGCGTGTACTGCTGATTTTGAGATTGTACACAACCTGGCAGCCTCATCACTGCACTTCATCTCAGCCACCATATCTGATCGATCGGATGGGAGGTCCTGGACCTTAACGGGGGTTTACGGACCTCAAGACACTGCTGCTAAGATTGAGATGTTGCAGGAGCTCTGTCGCATCCAAAATCTTGTCTTGGAAAAATGGCTAATTGCGGGGGATTTTAACATGATCTGCAGAGCCAGCGAGAAGAGCAATGACAAACTTAATTTGCGGCTTATGGGCAGATTTAGAAACACTATTCAGCAGTTAGAGTTACGCGAGTTCCAGCTCCACGGACATTGTTTCACTTGGTCTAAGGAGCGTGAGTGAACCACGCTCACCATGATCGACCACGTTCTAGTCTCTATTGCCTGTTAGGAGGCCTTCCCCAACTATCAGCTCACACCTTCGTCCACCGATATATCGGATCATTGCCCCTTGGTTCTAAACTGCATGATTCGGCCAAGGTTTAGAGGGTTCAGATTTGAAGAATACTGGCATAAGATGGATGGAATCAATGAGGTGGTTACAAATGCTTGGCAGAAGAACATTCAAGCTACTGATGCTCTCAGAATTCTACATATAAAGCTTGCTAGAACTGTCGCGACGCTTAAAAAATGGAATAAAGCTAAACAGGCTGCTGCTGACCTGGCTTTTGGTGTTGCTAATGAGGTGATCTACCAGCTGGATATTGCAATGGCGAGCAGGGCTTTTTCTGCTGATGCATGGGAATTAAGGAGAAATCTAAAAGCAAAACTGTTGGCGCTCGCAGCCTTGGAGAGGATCAGATGGAAACAAAGGGCTAGGCTACTGAGAATTAGAGTTGGGAATGCTAATACTAAGCTTTTCCCCAATCTGTCTGGCCCCACTACTAGGGAAAACCCTAACAGTTGCGCCGGTTTTTGGACTAGCAGTAGCGCGGGCACCCGCACTACTGCTATGGTGCTATAGCTAACCTATAGCAGTAGCGTGGGTCCACCAGCGCTACTGGTAAGTATAATATCAGTAGCACGGTTCAGAACACGCGCTACTGATAACTATTAGTAGCGCATGTATCTAACCCGCGCCACTACTAATCGCGCATATTTCTTTTTTTATATTTATATTGTATTTACACATGGTTATACATATTAATATAAAACATCAATAATAATTTTGCAAGAAACAACATTTAGATTAAAGTGGATGGGTGCAAGTGATAAAGTTGAATTAGTAGGAAAATATGATATTACGACGACACACAAGTGTAACATCATATTTTTCTACCAACTAAATCATTTCCACCCATCCACTTTAATCTAATCTATGTCATCTAATAACTCATCATCCTTAGTCACATAAAACTTATTATCATCTTAATCATCTAACAACTCATGACCAGTTGACCATTACTACACAATGTCATAAACTAGAAAAAGTCGTCTTTCTTATCAAGCACATACTATTCTCTCCTAGCTAGGTAGAACCTACTACTCTCTTCTAGGTAAAATAGCATAAAATAGGTAAACTCCGACCCATCCATTGTGAAGAATAGAGATCCACCTATCTCCGTTACGTGGCCTGAGCAAATCCTTCACGCCTCCGCCAAGTAGTTGTCTGCGGTCTTTCCTTAATTTGCTCAATCCTTTGAGTTTCAGTCTTTCACCGCTTTTAGAAATCGAGTATGCATTGCGGAATATTTTAGGAAGCCGCGGTCGTAAGCTGATAACATTCAAATGACCTTCTACAAACATCAGTTGAGGCACAACCTCCGAAGGTAATTTCTGTTGAAGAACATAATAATAACATAGTTAGCAATCTAGTTTTCCTTAAGAAAAAATTATGTATGCAAAAGATGGACTAATTAATGACAGAATAGTAAAAAAATCTTATCATGCTATCTGCAGCAATGTTACCATGGTTCAACGGGTGCACTAGTGGCACCTATTCAGAAAAAAATTCGCCATTATCTTCATAATTGATATTAAAATGCTCAATATCATTAATAAATGAGATCAAATGATCTATCTCCAACCAAGTTAGTTCGGAGTCATGACTGTAGTAGGGCTGATCTACTATCTTTTGAATATTTGGTGAAGAAGAGAAATAAGCTGACAATTAAAGACAAACAAGTTAAGTAGGAATGAACACCAACTATTTTTAAATAAAAAATATAAATTACTTAACAAATATGGTTGATAAACTCACATGGAGGTAAAACTGGAAGTATATCGACATCCACCCAAATGTCGATATTACCTTCAATATGATCTTCAGGACGAAGATCGAAGGTTATTTCCATATCCTCCTGAAATTCATATGCCTTGGCTAGAGCTTCCCAATTTGAGCAACCCAATTCTGAGTTATTAACTGCATTCTTAACCAGAAATGTGTGACCATGTTTAGTCCTCAGGTTAGCTCTCCTCGTCTTCATATTCTCATGGTCTTCGAAACCGAGCCTCTCCAAGACATACCGTCTTGCATGGCAGGGGATGAACTAATCGAATTGTATAAAAAAGAAATTACACGTTTAAGCAAAAACAAGAAGTCATGCTTAATTATGAAAAAACACTTCTCATCGTTGCGTATCGTAGAAACATCGAAGGTCTCGTCCAGCTTGATGGTGAAGAACCTATCGTCTTGCAGGTGATGCCTGTCACACAAACCCCGATCATCGCTGCAGAGTTCACACTCAGGGATCCTATCGTCGTCCTACATTTCCTATGTTCATGATTCAAAGACCACAAAATGGTTCGGCATGACCATTGCTAGAATAGGACATATTGAGCGCCTGAAATTTGCCGGAACAGAAATGAATCAACATTCCGGCAAAACATAGGCACTAAGAGGTGTTCCCTGCAATAACATAGACACATGTCCAAATAGACCTAATTCAACATGCATGGGTTGACTTTTGGTTTGTCGAGGCTTTCCTTAAAAAACTCTCATATCTCATGGTGTGTATGGTGCGCACTCTCTCAACATGCATGGGTTGACTTTCGGTCTGTCGAGACTTTCGACTGTCGGTGTTGGTCGCTTCCCCTTCTTCTCTCGCGCATTATACCAAGGTATATATCGCGAGAAGAAGAAGAGGGAAATGACCCCCACGACAATAGTCAGGATTCTTCCTCTGATATTTCGACCGTTGGTGCTGGTCGCTTCCTCTCCCCCTCTCAGGCATTATACCAAGGTATATATCACAGGAAGAGGAAGAGGAAACGACCCCCACGACAACAGTCGGGATTCTTCCTCCATCATGAACATACTAAAAGTGCTACAAGGAGCTCCAACAGACAAAAGTCACCCAAATCATAAGTCAAATAACATTACATAAAAAATGGCCATTGCTAAAATGCATCGATCTAACCATCTAAATGCATCCGTTCATCTAAGTGCGCACATTCATCTAAATGCATCCATCTAACCATCTAAATGCATCCATTCATATAAATGCATCCATTCATCTAATCATCGATCCATCTAAATGCATCCATTCATCTAAATGCATCCATTCATCTAAATGCATCCATACATCAATCTAACCATCTAAATGCATCCATTCATAACCATCTAAATGCATTAATTCATAACCATATAAATGCATCAATTCATCCATCCATTCATCTTATCTAGCAGTGCAAAAATAGAGAGAGGAGACAGAAGGGGGGAAGTGGGAGAGAGGAGGGAGGGAGAGCCACCGCAACGTGGATGGCCAGGAGGGGGGACGGCCGCCCCGTGGTGAGAGCCGGGACGGGGAGGGCCGGGACGGGGAAGGGCCGCCGCGTGGGGAGGGCCAGGATAGCGAGGGACGCCGGGATGCAGGAGCGGCGCCGACACGAGGGAGATACTGGAGAGGGAGAGAGTGAGGAGTGAGGGGCGCGAGGAAGAAGGAAACGGATAATGTATGACTTAGCAGTAGCACGTGTAGGGGATAGGCGCTACTGCTAAGTTGGAGGAGGAGAGGTGGGCCTGGCTAGCCACAGTAGTAGCGTCGGCCCAAGAAAATCACTACTGCTAACCCCATTAGTAGTAGCAAGTGCCACGGGAAAGCGCTGCTACTATGTCTAGCCCGTGAGCGAACGGTGTGCCGCACCTATTAATAGCGCCCCCTACAATTTCCAGCGCTACTGCTACCGATTACCAGTAGCGTGTTTTTAGGACAGCTCTACTACGAGTTAACATTAGCGCCTGTTATTTATCCAATGCTACCGGTAATATTCTACCTATAAGCTTTTCCCTAGTAGTGCCCCTCAGGGACCATGAACGAACACATGGACAAGGCAAACCTCTTGCTGCAACACTTCTCTTCACTCATGGCTCCTCCACCCAGAGAACAGTGGGGATAAACTGGTCCGAACTGAACCTGCCTATGATGACCCACAAGTATAGGGGATCAATTGTAGTCCTTTCGATAAGTAAGAGTGTCGAACCCAACGAGGAGCAGAAGGAAATGACAAGCGGTTTTCAGCAAGGTAATTTCTGCAAGCACTGAAATTGTAGGTAACAGATAGTTTGATATCAAGATAATTGGTGACAAGCAAGTAACGATAACGGTAAATAAAGTGCAGCAAGGTAGCCCAATCCTTTTGTGGCAAAGGACAGGCCAGAACAGTCTCTAGTAATAGGCAAAGTGTTCTTGAGGGTACACGGGAATTTCGTCTAGTCACTTTTATCATGTTGGTTTGATTCGTGTTCGCTACTTTGATAATTTGATATGTGGGTGGACCGGTGCTTGGGTGTTGTTCTTAATTGAACAACCTCAAACTTATGATTAACCCCCTCGTAAGCATCCGCAACTACGAGAAAAGTATTAAGATAAAATCTAACCATAGCATTAAACATGTGGATCCAACTCAGCCTCTTACGAAGTAGCGCATAAACTAGGCTTTAAGCTTCTGTCACTCTAGCAACCCATCATCTAATAACTACTCCACAATGCATTCCCTTAGGCCCAAGGATGGTGAAGTGTCATGTATTCGACGTTCACATGACACCACTAAGGGAATCACTACATACATATCATCAAAATATCGAACACATATCAAATTCACATGATTACTTGCAACATGACTTCTCCCGTGACCTCAAGAACAAAGTTAACTACTCACAAATAATATTCATGCTCAAGATCAGAGGGGTATTGAATAGCATAATGGATCTGAACATATAATCTTCCATCAAATAAACCATATAGTAATCAACTACAAGATGTAATCAACACTACTAGTCACCCACAGGTACCAATCTGAGGTTCCGGTACAAAGATTGAACACAAGAGATGAACTAGGGTTTGAGAGGAGATGGTGTTGTTGAAGATGTTGATGAAGATTGGCCTCCCAAAGATGAGAGTGGTGTTGGTGATGACGATGGCTTCGATTTCCCCCTCCGGGAGGGAAGTTCCCCCGTCGGAATCGCTCCGTCGGAGGGCAAAAGTTCTCCTGCCCAAGTTCCGCCTCGAGACAGCGGCGTTCTATCCCGAAAGTCCTCTCCTTATTTTTTCTAGGTCAAGAGACCCTATATACCAGAAGATGGGCACCAGAGGTGGGCCGAGGAGGGCACAACCACCAGGTTGGCCAGCTCCGGTAGTTATTTGCTCCAGTATTTTTCATATATTCCAAAAATATTCTCTGTAAAGTTTCAGCTTATTTGGAGATGTGCAGAATAGGTATCTCTGATGTGCTTTTTTAGGTCCAGAATTCCAGCTGTCGGTATTCTCCCTCTTTATGTAAACCTTGCATATTATGAGAGAAAAGGCATTAGAATCACTCCCTAAAGCATTATTATTCAACAAAACATAATAAATAACAGTAGGAAATCATGATGCAAAATGGACGTATCAACTCCCCCAAGCTTAGACCTCGCTTGTCCTCAAGAGAAAAGCCGATATTGAAAAGCATGTCCACATGGTTTGAGAGAGAGGTGTCAATAAAAACAAAATACAGACATAGTAGCATCATGCTTATTATCATAACAACAACAAACTCTAGCATAAAACTTATTCATATAGCTTCTCATGAACAAGTAACAATTCATCACAACATAGAAGTATAAAGCATAAACCTTATTGAAAACCAACAAACTATGTTCTCAGTTAACTTTGCAACTACAATTCATCATATTTTCAGGAAGGGTCTCATGTCGGAGCCTTTTGGCAAGTCCAGATACTCAACCATCATTTAGTCTTCTCTAATTGCTAACACTCACAGCATACCCATGAGCAAAAAGTTTCAACCGGACACATAGAAAGACAGGGGCTTATAGTTTCGCCTCCCAACGTACTCACCTCAAGGGTGATGTCAACAATAATAACTCATGCCCACTCACATCGAACTGGATATATGTGCCTAGATCTTTCCTCACCACATGATGCTTGCAAAAGAAAAATTAAAAAGGAATAGGGAAGAATACTTTGATTCTTGCATAAAAGTAAATACATAAAAGTAAAAGATAGTCCCTTCGCAGAGGGAAGCAGAGGTTGTCATGCGCTTTTTGGTTTGTATGCCCAATCCCTTAATGTAAAAGAACGTCACGCTATATTGCCCCCTATGATAGCAACCTTTATTATGCAGTCCATCGCTTTTATTACTTTGCCATCATAAGTTCGTATAGCGCTCAATTTTCTCTTACACTAATTGATCAAAACACATTTAGAAGCAAATTTTATTGCCTTATTGCACCGATGACAACTTATTTTAAGGATCTTACTCGATCCGTAGGTAGGTATGGTGGGCTCTCAAAGAATGAATTTGGGTTTTGGGTTTTTGGATGCACAAGTACTATCTCTACTTAGTGCGGATTTTTTGGCTAGCAAAGATATTGAGCAAGCACCACATGTTGAAGGATCTATGACAATATAACTTCTATGTGGATATGAACAAACATAAATCATTACATTGTCTTCCTTGTCCGACGTCAACCATTTTGACATATAATATTTAATGGGGGCTCACAATCATAAAAGATGCCCAAGATAGTGTATTTGCATGTGAATCTTCTCTTCCCTTATTAATTCTTTCATGAATTTCATCATTGACCAATGCTATGTTTGTCAATCTCCAATAAATTTTACCACTTATACTTTTCCTTATGTGATGTCATTACTTACCATAAGATTAGCATATGATTCTTTTCATTTATTTCACTTTCCTTTTATTTTGATTGCAACAAGAAAGTAGAGAGGCAAAAGCTTAAACCAAACTTTATTATATAACTCTCACTCGATTACATAGATAGATAGACCACGAAACTAACACACAAAAATAGATCATGCTAAACTTTTATTCAACTAAATCAAAAAGAAACTAAAGATCAAACTAAAATAGGTAAAGGTGAATAAAAGTGATGGTGATACGATACCGGGGCACCTCCCCCAAGCTTGGCTCAAGCCAAGGGGAGTGCCCATACCCGTGTGCTCAAGTCTCCTTTGGTGGTGGTGAAGAAGAAGGTGGTGGTGATGAAGTGTCACACTTCCGACTCAATAGGTACTCCAATTTGCGGATGACTCTCCGAAGGGTATTGATGTCCTCCTCTAGCAAAATATTTTCACGAGTGAGAAATTTATTTTGAACACGAACCGCTTCGAAAGCCCTAAAAGCTTCAATTTCAATGGGGGAGAGATGACTGTAGTAAGGTTGAAGGATATCTTCTTCTCCCCCCTCCTCCGTTAGCATGGATTGCCCTCCTTCTGGAGCTTGATCCTTCATAGCCTCCTTGCCCTTGTCTTCCTTGTTAGCTTTTTTTGGCTCCTCTCTCTTCAGCTCCATCTTCATTAGCCAGGCATCTTCTTCTACGTTATTGGAGGAGGGAGAAGACATGATTCCTGGCGTGGTAGATCTAATAGGAAAACAACACGAAACAAGAACATAGGATTTTTCTGCGACGCGGTCGTCAAAACAGCCGGTTATATATAGAGAATTTTTATTCTTGGAAAGAAAGCATACGGAAGGAAAACAGAGTCAGGAAGGTGTCTGAGGTGGGCACAACCCACCAGGGCATGCCTGGCAGGGCTAGCGCGCCCTGGTGTATCGTGCTCACCTCGGTTGCTTTCCGGTTTATTTCTTATTTTCCTAATTTTTCTAATATTCCAAAACTGACAAAAAAAATTTTTGCGGATTTTTCGGAGTCCGTTAACTTACCGCATCACATACCTCCTATTTTTTAGAATTCTGGAGTGTTCCGAAAGGTTTCTTTTATGTGTTCCTCCGGTGTCATGGTTTGGATAACATTGCTTTTAACGTTAATAGGCGTACCTGAGACATGGTGCTTAATTCTTTGTCCATTGACCACCTTCAGGTTAGTACATTTGGCATTATTAATCTTGATAGCTCCAGAACGATAAACCTCTTTGATGATATAAGGTCATTCCCATTTTGAGAGAAGCTTACCTGCAAAAAATCTTAAATGAGAGTTGAACAAAAGAACATGGTCTCCTATTTTGAATCCCCGCTTTTGGATTCTTTTGTCATGCCATCTTTTTACTTTTTATTTGAATAGTTTGGCATTTTCATAGGCTTGGGTTCTCCATTCATCTAGTGAGCTAATATCAAATAGCCTCTTCTCACCGGCAAGTTTGAAATCATAACTGAGTTCTTTAATTTCCCAAAATGCTTTATGTTCTAACTCTAGAGGCAAATGACAAGCTTTTCCATATACCATTTTGTATGGAGACATACCCATAGGATTTTGATAAGTTGTTCTATAGGCCCAAAGTGCATCATCTAGTTTCTTAGACCAATTCTTTCGAGACCTATTGACAGTTTTTTGTAATATCAATTTTATTTCTCTATTACTAAGTTCAACTTGACCACTAGATTGAGGATGATAGGGTGATGAAATTCTATGGTTGACATCATATTTAGCAAGCAACTTACGGAAAGCACCTTGAGTAAAGTGTGAACCACCATCAGTCATTAAGTATCTAGGGACTCCAAAGCTCGGAAAGATAACTTCTTTAAGCGTTTTAATAGAGGTGTTGTGATCAGCGCTACTAGTTGGAATAGCTTCTACCCACTTAGTGACATAATCAACGGCAACCAAAATATGAGTGTACCCGTTAGAGGAAGGAAAAGGTCCCATATAATCAAAACCCCAAAAATCAAATGGTTCGACAACAAGTGAATAATTCATAGGCATTTCCTGACACTTACCGATATTACCAATTCTTTGACATTCATCACAAGACAAGACAAACTTACGGGCATCCTTGAAGAGAGTAGGCCAATAAAAACCAGATTGCAATACCTTGTGAGCAGTTCTATCTCCCGCATGATGTCCTCCATAAGCTTCGGAATGACATTTCCGTAGGATTTGTTCCTGTTCATGCTCAGGTACACAACGTCTAATAATACCATCTACTCCTTCTTTATAGAGATGTGGGTCGTCCCAAAAGTAATGTCTTAAATCATAGAAGAATTTTTTCTTTTGTTGGTATGTGAAGCTAGGTGGTATATATTTAGCGACAATGTAGTTAGCATAATCAGCATACCAAGGAGTGTTTTGAGAAACATTTATTGCAGCTAACTGTTCATCAGGAAAGCTATCATCAATAGGTAGTGGGTCATCAAGAATATTTTCTAACCTAGAAAAGTTATCAGCTACGGGGTTCTCAGCTCCCTTCCTATCAACGATATGTAAATCAAATTCTTGAAGCAAGAGAACCCATCTAATGAGTCTAGGTTTAGCATTTTTCTTTTCCATAAGATATTTTATAGCAGCATGATCGGTGAAACAATGACTTTGGAATCAACAATATAGGATCTAAATTTATCACAAGCAAACACAACTGCTAAAAATTCTTTTTCAGTAGTAGCGTAATCTCGTTGGGCACTGTCTAGAGTTTTTCTAGCATAATGGATAACATACAATTTCTTATCAACTCTTTGCCCTAGAATAGCACCAACAACATAATCACTAGTATCACACGTAATTTCAAAAGGCAAGTTCCAATCAGGTGGTTGAACGATAGGTGCAGAGGTTAAGGCTTTCTTGAGTGTTTCAAAGGCTTCCACACAATCATCATAAAAAACAAAAGGGATATCCTTTTACAAAAGATTAGTAAGAGGCCTAGAAATTTTAGAGAAGTCTTTAATGAACCTCCTATAGAAACCAGCATGACCAAGGAAACTTCGAATACCTTTAATATCTTTAGGACATGGCATTTTCTCAATTGCATCAACTTTAGCTTTATCCACCTCAATACCTCGTTCAGATATTTTATGCCCCAAGACAATGCCTTCATTAACCATAAAGGGGCACTTCTTCCAATTCAAGACAAGATTAGTTTGTTCACATCTCTGCAAAACTCGATCAAGGTTGCTTAAGCAATCATCAAAAGAAGTCCCCTAAACGGAAAAATCATCCATGAAAACCTCCACAATCTTTTCACAAAAGTCAGAGAATATAGCAGTCATACATCTTTGAAAGGTAGCAGGTGCATTGAATAAACCAAAAGGCATACGTCTATAAGCCTAGGTTCCAAAAGGGCAAGTAAAAGTGGTTTTCTCTTGATCAGATTGTGACACAGGTATTTGAGAGAAACCAGAATATCCATCCAGAAAACAAAAGTGTGTGTGCTTAGATAATCTTTCTAGCATTTGATCAATGAAAGGCAGAGGGTAATGATCTTTTCTAGTAGCTTTATTTAATTTTCTAAAATCAATTACCATTCTATAGCCAGTGACAATTCTTTGTGGAATGAGTTCATTTTTATCATTATGAACAACGGTAATGCCTCCTTTCTTAGGAACACAATGAACGGGACTTACCCATCTACTATCAGTAATGGGATAGATTATACCTGCTTCTAGGAGCTTTAATATTTCAGTTCTTACTACTTTCATCTTAGGATTCAATCGCCGTTGGTGATCAACAACGGGTTTAGCATCAGGTTCCATATTAATCTTGTGCTGACATAGAGTGGGACTAATGCCCTTAAGATCATCAAGAGTATATCCAATAGCAGCAAGGTGCTTACTCGAAATTTTTAATAATGTTTCTTCTTCATGTTCTGAAAGGTTAGCACTAATAATAACATGATATATCTTTTTCTCATCAAGATAAGCATACTTCAAAGATTCAGGCAGTTGCTTTAATTCAAACACAGGATCACCTTTAGGTGGAGGAGGACCTCCAAGAGTTTCAATAGGCAAATTATGTTTCAGGAGAGGTTGTTGTTCAAAGAAAATTTTATTTATTTCATTTCTTTCACGCAAGTGCATATCATTTTCATGGTCAAGCAAATATTGTTCTAATGGATCAGTAAGAGGCACAGCAATAGAAG
This sequence comes from Elymus sibiricus, assembly GCA_039707655.1. NCBI lineage: Eukaryota > Viridiplantae > Streptophyta > Magnoliopsida > Poales > Poaceae > Elymus > Elymus sibiricus. The sequence continues at coordinate 361,636,755 of CM077669.1, forward strand.
CAAGACATTTCATCCTTACTAGATAATGCTCTATCACGGGGTTTTCTACTAAACTTGGAAAAGTTAAACTCGTGAGACACATCACCAAAACTAACATCGATAGTTTGTTTTTCACAATCTATCTTAGCATTGACGGTGTTCAAGAAAGGTCTACCAAAGATAATGGGACAAAAGTCATCTTGTGGGGAACCAAGAACTAGAAAATCAGTAGGATATTTTACTTTCCCACACAAGACTTCAACGTCTCTAACAATCCCAACTGGTGTGATGGTGTCTCTATTAGCAAGTTTAATAGTAACATCAATGTCTTTCATTTCAGCAGGTGCTATTTCATTCATAATTTCTTGGTATACGGAAAAAGGGATAGCACTCACACTAGCACCCAAATCACATAAACCATGATAGCAGTGATCTCCTATTTTGACTGAGACAACATGCATGCCCATTACGGGTCTATGTTTATCTTTTTCATCGGGTTTAGCATTTCTAGCAGCGTCATCATAGAAGTAGATAACATGCCCATCAATATTTTCTACCAAGAGATCTTTAACCATAGCAACACTAGGTTCTACTTTAATTTGCTCAGGGGGCTTAGGTGCTCTAATATTACTCTTGCGAACCACAGTTGATACCTTAGCATGTTCCTTTATCCAAACAAGGAAAGGTGGTTTTTCAATATTAGCGGTAGGCACAACTAGATCAACATTGTAAATGACGGTTTCATCTTTAGCTATGACCGTTTCTTTAATTTCTTCTTTAATAGGGGGATGATATTTAAACCATTTCTCTTTAGGGAGATCAACATGAGTAGCAAATGCTTCACAGAAAGAGGCTACTATCTCAGAGTCAAGTCCATATTTAGTGCTAAACTTGTGAAAAGCATCGGTATTCATAAAAGATTTAACACAATCAAACTTAAGCTTTATACCTAACTCATTACCTTCGCCGAGTTCCCAATCTTCAGAGTTGCATTTAATTCTTTCTAAGAGATCCCACTTGATTCAATAGTCTTCTTCATAAAAGAACCAGTACAAGAAGTATCGAGCATGTATTGATCATTATGAGAAAGCCGAGCATAAAAATTCCGAATAATAACTTCTCCCGGGATATCATGATTGGGGCATGAATATAACATTGACTTAAGATTCCCCCAAGCTAGAGCGATGCTTTCTCCTTCACGAGGCCAAAAATTATATAGCCTATACCATGTCAATGCTTTTCTCTTCAAAGATAAAGGGAAAACCTTCTTCTTAACTTCATCTCCGGATAAACCTGCAAGCTTAAATAATCCACAAACTTCATTCACATGTATTAGGTGCATATCAGGATGTTCGATTCTATCTCCTGCATAAGGTTTAGCAAGCAGTTGTTCTACCATACTCGAAGGAATTTCATAACCAATATTTTCAGTAGGTGCAGTAAGTTCAGGGCAACTAATTGTGGTTCCGGTCGAGGTGAAGATACCCCGAACAAACCCCTCAAAGGATTGTTTTCCATAGTAGCAAGTAACAACAGATTTCAGCCCGTAGTATAAGTTTTTCCTTACCGATTTTCACTTACCAAGAGCGCTTCACTCCCTGGCAATGGCGCCAGAAAAGAGTCTTGATGACCTACAAGTATAGGGGATCAATCGTAGTCCTTTCGATAAGTATGAGTGTCGAATCCAACGAGGAGCAGAAGGAAATGACAAGCGGTTTTCAGCAAGGTCATTTCTGCAAGCACTGAAATTGTAGGTAACAGATAGTTTGATACCAAGATAATTGGTGACAAGCAAGTAACGGTAACGGTAAATAAAGTGCAGCAAGGTAGCCCAATCCTTTTGTGGCAAAGGACAGGCCAGAACAGTCTCTAGTAATAGGCAAAGTGTTCTTGAGGGTACACGGGAATTTCGTCTAGTCACTTTTATCATGTTGGTTTGATTCGTGTTCGCTACTTTGATAATTTGATATGTGGGTGGACCGGTGCTTGGGTGCTGTTCTTACTTGAACAACCTCCCACTTATGATTAACTCCCTGGCAAGCATCCGCAACTACGAGAGAAGTATTAAGATAAAATCTAACCATAGCATTAAATGTTTGGATCCAAATCAGCCCCTTACGAAGTAGCGCATAAACTAGGGTTTAAGCTTCTGTCACTCTAGCAACCCATCATCTAATAACTACTCCACAATGCATTCCCTTAGGCCCAAGGATGGTGAAGTGTCATGTAGTCTACGTTCACATGACACCACTAAGGGAATCACAACATACATATCCTCAAAATATCGAACACATATCAAATTCACATGATTACTTGCAACATGACTTCTCTCGTGACCTCAAGAACAAAGTTAACTACTCACAAATAATATTCATGCTCAAGATCAGAGGGGTATTGAATAGCATAATGGATCTGAACATATAATCTTCCACCAAATAAACCATATAGTAATCAACTACAAGATGTAATCAACACTACTAGTCACCCACAGGTACCAATCTGAGGTTCCGGTACAAAGATTGAACACAAGAGATGAACTAGGGTTTGAGAGGAGATGGTGCTGTTGAAGATGTTGATGAAGATTGGCCTCCCAAAGATGAGAGGGGTGTTGGTGATGACGATGGCTTCGATTTCCCCCTCCGGGAGGGAAGTTCCCCCGGCGGAATCGCTCCGCCGGAGGGCAAAAGTGCTCCTGCCCAAGTTCCGCCTCGAGACGGCGGCGTTCCGTCCCGAAAGTCCTCTCGTTATTTTTCTAGGTCAAGAGACCCTATATACCAGAAGATGGGCACCGGAGGTGGGCCGAGGAGGGCACAACCCACCAGGGTGGCCCCCTCCGGTAGTTATTTGCTCCAGTATTTTTTATATATTCCAAAAATATTCTCCATAAAGTTTCAGCTTATTTGGAGATGTGCAGAATAGGTATCTCTGATGTGCTTTTTCAGGTCCCGAATTCCAGCTGCCGGTATTCTCCCTCTTTATGTAAACCTTGCATATTATGAGAGAAAAGGCATTAGAATCACTCCGTAAAGCATTATTATTCAACAAAACATAATAAATAACAGTAAGAAATCATGATGCAAAATGGACGTATCAGCCTACAGCCCAACTGCAACATCTCGACAAGCCTTTCATTCTTCGGGAAATCAAGGACGCGGTGTTTGGCTTACAGTCTGACCGTGCGTCGAGGCCAGATGGATTCACTGCTAGCTTTTTCAAGAGATTCTGTCCGCTCATGTGTGGTGATCTTTGCAGGGCCATCAACCAACTGTTTCACCTTCGAGGTGAGCAATGGAACCTTCTAAACTCTGCCAACATAATCCTCATCCCAAAATCTGATGCGGCGGCTTCCCCCTACGACTACAGGCCAATTAGTCTCATGCATAGCATTGCCAAGATTATTTGCAAGATCATGGCTAACAGGCTGGCCCCAGAGCTGCAACACCTAATTTCTGATTGCCAGAGTGCATTTATCAAAGGGAGGTCTATACAGGACAATTTCCGCCATGTCCAAAACATCGTTCGTAGTGCACACTGTCACAAGATTGATCTCCTCTTCTTGAAGCTGGATATTGCAAAGGCGTTTGATTCAATTCATTGGGCCTACCTTCTGGATGTTCTCTCTGCTTTTGGATTTGGGCAACGGTGGCGAGACATCATTTCAATCCTGTTGGCGACCTCCTCTTCTCGGGTGCTGCTTAACGGATATCCTAGATCGCCGTTCACACACAAATGTGGTCTACGGCAGGGTGACCCTCTCTCCCCGATGTTGTTCATCCTTGCTATGGAGCCTTTGCAGCGGCTGCTTTCGATGGCTACGGATGCCCGAGTGCTTTCCCCTCTAATGGTCAAAGGAGCAAGAATTAGGACCATTTTGTACGCGGACGATGCGGCTGTGTTCGTCAATCCGGTGCAATCTGAGATATCTGCTCTACAAGAGATACTATCTTTCTTTGGAGACGGTTCGGGTTTGAGATGCAACCCTGCTAAGTGTGTGGCATACCCGATCTGCTGCCAATCTCTTGACCTGCCAGTGATTCTTAGCAATTTTGGCGGCTCTGTTAGCTCCTTCCCCTTCAAATACCTTGGCCTCCCTCTCAATGTGCGCAAACCAAGAAGAGTGGACCTGCAGCCGGTCCTTGACAAAGCTGCCTCTAGACTGACTCCCTAGAAAGGAAAACTTTTGGACATAACTGGTCGGCTAATCTTGGTGAATACGGTGCTGACTGCAATAACTACTTACTTCCTCACCATATTTGCCCCGGATTGCTGGTTTATTAAGAAATTGGATAAACTACGGAGGGACTTCTTCTGGAGTGGTGATGAGGACTGCCACGGGGGGCAAATGTTTAGTGAACTGGAAGAGAATTTGTGCACCAAAAGATGTTGGGGGTCTTGGTCAAGGACCTCAAGGCTTACAGTCGATCCTTACGTCTACGATGGCCTTGGTTTGCCTGGACCTCACCAAGCCGGCCCTGGTATGGATCTGCCACCCCTTGTGATAGATCGGACATGCAGTTGTTCTCGGCCTGCACTACCATAACTGTAGGAATGGTGCCACCACTAGTTTTTGGTCTGATCAATGGATCCCGGGGTGCGCGGCTGTCAGAGATTCTTTCCCTGATTTATTCAAGCTGTCTTTTAGGAAGCAACTTACAGGCAAAGAGGCTCTTTACAATGGCAGATGGATGTGAGGCCTGCAGCGCATCAACTCAACAGAGCAACTTATTATATTCCTCGTTCTCTGGGATTTGGTTTCTACTTCGCAGTTGATGGATGAAGATGATGCTATCCGTTGGAACTTGACGACAAATGGACAGTACTCTGCTTCTTCAGCTTATGCAGTGCAGTTCCTTGGTCGCATCCCCACCCCTCGGTTGAACCAAGTCTGGAAAATGAAGATCGAGCACAAGGTCAAATTCTTCATTTGGTTCCTTCTTCATAACAGACTTTGGACCTCTGACCGACTCGCGACTAGGGGATGGCCAAACCACTCTGTTTGCCCATTATGCAATCAAACATTAGAGTGCTGCACCCACCTATTCCTCATGTGCCCCTTCACCAAAGAGGTATGGCTTCGCATTGGAGATAACCTTCAGCCAGGCTCCAAGACCGCCTTGTCTAAGCCGACCATAAACGATTGGTGGAACAATCTGTGTAACACTGATAGGATTCTTGCGGCCTACACCGTTTGGAACATTTGAAAAGAGCGCAACGGCAGGATTTTCTAGCAGCAACCTAGATCGGCCCGGGAGACTTCCAACAACATCAGCGATAACATCAGCCTCCTCCAGGAGGCGTGGGAGTTGTAGCCATAGGCTACTTGTACAGCCGTCAATGCTATCGCAAACGGATCTTCTTTCCTTTTGATACCCCGTATATGTAATTCTACTCCTTTCTTAATGAAAAAGCAGAGCACCTGCTATTGTCCTTAAAAAAATGCGGCATCAGGTGCCAGGACAAGAAAAGAACGGGGGAAATTTGAGGAAATACAAGGCGGGTCGATGAATACGACACCACAGTTCACTTGATTCACGGTCTTGTTGTACAGGCGATCCATCACCGCCGCCACATGCTCGGACTGCGAGCTCCATCCCACTCACACGCACACACAACAACACTGAAGAAAAGTACTACAACACGTACACAACAACAGCACCGGCCGCGGCGCCAATGGCGTATGGGCCATCAGTCCGAGGACACGCGCGCGCGCACGCACGCTCCTACTAGTCATACCCGCTAGTGCACACACCACGGCCGAACCAGCTAGCGACGGCTAGCACGGGACCAGAATCCCGTCGTTCCCGTTCCCGTTCGCCGTGCCGTTCCCGTTGGCCTTCCCGTTGGCCACCGCCCCGTTGCCGTTGCCGTTGCCGTTGGCGTGGGCATGAGCGTGGGTGGCGTCGTTGTGGGAGGCGATGAGCCGGCCGGAGGGGTCGTTGGAGGCCTTCCACTGCGCCACCCACTCGATGGCCGTCGGCGTGCTGCACGCGATGCTCGGGCCCCACGGCACCGTCTCCCTCGCCGACTCCTGCATCAGTCAGATTTGCCTTGCACGTCAGTAAATAAATCCTTCCAAAGGAGCGTCAGTTAAACTGCTTGGCATCTGTCTGAATTAATCGGTCACCTGAGGGTAGAGCCTCTCGAAGATCATCCGGTAGTAGTAGGCCTCCTTGTTGATGGGCGTGTTGTACGGGTACTCCTCTGCGGCGTTCTTCATCATCTCGTCAGTCACCTGCTGCTCGGTAAAAGCCTTGAGGCCGTCGATCCAGTTGTAGCCGACGCCGTCGCTGAACTGCTCCTTCTGCCTGTACAAAATATGCTGTGGAGGGCAACATTGCAGTTGCAGAGAGCATTAGTTCAGAACGCTCCCCCCTGTGCATACTTACTACGCTGGATATCTGATCTTCTGAAAAACTCAAGGTGGTGTCTGTACCTTTGGCAGGTATGGCTCCTTCTCGTCATCGAACGCCTTCCTCAACACCCACTTCTCGATGCGGCCCAGATCGGCATCGTACTGCGTCGCAGCAACAACAAGAAAACGTCAGAAAATTCAGAGCCAAAACAAATCAGACATGCGCTTAGCACACCATTTCTCCATCACGGCAGAGATGAGTGAGCCTGTACCAGTTTCCACTCGGGGTCCATGCTCATGGCGACGTCGATGAACTCCTTGTCGAGGAACGGCACGCGGACTTCCAGCCCCCAGGCGGACGTCGCCTTGTTGGCACGCAGGCAGTCATACTGATGGAGCGCTTTCACCTGCGGGTTTCACATCAGTTTCGTGTCAAACCCGAGAGAATCTGACGAGTGTATCTTGGCTGTTTGTTTGTGCAGTATTATGAATTAGCTATTATGTACTCTAGTTCAGTTTCAGTTAGCACCTTGCGGCAGGTCTCCTTGTGGAACTCCTCCTTGTTTGGGGCGAAGTGGAAGTAGAGGTAGCCGCCAAGGAGCTCGTCCGAGCCTTCCCCTGACAGCACCATCTTAACCCCAAGCGCCTTGATCTTGCGTGCCATCAGGAACATCGGCGTGCTCGCACGTATCGTCGTCACGTCGTACGTCTCGTTGTGGTAGATCACCTCCTCGATGGCGTCGATACCATCCTAAACAGGACAAAATGACTCATCAGTACCTCTGAATCTCTGATCCCCCGCTGTCTGTAGTGAGCACTCCCTTCATTTATTATGCTGAGATGTCTTAAGGCTTAAGGTTTTAATCTCAAATTTCTGGGGTTGTCAGTGTGAGCGTTCTGTTGGGTTTTAATCTCAAATTTATTATGCCAAGCATCAAACATCAAGATGTCCTGAGGCTTGTGGTTTTACTTGCTTTTCTTTACCTGGACAGTGAAATGGAACTCGTGATGGATGGTTCCCAGATAGTCAGCTACCTCTCTCGCGGCCTTGAGATCAGGCGAGCCCTACAGTGTGCAGCAACATATTAGAATCATGAGATTCCCGTGGTTCTTGAAGAGAAACAGTAGGACAAAAACATGTGAAGAAAAATAAACCTCTAGGCCAACGACAAAGGAGTGGAGCTCAGTTCCAAACTTCTTGGCGGCTTCAGTTTCGATGAGATGGCGCTTGGTCACCGAGGCGACGAGGGAGGAGTCGAGGCCGCCGGAGAGGAGAACGCCGAAGGGCACGTCAGTCATGAGCCTCTTGATGACGGCCTACAAAACAAAACAAAACAAAACAGCACACATGGTCGATTCCACTGTCAGTCACCGTCACACCACCTACCGTACACAAAAGCAAGTATCACGTGGTGGCGGTGCTACGGTCAGCGTGGTATATGCTATGCACCTTCTCGAATGCCTCCCTGAGGACGAGGGGCTGGTACGTCGTCGCCGGGACGTGCTCGGCGAACCACTGCGGGTTGTACCACCGCCGGAACCCGCCGGCGGCGCTCGAGTACAGGTTCCCCGGAGGGAAGAGCTCGAACTTTGGGCAGTCCTCGTGGAGCGCCTTCATCTCGGACGCAATCCAGACGGAGCCTGCGAGAGCACAGCACCCAAATAAGTCGCAATCCAGACGCCAAGAATTTGTGGTGACAGACGTTGAGCGGTTTGGCAGTTGACATGCGTACCGTCGCTGCCCCGGCCGATGTAGAGGGGGTTGACACCGACGGCGTCACGGGCAGCCATGTACGTCTTGTTGCGGGTGTCGTAGAGTACGAAGGAGAAGACGCCGTCCAGCATGTTGACGAAGTTCTCGCCGTACTCCTCATACTTGAGACAGCAGCAGGAGCAGAGATGGTCGGCGTCAGTATTCAGTTTTGTTCTCTTGCTGTTTTCTTTGCAATTTCGAAGCTAAATTCAGCCGCTGGAAACCGAAACGATCTCGCTTACCAGAGGGATGATGACCTCGCAGTCGCTGCCGGTGGTGAAGGTGTGCTTGGCGGCGAACTGCTTCCGGATCTTTTTGTGGTTGTAGATTTCTCCATTGGCCTTTTCATCGACAACAACAACAACGAACAGTTTGAAAACGATAGGTGATGGAGCAGAGAAGAGCCTGCTAGCACGACGTGGCGAACAGACGACGCGTACAAGGAAGAGCACACATATATGCATACCACGACGACGACGGTCCGGTCCTCGTTGTAGAGGGGCTGGTCACCGGAGAGCGGGGAGACGACGGCGAGCCGCTGCTGCGCCAGGAAGTTGCCCTCGCACTGGAACAGCCCGGACCAGTCCGGTCCCCGGTGCTTCAGCCTGCATCATCATCACACCGAGCCCAACACGTCAAAATCCACAGGCCGTGCCACGAACAGAGCAATTCATCAAATATAAGTAAGCACAGGGGGGCTTAGGCTTAAGGAAGAGGAAGATTCCGGTGTTGTTTTTCAGATATGCCCTTACTGTTCGATTCTTTCTGGGCTCATATCATATGCAACAAAACGACGAGAAAGGCCTAACTAGGACAAAACAGAAAAAAGAACTCTCTTGGACGATCCTGCTCTAGTTCTTTCGGGCAAGTTGAAGAACAATAGGTATATATCAACGGCATTTTATTTTATGATCTACTCCTACACAAGAACCTCAAGATCATGCCAACGATACGGGCGGCATTAGAGCCGGGCGCTAGGGATTTGAAGGGTGGAGAATAGATGCATGGATATGGACAGCGCAGGGGCGGGTGCTTGCCTGCGGGAGCAGGAGAGGACGCGAGCCCTCTTGGCCTGCGACCAGTCGGCGCAGCCGAGGACGGCCAAAATCCCACACATGGTGGACGCGGCGACGGACGGCGCTGGAGGAGCGGGTTTCGGGGGCGGATGAGGTTGAAGAAGGTGAAGGGGGAGTGAATGATGCTCGTGTTGAGAGAGAGGAGAGGAGAGGAGATGCGGGAATTAGCGGACGCGCGCGCCGTATTTATAGCCGATCAGCGCGGCTCCGGGGCCTCGCGTCTGCGACCGGGGAAGCTCTCCTCGCCTCCCTGCTGGGACACGTGGCGGCTGTCGGTTGGGAGGGTTCCGTGCGCGGCGGGAGTTTATCCCCTCCGGATGCAGCGTCGTCCAGTCAGCGTGGGCCCGGCCGCCCGAGTCAGCGCCGCTGGGTGCCGTCGGATCTACGATCCACGGCGGCGGAGAGGGCTGGGGGTGGGCCCCGGAGGCCGGATTCACCAACGGCCGGCTCGGCTTTGCTGCGGTCTGCCTGGTTTAGGCTTTTTTCCTCGTGTGATGGATGATGCCAGCAACGCCATTATTGGGAGCATCTTGGATGTGACTAACATATTCAGGGATGTTCATTTCTATTTCTGATGCTGGCAAGATTCGATGAATCCGCCCCTGTTGTTTTTTTTACTCCTAGCAATCCTCAATTTCTACAGTGATTACCCAAGTTCTAATGCTAAAATGGGAATCCAGTTTCAAGAAAATGGTACGTGCCGACGAGGATATATAAATCTACAATTTGATAACCAGCAAACGTGCTTGGAGGGTAGCATGGCAAATCCATCCGGTTCAGTTTTTTTTTCTGGATTTGTTGTGCTTGCGGAACAAATTTATCATCCTCACAATAACATAAGAAAAAAGTTGTTATGAAAGTCTTCGAATGGCAGCACAATAGCGTTTCCCTAAATCTACTCCTAGTAACTTTATTATTTTTGTTTATTTCCACCTTTAGGATAACTGACATTTTTATCTTAGAACTGTAAGCTTTTATCTGGCTTATTTATGTTCTACATAAACCCCTTATCATCTCAAGCTTAATAGATGGTGATTGGCATGAAAACACAATCATGTTTTACCTCGCTTTTGTCTAGCTAGATTATGTGGAATGGCCAATGAGCAACTTAATTCGGTTGTGACTGTTAAGATTAATTACATTTGTAATTAGGGGAAATCTCCCCTTGCCCAACCGCCGTGCGGTAGGCAACCGCACGGACGCGTCCGGTCTGGAACCGACGTCTTGTTCGAACCGTCGTGTCCCTCCAGACCGTATAAATGGCATCCTGTAACCATCGATTAGAGGATTCAATCACTTTGATTTGAAACACGTTATCACGCACGTAGAACAGCCAGCGAGAGCGAGAACAGAGAAAGAGGAGAAGAGAGAGAGTTCCTTGCCGCCGGTGAGATGCCAGGCCTTGTCTCCTTCTTCCTTCGCCTGATCCGCGAGGACGGCCGTCGGAGCCGCCTCATTGCCCGTCGCCGTCATGGAGTAGGTGGCCTCCGCCGTCACCGTCGTCGGATGCAAGCCATCCGCCGGTTCGGCCGCAGCGCCGCTGGACGTGGTGCCCCTGGCGGCCTCCGCGCCGCTGGACACGGCCATCGCGCCGCCGGACGCGGCCATCGCGCCGCTGGACGCGGCCACCGCGCTGCCGGACGCACTGAACACGGTGCTCACCACGTCCCGCTCGTGACCAGGGGGGTTGACCCGTGGCTCGCAGCCGGCCCGAGCGCCGCCGCCGCGCCCGCACCGCCCCCTGGGTCCCCGCCTCCACCCCCTCCTCCGCCGACCGAGTGGATTGCGCCGCCGACGCCGACGCCCGCAGCCGAGGCCGGCGGCCCGCCCGGCTACGTCCCCGTGCCTATGCGCACTGTCGTGGACGCGGAGGAGGCGCTCGCCTTCATCTCGGCGCCAACCGGTGCCTCCGGCGTCGTCCGCCTCGGTGCCGGGATGGAGGGCATCGGCGCAACTGCTCCGCCCCAGCCGGAGATGGACATGGGATCCGGCAGCCGCGCGGAGAGGCGTTTCGGCCGCCTCTTCGGGCGCGCCGTCGCCGCCATCAGCCGCCGCCCCGGCCGCCGCGCCGGCTCGTGGGATCCGGCAGGCCTTGGCCTCGCTCCCGCCCTGCCGCGTGGAGTGCGCACCGACCCCGTCGTGGTCGCCTCTTCCTCCGACGAGGAGACTCCCTTCGTCGTGCGCCGGTGACCGCCGGAGTGGAGCAGATGGCGCTGGCAGTTTCCTCTCCTAGCGCTGCATCGAGGAAGTCGAGGGGCGGGTGAGTGGTGCGGGGCGGCCGAGCCTTATCCGTAACCGCTCGCTCCCTCCCTCGCTCATATGCGGTCGCTGGAGTGGGTCGGCCAAAGGCTGTCCAGGCCCAGGCGCCCGTGTTGACTCCGGCCGGCTGCTGTTTTCTCTCTGTTTTTTATTAGTCTAGCACTAATTATTGTATTTGTGCAGTTTTAGACTATGTTTAGTACTGTTTAGTACTTAGATTGACTACTACTTACATTTCAGTCCTGTTCTAGATTCATTCTATGTTAGGACTTGTGTAATTATCAGTAGGTGTGTTTATATTATGCAAAGAATTGATAATATAAATAAAGTACCGGATTTCATCTGGGAAGAATGACATGTTCCATGTGTTTACCACATATCTCTCGAACATGTTTTTGCGATTGAGATCAGCTTCTCTCGCATATCAAACTTGCAAATTTTTGAATATTTCTCCCTCGTCTTATTTGGAATCACAAGGTAATGAGTTGTGATCTACTGCACATGTGCAGACTATCCTCTCTTACTGTGAGGTCTACGCTTTGTCAATCTCGACAAGCGATTACCTTCAACGTGTATTCCTCATATCAAAATTGTAGCATACACAAGGTAATGGCCATGCAGCCTATTACTGTGAGATCTAAGTGATCTTCAAAGTGTTATGTTCACACAATTAAGGTTGAGAATTTTTCAAGTTTACACTTGAGTATCAAATTTTTGCATTCTTATTACTCAACCATGATGGTTTTTAATTTACCACCCGTAAATTAATTATCTCTGGTTCTCCATGTAGGCAAATATGACTGCCAAAGAGTTTGAGGAGCTTGCCCTCAATGGCCACAATTACCCTACATGGGCTATGGACATCAAGATCAGTCTTGCGTCCCGTGGGATAGCGCGTGCAATACAACCCCCGGAGACTCCTCTCCCGGCTGGGGCCACGCCGCTGACAGAACAGCAGAACTATGCTGCTTTATTCATCATAAGGCACCATATCCATCCAGATCTCAAGTCTGAGTATTTACAGGAGGAATCTCCTAGTACTCTGTTTCTGGCCCTCAAAACGAGGTATGAACAGCAGAAGGCAGTAGTCCTGCCAGAAGCACTCCATGATTGGACACATCTCCGCCTTCAGGATTTCAAATCCATTGGTGAGTACAATCATGCTGTTCATAAGATATGTTCCAAACTGCGTTTTTGTGAGAAGGAACCTACTGAGGGGGAGAAGATAGAGAAAACTTTATCTACTATGCTCCCTTCAGATAGGATCCTCCAACAACAATACCGTGCTCGTAACTACACTGTCTATTCCGAGCTTATTCACATGTTACTTCAGGCTGAAAAGCATGATGAGCTACTCGCTAAGAATGGCTCTCAACGCCCAGTTGGGGCACAACCTTTACCTGAAGTTCATCTGAATGTCGCGAATAGACAGAAGTTTAATGGTACCTTTCGAGGTAAACATTCCAATTCTGAGCACAAGCACAAGCGCAATGGGAACAGAAAATTCAGAAACATGGGCAAGGGAAAAGGCACTGCAAAGCCCAAGTTTGATAAATCCAAGCTTTGCAACAAGTGTGGATGCTACACGCATTCTACTGAAAAGTGCTCAATGCCCAAGCATCTGGTCATGCTGTACCAGCAATCTCAGGGACGCAAAGCACCTCAAGGGAAAAGGTTTGAAGCCAACTTCAACCTTCATCCACATGGCGAAAATGGAGCTGGTGCTTCGCACGATGTTCCTCCTGGACCGAGCAACGCCATGATTCCTTATCCACTTGAGGACCCTGCTGAAACGGAGGCCATGTTGCTTGAGTACACCTCAAACGATGTGTTTGGCGACTTTGACTAGTCCCTCGACCTCCTTAGTGATCTACTTAATTATGTCCATTTGTGATGATTGTAATAAGAACATAAGTTTGTTGTTGTCTTTATATTATATTGTATCAGCACATTTGATATAATAAGATTGTATTCTATGTATTAACATAAGGTTTTCTTATTGAAAATTCTTTCGTTTTATATAGTTTTTCTACGGGAACAATCCGATGGAAGAGGAATTATGCCTTGTGGACAGTGGTACCACAAACTCCATACTGAGGGAGATGAAATATTTCCAAACTCTGAAAAAGATGAATGGAGATATTCTAACTATCGCTGGACGCGATACAGTGATTGTTGGTACTGGACGTGCCATATTCACCCTCCCAAGTGGTACACAAGTGACGATTGAGGATGCTTTATTGTATCCCGACTCATCACGTACCCTGATCAGTTATCGAGATATCCGTAAGAATGGATTTCATATTGAAACCCATGAAGACAACAAAGAGGAGTATTTACTCTTTACTAAAGATCACGGATATGGCAAAAAGGTACATGAGAAAATTCCTTCTCTATCGTCTGGTTTGTACTATACGTACATCAAACCCGTGGAACATGTTGCATACAAAGTAATTTTTCAGAATGTTAACGCATTCCAAACCTGGCATCATCGCCTAGGCCATCCTGGAATAGGGATGATGAGAAAAATTACTAGCAATTCCATTGGTCATAATTTGCTTGAGTCAAAATTTCCTCAATCTTCTGATTTTGTGTGCACATCTTGTGCCACGGGAAAGCTAATTTTGAGGCCCTCGCACCTCAAAATACAAGCTGAACCACTTCAGTTCCTTGAACGTATTCAAGGAGACATTTGTGGTCCCATTCAGCCATTATCTGGACCTTTTCGGTATTTCATGGTTCTGATTGACGCATCTACACGATGGTCACATGTGTGTCTTCTATCCACACGAAACCATGCATTTGCCAAGATAATGAGGCAAGTCATTAAGTTGCAAGCCCATTATCCTGAAAGTCGAATTAAGACAATTCGAATGGACAACGCTGCAGAATTCTCCTCACGTGCTTTCAATGATTATTGCATGGCTTTGGGGATTGAAGTTCAGCACTCTGTTCCATATGTCCATACACAAAATGGTTTGGCTGAAGCATTGATTAAGAGGATTAAACTCATTGCAAGACCTTTGTTGACGAATTGCAACTTGCCAACCTCTTGTTGGGGTCATGCCGTTTTACACGCTGCTGACTTGATACAATTGAGGCCAACTGCATATCACAGTTCTTCCCCTCTGGAATTGGTACGTGGAAATCCTCCAAGCATTTCCCATCTGCGTAAGTTCGGATGTGCTACATACATCCCGATCTCACCACCACAGCGGACATCTATGGGCCCACACAGAAAGTTGGGGATCTATGTGGGGTACAAATCGCCGGCCATTATCAAGTACCTGGAACCCCTAACTGGGGATCTGTTCACAGCCCGTCACGCTGATTGCATATTTAATGAGGAACATTTTCCGGCATTAGGGGGAGATTTCAAGTACCAGAAAGAATGCCCAGAAATTGATTGGAATGCTCATGCCATTTCATCCTCTGATCCACGTACCCATGAGACCGAACTTCAAGTTCGGAAGATCATTAATTTGCAACATCTTGCAAATAATCTGCCAGATTCATTTACTGACCTGAAAGGTGTGACAAAATCCTTAAATCCGGCCAGAAACGCGCCAGAAAGAGTGGAGGTACCAATAAAAACCACTCAACTCCCTTTTCCTAAAAAGAGGGGGAGTAGTATGGCCTCTGACCTGGAACTAGCTTCTAGCAAGCAGCAAAGGAAATCGAGGAGAAAATCCTCGGAGTCAGTAAATACAGGTCAACTCAACGTTGACAAACACCTGATGGGTAGTATACACCCAGTGGAAGGGCAACCTCCACAACCCAGCTCCAGTGTGCACATACTGGCTGGAACATCGGAACACCCAGACTCAATCGTATTGGGAAATCACGAAGAGTCTCTAGGGGTGCAAGAAATTTCCATCAACTATGTTGATTCTGGAGAATCATTTGACCGTAAGACTACGACTGTCGACATATATTTTGCTGAAAAGATTGCAGATACCCTTCTCACTGATCATGATCCAAGGTCTATCGTCGAGTGCCAAAGGCGCTCCGACTGGCCTAAATGGAAGGATGCAATCCAAGCAGAAATTGCCTCGCTTAACAAAAGAAAGGTATTCACTGAAGCAATACCTACACCTCCCAATGTTTTCCCTGTGGGATTCAAATGGGTTTTCCTCCGGAAACGGAATGAGAAGAATGAGGTGGTGAGATACAAAGCAAGGCTCGTAGCACAAGGTTTCACGCAGAAACCCGGCATTGATTTCAATGAGACATACTCTCCAGTAATGAGTGGAACCACTTTCCGATATCTTATATCTTTGGCAGTGCAAAATCGTCTATCCATGCAGTTGATGGACGTCGTGACCGCATATCTTTACGGATCACTAGATTCGGACATATATATGAAGGTTCCTGACGGAATCTCTATCCCGAATAACAGTGCAAAACGCAACATGTATTGTGTAAAGCTGAATAAGTCATTGTATGGCTTAAGACAGTCGGGACGGATGTGGTACAACCAACTCAGTGAGTTCCTTCTTCAGAAAGGTTACTCCAATAGCACTGATTGCCCATGTGTTTTCATCAAGAAATCCTCCACAGGATTTTGCATCATTTCTGTGTACGTTGACGATCTCAACATCATTGGCAACACACCAGACATTGATGAAGCACGCAATCATCTAAAGATGGAATTTGAGATGAAGGATTTGGGTAAAACCAAATTTTGCTTAGGTATTCAACTTGAGCACCTTCCCTCAGGAATCATGGTACACCAAGCTGCCTATATCCAGAAAATATTGGAGAAATTCAATATGGACAAATCCTATCCATCTAAAACTCCTATGGTGGTTCGATCTCTAGACGTAGAGAAAGATCCGTTCAGACCGAGGGATGATGGAGAAGAGGTGTTGGGACCTGAAGTTCCATACCTCAGTGCCGTTGGAGCGCTTATGTATCTTGCAAATTGCACAAGACCTGATATTGCATTTGCAGTGAATCTACTTGCTAGACATAGCGCAGCTCCCACCAAACGTCATTGGTCTGGAGTGAAGAATATCTTTCGATATCTCCAAGGCACAAAGGATCTTGGCCTATTTTTCCAGTTCCAGAGAAATCTGGACTCTGATATGATTGGATATGCAGATGCCGGTTATTTGTCTGATCCCCATAATGCCAGATCTCAGACCGGCTTTGTGTTCCTACATGGTGGTACTGCTATATCATGGAAGTCTTCAAAACAGACTCTGGTGGCAACATCTACCAATCATTCTGAAATAATTTCATTATTTGAAGCATCATGTGAATGTGTATGGCTTCGCAGAATGATAAACCACATACAACAGTCATGTGGAATTGGTGCGATAGAATCACCCACCATTATCTATGAGGATAATGCGGCCTGTGTTGCACAGATGCAAACAGGATATATTAAGAGTAATATCACTAAGCATATTTCTCCTAAATGGTTTTTTCCCCATAATCTTCAGAAAAGCGGGGAAATAAGCATCCTGCAAGTCAAATCATGCGACAACCTTGCTGATTTATTTACCAAGTCTCTACCAAGTTCTACATTCCAGAAATATGTTCATGGAATTGGTATGCGACGACTTAGGGACTTGCAGGTGTCAGGGGGAGTCTCTTCTTGAGATATCCTTATTTTATGACATCACATTATGCTATCTCTTTGTGAGTTTATGTTTCAGGTTCTCATCAAGTTTTCATGAAGAACTTTTTGGAAAAGAATCTTTTGAGATGATAGCCCTACCTGGATGATCGTGAGACGATTCTACATGGTCAAGCGTAGATTAGGGGGAGTGTTAAGATTAATTACATTTGTAATTAGGGGAAATCTCCCCTTGCCCAACCGCCGTGCGGTTGCCTCCCGCACGGACGCGTCCGGTCTGGAACCGACGTCTTGTTCGAACCGTCGTGTCCCTCCAGACCGTATAAATGGCATCCTGTAACCATCGATTAGAGGATTCAATCACTTTGATTTGAAACAGTGACCAGGTTTACTCATGTCGTTAGGCCCAAGCCAAAACCGGAGTGGAAGCGCAAAGGAACAAAAAACAGAAACAAACTGTTCTCTAGGTGTAAAAAACAAGAGTTTTGGTTCTCTCTCAATTTAAAACTGACAGAAAAAACTGTATTATACTCGCGCAATGATGCGACAACTATTGGTATCCTCTCCTCTTTTGAGTTTTCTCTCCTGTCACGTATCAATGCCAGGTGATACATTGCCGCATAGGAACTCTGGAACTGAAGATAAAAGCTGGATCGTACTACCTTACAAATTTGTCACTTGCTTTTGTTGATTTAGGGAGCCTATGCGCCATCGGAAATCTGATATATTAGGATATCTTCAATGCTCACCTTCCAATCGCGCACCGTGCGGACAGTGGTGTGGCAGCCGGCTATCCAAAGCTCTCCACATACATTTCAACGTAAAGTTAAATTAATTAATGTTATCAAACATGAAACATTTCACCATAATACGAACATAATATACATAAACAAACAATATTTCGACCGTTTAACAAAGAACTAAAAAAATTAGGAGGCTAACATGTAGCGGACGACGGCCTTTTACTAGTGTCGCCCTGGCCGGTCGCACCACCATCGCCGTCCATGCTGTCGTTGTCGTCGTCATCCTTCCAGCGACGGATGGGCGCGGGGCCGTGACAGACTTGCCTGGCCGCCGTCTGGCGCTTGCGGAGGAGTTGTTCCGCTTCCTCCTGCGTCGTGCGGAGGGCCGCCGCGGCCAATGCCGACCTGACTGCGATTCCCTGGAGACAGCCCAGACCCTGCCGACATTGGCGGAGGTGTCGCTTAGCGACCATTCCTCGTTAATCTTGGCTAGCTCCATGTTGAGACGGTGCTGGCGCCGCGCGGCCGTCTCTACGATGTTGATGGACGGACAAGAGCCCAGGCTGGTGATGGACCGGACGAGAGCCCATGCCACCGCCAGGTCTGGGTCGTTGCAGACCTAGGTGACGAGTCCAATTTATGTGATGATTTTAGCCTGTATTTTATGCCTACACCGTAGGCTTTGTGATGTTTTACCATGTTCGCGCACTGCTTTTTGTTGATACTCCTCAGATAACGCTTTTTTGATCGATTGGCGTAATATGGAGAAGATCTCAGAAATGGTAGTGAAATCATGTATTTAAAAGTGATAATCACCTTCCATAAAAGAATCGAGCAAGGAGGCCAAAGTAGAAAACACCGCAGAGGCTCTAGATCAAAATACGACATTACATACAACAACGCCTGCTCGTATGGGCGGTCGTATGGAGTGTCGCCGCCACCGTCTGATCAAGTATTTCCATCCGTGAAATCGGATCATGGATCAGACGCCCAAAGACACCAGAAACTCATCTACAAGTCCGAACCCTAGCCTCCGGAGTTCATCCGGAGGAGGGATTCGCTAGGAGAAGAGGGTCATCTTCCTCACCGCGCGTACGGGGGCTTCAACATCATCACCACCGTCATCGTCATCATCACCACTACCGTCATCATCATCATCATCCACATCCTTCTCATTATAACATCAAGAACCTAAGTGGATCGCCTTGTGTGTTATATGAATAATCCATCCATGTATTCCATTGCCATGGTTATGATGTTTGTTTTCCCCATGTGTGAGTAGAACCCTAGTTCTCGGGGATATGGGTGAACCTTGGTGTATGTAGGATCTGAAAGGTTATTTTGGATATGAGATTCCCTGTTGAATGCTTAGTTTAATAACTTCGTGAATGTTGTGAAGGGGCCTCACTTAACATTTGTGCCTTATGACCACGAAGTATGTCACTGTCGTTGTAAAGGGCTAGGATGTAGGGGTAATTCGAGGTGACATTAAAAGCCTCTTGCTCCTAACCTTTGTAGTTGACCGTGGAATTACGGAGACCCTTAGAGAGGCCGCGTCCATGGGGGTAATCCTTATTATCATGAGTTGTAACCCTCTAGGGAGACTATGATGGTGGCGTGCGAGGCACGAAGTCTAATTCGAGTAGAACATGTTCTGTGCCCGGCTCCGCCCATCATAATCGTCAAAAGTGGCTCAAGTATCCATACCATACTATGCCTAAGCATAGGTACGCCACAAACATACCAATGGGGATTCCAGACTTCCTGAGAACGCCTTACTCCTCTGCTATTTCACCAGTCATTCAATAACTTCTCTTTGTTTAGTTTTATGTTATTTATTTCCAGTTTGTCCTACTACTCAATTACTATTTATTACCGCCCACACTTTGATTTAAGTCTACAATTATCTGTAGGCATACAAATACATAATTCACCACAAGAGGAAAAGGTAAGATTTCATGTGCTCCATGCGGGATCGATACTCTTACTTCGAAAAGGCCCGTCCGTCACCGCGGCCTCCGAGAGAAGGCGCGGCTGCTGACAGAGCGGTTGCGGCAGCGCCTGGTCCTCCTCGTCGCCGGACAAGATGGCAATCTCCTACTTGAGGAGGAGCCGATGGTCATGGATCCCGAGGGCCCCGGAGAGTGATGATGGGGTGCCAATATCCAAAGGAAGATTGGGAGCCATCGTCTGTCGGCGCGGAGAACCACGACTTCGGCATGGTGTAGATGGGGAGAGGAGGAGGAGAAGTTCAAAGAAGTGGCTGAGCACGGAGGCGCGGATGTAGATGTCGTCGGAGCACGAATTATATAGGTGCGACCAACCAAGCGAATGGACGGTTGGCCCGCTTCAATGCGGTGCAGCGAACGACGTTGGTTTCTTGGGCCAACACATCCACACTGAAGCAGTGACACAGTCTGGTCATGTTGGTCATCACTGCCGTCACGTCCGGTGACATCGCGTGGCATGAATGCCGGTCGCTGTGGCTCTAGGCCGGCTTGAATGCGGCGTGGGAAGTGGCACATCCGTTTGAGAAAGCATAGGAGATGGTTTTGGGTGGGTTCTGTGTGTCGAACGTGTGCGTGGCAGTGACCCGGACGCCTGCAAAGACCCCCCCCCATTTTATTCCGGTTTGCGTGAAATGAATATCCGGACCAGTTTGTGGACCGTTGCAGGAGCGCATTGGATGACAAAGCATGTACCGACCGCGCGGTCCGGATAGATGCTAGGGGTTTGCGGGCCAGCATTGAAGATACCCTTATAGTCTTAAATATATAACCGTACTTTGTCTCTGTGATGTCATGGAGAATTTGGTAATGAACCTAGCATGAATCATATCGTGCACCTTGGGGGATTTTTGTTACGAATTATATGCATCATTAGAGCATCTACAACCAAAATTACCTAACATGGCACCATATATGTCTGCGGACGCGTCAGGACGTGTCCACGGTTAGTGATCGACCACCCCCTATTTCTCCTTGCTCATAGCCATGCTGCTCAAATGTCCGATCCCCAAATTCATACAACTCGTGCAACTACATAGATTAACATGGCAACATTGATCATGCATTCTGGTTGAGAGACGCTCGTTGCAAGGAAGGGACCTTACCACATAGAAAAGAGCTTGGTCTTCCCTTCCCTTGTTTGAGCTTGATGGAAAATGAGATGTCCAACCTCGAGTGCCTGGGAGCAGATGTGTTGCTGGTGATAGCGCCTGGGGCGCCGCTGATATCAGGCGACACAGATCGAGGCCAAACCTAGAGCTCTTCCAGGAAGTTCACGTCGTCGATCCTCCTTTGTTTTTGCCTCTTCTCCGGGTAAGCCCAGACCTGAGGGAAACATTCGCACATCACCAGTATAGAATTACACCACAAACATAATATCAAGGCATTAAAATTTATGCAATTTCACATGATTACAAAAAGTGCGCTTCTCCCAGGTCCTCAAGAACGTAACAAACTACTCACAAGATATCATATTGATCATGGTCAGTGGGGTAATGATGTAGATAACAATCTGAACACACAAATGTTTCGCCAAATAATCACTAGGAGTCAACTAAAGATAAGTAATGAACACTAGGAAGTGGTCTCAGCAAAAATAAATAGATAATAGCTCATGGATTGAAACAGGATGGAGATGGGGTGATGATGGATATGGTGTTGGTGAGTATGGGGTTGGTGATGATGATCCACATGATGAATAAAGTGTTGGTAATGTCAATGGCTACAATTTCCCCCATCCAGAGGATAAAGATCCTAGTAGATCAATCCTCTAAGAGAGAAAATCTCTCCACCATGTTTCCGCCTCGAAGATGGTGGCGGAGAAATCTTGTAAAATATATCTAGAGGTTTTAGGGGAAAATAGGGCCACATGCACCAGCGAGCAGCCGAGGGGAGCCATCTCAGCCCCACGCACCCCTTGCCTCATGACCTATGGCCGGGTAGCATTGGACCCACATGCACATGTTTGACTTGGGTCAAGTCCTTTGTTTCTTTCATCATGTGAGATTCTAGAAATATGATTTTTGATGATTTTTTGAGCTTCTGAAAAATACTTTCTCCACTGGAATTCATTTTGGTGCTTTTCTGCAGCTTGTCCACAATTTATCCTCTTCCAATGCAACAAACAAGTTAAGAGGGAAAAGTTATAAGAATAACGTGATAATGTGCAAAACAAGGATAATTATGAGTAACTTATAATAAGAAATAGTGATGCAAAATGGATGTACCAGACATGTACGTAGATTTTACATTATAGTTATTGATGGGAGTTGGTCTATCATAGGCAAATGTGTATATATTTTTCTTGGAGGTAAATCATGTATCTAGTGGCAAAATAGCAATCATTTTTTAGGAGAAGCATATTTATCATTTGTCAAGTGATCTCTGACTAGCATACATGCCATATTAAACTCTCTAACCATATCTACACACTTCCGAATATACTCATTGGGAAAAAAACATGTTACCAATATTAGATTAAGATTGAATGGAAAACAAACATGCTTCATGACTAAATCGCCTCGTGGCAAAAATAAAACCCGACACTTGTGCAAGCATCTACTATTATGAGTACATGGACTCTCATTCCATAGTAAGTATGGTTCAAGTAATGCATGGGTAATCATTACAAAACACAAATTATATGGATAAACTGTACACTATGAAAGTCCACACACAATAGTATCATTGTTTCTAAGTAGCATGGTTGCAGTGGAGCCTAACTTATTGGAACAACTTGATAGGTGAAAGCATCCTTACTATCTTTAGTTGCACCAGATTTGGAAATCACATGTTGGCTTTGTACTCACCTCTTGGACAATCAACAATTTCATCAACAACTTGCATCACAAGAGAAAGATGTAAACCTATTAGATTATTTATATGAGAATGTAATTTTGTATATCATTCTGCTCCAGTAATATTGTAGAACCACCAAGTTTGCAGATAGGAGGAGGTGAGCATAGTTGGGAGTATATCTATACATACAAAGAAAATAAAATGTACATACAATCATACTGTAGAAATAAAACAGACACATTTGGAATCATGAGTGTCAAATATACATAGTCCAAAGTTTGGTAAGCTTGCACTACCCTTAGGCGTCCCAGAGAATGATGCATATGAAATTCTACACATCCTGATGTGCAAGCCAAAAAAATAGCACAATAGAAAATATAGATCATTAAGAGCATCTTCAGCCACGACTTGCAAATCCCGCCCCTCAAACGCCCGCGGACACGCCCGGTCAGTGACCGGGTGTGTCCGTTTTGAACCCCTACTTTTTCATCCGTGCAGCCGCATCTCTCATATTTTTCCTCATATGTCCGGTCACTTGCACGTGATTGGTGGAAAAGAAGAGAGAGAAAGAAAAGAATGATTAAAGAAAGAGAAAAGGTGGTCCGGGATGGGGTCACGTCCTACATGGCGGACTGACCGGGCGCGCCCGGGCGCGTCCGCGACCCCTCATATCGTCCTCATATTTGAGATGGATATGAGGGGTGCCGGTCAGTCCGGGCGTTTAAGATGGGTATGAGGGGTCCGTCTGGATCGCTTTTTCGTGACCGGGCGGCCTGCCCGGGCGTTTGAGGAGCGTATGAGGGGTCCGGCTGTAGATGCTCTAATGAGTGAAATAACAAGAAAGAAAATCAACCCAACTAAGATAAAGGTAAGTCAGTATCACTTCTCAACCATCTTTTCTAACAAAATCTATCACTTTTTAGTTTATTCCAATGCACTCAATCAATTGTTCTACTCATCTTGTCTATCTTTCTAGTTTTTTTTCCTATTGTCTTGTCTAAATCTCCCCCTGAGCACCAAAGCCAAGACATTCATCCATCTATTCTGTACTTTCTAATATGGTTGCCCTTAAACATAGGCATATTAATCATGTTTAATATTAGATGACTAGCTAATTGCAGTAGTGGAAGTAACCACGTTGTTTGATCAACAACAACAACAACAACAAAGCCTTTAGTCCCAAACAAGTTGGGGTAGATTAGAGGTGAAACCCATAAGATCTCGCGACCAACTCATGGTTCTGGCACATGGATAGCAAGCTTCCACGCACCTCTGTCCATGGCTAGTTCTTTGATGATGCTCCAATCCTTCAGGTCTCTCTTTACGGACTCTTCCCATGTCAAGTTCGGTCTACCCCGGCCTCTTTTGACATTATCAGCACGCTTTAGCCATCCGCTATGTACTGGGGCTTCTGGAGGCCTGCGCTGAATATGTCCAAACCATCTCAGACGATGTTGGACAAGCTTCTCTTCAATTGGCGCTACCCCAACTCTATCTTAGTTGATCAATTGATAAAATTAATCGAATAACATTGCACTAAGCATTGAATCATTTGGAGCATAACCACTTAAATAGGGCATACATTAACATCACCATTCAAACTTCATTGTAGTAGAGTCTCACACACAAAATGGCTAAACAAACATGTAGGCAACTCAAATTTTGTACAATTTGACCGCCTACCTCAAGGATTAAATATCTAGTTTGCACTACTTCTCCAATCTTAGCAAAAAAATGGACATCAACCTGATTTACTCCACACGTTGCATAAACATAGAGACAAGGAGGGGAGAAATCACAGGGGTAGTTGTGCCATGGCTCAGATCCATGAATTTCTCAAGCAAGTCTCAGATCCAAGCATCATGTCCACATGCATAGCCTTCAACATGGCCTACACATTAGAAGATCACCTGATACGTGGTCATGCAACTAAAGCGTGTCGCTAGGCTGAAGTGTCTACCTCCATTTGGAGTTTGGTTGGGGGAGGAGGGAGGAAACATATTTGTTCTGACTCATGCAAGCAGAGCTCGGTGGGGGGGGGGGTGAATTGGGGAATTTATGAGGATAGCATAGATGGAGTAGCCATATCATGAGGCGTCAACAAATGGTTGCAGCTGGAGAAGCTTACGGTCAGGGAGAACGACATCTCTGCTTGGAGTAAACGTGGCAGGGTAGGAGACCCGGCGGTGGGCAATAAGGAAGGAGTTTTGAAGGCAAGTTGTCGCCTTCGTCCATGTCTTGCCTGGCCAATTCGCCTCGTATTTGCCTCCCTCGACGACCAAACCACCTACCCCAGCCAGCCACTTCCAAATCGGCAACAGAGGAACCCGCGTCGACCAACGAGGCCACGGGACGGCCACAAATATATTTCCAGCATTCGACATGACACGTCCGAAGACACGTGTCAACAAGTGAAAGCACCCTTGTCCAATGGGGCCCACTCAATGCCCCGGCCCTGATTCACCCAGAGAGTCCCGTTTCCAGGGAGCATATTAATTTAGTAGATCTCTAGGGTTTGACGAGCAGCAGCCACCGCCGGGATACCTTCGGTTCCCTCGCCTTCGGCTGCCATCTTGGCGCTGAGAGGTGAGAAGACCTCACATTGTCACGAATTTTTCGTTTTCCTCAACATGTACGCATGCTTGTGGGTGTTTATCGAATAAAATTACACCGGTTTTTTCTTTGATGGTGCCAGTAAGGTTTGTGTCATCGCAAGTAAATTATTCAGATTTGATGAGTTTATGTTAGTGTGCCATATTACTTTTGCTGGTTTGGTTCTTTGTGAAGTTAGAATCTTTCCTCGACAAGGCGAAGAGTGTATGGTTCGACAACCAATACTGCGAATGGATCATCCCTGGCCCGAGTACGTTTATCAGCCATGACTTCCCATATTTTAGGTGGGTGAATCAATGGTCTTCCACAAAACTTTTCTTGTAATCATGTTCGTGCTGGTAAACAAGTCGTGATATCGCTAATCCGCCCCAATTGCAATTTCTTTACTTAAGACTTGAGGTAGTTCATCTTGTAAAGATTGATACCACAGAAAAATGCCTCCAAGATATTTCATTGAAATTATGAGTTGTAAGAGTTAATTTGAAGTTTTTTGAATCTTGGATCCAAGCATTGTACCTATAATATTTACGAGCATGAATAAAGTCACCAGTATTCCTTAAAAAAAGAAATTTAGCAGATGCAATGCAAGTGCAATCATTTTTTTCCCATAGCGACGTAGGGCAATTATGCTAGTATGCTATATGACTAATCTCCCTAGGATTGAAGGCCTCACAATCAATTGAGGTCTCCAATTAGAATTTGGTCATCCGATTTGACCGGGTCAACAATTTCACAAACCCTCTCATTTAATTTTTTATACAATATACTATGCTTCCTAATTTTTAATTTTTTTCAATTAATTGAGGCTTCAATTTAGACTTTGATGACCCGATTTTGATTGGGTCAACAATTTCTCAAGGAGCTCTCCTATTTAATTATTTTAATTCTCTGTGCTCCTTAATTTTAAAGCATTTTCATTCGATTGAGGTATTCAATTTTGGATTTGGTTTACGATTTTGATCGGGCCAACGATTTTTCAAATTGATCAGCAACAACTGGCCTATAAAAACATATCAACCCCTCGCAGACCCCTATCACCCATAAAAAAGCGTCACCATGCGATACTATAGCACGAATATAATACATGCAACCAATGATGAAAAAATATCCTCACACAAATATGAGTTGATTAGTGGATAACACAAAATCACACCGTGAAAGACCCATGAAATAATCGCATTATAAATAAACGTAAAACACACTCCATCGTCTTCCCCATCGGCCAAACTAAATACTCCATCCGTTTCAAAACATAAGGGTTGTTAGTTTTTTGAAAAGTCAAATTTCTTTAATTTTGACCAAGTTCAGAGCCAAAAATATCAACACCCACAATATTAAACAAAAAATATGAAAAAAAATCATGATGAATATAATAACACCGATTTGATATTATGAATTTTTATATATTCCTCTATAAATTTGATCAAATATAAAGAGGTTTGACTTTTCAAAAAAGTAATACATCATATATTTTAAAATAGAGTGAGTAAGAAATTTAAGAATCCCCACAAATTCAACGACGCAGCAAAGCGCGTATAACCCTTATAGTATTATACCATATTCCCGGCAGGCCATCGCCATCACATGCAGTACTAGTGTACGTGTACCACTGTGAACCGTGGTATGAAACTTGAGCTCCGCTCTAGGCTTCTGGGCATCGACAGGGTCGGTTGCACGACTCGTCGTGAGTCGCACAAGCTAGCCATTGACAAGGGTTAACTGCCTGCCTGGCAACTCGATGACGGGGTCATCCATGTGCGCTCTCCGTCAGCATCGACGGCGACGTCCCGTGACACGCCCACGTCGCGCCCAACGACAAGAAGGTTTACATGCCAATGGGGGTGAAGAGGACAGGATGGATGCGTACGCCGGCATCGGAGAAGTTTGCCAAGCTATTCCCGTGGTTACATCGAAGCTGGCACTGGAGCTAGCAAAGATAGACAGACAGTACCCCAGTAGGACGGCACAAATGAGAGCGGGCCGATCGAACGTGCATGTATGTACGTACGTGCGTGCTGTGCTGCACCGCAAGAACAAGAGAGTGGCAAGTGGGATCCATGGCTAGCTTGCTAGATTGCCAAAATGTGTGGTTTATTTCACGGCCTACATAATTTTACATACATATTACTATGCGTCGTCTTTCCGGTGAAAGGGATGTCTGGTTGCGCACTTCCGCTACCTGTTGGGTTTCCATTGGCTCGACATGCTTCGATTTAAAAGGTTGCCGGTTCTTGTGTTTTTTCAGTAGTAACAAGAAACAACTGTGCAAGGAACATTTTAAGTAATTAAAGCTGTGTGCAACAGACATCTTTGATGAAACTCGTTTTGGGGGACATAGGAATCTCACGGCCGGGAGCAATAGTAAATCCCTTCCAGGTCCTAATTTGTTGCGTGGCCAGTCATGGTATTCTTTCAGCTATTTGGACATAGGTATGTTTGGAGATAGTTGAGCACCGCTATGCTTAATTTCTCTCACTAAATTCGTGCAAAGCACAGCTACGTAACTTCTCCCAATTCTCCTTTTTAACCCTTCCCTTCCAATTCAAAGCACGCAACTACAAGTGTCAACATCAGAGAAACTTCATATGAGCATCTTTCTCTTTCGTGCGAAAAGTAGGCACGTCGCACATTTCGACTACCTATCCAAACTTGACTGTGATGGAGTTTAATGGCTTGTTGAGGTGAGATTATATAGATCAAATTGGTGACACACCCACACATACTCAAATTGGTGATGTACAGTTCGCGCTTCCCTAGCTTAGCTGGCTATAAGTGTGTATCTCCGTCGATCGACGGAGTAGACAACGAGACAGAATAGCGAAGCTGCCCACACTACTTGGAACCCTAAGCTAGCTCCAAGGATACATGCATGCATGTGTCATGGAACAATGATCAAGCTAACGATGGTCCATACATGTTGGCGGAATGATTGAGATCCCATGTCCTCTATGTCGGGAAGATACTATTGAATCAACAAACGTTATGGGGTGCAAATAATATAGTGTCCGTCCTTGTGCACACGTTACACTACAAGCATACTCTACATCGGAACTTCATTTGATCTAGCCATGCAGCCACTAATTGCTCACTAACATATATAGGCAAATCTCAAATGACCAATTCGTTTTATCTTTTTTAAAAAGAGGGCTTTATTAGTTTAAGAATTACACTCGGCCTCTGCATAACTAAGATCCACAGAGCCAAACAAAGTCATCTCACACAAACGAAAAATAAAAAGGCGAAATACAAAAAAACGTGTAGAGTCCGTATAACTCCTAAAGCGGAGGTGAACCAATTCTATGATCATGTTGCCATCCATGTTGGATAAAAGTATCCCTCGTCGTATCCCCCAATCATGTACACACCTCCGTAAACGGGTCTCGATTCTCCAAGCGTTGTAGAGAAAACCATAAATGAAGATTCCCAGTACATCTCGCGTGTCGCGCCACCTAGTACGATAGACTTTTTTCGGGAAAAGAGCAGGTTTTGCCCCAACTTGGACCCAGGGAAACCAAAGAAGAGCTAGTTTCGCCCTGTTTAGTTAGCGGTGGAGTACATCTGTAGATAACCTGCATCAGAGAATTATTTTTATCGTTAAAAACCTTATCAGTTCTACATAGTCAAAGCGATCAAATAACGGCAAGCACTTCCACCCTAAGAAGAGTTCTAAACATGTGATCTATCTCATGTAACCAGTTGTCAAACACATCAACAACACTACAAGGAGGATACAAGCCAGAAGCTATCTGGATGACTGACCATATAGAACGAGCCAATTTGCGTTGGAATAATAAATATTTTATTGTCTCATCATGGTGAGAAAAACCACATTGCAGACTTCCATGCAAATTCCTCTTAATAAGATTATCTTTAGTAAGAATGAGTCCGCGACGAAGATAACATGCAAATATTTTATTCTTAAGAAGTATCTTCATCTTTCAGATCTCCTTCTTATTATCAACCGGCACATCAGACTGGATTAACGCGCTATACACATACTTCGCTGAGAATTGTCCATTCCCGTGTAGTTTTCATCGAAATACATCAGACCCGTGTGAAAATTGCACTGTAGACAACCGTTGGAGCAGGTAGTACTCCGACTAGAGTCTGAGTCCAATTAAATCTCTTCTCAACATTACATTTGATGGAAATGATTCCAATACCGTGGCGATAGTATCAACCCCGTGACGCACAATGTTGTATAGAGACGGATATTGCTTCCGGAGTGTGGCATTTCCTAGCCACTTGTCCTCCCAAAATCTAATTTCTGAGCCGTCCTTAATCGAGAAGGATGCATAAGAGAAGAAATATTTCTTCGTAGCCATTAGACCCACCCAAAATTAAGAATCCCCAGGCTTCCAATATACTTGGGATACCGCCTTGAAACCCACATATTTACTCACCAGGAGGGTTTGCCATACACCATCTTCCGTCAGTAATTTAAACAATCATTTGCCGAGGAGGGCCCTATTCTTGACCTTAAGGTCATGAATGTCCAATCTGCCTTGGTCTTTGGGACGGCAAGCCAAACTCCATTTAGTCAGTCGTTGTTTATTTCTCTCGCTATCTACTTACCAAAAAAATCTTGATCAAAAATAATCTGATATATGTAAAACTCCTTTCGGCAACAGAAAATCATATATAGTACCATGTTACTTAGTAGTTGAGTCTATGAGGACCAATCTTCCACCAGAGACAACATTTTACCTTTCCAACTGCCAAGTACTTTTTGCAGTCTCTCCTCAACGTGTTTTGTCTATGTCATTATGTTCAACATGCACTTCGCTATATCAGCCTCATACTGCCGCACTAATATATCAAAACAGTTTTTGATATATACTCCGTTACATAATTATTATGAACTAAAACCACGACAAGAATTATGAAATGAAGGGAGTACTTCTTACCAAATGAACTAATTAACTTCTTAGTTCAGAGGAAAATGGATGATGCGTAAGTAAATAAACTATAGCATGCTTCATTGACTTCATGGAGCTCTCAATCAACAAACGAGAGTATGAGTTAGGAAGCCTTCTTGCTGTGGTATATTTCTTCACATAGATGTTATGAGTACATATTTTTGTCAAAATGGAGTATAATCCCTGATCTCTGCATCTAGTGCAGTCATATACACCAATGCTAAGCTATGCACATTCATATGCGAAATTGTTTACAGAAATTACTGGGATTTTAAATAAGATTTTGACTATTTAACTTGACGTTGAAAAACCAGCCTCCTTTAGAGTATCTACAGCCGATCCCCTCAAATCCTCCTCAAATGTTCACGGACGCGTTGGTCAATGATAGGACATGAGAGAGAAGGAAAATAATGACCCACCGGACCCCTCGTATCATTCATATACGTCTGGGATGTCCACAAACCCTCATATTTATATCCAAACTGAAGAGAATATAAGGGCTGACAGACGCGCCCGATTAGTCCGCCAGGTATAGAACGCGGCCCATCCTGGTCCAGCTTTCCTCTTTCTTTCTCTAGTAATCTCCATATATCACATGCAAGTGATCAGAGAAAAAATGAAAAGCATGGCTGCATGTACGAACAAATAGAGGCTTAAAACGCAGACGCCCGGATATTGATCTGGCGCATCCATGAACGTTTAGGGGGCCGAATTTGCTAAGCCCGAGTGTAGATGCTTAGCCTTAGGTCTATTTATGGGCTTACCCTTGATCTATTCAAGATTCCGGGGGAAATGGCGTCCAATTGATTCCATGGAGCTCTCGTGCAACAACCAAAGAGTTCTGCATCCTTTTCTCGCTGTGGCAGATTTCTTCACGTAACCGCACTCCGACCCTGTCCACGCTGACGCGGAATCTACGAATTGTGGCGAACCAACGCTGCCTGCCTGCCTGGCCCGACGAATCGGAGAGGCCTGTCCAACTCATGCATCTCCCAATGATTCATATACGCCATTGCGCGTGCACATGCTCCATGTCCGATGCCAACGTGACAGTGACGACAGAGAGCCAAAAAAGAAACAACGACGGTGCGGTCAGTCCCTACAAGTGACCTCCTACTATTGGTTTGCCCATATATGGCGTGCTTAGCATCCTTACAAAGTATACTTAATTACATCTTGTGTGAACTTTCAGCGTCGTACATGTGGTAGTTGGGCTCCCCTACAAAAAGTCTGGTAGTAGCTGCTGGGTGTGGGTGTGTGTGAGATCTTATCTCTTCTCACTCAAATAATGCGCCCGGGCATCGAACCTTTGGAACGAGGAACATATGCATGCGTTTTTTTCTTGATGCATACGTGTATCATACAAAGCACATCTAACATCCTACAATTATCAGGGCATCATGATCTATTGACTTGACCAATATTGCTTATTTTCATAAACAAACTCAATAATTGCCTTCCTTGAAAAAAAAACCGATCAATAGTTATCCAATAGTAAGATCGAGAGTTTTATCTATTTCCACTGCAATAATGCTACGTAGCATTCCCTAAAAAAAATACTATGTAGCATACATGTGAAATGGTCTGTCTCATTTTCTTAGGAAGTATTCTCTCCTATTTTATTAAAAAACTCGTAGAATTCTTACGGATCAACTTTTTTTCATAATGGATGTATTTTTATTGATAATATGTCGTATAAAGAGAATACAAGAACCATGAGCAGAATGCATACAACCAACGTCAACGCACACGCAGAAAGAAAAGATAAAATCACAGATTTTTTACAGCGTACCAGATTGACAACTAAACAAGAGAAAATGACTATTGGGAGAAAAGCATATACCTCCGCATGTCTTACTCCTGAAACTAAGCAATGGTTAGAAGTGTTTGATTTCTAGAAGATCATCACAAAAGCATGATCGCTTTTTTTTAAGAGAAAATGTGATAGCCCGACTTTATAGATAAAGTCATACGGCAACATCCAAAACACTAACACTAACGAGAATAGGAGAAGGGAGGTTCAAACAACTGCCGTTGCAGCAAAAAATACATATGAAACAACAATTACGACACGCATACCAACAACCTACAGACAAGAACAAAGCAAGGGAGCAGCAACACACACGCTTGAGCCAAAAGATGATCCCGATCTTGATTGATAAGTTGAGTAGGTCTAACCTTCACACGAGAATCAAGAACTTGCCGCCTCCTTGTCCCCAGCCTTAACCAACGGCTTCCATAACTGTAAAAAGTTAAGTAAGACAATCAACAGGCTTGTTAGGACAAATATGTTCAATAGAGTATTTCTTGCTAGTCGTCGAGAGAACCCAATACATAGTCGTGAAGCCAAACCAAAAAAATTATCCTCATTCGCCCACAAGGTTTTAGCTAAATCAATAACAATGGCTAAAGAGGATGGGGCCCAGTTCACACCTAACCAAGACCTGGTGCAATTTGAAGGCAAATTTGCGAGGTCGCGGTTGAAAATAACATGATCGGTATTTTCAGAAGCACCACACAACGCACAGAACTTAGGGCCAGGCCCATTGCGCTTACGAATTTGGTTAACAACATGAGGTCTGCCTCTGGTAGCTTGCCAAAGAAAGATTCTAATCTTCATGCGCACACAGGCATGCCAGATGTTCTTAAACTTAGCGGTAGGCGAACCAGAACTCGGCCTAACCTAATGCTATTTAATTGAAAAACTTGTCGGAGGAGAAGTGGGGCCAAAAAACCATGCCGCATCCACTGAAAGTGTAGGGAAAATCGCAGCGAGCCAGTCTTCCAACTCTGCAGGAGAAAGTGAATTGTGAAGCCCTAGGTCCCAATTATTACCCGCAAGATCCTAGATGGAGATATAAGGATTGGAGTAGTACGAGAAAAGGACAGGAAAAGAAGAACTTAGAGAACCATCTCTATGCCACCAATCCAGCTAGAACCGAATCTTGGTGCCATTATGAACCACAGATTTAACCTCTGGCAAAGGAAATCATCAAAAAATTAACCAACGGATGTCAAAATTGAGAGCCCTGGGTAGCAGGGGCAAAGAGATGGCTAGAAGTGGGGAAATGTTTGGCTTCGAGGATGTCAAACCGAAGAGTTCCTGGTCCCGAGTTTAGGATTTTCCACCACCACTTAATGATGAGGCACTTGTTCATAATAGTGGTGTTAATAATGCCTAGCCCTCTAAGGCTTTTATGTCTACAAATAACTTCCATTTTACCAGACGATTTTTTTATCAGCAAAATTCCTGTAGAAACCACTCCGGTGTTTATCGAAACCAACATGAGTACCAGTAGGAGCTGGAATAAACCCATCGGTAACATAGGGAGTGACGGGAGACAAGCGTTGGTGATACAAACCTTATCAACAGTAGAATTATAATCCCGCCTTCAAGGCATGGCCCTATTACCCACTTTAAGGACAAAGGGGCAAAATCCTTGGAGAAAGAGTGAAAGGTGATGTTGGGATGCCCACATATTTAAAAGGGAATGAGCCCAGCTTACAGTTTAGAAGATCAACATTACAGATGTTGTCAGCAAGAGAGCACCCAAGAACAATTACTTTGCTTTTAGAGAGGTAGATTTTGAGCCCCGACAAGGCTTCAAAACAGAGAAGAAGAGATTTCAGATTAGGTAGCCAAAGATCACCATTCCCAATCAAGATGATAGTATCGTCTGCATATTGGAGGTGAGAGACACCTGTAGGAAGCAAGTGGGACACCACAGGTTTCATGTGACCAGCACAAATAGCACGATTAAGAACGCATCAGCCACAAAACAAAAAAGCAAGAGAGATATAGATCACCTTATCTTAGGCCACAACCATTAGGAAAGAATAGACCAACTACCAGGTTAATGGCAACCACAGTGTGCCCATCACACACCGATTGCACAAGGCACTAAACATATGCTCCATTGAAGCCTTTAGCAAGAATCACATCACGAAGAAATGGCCAACTAACACAATC
The DNA here is from genome assembly GCA_039707655.1 of Elymus sibiricus. Lineage (NCBI taxonomy): Eukaryota > Viridiplantae > Streptophyta > Magnoliopsida > Poales > Poaceae > Elymus > Elymus sibiricus. The sequence continues at coordinate 361,670,808 of CM077669.1, forward strand.
GTAGACTTTTTCAAAGTCTATTTTCAGAATAATAGCTTTACTGTATTTAACCTTAAGGTCGTGCACAATCTAATGCAAACTAAGAATCTCATCAAGAACAAAACAACCCTTAATAAAAGCAGACTGAGAGGGGCCAATGACACGATGTGCCACTGAAGAGAGACTAGAGGCAAACACCTTAGATGGGCACTTAGCTAGATTATTGATCAAGTCGATATGACTCAACATGCGAATTGAGTCAGCCCCCTTGACTTTGGGAATGAGAGATAAAAGCTCATAGTTAATCCTAGAAATATCAATAGTACCCAAACAAAACCGCTGAATATTGGAGTAAACTAGCTAGGTTCTTAAGCACCAGCCAAACCTTTTTAAAGAAGGCAGCGGAGAAGCCGTTAGGGTCAGGCTCTGTATTGGATAAATATGAAGCAACGGTCGGGGTGAATAATAGCTTCAGAGAGGGGCAACATCCGACTAGCATTATCGGCAGAGGAAACTAAGGTCTCATTATCCCAAAGCATAGGAGAGATGGAAAACCCAGAAGGAGGTTTAGCAGCAAGCAAAGTAGAGAAGAAGTCATATATGTTATCCCTAATAATCAGTAACCAGAAACCACCACATTATTAATCGTCAGCCTGATGATAGAGTAATGACGCCGTCTCCCATTGGCGGTGGCAAAGAAATAGGCAATGAGGATATCTACTCCCGTAGGAGTTGTTGGATTTCCCTGAAGAGGAAGGGTGATTTAGCACAATAGCAAGAAGTATTTCCCTCAGTTAAGAATGAAGGTTTATCGAACCAATAGGAGGCACCAAACTAAGAACTTTAGCAGTACCTGCACACAAACAAAGTAATTGGTTGCACCCAACAAAGGCAAAGGGGTCGTCATTCCCCTTCTTCTTGTCATTTACAAGACTAAAAGAAAATAGAGATAATGATAGCAAAATAATAATAGTAATTGTAGGATCCAGCAAAATTAATTGAGAATGGACCCGTGGAGCATAGGTTCACTATTGGTATCTCTCTCAAAAGTAGAATTGCGAAGGATAAAAAAATTACTGTTGGGGAATTGACAGAACTATGCATAATTATGAAGATCATACATGGCATAATCAATACATAGGCATTACGTCCGTGATAAGTAGATTGTTGAACTTACTTATGTCTACTACTATTACTCCACCCCAAGACCGCTATCCAGATGCATCTCAAAGTATTAAGTTCATAATAAACAGAGTAACACAATAAGCAAGATGACATAATGTAGACAAAGTAAGGTCGGTCGATATGATCAAACCCAATCATTTTATCCTTAGTAACAACAACAAAAATATGTGTGCTTATCCTTTCTGTCACTGGACAGGATCACCGCAAGGTTGAACCTACTACAAAGCACCGCAATCACTGAAGATAAATCAATCAAACTTGGCCAATGTAGACCGATAGATCAGAGAGAAATACAAAGATAAAATTACGCAAAAGGTAGGCTCATGAACTCAAAATGGATCAATGGATAATCTGATCATAAACTCACAATTCATCGGATCCCAACAAACACATCGCAAAAGATTACATCGTATATATCTTAGGGAAGAACATTGTATTGAAGATCTAAAGAGAGAGAGAGAGAGAGAAAGCCATCTAGCTACTGTTATGTCCTGTAGATCATGTAGAAACTACTTACAGACCATCATGGAGGGAACAGGGTTTTGGAAGATGGCCTCCCCAATGATTTGCCCTCTCCGGCAGAGTACCGGAAAAGGGCTTCAGATGTGATCGTGAAGGAACAGAGGCTTGCGACAACAATAAAAATGTTTCGGGTCTTGCTCTGGGGGTTTTGGAATATTGTGGAATTCATAGGACAAAAATTAGGGTAAACAGACGCATAAGGGGGCCAAAAGTCAGGGCCTCCCCAGGGCACGCCGTCCTGGCTTGTGGGCTCCTTGTGAGTCTTATCGTCCTCCCCCAAAGCTTCTAGGGTCTCTTATGTTCCAGAAAAATCATCAAAAAGTTTTATCATGTTTGGACTTCCGTAGGTATAGTTTTCTGCGAAACAAAAAAAACATGCAGAAAACAGGAACTGTCACATTGGAGACGTACCAGCATCCGCAAGCTTAATTCCTACTCATCCTCGAGTAGGTAAATGATAACAACAGAATTTTTTATGTTGAATGCTACCTAACATGTATTTGATCTATTGATGCAACTTGGATATGAATATCGGGATACGAGTGATTCAAGGCAATAGTCTATCAATTTGATATTGAAATACTAATACATGAACATGTTAGTAAGTAATTATTGCCTTTCGAAATATTGATGCTAAAGAAAGTGATTCTTATACGCTAATCAAAATAAGCATGGCATGCTCAGCCTTGCAAGTATAGAGATATCAAACCAAGCACAACCCTCGTGCCAAACCAAGCAATTAATTTATACTTTTTTCTCTCGCTTTAGTTGTTTAAATTTTCACTCAATACTTGAGCATGAGCCAAGGTATTTAGCACTTAGGATGGAAAATAAAATGATGATTGGGGTTTATAAGGGAAGACACAAACTATAAGAAAGTCTCACATTAACAAGGGCTGGATGTTTAGGCAATGGAAAGGCCTTACAATCGATGTTTGCCATGCAAAGGATAAACTAGAGCTATAAGTGTATGAAAGGTCTCTATATGGGACTAAGTGGGTGTGCATTGATACGTCTCCAACGTATCTATAATTTTTGATTGTTCCATGCTATTATATTATCTGTTTTGGATGTTTTATATGCATTAATATGCTATTTTATATTATTTTTGGGACTAACCTATTAATTTAGAGCCTAGTGCCAATTTCTGTTTTTTCCTTGTTTTTGAGTATTGCAGATAAGGAATATTAAACGGAGTCCAAACGGAATAAAATCTTCGGAATGATTTTTCTTGGACCAGAAGAAAGCTAGCAGACTTAGAGATGAAGGCAGGAGAGCCGCCGTGTGGCGACAAGCCACAGGGGCGCGCCCTAGGGGGGGGGCGCCCCCCTGGCTTGTGGCCCCACGGCAGCCCTCCTAACCCTATTCTTCGGCCTATAAATTTCCAAATATTCCCTGGATACCGAAAAGAGCCACGAAAATACTTTTCCGCCACCGGAAGCCTCTGTTCCCGTGAGATCCAATCTTGGAGCCTTTTCCGGTAATCTGCCGGAGGGGGATTCGATCACGGAGGGCATCTACATCAACTCCATTGCCCCTCCGATGATGCGTGAGTAGTTTACCACAGACCTTCGGGTCCATAGCTAGTAGCTAGATGGCTTCTTCTCTCTCTTTGCTCTTCAATACCATGTTCTTCATGTTCTTCATGGAGATCTATCCGATGTAATACTCTTTTGCGGTGTGTTTGTCGAGATCCGATGAATTGTGGGTTTATGTTCAGATTATCTATGAATATTATTTGAATCTTCTCTGAATTCTTATATGCATGATTTCATATCTTTGCAAGTCTCTTCGAGTTATTGATTTGGTTTGGCCAACTAGATTGGTAATTCTTGCAATGGGAGAAGTGCTTAGTTTTGGGTTCAATCTTACGGTGTCCTCACCCAGTGACAAAGTAGGGGTAGCGAGGCACGTATTGTATTGTTGCCATTGAGGATAAAAAAGATGGGGTTTTCATCATATTGCTTGAGTTTATCCCTTTACATCATGTCATCTTACCTAATGCGTTACTCTGTTCTTCATGAACTTAATACTCTAGATGCAGGCAGGAGTCGGTCGATGTGTGGAGTAATAGTAGTAGATGCAGAATCGTTTCGGTCTACTTGACACGGACGTGATTCCTATATGCATAATTATTGCCTTGGATATCTTCATAATTATTCGCTTTTCTATCAATTTCTCGACAGTAATTTGTTCACCCACCGTATTATTTTCCTTCATGAGACAAGCCTCTAGTGAAACCTATGGCTCCCGGGTCTATTTTCCACATTATATTTTCAGATCTATAAACCAAAAATACCAAAAATATCTTGCTGCAATCTTTTTACTTTTAGTTTACTTTTCGTTTTAGCAATCTTATCTATCCATCTCTATTAGATCTCATCCTTGCAAGTAACCGTGAAGGGATTGACAACCCCTTTATAGCGTTGGGTGCAAGTGTTTGATTATTTGTGTAGGTACATCTATTGGGGACTTGCTTGTATCTCCTACTAGATTGATACCTTGGTTCTCAATAACTGAGGGAAATACTTATCTACTTTGCTGCATCACCCTTTCCTCTTCAAGGGAAAACCAACGCATGCTCAAGAAGTAGCAAGAAGGATTTCTGGCACCGTTGCCGGGGAGATCTACATCAAGCCTACCAAGTACCCATCACAAACTCATCTCTTGCATTTACATTAGTTGCCATTTGCCTCTCGTTTTCCTCTCCCCCACTTCTAAAACGATTTTCAGAAAATACCAAAAATATTTGCCTTTTTATTCGCCCTTCTTCCGTTCGTCTTTTCGTTTGCTTTTTGTTTGCTTGTGTTGTCATGTGCCTTGTATTTGCTTGCATCTTCGCTTGCTAAAAATCTATTGATATGGATCCTCATCCACTTGCTAATCTTTTCAAAAGGCCAAATTATGATGAACCAATTGCTAGTGAGTTGAGTGCACTTGACTATCTCTATGAAGTTTTGTTTGAAAATCATGAATCTGAAAATTTTGATGAAGCGTTGAAAGAAGAAATTTATAATGTGATTCATGATAGCTCCTTGATTGAAAAGCATGATTGCAATGATGTTACTATAAATTTTATTAATGTCAATTATGCTAATGATATGCAAAGCCACAAGCTTGGGGATGCTATGTTTGATGAAGATGATATTTTTTGTCCCCCAAGTTTTGATGAGCAAATTCATTATGATGATTGCATGCCCGTGTATCATGAAAAGAATGATTTATGTGATAGTTATATTGTTGAATTCCTTCTAGATGCTACTGAAATTTATTATGAGGGAGGAACATATGCTTGTAAGAATTGCAATAATATCAGGTTTCCTCTCTATGTGTTCAAAGTTTTGAAGTTATGCTTGTTTTGCCTTCCTATGCTAATTGATTCTTGTTCCCATAAATTGTTTGCTCACAAAATCCCTATGCATAGGAAGTGGGTTAGAATTAAACGTGTTTTTCATGAGATTCATGATGCTCTTTTGCATATTTCAATTACTACTTTTTATGTGAGCATCATTGAAATCGTTATGCCTAGCTAGGGGCGTTAAACAATAGCGCTTGTTGGGAGGCAACCCGATTTTATTTTTATGCTTTTGTTTTTGCTTCTATTTTTGAGTGTTTTGCACATTATTACCTCTGTAGTAATTGTGTTTTCTTGTTTAAATTAGTGTTTGAGCCAAGTAAGACCTTTGGGATGGTCTACGGTGTTTGTGATTTGATTTTGCTGAAAAACAGAAAATTTTGCTCTCAGTCCAGGAATTTTTTAAATTCACTGGAACGTGATTTTGATCTGAAATTTTTACACAAGATTGATATACAAATTTCCCTGAGTTTCCTAATTTTTCAGAATTTTTAGACTTACAGAAGTATTCGATGTCTATAGATTGCTACAGACTGTTCTGTTTTAGACAGATTCTGTTTTCTTTGTGTTGTTTGCTTATTTTGATGTATCTATGGGTTGTATCGGGGGGTATGAACCATGGAGAAGTTAGAATACAGTATATATTAAACCAATATAAATAAATATTGAGTTCACAAAAGTACCTAAAGTGGTGATTTATTTTTCTTATACTAACGGATCTCATGAGTTTTCTGTTGAGTTTTGTGTTGTGAAGTTTTCAAGTTTTGGGTAAAGATTTGATGGACTATGGAATAAGGAGTGGCAAGAGCCTAAGCTTGGGGATGCCCAAGGCACCCCAAGCCATATTGAAGGATACCAAAAAGCCTAAGCTTGGGGATGCCCCGGAAGGCATCCCCTCTTTCGTCTTCAATCCATCGGTAAATTTACTTGAGGCTATATTTTTATTCACCACATGATATGTGTTTTGCTTGGAGCGTCTTGTATGATATGAGTCTTTGCTTTTTAGTTTGCCACAATCATCCTTGCTGCACACATCTTTTGAGAGACACACGCTGAATCATGAATTTATTAGAATACTCTATGTGCTTCACTTATATCTTTTGAGCTAGGCAATGTTGCTCTATGTGCTTCACTTATATCTTTTTAGAGCACGGTGGTGTTTTATTTTATAGAAATTATTGAACTCTCGTACCTCACTTATATTATTTTGAGAGTCTTTAAACAGCATGGTAATTGGTTTAGGTTATGAATTTAGTCCTAATATAATGGGCATCCAAGAGGGATATAATAAAAACTTTCATATTAAGTGCATTGAATACTATGAGAAGTTTGATTCCTTGCATATAGTTTTGAGATATGAAGATGGTAATATGAGAGTCATGCTAGTGAGTAATTGTGAATTGGATGAAATACTTGTGTTAAAGTTTGTGATTCCCGTAGCATGCACGTATGGTGAACCGTTATGTAACGAAGTCGGAGCATGATTTGTTTAATGATTGTCAACCTTTGTGTGAGGGTCGGGAGCGCGCGATGGTTAACTCCTACCAACCTCTCCCCTAGGAGCATGCGTCTAATACTTTTCTTCGATAACTAATAGAATTTTGCAATAAGTATGTGAGTTCTTTATGACTAATGTTGAGTCCATGGATTATACGCACTCTCACCCTTCCGCCTTTGCTAGCCTCTCTAGTACCGCGCAACTTTCGCCGGTGCACCAAACCCACCTTCCTCAAAACAGCCACCATATACTTTCCTCAAAACAGCCACCATACCTACCTATTATGGCATTTCCATAGCCATTCCGAGATATATTGCCATGCAACTTCCACCGTTCCGTTTTTCATGACACGCACCATCACTTTCATATTGCATATAGAGTCATATTTTGTTCTAGGTATCGAGTTGTAAGTAAATAAAAGTGTGATGATTTTTATTACTAGAGAATTTGTCCCATGAGAGAAAAGGATGATGGAAACTATGAATCCCTCACACGTTGGGATGAGTCTCCGGACTTTATAAAAATATAAAAGAGGCCAGCGAAGCCCACAAAAAAATAAAAGAGGCCAAAGATGCCCACCCAAAAACAAATGAGAGAAAGAGAGAAGGGACAATGCTACTATCTTTTTCCACACCCGTGCTTCAAAGTAGCACCATGATCTTCATGATAGAGAGTCTCCTATTTTGTCATTTTCATATAGCTAGTGGAATTTTCATTTTTGCACAACCACTTAGTTTTCTTTTTGAGCTTTCATACACTTATAGCTCTAGTGCATTCGTTGCATGTCAATCCCTACTCACTCACATTGATATCTATTGATGGGCATCTCCATAGCCGTTGATACGCCTAGTTGATGTGAGACTATATTTTCCTTTTCCCTTGCAACCTCCACCATATTCTATTCCACCTATAGTGCTATATCCATGGCTCACGCTCATGTATTGCGTGAGAGTTGAAAAGGTTTGAGAACATAAAAAGTGTGAAACAATTGCTTGACTTGTCATCGGGGTTCTGCATGATTTATATACTTTGTGTGGGGAAGATGGAGCATAGCCAGACCATATGATTTTGTAGGGATAACTTTCTAAGGCCATGTTATTTCGAAAGGACACAATTGCCTTGTTGGTATGCTTGAAGTATTACTGTTTTTATGTCAATATTAGAATTTTGTTTTGAATCTTACGGATCTGAATATTCATGCCACAATAAAGAATATTACATGGATAAATGTGTTAGGTAGCACTCCACATCAAAAATTCTGTTTTTATCATTTACCTACTCGAGGACGAGCAGGAATTAAGCTTGGGGATGCTTGATACGTCTCCAACGTATCTATAATTTTTTATTGTTCCATGCTATTATATTATCTCTTTTGGATGTTTTATATGCATTAATATGCTATTTTATATTATTTCTGGGACTAACCTATTAATCTAGAGCCTAGTGCCAGTTTCTGTTTTTTCCTTGTTTTTGAGTATTGCAGATAAGGAATATTAAACGGAGTCCAAACGGAATAAAATCTTCGGAATGATTTTTCTTGGACCAGAAGAAAGCTAGCAGACTTGGAGATGAAGGCAGGAGAGCCGCCGTGTGTCGACAAGCCACAGGGGCGCGCCCTAGGGGAGGGGGAGCCCCCCTGGCTTGTGGCCCCACGGCAGCCCTCCTAACCCTATTCTTCGGCCTATAAATTCCCAAATATTCCCTGGATACCAAAAAGAGCCACGAAAATACTTTTCCGCCATCGGAAGCCTCTGTTCCCGTGAGATCCAATCTTGGAGCCTTTTCCGGTAATCTGCCCGAGGGGGATTCGATCACGGAGGGCATCTACATCAACTCCATTGCCCCTCCGATGATGCGTGAGTAGTTTACCACAGACCTTCGGGTCCATAGCTAGTAGCTAGATGGCTTCTTCTCTCTCTTTGCTCTTCATTACCATGTTCTTCATGATCTTCATGGAGATCTATCCGATGTAATACTCTTTTGCGGTGTGTTTGTCGAGATCCGATGAATTGTGGGTTTATGTTCAGATTATCTATGAATATTATTTGAATCTTCTCTGAATTCTTATATGCATGATTTCATATCTTTGCAAGTCTCTTCGAGTTATTGGTTTGGTTTGGCCAACTAGATTGGTAATTCTTGCAATGGGAGAAGTGCTTAGTTTTGGGTTCAATCTTGCGGTGTCCTCACCCAGTGACAAAGTAGGGGTAGCGAGGCACGTATTGTATTGTTGCCATCGAGGATAAAAAGATGGGGTTTTCATCATATTGCTTGAGTTTATCCCTCTACATCATGTCATCTTACCTAATGCGTTACTCTGTTCTTCATGAACTTAATACTCTAGATGCAGGCAGGAGTCGGTCGATGTGTGGAGTAATAGTAGTAGATGCAGAATCGTTTCGGTCTACTTGACACGGACGTGATGCCTATATGCATAATCATTGCCTTGGATATCTTCATAATTATTCGCTTTTCTATCAATTGCTCGACAGTAATTTGTTCACCCACCGTATTATTTTCCTTCATGAGAGAAGCCTCTAGTGAAACCTATGGCCCCCGGGTCTATTTTCCACATTATATTTTCAGATCTATAAACCAAAAATACCAAAAATATCTTGCTGCAATCTTTTTACTTTTAGTTTACTTTTCATTTTAGCAATCCTATCTATCTATCTCTATTAGATCTCATCCTTGCAAGTAACCGTGAAGGGATTGACAACCCCTTTATAGCGTTGGGTGCAAGTGTTTGATTATTTGTGTAGGTACATTTATTGGGGACTTGCTTGTATCTCCTACTGGATTGATACCTTGGTTCTCAACAACTGAGGGAAATACTTATCTACTTTGCTGCATCACCCTTTCCTCTTCAAGGGAAAACCAACGCATGCTCAAGAAGTAGCATGCATCCAACTTACTTGCTCATGAAGACCTCTAGTATTTGAGGAAGTTGTCGGCCCAGTGGGAACCGGGGTACCATGGCCCGTCTGCCACTGGTCCTGAGGAGGACGCTTGGGCCGGCCCACATGAGACAACATAACCGTGGCAGCCTGGAAGGAAGGTGCCAGACGAGGTGTTGGCTTCCCGGGGATCCACACCGCGGGATTAAGAGCCTTGCCGGGGCCGCCAGGTACTGAGGCTGCTCGGAGGAAGATCACCTCGCGAGGCTCTCCACGCGAGGTCACCTCGTGAGGCTGAGTGGGCAACACCAACCGCGGGGCACTGCACCCACCACACGGACGATGTCCCGCTATCAGGATAAGTACGGCGGGGCGAGACAAAGGCCAAGTTACCATTTTGGTGATAAGGGAGCAACGGACGATGCCTCCCCCAAAAACAGGTTCCCAAAGATTGTTGTTCCGGTGAAACAAGACCAAGACGGATCAGCGCGCCAGGACAAAGGTCATCACCGAGCCCACGCACGCGTCACGAAGACTGCTTTACCAGGCATGAGCTCATGTCCCCCGACGAATTGTCGCCCCGTGGCCACCCTTTCCCGCCAATATTTTTGAGGAAGAGGACCAAAGCACTACAAAGGGGACAGGGCCACGTTCATGTAAGGGGATCGAGCCATTCTCTCCCCCAACACCTCATGGACATGGCCCGGCATTGCAAAAGTCCCACGTATGCTAGAGCACGTGGTGACCACACAGTGGCAAGGTGTTCGACATGCAGAACTAGCGCTCTGGGTGTCGGGCCCCTCTGCCGCCGTCCATTCACGCTCCTCTCGCCACCACAGCATGCCCGCGCCACTCAGCATCCTCCCCTGCGTCCACCTACCCCTTCCCTAACCTCCTTTATCGCCGGCAGGCCGCACGCCGGACGCGGCTAAAGCGCTACCAGGCGGAACTGCGCGCGCGCACGGGACGACTGCTTCCCCTAGTGCGATGCAGCTTTGCCCGCATGCATGTACTATTCTAGGCATCACCATCGCCGTCCCCAAGCCATGCCCGAACCATTGCTCCTCCTCTCACCTCCTCCAGCTCGTCTCCGGCGGAGCCCAAACCCTGTCTCCTCCTGCCCAATAAATAGAGCTGCCCCCGAGCTCTTCTAACCATCCCCAACTCCTCTACTGGCCTCAAATCGATCTCCTCAAGCTCTGGGCAAGGCCACGAGCGCCTCCAGTGTCGAGAGCTCGCTGGAGTTGGCCGCGGATCCCCCACGGCCATCTCCATTATCGCCCTCCTCTTCTGTCGAGCTCTTGGTGGTCTCCTGACCACGACGGTGGCGCCAGCTTCTCGGATTGACGCCTCCTCCTTCAACTCCGGCAGGCTCCGCCTTCGTTCGCTTCGGGAGAGCTCTGTTCCGACGCCATTCATCCACTTCCGCCAGAATTTAAGGTACATCCATGATCGCCGCGATGCGCTGAACCCATTCCATCCATCTCCGGTGATCGCCGTGGTCTCCTCGCCGGAGAACCACCGGCGATAGAGCCACCACGCTCTGTTCCCCCTCTCTCTAGTTAACCCTGACAGTGGGACCCCACTGTAAGTCTCTCTCTCCCCGCGCCGAAGCGGTATAAGTGGAGGCGCCCGGCTGAAATACGCCTTCGACGTGGCCCTCTCTAGAATTTCTGAATTTCCTTTAAATTCATATATTTCTGAATTTTTGAATTTCACAAGATGATCGAGGGAGGATCACGAAAGATTGTGAAATGTGGTGGTTACAAGGTAAACCCGAGATGGTAAGTTGGTCCAAGGGACCAAGATGATGGTAAGGTGGTCCGAGGGACTAAGATGGTACCACTTGCATATCACGATGGCATCATGTTCATATCATGCATTAACCTGTTGAATGCCTTGTTATTTTTTGTCATAATTGCTTTGCTTGTTGTGAGCTTGCGAGTACATTCAAAGTACTCACCTGGCTTATCATGACAAATGCAGGAGAAGTCGTGCAAGGCGTTGATGTCGATCGGTTTGGCGCTATCTAGTATTGTTTCCCAATAGTGTCCTTGTGGAGTGGAGTTCCGCTACTTCGTCGTTCCGCTGCCGCATAGTTGTTTTTGTTATCATCAAGACCCTGGAGATGTGTACTAAATAATGTACATAAGTGAAGCCGCACCGTGTGTGCCGCTTGGCCTCGACTATCAAGTAATGTCAAACCGTTGTATCCACAAGAGATCAATAAAGCGGTTATTTTTTGTACCAAGTTATTGTGTGTTGCTAGAAGACTTGATCTCTGGGCTGGCAACGCAAGGTAAACCGGTCGCTCTGAACCGGGGTGCCACACGTGACCCTTCCGCTCTGCACGCCGCACTACTCATGGCACGGGAGCTGCTGTGCTGCCATCCTGCCAAGGACAGCTACGACGTCTGGCTTGGGCGCATCACCGAGCTCGTCGACGCAGCGCACGACGGCCAAGCGCCCCCTCGCTCCCCGCCTCCTCCGCCATCGCGAGCCGACCAGACTGAGCACGACGCCCCTTCCTCCTTCACCGGCCCGCGGTGCGGCAGAATGGTGTCCAGGAACGCGTGCCCTGGAGCCGTCTCACGAGCCGTCCGTGCCGGCCGGCGACGACGACAGCAGCCAGATCGTCCGCCGTGCACCCCCCAGATGCACGTGTGATCCTCGAGAAGGCGCACAACTACAAGGACCGTGTTCTCCATGACATCGCCATGGCTGGGCGCCAAAACCGCGCGACCCTGAAAGGAGGCATCGTCACCACCGGGGGCTACCTGGCCCTCGCTCCCGAGCTGCGCCGCGTGGTGTGGCCCGACAAGTTCAAGACGGAGCTTCCTCCTCGCTACGACGGCAGCACCAACCCCACGGAGTTCCTCCTACTCTCACCATCAACATCCAGGCCGCGAGGGGGGATGACTGGGTCATGGCGAATTGGTTCCTCATGGCCCTCAAGAACGTTGTGCGCGCATGTCTCATGAACCTCCCTGAAGCGTCCATCTTTTTGTGGGAAGACTTGTGCAAGCAGTTAGTCGCTAATTTCACGGGCACGAGCGACCGTCCCCTCACGCTCAACGACCTGTGGGCTGTGCGCCAGCACCCTGACGAGCCCCTCCACAAGTTCATCCAGCGCTTCAGCCAGGTGCGCAACAGGATCCCGAAGGCCTCCGACGTCGCGATCGTCTCTGCCTTCACCAGCGGCATCACCGACGTGAAGATGCACGAGAAGCTCTCCGTCAGGGACAAGCTTGACTCTGCAGCAGAGCTCTTCATCGTCACCGACCGCTGCGCCAAGGCCTAAGAAGGACGATTGTTCCTCCACAATGACCCTGACGCTGAGTCTGGTGCGACAAAGTCCAAGGGCAAGGACCACAAGAGCAAGGGCCATGCCGTGCTCGCGGCGGAGCCAGACTACAAGTGCAACCGCCACCGCGGCGAGGCCAAGAAGGATGACCACCCTGTCTGTGCCTACCACAACGTGAACTCCAACAGCACCGAGGACTGCTACGAGCTTAGGCAGCTTTGCGAGGGACACACCGATCGCCACGGCAGCCGCAAAGAGCACGGCTGGGGCCGCGGCGGCGGCAGCGGAGGTGGCTGCTGGGACGACAGCAACGACAACGGTGCCGGCGGCAACAACCGTCATTGCTGGCAGAACCAGCTGCGGCAGGCTAGCCGTCAGGCCAACGCTGCACCGCCCCGCGCTAGCGACCTCCCTCCCGCTGAGAACGCTGGGGACAACCAAGAACCACGCAGGGTGGCCTTCATCCCCCTACGTCCAACCGCCACTTGAAGCAGTTCTCCCGTGAGGTGAACATGGCCCTCCCGACGCTCGAGTTCGCCAGCCGCCTCAAGTGGTCTAAGCTCCCAATCACCTTCGACGCCAGCGACCACCCCAAGTCCACGAAGGCCGTGGGGGCTGTCCCCCTACTGTGCACCCCCACTATCAGCAATGTGGCCGTCACCAAGACAGTCATTGATGGTGGGGCGGGCCTCAAAATGCTTTCGGTGGAGACCTTCGAGACGCCGCAAGTGCCTTACGAGCGCCTGATGCCCACTAGGCCCTTCTCGGGAGTCACCAACGGCTCCACTATCCCCCTGGGGTAGTTGCGCCTTCCCGTCACCTTCGGCACTCGCAAGAACTACCACACAGAGTTCATCGACTTCGACGTCGCACACATCGGCCTTCCCTACAACGCCATCCTGGGCTACCCGGCGCTCTCCAAGTTCATGGCCATGACCCACCACGCCTATGACCTCATCAAGATGCCCGGTTGTAGCGGCACCATCACCGTCCGCTGCAATGAGAAGGACGCGATGCACACCCTCGAGCATGCCTACAAGGCCGCCGCCACCGCGTACTCGGCCGACGAGGACTTCCCTGGGCCTGCCGAGGAAGTGCCCGCGAAGAAGAAGCCCTGCTCCCTCAGGAGCGGGCCGAGTCCAAGAAGGCATCGCCGGGCGGGAGCAACGCGGGCCCCTCCCACGTCGTCAACGGCGGTTTCTCCCCCAAATAGGAAGGCGCGCTCGTCGCTTTCCTCCGGGCAAGCCCTGGTGCGCCGGCTTGGGTAGCATCAGGCATGCCCGGCCTGTCGAGGGAGGTGATCGAGCACCACTCAGTCGCACGCCAGAGCGCATGGCCCGCTAGCAAGCTCCAGGATGCAGTAATCGCCCGTGAAGCTCCCCACCCCAGGTGGATCATCGACCCCACCCCCATCTCCAAGCCGCGCGGCGGCAAGCGCATGTGCGTTGACTTCGTCTCCCCCAACTAGGCTCACCTCGCGAGCCCCTTCCCTCCTCCACCTCCGCTCATGTGCGTGCCTCTCAGCGTGAAAAACGCCGCAACCACCTTCCAAAGGCTGATGCGCATGAGCCTGGAGTTCCGCATCACGGATGTGGTCAACGATCACCGCCCGTCCCACTGCGGCCCCGCGAATGACAGTGGAGGGTGTTCCGGTACAAAACACATGGAATGCCCACCATCATAGTAAGTTCTTTCCGTGCTCCACGGATACGAGCGAGATGGAGTTGTACACGCTCCAGGGCTCTCTCTACCCATGCTACCTTCGGTACATGAGAGTCCCTTCCCACTCTCATGGAAGCCCAATCCTCAGCGCTAGCAGATGCTCCTACCCACTCTCGTGGAAGCCTCATGCTCAGTGCTGGCGGAATCCCCATGCTCAAACATGGCGGTCCTTTTGACATGAGGGCGCTTTTCAATTGCATCAACCTCAGACTGACCTGTGTCCGTCACTGCAGCGTGTCTATCATCCTCTGAGGGGCGCCTCTCGGCCAGAGCCTCAAGCTGATGCGTTTGAAACATGGCAGCATGTATCTTTCTAATTATGTAGTGAACATGCTTCATGGATTAGTAAAGCTCATTTTTCTCCAGAATTTATGTGTACTTGTAGCTGAGTACGCCTCAGGAGGGGCGCGCGCTCATGAACTCCCCCGTGTTTGTCACGCGAGCGGGGGATGGGGCACTGTGTCTGTGCTCGGGTGAGTCCCTACAGCACTTCAAAACCCAAGCAACTGAGCTCTGGCTCGCGGGCCTGCACCCGTGTACATCACCTCACCAGGTCCTTGGTGCTCTTGTCTCCTCGCATGACACCCACAGGCAACCTCGCGAGCGCGCCCTGCTGAGCTCCTTGCAAAACTTGGCAGTTTCCCTGGTGCAGGACATCAAAGGCTTCAGAAGCCCCTCTCGGGAGGCCTCGCGAGCTGCGCCCCGCGGATAGAAGGCTTCGCGAGGGACCACGCCCCACGAGCCGCTCCCTGCGGAGGACTCACTCCAGGCCACACACCTCGAAGCAGCTAATTCTAGGGCACCCCACGCGTTTTTTTTCCGCTCGTTTTCTCCCTCTCGAAGCTTCCCAATTTCCCTGGCGCGAGCCGCCTGCGCGTCAAGGGGGGGGGGGTCCCTGAGCATCGCGCCTCAGGGGCTCCTACCAGCCCAAGAGCCCTACACCCTCTGGACCTGCCGAGCACACGCTCCAGGCACACGAGAGACGGTCGTAGCCCGCCCCGGGGGATGGGTCCTGATGATGCAGGGCGCAAAGGCAATGCAAAGGGGGAAGAAAGGCATCGAGAGATAAAATGGAAGCGTGCAAGAACATCGAGTGCTTAAAACATAATGGTGCCATACAAAATATTTTCACGCCCACCGGGCTACATTGATTGCGCAGGGGCAAAAGGAAGGGATCGTTATCTATCAGGGGCCCGCCACAGGCGCCGCTAGTGCCTAGTCGGAGTCCTCGTCTTCGCTCTTGACGCTCTGGGGGCTCCCGTCGCTTTCACTCCCAGTGGACGAGTCAGAGCCGCTTCCGCTCTCGCTCTCTGCGCAGCATTCCACACGGCCGACGGTGACTCCGAAGAAGTTCACGAAGAGGGTCACATCTTCGTCAAACCTGAATTGCAGGACCTTCCCGCGCTTTAGGTCGTGGGAACGGGCGAACGACTTCCAGCCCCGGGCCAGAAACATGAACCCTGGAGAGGAAAACTTCGCCACGACTGAAGAGGGGCCGTTCTAGCAGCCATCCGCCTGCAGCCACAGGCCCAAGGGGTTGTTGTCTACCATCAGCCTCGCAAAGGAGTCCGGAAGCTGAAGCCTGCTGCGAGGTCGGCGGGGCAGTCCCATGATGAACTCATGCACGATCTCCATCGCGCGTGCCTCCTGCGTGGGGGCGTCTTCCAAAGGAGAGGGGGAGCACACCCCGTTGGGCCTCCCGCGCCCGCGAGCACCGCACCGACCACGGCCCTGGGCCACAGGCGCTTCACGACTGCTAGGGACGGCCTCCGCTGCGATGGCCATAGAGAGCGTTTGGTCCCCAGGGGTTATCCTTGCCGCCGTGGCTGGAGCGCGGCCTCGGCCTCTCCCTCTCACCGGCGCTGGCTTTGGCGGCTCCGCCTCCTCCGCCGCCCTCTTACCTTTATCGGCCGCCGAGAGCTTCCTCTTGGGAGCCATGGCCGCGACGACTGCTGACGGGAATAGGGAGATTGCAGGAGGAGAGGCCGAGGAGTTGTACATGAATAAGGGGGCAATGGAGTGTCAGCGCCCCGCGCGGGCCATCTTTATAGCCAAGGCGGCAGTTACCAAGGCGTTGTGGGGAGCGGAGGCGCCACACCCTTACGAGCCGCCACGTGTCGCCCCTGGGCCCGGCAAATTGATGGGTCCTGCGCCGTTTCATCCCCCATGGGTGGAACGTGCATGCCGTGGGCCCGAGGGCTACCGTCGGCCTAGTGGGAACCGGGGTACCACGGCCCGTCTACCGCTAGCCCTGAGGATGACGCTTGGGCCGGCCCACACAAGGCAGTATCACCACGGCAGCGCCGGAGGAAGGTTCCACACGATGGGCTGGCCTGTCAGGGATTCACGCCGCGGGGTTAAGAGCCTTGCTGGGGCTGCTAGGCACCAAGGCCGCCCGAAGGAAGATAGCCTCGCGAGGCTGGGCGGGCAACACCAGCCGCAGGCCACCGCACCCACCACACGGATGATGTCCCGCTTTAAGGATAAGGACGGCGGGGCGAGACAGAGGCGAGTTCACCAGTTTCGTGATAAGGGAGCAACGAATGACGGCTCCCCCAAAAGTAGGTTCCCAAAGATTGCTGTTCTGATGAAACATGACCAGGTCAGATCAGCGCGCCAGGACGAAGGTCATCACCGAGCGCACACCCACGTCACGAAGACTGCTTTACCAGGTGAAGACCGCCTTTAGTCAGGATAGGCGTGAGCTCCTGCCCCCCGATGAATTGCTGCCATTAGCCACCCTTCCCCATCGATATTTTCAGGGAAGTGGACTAAGGCACTACAAAGGGGGCAGGGCCACGTTCATGTAAGGGGATCGAGCCATTCTCTCCCCCAACACCTTGTGTACTCGTCCGGCTCTCCCTTAGAGAGCAATCCAATCAAAAGCAGGAGTAGGGTTTTACACCACTCGGTGGCCCGAACCTGGGTAGCTCGCGTGTCCACGTTGTTTCCGGTGAGAAGGAGTGAGCTCGCCGTCGATCTTGCTGTGTTTGCTGTCGTGTTGCAGGTTGCCAAGCCAAGCCCCCCAATGTTTGAACCTTGTTCTTGGAGAAGTTCTTGGACACAAACCCCAGACTCCGACAGAAGCTCATCATTGGAATATGCAAGTCAAGTTCTATAATGTGAAATTCCCACTAGTTATATGAAACATGAAGATCATGAGGACTCTGTATATGAAATGCAAAGTGCTAATTTGAAGCACAACTGTGGTAAGAGGATAGTGATGTGCCCCTCTCTCTTTTTCTTTCCTTTTCATTTTTTCTTTTCTTTTGTCCATTTTTGTTAGGATCTCTTTGGCCTCCTTATATATATATATATATATATATATATATATATATATATATATATATATATTATCCTCACAAGTAGGGGCACACCCTAAGGGCATCTCCAAGGCAGACCCGCAAACTGCCCGCACCCGTCTGGGCCGTGCTGTCCGGACCGCGGAGCCATCCAATGAGGACCTGTATCGGTGTGCGGGGTGGTCCGGACGTGGTTTCTCCCGCAAACGAGAGGCAAAAGTGGGGGAGGTTTGCGGTAGTCCAGACACATGAAACGTACGAATTCAACACCCCCAGCCCACCCAAAACCCTTCCCGGACCCCACGACTCCATCCTCCTCATTTTCTCTCCTTCCTTCTTTCTCTCTTGCCTTCGCTGCCGCTCCACCACCCCGGCCACCATGCCACACCCCTACCAGAACTTTGTGTCTTCGTCACTTCCGACGCTCTAGCATGGCTCTCCGCCAGATCCGTACAACCCCTGTTCTCCGGCCGCTCCGCTACGTACCATCCTCTACTGCTATTCTCAACATGCCCGACAACTGTTCGGTGAATCACGGAAGCTGAAAACAGTTGTCCCTTCTTCTTTCTAGCAATGGATTCCGATTTGGAGTACATATACGGGCAGTATGTTGAGTCGTCCGATGGCTCGTCGACAAGGAGGAGTACTTCGATGAGACGACAATGATGCAAGCGGTCCTTGAAGACGCGGAGCATGTGGAGGAGCATGTTCTCAATTTCAAGGTCTCGATCAAGGGTCATCGAGTGCTCAACCACAACAGGGCGCACATGCATTTGACACTGATAGCCGACTACTTTGCCCCCGATGCACTATTTATTAACCATTTTCACCGCGTTTTCAGATGCGCAAGACTGTCTTCGATCATTTGTTCCATGCGGTCCGGTCCTACGATGACTAGTTCATCTTGAAGAAGGATACCGTGGGAACGATTGGCTTCTCTAGTTACCAGAAGTGTACGGCCCCACTTCGGATGCTTGCATATGGCACAATTGTTGATTCCTAGGACGAGTATGTGGCACCCCGGCTCAGAGGAACCGGAACACCCCAAATTCCAGGCCAAAGATCAAGTCTTCTGGAATACGACACAGCTTAGCATAGAACAAATCAGCTCTTTATTACAAATAATCTAGGTACAAGGGTTCGGGTATTACAAAGGTTTACAATGGCACGACGACACTACACCTGCTAAGGTCGCTCTATGCTAGCACCGGAACAACTCGTAGCAGCGGAATGACTTCTAGCAGCGGAACAACGACGGCGATGATGGACTCCACTCTGCAGGGACTCTAGCCGGGACATGTCCTAGAGCGCAATCTCGGGATCCTCAACAAGCAATTAATCATGGCATCACCGGCCTACCTGATCAGGGTAACACACGCACATAGCCTTCCCTAGTTGGAGGTACCAGTGAGAGGAAAGACAATAGACCGCATTAGGGCCGCCCATCCAGGCACGTGTGGTTGCACTAGTGAGCTCAATTCGGTGGCACCATGACTCATCCAACAGATTTGTTCAAGTTTGATTAATGTTAGGTATAACTTGAACAGTGAGGACCTGAGCCATACAAAATAACATGATAATGCATATGAACATGGAGTGGCAACATAACCATTTAGCATATGAATCATAACATCAACAACAATACATCATTTATTCTACGAGATGCAAGTGAGCATGGCATAGCGATGATCATGCATGTGACGGGTATTTTCATAACAAATGATTATAATTCCTAAGAGCATATCATGATTATCACTAGCATCACGAACAATTACAAGAATAGATCATAATGATAATACTAATGAAAAATAATCATGGACGCACAAGAACATGGCATAAGCATGGACATGGATTCACAAGCATAATCGAAGTATTAACAAATCATTAAATGAACAAATAACGATTTAAATATTCAAGTGGAAACCATGGATACTGCTATGCCATCATGCAAGTGGATGTTGTGGCTTGCCTGGAGATGAAGGAATCAACGGGAAGAAGTGCGATGAACTCGCGGAAAGATTGGCCGGAAGAGTTTCTCTCCGGGAGGAGCTGTATAAGGGCAAGGGAAAAATGGTCATTTTTAGAGTGTGACAACATCATGAAAATGGTACGAACGGAACGGGCTTGACAAATAGAGAACATGGGATTTTTAATCACCTGAATCAGAGTCACGGTTGAAAAGTTACAAACGTTCATTCATTAGGCAGAAAAACAAATAAACAGTATGCTTTTCTTCTGCTAGCCGGCGAACGCCGCAATATAAGGTTTCGGACGGCAGGGTGAAACATAAAGCGCCTTTCGCTGAAATACGCTTTCCAACGGGGGAAAATGCATTTTGAGTCGAAGAAGAAGCGGAGTACGTTTTTGGGAATGGAAAACATATTATAGCAAATACGTTTCCACTTGAAATCTCGCGGGCCCGTGATCCATGCCTCTATTGCTAACCAGTGGGTCCGAGTGGATGGCGGGGCCTGCTACTTGTTATCTGTGTTGGGGTTTTTCGTGAAGAGGAACAGATGATGCAACACAGTATAGATAAATATTTCCCTCAGTGAGAACCAAGGTTATCGAACCAATAGGAGGACCACGCAATCCCCGTCTTCAGCGCCTACCCACAAAAGAGGAAACACTTGCACCCTACACGGGCAAGAGGGTTGTCAAGCCCCTTGAACTTGCTTCTTGGAAGTACATAGGTAGTGTAGTTAATAGTTGGATAAATATAAATTGCAAAATAAATAAAAATTAAATAATGGCAGCAAGGAAATAATAGCAATTGTAAATTTATAAGTGAATAGACCCGGGGGCATAGTGTTCTCTAGTGGCATCTCTCTCGAAGTAGGCATACAGTGGGTAAACAAATTACTGTTGGCCAATTGATAGAAAAGCGCATAGTTATGTGATATTCATGGCAATGATCATGTGTATATATATAGGCATCATGTCCATAAGCAAATAGGCCGACTCTTGCCTGCACCTACTACTATAACTCCACGTCGAGAGCGCTTCTATGCTTGCCTCTCTAAGTATTAATTTCATGACAAACAGAGTAATGCTTGGAGAACGATGACATGATGTAAACAAAGAGAATCCAATCAATATGAATTAACCCCATCATTTTATCATTAGTGGCAACAATACAAATACATGTCTTATCCCCTACTTTGTCACTGGGATATAGAGCACCGCAAGACTGAACCCACTACAACGCACCCCTTTCACTCAAGATTGATCAATCTAGTTGGCCAAACCAAATCAATAGATCGGAGAGATTTACAAAGCTATAATAATCATGCAAATAAGAATCATAATAGAATTCACAGAAGACTCAAATCTTTTTCATGAATAATCTGAACATAAACCCACAATTCATCGGATCCCAACAAACACACCGCACAAAGTAACTACATCGAATATATCATCGCGAAGATGCGATGAACTTTGTATTAAAGAGCAAAGAACGAGAGAGAGAGAGAGAGAGAGAGAGAGAGATCTAGATACTAGCTATGGATCCGTAGGTTTGTGGTAGACTACTCACACATCATCATGGGAGCAACAAGGTTGATGAAGAAGCCCTCAGTGATCGATCCCCCCTCCGGCAGGGCATCGGAACATGGTTCCAGATGGGCACATGGCGGAACAGACAGTTGCGGCGGCGGAAAAGTGTTTCGGGAGCTCTCCTAGGATTTTCAGAATATATGTGAATTTATAGGCCATAGAGGGACGTTGGGAGACGAGGGGGGCACAAGGTAACAGGGCCCTGCAGCCGCCCTCTTCTCGTGCCGGGCCGCGTCGATCGCCTGGCACCGCGTCGGCTGCTCCTCGCTTCCCCCTCACGGCTCCCTCCTTGCTGCTGGAGGTGGCGCGTCCAAAATCTGGACGTCATCATCATCATCATCGTCGTCGTCATCGTCGTCGTCTGTCCAGTCCCTAATCGTGAGTTCGGGGTGGGACACACCAGCCGCCCCGGACCCTCTGGCTCCGGGGTCGCCGAGCGCCTCAGCCGGCCAGGCCCCCCAGTCGGACCCGAGCTCCTCGCTAGAAGGCTCCCCCAGCTCGAGGTCCACCGCTTCGGACTCCGCACGCTCTGTAGCGAAGACCTGGGGGTGCGGCCCATCATGCGTCATCTGCCGCACAAACAGCTACGGCCAGAGCCGGCGCATCACATAAATACGAGACCAAAAGAAAGAAATCAAAGGCTGGGACTTGGCGAAACATACCGAGGGCGCAGGATCGAACCGGCTATATGACACCTTGCCGTAGTGCTAGGTATCCGGGTTCGACTTGAAATTGGTGATGAGGTTCACCCGGGCGGCTATCTGAGCCGGCGATAGCTCGAAGGTGGACAACCGACACGGATCCCATTGGTTCCCCATGTCGCCCATCCGGTGCAGCTGCTCCTATAGCGGCAGGACCCGACGGTCGACGAAGGCTGCCACCAGATTCGCGGCGACCAGCCCCTCGCCTCTCCTCATCTCCTGCAGCCGGCCCAGGATTCGATTGAGCTCGTCGCTCTCCTTATTCAGCGTCTAGTTCGTGCCCTCGAGAGGCACGCCGACGAAGTCCGACAGCCAGATGTAATACAGGGCAGGAACGATGTTCTTCACATAGAAGAACGACCTCTGCACATCTTGACGGAGTCAATGAGGGTGAGGTGGGGGTAGTTCCCCTCGTGGACGCACACCACCGCGCACCCGCGGACGTACGACACGCTGCCGTTCTTCTGTCCCTTAAAAATGAACAGCTTCCTCCACAACTCGGGGAAGGGCAGGACTGCAAGGTACACCTCGCAGAAGGCCACGAAGCCGGAGCTTTGCAAAATAGAATTGGGCCTCAGATGGTGTTGGTGGAGCCCGAAGGTTTCGAGAAAGAGTTTGAAGAACCTCCTCGTCGGCAGGCCGAAACCTTACGAGAAATGCGAGGTGAAGACGACGTACTCCCCCGCCTCGGGATGCGGTGCCAGCTCGTTGCCGGGGGCCCGGACAGCAAAGCGGTCCGCCGCTGGGATCATCTGGGCGCGGCGGAGGCGCTCGATGTCAATCAAGCAAACAGTAGAGCCCTCCCAGCTGCCGGAGGGGGACCTAGCCATCTCCGTGCTTGGCGGATACGCCGAGGCGAGGACAACACGAAGACGGGACGTGACGGAGCCCAGCGGACCTCTGGCCGCAAGCACTGCGGGCGTGCGGAGGGAGGGAGGAGGCAGCAAGCGCTGTGGGCGCGGGGAGGAAGAAAGGGCGCCGGAGTGTCGCAAGCTCAAGAACAGGTTGCGGCACGAGGAAGAAGATGAGGGGGAGGGGGCAAGTGATACTTGTGATCTGCGTTGGGTTTTCCGTGAAGAGGAATGGGTAATTGCGGCACAATACGGGTAAGTATTTCCCTCAGTTAGGATACCAAGGTTTATCAAACCAATAGGAATGTCAATCAATATCCGTCTTCAGCGGTTGCACACAAAAGAGCAAACAATTTGCACCCAACGCGGGCAAGAGGGTTGTCAATCCCCTTGATCTCGTTATTTGCAAGCAAGTGAAGTGTGTAGATAATAATAGATAATTGTAAATTGCAAAATAAAATAAAAGGAAAGTAAAGGCAGCAAGGTATTGTAACGTTTATAAATATATAGATGAATAGACCCGGGGGCCATAGTTTTCCCTAGCGGCGTCTCTCATGAAAATAAGCATACGGTGGGTAAACAAATTACTGTTGGGCAATTGATAGAAAAGCACATAGTTGTGCGATATTCGCGGCAATGATCATGTGTATATAGGCATCACGTCCAAAACAAATAGGCCGACTCCTGCCTGCACCTATTACTATTACTCCAATTCAAGAGCGCTTCTATGCTTGCCTCTCTACGTATTAAGTTCATGACAAACAGAGTAATGCATGGAGAACGATGACATGATGTACACAAAGTAAACTCAATTAATATGAATGAACCCCATTGTTTTATCCTTAGTGGCAAAAACACAAACACGTATCTTGTCCCCTTCTGTCACGGGGATATAGAAACCCGTCAGGTTGAACCCACTACTATGCACCTCTCCCACTGAAGAAATATCAATCTAGTTGGCCAAACTATTTCAATAGATCAGACAGAATTGCGAAGCTATAATGACCATGCAAATAAGAATCATAATATTTAGAGGTGACTCAAATACTTTTCATGAATAATCTGAACATAAACCCACAATTCATCGGATCCCCCCAAATGCACCGTACAAAAGAATTACATCGCATAGATCAAAGCGAAGATGCGATGACCATTGTATTGAAGATCAAAAGAGAGAGAGATAGCCATCTAGGTACTAACTACGGACCCGTAGGTCTGTGGTGAACTACTCACACATCATCATGAGGGCAGCAAGGTTGATGAAGAGGCCCTCCGTGATCGATCCCCCCCTCCAGCAGGGTGCCGGAACTGAGCTCCTGATGGGATCGCGGCAGAACAGAGACTTGCGGCGGCGGAAAAAGAGTTTCGGGATGCCCACTAGGGTTTTTGGAATATGTGTTTTTGGGGGAAGAGGACCGGGGCCAGTATAAGATAGGGCAGGCTGCCGCCGTAGAGGGGATGGACCTGAAGTTAGCCAGAACCCACCTTTGTACTCCCTCTCATCCTCAAGCAATCCAGACAAGCAGGAGTAGGGTTTTACATCGCAAGGTGGCCCGAACCTTGGTAAACTGTCGTGTCCACTATTCTTCTTCCTTAGCCCGAGCACGACGGAGTGTCGCAGTGAGGTTGCGAGGAAGAATAGGGTAGGGGAGCGAGCGCACCTCAGAGTTCAAACCTCTTTGGGTCCCCGGACCCCCGATTCCGACAGGCGTGTCCGCATTCATCATGTCCGACCTCTTCTCCGCCACCATGTCTGGCCTCTTCTCCACCGCCATGTCCGACCTCGTCTCGGCCACCATTTCTAGCACCCTCTTCTTTCAGCCCATCAGTCATCTCTTTGTCTAGTCCCATGGTGTTATTTGTTGCACTGTCGACATCATCATCATCTTTAGTTATCCACCGAGTATAGCCATCCATGAAACCATACATGAGCAGGTGTGATGTCTACTACACAACTTTATTCTTGTAGACTCTGTTGGACCTCCAAGCAAAGAGTTTTGTAGGACAGTAGCAATTTTCCCTCAAATGGATGACCTAAGGTTATCAATCCATGGGAGGTGTAGGATGAAGATTGTCTCTCTCAAACAACCTTGCAATCAAACACAAGAAATCTCTTGTGTCCCCAACACACCCAATACAGTGGCAAATTGTATAGGTGCACTAGTTCGGCGAAGAGATGGTGATACAAGTGTAGTATGGATAGTATAAATAGGTTTTTATAATCTGAATAAATAAAAACAGCAATGTGGCAAGTGACAAACAGCAAGAAAAACGATATATAAATGCTTGGAAATAAGGCCTAGGGTTCATACATTCACTAGTGCAATCTCTCAACAATGCTAACATAATAGAATCATATGATCATCCCTCAACGTGTGACAAAGAATCACTCCAAAGTTCATAAGTAGCAGAGAACATAATATGAAATTGTTCTAGGTAGTAGAACCACCTCAAAGTTATCATTTCCGATGAATCTATTGAGCTATTCCTATAGGTGTCACAAATAGCCCTAGAGTTCGTACTAAAATAACACCATATGATACACATCAATCAACCCTAATGTCACCTAGATACTCCAATGACACCACAAGTATCAGTGGATTAATTATCCGACATGCATCAAACATTTTCAGATTCATCATATTCAATCCAACACAAAGAGCTTCAAAGAGTACCCCCAAGATTTCTATCAAAGAAAGTAGGATGAAAACGTGCAAACAACCCATGTGCATAAATACCCCAAGGTCATCAGAATCCGCAAGTTGATGCCATAACATATATCAAGTGAATCAACAGAATACCCCATTGTCACCACGGGTATTCACATGCAAGACATATATCAAGTGTTCTCAAACCCAAAGTATTCAATCCAAAAAACGAGATCTCAAAGGGAAATATTCAATTCATCACAACAAGGTAGCAAGGTAATAACATCATATAATGCAACTATATTAACATAGCCCATGATACATCAAGATCGTGACATCTCAAGAACAAGAGAGAGAGAGAGAGATCAATCACATAGCTACTGGTACATACCCTCATGCTCGAGGGTGAACTACTCCCTCCTCATCATGGACACCACCGGGATGATGAAGATGGCCTCCGGTGATGATGGCCCCCTTCGGCAGGGTGCCGGAACAGGGCTCCGGATGAGTTTTCCTCGGTACAGAGGCTTGCATCGGCGGAGCGGAAGTTCTAGGTTTATTTCTGAGGGTTTCTGTATATATATGATTTTTTTGCATTCGAATCATGTTAACCGGAGACACGAGGGGCCCACAAGTTATCAGGGCGCACCCTGTTGGCTTGTGGCCCCCCCTCCGGTGGTTCTTCGCTCCGGTATTTCTCATATTGTCCAGAAAAAATCGTCAGAAAGTTTTGGGCGATTCTGAGAACTTTTATTTTCTGCATAAAAATAACACCAAGGTAACTCTGCTGAAAACAACGTTACTCCGGATTAGTTCTAATTAAATCATATAAAATGCATCAAAACCATATAAAAGTATTTTAATCATAGGTAAATATGGAATGAATACTTCATAAATTATCGATACGTTGGAGACTTATCAAGGTGCACCTTCAAACGTCCACCGTCAAAGGGTCAAGCCAGACTCCTTTGTATCTTCGACACGGACAAAAACTCTCCTTAGGTATTTTTCATACGTGTCGTCCATCGCGGATCGGAAGTATCTATCCACCATCCTTCCACTGACCTTCATGGTCGCTTGCGCGGTATAAGAAAAAGAATTATAACCATGTATTCATGCTGCTACTTGTAAACTGCGTTGGGTTTTTCCTCAAAGAGGAGAGGAGATGCAACATAGTAGAGATAAGTATTTCCCTCAGTGAGAACCAAGGTTATCGAACCAATAGGAGAATCATATAAACCCCCATCAACAGCACCTGCACACAAAGAATAAAACACTTGCACTCAACGCGGGCAAGACGGTTGTCAAGCCCCTTGAACTCATTAGTTGCAAGGATTAAATCTTGATAGATAGATATTAGAAATGGAAAATAAAATAAAAGTAATAAAAGGACAGCAAGGTAAATAAGGTTTTTTAGTTTTTATATTTAAGTAGACCTGGGGGGCATAGTGTTCGCTAGAGGCTTCTCTCTCGAAGAAAGCATACTATGGGTAAACAAATTACCGTTGGGCAATTGATAGAAAAGTGCATAGTTATGAAAATCATTCAAGGAAATGATCATGTATATAGGCATCGTGTCCGTAAGGAGGTAGACCGACTCCTGCCTCCATCTACTACAATTACTCCACTCATCGACCGCTATCCAGCATGCATCTGGAGTATTAAGTATGAAACAGAGTAACACTTTGAGCAAGATGACATGATGTAGACAAAGTAAACTCAACTAATATGAATAAAACCCATTATTTTCCCCTTAATGGCAGTAATACAATACGTGTCTTGACCCCTTCTATCACGAGGCTAGAGCACCGCAAGATTAAACCAATCACAGCGCACCACATCCACTGAAGATAAATCAATCTCGTTGGATAACCAAACCGATAGATCGGAGAGAAATACGAAGCTACAACAATCATGAATAAAATAATTCAAAGAAGACTCATTTAATATTCAAATATAATCTGATCACAAACCCACAATTCATCGGATCCCAACAAACACACCGCAAAGAAGATTACATCGAATAGATCACCGCAGGAATCGCGACAAACTTTGTATTGAAGATCATAGAAAGAGATAGCCATCTAGGTACTAGCTATGGACCCATAGGTCTGTGGTGAACTACTCACACATCATCATGGGATCAGCAAGGTTGATGTAGAGGCCCTCCGTGATCGATCCCCCCTCCGGCAGAGTACCGGAAGATAGCTCCAGATGGGCACACGGCGGAACAGAGACTTGCGGCGGCGGGAAAAGGGTTTCAGGTGGCTCTCTGTTGATTTCCGGATTTTAGAGAATATATAGAGGTGGAGGTAGGTCAAAAGGAGCCACGAGGTGGCCCCTAGGGCGTGCCCTCTTGCCTTGGCACCACCTCACGCGGCCTCCGGACTCCCTCCGAAACTTCCAGGTTTTATTTTTGTCCATAAAAAAGTTTTGGGTCATTTGGACTTCGTTTGGTACTGGTTTCCTGAAAGGCCAAAAACAAGCATAAAACAACAATTGGCACTGGGCACTAGGTTAATTGTTTAGTAAACAGAAATGATGTAAATTAGCATATAAATGCATATAAAGCATCCTAGAATAATAATATAATAGCATGTAACAATCAAAAATTATAGATATGTTGAAGATGAGCATCCCCAAGCATAACTCATGCATGTCCTCGAGTAGGTAAATGATAAAAACGTAATTTTTGAGGCGACATGATGCCCAACATGTAATCTCTTTGAGGTATAATCTTTGAGAAATGATGAACTAATAAACATTAACATAATAATATGCATAAACATAAGCAACATAATCATTAACTTTCAAAATATATGATCCTTAAAGAACGTTACTCCCCACTCATTTTATCATATTAGCATGGCATGACTCCGTCTTCACCACATAACTACAAGTCATGAGCACCAATGTCTCAAGTCAGGCAATTGGATCGTACTTCTAACGCGCTTCAGCATTTTCAACCTCACGCAATACATGAGCGTGAACCATGGATATAGCATATGGGTGGAATAGGAAATGGTGGTAGATATCAAAGGAGTCAAAGAGGAAAGAAAGTCTTGCATCAACTAGGCGTATCAACTGGCTATGGAGATGCCCATCAATAGATATCAATGCGAGGAGTAGGGATTGCCATGCAACGGATGTACTAGAGCTATAAGTGTATGAATGCTCAACAGAAGCTAAGTGGGTGTGCATCCAAATTGCTTGCTCATGAAGACCTCGGGCATTTGAGGAAGCCCGTCATCGGAATATGCAAGCCAAGTTCTATAATGGAAAATTCCCATTAGCATATGAAAATAACAACTCAGGAGACTCTCTATATGAAGAATATGGTGCCACTTTGAGGCATAAGTGTGGTAAAGGATAGTAGCAAAGTCCCTTCTCTCTTTTTCTCTCAATTTATTTTTATTTTTTCCTTTCTTCTTCTTTTTTTCTTTTTTTTCTTGGTGGAGTCATTTGGCCTCCCCCATTTTTCATTTTTCGTCTGGAGCTCATCCCGACTTGTGGGGGAATCATTACTCAATCATCCTTTCCTCACTAGGACAATGCTCTAATAATGATGATCATCACACGTTTATATACTTACAACTCGATATAACAACTCAACATAAAACTATTATGACTCTATATGAATGCCTCTGGCAGTGTACCATGATGTGCAATGATCTAGTGTAACAAGTAAACAATGATGAACGGTGGCTTTGCCACAAATACTATGTCAACAACATGATCATGCAAAGCAATATGATGATGAACACACAGGTCATGTGATGTAACAGTAGAAGTTGCATGGAATTATATCTCGGAATGGCTATGGAAATGCCATAATAGGTAAGTATGGTGGCTGTTTTGAGGAAGATATAAGGAGGCTTATGTGTGATAGAGCATATCATATCACGGGGTTTGGATGCACCGGCAAAAGCTGCATCGATCCTTGAGGTGAGAATGGGCAATGCATTGTACAGAAGAGGCTAGTAATATATGGAATGGTGAGTGTGCGCATATCCATGGATTCACATTAGTTATAAAGAACTCATATACTTATTGCAAAGCCTTATTAGCTCTCTCAAAGCAAAGTATTACCGCATGCCCCTAGGGAGGAGGTTGGGAGGAGTTAACCATTGCGCACCTCCGACCCGAACAACACTAGGATTTCAACGAGGAATAAGAATGCTCACACACCATCACCATGCCATAACCAATATTTAGATGAGAAACAAGCAACACCCTTTAACTATCGATATTTCTACTAACAAACAATCATGTACTCATGCCCGTTCATATTACTACATCAATATCATTAACCTGCGGTTTCATCTTATAGTGAGCTACATGAAGGTTTTAGTATGGACTCCTTGAATACCTATCCTTTTTTGACTAATATTATATCCAGTGCAAATTACCGTTACCATTTATTTAGACTCTCAAACAAATTTAAGTGAAGCACGTGAGTTCAATTATTTCTATAAAATATACACGCCACTGTGCTCTAAAAGATATAAGTGAAGCACTAGGGCAACTGCTAAGCTCAACAGATATAAGTGAAGCACATAGAGTATTCTAAGAAATCATGATGAACATGTCTCTCTCTCAAATAGGTGTGTGCAGCAAACAATGATTGCGGCAAACTAAAAATACAACAAACTATAATACACGACACTCCAAGCAAAACACATATCATGTGATGAATAAAAATATAGCTCCAAGTGACATACCGATGGAATGGAGACGAAAGAGGGGATGCCTTCCGGGGCATCCCCAAGCTTAGACGCTTGACTCTTCCTAGAATTTTACCTTGGAGTGCCTTGGGCATCCGAAGCTTGGGTTCTTGCCACTTCGTATTCCTTCATCCATCATGGTCTCACCCAAAACATGAAAACTTCAGCACACAAAACTCAACAAAACCTCGTGAGATCCGTTAGTATAATCAACATATAAAATACTTTAGGTACTGTTATAAATTGATTCATATTTCATTATTGCATAGTAGGTACTGTATTATACTTCTCTGTGGCTTATACCCCCCCCCCCCCCCCCCCCGATACAATCCATAGCATCATCAAAACAAGCAAACTATGCAAGCAAAAACAGAATCTGCCTAAAATAGAATAGTCTGCAAAGATCTGTAGAAAAAATATACTTACGTAAATCCAAAAATTCTGAAAAATTAGGAAAACCTGGACAATTTATATACCAATACTATGTAAAAATTATAGATCGAAAAGACGTCCAGTAAAATGAAAGAAATTCTGCACTGGACGCAAAAGTTTCTATTTTTGCATCGTATCAAGTCTACTATCTTCCAAATCATCCCACAGGCTTTACTTGGCACAAACACTAATTTAAACATAAAAACACAATCATTACATATGTAATAATCATGTAATCACACCAAAATAGAAAATATTTGGTTGTCTCACAACAAGCTCTTTCTTTATGGCCATTAGATAGGCTTGGGGTTTCAATGATGCTCACATGAAAGATAAGAATTGAAGCACAAAGAGAGCATCATATAGCATGTGGCGAACTCATTTAAGTCTAACATACTTCCTATGCATAGGAATTTTATAGGAAAACAAATTATCATGACAAGAAATATCTAGTACATGCAAATAGGAAGAATGAAGCATTAATAATTTCAACACAAAGAGAGGTAAGCGAGTAACATGAAAGTTTCTATAACCATATTTGCCTCTCTCATAATAATTACATGTAGGATCATATTCAAATTCAACAATATAACTATCATATAAAATGTTATCTCGGGGATCTACATGCACAAAAATTTTACAATCTTCCAAGATAGTGGGATTATCATTAACTAAGGTCATGACCTCTCCAAACCCATGTTTATCAATACAATCATAAGATTGAACACTCTCCAAATAACGTGGGATTATTTTTACCTAATGTCGACACTCTTCCAAACCCACCTTCAATACTATGGAAAATTTAGTTATCAATAGTAGATTCATTATGAGGGTTAAATAAATTTTCAAGATCAAAAGAAACACCATCACCCCAATCATGAGCATTAGCACAATTGACTTTCATAGAATTTATACTAACACCATCTCAATCATGCTTTTAATTCCATGAATGTATCCCAATAGCATTTTCATTTAGCACTTCATTATTGGCTATTGCTTTACAACAAGCAGCAAGTTTAAA
Organism: Elymus sibiricus; assembly: GCA_039707655.1. Classification (NCBI taxonomy): domain Eukaryota; kingdom Viridiplantae; phylum Streptophyta; class Magnoliopsida; order Poales; family Poaceae; genus Elymus; species Elymus sibiricus. The sequence continues at coordinate 361,702,504 of CM077669.1, forward strand.
AAGGTTAGCAAGTGGATGAGGATCCATTTATCTTTAAATTTTCCTTTTACGTTCTTTTCTGGTGTGTCAAAGATACAGATGGCATAATAGGCAAGTAGAAGTAGAACAAGTGAAAGATAATTTATGTGTATAGGTACCTAGAACAAATTTGATGATACTCCCCGGCGACGGCGCCAGAAATTCTTCCTGCTACTTGTAAACTACGATGGGTTTTTCCTCGAAGAGGAGAGGAGATGCAACATCGTAGAGGTAAGTATTTCCCTCAGTGAGAACCAAAGTTATCGAACGAATAGGAGAATCACACAAACCCCCATCAACAGCACCTGCACACAAAGAATAAAACACTTGCACCCCAACGTGGGCAAGAGGGTTGTCAAGCCCCTTGAACTCATTACTTGAAAGGATTAAATCTTCATAGATAGATATTATAAATGCAAAATAAAATAAAAGTAATAAAATGACAGCAAGGTAAATAAGGTTTTTTAGTTTTTATATTTAAGTAGACTCGGGGGCCAACAAATTACTGTTGGGCAATTGATACAAAAACGCATAGTTATGACAATCATTCAAGGCAATGATCATGTATATAGGCATCACGTTGATACATCTCCAACGTATCAATAATTTATGAATTATTCATTCCATATTTGTCTATGTTCACAATACTTTTATATGGTTTTGATGCACTTTATATGATTTATTTAAAACTAACCCGGACTGACGCTGTTTTCAGCAGAATTACCGTGGTGTTGTTTTTGTGCAGAAAATAAAATTCTCGGAATCGCCAGAAACTTTTTTATGATTTTTTATGGAGAAAATAAGAAATACCTAAGCGATGAACCACTGGAGGGGAGTCGTCTGTGGGCCACAAGCGAACAGGGCACGCCCACCCCCTGGGCGCGCCCTGATAGCTTGTGGGGCCCACGTGGCTCTAGTTGACGTGATTCCAATGCTGAAAAATCATATAAATACAGAAACCCCCGAAAGTTAACATAGAACTTCCACTCCGCCGCCGCAACTCTCTGTATCGAAGAAAAACCCATCTGGAGCCTTTCCAGTACCCTGCCGGAGGGGGAAACAATCACCGGTGTCCATCTTCATCATCCCGACGGAGGTCATGACGAGGAGGGAGTAGTTCACCCTCGGGGTTGAGGGTATGTACTGGTAGCTAGGTGTTTAATCTCTCTATCTCTCTCTCGTGTTCTTGAGATGGCATGTCTTGATGTATCACGGGCTTTGTTAATATAGTTGGATCATATGGTGTTCTTCCCTTGCTATCTTGTTGTGATGAATTGAATATTTCCCTTTTGAGATTTTGTTATGTTGGATTGAATATTGTATTTCAGATCACGTGATATATGTTATGGCATCAATTTGCGGATTCGGGTGACCTTGGGATCTATGCATTGGGGTTGATTGCACGTTCTTGTCCTACCTTCTCCGATAGATATCTTGGGGTACTCTTTGAAGTTCTTTGTGTTGGATTGAATATGATGAATCTGAAATTGTTTCATGCATGGCAAAAAAATTAACCCACGGATACTTGAGGTGACATTGGAGTATCTAGGTGACATTAGGGTTGATTGATATGTATCATTGGTGTTATTTCAGTACGAACTCTAGGGCTGTTTGTGTCGTCTATAGGAATAGCCCAATAGATTGATCGGAATGGGTAACTTTGAGGAGGTTCTTACTACCTACCATAATTTCATCTTATCTTCTCCGGTAGATATGAACTTTGGAGTGATTGTTTGTTGTACGTTGAGGGATGATCATATGATTCTATTATGTTAGCATTGTTGAGAGATTTCACTAGTGAAAGTATGAACCCTAGGCCTTGTTTCCAAGCATTTATATAAAAAATTTCTCGTCGTTTTCCACTAGCTACCTTGCTGTTTTTATATTTTCAGATTACAAAAACCTATATCTACCATCCATATTGCTCTTGTATGACCATCTCTTCGCCGAACTAGTGCACCTATACAATTTACCATTGTATTGGGTACTTTGGGGACACAAGAGATTTCTTGTATTGGATTGCAGAGTTGTTTGAGAGAGACCATCTTCATCCTACACCTCGCACGGATTGATAAACCTTAGTCATCCACTTGAGGAAAAATTGCTACTATCCTACAAAACTCTGCGCTTGGAGGCCCAATAGAGTCTATATGAATAAAGTTGTGTGGTAGACATCAAGCTATTTTCTGGCGCCGTTGCCGCGGAGGTGATTGCTTGAAGGTATATCTTTAGGTCTTGCAATGAAATCCTTTAGTTTCTTGTTTATCACTAGTTTGGTTTATAAAAGAAAACTACAAAAAATGGAATTTATGTTGCATCAAGTTCTTTACCTTTATGATCTTTTTCTTGAAAATGATGTATTAGAAAATTGTGCCAAAGTGTTAGAAGAAGAGTTCAATAAAATGGTTTACATTAAATCCTTGAATAATGAGCATGAGAGCAATATTGTTAGTATGAATTCTCTAAATATCCATGATGCAAATGATGATTGCACTAGTCATGATTAAAAAGATTTCCTATAAGCATGTCAATTTTTGTGGAGTGAATAAAATTTATGAAGACATGCCATATAGGGATGATAGATTTTGTAAGAAGTCTAAACATGATAAAAACCAATTGGTGGCTTAAAGTGATAGATGAATTTGCCACAAGATTATGCTCTCTCCATCCCATTACTTGTGAACTTTGCAATAGGGTTGGTCATCTTAATTTCCAATGCATGCATTTTCATGATCAATCTGTTTCCAAATATTGTGATAATTTGATCTCCGATGAACTCTAAAATGAACTTTTTTTATTTATGGGGTGTGAAGAATTGTCACATAAAAATGATTGGTTTGATATATTCCTTGTCACTAATGATAATGAAACTAATATACAAGAAATCTATATGTTTTGCGTAGTAAATTACAAATGAGAATGCTTATATTGCCAACTATAGAAAAACGGGAAAACCAATAGAATATAAAAGGTATACTAATGAAAGGGTAAAGGTCTCCCAATACCCTCCTATTGTTTCTCAATGAATCAGGTTGCAAGGAGGAGCTTCCCATCTCTTCAATAAGTAGCTCGAAAAAATTACTTAAACCCACATGTAAGGTGGTGAAGAAGAAAAGAAGAAGGGAAAGTAGAGGTAAAAAGGTATCCTCTCAAATAATGTTGCTCTTATCATTGTTGAGAATGAATCCGAAAGTAAAATGGACGATGATACACTTGATGATTATTTTTTTATGCCTACTACTTATTGTGATGAGGATGATTGGGAATATAATGATACTCCTTATAATATTGAAAACCTTTTTGGCACAAACTTGGAAAATTATGATCATAATAATTGTTATACTATTGGTGCCATTCATGCTATTGATGATTATGCTAATGATATGCAAACCCACAAGCTTGGGGATGCTATGTTTGATGAAAATGACATGTTTGAGAACTTATTTGCTGAAAATAATGTTTATCCCAAGCTTGGGGATGCAATGTTATATGAAGATGGTCTTTTTAGTTACCCTACTTTCAATGATCAAATTTGTTATGATGATTCCATGCCTCCTATTTATGACGATTGCAATTCTTATGAAAGTGGATTTGGAGAGGTCATGGCTTTATTTAGTAATGATTCCACTATCTTGGAAGAGGTTTCAATTGATTATGATGAGAACAAATTTGCTACTTATGATGATTATTGTGATGATACTTATGTTATAAAAAGTAGTAATGATTATTATTATAAAACTTGTCATAATTATGAATACCCTTTTTCTGAACATTACTCGTTTAATGTGGAAACCATTTATAGTATTCAAGTCTCCTATGATACTCTCACTATTATGTATGAGGAACATATGCTTGTAGAAATTGCAATAATACCAAGCTTCCTCCCTATGTGTTGAAAAACTTGAAGATTTGCTTGTTTTGCCTTCCTATGCTAGTTGATTCTTGCTCCTATAAATTGTTTGCTCACAAAATCTCTATTCATAGGAAGAGGGTTACACTTAAAGGTGCTTGTCATATGCTTCATGATGCCCCCATTGTGTTTCAATTCTTTACTTTTATGTGAGCATCATAGAAATCATCATGCCTAGCTAAAAAGGCTTTAAAGAAAAGCGCTTGTTGGGAGACAACCCAATATTTATACTTTATGTTTTTGTGTGTTCACATGATTAAGCTACTGTAATAATCATGTTTTGCGCCTTTTTTAAATAAAGTGCCAGGTAAAGCCTATGGGATAGTGTGGATACTTGTTAGTTTGATTCTGTGCAAAAATAGAAACTTTTATGTCCAGTGCAGAATTTCTCTTATTTTCCTGAAGAGTCAAAAAATTCTGCAATTTTTACACAGTTTTTTTATGCAAATTTTCTGCGTTGTCCTAATTTTTCAGAAATTTTAGAGATAGGGAAATACATATTTCATTCAGATCTTCACAGATTGTTCTGTTTTTGACATATTCTGTTTTGCATGCACAGTTTGCTTGTTTTAGTGTTTCCATAGCTTATATTTAGAGGTATAAATTATGGGAATGATAGAATACAGTAGTTATTATGTGAGAACAATTATGAATCTTGTCTTAACAGTACCTAAGTGAATGGTCTATATTTATTATACTAACCCATCTCACGAAGTTCCGTTGAGTTTTGTGTCATTGAAGTTTTCAAGTTTTGGATAAGACAACAATATGTGGAGAATAAGGAGTGGTAAGACCCTAAGATTGGGGATGCCCAGGGCACCCCCAAGGTAATCCTCGGAAGGCATCCCCTCTTTCGTCTTCAACACTATCGGTATATTTTTCTTGGAGCTATATTTTTATTCGTCACATAATATGAGTTTTGCTTGGAGCGTAATTCTATTTTGTTAAACTTTGCTTGCTGTTATTTATTATCTTGTTTTTCAATAAAAATTTCAAAGAATTTCCTTCTAGGATGCTTGAATTACATGTTTGATGCGTGTTGTGTAAAAACATAAACTTTTGCTGTAGTGTTTGAATTTCCGTATTTTACTGGAACGTGGAAAGTTTCTGAGATTTTTACACATTATTTTCATATAAATTCGTTATCATGTCCTAAATTTTCATAATTTTTAGAGATACATAAGTGCACTTTGTAAATTAATTACTAGAGACTGTCCTGTTTAGACAGATTGCTGTCATAGTTTTGTTATCTACTTCTCCTATAGTTTTCATGACTTATATTGGTAGATATAAATTGTGGAAATGATAGTATATAATAGATAACATTTGAAAATTATTATGCAACTTGTCTTGGCAATACATAAAGGGTTGATTTATTATTATGTGCACTAACCTATCTCACGAGTTCTTTTCAAGTTTTGTATGGACGGAATTTTTGAGACTTAGGTGAAACCGGGACATGAGAGGATTGAACGAGATATAAAAGCTCAAGCTTGGGGATGCCCAACGCACCCCAAGAAAATATTACGAGAATTCTCAAGCATCGAAGCTTGGGGATGCCCAACGCACCCCAAGAAAATATTACGAGAATTCTCAAGCATCGAAGCTTGGGGATGCTACGCATCCCACCTCTCTTCATCAAACAAATATCGGTTAGCCTATGTTGAGCCTAAATTTTTATTTTTCCACATGATATGTGCTATTCTTGGAGTATATTTTTGTTTTGTTTGTTGTTTGAATAAAATATCAGATCTGAAAATCTTTATTGAGAGAGAGAGAGAGAGAGACCTCACATAGTGTAACGCCCAAGATGTGATCCTATCCTTATTTTTGGCACGAGGGCCTCGATAGAGATAGAAGCGCATCTTTTCGTTTCGCAAGAATGGATATCATTATGAGTACATGTAAAGAAGAGATGAGTATATGGAATTGGCTTACACTCGCCACAAGCTACATCAATATCACATAAATGCAACTACATATCCAAACATCATACAGAAGAGGAGGGTCCGACTACAGACGAAATCAAATGATAAAATGACATCCATCCTTGCTATCCCAGGCTGCCGGCCTGGAACCCATCCTAGATCGATGAAGAAGAAGAAGAAGAACTCCAAATCAAAGAAGCATCGCTCTCACGTCAAAGCATCGCATTACCTGTACCTGAAACTGTTGTTGTAGTAAACTGTGAGCCACAGGGACTCATCAATCTTATTTCCAAGGGTATCAAGACTATTAAAGCTTAATGGGTGAGGATTGGTTAAGTGGCGAGGCTGCAGCAAGCACTAAGCATTTATTTGAGTGGCTAACTTACGAGTACAAGAACAAGGGGGGATGATTGTCGCATAAACGGACGTGAACTAGTAGTGATCACTAGGTGATCCTGAACATCTACTTACGAGACAAACATAACCCCACCATGTTCTCTTTCGGAGCAGGCCTCACGAGAAGAGACGGTCATGGTTACGCACATGGTTGGCGTATTTTATTAGTGTTTACTTTAAGTTTGCTATGACCGGGTGTTAAACAAAGTTTCCAAGTTGCCACATAACCGTGGGCACGACTCTAATGAAAGATTTAATCCTGGAGGGGTGATCCAACTCATCCATCACAAACTAACCACACTCCGCGGGAATAACCTCGACCACGAAACCCATGATCTCCTTGGAAATTCCGTTGGAAAATCTCAACCTCGAGATAGCCCGAAGTGTCCACGAAATCCCGCGCACAAGACGTTCGAGAAAGGTAAAACAAATCCAGCAAGCCCGCCCGACGTGCCGACAATCCCGATAGGAGCCGCGTATCTCATTCTCAGGGCACAACCGGATGAGCACAACGTACAGTGGCCTGATAGACATCTCCCGAGTTGCCCCGGGTTGGCCCCGCACACGACTCTAGTTTGGGCCAACACTCATGAGGAGCACTGGCCCGGGGGTTGATTAATTATCCACGGGGTGATCATGCCCTATGCAAATTTTAAGTTGTTATTAAGCAAATAGTACCAATGTTGGGCCTTGCTAGACAAGCTTTATCCTAAAACGAAAATCAAGGGGGTCCCCATAACAACCCCGAGCATGTTAGGAGCGCTCAATATGGAACATAACACCGGTACACAAGTAACTAGGGCAGCAAAAGTGGAACAAAACACCGAGCAAAAGGCTAAGCGTTCCACCTTTTACCAAGTATATATGTGCATTAAATTAAATAGCAATAATATTGTGATATATCAAAAATATCCATATTTCCCATGGAAAGAACTTGCACCTACAACTAGCAACACTATAAGAAGGGCTGAGCAAGCGGTAACATAGCCAAACAATGGTTTGCTAGGATGTGGAGGGTTAGAGGCTTATCATGGCATTTTGGGAGGCTTGACATACAAGTGGTAGGTAGCGAGACAATCGATAGAAACGAGACATCTAGCATGGCAATGATAGTAATGGTATCCAGGGAAATGGTCATCTTGCCTGAGATCCCGCTTGGAAGAAGATCGAATGCATGAAGAAGACGAACCAACATAGTCGAACGAATCCTCACACTCCGAAACTTTTTCAGAACTCTATCGAGAAGAAGCAAATCGGAATCCACAATCAACACACGATAACAAGACAACATATGCATGACATGATGCACAAACAAATATGATGCATGTCCGGTTTAGTTATGCCAGACATGGCAAAGCACAACAATCAATCACTACAAATTAAGTGAAGTTCAATATGCAACGAGTTGCGTATTGACGAAACTCCATGTTCGAATCATTTATTTCACTCTCGTTTATTTACACAACAGGTTTAAAGGTTGTTAAACATGGCAAGAGTTGAAGCATAAATCAACTACACTATCTAGGCATCTTAAATGAGGCCGGAAACAAATTGTAGCATTTCCGAAATGACCCCATATGCAAATTATAAGTTTGGTCCAGATCTGAACTAACCATGTTCTATATTTATTAAAAAGCAAAATAAAGAGGACCATGTGATTCTACGCGTCATTCTAGTCGATTTACATATATAGATCATGACCAACATAAGGTGAATATGTCATGAATGCAAAATGCATGCAATCAACAATCATAACATGTCAAATCATGGATGCATGAAGATATTATGAAACTACATGAAATTATAGACAAGTTTCATATATGGCATGTTCAAAACGGAGCGACGGTTCAACCACAACAACCAACACAAGTTTTTGTTATAATCTGCCCAAAACAGCAAGATAGCATTTTGCACACATGAAAACAATAAGCTACAAGATTCTAATATGCACAAACTAAGCATGGGGCAGTAGCATATAACACAGACTTCATTTCATCTTCATATATAATACTCAAAAGAGTCATGGATCACATGGTAGGCAGCTCACAACATGGCAATAAAATATAGCAGATTAGGACATATAATACTCAAAATATAGCAGTTTTTAGCATAGCAGATTTTCATGAAGCCATATTGGTAGCAGTAAAACTATATGCTACAAGGCATATTATGGCATGAAAATCTACAACATGGTAGAGGACATGATGCACTGCAATTCATACCATGGTGGCAAGGTCTAATTATGCATAGAATCATGGCTAGCATCAACACAACATGGCATTATGAAGAAAACAGATTCTCAGACTTGGTGAAAATTAGAGTAGACATGTGCAGCAGTTTTTAACAGATTGACATGTTGGACAATGAATATATCTATGATGCAAATCCTATACATGGCATCAAAAGACACAAACTGGTAGACAACAACATGCTTAACAAAAGACGCCTTGGGAGCAACCACAAAAGACTCCTAGATCAATAGCAAATCACATGACAACATGGCAACAAAATAACAGTTTCAGACTTGGAATTATTTTAGCTTCTCAAAACAGCTATTTTTTATAGCATGTTGGCCACAAGAAAATAACACCTAAACATGGATTTCTATAGCAACCAAAAATACCAGGGCCTATCATACATGTCCAAGGCCATATCTTATGTTTACAACTATTACAAAAGGTGCATGGATTAATTACTATGATGATCGCAAAATGGAACTTGTCGTTAACAGATTCCAGTTTTAACATGATGGCTACTTGAGAGAAAAAAACAAACATGTTGATGATGTTCTAACTAGCAACCAGAGGCATGGCATCAAAGTACACATATAATAGGGCACATCTCATGAAGAAACCACATGCAAAAGACCTACGGGTGAGATGCAACCATCCGCGCAAAATCGAATAAATTAACAGATTCGCAACTAACGATGAGATGCACCTTTGCAACACCATTTACAGCATCTAGATGAACCCTAATGTATATGCCAATGATGCTATCATGTAGAGCTCGAGGAGTAGATCATTTTTCATATAAATATCATTGCAATCCAATGCTTGTGTAAAAAGTTATAGCAGTCACAAAATGCATATATGAGTTAAAAATTCGGGGACTTGGAAGAAATAACCACCTCAGGGACGAAGTGCGACGGGGCCGGTCCGGATGGAGGTGTTCGAGGACCCGTTTGGTTGCGTGGTCGGCGGCGGCCAAGGCCGGCTCGGTCCCGGCGGCGGCCATGGCCGTGGCCGGCAAAAGCGGCGGCTGTCAGTGAGGGGAGGAGGCCGGCGAGGAGATCTGGGGCAGGGCCGATGGATCCGGGCGGCGCCGGCCCGTTCCCGGCGACGAGGAGGCCTGATGGCGGCACGGCGAGCTCAGCGACGGGGCGGGGTCACGGCGGCGAGCTCATGTGGGTAGAGGAGCGGCGCTGCCGGTGCTGCGAGATTCTGCGGGGGCGCGGCGGCGCGAGGGGGCAAGCGGCGGCGGGGTCCGGCAAGGCGAGGCGCGGCGGCGGCGACAGGGCGCGGTGGGCTGGCGGCAAGGTGACAGAGCGCCGCCGGTGGTGGTCGGGAACTGCGGGGTGAGTGGCTCGGGCGACAGAGGCGCGGGGCTAGGAGCTCGGGCGCGGGCTGGCGCGACCCGTTTCGGGCCCGGGGCGGGCCCGCGATGGGCTCCGACGGGCCGACGGTCGTTGGTGAAGGAGCACGGGACAGGTGGCGGCTCTGGAGTGGCTGCGGCGGCGGCTCAGCTGGCTGGCTGGCGGTGGCAGCGCGCCAAGTGGTGGCAGGGCAGCGGTTCGGCGCGAAGCCCAAGGAGTGGCGGCTGGAGGTAGGTGAAGGGACTAGGGAGGCCATTGTTGGCATGGGAGGACCTCCTTTTATAGGCAGGGGTTAAGTTAGGGGGGTTTCAGGGCGTTTTCGGGCCTTCGGATCTCGATCCGACGGTCCGGAAGCGGAGGAGGCTAGCAGGGCTTTGGTGGGCTGTGGAGAGGGGGTGTGGGCTGAGATGAGAGGGAGGTTTGTAGCCCGGCATATGTTTTGTAAACCGAAACGTCCGACGAATAAACTGAAGACGGTGCCGCTACGGTCGACCGTTCGGGTATCAAGCGACCTCCGATTGCGACGAAATTTGGCACACGGTCTACCTACAATAAAACAAGACCGCATGCCAACTTTCGACCCAATCCGAGAATATTTTTCATGCACTTTTAAAAACAATAATTTACGATGCCGCGGGCGCCTGCGTGTGTGGTTGGTCTCGAAATGGTCGACGTCACGAATGGAGAGAACCGGCGACTATGAATGGATGCAAGTTTTTCAAAAACGAATGACGATGCTATGCAGATGATGCGAATGATGCGATGATGAATGCGACAAACAAACGAATAACACAATGATAGCGGAATAAAAGGGGAATCTTCTGGAGCGTCGGTCTCGGGCTGTTACAACTCTCCTCCACTTACAATAGATCTCGACCCGAGATCTTAGGATGAGAAGGGGAAGAGAAATAGAAGAGGTAAAACTTAGTTGCTTCTTTGACAAATGAGCGAAACCAACAAATCTTGAAGGATGCAAAGAGATGAAGAATGACATGAGGAACAAGCAAGAATTCACAAGAAATTTGGGCAGCACTTCGATAGAAAAGAGAAGAAAACTTGGAAAGATGGAAGAACTTGAAAAGAGGACACAACACTCCGGTTAGATGAATAAGAAAGGAAAGAACATGATCTTGACGAAACGAGATGACAGTTCAAAGAGAGCAACATCACAATGCCTCCGTAAAAAAAGAATAGAAACTAGATTTATGGAAGGGAAAAAAACTAGAAGAAAAAGACAACTTCTACTGTAATTTAATTTGAAAAGCATCTTGCAAGAAGAGATTGAACGGAGTTGTTGGAACATCAACAACGAAAAGAAAAGCTTGTTATGGGCTTATGGAAAACAACTCAAAATTATGAGGTGACAACCGGCCACAAACGAAAACAATTGGTTGCTTGGGAGCAACAAGATATGCAAAACTTCTTTCACCAAGAGGATACCTTGAGAACTTGGATCATTGATAATCACCATGATAGTAACAATCCTTAGGAAAGACTTTAGGTGAAATATAATCCAAGATAAGTCTGAGAAAGGAATGATGGTTTAAAATATTTCATGCTTGACAACTTGAATCATGAACCACGAAGAGAAATTGTCAAGAATGACATAACACCATCTCAAAAGATAAGGAAGAAAGAATTGCACTTTGAAATGCAAGATAAAGAATACATGAGCCTCTCAAACAAGAATCTTGAAGAATACTCGAGAATGATCTTAATACTTGATGAACCACCATGAGGAACCTCCGTATACAGAAGAATGATCAAAAGAAATGAAGGTTGAAAAGAATAAGATTATGACCTTGCAAAGATTTGGATGAAGCTTCGCGACAAGATACTTGAACTCCGAAAAAGAAAAGATGAACAACTTAGAATCTAGAATTTGATATCATGAAAAACTCCGGAACAAGGATTGAAAAAAACACCGGTAAGAATTTGCAAACGAATGACTATACTATGAATGAATGAAGATACATCAGAACACAGAGATCATGATCCACCTAACAGAAATCTTCAACGAAACACCGAAAATTGAGATACGAACGAAGAGACAAAAATTGAGAAGAATTTGAGAACGAAAGGTGAAAGCTGAGAACGAAGAAATCTTCTGAAATGATGGCCTTCGGAGGATCGAGAAATGAAAACATCTCTGAAATGTTGTGGATAGTTATGGATGGAATTACTCATGATCAAAAAGAATTTGAGAGGATAGCAACAAGATGAAACCATGAATCTTCAAGAGTAACACTCCTTCGGTCTTCAACGCTGAGAATGATGACGAGAAACAACCTCATCCATTACTGAGACACTCCGGAACAACGAATAAGGAAAGGTTGAGCCAATGATGAAAATCATTTAGCAGCGATCTTCGAGAAGGAATATGACTGATGAAATTCATTCTTACGTCATATTGAAAAGAACTTAAGATCTCTGGAAAAGATTAGAAGGGCCAGGTAAGATCCTGGGGAAAACCGGTGGGTTATGGGCCCACTCAAAGGAAACCACCATTGAAACAATTGATTAGGAAAAGAGAGATTGCACCGGTACAAATGAATCTTTGATGAGGTGAGACCCTCGAGATATTTTAAAGGATTGAATGAAAACAAGAATCTTCTGAGATATCTTCAGCACTCCGGATAGAATAGAGAGAGGGATGAATAACAAGAGAGGCTTGAATAAGAATTCCAACACGGGAGAACATTTAGCGATTGAAAGAATATGATGAACATCAAGAGGTTGAATTGAATCCACCGGGGAAGAAAATGGAGACAAAGAATGATGAACTTCGAACTTGAGGATCTTCATAATGAATCACCGTATAACAAACGGAAGAAAAGATAGTGAAAGCATCAATGAAAAGAAAGGCACTTGGATGACAATTTAATCATTGAAGAAAAGGGTGGGAGGGTGGGGAAAAACAAAGACAACTTAGATAGATGAAAAGAACTCCGGAAAAGAAACATGAGGATTGATCTTGCAAATCTTGAAGAGGAGCACTCCGGTTGGAAAGAATTGACATGACAATTTGCTTGAGCAAAATGAGCCGCACCCCCATAGAAATATGAGAACACCACTTAGAAAAGATATGAAATCACCACTTGACATCGAAGCAACTTGAATTACCATACTCCAACAAAACCAAAGGATGGGGCTTTCGAATTAAGCCGTAAACAAATACATAACCCATTATGCACTTGCCGGAACGATAATCCTAGGTAACTACTTGAATTCCCACCTAAGAACTTCCGAAATCTTTGGTTATGCAATCGGGTCCACGGATGCATGGTGTTTAATCCATCACTCAACTCCTAGCAGTAATACTACTCTCCAATGTATCTCATCTGTCAACACACAACCAGAGGTCTCCGAAACTCATCTACCTCAGAACCTCGTAATCACAACGATACTAAACATGGCAGTACATGTGATCCCGCTCCCTAGTACTAGGTGCCGCCACACTCTTCGCACCACGAATAGTATTGAAGCAATTTCGAACATCCGCGTCCTGAGATACTAAGGAAACTAAACGATAACGATGTGTCAATAACCCCTTGGAGCTCAACTCCCCGTGTCCAATCCATACATACGGGAGGCACCAAGAACAGAGTTCCGGTCACATCGACATCATAGAGGTTCCAAAATACCCGCGTGATCCAAAAAAAATTTGAGTGAGAAGAGGGTAGAATTAAAATTCCTAAGTCGTAATTCCTCACCGGAGCATAGAAGAGGAGTAAAAAGAATCCTACTCTCCGATATATAACTAGACTCAAAATAGTTTTTTACTAGACTCAACTCGGCCAAAGTTTGATCAATCAAAGGGGCTCCTAGGTCGGTACAGGCTCTGACACCAACTTGTAACGCCCAAGATGCGATCCTATCCTTATTTTTGGCACGAGGGCCTCGGCAGGGATAGAAGCGCATCTCGTCGTTTCGAAAGAATGGATATCATTACAAGTACATGTAAAGAAGAGATGAGAATATGGAATTGGCTTACACTCGCCACAAGCTACATCAATATCACATCAATACAACTACATATCCAAACATCATACAGAAGAGTAGGGTCCGACTACGGACGAAATCAAACGATAAAATGACATCCTTCCTTGCTATCTCAGGCTGCCGGCCTGGAACCCATCCTAGATCGATGGAGAAGAAGAAGAAGAACTCCAAATCAAACAAGCATCACTCCCACGTCAAAGCATCGCATTACGTGTACCTGAAACTGTTGTTGTAGTAAATTGTGAGCCACAGGGACTCACCAGTCTCATTTCCAAGGGTGTCAAGACTATTAAAGCTTAATGGGTGAGGTTTGGTTAAGTGGTGAGGCTGCAGCAAGCACTAAGCATTTATTTGAGTGGCTAACTTACGAGTACAAGAACAAGGGGGGGTGATTGTCGCATAAACGGACGTGAACTAGTAATGATCACTAGGTGATCCTGAACACCTACTTACGTAACAAACATAACCCCACCGTGTTCTCTTTCGGAGCAGGCCTCACGAGAAGAGACGGTCACGGTTACGCACACGGTTGGTGTATTTTATTAGAGTTTACTTTAAGTTTGCTATGACCGGGTGTTAAACAAAGTTTCCAAGTTGCCACATAACCGCGGGCATGGCTCTCATGAAAGATTTAACCCTGCAGGGGTGCTCCAACTCATCCATCACAAACTAACCACACGCACGGGAATAACCTCGACCACGAAACCCGTGATCTCCTTGGAAATTCCATTGGAAAATCTCAACCTCGAGATAGCCCAAAGTTTCCTCGAAATCCCACGCACAAGACGTTCGAGAAAGGTAAAACAAATCCAGCAAGGCCGCCCGACGTGCCGACAATCCCGATAGGAGCCGCATATCTCGTTCTCAGGGCACAACCGGATGAGCACAGCGTAGAGTGGCCTGATAGACATCTCCCGAGTTGCCCCGGGTTGGCCCCGCACACGACTCTAGTTTGGACCAACACTCATGAGGAGCACTGGCCCGGGGGTTGATTAATTATCCATGGGGTGATCATGCCCTATGCAAATTTTAAGTTGTTATTAAGCAAATAGTACCAATGTTGGGCCTTGCCAGACAAGCTTTATCCTAAAAAGAAAATCAAGGGCGTCCCCATAACAACCCCGAGCATGTTAGGAGCGCTCAATATGGAACATAACATCGGTACACAAGTAACTAGGGCGGCAAAAGTGGAACAAAACACCAAGCAAAAGGCTAAGCCTTCCACCTTTTACCAAGTATATATATGCATTAAATTAAATAGCAATAATATTGTGATATATAAAAATTACCCATGTTGCCCATGGAAAGAACTTGCACCTACAACTAGCAATGCTATAAGAAGGGCTGAGCAAGCGGTAACATAGCGAAACAATGGTTTGTTGGGATGTGGAGGGTTAGAGGCTTATCATGGCATTTTGGGAGGCTTGACATACAAGTGGTAGGTAGCGAGACAAGCGATAGAAACGAGACATCTAGCATGGCAATGATAGTAATGGTATCCAGGGAAATGGTCATCTTGCCTAAGATCCCGCTTGGAAGAAGATCGAATCCATGAAGAAGACGAACCAACGTAGTCGAACGAATCCTCACACCCAGAAACGCTTTCGGAACTCTATCGAGAAGAAGCAAATCGAAGACAACAATCAACACACGATAACACCAAAACATATGCATGACATGATGTGCAAACAAATATGATGCATGTCCGGTTTAGTTATGCCAGGCATGGCAAAGCACAACAATCAATCACTACAAATTAAGTGAAGTTCAATATGCAACGAGTTGTGTATTGACGAAACTCCACG
Source organism: Elymus sibiricus (assembly GCA_039707655.1). NCBI lineage: Eukaryota > Viridiplantae > Streptophyta > Magnoliopsida > Poales > Poaceae > Elymus > Elymus sibiricus. The sequence goes on from CM077669.1 coordinate 361,718,158, forward strand.
TTCGAATCATTTAGTTCACTCTTGTTTATTTACACAACAATTTTAAAGGTTGCTAAACATGGCAAGAGGTAAAGCATAAATGAACTACACTATCTAGGCATCTTAAATGAGGTCGGAAACAACTTGTAGCATTTTTGAAACGACCCCATATGCAAATTGTAAGTTTGGTCCAGATCTGAACTAACCATGTTTTACATTTCTTGAACAGCAAAATAAAAAGGACCATGTGATTCTACGCGTCATTCTAGTCGATTTACATATATAGATCATATAAAACGGAGCTATGGCCTAAAAGATATGACCAACACAAGATGAATATGTCAGGAATGCAAAATGCATGCAATCAACAATCATAACATTTCAAATCAAGGATGCAAGAAGATATTATACAACTACATGAAATTCTTGAAAAGTTTCATATATGGCATGTTCAAAACGGAGCGACGGTTCAACCACAACAACCAACACAAGTTTTTGTTATAATCTGCCCAAAACAGCAAGATAGCATTTTGAACACATAAAAACAACAAGCTACAAGATTCTAATATGCACAAACTAAGCATGGGGCAGTAGCATATAACACACACTTCATTTCATCTTCATATATCATACTCAAAAGAGTCATGGATCACATGGTAGGAAGCTCACAACATGGCAATAAAATATAGCAGATTAGGACTTAGTGAAAATAACAGTTTTTAGCATAGCAGATTTTCATGAAGGCATATTGGCAGCAATAAAAATATATGCTACAGGGCATATTATGGCATGAAAATCTACAACATGGTAGAGGACATGATGCACTGCAATTCATACCATGATGGCAAGGTCTAATTATGCATAGAATCATGGCTAGCATCAACACAACATGGCATTATGAAGAAAACAGATTCTCAGAGTTGGTGAAAATTAGAGTAGACATGTGCAGTAGTTTTTAACAAATTGACATTTTGGACAATGACTATATCTATGATGCAAATCCTATACATGGCATCAAAAGACACAAACTGGTATACAACAACATGCTTAACAAAAGACTCCTTGGGAGCAACCACAATAGACTCCTAGATCAATAGAAAATCACATGACAACATGGCAACAAAATAACAGTTTCGGACTTAAAATTATTTTAGCTTCTCAAAACCGTTATTTTTTATAGCATGTTGGCAACAAGAAAATAACACCTAAACATGTATTTCTATAGCAACCAAAAATACCAGGGCCTATCATACATGTCCAAAGGCATATCTTATGTTTACAACTATTACAAAAGGTGCATGGATTAATTACTATGATGCTCGCAAAATGGAACTTGTCATTAACAGATTCCAGTTTTAATGTGATGGCTACTTGAGAGCAAAAAACAAAAATGTTAATGATGTTCTACCTAGCAACCAGAGGCATGGCAACAAAGTACACATATAATAGGGCACATCTCATGAAGAAACCACATGCAAAAGACCTACGGGCGAGATGCAACCATCCGCGCAAAATCGAATAAATTAACAGATTCGCAACTAACGATGAGATGCACCTTTGCAACACCATTTACAACCTCTAGATGAACCCTAATGTATATGCCAATGATGCTATCATGTAGAGCTCGAAGAGTAGATCATTTCTCATATAAATATCATTGCAATCCGATGCTTGTGTAAAAATTTATAGCAGTCACAAAATGCATATATGAGTTAAAAATTCGGGGCCTTAGAAGAAATAACCACCTCGGAGACGAAGTGGGACGGGGCCGGTCCGGATGAAGGGGTTTGAGAACCCGTTTGCCTACGAGGTCGGCGGCGTCCAAGGCCGGCTCGGTCCCGGCGGCGGCCATGGCCGTGGCTGGCGAAAGCGGCGGCTGCCGGCGAGGGGAGGAGGCCGGCGAAGAGATCTGGGGCTGTGCCGATGGATCCGGGTGGCGCCGGCCCGTTCCCGGCGATGAGGAGGCCGGATGGCGGCGGGGCGAGCTCGGCGACGGGGCGGGGTCGCGGCGTCGAGCTCTTGTGGGTAGAGGAGCGGCGCTGTCGGCGCGGCGAGATTCAACGGGGGCGTGGCGGCGGGGTCCGGCGAGGCGAGGCGCGCTGACGGCGGCAGGGCGCGGTGGTCCGGCGGCAAGGTGACAGAGCGCCGGCGGCGGTGGTCGGGCGCTGCGGGGTGAGCGGATCGGGCGATAGAGGCGCGGGGCTAGGAGCTCGGGCACGGGCGCGGGCTGGCGCGACCCGTTTCATGCCTGGGGCGGGCCCACGATGGGCTTCGGCGGGCCGACGGCGTTTGGTGGAGGAGCACGGGACAGGTGGCGGCTCGGGAGTGGCTGCGGCGGCGGCTCAGGTGGCTGGCTGGCGGTGGCGGCGCGCCAAGTGGCGGCGGGGTAGCGGTTCGGCGCGAAGCCCGAGAAGTGGCAGCTGGAGGTAGGTGGAGGGACTAGGGAGGCCATTTTTGGCAGAGGACCTCCTTTTATAGGCAGGGGTAGGTTAGGTGGGGGTTTCAGGGCGTTTTCGGGCCTTCGGATCTCGATCCAATGGTCCGGAAGCGGAGGAGGCTAGCAGGGCTTTGGTGGGCTGTGGAGACGGGGTGTGGGCTGAGATGAGAGGGAGGTTTGCGGCCCGGGATAAGTTTTATAAACCAAAACGTCCGACGAATAAACCGAAGACGGTGCCGCTATGGTCGATCGTTCGGGTATCAAACGACCTCCGATTGCGACAAAATTTGGCAGGCGGTCTACCTACAATAAAACAAGATCGCACACCAACTTTCGATCCAATCTGAGAATATTTTTCACGCACTTTTAAAAACAATAATTTACGATGCCGCGGGCGCGTGCGTGTGTGGTTGGTCTCGAAATGATCGACGACACGAATGGAGAGAACCGGCGACTACGAACGGATGCAAGTTTTTCAAAAACGAATGACGATGCTATGCAGATGATGCGAATGACGCGATGATGAATGCGACAAACAAACGAATAACATGATGACAGCGGAATAAAAGGGGAATCTTCTGGAGCGTCGGTCTTGGGCTGTTACACATAGCTAATTGATTGGTTGACTACTCATTGTTCTTCACTTATATCTTTTTAGAGTAGTTTGATGTGCTTCACTTTTATCCTAATACTAAATTGTGAATGAATGAAATTTTGTAAATCTGAAATTATTGATGTGCTTTATGCTTAGTAGTAGTTTCACATTTGGTTTAGAAATGAAAATCTATTGAAGTGTGACAATCACAATATTGGTCATACAAGCAATTCATGAATGATTAGTATAAGAAAGATAACTTTCACATACAAATATATTATCTTGGACATCTTTTATGTGTGAATACCCATTAATTATTTTCAACCTTGATCAAATAGTTGAAGTTGGACAAGGAAGACAACGTAACGGTCATGTTTGGGTATATTTGCATAGAAGTTATATTGCTATGGATCCTCCAACATGTCGTGCTTGTTTAGAACCTTTTTCTAGCCAAAACTTCGTACTAAGTAGAGATACTACTAGTGCATCCAAATCCTTGAGCCAAGTTTCTTCCATCAGAGTCCACCATACCTACCTATATATGGTACTTCACTGCCATTCCAAGTAAATTTGCACGTGTCACCTCTAAACATTCAAATAAACATCCATTTTGTGTACTCGTACCGCTCATGGAGCGACGGGGCGGTCATTATCTTCCATGCTAAGTGGGTTATTCTCAAGATGAGTGTTTATTCACTTGTCATTGCACGAGAGAGGCTGGTAAAAAGGGTGCTCGGTCCTGCATAATAATAAAAAATGAACAAAAACTCCCCCCAGAAAGTTGATTGTTTGGGAGGCAACCGTGGATTCGGCCAGCCATGGAACGTGTTTGAATGGTGGAGGGGGGGTAAAATTGCAATTCTATTTGGGAACCGCCAATAATGTGTTTAGCATGGAAGATATTGAAAACTCTGTTGTGACATTGACAGGAAAAGTATACCACTCAAAATTACATATTCGTCTTTGTTTTAAAACAATGAGCTCTGGCACCTTTGCAAATCCCTGCTTCCCTCTGTGAAGGGACAATCTATTTATTTTTATGTTATCTACTTTCATGTTATTTACTTTTCATGTGGAGTCAACTTCTCATTCCAACCTCAATCTATTAGTTGGCAAGCATCATGCCGTATGTACGAGTTCAGGCCCCACTCGGAAGTGGTAAAGACCCTACGTCTCGAGCCCGGGGGCTTAGTGTTTGCTTATGTGTGTATCTGAGTATAGAGAGTTCGTAACCCTCGCTCTGGCGCCAGGGGTGGCTTATATAGAGTGCGCCACCACCTTCCGAGCACCATTACTATGGTAATTAATGACGGTAACTGCTAGAGTTACTAGAAACGGCTGTGTTAACTAGGGGCGTTACAGGTAACGTTAGTCTGCACAGCACTTTATGCGAGTTAAGTCCCTTGAATGTTGCAGTTCCCACGTCGCCACTGCTTCTTCACATCCGAGTGCCAAAGCTTGGCCGACTGGTTAGTGACGTCCGAGTGACTTCCAAGGATCCGAGTGGATCTAGCAAAACCATGCGAATGCTAAGGTTGTCCAGAGACTCCCATGAATATGTAGGACCCCAGGAGTGCCCTAGATGTGAGGTCTGTGACCCTACCTCGGGTAGGTGACCTCATTAGTAGCCCCCGAATCGGTTGAGGTTTAGGGGACGAGTGACCGACGTGACGTGACGTCGGTGGCGTTTCGGAAACGCCGGGAACCGAGTCGGATCGTTTCTGTCCCGGCTTTAAAACCATAACCGATTCAGGTTAAATAGACTCCAAATGAACCAAACAGACTGACTGTTTGAGTCACTCGGTTAGAGTTGGATTCATTCTCGGGAGAAGCGACCCAAAGACTCGAGAATGAGACTGTCAAAACTTCCGGTTGGTAATGTTAGAAAACTGCTGACCTTTCGGGTATTCCTGTGCTAGTCGAAAATATGTCCGAGTGCTCGACGGATCTGCTTTGTTCACTCGGTGGGTTTTAGGTACATCGGAGTATGCCAATGGACGCGGAACCCATTCGAACCACGTTGTGGCAAAATCCTCAGCAATTTCGAAATCATGAGGAAGCGCGCGCGTGGGCTGTTGCGTCAGAGAAGTGGGGAAAATGGATGTGGTGCCTCGATTTCTGCGCCGCAAATATCGCGACGCGTCCCCACAATGCTGCCCTAAAGATTTCGCGGATCTGTTGTCACCTGTTGATTGCGCGGTGCTTGCTGATCTCACGGCTGTGATTCCGCTGAGACTGGGTATAATACTTGACCGGGAGGGGGGAAGAGAGAGACAGCTCTTATTCCCCACATCTCCGATTTCTCCTTTGCTCCGCCGAGAGCTTCACATGCACCGCTGCTCTACCGATTCGTCGCTCCAATCTACCGGAGAAGACGAGGAGCGGCACCGTGAAGGCCGAGAAAGCGAACAAAGCATTGCGCGGGTCCTCCTTGAGCGCGGGTGCGCCGGCGGGTTTCGTCCAGGGCGACTGGATGCCGCCTCGCACCACCGCCGACCGAGTAATGGAGCTGGAAAACTAGGGCCTCCTGGTCACCGGGAGTTAGCGGCTGCTGGCAGCGGGCGTGGTCGAGCCCGCGCCGCGTGGGGACGAGCGGGTTCGCCTCATGACCCACATCGACAGAGGTTTCTTCTTGCCTCCTCACCCATTCTTCCGCTCTTTCTTGGACTTCTATAGGGTTCAGCTCCACCACCACCCCCAACGCCATTTCCTATCTGGCAGCTTTCATATCTCTTTGTGAAAACTTCCTCGGCTGTCATCCTCACTGGGGACTGTTCAAACACTTGTTCACGTGCCGAGTGATGACCGTGAAAAATCTGCTCAGACTGGGGGAAAGACGAATGTAGCCCAGTTGTGCGGGGGTTTAGGCATCCAGCTGAGGGGGAAGGGTAGTTTTCCACAAATGAACTTTCCCGACACTATCAAGGGTTGGCATGGGACTTGGTTTTATTGCCAGGACGTCCCAGTCGACGAGGCAGTCGGGTCTTCCATCGTATTCGCCTGAGCGCGTTTGGCGGCTCCCATAGCTGGTTGTGTCCAAGGAAGAGAAAGTCGATGTAGACATTCTTGTGATCGCGTTGGTTGCCCTGGTGAACCAAGGCATCAACAGTCTGGACCTGTTGGAGGTCTTCTTCCAGAGAAGAATTCAGCCACTGCAGGCCAGAGCCTACCCCATGTGGCAGTACTCGGGTCTGAGTGATTCCACTCGTACACACCCGGAGGAGCTCAGCGCCGAGGCCGTGGAGAACAAGCTCAAGGCTATCACTCCGGCTCGTGACAACCCCAGGGGTACGAGGCGGATGCCTCTGCTCTCGGCTGAGAATCCAGTGAATGAGGTAAGTTCTGTGTGTCGTTGTTGTTTTTCGAATGGTTATTGGCAAAAATCTTGGCTGACATAACTTTCATTCGGCAGGCCTTCACGAGCATGTTGAACTTGATACCCGTTGTCAACCACGCCCCTACTAATGTGGCGATGATAATGAGCACCCTGAGGGTTCGGACGGCAAAGAAGAGTATGTGGAGGACAGTGAGGGCGGTGAAGAGGAGGAGGAGGAGGACCCAAGAGACGAGGCGGAATCCTCTCCATCAGAGGAGATTCTGCCCGAGCCCCGCACCAAGGCGCGCCAGGACCCTGGGATCCGTGGAGGCAACGTCAAAGGGCCGGGTGCCGCCAAATCTTCAACGACCACCCCCCCACTCGGACCTCAAAGCGCGGGCGTAGTGAGCCCGCATCGTCACCCGAGAAGAGCGCCAAGCAGCCGAAGGTCACCACCAACAAACCTCGGAAGGCTGTCTTGCCCAAGACCAAAATGAACGTGTCAGTGGACTCAGCGTAAGTGTCTTTGTATCGATTGCCACCTCACATATTCGACCGAGTGATGTGACATTCCGAGTGGTTTCACTACAGGGCTGACATGTGAACTGCTTCGCTGGAGAAGGACAAAGCTGGCGTTGACGCTGCATCTTCAAAAGGTAATCCTCGACTTCACTCGGACATGATCCTTGAATTCTGTGTTTCTCCTTTTTTTTGCTTACTCCCGAATGATCTTCGAATGTTTGCAGAACCGCATGAAGTGATAGAACATGATGCGGATGACAAGGTCCATCCGTTGAATCCCCCCCGCTGACGCAGACGTCGTGATGCGGGATGATTCACCTGCTAAGGCATCAGCGCCGGCTCAGGGGGCTTCTTTGGGGGCCGGAACCAGACTCGGATCTCCTCTGCCAACTCTTCCTGCGGCCAGCATTTTCAGACTACACCACGTCCCGGAGGACCAGGTGGGGGCGAGCAAGGAAGCGCTGATCCAGCTGAGGTTGATGAACGACAAGCTGAAAGAGGCTTACGATGCCAGCGAGGCTCTCGAGAAGAACGCCCGAGTAAGTACTCTTGTAAGTACCGTCTACAGACGGAAATAATTTTGTCTTGTACATAGTTTCTTGAAATCCCGAGTGGGTTTGCGTCGGGGGCACACCCACTGGGTGTTCTCTGATTCCAGTGGGGGGGCGCTGAGCGCACCCACTGGGTGTAGTACTCGAGGCTGCCGTCGACCGAGGCGGTCGGCGGGAGTCTGAGAATCCATATGAAGTTTGTAAAAACGATTGTAGATATACTTGTTGAAGAGGATACGGTGATGGTCCATGGACCAGAGCCTCTCGACGTTGACCGTCGGGGTGTAGAACCTGTCGTTCTCCAGTGGGGGCGCGCTGAGTGCATGCACTGGGTGTAGTCCCCGAGGCTACCGTCGACTGAAGTAGTCGGCGGGAGTCTTACAGTCTGAATGGTACTGATGATAATAGTTCATCCCGAGTGATGAGATACTTGTCGAAGAGGACGCGGTGATGGTCCATGGACCAGAGCCTCTCAACGTTGACCGTCGGTGTGTAGAACCTGTCGTTCTCTAATGGGGGCGCGCTGAGCACACCCACTGGGTGTAGTCCCCGAGGCTACCGTTGACTGAAGCAGTCCGCGGGCGTCTTAGAGCCCGAATGGCACTGATGATAGTAGTTCATCCCGAGTGATGACATACTTATCGAAGAGGATGCGGTGATGGTCCATGGACCAGAGCCTCTCAACGTTGACCGTCGGGGTGTAGAACCTATTGTTCTCTAGTGGGGGCGCGCTGAGCGAACCCACTGGGTGTGGTCCCTGAGGCTGCCGTCAACTGAAGCAGTCGGCGGGTGTCTTAGAGTCCGAATGGCACTGATGATAGTAGTTCATCCCGAGTGATGAGATACTTGTCGAAGAGGATACGGTGATGGTCCATGGACCAGAGCCTCTCGACGTTGACCTTCGGGGTGTAGAACCTGTCGTTCTCCAGTGGGGGCGTGCTGAGCACACCCACTGGGTGTAGTCCCCGAGGCTGCCATCGACTGGAGCAGTCGGCAGGAGTCTTAGAGTCTTGTAGTTCGCCGAATGAACCTTAATCTCAGATCCGATGGTTTTCACTGATGTTCCCTTGGTTCTTGTCGGTAGAGCGTGTGCGAGCTCGGGACCCGCTACAATGCCCTGGAGAAGGAGGTACATCACCTACGCCTCAGCCTTGAGGCCAAGAAGATCAAGAGCGCGCGACTGGAACAAGAGAAGCGATCAATCGGAGGTAAGCATTTCTTGCCCGACTGCTTTAGAACTTGATCCTTTTCCCTGTCCGACTGAAAGTGCTTTATCAGATGTACGTAGTGAAAATCTGCAACTTACTAAGAGACTCCGGGCTTCCATTTCTATAGACATCATGAAGGAGGTCTTGGAGAAAAAAGATCGTGAACTGGCATCTTCCCAGAAGGAGGCCAGTCAGAAAATGAAGGAGGTTGAGGACAAGATGAAGTCTCTCGAGAAGTGGGAGGAAGAGAAGAAGATGCTGGAGGCTGTTCCCAAGAGGTCTATAGAGGAAGTTATTGAAGCCGAGACGAAGTTGAAGCAAGTTGCTTCCAAGAGGCTTGAGTTGGAGAAGTTCATTGAAGACTATGGCAATGAGATGAATGAAAGGCTCAAAGGTATGCCATCGACCCGGCTGTATTTCAAGTTGCTTCGATTTTTCCCTCGTCTTCCAGTAACTCCCTTTTCCTCATGTATTCATAAGAGCTCTGCGTGGATGTTGAGGAAGAGACTTCCAAGATTGAGAAGGTGCAGGATCTGACCGCGGGTATCCTTCATGACAGCTCGGCTCTTGCACTGCTCCGACTGGATGAGCGCATCGGGGAGGTGACTATCTTCCTCAACCGCTTGCGTAACACAGTCAAGGACATTGACAAGGAAGTCGCCCCCGGAGAGGAGTTCATGAATGACGTAGACACCCTCATCAACCGACTGCAAGACGTTCCACACCGAGTGTAATCGTGGAAGAAATCCGCGGCTCACACTGGTGCAGACATTGCCCTCTCCCTCGTCCGCGTGCATTGCAAGGGCGTGGATGAGGAGAAGTTGAAGTCACTGAAGGTTGTCAAAAGGAAAAGTGCCAAGATTGAAGATTGCATGGAGACATTCCTCATAGCTACCACTCGGATCGCCGCCTGCATCGACCTCGACATCTTGACAGACGCAGCGGCTCCGACCACAACCGAGTGATCCTCGGATAAAAAACTTTAATTTATATTTCCCTCGGATATGTCGAGTGGTTTATGTAACCGTACATTCGCCGTGACTTAGTGGCCACAACTATCTACACTTTTGCTTCGAATTACATGCTGTTTGAATCTTTATTTGACTATTTGAGTGCTTGGCTCGATTCTCACCCGGAGTGATATTTTACTTGGACGATCTCTGGATCGCAACTTTGTCCCCAAGTGTGTACGTTATCCTCACTCAGAGTAGGTTTTAACTTAGGCGATTACTGGATCGCAGCTAAGCACCCGAGTGTAGACGATGTCCTCACTCGAAGTAATTCTTAACTTAGTAGATTACTAGATCGCAACTAAGCCCCCGAGTGTCAACGACGTCCTCACTCGAAGTAGTTTTTAACTTAGGCGATTACTGGATCGCAGCTAAGCCCCCGAGTGTCGACGATGTCCTCACTCGGAGTAGTTTTCAACTTTGGCGATTACTGGATCACAGCTAAGCCCCCGAGTGTCGACGATGTCTTCACTCAGAGTAGTTTTTAACTTAGGCGATTGCTGGATCACAGCTAAGCCCCCGAGTGTGGACGATATCCTCACTCGGAGTAGTTTTTAACTTAGGCAAAATTTGGTTCACAGCTAAGCCCCCGAGTGTGGAGGATGTCCTCACTCGGAGTAGTTTTTAACTTAGGTGATTACTGGATCGCAGCTAAGCCCTCGAGTGTGGACGATGTCCTCACTCAGAGTAGTTTTTAACTTAGGCGAACGCTGGATCACAGCTAATCCCCCGAGTGTGGACGATGTCCTCACTCGGAGTAGTTTTTAACTTGGACGAAATGAGGTTCGTAGCTAAGCCCCCGAGTGGGGACGATGTCCTCACTCGGAGTAGTTTTTAACTTTGGCGATTACTAGAGCGTAGCTAAGCCCCCGAGTGTGGACGATGTCCTCACTTGGAGTAGTTTTTAACTTAGGCGAAATCAGGTTCACGGCTAAGTCCCCGAGTGTGGATGATGTCCTCACTCGGAGTACTTTTTAACTTAGGCGAAATCAGGTTTGCAGCTAAGTCCCCGAGTGTGGATGATGTCCTCACTCGGAGTAGTTTTAAACTTAGGCGAAATCAGGTTCGTGACTAAGTCCATCCACGCACCCACTGGGGGTGAGGAAAGCGAACAAAAGTGAAAAGTTTTAACAAGGAGTAGGAAAAGTAAAGACTTTTATTCATCAAATCCACTCGGCAGCTCATTACAGGAATGACTGAGTGTTTTCTAGATTAAGTGTAGAACTTGTGGAGCAGATCCGCATTTCACGCCCGGGGCTCTTCCGCTTCGGTGGTGAAATTATACAATCGATAAGCTCCATTGTTCAGGACTTTGGAGATCAAGTACGGCCCTTGCCACGAAGGAGCCAACTTGAGTGGCTTATGTTGATCCAGTCGGAGGACGAGGTCGCCTTCCTGGAAAGCGCGCCCTCTGACTTGTGTGTCATGGTAGCGCCTCAGGTCTTGCTGATAAAGTGTTGATCTGACCAGAGCTAGCTCTCTCTCATCTTCTAAGAGGTACAGGCCATCTTGACGTGCTACTTATGCTTCATCTTCATTATAAAGTTCCACTCGAGGAGCATTGTGACGTACGTCACTCGGCAAGACGACTTCAGATCCATATACCATGAAGAATGGAGTGCGCTTGGTTGAATGGTTCGAGGTCGTTCGAATGCCCCATAGGACAGATGGCAGTTATTCGACCCAGGCTCCAGCGGCGTACTCCAAATCCCTCATCATTCGGGGGTTCAATCCTTGAAGAATCATCCCATTCGCTCGTTCTGCGTGTCCATTCGACTGCAAGTGAGCCACGGAAGCATAGTTGACCCGAGTGGCTTGCGAGTAGCAGAATTCACAAAACTCATCTGAATCGAAATTATTCCCGTTATCAGTGATGATGTCATGGGGGACTCCGAATCTAACGATAATCTGCCGAATGAAACTGAGAGCGGTAGATGCATCCAAGCTTTTGATGGGCTTCGCTTCGACCCACTTGGTGAACTTATCCACTGCTACCAGCAGATGGGTAAACCCACTCGACCCAGTACATAGAGGGCCGGCCATATCGAGGCCCCACACAGCAAACGGTCAGGTGAGCGGGATGGTCTTTAGTGCGGATGCAGGCTTGTGCGTCTGATTCTTATAAAACTGACACCCAACACAGAGGTCAACCAAGTCCTTTGCTGCTTCATTGGCTCGGGGCCAATAAAAACCCGCACGGAATGCCTTCGCGACTAACGTTCGAGAGGACGCATGATGTCCGCAGGTTCCCGAGTGAATCTCGTGTAGTATCTGCATCCCTTCCTCTGGGGAAATGCATTTCTGTGTTACGCCTGTAGTTCTTTTCTTGTATAGATGTTCTCCCGTCACTTCAAAGGATTTGGATCGCCGAAAGATCCGTCGGGCTTCCTCTTCATCTTCAGGGAGGTCTTGCCGGAGCAAGTATGCTAAGTAACACTACTAGGGAAAACCTTATACACAGAATCTTATCAGTAGCGCTTGTTAAAAGGAGGCACTACTGCTAATGAGCAGTAGCGCGTGGTCACAAAGGGCGCTACTGGTATCCGCATAGAAGTAGCGCGACTGGAATAAAATGCGCTACTAATATAATTGCCACACTGTTGCCGATAGGCTAGGTATAGTAGTAGCACCCTTCTGCAAACCGCGCTACTGATATTAAAATAATAGTAGCGCTCTTCTCTGCCCCGCGCTACTGCTAACCGGTCCCCTCGTGGACTTATCCTCTTCCCCGCGCACGCTCGGCCCTCACTCTCTTCCTCTCTCCCTCCTCACTCCCTCCCTCTCCACTCCGCCGCCGCCACCGGTACTCCCACTCTCTGCTACCCCCGACCTCGACCCCGACCATGACCCCAGTGACCCCGACCCCGCCACCGACCCCGACCCCGGCCCCGAACCTGAGCCCGCCTCTGCGTCTCCTCTGACCGTCTCCTCCGCGCGCCGGCCGTCTCCTTCTCTGGTGAGACATCCCCAGCCTCCTCCGCCCGTTTGATTGCTAGGTTTAATTTCGGTGGATTGCTAGGGTTGTGGTTAGGACATTGCTAGGGCTGATTGCTAGGGTTCTTGCTAGGGTTCTTGCTAGGATTGCTAGGGTTTCTGAAATTGTTCATGAAATTAGATAGTTAATAAGAAAACCGAGTCAAAAATGATTCAAAAATGAGTTTCGGACATGTTTTACATAATGTTTTTATGAGAAAAAAGAAATTGTTCGCGTATTTCGAAGAAGATAACCAGAAAGTAAAATATTAAACGATAAGAAAATGTTTTCGTTGGAATTTGTTCTCGACGTCGACGATGCTCGGTCCGCATCCTCGTCGTCGACTCGGCGGCGACATCCTTGAGAGTCGCCATGTCTGGGACTGGGCTCCGCCAGGCTGGCAGTGGGAGGTGCTACCTTCCGGGCGTGCCGCTACGTAAGGAATCCGGGTCTCATCGTCAACCCGGAGCTTCTTTGGTGGCAGTCGCGTGGGCCACTATCGGTGCGGAGGGAGCGGGCCACCGCGGAGGTGGTACGTCGCCATGTCAGGAGGAGGACGAGCACGTCCGTCGCTACATGGCTGCCTTGGACGCCAGATTCTCCCATACCTGGCAGGTTCTTCAGGGATCTCACCCGAGTTATGATCCTGTGATGGTTCCTTCTTTTTGGGTGTCCACCGCACGTGGCTCAGGAACCGCGAGTCAACTAGATTGTTTGATAATATTTGATCTGTATTAGTGATATTATATGATAATATTCGAGATGTATTAGTTATAATATTCGATGATGCATTAACTGGATTATTCGAGAAGATGTATTAGTGATATTATATTCGAGTTCATTATAAATGTATTCGAGATGTATTAGTTATAAATTTTTAGTAAAAAAATCAGATACTTTCGGTCTGTCGTTGCTCCTGTGTGACTTTCATGTGTGTTCTTGATGGAGGAATCCCGACTGTTGTCGTGGGGGGCGCTTCCTCCTCTTCTCTTCTTGCGATATATGCCTCGGTATAATGCGCAAGGAGAGGAGAGGGGGTGCGTCCATCACCAACGGTCGAACTATTACTGTGAGAGAGTGTCCACCAACATATATACTCCACCATATCAGTGTGAGAGATTGCACACGAACACACCATGAGATATGAGAGTTATTTAAGGAAAGCCTCGATAGACCGAAAGTCAACCGATATTGAATTAGGTCTATTTGGACATGTGTGTATGTTATTGCAGGGAACACCTCCTAGTGCCTATGTTTTGCCAGAATGTTGATTCATTTCCGTTCCGGCAAATTTCAGGCGCTCAATATGTCTTATTTTAATAATGGTCATGCTGAATTTTTGAATCGTGAACACATGAAATGTCTGAGGCGATGATCGGGGTTTGTGCGACATGCCTCACCTGCGAGACGGCATGTTCTTCAGCATCAAGCTTGACGAGACCTTCAATGTTTGTACGGTACGCAATGATGACAAGTGTTTTTTCATAATCAAGCATGACTTTTGTTTCTTTGCTTCAACGTGTAATTTTTGTTTTATACAATTTGATGAGTTCATCCCCTGCCATGCAAGACGGTATGTCTTGGAGAGGCTCTGTTTCGAAGACCACGAGAGTATGGAGACGAGGAGAGATAACCTGAGGACTAAACATGGTCACACATTTCTGGTCAAAGTAATGAATGCAGTTAATAACACAGAATTAGGGTGCTCAAATTGGGAAGCTCTAGCCAAGGCATATGGATTTCAGGAGGATATGGAAATAACCTTCGTTCTTCGTCCTGAAGATCATATTGAAGGTAACATCGACATTTGGGTGGATGTCGATATGCTTCCTGTTTTACCTCCATGTGAGTTTGTCAACCATATTTGTCAAGTAATTTGCATTCTATATTTTAAAATAGTTGGTGTTCATCCATACTAAATTTGTTAATTTATAATTTACAGCTTATTTCGTTTCTTCGAGTGAAACACGGAAATTAATTGACACGACACACTACACTTATGGATCACATCTAACTTGGGAGGAGAAGGATGTTCTTGTCACCTTTATTATTGGTGTCCTGTTTGGTAGGGATGACTTTCTGTATAATATGGGACCTGGCCCAAATTATACATTTTACATGCCACTAGTGCATAGGTTGAGGGCAGATGACATTCGCGCAAATATCTTGGTAAGAGTTGCTAATTAAGTACACTACTATTGCGTAAATGGTGTTGATTACATTGCTAACTAGGCTACTATTATGTTCTTCAACAGAAACTGCCAAATAGTATTGTGCCTCCGTTGATGCATGGCAAAGGTTATATGACAATTAAAAGCTCTATGAGGGTCCAGTTCGCTTCTCCATACTCGACTGAGCGCAAACCACAAGGACAGATCCAAATTGAAGCATGGGGAGAAATAAAGAAGGACCGCAAGCCACAAGTTGGAGACTGTTGGATCTCTCTGCTTCACCATGGAGACATAGGTGTTATTCTGTTTTATGACATTTTACCTAGGAGGGAGGACTAGGTCCTATGAGAGAGAAGTTTTTCTGGTTTATATTAACTTGGCATGATCGATTAGGATGAGTTGTTAGATGATTAAGATGATGATGAGTTGTTAGATGATTAAGAGGATGATGAGTTGTTAGATGATTAAGAGGATGAGAAGTTAGATCATTAAGAGGGCGCTAAGTTATATGACCTGGCACAATTATTATTGATGTTCTATATTAATATGTATAACCGTGTGTAAATACAACGTAAATATAAAAAAAGAAACATGCGCAATTAGTAGTGGCGCGGGTTAGGTACGGGCGCTACTAATAGTTATCAGTAGCGCGTGTTACGCAACGCGCTACTGCTACTGTACTTACCAATAGCGCTTGTGGACCGACGCTACTGCTATAGGTTAGCTGTAGCGCCGTAGAAGTAGCGCCGGTGCCCGCGCTACTGCTAGGCCCTTAACACGCGTTACTGCTAGGCTTTTCCGTAGTAGTATAAGGTTGGGTCCACTCGGGAGTGATCACCAACATCACGTGTACGAGATCCAACATTGCTGGAATGTCAACTACAGTCGGGTTCGAAGGTCCGACCGCTTGCGGGGGCTCCTTAGTAAAAGGATCCTCTTTGACTGAAGGAGAGCGCAGGTGCTCAAGAAATATGCCTTTCGGCACGACCCACCGACTGGAGCCAATCTTGGCCAGGTCGTCATCAGCCTGGTTCTTTGCTAGGGGTATGTGATGCAGCTCCAAGCCTTCAAAGTTCTTCTCCAATTTCCGGACTGCATTGCAGTACCCGGACATAGCCGGACTCCGGATATCCCATTCCTTCATCACTTGATCGACTACGAGATCCAAGTCACCGAATATCATCAAGCGTCGGATACCGAACGAGATGACCATTTGGAGCCCATACAGGAGGGCTTCATACTCGGCCACGTTGTTAGATGAATCGAAGTGGATTTTAAGGACGTAGCTCAATCGGTCTCCCCTGGGGAAAACGAGAACCACTCCGGCTCCGGATCCTTGGAGCATATTGGATCCATCAAAAAACATGGTCCGGTGTTCGGGGATACTTGGGGTTGGCTGTTCCTGTTCTATCCACTCGGCCAAAAAGTCCATGAGTGCCTGAGACATGATTGCTTTCTTGGCTTCGAACTTGATCTCCAATGGGAGGAGCTCAATTGCCCATTTTGCCACTCAGTCCGTGGCATCTCGGTTATGCAGGATTTCCGACAGGGAGCATCGTTGATAACTATGACCGAGTGCTCTTGGAAGTAATGAGCCACCTTCTTAACAGTGAGGTAAATGCCATAAACCAACTTCTGGTAGTGTGGATACCTTTGCTTGGAAGGGGTCAAGACTTCTGAGATGTAATACACAGGTCTTTGCACTTCGAATGCTTTTCCCGATTCCTCGCGCTGCACAGTGAGGACAATGATGACCACTTGGCTGGTAGCCACGATGTACAAGAGCAAAGGCTCTCGGCTGCTCGGAGCAGCTAACACCGGCTGGGTGGAAAGCAAGGCCTTGAGCTCATCGAATGCGGTTTGTGCTTCAGGGGTCCATTCAAAGCTACCGGACTTCTTCATCAATCGGTAAAGAGGCAGTGCCTTCTCACCGAGACGAGAGATGAATCTGCTCAGGGCTGCAAGGCACCCCGTGAGCTTTTGCGCGTCATGCAGACGGACTGGTTTCTTCATTCGGACGATGGCACCGATTTTGTCATTTACCTACTCGAGGACGAGTAGGAATTAAGCTTGGGGATGTCGATACGTCTTCAACGTATCTATAATTTTTGCTTGTTCCATGCTGTTATATTATCATTCTTGGATGTTTTACAATCATTTTATAATAACTTTATATCATTTTTTGGGACTAACCTATTGACATAGTGCCAAAGTGCCAGTTGCTGTTTTTGCTTGTTTTTTACTTCGCAGAATATCAATACCAAACGAAGTCCAATCGCGACGAAACTTTTTGGTAATTTTTTCTGGACCAGAAGACACCCAGTGGGCCAAAGAAGTGCCGGAGAAGTGGGCCGAGGAGACCACAACCCACCAGGGTGCGCCAGGGGGCCCCAGCACGCCCTGTAGGGTTGTGCCCTCCTCGGGGCCCCTCTCCACCGCCTCTGATGCCTATAAATTCCCAAATATTCCAAAAACCCTTGGAGAGTCAACGAAACACAATTCCAGCCGCCGCAAGATCCAGAACCTCGAGATCCAATCTAAACACCATCACGGAGGGGTTCTTCTTCTTCATAGGTGCCTCTCCGATGATGCGTGAGTAGTCCACCATAGACCTACGGGTCCGTAGGCAGTAGCTAGGTGGCTTCTTCTCTCTCTCTTATGATTCTCAATACAATGGTCTCTTGGGGATCTATTTGATGTAAACTTTTGCGGTGTGTTTGTTGGGATCCAATGAATTTTGAGTTCATGATCAGTTTCTATCCATGAATATTATTTGAGTCTTCTTTAATCTCTTATATACATGATTACTTATAGCCTCGTATTTCTTCTTCGAATCATTGGTTTAGTTAGGCCAACTAGATCGATTTTTCTTGCCATGGGAAGAGGTGCTTTGTGATGGGTTCGATTTTGCGGTGTTCTTTCCCAGTGACAGAAGGGGCAGCAAGACATGCATGTATCGTTGCTATTAAGGATAACAAGATGGGGTCTATTCCTACATGAATAGATCTTGTTTACATCATGTCATCGTTCTTATTGCATTACTCCGTTTTTCCATGAACTTAATACACTAGATGCAAGCTGGATAGCGGTCGATGTGTGGAGTAATAGTGGTAGATGCAGGCAGGAGTCGGTCTACTTATCTTGGACGTGATGCCTATAGAATGATCATCGCCTTGGATATCGTCATGACTATTCGATTTTCTATCAATTGCCCAACAGTAATTTGTTCACCCACCGTGCGCTATACTCATGAGAGAAGCCACTAGTAAACCCTACGGCCCCCGGGTCTACTTTTCCAACATATTGCTTTCAGATCTATCTTTTTGCATCTTTGTTTTCAGATCTACAAAACCAAAAACCCAAAAACATATTGCTGCATATTTTATTTGCCCTTTTTATTTTGTGTTCTTGAGAGATCTATCTCTCCTATCTATCACTACCTAATCTATCTTTTTACCGTAGAGAGATTGACAACCTCTCTTTCGCGTCGGGTTGCAAGTATTTGTTGTTTGTGTGTAGGTGCTTCTTATTGGGTGGTGGTGATCCTCCTACTGGTTCAATAACCTTGGTTTCATAACTAAGGGAAATAGTTACCGTCACTGTGCTGCATCATCCCTTCCTCTTTGGGGAAATACTGACGCAGTCTCAAGCCACGGCAAAGGAATTTCTGGCGCCGTTGCCGGGGAGAAAGTGGTCTCTTCTACGTGCCTATCGTAGGCGCCGAGGGGACTCGATCATCATCTACCAGGTCCTAATCACAAATCTCAGTTCCTTGCAATTACATTATTTGCCATTTGCCTCTCGTTTTCCTCACCCCCACTTCACCAATTTGCTGTTTTATTCACCCTCTTTTTCGTTTACCTGTTTCTTGCCGGATCTCTTACTTGCTTGCAATCTTGTTTGTGTAGTCACGATGACTCAAGAGAACACCAAGTTGTGTGATTTTTCCAATACAAATAACAATGATTTTATTAGTACTCTAATTGCTCCTCCCGCCACTAGTGCGGAGTCTTGTGATATTAATGCCGCTTTGTTGAATCTTGTCATGAAAGATCAATTTGCCGGTACTCCTAATGAGGATACCGCGTGCCATCTAAACACGTTCGTAGAATTGTGTGATATGCAAAAGAAAAAAGATGTGGACAATGATATTGTGAAGTTGAAATTATTTCCTTTTTCCTTGCGGGATCGTGCAAAAAAATTGGTTTTCTTCTTTGCCTCGCAATAGTATCGATTCTTGGAATAAGTGCAAGGATTCTTTTATCACTAAGTATTTTCCGCCCGCGAAAATTATTTCCCTTAGGACACAAATCATGAATTTTAAGCAACTTGAGCATGAAAATGTTGCACAATCTTGGGAAAGAATGAAGTTGATGCTAAGGAATTGTCCTACTCATGGTTTTAATCTTTGGATGATCATACAAAAATTTTATGCGGGGTTGAATTTTGTCTCTAGAAATCTTTTAGATTCCGCCGCGGGTGGTACTTTTATGGAGATTACTTTGGGTGAAGCTACTAAATTGCTAGATAATATCATGGCTAATTATTCTCAATGGCATACCGAAAGAGCACCTACTAGTAAAAAAGTTAATTCGGTTGAGGAAATTAGTACTTTGAGTGATAAGGTTGATGCTTTGATGAAATTGGTTGCTTGTAAAAATGCTCCTATTGATCTTAATGATGTTCCTTTGTCTACCTTGATTAAGAAAAATAGTGATTCCGTTGATGTGAACTTTGTCTCGCGAAACAATTTCAATAACAATGATTATAGAGGTAATTTTAATCCTAGGCCATTTCCTGGAAATTTCTCTAATAATTATGGTAATTCCTATGGTAATTCTTCTTACAATAATAATAGGAACACCTCTGATCTTGAGAGTAATATTAAAGAATTTATCAATGCACAAAAGGCTTTCAGTACTACGATAGAAGAAATTTGAATAAGATTGATGATATGTCTAGAAGCATTGATAGAATTCCTCATGATGTTGAAAGCTTTTGTGCCTAAGATTGATGAATCTATTAAATCTTTATATGTCTCTATGGATGAAAGTAACAAAAGAACCGCTGTGCTTAGAGCTAAAAGAGAAATCTTAGAAAAATCGTTTTCTAGTGATTGCTTTCATAAAAAAGATGAAGATCTTAAAGTCATTGGTGTTTCTACTATTGATTCCTTGTTTAGTAATATTAAAATTGATGATAAAGGGACTGAATTAGAGTCAACTTTAGCTAGAAGGTGTCCCAATAATTTGGAGGGTGAAAATCTTGATGAAAATTTTGATAAAAGTGGGTTTGAAGAGGTCAAACCTTTAACTAGTGATGTGACCACTATTTTGGATTGCAAAGACTTTAATTATGATAGTTGCTCTTTGATTGAATGTATTTCTTTGCTGTAATCCATGTTGAATTCACCCCATGCTTATGAGCAAAATAAAGCTTTTACTAAACATATCGTTGATGCCATGCTGAAATCTTTTGAAGAAAAGTTGGAGTTGTAGATTTCTATCCCTAGAAAATTGCATGATGAGTGGGAACCTACCATTAAGGTCAAGATTAAAAATTATGAGTGCTTTGCTTTGTGTGATTTGGGTGCTAGTGTTTCCACGATTCCGAAATCTCTATGTGATGTGCTTGGTCTTACCAATATTGAAGAATGTTTTCTTAATTTGCACTTGGCGGATTCTACTATTAAAAAGCCTTTGGGAAGAATTAATGATATTCTTATTCTTGCAAATGGGAACTATGTGCCCACAGATTTTATTGTGCTTGATATTGATTGCAATCCGTCTTATCCCATTATACTTGGTAGACCATTTTTACGCACTATAGGTGCTGTGGTTGATATGAATGAAGGCAATATTCGTTTTCAATTTCCCTTGAGAAAGGGTATGGAACACTTCCCTAGAACAAGAATTAAGCCACCATATGAATCAATCATGATGGCATCCTATGGATCCAAAACCAAAGATGACAATACTTGAATCTATGCGTTATGCCTAGCTAGGGGCGTAAAACGATAGCGCTTGTTGGGAGGCAACCCAATGAATAAATAAATTTTTGCTTTTTCCTTTCTGTTTTTGAGTGTTGACACAATTATGCCTCTGTTATTATTGTGTGTTTATGGTTTATTTAGTGCTTGTGCCAAGTAAAGCATTTAGGATGATTCATAGGATGAGTAGAAGTGATGCTGAATCTGAAACAGAAACTTTGTGTCCAGTATATGAATTTTCATTTTTTACTGGAACGTGATATTGAGATGAAATTTTGACACAGTGTTTATATACAAATTCCTTACGTTTTCCGAACGTTTCAGAATTTTTAGAGTACAGATTACTACAGACTGTTCTGTTTAAGACAGATTCTGTTTTCGTTGCATTGTTTGCTTGTTTTGATGAATCTATGGGTTATATTGAAGGGTATGAGCCATGGTAAAGTTAAAATACAGTAGGTATAATTCAATAATAAAATATGAATGGGTTTGCAACAGTACCTAAAGTAATGATTTGCTTTATTATACTAACGGATCTCACGAAGATTTTGTTGAGTTTTGTGTGATTGAAGTTTTCAAGTTTTGGGTGAGATCATGATGGATGAAGGAATAAGGAGAGAAACGAGCCTAAGATTGGGGATGCTACTGCACCCCAAAGATATATCCAAAGATAAACAAGCAACTAAGCTTGGGGATGCCCCCGAGTGGCATCCCCTCTTTCTTCTAACTACCATCGGTATTTTACTTGGAGCTATATTTTTATTCGTCACATATCATGAGTTTTGCTTGGAGCGTCTTGTATCTTTGCTTGCTTTGTTTGTTAGTTTGTCATTTGTATCCTTGCTGGACACACCTATTTGAGAGAGCCAAAATTATGCTATGATTTGTTAGAATTGCTTTATGTGCTTCACTTAAACTTTTTGAGCTATAGAATTGCTCTAGTGCTTCACTTATATCTTTTTGAGCACAGTGTGCTTGGAAATTTTTGTAGAAATACTCTCATGCTTCACTTAGATTAAGTTGAGAGTTAGTAAATTTTGAAGAAATCCTCTCATGCTTCACTTATACTATTTTGAGAGATGAAATCTTTATGCTCATGTGCTTCACTTAAATTTGTTTGAGCTTGCCAAAAAGCAATGGCAATATATGAAACTAGTCCCAAAGTGATAGATATACAAGGAGGATATAATAAAAACTTTCATGAAGATCATTGGGAAAATTAAAGTTGATTCTTTGTAATAGTTTTGAAACATGATGATAGTAATATGTGAGTCATGTTAGTGAGTAATTATGCTTTAGTAGGAATATTGGTGTTAAGGTTTGTGATTCCCTACGCATGCACGAAAGTCAATAGTTATGCAATGAAGTTACATCCTACTTATGGTGCATTATTCGATGTTAGTTATGCTCAATGCTCGCTTATGTGAATTTTCGTTTGTTGGTTTGGTTGCTTCCCAATCTATTTGCTAGCCTCCATTTGTACTAAGTAGAAATACTACTTGTGCATCCAAAATCCTTAAACCAAGTTTTGCCTTACGAGTCCACCATACCTACCTATATGCGGTATTTCCATGTCGTTCCAAGCAAATTTGTATGTGCCATATCTAAATTTTCAAAATAAATTCTCTCTTTTGTGTGCTCGTACCGCTCATGTAACGGTGGGGAGTGTCCAATATTTTTCCATGCTAGATGTGTTATTCTTAAGATGAGTGTTTATTCATTTGTCATTGCACGAGAGTGCGGCGGTAATAGGGATGCCCATTCCCGAAATGAAAAAGAAAAAATATATTTACGTTATGTTGTCAAATAATAAATTCCTTGGAAAGTGTTGGTATGGAAGGCAACCGTGGATACGGCCCGCCATGGAAAGTGAAAGTTTGGTGGAAAAAGGAATAAACTTTATTTTCTGTTTGGGAACCGCCTATGATATATCTAGCATGGAAAGTATTGTGAGCTACTTTGTCGTTTTCGTTGACAGGAAAAGCATGCCACCCAAAATATTTTTCTCTCTCAATTTAAACCTTGAGCTCTGGCACCTCTACAACTCCCCACTTCCCTCTGCGAAGGGCCTATCTATTTACTTTATGCAATTTTTATTTTTACTTTGAGTCTCCATCTTCTCTTATAAAGCACCAACTAGGGGGGCACTATGATCGTACTTGAGCATTGGGTATAGCTAATATTTGAGTGTGTTTCATGAATGGGTCAATGATTGAGCATGATGGGCTAGGGATAACTTTCTTCAGTGTTGATATTTTGAAAGACATGGTTGCTTGTTGACATGCTTGAGTATTGAAGTCGTTATGTTTAAACTAGACTATTGCTTTGAATCATCTACAAGTCCAAATGTCCATGCTATACAAAAGAAAATCATATGAGATGAACATGTTAGGCAGCATTCCACATCAAAAATTCTGTTTTTTATCATTTACCTACTCGAGGACAGGTAGGAATTAAGCTTCGGATGCTGATACGTCTCCAACGTATCTATAATTTTTGCTTGTTCCATGCTGTTATATTATCATTCTTGGATGTTTTACAATCATTTTATAACAACTTTATATCATTTTTTGGGACTAACCTATTGACATAGTGCCAAAGTGCCAGTTGCTGTTTTTGCTTGTTTTTTACTTCGCGGAATATCAATACCAAACGAAGTCCAATCGCGACGAAACGTTTTGGTGATTTTTTCTGGACCAGAAGACACCCAGTGGGCCAAAGAAGTGCTGAAGAAGTGGGCCGAGGAGACCACAACCCACCAGTGCCCTGATGGGTGGTGCCCTCCTAGGAGCCCCTCTCCACTGCCTCTGATGCCTATAAATTCCAAAATATTCCGAACAACCTAGGGGAGTCGACGAAACACAATTCCAGCCGCCGCAAGTTCCAGAACCTCGAGATCCAATCTAAACACCATCACGGAGGGGTTCATTTTCTTCATAGGTGCCTCTCCGATGATGCGTGAGTAGTCCACCATAGACCTATGGGTCCGTAGGCAGTAGCTAGATGGCTTCTTCTCTCTCTCTCTCTTATGATTCTCAATACAATGGTCTCTTGGAGATCTATTTGATGTAAACTTTTGCGGTTTGTTTGTTGGGATCTGATGAATTTTGAGTTCATGATCAGTTTCTATCCATGAATATTATTTGAGTCTTCTTTGATCTCTTATATGCATGATTACTTATAGCCTCGTATTTCTTCTTTGAATCTTTGGTTTAGTTAGGCCAACTAGATCGATTTTTCTTGCCATGGGAAGAGGTGCTTTGTGATGGGTTCGATCTTGCGGTGTTCCTTCCCAGTGATAGAAGGGGCAGCAAGACACGCATGTATCGTTGCTATTAAGGATAACAAGATGGGGTCTATTCCTACATGAATAGATCTTGTCTACATCATGTCATCGTTCTTATTGCATTACTCCGTTTTTCCATGAACTTAATACACTAGATGCATGCTGGATAGCGGTCGCTGTGTGGAATAATAGTGGTAGATGCAGGCAGGAGTCGATCTACTTATCTTGGACGAGATGCCTATATAATGATCATCGCCTTGGATATCGCCATGACCATTCGATTTTCTATCAATTGCCCAACAGTAATTTGTTCACCCACCGTGCGCTATACTCATGAGAGAAGCCACTAGTGAACCCTACGGCCCCCCGAGTCTACGTTTCCAACATATTGCTTTCGGGTCTATCTTTTTGCATCTTTGTTTTCAGACCTACAAAACCAAAAACCCAAAAACATATTGCTGCATATTTTATTTGCCCTTTTTATTTTGTGTTCTTGAGAGATCTAACTCTCCCATCTATCACTACCTAATCTATCTTTTTACCGTAGAGAGATTGACAACCTCTCTTTCGCGTCGGGTTGCAAGTATTTGTTGTTTGTGTGCAGGTGCGGCTTATTGGGTGGTGGTGATCCTCCTACTGGTTCGATAACCTTGGTTTCATAACTGAGGGAAATACTTACCGTCGATGTGCTGCATCATCCCTTCCTCTTTGGGGAAATACCGACGTAGTCTCAAGCCACGTCAGTACCCGGAGTACGCATCGAGGAACGACATGCATTCACATCCAGCCGTGGAATCTACTATCTGATCTATGTGGGGAAGGGGAAAATGTTCTTTCGGGCAGGCCCGATTGAGGTGCTTGAAGTCGAAGCACATCCGGAGGGACTTGTCCTTCTCGGGTACCAACATTGGGTTGGCCAGCCACTCGGAATGGTAGACTTTGCGAATGAACTCGGCAGCTAGGAGCCGAGCGATTTCTTCACCAATCGCCTTGCGCTTCTCGATGGAGGATCGACGCAAGTGCTCCTTGACCGGTTTGACATTCGGATCGAATTGGAGTCGGTACTTAGCCAGCTCCCTGGGAACCCCCGGCATGTCAGACGGCTTCCACGCGAAGATATCCCAGTTCTCACGGAGGAAGTGGATGAGCTCGGCTTCCTATTTTTCACCGAGTATCATAGAGATGTTAGTAGGAGCGGCACTCGGATTGTTCGGGTGAATGTGAACTTGCTTGGTCTCACCGGCCAACTGGAAAGCTGATTCCATTGCCGGCCGTTTGGACTTGAGCAAGTCCACAGTGTCCACCACCTTCTTGTACCCGTCGAGTTCGACTGCGAGTACTTGTTCATTGGCAATGTTGGAGCCCTGTTGGAGGCACTCCTTGGCGACTATCCGATCGCCGGTCACTGTGATCACTCCTTTCGGCCCCGGCATCTTAAGTTTAAGATAGACGTAACACGGATGGGCCATGAAACGCGCGTAGGCGGGCCTACCCAGGATAGCATGATAGGCGCTCCAAAAGTCCACCACTTTGAACGTCAAGCGTTCCTTTCGGAAAATTTTCTCCCCTCCGAACACGACAGCCAGAGCGAGTTGGCCGAGTGGCTCGACTTTTGATACGTCTCCAACGTATCTATAATTTTTGATTGTTCCATGCTATTATATTATCTGTTTTGGATGTTTTATATGCATTAATATGCTATTTTATATTATTTTTGGGACTAACCTATTAACTTAGTGCCTAGTGCCAGTTTCTGTTTTTTTCGTTGTTTTTGAGTATTGCAGATAAGGAATATTAAACGGAGTCCAAACGGAATAAAATCTTCATGACGATTTTTCTTGGACCAGAAGAAACCTACCAGACTTGGAGAGGGGGGCAGGAGACCTGACGGGAGACGACAAGCCTGCAGGGCGCGCCCTAGGGGGGGCGCCCCTGCTTGTGGCCCCCCTGCAGGCCTCCTAACCCTATTCTTCCGCCTATAAATTCCCAAATATTCCCCCAATACCAAAGAGAGCCACGATAATACTTTCCCGCCGCCGGAAGCCTCTGTTCCCGTGAGATCCCAACTTGGAGCCTTTTTCGGTAATCTGCCGGAGGGGGATTCGATCACGGAGGGCATCTACATCAACTCCATTGCCCATCCGATGATGCGTGAGTAGTTCACCACAGACCTTCGGGTCCATAGCTAGTAGCTAGATGGCTTCTTCTCTCTCTATGTTCTTCAATACCATGTTCTCCATGATCTTCATGGAGATCTATCCGATGTAATACTCTTTTGCGGTGTGTTTGTCGAGATCCGATGAATTGTGGGTTTATGATCAGATTATCTATGAATATTATTTGAGTCTTATCTGAATTCTTATATGCATGATTTCATATCTTTGCAAGTCTCTTCGAGTTATTGGTTTGGTTTGGCCAACTAGATTGGTAATTCTTGCAATGGGAGAAGTGCTTAGTTTTGGGTTCAATCTTGCGGTGTCCTCACCCAGTGACAAAGTAGGGGTAGCGAGGCACGTATTTGTATTGTTGCCATCAAGGATAAAAAGATGGGGTTTTCATCATATTGCTTGAGTTTATCCCTCTACATCATGTCATCTTACCTAATGTGTTACTCTGTTCTTCATGAACTTAATACTCTAGATGCAGGCAGGAGTCGGTCGATGTGTGGAGTAATAGTAGTAGATGCAGAATCGTTTCGGTCTACTTGACACGGACGTGATGCCTATATGCATAATCATTGCCTTGGATATCGTCATAACTATGCGCTTTTCTATCAATTGCTCGACAGTAATTTCTTCACCCACCGTATTATTTTCCTTCAATAGAGAAGCCTCTAGTGAAACCTATGGCCCCCGGGTCTATTTTCCATATTATATTTTCAGATCTATAAACCAAAAATACTTTGCTGCAATCTTTTTACTTTTCGTTTTAGTAATCTTCTATATCTATATCTATCAGATCTCATCCTTGCAAGTAACCGTGAAGAGATTGACAACCCCTTTTCCGCGTTGGGTGCAAGTGTTTGATTATTTGTGTAGGTACATCTATTGGGGACTTGCTTGTATCTCCTACTGGATTGATACCTTGGTTCTCAACAACTAAGGGAAATACTTATCTACTTTGCTGCATCACCCTTTCCTCTTCAAGGGAAAACCAACGCAAGCTCAAGAAGTAGCAAGAAGGATTTCTGGCGCCGTTGCCGGGGAGATCTACATCAAGCCTACCAAGTACCCATCACAAACTCATCTATTGCATTTACATTATTTGCCTTTTGCCTCTCGTTTTCCTCTCCCCCACTTCTAAAATGATTTTTAGAAAAAAAAAACCAAAAAGATTTACCTTTTTGTTCGCCCTCTTTTTCGTTTGCCTCTTTCTTGCCAGATCTCTTGCTTGTTGCTATGTCTAGCACTACTACTTCCCCATTGTCACCAGATTTTGAAGTTCTATACTTCAAACAAAAACAAGGGGAAATTTTGAAAGATGCCTGGTATAGGCTAATGGAATCTTATCGTATTTCCAATCTAAAAGGAGATGCAAAAGTTTTGCTTAGAAATTTTTACATTGGATTGGCTTTGCATCATAGAGAGCTTTTAGATTTCGCCTCAAATGGAATTTTATTGAGCTAGATACGAACGCCGCTTATGAAGTTTTGGAAGGGATTTTGGGGGTTCCTCCACCAAAAAGGGGGTTTGCTTTCTCACAAGAGGGAGTTCAAATTTTTGACAAATTGGGTGACTTACATAAGCACTTGGTCGAGTTACAAAAATTTCACGAACCCCTCAAACATATTAGTGGAAACCTCAATCGCTTGAATACTTTGATCGCCCTTTGCAATAAGCGTTTGGATATTTTGGATCTTAAGATGGTTTCTTCCCCTAAAAATTTGGGGAAGAGGAAAGAGCCCTCCGGATTCGAGAAGGTCCTCACAAAAGTTGCCAAAACCAAAGATGACAATACCTAGATCTATTGCGTTATGCCTAGCTAGGGGCGTTAAACAATAGCGCTTGTTGGGAGGCAACCCAATTTTATTTTTATGTTTTGGTTTTTGCTTCTGTTTTTGAGTGCTTTACACATTATTACCTCTGTAGTAATTGTGTTTTATTGTTTTAATTAGTGTTTGAGCCAAGTAAGACCTTTGGGATGGTCTACGGTGATTGTCGATTTGATTTTTCTGAAAAACAGAAACTTTTGCGCTCAGTACAAGAATTTTATAAATTCACCAGAGCGTCGAATGAGTCTGAAATATTTACAAAAGATTGATATACAAATTACCCAGATTGTCCTAATTTTTCAGAATTTTTGGAGTTACAGAAGTATTCGAAGTTTACAGATTGCTACAGACTGTTCTGTTTTTGACAGATTCTGTTTTCTTTGTGTTGTTTGCTTATTTTCATATATCTATGGGTTGTATCGGGGGGTATGAACCATGGAGAAGTTGGAATACAGTAGATATTACACCAATATAAATAAATAATGAGTTCACAACAGTACCTAAAGTGTTGATTTATTTTTCTTATACTAACGGATCTCACGAGTTTTCTGTTGAGTTTTGTGTTGTGAAGTTTTCAAGTTTTGGGTAAAGATTTAATGGACTATGGAATAAGGAGTGGCAAGAGCCTAAGCTTGGGATGACCAAGGCACCCCCAAGCCATATTCAAGGTTACCAAAGAGTCTAAGCTTGGGGATGCCCCGGAAGGCATCCCCTCTTTTGTCTTCAATCCATCGGTAAATTTACTTGAGGCTATATTTTTATTCACCACATGATATGTGTTTTGCTTGGAGCGTCTTGTATGATATGATTCTTTGATTTTTAGTTTGCCACAATCATCCTTTCTGCACACATCTTTTGAGAGAGACATGCATTAATCATGAATTTATTAGAATACTCTATGTGCTTCACTTATATCTTTTGAGCTAGGCAATTTTGCTCTAGTGCTTCACTTATATCTTTTTAGAGCACGGTGGTGTTTTTATTTTATAGAAATAATTGAACTCTCGTACCTCACTTATATTATTTTGAGAGTCTTTAAACAGCATGGTAATTGGTTTAGGTTATGAATTTAGTCCTAATATAATGGGCATCCAAGAGGGATATAATAAAAACTTTCATATAAAGTGCATTGAATACTATGAGAAGTTTGATTCCTTGCATATAGCTTTGAGATATAAAGATGGTGATATTAGAGTCATGCTAGTGAGTAATTGTGGATTGGTAGAAATACTTGTGTTAAAGTGTGTGATTCCCGTAGCATGCACGTATGGTGAACTGTTATGTAACGAAGTCGGAGCATGATTTGTTTATTGATTGTCATCCTTTGTGTGAGGGTCGGGAGCGCGCGATGGTTAACTCCTACCAACCTCTCCCCTAGGAGCATGCGTCTAATACTTTGCTTCGATAACCAATAGACTTTTGCAATAAGTATGTGAGTTCTTTATGACTAATGTGAGTCCATGGATTATACACACTCTCACCCTTTCACCTTTGCTAGCCTCTCTAGTACCGCGCAACTTTCGCCGGTGCGTTAAACCCACCATATATCCTTCCTCAAAACAGCCACCATACCTACCTATTATGGCATTTCCATAACCATTCTGAGATATATTGCCATGCAACTTCCACCGTTCCGTTTACTATGACACGCACCATCATTTTCATATTGCTTTGCATGATCGTAAGACAGCTAGCATGATGTTTTCATGGCTTGTCCGTTTTTTGATGTCATTTGCTAGGCTAGATCGTTGCACATCCCGGTACACCACCGGAAGCATTCATATGGAGTCATATTTTGTTCTAGGTATCGAGTTGTAATTCTTGAGTTGTTAGTAAATAAAAGTGTGATGATCATCATTATTAGAGCATTGTCCCATGAGAGGAAAGGATGATGGAAGCTATGATTCCCTCACAAGTTGGGATGAGTCTCCGGACTTTACAAATAATAAAAGAGGCCAATGAAGCCCAAATAAAAAAAAGAGGCCAAAGATGCCCACCAAAAATAAAAAATAAATATGATAGAAAAGAGAGAAGGGACAATGCTACTATCTTTTTTTTCCACACTTGTGCTTCAAAGTAGCACCATGATCTTCATGATAGAGAGTCTCCTATTTTGTCACTTTCATATAACTAGTGGAATTTTTCAGTGTAATGCACACCCACTTAGTTTCTTTTTGAGCTTTCATACACTTATAGCTCTAGTGCATCCGTTGCATGGCAATCCCTACTCACTCACATTGATATCTATTGATGGGCATCTCCATAGCCCGTCGATACGCCTAGTTGATGTGAGACTATCTTCTCCTTTTCCTCACAACCTCCACCATATTCTATTACACCTATAGTGCTATACCCATGGCTCACGCTCATGTATTGCGTGAGAGTTGAAAAGGTTTGAGAACATAAAAGGTGTGAAACAATTGCTTGACTTGTCATCGGGGTTGTGCATGATTTAAATACTTTGTGTGGGGAAGATGGAGCATAGCCAGACCATATAATTTTGTAGGGATAACTTTCTTAGGCCATGTTATTTCGAAAGGACACAATTGCCTTGTTAGTATGCTTGAAGTATTATTGTTTTTATGTCAATATTAAGCTTTTGTTTTGAATCTTACGGATCTGAATATTCATGCCACGATAAAGAATATTACATGGATAAATATGTTAGGTAGCATTCCACATCAAACATTCTATTGTTATCATTTACCTACTCAAGGACGAGCGGGAATTAAGCTTGGGGATGCTTGATACGTCTCCAACGTATCTATAATTTTTGATTGTTCCATGCTTTTATATTATCTGTTTTGGATGTTTTATATGCATTAATATGCTATTTTATATTATTTTTGGGACTAACCTATTAACTTAGTGCCTAGTGCCAGTTTCTGTTTTTTTCCTTGTTTTTGAGTATTGTAGATAAGGAATATTAAACGGAGTCCAAACGGAATAAAATCTTCGTGATGATTTTTCTTGGACCAGAAGAAACCTACCAGACTTGGAGAGGGGGGCAGGAGACCTGCCGGGAGACGACAAGCCTGCAGGGCGCGCCCTAGGGGGGGCGCCCCCTGGCTTGTGGCCCCCCTGCAGGCCTCCTAACCCTATTCTTCCGCCTATAAATTCCCAAATATTCCCCCAATACCAAAGAGAGCCACGATAATACTTTTCCCCCGCCGGAAGCCTCTGTTATCGTGAGATCCCATCTTGGAGCCTTTTCCGGTAATCTGCCGGAAGGGGATTCGATCACGGAGGGCATCTACATCAACTCCATTGCCCCTCTGATGATGCGTGAGTAGTTCACCTTAGACCTTCGGGTCCATAGCTAGTAGCTAGATGGCTTCTTCTCTCTCTATGTTCTTCAATACCATGTTCTCCATGATCTTCATGGAGATCTATCCGATGTAATACTCTTTTGCGGTGTGTTTGTCGAGATCCGATGAATTGTGGGTTTATGACCAGATTATCTATGAATATTATTTGAATCTTCTCTAAATTCTTATATGCATGATTTCATATCTTTGCAAGTCTCTTCGAGTTATTGGTTTGGTTTGGCCAACTAGATTGGTAATTCTTGCAATGGGAGAAGTGCTTAGTTTTGGGTTCAATCTTGCGGTGTCCTCACCCAGTGACAAAGTAGGGGTAGCGAGGCACGTATTTGTATTGTTGCCATCAAGGATAAAAAGATGGGGTTTTCATCATATTGCTTGAGTTTATCCCTCTACATCATGTCATCTTACCTAATGCGTTACTCTGTTCTTCATGAACTTCATACTCTAGATGCAGGCAGGAGTCGGGCGATGTGTGTAGTAATAGTAGTAGATGCAGAATCGTTTCGGTCTACTTGACACAGACGTGATGCCTATATGCATAATCATTGCCTTGGATATCGTCATAACTATGCGCTTTTCTATCAATTGCTCGACAGTAATTTGTTCACCCACCGTATTATTTTCCTTCAAGAGAGAAGCCTCTAGTGAAACCTATGGCCCCCGGGTATATTTTCCATATTATATTTTCAGATCTATAAACCAAAAATACCAAAAATACTTTGCTGCAATCTTTTTACTTTTCGTTTTAGTAATCTTCTATATCTATCTCTATCAGATCTCATCCTTGCAAGTAACCGTGAAGGGATTGACAACCCCTTTTCTGCGTTGGGTGCAAGTGTTTGATTATTTGTGTAGGTACATCTATTGGGGACTTGCTTGTATCTCCTACTGGATTGATACCTTGGTTCTCAACAACTGAGGGAAATACTTATCTACTTTGCTGCATCACCCTTTCCTCTTCAAGGGAAAACCAACGCAAGCTCAAGAAGTAGCAGCTTTCTTCCCAGGAATGACCCTATGGAAATGCATGTTGCTCTTGCTCAGTCGGGACATCGGAATGTCCATTGCTCTCAGCATGTCTGCGTAAATTATGTTGAGCCCGCTGCCTCCATTCATTAGGACTTTGCGCAGTCGGACTCCATTGACAGCTAGGTCAACAACCAGCGCCTGCCTCCCAGGGGTGTCTATGTGGTCTGGGTGATTTGATTGGTCGAAGGTAATGGGAGTCTTCGCCCAGTTGAGGTACTTGACGGCAGTCGGAGCTGCCATGTTCACCTCCCGATTGACGACTTTCAACCGGATCTTGCTTTCGACGTTAGCGAAGATCATGTTTAGGACCTTGTCGACGTTCGGATACTCGGGAGCATCCTTACCTTCCTCGTCATCGTCCTTCTCAGCGGAGGTCTCTCTACCCATCTCCTGCTTGAGCATTCGGCACTCCTAAGTGGTGTGCTTTGGGTAGATCATATTGCCCTCTTCATCTTTCTTAGTATGGACAACACAGGGTTGATACAATACCTCGGTTTTGTACTCGGGCTTCTTCTTATTAGCCCAATCCTTCATCTTATTTTTCTTCGGCTTAGGCTTCCCCCGGCCAGGAACCGCAGCAACTTCTGCCTTTCCCGAAGGATCGGCTTTCCGCTTCTGCTTCTTGCCAGCGTTTCCCCCCGACTGAGGGGTGTCGCCGGCTCACCCTTTGCTGCTTCAGAGGCGATCTTCTTCTTCGCCATTGGCATACTTATTGGCAATTTCCATGGCCCGACTGAGAGACAGGTCTCCTGATCGACCAAACTTCAGGATGAGCTCTCGGTACCAATTGCCTGCCTTGAAGGCGCAGACAGCTTGATGCTCGGTAACATTCTCGACCGTATTGTGCAGCGTAGTCCAGCGATGCATGTACTCTCGGCGAGTTTCATTGCTCTTTTGGACACAGTGCTGCAATTCTGTCAGCCTACCCGGACGCTTTTAGGTGCCTTCAAATGTCTTGATAAACACCTGCGCCAGGACCTCCCAGCAGTAGATGCTGCTCGAGGGAAACTGGTTCAGCCAGGCTCATGCAGATCCCTCTAGCATGAGAGGAAGATGCTTCATCGCAAAAAAGTCATCGCCGCCCCCAATATGGACAGCCACTCGGTAATCCTCGAGCCATGTTTCCGGCTTGGACTCGCCGTTAAACTTTCCGATTCCCGTTGCCAACCTGTAGTTGGAGGGGATCTCGGCTTCTCGGATGTACCTAATGGAACACTCGAGCCCTGAAATTCCCCATCCATTCACTCGGCCTCTGACCAACCGGTTCTTGTCCACCACGTTCTGCGTGATGATAGATCTGGCGTTGAGCAGCGGGGGTCGCCGGCCACCTTCTTCGTAGCCCCTGGGCCAAGCGGGACTCCGATTGCGATCCTCTCGGTGAGGTCACCCGCTGTCATAGGATCGCTTGCCGTACGAACCGCCCCTCGGAGGGGGCATCCGACTGACGTCGCGGTCATCGCGCCAACGCCCTCCATGCTGGCCTCTCGGAGGAGGAGGAGAATGTCGACGCTTTCCATAAGCATATGG
Source organism: Elymus sibiricus (assembly GCA_039707655.1). Lineage (NCBI taxonomy): Eukaryota > Viridiplantae > Streptophyta > Magnoliopsida > Poales > Poaceae > Elymus > Elymus sibiricus. The sequence goes on from CM077669.1 coordinate 361,752,069, forward strand.
GATGTCCATGGACTGAACTGTGTCAGCCCGAGCGGACTTGCTGTAAATGTGCTCGTGCGACAGAGACACCTCTGAATTCTGCCTCAGGGCGGTCTTCAGCAGAGTCTAGATCTGCCGAATGCCCTCTCCAGCCGCAGAGCCGGACAGGTGAATAGATTCAGCTATCCGAGTGGTTGCGGCCAGGTGCTCCATCGGCGTGCGCATCACCGGGATCTTGGGAGGTCTGTCATCCGGAAATAACCGCCGTCGACTGTGATTGGACCTGGGTTGCTCCATGGCTGCACAGTCATCGAGTGACCGCTGGAGTCGCCCGAGACGCTCGCGCTCAGCCAAGGTGGCTTGGCGCGTAGCCTCCAAAGCTATCTCCTCCGGGGAAGTCCCCATGATGGGAATGAGCAGGACTTCGTCGTCCCTCCTCCTCCTCTCCTCCCGCTGCTCCCGACTGAGAGGCTGGGGAAAATAGGCATCGGTGTGGCCGTCATTGCGGCCACCGTATCGGACAAGGGAGCCGCTTGCGGAGTACCCAGGAGGCCCGTGGTTGGTGGTGTGTTCCATCAATATCTCTACAGCGTTCTCGCTGCTTTCGCACTCGGACCCATGAGACAACTCTTTGCCCGGCGAGGGGGACAAGCTGATGGTGGGCTCGCCGGAGTCGAGCACGGCCACCTGCTCGGAAGTAGGCTGACATATCATGACGTGTTTGAGCCATCACTGCAACCGCGAACGCCCAGAGCACTTGCGACGGCTTGACACGGGACGGGCTGGCATAGAGCCATAAGGCTCTGACGGCTGTCGCAGAAGAACACCGTGTGCCGCCGCGCTGAAGTGTGTCACCCCGCGGGCGGGGAATGCGTCTGGGTCTAATGGTGCCTCATGCAACCATGCTGAACCGTCAACGATGAATAAAAGGCTGCCGAAAAGGAGTTCGCCGCCGAGTGTGATCATGATTACCGAAAAAGGCTAAATCTCCACTTGCACCGGATTTTGCTAAATGTGCTGCCCCAAGGTGGGCGCCAACTGTTGTGGGAGTAATACTAACAGTAATACGGGGGGTACGTACGAGTAAGGGCGAAGCCTAGCTACAACACAAGTGTAACACTCGGATGTACGAGTTCAGGCCCCACTCGGAAGTTGTAAAGACCCTAGGTCTCGAGCCCGGGGGCTTAGTGTTTGCTTATGTGTGTAACTGATTATAGAGAGTTCATAACCCTCGCTCCGGCGCCAGGGGGTGGCTTATATAGAGTGAGCCACCACCTGTCGAGCGCCATTACTAGGGTAATTAATGACGGTAACTGCTGGAGTTACTCGAAACGGCTGTGTTAACTAGGGGCGTTACAGGTAACGTAAGTCTTCACAACACTTTATGCCAGTTAAGTACCTTGAACATTGTAGTTCCCACGTCGCCTCTGCTTCTTCACATCCGAGTGCCAAAACTTGGCCGACTGGTTGGTGACGTCCGAGTGACTTCCAAGGATCCGAGTGGATCTAGCAAAACCATCCGAATGCTAAGGTAGTCCAGAGACTCCCATGAATATGTAGGACCCCAGGTGGGCCCTAGATGTGAGGTATGTGACCCTACCTCGGGTAGGTGACCTCATCACATCATGTGGTGGGAAAGATCCAAACACATATATCCAGTCAAATATATTTGATCATGATTCATTATTGTTGACAATTATCTTCATGATAAGTACGTTGGGAGGCAAAACATTAAGCCCCTATCTTTCCCTGTGTTCGATGGATGTTGTTTGTTCTAAAAACATGCTCTGATTATTAGCAATCATAGAAGACTATATGATAATTGAGTATGTGGAGCTCTTACTTAGACTTGATGATGCATTGAAATTGTTTGATGACTAAGAACATATATTGTTAAGTTTTAAGAGAATGCATTCCTTGAAACATGACATGTGAATTGATTGCTACTCTATCATGATGATTTTTACGAGAAAAAGTTGCTGGTTAAGATGCTAGAAAAGTGACTGAAATTATCAATGATCAAAACTATACACTATGCTAGCATTCACACTTCATAAATTACTTCTTTTATCATTTACCTACTCGAGGACGAGTAGGTATTAAGCTTGGGGACACTGATACGTATCCAACGTATCGATAATTTCTGAAGTATTCATGCCATATTTTCCTATGTTTACAATACTTTTATATGCTTTTGATGCACTTTATATGATTTATTTAGAACTAACCCGGACTGGCGCTGTTTTCAATAGAATTACCTTGGTGTTGTTTTTGTGTAGAAAATAAAATTTCTCGGAATCACCCGAAACTTTTTCATGATTTTTTCTGGAGAAAATAAGAAATACCAGAGTGAAGAACCACCGGAGGGGAGCCACCTATGGGCCACAAGCCAACAGGGTGCGCCCACCCCCTAGATGCGCCCCGTTAGCTTGTGGGGCCCACGTGGTTCCAGTTGACGTGATTCCAACGCTGAAAAATCCTATAAATAACGAAACCCTTGAAAGTTAACCTAGAACTTCCGCTCCACCGACGCAACTCTCTGTATTGAACAAAAACCCATCTGGATCCTTTCCAGTACCCTGTTGGAGGGGGAAAACCATCACTGGTGGCCATCTTCATCATCCCGGCAGAGGCCATGCCGAGGAGGGAGTAATTCACCCTCGGGGCTGAGGGTATGTACCAGTAGTTATGTGTTTAATCTCTCTCTCTCTCTTTCTCTCTCTCTCTCTCTCTCTCGTGTTCTTGAGATGGCACGATCTTGATGTATCATGGGCTTTTTTAATATAGTTGGATCATATGGTGTTCTTCCCTTGCTATCTTGTTGTGATGAATTGAATATTTCCCTATGAGATTTTGTTATGTCGGATTGAATATTGGATTTGAGATCACTTGATATATGTTATGGCATCAACTTGTGGATTCTGATGACCCTGAGGATCTATGCATAGGGGTTGATTGCACGTTCTTGTCCTACCTTCTCCGATAGAAATCTTGGGGTACTCTTTGAAGTTCTTTGTGTTGGATTGAATTTGATGAATCTGAAATTGTTTGATGCATGTCGAATAATTAACCCATGGATACTTGAGGTGACATTGGAGTATCTAGGTGACATTAGGGTTGATTGATATGTATCATTGGTGTTATTTCACTACGAACTCTAGGGCTGTTTGTGATGTCTATAGGAATAGCCCAATAGATTGATCGGAAAGGGTAACTTTGAGGTGGTTCTTACTACCTACAACAATTTCATCTTATGTTCTCCGCTAGATATGAACTCTAGGGCTGTTTGTGATGTCTATAGGAATAGCCCAATAGATTGATCGGAAAGGGTAACTTTGAGGTGGTTCTTACTACCTACAACAATTTCATCTTATGTTCTCCGCTAGATATGAACTTTGGAGTGATTCTTTGTTGCACATTGAGGGATGATCATATTATTCTATTATGTTAGCATTGTTGAGAGATTTCACTAGTGAAAGTATGAACCCTAGGCCTTGTTTCCAAGCATATATATAATGTTTTGCTCGTTGTCTACCACTTGCTACCATGCTATTTTTATATTTTCAGATTAAAAAAACCTATATCTACCATCCATATTGCACTTGTATCATCATCTCTTAGCCGAACTAGTGCACCTATACTATTTACCATTATATTGGGTGTGTTGGGGACACAAGAGATTTCTTGTATTTTATTGCAGGGTTGTTTGAGATAGACCATCTTCATCCTACATCTCCCACAGATTGATAAACCTTAGGTCATCCACTTAAGGGAAAATTGCTACTGTCCTACAAAACTCTGCGCTTGGAGGCCCAACAGAGTTTACACGAATAAAGTTGTGTGGTAGGCATCACACGTCCGTAAGCAAGTAGACCGACTCTTGCGTGCATCTACTACTATTACTCCACTCATCGACCACTATCCAGCATGCATCTTGAGTATTAAGTATGAAACAGAGTAACACTTTGAGCAAAATGACAAGATGTAGACAAAGTAAACTCATCTAATATGAATAAACCCCATCGTTTTCTCCTTAATGGCAGTAATACAATACGTGTCTTGCCCCCTTCTGTCACGAGGATAGAGCACCGCAAGATTAAACCCATCACAACACACCACTCCCACTGAAGATAAATCAATCTAGTTGGATAAACCAAACCGATAGATCGGAGAGAAATATGAAGCTTTAACAATTATGCATAAAAGAATTCAGAGAAGACTCAGTTAATATTCATGAATAATCTGATCATAAACCCATAATTCATCAGATCCCAATAAACACACCGCAAAGAAGATTACATCGAACATATCACAACAGGAATCACGGTGAACTTTGTATTGAAGATCGTGGAGAGAGGGATAGCCATCTAGGTACGAGCTATGCACCCGTAGGTCTGTGGTGAACTACTCGCACATCATCATGGGAGCAGCAAGGTTGATGTAGAGGCCCTCCATGATCGAGCCCCCCTCCTACGGAGTACCGGTACAGGGCTCGAGATGGGCACACGACATAACAGAGACTTGCGGCGGCCGAAAAAGGGTTTCGGGTGACTCTCTGTTGATTTTCCAATTTTAGAGAATATATATAGGTGGAGGTAGGTCAAAAGGAGCCACGAGGTGGTCCCAACGCAAGCCCCCCCCGGGGTGCGCCCTCTTTCCTTGGCACCGCCTCGTGCGGCTTCCGGACTCCCTCTGAAGCTTCCAGGTCTTATTTTTGTCTAGACAAAATCATCAAAAAGTTTTGGTCCATTTGGACTTCGTTTGGTATTGGTTTCCTGAAAGGCCAAAAACAAGCAGAAAATAGTAACTGGCAACGAGCACTAGGTTAATAGGTTAGTTCACAAAAATGATATGAAATAGCACATAAATGCATATGAAGTATCATAGAATGATAATATAACAACATGGAACAATACAAAACTATAGATACGTTGGAGACGTATCACATGCATGCATCAAAGTCATACAAAAAATCGGCATGGCCTTCCCTCAAAATAGGACATGTAGAGTCTGCCTGAAATTCGCCGAAACGGAAATAAATCGACATTTCAGCAAAACATAGGCAACTCTCATATCACACGTACAAAAATGGGACATGGAGTTTGCCACATGCATACAATTTCCATAATTTCACCCGATTCAGTCATATCAAACACACACACATGTTTCCATTCATGCAAAGCACAATTTTTTACTCACCTAGCTATCTCAAGAGAGAGAAAGCATGGTGATGAGGTTGGTGTCGAAAGTGGACAAATTAAAATGGCTTTAATTACTTCATTAAATTAATAGATCTAGTTGGGGAGGCAGATATATAGGTCACTTCATTAATTAAATGGATAGATCTAGCTACTTGGGGAAGGATATGGCTCTAACTTGTGGAGGGAGGAGAGAAAAGTGAGGAAGAGAGATAGGGGTGTGCATTAATCAAGATGGTGGGCATTAAAGGAGAGAGAAAAGAGGGAGGAGAAGGAAGAGAGAACAAAGCTAGCTAGTAGTAATGGGGGAGAAGCAAGTGAGGGAGAGAGGAGGGGGAGGGGGGACTAGAAAAGGTGGTTGGTGCGCCTTAGCAGTAGCACGTGTCCAGGACAGGTGCTACTACTAACTACGTAGCAGTAGCACGTGTCAAGAAGACGCGCTGCTACTATAGGTGGTCCGATGGGTACGGTGGGGACCACTTTAGAAGTAGCGCGTGGAAATGACTAGCGGTACTGCTTTAGCAGTAGCGCGCCTCCCGAAGGCGTGCTGCTACTATACATAGTCTGGTGGGTTTGGTGGGGACCACTATAGCAGCAGCGATGTTCCACCCCACGCATTACTGCTAATGTTATAGTAGTAGCACGTATTTTTGGGCCTCGCTACTGTAAATTAGTAGTAGTGCATTTTTGTTAACCGTGCTACTGTTAAGCCTCTACCTATAAGGTTTTTCCTTGTAGTGGTACACACCTCAACAAAATGGAGTTGTTGAGAGAAAGATCCGGACTATCCTAGAGATGGCGAGAGTGATGCTTGATGAGTATAAAACTCCAAGACACTTTTAGGCGGAAGCGGTGGAAATAGCTTTTCATGCTACAAACCGTGTCTACCTTCACAAGTTTCTCGATAAAACGGCATACGAGCTACTCATCGGTAAAAAATCCCAAGTTGGATACTTTTGAGTATTCGGCTCAAAGTGCCACATTCTTGATAAGCCTTTTTATTCTAAATTTGCTCCTAAATCACATGAAGGTTTCCTACTTGGTTATGGATCATACTCTCACACTTACCGTGTCTACAAAAACTTCACTCGAAAAGTTGAAGAGATGATAGATCTGAAGTTTGATGAGACTAATGGTTCACAAGTCGAACAATTGCCAATTGATGTAGGAGACAAAGATCCTTCGAAAGAAATTCAAGATCTATCCATAGGCAAAATTCATCCCATGGAGGTGAAGGGAAGTACTTCATCAACTCAAGTGGAAGCCCTCACTTCACGTCAAGGTGAACCGCAAGATAACGTGGAGGCATCCAGAAGTGGTACACGTCAAGATGAAGGAAATGAGGAAGTTGTAACACCCCTGGTTATCAGCTACGGTCACTACTGCATGATGGTCCAAAGACGACACATCAGTCAGAGACCCTTCGACGAAACTGCGTGTGATCGACCAATCACAAATGGTATTGTTCAAGATCCGTCGCCAATGGCATGAACTGTGTGCGATGATGGATCCATAAAATACGATTCAGAAAATAGTTGCATGTGCGATCCACGACATACAGTTTATTCTTATGAACTGTTTGGGATTATCTAAGATAACAGAAACAATTAACAAAACTACGTACGTGTGCGAAGTATGGCACACAGTTCACTCAGATACACTGTTTGCGCTGATCCAGCAGAACACAAACGGGTTAGCGTAAAAAGGAGTGTGTGATACGCAGCAATCGGTTCATTCATCAGAATTGTGTGGGAAGACCAATAATAACCGAAACGATTCATCCGGACAAGTTATGTGTGTTGTGGGTAGACGGTTGCGGCCAAACAATTGTCAGCAATTGATGAAATCATTACAGACGGTAGGTACGAAAGTGCTATTTACCCGTATTAATATCGCAGATGTTTTATTGTTATTACCAGTCTGACTGCGCATCACCTCTTCTTCCTCTCTCACGTCTTTTCACCGCGTTTTCGCCCGAGGATTCCAGTGCACGCTTCGGCACCGCACTGGCATTTCTTTTGGCCACGTTCCCGCGCGGAACCGCGCATGTTCCCGCGCAAGCTTCCCAATCGGTTTCCCGCCAGAAGCGAACGAGCATAAGAGCCTGCGTGCGTCACACGCGGATGCACACCTAGTGCAGCCTAGCCCATCTACGAAGCATGCCAACCCAACCAAGTGTCGCCTCTGCCATCAACCTCCTCGATGACGAAAACGATCTGGTGCAGGCGCAATGGCCCGTCGAGGCCGATGGCGTGTCCGGCGATGCGCCGGACAATGCTGTGTTGCGAGTCATCGCAAGGGTTGAGAAGAGCCTTGGTGCAGGGCGCGGCAGCGCCGCCGAGAAACATAGCCGCCTCACCGCCGAGAGGCAGCAGCGCGCCGCACAAGAAGATCATCGACGGTGCTCCGTAGAGCAAAACATGCGCGTCCGCGCCGAGAGTGCAAGGCGTGCCGCACATCAAGATCGATGGAGGGCCATAGAGCGAGAGGCGCGGCCCGCGGCAGAGCAAGAGCGGTTCCATCCCTGCTTGCCTGCTATCCCACCCGACATGACGTTCCAGCTGTGTCCAAGGCACGTCAGTAGCCCTATTTTTCGCCAAGAATGGGCAGCGGCCATCTGTGCCGTACTTGCACCAGAGCCCGGCCGCACCGTCCTTGCACTGGACGCCGGCCGCGCCGTTCACATGGGTCGCGCCGTTCGCCTTGTCCGCAGCCCCCTCGATGCTAACGGGCTCGTCGGTAGGCACGAGCGCCTCCTTGGCCCAGCTGTCCAGCGGGGAGCACTAGAAGAAAATGGCTGCCGCATCCTCGAGATGGTAATCTTCGACGAAATAGGCAGCTTGGAGCTCGAGATCGCGCTCCAACTGTACCGCGAGCGTGTAAACCGCATGGACGAACGCCTGACCGAATTCAGGCACAGCCAAGAGCTTCCGTAGGTTAGGGTGTAGTCATGGACGCGTTTTATTTTCTTGAATCGTTTAGATGTCGATCCCAATGTCTACAACAATCACAATATTGATATGTTTCGATGTGTGAATGATTTATGTTCTATTGTTTTGTTTCAATATGAGTAAAAGGCTAACAGTTAGAGCCAGAAAATCAGTATGAAAACAGATAGAAATGTGAAACTAATAATATATATTAATTGTTGAATAGCTCATTGAAGACATGATACATATACATTATATATCATCACATATACGTGATGATAGTACTTAACTAATACGTACAATGAATAAAAACTAAACTAATAATAACCCCTCCTTGAGCGGGGAGCAGTAAAATGGCAGCCTCTCGCCAGCAGCTCCCTGGTGCGCGGTGGCTTCCCAACGTGGAGGGAGTTTGCCGCCTCCTCCGCCTCGCAGCGCTCGATGTGCCTATGAGCCTCTTGCTGGCGGTGGCGCACGACCATGCAGGACAGTTCATTGGGCACCCATTGGAGCACTTTGGCGGTGGCACACTCGAGCTTATCGACCAACGCCCACGCAACGGTGAGGCGCCTAGCGCCTCTGGCTTTCATTGCGTGGTACCGACCATCTTTGTACACCTCCACCGCTCGTCGACTCGCCCGCCGCCAAAGCTCCAGCTCCTCCTTTTCCCTTGCGGCACTAAGGGCATTCGAGGCCACGAGGTTCCTGGCGCGCTCCTCAGCCCGCTCCTGCTTGCACGCCACCTGCCTGGCTCTCACAGCCGGCGGCAGCGCCTTCCACAAAGCCAGATTGTACTGGCCCCAAAACCAATCTTCGGTTGGGGGTCTGGCACGACCTCATCTGGGGGCGCGAAGGGGTCCTCCTCGTCGTTGCATTTAGCCATGTCCTCGCGGGGTGGTGCCTCCTCCTCTGCTTGTGCACAGACCGGCCGCGCCATGGCAGAGTTTTGTGCGAGGGGTGGGATAGAGAGACAAGAGAAAGCAGGCGGGATGACATCTCGAGGGGCATCATTTATAGGCGGCTGGAATCTTGATCGATGCCAGCAGTGATTGCACACGATTTCCTAGTCAACAGCCGTGTGTGAATTAACATCACCAACGGTTCCCGATGCATGACCGCGTGTGATTAATAGCCCGCGAAAATTGGCTTCCAAAACTCGAAATGTGAAATAGAGCGCCAATCATGTGGGACCCGTTTGCTTTACCAAATATTTACATTTTCTATCCAAATGTAAGGCATGCATGCCATTTGTGTTATGGAAGCAAGTCCGAGAGCAGTAACCACGACATCTTGGCCCCATGGCGAGAAATCATGCATATTTTCATGTACTTCAGAATTCAAAGCATTTTTTCATTTTTTTGAATTTAGAACCTAGATTCTCAATGCTTTTGTGTCCAAACCGTCACTCAAGATGTTTGGAACTCCTTCAAATTTATTAAACGTGGCATATATATGTAAGCAAGTAGTACATAAATATGATTTTCCAGCGGTTTTTGCTTCATCTAGCTTGTTCATGTGTTTCAGTTTTGAACTATGGCCATTAAATTTTCTATAAACTAACTTAATGTATAAAAATGCCAATAGAACGCCATTTTTTTAAAAAAAATTAGGATGTCGGTCGTATTCATGCATTGTATCGATGAAAAAAACTAGGTCGAATGACACAGCGATTCGCGGTTCGTCATCACACATGGCCCCATGTTCCCTCTCGGAACCACGCGCCTTCGTGTGATGCTCCGGTTTGTGAGAGGCTTGTGTCTAAAGCTAGGGATTTCTTAGGCGAGTATTGGAGTCCCATCTCCGTCCCCATCACCGCCCTCCCATCCCCGTCCCCGTCTACGTACCCGTGCGCGGGGATAAAAAGATTTCATCCACGTCCCCACCGAGTTCTTAATCACTATGGGGAGACTCACACATGCATTTAAGAACAACCTTCACGTATTTCAGTAAAAAATAGTATTTCAATGCAATAAACAATATGTTGTGGCTAGGTTTGGGATTTCTTAGGGAATTTTGGGCCAAAGGGGTGGGATGTGTGTAAATTTGGGTGACCGAGGCCACAAATTACGTGGGGTACGTCTACTAATTTCAGAGCCTACATGTAAGTACTTCAATTCATGGGTAAGGCGGGTAATGCTATCCCATCCTCATCCCCGTCCGGCACGCTCGGTAAGGTATTTGACGCACCAACTTCCAGATGGGCATTCAAGCTGGCACCCATGCCCTAATAGAGTAATTACCCATGGGGACGCGGGTAACAATTAACTATGCATTGCCAGCTTGACATGTGTCAAAGCTTATCTCGAACAAGCCGTTACTTTGAATACGATATCTTGGCCCCATGTCGGGAAATCATGCATATTTTCATGTACATCGGCGCATTTTTCAATTTTTGACTTTAAAAACCTAGATTCCCAATGCTTTTGTGTCAAAACCGTCACTCAAGATGTTTGGAACTCCTTCAAATTTATTGCATGTGGCATATATACGGAAGCAAGTAGTACATAAATATGATTTTCCAGCGGTTTTTGCTTCATCTTGCTTGTTCATGTGTTTCAGCTTTGAACTATGGCCATTAAATTTCTGGAAACTAACTTCATGTATAAAAATGCCAATTGAACTACGGTCGTATTCGTACATTGTAACGATGAAAAAAAACTAGGCCGAATGAGGCAGCGATCCGGTTCATCATCACACAACGCCCCACGTTCCCTCTCGAAACTATATATGAGCCTGCGTGTGATGCTCCGGTTTGTGAGAGGCATGTGTCAAAGCTTATCTCGAACAAGCCGTTACTTTGTACACGAAATCTTGGCCCCATGGCGGGAAATCATGCTGATTTTCATGTACTTCATAGCATTATTTATTTATTTTTTGAATTTAAAAACCTAGATTATTCTCAATGCTTGTGTCCTAACCGTTACTCAAGATGTCTGGAACTCCTTCAAATTTATTGCACATGGCATATAGATGGAAGCACTAGTACATATATAAATATAATTTTTTCCTGCAGTTTTTGCTTCATCTTGCACATGTCCATGTGTTTTAGTTTTGAATTATGGCCAGTAGATATCTAGAAACTAACTTCATGTATAAAAATGCTCAATGAACCCCGAAAATGTCCAAATTTCAGGATGACGGACGTATTCGCGCATTGTAACGAATTCAAAAAAAGCTAGGCCAAATGAGACAACGACTAGAGGTTCGTCATCAAACAAGGCTCATGTTCCCTCTCGGAACTAGGACCCTTCGTGTGATGCTCCGTTTTTTGAGAGGCATGTGTCAAAGCTTATCTCGAACAAGCCGTTACTTTGACCACGACATCTTGACCCCATGTCGGGAAATCATGCAGATTATTATCATGTACTTTAGAGCATTTTTTCATTTTTTGAGTTTTAAAACTTAGATTCCCAATGCGTGCACGTTTGTCCAAACCGTTACCCAAGATGTTTGGAACTCCTTAAAATTTTGTGCAAGCGGCATATATAGGGAAGCAAGTAGTACATAAATACGATTTTTCCAGCAGTTTTTGTTTCATCTTGCATGTTCGTGTGTTACAATTTTGAATTATGGCCGTAAAATTTTACAAACTACTTAATGTATAAAAATGCCAATTGAACCCCGAATATTTCCTAATTTTAGGATGCCGTTACTGGATTTTGATGGTAGGGATCTTTTTCTGACAAATAAAACAATATTTGTTACCGCTGTACGCCAAAATAGTTTTACATTTCAATACAAAAAGTGAACTGCGTACACACGGTTCCATACAGGAACCGTTTGCGATGAAAATTCACAGATCTAGTTATGTCTTACGAGGGAAGCTTCGTCGGCTTCGTCTAGCTCGGATTCCGTTCACCCTCGATCCCCATTCCCCAACAAACCCTCTCTCCAGAGAATGACGTCGTGGAACGCTTCGTAAGGGTGCGTACGACCGCCCCCTCGGCCCCGAGCGCTCCCGCCTCTGCCAAGAACGCGGCCGCCTCGGCCGAGAGTGCAGCCGCATCCGCCTTAAGCGCGGCCGCATCCGTCAAAAGGGCCTCTGCGACGGCTGGAAGGGCGTCTGTAGCTGCGGAGATGGCAGCTGTAGCTGCTACGATGGCGGCTGCAAACGCCAAGAGCACTCGAGTAGCATGCCGTGCCGCGGAGGCCGCCCTGGCCCGGGTCAAGGCCGTCTAGGCCTATATCATCGAGAACGCACACGCCAAGATACTCCAAGCTTCGCCGGAATCCAGCATGCACCACACATCCGAAGAGGCGGTTGCTGCTGATGCCGAGATGCATGCCGATGATGCGGTGGCGGAGGCCATGGACCCCCTTCCACGCGAGATCTCCGAGCGAGAGGGCCACATTTCCCCTGCAACACCCCACCCTCCCACGCTGCCGCCCACATCTCTCCCTCTAGCATCTCACTGTCGCGGACACGCCATGGTCTCCTCGAGTGACCCCTCAAGCAGTATCTCCGATGACGACGAATCTCTCACCAGCCAGGTATTCGTCTCTCTTCTCTCTAGCTCAACTAGGCTTAGGGTTTTGTTTTGGAATTGGGGATTTTAAAGCGGCAGGCGCATTTGCGCCATTCCTTTCTCTTGTAGATCCCTATGACAATCACTGCCAAGGAATGGAGAGGGGTAGCTGAAGACATGCCTGTTCATGGTCAACATCAATTTCAATCCGTGAAGTTACGAGCTTTTGAATCTAGGTAAAGTGGGAGGAAGTTTCTGGGACGTGCAAAAAAGGTAAGCCTAACTCTCATTGTTTGAAATCATTTCTTATATTAGGTGTGATTAAGACACTTCCTGTGTGCTATTTGATTCTGGATGTGATTAAGACACTGACATAGTTTTAACCCGAAGGCATATTGACAGCAAGAAAACTATGTTCTACATGAGTTACCATTGCATGAAAATTTACACCAAGTTATTACACATGAAGCACTTCATTTCATTCAGCACGAGAAAGGTCTAATTCTACATAGAAACATGGCTAGCATCAACACTGTTCAAGCGTAGACACACCTCAGTTGTCAGGTGGCTGAACCACCTGAAACATGGCAATCTAAAATAAACAGGTTCTCAGACTTAGTGAAAAAAAACATGGTGCAAGACAGTAGTTTTTAACAGATTGGAATGTTTGACAGCATAATGTACGTAGCTATCACTATTAATTTGATATCATTCAAACACTGTCGATGTGCATCTTGTACTACAAAGACTGTTGCATTTATATTTAGCTTCCTGGTAAAATTGGCAATTTGTTATTACACATGATAGAAAAAGAGGAGGGATGAGTACCAGGGCATCCTACTACGAAGACTCTTCGAGCAGAACCATGGCATGGCCAATGAAGACCCATGTAATCCCGGTTCTGACCAAATGTGTGAAGCAGAATTTGAAAAGCTACTTTTTCTAGTCAGAAAGTAGACCCATTTGAAGCATGCAAGTACAAGCATGGCCAGCCATTTCTTGTTGGCGAATACTTTGATGAGTGTAGTTCCAGTTGTCGCAAGTTACATAAATATTGCATGGACATAATGTCAAAAGGAGAAGATCATAACATTGTGGAATTGCACTACGAGCGTAGGCATTTCTTTCACAATGCAGGTACCATCAGTGTGGAATTCGAGGACTTTCATCTCTTCTTGAACTTCGATAAGCTTACTGCCACTCTTGTTAAATGCTTGATGTTGTATGTACTTCACAAACTCTATGATCAACTTCTCCATACAAGGCTGTAAATGAAAAAAGCTAATTGTATTGTATTCCGCTCAGGGGATCGACGGCACAGAGATCGATAAGGGTGCATTGGCATTTCATAGATCCTGATTTAGCAAACGGCATTTTGTTATGTATGAATGAAACACGCGAGGCTTCCATCTTGCATGTCGCCAAGATCTTGTGGGAGTTTCAGATAGGAGAATTCTTCATGTGGTCATATCATGAAGGGTAAGTTAAATATACAACCACGCATACATTGATCGTCTTTCAATTTTTGACACAGTTCGTAAGTTCAAGGTTTTCTTAAGCTGTAGAGACCACTGGATCTTGGTGGTCATTGTTCCAAAACGCAACACAATTTACTACCTGGATTCTCTCGGTGAGTCAAATGCGCCTTAGGATCTGAGTCATCTTCAGGATTTCATGGATAGGTATTGAATTCTTTGATGTTAAAATGTTGTGTTCATATCTGGTTCAAGAATTGAGTATGTGAAAATTCATATTCATTCGCAGTGTATTGTGTGAGACCATAACTTTAGGAGGGAGACGGTTCGACCCCCATCTACATCTGCAGCATTTGATCGTTTCTCCGGTAAGATAACGAATTCCATTATTTTTCAGAAAATGCTAGTCATAGTTCAAGTTTCTAAGTAAACCTCTTTGTATTTCTCTCCAAAGAAAAATAAACAACTTACACCGGTTAGGTTGTTCCTAACAGGGCAAATACATGACTAATGATGTACAAAAAATTGCAGTGTCCTCAACAACAATTAGGGACCAACCTATGTGGATACTACGTTTGCGCACACATGATGAACCTATGCAGACATGTTGAATGTGGTGCCGATGCTGATTAAATAGAACCAGTAAGTTTGTTTCTTACTTACTATCTTCTACTCCACACGTATGTCACATTCTGATCTAAAAGTCCTGCAGTTGATCTTCGGACCGATGACCTCTGAACAACTCGCCGCAGATGAATTACTGTCTGTTAGGAAATTTATCAGCACCTTCTTTGTGAACACTATATCAAGCCCTCTAGAGACGTCGAAGATTTCAGGATTCGTATCCCCCAATAATAAGTACGCATTCATATAGTGTTATCAGCTAAACATATACACATGCATTGTTTTCCATGTGATCATGTCTTCGTATCTCGTACACTATGATTATGTACTGCATATGTCTGTCTTACATATGTGGAATTTAGCTAGCATTTGCTCAATTGCATATTGTCATGAATTATGATGAATGTTCTTCCTGTGGACAATATTTGTCGATTGCATATTGTGGTAAATTTGCTATTTGCAGGGTGATTCAAATGCGATAATTTACAATAAGATGGCTTTTTCAGCACACACGGTTCAAGCAACTAATCGTCTGCGATACAAAACGGAAAGCACACGTAACTCATAGCGGAACCGCCTGTGATCAACAGTAAAAGCACACGCAACTCATAGCGCAACCGCCTGTGATCTACAGGAAAAGCTCACGAGATATAAACAGAAACGTTGGTGATACATAAGAAATCGCAAATGATTTGCAACACTTGTATGTGTGCTTAAGAGATCCTCAATCGTTTGTTTTCCATGAGCAATTGGACGTGTGTAACTCGTGATAGCCGTGTGTGATTGATCTCAAATCCCACACGTATGCCCAAAATATAGCGTGTGCGATATATTCTTGCACCGCACACAATTATGTTTAATAGATCGTTTGTGCTCGTTGGTCACCATCGCCGACGGGTTTTCCGTGTCGTGTGGGATGGACCCCCCTATCACTCACACATGCAAGGCGACGGTTTCAAAGTACGTCGCGGAAAGGGGTTAAAAACCATTTGTATAGTACATCGCTTCACCTATGGGTAACCTCTGTAATCAAGATATAGTAACTCTCATGATTAAGCTAATCATTTTGCTAAACAGTGCTTGATCAATCTTGGAATCATATCTCATTTCAAATTCCTTTTGAATTTCAAAATTCAAATAATAAGTGGATTCAATATCTTGTCAAACATGGAAACTAAAATCACGGTTGTGTTACAAATATTCACCAGATAATTGTCAAGGTGAAGCCAACATTTATCTAAGTAATTAAAGGCCCTAAAAACATTTAAAACAAAGGCCAAAACAATTATTAAATGCCTTTTAATTTATAGCAAATACAAACTAATTTTAATGCCCACCAAACTTTTTGTGGCAGAGCCTAAAAATGCAATATAATTATTGGACTAAGTGCCATATTTTACAAAAGACTTTTGGTACTAAAATTAAAACAAAACAGAAAGTGATAAAAGAAATAAAAACAAAAAGGAAAAGAAAAGACCCCTGCCTTGGGCCTTAGGCTACAGGGGCAGGCCCAGGCCGGCCCAGCCCAGCTCCACCCCGGTCGTCCCGTACCTCGCTATAGTGGGACGACCGAGGCCGCGCGCGCGCGTCGCCATCGAACCACCTCGCCACCCCACCGCTACAGCGCTGTGGGGGTGGATAAGACCATCCCAGTCGACCCCCCTCTCTCCCCGTGAACCCTAACCCTAGCTGCCCCCTCACCCTCGCTCGCTCTCGCCTTTGCATCGCACAGCCACAACGCCGCCTTGGCCGGGCTCCGTTGAAGCTAGCGGCCACCTGCATCCCCGTGCCTCCTTGTTGTGTCATGGAGCTCCGAGGGCTTCTCCTTCGTCAACCTCGCACACCGAATCGAGCTGGGGCTCGCTGCACCGTCATCCCCGAGCCCTTCCTCCTTCTCGATCCCGGCGGACGCCTCCGGTCGATTCACTCGACTCCGGCCTCCTGAGACCTCCCCGAGCCCTCCAACGTGCCCACTTTGAGCTTATGCATCGATCCCCGTCTCCGTTTTACTCTGTTGGTCGCCCGATTCCCGTGTTCGCGCAAGCCCGAGTTTGTCTTCATCGCACCTTGTTGCCATCACGACCATTGCTCACATTCGTCGATGCCGCGCACTCCAACGAGTTCGTGGCCCTGCTAGGAAGCCGACGCGCCATTTTGTTTGGTCTAATTCACGCACAATCGCTATGCACGCGCAGCCACCAAGCACCGCAGCCGCCATTGTCGATGGTGTGTTCGCTCCTGCCCACTACCGTGCCTACCATCGCCACCCATCGACGCAGCACGACCCCACGGTCGCGTAGGACCAAACCGTGTCCCGAACAGACGCCGAAATCGACTGCACGGTCATCGCCGGCGCTCGGCCTCGCTACCGGTGACGCTGCTGACGTGGCGTCATTAGCCAGTAACTAAAACCCAGCTAACCCACTGACAGCGGGCCCCAGGCCACTAACTAATTTGGTTAGTTTTAATTAAAAACGGTTAACTAGCTAGAGTCACTGACATGCAGGCCCTACTGGACTCGCTGACCAGTCAACTGCTGCGTCAGCAGTTGACTGGCCCCACTTGTCAGCCACTGGTGCACCTCTGGCTACACTGCACCGGGTGCACCCAGCATTTTAGCCTTTAATTTTCGAAATTATTAATAAATCTAGGAATTCCAGAATATTAATAAAACTTTGAAAAATCATATAAATTAAACCGTAAGTCACATGAAAATAATTTATATATGAAAGTTGATCAGAAAAATCCAACGAATCCAAATATGCAATCCATTCATCTGTCACATGCCTCTAACATGATGAACATGGAACTTTCCCCTCCTGTTCATCTGTCCAATAATTGCCTGGGACCCGGTAAATATCCACAGATATTTTCCCGCTCCGTCTATAACGTGTAGCACTGCGTTAGGTCTCCCCTAGCACTGCGTGTTGTCATGTCATGCCTTGTGATGCATTAGTCTGCTTTATATTTATTATTCCTTCCCCCTCTTCTCTCCGGTAGACACCGAGACTAACGCTGCTGCCGGGTACGACTACACCGCTGACATCCAGCCTTTTGGAGCAGAATATCCAGGCAAGCAAACACCCTTGATCATTCCAATATAGCCTATTCCTTCTCTCTCATGCTTGCATTATATTTTGCTACTGTTGTTGATAGCTCCTATTCTGATGCATAGCCTTTTTTTGATAAACTGTTGTTGTACCTTACCTGAACCCTATATGCTTAGTATAGGTTGGTTAGTGATCCACCAGTGACCCACTTGTCTCTGTTGCCCCCGCTTCATCATCGATGACTCGATCAACGTGATCGACGTCCCTAGACCGACACATCACCTCACACCCCCTTAATTGTACAACTCTGTAGAGCTACTATCGAGTACCAAGGGTGACACCTTGTGACGTACTTCTGATGTTAACTCTATTTGGTAGTTAACCGGGAGTGGACTATGGAGGGTGATTCCTCCTTCATCTCTTATGATAACGACTCTGTTGTGCAACACCACAAGCGTGAACCATCGACGGGGCGACGGGACCACAGATCGTGGATCATTGATCGTAAGTCCTCGAGACGGGGCGACGAGCCCACAGATCGTGGATCTTTGATCGTCACCACAACTAACAAGACATTAATGGGTTTGGATATGTGATCTGAGAAGACCTCTGGCCTGTTTAACCACCACGCGGGAATCAGTATGGGCACTTTACGTCATACATTCGCCCGAAATCTCTCCAGACGTCATAGTTGGGCGGCACGCGCCCGGCTGGCCCGCGTAAGCACCGTCTTTGTATTAAGAGGTGCCAGGACGGACACCGTCCGTCCTTGCAACGCGCAGGATTGCAAAGGGCGATTGGCCCATGACCCCTTCGCATTTAGGATCTAGACCGGCGTGTGGCCTCTCTGTTGAGCCTAGGTAGGACTACGGCGGGTCGATCAGGCGAGGCCGGGCATGACCTGGAAATTGTGTCTGGCCAAAGATAATCGAGCTTGTTGGGCAAGTTGGTGCACCCCGGCAGGGAAGCATATCTATTCGAATAGCCATGTCCACGGTAACGGATGCTCGGAGTTGTATCCTGATCTAATACAACTAGAATGGTGACCTTATATGAAAATGTTGGATCCGGGATTGCTTTCTCGCAGGGAGTCGAGGAGGAATCTCTGGGCATTACTAAATAAACTTGCTACTTATAAAATGCTAATCTACACTCTTCTAATGCTGCAAGACCCTGAAGATGCTAGTCTTCCTTAGGCTAGTTCTTCCCCCTCTATTCTTTCATTTCTACAGTCAGTCCAAAGATATAGCCCCATTCCTTTGATACGGATGCATATTTTAGAATAGATCTGATGTAAGTCTTGCGAGTACTTTGGATGAGTACTCACGGTTGCTTTGCGATGGCCCACAAGTATAGGGGGTCAATCGTAGTCCTTTCGATAAGTAAGAGTGTCGAACCAAACGAGGAGCAGAAGGAAATGACAAGCGGTTTTCAGCAAGGTAATTTGTGCAAGCACTGAAATTGTAGGTAACAGATAGTTTGATAGCAAGATAATTGGTAACGAGCAAGTAACGGTAAATAAAGTGTAGCAAGGTAGCCCAATCATTTTGTGGCAAAGGACAGGCCAGAACAGTCTCTTATAATAGGCAAAGTGTTCTTGAGGGTACACAGGAGTTTCATCTAGTCACTTTTATCATGTTGGTTTGATTCGTGTTCGCTGCTTTGATAATTTGATATGTGGGTGGACCGGTGCTTGGCTGTTGTTCTTACTTGAACAACCTCCCACTTATGATTAACCCCCTCGCAAGCATCCGCAACTATGAGAAGAGAATTAAGATAAAATGTAACCATAGCATTAAACGTTTGTATCCAAATCAGCCCCTTACGAGGTAGCGCATAAACTAGGGTTTAAGCTTCTGTCACTCTAGAAACCCATCATCTAATAACTACTCCACAATGCATTCCCTTCGGCCCATGAATGGCGAAGTGTCATGTAGTCGACGTTCACATGACACTACTAAGGGAATCACAACATACATATCATCAAAATATCGAACACATATCAAATTCACATGATTACTTGCAACATGACTTCTCCCGTGACCTCAAGAACAAAGGTAACTACTCACAAATAATAAACACGCTCAAGATCAGAGGGGTATTGAATAGCATAATGGATCTGAACATATAATCTTCCACCAAATAAACCATATAGTAATCAACTACGCAAGGTAATCAACACTACTAGTCACCCACAGGTACCAATCTGAGGTTCCGGTACAAAGATTGAACACAAGAGATGAACCAGGGTTTGAGAGGAGATGGTGCTATTGAAAATGTTGATGAAGATTGGCCTCCCAAAGATGAGAGGGGTGTTGGTGATGACGATGGTTCGATTTCCCCCTCCGGGAGGGAAGTTCCCACGGCGGAATCGCTCCGCCGGAGGGCAAAAGTGCTCCTACCCAAGTTCGGCCTCGAGACGGCGGCGCTCCATCCTGGAAGTCCTATCCTTATTTTTTCTAGGTCAAAAGACCTTAAATACGAGAAGATGGTCACCGGAGGTGGGCCATGCTGAGCACAACCCACCAGGGCGCGCCTGGGGGACCTGCCGCGCCCTGGTGTCTTGTGCTCACCAGATGGCCCCCCTCCGGTAGTTATTTGCTCCAGTATTTTTTATATATTCCAAAATAATTCTCGGTGAAGTTTCAGCTTGTTTGGAGATGTGCAAAATAGGTATCTCTGATGTGCTTTTTCAGGTCCAGAATTCCAGCTACTAGTATTCTCCCTCTTTGTGTAAACCTTGCATATTATGAGAGAAAAGGCATTAGAATCACTCCCTAAAGCATTATTATGCATGAAAACATTATAAATAACAGTAGGAAATCATGATGCAAAATGGCCGTATCAACTCCCCCAAGCTTAGACCTCGTTTGTCCTCAAGCGTAAGCCGATATTGAAAAGCATATCCACATGGTTTGAGAGAGAGGTGTCGATAAAAACAAAATACGGACATAGTTGCATCATTCTTATTATCATAGCAGCAACAAACTTTATCATAGAACTTATTCATATAACTTCTATTATCTAACTTCATCATATAACTTCTCATGAACAAGTAACAATTCATCACAACATAGAAGTATAAAGCATAAACCTTATTGAAAACCAACAAACTATGTTCTCAGTCAACTTTGCAACTACAATTCATCATATTTTCAGGAAGGGTCTCGTGTCGGCGCCTTTTGGCAAGTCCACATACTCAACCATCATTTAGTCTTCTATGATTGCTAAAACTCACAGCATACCCATGAGCAAAAAGTTTCAACCGGACACATAGAAAGATAGGGGCTTATAGTTTCGCCTCCCAACGTACTCACCTCAAGGGTGATGTCAACAATAATAACTCATGCTCACTCACATTCAACTGGATATATGTGCCTAGATCTTGCCTCACCACATGATGCTTGCAAAAAGAAAAAGTAAAAAGGAATAGGGAAGAATACTTTGACTCTTGCATAAAAGTAGATACATAAAAGTAAAAGATAGGCCCTTCGCAGAGGGAAGCAGAGGTTGTCATGTGCTTTTTGGTTTGTATGCCAAATCCCTTAATGTAAAAGAATGTCACGCTATATTGCCCCCTATAATAGCAACCTTTATTATGCAGTCCGTCGCTTTTATTACTTTGCCATCATAAGTCCATACAACACTCAATTTTCTCTTACATTAATTGATCAAAAACATTTAGAAGCAATTTTATTGCCTTATTGCACCGATGACAACTTACTTGAAGGATCTTACTCGATCCATAGGTAGGTATGGTGGACTCTCAAAACATGAGTTTGGGTTTAGGGTTTTTGGATGCACAAGTAGTATCTCTACTTAGTGCGGAATTTTTGGCTAGCAAAGATATGGAGCAAGCACCACATGTTGAAGGATCTATGACAATATAACTTCTATGTGAATATGAACAAACATAAATCATTACGTTGACTTCCTTGTCCAACGTCAACAATTTTGATGTATAATATTTAATGGGGGTTCACAATCATAAAAGATATCCAAGATAGTGTATTTGCATGTGAATCTTCTCTTCCCTTATTAATTCTTTCATGAACTGCATCATTGACCAATGCTATGTTTGTCAATCTCCAATAAATTTTACCACTTATACTTTTCCTTATGTGATGTCATTACTTACCATAAGATTAGCATATGATTCTTCTCATTATATCCTTTGTATTTTGATTGGAACAAGAAAGTAAAGAAGCAAGAGCTCAAACTAAACTTTATTATATAACTCTCACTCAATTACATAGATAGATAGATCACGAAACTAACACTCGAAAATAGATCATACTAAACTTTTATTCGACTAAATCAAGAAAGAGCTAAGGATCGAACTAAAATAGGTAAAGGTAAATAAAAGTGATGGTGATACGATACCGGGGCACCTCCCCCAAGCTTGGCTCAAGCCAAGGGGAGTGCCCATGCCCGTGTACTCAAGTCTCCTTTGGTGGTGAGGATGATGAAGGTGGTGGTGATGAAGTGGTAGGTTTGTCCTCCGGCTTCCAGGGCAAGGGCTCACCATCAAAAGTTGACGCACGAGTCCCCCGAGTCCTGCAACTGGCAGCTAAACTCATACCTTTAAATCATGCTTCATACTCAAAAACTTGGTTTTGAAGATCATAGAGTTGACTTTGCAGAAAATTGATTTGCTCGTTGAAAGCAAAGACGATGTCCATCATAGACCGGCCATCCACCATCTAATCACGGGTGAATTCCGTGATCATGGAGTGATTGTCACTAAGTCCACGCTCCACCATCTTTTGGCACTTGAAGATGTCTTGTTCCACCGCCTCGATCCTAGCCTCCATGCTTCCTATCCTCTTGGGTCCCTGAACCTCGCGGATGTGGAGCACCCCCTCGTGCATCTCAATGGTTTGAGGGTGCTTCATCACCTCCGGCAAGTACGGGTTGATGACCTTCTCGAAGAACTTGTCCTTTGAGGAGCTTGGTGGAGCCATGGAGATCTAAATCTGACGAGAAAACAGCACACAACAAGAACAGAGAATTTTTCTGCGATGCGGTGGTCAAAACAATCGAGGGTATATAGAGAGATTTTTTATCTTGGGAATCAAGAATATGGAAGGAAAACGGAGTCGGGAAGGTGCCCGAGGTGGGCACAACCCACCAGGGCGCGCCAGGCAGGGCTGGCGCGCCCTGGTGTATCATGCTCACCTTGGTTGCTTTCTTGTTTATTTCTTATTTTCCTTATTTTTGTAATATTCCAAAACTGACATAATGTATTTTTGCGGATTTTTTGGGGTCCGTTTACTTACTATATCACGTACCTCCTCTTTTTCAGAATTCTGGAGTGTTCCGGAAGGTTTCTTTTATGTGTTCCTCTAGTGTCATGGTTTGGATAACATTGCTTTCAACATTAATAGGCATACTCGAGATATAGTGTTTAATCCTTTGTTCATTGACCATCTTCGGGTTAGTACCTTCGGCATTATTAACCTTAATAGCTCCAGAACGATAAACCTCTTCGATAACATATGGTCCTTCCCATTTCAAAAGAAGCTTGCCTGCAAAAAAATCTCAAACGAGAGTTGTCGTGGTTTTGTGACAGCAGATGTCCGAAGACTTAGGTTCGAGGCCATTGCTAAGGCGGTGGACTCAAAGGGGTTGATCGAGACGAGGGACACGAGTTTACCCAGGTTCGGCCCCTCAAGAAGAGGTAAAAGCCTACGTCCTGCTTGTGTTGGATTGCTTGGAGTATCGATTACAAGGGAGCGGATTCGCTTTACCTAGTTCTCAATCGATTGGTTTCTTGTCTAAGCCGCCCCAGGGCCTCACCTTTATATAGGAGGTCGAGGCTCTGGGTTACACGAGTCCTAAACCGACTCATACATCGTAGTTGATCCTGTCTCTAAGCCGCCTTGCTATCTTGGGCAAGCCGTCTTCGGGCGGCTTAACCGCCCGGGTCTTCACACCATCTTTTATCTCTGGGCCTTCGTCGTGGCCCGTCAGGTAAGCCGCCACGCGGCCTGGCCTTCATCTTCCGGCCCACCTTACAGGTCTTGGCGATGAGCCGCCAGGTACGACCCGGCCCCTTCTGGGCGGGTTTTACCATGGGGTTATATCCCCAACATTAGGCCCCAGGTTGATTTAAGCCTGCTCATGTCAATCTTCAAACTCACTTGGCGGCGAGTCTCACATTTCTGTCACCTGAAAAGAAAACTGATAACCCGCCGTGATGTCATATCGAATATTCTGAAAAGATTCTGTGACGTTGGCAACGGATCCTCTCATTGAAGGGTCGGCCCGAAAATCGAGACGCCTTCTTCGGTCAATCATCACTGTGCCTCCTCGATTTTCGCGCGCATTGTTGCCCTCCCATCTCATAAATAGGGATACGGGGGGGCCCCTTTCTATTCTCCGCCGCCGCTGTCTTCTTCCTCCTTCAGACGCCCGCACCTCTAGCACTCCGCTGCACCGACCGGTTCTCGCCGTTCTCCCCTACGCCGGCCGCTGCATCAACCTGAGTTGGTCCAGAGCTTCGCCGGCCTGTCCGCATCCGCAAGGTACCGTTATCGGCCCTTGTCCAATCTGTAGTTATCCCCATTAGGGTCTCCCCGAGTTCGTCGGAGTTCTTTGTGTTCTTCGTCGTTCTTTGCTGTTCATCAGAGTGTTCTTCGTAGTACAGACCACCGAGTATCCCCTTGAATCTCATAACGCTGTCTATCCGTTGCAGTCGTCCTTTTGATGTTAATGCCCGCTTGTTTTAGATCTGCATACCAATCTTCTCCGCGTGCTGTCTGCCTGTTCTTCCACTCCCCCTTTCTAGGTTTTGAATATATTTCCTTTATCTTCGCCCGTAGATCTTGCAGCCACGGTTGTAATATGTGAAACCTGTTTGTCCACACTTAACCCGCCGCTACATTGTCGGCTTTCTGATAAAATACGTCGGCGGCTTAACACCTCATCATCACGCCGACCATAGCTGCCTTAATTATTTGACGTTCTTCTAACCCGCCATATTCTGCGCCTTCTCACAGTTTGACTTGCCATCATGTCGAGAGCACCATCATCTTGTGACTGGGTTGGCTCCGGAGTCACTGAGCAGCTTCTGCTTGATTTCGTAGAGTCGGGCATCTTGCCGGCTCAGGACGTTATACATTGGCGGGTGCCAGGGCCAGAAATAAGACCTACTCCTAAAGAAGGAGAGGTGGTTGTGTTCACTGATCACCTCCTCCGCGGTTTTAGCCCGCCCGGGTCGAAATTTTTCTGGGACGTTCTTCACTTCTTCAAGCTTCACCCTCAAGATATAGGTCCAAACTCTGTCACCAACATGCGTCAGTTTCAAGTCTTATGCGAAGTTTACCTGCAAGAAGAGCTGTCGGTTGACCTCTTCCGAGATTACTTTTATGTCAACCGCCAAACTGAAGTGGCGGCTGGACCAAGTTTGGAGCTTGGCGGCGTTTCTATCTAGAGACGGAGAGATTTGCCCTATCCAGCAGCTATCCTACCAAGTCACCCCAAGGATTGGAACAAGACTTGGTTTTACTGCAAAGACACTTCTCCCGAAGGAGAGAATCCACTGCCGGGTTATCGTCCCACCCGGCTTTGCTACACCGAACTCCCGGACCGGATGTCCGCCGCAGAACGAGCGAAGTATGCTCCGGCCTTCGCGAAGATCAGGGCCTTACTAGCGAACGGCTTAACTGGAGTCGACTTAACCCGCTGCTGGGTTTCTTGGAAAATCTTGCCACTGAGCCGACGTGACCGACTCATGCATGAATTTACGGGTGAACCCAATGACTCTCTCTGCTTCAATGCCACCCCTCTGACAGAACAAGAAATCAATACTTCCGTCAAGTCACTTCTTGGCGAGAAACAAGAGATTTGCAACAAGACCGGGTTGAAGCCCTTTTGCGCCAAGAACCCGGCTCCAGCTGTGAGAAATTCTTTTCTACAGAATTGGTCATTCTTGTCCTAACCTTTTACCTTGCAACTTTTAATCTTCTTTGGCGGCTTATGCACAGGCCGTCTCTCCTTTCTGGAAGAAGAAATATAACCCTCCTATGAGGAAGCCTAAAGTGAAAGCCCGCGGCCGTAAGAAGAAAACTGCCACTCAGGAGCCGCCTGAGCTTGACGACTCAGAGGTAGAACTTGACTCCCTTGGCCGTCTCTTTATGCAACTTATTGACAACAATTATCCACAGGAGGAAACGGAAACAAGCCATGCAGACGCCCCTGAGGTAACCTACATTTCCTCTGACTCAGAAAACCTTCCACCAGAGAAAATACGGCGGGTCATTCGAAAAGTCCCCTTTTCTCATCCTCTTGCTCATTTAGACCCCAATTTTCTTTTGAAAAAGAAACAGCACAACTCCCGACGTCAGACCCGGAGCGCCGGCTCTGAAGATCTTGTGGCCGGGTTATCGAATTCTCCGGCTCCGCGGAAACGGCCGGCTGAGGTACTCTTTTAACTAAGGTCACTTTTAACAATCTTGCACTGTAACCTTACTCTGCTTTGTATTGTCTTAACTGCTTTCAGGAAACGCCCCCTTCGTCCGGTGATTCCACTGCGACAAAGCTGCCTCCTCTGAAGATCAACCCGGAGTGCGTACCTTCGTATCTGCATCATCCCTTTCTATCGTCCTTGTTATTTATGCAATAATTCTTCTGTTTTTCAGAGCCCAAGCAAAACGAAGGAAAACCGGCGGGTCTACCGCTGCTCGTACCGCCCAAGAGCCGGAAATTGCTAAGCCGGACTCCCCTGCAACTCATGTGGAACCTACTGAAATTATGAAAGATGCACCTGAAGATACTCATCAGCCCTCTGAGCCGGCTGATCATGACACGGCAACTGAAAGTCCTCCAAGGGATGATCCTAAGCCGCCCAGCCCTTCAACAGCCATCGAAGACACAGTTCTTCCAGACGTTATCATCACTGGGACGGGTCATCAATCTCCCGAGCCTCATGTACTGACAAGACATACCAGCAAGGCTGAAGCTTCCTCGCCTGAGAAGTTTGATTTTGAATTCCCTGTGTTAGAGAAGCTGACTGCCGATGAATTACACGCTGGTTATCTGAACCGCCTGTCAACAAGCCGGAACATGGAGCTCAAACTTGTTGGTTTGATGAAGAAAAAATATGAGGTACTCCTGCTCTTTCCTTATACCCTTATGTAGCCCCCAAGAGCTGGTTTAACATTGTAAATGGTAGACCGGGTCTTTCAATCTATGTCAAACTCCAAACAGCTTAGCCTGTAGCCCCCAAGTATCGGGTTAGTATAGATAGTAAGCCGATACTCAATTTGAAGAGTTGATCAATGGTAGCCCCCAAGTCCGGGTCAGTATAAAAATGATGAGCCGGAACTTCACTATAGACGTGGAAAGCGCCGTGTGTAGCCCCCAAGTGCCGGCTTATCTTTACGAAGATGAGCCGGAACTTTCATTGTAGACCTGTAGAGCGCCGTGTGTAGCCCCCAAGTGCCGGCTTATCTTTACGAAGATGAGCCGGAACTTTCATTGTAGACTTGTAGAGAAAACACAGACATTAGCCCCCAAGTGTCAAGTATATTGCTTGCAATCTGCTTGAGACTTGCCAGAACAGCTCCATCGATCATGTACTAACATCACATCCTGGCGACTTAGACCTCCTGAAATGTTTTGTTTTTGTATGATACAGGAAGCTTTAGACGCGGCCGAGTCTGATCTGACCGGCGTAAAAGAAAACCTTGCTGCACAACAAACCGCCCGGTCTGAGGCGGAGGAAAAATGGCGGGTTGCCGTTAAGGAGCTTGAGAAGGTTCAGGCTGACTTTGATGCCTTAAAAAAGAGCGCTGAGTCTACCCAAGCCGCCCTGACCAAGCGTGCAGACGATGCTGACCGGCAACTCAAGCTTGTGTCAGATGAACTGCAAACTCTCAAGCGCCATATCTCTAGGATGACTTCTGCTATCTTTGGTAAGCACTGAATACTTAGCAAATTTCCTTGCCTACTGTGCGGGAGGCTTATAACACCAAATCTTTCCTTGCAGGCCAAAGAAGCCGCCAGCTATCTTCTAACAGCTTGTTGAAGCTGAAAGCAGTATACACCTTGATAGAACAGCTATACTGCGGGACCCTTTGCACCATCAAAGCAATGCTGGATGAAAGAAGCATCCCCAAATTCATGAAGGGAGTGATAGAACTCCTGTCAACTCTGCCGAAGCAAATCGAAGAGCTCAAACGATCAGCCACCAGGAAGGGAGCAATGGCCGCGCTAAGCCGGTCTTTGGCCTTTGCCCCTGAACTGACTGCAGAAGAGATGATGGATGACTTTCCGTCCAAGAAAGACGACGGCTCAGATTTCACAGAAGCTGACTATGCCAAGTGTATGAAGGCCTCCAGAGTACTCGCATCAACACTGGCGGATGAAGTTGATCTGACTTCCTACCAGGCGGCTTACAGCGCGGACAGCAAACGAGTACGCTGCCCAACCTTCGAGGCCAGGGACTTGACTCCTGCACGCCGTAAGCAACTCTTTGCTCCTGAAATTGACGAGGCTCACTTTGAAGCTTTAACAAACTGCAACTGGGATGTGGACAATCTTCAGATCGAAGAGGTCGAAGACCCGGCGCAGGATGACCCGCCATCGAGCTGATCACTTGCTTCTGAAACTTACAACCAAGCTTATTGACCCGCCAAGGCTAGCAGTGTACAAAATTTTTAAGTCTGTGGTATTTTGGGCTCCCTGGAGAGTTTGTAATAGGCATAGAAAAACTTTGTTTGCCTGAGCCGTGCCATCGCGCACGTATGAATCTTTGCACAACTTGATGCATGCTTATCTTTCTTGTGTTCCGCTCATAATATCAGATTTCACGGCGGCTCATCTTAGGAGATAAACCCTGCAAAAACAAATAAGACAGAATATGTTCTGTATTGCGGTGAGGGCGGCTTGAAAAAGCACAACCCGGAGATGTTAAATCTTTCATGACCTTGCCTTTCTTTTCAAAAACTCATATGCCGGTTCTTCTGGGTGGACTCGCTACTTGAACTCTTATCAGTACATGGTCTCTAGTGAGAGTGACCGTCAATTCCTTTGAACGGCTCAGGGTCTCTAGGCGAGATTAACTGATAAGAGCGCAACGAACCAGAGAGAGATGCAGCAGGGCATGAGTACCCCTGGGCCCATAAGCTACCTCTCACGTGACATAAATCCGTCGTTTGAACCTTAAACAGTGCAGGTTCTTTAAAAGAGTAACTGTTTAAGAGTACGAACGGGCCACATAGCGGAGAGTCGGCAGCAGATGGGTGAGTTTATCCTCGCTTTCTGTAAGCCGGCCCTCACGTGACAAGAGCCGCCGGTTTAACTTTGACCAGTACAGGGTCTCTAGCGAGAGTGACTGTCAAATATTTTGAACAGGTCAGGGTCTCTAATCGAGATTAACTGGTAAGAGTTCGGCGGGTCACCTGGCAGAGCAGCAGCATACAGGCAGGTTTAACTCAAACTTGCGGTGGCTGAAGAGCCGATCAAGAGGGTGTGTAAGCTAAACCCGGCGGGTTGGAAGCCCCCAAATGACCTTGTTGACGGAGTCAACTTTTTGGGTATATAACCCGGCCTTACGGTGGCTGAAGAGCCGATCAAGAGGGTGTGTAAGCTAAACCCGGCGGGTTGGAAGCCCCCAAATGACCTTGTTGACGGAGTCAACTTTTTGGGTATATAACCCGGCCTTACGGTGGCTGAAGAGCCAATCAAGAGGGTTTGTAAGCTAAACCCTGGCGGGTTGGAAGCCCCCAAATGACCTTGTGATTGTATCCATCTTTGCACAATCTGAGATATGTAAAACGGTAGAGGCCCCGGCTTGCAGGGATGCCAACTTTATTATATGTATATAAGTGATATATACAATGATGATGTACAATGGGGTGAGTCGATGACTCAAGTATAGTACGGTCGCAGATGAGTGATATTCCACGGCCGGTGGGTTTCCTGCCCAGAAGTGCGTGACTCGTCTCGTACGTCAATGAGATAGTATGACCCATTGTTGAGGTTTCTGCTAACCACAAAAGGTCCTTCCCATGGAGGAGATAGCTTGTGCACATCCGTCTGATCTTGAATTAGACGTCACACCAAGTCGCCTTCTTGAAACGTCCGGGTCTTAACCCTGCGGCTATGATAGCAACGCAGGTCTTGTTGATAAATCGCCGATCGAGCCGCCGCCAGATCACACTCTTCATCCAAAGCATCTAACGCGTCCTTACGCGCTGTCTCATTGTCTGTCTCAACGTAAGCCGCCACCCGCGGCGAGTCATGACGTATATCACTTGGTAACACGGCTTCTGCGCCATAAACCATGAAGAAAGGCGTATAGCCTGTTGACCTGTTGGGAGTGGTTCTGATGCTCCATAAAACTGATGGCAACTCTTCTACCCAACAACCCGGCATTCGCTGCAGAGGAACCATAAGCCGGGGCTTGATACCTCTCAAGATCTCCTGGTTGGCTCGCTCCGCCTGACCATTGGATTGTGGATGAGCAACAGCAGAGACGTCAAGCCGGATGTGCTCACTTTCACAGAACACCTGCATAGCCCCCTTGGATAGGTTTGTGCCATTATCTGTGATGATACTATGAGGGTAACCAAAGCGGTAGATCAATTTTTTGACAAACTGAACCGCCGTAGCCGCATCACACTTGCCGACCGGCTCAGCCTCCACCCACTTGGTAAACTTATCCACCGCCACCAAAAGGTGGGTCTTCTTGTTTTTAGATCTCTTGAAGGGCCCGACCATATCAAGCCCCCAGACCGCAAACGGCCAGGTAATTGGAATCATACGCAACTCCTGAGCCGGCACGTGAGCACGTCGCCCGAACTTCTGACATCCATCGCACTTGAGAACCAAGTCTTCTGCGTCCTTATGAGCCGTCAGCCAGAAGAAACCATGCCGAAAAGCCTTGGCCACCAGAGATTTTGAGCCGGCGTGATGACCACAATCGCCAGCGTGAATCTCATTTAAGATTTCCTTACCTTCTTCAGGTGAAACACAACGTTGAAAAACGCCGGTGACACTGCGCTTATGTAACTCGCCATTGACGATCGTCATGGACTTAGATCGCCTTATGATTTGCCTTGCCAAGGTCTCGTCCTCAGGTAACTCGCCGCAAGTCAAGTACGCTAGGTATGGCAACGTCCAGTCAGGGATAGCATGTAGAGCCGCCACCAGCTGCCCCTCCGGGTCAGGTATAGTCAGGTCCTCCTCTGAAGGTAGCTTAACTGACGGGTGATATAGCACATCCAAGAAAACGTTAGGCGGCACCGGCTTACGCTGAGAGCCAAGTCTTGATAATGCATCAGCTGCCTCGTTCTTGCGACGGTCAATATGATCCACCTGATAACCCTTGAAGTGACTAGCAATGATATCCACCGCCTGACGATAAGCTGCCATCCGTGGGTCCTTGGAATCCCACGTGCCTGAAACTTGCTGAGCCACGAGGTCTGAGTCGCCAAGACATCTATCCCGGCTCAGGTTCATCTCCTTAGCTACACGGAGGCCGTGGAGTAAAGCCTCGTACTCAGCTGCATTGTTAGTACAGGGAAACATCAACCTTAACACATAACAAAACTTGTCACCTCTAGGGGAAGTTAAGACAACTCCAGCCCCTGATCCTTCCAATTGTCTGGATCCATCAAAATGAATTGTCCAGTATGTGTTATCCGGCTTCTCCTCGGGAAACTGACACTCTGTCCAGTCGTTAATAAAGTCCACCAAGGCTTGAGACTTGACAGCCATGCGGGGCACATATTTTAGATTTAGAGGCCCAAGCTCCAATGCCCACTTAGCAATCCTGCCAGTGGCTTCTCTGTTTTGAATTATGTCTCCCAACGGAGCAGAGCTAACCACAGCGATCTGGTGTCCCAAGAAGTAGTGCTTCAACTTACGATTCGCCATGAACACCCCGTATATCAGTTTCGGCCAATGTGGGTACCTCTGCTTGGACTCTATCAGAACTTCCCTGACGTAGTAAACCGGCCTCTGAACTGGGTATTCTTTCCCTGCCTCCTTACGCTCCACAACAATCGCGGCGCTGACTGCCCTATTGTTAGCCGCCACGTAGAGGAGTAAAGGTTCCGTCTCAGCCGGAGCAGCCAAGACCGGCGGCTCAGACAGCTGTTTCTTGAGCGCCTCAAACGCTTCACCCGCCGCCTTACTCTAGACAAAGTTGTCTGTTTTCTTCATCATTTGATACAGGGGAATAGCCTTCTCACCCAGACGGCTTATGAACCGGCTTAACGCAATGATTCGACCCGCCAGGCGCTGAACGTCGTTGATGCACGCCGGCTCAGACAAGGAGGTGATAGCCTTTATCTTGTCCGGATTAGCTTCAATGCCACGCTCAGAGACTAGAAATCCCAAGAGCTTGCCTGCAGGAACTCCAAAGACACACTTAGCCGGGTTAAGCATCATCTTGTAGACCCGTAAATTATCAAATGTTTCTCTCAGGTCGTTAAGTAGAGTCTCCATCTTTCTTGACTTGACCACGATATCATCCACATAAGCATGAACATTGCGCCCAATTTGACTATGAAGACAGTTCTGCACACAACGCTGGTAAGTCCCCTGGGCACTCTTGAGCCCGAAAGGCATAGACACATAGCAGAAAGCACCAAAAGGCGTAATGAAAGCCGTCTTCTCTTGGTCTTTAACTGCCAACTTGATCTGGTGATAACCTGAATAAGCGTCCAGGAAGCATAAACTCTCACAACCCGCCGTTGCATCAATAATATGGTCGATACGGGGGAGAGCAAACGGGTCAACTGGACAGGCCTTGTTAAGATCCGTGTAATCCACACACATACGCCACGTGTCGTTCTTCTTATGCACCAACACCGGGTTAGCTAACCACTCCGGGTGAAAAACCTCCACGATGAACCCTGCTGCTAAGAGCCAGGCCACCTCTTCCCCAATTGCTTTACGCCGCTCTTCATTGAAACGGCGAAGGAACTGCTTGATCGGCTTGAACTTAGGATCCACATTAAGGTGGTGCCCAGCGAATTCTCTCGGTACACCTAGCATGTCAGACGGCTTCCATGCAAAGATGTCCCGATTCTCACGGATGAATTCGATGAGCGCGCTTTCCTATGCGGGGTCCATGTTAGCCCCGATAGTGAACTGTTGTGATGAGTCGCCCGGAGTGAAATCTACCTGCTTGGTATCATCCGCCGCAAACTTGAGGGGCGGCTCAGATTCAGTGTTAGGCTTCTTGAGTGGAGTCATGTCTTCCGGGTCAACATTTTCCTTATAAAACTTGAGCTCTGCCTCCGCACAACTTGACTCTACGTAAGCTGCATCACCTTCCTCACACTCAAGAGCTGTCTTCCGATCACCATGCACGGTAATCGTCCCGTTCAACCCGGGCATCTTGAGCTGTAAGTAAACATAGCAAGGCCTAGCCATGAACTTGGCATAAGCCGGCCGTCCAAACAGAGCGTGATATGGGCTTTTGATTTTGACCACTTCAAACCACAAAGACTCCACCCTGTAGTTAAATTCATCACCAAAAGCTACCTCCAAAGAAATCTTCCCCACTGGATAAGCCGATTTTCCGGGCACCACACCGTGAAAAACTGTTGAAGAGGGCTTAAGATCCTTATCAAGCAAACACATCCGGCTGAAAGTGTCATAATACAGGATGTTGATGCTGCTGCCACCATCCATAAGCACTTTAGTGAACACATATCCTCCTACTTGGGGGCAACTACCAAAGCCAGTTGCCCCGGGTTATCAACACGCGGCGGGTGATCCTCCCTACTCCAAGTTATGCCATACTCGGACCACTTCAAATACTGTGGGAGAGCCGGCATGACCGCGTTAACCGCCCGCTTGCGTACCTTCCGGTCTCGTTTGTTGAGGCTGGTTGTAAAAACATGATACTGACCCCCACTGAGCTGTTTCGGGTTAGTCTGGTACCCCAATTGGTTATTCTGCTGCTGGCCTCCACCGCCAGGCTGTTGATGATGACCTCCTTGATTGCCTTGACCCTGGTAACCGGATCCTGAACCGCCAGCACCAAAGCCGGCTCCTGACCCGCCCGGCCCTGAGCCGCCTGACGGACCATTACCGTTATTACGGTGCTGTTGAAGGCTGTAATCCCTGAACTTCCGCATAATACTGCAATCCCTCCAAGTGTGACCTGCCGGCTTATCAAGCCGGCTGTGCTCCGGACAAGGTTTATTGAGCATCTCCTCCAAGTTGAAAGGAGCTTTACCCTTGTTAAAGGGTGCCCTGAAGTTCCCATTGACCTTAGCATGATTGTTCCCAGTGCTGGTGTTCGCCACCAATTCTGACCCGCCATCCGGGTTCTTCCGTTTTCCCGGGTTGCTGTTTCCAGCCGCGTTTTGCTATCGACCCTTGCCATTGTTACCTTTCTTCCCGTGACCTGATTTCTCATCATCAGAGTCTGGGTCTTTCGTGTTATCAGAGTCTGCATACTTGGTGAGAGCCGCCATGAGCTCCCCCATGTGTTGGCATGAGCGTTTAAGCCGGCCAAGCTTCTGCTTCAGCGGTGTAAAATGGCAATTCTTCTCCAGAATCAAAACTGCTTGAGCCGCCGTAATCTGTTCCGAAGAGTGGATGATGATTGAGACCCGCCGGACCCAGTGATGAGCCGACTCATCATTATGTTGCATGCAATGGTCCAGATCCACAATCGTCATGGGCTGCTTGCACGTTCCTTGGAAATTTTTGATGAATTTCGCCTTCAACTCGGCCCAGGAATTAATGGTATTGGGTGGCAAGCCCTTTAACCACGTGCGAGCCGGCCCTTCCAGCATCATGATGAAGTATTTGGCACATACTGCATCACTGACGTCCAACATCTCCATGGCCAGCTCATAGCTTTCGATCCAAGGAGGTAGGTCTGCAGTATAATTGGGCACCTTGCGAGGACCTTTGAAATCCTTTGGCAGACGCTCATTCCGTAGAGCCGGCGCTAAGCACGGCACTCCCACAGCCCTGGAGGTTACTCCTGCCCCTACTGCGACGGAAGGTGCGACTATGGGTTCCTGATGAGCCGCCGCCGCCGCCAGAGCCGCCGCCTCTCGCTGTGCTCTCGCCCGATCTACCAGCGCCTGAGCATCCAGAGCCGCCCGATCGATTCGCGGTGGGTTCCGATGTCGTTCACTGCTAGAAACCGCCGGCGACTCATAACGCCGGCTGTAGCTGCGGCTGGGGATGGGAGTTGAATGCACGTGGCTCCGGCTGTAAGTATACTTCTCCTGCTGGGCCACCGCCGTCTGCAGGTATCCAATAGCGTTCCGCACCTCTTCTGCAAAAGGCGCCTCATCGGGGATGGGGATTGTACCAAGCCGGGTTGCCGCCGCCACAAGGTTCTCAGCCGGGTTAGAATAATGACCCGGCGGCGTCGGAAAAGGCTGTGGTGGGGTCGGGTTCCGGCGGGGCGGGTTTGGCCGCTGATGCTGAACCGCCGCCCGGCTTCCAAGTACTTCCGCCGTCCGGGTCACGGTCAAAGGTACGTTCCGTCCCGTCCCTGGCGTGTTGAAAAGATTTCTGGCTTCATACTGATCTGGCAAGCGGGATTGATGCCTCATCCGCTGAACCGCCACCGCAGACTGCTGCTCTAACTCGAAACGGAAAGCGTCCGCCCTAAGGCGCTCCGCCTCAGCATCCATCTGAGCCTTCAGCGCATTGATTTCCTGTTGGACTCAGGTCATCTGGTTCTTCAACCTCGCGATCTCCGCATTACGGGCCGCTTGGCTTTCAGCAGTGACCTCGGTCGCCATCAGGGTTGTAAGCTCATTCATCAGATCCAGAAGAACCTGAGCCGGCGGCCTACCAGCTCCAGACCCAGTCGCACCGGCGGCTGAGCTGCCAGGAGCCGCCGCTGAACCCGCCATGAAGACGGCAGCGCGGTTCGGCGGCTCATAATCCTCCGGCTCATGATACTCCGACTCGGGGTAAGGCTCGACGTAGCCCCCGAGCCCACCATTGTGAAGCTGATAGATTGATTCTGTCTCTCCGCTCGAGGATCCATCCTCTGAACAGACGAGAGTTTCTTCCCGTGACATAGAACCTTCAAGCTCCATGCCCTGGGTGAAGCCGACGAAGACATGCTTCCTGCCCGGGTCGGCACGGGCGGGTTGCACGCGTCGGGCGGGTTGCTCGCGCCGGGCCGGCTCGACGATGTCGGTGCAGATGTCCGGCCCGGGTTCGGATCCGCCGATCTTGCCGATGAAAACGTGGATTCCGCCGAAGGGGACCCGGAAACCGTACTCAATTGAATCGGCCTCGGGGCCCCAGCCGGTGTCGTCAATGTAGAGCCGGCCGCGGCGACTCTTGGTCATCCTGCCAACAGCGTACCCCTCAATCCCTGGGAGAGAGCCCTTGGAGAACTCAACACCACCGAGCGCTAGCCCCACGGTGGGCGCCAACTGTCGTGGTTTTGTCACAGCAGATGTCCGAAGACTTAGGTTCGAGGCCATTGCTAAGGCGGTGGACTCAAAGGGGTTGATCGAGACGAGGGACATGAGTTTACCCAGGTTCGGCCCCTCAAGAAGAGGTAAAAGCCTACGTCCTGCTTGTGTTGGATTGCTTGGAGTATCGATTACAAGGGAGCGGATTCGCTTTACCTAGTTCTCAATCGATTGGTTTCTTGTCTAAGCCGCCCCAGGGCCTCACCTTTATATAGGAGGTCGAGGCTCTGGGTTACACGAGTCCTAAACCGACTCATACATCGTAGTTGATCCTGTCTCTAAGCCGCCTTGCTATCTTGGGCAAGCCGTCTTCGGGCGGCTTAACCGCCCGGGTCTTCACACCATCTTTTGTCTCTGGGCCTTCGTCGTGGCCCGTCAGGTAAGCCGCCACGCGGCCTGGCCTTCATCTTCCGGCCCACCTTACAGGTCTTGGCGATGAGCCTCCAGGTACGACCCGGCCCCTCCTGGGCGAGTCTTACCACGGGGTTATATCCCCAACAAGAGTTGTACAAAAGAACATATTCTCCAACTTTGAATTACCGCTTTTGGATTCTTTTGTCATGCCATCTTTTGACTTTTTCTTTGAATAGTTTGGCATTTTCTTAAGCTTGGGTTCTCCATTCATCTAGTGAGCTAATATCAAATAACCTCTTCTCACCGGCAAGTTTGAAATCGTAATTGAGTTCTTTGATTGCCCAAAATGCTTTATGTTCTGACTCTAGAGGCAAATGACAAGCTTTTCCATATACCATTTTGTATGGAGACATACCCATAGGATTTTTATAAGCTGATCTGTAGGCCCAAAGTGCATCATCTAGTTTCTTAGACCAATTCTTTCGAGACCTATTGACAGTTTTTTGTAGTATTAATTTTATTTCTATATTGCTAAGTTCAACTTGACAACTAGATTGAGGATGATAGGGTGATGCAATTCTATGGTTAACGTCATATTTAGCAAGCATCTTACGGAAATCACCATGAATAAAGTGTGAACCACCATCGGTCATTAAATATCTAGGGACTCCAAACCTCGGGAAGATAACTTCTTTAAACATTTTAATGGAGGTGTTATGATCAGCACTACTAGTTGGAATAACTTCTACCCACTTAGTAACATAATCAACAGCAACCAAAATATGAGTGTACCCATTAGAGGAGGGAAAAGGTCCCATATAATCAAAACCCCAAACATCAAATGGTTCAACAACAAGTGAATAGTTCATAGGCATTTCCTGACGCTTACTGATATTACCTATTCTTTGACATTCATCACAAGACAAGACAAACTTACGGGCATCCTTGAAGAGAGTAGGCCAATAAAAACCAGATTGCAATACCTTGTGAGCAGTTCTATCTCCCGCATGATGTCCTCCATAAGCTTTGGAATGACATTTCCGTAGGATTTGTTCCTGTTCATGCTTAGGTACACAACATCTAATAATACCATCTACTCCTTCTTTATAAAGATGTGGGTCATCCCAGAAGTAATGTCTTAAATCATAGAAGAATTTTTTCTTTTGTTGGTATGTGAAACTAGGTGTTATATATTTAGCGACAATGTAGTTAGCATAATCACCATACCAAGGAGTGTTTTGAGAAACATTTATTGAAGCTAACTGTTCATCAGGAAAAATATCATCAATAGGTATTGGGTCATCAAGAATATTTTCTAACCTAGACAAGTTATCAGCTACGGGGTTCTCAGCTCCCTTCCTATCAGTGATATGTAAATCAAATTCTTGAAGCAAGAGAACCCACCTAATGAGTCTAGGTTTAGCATCTTTCTTTTCCATAAGATATTTATAGCAGCATGATCAGTGTGAACAATAACTTTGGAATCAACAATGTAGGATCTAATTTTATCACAAGCAAACACAACTGGTAAAATTCTTTTTCAGTGGTAGCATAGTTTCTTTGGGCACTGTCTAGAGTTTTGCTAGAATAATGGATAACATTTAACTTCTTATCAACTCTTTGTCCTAGAATAGCACCAACAGCATAATCACTAGCATCACACATAATTTCAAAAGGCAAGTTCCAATCAGGTAGTTGAACGATAGGTGCAGAAGTTAAGGCTTTCTGAGTGTTTCAAAAGCTTCTACACAATCATCATCAAAAACAAATGGAATATCCATTTGTAAAAGATTAGAAGAGGCCTAGAAGTTTTAGAGAAGTCTTTAATGAACCTCCTATAGAAACCAGCATGACCAAGGAAACTCCGAATACCTTTAATATCTTTAGGACATGGCATTTTCTCAATTGCATCAACTTTAGCTTTATCCACCTCAATACCTCGTTCAGATATCTTATGCCCCAAGACAATACCTTCATCAACCATAAAGTGGCACTTCTCCCAATTCAAGAAGAGATTAGTTTGTTCACATCTCTGCAAAACTCGATCAAGGTTGCTTAAGCAATCATCAAAAGAAGTTCTGTAACCGGAAAAATCATCCATGAAAACCTCCACAATCTTTTCACAAAAATCAGAGAATATAGCAGTCATACATCTTTGAAAGGTAGAAGGTGCATTACATAAACCAAAAGGCATACGTCTATGAGCATAGGTTCCAAAAGGACAAGTAAAGGTGGTTTTCTCTTGATCATATTGTGATACGGGTATTTGAGAGAAACCAGAATATCCATCCAGAAAACAAAAGTGTGTGTGCTTAGATAATCTTTCTAGCATCTGATCAATGAAAGGCAGAGGGTAATGATCTTTTCTAGTAGCTTTATTTAATTTTCTAAAATCAATTACCATTCTATAGCCAGTGACAATTATTTGTAGGATAAGTTCATTTTTATCATTAGGAACAACAATAATACATCCTTTCTTAGGGACACAATGAACGGGACTTACCCATCTACTATCAGCTATGGGATAGATTATACCTGCTTCAAGAAGCTTTAATATTTCAGTTCTTACCACTTCTTTCATCTTAGCATTCAATCGCCGTTGGTGTTCAACAACGGGTTTGGCATCAGGTTCCATATTAATCTTGTGCTGACATAGAGTGGGACTAATGCCCCTAAGATCATCAAGAGTATATCCAATAGCAGCCCGGTGCTTCCTTAGAATTCTTAATAATCTTTCTTCTTCATGTTCTGAAAGGTTAGCACTAATAATAACAGGATATATCTTTTTTTCATAAAGATAAGCATACTTCAAAGTGTCAGGCAATTGCTTTAATTCAAACACAGGATCGCCTTTAGGTGGAAGAGTACCTCCTAGAGTTTCAATAGGCAAATTGTGTTTTAAGAGAGGTTGTTGTTCAAAGAAATTTTATCTATTTCATTTCTTTCATGCAAGTGCATATAATTTTCATGGTCAAGCAAATATTGTTCTAGTGGATCGGTAGGAGGTACGGCAATAGAAGCAAGACCAATTATTTCATCCTTACTAAATAATTATTTATCACGTTGTTATCTACTAAACTTGGAAAAATTAAACTCATGAGACACATCACCAAAATTGACACCGACAGTTTGTTTTTCACAATCTATCTTAGCATTAACGATGCTCAAGAAAGGTCTACCAAAGATAATGGGACAAAAGTCATCTTGTGGGGAACCAAGAACTAGAAAATCAGTAGGATATTTTACTTTCCCACAC
Source organism: Elymus sibiricus (assembly GCA_039707655.1). Classification (NCBI taxonomy): domain Eukaryota; kingdom Viridiplantae; phylum Streptophyta; class Magnoliopsida; order Poales; family Poaceae; genus Elymus; species Elymus sibiricus. Next base: position 361,791,826 of record CM077669.1, read on the forward strand.
AAGACTTCAACATCTCTAACAATCCCAAGTGGTGTGATGGTGTCTCTGTTAGCAAGTTTAATGGTAACATCAATGTCTTCTATATCAGCAGGTGCTATTTCATTCATAATTTCTTGGTATAAGGTAAAAGGAATAGCACTCACGCTAGCACCCAAATCACATAAACCATGACAGCAATGATCTCCTATTTTAACTGAGACAACAGGCATGCCAACTACGGGTCTATGTTTATCTTTTTCATCAGGTTTGGCAATTCTAGCAGCTTCATCACAGAAGTAAATAACATGGCCATCAATATTTTCTACCAAGAGATCTTTAACCATAGCAACACTAGGTTCTACTTTAATTTGCTCAGAGGGCTTGGGTGTTCTAATATTACTCTTGCGAACCACAGTTGATACCTTAGCATGTTCCTTTATCCTAACAGGGAAAGGTGGTTTTTCAATATAAGTAGTAGGCACAACAGGATCAACATTGTAAATGATGGTTTCATCCTTAGCTTTTATCGGTTCTTTAATTTCTTATTTAATAGGGTGATGATATCTAAACCAGTTCTCCTTAGGGAGATAACCATGAGTAGCAAATGATTCACAGAAATAGGCTACTATCTCAGAGTCAAGTCCATATTTAGTGCTAAACTTGTGAAAAGCATCGGTATTCATAAAAGATTTAACAGAATCAAACTTAAGCTTTATAACTGACTCATTACCTTCGTCGAGTTCCCAATCTTCAGAGTTGCGATTAATTCATTCTAAGAGATCCCACTTGAATTCAATAGTCTTCTTCATAAAAGAACCAGTGCAAGAAGTATCGAGCATGGATTGATCATTATGAGAAAGCCGAGCATAAAAATTCTGAATAATAATTTCTCTCTGGATATCATGATTGGGGCATGAATATAACATTGACTTAAGCCTCCCCAAGCTAGAGCGATGCTTTCTCCTTCACAAGGCCAAAAATTATATATATAATTCCGATCACGATGAACTAGATGCAGAGAATAAAACTTTTGGTGGAATTCTAATTGCAATCGATTCTAGTTCCATGATCCAATATCATCACATAGCCTATACCATGTCAATGCTTTTCCCTTCAAAGATAAAGGGAAAACCTTCTTCTTAACTTCATCTCCGGGTAAAACTACAAGTTTAAATAATCCACAAACTTCATTTACATGTATTAGGTGCATATCAGGATGTTCAGTTCCATCTCCTGCATAAGGATTAGCTAGCAGTTGTTCTACCATACCCGAAGGAATTTCAAAATCAATATTTTCAGTAGGTGCAGTAGGTTGAGGGGCAACTAATTGTGGTTCCGGTCGAGGTGAAGATACCCCGAACACACCCCTCAAAGGACTGTTTTCCATAGTAACAAGTGAAAATAAATTTCAGCACGTAGTATAAATTTTTCCTTACCGGTTTCCACTTACCAAGATCGCTTCACTCCCCGGCAACGGCGCCAGAAAAGAGTCTTGATGGACCACAAGTATAGGGGGTCAATCGTAGTCCTTTCGATAAGTAAGAGTGTCGAACCCAACGAGGAGCATAAGGAAATGACAAGCGGTTTTCAGCAAGGTAATTTCTGCAAGCACTGAAATTGTAGGTAACATATAGTTTGATAGCAAGATAATTGGTAACGAGCAAATAACGGTAACGGTAAATAAAGTGCAGCAAGGTAGCCCAATCCTTTTGTGGCAAAGGACAGGCCAGAACAGTCTCTTATAATAGGCAAAGTGTTCTTGAGGGTACACTGGAATTTCATCTAGTCACTTTTATCATGTTGGTTTGATTCACGTTCGCTACTTTGATAATTTTATATGTGGGTGGACCAGTGCCTGGGTGCTGTTCTTACTTGAATAATCCTCCAACTTAAGATTAACCCCCTCGCAAGCATCCGCAACTACGAGAAAAGTATTAAGATAAAATCTAACCATAACATTAAACGTTTGGATCCAAATCAGCGCCTTACGAAGTAGCACATAAACTAGGGTTTAAGCTTCTGTCACTCTAGCAACCCATCATCTAATAACTACTCGACAATGCATTCCCTTAGGCCCAAGGATTGTGAAGTGTCATGTAGTCAACGTTCACATGACACCACTAAGGGAATCACAACATACATATCATCAAAATATCGAACACATATCAAATTCACATGATTACTTGCAACATGACTTCTCCCGTGACCTCAAGAACAAAGGTAACTACTCAAAAATAATATTCATGCTCAAGATCAGAGGGGTATTGAATAGCATAATGGATCTGAACATATAATCTTCCACCAAATAAACCATATAGTAATCAGCTACATATAATCTTCTCCCTAGGTACCAATCTGAGGTTCCGGTACAAAGATTGAACACCAGAGATGAACTAGGGTTTGAGAGGAGATGGTGTTGTTGAAGATGTTGATGAAGATTGGCCTCCCAAAGATGAGAGTGGTGTTGGTGATGATGATGGCTTCGATTTCCCCCTCCGGGAGGGAACTTCCCCCAGCGGATCGCTCCGCCGGAGGGCAAAAGTGCTCGTGCCCAAGTTCCGCCTCGAGACGGCGGCGCTCCATCCCGAAAGTCCTCTCCTTATTTTTTCTAGGTCAAAAGACCTTAAATACCAGAAAATGGGCACCGGAGGTGGGCCGTGCTGAGCACAACCCACCAGGGCGCACCTGGGGGGGCCTGGCGCGCCCTAGTGTCTTGTGCTCACCAGGTGGCCCCCCTCCGGTAGTTATTTGCTCCAGTATTTTTTATATATTCCAAAATAATTCTCCGTGAAGTTTCAGCTTATTTGGAGATGTGCAGAATAGGTATCTCTGATGTGCTTTTTCAGGTCCAGAATTCCAGCTGCCGGTATTCTCCCTCTTTGTGTAAACCTTGCATATTATGAGAGAAAAGGCATTAGAATCACTCCCTAAAGCATTATTATGCATAAAAACATTATAAATAATAGTAGGAAATCATGATGCAAAATGGACGTATCACTTTGCTCCCCCTTTTCCCCTTGATACGATACTGCAATCAGATGATGGGTCCCAGGAGTCGTATGATCCCGCCGACGACTACTACACCACCCATGGAGCCTACTACTACGTGGAGGCTGCCCCCGACCAGTAGTAGGATAGGAGGCTCCCGGGCAGGAGGCCTTGCCTTTTCGATCCGTTGTTGATGTTTGTGCTGGCCTTCTTAAGGCAAACTTGTTTACTTATGTATGTACTCAGATATTATTGCTTCCGCTGACTCGTTTGTATTCGAGCTTATGTATTCGAGCCCTCGAGGCCCCTGGCTTGTAATATGAATCTTGTATGACTTTAATTTGTGTCTAGAGTTGTATTGTGATATCTTCCTGTGAGTCCCTAATCTTGATCGTGCGCATTTACGTGTATGATTAGTGTACGATCATAATGGGGGTGTCACAAGTTGGTATCAGAGCCGACTACCTGTAGGTAGCCCCCTTTCCAACCCCTTGGTCGAAGTTGAGTCTAGTCTTGAAAAAAACTTTTACTAACATTGTTGTGCGTCTTACGGGCCCACATCTCAAATGGGTGGTATTAGGATCTTTTATTCCTCTTCTATACTTTGAGTTATGATCTCCCTTCTATTCGGGTTAAAGATTTTGCTAACACTAACACTAGGTTCTCGTGATCACATCCACCTAGAGAGCCGTTTTATTGACAATTGTTTCTTTTGAAGATATAATGCACACACTGTTGTCGGATTTCGGGCTCAGCAAAACCCTCAAGGTTCGAACACAGGGGCGTGTGCGAAGATTCCCTGCAGCCTCGCCCTACCAAGCTCACTACTCGATGGGTAAGACAATGAACTCGCACGATGACGAGGAAGAAGATGAACATGGTGGTTTACCCAGGTTCGGGCCGCTGCGAAGCGTAATACCCTACTCCTGCTTTGGTGGATTGCCTCTCGTGGAGGTATGGTGGATGAACTAGTACAATGTTGCGGAGCCTCGTGAGGGCGTTCCTGAGGTGTTCTTGGCCCTCTGCTGGCTTCGTGATGGATCGGATGGATGGGTGGATCGACTGGTTCCGGATCCCTCTCTACAGTGCAGCCTAGCCTCTATATATAGCGGTGGCCCGGGTCCTCTTCCCTTATCGCAATGGCGGGAAGGGATCCCACAACGGCCAAATTTGAAGGGGGACAGGAGTACATCCCCGCCCTGTCCAAAGGCGGTCTTCGCCTGCAAAGTAGCTGTCGATGATGCAGAGGTGGGCTCGACGATGACATCCGTCCTGCGGGGCTCGTGGTCGTGGTCTTGTTGCACCGGAATGGAAACCTTTGGGGGGTGCTTTGGGAACCCGCGTACGTCCTTGCCCCCCTTTGCACGAAAGGGGAAACTGCACCCCCTGGCGGGCTGGCGCTCACCTGTCCTTCCTTGCGTCACCCTTGACTCCTGAGGCCGGGTCCTGCATGGAGATCTCCGCCGCTCCGGAGGGGGCCTAGGGAGACCCTCCGCCTGCCGATCTTGGTGTTGCTCTCCCTCGCGAGCCTGGGGTCCTCGCGAGGGCCTTGTCTTGAGGGGAGCTGCGTCTGATTGTGATTGGCTGGTGAGGTGGGCCATGCCCTGGGCCATAGGCAAGCAGGTCTGCGTACCCCCGGGCCCAAGGCACGCTCGAGCTGGCCTCCGGGCGAAGTCTTGAGGGCGGCCCGAAGTGTCGCGGGCCCCAAACGCCTGCGGGCCAGGACTGGCGCGCGTCGTGCGGTTGATGTCGGGCGCCCTTCGTCCCTTCGGCCACAGCCCGAATCGACAAGAGCCTGGCTTCCAGTGCCGAGCCATTATTGCTTTCCCCTTCCGCGCACCTGCTCTTGCTTCCCAGATCCCCGGCCCTAGCGGAGGCCTCTCCAGATCCGGCGTCGCTCCGTCCTCCTCCTTGCCGCTTTGGCCCCGCGAACTTCCCGATGGCTCCCGCCGGCAAGCAGAAGCCAGAGGCCCAGAGCTCAGCCTCCGCTCCCATCTCTCCGGCGCTTTCGGGGTCCACCATCGCCAAGGACGAGGACCTCGTCCCAGTGCTCCCATCGACGGCGGATGGGACCAACGAGTGGGGGCGGACCTTGATATGGGGCGGTTCCACGGAGAAGCGGCCCTCGTCCAGGGCGGTCTACCCTTTCTTTCTCCATAGCGTCTTTGCCGGGCAAGTTCCGCCTTTCTCCGCGTTCTTCACCGCCATCCTCGACCACTACGGGATTCAAGCCCTTCATCTCCAGCCTAACTCCATCCTGCTCTTGTCCATCTTTGCCTTCTACTGCGAGGCTTTCATGGGCGTGAAGCCTTCGGTGGCCCTCTTCCGCCATTTCTTCAACTTGCGCGTGCATGACGGCGCTCAACGGTCGGCTTGCGTCTGCTTCGTCGCGGTCCAGAGCGGCAACATGCTCTTAAAGGCCGGGAAGAAGGTGGAGAACTTCAGGCACCGCTGGGTCCTCATGGATCTCAAAGACACCAACCCCCGGCTGGATCTGCCGAAGGGGCTGCCGGAGAAGACCTCCGCGTGGAGCTCCGCGAAGCTTTCTGACTCCCGGGCCAGGCCCGTCTTGGAGAGGATTTCCCGCGACATCAGTGCCAGGAAGCTGACCGGGGGGATGATAGTGAAGGAGTTCTTGACGCAGCGCTTGGCGCCCCTCCAGTCCCATTCTAGGCCCTTGTGGGACTATCGGGGCAGCGGTGACAACCTCAGGCTTCGGTCTGCACGCATAACCCCCGAGGAACTGAACAGGGCTATGGCGACCCTGCTCAACAGGGACCCCGGTGATCTTCCCGACACCCACGCCCCGCTATACTGCCGCGACGACGGGGCTGATCTGGTTGCCGCGATGCCTGTCTTCAATGAACTGGGGCTCTCCCCAGCTGAGGGCCTTGGCTCCCCGGTGATGGTGTCCTCCGGCGGCACCTCGGGCGGGGAGGATTCGGAGAAGACAGCCGACGACGACCTGGCAGGGGCGTCTCCCCCGTCGCAGAGCATGCTCTTGCGCGACCTCGAGGACGATGATGATGTCGGTGAGATTTCTGCTACGGGCTCCCCACGTCCTGCCAAGGCCTCCAGGGGGCTAGGACCGGCCCCTCGTGCTACCCGGTCCGCCTGCGTGTCGACCCCCAGGAAGCGCGGAGCGGAGTCTCCTCCGGGGCGCCCTGCCTCTGCCGGCAAGGCAGTTGAAACGCCGGCCTCGCCCCCGCCCGAATTGTAGCTTGAAGGTGAGGCGGGTGAGGCCGGGGCCGTGGCGATCCCTCCAGCGGCTGCCCTTGCGGACAGTACCCTTGCTCCCCGCGCGGTGGTGCCCTCACCGAGAAAAGCGAGGGTGCCCCTGTCGTCGCCGGCGTGGAGAGGAAGAGGAAGTGGGTCGACGTTGAAGAGTAAGTAATCCGGCTCGGCCTTGGTCGCCTGCCGGTAGCTTGTGTGTTGATGAGTTTCCTTTTCTTGGTAACCAGGAACGCCGCCACACTGAAGATGAGGAAGAACAAGGCGGGCGTCAAGCCGAAGGCGCCTTCCGATGCGCCGCCTGCTCCCGTCGTCCTGCCGTCGCCTGTCGAGGCGCCGGCTGCCGAGGGGGTGGGAGCTCGCGAGGCAACCCCCTTGGGCGTCGCCGCGGAGCCCCCTGAGCCCCCAATGCCTGTTGGCGCGGTCGCTCCCGCCATCGAGGGTGCGGCGGTGCCGCTGTCCAGAGGGCCAGCCCCAGAGGGCCGGCCGCCCGTCGATCCGTGTGGATCCGTCTTGCCCGTGGTCGTTGCGCAGCCTCCGGAGCCTCCTGCTCCTCGTGCTACTGTCTCCCTGGGGACGTCTCCCATGATCGCACAGGGGACTCCTCCGGAGGAGGCCTTGATGCCTTTGTCGCGCGGCTTCGACATCCTGGACGGGGCCTTCACCATTCTGGGTCAAGTTCGGGACGCCCTCAGGGGTACCGACGATCGCCTCGCGAATGGGCGCCTTGGGCTCCTCTTCGGGTGGCTCCAGGCCGATGCCTCTACCGTGGCGGTTTGGGGTCAGGCCGAGGTGGCCGCGGCGAAGAGCGAGAGGGAGGCCGCGTCTGCTAGGGTAGCCCGCGAGGAAGCACTGGCCGACGCGGCGTCCGCCGTCAGGCACTGCGAAGAGGTGGAGGCCCGCCTGAAGGCTCTCCAGGAGGAGAAGTCTGAGCTTGCGGAGCAGTTGCGTCAGCAGGAGGAAAACCTCAAGACCCACGAGGCCAAGCTTGCCGCTCGGGACTCCGAGCTGTCCCAGGCGGCGACCAGCCAGGCCGCGGAGCGGGAGCGCCTAGACGCGCAGGAGAAGGAAGTCGCTTCGGAGAAGGCCCAGCTCGACACCAGGGAGAAAACTCTTGCCGTGGCTGAGGAGAAAAAGGCTGCGGAGATCAGCGCCTTTCCTACCGTCAAGCTCAAGATTCGCCAAGCGCTCCACTCCCTCTGCCGGTATGGGTTTGCGGAGCCCCTGGTGGCTCCGGAGAGCGGCTTCGCGGGGCTCGCTTCGAAGCTCGTCGAGGCGCTGGAGGGCGCCGTTGTCAAGGTGGAGGGGATCTTGGAGAGCGAGTGCCGCGACCTCTTTTCTAAGGCCGCGACGCGCGTCTTTAGCCATCTTCATCTTCACGAGCCGGTGTTTGACTTCGACTCCGTGATCCGCCCGGTCGCCCCCGAGGTCCGCGCCAGTGCTGCGGCGGCAGTGAAGGGCGCCGTGGAGACGCTGGTGAAGAGGTTCACCCGCGTCACCGTTCCTCCGCCTCCTGACGCCGCAGGGGTTAGTGGCAAAGAAGACGACGCCAGTGATGTCGACGACGAGTTCCCCGGGGACGGGACGAGCGGTGGCGGCGGCTCCTCCTGATTCCTGTCCCTCGTTCCTTTCCTGCAATGTCCATCGTGCCTCGTGGAGGCGTTAAACTTGTTTGTGTTCGCGAAAACTTTTAATGCTTGTAATAACTGTTGAACTGTGTGATTGCTCTCTTCGCCTTGTTTCCTTCTTGCTTGCTGTGATGCTCTGCGTCGCCAGGGCCCGGCCCCGCGCATACCTCAGCCGCCGTTGGGCCGTCCGGATCACCAAGGACGGTTCCAAGGGGTGAGGGGCTACGGGGCCAGTGAGGCTCCAGAGTCGCGATGCTCAGGAGTCCCCCTTGACGTACGAGCATCCCTCATGAAGGGAACATGGTGAAGATAGGGTTAACTTGGAAATTTTGAACACCTTGCGCTCTGCGTCGCCAGGGCCCGGCCCCGCGCATACCTCAGCCGCCGTTGGGCCGTCTGGATCACCAAGGACGGTTCCAAGGGGTGAGGGGCTACGTGGCCAGTGAGGCTCCTGAGTCGCGATGCTCAGGAGTCCCCCTTGACGTATGAGCGGCTCCCATACCTATCCTCGTTGGCTTCTCCTGAGATGGGCGCGTGAAGACCAGGTTTGGCAGACCTGGGAAGGTGGCGTGTACCAGGCTTGGCCCGGTAGTAGTCCCCCGTGCAGCCCCCTCATGCGTACATCCCTGGGGAACGCAGTGAGAAGGAGGCCACTAGGGGCCTTCCTGAGGTTGGATGCAGCCGCTCGGGCGCCCTCAGTTGTTTATCCCCAGCACGGAGCGAAGGGCTTCCACATTGCATGGGCATAGTCATTGGTGGACTGTGTTGGCCGCCAGCACGGGGCTGTGGCTTCCACATTGCGTGGGCATAGTCATTGGTGGACCGTGTTGACCGCCAGCACGGAGCTGTGGCTTCCACATTGCGTGGGAAGGAACCCCTCCGCGTCCTCGGGGGGCTCCGGGCGTGTACAGCCCATTGAGTTCGTACGCGTGGCATGCACGGCGGAACTGGGAGGTGTATCTCGGAGCTCGCGAGGGCGCTTTGGCCTCGCGAGGTCCCTACCTCAGAGGCGGTTTGCGCCTGAGTCTTCTCGTCTTGAGATCCTGCAGATTTCGTCTTGAGATCTCCGAGGTGCGGCCGGGTTGTCCAGATAACCCACGATCCCGCCTGGGACCTTTCCTCCTTGTTTGTGGGATGGTTTGGGGGGCCCTTCCGGTGCTCTGTGTCTGCAGGTCCCAGTCCCGCACATTTCCCTACCACCGTAGTGTACGACCGAATCACCAAGGACGCAACTACGAGGCGAGGCCTCGACACCCTTGATGCCGACCGGATCACCAAGGACGACATCACGGGGTGAGTGGCTATATGACCGGTAAGGCTCCTGAGGCGCGTTGCTCAGGAGCCCCCCTTGACGCTCAAGCGGCTCTACGTCGGCAGGTCCCAGTCCCGTACATTTCCCTACCACCGTAGTGTACGACCGGATCACCAAGGACGCAACTATGAGGCGAGGCCTCGACACCCTTGATGCTGATCGGATCATCAAGGACGACATCAAGGGGCGAGTGGCTATATGACCGGTAAGGCTCCTGAGGCACGTTGCCCAGGAGCCCCCTTTGACGCTCGAGCGACCACCATTCCATCCTGCCGGCTGCTGCCTCGGGAGGCCCTGGAGCCTCCCGAGATTCCATGCTGAGGTGTCGTGCTGCGGTCGGAGCCCCCGAGCGGGGGTCGACCGCCCAAATATGCAAGTCCCTGAGGCAACAGGGCCTTGCTGTCCAGTTTCGAGGTGACTCGGGGAGGGCCATAGCGCACGGCCACTTGCAAAACACCAACTCAGAAAGAGTGGTGCGGCGACATTCACGCCGGCAAAGAGCCGTGCAGGCAAGGTAAAACGTTAGGAAACAAATCATATGCATGAGAAACTATTGAAATATGCGTAAATGAGACGGCTGCAGGGGTATGCCCTGATTGCCTGAGGATAATGCGGCCCGGTGGGCGCCCTCAAATGGAGTAAACCAAAAAGTTACCTCGCAACGGCCAACATAGAGTCACCTGGCGGCCATGCCGCTGAAGAGTCGAAGCTGCCATCGTAGCCTGATATTACACCTCCACGAGCGCGACCCTCACGGGCCCGTCGTCTTCCGGGGCTCGGGACCTTCGCTCGGTCCGAGCATCTCCTCCAACTCCTCGCCGCACCCCGCCAGGCAAGGTATGAGCATGGCCCGGGCAAGGCGCTGGAACGTGACGCTTGCGTTCGCCAGCCCGAAGGGCATGCAGACGTAGTTGTGCGGGTAGACCCATCCATGATCGGCACGCGTTGGACAAAAGGGGCCCTGGGACGCGACCCTGTTGATTGCGAGCATGTTGACGCAGATGCGCGGCTGGTCGACCGTGCCGGTGATGGCGGCTGCGATTGGTGGTGCTGGGCAGTCCCCGCCTTGCATGGCATGTGCTTCCTGAAGCTCCTCGATCGCTCTGATGACGGAATCTTGCGAGCTCGGCGCCACGCGCCGTGCTCCCGTCTCGAGCAGACGCGCGTCGGGACGCGCCTTCAGGTTGTGCCCGAACGCCTCCCTTGTCTCACCGGTCAAGCCGGGGGCCTCCTGGATGGAAGCCCCCGGGCCCGACCCAAGGGGGGCGCCGAGCGCGCTTTCCTATGCGATGGAAGGCGGTGCCCCGCCCCTGGGTGCAGAGCTCGAGCCCCCGGGACGCCCCGCGTGAAGGAGCTGCTTCTTCTTCTTGCGTGTGTCCTCACGAGGCAGGGTATCTTCCTCGTCGTCCGAGCGCTCGGCCGCCGCGGCGCGGTAAGCACGCTCGAGGAAGCAGACGACATCCTTCTCATCGCAGGCAACGGTGATGACATCGCCACTCCCTGGCATCTTGAGGACGTTGTAGCCATGGTGAGTCACCGCCATGAACTTGGCGAGGGCCGGGTACCCAAGGATCGCATTGTACGGGAGGTGGATATGTGCAACGTCGAAGACGATGACCTCGGTGTGGTAGTTCTCGTGTCCGCCAAAGGTGACGGGTAGGCGCACCTGCCCGATGGGGACGGTGGACCCGTCTGTGACTCCCGAGAAGGGCTTGGTCGGCATGAGCTGTTTGTACGGTACTTGGAGCGTCTCGAAGGTCTCAATGGAGAGGACATTGAGCCCCGCCCCACTATCGATGAGGGTCTTAGTGACGAAGACATTGATGATGGTTGGAGTGCACAGCATGGGGAGCTTGCCGGCCATGGCCGAGCACCTGAGCTGATCCCTCGAGTCGAAGGTGATTGCAGTTTGGGACCACTTGTGGGGACGCATGGCCTCGGGCCTTGGGAGAGCCGCGTTGACCTCCCGCGCGAACTGCTTGAAGACGCGGTTCGACGCTGGGGCCTGGGCACCGCCCAGGATACAAGCTACCGCCCTGACCTCCTGGAAGCCCCCAGCCCCATCGTCTTGCCTGTCCTCTTCCTTCCTTCTGGGTGGCGGTGGTAGTGGTGGTAGGCCGGCCTCACGGGGGCATGCCTCACGAGGCTGGCCGCGGCGTGACCCCTCCGGGGGGTCATCGCGCCAGCGGTCCTCTCGAGGCTGATCATGCCAGCGGTCCTCCTGAGGCTGATCGCGCCACCCTTGACGCGGTTCCCGGTTGTCCCAATGGCCTCCACCGTAGCCTCCGCCTCATCCGAAGCCACGGTCAGCGCGTCCAAGGCGCCGGCCGAAGTGTTCGGCGCGGACCAGCCTGAGTTCCTGGCAGTCGGCGGTGTCATGGTTGTTGGTGCCATGGAAGATGCAGGTCGGTCTTCCTCCTGCGGGGTGCTCCTCACCCCGGCTGCGCTTCTCCTCAGGCTCGGCCGCAAGTACCGCTGGGGCCTTGCGCTTCGCCTCCTTGTCCTTGGTCTTCTTTTCCTCTGGCTCTGCCGCCGGAGGCCCGCGGAGCGACAGGCGGCCCTCTTCAGCCTTGGCGCAGCTGTTCGCCATATTGAACATCTCCAGGGCTGAGCACAGTTCGTCGTTCATGGAGAGCTCCTCCTTCATCTTGAGGTCCGTGATGCCGTCAGTGAAAACGGAGATGATAGCCTCGTCCGACGCCTTCGGGACCTTGAGGCGCGTAGTCGTGAAGCGATGTATGAACTTGTGCAGGGTCTCTTCGTCCTGCTGCTTTACACGCCGCAAGTCATTCACGGTGAGCGCACGGTCGCGGGTGCCTTGAAAGTTGGTGACGAAGCGCTTGCGCAGGTCATCCCAGGAGGTGATGGACCCCTCCGGGAGGTTGAGGAGCCAGGAAAGCGCGCCGCCCTTGAGCGCCATGGGGAACCAGCACGCCATGACCTTGTCGTCTCCACCAGCCACCCGGATGCTCAGGGAGTAGAGCTGTAGGAACTCGGCGGGATCCGGGGTGCCGTCGTAGCGCGGGGGCAGGTTAGGCTTGAACTTGCAGGGCCACGTGGTTGGATGGAGCTCCGGGGCAATGGCGAGGCACCCAACTGGCTCGACGGGTGCTGCGTGTGCGGGAGGGACCCGGTCTCGACGCTCCTGAGGGGCCGCCTCGAGTGGTGCCTAGTCGCGATGCTGGGTCGGCAGCGCGGGGAGCGCACGTGCGTCGACGCGAGGCCGGGGCACCACCTGGCAGCTTACTTCATCTCTTGCCCTTGCCTGTGGTTCACAGGGCTGGTCGCGCGGGCGCGCTTCTCGCCTGGGCTCGGGGTTGACGTCGCATTGCGGAGGAGGTGGCGGCGCATCGTGGGCCATGTCGTCTGCCAGGGAAGGCCGGGGTCGAAGCGAGTAGGAAACTGCTGAAGCGTCGCCGGCAACACTGACGAGCTCCGCGATGCGCCGAAGCCAGTCGAGGGCAGGGCGGTAGCGGAGCAGCTCATTCGCCATGGCGAGTGTGCCCAAACCACGCGCCGGTCCGGGCCGAGCATGGGAGGACGACCCGGAAGCTGGAACGATCGATGGAGTGGCGGTGTGGCCATCGCGCCGCGCGGTGACCGGCAGGGAGGAGTCTTGTTGCTCGTGGGTGTTCGGGCCTGTGGCGGCGTTGGCCACAGGCAAGGGTGACCGGCGCGCATCGGCGCGGCCCACAGGTGCCGTCTGGGCGACGTGGGCAGCTCGGCGCTCGGTGCGGGCTCGGCGAGCGTCAAACATCGGAACGGCGAGGTGGGAGAAGATCTTGGCTTGAGGAAGACTCCGACACGCCCCCTACCTGGCGCGCCAAATGTTGGATTTCGGGCTCCGCAAAACCCTCAAGGTTCGAACACAGGGGTGTGTGCGAAGATTCCCTGCAGCCTCGCCCTACCAAGCTCACTACTCGATGGCTAAGACGATGAACTCGCACGATGACGAGGAAGAAGATGAACACGGTGGTTTACCCAGGTTTGGGCCGCTGCGAAGCGTAATACCCTACTCCTGCTTTGGTGGATTGCCTCTCGTGGAGGTATGGTGGATGAACTAGTACAATGTTGCGGAGCCTCGTGAGGGCGTTCCTGAGGTGTTCTTGGCCCTCTGCTGGCTTCGTGATGGATCGGATGGATGGGTGGATCGACTGGTTCCGGATCCCTCTCTACGGTGCAGCCTAGCCTCTATATATAGTGGTGGCCCGGGTCCTCTTCCCTTATCGCAATGGCGGGAAGGGATCCCACAACGGCCAAATTTGAAGGGGGACAGGAGTACATCCCCGCCCTGTCCAAAGGCGGTCTTCGCCTGCAAAGTAGCTGTCGATGATGCAGAGGTGGGCTCGGCGATGACATCCGTCCTGCGGAGCTCATGGTCGTGGTCTTGTTGCACCGGAATGGAAACCTTTGGGGGGTGCTTTGGGAACCCGCGTACGTCCTTGCCCCCCTTTGCACCAAAGGGGAAACTGCACCGCCTAGTGGGCTGGCGCTCACCTGTCCTTCCTTGCGTCACCCTTGACTCCTGAGGCCGGGTCCTGCATAGAGATCTCCGCCGCTCCGGAGGGGGCCTGGGAAGACCCTCCGCCTGCCGATCTTGGTGTTGCTCTCCCTCGCGAGCCTAGGGTCCTCGCGAGGGCCTTGTCTTTAGGGGGGCTACGTCTGGTTGTGATTGGCTGGTGAGGTGGGCCATGCCCTGGGCCGCAGGCAGGCAGGTCTGGGTACCCCCGTTCCCAGAACGCCGACAACTGTCATTTGAAATCTTTGAACCTCCTTATTTCAGATGCGTCCCGCAAGGCAGCTCGTACGCTAGTCTATGTCTATCGATGCGACTGGGTTCCCGACCATTCTGTTCGACCTCTTAACCAGGCTGGGATATCGCTGGTACCCCGAGTACACTGTTTACGAGGAGTACCACGAGTTCAACCATGAGCAGTACCACGCTGTGGTTGTTATCTGTGATCGGCGAAACCTCTCCATCACTGAGCTGCACACCTTTCACAGTGTTGGAGTGACTGTTGAGATGGTAGTCCATGATGCGGCCTATGTTTCTATTGTCCGTGTCCGTGGAGAGCACTCCAGCTTGGAGGAGACTGGGTTCAGATACATCCCATATGCTCCCGCTGGGGATGAGACTGGATTATATGCCGTTGTTTGCACCCCTTACGTGCGCCGTCGCTAAGACCCTCATGTTCTGGTTCAGTACACTGAGGCTCTGGATCGTACTGTTGGAGCTCTTGTTGTCGAGTTGTACGCCACTCGTGCACGCCTTGAGGATGCTCTCACACATTTGCTGCCAGCAATCAGTGCAAGGATGCATCCTGAGCGCATCCTTTACCCGAGCAGGACAAAGTTCCCACCAGGCCTTGAGCGGCCTGCTGTTGGAGGTCGTATTACTCCACGTGGACCTCTGCTCCCCATACGGGACCGGGTTCTACATCAGAGTGCTCATGGAATGCAGGACTCTTACATCGAGGGTGTCATGCATCCTCACCTGGAGTTACCTGGCTTCAGTGGTCCCCGACGTTGATGTAGCATATCGCTATGTCCCATTGTTGTATCCCTCTACAGCGTGCATGCGTGCCGCCTAGTTTGTCTAGGTTATTTCCCTTTCCGAACTTGTACCACTGGTTTGTAATAGACCTATGTATGGATTTGTATGTCATGTTGACTACTATGATGTATCTATTGAACTTCCTTCTTTGTGCATGTTACCTCATGAACGATTCATTGTCTTTGCTATTACTCAATGCTAAACTACCACCATTACAATTGAACAGGATGGTTAGGCCAGCTGGTCGTGGCCGTGGTGTGCCGAACCACCACCACCGCCCGAATACATGGCTGGAATGATACGACAGTTTGAGCTTAACCACCAGTTTATTCAAGGGCTGATGGATCAATTCCCACAGCCAAACATGAATCAGCAGCTAGCCCCAATAACTCTGCAGGACTTTGTGCGCCTCAACCCTGTGGTCTACTACAACTCAACTCAGCCCCTTGACGCTGATGACTGGCTCCGTGACATCACTTACGGGCTGGAGTCTGCCAACGCCCCACTGGCCAGCTATGTCACCTTTGCAGCCTACTTCCTGAAGGGTCCCGCTGCTCAATGGTGGGACGGTCACAAGCGTTCATAGAGTATTGGAACCATCATTACCTGGCCGGAGTTCCAAGCTGCTTTCCATGCACGCTGCATTCCTCATGGAATCATGGACAGGAAGAAGCGAGAGTTCCGCAACCTCACACAGGGCAACAAGATTTTAGATGATTATCAACGGGAGTTCCTTGACTTGTCCCATATGTTGAAGAAGATATCGCAACTGATGCTCGTAGGCAGGAAAAGTTGCATGAAGGACTTCACCCTGATATCAAGCTTGCGCTCCTTGTTCAGGACTATGTTGATTTCGCCACCTTGATGAACAAGGCCATCCAGGTTGAAACTGGTCTGCAGGAATACAAGGACGGCAAAAAGCGCAACCGCGACATGGGCCCATCTTTGGGCTCATCATCATAGAAGTGGAAGATCTGGATTCCCCACAACATGTACCATGCGCCTGCTCCAGCTCCAAGGCCATCCTATGCTGCACCTCGTCTGCCTCCTCCACCATCCAGGCAGCCAAGACTTCCAGCTCCACCACACCGAGTTGCTGCTTCCTTTCCTGAGGACGGGTTGTGCTACAAGTGTGGTCGTCCAGGTCATCGTGCCAGAGAATGCAGGCAGAATCGGAATCAACTTGCCCTGCCCTCAACTGGCAGTGGTAACAACCAGAACCGCAACAACAATGCCATGCCTTCTTATGGTCGTGGTCAGGCTAACAACATCAAACTGAATCAAGCTTAAGACTAGCCTGCTACAGTGATGGGTACTCTTCTTGTTAACTCAGTACCAGCTTCTCTATTGTTTGATACAAGAGCGTCGCATTCTTTTAGGTCAGAAGATTTTGCATACATGCATGGAATTAAATACGAAGAGATGAACATTCCAATAGTGGTAAACACCCCCGCGGGCCAGTGTCGAACCTCCATGGTTAGCCTCGATGTCCCCATTGAAATTGAAGGGTTGGAATTCCATGTCTCCCCCATCATGTTGAAGTCTTCCAATATTGACCTCATTCTAGGAATGGATTGGTTGAAAACTCATACGGCTTCAATCGTTTGCGCCACAAAAACCTCCCATCTCCTACACCCTTCTAATGAGATAGTAAGCTACCATGCTCGTCTTGTTCGAGATGCCAAAGCCCGGATTTATATCTTAAATGCTTTGAATGTGTCACCTCTTGAGGGGATTGAAGGCATTCCAGTGTTTCATGACTTCCAAGATGTCTTCCCAGAAGAACTTCCAGGGATTCCCCCTGTAAGGGTTGTCGAGTTTTTCATCGACTTAGTACCACGCACCACCCCTATTGCCAGACGACCTTATAAGATGCCTCCTCATGAACTCCTTGAACTTAAGGAAGAAATCGACAATTCACTTCGTCAAGGCTTCATTCATCCAAGTTCTTCTGATTGGGGAGCACCTTCTCTCTTTGTCAAGAAGAAGGATGGTACGAATCATTTGGTCCAAGACTACCGTCCCATCAACCAAGCAGCCATTCAAAACAAATATCCGCTTCCTCGAATCAATGATCTATATCATCAACTTGCTGGTTCCTCTCTGTTTTCTAAACTCGACTTGAGGTTGGGTTACCACAAGATCCGAGTTCATGAATAGGATATTGCAAAGACTGCCTTCGTTACTCGCTCTGGTTCATACGAGTACACCGTCATGTCTTTTGGCTTAACCAATGGCCCAGCAACATTCTCTCATCTGATGAACTATATCTTCATGGAATACCTTGTCAAGTTTCTCATGGTTTGTCTGGATGATATCCTGGTGTATTCCAAGAATAAAGAAGAACATGCTGAACATTTGCGTCTTGTACTGGAAAAGCTTCGAGAACATCAGCTATATGCCAAGTACTCCAAGTGTGAGTTCTGGTTACCCGAAGTGACTTATCTTGGTCATGTGATCTCCAAGGATGGTATTGCGGTGAACCCTGAAGGAGTTCAAGCTATTCTTGCCTGGACTCCACCGAAGAATGTCAAGCAAGTCAGAAGTTTCCTCGGACTTGCCAGCTATTGTCGGCTTTTTGTTGAGAACTTCTCCAAGATTGCCAAACCCCTTACTAACCTGCTTCACAAAGGCATTAAGTATGAGTGGACAGAAAAATGTGAGGAAAGTTTCCAAGCACTCAAGGACAAGCTGACATCTGCTCCAGTACTTTCTCCTCATGATTCTCGTAAGGACTTCATCTATTGCGATGCCTCCCGTCAAGGATTAGGTTGTGTCCTAATGCAAGAGCACAGGGTGATTGCTTATGCTTCACGCCAGTTACGCCCTCATGAAGAGAACTATCAAGTTCATGACCTTGAACTTGCTGCGGTTATCTATGCGCTCTTATTATGGCAACATTACCTTCTCGGTAATCGTTGCGAGGTTTACACCAACCGTCAAAGCTTGAAATATCTGTTTACTGAACCAGATCTGAATCTCCGTCAGAGGCGATGGATGGAAGTAGTTACCGACTATGACTTCGGTATATCTTATACCTCTGGCAAGGCTAATGCTATGGCCGATGCCCTGAGTCGTAAAGCTTATTGCAACAACCACATGGTTCAGAAAGCTAACCCCCACCTTCATGAAGAGCTTCGCAAGTTGAATATTCACATTGTTCCACGGGGTTCTCCTCATAACCTTGTCCTGGAACCGACTCTTCTGAAAGCTATTAAGTCCTCGCAAGCCAAAGATACTCACGTTGATCAGATGAAAAGGGATCTTGACTTGCAGAAATCCAGGGATTTCTCGCTTGCTGAAGATCGAACCTTGTACTTCAAGAACCGCATTGTGGTACCCCAATTTGAACTTAGGACACTGTCGTGGGAATGTCCCTGACAATAGAACTAGGGGTACGAATGGAGGGGCGAAGTCTAGCTACGGCTCAGGTGTTTCACTCGGATGTGTACGAGTTCAGGCCCCACTCGGAAGTGGTAAAAACCATACATCTCGAGCCCGGGGGCTGGTTTGTTTTGCTTATGGATGTGTATGAGAATACAAATGTCGGAACCTTGCTACGGCGTCAGGTGGTGGCTTATATAGAGTGCGCCACCACCAGCCGAGCGCCGCATTGAATGCTAGTTAAAGCTACGTTACAGAAACTGCCGCTTTAACTAGAGCGTTACCGGTAACGCATGACTGATCAGTCCCAGAGGACGTCTCTTCATATAACTCAATGCTACATCTCCTGGACTGTTGAGTTCTCGTTGACTGAGTGTGGATGCAATCATCCGAGTGTGTCTTTAGGTGCGTCCGAGTGACTCTTCAGGTCTGACCGAGTGCACTCCTACTCATGTGCTTCGATGCACATGTGGGACCATTCGTGGGCTCCAGACGTCAGGTCTATGACCCTACCCAGGGTAGACATCCTCATCAGTAGCCCCCGAATCCATGAGGTTTTATTAGTCGAGTGATCGACACTCGGAAGTATCGATGATCTTTCAGAAAAGTTCGAGAGACGATCATGTCGTTCCTCACTCGGCTTCAAACCAAGATGGATTCAGGATCAATGGCTTTGGTGAAAACATTCTTGCTGTTTAATCAGAGTGGTCAGCTGGCGTGAGCCGTTCACTCGATTCATAGGAGGGTGTCACCAGAGTTACTCGCGGCGTGGAACTCGCCTCCTTTGAACACGGAGAAAATTCCGCGCATTCGAAATCGCAGAAACTGCGCGTGGGCGCGCGGCGGAACGGTCGCGTCCTGAAAATTTGAGGGTAATGGGCACGACGCCCCGATAACTGTGCCGAAAATCACGCCACGCGTCCTCGATGTCCTGAACAGTGGATTCGCAGATCTCGCTTCGTTTGCGGATTGACGGCCTGAGATTGCGCCGGATCTTCGATATAAAACGGGAAACGCTGTGGGGTGAGAATGGATCTCATTTTCCCCAATCCCTCGTCTTCTCCGACGCCCACCTGCGCACCTCCCTTCTCTCTTTCGTCGAAGGTTGTCTCGAGCTCGCCGGTGAAGATGTGCACGGCATCCGCGACCGCGAAGGATGAGCAGGCGAAGAAGAGCGCGCGCGCGTACTCTTCTAGCGCCGGAGCGCCGGCCGAATGGACGCAAGGCGAGTGGCTCCCATCGCGGGTGACCAAGGCCCGGATGCTCGATCTGGAGGATCAAGGATTCGTGCCCGAGGGGAGCTGGCGGCTACCGGGGGCGGACGAAGAGGTGCCATCGCCGAAGGGGGACGAGCGTGTGCTCTTGGTGACCCACCTCAAGCGAGGTTTCTCTCTGCAGCCTCACCCTTTCTTCCAAAGATTTCTGAGTTTCTTTGGCGCTCAACTTCATCACCTTCCTCCCAATGCTATCGTGTATTTAGCTGCGTTTATCTCTTTGTGCGAAAACTTCTTGGGTTGCCATCCCCATTGGGGCTTATTTAAACACCTCTTCACTTGCCGAGTGATGACCGTGAAAAAACCCACTCGGTCGGAGGATAAGACCAATGTGGCCCAATTGTGCGGGGGACTCAGAATCCAGCTGCGGGGCAAGGGATGTTTCCCGAAGATGACATTCCCTGACTCGGTAAAGGGGTGGCAGGAGAACTGGTTCTACTGCCACGACATCCCAGTCGGTGAGGGTAAACCGGGACTCGCACCATATACTTCGGAGCGCATTCGGCCGGTTCCCCGACTCACAGTGACCAAACATGAGAAGACCGAAGTAGAGATCTTAGTGATAGCGTTAGTCGCTCTGGTGCAGAAAGGCGTCAACGGTCTCGACTTGCTAGAGGTTTTCCTCCAGAGGAGGATCCAGCCACTGCAAGCTAGAGGTCATCCCATGTGGGAATACTCCGGGCCGAGTGACCCTACTCGAACTCACCCGGAGGAGCTCAAGGAGGAGGAGGTGGAGGCCAAGATCAAGGCAATCACACCAGCGCGTGA
The DNA here is from genome assembly GCA_039707655.1 of Elymus sibiricus. Classification (NCBI taxonomy): domain Eukaryota; kingdom Viridiplantae; phylum Streptophyta; class Magnoliopsida; order Poales; family Poaceae; genus Elymus; species Elymus sibiricus. The sequence continues at coordinate 361,811,944 of CM077669.1, forward strand.
CAACCCCAGGGGGAGCAGGCTAGTGGCCCCACTCTCATTAGAGAACCCGGCGAACGAGGTAAATTCCGAAGGTTTATCATCGAGTGATATTCGTATATTTGTTGAAATTGATCCGACTGATTCTGCTTTTTATTCGGCAGGCCTTCACACAAATGAGCAGTCCGGTGCCACTCGTGGATAGGGGTCCGGTCGACGTTGCGAGCGACACTGACCATCCAGATGACTCGGCTGAAGCTGGAGAGTATGAAGAGCCTCTTGATGGCGAGGACGATGAGGAAGATGACGAGGAGGGCTCAGAAGATGGCGACGAAGTAGAGTCATCGCGCTTGGAAGACCGACTGCTTGAATCTCGTTCCAAGGCGCGCCAAGACTCGGGAGTCCGCGGTGGCGGGCCCAAAGGATCGAAAACCACCAAGCCGAGTGGGTCTATGTTTCCAACCCGCGCTTCAAAGCGTGGGCATGGAGAACTTGTCTCCTCTCCTAAGAAGACGGTGAAGCAGCCCAAAATTGCCACGACCAAACCTCGAAAGGCGATCTTCATCTAGAAGATCAAGATGGCCATCCCGGTGGCTTCAGCGTAAGTGCTTACATTCTTAACAGTTGTTGCGTATACTTGTCCGAGTGACAAAATGATCCGAGTGTTCCCTTTGCAGAGCTGATACTTCGACTGCATCACCTGACCCCCAGACCCTGGAAAAAGAGCAGGCCGACGCTGATGTTGCGTCCTCGAAGGGTAAGTTCTGGACTCACTCGGTAATCCTGTATATTTCCGAGTGTTTATTCATCTTCGAGTGTCTTGATTACTTGCAGCTCCGCGTGAAGTGATCGACCTTGATACAAACGACAAGATTGACCCAATGAACCCTCCGGCCAACGCAGACGTCGTGATGCAGGAGCCGTTGCTTGCCGATACTCTGGTGCCCACACAAGAGGCCGGCTCGGGAGCTGGGGCAGCACTCGGTACCGGTGCTTCATCTCACTCGTTGACTCCCCCTACACCCAACATTTTTGCGCTACACCATGTCCCAGAGGACCAAGTGGGAGCGAGCAAAGAGGCGCTAATGCAGCTGGAGATAATGAGTGACCGACTGATGACGGCGTACGATGCGAGTGAAGCTCTGAAGAAGAATGTCCGAGTAAGTACTCTTGTAAGTACCCTCTTAGTGGAAATTTCTATTTCCTGTCTTGTGAGGATTTGAATCCGAGTTTTGAGTACACCCACTGGGTGTGTTTAAGTTCCAGTGGGGGCGTGCTGAGCGCACCCACTGGGTGTAGTCCCCGAGACTGCCGTCGACTGAAGCAGTCGGCGGGAGTCTTAGAGTCCGAATGAATACTATGTTCGATCCATCCGAATGAATGCTATGTTCGATCCATCCGAATGAATGCTGTGTTTTTGATTTTCCAGTGGGGGCGCGCTGAGCGCACCCACAGGGTGTAGTCCCCGAGACTACCGTCGACTGAAGCAGTCGGCGGAAGTCTTAGAGTCCGAGTCAAAATTGTGACCAATATCCTTTGCTTTAAATCTGTTTTGCAGTCTGTTTGTGAGCTCGGAAGCCACTACAAAACTCTGGAGAAGGAGGTGCTGGACCTGCGTGTTAACCTCGAAGCCGAGAAGACCAAGAACGCCCGACTAGAAGAGGAGAAAAAGGCCATTGAAGGTAATATCTTCCTGCTCGACTGTAATAGTAGCTACTCCTCTTCCTCATCGGACTGAATATGCTTCATCAGATTTTCGTAGAGAAAATCGTGAACTTGTCTAGAGGCTGACGAATTCTATTTCTTTAGAAACTGTGAAGGCTGCTCTTGAAAACAAGGACACCGAACTGGCGGCCGCTCAAAAGGAAGCCAGCCGAAAGGCCAAGGAGGCCGAGGAAAAACTGAAATCAGTCGGTAAACTGGAGGAGGAGAAGAAAGCATTGGAAGCTGCCGTCCAGAAGTCCAACGAAGAACTTATTGAATTGAAGAAGTCACAAGCCGAGTGGGAGACCAGACTCAATCACATTGCTGCCAAGAAAGCTGAGCTAGAGGAATATGTTGAAGAATTCAGTGGCAAGGCCAATGAAAGGTAACTTTTTCCGAATGACTCTCATGGATCTTGGTTAGGCCGAATGAAATTTTTCTGTCTCTGACTTCTTTCTTCATTTGGCTGAATCCAGCATTCTATGATGATGTGGCGGAGGAAACAGACAAAATCGAGAAGGAGTTGGATCCATCCCAAGGCCTGCTTAAGGACAGTGCCGCCATGAGTGTGCTCCGATTGGAAGAGCACGTCGAGCAAGTGGCACTGTATATCAGGGAGCTTAGCACCGCCATCTCCGCTATCGATCACGACGTCTTCTCTGATGATGAGCCTTCGAAGGATCTGGAGTCTGTGCTAACCCGAGTGAAAGCGGTGCCAAGCCGAGTGAGAGAATGGAAGAAATCCGCGACCCGGGCCGGTGCTGACATAGCTCTCTCGTTGGTCCGTATCCACTGCAAGGGGGTGGACGAGAAGAAGCTGAAGTCTCTCGAGGTGGCCAACAGAAAGAACGCCAAGATTGATGACTTCATGGAGATGTTCATGGAAGCTGCCACTTGGATAGCGGACAGCATCGACCTGGACACCTTCGTGGAAGCAGTGCCCCCGCCCGAATGATCATCCAGTTTAAACTCTCTTAAGTATTTGCCTCGGAATGCCGAGTGGTTGCTGTAACCGTGAAACTGTAAGTGAGCCTGAGGCTCCCACTGTTTGAACCTTTGTCCGTACCTTCGATCCGAATGATGCAGTTCTCATTTGTTTTGGCTTTATTCGATTTTGGTTCCAGATGATTCTAACTTAGGCGATGCGGAGTCGCGGCTAAGCCCCCGAGTGTGGGCGAGATCCACACTCGGAGTAATTTGTCCTTGGATGAACAATGATAGTCCTGTTCATCTTGACAACCGAGTGTGGAGGATGTCCCACTGGTAAGGTTTCTAACTTAGGCGATGCGGAGTCGCAGCTAAGTCCCCGAATGTGGAATGGACCCTCACTCGGAGTAGTTTGTCCTTGGATGAACAATTATGGTCCTGTTCATCTTGACAACCGAGTGTGGAGGATGTCCCACTCGTAAGGTTTCTAACTTAGGCAATGCGGAGCCACGGCTAAGCCTCCGAGTGTGGGCTAGACCCTCACTCGGAGTAGTTTGTCCTTAGATGAACAATGATGGTCCTGTTCATCTTGACAACCGAATGTGGAGGATGTCCCACTCGTAAGGTTTTTTGACTTAGGCGACGCGGAGCCGTGGCTAAGCCTCCGAGTGTGGGCTAGACCCCCACTCGGAGTAGTTTGTCCTTAGATGAACAATGATGGTCCTGTTCATCCCGACAACCGAGTGTGGAGGATGTCCCACTCCTAAGGTTTTTTGACTTAGGCGACGCGGAGCCGCGGCTAAGCCCCCAAGTGTGGGCTAGACCCCCACTCGGAGTAGTTTGTCCTTAGATGAACAATGGTGGTCCTGTTCATCTTGACAACCGAGTGTGGAGGATGTCCCACTCGTAAGGTTTTTTGACTTAGGCGACGCGGAGCCGCGGCTAAGCCCCCGAGTGTGGGCTAGACCCCCACTCGGAGTAGTTTGTCCTTAGATGAACAATGATAGTCCTGTTCATCTTGACAACCGAGTGTGGACGATGTCCCACTCGTAAGGTTTTTTGACTTAGGCGACGCGGAGCCGCGGCTAAGCCTCCGAGTGTGGGCTAGACCCCCACTCGGAGTAGTTTGTCCTTAGATGAACAATGATGGTCATGTTCATCTTGACAACCGAGTGTGGAGGATGTCCCACTCGTAAGGTTTTTTTACATAGGCGACGCGGAGTCGCGGCTAAGCCCCCGAGTGTGGGCTACACCCTCACTCGGAGTAGTTTGTCCTTAGATGAACAATGATGGTCCTGTTCATCTTGACAACCGAGTGTGGAGGATGTCCCACTCGTAAAGTTTTTTGACTTAGGCGACGCAGAGCTGCGGCTAAGCCCCCGAGTGTGGGCGAGACCCTCACTCAGAGTAATTTATACTTAGGCAAAATCAGGTTTGCGGCTAAGTGTTTTGTGTTTTACACCCACCGGGGGTGGCAGTCAAATTTCAACAAGATTTAATGAAATAAAACTTTATTCATCGAGATCACTCGGATTCATTACTGGAACGACAAGCTAAAGTAGTTATGTTCTAGGTGTAGAACTTGCGAAGCAGGTCCGCATTCCAAGTCCGGGGCACTTCTACTCCGTCTTTGATATTGTAAAGCCGGTAAGCTCCGTTATGCAAGACTTTGGAGATTGCATACGGCCCTTGCCACGGAGGCGCGAGCTTGTGGGGTCTCTGTTGATCCAGTCGGAGAACAAGATCTCCTTCTTGAAAGGCTCGGCCATGGACGTGTCTGTTTAGGTAACGCCTCAAATCTTGCTGATAGAGTGTCGATCTGATGAGGGCCAGCTCTCTCTCTTCCTCCAAAAGGTCAAGACCATCTTGCCGAGCGGCTTCAGCTTCAGCTTCATCATATAGCTCCACTCGGGGGGGAATTGTGCTGAAGATCACTCGGTAAAACCGCCTCTGACCCGTACACCATGAAGAAAGGCGTGCGCTTCGTAGAGCGGTTTGGGGTTGTCCGAATGCCCCATAAGACACAAGGCAATTCTTCAACCCAAGCTCCAGCAGCATACTTCAGGTCTCTCATCAATCGAGGCTTCAAACCTTGCAGAATCATTCCATTTGCGCGCTCTGCCTGTCCATTCGACTGCGGGTGAGCCACTGAGGCGTAATTAACCCGAGTGCCTTGAGAGAAACAGAATTCACGGAACTCTTCCGAGTCAAAGTTCTTCCCATTAACTGTGATGATATCATGAGGCACGCCGAACCTGAAGATGATTTGCCGAATGAAACTGACGGCCGTGCCTGCATCTAAGCTCTTGATGGGCTTTGCCTCAACCCACTTGGTGAACTAGTCAACTGCTACGAGCAAGTGTGTGAACCCACTTGACCCAGTCCGTAAGGGACCCACCATGTCGAGGCCCCAGACAGCGAACGGCCAGGTGATTGGGATCGTCTTCAGCGCGGACGATGGCTTGTGGGACTTATTCTTATAGAACTAACATCCAACACACAGGTCCACCAGGTCCTTTGCTGCTTCATTGGCTCGGGGCCAATAAAAACCCGCTTGGAAAGCTTTAGCGACCAACGTCCGAGAGGACGCATGGTGGCCGCAGGTTCCCGAGTGGACTTCATGTAAGATTTGCAGCCCTTCCTCTGGGGAAATGCATTTCTGGATGACTCCTGTGGTACTTTTCTTGTACGACTGGTCGCCCATAACTTCGAATGACTTAGATCGACGAACGATCTGACGTGCTTCTTCTTCATCTTCAGGTAATTCTTGTCTGAGCAAATATGCTAAATAGGGTTGAGTCCACTCGGGAGTGATTACCAGCATTTCGTGGACCAGATCCACTATGGCTAGAACTTCAACCTCAGTCGGATCAGATGGACCGACTGCTTGCGGGGGCTCCTCTGTGAAAGGATCTTCTACGATTGTCGGAGCACCCAGATGTTCAATGAATATGTCTTTCGGGACTGCTCGCCGAGTGGATCCGATCTTTGCCTGTCGGCGTACGACACCTATGGGATCGCGTGGATCCCTTTTACGGTTCGGCAGGGAGAAAGGCATGCACAAAGAGCAGATCAAGCAATCAACACGCGGGGATTTTTACCCAGGTTTGGGCCGCAAAGATGCGTAAAACCCTACTCCGGCTTTGGTTTGATTAGCTGTGTTCTAGCTCAAGTTCTGGGAGCGCTACGGTACAAAGGCGCTACGCATGCAGAATGGGCCAGAGAAGATCCCCCTGTAGTTGCACCCTGGGCCTCCTTTTATACCTTCGAAGGGGTCGCCAACAGTGGTGCACAGGGCATACATGAGGTGTAAAGTAGCTACAGTGTATCATACCTAACACTGACAGTTTAGGACAGGAACATTAAATGCTCCGTTGAGATGTCCCTTAGCTTCTTGGGGATGGAAAAAGGGGCCGTCACTTCAGCACCGCTTAAGCCCATCCACCGCTAGCATCTGACACACACCCAGGTGGACAACAGCTAAAAGACAAGCTGGTGACCGCACTGGAGCGATGACAGGGCAGCAAAGGCTTGCCGGGGAGAGCCTTGCCGGGGCCACGCAGCCAGCCTGGCAAGATCTTGCCGGGGCGCCTAGCCTTCGGTCTTCTGTCTTCTGGTCGTCGGCTTGAATGCCTTCTTGATAGGCTTGTGCTTGTCCCCAGTTGTCCCCCGGCAAGCATCTTGTCGGGAGGCCAACATCGGGTCTTCTCGGTGACCTGCCTGGAGGTCTTCTCCCAGGAAGGCTCGCTTCCTGGAAATTCTATCCTAATCTTGCCGACCTTTGAGCTTGCCGGTGATGCATAGACCTGTTCCCGGCAAGTAATTCTTGCCAGAAACCTGGGTCCTAGATGTGTCATATAAGTGGATTTCTTCTCTGCCATGCCTTTCCCACCTGGAGGCTGCAACTTGCCGGTGCGTGTCCAGGGGTAATGAACACCCCCTGTTCACTACACCGACAGGAGCCCCCGGGCCTGGGCCGGACAAGCGTGCACAACGTTTGTCTGGGCTAGGCCCAAAAACACGCACCGGTACACGCACGGCGAGAAGTAACCGTCACTCATGACTTTTAATTGCACGCTGATGATGACGCAAGAGAGCTTGCGGTTTGCCGGGCCTTGGGTTTGCCGGCAGCGTGGGCAGACAGAGCAGGACAGCAGCAGGAGTCGTGTGCCCGAAAGGGAGTGCCACACCGTGTGACGAAGAGCCAACCCCCGAGCCTTCCCCATAAAGGGTACTGCGGGTGCAGTGCTCGATTCATTCAGTCATTCCTGCTGTCGCCGCCGTCTACTGCGAATGCCTCACTGCCGTCTTGCCGGCCTCCAGCACGGCGCCCTTGGCTTTCTCGGCTGCCGCGTGCCGCCGAGACTGAAGTACTTTTTTGCATACCTGTTGCTGCAATGGCGCATGTAAGGGAATAATTAATCTTAGTCAGGCCAATCTTTATGTATGCAAGACATGTTTCTTTATGCTAAATGAATGCTTGCTTCCCTCTTGATTAATTCCGTCCTTGCATATATCTTATATCCTACGTTGTTCGGAAACCTTGCCGGTGCGCACATTTGCCGCGAGCACTAGGTGCGGGACTTTAGCAGCCTGCTGGAAATGCCGCCGCCGGCAAGGCGACTTGCCGGGTCAGAACGCGGCTGCTAAGCCTGCCGAGCGGACTCGAGGCGAAACTAGAGCGCGAGCTCACCACGACAAGGTTCCTTCGCATGCAGATTGATGTACAAGGACGAAGAATCAATCAAGACGACCCATGCTTGCCGGAAAGCTTTCCGGTGCGCACGCTCCAGTCGGCAGCGCTTGGAGGAACGGGTCCTTAGCGGCTTGCTGGGAACGCCGCCTCCCGAAAAGGTTTACCTTCCCGGTGTCTGTGCAGCCGCCTAAGTTGTCGAGCGGACTCAAGACAACCAAGGGCGTTATTGGCCCCGGGAAGGCTCCTTCGCATGTAGGTGTAATGAGCAAGTGAGGACAGCAAAAGAAATGCATTTGTCACAAGTTTTTGTAACTTAGCTTTTCCTGCTGCTCATCCCGCATAGCGAGGCCGCGCTCGTGGTGATGACCGGCAGTTCTCTAGAATGTTACTCGCTAGGGCGCAGCTAGCCCCCGAGCCCGCCTTCCATGCGTATTCCTGCAACACTGATTGGACATGTAATGCCACGACAGCGTTTCAGCACAACAAGTTAATTAGCTTTTGGTTCATGATTAATTTGTTGCAATCTGACTTCTGTCGAATGTTCCCTTGCTTGCCGGAATACTTTCCGGTGCGCACGATCCAGTCAGCAGCGCTTTGAGGAACGGGTCCTTAGCGGCTCGCCGGGAACGCCGCCTCCCGAAAAGGTTTACCTTCCCAGCTTTAGTGCAGCTGCTCACATTGCCGAGCGGACTCGAGGCGACTAGGAGCGCCACTAGCCCCGGGGAGGCTCCTCAGCATACGGGTTTACGTAGAAATCTGAAATTAAAACTCATCGAGCCTTTTCCTTGAACAATAGTATTTTTGTACAATGAATCCTTACGCTTGCTGGAATACTCCCCGAATGCCCACGTTCTGGTTGATGGCGCTTAGGATCGGGTCCTGTCTAGCAGCCTATCGAGAACGCCGCATCTTCAGGAGCTTAACGCTCTAGAGACAACCGCAGCTGCATCTGTGTTTTTGGGTGGACCCAGAACAACCAGGAGCGCAGAGTGTTCCTAGAGCGCTCCCTCGCGCGCACAGGTTATACAAAAATACTATCAAGGATAAGACTACACAACACAAAGCAATCAAAGTTTTAGGACTTAGCTTTCTGTAAGTAGAGCGAAGTCGCCATGGACGATGAAGCTGATGCGCTGACCGCTAGATCAGGTTCGCGCAACCTTTTCCCCCTACCTGGCGCACCAAAGATGTCGGCGTACGACACCTATGGGATCGCGTGGATCCCTTTTACGGTTCGGTAGGGAGAAAGGCTTGCACAAAGAGCAGATCAAGCAATCAACACGCGGGGATTTTTACCCAGGTTTGGGCCGCAAAGATGCGTAAAACCCTACTCCTGCTTTGGTTTGATTAGCTGTGTTCTAGCTCAAGTTCTGGGAGCGCTACGGTACACAGGTGCTACGCATGCAGAATGGGCCAGAGAAGATCCCCCTGTAGTTGCACCCTGGGCCTCCTTTTATACCTTCGAAGGGGTCGCCAACAGTGGTGCACAGGGCATACATGAGGTGTAAAGTAGCTACAGTGTATCATACCTAACACTGACAGTTCAGGGGTAATGAACACCCCCTGTTCACTACACCGACATTGGCAGATCGTCTGCTGCCTGATTCTTTGCACGAGGGATGTGATGCAGTTCTAGGCCTTCAAAATTCTTCTCCAGCTTCCTGACCACGTTGCAGTATCGGTCATTGCTAGACTCCGAATGTCCCACTCCTTCATCACTTGATTGACAATGAGGTCCGAGTCACCATAGACCATCAGCCGACGAATGCCGAGTGAGATGGCCATGCGGAGCCCGTACAGGAGGGCTTCATATTCGGCCTCATTGTTTGATGAGTTGAAATGGATTTGGAGAACATAGTTCAGTCGGTCTCCTTTGGGACAGACAAGAACCATGCCAGCTCCCGAGCCATTGAGCATCTTGGATCCGTCGAAGAACATGGTCCTGTGTTCGGGAACACTCGGAATTGGTTGCTCCTGCTCGATCCATTCGGCCATAAAATCAACCAACGCTTGGTACTTGATTGCTTTCTTGGCCTCAAATTTGATTTCCAGTGGAAGCAGCTCGATTGCCCACTTCGCCACTCGACCAGCGGCGTCCCTGTTATGCAAGATCTCCGACGGGGGAGCACTGCTGACGACCGTGACCGAGTGATCTTGGAAGTAATGAACTACCTTTTTGGCAGTTAGGTAAATACCATAAACCAGCTTCTGGTAGTGCGGGTACCTTTGCTTGGAAGGAGTTAGCACTTCTGAGATGTAATATATGGGTCTTTGGACTTTGAATGCTTTTCCTGGTTCTTCGCGCTCTACCGCAAGGACTGTGCTCACCACCTGGCTACTCGCCGCGATGTACAGGAGTAAAGGTTCCTGGCTGCTCGGAGCAGCTAACACTGGCTGGGTGGAAAGCAATGCCTCGAGTTCTACGAATGCGGCTTGCGCTTCATTGGTCCACTCGAATTTATCTGATTTCTTCATCAATCGGTAGAGAGGAAGAGCCTTCTCTCCGAGTCTTGAAATGAATCGGCTCAGGGCCGCAAGGCATCCTGTCAACCTCTGCACATCATGTAAGCGCTCTGGCTGCTTCATTCGGACTATAGCGCCGATTTTGTCTGGGTTAGCGACGATTCCTCGTTCGGAAACGAGAAAACCGAGTAACTTTCCGGCGGGCACTCCGAATGTGCACTTAGCTAGATTCAGCTTGATCCCGAAACGGCGTAGGTTTGCAAAGGTTTCGGCAAGGTCAGTCAGGAGGTCGGAACCTTTCCTAGACTTGACCACGACATCATCCATATAGGCCTCCACGTTCTGACTGATTTGCTTCTGCAAACATTTCTGGATCATGCGCTGAAAAGTGGCTCCAGCATTCTTCAAGCCGAATGGCATCGTGACATAGCAAAAACACCCGAATGGGGTGATGAAGGCTGTTTTTATTTCATCGGGGCCGTACATTCGGATTTGGTGGTACCCAGAGTACGCATCCAGGAACGACAGACGTTCACATCCGGCTGTAGAGTCCACTATCTGATCTATCCTAGGTAAAGGAAAATGACCTTTCGGGCAGGCCCGATTGAGGTGTTTAAAGTCAATGCACATACGGAGTGACTTATCCTTCTTCGGCACCAGGACCACATTCGCGAGCCACTCGGAGTGGTAAATCTCGCGAATGAACTCAGCGGCAAGAAGCCGAGCTATCTCTTGACCAATCGCCTTGCGCTTCTCGACGGAGGATCGGCGCAAGTACTCCTTAACTGGCTTGGCCTTGGGGTCGGTTCGGAGTCGGTGCTCAGCCAATTCCCTGGGAACACCCGGCATGTTAGATGGCTTCCATGCGAAGATGTCCCAGTTCTCACGGAGGAACTAGATGAGCTCGGCTTCCTATTTATCTCCGAGTGAAGTGGAGATGTTCGTTGGAGCGGCACTCGGAACACTCGGATGGACATGAACTTGCTTAGTCACGCCAGACGATTGGAAAGCTAATTCTAAAGATGGCCGCTTTGACCTGAGCAAATCAGCCGTGTCCACTTCCTTCTTGTACCCTTCAAGTTCGACTGCCAGGACTTGTTCATTGGCTATCTTTGTGCCCTGTTGAAGGCACTCTTCGGCGACTTTCCGGTCACCAGTGACTGTAATCACGCCTTTAGGTCCTGGCATCTTGAGCTTGAGATACACGTAACATGGTCTGGCCATGAAACGTGCATAGGCAGGCCTACCCAGGATGGCGTGGTAAGCACTGCGGAAGTCGACCACCTCAAAGGTTAGTTTTTCCTTTCGGAAGTTCTTCTCACCGCCTAATACTACGTCTAGCGCGATCTGACCGAGTGATTCGGCTTTCTTTCCAGGGACGATCCCATGGAAATGCATGTTGCTCTTGCTCAATCGGGACATCGGGATGCCCATAGCACTGAGCGTGTCGGCATATATGATATTAAGCCCGCTACCTCTGTCCATTAGGACTTTGAGCAGTCGGACTCCACCCACTGCTGGATCAACGACCAGCGCTTGCCTCCCAGGGGTGGCAATGTGGGGTGGATGATCGGACTGGTCGAAGGTGACAGGCGTCTTCGTCTAGTTGAGGTATTTGGTAGCAGTCGGAACCGCCATATTAACCTCCCGATTGATTACTTTGAGCTGCCTTCTGCTTTCAACGTCAGCGAAAATCACGTTGATGACCTTGTCGATTTTCGGATACTCGGAAGTATCCTCCTCATCCTCGACATCGACCTTCTCACCCGAGGGCTCAGCGCCCATCTCCTGCTTGAGCAGGCGACATTCCCGAGTGGAATGTTTCGGAAGCACAACGTTGCCTTCTTCATCCGTCTTGGTATGAATCTGGCACGGTTGGTCAAGGATATCGAATTTGTACTCGGACTTCTTCTTGGGAGTCCATTCTTTCTTCTTCTTCTTGGGCTTCGGCTTGCCTTGCCCCTGCCCTTGGACAGCTGTGATTTCAGCCTTGCCGGAGGCGTCAGCTTTCCACTTCTGATTCTTCCCGGCGTTACCTCCCGTTTGAGGGGCGTTGCCGGCTCTTGCCTTACCGCTTCAGAGGCGGTCTTCTTCTTCACCATTGGCATACTTGTTTGCAATTTCCATGGCCCGACTGAGGGACAGATCCCCAGACCAACCGAACTTCAAGACCAACTCCCGATACTGAGTGCCTGCCTTGAAGGTGCACATGGCCTGATGCTCGGTGACATTCTCCACGGTGTTATGCAGCGTGGTCTAGCGCTGAATGTACTCTCGGAGAGTTTCATTGTTCTTCTGAACACAGTGCTGGAGTTCCGTCAGTCCACCCGGACGCTTGTAGGTGCCTTCGAATGTTTTGACAAACACTCGGGCCAAGTCCTCCCAGCAGTAAATGCAATTGGCAGGCAACTGATTCAACCACGCCCGCGCAGACCCTTCCAACATGAGCGGAAGGTGCTTCATGGCAACGAAATCGTCGCCGCCGCCGATCTGGATAGTGACTCGATAATCTTCCAACCAAATTTTTGGTTTGGATTCACCATTGAACTTTCCAATCCCGGTTGCCAGTCGGTAATTTGGGGGTATTTCCGCCTCTCGGATGTATCTGCTGAAGCATCCGAGACCGGTAACTCCCCAACCGCTCGCTCGGTCTCTGTCATATCTGTTCCGATCGACCACACGCTGAGTGATGTCCGATCGGGCGTCGTAGCATATGTGTCTGATAGGGCTCCGCTCGCAGTTTCTCCCGAGTGGATAGCCCCCGTCATACGGACGTTGACCACGCGGACCGCCCCTCAGAGGGGGAGTCCGACTAAAATCACGGTCGTCGCGCCCGCATCCTCCATACTGGCCTCTCGGATGAGGAGTCCACGGATCCCTCCTCGGCACAAGAGGACTGTGAGCCGACTGCACAGTATCTGCTCGAGTGGATTCATTATGAATACACTGGTGAGATTGCGATACCTCTAAATTTTGTTGTAGGGCGGTCTTCAGCAGAGCCTGGATCTGCCGAATGCCCTCGCCCACCGCTGAGTTAGATGGCTGGATCGAATCTGCGATCCGAGTGGCCGCGGCCAGGTTCATCAAAGGAGTACGCATCGTTGGGATGGTGTACGGGGGCTCCTTCGTGAATGTCAACTGGCGGCGGCTACGGCTGGAACTGGGACGTTCTCTTGCCGCGCGCTCATCGAGTGACTGCTGTAGCCGCTCGAGACGCTCGCGCTCGGGCAGAGTGGCTTGGCGAGCGACCTCGAGGGCTATCTGCTCGGGGGTGTTCCCCGCAATGGGCGTCTAAATGACTTCATCGTTCCTGTGCCTGATTTCCTCCCGCTGCTCCCGAGTGAGCGGTCGGGGGAAGTAGCCGTCGGTACTGGCGTCACGATGATCGCCGTCTCGATCACGGGCGCCTCCGGCCGAATACCCTGGAGGTGCAGCGTCTCGGGATAGGCCGGCCATAAAGACCTCCGCCACTTCTCCGCTGCTCTCGAAACCAGCGGCATCGGAGGAGCCATCATCCGAAGAAGAGAAAAGACAGTGGACCGCCTCATCAGCTCCGAGCGCGGCTACTTGCTATCCTGCGGCCTGCACCGCCACAGCGTGTTTGATCCAGCGCTGCAGCCTGGAGCACCTGGAGCGCCGGCGAAAGGCCACGAGACGTGTAGGGGAAACTGGTCGATAAGGCGTGGATAGTTGCCGGAGAAGGACTCTGAACGTCGCCGCGCTAAAGTGCACCGCGCCGTGGGCGGGCAGTGCCTCAGCGTCCAACGGTGCCTCCTGCAGCCACGCTGAATCGTCGACGGCGAAACTGAGCGACCCAAAGAGGATCTCGCCGCCGAAAGTGTTCATGATGAACGAGAAGATGGAAATTCCACCTGCGCCGGAATTCGCTAGATGTGCTACCCCACGGTGGGCGCCAACTGTCGTGGGAATGTCCCTGACAATAGAACTAGGGGTACGAATGGAGGGGCGAAGTCTAGCTACGGCTCAGGTGTTTCACTCGGATGTGTACGAGTTCAGGCCCCACTCGGAAGTGGTAAAAACCCTACGTCTCGAGCCCGGGGGCTGGTTTGTTTTGCTTATGGATGTGTATGAGAATACAAGTGTCGGAACCTTGCTACGGCATCAGGTGGTGGCTTATATAGAGTGCGCCACCACCAGCCGAGCGCCGCATTGAATGCTAGTTAAAGCTACGTTACAGAAACTGCCACTTCAACTAGAGCGTTACCGGTAACGCATGACTGATCAGTCCCAGAGGACGTCTCTTCATATAAATCAACGCTACGTCTCCTGGACTGTTGAGTTCTCGTTGACCGAGTGTGGATGCAATCATCCGAGTGTGTCTTTAGGTGCGTCCGAGTGACTCTTCAGGTCTGACCGAGTGCAGTCCTGTTCATGTGCTTCGATGCACATGTGGGACCATTGGTGGGCCCCAGATGTCAGGTCTATGACCCTACCCAGGGTAGACATCCTCATCAGACACAGAAGGTGATGAAAGAAGCACATGACACCCCTCTCTCTATCCATCCGGGAAGTACCAAGATGTATCTAGACATCTATCAGAAGTATTGGTGGTCTAAGATGAAGCAAGACATTGCTCGATATATCAAAGAATGTGACGTTTGCCATCGCGTCAAAGCAGAACATCAAAAACCGGCTGGACTTCTGCAACCACTCCCTATTCCTGAATGGAAATGGGATAAGATTCAGATGGACTTCATCACTGGCTTTCCCAAATCACAGAAGGGTAATGATGCTATTTTTGTCGTCATCGACCAATTCTCGAAAGTCGAACACTTTCTACCAGTCAAGGAGGCAATCACTGCTAGTCAATTAGCAAACTTATATACCTCCAGAATTGTGTCACTCCACGGCATTCTGAAGGAAATCAGTTCAGACCATGCCAGTATTTTCACTTCTAAGTTTTGGGATAGTTTCCAAGAGGCAATGGGAACTCATATAACCTGGAGCACTACTTATCATCCCCAATCCCAAGGCCAAGTTAAGAGAGTTAATCAAATCCTTGAAGACATGCTTCAGGCTTGTGTTATCTCCTTCGGCAAGAAATGGGAAGAATCTCTCCCTTATGCTGAATTCTCTTATAACAACAACTATCAAGCCAGCTTGAAGATGGCTCCCATTGAGGCAATATATGGACGTAAGTACCGAACCCCTCTGAACTGGTCAGAAACTGGGGAACGAGCACTCATTGGTCCAGACATTAGCCAACAAGCTAAAGAGCAAGTCCGCATTGTCCGAGATAATCTCAAGGTGGCCCAGTCCCGCGAGAAGAGCAATTATGATCGTAAACACTAGGGTTCAACCTATCAACCCGGTGAGCAAGCTTATCCGCGTGTCACTCCTTTGAGAGGCACTCATCGGTTCGGAGTCAAGGGCAAGCTAGCTCCTCGCTACGTTGGTCCTTTCCGCATTCTCGAAAGACGTGGATATGTGGCCTACTAATTGGAACTGCCACCGAAATTCTCCCATGTCCACGATGTCTTCCATGTGTTGCAACTTCGTCGTTGCTTCAAGGACCCACACCATGAAGTGGATCCTGAATTGATCAAAGTGCACGACAATCTCACTTACAAGGAACATCCGATCTGCTTTCTTGAAGAAGCTGAACGTCGGATCCGTCCGAAGGTTACCAAGTTCTTCAAAGTACAGTGGTCAAATCATACTGAAGATGAAGCCACATGGGAATGCGAGGATAACCTTTGGGCAGAATACCCCAATCTTCTCCCTTCTACCTCTTAATTCTCGAGATGAGAATTTCTTTTAGAGGGGGAGAGTTGTAACACCCCTGGTTATCAGCTACGGTAACCCCTGTAATCAAGCTACAATAACTCTCAGGGTTAAGCTAATCATTTTGCTAAACAGTGCTTGATCAATCTTGGAATCATATCTCATTTCAAATTCCTTTTGAAATTCAAAATTCAAATAATAAGTGGATTAAATATCTTGTCAAACATGAAAACTAAAATCATGGTTGTGTTACAAATATTCACCAGATAATTGTCAAGGCGAAACCAACATTTATCTAAGTAATTAAAGGCCCTAAAAACATTTAAAACAGAGGACAAATTTTTTATTAAATGCCTTTTAATTTATAGAAAATACAAACTAATTTTAATGCCCACCAAACCTTTTGTGGTAGAGCCTAAAAATGCAATATAATTATTGGACCAAGTGCCATATTTTGCAAAAGACTTTTTATACTAAAATTAAAAAAACAAAAGGTAATAAAAGAAACAGAAACAAAAAGGAAAAGAAAAGCCCCCTGCCCTGGGCCTTAGGCTACAGGGGCAGGCCCAGGCTGGCCCAGCCCAGCTCCACCCCGGTCGTCCCCTACCTCACTACAGTGGAACGACCGAGGCCGCGCGCGCATCGACGTCGAACCACCTTGCCGCCCCGTGATACGTCTCCAACGTATCTATAATTTTTGATTGTTCCATGCTATTATATTATCTGTTTTGGATGTTTTATATGCATTAATATGCTATTTTATATTATTTTTGGGACTAACCTATTAACCTAGTGCCTACTGCCAGTTTCTGTTTTTTCCTTGTTTTTGAGTATTGCAGATAAGGAATATTAAACGGAGTCCAAACGGAATAAAATCTTTGGAATGATTTTTCTTGGACCAGAAGAAACCTGCCAGACTTGGAGATGAAGGCAGGAGACCTGCCGGGAGGCGACAAGCCACCTGGGCGTGCCATAGGGGGGCGCACCCCCCTGGCTTGTGGCCCCCCAGCAGGCCTCCTAACCCTATTCTTCGGCCTATAAATTCCCAAATATTCCCCCAATACCAAAAAGAGCCACGAAAATACTTTTCTGCCGCCGAAACCCTCTGTTCCCGTGAGATCCCATCTTGGAGCCTTTTCCGGTAATCTGCCGGAGGGGGATTCGATCACGGAGGGCATCTACATCAACTACATTGCCCTTCCGATGATGTGTGAGTAGTTCACCACAGACCTTCGGGTCCATAGCTAGTAGCTAGATGGCTTCTTCTCTCTCTATGTTCTTCAATACCATGTTCTTCATGATCTTCATGGAGATCTATCCGATGTAATACTCTTTTGCGGTGTGTTTGTCGAGATCCGATGAATTGTGGGTTTATGATCAGATTATCTATGAATATTATTTGAATCTTCTCTGAATTCTTATATGCATGATTTCATATCTTTGCAAGTCTCTTCGAGTTATTGGTTTGGTTTGGCCAACTAGATTGGTAATTCTTGCAATGGTAGAAGTGCTTGGTTTTGGGTTCAATCTTGCGGTGTCCTCATCCAGTGACAAAGTAGGGGTAGCGAGGCACGTATTTGTATTGTTGCCATCAAGGATAAAAAGATGGCATTTTCATCATATTGCTTGAGTTTATCCCTCTACATCATGTCATCTTACTTAATGCGTTACTCTGTTCTTCATGAACTTAATACTCTAGATGCAGGCAGGAGTCGGTCGATGTGTGGAGTAATAGTAGTAAATGCAGAATCGTTTCGGTCTACTTGACACAGACGTGATGCCTATATGCATAATCATTGCCTTGGATATCATCATAACTATGCGCTTTTCTATCAATTGCTCGACAGTAATTTGTTCACCCACCGTATTATTTTCCTTCATGAGAGAAGCCTCTAGTGAAACCTATGGCCCCCGGGTCTATTTTCCGTATTATATTTTCAGATTTATAAACGAAAAATACCAAAAATACTTTGCTGCAATATTTTTACTTTTGTTTTACTTTTCGTTTTAGTAATCTTCTATATCTATCTCTATCAGATCTCATCCTTGCAAGTAACTGTGAAGGGATTGACAACCCCTTTATAGCGTTGGGTGCAAGTGTTTGATCGTTTGTGTAGGTGCGAAGATTGGGGACTTGCTTGTATCTCCTACTAAATTGATACCTTGGTTCTCAACAACTGAGGAAAATACTTATCTACTTTGATGCATCACCCTTTCCTCTTCAAGGGAAAACCAACGCAAGCTCAAGAAGTAGCAAGAAGGATTTCTGGCGCCGTTGCCGGGGAGGATACATAGCAAGTCAAGACAAGAACTCTCCCGTCAACTTGCCAATTTCTGGCGCCATTGCCGGGGAGATCTACATCAAGCCTACCAAGTACCCATCACAAACTCGTCTCTTGCATTTACATTATTTGCCATTTGCCTCTAGTTTTCCTCTCCCCCACTTCTAAAACGATTTTCAGAAAATACCAAAAAGATTTGCCTTTTTATTCGCCCTTCTTCCGTTTGTCTTTTCGTTGACGTTTTGCTTGCTGGTGTGTTGGATCGTTTGCTCGTCTTTATGGCTCAACCCAAAAGCTTTGATCCTTATCTTAGGAAGTTAGAAGATATTGAGAATAATGCCAAAAGTTTCATGTCGCTTCAATTTGACCATAATAGTTTCTTTAGAAACGAGCTTAGAGAACAAAAGACTATGCTAGAATACATGAATAAAGAGCTTGATGATATGTCTAAAGAATTTTATGTTTTGAAATCTCAGTTTGCTCACCTTGAAAATTTAGTAGGCCAAATTTCTGATAAACAAGCTACCTTAGTCAATAAAATGGCCACAAAGCCAGAATCTTTAAATAATGATGAGGATCTTAAAGTGATTGATGTGACTCCTATTGAATCTTTGTTTTCTAATACAAATCTTGATAAAGATGGGACTGGAGATAAGTCAACTTTAGTTAAAAGTCATCCCAATGATTCGGAGTTTATAGATCTTAATGCTAAAATTGATAAAAGTGGGACTGAAGAGGTCAAAACTTTAAATAGCAATGAACCCACTCTTTTGGATTTCAAGGACTTTAATTATGATAGTTGTTATTTGATTGATTGTATTTCCTTGTTGCAATCCATGTTGAATTCTCTGCATGCTTATAATCAAAATAAAGCTTTTACTAAACATATCGTTGATGCTATGATGAAATCTTTTGAAGAAAAACTTGAGTTGGAAGTTTCCATACCAAGAAAGCTTTATGATGAGTGGGAACCAAGATTAAAATTAAAGATTATGAGTGCCATGCTTTGTGTGATTTGGGTGCTAGCGTTTCCACGATTCCGAAAACTTTATGTGATGTGCTAGGTTTCCATGATCTTGATGATTGCTCTTTAAATTTGCATCTAGCGGATTCCACTATTAAGAAACCTATGGGAAGAATTAATGATGTTCTTATTGTTGCAAATAGGAATTATGTGCCCATATATTTCATTGTTCTTGATATAGATTGCAATCCTACATGCCCTATTATTCTTGGTAGACCTTTCCTTAGAACGATCGGTGCAATTATTGATATGAAAGAAGGAAACATTAGATTCCAATTTCCATTAAGGAAAGGCATGGAACACTTTCCTAGAAAGAAAATTAAATTACCTTATGAATCTATTATGAGATCTACTTATGGATTGCATACCAAAGATGACAATACCTAGATCTATTGCGTTATGCCTAGCTAAGGGCGTTAAACAATAGCGCTTGTTGGGAGGCAACCCAATTTTATTTTGTGTTTCTGTTATTTGCTTCTGTTCTTGAGTGTTTTTCACATTATTACCTCTGTAGTAATTGTGTTTTATTGTTTTAATTAGTGTTTGTGCCAAGCAAGACCTTTGGGATGGTGTACGGTGATTGTTGATTTGGTTTTAGTGACAAACAGAAACGTTTGCGCTCAGTCCAGGAATTTTTTAAATTCACCAGAGCGTAAAGTGGTTCTGAATTTTTTACACAATATTGATATACAAATTTCCCTGATTGTCCTAATTTTTCAGAATTTTTGGAGTTACAGAAGTATTCGAAGTTTACAGATTGCTACAGACTGTTCTGTTTTTGACAGATTCTGTTTTCTTTGTGTTGTTTGCTTATTTTGTTGTATCTATGGGTTGTATCGGGGGGTATGAACCATGGAGAAGTTAGAATACAGTAGATATTACACCAATATAGATAAAGAATGAGTTCACAACACTACCTAAAGTGGTGATTTATTTTTCTTATACTAACAGATCTCACGAGTTTTCTGTTGAGTTTTGTGTTGTGAAGTTTTCAAGTTTTGGGTAAAGATTTGATGGACTATGGAATAAGGAGTGTCAAGAGCCTAAGCTTGGGGATGCCCAAGGAACCCCAAGCCATATTCAAGGATACCGAAGAGCCTAAGCTTGGGGATGCCCCGGAAGGCATCCCCTCTTTTGTCTTCAATCCATCGGTAAATTTACTTGAGGCTATATTTTTATTCACCACATGATATGTGTTTTGCTTGGAGCATCTTGTATGATATGAGTCTTTGCTTTTTAGTTTGCCACAATCATCCTTGCTGCACACATCTTTTGAGAGGGACACGCATTAATCGTGAATTTATTAGAATACTCTTTGTGCTTCACTTATATCTTTTGAGCTAGGCAATGTTGCTCTAGTGCTTCACTTGTATCTTTTTAGAGCACGGTGGTGTCTTTATTTTATAGAAATAATTGAACTCTCGTACCTCACTTATATTATTTTGAGAGTCTTTAAACAGCATGGTAATTGGTTTAGGTTATGAATTTAGTCCTAATATAATGGGCATCCAAGAGGGATATAATAAAAACTTTCATATAAAGTGCATTGAATACTATGAGAAGTTGGATTCCTTGCATATAGTTTTGAGATATAAAGATGGTGATGTTAGAGTCATGCTAGTGAGTAACTGTGGAATGGTAAAAATACTTGTGTTAAAGTTTGTGACTCCCGTACCATGCACGTATGGTGAACCGTTATGTAACGAAGTCGGAGCATGATTTGTTTAATGATTGTCATCCTTTGTGTGAGGGTCGGGAGCGCGCGATGGTTAACTCCTACCAACCTCTCCCCTAGGAGCATGCGTCTAATACTTTGCTTCGATAACTAATAGATTTTTGCAATAAGTATGTGAGTTATTTATGACTAATGTGAGTCCATGGATTATACGCACTCTCTCCCTTCCACCTTTGCTAGCCTATCTAGTACCGCGCAACTTTCGCCGGTGCATTAAACCCACCTTCCTCAAAACAGCCACCATACCTACCTATTATGGCATTTCCATAGCCATTCTGAGATATATTGCCATGCAACTTCCACCGTTCCGTTTTTTTATGACACGCACCATCATTGTCATATTGCTTTGCATGATCGTAAGACAGCTAGCATGATGTTTTCATGGCTTGTCCGTTTTTTGATGTCATTTGCTATGCTAGATCGTTGCACATCCCGGTACACCATCGAAAGCATTCATATAGAGTCATATCTTGTTGTAGGTATCGAGTTGTAAGTAAATAAAAGTGTGATGATCATCATTATTAGAGCATTGTCCCATGAGAGGAAAGGATGATGGAAGCTATGATTCCCTCACAAGTAGGGATGAGTCTCCGGACTTTACAAATAATAAAAGAGGCCAATGAAGCCCAAATAAAAAAAAGAGGCCAAAGATGCCCACCAAAATAAAAATAAAAAAATGAGAGAAAAGAGAGAAGGGACAATGTTACTATCTTTTTCCACACTTGTGCTTCAAAGTAGCACCTTGATCTTCATGATAGAGAGTCTCCTATTTTTGTCACTTTCATATACTAGTGGGAATTTTTCATTATATAACTTGGCTTGTATATTCCAATGATGGGCTTCCTCAAATTGCCCTAGGTATTCATGAGCAAGCAAGTTGGGTGCACACCCACTTAGTTTCTTTTTGAGCTTTCATACACTTATAGCTCTAGTGCATCCGTTGCATGGCAATCCCTACTCACTCACATTGATATATATTGATGGGCATCTCCATAGCCCGTTGATACGCCTAGTTGATGTGAGACTTTCTTCTCCTTTTCCATACAACCTCCACCATATTCTATTCCACCTATAGTGCTATATCCATGGCTCACGCTCATGTATTGCGTGAAAGTTGAAAAGGTTTGAGAACATAAAAGGTGTGAAACAATTGCTTGACTTGTCATCGGGGGTGTGCATGATTTAGATACTTTGTGTGGGGAAGATGGAGCATAGCCAGACTATATGATTTTGTAGGGATAACTTTCTAAGGCCATGTTATTTTGAAAGGACACAATTGCTTGTTAGTATGCTTGAAGTATTACTGTTTTTATGTCAACATTGAGCTTTTGTTTTGAATCTTATGGATCTGAACATTCATGCCACAATAAAGAATATTACATGGATAAATATGTTAGGTAGCATTCCACATCAAAAATTCTGTTTTTTATCATTTACCTACTCGAGGACGAGCAAGAATTAAGCTTGGGGATGCTTGATACGCCTCCAACGTATCTATAATTTTTTATTGTTCCATGCTATTATATTATCTGTTTTGGATGTTTTATATGCATTAATATGCTATTTTATATTATTTTTGGGACTAACCTATTAACCTAGTGCCTAGTGCCAGTTTCTGTTTTTTCCTTGTTTTTGAGTATTGCAGATAAGGAATATTAAACGGAGTCCAAATGGAATAAAATCTTCGAAATGATTTTTCTTGGACCAGAAGAAACCTGCCAGACTTGGAGATGAAGGCAGGAGACCTGTCGGGAGGCGACAAGCCACTTGGGCGCGCCCTTGGGGGGGGGGGCGCGCCCCCTGGCTTGTGGCCCCCCAGCAGGCCTCCTAACACTATTCTTCAGCCTATAAATTCCCAAATATTCCCCCAATACCAAAAGGAGCCACGAAAATACTTTTTCGCCGCCGGAACCCTCTGTTCCCGTGAGATCCCATCTTGGAGCCTTTTCCGGTAATCTGTCGGAGGGGGATTCGATCATGGAGGGCATCTACATCAACTCCATTGCCCTTCCGATGATGCGTGAGTAGTTCACCACAGACCTTCGGGTCCATAGCTAGTAGCTAGATGGCTTCTTCTCTCTCTATGTTCTTCAATACAATGTTCTTCATGATCTTCATGGAGATCTATCCGATGTAATACTCTTTTGCGGTGTGTTTGTCGAGATCCGATGAATTGTGGGTTTATGATCAGATTATCTATGAATATTATTTGAATCTTCTCTGAATTCTTATATCCATGATTTCATATCTTTGCAAGTCTCTTCGAGTTATTGGTTTGGTTTGGCCAACTAGATTGGTAATTCTTGCAATGGGAGAAGTGCTTGGTTTTGGGTTCAATCTTGCGGTGTCCTCACCCAGTGACAAAGTAGGGGTAGCGAGGCACATATTTGTATTGTTGCCATCAAGGATAAAAAGATGGGGTTTTCATCATATTGCTTGTGTTTATCCCTCTACATCATGTCATCTTACTTAATGCGTTACTATGTTCTTCATGAACTTAATACTCTAGATGCAGGCAGGAGTCGGTCGATGTGTGGAGTAATAGTAGTAGATGCAGAATCATTTCGGTCTACTTGACACAGACTTGATGCCTATATGCATAATCATTGCCTTGGATATCATCATAACTATGCGCTTTTCTATCAATTGCTCGACAGTAATTTGTTCACCCACCGTATTATTTTCCTTCATGAGAGAAGCCTCTAGTGAAACCTATGGCCCCCGGGTCTATTTTCCATATTATATTTTCAGATCTATAAACCAAAAATACCAAAAATACTTTGCTGCAATATTTTTACTTTTCGTTTTAGTAATCTTATATATCTATTTCTATCAGATCTCATCCTTGCAAGTAACCGTGAAGGGATTGACAACCCCTTTATAGCGTTGGGTGCAAGTGTTTGATTGTTTGTGTAGGTGCGAAGATTGGGGACTTGCTTGTATCTCCTACTGGATTGATACTTTGGTTCTCAACAACTGAGGGAAATACTTATCTACTTTGCTGCATCACCCTTTCCTCTTCAAGGGAAAACTAACGCAAGCTCAAGAAGTAGCACCCCGCCGCTACAGCGCTGCGGGGGTGGATAAGACAACCCCAGCCGATCCCCCTCTCTCCCCGTGATCCCTAAACCTAGCTGTCCCCTCTCCCTCGCTCGCTCTCGCCTATGCATCGCGCAGCCGCAGCGCCGCCATGGCCGGGCTCCGTTGAAGCTCGCGGCCACCTGCATCCCCGTGCCTCCTCGTTGTGTCCTGGAGCTCCGCGGGCCTCTCCTTCATCTACCTCGCGCACTAAATTGAGGTAGGGCTCGCTGCACCATCATCCTCGAGCCCTTCCTCCTTGTCCATCCCGGCGGACGCCTCCGGTCGATCCACTCGAGTCCGGCCTCCTCATGCCTCCCCGAGCCCTCCAACGTGCCCACTGTGAGCTTATGCATCGATCCCCCCTCTCCGTTTTACTCTGTTGGTCACCCGATTCCCGTGTCCACGCTAGCCCGAGTTCGTCTCCACCGCACCTTGTTGCCATCACGGCCATTGCTCACATTCGTCGATGCCGTGCACACCAACGAGTTCATGGCCCTGCTAGGAAGCCGACACGCCATTTTGTTTGGTCTAATTCGCACACAATCGCTATGCACGCGCTGCCATCGAGCGCCGCCGCCGCCATTGTTGATGGTGTGCTCGCTCCTGCCCACCATCGTGCCTGCCGTTGCCACCCATCGATGTGGCGCGATCCCACGGTCGCGTAGGACCAAACCGTGTCCCGAACGGAAGCCAAAATTGACTGCACGGTCATCGCCGGCGCTCGGCCTCGCCGTCGGTGACGCTGCTGACGTGGCATCATTAGCCACTAACTAAAACCTAGCTAACCCACTAACAGCAGGCCCAAGGCCATAACTAATTTGGTTAGTTTTAATTAAAAACGGTTAACTAGCCAGAGTCACTAACATGCGGGCCCTACTGGACCCGCTAACTAGTCAAAGGTTGACCAGTCAACTGCTGCGTCAGTTGTTGACTGGCCCCACCTGTCGGCCACTGCTGCACCTCTGGGTGCACTGCACTGGGTGCACCCCCTTTAGTTTTGGAAATTATTAATAAATCCAGGAATCCAGAATATTAATAAAACTTTGAAAAATCATATAAATTAAACCGTAACACAGATGAAAATAATTTATATATGAAAGTTGATCAGAAAAATCCAACGAATCCAAATATGCAATCCATTCATCTATCACATGCCTCTAACATGATGAACATGGAACTTTCCCCTTCGGTTCATCTGTCCGATAATTGCCTGGGACCCGGAAAATATCCACAGATATTTTTCCGCTCCGTCTGTAACGTGTAGCACTGCGTTAGGTCACCCCTAGCACTGCATGTTGTCATATCTTGCCTTGTGATGCATTTGTCTGCTTTATATTTATTGTTTTCCCCCTCTTCTCTCTGGTAGACACCGAGACTGACGCTGTTGCCGGGTACGACAAGACCACTGACGTCCAGCCTTTTACAGCAGAGTATCCAGGCAAGCAAACCCCCTTGATCATTCCGATATCGCCTATTCCTTCTCTCTCATGCTTGCATTAGATTTTGCTACTGTTGTTGATAGCTCCTATTCTGATGCATGGCCCATTTTTGATAAACTGTTGTTGTACCTTACCTATACCCTATATGCTTAGTATAGGTTGGTTAGTGATCCACCAGTGACCCCACTTGTCCCTGTTGCCCCGCTTCATCATCGATGACTCGATCAACGTGATCGATGTCCTAAGCTCGACACATGACCGCACACCCCTTAGTTGTACGACTCTGCAGAGCTACTATCGAGTACCGAGGGTGACACCTCGTGACGTACTCCTGATGCTAACTCTATAGTGTAGTTAACCGGGAGTGGACTACGGAGGGTGATTCCTCCTTCATCTCTTCCGATAACGACTCTGTCGGGCAACACCTCAAGCATAAACCATCGAAGGTGATTCCTCTCTGGTCACCTTGATGATTACATCGAGTGGGATCCATCGGGGGTGATTCCTCGGATCCCCCTTGATGTTATGGAGGCACGGTTACTTTGACTTTACTACAGAACCATGTTGAGGTCGGGTTGACCAAGAGGGTGCTTGTGTAATAATGACGAGGCACGGCCGAGCATTCTTCTCCCTTGTTGTATGTCCTCAAGGTGGGGCGATGGGACCACAGATCGTGGATCATTGATCGTCACCGCAGCTAACAAGACATTAATGGATTTGAATATGTGATCTGAGAAGGCCTCTGGCCTGTTTCGCACTAACCACCACGCGGGAATCATTATGGGCACACTACGTCGTACATTCGCCTGAAAGCTCTTCAGACGTCACAATTGAGTGGCACGTGGACGGAGATCGCCTACTTCATGAAGATCTACCCATAGTGAGGCTAGTCCTTCGTGGATGGAAGCCGTTATGGAATAGTCAAGGTTGCTACTTCGTGGACCCTTATGGGTAGAGCCTTCCGTGGACTCTCGCGACCGTTACCCTCCGTGGGTTGAAGACTCCATAAACATGGATGTACCATAGCACCACCTATCGGAACCACGGGAAAAATCTTCGTGTCTACACATTGCGTTTGATCTTCCTTCCTACCCTCTACTATACATGCTTGTTGTTACTTTCCGCTGCTATACTCTTAGACATGCATGTGTAGGGTGTACTTGACTTGCTATAAATGCTAAAATCTGCCAACACTTAAAATTAGGAAAAGGTAGGATTTTTATTTGGTCAAGTAGTCTAATCACCCCCCCTCTAGACATACTTTCGGTCCTACAAGTGGTATCAGAGCTTTGGTCTCCATTGCATTGGTCTCACAACCTAGGAGAGTATGGCGTCTAGTGAGGGAAATTATCACCGTAGAGGTCCGTACTTTGATGGCACTAATTTTGCTAGTTGGAAGCACAAAATGAAAATGCATATTCTTGGTCATAACCCCGCCGTATGGGTTGTTGTTCGTGTTGGCTTGCAAGGTGAATTCTTTGGTGATGGAAAGGAACCGGATCGTGAAGCGACCGCGGATGAATTGAAGATGTTGCAATACAACGCTCAAGCATGTGACATTCTCTTCAACTGCCTATGCCCCGAAGAATTCAACAAAATCAGCCGTCTTGAGAATGCAAAAGAGATTTGGGATACTTTGGTTGATATGCACGAAGGTACCGAGTCCGTGATAGAATCCAAGTTGGATGTTCTTCAAAGTCAGCTTGACAAGTTCAAGATGAAGGATGGTGAAGGAGTCGCGGAGATGTACTCTAGGCTAGCTCTCATCACCAATGAGATTGCTGGCTTAGGAAGCGAAGAAATGACCGACAAATTCATCATCCAAAAGATACTTTGAGCTTTGGATGAGAGATACGACACCGTGTGCACATTGATCCAAATGATGCCCAACTACAAAGATCTCAAGCCTACGGAAGTTATTGGAAGGATTGCTGCTCATGAGATGACACTCAAAGACAAAGAAGAGCTTCACAACAAGTCTAGCGGTGCTTACAAAGCCACAAGTGATGCTCCCGCAACTTCAAGCGACAACCTTGTCACCAATGAAGAGATAAGCCTCATGGTCAAGAAATTCAACAAGTTCTACAAGAATAGAGGCAAAGAACGAAGCCCCAACTCAAGATATGAAGAGAAGCGTTCGTCAAGTCGTGACCGCAACTGTTACAATTGTGCGAAGCCCGGACACTACACCAATGAGTGCACGGCTCCCTACAAACGAAGAGAAGAGTCACCTAGAAGACGAAGCTCAAGGAATGAATTACCTCAAAGAGAGAGAAGGAGTAGAGATGATCATTATGAACGAAGACCCTCAAGGAGAAGTAGGGACTCAGAGAAGAAGGACAAGTACACCAAGAGCTACACAAGAAGAAGACATCAAGCTCATGTTGGTGAATGGGTTTCCGGCTCCGACTCCGACAACAACTCCGAGAGAAGCTATCACTCCAACTCCGACTATAGTCAAGATGAAGGTGTTGCCGTACTTGCACTAGTGACTACCAACTCCTATGATCTATTTGATTCACCAAATGAAGGAAGTGGAAGTTGCTTCATGGCTAAAGGCCCCAAGGTATCACACCCCGAGTATCTTGATTTCAATAGTGATGAAGATGATTTACTTTGTGATGATGACTTGCACTTTGATGAAACTAGTGATGTTAGTCAAAATGAACTTGATAATTCTCATGCTAGTCAAGATAAGTCATTTGATGATGATAAGATGAAAATAGAACAACTAACTAAAGAATTAAACACTCTTAAGTTAGCTCATGAATCTACTCTCGAAGATCATAGAGAGCTTGTAAGGACTCATGAGAAGCTACGCTTCGAGAAGCTCACCTTGAAGCAAGAGCATGAGTTTCTTAAAGCTATCAATGACGATCTCCGAAAGAAGACTTCATCTTATCTAGCCAAACGATTACTCTTGTCTACATTCATGCCACAAGTTAAACCTAGACAAACTAGTAACAAAGGCAAGAAAGGTTCTTCATCTAGTAGCAACAATAAAAATGCTAAATCTAATGATGTTGCTTCTAGTAGTTCTATTGATTCCACTAATGATGATTCTCTTAGCCAAGTTACACTTGAGCAAGAAAATGCTTTATTGAAAGGAACTATAGAGAAAGGTATCTACAAGAGTCTTGCCGGGTGTAAGCAATTTGAGGAGATTGTACGCAAGCACGGAGGATACAGGAAGAACCATGGATTGGCTACTTCAACGCTAATGGAGTTGAATGGGAAGAAGGTCAATACCCCAAGCCCAAGTTTGTTCCTCAAAAGGAGAAGTATGAAAATACTCCTCCCAAGGGAACAAACACTCAAGATGACCTTCCACCACAATACCACAAGCTTAAGGGCAAGAACAAGCTTTAAGAGGACATTGACTCATATGAAGATGAATCCCAAGCTTTGGTGGAGTGGGTTCCCAAGGCTACTTCAAGCTCAACTTCTACAAGGGCCACCTCAACACCAAGGATCCCCATCAAGTTGATGTGGGTCCCTAAGAAGAACTAGAGAGTTCTTGAGGGGTGACTCCGCCAATGAATTTCACTCACATTCATTATTGGCAAGAAGTAGTTGCAATCAACATCAACTCTATGCAATAGTTCAAGGAGTCACACATTTCCTCAAAGGTAAGCAAGGGACAAGGTAATCAACAAATCAATGGACATCATCACCCATGCTTTGCACTCCATGTCCATAGATATCCTTGTATTTGTCTCTTGTGTGTTGGGACTAACCCATGTAGGTGAGAAGAGTAAGGAAACAACAAGGATGCTCCCAACTCATGGTGATCTTCATCAACCTTGAGCATCCACCACTACATCACCCACATGAAGTCTTCTACGACAAAACCCAAGGTTAGTTTATCCCTCCTATGGGGGGATGTCACATCAAGGGGGAGCTTTACTCTAAGACTTGATTTAAAGCATCTCATAGTATGTGACAACATTAAATGCTTTATGTAAAAGTGGTAACCCCACTTGTGCTTAAACGATGAGTATGACCTATGATCAAGTATTCTTACTTGGCTCCTAAGTCAATATACTCATATATAGATGACTCCGTCATTGCCAAAATGCTTGATAGATGCTAGTATGTATGTGCATGTTTGCCATGATTTCATTTGACATCTTATTGTGTGAGCATGTTGGTCTGCATTTATTTATCCATTCGAGGACATCCAATTGTTGCTATTTGGTTTTTGATTTCTCTTTTGCCAATTGGATGGACAAGAATGCCTAGGACCACTCTCTAGATATCTATGCTTTCTTACCTCATATTCCATTCTTGCTGCATCACAAAATTTGAACAAGTACTTTTCGATCCCTCTGTGTGAGGAGCACTCGGAGTTCCGTATCGACAAAGGACTGACCATTAAAACCTCCCAAGTGCATCTCGGTGGAACCAACCCAAATTCTCGGTCTCACTGAATGCCTAGGGTTGATCTGGATTTTCAATCTCGGTAACACCGATTCCTTATTCTTAGTTACACCGAGTTTCCCTGTCAGCTGACAGTTGAGAAACTCGGTGGCACCGAAAATTTCGAACCGGTGTCACCGACAACGAAGGGTATATATCCTGGAGGACACGACTTTTGAAATTCAATCTCAAGAGCCCGTTTTCCTCCAACCCTAAGCTGCCGCTCCAGACCCCCTGGTCGTCGCCCTTGCCTCCCCATGTGTCTCCGCCGTTGGGAACCCGCCGCCGCCGACGGAATCTTCGCCGCCGTCGTCACCTTAGCGGGTCCTTCACCAAATTAGGGTATGGATCTGGCCCTCCTTGCGCTCCCCGTCCGATTCTTGCGCATTGGAGTTCATTTTATCGATAATCCACCGATTGCAAACCTCCCTATCCTCTAGAAAACTCAATAGAATAGCGAACGAATGATTTTTAGGTTTTGCTGTCCGCCACATGAATCTCGGTAGAACCGATGCAAAAGAATAGGTAGCACCGGTTCGTTTTTCTGGCAAACTGAGAACACCTCGGTGGAACCGAGTACCAATTTTCAGTGTAACCGAAAATGGTGCCAAGTTTGTGTGAAGTAGGTTGTTTGTCTTGGTGGGTCCGAAAATTTTGCCTCGGTTGTACCGACATACATTTGGCAGAATGCAAAATTTGAGAAATCTTAGTTCAATCTTTTGAAAAAGTCTGCATTTTGTGATGACTCATCCTCTCCACTCCTCTATACTCTATTCACAGGGTCAGATATGTCAGATGCTGAAGATAGTCAGAATGATCTCAGAGGGCAAAGTGTGGACATGGATTCAGGCACTAGTCCTGAAGAGAGTTTTGATGATGTGCCTAGTTCTCCTGACTTGCCCAAGGCTGCTACAAGGACCAGGAGAAAGCTCAATTCTGATGAGGAGGATGAGGACTTCATCCCTGAGGAGCTTCCTAAGAAAGATGATGCTGCCACTTCTTCCAAGAAGAAGAAAGCTATCAGGAAGGAGTATGCAAGCTCTGAGTCAGCCAGAGCACCAAAGAGCTCCAGGGCAACCATGACAGTTGTGCGTCCCAAGAAATCTATGCCTAAGAAGGCAGGGGAGAGGAAGAGATCCAGGAAGAGGATTATACATGTTATGGGCAGGCAAACCTCTATGTTTGAGGATCCAGAGGAGGCAGCTGCTGAAGAAGAGGAGGTAGAGCCAGCTGCAAAGGCTCCTCCTAAGAAGAAGAAGAAGCTTATGGCAACTGCTATGCCCAAGACTAACACTTCCAAGAGCACCAAATCTGCTCCCAAGAAGGTTGCTGCTGCTGATAAGCCTAAGAGGTTCTCCAGAGACATACCACCTTCCAGCAAGAACAAGACCTCCACTTTCAGGGAGAGGATGATGTTGATATTACTGCTTTGATGAAGCTCAGACCACACCTTCCAGAGCACAATGCCAGCCATTTGCTTGCTGAAGATATGAAGAAGAGGAAGGATTCTGGTTTGAGGGAATGGAGAGCAATTGATCCATATGCTCAGAGGAGGAAAACAGCTGTGGACTACAGGTTCTATACCAAGGAGCAACAAGATTTTTATGAGACAATCTTGCTTGATAAGAGCCCAACTGTGAGTGACATGAGATACGTTGATTGGAAGTACATCAAGGCAAATGAAGATTACTTTCCAAATGTTCAAGACAACTTTCATTGCATTGGCTTAGATGAATTTGTTGGCAAAGAATTCACTGCATGGAACGATGAGATGATCATGCAATTCTACTCCACTGCTCACTTCTATGGAGATGGTAGGATTGTGTGGATGACTGAAGGAGCAAGATATGAGTCCACTGGTGAGGAATGGGCTACCATCTTAGGAGTCCCAAAGGTGCAAGATGGAGATTTGGATGTCTATTCTGAATCCAAGGAGAGCCATGATTCTATGAAGAACATGTATAATGAGATCCCTGCTGCCAACTTGAAATCTCATAAGTTAGGATCCATTTACTTCCTCCATGCTGGCCTTCACACCATGAACACCATCTTGAGGCACACCTTGATGCCTAAGTCTGGAGATGAGAAGATGATTAGATGCTATTCCATCAACATGCTGATCCATCTTGATAGACACACCAGGATAAGGGTGATGGACTTGATTGTAGAGACTGTGAAGAGGGTTGCTGCTGATCAGAAGCGCTCATGCTGCTATGCACCCTACATTCATATGCTCATCAACTCCAAGCTGGAGAAGCACATTTTTGCTCTTGACAGGCCACACTTGCCCCTATAGCCAGATCTTGAGGACAATGTCGTGGTGATGGACCCAGACCATCCCACCTCAGCTGCAGCTCGAACAGAGGCAGCTAGAGCCACTAGTGCTCAAGTCCCTAGATCCAGGAACGAGCAATTGGATCTCTTGATCACCACCGTTCAGGGCATGCAGAAGGACATCAAGGACATATTGGAGAATCAGCATAGTCTTGTGAGGATCATGGAAAATAGGATCAAGACCCTCAATGACAAGGTGGATGGGCTAACAAAGACAGTGAATGAGCTCAAGAAGGAAGTTGATAGCGTGCCCAGTCCTGACACTTCAGATGATAAGGATGAATCTCCTCTCAGGACAGGCACTCAGTTCACCACTCCGGCCAGATCAGCCACCGTGCCAGCTCAAGAGTTGAGGCCTTCTTCATCAGCACCGGCTACAGCCTCTTCAGCTCCATCAGCTCCTCCAGTACCTCCCGTTGCTACACCAACTCCGTCCATGACGTCTGCCGACATCTTCGCCGACGCAGTTCTCTCGACTCCTTCATCGACCACCGGAGGAGATCAGCCCCAGAAGAACGACTAGCTATATCTCTTTGAACTTTTTGGTAACTTGTTGCCAAAGGGGGAGAAGTTGTATATAGATCTTTAGGCTTCGAGTGAGAGAGCGTTGGTTTTTATCGCTTTTTCAAAAACATTTGATCTTTTGGTTTGGATGTGTTAAACTTTGTGGTGGTTGATCATACACTTGATGTGTGTTGCTACTATTTCCTATCATTTTGATGCTTATGAGATGATCATTCACCTTTGCTTGATTGTGTTGTGCTATGATGTTCATTCTTATTATTCTCGCACACCACCAAGTTGTATGTGACATTAAAGAGTGCCCCATGCACCTAATCGATTGTGCATTTGCATTCAAACGCAAATTTAAAATAATGCACAAATTTAGGGGGAGCTCTTGCTTATCACATACTTCTCAAAGCGACGATTATATTCATTGATTATATCATATGTCGAAGCTTTGATCTATATATTGTCATCAATTACCAAAAAGGGGGAGATTGAAAGCACATTTGCTCCCTTGGTGGTTTTGGTAATTAATAACAACATATATGTCATTGAACTAATGTTTCCACTAAGCATATTTCAGGAAAAGTTCAATGATAGGGATGGCAAAAGGATTGTGGAAATACCCCAAGATGCAAGGAAATGGATTGGCAAAGCTTCAAGCAAGAGGACTCTACATTTTACTTTGTGAGAAATCACTTTGAGTCCATAGGAAAGCCAATACTATTAAAAGGGGATAAGGTATTGTTGGTGAACAAGATGCTCCACGTGCACAGGTGATAGTCACCAAAAACACCCACAAGCTCTTCCACAAAAGTCTGTCCAAAGTCAAATATCCAAAATCGGTGCAACCAACACTTTCCACTCGGTGCCACAGATTCCCAAACTCAGACAGACCCATGCCAAACCCTAGCACATCGGTGCAACCGATTCCACTTCGGTGCCACCGAGTTTGGGTTGCCAACTTTCTGTTACCTCGATTCACAAAATCGGTACCACCGAGTTTGTTGGATCGGCGTCACCGATTTACGCAATCTGACCGTTGGTCACCTAATCGGTACCACCAAGAATTATATATCGGTCTCATCGAGATTCAAAAGTTGTCACCTTTTGGTCACTTCGGTACCATAGAGATTCACACAGCGGTGTCACCGAGTTGGTCACTTTAGGTGTAACGGTTGGATTTTTGGGGATGCCTATATATACCCCTTCACCACCACCCACTCGAAAGAGAAGCACTCAGAACTATTCCATACTTGCCCCATCCGATTTTCTGAGAGAGAGCCACCTACCCTGTGTTGAGATCAAGCTATTCCACTCCATCCATATGAATCTTGATCTCTAACCTCCCCAAGTTGCTTTCCACCAAATCAATCTCTTCCACCATAGCCAAATATGTGAGAGAGTGATTGTGTGTTGAGGAGTCTATAATCTTGAAGCACAAGAGCAAGGAGTTCATCGACATTATCGAGCCTATTACCTTTTGGAGGGTGGTGCCTCCTAGATTGGTTAGGTGTCGCTTGGGAGCCTCCTACTTCGTGTTATGGAGTTGAACCAAGAAGTTTGTACGGGCAAGGAGATCGCCTACTTCGTGAAGATCTACCCATAGTGAGGCTAGTCCTTCGTGGACGGAAGCCGTTATGGAATAGTCAAGGTTGCTACTTCATGGACCCTTATGGGTAGAGCCTTCCGTGGACTCTCGCGACCGTTACCCTCCGTGGGTTGAAGACTCCATAAACGTGGATGTACGATAGCACCACCTATCGGAACCACGGGAAAAATCTTCGTGTCTACACATTGTGTTTGATCTTCCTTCCTACCCTCTACTATACATGCTTGTTGTTACTTTTCGCTGCTATACTCTTAGACATGCATGTGTAGGGTGTACTTGACTTGCTATAAATGCTAAAATCTGCCAACACTTAAAATTGGGAAAAGGTAGGATTTTTATTTGGTCAAGTAGTCTAATCACCCCCCCCCCCTCTAGACATACTTTCGGTCCTACAATATGCCCCTGTCGCTAGACTTGAGTCCATTTGCATTCTTCTTGATTATGCTAGTCATCATGATACCACTCTTTACCAAATAAACATTAAAAGTGCCTTTATAAATGGTGAAATTGAGGAAAGTCTATGTCAAACAACCTCCCGTATTTTTCAACCCTAAGAAACCTAATCATGTCTACAAACTTTGCAAAGCCCTCTATGGTCTTAAACAAGCCCCTCGAGCTTGGTACAAATGCTTAACGAAGTTTCTTATAGAAAGGGGTTTTGAAAGTGGTAAAATTGATGCAACCTTGTTCACTAAAAGGGTTAATGGTGAATTATTTGTATGCCAAATTTATGTGGATGATATCATATTTGGATCAACTAACCCTCATTTTAGTGAGAAATTTGGAAGGTTGATGTCCGAGAAATATGAGATGTCTATGATGTGTGAGCTGAAATTTTTCCTTGGTTTGCAAATCAAGCAAATGAGAGATGGTACATTTGTCTCTCAAACCAAGTATACCAAGGACTTGTTCAAAAAGTTGAACATGCAGGAATGCAAAGGTACGAAAACCCCCATGCGTACTAGTGGAAATGTTGACCTCACCAAGGAGGACAAACCGGTTGATGAAAAGGTTTACCGGTCAATGATTGGTTCATTATTATACTATGTGCCCCCATTCCGATATCATGCTAAGTGTGTGCATGTGTTCCCGATATCAAGAGGCGCCTAAAGAGTGTCATCTTAAGGTCGTGAAATGAATTGTGAGATACTTGATACATACCCCCAAACTTTGGCATTTGGTATCCTAAAGGATCTTCTTTTGACCTTATTGGCTATTCCCACTCGGACTATGGCGGAGATAAGTTTGATAGGAAATCCACTTCGGGTACTTGTCAAATTCTTGGGATATCTCTTGTGTCTTGGTCCCCCAAGAAACGAAAGTCGGTATCTCTATCTATCGCCGACGCGGAATACATTCCCGTCGGATCATGTTGTGCACAATTACTATGGGTGACCCAAATTCTGAAGGACTATGGAATACATGTGAAACATGTTCCATTGCTTTGTAACAATGAGAGTGCTATCAAGATTGCACACAATCCCGTGCAACATTCTCAAACTAAGCAGATTCAAGTTTGTCATCATTTCATTTGTGATCATGTTGCCAAACGAGATATCAATCTCAAACATGTTCGTACCGACAAGAAATTGGCGGATATCTTCAAAAAAACGCTATATGAGAAAGTGTTTTGTAACTTGAGGAGTGAGTTGAACATCATAGATGCTTCCAACTTTTTCTAGAGACTCGCTCGGATGCATGCAAGGGCATGAGCTTACATGACTACTCCTTGTCACCATTTAACTTGATACTATCTCATATCCTGGAGAACTATGCTCCCTTGTATTGCAACATTTGGTAGGTACTTGGATGGACTACACTCTATGAGATTGCCATCAATTCAAATCCTTAAGCAATCTTGTCATGGCCAAGTATCAACAATTATCCATTGTGAGGAATGAAAAAGGACAACACAAACTATATCCTTGACAACACTTGACTCAAAACTTCACTCTTATCAATTTGGATATATTCATTTTATTCCTTGCATGACTAACCCATGTAGGAGGATCTACTTCAAACAAAGAAGGATAACTCCAAACTCCAATTCTTGAGCATCCACAACAAGTCCACCTACATGTTTTCGTCATCAACATCACCCGAAGGTATGTAATCATATACTTGAGAAAGCTTTACTCCAAGTCATGAGTCAAAGCACCTCTAGTGATATGAAAACATCAAAATGCTTAAATGAAAAATGGTAACCCCATTTTGAGCTTAATGATGAGTAGGACCTATGATAAAGTGGTCTCACTTGGCTCCTAAGTCAATATACTCTAATATAGATGACCTAGTCGCCGACCATCATCTAGATGAAGTTTCTTGGTTGGTTCATCTTTTAGTTGCATGCTTTTCTTGCTACCAATCAATCTTCATCTAGTTGAAAATTCATTGCAAATCTTGTTGAAAATTCATTACAAATCTTATTGAAAATTCATTGCAAATCTTGTTGAAAATTCATTGCAAATCTTATTGAAAATCTTATTGAAAATTCCTTGCAAATTTCATGCAAATTCCCTGATTTTTTTTTTTTTTTGAAATTTTCAGTTCAAATAGCTTAAGTTTGACTCTGCCAAGTCTTTGTTTGCAATTCGGAATCTCCGACTGAAAGAATTCGACGTCACCGATATAGCAACTACGATGCAAAATGCTTCCTTGGTACAACCGATGTAAATTGCCTCGGTGCCACTGAACTACCTCAGAGACTTAAATCCAGTTTCGGTCCCACCGACCCATGTAGACTCGGAGTCACCGATTTTGTTGTTGCCATAGTTCTTTGCCAAAAAAATCTAGCTCTGCTCCATGACCCTTTTCTGTAGGATCCCTTACCTTATGGCCCTTATTGTAAATTGATACCTAAGGGGGGAATATCAAAGCTTAAGTATATAAAGAGGGATAATATATTAAGGGGAGAGATCAAATCAACCAGTGAAGAAAGGAGAGAGTTTATGTGCTTTGATAAAGGAAAATATATATTAAGTGCTTTGTTGTTTTTGATCATTCTAAGTGATCTTGCATTTTAGACTTATCTCACCCTACCTACTCCCAATATCTACACGTTAAGATTCAGGGGGCAAGAGAAGAAATTTCATACTCAGGGGAGAAAGTTATGTTGAAACTTTGCTGAAAATCCTTTTCGAAAACATCTTTTGGGGACATGTCAATCTTATAAGAATACTACTCCTTCTACATGTCTTCCAAATCTTGGTATTCTTAAAACTCTTGCATTTGTATGAAAGGAACATTCTTGTATCTAACCTTCCTTTCTCAAGTATGTTTCCCTAGTTAAAATGCTCTAGTACTTCAAGGTAAGTATATGCATCTTCTTCATGTTCAGGATGATCTCTTGCTTCTTGCACATATTGTTTGCAAGAGATATGCATGAACATGAAAACACCTCATTCACATCTATGTTTAATGCATATAGCCAAGATACATATGACTTACTTTGTCTTCTATTCTATGTGTGCTCATGCATTCCAAAAGCAATTATTCTATAAATAGAATTGCACACATGTAGGGGGAGTTTGCTTTAAGTCATATGTCTCTCAAAGCTATCATATAGTTCATTGTATATTCCATTTGAAGCTTTGATTGTATGTTGTCATTAATTACCAAAAGGGGGGAGATTGAAAGCACAAATGTTCCCTTGGTGGTTTTGATAATTAATGACAACATACATTGTCTGTTGGACTAATAGTTGTATCTAGTATATGTCAGGAAAAGTCCGGAGATTGGAATGGCTAGGAGATATGGTGAGAAACCCATTGGATGCAAAGGAATCCCCTTTACAAAAGCTTCAAGACTCTACATTTTATTTTTATCACAATTGAGTCCATAGGAAAGCCAATACTATTAAGAGGGGATGAGGTACTGATGATGATTTGGTTGCTCAACTGCTTAGAGATATGCCACCACAAGCCTCAATCAAATTCTCACAAAACCATCTGTCTTAAACCCTAAAGTCCATTTTGGGTGCCACCAAGATTTCCACTTCAGTCTCACCGAGAAAGATCCTAAGCCAAACCCTAGCACCTCGGTAGAACCGATATTGCATTCGGTGCACCCCAAAAGCAATGACCAACCTTCTGTGATCGAAATATTTATTTTTGAAACTTCTGATTTTTATGATTCGGTGTCACCGAAATACTGGATCTGCCTAGGTTAAATTCAATCGGTCTCACCGAGTTTTTCTATTCGGTCTCACCGAAAAGTCAAAAGTTAGGGCATTTTGCACTAGTCGGTAGAACCGAGTTTTAACTTCGGTTTCACCGAGTTGGGCAATAATGTTGTAACGGTTGGATTTTTGGAGAAGGCTACAAATACCCCTCCACCCCTTCTCACTCATAGAGAGAGCCATCAGAATGAAAGTACACTTCCACCATTCATTTTTTGAGAGAGAAACACCTACACATGTGCTGAGATCAAGGGATTCCACTCCAACCAATAGATTCTTGATTTCTAGCCTCCCCAACTTGCTTTCCACCCAATCATCCTCTTCTACCAAGCCAAAAATATGTGAGAGAGTGGTTGAGTGTTGAGGAGACTATCTTTTGAAGCACAAGAGCAAGGAGTTCATCATCAACACACCATCTATTACCTTTTGGAGAGGGGTGTCTCCTAGATTGGTTAGGTGTCTCTTGGGATCCTCCTAATCATGTGGAGTTGAACCAAGAAGTTTGTAAGGGCAAGGAGATCGCCTACTTCATGAAGATCTACCCCTGGTGAGGCTAGTCCTCCGTGGGCGTAAGCCATGGTGGAATAGACAAGGTTGCTTCTTCGTGTACCCTTCGTGGGTGGAGCCCTTCGTGGACTCGCGCATTTGTTACCCTCCGTGGGTTGAAGTATCCATCAATGTAGACGTACGATAGCACCACCTATCGAAACCACGCCAAAAATCTCTGTGTCTTCATTGTGTTTGATATTCCTCCTCTACCATCCTTTATGTTTCTTGCAAATGCATGATATTTACATTCCACTACTATATCTCTAGATATGCATGTGTAGGACTCAGTGGATGCAATTTAACTTGTGCTAAAATCTGCCTAAATCTCAAGCAAATTAAAAACTGCTCATTTGTCTTGTTAAGTGTCTATTCACCCCCTCCCTCTAGACGCCTCTTCTCGATCCCACATCGGGGCGATACTACCGCCCACCCCAGCGGTACTACCGCTTAGGGCAGTAGGGCGGCAGTACTACCCTAAGAGGTACTACCGCTCTAGTTCCGCTCTACTACCCCATATGGAAATATTATAAAAGAAAGTTACACGCTGGGACCCCCTAAGAGATACTGGCAGCGGTAGTGGACGCGGAAGTACCGCCTAAGTGGTACTACCGTGCTACTACTGGATAAGGGAAAATGGCAACAGAAAGTTGCACGACTGGGAATCCCTAAGCTGTAGTGTCCATCGGTACTACCGTAGGAGCGGTACTACCGCTTATGTGCAACAACAACTATCCATAGAAAAAAAGAGGACCAGCGCCATGTTGCGGAAAGAAAAAGTGTGTGCATATGAAGTTATTACGTGTTGATTCCACCCATACCTTTTCGATACGGACCCCCTCTTAATAGTATGGTTTTCCTAGGACTCAAAATCCACCGATAACTAAATCGTCAGGAGCCACCGTCTTCACTCTTCACCATCGAGGGGTACAAACTGTCTCGTGCCAAGTCATGATAACTGAAATACTCAAGCACACGGTTAGTCCGCAAATTGCATTGTCATCAATCACCAAAACCACTATGGGAGAAATATGCCCTAACACCCGTGAAGCACCCTTATTGTGCTTCCTTACACAACGCAACCCGAGCACCACCAGCATCATGCGCATCAGATTAGTGTCGACCAGAAACCCAGTGCGCTGGCGACGTCACTGCACGGGCTGAACAACCACGATGACATGGCCTCCCACAGATCTGCGCAAGCCAGGACCTCCATCTGAGCGTAGCACCACGCCTCCACAACGCACGCATGCGTGCCGACTGCCACAGTCTATCGGGACTTTGGGACTTGGGGTACCCAGGCCCGTCTGCCTGCGGCCCGGGACGCGGCGCTGGGTATAAAGTTCAAGCAGGGCCCATCGGCACCCCTTGGAGGAACGGCCTCGCGGGGATTGCACCTCGCGAGGAGGACGGCCGCTACACCATCAAGAATCTCCCCAGGCTCCTGCGCGAGGCAACCTCCTGAGGCCCTCGTGAGGTGGTTTGGTCGAGGCTGGTCCAAGCGGGGTCCAGCGACTCTGCGCCATCACGTGGGTGACACACGCCGCGTCCAGCGGAGCTCGGAGCCGTGCCAGCAAGCACGGATGAGGAGGATTTCCTCTTCGGTGCTAAGGGAGCAAAGCCAGCCCGCCGGTTCCCAAAGCAAGGTCCAAAGGTTTCCAGTTTGGTGCAAGAGCGCCGAAGTGGGTGCTCGCCAGGATGGAGGTCAGCACCGAGCCCACCGACACGTCATGGACAGAGGCTTTAGCAGGCGAAGACCACCTTTGTCACGATAGGTTGTAG
Organism: Elymus sibiricus; assembly: GCA_039707655.1. Classification (NCBI taxonomy): domain Eukaryota; kingdom Viridiplantae; phylum Streptophyta; class Magnoliopsida; order Poales; family Poaceae; genus Elymus; species Elymus sibiricus. The sequence goes on from CM077669.1 coordinate 361,852,393, forward strand.
TCATGTACCCTTTCAAACCGGTGACTGTGGCAACCCTTCTCACCTTGTATTTTCGGGGAAGAGGACCGAAGCCGGTATAAAAGTAGCGAGGGCACCACCGGAGAAGAGGGAGCTCATTTTCCCCCCATCAACGACAAGGGCGCGGGAACCCACCTTTGTAACCCATTACTCTCTCCAAGCAATCGAGACAAGCAGGAGTAGGGTATTACATCGCGAGGTGGCCCGAACCTGGGTAACGACTGTGTCTTTGTTCTTCCTTCCAGCTTGAGCTCGCCGGAGCTTGACCGTAGGTTTGCGAGGTAGAGTAGGGCTGGTGGACAAGGTGCACCCCAGTGTTCGAACCTCTCTTGTGTCCCCGGAGCCCCAATTCCGACATTTGGTGCGCCAGGTAGGGGTACACCATTGTTCCCCGGCTCCGCTCCAGCCCCCGATCACGACATGGCTGGCGCTCGCTGTGCACGGGTCGGGCGTCGTGCGGCCCGTCTCGCCTAGGCCATTCCCACGGACCGCGACGGGCGCCTCCACGCCGTCGGCGATCCCACCGGCGCCACGGCCGACCTCGACAACCGCGAGGGGCGGAATTCTCGCTCTCGCCCTCCCGCGCCGCACAACGCTCGCGCCCTCATGGCTCCTCCCGCTCCCCGCCGCCCAGGGGCGTGGACGACTGGGGCGCGTTTCGTGAGACAAGGGGGCTGCATCACCACCGTCGGAACGGCGGGCGGCAGGACGCCTGGCCGGACCACGCTGCCGGGCTCAACACGCCAGCAGGGGCCGCAAGTGCCCGCCCTTTACCACCTCGCAACCTGCCGTTTCACGCCAAGGGCGCGCCGCCCAGTGTGGCCCTGCCACATCGTCGATGCAGCGGCCCGACCGGATCAGGCCCCGTGGTACCCCCAGGGCCCAACCTCGCGTCTTCATCCTCCTCCTCCAAGTTCCGGAGCCAGAGACCGCGCGAGGCTGCGGTCCCGACTTTGGCAAGCAGGGGAATGGGGGGCGTCCGTTCTGCGCCCTCCACAATGTGTACACGCATAACACAGAGGACTATTGGGCGCTTGCTTCCACGCGCGACGGATGGGCTGGCCGACGTCTGGGCCTCGGCGCCCGTGGCGCCGGCCGTGGGGCGTTGGAGGAAGAGGTACCCATGGCACCCTCCCTCGCGGACGCGAGGAGCGCGGGTGGTCGCGCGAGCGCGCCCGGCTGGGGCAATCCCGAGCAGCCGGCCCCTAGGGCGGCGCGGCCCCTCCGCCGCAGCCATTGCCACCAGCGAAGAGCGACGGTGACAGGCACAAGGAGGAGGTGGTGAGTGGCAAGCCGCCCCGAGCGGTCGCATGTATCCTGGGCAGCACCCGCACCCCGGTGGCGGCCAAGCTGCTGGAGCGGCCCCTACGTGAGGAGGGTGCCACTCTCCCGAGGCCCAGGGTTGTATGTTCCTCCAAGCGCCTGTGGTGTGCCATCGCCTTTGATACCAGGGGCGGCATCGGGCCCACGACGACCGTCGGCGACCTTCCTATGTTGTGCTCACCACTCATCAGCGACATCCGGGTCACCAGGACCCTCCTCGACGGGGGCTCCAGTGAGACCTTTGAGGCACTCCGGGTGCGCAATGGCCCGTTGCGGCCCTCCGGGCCGTTCTTGGGGGTGACCGGGGGCCCAGCCATCCCATTGGGGCAGGTCCGCCTTCCCGTCACCCTCGGCACGCGCGGCAACTACCGCATCGAGGTCGTCGACTTCGACGTGGCGCGCGTATGCCTCCCGTACAATGCGATCCTGGGATATCCGGCGCTGGCAAAGTTTGAGGTGGTGGTCCACCACGGGCACAATGTCCTCGGGATGCCGGGCAGCCACGGTGTCATCACCATCTCCTGCGAAGAAGGGGACGTAGCGGACTCACCTACGCACGCTTGCAGGGTTGCCGCAGTCAGGCGCGCTAGCGACGTCGAGGGCCCGGGACCCCACGAAGCCCCACCGTCAGGCAAGGAACTGCCGCTGTCAGCCTCGGGCCCAACAGGACAGGGAGCGAAGCGCCGTCATCCCGATCTGGAGGCCCGAGACGCTGTGGAGGGCCGGCGCCGGGACCAGGCGCACCTCGCGAGCGGCGCCCCCTCCACTGGCATCAGCAGCCGGGCCTTCACGCATGAACTACGCCGGGTGGTCTGGCCCGACCCGTTCGCCCCGAAGCTGCCGCCACGCTATGACGGCGCCTCCGACTCCGCGGCATTCCTTCGGCTCTACTCAATGGGCATCGAGGCTTCCGATGACGACGACCAAGTCAAGGCGAACTGGTTCCCCATGGCCCTCGGAACCCGTGCGCATTCATGGCTCGCCAGCTTACCCGAGGAATCAATCTCTTCCTGGGGTGAGCTCCGTAGGATGTTTCTCACAAGCTTCGAGGACAGGCGCAGTGACCCACCTCACGGCCATGCTCCAGAAGACGGGAGCGACCTGCGGCGCGTAAGGCACCTCCCGAGGGAGACCCTGCACGAGTACATCCGGCGCCTCAGGAGGAGCTGCAACTAGACCCCGCGGAGCTCGCCGGGGGTCCCACACGACGCCATCCAGCGAGTCGTTCCGCCCTCCTACACCAGTTTCATCCATAGGTGACCATGTATCAGTTCAAAATTAAGCACGCCCACCAGGCTGTCTCGACCGCAAGGTGGCTCCCTTATGCTATGTATCGAATTTGAGTATTCTTGTTCGAATTTGAATATTCCTGTTGAGCTTATAACATGTCTCTAGACCTCGAATTTTGGCTCCGCGTTACCACTGGAAGACGCCGCGCCCTCGAGAATACCCGCTCGGCTGCCCCAAGGCTAGGGGTTGGACACGGCGCCTGCGCGTGGGCTTGCCCTGGCAGCGCCGATAAATCCCGGTGACCGAGTTCTGGCCCGCGGGCTACCACCCCTCCCCCCCCCCCCGCGCGCTACCTCATAAAGGTCCCTGGTGTCCCGCCCTCTCACGGGAGCCGCCGCGAGCGGATAATTGGTGGCGCGACCCGCCCCTCGCGGCCAAGGACCGATGCCCCGCTACATTGAGCGTTGCGCGTCGACAGCCAACCGACGTGCGGTTGCGCTCAGGGGCGCGGCCGCACCAAAAACGGGGCGAGGACCGCCCCTGGAGGGGGAGCGAGGGTGGCCCGCCTGAACTCCACGACTGGGGCGCCCCGACGCCTGCATAAATCCTCCCGTGACCCTCTCACGTAAGAATGAGTTGGGATGTACACGCCCCGGGGCCTCCCGAAGCGCCACTCCTTGGCTTCGAGGGGGGCTCCAACCCACGCCCAAGTGGAAGCCCCATGCTCTGCGCTGGCGGAAAAACTATCGAACCGCAACTAAGCCTACGCCCAAGTAGAAGCCCCATGCTCCGCGCTGGCAGAAAAACTGTCAAACCGCGACTATGCCTACACCCAAGTAGAAGCCCCATGCTCTGCGTTGGCGGAAAAACTGCCGAATCGCGGCTATGCCTACGCCTAGTAGAAGCCCCATGCTCCGTGCTGGTGGAAATGAGGAGTCACAACCCCACCATACGCTGCAGCGGCAACCTCGCGCTGCGCGCGGGCAAGGAGGTCAGCTGGGCTCCGCCGCTTTCAGAGCATGCCATGCCTGGCGTGGTAGCCAGCGAGGAACCGCTGGGGGCACCTTACCAGGGTGCAGGCTTGCTAGCTACGAAGCTTGGCCCTCGTGCGGCTCGGCGCTGCCTGGCGAAAAACCCTTCCCCTCGCGGGCATCGCTCTTCGGGAGCTCCTACCGCGTTCAGGGCGTCTCACCCCTCGACCACACCCTGGGTCACATGGCCCGGCATGGCGGCAGTAGCGGATCGGAGCCCGGGCCCCGAACCCCATCTACACATAACGGGGGACGGCCGCAGGGAAAGAGGAATGGCAAAATAAAAGTTCCAGGAGCACACTCCCTTTTGACCGGAGTGGCGTTAAAAGCATAAGTAAGAAATCCACATTTCTCCTGACACGCCCCCGCGGGGCCAGCTTTGTTCGCTACAGGAAGCAAGGTATAAGTGGGAGGACTGAACTCAAGCGGCACCAACCCTGGGGTCCCGGCTCCAACGCCGGTCGTGCCTAGCTAAAGTATTCCTCCTTGACACGGAAGCAGGAGGAGTCGTCGGAGTCGTTGGCATCGCTCCCGCTGTCTCCGGAGGAAGAACTGTTGCCCTCACCATCGGGAGGGCTGCCACCGTCGCCGTTGTCGCTCTCCGTGCAGCAGTCCAAGCGGCTCCCGGCCGCCCCGAAGATCTTCACAAAAAGCGTGGCGGCCCCGTCGAACCTGAAGTGGAGGACGTGCCCCTTCTTCAGGCCCCGGGCGAGTCCGAACGACTTCCGCCCCCGCTTCAAGAACATGAAGCCGAGGGGGTTGAACTCCGCCACCACCCATGAAGCTCCATTGCAGCATCGGTATGGCTGCAGCCACGGGCCAAAGGGCACATGCTCCGCCATCTCTGCTGCGAAGGAGTCCGGGAGACGAAGCCAGGTGCGGGGCCGGCCGCCCATCCCCACGAGGAACTCGCGGGACGTATCGAAGGCATGGCTTGGCGGTCGAGGCGCTTGGGCTATAGCATCGACCCTCCTACCCCGGCCGTGACCGCCTCGCCCACCGCATCCGCGCCCTCGCGTGGAGCTTCCCCCGCGGCTGCTTGAACCCACGTGAATCACCAGCGGAGGACGTCCGCGCCCCCTCACTAGCCTCGATGCCCTTGCATCCTCCGCCATCGCCTTCCCCTTCTCGGCGGTGGAGCACTACCTTGTGGGTGTCATCTCGTCAGCAGGGGCGAGTGAGGGCAAAGAGCAAGAGCGAGGGAGATGGTACGGACGGCCTTCCCCTCTTCGCCTTTATATAGGGCGTAGTGGAAGGTCGGTTCACACCCTTCGCCTCTGCTGAGCGGGCACAATAAGGTAAGGGAGGCGGTGAAGACCCAGGGTCGCGTGCGGTCCTTGTGCCGGTCTGGCCGTTTCACGAAGCGTCATGGGAGAGTGGAGGCGACGCGCGCTTCATCGGGCGCCACGCGTCCATCCGAGCCAGCAGGCGGTTGAGGGCCGTGTCATTTCGCCCCCTCCAATAAGCGGAGTCGCCCACACCACGGGCCCAGGGGCTACTGTCGGGCCTTTGGGACTGGGGGTACCCAGGCCCGTCTGCCTGCGGCCCGGGACACGGCGCTGGGTCTAAAGTGCAAGCAGGGCCCATCGGCACCCCTTGGAGGAACGGCCTCGCTGGGGTCGCACCTCGCGAGGAGGATGGCCGCTACACCATCAAGAATCTCCCCAGGCTCGTGGGCGAGGCAACCTCCTGAGGCCCTCGCGAGGTGGATTGGTCGAGGCTGGTCCAAGCGGGGTCCAACGGCTCTGCGCCATCACGTGGGTGATGCACGCCGCGTGCAGCGGTGCTCGGAGCCGTGCCAGCAAGCACGGATGAGGAGGATTTCCTCTTTGGTGATAAGGGAGCAAAGCCAGCCCGCGGTTCCCAAAGCAAGGTCCAAAGGTTTCCAGTTTGGTGCAAGAGGACCGGAGTGGGTGCTCGCCAGGACGGAGGTCAGCACCGAGCCCACCGACACGTCATGGACGGAGGCTTTAGCAGGCGAAGACCACCTTTGTCAGGATAGGTTGCAGTCCTGTCCCCTTTCAAACCGGCGACTGTGGCAACCCTTCCCGCCTTGTATTTTCGGGGAAGAGGACCGAAGCCGGTATAAAAGTAGCGAGGGCACCACCAAAGAAGAGGGAGCTCATTTTTTCCCCATCAACCACAAGGGCGCAGGAACCCACCTTTGTAACCCATTACTCTCTCCAAGCAATCCAGACAAGCAGGAGTAGGGTATTACACCGCGAGGTGGCCCGAACCTGGGTAACGGATGTGTCTTTGTTCTTCCTTCCAGCTTGAGCTCGTCGGAGCTTGACCGTAGGTTCGCGAGGTAGAGTAGGGCCGGTGGACAAGGCGCACCCTAGTGTTCGAACCTCTCTTGGGTCCCCGAATCCCCGATTCCGACACAGTCACCCTGGCCAGGCCGCCATTCGCGCCACCGGCCCTCCACACCTTAGCCCTCACGCTTCCACACAACCTTGGTGTGTCGGGCCATTGCGCCTTCGCCATCGCGCCAACAGGTGTGTCGGACTGTCATGCCCACGCGCTTCCACACCATGCACCATTCACAGGAGTCCGCTCGCCTTGTAGATACCGCTACCTGTGGGCTTTACCTGATGGCGTGAACCGACGATGGCGAGGGGTAGGGGAGGGGACGAGGGTTGGCGGTGGCGGCGGCGGGAGCTAGATCTCTGCCCGAGCCGTTCTAGGGAGTGACGTGGGGGCGGGAGTGAAGTACAATGAAAGATTTGGTGTATCATAGAGATGGGACAATGGGAATAAATCGTGAGACCTAAGTGTTGAGATGGTTAAATTACTTGCTGTGGAACCAATCCATGTGGCATATTTTCAAGACCTGAACTGTTGAGGCCTTCGGTTCAGGTTTTCATCGGTCAGATTGATGGTTCACCGATTCAATATTGGTCTTTTATAGGACTTAGATGATACATGAAAAGAGGTGAAATGCACTACTTTTCATTACCTACACAGAATATAGTCTGAGAAAGTTGTTGTAGGGCCGACTCTGCCTGTTTTTTCCATGAACCAGAGTTCGACTGTACATGCTTCCACCATATTTTTATTTAATCTATACCTACTAATAAAGAAAATAGGTATTCTTGGTCCATCATGCTATTTTGCAAAAAAAGATGTTTCCGTTAATCAACCGCAGTTCAGGTCAGATTTTTTCCTTTTGCAGGAAACCCTCTCATGTTTCTGGTAATCTATCCGCATACGAGTTTTAAGTCAGATTTTCATTTTGTAGAACAACCTTGATAAATTGGTTAATTAACCCGCAATATATATATAATGTTTTTTAAAACATCTATACCTTTTAAACCCTAACTTCAAATTTAACATGCTATGTATAAAATTTGATTAGAAAAAAGTGTAGAATTTGAATATGATGTTATTTTACCTGTTAACCATTACAAAAATATAATTTAGATTGCAATCTTAATCAATAGTGCATGATCCGTCTTTCTTTCATACCGGTGTTGATCCGGATTGGAAGTGAACACCTCAACAAAATCAAGAACACGAAAAAACCATATATAACCAAGCATGCACGAGTCGCCAAAACCTTACAGAAAAAAAAGAAATTTCTCATTTTCTTGAAAAATGCGTCTTAGAATTGACAACTTTCAAATGCATTGTGATTGTGTGAGCATTGAGGCCGCCGTCGGCGAGGATGAGAAGTAGGATAAATGGCATCATAGATGGGATGTCATGTGTTAAAAGAAAGTATGTGGACCTATTGGGGTCTTGCCTCATGGTTATTGGGTTAGAGAAATGTGGTATTTTTTCACCCGTTGCAATGCACCGGCTCTTTTGCTAGTTAATACAAACGCGAGCGCATGCCACCGGTTCAACCGCTTCTGAATTTCACCTGGATTATGTGGAAACAGAACGATGCGATCGGTTTACACGAGTTCGTTTGCAGGACTATCCACAAATCTTAAAACCCCATGCAGGCCATCGATTCCTGTTTTTTTTTGTTCCACTGATGGTCTGGTTTTTTAAACTGACATGTAGTGATTTCATCAATCTCAAGATGTTTTATCAGCCCAGTATCTTGTGAGTGCTCATATAGGGCTAGAGTGTGCGTGTGTACTTGTCTGTGAACATCTACGTTTGTACTGTGTTAAGAAAATGAGGATAGATCCTCTAAGAGCATCTCCAGTGTTTGGAGGCAAGGTTGCCTCTAAGCTGGGACCCATATAAATTTTCTAAACTGAGCTAAGAATGCCGCAGTGTATAGCATCTCATACCACCTCTAAGATGGACCCCAATATCTTTTACCTATACCTAATAATAATAAAGGGGCTAATGCTTCTTGCTCCCGAAATTTCGTCCGTTGGTGTAAATTTTTGTCCGTCCGTCGCTATTAATTTTTTTTCTTTCCATTCATCGGCAGCATGGGCCTAGCTATCGGACTCGAACCCGCGACCTTCGGTTCAACTCTTGGGAACGAGACCACTTGACCACGCTAGCTTTAGTTACAAATATTGGGTTCTTCCCCTTTACATTATCCCACATCGCTCCCTTACACAAAATCACACTGATTTATATACATCTATCAGTTAATACCAATAAGCTGCTTAGAGAATCGGAAAGGAGTGGACCCGTAGGAAGAGAGATCAATTTTTTTTTTTTTTGAACACAGTACAGACGCAAGCGCTCATATACACGCGCATACACTCACCCCTATGAACGCACACACGCACACCCTACCCCTATGAGCACCTCCGAGAGACTGAGCCGGCATATCATCTTGAAATTTACGAAGTCACCGTAGGCACCTCGTCATCGACGGGAACGTCTCCTCCCACTGAATGCGCATCGCCGGAGTTCCTGAAATAAATCCAGAAATAAATGCAAGCACCAGGATTTGAACCCTGGTGGGCTGGGGATACCACAGTCCCTCTAACCATCCAACCACAGGTTGGTTTGCGAAGAGAGATCAATTAAGAGGGCGATATATACGATAAGGGTCGAATTAATGAGAGAGAATTGGTGGGAAGGATTAAGAAATCTCTAATTAATGAGAGAGAGCGCGCATGCATGCAGGATTAGTGGAAAGGATTAAGGCATCTCTAATTAATTAGAGATAGAGAGAGCGCATGCATGCAGGATTAGTGGGAAAGATTAAGGAATCTAATTAATGAAAGAAAGAGAAATTAATAATAGAGAGAGACAATTAAAAAAATCCATGCATGCATGCAAGATTGACTCTAATTAATTAGAGATAGAGAGAGCTGATGCAGGATTAGTGGGAAAGATTAAGGAATCTCTAATTAATGAGAGAGAGAAATTAATAATAGAGAGAGACAATTAAAAAAATCCATGCATGCATGCAAGATTGACGGGATATAAAGGATTTGTGAATGATGTGGTAGAATTAAGAAAGACGTGATTAATTTAATAGATGGAAACAAGGCGGCCGTGTTAGCCTGATGACCCAAACATCCTTGATGTCTGGATCTGCACGTACATGACAGGTTTAGAATATTGGTTTAATTTGAATCAAAGTTGGATTCGGTACTTGTGTTCTTGACGGGCTGGTTCGACATACAACCTAAATAAGTAATGATTTGCAGCGAGTTTCTTCAGTGTCAATTCTGATTCAAGTGCCCTGTTCTTCCTAGCACACATGGTGCTTGTGTTAATTCCTATGGGAGAATAGCACGTACAGGAACTGTGTACTAGTGAGTTAAAATATATATTAAACAAGTCCTTTTCTTTCCTACTTTAGAGCTGCTCACACGCATTAGAGAAATCAAGCATGCAGACATGTGGGGCCGTTGAATTTTTCAAGTGCTTGGAGGCTGCCTCTAAGCATAGAGGCGACGCCAACGAAATTTTGTTAGAGGCGGCCGGCTGCAATGTATAACGTCCGTCTCTAAGCCCTTAGAGGCAAGCTTGGAGGCAGAAAAACACTACACTGTAGGTGCTCTAAGAATGCATTATATTTCTCGCTTTCTAGATGTTGACAGATAATGACAGCTATCCAATTGCCACTATTTTTTTTCGAGCGGATCATACCGAAAGAGCCATAGATAATTTTATGCTAGAAGGCAACTGTCACGTACATTTCAGCATTCCAAATGTACTTAGCAACAACACATCTAAAGAAGAAAGGATCAATTACCTGATTCGTCTTAAGGGAATGACGATCACTTTTTATGTTTGTGCTATCTTCTATATGCAAGAGATTGTCTCTAGTAAGGGTACTTCGTTTTGAGATCAACCAGAAAAAGATCTTGATCTTTAGTGGAATCACAATTTTTAGGGGAACTTTTATGTTGATACGGACAAACTGGAGTTGTAGATAGAAGGATATGATGGAGAAACCTTCAGTGGAATTATGGAGTTCTCCTAGCGTAGTGATCACTCATCCATTGGTATCTTAATGTACTCCCTTCATTCCCTTATATAACGTTACTTCGTTTTTCGTGTCAAACTTTGACTTATAATTTTGGTCAACATAATATGGATTATATGTCATAAAAAGTATATCATCGGAATGTTTTTTGGAATGTGCATCCTTCGCATGGCTAATCATTCAAAACAGGGTGTGGACGGCGGACCGACTGGCCAAGCGAGGGTGGCCCAACTGTGGGCTATGCCCCCTGTGTAGCGCCACCATGGAGTCGGCCGCGCATCTGCTGTTCCAATGCCGCTTCTCCCTAAGAGTCTGGGGCTCCATACGGAATTGGCTTGGGCACCATTGCCTTGATGCTACCTCTTGGGCGGGCATCAACAATGTATCCGCTTGGTGGGACCTCTTCATGGACGGAAATCGCGATAACCGCAAGGGCATGGCCTCGCTAGCAATGCTAGTCGTTTGGGAGATTTGGAATGAGCGAAATGCGAGGATCTTCAACAACAAATTCGCAACTACGGGATGCATCTTCAATCGAATTCGTCAGGAGGCCCGTATTTGGGTTAAGGCAGGTGCTAGACGTTTGAGTAACTTGATGCCGGGAGACTAGGCTTTTCTCTCCGGGGTGGTGGCCTTAGGGCTTGTAAGAATCACAAACTCTCTCTTAATTAATGAATGTGGCAAACCTTTTGCCCTTTTCAAAAATGAAATACTTTTTGTGGCATATAACTCATTTTTTGTTGGTAAAATTAATGGTCAAAGGTATACATGAAAATACATAATGGCCTTATACAATGGAGGGAGTGCTAGTAGTTTAAGATGATGCTACTCTTATATTGGGATATTCTCGTACTCGGAATAATCATTCGGATCTTGTAGTAGGTCAGCAAGTTGCGTGTCGCGTGATTCGTGACAGTGGATCTAATTAACCTTTCAAACAAGTTAAAGGGCAAGAGCACCTTGTTGTCATGGTGTATCCCACTTGAGAAGATGAGCATATGTGATGTGAAAGGATCAATTGATGGATTCACCTTCAGGGTTCGGCGAGCAGTTTTTATCTTTATGCTATTCTCCATATGCAAGAGATTGTCTCTATTACGGGCATTTCATTTTGAGATTAACCAGGAAAAGACCTTGATCTCTGGCGGCAATCACAACTTTTACGTGAAACAGTGTGTTGACATAGGCACATCCGCACATGGGAGTTGTAGATAGAAGGATTTGTCAAAGAATTGCGTCTTGTTATGGTCGATCTAACCAGTCTCACGAAACAGTCTCTCATCCTGCTTTATTTATAAAGCAACATCATAAAGTTACATGACGAAACGATATAATGTGATGAGGCAGTCCTCTGATACAGCAGATCCCGAAATAACTGGTCAACATAACCACACGCGACTACGTGGCCGAACAACTAATCACAGGATGACCAGATACGCCGCCATGACACGACCTAAGACACCTAGACTCCATGACAACGCCCTCAGGAGGGGAACGCAAGCACCGCCGTTGCCGAGCCCAACAGGACGAAGTTTTTCACCCTGAGATTCGCCACAGAGAGGAGAACCACGACGGCGTCTTCAAGAAAATAACGACATCCACAGATATCATCGTCGCCGTCGGCGCCAAAGCGCGGAGCATTCGCTTGGCAGCTCACCCGTGTCACCATGAGGCACCCAAACCAGTCACGACGAGAACCAGCCTCCAAATCCGGATATGGGCAACACAACTGCCAGGGACAAAAAGTGTGCCCGAACCACCCACCGCTACACCCCTCGTCATCCAGACAACCAAGAAACGTAGCCACTACTATCATCATGGGACCTGCCGGAAAGCCACCATACGTACGGCCATCCGGGGCCGCCGCCCCGGCATCCATGTCCCGAGTCGCCGCCAGCCATCGACATCACAACACACAACCATGGTGGGAGAAACGGAAGGGACCTCCTTTCGCTCCAAGCCCGGAATCAGCCACCTGGCCTGGGTGGGCGCCTCCACGGTAGGAAGCGTCCACGCTTGCATCCTCTGTCAATCTCGATGGACCGAGGGGGACACGGCCTAGTAGCTGCCGATGACCACCGCCGAGCACGGCCCAACACTGGTCCTTGACCTTGGTCGAGCCAAACTCGCACGCCGCCACACCCATAGCCATCGGCGTTGATCTGACCTTCGGCATAGCAGCAACAAGGGAGCTGACTCGGACCGACAATGGAGCAACAAGGCCGAAGAGCACTAACGCGAAGGCATACCAAAGCGAACTAGGTCGGCCCCTGCACATGCACTCCGCCAGACGACATTCACCACCGCATACCAAAGAGCGTCAACCACCACCACACCACATGTGTCTCCACGCCCTCGCCAGGTCTAGCCGGTGCCCAGCCACCCCACGGGAGTAGGACGACGACCGGTTGCAATACCACCACCTTAGAAGGGTTGTCGGTCACCCCTACAGCCGCCAGCCGCCACTACCAAGCGGATCTGGGCAGGGGTTGCCAGATCCGCCGCCAGCATGCCCCCCGGCCTCCAGAACCTCACGAGCCGAGGTGAAGGGGGCGAGGGGAGGAGGCGGCGCCGTCAGGTCACCAGGACGCCAGGAGGAGGAGGGAAGCCGGAGAAGAGGCTGGCCGGCGCCCGACGCCACCGAGCAGGGGAGGGTGCCCCGCGACGTTCACAACCCGCGCGAGGAAGAAAGCCGCCGCGCCGCCGCCTGCGCCCTGCGGCCTTTGGTCGGCGGCAGCGAGGGAGGGGGCGACGGCGCTAGGGTTCCTTCCCGGGGGCGCCCGCGGGAGCGCCTCAGTAGGGGAGGGGAGGCTCTTCACGCTCAGATCTCCGTCCTTGATTTATTTTGCTAAGGTAAACGGCAAGAGCACACTGTAGTCATGGTGTTCCACTTCGATTCTTGGCATCAATGAGATGGTGAGCATATATGATGAGAATGAAACAACCTTTGATAACTTAACCTTTTTTTTTTTTTGCACGGAAATTGCTCCCTCCGTCCCAAAATTCTTGTCTAAGATTTGCCTAGATACGGATGTATCTAACACTAAAACGTGACTAGATACTTCCATATTTAGATAAATCTAAGACATGAATTTTGAGACGGAGGGAGTATTTGGCAAATGGTACTCTGTCTCTAGAATATACATTACTCCAGTCACTTGCCAATCTTTCGGCAAAAAAAGAACATACACTTGTTCATAATTATGAATTACACCAGTAGAAAAGAGCAAAGCTGCTTCCTTTTGCTTATAAACAAATCGTTAAACCACAGGGAGTGAATCAGCCAATCGACAAAACCGTGTCAGGATAGCTACAGATATGATTAGTTTCACCTTACTTCCTCAGTTTTAAAACTAACAATAATGAATGGAGAAACACTCCAAGTCAAATACCTTAGCATGCTGAAAGTAACACGAATCCCTGAATAATGGGATGCAGTTTAAAACTCTCTGGCTGACGAGAAAAAGAATGAGTTTCGACAGAGAGGAGAGGTTCATGTTTGATACTTAGATCCGATGCACAAATATGCCGATCTGGTGATAAAGATAATCTCTCGACCTCGACGTTATGGTACGTTAGGCGCACTTTGCGCATTTAGAGCAACTTGCACTTGCAGGTCGGCCGGTCTAGCGTTGTGCATGCAATGCATCAGCAGCATGTGTGACGCCTCTTCCAGCAACCTGCAGACGATGAGCTACCTGAACGTTAATTTTGTGCTTTTCGTCTTGTTGTCGTGTGCTCTGCATGGTTCGTTTCAGAGTATGAAGGGCCAAATGTACTTATGTCCAATTAAGAACGGAAAGAGAAAATATCTTCCTAGTCATGCTAGCTTGTAGGAAACCTCGTAAAAAGAACTCGTAAGGATGCTACGTCATGCGACGTCGACTGCAACCATCGATGATTGCAGCACTGTATAATTGCCGGTGACAGTTGAGTCTGGACGTCCAGTTCGTCAGTCAGTTGTAACACGTACTAGTACTAGTATATAGGACGGATGGAGCACCATTTTATCTTTGGCGACCACTAACAAGATGCGCAGCACAATGGCAATTATTTTGGCAGCGAAAGGCCAACTGTTATCAGGGGAAGTTAGATTAGAAGAAGCTCAATTGACACTTGAACTTGCGGGTGGCCGCGCGCAGATTTTGAAGGTGCTCAAAGGTCGTCGTAACCATATCAGTGGCGCTCCCCACGTTTTGTTTCCTTTCTTTTTTCCGCTGGTGAAAGCTAAAGATTCAGGACTTTGAGGAGTTGGACAGGTTCGTCCGTGAGAGCTTCCGTTTCCGCTTCCCACGCGCAATGGCACAGTGCAATCATTGTACTCCTACGTTGACATGACATTTTTTCTCTTTTCGGGGTAAAGAAGTGAAACCAACGAAGCAACAAAACTGGGGCCTATCTGTGTTTTTTTTCTCTTTGTTGTCATAGTGACAGAATTTCATTTAATTTGCAGAACTAGTTGCACACATATACTGACGCGCAGACTGTCTACTCTCCGTGTCATTAGAGATGGAAAATGTCCACTTTTCACCTCTAAATTAATGGCTTATTGCATTCTAAGCATATCTGAGATGGTTAGATTTCTTGTGGTGGAACTAGTCCACTTTTCATTTCTAAATCCTGGACTTAGTATTGGTGCTCGCATTTTTTCTGGATTTAGTTTAGGCTTTTCGATGTTATTCGTATAATACATTAGGTGCGTGCATTTATAGGGTGAATGTATGGGCGTGTATGTGGGCATTTGCGTTGTAATGTGTTCATAAAAAATTAATGGCTTATATTTTTTTTCCCGAAACTATTTTAGACTTGTTGAACCCTAAACAATCATATTCAAGGGCACTTTAATTTTGAGCCAAACCTGGAGAATTTTCTTCCCACAGTGTATTTTTACAACCTTTTATATCCAAAATACCAAGCCCCAGTAACATATTTCTTGAACGTGCAAGCATGTCACTTCAGCGTGCAACATGCATGAAATAAATGTGCATCTTAACATGCAACCATGAATACGAAAAGGCACACCTCGGCATGCGAACATGCACGAGAATTCCCGTTTAGTTATGTTATTTATATTTAATAAGTATTTTATAACTATGTAATAATCAAACACTATAAATAATGTTTATTTTTAGTTTTAGTTATCATTACTATTATCCAAAAAAAATCATTTTCCATACAACCATACACACTCATATGTATTGCGAAACAATCCCGCAACAACATGTGTGGTATCATCTAATTTTATAAAAGGACTCTGTACAGAGCTAGCGAAATAAAAAGCTAAAGAAATAGCACAGGAAACAACACATAAAACAAGATAAGGCATGGGCACTATTGAAGGACTGCACTTAGACTACCCACGGTGGAGGTAACATACACTAGTGAAGAAATAGCTAGCCACAACTCTTGTTGGTGGCGCGCCATTTCCAACCGACGTCAGCACTATATTTTTCAAATAGCGCTGGCGTCGCCTATTTTCGTACGCCATAGCTACTGACTTAATGCTGGCGTTGCACTTTCATGGAACGCCACTTGTATATGGGCTTCAATGTTGTGTGCAGGCATAACTTACTGTTGTCATAACATATTTACACCACGCCGGTAATACTGCCTATAGCTATGGCGTTGCTTTCTACCGTACGCCAACAGTATATTTTGTGGGTCCATTTTTTTCGGTCCACTTTGGGGCCCACATAACGCCGGCGTCGCGTACTATGGCACGGCAGGAATATACATAATCACTCCTTGGCAGCAGACTCATTGGCGCCACCACTAACAAGCAACCAACACTTAGCTTTTTGTGGAAACAAAGAACTCATTTTCAGCCTCCTCCTCCCCCTTCCCACGCCGCCGCCGGACAATGTTCTTCCGCATGCCGCACCGTTTCCCGTCCAGCCGTGTCCCCGCCCTGCCCAGCGTTGCCCCCACCCGGTGACCTAGCTCATCGAAGAGCCTCTCTGGCCGGCTAGCTCGCCCTCGTCACGTCCGGCTACTCTCTACCTCCGTCGACCTGTCCGGCGGCCCCGCCCTCCCCACCCCCACCCCATCGCGCCGTCTTCACGAGCGCCCCCCTCCTCTTGCGCCCTCCACACAGCCGGCCCCCCTCTCGATCCGGATGGTACAAAAATTCCTCTACCAATTTATGAAATGCATTATATGTGAACTACTATGAATTGATGAAATGCATTATATGTGCATTTGTGAATTGATGAAATGCATTATACATATGTGTATGCATGTGTTCGTTGAACGGTGTGTGGCATGTTAGAGCCAATGCAACATTGCATTGTGTGTTCTTGCGAATTGTCTCGCGCTATGTTTCTTTTTGCAGGGAATTGTCTCGATACAAAATTACGTTGTCGTGGCAGCGTTTTTCCGCTGCCGTGACAGCGTTTTTTTGCCGCTTTTCAAAAAATAGTAATGGCGTGCAGACAAGGTACGACACCCGTAATGATCTTTCTTGTTTCTGATGTTAGAAAATATTGCACGACATAGATATGTATGATATTGCCGTCGTGGAGATATGATCAACGTCATATGTATCTAGAATACTGCTGACGTCGCCTCCAACGCCACCACTATTTTTTAACTGTGGCATCATATTGGTAGCGTCGGGTGTCCACGCCAACAAGGTCATTTTTTCCAAGCCATAGCTAGGCTTTTCTGCACTAGTGATATATAATAACATAGATGCCACCTAAGTGCAAAATATGATGTGGCTGCTAATTAATGAGGAGAGAGACAAATTGAATAACATAGCTAGCTACTCATACCATGAGTAAACATCACACTTACCAAGACAACATGAGTCTATAAGCTAATAAATAAAGTGTTGTATGACACCACAAATATATTACTCCCCACTATAGAGGTAATAACATAGACTAGTAACATGTGCATGTTACTAGTCTAAGTTACTCCCCATTATGAATAGTCCTTGAACGGCCTATTATCCAATATCATATTCAAGGACACTTATACCTCCTAGTTAGTTTCCGTCACGCAAAATCGCTTTGGAAAACTTCAAAAGAAAGAACTCAGGTAGGTTGTGGCATGAGGTCTATACACGTAAATCATTGCTTTCATTTTTGCACAAACCAATATAATCTTACTTTGTAACATATGTAATTCTTCTAGATAGTTCATTTTGGAGTGCTCCTAATTGGCACCTTTGGCACCAGTTATCTTAGTTGGCACCAACATGCGGTAGTATATGTTGTTCAAAAAAAAAAAACACGCGGTAGTATATGGGATGGCCCAACTTCTGAGCCCCTGTTTGGTTCACAAGTAAGGCCCAACAGCATTGACGGGTTGACTAGAGAGCATTGGCCACGAAATTGACTTCTCAAGAGAGAAAATATCACAAAAATATAAAAACTGAAAAACTTGAAAAAATCAACAAAATTTGAAAAACAATCATGAAATTAGGAAAAATATTCACAAAAAACAAATCACGACTTGGAGGAGTTTGTAATTTGAAAAATCTCATGAAAATGAAACAAAGTTCACGAATTTGAAACAAAATTCACAAGATTTTATTTTTTGACAAAAATTGGAAAACAAATCATGAATTTGAGGAAAAGTTCATAGAAACTAATTTTTTTTGGAAAAGTTCATGAATTTGATATAAAGGAAAAAAGAAAGAAGAAAAAAGGAAAATGCAACAAAAAATAAAAATAAGAAAACCGGCAAAAACCCAAGATGGGGAAAACCACAAGGAAAATCACCAAAAAAACGTCAATACAATCATTGGAAAAGGTTCCCAAAAAACTGGCGGGGAAAAAACTTAAATGGACCGGCCCATTTAATTACAATATGCAGTGGCGGGGGGAGTGCGCCGGTTAGCGAATTGTACAGTAACTTGCGCATAAGGCACGGGATAGGATCTAGATACCCCTCGTGGGAGCCCCGCAAGGGTCACTTTTGGAGGGCGGAAAGCACACGAGTGGCATGCCCTCAGGGACTGCGATGTCTCGCGTGTTGGTCTCTCCCTCGGGATTTTTTTTTTACTATTCTGTACGCGTTTCCGGTTTTTAGATGGTTTTTTTGGGGGGTTTCGGTTTTTTGATTTCTGCCTGGTTTTTCCTAAGCTCTTGAGGAAAAAGATTTAGAAAAAAATTACACAAAAAAAGCATTTTTTTGTTGCTTTTGTCAGAGGCGCGGATTTGCTTCTCGTAGAGGCATCGATATGTTTCTGTGAGAGGTACAACTATGCCTCTCGAAAAGAAAAAATACACATTTCTTTTTGCTTCCGCGAGAGACACATATTTGCTTCTTCGTGAAAGGCGCGGTCATGACTCACAAAAAAAGGGAAAATTATTTTTTTTGCTTCCGTGAGAGGCATAAATATGCTTCTCGTGGAGGCACGGGTTTGCTTTCGCGATGCCTCTCAAAAAGGGAAAACACATGTTTTTTTTCTTTTTCCGCGAGAGACACATACTTACTTCCTGAGTTCTATCCAAGAGCTTACTAGTATCATGGCCCATTTTATTAGTGTCTGGGTCTCGGTTAATGCCAAAAAAGTAAGATCTTCTTCGGTGGTATTTTCTTTTCTTTGAAACATACTATTTTTTAGCGTGTCTTTAATGAAGGGATTTTACCAGTGTAATATTTATACCCTTCATTAATTTCCTTCTCTTTCCAGGCTAGCTTCCTCTGTGGAGGCACAGATTTGCTTCCGCGAGAGGCGCAAAGGAACAAGAATGCATCATTTTGTTGCTTTCGCGAGAGGTACATATTTGCTTCCACGACGGGTATAGTTGTGTCTCTCTGAAAGGGACAAAGGTGGTGGAAAATTGTGCATCCGTCTCATTTTTTCTTTTGTTTTTTATTATTTTTGTGAAAAAAAAATCGTCGAAACCTATCTACATATGGGATATAGCTTTGAAGATCTCGACGTGTGAAATCCAACGGTGAAAATGGTTCGTGGTTTGGAAGCATGGTTCAAAAGAAACGTTTTGAACAAATAAATCAACAGAAAATGAGAAAACTCTCATTTTACGACAAGTGACGCATTTATCGCAACCTGAGAAGGTGGGAGCGACCTTTGCAAGAGCTACCTCTTAATTAGTGATTTACTTCATTTTCAGAAAAATGACAGGTAGCTCGTTATTCCGATGGGTCTCACAATGAAGCACTGCCATGCCTTTTCTGCTATATCATGCTTCGTTTCTTTGAGGGATACTATATCATGCTTTTTTTTTTGCGGGTGAAAAGGGATTTCTCATTACTCACGGAGGCTTCTCAGCCAGAGCCAAGTTTACAATGAGGTCTAATCCCGAGTGCAACCAAACAGCGGTGCGGGGAGTGCTCCTACCATACTTGGCGAGCTCATGACTAACTTTGTTCTGCGAACGACAACAAAGATTAAAAGAGACCTCTCTCCCCTCCATCGCTACTAGTCTCTTAATGTCCTCAACAACGATGCGATGGACCGACCGGTCCTGTCCTCGCGCTGTGATCATGGACACCGCCTCCACACAGTCAAGCTCGACTATAATGGGTGTGTTCGTCCGGTAGAGAGCCAGCTCCAGGCCCTCCCGGCACGCCGCTAACTCTGCCCCGAGCGCATTATCGCATGCTCGTATCTCTCTGCAGGCACTAAAGATGATCTCGCCTTGAGAATCTCGAAGGACCATGGCCCCTCCAGCCGCTCCTGTCGCTGGGATGAAACTCCCATCTGCATTAAGCTTGGTACTGCCAGGTGCCGGAGCGGCCCAACCACGCTCCTCCTTGGGAGGCGCGTGCTGTGTAGTGCGCATCGGTGGTGTATTAAGAGCCATCTTACCCTTGGCCACATCTCCATTAGGGTATTGCTGCAGGCATAAGAGTGAGTTGATATACCCCTGAAGGAAGCGTCGAGATACTTCTGTGGGTGGGGGTTTCTTCTCGTGTGTTATTTCATTCCGCACATGCCAAATCCTCCACATCACCATGAGCACAATCATCCGTGTCACCTCATCCAGGGGCTCCAGGAGTGTGAAGAGCCACTCCGGCCCAACGTTCTGGATGGCTTCAACACTTGGTATAGACCAATCCAAGGCCACCGCAAGCCATAGTTCCTTCGCTAGTGGACACCTGCAGAATGCATGGAACCCATCCTCTCGTTCCACACCACAAAGGGGACATATATCAGTGATCTCGAGGTGTCGGTAGAATTTGTTTGCCCAGGTAGCAAGTGAATTTGTAACAACTCTCCAAGCAAACACGCGTACCTTCGGGGGAGCAGGGCACCCCCATATGATCTTCCAGATGGCGCGACGACCATCCGGTGCCCTGCTCGTGGCTGAAGCCGATGGACGCTCGCGCTCGTCCATGGCAAAGCGATAGGCGGATCGAACGGTGAAGATACCGTTCTTCTCCGGAGCCCATGCGATCATGTCGTCGATGATGCGTGATGAAGTTCGGATACTGGCGATCGCGTCGACATCTGCCGGCAGAAAGTGGCGCCGGAGCAGGTCCATACGCCACGTCCCATCCGGGCCAAGGAGCTCGGACACCCGCCGAAGCCTGCATGTGCCCTGGAGGGAGACAGGCTGGCGCGACGGCTCCCTCGGTATCCACCGATCCCGCCAGATGCGGATGGACTGGCCGTCCCCGACCCGCCAGACGATGCCCTTCTTTAGTAGCTCCAAGCCATACTGTATGGCCTGCCACGTTGGAGAGGCATTTCCTGAGAATACCGTGTCCTCCAATCTTCCATCTGGGTAGTACCTAGCTTTCAGCACCTGCGCACATAAACTGTTAGGCTTAGTAAGCAGCCGCCACGCCTGGCGAGCAAGGAGAGCCTGGTTAAACACTCGGAAATCTCTGAAGCCCAGACCGCCCTTCGATTTATGAGCTAGGATTTTCGGCCATGCCATCCAATGAGTTTTCCTCTTGCCTTCAGCGGAACCCCACCAAAAGTTCCTCACCATTCTGTTGAGGTCATCACAAACAGACATCGGCAACTTGAAAACTCCCATAATATACGTAGGGATAGCTTGGGCAACGGCTTTAATCATAATTTCTTTCCCCGCAAGCGAGAGGGTGTCGCCCCAAGCAATGATTCTCTTCAGCAAACGGGACTGCAAATTCTGAAATTTCCCCCTAGACATACGACCTTCCGGTGTGGGGAGTCCAAGATACTTTTCCTCAAAAGTTACTGTTTCAATATGTAAGACAGCACGCACCTTCTCCTGGTCCACAGTGGCACATGAATTACCAAACAATGCACTACACTTGGCTGGGTTAATACACTGGCCTGTAGCTTTTTCATACGTATTCAGCACCTCCTGTACTTTCAAAGCTTGCTCCTCTTTAGCCTTGAAGAAGAGCAATGTGTCATCTGCAAACAAAAGGTGAGAGACACCCGGGGCTCTGCGGCAGATTTTTAGCGGAGTGTAATCACCTTTGCTTTCCCCATCCTTCAACAAAGCAGAGAGACCATCAGCCACAAGCAGGAATAAAAACGGGGAGAGAGGATCACCTTGCCGTAGCCCACGCGACGGTGCGAACGAATCCAAAAGGGTTCCATTAAATTTCACTGTGTATCTCACCGAGGTGACGCATGCCATAATCCAGTCCACCCAACGGCGAGCAAAACCCATCTTTTGCATCATTCGCTCCAAGAAGATCCAATCAACCCTGTCATAAGCTTTAGACAAATCCAACTTATAGGCACAAAAACTCTTATCCGGGTCCTTCTCTTGCTGTATATAGTGGATGCACTCAAACGCAATTAAGGCATTATCTGTAATCAGACGGCCAGGAACAAATGCACTCTGTTCGGGGGAGATAATATCATCAAGGATAGGGCGCAAGCGATTTACCAGACATTTTGAGACCACCTTATAGATCACGTTGTATAAACTGATGGGCCGAAACTCTGTCAGTTTCTCCGGATTATCCACCTTGGGGATGAGAACTATGGCAGTGTCATTCACCCCATTCGGCATCACTCCCGTCCGGAAAAACTCTTTTACGCCTGCAATTACTTGGTCCCTCATCACCGCCCAGTTTCTCTGAAAGAAGCGAGCAGGGAACCCGTCTGGTCCTGGTGCCTTCAAGGGGCCAATCTGAAACAAGGCATCCGCAATCTCCTTGTCCGAGAAATCTAGGCAGAGAGCATCATTCATGAGGTCAGTAACCCGAGGATTAATGAGATCAATCACGGGGTCCGCACATAAAGAATCATCAGCTGAAAACAAGTCCGCAAAATAAGATGTAACCATGGCCGTCATAGCCTCATGATCCCTATGAATGACACCTGCCGCATCCATTAAGGATTTGATGCGATTTTTTCGGGCGCGCCAAACAGCCTTCCTGTGAAAGAACTGCGTGTTTCTGTCTCCTTCCTTCAGCCATGCAACCCGTGAGCGTTGCATCCATAGCATCTCCTCCCGGTACAAGAGTTCATTCATCTTGTCAGTTGCTTCTCTGATGTCCTTGCGATCTGCATTCATAGACATAAGCTCCTCCAGGCGAGAGCGAGACTTGTTAATTTCCTTGATAACATTACCAAACTTTTTCCTACTCCAATCATGCAACTTTTCCATCAAGTTTCCTAGCCCAGAAGCAATTTCACCAAGGTTAAGCATTGATCCCAATTCAGTCCACGTGTTCATAATTACCTCCGGAAGCGTGGGATCCCTCTCCCACATAACCTCATACTGGCGACACCTCCTCCCTTGATCCTGCCTTGGCTCCTCTCTCGAGCAACGTAGCAGAATTGGTAGGTGGTCCGAACTAGGAGCCACCAGGTGCTCCACCTTCGCATGTGCGAACAAATCTCGCCAGGAGTTATTTGCCACGGCCCGGTCTAGGCGGACCTTGACATTCGCCCGTCCACCACGTCGGTTATCATATGTATATGGGAGCCCTGCAAAACCAAGATCACCCAAGCCACATACTTCAAGCACATCACGAAAGTCGATCATCTGACCTGCCGATCTTGGTGTTGCAGAAAAGTGTTCGAAGCCCCACATGGCTTCATTGAAATCGCCAACCACTGCCCATGGCATGTTGGCTTGTCGGTGCAGATCACGGAGGATGGACCACATGCGATGCCGGTCCTCCGTTCGGGGCTCGCCATAGACACAAGTGAGCCTCCAAGGTGGCTCACCCGTGCCGTTCGTCACGAACGCGTCAATATATCTCTCATTTATTGTTTTTACATCCAGACTCAAGGACTCATGCCAATACAGAGCAAGACCACCACTGAGACCAACACTATCTGAAGCATCAAAACCTCGTAAACCTAACCGAGCACGATACCTACTCATTTTATTCTTAGACTGCCTAGTTTCACAAAGGAAAACGATACTAGGGGAGTGAGCTTGCACAAGGCTCACAAGATCACGAACTGTCCGGGGGTTACCCGCCCCCCGGCAGTTCCAACTTAAGATATTCATTGCTCCTGACGGGGCTCCGCCGGCCCCGTCAGTTCGTCGGCGGCCCCTGGGCCGACTGCCTCCTTTGTGGTCGTCACCTCCTGCATGTCATGATCACGAGTCCCTCCATGCGCCTGAGACTGCTGCCCGTCCAGCATCTCACCGGTCTTGCGCTTCTTTGGTGTGCCTGAAATAGCACCAAGCTCCTCCGGTCCGTCTCCGTCCTGGCCGTCGTGCCCATGGCCCGCCGGCGCCGAGTCCGTCGTGCCCGCCGTCACTGTCGTCTTGAACTGGTCCCAGATCGCCGACGTCGTCAGCCTCGGGTTGACTCGTGTAGCAGCCTCGGATCCCCCGGAGGGAGGCTTCGGGCGAGCAGCATCCACGGAGGGAGCCCCATATGCGCCCCCACCAGCCTCCGGGTTCTCCTTGGTCACCACGGGCATCTTGCCCGAGCTTTGCGAGGCCGCCGACATGCTAGCAGGCGGCAGGTCCGAGGCAGCCGCAGGGGTATACTCTGGTGGTTTGCGTTGTGCCCTTGGCTGCTTCGTCGAAACCCTAGATGGGTGTTTGTGAGCGGACGTAGGAAACTCCTTGCGTAGGGGCCTAGGGCACCGGGAGTCCCGATCAGTGACGGCAGGATCGCAGGGCCCATCTGACCCTGACGATCGATTGGCGGACGTGGCCGCTGCGGTTCCGACTGCCCGCATGGGAACGGGAGCGGAGGACATGCCACACGCGGCCGGCGCGGCGGCCGGCGGCGGTGGCGGCGGGAGATCGGTCTGCATGCGCAGGAGCTACGCAAGCGTGCGCAAGTTCAGTTCCTCTAAGCCGTCAGGTAAGATGTGTACACGCATGAGAAAATCGAATACTATATCATGCTTTTGATACAAATAAAACTGACAGTACCTCCTGGCAGTACTTTTTTTTAATACGAAAGCACTGCTAGGTGGTTATGACTGATTGTCTAACTTGACCAAGCAAAGGACCTCCTGTTCGCGGGGAGCTCCTATTTGACGTGTGAGGCGCTAGCGAAATGCCAGCGCACACCCCATCTCCACCCGCGTGCCTCTATTGGGAAGGCCCATGAGCTGGGCTGGATGCCCCAGTTTTTTATTTCGTATTTTTGCCTTTTGCTTTTATTTTTTATTTTTTTTTCTTGTTTAAAATAATTACAAATATTAAAGTTCCAATATTCAAAAAGGTGAATTTTCGAAAAATGTTTCAGAAATCATAAGATGTTCGTGGTTTAAAAAATGTTCATAATTTTCAAACAAATGATAGCCCATTTAGAAAATGTTCATGAACTCAAAAAATACACATAAATTTTGCATAAATGCTTGACGATTCAAAACAAATTCGTGATTTCATAAAACTTCGCATTCATGAACAAAACTTAAATTCAATGAACATCTTTTTGAATTTGATGAACAAATTTTGAATTCGAGAAAAAAATTCATCTTAGATGATTTTTTTAATATGGTAAACCTTTTTAAAAAATCATGAACATTTCTGGATAAGATGAACATTTTTTGAGTTAAAAAATTTCTAATTTGATGAACAAATTTGAATCTGAAAAAAATGAATTCGATGATTGATTTCGAATATTTCGAACATATTTTAAGAGTTTCATTAACATTTTTTGAATATGATGAACAAATTTTGAGTTCAATGAAAAAATAATAATTTTAGAAAATTTTCACCGGTTTGAAAAAAATGTTCCAGCATTTGAGAAAAATGCTCATGAATTTGGAAAACCGAAAAATAAAAACGGAAAAAAGAATAAGAAAAAAACGAAAATGAAAAAAAGAAAAAAGAAAAAGAAAATTAAAAGAGAAAGGAAAAAATAAAAAAACTGGAGGAACGTTCTAGAACATACCCAAAACCGGAAAGGAGCAAATATGGGCCTGGCCCATTTGTTCGCACGGGGGAGAGGGGGGTGCGCCCGCGACCCCTACGCGCTGAATAGGAGAACCCGTGTTCGAGCGCAGCCTAGCAGCTCTAGAAATGTGCCGGCCTAGCGCGGAACACAGTCCTTCAGCACTTTTATTCTTTCGTTTTTTCCCACATTTTGCATTCGTTTTTGGCTTCTTTATTACTTTTCCGTATATTCAGAAATATTATAAATATATCTATTATAAAAATATCTTTATACACAAAAGATGAATATTGCAAACAACACATTTGAAAAATATTAAACGTGTATACAAAAATGTTTCTATTGTATAGGAAAATGGTACAATGTGTTTGAAAAAATAGGCATCAAAACATATATATGAAAAATATCAATCGTGTATTTTCAAAATGTTAAACGTGTTTATAAAAAGTGTTCCTCGTGTATGCAACAAAGACACAGAGTGTGATTTGAAAAAGTAGACACACAAAAATATTTTATAAAATTAATCATGTATTTGAAAAATGTTAAACATGTATTTAAAAAATGTTTCTGATGTATACAAACAATGTACAATGTGTAGGGACAGAATTAAAATCAAAAAAATATAAAAAATGTTCATCATGTATTTAAATAATGTAAAACATTTATATAAAAATATTGTTGATACATACGATAAATACAGAATTTGTATGAAAAAAGTTGACATCAAAATATATATTTGAAAAAAAATATTAATCATGTATTTGAAAAAATGTCAATGTGTACAAAAAAAATGTTTCAGATGTATACGAAAAAAATATTAAAGTAGCAATATCAGGCCCACTTTCCATATCAGATGTATAAGAAAAAAATGTTGAACGTGTACAAAAATATTAAGTCCGGGCTTTTGGCCCAATCTTAAAGTAGCAATGCCAGCCCCACTTTCCATATCACGAAGTGCTTCTAAACACTCCTCTTGGAAATCTACTATACTCTCTATATCGTAGAGTATATCTCCATGACAATCACAATTATCACTAACATAATCATCTAAATGTGGATTCGTTGGTACTCCATCTGATCCATATTAATTGACAGTACTTTAGTACAACTTTATCATATAGTTGTACTAAAGCAACATTAATTAATGCGGATCGAAGGGAGTATATTATTCCAACTATCCAGAGTCAAGCTCACATTATAATCATTTGTATTATTGCCAGAGGAGCAATCAATAGCAAAACTCACATCTCCTTCAATTCCAGATAAGTAACTTTGAATCTACCATATCAAAATAGGAGTCCCCCCTACCTGATTTCTCTTAACATGTGGCCCGTCCAGATCAGCAATCAACATGCATCCATCCACCACTGTCCACCTTGGCAAATCTGCCACCTCGGCAAAAGTAAATCCACAAAACAAATTGACTTCCGACTCTTGTCTGGTATGAAGTCCTTCACTGAGTGCACGTGGGCTGCCCGAGCCAATTTTTTGTGCATGTGGGTTTTAGCCGGTCGTTGGTGTGAGCCCATGTAACTAACCACGGGACTGTAGCTGGCTTGGCCCATGTAATGTAAGTAGGTTCATCTTCTCCACTACTATTGTTATCTCCACCGCTTTCTCTTCTGTTCGTCGTTGCCATTACTGATGAGATCTCCTAGCCACATATGCATCTAATGCAATGAAACGACACATTCCTTCATCTCCCCCACTACCTCATCCTCTATTACCCACTACAAGTGTTATCTCTACCGCTTCCTCTTCTACTCGTTGCCACCAAGACCAACGAGATCTTCTGGCTACAAACGCATCCTCCAATGCGATGAAACGACAACATTCATCACCTACCAATTCCATTATCCCGCCCTACACTACAAGTAAAGAGAAGAAGCTCCAACCACGACCCCTTGCAGCCGAGCTCGCCTACAAAGAGATTGTTGTACGCGGGGAGGCTGCCCACGAAGGCATGTTTTGGCTATGGCTATCCCATCCTCAAATCACAAATTTATGCAATTTCCCTTCTATTTCTCACGTGCATATCAGCAAAATGGTATTATCATAGTTGAATTCCTTTAGATCAATTACAGATTTATTCTGCCTACCAATTAATTTTTTATGTACAAGATTCAATTGTTTTCACTGAAGGTCGTTGCGTTTACTAAGAGGAAGTGGTCAAGATTTTTATAACAGCGAACAAGATTGATTTTTGGTGTTGCAACAATTTGAAGACGATTTGATGTTCATCTACCTTCAACGTTCATGGTGAATTGGAAGAAATATGGAAATATGCATGACCCAGTGGCCCTGGTCATCTTGATCTGCTGTTTGGGTCACCTGATTTGTGTGGCATTGTGCTTATGTTCATGCGTTGTTTGCAGGGAAGCGATTGTTATGTACAGTCCGGTCAATTTAAATTAATCGTGTTTGTTCTCCACATTTTCTCTACATAAATTTTTATGGTTGTATGTGCATGTTTACGACACATTTAGTTGTTTGTACACAGGGTTAGTTACAGATAGAGTTAATGAAAGTATGAGGTATGTTTACTACATTTTTCAAGAGAACGAATTATACTCTATGTGGCTAGATGGAGCTAGCTTATGGCTACACAGTTCGATATCTTTTTATTTACAATATGCGCGTCATTATATCTTTTGATTTGTTACTGTAGCAAGTGAATACTTGGTGAATTTTCATGCAATTACTAACAATATTGAGTCTTCGAAAGTTAATCTTGGATATTCCTTTGCAGATTAGACGAATACTGGTATTTTCTGGTCGGTCAGTTTTTTATCGTCAGTTTTCCGAAATATTCTAAACTACTGGAGTTATGTTTTCAACTAATGTTACATATAGCATTCTCCATTCCAAAAACTATGAAAACATAGAACCATTGTACTTGATGGACATCAATGGACTTAGGCTGGGGCATCCAATAAATGTAATTTCCTTTTCACTTTTGTCAAATATCTTCAGAATTTTACGGTCGCTCACCTTATTGATCTATCGATCTCCATAGAGGTTATGTGTGTAGGAATGTTTAATTCCATACTGCTATTTTAGTCGTCATTTATTGGTGCTTATTTTGTTGATCAATTCAGATAAAGTTCATTGTCTTCTTGAATATGTACTGTGAAAGCTATGATACTAGACACCATTCAAAAATAGAAAAACATGAACAAGTCTTTCGTAGCATTGAGGCATTGTTCCATGCTTCAATGTAAATCACGTAAATCATATTTAGTGCAATTCACGTAAATCATATTGACACTTTGAGGTAATAAATATGATCTTTTGGTGAGCAAGGATAGGTAATCCAATAGGCTTGAATGCTGATATCTATACTGTTTCAACGCAACCACAAGACCCAATTTACTACCAATAGTGAACTTACTCTCTTTGATATTACATTGCTTTGAAATTTTAATGCTCATTTCAGTCTATCCAAAATTTTACACTACTTCAATGTCAGCAAAGAGATCCCGCAGCAACGCGCCGGGTATCACCTAGTTTTGTAAATGTCAACATCCCTAGGGATAAAGGGTTTCAAATATCCCATTCAAAACTGACCTCCATTTGGTAATTAACACCCCAGCTAGGTGAATCTACACAGGGGAAATTATGAATCACATTTTACATATTCTTAATTTCCATTTTATCATATTTTTATCAATTCTAAGGAACATGCTAGTGGTATGATCATCATCAAATTTGTTTTTACTAGGCTCAGATCGTCAAATTCGATGGCGTCCATTGTTAGGAAAAACAGCAATCTCTGCATCAACAGAGATAACAAATATCAATTAGGGGAAGAGATGATACCTGATTTTGGAGGACTAGCTGACCCGTCGGAATCCTCCCCGACAAACATCCAGAAGCGGCTGCCTATTGGGAAGGCCCCGACGATCAATCCTGGGTCAAAGAGTTGTCGTGCAGCCATGAAGAACAACACACATGTGCAGGGAAGCGAGGAGAGAGGCGCAGAGCCACCACTCGCTCCATCGCGCCATTGATGTCCCTCCTCCTCGCCACCCGCTGCAGCACCGCCTCGTTGTCTTGAATCACCAACGGTATCCAACTTGAGCCTGGCACCGGCAACGCCATCACCTTCTCCATTGCCCCCACCTCCCACTGACGCGAGCGCGGTAGTGATTAGGGACTTGATTGGAGGCCACTTCAGTTGATGCACCAGATCCGGTGAGTTCAGTTTGTCCGTGGCCCATAGCAGCACCTCGAGAGGATATTTCGCCCTCCTAACCGGGAACAAATGCTCCGCTTCCTCGTTGGTCGCCACATTCACTACCTCCACGGTGATACGTCTCCAACGTATCTATAACTCATGGAGTATTCATGCCATGTTTACAATGATTTTATATGGTTTTGATGCACTTTTATATGATTTTTGGGAACTAACCTATTAACCGAGTGCCAGTTGTTGTTTTCTGCATGTTTTTGGTTTTTAAGAAAATCCATACCAAACGAAGTCCAAATGCCGTGAAAAATTACGGTGATTTTTTATGGAAAATAAGAGACTCAGGAAGCTTCGGGGGGGAGCTAGAAGGTGTCCAAGGGGGCCACAAGCCTGGGTGGCGCCCCCCTAGGGCACGCCACCTAAGCTTGTGGGACCCTCGGTCACCCCCCCCCCCTTGACGTGAATCCAATGCTGAAAAATCCTATATATTGAAAAACCTCCAGAAAGAAACCTATATGAGTTTTTCCACCGCCGCAAGCCTCTGTTCCGAAGCGATCTCATCTGGAGCTCTGTTCCAGCACCTTGTCGGAGGGGGAAGCCATCACCGAAGGCCATCTTCATCATCCCCACTACCTCCATGACGAGGAGGGGGTATTTTTACCCCCGGGGCTGAGGGTATGTACTAGTAGCTATGTGTTTGATCTCTCGCACTCTCTCTCGTGATCTTGATAGGACACGATCTTGATGTACCATGAGCTTTGTTAATATAGTGGAATCATATGGTGTTCTTCCCTTTGTTGTGATTAATTGAGTTTTGCCCTTTGAGGTTTCATTATTATCGGATTGAATATATGAGGATTTGAGATCACTTGATGTATGTCTTGCATGTGGATACCCGTGGTGATTATGGGGTATTCTATTGACTCACTTGACATATGTTTTAGTAATCAACTTGCGGATTCCCGTGGTGACATTGGGGTGATCTAGGCACACGGGTTGATACACATTTTCATCCTACTTTCTCCGATAGAAACTTTGGGGCAACTCTCTGAAGTTCTTTGTGTTGGATTGAATATTATAAATCTGAATTTTTTTGATGCATATCGAATAATTAACTCATGGATACTTGTGGTGACATTGGAGTATCGGTGTGACATTAGAGTTGATTGATATGTTCATATGGTGTTATTGTAGTGCGAACACTAGGGATGTTTGTGACATTTATAGGAATGGCTCAATAGATTGATCGGAACGATAACTTTGAGGTAGTTTGCTACCTAAAATAATTTCATCTTATGTTTTACGCTATTTATAAGAACTTTGGAGTGACTCTTTGTCACATATTAAAGGATTGGTATATGATTCGATTATGTTAGCATTGTTGAGAGATTGCACTAGTGAAAGTATGAACCCTAGTCCTTGTTTCCAAGCATTGTAATACCGTTTGTGCTCACTTTTATCACTTGTTACCTTGCTGTTTTTATTATTTTGATTACAAAAACTTATATCGACTATCCATACTACAGTTGTATCACCATCTCTTCGCCGAACTAGTGCACCTATACAATTTATCATTGTATTGGGTGTGTTGGGGACACAAGAGACTTCTTGGATTTGGTTGGAGGGTTATTTGAGAGAGACCACCTTCATCCTACACCTCTCGTGGATTGATAAACCTTAGGTCATCCACTTGAGGAAAATTTTCTACTGTCCTACAAAACTCTGCACTTGGAGGTCCAACATAGTCTACAAGAATAAAGTTGCGTAGTAGACATGAAGCTAATTTCTGGCGTCGTTGCCGAGGAGGTGAGTGCTTGAAGGTATATCTTTAGATCTTGCAATTAAATATTTTAGTTTATTGTTTATTCACTAGTTTGGTTAAAAGAAATAATAAAAAAGGGAAGTGAAATTGTGCCAAATTGCTTATCTTTATAAAGTCTTTCTTGAAAATGATGGATCGGAAAATTGTGCCAAAGTGTTAGAAGAAGAATTCAATAAAATGTATGGCATAAAATACTTGAATGATAAGCATGATTGCAATGTTCTTAGTATGGTTTCTTTGAATATCCATAATGCTAATAATGATTGTACAAGTCATGATAAAAAGGTTTCTTATAAGCATGTCGATTTTTGTGGAGCGCATAAACTTTGTGAAGACATGCAATTAGGGATGATAGATTTTGTAGGAAGCATAAACATGACAAAACTAAATGGTGTCTTAAAGTGATAGATGATTTTGCTAAAAAATATGTTCTCTTCATCCCATTACCTATGAACTTTGCAATGAAGTTGGTCATCTTAATTTTCAATGGATGCTTTTTCATGATCAAATCGTGGCCAAATATTGTAATAACTTGATCACCCTTGAACTTTATAATGAACTTTGTCTATTTTGGGGTGTGAAGAATTGTCACATAAAAATAATTGGTTTGAGGCATTCATATTCACAGACCATGCTGAATGTAATCTAAGAGGAATATATATATTTGTGTGCTAAATTGCAATGAGAATGCTTATATATCCAACTTTAGAAAGACGGGAAAACCAATAGAACATAAAAGGAATACTAATGGAAGGGTAAAGATTCCCCTTTCCCCCTATCTTCTCTCGTGATGAAACAGGTGACAAGGAGGAGCTTCCTATCCAACCAATCTCTTCAATAAGAAGCTCGGAAATTTTTATGAAACCCACACATAATGTGGTGAAGAAGAAGAAGAAAAGAAGGAAAAAGGCAAAAGGGTATCTCTCCCAAATAATGTTTCTCCTATTATTGAGAATGAATCAAAAAGTATTGTGGAAGATGATACACTTGAGGAGGATTTTGTTATGCCTATTACTTGTCATGATAATTATGATTGAGAAGATAATGATACTCCTTATAATACTGAAAATCTTTTTGGCGCCAACTTGGAAAATTATGGTGATAATAATTGTTATACTATTGGTGCTACTCACACTATTAATTATAAGAGTGATTATGCTAATGATATGCAAAACCACAAGCTTGGGGATGCTATGTTTGATGAGAACGACATGTTTGAGAATATATTTGTTCGAAATTATGCTAATCCTAAGCTTGGGGATGCTATGTTAAATTGAGATGATCTTTTTAGTCCCACTACTTTTGATTAACAAATTTATTATGATGATAGCATGCCTCCTATTTATGATGATTATATTGATGAAAGTGGGTTCGGAAGAGTGTCAACTCTAGGAAGTTATGATCCCACTATTTTGGAGGATCTTATTGTAATAATGATAAAAGTGGATTTGGAGAGGTCATGACTTTATTTTATGATGATTTCAATATTTTGGAAGAGGTTTCAATTGATTTATGACAACCAAGTTGCTATCTATGATGATTATTGTGATGACACTTATGATATAAAGAATAATGATACCCATCAAACTTTTCATCATGATTTCTATGATCAAATTGATTATTCCAATCAAGTATCTATCTCATGATAGTTATTTTGTTGAGTTTGCTCCCACTATTTTGAATGAGAATAAATTTGCTTATGTGGAGAGTAATAAAATTTCTATGCTTATGTATCATGAGAAAAATGCTTTATGTGATAATTATATTGTTGAATTCCTTCATGATGCTAATGAAAATTATTATGAGAGGGGAATATATGCTTATATGTATTTTAACAACATCAAGTTCCTTTCTTTATGTTGAAAATTTTGAAGTTATGCTTGTTTTGCCTTCCTATGCTAGTTGATTCTTGCTACAATAAATTGTTTGCTTGCAAAATCCCTATGCATGGGAAGTGGGTTAAGCTTAAATGTGTTTGCTATATGATGCATGATGCTCCCTTTATGATGCAAAATCCCTATGCATAGGAAGTAGCTATGTGTTTCAATTATTCCCTTTTATGTGAGCATCATCAAAATTATAATGCCTAGCTAAACAGCATCAAATAAAAGCGCTTGTTGGGAGGCAACCCAATATTTATCCTTACTATTTTTTGTGTGTTCACAAGATTAAGCTACTGTAGTAATCAAATTTTGTGTCTCTTATTTCAGTAATGTACCAAGTAAAGCCTTCAGGATTGTGTGGATACTTGTTGATTTGATTGTGTGCAAAAACATAAACTTTTGCGTCCAGTAGATGAATTCTCTGATTGTGTGTGAAAATATTCTGAAATTTTTACACAGTATTTATCTACAAATTTCCTACGTCGTCCTATTTTTTTGAATTTTCAGAGATAAGGAAGTATGGTTTTAGTTTAGTGATGTCTACTACACAACTTTATTCGTGTAGACTCGTGTTGGGCCTCCAAGCATAGAGTTTTGTAGGATAGTAGCAAATTTCTCTCAAGTGGATGACATAAGGTTTATCAATCTGCAGGAGGTGTAGGATGAAGATGGTCACTCTCAAACAACTCTACAATCAAATACAAGAAATCTCTTGTGTCCCCAACACACCCAATACAATGGTAAATTGTATAGGTGCACTAGTTCGACGAAGAGAAGGTGATACAAGTGTAGTATGGATGGTAGATATAGGTTTTTGTAATATGAAATAATAAAAACAGCAAGGTAATATTTTATAAAAGTGAGCACAAACGGTATTTCAATGCTTGGAAACAAGGCCTAGGGTTCATACTTTCACTAGTGCAATCTCTCAACAGTGCTGACACAATTGAATCATATAACCACCCCTCGACGTGCGAGAAAGAATCACTCCAAAGTTCCTATTAGCGGAGAACATAAGAATAAATTTTTGTAGGTAGCGAACCACCTCAAGGTTATCTTTCCGATCAATCTATTGAACCATCCCCATAGGTGTCAAAAACAGCCCTAGAGTTCGTACTAAATAGTTATCTTTTCGATCAATCTATTGAGCCATCCCTATAGGTGTCACAAACAGCCCTAGATTTTGTACTAAATAACACCAAACAATTTCAGATTCATAACGTTCAATCCACACAAAGAACCTCAAAGAGTACCCCCAAAGTTTCTATCGAAGAAAGTAGGACGAAAACGTGCACCAACCTATGTGCCTAGATCACTCCAACGTCACCACGTGGATCCGCAAGTTGATTGCAATAAAATACATCAAGCGACTCAATAGAACACCCCATTGTCACCACGGGTATCCACATGCAAGACACAAACCAAGCGTTCTCGAATCCAAAGTACTCAATCCAACATAACGAAACCTCAAAGGGAAAGACTCAATTCATCACATCAAGATAGAGAGGGAAAACACCATATGATCCAACTATATTAACAAAGCTCGTGGTACATCTAGATCGTGCTACATCAAGAACACGAGAGGCAAAGATAGAGATTAAACACATAGCTACCGGTACATACCCTCATCCCCGAGGGTGAACTACTCCCTCCTTGTCATGGAGACCGCCGAGATGATGAAGATGGACTCTCGTGATGATTCCTCCCTCCGGCAGGGCCCTGGGAAAGGGTTCGGGATGAGATTTCTTTGGTACAGAGGCTTGCGGCAGCAGACCTGAAGTTCTTGGTTTCGTTCTAGGGTTTCCTCGATTTATAGGAATTTTTGGCGTAAGTTTCACGTCAGGGGGTCCACGAGGAGGACTACGGAGGCCCACGAAGGAACAAAAGAGGCCCACGGAGCGCCGAAGTAGTGGCAGGTGGACTACTTCGGTGCTCCGTGGGCCTCTTTTGTTCCATAAAAAATCACCAAAAAAATTCGATCAATTATGAGAACTTTTATTTTCTGCACAAAAACAACACCACGGTAATTCTGCTGAAAATAGTGCCAGTCCAGGTTAATTCCATTTAAATCATATAAAAATGCATCAAAACCATATTTTTTTGTAAACATGGCATGAATGCTTCGTAAATTATCGATACGTTGGAGACGTATCATTCAGATCTTTACAGACTGTTCTGTTTTTGGCAAATTCTGTTTTGCATAGATAGTTTGCTGATTTTAGTGTTTACATAGCTTATATTGAGTCATATAAATTATGTGAATGGTATAATACAGTAGGCATTATGTGAGAATAATTATGAACCTTGTCTTGGCAGTACTAAAGTGAATGGTCTATTTTATTATAATAACCCATCTCATGAGTTCCGTTAAGTTTTGTGTGATTGAAGTTTTGAAGTTTTGGGTGACATGATGATAGAAGGAGAATAAAAGAGTAGCAAAAACCTAAACTTGGAGATTCCCAAGGCACCCCAACGTAATATTCAAGGAAGACTCAAGCGTATAAGCTTGAGGATGCCCCGGAAGGCATCCCCTCTTTTGTCTTCAACACTATCTGTACACCTCACTTGGAGCTATATTTTTATTCGTCGGATAATAAGTATTTTTCTTGGAGCATCATTTATTTTTTGGGGATTTGTTTTCTATTATTTTTTATCATTTTTTTACAATAAAAGTGCCAAGGATTGCCTTTAGGATTTTTTTATTGCATGTTTGATGTGTGTTGTGCAAAAACAGAAACTTTTGCAGTAGTATTTTAATTACGATATTTTACTGGAACGTGGAAAGTTTCTAAAATTTTTACACAATGCTATCATACAAAAAATTTATTCGTCCTAAATTTTCAGAATTTATTGACTTAGAGAAGCACACTTTTATAATTAATTGCTACAGACTGTCATGTTTAGATACATTGATGTCATAGTTTTGTTATCTACTTATCCTATAGTTTTCATGGCTTATATTGGTAGGTATAAATTGTGGAAATGATAGTATACAATATCTAATGTTTGAAAATTATTATGAAACTTGTCTTGACAGTACATGAATTGTTAATTTATTCTTATGTGTACGAACCTATCTCACGAATTCTTGTGAAGTTTTGTATGAATGAAGTTTTTGAGACTTATGGAAAACTGTTATATGAGAGAAATTAACGAGACACAAGAGCTCAAGCTTGGGAATGCCCAAGGCTCCCCAAGTTAATATTACAAGAAGTCTCAAGGACCCAAGCTTAACGTGGCATCCCACATCTCTTCATCAACAATTGTCAGTTAGTCTCAAATGAGCCTAAGTTTTTATTTGTTCAAATGAGCCTAAGTTCTTGGAGTGTACTTTTGTTTTGTTTGCTGTTTGAAATAATTCTTAGATATGAAATGTTTGTTCGGGAGAGAGTCTTCACATAGTTGCTTAATTGGTCAACTACTCTTTGATCTTCACTTATATGTTTTGGAAGTAGTTTGTCATTCACTCTTGTGCTTCACTTATATCCTAAGAGTGAATTGTGAATGAATTGGATATCATAAATCTAAAATTATCCATGCTCCATATTCTTAGTAGTAGTTTCACATTGGGTTTAGAAAGTAAAATCTATTGAAGTTTGATAATCACAGTATTGGTCGTGCAAGCAATTCATGAAAGATTAGTACAAGAAAGAAAAGTTTCACATAAAAATATAATATCTTGGACGTCTTTTATGATTGTGAATACCCATTAACTATTTTCAAACTTGATAAATTAGTTGATGTTGGACAAGGAAGACAACGTAATGGTTTATGTTTGGTATATATGCATAGAAGTTATATTGTTATGGATCCTCGAACATGTGGTGCTTGCTCATAACCTTTTATTATAGCCAAAACTTCGTATTGAGTAACGATACTACTTGTGCATCCAAAAACCCTTAAACCTAGTTTCTTGTCATGAGAGTCCACCATACCTACCTATATATGGTATTTCACTACCATTCCAAGTAAATTTGCATATGCCATCTCCGAAACCGTCAAATAAGCATTTGTTTTGTGTGCTCGTACCTCTCATGGAGTGATCGGGTGGTCAATATATTCCATGCTAAGCGTGTTTAAATCACGATGAGAGTTTATCCACTCGTCCTGCACGAGGGAGGCTAGTAAAAAGGATGCCCAGTCCCGCTTAATATAAGATAATAAATAAACAAGAACTCCCCATAGAAATTTGATTGTTTGGAGGGCACCCATGGATGCGGCTAGCCATGGAAAGTGTTTGTATGGTGGAGGGGGAGTAAAAAAATTCAATTCTGTTTGGGAACTGCCATTAATGCGTTTAGCATGGAAGATATTGAAATCATTTGTCGTGACGTTGACAGGAAAGGCACACCACCCAAAATATATCCATCTCTGTTTTAAACTGAGCTTCGGCACCTCTGCAAATCCCTACTTCCCTTTATGAAGGGACATTCTTTTTTACTTTCAAGTTATTTACTTTTCATGTTGAGTCAACTTCTTATTTCAACCTCATTTATTCTCTACTTGGCAAGCATTGTGTGGTAGGGAAAGATCGAGGCACATATATCCAGTCAAATATAGTTGATCATGAATTATTATTGTTGACAACTATCTCCATGATAAGTAAGTTGGGAGGCAAAACATTAAGCCACTATCTTTCTCTGTGTATGATGGATGTTGTTTGTTGTAAAAATATGCTTTGAGTACCAGCAGTGATAGAAGACTATATTATAATTGAGTATGTGCAACTCTTACTTAGATTTTTCCAAAATAATATGCTTTGTAATTGTTTGGTGACTAAGAATATAGGTTGTTAAGTTTCAAGGGAATGCAATGTTTCAACCCATAACATGTCAATTGATTGCTACTTTATCATGACAAGTTTTATGACAAAGAGTTGTTGACTATGATGCTAGGAAAAGTGATTGAAACTATCATTATTCAAATTATACTCTATGCTAGCCTTCACACTTCTTAAATTATTTCTTTTATCATTTACCTACTGAGGACGAGTAGGAATTAAGCTTGGGGATGCTGATACGTCTCCAACATATCTATAATTTACGAAGTATTCATGCCATGCTTACAATGATTTTATATGATTTTGGTGCACTTTTATACAATTTTTGTGAAGTAACCTATTAACCTAGTGCCTAGTGCCAGTTGAAGTTTTCAGCACGTTTTTGGTTTTTCAAAAAATCCATATCAAACGAAGTCCAAATGCCATGAAAATTTACAATAATTTTTTATGGAAAATAAGAGACCTAAGAAGCTTCGGGAGGGAGCCAGAAGGTATCCAGGGAGCACAAGCCTGTGTGGCGCCCCCCTAGGGCGAGCCACCTGAGCTTATGGGACCCTCGGGAATCCCCAGACGTGAATCCAATGCTGAAAAATTATATATATTGAGAAACCTCCAGAAAGAAACCTAGATGAGTTTTTCCACCGTCGCAAGCATCTGTTTTGAAGCGATCTCATCCGGAGCTCCGTTTCGACACCCTGACGGAAGGGGAAGCCATCACCATAGGCCATCTTCATCATCCCGGCTGTCTCCATGACGAGGAGGGAGTAGTTTACCCTCGGAGCTGAGGGTATGTACTAGTAGCTATGTGTTTGATCTCTCTCTCTCTCGTGATCTGGATAGGGCACGATCTTGATGTACATGAGCTTTGTTAATGTAGTGGAATCATATGGTGTTCTTCCCTTTGTTGTGATGAATTGAGTCTCGCCCTTTGAGGTTTCATTATTATCGAATTGAATATATGAGGATTTCAGATCACTCGATCTATGTCTTGCATGCGGATGCCTGTGGTGACAATGGGGTATTCTATTCACTAGTGCAGCCGCGTGCTATACAAACAGTTTTTAACCCCTTTCCATGACATAGTCTTAAACCGCCGCCTTGCATGTGCGGGCGATAGGGGGGCCTATCCCACACGACAGGGAAAACCCACACGATGGGCAAAAATATATCGTTTGCGATTCGAAGGGCCATCACAAACAGACATATTGGGGAAGACATGTGAGATGAGCTTATCATCCCACACAGGGAATCCCAAGGTTATGTCTCCGTTCGTATTGCAGATCACACACAATTTTCTGCATAACATCGTTTGTGATAGGGCTGGTCATCACACACGATAGTTATAATTCTGTCGTTTGCGTTATTCAAAACATCACTCACGGTGTCTAGAAGAAATTGTTTGGCATTGGTCTGACCATCACACACACTTGCTATGAGAAAACGTTTGTGATTGTGTGTCCTAACGCACACAGTTGTCGACCAGAATTCGTGTGTGATTGCTCACCGATCCAACATGCCAACTTTCTAGAAACCGTGTGGGTTTGTTGAGGTCATCGCCCGCGGTGTAGTCTTAGAAACCGTCTGCAATAGGAACCCCAAATAATCACCCTAATTGCTCTATTATTTATAATCCATTTAGTAATCAAATTAACATTTCATATCAAGCATAGAACATATTTATTATTCATAGTACGGCAACCAGGATTTCATAATTGAATTACATCAGGGTACAACATCATATAGGCATATACTGCCTAGCTACCCAATTGCACAATAAGACAAAGTTTCAAATGCAACATCTAAAACCTTTGGAAATTAAGTATCATCATAGACGGTAAAATAGACAGATGAGTCTTGTTGTGGGACAATAGAAAGGGGTAGTGTAAAGGAGCATGATCTATCGAGATGCAAATGGGTGACACGGTGATTTTAGCGAGTTCGGGCCTCTCGCGGTGGAGATAACAACCCTACGTCTCGTGCTCCGGAGAGGCTTTGCTTATCTGTCATGAACACGGAGTTACATGGTGTATTTGAGAGGGAGATGGGAGAACGGATCTCCATGCCTGAGCTAAGTCCTGAGACTAATGGCGAGAGAGCCAAGGGAGAAGAATGAGCCCGTGCCGAGCTATGTGGTGGGGTGGCTTATATAGAGTGTGCCACCCCCGCACCTCTTATGTTACAAGGTGGGGCATTGATGCCATAACGTCAGCCCACTACGGAACCTCCACTATGAGGATGATGCTTTGACTGCCTTGTGGGTTGCTGGTCATCGCATATCCGAGTGAGTCAGGATGGCAGAGGGATTGACTATCATCTGAGTGGATGGAGTGTACCTGTCCGAGTGGATAGTATGTATGTATTTGTCTGGACCCACCTGATGTGTGGACCCCATGCTATTATGATATTTCGACCCTTCGTGGGCCTACCCATTATGTGTATCCCCAACAGTAGCCCCTGAGACTCTAACTGATTGCTGGTAGTCGGTTGGAGTCTGTAGAGTTTGCTGAACTTGAATGTTGTTGCCGGACCTGACCGAGCAGAATGTTTCTTTTTTGTATTTCTCTTCCAGCGAGGGCACGCTGAGTGCACCCAGCGGGTGTAGTCCCCGAGCCTCTGTCGGACTAGATGAGTCTGGCAGAGGGTATAAGTCTTCTAGTGTGGAACTGAGTCAGTCAGGTAAATCTTCGTGTGCTCGGCATACTGAATGCTTGTTGAGTCTGCCTCATATGATTTCTGGATCAAGGCTGAGTCCCCAAGTGTATTTTCTAAATTAGGCGATTGCTGGACCGCAGCTAAGCCCCCGAGTGTGGATGATGTCCTCACTCAGATTAGTTTTTAACTTAGGTGATACGGGGTCGCAGCTAAGCCCCGAGTGTGGATGATGTCCTCACTCAGAGTAGTTTTTAACTTAGGCGAGTACGGGGTCGCGGCTAAGCCCCCAAGTGTGGATGATGTCCTCACCCAGAGTGGTTTTTAACTTAGGCGATATGGGGTCGCAGCTAAGCCCCAGAGTGTGGAGGATGTCCTCACTCGGAGTGGTTTTAACTTAGGCGATACGGGGTCGCAGCTAAGCCCCCGAGTGTCGATGATGTCCTCACTCGGATTAGTTTTTAACTTACGCGATACGGGGTCGCAGCTAAGTTCCCGAGTGTCGATGATGTCCTCACTCGGATTAGTTTTTAACTTAGGCGATACGGGTCGCAGCTAAGTCCCCGAGTGTGGGTGATGTCCTCAGTCGGATTAGTTTTTAACTTAGGCGACACGGGGTCACAGCTAAGCCCCTGAATAAGGATGATGTCCTCACTCGGATTAGTTTTTAACTTAGGCGATGCGGGGTCGCAGTTAAGTCCCCGAGTGCAGATGATGTCCTCACTCGGATTAGTTTTTAACTTAGGCGATACGGGTCGCAGCTAAGTCCCCGAGTGTGGGTGATGTCCTAACTCGGAGTAGTTTTTAACTTAGGCGATACGGAGTCGCAGCTAAGCCCCCGAGTGTGGATGATGTCCTCACTCGGAGTAGTTTTTAACTTAGGCGATACGGAGTCGCGGCTAAGCCCCCGAGTGTGGATGATGTCCTCACTCGGAGTAGTTTTTAACTTAGACGATACGGAGTCGCGGCTAAGCCCCCAAGTGTGGATGATGTCCTCACTCGGAGTAGTTTTTAACTTAGGCGATACGGAGTCGCAGCTAAGTCCCCGAGTGTGGATGATGTCCTCACTCGGAGTAGTTTTTAACTTAGGCGATACGGAGTCGCGGCTAAGTCCCCGAGTGTGGCTGATGTCCTCACTCGGAGTAGTTTTTAAATTAGGCGATACGGAGTCGCAGCTAAGCTCCCGAGTGTGGATGATGTCCTCACTCAGAGTAGTTTTTAACTTAGGCGATACGGAGTCGCAGCTAAGCCCCTGAGTGTGGATGATGTCCTCACTCGGAGTAGTTTTTAACTTAGGCGATACGGAGTCGCAGCTAAGCCCCCGAGTGTGGATGATGTCCTCACTCGGAGTAGTTTTTAACTTAGGCGATACAGAGTCACAGCTAAGCCCCCGAGTGTGGATGATGTCCTCACTCGGAGGAGTTTTTTAACTTAGGCGAAATCAGATTCGCTGCTAAGTCGTTCACCCACTGGGGGCGATATAGCTTCTGATGTAAGGAAAATCACCGGAGTGAGTGGCGACGCGCTGGGCGTTCGAGTGATGAAGACGCGCCACACGGAGAGGCGACGCGCAGGGCGTTCGAGTGATGAAGACGCGCCACATGGAGAGGCGACGCGCAGGGCGTCCGAGTGAGGTAGACGCGTCAGACTGAGTGGCGACGCGCGGGGTGGCCGAGTCAATCTTGTCGTCGAAGATGAGTCCGACCAAGTGATGGCGCGCGGGGCGGCTGAGTCGAGCTTGTCGTCGAAGAGGAGTCCGACAAGTGACGGCGCGCGGGGCGGCCGAGTCGAGCTTGTCGTCGAAGAGGAGTCCGACCAAGTGACGGCGCGCGGGGCGGCCGAGTCGAGCTTGTCGTCGAAGAGGAGTCCGACCAAGTGACGGCGTGTGGGGCGGCCGCGTCGAGCTTGTCGTCGAAGAGGAGTCCGACCAAGTGACGGCGCGCGGGGCGGCCGAGTCGAGCTTGTCATAGAAGAGGAGTCCGACCAAGTGACGGCGCCTGGGGCGGCTGAGTCGAGCTTGTCGTCGAAGAGGAGTCCGACCAAGTGACGGCGCGCGGGGCGACCGAGTCGAGCTTGTCATCGAAGAGGAGTCTGACCAAGTGACGGCGCGCGGGGCGGCCGAGTCGAGCTTGTCGTCGAAGAGGAGTCCGACCAAGTGACGGCGCGCGGGGCGGCCGAGTCGAGCTTGTCGTCGAAGAGGAGTCCGACCAAGTGACGGCGCACGGGGCGGCCAAGTCGAGCTTGTCGTCGAAGAGGAGTCCGACCAAGTGACGGCGCATGGGGCGGCCGCGTCGAGCTTGTCGTCGAAGAGGAGTCCGACCAAGTGACGGCGCGTGGGGCGGCCGCATCGGGCTTGTCGTCGAAGAGGAGTCCGACCAAGTGACGGCGCGCGGGGCGGCCGAGTCGAGCTTGTCGTCGAAGAGGAGTCCGACCAAGTGACGGCGCGCGGGGCGGCCGAGTCGAGCTTGTCGTCGAAGAGGAGTCCGACCAAGTGACGGCGCGCGGGGCGGCCGAGTCGAGCTTGTCGTCGAAGAGGAGTCCGACCAAGTGACGGCGCGCGGGGCGGCCGAGTCGAGCTTGCCATAGAAGAGGAGTCCGACCAAGTGACGGCGCGTGGGGCGGCCGCGTCGAGCTTGTCGTCGAAGAGGAGTCCGACCAATTGACGGCGCGCGGGGCGACCGAGTCGAGCTTGTCCTCGGAGAGGAGTCTGACCAAGTGACGGCGCGCGGGGCGGCCGAGTCGAGCTTGTCGTCGAAGAGGAGTCCGACCAAGTGACGGCGCGCGGGGCGGCCGAGTCGAGCTTGTCGTCGAAGAGGAGTCTGACCAAGTGACGGCGCGCGGGGCGGCCGAGTCGAGCTTGTCGTCGAAGAGGAGTCCGACCAAGTGACGGGGCGTGGGGCGGCCGAGTCGAGCTTGTCGTCGAAGAGGAGTCCGACCAAGTGACGGCGCGTGGGGCGGCCGCGTCGAGCTTGTCGTCGAAGAGGAGTCCGACCAAGTGACGGCGCGCGTGGCGGCCGAGTCGAGCTTGTCGTCGAAGAGGAGTCCGACCAAGTGACGGCGCGTGGGGCGGCCGCGTCGAGCTTGTGGTCGAAGAGGAGTCCGACCAAGTGACGGCGCGTGGGGCGGCCGCGTCGAGCTTGTCGTCGAAGAGGAGTCCGACCAAGGGACGGCGCGTGGGGCGGCCGCGTCGAGCTTGTCGTCGAAGAGGAGTCCGACCAAGTGACGGCGCGCGGGGCGGCCGAGTCGAGCTTGTCGTCGAAGAGGAGTCCGACCAAGTGATGGCGCGCGGGGCGGCCGAATCGAGCTTGTCGTCGAAGAGGAGTCCGACCAAGTGACGGCACGCGGGGCGGCCGAGTCGAGCTTGTCGTCGAAGAGGAGTCCGACCAAGAGACGACGCGCGGGGCGGCCGAGTCGAGCTTGTCGTCGAAGAGGAGTCCGACCAAGTGACGGCGCGCGGGGCGGCCGAGTCGAGCTTGTCGTCGAAGAGGAGTCCGACCAAGTGACGGCGCGCGGGGCGGCCGAGTCGAGCTTGTCATAGAAGAGGAGTCCGACCAAGTGACGGCGCGTGGGGCGGCCGCGTCGAGCTTGTCGTCGAAGAGGAGTCCGACCAAGTGACGGCGTGCGGGGCGACCGAGTCGAGCTTGTCATCGAAGAGGAGTCCGACCAAGTGACGGCGCGCGGGGCGGCCGAGTCGAGCTTGTCGTCGAAAAGGAGTCCGACCAAGTGACGGCGCGCGGGGCGGTCGAGTCGAGCTTGTCGTCGAAGAGGAGTCCGACCAAGTGACGGCACGCGGGGCGGCCGAGTCGAGCTTGTCGTCGAAGAGGAGTGCGACCAAGTGACGGCACGCGGGGCGGCCGAGTCGAGCTTGTCGTCGAAGAGGAGTCCGACCAAGTGACGGCGCGTGGGGCGGCCGAGTCGAGCTTGTCGTCGAAGAGGAGTCTGACCAAGTGACGGTGCGTGGGGCGGCCGAGTCGAGCTTGTCGTCGAAGCGGAGTCCGACCAAGTGACGGCGTGCGGGGCGGCCGCGTCGAGCTTGTCGTCGAAGAGGAGTCCAACCAAGTGACGGCGCGCGGGGCGGCCGAGTCGGAGTAGCGTCGAAGATATCGCACGGAGGCGTCGAGTG
Source organism: Elymus sibiricus (assembly GCA_039707655.1). Lineage (NCBI taxonomy): Eukaryota > Viridiplantae > Streptophyta > Magnoliopsida > Poales > Poaceae > Elymus > Elymus sibiricus. Next base: position 361,897,048 of record CM077669.1, read on the forward strand.
ATCATGTAACCTATGTGTGAAAAATAGCACAAGCCAACATAAAAATCTCTCGAAGTAATTTGATGTTTGCTAAAATGATTTGTGTAACTTACACCCCGAGACACCCGCTGGGTGTGCCAGGTTCTTGCTGGTCCGGAACCAGCAAGAGTCTAAAAGAGTGAGATCCGACTGAACTCGTTTGAGTACTGGACCCAAATGAAGCGGAAGTGAAGAGTTCCGACATGAAGATAAACAACCAAGCACAGAGGTACACTCGGTGGCATGGCCTCCGAGTGAATGTAATGTGCGACTTACTTAACACTCGATAATGCAAAAATAACTATTTAATTGAATGCAGCGTGTGAAGAATGACTTAGCTGTCTGACGACGCACGAGCGGCCGAGTGGCGAAGACGTGTTCAACCGATGGCGAAACGAAGGGTGGCCGAGTGATGAAGATGCGCCTCACTGAGCGGCAACGCGCGGAGCGGCCGAGTGGTGAAGACGTGCATCACGGAGCGGCGACGCGCGGAGCAGCCGAGGGATGAAGGTGTGCCTCACCGAGTGGCGACTCGCGGGGCGGCCGGGTGATGAAGGTGTGTCTCACCGAGTGGCAACGCGCTGGGCGGCCGGGTGATGAAGACGTGTCTCACCAAGTGGCGACGCGCGGGGCGGCCAGGTGATGAAGACGTGCATCATGGAGCGGCGACGCGCGTAGCAGCCGAGTGATGCAGGTGTGCCTCACGGTGTGGCGACGCGCGGAGCGGCCCGAGTGATGAAGGTGTGTCTCACCGAGTGGCGACGCGCGGAGCGGCCCAGGTGATGAAGGTGTGTCAAACCGAGTGGCGACGCGCGGGGCAGCCGGGTGATGAAGACGTGTCTCATCAAGTGGCGACGCGCGGGGCGGCCAGGTGATGAAGACGTGCATCACGGAGCAGCGACGCGCGGAGCAGCCGAGTGATGAAGGTGTGCCTCAACGAGTGGCGACGCGCGGGGCGGCCGGGTGATGAAGACGTGTCTCACCAAGTGGCGACGCACGGGGCGGCCAGGTGGTGAAGACGTGCATCACGGAGCGGTGACGGGCGGAGCAGCCGAGTGATGAAGGTGTGCCTCACCGAGTGGCGACGGAACGCCCGGCAGAGTGACGGCGCGCGGGGCAGCCGGGCGACGACGGAACGCCCAGCAGAGTGGCGGCGTGCGGGGCGGCCGGGCGACGACGGAACGCCCAGCAGAGTGACGGCGCGCGGGGCGGCCGAGTGACGACGGAGTGTCCAGGAGAGTGACGGCGTGCGGGGCGGCCGGGCGACGACGGAGCGTCCAGGAGAGTGACGGCGCGCGGGGCGGCCGGGTGACGACGGAACGTCCAGCAGGGTGACGGCGCGCGGGGCGGCCGGGCGACGACAGAGCGTCCAGCAGGGTGACGGCACGCGAGGCGACCGGGCGACGACGGAACGTCCAGGAGAGTGACGGCGCGCGGGGCGGCCGGGCGACGACGGAACGTCCAGCAGAGTGACGGCGCGCGGAGCGGCCGGGCGACGACGGAGCGTCCAGCAGAGTGACGGCGCGCGGAGAGGCCGGGCAACGACGGAGCGTCCAGGAGGGTGACGGCGCGCGGGGCGACCGGGTGACGACGAAACGTCCAGCAGAGTGACGGCGCGTGGGGCGGCCGAGTGACGACGGAGCGTCCAGGAGAGTGACGGCGCGCGGGGCGGCCGGGCGACGATGGAACGTCCAGCAGAGTGACGGCGCGCGGAGCGGCCGGGCGACGACGGAGCATCCAGCAGAGTGACGGCGCGCGGAGCGGCCGCGTGACGACGGAACATCTAGCAGAGTGACGGCGCACGAAGCAGCCGCGTGACGACGGAACGTCCAGCAGAGTGACGGCGCGCGGGGCGGTCGAGTGACGACGGAGCGTCCAAGTGACGAAGTCGCGTCGGGCGGAGTGACGGCGCGCGGGGCGGCCGAGTGATGTAGACGCGTCCGGCGGAGTGGCGATGCGCGGTGCGGCCAAGGTATGTAGACGCGTACGGTTGTGTGGCGACGTGCGGGGCGACCAAGTGAAAAAGACTCGTTCTGCGGAATAACGACGCGCGGGGCGGCCGAGTGATGCAGACGCATCCAACGGAATGGCGACGCGCGAGGCGACCGAGTCACTGCATGTTAGTCGTCTGCATGTCATCGTTTTACTTGCCTGAAAAAAAATGTTCGTCCGAGTGAGCTATCGTTCGGACTCAGCGACGGGACGAGTGACCCTGCATGTCAGTACTCTAGCAAATATAGCCACGAATATTTTTTGATGGACTAAGAGACCACGGATGGTCTGGTTGTGTGCATGATGACGGACAGTTAATTCATGACCATGATGATGCTCCCGATGACGGACGGTGGAAAATGCTCACCTGAGGAGTCACTTAATGAGGCGATTAATTTGATGAAACGGCCAGCCCACTTTAGGAAGGATTATGAGGGCCTCGTTATGTGCTTGGGATAGCAGGCTACATACCGTCCGACGACACAGATGAAGGAGACCCAGCCGGCCGGGTAGCATGTGTTGCCGACGATGCAAGCGAGTGCTGGCCAGCGCATTGCGAGCCGCGGGGCAGCACCGGCGAATGCATCACAGGTGAACGAGCGCGGCAATGTGCCGGCGAACGCGTCTCAGGGCAGGCGAGCATTGCTTGAGGCCAGCGAGCACGTCTCAAGGCAAGCGAGCGTTGCTTGAGGCCGGCGAGCACGGCGCAACACTGCACCGCTCTGGGAGTCAAACAGGTCTGATCCCTTCGCCTCCTCGCCCACATGTGCGGTGGCCGTGCGTGAGCGACTATGGTGTTCACAAACACGGCCGAAGACAGACGCGTGGAGGGTCATGGATCAATACCTCGTCCAATTTTCCAAAGGATAGATGAATGTAAAAAACCATTTGCATCATGGCTCGATAAACGCCATGCCCCACGGTGGGCTCCATCTGTCGTGGGACCATAGAAAGGGGTAGTGTAAAGGAGCATGATCTATCGAGATGCAAATGGGTGACACGGTGATTTTAGCGAGTTCAGGCCTCTCGTGGTGGAGATAACAACCCTACGTCTCGTGCTCCGGAGAGGCTTTGCTTATCTGTCATGAACACGGAGTTACATGGTGTATTTGAGAGGGAGATGGGAGAACGGATCTCCATGCCTGAGCTAAGTCCTGAGACTAATGGCGAGAGAGCCAAGGGAGAAGAATGAGCCCGTGCCGAGCTATGTGGTGGGGGTGGCTTATATAGAGTGTGCCACCCCCGCACCTCTTATGTTACTAGGTGGGGCATTGATGCCATAACGTCAGCCCACTACGAAACCTCCACTATGAGGATGATTCTTCGACTGCCTTGTGGGTTGCTGGTCATCGCATATCCGAGTGAGTCAGGATGGCAGAGGGATTGACTGCCATCTGAGTGGATGGAGTGTACCTATCCGAGTGGATAGTATATATGTAGTTGTCTGGACCCACCTGATGTGTGGACCCCATGCTATTATGATATTTCGACCCTTCGTGGGCCTACCCATTATGTGTATCCCCAACAAGTCTCATCTAGAAAACTGTTAAAGCGAAAGGCGAATATTGAGCCTTCAATGATATTGAAGGTCCTCGCAACTTTAGGCCAGTGCATGTGGATGATTGCCCGCCCATCCTTCGTCCTCTTGAGGAAGACTTCAAGATTATATTGTGGGTGATATATGAATACCTTCCTTGCCTCTTGATCATACAGGTGGTTTGAGATGTAATCATCGATGAACTGCCTTGAGAAGGACTGAAAACAAACATACGCATAAATGTCTTTTCTAAAATTTGAAATGGCGCAAAGGGAAAAGGACAAAGTGAAAGAGATGGTACCATCCTATAGTTGACTGATGTCTTCTTCATTGTGCAGACAAACATCTTGTTGTTTTCCGTAGCTAGTTTCTTTATCTTAACAATCTTTCTGAGTTTCTTGATTTGACTGATAGTCTGATATTCATGGACACCTCATTTCCCCATATGCAAAAAGGGTCGAAGAGTGGGTCTAAACCTCTTACAGCAAGACCTACATGTGCAAGAACAAATTATTAAAAACATTAATATAACAATGGTTCCTGCAAACAATAATGTGCTATTAGCCAAACGACCATGGATGTGCAAACCTCGATGGTAAACTTCAGTGCCCCCCATTGTTCCCTCCTGCAACATATTTAAGACAAATATTGATAAGGTTATAAGTGATATTTGACATACTGTCAGTGAAATATGTTAATGGAAAATAAACACATTGCGGATCCAACAGATTAATTTGAGCCACATGGAAAAGCCAGTTATCTAAACCAAGCGTGCTAAGAACTAGGAAATATAGCAATTCTACATGTTTCACATGTATTTAGTACATCTAAATTCGATTTATTCATCACATGCATAACAATATAAAACTGTACCAACAACAATCGAACATCACATTGCAGAATTGAACTAAATAGTTAAATGATCACCACAACAAATGAACGAAACAGTTAACTAAGCACCACGTTGCACAATGGAACATAATAAAAGGTCAGGTTGCAGTAGCATTACATTGGACATTTCACTAAAATTTCTAAATGAAAGGCAGTAGCGGCACACGCAACAGGTAAACGAAACATACTTAACCAGCGTAGCTAGGTGAACATATATAGGTCCTTAGTAATAAAGCTAAGAAAAACAAGCTATTCCTCATCGTCGGAGATATCGATGATGATGGGCTCTTTCAACTTGGAAGAGGACCAGGCCTCCACACCGTGGGTGCACCCCTCGTAGTGGTGAGTGGCCTGATCCTGCCCCGGCACCAACATGCCGGCTCTGGATTGAGGTAAGCACGGGCACGCTGAGAAAACACATCGAAGTCTTCGTCGAACACACCGGTGGTGCCCTCAAGAAAAGACCACGAGTTGTCATTTATAGCAGCCAACTGTGTAGCTGCGTCAGCGCGCGAGGCGTCGATGGTGGCCTCGACGGCGAGGTGCTCCTCCAAGATCTGGGGTCAGCACGCATGAAATCCATCGCTGCCTCATCTGCGCGTGCAGCCGCGATTTGCTTCTGCACTGCCAAATGCTCTTTGAGATCCTAGCTATACTGCGTGCACCATGGCTTTCGGCGGCGATTATTTGGAGGATGGGGCGGTGATTTGGGTGGAAGGTGTCGCGCCGGCGGTCGGGCCATGTGGGATGGAGGTGGAGGGGGTGAGGGGGTATTGGGGAGGTGTCGATTACCTGACTAGATAGCCGAGGCCGAGCAGTAGGAAGGAGCGTCGCCGGCAAGGAGGCGGCGCTGCAAGCAAGCAGTGAAGGTTTGAACTAGGAAAGGTAGAGGAAAAGGGGTAAATGTGGCATTTGATTGGTACCGGGGGGAGGGAGGTAGATATTTCCGCGGCAGCCCAAAATTTTCATTCGGTGCAGCGAAAAACTGGCGCGGAAAGCACCATCGGACACAGTCCCTTATTTAGAACCGTGTGCGATATCAAAACATCACAAACAATGGTTGTGTTATACCCCGTGTGTGATGAACTTCAACGTGCAAAATTTTCAGAATAGTTCTCGATATCAACACATCACCAACGAAGCATGTGCTATACCCCGTGTGTGATGAACTTGGACGTGAAAATGTTTGTCTCCAAGCTTCCAACGTAAGATTGGGTACTACATATCACACGGTTCGTGCCAAAAAATTGTGTGTGATGGACTTCAATTTCATTTTCAATTGGAAGATGGAATGGGGATATGGCGGCAAACTTTTGGTCCGAATTTCCCTGGTTACAGTGGTCATCCACGTCATCGCATAATTTAACATCAATTGCTAATTTGGGTACACAAAAGAGCCTACACCACAACCCGCACTTACTTAATCGAGCAATTAAACAGAGTTGGTTGACCTAAACATTACTCTAACAAAAGACCAGCGCTCTAAACAAAGACTAATTCTCTGCCTGACGCTCGCCAATCTCCGCCGCATCCTCCATGACCAGCTCGCGCTCGATGACCTCCAGGGGAAGGGGCTCCATGGCATCCATCGCCACATACTCTGCAAGCATCTCACGGTCTGCGTGCACCATCTCTTTGGAAAAGGCCGCCACGAGTCTGGTGTGGGCGGCCGCGGTCCGGGCATTGACGGCCTCCATCTCGGCAAGGGAGGCTGCCGACGAATGGACGGCTGCCCGAGTTCTCTCAGCGATTGCCAACTCTTCGGACGTAGGTTGCCGACCGTTGTCGGTGAAGGCCGCTGCTATTTATGCGATGACCGACACGAGCTGGGCGTGGGTGTCCTGGGCATAGGCGTGGGCAGCCGCCATCAGAGCTACGGAGGCCGTCAAGGAACGGACAGCTATTGTGCCGTTCTCGCCATTTGCTATCCCGGTAACGGATGTTGCTGCCGCCATCTTAGATGCAGCAGCTGCCCTTTCGGCGGCTGCAGCCGCCCTGTCCGAGATTGCGGCCGTGCTCAAGGATGTTGTGAGCGCGTTCATGGCTGATGCAGCCGTGCTCGGGCCGGAGTGGGTCACCGAAGTTGCCCTCACGACGCGGATCCACGTCCCCATCTTTCACTGGCGACGCTTGAACAGTATAGTGGTCTGGGGGAACAAGTGTGACTGTGTGGTTGACGCGCCGGCGGTGGACTGAAGCTTCCGGCCTAAGCCATACATGAGAATTGGCCCAAGATATTTGTATACCACATCACACATGTTTCATGATCAAGAACTGTTTGCGATGTATTTGATTTTCATATTGCTTTGGAACGAAAAATGAAGTTACATCGGCAATTGACGGTGTTTGGATGGCAATAACATTTATCTGCAGTGAACGTGCAACTATAGGAGTGTCTATTAAATATGGAAATATTCAGGGTTGTTTAGGCCCTTTTAAACATTTAAAGAGTTTTTTAGACATTTCATGTGCATACTTAAAATTTGAACTGCAATTAAGCACATACTAGAGTGCACCTGAATGGGTTGAAATCATCTATGTGTCACTGGATACATGTTTTGGTCCAATGCAAGAAATGGAAATTAAACGAATTCCAAACCTCTCGGTATTTTGTCTCGGTCGTAGACTTTGAGAAGCCATGTTTTCAAATTCCAGTAAATCCAAATATTGTCAGAAATTCATGAAACTTTGCATGGTGTCATGTCATGGCACATGTGTGTCGTGGTAAAAAAATGCCCACTTCGGGACAAGTTTTGGCACAAACCTCTTACAAACCGAAGATTCTCAAAAGAAGTCATGTGGTTCCGATAGGGAAAGTTCACATGTTATGTGCGAAACAACATCCGATGTTTCTTCTCGCCTTGAATTTATTTCTAGAGTCTCCATGGAGCAACATGAATGTGTCGTGCTAAACAATGGAATATTACAGAGTTCGTTTGGCCTTTTTAGTACATTAATTGCATTTTCTAGGCATGTAATGTGCATAATTCAAATTCGAACTACAATCACACGGTCCAGCGCATTAAAATAGGTCAAAAAATCAAACATGTTTCCCTGGCTGCATGTTTAGGTCCCACGCAAGAAAAGGGAATGAATTTCAAACATATCATCGTCTTGGCTCGACCGCAAGCAGTGGGAAACTTAGTTTTTAAATTCATGTAAATGCAAACCTCGACAGAAATTCATGAAATTTGGGAATGGTGTCATCAATTGCCCTGATGTTTGTGTTGTGGTAAAAAAAATTGCCCTATTTTGGACAGGTTTTGGCACAAAGCCTCTTACAAACCGGCGATTCTCACAAGAAAGTCGTCTTTTCCGATAGGGAAAGTTCACCTTTTATGTGCGAAACAACATCCATTGTTTCTTCTCGCCTTGAATTTATTTCTAGGGTCACCATAGAGCAACATGACAGTCCTGCTAAACTATGGATTTTTTCCAGGGTTCGTGAGACCTATTTAATACATTAATTGAGTATTCTAGTCATTTAATGTGCATAATTCAAATTTGAACTACAATCACAAGGTCCAACGCATGAAAAATAGGTTGAAAAATTCATACGCCTTTCACTGGATGCATGTTTGGCTCCCACACAAGAAATGGGAATGGATTTCTAACATCTAATTGTTTGTTGGCTCGGCCGCAAACATTGAGATGCTTGGTTTTCAAATTCCCGTAAATCCAAAACTCGTCAGAAATTCATGAAACTTGGCATGGTGTCGTGACAAGGGCACACATATGCCGTGGTGAAAAATTGTCCAAATTGGACTTGTTCTTGCACAATTCCCTTACAAATCGGAGCTCCTCACAAGAAGCTTTGTGGTTTCGATAGGGAACATATTATATATGCATGTCACATATGCGGGCGAAAAGACATCCGATGCCTCTTCTCTCCTTGATTTTTTTTATAGAAACAACACAAACATGTACGAGCGAAGTGAAAAAATATGAATAAATTAAGGGATCATCTGACTTTTAAATACATTAATTGAGTTTTCGGTGCATTATTTAATGTGCATAATTCAAATTTGATCTACAATCACAAGGTCCGGGGCATCAAAATGGGTTGAAAAATCATATATGTGTCCCTGGATGCATGTGTTAGGTCACATGCAAGAAATGAGAACGAATTTCAAACATCTCAGCATGTTTGCTCAACCACAAACATCGAGAAACTTGGTTTTTAAATTTTCGTAAATCCAAAACTCTGTCAGAAATTCATGAAACTAGGAATGGTGTCATGACAAGGCACACATATGCCGTGGTAAAAAATAATACCAACTTCGACATGTTTTGTCACAAGCCTCTTACAAACCGGAGCTTCTCACACAATAAGCTACGTGGTTCCGATAGGGAAAATATGCATGCCACATCTGCGGGTGAAACGACATCCGATGCCTCTTCTCTCCTTGATATTTTTCTAGAAACAACATAAAGCAATAGGTGTGTGTTGCAAAAATATTAAATTATTAAGGGTTTGTATGGCTTTTATATACACTAATTGAGTTTTATGTGCATTTAATGTACATAATTCAAATATGAGCTACAGTCACAAGGTCTATGTTGGGCGGGGCCTCGTCATATAAAGCACAAATATGTTGTGATGTTTTTTTGTCCACTTTAAGAGAAAGAGCAAGCATTATTAATAGCCAACAAAGGCATTTTGGAACAAAAATCTGTCATGTTACCATCGTAAACGGGCGTATTATTTATAATTCGTGGATGTTCTACATACCATTTACGTGCTACCACGTGTCGCTCTCTGTATTGGCAAGGAGGTAGCGTGCGGACAGGTGTTTGAGTAGACGGGTGGCGTGCGAGCAGTGTCCTCCGCACGCTCATCGGGGAGGCATGTCCTTTGCCAGTCATCAAAGACGTTTCAGGCTCAATACCCGTATGCAGACCGAGGGCAATGGTTCCTTCCCTACTAAGCCAAGCGAAAATCTGGCGCGAAGGATTTTTTTCAGTGTGTCATCGCAAACGGTTGTGAATGATGATTCATGTGCCCTTACCAATGCTACACCTTGTACTGGTGTTAACTGCTAAAAAAATCTAATGTGGAAAGGTAATTAAGAGGAGAGATATGAGTTTGGTGACCACATGAAGAAACAATGCCAAGCGCGTGAACCTTGGCAAAACACTTAAATGAAGGAAACTCGTCAATGCATGCAAGAGTTTAGTTGCTAAATCATTAAATGAAGGGACCTTAGCAAGAATGCATTGTGGACTTGGGTAAATCTTCATTTGTTAAACTGGAAACACTGTCATTTGTCAAATTTTGCAGGAACAAAATCACTATTACGGTGCACTTTTGCAACTGAAATTCAGCAAACATAGATTTCATTCATAGATTAAGCATTGGTCTTTGTACAAAATAGTTCAACTCGACAGCTGAATTGAACAAACTTTTCCCCATTTGTTGCCAACCACATACTAAAATAGCTAGTTTAACTATATATACTATCTAATTTAAAGTAGGTGGGACAGTTCAACCATATCTATAGTTAGATGAAGTGAACAAAATAGCCCCTAAATACTACTCCGGAGGGGCTTTGTGCTACTGCCAGCAGCCTTCTCCTCTGCCAAGCGCGTTCAGTATGAGGCAGAGGAGGAGTTGCCTACCGACGAGCTAGAGGAGTCGAATTCGTCGGCTGCCGCTGATGCCCTACGCCACTCCCGACGCGCCTCCTCGAAGCGGAGGGACTCGGCGTAGATCTCCTCATTCCGCGCCACAGTTGCGGCATCTGCTGCGGCCACGGCGGCGGTGAGCCTCTTTGCGTGCTCGACCTGGCGCTCCTCCTCCTCATGTAGGAAGTCGATGTAGCACGCTAGGCCGCTGACGCAAAAGCCGAGCGGCTGGGCTTCGGCGGCGGCCTCCTCCTCCCACCTTCGGGCCGCGGTGGCGGAGCGGGTGATGGCCCCGGCGGCTGACCGTGGGGTGGCTGCCAAGGCGGACGCTGGTGTGATGGCTGCCAAGGAGGCCGCTGGTGGGGTGGCCAAAACGGCGGCCGACGATGGGGTGGGGGCCATGACGGTCGCCGGCAACAGCTGCCTTCGGGCAAAGGTGGAGGAGCGTGTGGTGGGTGCCGTGCACATAGCCAACAAGGACGCCACACGCACTACACGCTTCCGGGTACTGCGCAGCCGACGTGGTGCAGCCTCCCAGCTGGAGCTGCCCTCTGGCGGAGTGGCGGAGCGACGACGACGGACAGGTGTCATTGGCGATTAGGGAAGAAGCAAACTTAGGAAGCTACGGGCAGGGAGGGGATGAATGTGATGTGGAGGCACCGGCCGTGAGGGTTTATAAAGCAGGCGGCCAAGACGAGCCAGACAGGAAGCTTGCGCGCGTTCCTGCGCGGTTGCGCGGGAATGGTAAGCCCAAAAGAAACGTTGCACGCTTCCGAAGCATTGGGTGTTTGGGGGATTTTGGCGAGCCGGGCGGGAAGCTTGCGCGGGAACCTGCGCGCTCCCGAAGCGTGCACTGGAATCCTCGGGCCGCAACGCGGTGACAAGATGGGACGGAGGTGGGAGAAATGACAAGTACACAAACGTTTAATAATAATAAAACCGTTTGTGTTTTACTACAAAGCAAACGGTCGTTATGTACGCATCGTCGAGAATTAATCTACGCATGAGGCGGTTGATGCGGTCGCGGCATGTTGTGCTCGCGTCCGTGCGCGCTCGCTCTGCCGGCGTCCGCGCGCGAACTGTCACGTACGTTTGGGGTGCCATATGCATGCGGTTGCGCCACTCCCGGCGCCACCATGCAGTTAAGCACTGCAAAAACTGACATGCGGACGTGCCAAAATTTCAGGCCGTCCGGCGCAATTTATTCCCGCGGCCATTTACCTTCGTCTCTTCCACCTTCCGATCGCGCCACACAACACAAGAAGCACACCCACGATCTCTTCATCGCTTCAACATTCCCATGCAGATCCAATGGCGGCTGCCGGCGCCGAGCGGCAGTTCACCAAAATTATCAAAGTGTACACCCACATCAGGAAGACGGACCTCTCGGTAGTGTACACCAACGACCCGGTCGTGGTGGTGAACTCCATCAACATGTTGGAGCAGCTGCTTGCTGAGGATGACAAGTACAAAGTGGTCGGCTTCGACCTCGAGTACCCGGCGGTCATGTCAGGCATGATCAGAAGGTTGCCGTCGCCCAGTTGTGCGTGCGCCATCACGTGCTCGTCTACCACTACTTCCTGGCAACAAGTCCTTGTGAGCGTTTCGCCAGGTTTGTCAACAGCCCCGACTACAGGTTCGCAACGGTGGACACCACCAACGATGTAAAGGTGCTCAAGACTTTGGGCTTGTCCTGCCAGAAGCTTGTCAACATCCAAGGTTAGTACAGGGTCTGGGGCGGCGAGAAGAAGAAGCAGAAGGACTCCCTGGTTGACCTCGTCGCGGCCATCATCGACCCCTACTACAAAGACATGAAGGCTGAGTGCCACAAGGACAAGTCTGCCTGGCACAAGGCCTGGGTGAACGAACTGGATGAAGAACACATCAAGTACGCGGCCAAGGACGCGTACACAAGCTACGAGATGTACAGGAGGATCATTGACATGAGGAAGTGCCTCCTTCCTGCAGACGGCGAGGGATAGCCACAAGCAGAGCAGTGTCGGCAACCGTCGTCAAAAGAATAGTATGAATTGTTGATCGTCTACTTCTTGTAAATTTATATTGAGGAATGTACATGTGTTGTGTAGACACTTATGTACCTGGATGTTCAAGTTGGTTATGCAACAATAATGTTGGTGTTCTGTAGACAGAGCATATAGATGTTCTGCAAACAGAGCAAATCACATCTCATACAATTATTAGCAGCAACCGTCTGCCCACAACACACACAGGTTTTCAGGATGAATCGTTTGGGTTATTTTTGGTCTTCCCACACGATTCTGATGAATGAACTGTTTGCCGGGTACCCACAACACACACGGTTGTCATGATGAATCGTTTAGGTTATTATTGGTCTTCCCAAACAATTCTGATGAATGAACTATTTGCCAGGTATCACACACACTTTCTTAGGCTAACTCGATTGTGTTCTGCTGGATCAGCACAAACAGTTTGTCCGAGTGAACTGTATGCCGCACTACGCACACGTGTGTAGTTTGTTAATCGTTTCTGTTATATTTGCTAATCACAAACGGTTCATTAGAACAAACTGTCTGCCATAGACCGCACACGCAACTATTTTCTGAATCGTATTTGATGGATCCACCATCGCACACAGTTCGTGTCATTAGCGATGGAGCTTGAACTATACCGTTTGTGATTCATGCATCGCACACAGTTTCGTCGAAGGGTCCCTGATTGATGTGTCATCTTTGGACCATCCTGCAGTAGTGATTGAGTCACTTGATATATGTTTTGGTAATCAACTTGCGGATTTCCGTGGTGACATTGGGGTGATCTAGGCACATAGGTTGGTACATGTTTTCATCCTACTTTCTCCAATAGAAACTTTGGGGAAACTCTTTGAAGTTCTTTGTGTTGGATTGAATATTGTAAATCTGAAATTATTTGATGCATATCGAATAATTAACTCATGGATACTTGTGGTGACATTGGAGTACCTAGGTGACATTAGAGTTGACGGATGCGTATCATATGGTGTTTTTGTAGTATGAACTCTAGGGTTGTTTGTGACACTTATAGGAATGGCTCAATAGATTGATCGGAACGATAACTTTGAGGTAGTTTGCTACCTACACTAATTTCATCTTATGTTCTTCGTTATTGATAAGAACTTTGGGGTGACTATTTGTCACATATTAAAGGATTGGTATATGATTCAATTATGTTAGCATTGTTAAGAGATTGCACTAGTGAAAGTATGAACCATAGGCCTTGTTTCCAAGCATTTTAATACCGTTTATGCTCACTTTTATCTCTTGCTACCTTGATGTTTTTATTATTTTAGATTACAAAAATCTATATCTACTATCCATAGTACACTTGTATCATCATCTCTTCGCCGAACTAGTGCACCTATACAATTTACCATTGTATTGGGTGTGTTAGGGACATAAGAGACTTCTTTTATTTGATTGCGGGGTTGTTTGAGAGAGACCATCTTCATCCTACACCTCTCACGGATTGATAAACCTTAGGTCATCCCCTTAAGAAAAATTTACTACTGTCTTACAAAACTCTGTGCTTGGAGGCCCAACATAGTCTATAAGAATAAAATTGCGTAGTAGACATCACACGGCCTCCAGATTCAACTCGGTTTTGGTCATGTACCATGAGCAGATTTTGCAAATCCTCACGACCTTCCTCGCATCCCCATTCAGTATCTACACCATCCTCTCTTCCATCGCCGCCATCACCGTCGATCAACCGTCACAGAAACCGCCACGAGGGGCGCTGGATCTAGCAGGGAAGAAGGAGGTAGCGTGAAGCCTACGAATGCGAGGAGATAAAGAAAACTCACCGCGGATGGGGAATTAATGTGGAAGAGTCATGGCGTCATCCACCATCTTCAGCCTCGAACCATGCAACGTGCGGCCTAGTGCCATGTATCGCTGCACCATGCACCGCACCAATTCATGCAACGTGTCACGGGAACTGGATATGTGTGCCATCCTTGAACGCGTCATTACCATGCCACTCGTATGTGTCATCGACATGGTCGTGGTCGTCGATCAACACGAGCTCTCATGTCCTCTCTCACGAGACAATAGATCTCGACCGAAAAAGGAGTAAGCTCGTCGTGTGGAGATCATAAACGTAAGCGCACGCTAGGCCTGTACCACATGCCATATATTAATCCTTTCCAGACTTATCGATTCAACCCACAACTGATTCGATCTCGGAATGACCGGTTGTGTAATTACCTGGAGAAACATTGCTTGTGTCAATGCATATGATATAGCTTAAGAGATGATATATTTGGAGTGTATAACATAGACTTATGGGAGGGTAGTATAGTATGCGATGTTGCTTTTGTGATCAAGATGAGACTATAAAACACTTCTTTCTCAAATGTCCGCTCGCCAAACTTCTATGGTGTACGCTTCAAGTAGCCTTTAATGTTAACCCTTCGTCTAGTGTTAACATATTATTTGGATCATGGCTAGATGGAGTGGAGCCGAGTATTGCAGGACATATTTGGATAGGAGTGTGTCTATTACTATGGGCGATATGGAACTACATAAACGACGTGATTTTTAACATGCAACCTCTCATTGTATTTTGCAAGTCATACACAGAGCCACATCTTGAATCCGTGGTCCTTACTCGGCCATGCCGAAACCAAGGAGCATATGTATATTGGGTGAAACCATTGAAAGACGGTAGCACGGGTTATTTACAACCGGTTTGGATGGCGGTCCAATGATAGACCGGGTGTATATTAATCTAGTACTATTTTCGCCGGTTGTGACGGATTTTTTATCTTACTTTGACTCTTTTGAGAGCAACTTATGTGTCACATACCTTTTGTACGACATTTAACTTAATAACAGATGCAGAGGCAAGGGGTCTTCTCCTTTATAAAAAAAAGTATTTCTTACCACCGGCACTAAGTCTTGTTTTCTGGTTAATGTGCGGCTGATATGAATTTATTTCCTCTGTAGCTGAGTATGATGTGTTTTGTTTGGACATGTTTGCTATTACTATGTTTTTTTGGTGTCCGTCCCCCCCCCCCCCCCGCGTCGCTCCCATGCGAGCGATTCGGGCGGACCACCAAACCCTAGCGCCGCCACCAAAAATCTACCTCCACCCTCTCTGTCGCCACCGGAGGATGCCGGCGGTGAAGCCGCGCGGCTGACGGCGGCGGCGGGGATCTATGCTCGTGACTACGGGCGGCCCTCGGGCACTGATGGGGATATGTACCTAGGGTAGGGTCATAGGCCTGACCTGCATACCCTACCTAAGGACATTACCCCAGAAAAGTCAAGGACTACAAAGAGGTCACCGACTGAAATCATCAAGACATACAAGTCACTCGACAACATCCACTCGGAGACTTTCCTCATCCACTCGACGGTTACCTTTCACTCGGAAGACAATCAATCACTCGGTCGTATGGCTCACTCGGATATGCGAAGACTGACAGTCGACAAGGCAGTCGAAGCACCATCTGGCGTTACGGCATCAATGCCCCATTTTGTAACATAGGAGGTGAAGGGGTGGCGCACTCTATATAAGCTACCCCCCACCACTAGACTAAGGGGGCTTTTGGCTTCTACCTCTCTCTCTTTTCTACTAGTCTCCGGACTTAGCTCGGGCAGGGGATTCGTTCTCCACTCTCTCCCACACACATTGTAATCTCCGGATATATAATCAGATAAAACAAAGCCTCTCCGGAGCACGAGACGTAGGGCTGTTATCTCCACCGTGAGAGGCCCGAACTCGCTAAAACCACCGTGTCACCCATATGCATCTCGGTAGATCATGCTCCTTTACCCTACCCCCTTCGTACTGTCGGAATCGTTCCCACGACAGTTGGCGCCCACCGTGGGGCGTGGCGTCTATCGAGCCATGGTGCAAATGGTTTTTTCTTCAATCTTCGGCAGCGGATCAACGATCATCGCCGGAGAAATTCACTGGGCATCGCGCCATTCATACAAACAAGAGGATCAGGGAAGTATCGATTCCGTCTAGTCTTTTTACAATCAATTATTTAACCATGAATTTGTCTTTTACTCCTGTAGGATCAGACATACACATACATGATTGATCATGAAGCTGAGGAGAAGAGAAGGAGACAGGTCGTTTCCCATATTTTCTTGCCTTCTCACATGATCATCTTCAATGGCGACCAAAAAATGGGCCAACGGCGCGGTCCGTCCCGTCGTTTCTGGCCTCCTGTATGACGCCGTTGAGCTCCTACACACACGGCCACCGGCGCGGTCCGTACCATCGTCTCCGGCCTCGTGTATGACGTCGCTGTCGGGCTCCTGTACGCGACCACCGGCGCGATCTGGTCCGTCGTCTCCGGCCTTGTCTGCAACACCGTTGTCGAGCCCATGAACACGATCATCGGGCTAGTCGCACCCCCCGTGCGCGGCGACTCCTCCCACTGGCGTCCTCCACCCTGCTGCGACTTCCGTGACGAAGGCACAAGCAACGGCGTGGCAATAAATCTGCATGCATAAAGCGATCCGCGGGGATGGGAAACTTCCGTTGCATGCACAACCGGCTTTAATTCTTGCTTAATTGGTTTTAACGCCTCGTGCATGCAGTTTAGCATGGACAACTCCTTCAATGCTAATTACCAGAGTTATTACTCTATGACGGTCCGAGGCTCCGAGCTCTGCACCACGTCAACGTCATCGCCAGCCGCTGCCTCCGTTGCATGGCGCCCATGGTCGTAAGCAGCCACCCGCCTCCGGACGAGGTTCACTCGGATAGAACCTGCCCAGTCGGATGGATCCTGTTCACTCAGCCGGACAACAAGCTTCAAATCGCATCTTCATCACCCCCTACGACGATGGACATGCCGCGCTGGTTTCGTGCTAAATCCGCGGCAGCCGCCATGGCCGACCAGGGAGCTCTGCGCCCCACCTTCCACTTTCCTTCCAATCTTAATCCTTTTCATTTATGTCCTGCATGCAGGAGATAAATGGCCGTGGGAAAACGTCTATTACATGCATGAATGGCTTTAACTCTCGCTTAATTAGCGTTAACACCACTTGCATGCAGATTAATTCGGCGCTAGACGAGGGGAACTCCTCGCATGCACTTTGGATCATGTCTGCCTGCAAGTGATAAAGCTGCCTACTTCCATCGGACGGGGCAGTGCTCGTGCGCTCGTGGGCACGTCCATGCCGAACCTCACCCGACGCTCCGAGCCCAGCACTCCGCGTCGACCTGCCTAGCCGGCCCACACCGACTGGATCGCAGCCCAGTTGTGGTGCCCTCGAACCAGCAGGTGCACTCGGATGAGGAGTCCATTCGGACGGCGCACACTTGGCTGTGAGGCCCTTGTTTTCACTTGGCCGGTTCGCCTTTTTCTACTCGACCGGCTAACATCCAGAACATCATCGACAACAACCACGATCGCGAACCTACGGAGTCAACCGCATCTTCATTGTTCGGGCGTTCTGCGCATCGTCATTCAGTCGGACGCTCCATCGCCACTCGGCGAGACACGTCTTCGACACTCGGCAGCTCCGCGCATCGCCATTCAGTCGGACGCTCCATCATCACTCGGCAGCTTTGCGCATCGCCATTCAGTCGGACGCTCCATCGACATTTGACAGCTCCGCGCATCGTCATTCAGTCGGACGCTCCATCGCCACTCGGCGAGACACGTCTTCGACACTCGACAGCTCCGCGCATCGTCATTCACTCGGACGCTCCATCGCCACTCGGCGAGACACGTCTTCGACACTCGGCAGTTCCGTGCATCGCCATTCAGTCGGACGCTCCATCGCCACTCGGCGAGACACGTCTTCGACACTCGACAGCTCCGCGCATCGTCATTCAGTCGGACGCTCCATCGCCACTCGGCGAGACACGTCTTCGACACTCGACAGCTCCGCGCATCGTCATTCAGTCGGACGCTCCATCGCCACTCGGCGAGACACGTCTTCGACACTCGGCAGCTCCGCGCATCGCCATTCAGTCGGACGCTCCATCATCACTCGACAGCTTCGCGCGCCGTCACTCTGCTGCACGCTCCATCGACACTCGACAGCTTCGCGCATTGTCATTCAGTCGGACGCTCCATCGCCACTCGGCGAGACACGTCTTCGACACTCGACAGCTCCGCGCATCGTCATTCAGTCGGACGCTCCATCGCCACTCGGCGAGACACGTCTTCGACACTCGGCAGCTCTGCGCATCGCCATTCAGTCGGACACTCCATCATCACTCGACAGCTCCGCGCGCCGTCACTCTCCTGCACGCTCCATCGACACTCGACAGCTTCGCGCATCGTCATTCAGTCGGACGCTCCATCGCCACTCGGCGAGACACGTCTTCGACACTCGACAGCTCCGCGCATCGTCATTCAGTCGGACGCTCCATCGCCACTCGGCGAGACACGTCTTCGACACTCGGCAGCTCCACGCATCGCCATTCAGTCGGACGCTCCATCGTCACTCGGCAGCTCCGCACGCCGTCACTCTGCTGCACGCTCCGTTGTCACTCGGTAGCTCCGTTCATCGCCACTCGGCGAGACACGTCTTCGTCACTTGGCCGCCCCGTGCATCGCCACTCAGTCGGACGTGTCTACTTCGCTCGACCGCCCTGCGCGTCGTCAGACAGCTAAGTCATTCTTCATAGACTGCATTCAATTAATTAATTATTTATACATTACCGAGTGTCAAGTAAGTCGCACATGACGTTCACTCGGAGGCCACGCCACCGAGTGTACCCCGGCGCTCGGTTCTTTATCTTCACGTCGGATCCTTCACTTTCACAAGTTCACTCGGATCCTTCACTCTTTAGACTCTTGCTGGTTCCAGACCAGCAAGCACCTGGCGCACCCAGCGGGTGTCTATGGGTGAAATTTACACGAATCATTTCAACAAACATCAAATTACTTCGAGAATTTTTTATGTTAGCTTGTTTTATTTTTCATACACAGGTTACCTGGACGCCTCTGTGTGCCATTCTCGACGACATGCTTGACTCGGTCGCCCCGCGCGCCGTCACTAGTTCGGACGCCTCCTCGACGACATGCTAGACTCGGCCGCCCCGCGCGCCGTCACCTGGTCGGACGCCTCCGCGACAACAATCTCGACTCGGCTGCTCCGCGTCGCCACTCAACCAGAGACATCTACTTCACTCGGATGCCCCGCGCATCGCCACTCCGTGCGGCACGTCTTCATCACTCGGCCGCCCCGCGCGTCGCCACTCCGCTGGATGCGTCCTCATCACTCGACCGCCCCGCGCGTCGTCATTCAGCCAGACGCGTCTACTTCACTCGGATGCCCCACGCATCGCCACTCCGTGCGGCACGTCTTCATCACTCGGCCGCCCCGCGTGTCGCCACTCCGCTGGATGCGTCTTCATCACTCGACCGCCTCGCGCGTCGCCATTCCGACGGAGGCGTCTTCATCACTCGATCGCCCCGCGCGTCGTCATTCAGCCAGACGTGTCTACTTCACTCGGATGCCCCGCGCATCGCCACTCCGTGCGGCACGTCTTCATCACTCGGCCGCCCCGCGCGTCGCCACTCCGCTGGATGCGTCCTCATCACTCGACCGCCCCGCGCGTCGTCATTCAGCCAGACGCGTCTACTTCACTCGGATGCCCCGCGCATCGCCACTCCGTGCGGCACGTCTTCATCACTCGGCCGCCCCGCGCGTCGCCACTCCGCTGGATGCGTCTTCATCACTCGACCGCCTCGCGCGTCACCATTCAGACGGAGGCGTCTTCATCACTCGACCGCCCCGCGCGTCGCCACTCCGCTGGATGCGTCTTCATCACTCGACTGCCTCGCGCGTCGCCACTCCGCTGGATGCGTCCTCATCACTCGACCGCCCCACGCGTCGTCATTCAGCCAGACGCGTCTACTTCACTCGATGCCCCGCGTATCACCACTCCGTGCGGCCCTTCTTCATCACCCGGCCACTCTGCGCGCCATCGCTCAGCTGGACACATATACAACGTAACCCTCAGTGGGTGACTTAGCCGCGAACTTGATTTCGCCTAAGTTCAAAACTACTCCGAGTGAGGACATCATCCACACTCGGGGGGCTTAGCTGTGATTCTGTATCACCTAAGTTAAAAACTACTCCGAGTGAGGACATCATCCACACTCGGGGGCTTAGCTGTGATTCCATATCACCTAAGTTAAAAACTACTCCGAGTGCGGACATCATCCACACTCGGGGGCTTAGCTGCGATTCCGTATCGCCTAAGTTAAAAACTACTCCGAGTGAGGACATCATCCACACTCGGGGGCTTAGCTGCGATTCCGCATCGCCTAAGTTAAAAACTACTCCGAGTGAGGACATCATCCACACTCGGGGGCTTAGCTGTGATTCCGCATCGCCTAAGTTAAAAACTACTCCGAGTGCGGACATCATCCACACTCGGGGGCTTAGCTGCGATTCCGTATCGCCTAAGTTAAAAACTACTCCGAGTGAGGACATCATCCACACTCGGGGGCTTAGCTGCGATTCCGCATCGCCTAAGTTAAAAACTACTCCGAGTGAGGACATCATCCACACTCGGGGGCTTAGCTGCGATTCCGTATCGCCTAAGTTAAAAACTACTCCGAGTGAGGACATCATCCACACTCGGGGGCTTAGCTGCGATTCCGCATCGCCTAAGTTAAAAACTACTCCGAGTGAGGACATCATCCACACTCGGGGGCTTAGCTATGATTCCGTATCACCTAAGTTAAAAACTACTCCGAGTGCGGACATCCTCTACACTCGGGGGCTTAGCTGTGATTCCGTATCACCTAAGTTAAAAACTACTCCGAGTGCGGACATCCTCCACACTCGGGGGCTTAGCTGCGATTCCGTATCGCCTAAAAACTACTCCAAGTGAGGACATCATCCACACTCGGGGGCTTAGCTGTGATTCCGTATCACCTAAGTTAAAAACCACTCCGAGTGAGGACATCATCCACACTCGGGGGCTTAGCTGTGATTCCGTATCACCTAAGTTAAAAACCACTCCGAGTGAGGACATCATCCACACTCGGGGGCTTAGCTGTGATTCCGCATCGCCTAAGTTAAAAACCACTCCGAGTGAGGACATCATCCACACTCGGGGGCTTAGCTGCGATTCCGTATCGCCTAAGTTAAAAACCACTCCGAGTGAGGACATCATCCACACTCGGGGGCTTAGCTGTGATTCCGTATCACCTAAGTTAAAAACCATTCCGAGTGAGGACATCATCCACACTCGAGGGCTTAGCTGTGATTCCGTATCGCCTAAGTTGAAAACCATTCCGAGTGAGGACATCATCCACACTCGAGGGCTTAGCCGCGAACAAGTTTTCGCCTAAGTTAAAAACCCTGCCGAGTGAATAGCATCCCATTCACTCGGAAACTTAGCTGCGAACCAGTCTTCGTCTAAGTTAAAAACTCCCCCAAGTGACGAGCACTCCTCTCACTCGGGGACTTAGCCGCGAGTCAAACCTCGCTTAAGTTAAAGGTTGTTCCGAGTGACAGGCAACACTTTCACTCGGAAACTTAGTTGCGAACCAGTTTTCGTCTAAGTTCAAAATTCTTCCGAGTAATGAGCATCCATCTCACTCAGAAGCCAAACAAACTTAGCCAAGCAAAGGATTGGAAAACAAACAAGCGAAGATTGTCTCTATCAGACCCCAGCCAATGCAAGCACTCGACGGCGGTCTCGGGGACTACACCCAGTGGGTGCACTCAGCGTGCCCCCACTGGACATATTATCACTCGACCAGGTCCGTCCTGTAGAGCGGCAAGCAACTTTCAAAATGAATTTAAGACCCCTGCCGATGTCTTCGTCATTCGACGGCGGTCTCGGGGACTACACCCAGTGGGTGCACTCAGCGTGCCCCCACTGGACCTACTATCATTCAACCAGGTCCGGCCTGTCGAGTGACTAGCGACAATCAAATCAAAACAAATCTAAGACCCCTGCCGATGTCACCGCCATTCGACAGCGGTCTCACTCAGCGTGCCCCCACTGGACCAGAAACCACTCGACTAAGACCTGCTCTACTCGAGGGGAAAACAAGCAAGTATGCACCAGAAGGAAATGCATATCAAGACAGAATCGATCAGGGTGAATGACAAAGACTCCAATCGACGCAGACTTCTGTGAAGACCCAAAATGCACTTGGAATTTTTTGTGTCTTATCAGAACCCGCATCAATCTATTTTTCACTCGAACCCCAATCCATTCGGGGACTAATGATGGGGATATGTACCTAGGGTAGGGTCATAGGCCTGACCTGCATACCCTACCTAAGGACATTACCCCATTATTAGTCCCCGAATGGATTGGGGTTCGAGTGAAAAATAGATTGATGCGGGTTCTGATAATACACAAAAAATTCCAAGTGCATTTTGGGTCTTCACAGAAGTCTGCGTCGATCTATTTTTCACTCGAACCCCAATCCATTCAGGGACTAATGATGGGGATATGTACCTAGGGTAGGGTCATAGGCCTGATCTGCATACCCTACCTAAGGACATTACCCCAGAAAAGTCAAGGACTACAAAGAGGTAACCGACTGAAATCATCAAGACATACAAGTCACTCGACAACATCCACTCGGAGACTTTCCTCATCCACTCGACGGTTACCTTTCACTCGGAAGACAATCAATCACTCGGTCATATGGCTCACTCGGATATGCGAAGACTGACAGTCGACAAGGCAGTCGAAGCACCATCTGGCGTTACGGCATCAATGCCCCACTTTGTAACATAGGAGGTGAAGGGGTGGCGCACTCTATATAAGCTACCCCCCACCACTAGACTAAGGGGGCTTTTGGCTTCTACCTCTCTCTCTTTTCTACTAGTCTCCGGACTTAGCTCGGGCAGGGGATCCGTTCTCCACTCTCTCCCACACACATTGTAATCTCCGGATATATACTCAGATAAAACAAAGCCTCTCCGGAGCACGAGACGTAGGGCTGTTATCTCCACCGTGAGAGGCCCGAACTCGCTAAAACCACCGTGTCACCCATATGCATCTCGGTAGATCATGCTCCTTTACCCTACCCCCTTCGTACTGTCGGAATCGTTCCCACGACAGGCACGACAGGTGCTTCTTGGTAGTCATGTGTGCCGGCCAGTGAACTGGTGTCCGGATCCGCCGGCGGCCGCTTCCTTGCCAGCGCCCAAAGGCTCGGCGCGCGGGCGCAGTGCTGCGAGCTGGTGGTGGGGCGCATCGAGCGCGCGCGCACACGCTCTCGGCTGTAGCTCTCGCTGCGGTCTGTGCCCACAGCTTCCCCTGCTCTGCTCTGCTCATGCAGAGCGGAGCAGCAACCGGTGGATGCAGCGTCGAGCTGCGCGTTCTGGTGTGCTTCCAGGTCGAGCGGCTGTGCCACCCGGACTCGGATCGGGTCTGGCACGCGGGGGCTCTGGGTTGCATCCCAGCGGAGATGTCGTCCCCTGCGGGTGTCAGCTAGATGGGGTGGCGACTGCGGCGAGGAGCTGGTGGTGGTGCGGCACGGCTGAGGTCTCGGGCTCGGTCTGGATCTCCTCGGGCGTGCCGTGGGCGGGCTGGATCCGCCCGGATCTGGCCTTTGGTGGCTCTTGGTTGGGTTGTGCGCAGCGGCAGGGCTACCATGGTCTTCTGCGATGGGGTGGCGTTGCGACTCCGCCGCAGATGCAGTGGACCGGCTTGTCTAGTCTGTGGCGTGGAAGACGATGCCAGGCGAAAGTCTGTCTCTGGCCTTGCCGGAGCTGGCAGCGGCGGCGCTTGCGAGCGTCGCGGTCTTCTTGAAGACGCTGTTGTGGTGATGTCCTCCTCTCCCTTACCGTCTCTTTCTCCGAGGGAAACCTCAGATCCGTCTCTCGGATCGGATGATGGCGGTGCATTGCGTCGTTCCCCTCTTGTGGGCATCATTTTTGGAGTAGGGAACAGCCGGAGGGACCAGTGGTGGTGGTAGCGCGACTGGATTGGAGTCGACGGTGGTTGTTTGGTGGTGTTCTTCGGGGTTCGGCGGCGATGCCTTCGGTGTCGTAGGGCAGCCATCTGTTTCCCATTCGTGAAGGTGTCTTGCTTTGCATGCTCAAGAACCTCACATGGTGGCCGATGTGTTGCGGCGAGCATCGTGCTCTTGGTGTTTTCTTGGTTCAGCTTTGCTCTTTGATGTTGCAAGATGCCTCCCCAACCTGCTAATCGTTCCGATTTTTCGTGGCGGGGCTCCTTGTCAAGGTTCGTGCTTTTGCACTCGTTGATTATGGACGCTCCTCAGTTGTGCCGTGGAGCTCGGTGCGCACGCAGTGCGGTGCGTTAGGTTGCTCGCAAAGTCTAGGTATTGTGATGCTTCGACGACACCCCACGACTACTGGTGTCATTCGTGTGGTGGTCCTTTTAGTGTGTTAGCGGTTCTGCCTTATATTGGGCGTCGTGTTCTTCTCTTCTCATAATCTTGTTACTTGTGCGGTTTTTGGCCCGGTTTTCCTTATTAACGGGTCAATTTGTTTAGGTTTTCGATCCGGTTTTCCTTATAAACTGGATCACTCTTCTGGCATAATGGCCACTTTGAATAATATATTCAGGTGGAGGACTCCTCCCCCGGTGATTCTCGAAAAAAAAAAGAATAATGTTTTTAATATTACACTAGTGTAAAAACGCTCTTATATTATGGAACTGAGGGAGTAGTAATCAACGTGTGGGCTACAGTTTGACATTCAAAGATGAATGTATATCCTGATCAATCTTGTCTGCCTATAGTGCTCACATAACACACCCACAGCGAAAACCAGAGGAAAATACTGTAATAAATACCAACACTGCACCAGCAGCATCTGGCCAGATGAAGCAATAGTCCAGTGCGGTTGCTATTGGTAGAAGAGCAAGGTGTAGAAGAGCTGGTTCCACGTGTCCGGGAGGCCGGGGAGGCACCAGTGGCTGCAGTCGGCGGAGCCGGCGGGGTTGCCGCGCTGCGCCGGCGAGAAGTCGCCGCTGTAAACCGACGGGTGCGCGTCCTTCCGCAGCGCCGACAGCGCCGTGATGTCGAGCAAACGGACCGGGCTTTTCATGCCTTGCAGCACCGTTTTCGTCACCTGCTCCTGGCCCATCGGCTGCGCCGTGGAGTTGGGCCCACTCAACGGGACCGTCTCCCCGTAGCAGTTCTTGGACACCGGGTTGGGCCACTCCTTGGAGCTGTTCGAGCCCAAGCCAGACAAAAAGGTCGCGTTAAAAGTGTGATTATTCTGGAAAAAAAAACGAGCACAGTGTAATACAGGGTGTGAGCCATGTGTGATCACTGAGATCGGTGCAGAGGAGTCAAGTTAGTACCTGTAGTGGGTGGGGGACATGGACTGGAAGAAGACACGGGTCTTGGCCGGATCGACGTTGAGGTCCACCCAGTTGGCCCATGTGGTCATCCCGCGCTGGAACGCCACCATCCGATCCATGTCCTCCGAGTACCGCCCGCCCTCCCCCATGTAATCCCACCTGCAAACACACACGATGGTGTCAATTTTAGCATGTGCACACGGTAATCGAAGCTAAATTGGCGAGAAAGAAACTCGGGCGGCGTACGTACCCCTGGAGCGTGCCGGTGTGCGTCCACCAGTGGCCGGAGTTGAAGGAGAGCACGTCGGCGCCGCGCCACGCTTGGGCGTTCTCGGCGATGTCGTCGAGCATCAGCACCCGTTTCCCCTGCACCACGTCGATGTCCACCAGGTACGGCGCGCGGTAGAAAGACACCACCAGCTCGTACTCCTGCCGGCCCGGGATTAGTTGATTTCTCCCAAATTCGCCAACAAGGAAGAATATCGAGCGCATGTACGTGCATGGATTGCACACGTACGTTACGTACCATGAACCTGTAGGTGTAGAGAGGGTCGGCGGAGACGAGCTGCGACGGCGACTGCGGCGCGGCGGCGTGCAGCAGGCAGACGAGCGACTCCCACTGGTTACGGCCCAGCGAGTCCCCCACGAACATCACCGTCTTCCCCTTCATCCGCGTCAAAAAGTCCGCGCCGTCAAACCTACAGCAGTGCTCCTTATGTCACCAAGACGTACCACATCGTTGCAGCATGCATGTCATGTACGCCCATGGTGGAGTTTATGTACAGTACAGTGACGTACCTGGGTAGCTCGCAGCTGGCCGGCTTCCAGCGGTACCGGAGGTAGTCGGAGTCCGGCCGGCCGTAGAGCTGGCAGTTGAACTCCGCGTCGATGACCGGGCACTTGTACCCGGTGTAGCCCTCCGCCGCGGAGCCGTCGTCGCGGACCCAGCTCCCGCTGAAGACGTTGCAGCCCTTGGGACCGGGCAGGACGTCGCGCCGGTGGCGCCGCGCGAGCCCGACGGCGAGCGCCGAGGCGGACAGCGAGAGAGCGTGGAGGAGCAGGACGGCGAGCACGGAGCTCTTGCACAAGAGCAGCATCTTCCACAATGAGAAGAGCCACCTTTCCTCTGGCGCCTTTATACCACCGACCGACGAATCGATCACGAGGCGACTCTCTTGCTGCGGCGGATTAGCGACGGACGGAGGCGGCTCGTGACCGAAGAATGAAGAGAGTATTATTAGGAGAGCGACTGGGCAGGGCAGGGGAGGTGTGCATGTGAGGGTAAGATCGAGTTGTCGATGGATTCACGATCGTCTTAAGCATTAGCAGTGGGGCACTACGTACTCCTACCATGGAATCTATGGATTTGTTGCCCTCTCCTTTGGTGCACGTAGACGTAGCCTTGGGTGCATGGAAAGATTTGAGTTTGGAATTCGTGCGTGCGTCGAAATGGAATGTTCATGTCTGCACGCACCGTCGAACGCGGAAAGCTTGTTTTTGGAATCTGGGGTAGATTTTTTTTTTCTTACCACCTTTTCTTCCTTTTCCCCATCTATTTGAGGCAGCGAATCTGAGCTGACAAGATGACACAGTGGGCTGGATGGGGGCACTGTTTGCACGTTGTCACGGGCCAAGCTAGTCCACTCTCTCTATAGTGTAGTGGCTGCCATGGGTCCATGCCGGATGTCGGATCGGGAAATGTCTACAGCTTGTGGCTGCATGCACTTCAAGAGGAAAAAACCAAGGAACAGAAGAACGACCGAGACTTACCTCCCTGGATTCAGGGTCAGTTTGGTTGCCTTCCTGGCGATCTTGTGCCTGGCCACGAGCATGCCTGAAACCTGCCTGAGATTCGTTTGGTTAGTGTCCTGAGCAATTGATTGACTGCCTGGCCTGAGAAAACCCGTCGCCCTCATTAGCCTGGGCCAATCCAGGCAACATCATTAGCCTGGGGCCAGGCATCTGATTCCACACGCCTGGTGTATGCCTGGTTATAGATTAGAGTTAAAATATTCTGTTGGTCCTGTGGCTTCACATCTGTACGTACTATTAACCCTATAAAATATTCTCTAGTACTTTCCCAGGCCAAGGCACCAACCAAACATACTTCTACAGGCTAGCCTGCCCAGGCATAGAACACATTCTCTCTCAGGCCCATCTCAGGCAGTGATTTTTTCCAGGCACGATGGCGAGGACAGAAACCAAACTGACCCTCAATCATTCACCCGCTCCTGTATAAAAGGTGACCTCCCTGGCAATTGTTCTTTCCTTGGAGAATAAAGAGGCGGCAATATCTTGAGTCTCTGTTTCATGCCCTTTTTTGGGCGCCCTTTTCCTAAAGGCTGCGACTTTTGGAGGGAGTTTGCATTTGGCAAGAAAGTGATATGCGGTGATAATATGTTTTTTTTGTTTCTCGACCTTTTCAAACTACCTCATATTCTCCCTTCAAGATTTTTGCGGCGAGCAAGATAAAAGCGTCCACACCACCCCGTAAAAAAAAAAGCCTCGTCTGTTGCCGCCGATAAGAGCAGCTCTAGCAGGGTTGTTATATCGACTTGATCATCACAATAATTGTCATTATAATGATTTTATCAAAAATCCCGTTCTAGCTGTTTTTCGACTTCGGATTATTATAACTTATGGAAGACGCTCCATATCGAGCCCGTGAGTCTTCATGTTTGGAGATCGATGGAATGACTTGCATCTCTATGTATTTGTATGAGGGAGATGGAATGACTTATAATAATTAACGTCATGTAACAAAGTTGTCTCTTATCTCTTTCTAGTTTTTCGAGCTTGCATGTACCCAAGGTCACGGATTTGATCAAGGAAGAGGGGCATCTGTCGGCCGTTACGAGTGGTCACTTGACCATGCCATGGCTCGAGGAGGAAGAGGGGGCGGCTACGGCGACGGAAGACAATGGCGAGGCAACGTCGCGGGACAGCCGGGCGTCGCTCCTGATGCGTGCTGGAGAAGCCTGGCCGAAGATGAGGAGCGGGCTTGTTGGAGCAGCTCTTGTCACGGTGACCCGGCTAAAAACAACGCTGACAGGTGATTTGGTTGCGACCACAGGAGGCTTGGGGTTGGGGATGTCTTGGCTTGAGGCAACGATAACATAGCTGCTTTATCGTGGGAGGTTGTCACGGCTTCAATGGTGCACCAGGCGAGGCTGGGCGACGTGGGTGACAAGACGTGACGGTGATCCAACCTCCTGGTCAGTAGCCTCGACTCGAGCCCCGCAGGCGTCGCGCCCGCGCGAGATGAATTCGCTGCTGGTGCGCGCTCCTCCACCCTCTGGAAGCAACCAAGCCACCCACCCGCATTTATGTGGAAATCTACCGGCTCGGTAGATGCAGCACTGAAGACAATCATGGTTGATGGCGATGCGACGCGCAAGAGGGCAGGCGGCGTCTCCAGCATGACCGATACCTCTCTCGGGTCAAAGGCGATGTCAGGAACTAGCCTATAATCGCAGAAACAAGAACATAATTTGGCTCAATTTCAGAGAATGTAGGGGAACTCGAGCTAGGGTTTCTATTGCGAGAAAGGGGAAAGTAGGTTCAACTCGCCACCGGCGGCTAGGGTTTATACCCGATACATTTTATCATAGTCTCGAATGAGAGAGGGACGCTGGCTTTATAGCCATTACAACTCAGAGAGAAAGTAAGAAAAGGGGCAACCAACACATGGTCGTGCCAGAAAGTGAACAGTTGTCGACTACGTCTTCCACACCGTCAGATCGAAGATGGACGAACAGCATCGAAGCAGCCTGGCGAACCGGTATCCTCCGTTGTGAGCCGTTGGATGCGAGATCTTCGGTCTTCTCTACTTCCGGCACGCGGGAACAGGGGAAACGACAGTTTACTGGATATAAACGGCCTGACAATACCCCCCCCCCCCCCTGATGAGACGGAGCTTGTCCTCAAGCCCGAAAAGCAGGAAAAACCTTTTGAATGAAGGCCGAGTCCTCCCATGTGGCTTCTTCCGCGGGCATATTCACCCATTTTACCAACCAACGAACCACAGGGATGCTGATGTTGCCTTGCGGCCTTGGAATGAGCTTTCTGTCCAGTATTGCTTCTGGTTAACTGAGAAGATGGTACTACTGCTGGGCCAATGTGTTTCTTGAGCTGGCTGACATGGAATGTACTGTGTAGCTGACAGCCCTCAGGTAGCAGTAATTTGTAAGCATGCTTGCCAATGCGTTGAAGCACTCTGAATGGGCCATAAAATTTAGAGTGCAATTTTAGGTGCCTGTGTAAGCTGAGTGAAGTGTGCCTATATGGTTGCAACTTTAAATAAACCATATCTCCCACTGAGAATTCTCTTTCTTTCCTCTTCTTATCAGCATAATGCTTCATTCTAGATTGTGCTTTGATCAAGTTTTGCTTAATCACTTCAAGAGCCAATTCCCTGTTCTGCAACAAATTCTCACTTTCCTCACAAATAGTATTTGGCAAAGCTGACTCAGCTATCATTGGAGGAGGAAAACCATACAATGCCTGAAATGGTGTCATCTACAGTGATGTATGGATGCAGGTATTGTACCACCATTCTGCTAAAGCTAGCCACCCATGCCACTTCTTTGGTTGCTAAAAACACATGCACCTCGGATAGTTTTCCAAACATTGGTCGACTCTTTCAGTCTGGCCATCAGATTGGGGGTGATAGCTAGTACTCATGTGCAACTTCACCTTCATAGATTTGAACAACTACTGCCACAAATGACTTGTAAAGATCCTATCTCTATCAGTAACAATGGCCAATGGCATGCCATGTAATTTGAAGGCATTGTCAGAGAATGCTCTAGCCACATATTGCACTGAAATAGGATGATGCAATGCTATAAAATGAGCATATTTAGTAAATCTGTCTACCACCACCAGAATTAAATTTTTGCCTTCACAAGTGGGCAATCCTTCAACAAAATCCATGTTGATGTGGGCCCAAGCAAAATCTGGAACTGGGAGGGGTTCTAACAATCCAGGGTAAGGGGAATGTTCAGCTTTGTTGAGCTGGCACACTGGACATTTTTTAACAAAGGCAATAACATCTTGCTTTAAACCATGCCAATGAAAGACCAGCTTTACTCTTTGATAGGTAGCTCTTTCTCCTGAATGTCCACCTAATTCAGAGCTATGAAACACTTGCAGTATCTCTTCTCTGAGGCTAGTGGTTGTGCCCACCACAATCTTGTTGTGATACCTAAGTATGCCATTTCTGAAAGAGTAAGCATTGGTGTTTTCCTTATCCACAGCACATTAAGCAATCAAGTCTCTCACTTTACTATCTGCTTGGTAGCTCTTAATCACTTCTTTCACCCAAGTAGGATCAGCAACACTAGCAGTTAAGGCAGAAACTCTGTGTTTAATTCTAGACAGAGCATCACCAGCTCTATTTTCCTTTCCTTTCCTTTCATGTATTCAATTGTGAAATTGTATCCTAAGAGCTTGAGTAACAGTTTATGCTGAATTCCCTCAATGATCTTTTGCTCCTGAATGTACTTGAGACTTTCCTGGTCAGTTCTGATCACTAGAGCAGTGACTAAAAAATAGTGTTTCCACTTTTTGACACCTTCAATGATAGCCATGGCCTCTTTATCATAAGTAGACATAGCAGCAGCTTTGGTCCCAATAGACTTATTGAAATAGGAAATAGGTCTGTCCTCTTGCATTAACACAGCTCCCAAACCAAATCCACTAGCATCAGTTTCCAGGATAAATGGTTTTTTAAAGTCTGGTAATGCCAGAACTGGTGTACTAGTCAGCTTTTGTTTGAGGGCCACAAAAGCTTTGTTCTGCTCCTCCTGCCAATGAAAAGCATCTTTCTTTAAGCAATCAAAGAGGGGCCTGCATACTATACCATATCCCTGGAGAAACCTTCTGTAGTAACCACTTAAACCCAAGAAACTTCTTAGTTCAGTTACAGTGGTAGGTACTGGCCACTACTGGATAGCTTTAATTTTCCCTGGATCTGTAGATACTCCTTCTCTTTGATGATATGGCCCAAGTATTCCACTTCTCTTTGACCAAAATAACACTTATCCAGCTTAGCATACAATTTGTTTGCTTGGAGAATGTCAAAGACCTTTGCCAGATGTTCCTTATGTTCTTCTATGGAAATAATGAAAACCAAAATATCATCAAAGAACACCACTACAAATTTGAGAAGGCCAAACAACAAATTCATAAGAGCTTGAAATGTGGGAGGCCCATTAGTGAGACCAAAGGACATCACTAAATATTCAAACAATCCCATGTGTGTTGAAAATGCAGTTTTGGGGATATCCTCCTCAGCCATTCTTATCTGATGATATCCATTCCTTAGATCAATTTTGGAGAAGAACTTTCCTCCTTTCAATTGGTCCAGCAAATCCTCAATTACTGGTATTGGGTATTTATTTTTGACAGTGATGGCATTCAATTTTATGTAGTCAGTGCACAGCCTCCAAGATCCATCTTTCTTCTTGACCAGTAAAACAGGAGAGGAAAATGGACTAGTACTAGGTCTAATTATCCCTTGTTAATAAGTCCAAAATAATTCTTTCTGATATTTCCTTTTGGTGATGAGGTACTCTATATGGTCATTGGTTAACCACTTTTGCACCCTCTATTAAAGGAATTCTGTGATCATAGGGCCTATTAGGAGGTAGCCCAGTGGGCTCTTGGAACAACTTTTCATACTGTTGTACGAGAGGTTGCAATTCAGGGGGCACTTCCTGGTTTGTTGCTTCAAAAGTAGTACCACAAGTAGTAAATAAGAAAAATCCACAGACAGCTTGGTGCAATAATTTCTCTGTATTTTCTTGTGTTTCAGGCACAGGACTTAAGGGAACATTTTCATCAATGAATGTCACCAATTGGCCCTGAGGAGTGGAAATTTTCATTTCCATTTTTACAAAGTCCATTTGAATTGGGCTATATTTCTTTAACCAGTCCACTCCCAAAATCATGTCATAACCAGTTAACTTCAGTACTCTAAAAGTGTCATAGAATTTTGTGCCCTGAATTTCATATGGACATTGTTTTACTGTGACCTCATTCCATAATATTTCCCCACTTGCCACTACTACTTTGACTTTAGTACTGGCCCCAGGTGCAACTGGAATTCTGCTGGCCACTTCAGGAGACACAAAAGTAGAAGTGCTCCCACTGTCCACTAAAGGAGTAGCATTACTATCACCAATTTTGACTGACAGTATAAGTATTTCTAGCAGTTCTGAAAGCACATTTGCTCCCCTGGTGGTTTTGGTAATTAATAACAACATATAAGTCATTGAACTAATGTTTCCACTAAGTATATTTCAGGAAAAGTTCAATGATAGGATTGGCAAAAGGATTGTGGAGATTGTGGAATTACCCCAAGATGCAAGGAAATGGATTGGCAAAGCTTCAAGCAAGAGGACTCTACATTTTACTTTGTGAGAAATCACTTTGAGTCCATAGGAAAGCCAATGCTATTAAAAGGGGGTAAGGTACTGTTGGTGAACAAATGCTCATACATGCACAAGTGATAGTCACCAAAAACACCCACAAGCTCTTCCACAAAAGTCTGTCCAAAGTCAAATATCCAAAATCGGTGCAACCAACACTCTCCACTCGGTGCCACCGATTCCTATACTCAGACAGACCCATGCCAAACCCTAGCTTTTCGGTGCAACCGATTCTGCTTCAGTGCCTCTGAGTTTGGGTTGCCAACTTTCTGTTACGCAGTTTCACAATATCGGTACCACCAAGATTGTTGGATCGGCGTCACCGAGAATGGGCAATCTGACCGTTGGTCACCTTATCGGTGCAACCGAGAGTTATATATCGGTCTCACCGAGATTCGAAAGTTGCCACCTTTTGGTCACTTCGGTACCACCGAGATTAACACATCGGTGTCACCGAGTTGGTCATTTTGTGTGTAACGGTTGGATTTTTGGGGATGCCTATATATACCCCTTCACCACCACCCACTCGAAAGAGAAGCACTCAGAACTATTCCATACTTGCCCCATCCAGTTTTCTGAGAGAGAGCCACCTACCCTTGTGTTGAGGTCAAGATCATCCACTCCAACCATATGGATCTTGATTTCTAGCCTCCCCAAGTTGCTTTCCACCAATCCCATCTCTTCCACCAAGCCAAATCTGTGAGAGAGTGATTGTGTGTTGAGGAGTCTATCATCTTGAAGCACAAGAGCAACGAGTTCATCATCATTGCCGAGCCTATTACCTTTTGGAGGGTGGTGCCTCCTAGATTGGTTAGGTGTCGCTTGGGAGCCTCCTACTTCGTGTTGTGGAGTTGAACCAAGAAGTTTGTAAGGGCAAGGAGATCGCCTACTTCGTGAAGATCTACCCATAGTGAGGCTAGTCCTTCGTGGACGGAAGCCGTTATGGAATAGTCAAGGTTGCTACTTCGTGGACCCTTATGGGTGGAGCCCTCCGTGGACTCTCGCGACCGTTACCCTCCGTGGGTTGAAGACTCCATAAACGTGGATGTACGATAGCACCACCTATCGGAACCACGGGAAAAATCATCGTGTCTACAATTGTGTTTGATCTTCCAACCCTTCCTTTCTACGCATGCTTGTTGTTACTTTCCGCTGCTATACTCTTAGACATGCATGTGTAGGGTGTACTTGACTTGCCATGAATGCTAAAATCTGCCAACACTTAAAATTGGGAAAAAGGTAGAAATTTTATTTAGTCAAGTAGTCTAATCACCCCCCCCCCCTCTAGACATACTTTCGGTCCTACAAGTGGTATCAGAGCTTTGGTATCCATTGCATTGGTCTCACAACCTAGGAGAGTATGGCGTCTAGTGAGGGAAATTATCACCGTAGAGGTCCGTACTTTGATGGCACTAATTTTGCTAGTTGGAAGCACAAAATGAAAATGCATATTCTTGGTCATAACCCCGCCGTTTGGGCTGTTGTTCGTGTTGGCTTGCAAGGTGAATTCTTTGGTGATGGAAAGGAACCGGATCGTGAAGCGACCGCGGATGAATTGAAGATGTTGCAATACAACGCTCAAGCATGCGACATTCTCTTCAACTGCCTATGCCCTGAAGAATTCAACAAAATCAGCCGTCTTGAGAATGCAAAAGAGATTTGGGATACTTTGGTTGATATGCACGAAGGAACCGAGTCCGTGAGAGAATCCAAGTTAGATGTTCTTCAAAGTCAGCTTGACAAGTTCAAGATGAAGGATGGTGAAGGAGTCGCAGAGATGTACTCTAGGCTAGCTCTCATCACCAATGAGATTGCCGGCTTAGGAAGCGAAGAAATGACCGACAAATTCATCATCAAGAAGATACTTCGAGCTTTGGATGAGAGATACGACACCGTGTGCACATTGATCCAAATGATGCTAAACTACAAAGATCTCAAGCCTACGGAAGTCATTGGAAGGATTGTTGCTCATGAGATGACACTCAAAGACAAAGAAGAGCTTCACAACAAGTCTAGCGGTGCTTACAAAGCCACAAGTGATGCTCCCGCAACTTCAAGCGACAACCTTGTCACCAATGAAGAGATAAGCCTCATGGTCAAGAAATTCAACAAGTTCTACAAGAATAGAGGCAAAGAACGAAGCTCCAACTCAAGATATGATGAGAAGCGTCCGTCAAGTCGTGACCGCAATTGCTACAATTGTGGGAAGCCCGGACACTACTCCAATGAGTGCACGGCTCCCTACAAACGAAGAGAAGAGTCACCTCGAAGACGAAGCTCAAGGAATGAATCACCTCAAAGAGAGAGAAGGAGTAGAGATGATCGTTATGAACGAAGACCCTCAAGGAGAAGTAGGGATTTGGAGAAGAAGGACAAGTACACCAAGAGCTACACAAGAAGAAAACATCAAGCTCATGTTGGTGAATGGGTTTCCGGCTCCGACTCCGACAACAACTCCGAGAGAAGTTATCACTCCGACTCCGACCATAGTCAAGATGATGGTGTTGCCGGAATTGCTCTAGTGACTACCAACTCCTATGATCTATTTGATTCACCAAACGAAGGGAATGGAAGTTGCTTCATGGCTAAAGGCCCCAAGGTATCACACCCCGAGTATCTTGATTTTGATAGTGATGAAGATGATTTGCTTTGTGATGATGACTTGCTCTTTGATAAAACTAGTAATGTTAGTCAAAGTGAACTTGATAATTCTCATGCTAGTCAAGATAAGTCAATTGATGATGATAAGATGAAAATAGAACAACTAACTAAAGAACTAAACACTCTTAAGTTAGCTCATGAATCTACTCTTGAAGATCATAGAGAGCTTGTAAGGACTCATGAGAAGCTACGCTTCGAGAAGCTCAACTTGGAGCAAGAGCATGAGTTTCTTAAAGCTATCAATGACGATCTCCGAAAGAATACTTCATCTTATCTAGCCAAACGACTACTCTTGTCTACATTCATGCCACAAGTCAAAACTAAACAATCTAGTAACAAAGGCAAGAAAGGTTCTTCATCTAGTAGCAACAATAAAAATGCTAAACCTAATGATGTTGCTTCTAGTAGTTCTATTGATTCCACTAATGATGATTCTCTTAGCCAAGTTACACTTGAGCAAGAAAATGCTTTATTGAAAGGAATTATAGAGAAAGGTATCTACAAGAGTCTTGCCGGGTGTAAGCAATTTGAGGAAATTGTACGCAAGCACGGAGGATACCGAAAGAACCATGGTGTTGGCTACTTCAACGCTAATGGAGTTGAATGGGAAGAAGGTCAATACCCCAAGCCCAAGTTTGTTCCTCAAAAGGAAAAGTATGAAAATACTCTTCCCAAGGGAACAAACACTCAAGATGACCTTCCACCACAAGACCACAAGCTCAAGGGCAAGAACAAGCTTCAAGAGGACATTGACTCATATGAAGATGAATCCCTAGCTATGGTGGAGTGGGTTCCCAAGGCTACTTCAAGCTCAACTTCAACAAAGGCTACTTCAACACCAAGGATCCCCATCAACTTGATTTGGGTCCCCAAGAAGAAGAACTAGAGAGTTCTTGAGGGGTGACTCCGCCAATGAAATTCACTCACGTTCATTATTGGCAAGAATTATTTGCAATCAACATCAACTCTATGCAATAGTTCAAGGAGTCACACATTCCCTCAAAGGTAAGCAAGGGACAAGGTAATCAACAAATCAATGGACATCATTACACATGCTTTGCACTCCATGTCCATAGATATCCTTGTATTTGTCTCTTGTGTGTTGGGACTAACCCATGTAGGTGAGAAGAGTAAGGAAACAACAAGGATGCTCCCAACTCTTGGTGATATTCATCAACCTTGAGCATCCACCACTACCTCACCAACATGAAGTCTTCATCGACAAAATCCAAGGTTAGTTTATCCCTCCTATGGGGGGATGTCACATCAAGGGGGAGCTTTACTCTAAGACTTGAGTTAAAGCATCTCTTAGTATGTGACAACATTAAATGCTTTATGTAAAAGTGGTAACCCCACTTGTGCTTAAACGGTGAGTATGACCTATGATCAAGTATTCTTACTTGGCTCCTAAGTCAAAATACTCATATATAGATGACTCCGTCATCACCAAAGTGCTTGTTAGATGCTAGTATGTTTGTGCATGTATTGACATGATTTCATTTGACATCTTTTTGTGTGAGCATGTTGGTCTGCATTTATTTTCTCATTCGAGGACATCCAATTGTTGCTATTTGGTTTTTGATTTATCTTTTGCCAATTGGATGGACAAGAATGCCTAGGACCACTCTCTAGCTATCTATGCTTTCTCACCTCACATTCCATT
This sequence comes from Elymus sibiricus, assembly GCA_039707655.1. Taxonomy (NCBI): domain Eukaryota; kingdom Viridiplantae; phylum Streptophyta; class Magnoliopsida; order Poales; family Poaceae; genus Elymus; species Elymus sibiricus. Next base: position 361,934,126 of record CM077669.1, read on the forward strand.
CATGCTGCATCACAAAATTTGAACAAGTACTTTTCGATCCCTCTATGTGTGGAGCACTCGGAGTTCCGTATCGACAAGGACTGACCATTAAAACCTCCCAAGTGCATCTCGGTGGAACCAACCCACAATTCTCGGTCTCACCGAATGCCTTGGGTTAATCTGGTTTTCTATCTCGGTACTGCCGATTCCATATTCTCGGTTACACCGAGTCCCTGTCAACTGACAGTTAAGGAACTCGGTGACACAGAAAATTTAGAATCGGTGACACCGACAGTGAGGGGTATATATGCTGTGGACCCGACGTTTCGAAATTCAATCTTCAAACTGTCGCGCCCCAAAACCCTAAGCTGCTGCAAAGGACCCCCTGGTCGTCGCCCTTGTCTCCCCACGCTCCTCCGTCGCTGGGATCCTCGCCGTCGACGGGCATCTTCGCCGCCGTCGCCGCCGTAGCGGATCCGTCGCCAAGTTAGGGTACGGATTCGATTCTTCTTGCGCTCCCCGTCCGATTCTTGCGCAATGAAGTTGATTTTATCTATAAGCCACCGTTTGCACATCTACCTATCCACAAGAAAACTCAATAGAATAGCGAATGATGGATTTTTTAGGTTTTGCCGTCCGCCTCATGTATCTCGGTAGAACCAATGCAAAATAATCGGTATCACCGATTTGGTTTTCTGGCACACTGAGAACACCTCGGTGGAACCGAGTGCCTATTTTCGGTATAACCAAGAATGGTGCCAAGTTCCTGGAAAGCGGGTTGTTAGTCTCGGTGGGTCTGAAAAATTGTCTCGGCTGTACCGATATACCTTTGGCAGAATGCAAAATTTGAGAAATTCTTAGTTCAAACTTTCAAAAATAGCTGCATTTTGTGATGACTCATCTTCTTCTACTCCTCTATATTCTATTCACAGGGTCAGTATGTCAAGTGCTGAGGACAGTGAGAACAACCTCCAAGAGCAGAACATTGTCATGAGTTCAGGCACTAGTCCTGAGTCCAGTTCCTCTTCAGATCCAGGCACCCCCAGTTCTCATGGGTTGCCCAAGGCTGCTACTAGGGCCAGGAAGAAGCTGAATTCAGATGAGAAGGATTCAGATTTTGTGCCAGAGGAGATTCTTGCCAAGAAGCAAGAGAAAGCTGCCAAGAAGTCTGCTAATGAAGCTACATCTTCCAGGAGAGCTGTCAGGAAGGAGTATGCTAGCTCTGAGGCTATGAGAGCACCTGAGAGTGCTAGGGCAACTATGGCTCTTCACCTTGAGTCACCCCCAAGGAAATCTATGCCTAAGAAGGCAGGGGAGAAGAAGAGAGCCAGGAAGAGGATTGTCTATGTCACTGGTAGGCAAACTTCCATGTATGAGGACCCTGAGGAGGCTGCTGGTGATGCTGCTGAGGAGGAGGTAGAACATGTTGAGAAGGCCCCTCCCAAGAAGAAAAAGAAGCTTATGGTTGATGCTATGCCAAAGACAGGCACATCCAAGAGCACCAAGTCTGCCCCCAAGAAGGCTGCTGCTGAAAAGCCCAAGAGGTTATCCAGACAAATTCTAGCTTCTGAAAAGAACAAGGGAACTACCTCTAGAGTTGAGGATGAAGATGCTATGTCTGCTTTGATGAAGCTTAGACCACACCTTCCTGAACATAATGTCAACCATCTACTTGCTGAAGATATGAAGAAGAGGAAGGATTCTGGTTTGAGGGCATGGAGAGCTGTTGATCCATATGCCCAAAGGAGAAAGACAGCTGTGGACTACAGATTCTACACCAAGGAGCAACAGGATTTCTATGAGACTGTGCTGCTTGACAAGAGTCCAGCTGTGAGTGACATGAGATACGTTGACTGAAAGTTCATCAAGGAGAATGAAGATTATTTTCCAAATGTTCAAGACAACTTTCACTGCATTGGCTTGGATGAGTTTGTTGGCAAAGAATTTACAGCATGGAATGATGAGATGATCATGCAATTCTACTCCACTGCTCATTTCTATGGAGATGGTAGGATTGTATGGATGACTGAAGGAGCTAGATACGAGTCTACTGTTGATGATTGGGCTGCCATCTTAGGAGCCCCAGAGGTGCAGGATGGTGACTTGGATGTCTACTCAGAATCCAAGGAGAGTCATGATGCTATGAAGGACATGTACAATGCTATCCCTGCTGCTAACTTGAAATCTCACAAGTTAGGTTCTATCTACTTCCTCCAGGCTGGCCTCCGCACCATGAACACTATTTTGAGGCATACCTTGATGCCCAAGTCAGGAGATGAGAAGATGATCCGAGGCTACTCCATCAACATGCTAATCCATCTTGACAGACACACCAGGATTAGAGTTATGGATTTGATTGTAGAGACAGTGAAGAGGGTTGCTGCTGATCAGAAGCACTCTTGCTGCTATGCACCCTATATCCAGATGCTCATTAACTCCAAGCTGGAGAAGCATATCTTTGCTCTGGACAGACCCCACTTGCCCCTACAACCAGATTTAGAGGACAATGTTGTGGTGATGGACCCAGATCATCCCACATCAGCTGTAGCTCAAGCACAGGCAGAGGCAGAGGCAGCTAGAGCCACTAGTGCTCAAGTCCCTAGATCCAGGAACGAGCAAATGGATCTCTTGATCTCATCAGTTCAAGGCATGCAGAAGGACATTAAGGACATTCTGAACAATCAAAACAGTCTTGTCAGGATCTTCGAGAACAGGATCAAGACCCTTAATGACAAGGTGGATGGGCTGACCAAGACAGTCAATGAGCTCAAGAAGGAAGTTGACTCTGTGCCTCTTCCTCAGTCTTCTGATGATGATGAGGATGACTCACCTCTCAGGCCAGGCACACACTTCACTACCCAGGCCAGATCAGCCACCGTGCCAGCTCCAGATTTGAGGCCCTCTTCATCAGCTCCTGCTACTGTCACCTCAGCTCCATCAGCTCTAGTTCCTCCAGCTGCTACTCCAACTCAATCCACGACATCAGCTGAGATCTTCGCCGACGCAGTTCTCTCGACTCCTTCATCAACAACCGGAGGAGATCAGCCCAAGAACGCTTAGATATATGCCTTTGAACTTTTTGGTAACTTGTTGCCAAAGGGGGAGAAGTGTATATAGATCTTTAGGCTTCGAGTGAGAGAGTGTTTGGTTTTTATCGCTTTTTCAAAAACATTTGGTCTTTTGGTTGCTTGTGTTAAACATTTGTTGGTGTTTGATCATACGCTTAATGTGTGCTGCTACTATTTCCTATCATTATGCTACTTATGAGATGATCTTTCACATTTGCTTGATTGTGTTGTGCTATGATGTTAACTCTTATTATTCTCGCACACCACCAAGATGTATGTGACATGGAAGAAGTGCCCTATGTACCTAATCGATTATTCATTTGCATTCAAACGCAAATTTAAAATAATGCACAAATTTAGGGGGAGCTCTTCCTTATCACATACTTCTCAAAGCGACGATTATATTCATTGATTATATCTTTGCCGAAGCTTTGATCTATATGTTGTCATCAATTACCAAAAAGGGGGAGATTGAAAGCACATTTGCTCCCTTGGTGGTTTTGGTAATTAATAACAACATATAAGTCATTGAACTAATGTTTCCACTAAGTATATTTCAGGAAAAGTTCAATGATAGGATTGGCAAAAGGATTGTGGAGATTGTGGAATTACCCCAAGATGCAAGGAAATGGATTGGCAAAGCTTCAAGCAAGAGGACTCTACATTTTACTTTGTGAGAAATCACTTTGAGTCCATAGGAAAGCCAATGCTATTAAAAGGGGGTAAGGTACTGTTGGTGAACAAATGCTCATACGTGCACAAGTGATAGTCACCAAAAACACCCACAAGCTCTTCCACAAAAGTCTGTCCAAAGTCAAATATCCAAAATCGGTGCAACCAACACTCTCCACTCGGTGCCACCGATTCCCATACTCAGATAGACCCATGCCAAACCCTAGCTTTTCGGTGCAACCGATTCTGCTTCGGTGCCTCCGAGTTTGGGTTGCCAACTTTCTGTTACGCAGTTTCACAATATCGGTACCACCAAGATTGTTGGATCGGCGTCACCGAGAATGGGCAATCTGATCGTTGGTCACCTTATCGGTGCAACCGAGAGTTATATATCGGTCTCACCGAGATTCAAAAGTTGCCACCTTTTGGTCACTTCGGTACCACCGAGATTAACACATCGGTGTCACCGAGTTGGTCATTTTGTGTGTAACGGTTGGATTTTTGGGGATGCCTATATATATCCCTTCACCACCACCCACTCGAAAGAGAAGCACTCAGAACTATTTCATACTTGCCCCATCCAGTTTTCTGAGAGAGAGCCACCTACCCTTGTGTTGAGGTCAAGATCATCCACTCCAACCATATGGATCTTGATTTCTAGCCTTCCCAAGTTTCTTTCCACCAATCCCATCTCTTCCACCAAGCCAAATCTATGAGAGAGTGATTGTGTGTTGAGGAGTCTATCATCTTGAAGCACAAGAGCAAGGAGTTCATCATCATTGCCGAGCCTATTACCTTTTGGAGGGTGGTGCCTCCTAGATTGGTTAGGTGTCGCTTGGGAGCCTCCTACTTCGTGTTGTGGAGTTGAACCAAGAAGTTTGTAAGGGCAAGGAGATCGCCTACTTCGTGAAGATCTACCCATAGTGAGGCTAGTCCTTCGTGGACGGAAGCCGTTATGGAATAATCAAGGTTGCTACTTCGTGGACCCTTATGGGTGGAGCCCTCCGTGGACTCTCACGACCGTTACCCTCCGTGGGTTGAAGACTCCATAAACGTGGATGTACGATAGCACCACCTATCGGAACCACGGGAAAAATCATCGTGTCTACAATTGTGTTTGATCTTCCAACCCTTCCTTTCTACTCATGCTTGTTGTTACTTTCCGCTGCTATACTCTTAGACATGCATGTGTAGGGTGTACTTGACTTGCCATGAATGCTAAAATCCGCCAACACTTAAAATTGGGGAAAAGGTAGAAATTTTATTTAGTCAAGTAGTCTAATCACCCCCCCTCTAGACATACTTTCGGTCCTACAAGTTCCCACTCCCATAGCAGCATGTGCTGATATTTGCAACATTTTGTCCACTGGAGGGGTTTCAGATTGGTCCAAGTATGGGTCCTCAAAATCTGTTACATATATTACATCAGATTGATCTGCTTCTGGAGCTTGCAGGGCTTGAATTTGAGCCCTTTGATTCATCTTGCAGACTTTGCCTATGCCCAGGTACCCACAGTTCTCTGCATTTGTAGCACACTTGATTTTGCTTGGCCTGCTGGATAATGGTGTTTCTGTTAGGCACAACAGTATTACCAGATATATTAGGCTGATCAAAGTTCACTTGTCTCTTGGGTTGGGGAACATAAGGTCTTGTTTGCACTACAGGTGGAATTTGAGCTTTCTCCATTCTCCTAGCATACCACACAGCAGTCTGCATATCCTTTGGTCTGAAACACTCCACATGAGTTTTTATGTATGGGTTAAGACCAGCTATAAAGCTAGTGACATAATAGTCATCAGGAATTCCAGGATTTTCTCTTCTCATAATGTTCAACAGTAGTTCAAATTGTTCTACATAAGCAGCAACTGTTGTAGTTTGTTGGACAGCATGAAAGGAAGTGACTATGTCACAGACAGACTGAACAGAGAATCTTTCAGATAGGAATGAACAAAACTTGTGCCATGGAACATTGCTAGGCAGATACCCAGTTCCTCTCCACCACTGTACAACAGGTCCCTTGACATAGGAGATTGCCAGCTCAGTCCTGTGTTCAATAGGTGTTCTTGCAGCTGCAAAGTACTGTTCCAAATTCTGGATCCAAGACTCTGGATCTTGCCCTTCAAACTCAGAAATGCTCAGTTTGGCAGGCTTAACTGACAGAGGACTTCGTCTGCCATCGATTGGAGTATTCGGCCTTCTCTTGTAGTTGTTTTCATAGCCTTCAACCTCCTGCACTTCATCCAACTGGACAATATTTGGCTGTGCTGCAAGTGTTCCAGCCGGTTCTCCTTTGTTTTGCCCAAAGTTTGGGTGCATGTAAGGGATTTTGGGGGTGCCATCCAAATTCAGTTCCTTTCCATTCTGATCCCTCAAGACGGTTGTGCATGTTGTACATTGGGCTCCTTTTTCATGCATTGTGATCGAAGGAGGTGTCAGTGCAAAGAGTTGTTTAGGACGTCCAGGGGCCACTTGCGGAGAAAGTCCAGGATTTTCTTCGGGAGAGCACTACCTTGAGCCGATGCATTATCACTGTCCTTTGCTCGATCTGGCTCTGGGTCAAGCAGCAAAAGCCTGAAATTATCTTGTATCTTGTCGAAGTTTTTCTGCATAGTGACGAAATTCTTGCTTACCGTAGCTTGGAACTGTTGGAACTCCTTGCGGTCGTCCTCTCGATCTCGTTGCAGTGTTTTGATGTCGAGTTCGAGAGAGTCCATCTGCAGTTCCGCCGTAGTCGTCGAGTCAGCCACCCTTGTCATGTTGCTCCTTACACAGCACACCCACAATCAGGGAGGGAAGGGAGGGACTCGTCACCACTCGCTGCCGCCGACACCGCCGCCTGCATCCGCCTCCGATGGTACACGGTCAGATCTCACGCGCTGGAATTTTACTACCCAAGCAATACTTGAGCAACCAGACTGAATTCCCTGACTGTACCCGAACAGCGCCACTCCGGCCGCCACCGTGAAGCCGCCGCCCCTTCAAGCACAGAGAGGGGTTTTATAGCCAAAACCAACCTCTACGTCGCTCCAATCAACACCACCACCGAGGATGGACTGGCCTCTAATACCAATTGTCAGGAACTAGCCTATAATCGCAGAAACAAGAACATAATTTGGCTCAATTTCAGAGAATGTAGGGGAACTCGAGCTAGGGTTTCTATTGCGAGAAAGGGGAAAGTAGGTTCAACTCGCCACCGACGGCTAGGGTTTATACCCGATACATTTTATCATAGTCTCGAATGAGAGAGGGACGCTGGCTTTATAGCCATTACAACTCAGAGAGAAAGGAAGAAAAGGGGCAACCAGCACATGGTTGTGCCAGAAAGTGAACAGCTGTCGACTACGTCTTCCACACCGTCAGATCGAAGATGGACGAACAACATTGAAGCAGCCTGGCGAACCGGTATCCTCCGTTGTGAGCCGTTGGATGCGAGATCTTCAGTCTTCTCTACTTCTGGCACGCGGGAACAGGGGAAACAATAGTTTACTGAATATAAACGAGCTGACAGGCGAGCTAGAGGGAGGGCAGCCAAGTCCAGATCCAGATCCAGGGAGGCTGATCGCGGGGAAGCCCCATAACAGGACCGGCAAGGCGACAGACTGGTGACTGGAGCGGTGGCCATTGTGGGCTGGGGAGGGTGTCGAAGGCGCCGTGCAGCGATCGCCGGGTAGGGTTGGTGGTCAACTAGGGCGAGGGAGCGGTCCCGGGAGCGAGAGGGCTCCATCTCTTTTTCCCATATTTTTTCTCCAATTAAACGCAGTACTATTGTACCAGTAGAGATAGCAGCATATTTTTTGCCCCAAAACCAAGCGAAGACCAAGCTCATACTAGTTTGGAGACTGAAAATAACAGATAACATTGCACAGTTGAGAATCATCAATTTGAATTGAAAGTGCAAGTGCGAAAACATCCACAGAGACTGGTACAACACTTTTCTTTCCAGAATACAACATTTTTCTTTCCCAGAATGATAATATGAGTGCTTGAAACCGATTTGCGCGAGGAAACCCTCGCTAGAGAGAGCGGATTAGCTTTTGACTATGCACATTGCCCGAATGTTTATTGCACAAGATTGCAAGCCTCGTGGATCCAAACCTTTGGTGGAATGAACCCAGTTCTGGTCATTTTGTGGAGACTCCGTAGCCGTTCATTTCTAGTTTCCGACGGCCGTTGCTCCATCTATTCCGCTCATAGCATTTACCCTTGTATTTGGATCCTGGAGCTTCAGCTGCCTGTCACAGCAAAACATGGCGAATAATAAGCCGTGTGCACTTATCTAGAGTATCATCTGGAACAAACCATGTATGCAAACACACATACCGCAACAGGCTTAATAACCTCAGTCGAAGCACAACTCTCGCTGCACTGATCTGCACCAACACTAGAAATACACCGTCATAAGATACTGGTCATAGCTGGTAAACAAGGTTTTCAACTAAGAGAATCTGTCAACAAGAATCACTATGTCGCTGGCTTTTCCATCAACTGACCTTAATAGAAGAAACCATACCTGTCATACGGCTGCCCATGACTGTCCACTGTAAAGTTAACTTCTGGGTTTGGCGTAATAATGGGAACACCGACAGCACAATTGCCCTCTTCACTACTGTTACTTCGAATTTCCAGTAACAGCTCAGGCTCCGGTTGGTCTCTATCTTCTACCCCCACTGAAGTACTTTCTTGACTATCACTTTCCAATGTCTCACGGCCGATACTAGTACATTCCAGTTGGTAGTCAGATCCTGTAATTGCCAAGAAGACACTATCAAATCAAAGTTCTCCCATACAGCCTTTCTATCAAAAAATCAAAGCATGCAAAAGCCAGGCATGTTTGACGCAACCTATTAGTTCAATAGGTTATTTTGCATATCTATATCTGTGTGGACATAGACAACAACATTCATACTCAGAGGTAGCATCAATTTCCAATATGCTTAATAACTAGTTTGATTCATCTTTCCTTTTTAAGATTCCAGAAACTGATATGCTAAGTGCTCCCTAGCCAAGTGCCAAGCGAGTGAAAGAGAGAGAGAGACCATTCAACTCTTCTGGATGGCTCAATGCATTACATGAAACCTCCTTCTGACAAATAGTGGTTCCCCAAGAGCTGAAAACGGAGTTCTCTGCCAATGCTAGACTGGTATAGTTGGTCTGCGTTGTAACCTTCATGTCTTCTGAATGATTGGATACATTGTTTACAACCGTGTCACATGCGGTGGTTCTTTCAAAACTGACAATGCTGTTCTTTTCCAACTCCATTTCTTCAGCATTAAGCACCAACTGGATGTTCATATCTCTTTGATTATGATCCGCGACATCTAAAATCTTCTGGCAGATGGTGGTTCCCTGGAAACTGAGAATGCTGCTCTCTGCCAATTCAAACCTGTCAGAGGAAGACATTGCTGTGAAACCAAATGATCCTGTCCATGTTTCCAGAAGCTGAGGAATCGCCGGTAAGACAAGCCTTTCCACCCCCAAGCCAGAAAGTAACTGCAAAGTAAAAAAAGAAAGTGGATAGATATACAGCAACAAAATGGCAGGAGTATTGACAAGCAAATGGGAACGTGATGTTGCAACATTCAAACTCAATTTCAAAATTGCCGGTGTTTTGAAATATAATTATTTAAATAGCAAAAGTAAAAACCTTCTCCAGTTCATTCATCATTAAGCGACACATTCCTTGTCGACGATATTGAACTCTTGTGCCGATAAGAGGCAGCTCAGCAAACTTCTTCCCGCATACCCTAATCAGAGAAATGAATTGTGATATGGAGAAAAATGATAAACTAGAAGTTTTCAATTACCATGGAGGACCACTGAGAAGAGTAAAATACCTAAAAGTGCCGACAGATATTAGCTCACCATCTTTCTGGAGAAGTATTGTGTAGAATCCCCTAAAATTAAGCCGTCTGAGACCTGATCTGTAGATGATAGATAAAAAATTACAGTCTCCATTTATGATAGTTAATAATGAACAGAGAAATATCAGCCGCATTGGAATACATAAGCTGTAGATAGATGAATTATTGTGATGAAATAGGCTAGAAACTGTTGAAGTATACGTGGATTGATCAGCTTCTAACATTGGCTCTGCTGGTTTGTGCATAAACCTTAATGTGGTATAAATTCAGGCTAAGTTTCCAGCACATGTGAGGTGGAAATAGAGAAAATAAATGTTAACAGGGAGTTACTGACAAGTCATCCTAGAACTAAGTGAGAGTAGTTAAATTTATGCATTGTAGCAGAATATCCATGCTATAAAAATGATAATAAACCCTGTGTTGTCGATTGTAATATAGTACCATCCAAATTAAGCTTATTCACAATGTTGTAATATACTACTACCTGTGTTTCACTGTATCTGTCCTAAGCCAACCATAAGAACCAAGAAAACACTGTATCTAAGAGCAAGTTGAGAAATGCTCATGCATGCCCCTATTAAACGACATGCTACAACCACTTAACCTCTTCAAATAGCTTAAAAATAGGGTAGAGAGCATAACAAATATTAAAACAAGACTACGGACTTAAAGGACAGATATTGTGAAATGAAGGTAGTATAAGCTAATGCTTTCCATAATCCCATCAAACCTACCACACAATGAGTAATCAACAAGTGATTAATGGAAGGTAAAATGAAAACAGAGACATTGAAATGGTGACATAGCAGTTCTTACTCTCTATTGAACACAATATCTTCAGAAAGATCTCTTCGTGTGCGGGGCTCGATTATAGTAACAAAACATTCATGAAGAACATCAAGTGCAATGCACAGCTTGCCATACTGTTCTGCCATTATCTCATTGTAAAAATCGCCATGTTGACTGGCATTTTCTCTGTCAAATCTCAGTATGGTGCATGATAAGCCTTCGACAGGAGTTGGAATTGATTTCCCTGTAAGCTCTTGCAAACGCTGAAATATCTGCACATTAGAATAGATCATGAGACAACATAATGAGCATGCATGAAGTCCAAATTCTAAAGTAATTCAGGTTGGAAACAGCATTTTATCCAAGTGTTGTCATACCTTGGAGCATCCCCTACTGCAAAACCAGCACCCTTCTGGACAGCAGGTGAGCTGATCACCTTTGTTTCTCATGCAACCAACATGATCTACCAAAATATGATCAAAACAATCAGCGGTTTTCAAAATATACTTCTATATTCTTATCGAGTGTTCAGAAAACCGTACATTCACGTTCACACTGGTCACAGTACATAATAGTCTTCTCGGTGAATTCGTTGGTATCAGGATCATAATCACTCGAGTCACAAATACTACATCTACAAGATGGACAGTACCAGCTTCCTTCCGGAGTGGACTACAAAGCAGCATGATAGTGAATGTCAGTTCAACAAACAAGCAAGTGCATATAGAAAGAAGATGTTGCTTATGTAAAAGAAAAATCAAGGAAATGTAGCAACCGTATGAACCAAGTATGAAGCTAAAACCACATAATCGTCACATTGTTCAAAACAGAAATTGAATAGGCATTCCAAGTGCTCATTAGAAATCATATAAGTTTGCATTTCATGGGAAATATCCAATGAATCACTGGTGATCAAATAAGAAAAGTAAATGGCTTTTTAAGTAAATGACTGAAATGACATGCTCCTGTGCGGTAACAGGAGACTTGCGAAGATATAGGCGTGAAAAGTTAAAAACTTGGATGAAAAAGGAGTTCGCACTGATAAGATAAGGAGTACCTCCAAACCAACACAAGCATGATGGAAGGATGAAGGACAATTGTCACAAAGTAATATTTCCCCACCCTCATTGCATATAGAGCATATTGAATCACTTTCTGTATCGGAATAATTTGTCTTCAAGCGCACGTGCAGTGATTCTTTGGGCTTGTTTTCACCCATCAATTCAACTAAACACTGTGAAAGGGGCCTCCCATCCTTCAAAAAGATATGAGCAGCAGGTAACCGAGTACTGCACCCAGCATGAACCTCAAAGCTTTCCAGAGTGAATAGTTCATTGCAACACCTGCATTTTATTCCATCTTTAGTAACGGTACCTTCCTTTAGCCGGGGCCCATCACTTCTTTGCTTATAAGTGAGTTTAACTCTTGGTAACAAAATATTTTTGTCTACCAACAGAGACAGAACGGTTTTAGCACGATGCTGATATGGGAGGATCTGTCCATGTGTTGAACTCAAAACTCGTGCATGGCTCATAGTAACCGAAGATGATTTTCTTTTCTTTGATTTTACATGACATGTAGGCCAGGTAAGCATGCCATCATGTCTATCTAAAACTGAAACCAGCGGGTCCTTTCTTCCACTTGTATCCCTTGCTCCGCCACCGAGTGCTATAAACGTATCAGTGGTGATCCCAGAGCTTGCATTATTCTCCTTTAGATATCCTTGCTCTAAGTATCCTTTACATGCTGCTAGCAGACATTTGTAGGACTTGCCATGTGGAGAATGATACCGAAGCTCCCGTTTTTTACTAGACTTCATCTTTTGGCAGACTATCCAACCAGCAGATTTGAGGAATTTCTTAGCTTTTGATCTCAGAAGTTTCTTTTTCCTGGCATTCTTCACATCCGCTTCCATATGATCTACATATTTTCCAACAACATCAGATTTATATTCACGTTTGCGTTTACCAAGTGTTGACGGGTCCCTTGAAACTGCTGCATCAAGATTTGCTCTGTGCGCTGCCAAATAATTGCAATTATCAGGAATGTCTTCAGTATTGTTCCCTTTAACTCGTTTAATACATTGAACTGCGAAGCTCCTGAGTACTTGAAGGAAAGAAACATAAGTCTTCCCGACAGGTGACTTGTACCGGTATCTCTTAATAATACTTGGTTGACCATTAGGCCTTATAATTTCGTCTTCTTTGAACACAATACTCCAACCTAATGCCAGGAGATGCCTCTTCAGCTTCATCCTTATGGTCTCACTAATGTGTCCCTGGGAAAAACTGGTGACCTCTTGGTAACTAGCAAGCATCGACGCTATCGGTGGGGAAAGTTTTGCATCTAGCTGTATTGGCATCCAAGAAGCTGGGGCATCCGTACTAAACATATTATGGTGTTTGTTCTCCCTTAGGATAAGATCTGTGCCAGTTGAGTTGCAATCTTCATTATTTTGAGTAACGCTATGTAGAAGCAAATTATTTGTATGACAGCCCTGGGGATCATATTTTGCCTCCTGCTCTGCCAGGTAAGCCTCACATGCTGCTATAAAAGATGCGAACCGCTTCCCATCAGGTGAGACACAATATCTGTTCTTAGCTCTATCGTCTACAAAGGTCCACCCTACTGATTTAAGATGGCACTTTGCAGACTCCCGTTTGGCACGAGCACTTATCCTGTCGTTATTGCGATAGTATGAGATGAATTCTAACATGGTCCGGCAGATAGCAGCTGATGTGGAATCCATCTTATCCGAGACAATGGGCTCGACATTGTTATTTTGAAAGGCAGCAGATGTTGAAGTTTCTGCTGATCTACAAGAGTCTCCTATTTGATTTCCATCTTGGGGAGGTCTTTCGCATACAGACCGTAATTCTGCAATAAGGGCTGCAAGTGATCCCTCCCAAAAAGATTCTGTTCCACACATCCACATATTGTCTTCTGTAGTCAAGGAAAGATTTGATCTCAGGTCATACCATATTTGCCTGACTGATACAGGTAAACCAGCTTTCTCTTCATGTGACATAAGCATTTGCAGAAACAACCAGATGCCGCGCGGTTTCCATGTTCCAGTAACTTCATCCCAGTCCTGAGTACGGCGTAGCTGATCGACTGCCATAATGCGTTCATCACCTTCATCAGGAAAAAAGACCTTCCTCTCCATGGAGCCTTCAGCGTGATCAGCAATGACACCTTCCCAGTAGGATCCTTCCACTAGTGCATCAACCCACAGTCCATAGCTTGCATCAGATACCTGCAGCGGTTGATGTTGATGCACGGGTCTTACTTTTGCACGAGTGGATCCCTGAACCGCACTTGACTTGCCATCGATAGCATCTGACACCTCAACTCTCTCAATAAGAGGTGACCCGCTACCATTGTCATCAACAAAATCAGTGTATCTTACAGAGCGGAAGTTGTCCAAAATTTCAATTACAACAGCCTGATGCCATGATCCGCATAGCCCTGGATCAAAACTGAAGACCTGCGCAACAGAAATATATCAGTGAATCTATTAATCTATTCACATTCACACAAGTATAAGAGTTGTCATAGTGAGATTGCAAAAGAAAAAAGGATAGTGACATTTCCAACACGCATCAGTGGTGGTGATAAATGATAACAATGAATCCGTAGGAAGGAGATTTTACAAATGATGCCATTGGTTGACCATGGTTCATGGACAAAGTAAATTCATTAGGTGTGAGCGAAATATTAACCAAAATAACAGAGACGGCTGCCTCACTTCCTATTTTTCTTTCACGTTCCTACTAAACCAATACAATGCTACACATTTCAAGCACTAGCACTCAACCAGGAAGGATAATTGGTGTGCGCAAGACAGCAAAACAATCAAGAAAAATGCTACTGCAAAATGACACTTCAATGAGAGGCCAATAATAACATTCAGTCAGTCGAGTACCAACCAAGAACCCATGATTCAGAACAATTTTCCAGGCAGGTACCAACAAAGCAAGGATCATTTAGCATGTCACTACATCGGCAGACTAATTAGGCGACTGGCACACATTCAGGCGCAACCATGCACTGACTAACGCCATTGTTTGACAAGAAGCTCATCGCAGATTGACCCAAACATGCTATTTCTGCCGACAGTCTTAAATCATTTAGACAGATGCCAGCTCAATCGCTCCCATCTGCACACGATTATCGCGCAAAACAACAATCACCGGGGCGTTCTACCGAAACTAACCACATTAGCACAGGTCATCTGACGGAGGTGGGACTCTGTTCAGAGCCAACCACGCTAGACTAGACTACAGGAGAAACACGGGAAGTCAAACCCAGGCGAGCCAGCCGCGCAGGAGCAATGCGTGGCCCGCCCGGCGATGACGGCGGTGCGGATTTCGACGGCGCTAACCTCGACGTGCTCGCCCGGAAGAAGCTTCCGCTCCCCCGCGGCGGCGACAGGGGACGGCTCGCGCCTCCGCCTCGCGGCCCCCCGCGGCATTGCGGGCGCCGCGAGCGGCGACGGACGGCCTCGGATTCGAGGGCTGGGCGGCGGCGGCGGTGGTTGGGGGAGGGGGAGGGGGAGGAGGCGGAATCCAGGGGGGGCGGGGTGGAGGTGGATACAGAGGAGGAGGAGGGGACGGGTTTAATGGAGGGGTTATTTTTACAGCACTCGGCCGGTGCTGCTTAGTATTGGGTAATTAACGCCGGCGTTAAGTGCCCGGTAATTCACTTACGGTAAGAAAATCCGCCCTTGATTCGCTATTTGAGTCTTGGCAATTAATGAGGTTCGTGAAAATGTAATACTACTTGCCAGAAAAAATAAGTGGTGATTTCTGATTTGGTTACAGGATTTTAGGTGAGTGGTAGTGATTCCGTTTCCTTCCGTTTTGGCAAGTAGATGATGGCCTTTACTGTGTTTTGATCTTGGGAGTAAAAGTTGAGATATTTGGGAATGCATTGCATGTGATGTTTACTGCGGGCTCGCAAGGGTTTAAGCCTAAGGTCGCCCCGTCCTTGGGTTTCCACTAGTCTTTTTGTCCCGCCACTGCAGCAAGGGGTGTGAATGCCCGTGAATCGTGATGGAGCTCAGCTCACGCACAAGAAACTCAAGGTGTTTAGTCTTTAAAATATTTTCTAAGCCAAATTTGGAGTGTTACTAGCAGCTGGCAGTAATATAGGCCGTGGGTTCGCGTGAGGCACAGCCAATATGGCATCCGCCTTGAGGGAAAAGAAAAGAAATGAGCTGCGCGCGGCTCGGAGCGAACAGTACTATTACCTGATCTTAGCTGCAGCCTCGTCTTTACTTGGAGAATCGTCCAAGATATGCAGGTGTGCAACACGTGAGAGCGCCCACCGCTGCTGTGAACCCCTAAATGTCCAAGGACCGTCCTTTTTCTTGTAGAGAGAAGGGGAAGGACCGCCACCTTTGACCATCCCATCTCTGCCTGGGCTCGGACGGGTATCATATCAGCTCACTCCTCTCTGTCTCGCACGAATTGCCAAGATGGCAATGAACTTCATCCGGGAACATGGTGAAAGAGAATTAAAAAGGCATTTTTTATTATTTTGAATAGAAGAGGCAACATTGAGCACCCCGCGCGAGCCGAGAGTCGAACGCGGACGGGCAGGTTGGATGCACACTCACGTGTTGCTTTATTATCACACATGGCGAAAGATAATAAAAAAAATACTCCCTTATCCATAATTTCGGATGAAGGGAGTAGTATTTTTAATAGAAGAGTCCACTTTGAGCTCACACGTGAGCCAAGAGTCGAACGCTGACTGGCAGGCTTGCTGCACACTCGAGTGATGCTCCTGTTATCACATGGTGAAAGAGAATGGAAAAAAAGGCATTTTACTAATATAAGGGCAACCTTGTTTGAAAAAGAATAAAAACATTTTTTTAATAGAAGAGGCAACCTTAAGCATCATGCGCGCGCGAGCCAAGACTCGGACGCGGGCAGGCGGGCTGGCCACACACTCGCGCTATGCTCTGTTATCACATGGTGAAAGAGAATTAAAAGGATATCATACATTCTTAAGAAGTTGATCCCCACTACTACCAATTCTCTCAACATGCAGCCCATCCACATCATCATCTAGCCACCTCAGCAATTTCTGCCCACGTCACTTCATCTCTTCATTATTTTTTCTTCTCTACACTCACGTAGCATCGCTTGCTGGCATATTTCCTCCCGAAGGTTTTTGACCAGCGCATCTCTTCTTTTGTTCTTCAAGCTACCATCCACTATGTACTTCCATTTAATTCCCACTATCCCACATGTTCTATAAGATTAATTGACAAGGCATTTGAGCGGCCGGCCGGAGTAGTGATCTCGCTCACATTATATAGCTCTACACATCCCCGTTGGTCTTCCTCTCCTTTCAAGCGTTTTGCCTGCCAGCTGCCACAGGTCACGCCGGCTAAATAGCGTGGTTGCTACGCCGATCTTACTAGCTTCTGCTCACGAACATCTAGAGAGACCTTCACTGACAACCCGGTGACTCACCCATGGAGTTGATGCCGCGCCAGCCAGGTGCCCAGCCGGTGGACAGCTTTCTTTTCGGCCTCGGCCTCGGCTGATGGTGACGCCAGGTAGGGCCTCCATTGACAGCCACCGCTTGCAGGGGCGTTCGATCAACCTCCTCCCGCCCGCCCGGCTGATTCAGAGGCACCATTGTACTGCAGCAATGGTGGCCTCTTTTGGGCAGCGATGGTGGCCTTATTAACGTCTATTCTTTCCTCTCAGTTCTTTTCCTGCAGGCGGTGCCGTCCTCGCGATCATACTATGGATGTGTTCCCGAATTAACTACCTGGGCCTGGGCTGCCCGAGCCAAGTTTTTGTACGTGAGCTGCAGCTGGGATCTTCTTTGATCGTTGATGTGAGCCCACTCCAGGAGAAGTTTTGATATGTATTTCCATTAGAGATTCAAAAATATCCTCTTTTTCTTTATGCAGCAAATAACACAACATGTCATGCTGCAGCCGTCTTCGAGATTTAATCCCCTATACTTCCTTTCCAAAATCTATGTCGACAAGGCATTTGATCAAAATCCAAGCAGGTTGAAAGTCTATACCATCTTCTCTACCTCTTTTATAGGTCACACATGTCACTATCTCTCCTATCATGGATTGCGTCATAAACTCATAGCATGGTACGTTTTGGCCCTCATAGCTAGATTTGGATAGGGTAACGATTTGAGTCTGGTACATGCTGCACAAATATCTATTGGAAAGTATGCAGAAGTGCAAACCAACGGACAACAAGAAAGGTATGCATCAGGCATCAGAATATGCAGCATGTACCGGGTGCATCTGCTGAATTGTATTTGTTATATTTATTCCATATTTTACTATGCAGAAGTGCAAACCAACGGACAACAAGAGAGGTATGTATCAGGCATCAGAATATGCAGCATTTTATTTGACTAATCATGCATACCTTCTTAAGCTTTTGTTATTTGTCAGTCATAACAAGGAAAAGCTCGGTACAAGCACTGCCACGGCACAAGGATTACACCTCATATTTTAAATCGTCCACTTATTGTTTTAGATAAATAAACATACATACTATGTCATCTCAGTATCATAGACAATTTTCTATCCATTAGTATCTGTAATAAATTTTATAACCAGCTGTCATAGTGTTGTCCACAACTATACTCCATCACTATGTCTATTATTATATGATCACATCTATGATTTAACTTTATAGTTTTACATCATGTGCCTATGAAGTCCCGTAGCAACGCGCGGGGTATCATCTAGTTTTACTAATAAAAGAGGCAAGCTTGTTTCAAGGAGAATAGAAAACGTTTTTTAATAGAAGAGGCAACCTTGAGCGCGTGAGCCAAAACTCGAACGGCGGCTGGCTACACACTCGCATGATATTACATGGTGAAAGAGAATAATAATGCATTTTATTAATATAAGAGACAACCTTATTTGAAAGAGAATAAAAACAAATTTTAAATAGAAGAGGTAACGTTGAGCATAACGCGTGAGCCATGACTCGAACTCGGGATGGCGGGCGGGCTGGTTGCATGCTCGCACTATGCTCTATTAGCACATGGTGAAAGAGAATAAAAAAGGCATTTTATTAATATAAGAGGCAACCTTGAGCGCCACACGGGAGCCTAGACTCGGACGCGGACTGGCGGGCGGACTGCACACTCACGCTCGATGCTCTTTTATCACATGGTGAAAAGAGAAGAAGAAAATGTAATTTTTTTAATATAATAGACAACCTTGAGCACCACGCACGAGTCAAGACTCGAACACGGGCTAGCAGGCCGGCTGGCTGGCTGCATACTTGCGCGGTGCTTTGTTATCACATGGTAAAGATAATTAACTAACACTATGTGATCCAAAGTACATGTTTTTTAGGTTCTTTTTCATAGTCAAACATTTTTCAGTTTGATCATCTACAAAGAAAATTTGCTAATATCTACAATGTCAATGATATTACTACATCTTAAAAATGGATTTTGCTAAATTTATCGAAAATATATATATGCTTCTACATTGTTTGATAACCTTCAGACGAGGGGGCATACTTGTACACGACCTAGACAAAGCACCATCTTTACAGCAGTAGCATGCGCTAAAAAGAACTTGCATTTTTAAGCTTTTTCATTTGCTATACTAATTAAATGCTTCTAGTTTCACATTTATTTTGCCGCCCAGATAATGCTAGAAAAGTGCTCAAAGATTTGTTGCTTAAAACTTCTAAATTTAGAAGCCTAGATAAACTATAAATAGCCAAAACAATAGCTGACCAAGTACATACACATAGTTTAGTTCGTGTCGTTTAGAGAGGAGGAGGTCTTGTGCACAGCATTGCATACATGATAGAGCCTATGGCTGAAGCATAGGGGACGACACTCATCTTTTCTCTATCTTCTGCAGTAACTGGGCATTGAGTCTTACTCAATTTCACACATTGCAACACAGGCAAGAACCGCTTCTTGGACTGATCCATTTTGAACTTCTTCAAAACTTTGTCAAGGTATGTGCTCTGTGAAAGTCCTATTAAGCGTCTCGATCTATCTCTATAGATCTTAATGCCTAATATGAAAGCAGCTTCTCCTAGGTCCTTCATTGGAAAACTCTTGTTCAAATATTCCTTCACGCTTTCCAACATTTCTATATTGTTTCCAATCAGCAATATGTCATCCACATATAATATTAGAAACGCTATAGAGCTCCCACTCACTTTCTTGTAAATACAAGCTTCTCCGTAAACTTGTATAAACCCGAACGCTTTGATCACCTCATCAAAGCGAAGATTCCAACTCCGAGATGCTTGCACCAGTCCATAAATGGATCGCTGGAGTTTGCAAACTTTGTCAGCATTCTCTGGATCGACAAAACCTTCTGGTTGCATCATATACAACTCTTCCTTAAGGAAACCGTTAAGGAACGTTGTTTTGGCATCCATCTGCCAAATTTCATAATCGAAAAATGCAGCTATTGCTAACATGATTCTGACGGACTTAAGCATCGCTACGGGTGAGAAGGTCTCATCGTAGTCAACTCCTTAAACTTGTGAAAAACCCTTTGCCACAAGTCGAGCTTTATAGACGGTGACATTACCGTCCGCGTCCGTCTTCCTCTTAAAGATCCATTTGTTCTGAATGGCCTTACGCCCTTCAGATAATACTTCCAAAGCCCATACTTTGTTTTCAATAAGAATAAACCCCTCACATTGGGTGCATGACCATAAAAGATATTACTCATATAAATAGAGCAACCATTATTCTCTGATTAAATGAGTAACCGTCTCGCAATAAACAAGATCCAGATATAATGTTCATGCTTAACGCAGGCACTAAATAACAATTATTCAGGTTCATCACTAATCCCGATGGTAATCGAAGAGCGAGCGTGCCGACGGCGATCACATCAACCTTGGAACAATTTCCCACGCGCATCGTCACTTTGTCCTTTGCCAGCCTCTGTCTATTCCGCAGTTCCTGTTTTGAGTTGCAAATGTGAGCAACCGCACCGGTATCAAATACCCAGGCACTACAACAAGAGTTGGTAAGGTACACATCAATAACATGTATATCATATATAACTTGTTTGTTGTTGGCCGCCTTCTTGTCAGCCAAATACTTGGGGCAGTTCCGCTTCCAGTGACCAGTTCCCTTGCAATGAAAGCACTCAGTTTCTAGCTTGGGTACAGACTTGGGTTTCTTCACGGGAGGGGCAACTGCTTTGCCACTCTTCTTGGAGTTACCCTTCTTACCCTTGCCATTCTTCTTGAAACTAGTGCTTTTATTGACCATCAACACTTGATGCTCCTTCTAAATCTCAGACTCAGCGACTTTCAACATCGCAAACAGCTCGGCGACTGACTTGTTCATCCCGTGCATGTTATAGTTCAACACGAAGCTCTTGTAGCTAGGTGGCAATGATTGAAGAACTCTGTCAGTGATCGCCTCTGCTGGAAGGGGCATCCCCAATTCAGCTAGACGTGTGGAATACCCAGACATTTTGAGTATGTGTTCAATGACAGACCCGTTCTCCTCCATCTTGCAGGCATAGAACTTATCGGAGGTCTCATACCTCTCGATCCGGGCAATCTTCTGAAAGATAAACTTCAACTCTAGGAACATATCATATGCTCCATGACGTTCAAAACGTCTTTGAACTCCCGGTTCTAAGCCATACAACATTGCACATTGAACCATTGAGTAATCATCAGAACGAGCCTGCCAGGCGTTCACAACGTCTATAGACTCAACTGGAGCGGGTGGATTACCAAGCGGTGCATCATGGACATAACCCTTTTGGGAAGCCGTAAGGATAATCCTTAGATTACGGGCCCAGTCCACAAAGTTACTTCCATCATCTTTCAACTTAGCTTTCTCTAGGAACGCATTAAAATTCAGGGGTGCTACTGCGCGAGCCATGATCTACAACATAAATTTTGCAAAAACAACTTAGACTATTGTTCAAGATAATGAGTTTAGTTAATCATATTACTTAAAAACTCCCACTCAAATTGACATCCCTCCGGTCATTCGAGTGTCACATGATCCAAATCCACCAACTCAAGTTCGATCATCACATGAGTTGAGGTGGTTTCAATGGTGAACATCTTCATGTTGATCATATCTACTATATGACTCATGTTCGACCTTTCGGTCTCTTGTGTTCCGAGGCCATGTCTGTACATGCTAGGCTCGTCAAGTTTAACCCGAGTGTTCTGCACGTGCAACACTGGCTTGCACCCGTTATATGTGAACGTAGAGTCTATCACACCCGATCATCACGTGGTGTCTCGAAACGACGAATGATAACCCACAAGTATAGGGGATCGCAACAGTTTTCGAGGGTAGAGTATTCAACCCAAATTTATTGATTCGACACAAGGGGAGCCAAAGAATATTCTCGAGTATTAGCAGCTGAGTTGTCAATTCAACCACACCTGAAAGACTTAATATGTGCAGCAAAGTATTCAGTAGCAAAGTAGTTTGGAAGTAACGGTAACAATAGCAAAAGTGACAGTAGCAGTTTTGTAGCGTTTGTAACAGTAGCAACGGAAAAGTAACTTAGCAAGGATCAATATGCGAAAAGCTCGTAGGCAATGGATCAGTGATGGATAATTATGTCGGATGGCATTCATCATGCAACGGTTATAACATAGGGTGACACAGAACTAGCTCCAATTCATCAATGTAATGTAGGCATGTATTCCATATATAGTCATACGTGCTTATGGAAAAGAACTTGCATGCTTTTAGTTCTCTCCCCTCGGCAAAGTGGATAGGAAAGAGTCTTGCTTCCATTCCACTAGCCAAGCATCTTTTGTCCTACCCTCTCGTGGCAGCGGGGTCCTAATGGAAACTAAGGGATATTAAGGCCTCCTTTTAATAGAGAACCGGACCAAAGCATTAGCACTTAGTGAATACATGAACTCCTCAAACTACGGTAATCACCGGAAAGAATCCCAGTTATTGTCACCCTGGGGGATGCGGATCATAACTCGTAATAGGTGTCTACAACTTGCAAGATAGGATCAAGAACACATATATATTCATGGAAACATAATAGGTTCAGATCTGAAATCATGGCACTCGGGCCCTAGTGACAAGCATTAAGCATAGCAAAGTCATAGCAACATCAATCTCAGAACATAGTGGATACTAGGGATCAAACCCTAACCAAACTAACTCGATTACATGGTAAATCTCATCCAACCCATCACCGTCCAGCAAGCCTACGATGGAATTACTCACGAACGGCGGAGAGCATCATGAAATTGGTGATGAAGGATGGTTGGTGATGACGACGGCGTCGATTTCCCCTCTCTAGAGCCCAAATCAGACTCCAGATCTGCCCTCCCGAGGAAGAACAGGAGGTGGCCGCGGCTCCGTATCGTAAAACGCGATGAACTCTTCTCTCTGATTTTTTTCTCCCCGAATAGGAATATATAGAAGTGGAAACGAGGTCGGAGGAGCTCCAGGGGCCCCACAAGACAGGGGGGCGCGCCCTGGGGAGGGGGGCGCCCCCCTGGCTTGTGACCAGGTGGTGGCCCCTCTCCGGTTGATTCTTTCGCCAGTATTTTTTATTAATTCCAAAAATATTCTCCGTAAATTTTCAGGTCAATCCGAGAACTTTTATTTCTGCACAAAAATAACACCAAGGCAATTCTGCTGAAAACAGCGTCAGTCCGGGTTAGTTCCATTTAAATTATGCAAATTAGAGTCCAAAACAAGGGCAAAAGAGTTTGGAAAAGTAGATACGACGGAGACGTATCAACTCCCCCAAGCTTAACCCATTGCTTGTCCTCAAGCAATTCAGTTGACAAACTGAAAGTGATAAAGAAAAACTTTTACAAACTCTGTTTGATCTTGCTGTTGTAAATATGTCTAACTGGTGTTCAGATTTTCAGCAAAGATTATAGACTAACCACATTCACAATAACATTTAGGTCTCACATTTACTCATATTAATGGTATAACCAACAAGCGAGCAATAATAATAAGTCTCGGATGACAACAATTTTATCAAAACAATCATGATACAATATGACATAATGGTATCTCGCTAGCCCTTTCTGAGACCGCAAAACATAAATGCAGAGCACCATCTGAAGAACAAGAACTGACTAGACATTGTAATTCATGATAAAAGAGATCCAGTCACAATCATACTCAATATCAATTAATAACAAAGCATACAAATGACGGTGGTGCTCTCTAACTGGTGCTTTTTTATAAGAGGATGATGACTCAACAGAAAAGTAAAATAGATAGGCCCTTCGCAGAGGGAAGCATTGATTTACAGAGGTGCCAGAGCTCGAGCTTTTAAAACAGAGATGAATAATAATTTTGAGCGGTATGCTTTCATTGTCAACATAACAACCAAGAGATCTCAATATCTTACATGCTAGATACATTATAGGCGGTTCCCAAACAGAATAGTAAAGTTTTTACTCCCCCTCCACCAATCAATCACACTCCACGGCGGGCCGAATCCACGGGTACCGTCCATACAAACACAATCCTGGGGGAGTTTTGTTTTATTATATTTTGATTTGAATTTTTGAGCATGGAACTGGGCATCCCGAATACCAGCCACTTTCCCGTGAATGATAGTGAATCAACACATATCGTGAGAATAACCCACCTAGCATGGAAGATACTGACAGCCCCCAGTCGCTACATGAGCGATTCGGGCATACAAAATAGGATATTTATTTGAAAGTTTAGAGTATGGCACATGCAAATTTACTTGGAACGGTAGGTAGATACCGCATATAGGTAGGTATGGTGGACTCATATGGAACAACTTTGGGTTTATGGAAATGGATGCACAAACAGTATTCCCGCTTAGTACAAGTGAAGGCTAGCAGAAGACTGGGAAGCGACCAACTAGAGAGCGACAACAGTCATAAACATGCTTTGAGATTAACCAACATTGAATGCAATCATGAGTAGGATATAAATCACCATGAACATAAATATCGTGGAGGCTATGTTGATTTTGTTTCAACTACATGCGTGAACATGTGCCAAGTCAAGCCACTTGAATCATTCAGAGGAGGATACCATCCTATCATACTACATCACAACCATTTTAAAATGCATGTTGGCACTCAAGACAAACCATTATATACTCTTAGTTAATTAAGCATGGCATGAGTAACTATAATCTCTAATTGTCATTGCAAACATGTTTCATCCATAACGAGCTGAATCCAGAACGATAAGCTAATCATATTTACAAAAACAAAATAGGTCGAGTTCATACCAGCTTTTCTCCATCTCAATCATTTCATCATATATCGTCATTATTGCCTTTCACTTGCATGACCGAACGGTGTGAATAATAATAAGAGTGCATGTGCATTGGACTAAGCTGAAATCTGCAAATGATAACTCAAAGGAGAAGGCAAGGTAATATGGGCTCTATGATAGATAAACAATAATGCATATAACAGCCACTCAACATGTCATCGTGGCCTTCTCCTAAAGACCCAAAGAAAAGAAATTTCAAAACAAGAACGAGAAAAACTATTTACACGGGAAAACTCCCAACAAGCAAAAGAAGAACGAGAAATATTTTTGGGTTTTCTTTTTAATACTACAACTAGAGAAACTAAAAGGTAAAGGTAGAACTAATTTTTTTGGATTTTCCTAAAGTTAATTAAACACACAGGAAGAAAACGAAAAAGAAGAAATACAATGCCATGGATGATACAGTGAAAAAGTATGAACACCGACAACTGAAATGAGTGTGTGAACATGAATGTAATGTCGGTGAGAAATACGTACTCCCCCAAGCTTAGGCTTTTGGCCTAAGTTGGTCTAGGGCCATGGCTGGCCCGGATAATATCCAAAGTGATAGTTGGGGTTGTATTGGGCTGCAGCGGCTACCGCCTGAACGGCTGCGGCGCGGAGGCGAGCAGCTTTCGCCTCTCTCTCGTACTCGTTTGCCTCCTCTCTCCGCACGAAGGAATCAGTGAGTTGATAATATTGCTTGCATTGGTCTGAAACGAAGTCTTCAAGGCCAGCATTTTGTATGTAGCGTAAAATTCTTCTTTGAAACCGGCTTGAGCCATGAATTGATTTGATGGCCATTCACAAGGCCACATTTGAGCTTCCCTCGGTGGTTCAAAATCGGGCTCACGTATCGCGAGTCTCAGAGTTTTCTTGCTCGAGGAACCTCCTTGGTACATTCTCCTCAACATTTTTTTTTCTAAAAAATTTCTGAAATTTTTAGTGACCCACAATAAAGGTGAATAAAACTCAACAAAACTTATAGCAACTACTCCCACAAATACCTAGAAGCTATATCATGCATCAAAACTACTTGGGACCATACAAATTTGACATGCAAGCTCAAGAACAAGGTCACCAAAGCAGCAAAAATTTGCAATAAATAAAGCACTAGAACAAAAACTAATTGGACCATTGGAGGAGTCACATACCGATGAGCAATCCCCTAAAACAGTTTTGCAAATGAAGCTTTGAGCAAGGAGATCGAAAATGGCAGCAAGATGAGCTAGAACACGGGTTTGAGCAATGGTGGGATTTTTTATGGAGGAAGACGAAGTGGATGGGTGCTGGAATAAGTGAGGGGGCCCCACGTGGGACCCACAAGCCAGGGGGGCGCGCCCAGGGGGGTGGGCGCGCCCTGCAGGCTTGTGGCCCACTGGTGCAGCCCCCTGACGTGTTCTCAGTGCCAAAAATTCTTAAATAATCCAGAAAAAATCATACTAAATTTTTAGAGCATTCTGAGAACTTTTATTTTCAGGTCATTTTTCTATTGCACGGATAAATCAGAAAACAGAGAAATAATAGCATTTTTACTAAATTGAAACTAAAGAACAGAAAATAAAAGTTGGGTACAGAAGGTTGTGCTTTCTAAATTCATCCCTCTCGTGCCCGTCAAAAAGAATCCATCAATAAGGTTGATCAAGTCTTATTGACAAACTTTTTTGAATGACACGGAACCGGAGAATTTTCGAATGACACTAGGTTACCTCAATGGGGATATGCATGTCCCCAACAATAAGTATATCATATTTCTTCTTGACAGTAGGGAGAGGAAATTCAAAGTCTCCAATAATAATCGTTGAAATTTTTTCAATGGAGTTGATACTATGAACTTGAGATTGCTTCTTCGGAAAGTGTACCGTATGCTCATTACCATTAACATGAAAAGTGACATTGCCCTTGTTGCAATCAATAACAGCCCCTGCAGTATTCAAAAAGGGTCTACCAAGGATGATCGACATACTGTCGTCCTCAGGAATATCAAGAATAACAAAGTTCGTTAGGATAGTAACGTTTGCGACCACAACAGGCACATCCTCGCAAATACCGATGGGTAAAGCAGTTGATTTATCAGCCATTTGCAAAGAAATTTCAGTAGGTGTGAACTTATTCAAATCAAGTCTACGATATAAAGAGAAAGGCATAACACTAACACCAGCTCCAAGGTCACATAAAGCAGTTTTAACATAATTTCCCTTAATAGAGCAAGGTATAGTAGGTACTCCGGGATCTCCTAGTTTCCTTGGTATTCCACCTTTAAAAGTATAATTAGCAAGCATGGTGGAAATCTCAGCTTCCGATATCTTTCTTTTATTTGTCACAATATCTTTCATATACTTAGCATAAGGAGACATTTTCAGAATATTAGTCAAGCGCATACGCAAAAAGACAGGTCTAAGCATTTCAACAAAGCGTTCAAAATCTTCATCATCCTTTTTCTTGGATGGTTTAGGAGGAAAGGGCATGGGTTTCTGAACCCAAGGTTCTCTTTCTCTACCATGCTTCCTAGCAACAAAGTATCTTTTATCATATCTTTTATTTTTAGGTTGTGGGTTATCAAGATCAACAGCAGGTTCAATCTCCACATCATTAGCATTACTAGGTTGAGCATCAACATGAACATCATCATTAATATTATCACTAGGCTCATGTTCATTACCAGATTGTGTCTCAGCATCAGAAATAGAAATATCATTTGGGTTTTCATGCGGATCTATAACAGGTTCACTAGCAGCATGCAAAGTCCTATCGTCATTCTTTTTCCTACTATTATTGGGACGACTAGGTGCATCAGTATTAACTCTGTGAGAATCTTGCTCAATTCTCTTAGGATGGCCCTCAGGATACAAAGGTTCCTGAGTCATTCTACCACCTCTAGTCACAACTTTAACAGAATGATCATTGTTCTTACCATTCATCTCATTAAGCAAATCATTTTGTGCCTTAAGTACTTGTTCTACTTGAGTAGTTACCATGGAAGCATGTTTACTAATAAGCTTAAGATCATTAACAGTTCTACTCAAATACTCACCTAAATGATCAAGCATGTAAGCATTTTGTTTCAATTGTCTACTAACATAAGCATTGAAATTTTCTTGCTTAATAATAAAGTTATCAAATTCATCCAAGCATTGGCTAGCAGACTTATTATAAGGAATATCACCTTCATCAAATCTACGTAGAGAATTTACCACTACTACCTGTGTCGGGTTATCAAGACCATGTATTTCTTCAATAGGTGGTAGATTCTTAACATCTTCGGCTTTAATACCTTTTTCTTTCATAGATTTCTTTGCCTCTTGCATATCTTCAGGACTGAGAAATAGAATACCTCTTTTCTTCGGAGTTGGTTTTGGAGGTGGTTCGGGAATAGTCCAATCATTATCATTGCTCAATATATTATTCAATAGTAGTTCAGCTTGTTCAACAGTTCTTTCCCTGAAAACACAACCAGCACAACTATCTAGGTGGTCCCTAGAAGCATCGGTTAGTCAATTATAAAAGATATCAAATATTTCGTTTTTCTTGAGAGGATGATCAGGCAAAGCATTAAGTAATTGGAGAAGCCTCCCCCAAGCTTGTGGGAGACTCTCTTCTTCAATTTTCACAAAGTTAAATATTTCCTGCAAGGCAGCTTGTTTCTTATGGGCAGGAAAATATTTTTCAGAGAAGTAATATATCATATCCTGGGGACTACGCACACAACCAGGAGCAAGAGAATTAAACCATATCTTAGCATCACCCTTTAATGAGAAAGGAAACAACTTAAGAATATAGTAATAACGATTTTTTTCCTCATAAGTGAATAGGGTGGCTATATCATTCAATTTAGTAAGATGTGCCACAACAGTTTCAGATTCATAACCATGGAAAGGATCAGATTCAACCAGAGTAATTAACTCAGGATCGACAGAGAATTCATAATCCTTATCAGTAACAAAGATAGGTGAAGTAGCAAACTTAGGATCATATTGCATTCTAGCATTCAAAGATTTTTTCCTTCCATTTGCATAGCAATTTCTTAAGATCATCTCTATCTTTACAAGCAAGAAAGTCCCTAGCTACCTCTCCTTCCATAACATAACCCTCAAGTATATCAGGCAATTCATATCTAGGAGAACTAGGTCTGGCAGGTGTATCATAGTGTTCAGTTTCAATAATTTCATCAGATTCAGAAATATCATCAGTTTCAGCATTCACTCTAGCAATTTGTTCATCAAGAAATTCACCCAGTGGCACAGTAGTATCAAGCAAAGTATCATCATAAGCATCATGCATAGCATAAGTGGCATCATCAATTACTTGCGACTTATCAGATTCAATAGCAGGTGGTGGTGTCGCAAATTTACTCATAACAGAAGGTGAATCAAGTGCAGAGCTAGATGGCAGTTCCTTACCTCTCCTCGTAGTTGAGGGATAGATCTTGGTTTTAGCATCTTTCAGATTCTTCGTAGTGATCAATAGATATAAATCCCAAGTGACTCAGAGAATAGAGCTATGCTCCCCGGCAACGGCGCCAGAAAAAGGTCTTGATAACCCACAAGTATAGGGGATCGCAACAGTTTTCGAGGGTAGAGTATTCAACCCAAATTTATTGATTCGACACAAGGGGAGCCAAAGAATATTCTCGAGTATTAGCAGCTGAGTTGTCAATTCAACCACACCTGAAAGACTTAACATTTGCAGCAAAGTATTCAGTAGCAAAGTAGTTTGGAAGTAACGGTAACAATAGCAAAAGTGACAATAGCAGTTTTGTAGCGTTTGTAACAGTAGCAACGGAAAAGTAACTTAGCAAGGATCAATATGCGAAAATCTCATAGGCAATGGATCAGTGATGGATAATTATGTCGGATGGCATTCATCATGCAACGGTTATAACATAGGGTTACACAGAACTAGCTCCAATTCATCAATGTAATGTAGGCATGTATTCCATATATAGTCATACGTGCTTATGGAAAATAACTTGCATGACATCTTTTGTCCTACCCTCCCGTGGCAGCGGGGTCCTAATGGAAACTAAGGGATATTAAGGCCTCCTTTTAATAGAGAACCGGACCAAAGCATTAGCACTTAGTGAATACATGAACTCCTCAAACTACGGTAATCACCGGAAAGAATCCCAGTTATTGTCACCCTGGGGGATGCGGATCATAACTCGTAATAGGTGTCTACAACTTGCAAGATAGGATCAAGAACACATATATATTCATGGAAACATAATAGGTTCAGATCTGAAATCATGGCACTCGGGCCCTAGTGACAAGCATTAAGCATAGCAAAGTCATAGCAACATCAATCTCAGAACATAGTGGATACTAGGGATCAAACCCTAACCAAACTAACTCGATTACATGGTAAATCTCATCCAACCCATCACCGTCCAGCAAGCCTACGATGGAATTACTCACGAACGGCGGAGAGCATCATGAAATTGGTGATGAAGGATGGTTGGTGATGACGACGGCGTCGATTTCCCCTCTCTAGAGCCCAAATCAGACTCCAGATCTGCCCTCCCGAGGAAGAACGGGAGGTGGCGGCGGCTCCGTATCGTAAAATGTGATGAACTCTTCTCTCTAATTTTTTTCTCCCCGAATAGGAATATATAGAAGTGGAAACGACGTCGGAGGAGCTCCAGGGGCCCCACAAGACAGGGGGGCGCGCCCTGGGGAGGGGGGGCGCCCCCCTGGCTTGTGACCAGGTGGTGGCCCCTCTCCGGTTGATTCTTTCGCCAGTATTTTTTATTAATTCCAAAAATATTCTTCGTAAATTTTCAAGTCAATCCGAGAACTTTTATTTCTGCACAAAAATAACACCAAGGCAATTCTGCTGAAAACAGCGTCAGTCCGGGTTAGTTCCATTCAAATTATGCAAATTAGAGTCCAAAACAAGGGCAAAAGAGTTTGGAAAAGTAGATACGACGGAGACGTATCAACGAACTTTCGCAACGGTGCACACTTGGGGAGAACACAATTTGTCTTGAAATTTAAGTGAGGGATCACCTTATAATGCTGCATAAAAGGATTAACATCACATGCAAATCATAAGTGACATGATATGGCCATGAACTTGTGCTTTTGATCTCCATCTTCAAAGCACCGGCATGATCTCCATCGTCACCGGCATAACACCATGATCTCCATCATCTTGATCTCTATCAATGTGTCGCCATGAGGTTGTCGCACCGACTGTTGCTTCCACGACTATTGCTAACTCATAGCGATAAAGTAAAGCAAAAACGGCGAAAATAATTAAAGACAACCCTATGGCTCCTGCCGGTTGCCGTACTCATCGACATGCAAGTCATGATATTCTATACAATACATGATCATCTCATACATCACATATATCTCATCATGTAATTGGCCATATCACATCACAACATACCCTGCAAAAACAAGTTAGATGTCCTCTAATTGTTGTTGCAAGTTTTACGTGGCTGCTACGGGTATCTAGCAAGAACAATTCTTACCTACGCAAAAACCACAACGGTGATACAAAAAATTGCTATTCAATCTTCTCAAGGACCACCTTTGTCAAATCCGATCCGACTAAAGTGGGAGAAACAGACACCCGCCAGCCATCTTTATTCAATGAAGTTACAAGTCAGTTGATGGAACCGGTCTCTCGTAAGCGTACGAGTAATGTTGGTCCGGGCCGCTTCATCCCACAATACCGCCGAATCAAGAAAAGACCAAGGGAGGAAGCAATCTGAATATCAACGCCCACAAACTCCTTTGTGTTCTACTCGAGATCTCATCTACACATAGACCTAGCTCATGATGCCACTGTTGGGGAACGTTGCATGGGAAACAAAATTTTTCCTACGCACACGCAAGATCTATCCATAGTGATGAGCATCTACGAGAGGGAGAGTGGATCTACATACCCTTGTAGATCGCTAAGCGGGAAGCGTTAAGAAACGCGGTTGATGTAGTCGAACGTCTTCGCAATCCAAATCGCCGAGCGTCCCGCGATCCAATCACGATCTAGTACCGAACGTACGTCACCTCCGCGTTCAGCACACGTACAACTCGATGACGATCTCCGCCTTCTTGATCCAGCAAAAGGGAGCGGAGAGGTAGATGATTTCTCCGGCAGCGCGACGGCGCGGCGGCGGTGGTGGTGGAACTATTCCAGCAGGGCTTCGCCTAAGCACCGCTGAAAACTAGAGGACTTGATCTATTGGGAGAGAGGGCTGCACCGTGGCTTAGGGTTGAAGTGCTTTTGCCCTCTCTCCCTCTAGTATATATAGGAGGAAGGGGAGGGAGGCCGGCGGCCCAAGGGCTGCCCCTTGGTGCGGCCGCAAGGAGGAGAGGTGGAGGAGTCCTACTCCAATCCTACTAGGAGTAGGATTCCTCTTCCGCCACTTGGAAACTCTTTCCACCTTTGTGTTTTCCCACCCCCAGCCGCATGGGCCTTAGTGGGGGGATCGGCCAGCCCACTAAGGGCTGGCTTGACTCCTCCCACAGCCCATGAGGCCCTTTGGGTCGAGACACCCCTCCCGATGGTCCCTGGTACCCCTCCCGGCACTCCCGGTACACTACCGAAATACCCGAAACTTTTCCGGAGACCAAAACGGGACTTCCTATATATCAATCTTTACCTCCGGACCATTCCGGAGCTCCTTGTGACGTCCGGGATCTCATCCGGGACTCCGAACAACCTTCGGTCACCACCATACATAACTCTATACTACCGAAACGTCACAGAACCTTAAGTGTGCAGACCCTGCGGGTTCGAGAACTATGTAGACATGACCGAGACACCTCTATGGTAAATAACCAATAGCAGGACCTGGATGTCCATATTGGTTCCCACATATTCTACGAAGATCTTTATCGGTTGAACCTCTATGTCAAGGATTCAGTTAATCCCGTATGCTGTTCCCTTTGTTTCTTCGGTATGTTACTTGCCCGAGATTCGATCGTCGGTATCTCTATACCTAGTTCAATCTCGTTACCGGCAAGTCTCTTTACTCGTTCCGTAATACAAGATCCCATGGCTAACACTTTAGTCACATTGCTTGCAAGGCTTGTTGTGATGTTGTATTACCGAGTGGGCCGTGAGATACCTCTCCGTCACACGGAGTAACAAATCCCAGTCTTGATCCATGTCAGCTCAACAGACACCTTCGGAGATACCTGTAGAGCATCTTTATAGTCACCCAGTTACGTTGTGACGTTTGATACACACGAGGTATTCCTCCGGTGTAAGTGAGTTGCATGATCTCATGGTCATAGGAACAGATACTTGACATGCAGAAAACAATTGCAATAAACTGACACGATCATATGCTACGTTCATAGTTTGGGTCTTGTCCATCACATCATTCTCCTAATGATGTGATCCCGTTATCAAATGACATCTCATGTCTATGGCCAGGAAACCTTGACCATCTTTGATCAACAAGCTAGTCTACTAGAGGCATACTAGGGACACAGTGTTGTCTATGTATCCACACATGTATCGGTGTTTTCCAATCAATACAATTATAGCATGGATAATAAACGATTATCATGAACAAGGAAATGTAATAATAACTACTTTTATTATTGCCTCTAGGGCATATTTCCAACAGTCTCCCACTTGCACTAGAGTCAATAATCTAGCTCACATCACTATGTGATTTACATTGTAATGAATCTAACACCCATACAGTTCTGGTGTTGATCATGTTTAGCCCTTGGAAGAGGTTTAGTCATCGGATCTGCAACATTCAGATCCGTGTGTACTTTGCAAATATTTATGTCGTCCTCCTTGATGTAATCGCGGATGAAATTGAAACGTCGCTTTATGTGTCTGGTCCTCTTGTGAAACCTTGGTTCCTTGGCTAGAGCAATGGCACCAGTGTTGTCACAGAACAGAGTCATTGGGTTCAGTGCACTAGACACTACTCCAAGATCTGTCATGAACTCCTTCATCCAGACACCTTCCTTCGCCGCCTCCGAGGCAGCGATGTACTCCGCTTCGCATGTAGAATCAGCTACTACGCTTTGCTTGGAACTGCACCAGCTTACCGCACCCCCATTGAGAATAAATACGTATCCGGTTTGCGACTTAGAGTCATCCGGATCAGTGTCAAAGCTTGCATCGACGTAACCCTTTACGACGAGCTCTTGATCACCTCCATAAACGAGAAACATGTCCTTAGTCCTTTTCAGGTACTTCAGGATATTCTTGACCGCCGTCCAGTGTTCCACTCCTGGATCACTTTGAAACCTTCCGGCCATACTTATGTCAAGGCTGACATCGGGTCTTGTGCACAGCATTGCATACATGATAGAGCATATGGCTGAAGCATAGGGGACGACACTCATCTTTTCTCTATCTTCTGCAGTAACTGGGCATTGAGTCTTACTCAACTATACACCTTGCAACACAGGCAAGATCCCCTTCTTGGACTGATCCATTTTGAACTTCTTCAAAACTTTGTCAAGGTATGTGTTGTGTGAAAGTCCTATTAAGCGTCTTGATCTATCTCTATAGATCTTGATGCCTAATATGAAAGCAGCTTCTCCTAGGTCCTTCATTGAAAAACTCTTGTTCAAATATTCCTTCACGCTTTCCAACATTTCTATATTGTTTCCAATCAGCAATATGTCATCCACATATAATATTAGAAATGCTATAGAGCTCCCACTCACTTTCTTGTAAATACAAGCTTCTCCGTAAACTTGTATAAACCCGAACGCTTTGATCACCTCATCAAAGCGAAGATTCCAACTCCGAGATGCTTGCACCAGTCCATAAATGGATCGCTGGAGTTTGCAAACTTTGTTAGCATTCTCTGGATCGACAAAACTTTCTGGTTGCATCATATACAACTCTTCCTTAAGGAAACCGTTAAGGAACGCTGTTTTGACATCCATCTGCCAAATTTCATAATCGAAAAATGCAGCTATTGCTAACATGATTCTGATGGACTTAAGCATCGCTACGGGTGAGAAGGTCTCATCGTAGTCAACTCCTTAAACTTGTGAAAAACCCTTTGCCACAAGTCGAGCTTTATAGACGGTGGCATTACCGTCCGCGTCCGTCTTCCTCTTAAAGATCCATTTGTTCTGAATGGCCTTACGCCCTTCAGGTAATACTTCCAAAGCCCATACTTTGTTTTCATACATGGATCCTATCTCGGATTTCATGGCCTCTAACCATTTCTCGGAATCCGGGCCCATCATCGCTTCTCCTTAGCTCGTAGGTTCATCGTTGTCCAACAACATGACCTCTAAGACAGGGTTGCCGTACCACTCAGGAGCAGTACGCGTCCTTGTCGACCTACGAGGTTCGATAGCAATTTGATCCGAAGCTTCATGATCATCATCCTTAACTTCCTCTTCAACTGATGTAGGCTCTACAGAAACATCTTTCTGCGCTGCGCTACTCTCAGGTTGAAGTAAAGGTTCAACAACCTCATCAAGTTCTATCTTCCGCCCACTCAATTCTTTCGAAAGAAACTCTTTCTCAAGAAATGTTCCGTTTTTTGCGACAAACATTTTGCCTTCGGATCTGAGATAGAAGGTATATCCAACTATCTCTTTTGGGTATCCTATGAAGACGCATTTCTCCGCTTTGGGTTCCAGCTTTTCAGGCTGAAGCTTTTTGACATAAGCATCACATCCCCAAACTTTAAGAAACGACAACTTTGGCTTCTTGCCAAACCACAGTTCATATGGCGTCGTCTCAATGGATTTTGATGGTGCCCTATTTAAAGTGAATGCAGCTGTCTCTAATGCATAACCCCAAAACGATAGTGGCAAATCGGCAAGAGACATCATAGATCGCACCATATCCAATAGGGTTCGATTACGACGTTCGGACACACCATTACACTATGGTGTTCCAGGCGGTGTCAATTGTGAAACAATTCCACACTGTCTTAAGTGACTGCCAAACTCATAACTCAGATATTCTCCTCCTCGATCAGATCGTAGGAATTTAATCTTCTTGTTACGATGATTCTCAACTTCACTCTGAAATTGCTTGAACTTTTCAAACGTTTCAGACTTGTGTTTCATTAAGTAAATATACCCATATCTACTTAAGTCATCAGTGAAGGTGAGAAAATAACGATATCCACCGCGCGCCTCAATGCTCATTGGACCGCACACATCAGTATGTATGA
The DNA here is from genome assembly GCA_039707655.1 of Elymus sibiricus. Taxonomy (NCBI): domain Eukaryota; kingdom Viridiplantae; phylum Streptophyta; class Magnoliopsida; order Poales; family Poaceae; genus Elymus; species Elymus sibiricus. The sequence continues at coordinate 361,969,888 of CM077669.1, forward strand.
TTTCCAACAAGTCACTTGCCCGTTCCATTGTTCCAGAGAACGACGTCTTAGTCATCTTGCCCATGAGGCATGGCTCACATGTGTCGAGTGATTCAAAATCAAGTGACTCCAAAAGTCCATCAGCATGGAGCTTCTTCATGCGTTTTACAGCAATATGACCTAAACGGCAGTGCCACAAGAAAGTGGCATTATCATTATCAATCCTACATCTTTTGGCATCAATGTTATGAACATGTGTATCATCGAGATTCAATAAGAATAAACCCCTCACATTGGGTGCATGACCATAAAAGATATTACTCATATAAATAGAACAACCATTATTCTCTGATTAAATGAGTAACCGTCTCGCAATAAACAAGATCCAGATATAATGTTCATGCTTAACGCAGGCACTAAATAACAATTATTCAGGTTCATCACTAATCCCCATGGTAATCGAAGAGCGGGCGTGCCGACGGCGATCACATCAACCTTGGAACCATTTCCCACGCGCATCGTCACTTTGTCCTTTGCCAGCCTCTGTCTATCCCACAGTTCCTGTTTTGAGTTGCAAATGTAAGCAACCGCACCGGTATCAAATACCCAGGCACTACAACGAGAGTTGGTAAGGTACACATCAATAACATGTATATCATATATACCTTGTTTGTTGTTGGCCGCCTTCTTGTCAGCCAAATACTTGGGGCAGTTCCGCTTCCAGTGACCAGTTCCCTTGCAATGAAAGCACTCAGTTTCTGGCTTGGGTACAGACTTGGGTTTCTTCACGGGAGGGGCAACTGCTTTGCCACTCTTCTTGGAGTTACCCTTCTTACCCTTGCCATTCTTCTTGAAACTAGTGCTTTTATTGACCATCAACACTTGATGCTCCTTCTAAATCTCAGACTCAGCGACTTTCAACATCGCAAACAGCTCGGCGACTGACTTGTTCATCCCGTGCATGTTATAGTTCAACACGAAGCTCTTGTAGCTAGGTGGCAATGATTGAAGAACTCTGTCAGTGATCGCCTCTGCTGGAAGGGGCATCCCCAATTCAGCTAGACGTGTGGAATACCCAGACATTTTGAGTATGTGTTCACTGACAGACCCGTTCTCCTCCATCTTGCAGGCATAGAACTTATTGGGGGTCTCATACCTCTCGATCCGGGCATTCTTCTGAAAGATAAACTTCAACTCTAGGAACATATCATATGCTCCATGACGTTCAAAACGTCTTTGAAGTCCCGGTTCTAATCCATACAACATTGCACATTGAACCATTGAGTAATCATCAGAATGAGCCTGCCAGGCGTTCACAACGTCTGTAGACTCAACTGGAGCAGGTGGATTACCAAGCGGTGCATCAAGGACATAACCCTTTTGGGAAGCCGTAAGGATAATCCTTAGATTACGGGCCCAGTCCACAAAGTTACTTCCATCATCTTTCAACTTAGCTTTCTCTAGGAACGCATTAAAATTCAGGGGTGCTACTGCGCGAGCCATGATCTACAACATAAATTTTGCAAAAACAACTTAGACTATTGTTCAAGATAATGAGTTTAGTTAATCATATTACTTAAAACTCCCACTCAAATTGACATCCCTCCGGTCATTCGAGTGTCACATGATCCAAATCCACCAACTCAAGTCCGATCATCACGTGAGTTGAGGTGGTTTCAATGGTGAACATCTTCATGTTGATCATATCTACTATATGACTCATGTTCGACCTTTCGGTCTCTTGTGTTCCGAGGCCATGTCTGTACATGCTAGGCTCGTCAAGTTTAACCCGAGTGTTCCGCACGTGCAACACTGGCTTGCACCCATTGTATGTGAACGTAGTCTATCACACCCGATCATCACGTGGTGTCTCGAAACAACGAACTCTCGCAACGGTGCACACTCGGGGAGAACACAATTTATCTTGAAATTTAAGTGAGGGATCACCTTATAATGCTATCATCGTCCTAAGCAAAATAAGATGCATAAAAGTATTAACATCACATGCAAATCATAAGTGACATGATATGGCCATGAACTTGTGCTTTGTGGATAGGTAATTCTGCTTCCTTGGGGGCGATTAACTCTTCTCAACTCCTCCATGTATGGCATATCATACTACTATATGTCGATGTTTCTTCTGTTTAAGACCTTTATTGAGAAGCTGGACAAATATCGTCAGAAATTTCTCTGATGTGGGGGTAAAAAACAATAGAAAATACCGTTTAGTCAAGTGGACGTGTGTTTGTCGATCCAAAAATAAAGGTGGGCTTGGTGTCAAAGATCTTCACAAATAGAATATATCTTTGCTAGCAAAGTGGTGGTGGAAATTGGATACCGGGCAAGGACTTTGGCAAGAGATTGTTCGAGCCAAATATCTTTAAAAAATCCTCGGTTGTTGGGGTTACTAGTAAGTTCAATGATTTCCTTGTTTGGAAGGCGCTGTTGAAAGTTAAAGAAGCCTATATGACTCATAGGAGAGTGGTCATCCTTGAATATGGCTTGGGGTGCCTTGGGCATCCCCAAGCTTAGGCTCTTGCCACTCCTTATTCCATAGTCCATCAAATCTTTACCCAAAACTTGAAAACTTCACAACACAAAACTCAACAGAAAACTCATGAGATCCGTTAGTATAAGAAAAATAAATCACCACTTTAGGTACTGTTGTGAACTCATTCTTTATTTATATTGGTGTAATATCTACAGTATTCTAACTTCTCCATGGTTCATACCCCCCGATACAACCCATAGATACATCAAAATAAGCAAACAACACAAAGAAAACAGAATCTGTCTAAAACAGAACAGTCTAGCAATCTATAGACTTCGAATACTTCTGTAACTCTAAAAATTCTGAAACATTAGGACAATCAGAGAAATTTGTATATCAATCTTGTGTAAAAATTTCAGATCAAAAGCACATTCCAGTGAATTTACAAAATTCCTGGACTGAGAGCAAAAGTTTCTGTTTTTCAGCAAAATCAAATCACAAACACCGTAGACCATCCCAAAGGTCTTACTTGGCTCAAACACTAATTTAAACAAGAAAACACAATTACTACAGAGGTAATAATGTGCAAAACACTCAAAAACAGAAGCAAAAAACAAAAGCATAAATTTATTTATTCATTGGGTTGCCTCCCAACAAGCACTATCGTTTTATGCCCCTAGCTAGGCATAATGATTTCAATGATGCTCGCATAAAAAGTAGTAATTGAAATATGCAAAAGAGCATCATGAATCTCATGAAAAACACGTTTAAGTCTAACCCACTTCCTATGCATAGGGATTTTGTGAGCAAACAATTTATGGGAACAAGAATCAATTAGCATAGGAAGGCAAAACAAGCATAACTTCAAAACTTTGAACACATAGAGAGGAAACTTGATATTATTGTAATTCCTACAAGCATATGTTCCTCCCTCATAATAAATTTCAGTAGCATCTAGAAGGAATTCAACAATATAACTATCACATAAATCATTCTTTTCATGATACACGAGCATGCAATCATCATAATGAATTTGCTCATCAAAACTTGGGGGACAAAAAATATCATCTTCATCAAACATAGCATCCCCAAGCTTGTGGCTTTGCATATCATTAGCATAATTGACATTAATAGAATTTATAGTAACATCATTGCAATCATGCTTTTCAATCAAGGAGCTATCATGAATCACCTTATAAATTTGTTCTTTCAACACTTCATCAAAATGTTCAGATTCATGATTTTCAAACAAAACTTCATAGAGATAATCTAGTGCACTCAACTCACTAGCAATTGGTTCATCATAATTTGGCCTTTTGAAAAGATTAGCAAGTGGATGAGGATCCATATCAATAGATTTTTAGCAAGCGAAGATGCAAGCAAGTAGAAGGCTCATGGCAACACAAGCAAACAAAAAGCAAACGAAAAGACGGACGGAAGAAGGGCGAATAAAAAGGCAAATCTTTTTGGTTTTTCTGAAAATCATTTTAGAAGTGGGGGAGAGGAAAACAAGAGGCAAATGGCAAATAATGTAAATGCAAGAGATGAGTTTGTGATGGGTACTTGGTAGGCTTGATGTAGATCTCCCCGGCAACGGCGCTAGAAATCCTTCTTGCTACTTCTTGAGCATGCGTTGGTTTTCCCTTGAAGAGGAAAGGGTGATGCAGCAAAGTAGATAAGTATTTCCCTTAGTTGTTGAGAACCAAGGTATCAATCCAGTAGGAGATACAAGCAAGTCCCCAATAGATGTACCTACACAAATAATCAAACACTTGCACCCAACGCTATAAAGGGGTTGTCAATCCCTTCACGGTTACTTGCAAGGATGAGATCTGATAGAGATAGATAGATAGGATTGCTAAAACGAAAAGTAAACTAAAAGTAAAAAAGATTGCAGCAAGATATTTTTGGTATTTTTGGTTTATAGATCTGAAAATATAATATGGAAAATAGACCCGGGGGGCATAGGTTTCACTAGAGGCTTCTCTCATGAAGGAAAATAATATGGTGGGTGAACAAATTACTGTCGAGCAATTGATAGAAAAGCGAATAATTATGAAGATATCCAAGGCAATGATTATGCATATAGGCATCACGTCCGTGTCAAGTAGACCGAAACGATTCTGCATCTACTACTATTACTCCACACATCGACCGACTCCTGCCTGCATCTAGAGTATTAAGTTCATGAAGAACAGAGTAACGCATTAGGTAAGATGACATGATGTAGAGGGATAAACTCAAGCAATATGATGAAAACCCCATCTTTTTATCCTCGATGGCAACAATACAATACGTGCCTCGCTACCCCTACTTTGTCACTAGGTGAGGACACCGCAAGATTGAACCCAAAACTAAGCACTTCTCCCATTGCAAGAATTACCAATCTAGTTGGCCAAACCAACCAATAACTCGAAGAGACTTGCAAAGATATGAAATCATGCATATAAGAATTCAGAGAAGATTCAAATAATATTCATAGATAATCTGAACATAAACCCACAATTCATCGGATCTCGACAAACACACCGCAAAAGAGTATTACATCGGATAGATCTCCATGAAGATAATGAAGAACATGGTATTGAAGAACAAAGAGAGAGAAGAAGCCATCTAGCTACTAGCTATGGACCCGAAGGCCTGTGGTAAACTACTCACGCATCATCGGAGGGGCAATGGAGTTGATGTAGATGCCCTCCGTGATCGAATCCCCCTCCAGCAGATTACCGGAAAAGGCTCCAAGATTGGATCTCACGGGAACAGAGGCTTCCGGCGGCGGAAAAGTATTTTCGTGGCTCTTTTTGGTATCCAGGGAATATTTGGGAATTTATAGGACGAAGAATAGGGTTAGGAGGGCTGCCGTGGGGCCACAAGCCAGGGGGGCGCCCCCCCCCTAGGGCGCGCCCCTGTGGCTTGTCGCCACACGGCGGCTCTCCTGCCTTCATCTCCAAGTCTGCTGGCTTTCTTCTGGTCCAAGAAAAATCATTCCGAAGATTTTATTTCGTTTGGACTCCGTTTAATATTCCTTATCTGCAATACTCAAAAACAAGGAAAAAACAGAAACTGGCACTAGGCTCTAGATTAATAGGTTAGTCCCAAAAATAATATAAAATAGCATATTAATGCATATAAAACATCCAAAACAGATAATATAATAGCATGGAACAATCAAAAATTATAGATATGTTGGAGACGTATCAAGTACTCCCTTCGTTTCTTTTTAGTCTGCATATAAGGTTTGGTCAAAGTCAAACTTCATAAACTTTGACTAACTTTATAGGACAAAATATCAACATTCACAATATGAAATCAATATTACTAGATGTGTCATTATGTTAATTTTCATAGCATATAGCTTTGGTATTGTAGATGTTGATATCTTTTGATATAAATTTGGTCAAACTTTGCATAGCTTGACTTTGACCAAATTTTATATGCACACTAAAAAGAAACGGAGGGAGTATTAAGATTTAACTCTCAACCACACAACCTAAGTTTGATATATGGTGTGATGTCTAATAATAATTGTGGAGCAATGTCATATTACACACAGAAAAGCTAAAAGAAAAGCGAAACGAATTAGGGTAATTACCTCGAATAGGTACCAAAGTACATTTACTCCATCAACAATAATGTCTCAAAGCTTCCAAAAAAAACCTTCTTCGGGCATTAGCATTAACATTATTTGAGATGAAAAGCAACTTATTTAAAGCATGAATTTGTGATTCAATATACTCACCATTTTGTTTTCCTTTATCAGCACCGCCAACTACTTCTCTGGCAGCATTCTATCAACTGAAGTGTAAATACACGAAATTTAAAATTTAGAATTTTGGAAATTATAAGTTTTTTTAAATGGAAATTAGAAGTTAAATCCCAAATAATCTAACATAACTTGACAGGTACTAATGGATTGATAAGGAGATGGGAATGGGTCATAGACATGCATGTAAGATGGCATAACAACCAAAATGACGAGGCAGGCAAGCAACAGATGAGTCCGACGAGCCTGCGCTAATGGAAACTGTGCAAGAAGGTTTCCCATCACACGGCTCACCAACTTGATCTTCCGTGGGGAGCTTATGTAAGAACAGACCTGGCAAAAGGAGTACGGTCTCGCTTTTTCTTTGCCACTCACGTGTAGACATCTGCCATGCTTAGGCCACTTCTCCCCTTCCCTAACCCAAAAATGAGTCCAATCACCACTCACAACATGACCAACAACCTTACTCCAAGATTATTTCCTAAATCCATGCTGCCGCCTAGGCTATACAGGTCGAACCATGGGCCTTCCTCATTTGGCAAGGACTATGGGCCTATGTGCATGAACATGTATGAAAACATATAGGATCATTCCCCCAAACCTGGGCCCTAGGTAGACACCCGCCCCTAGGCCCAAAGTTAGCACTGCTCACCCAACATAAATTATGGGTAATGATTGCCACGTCTAGGGTTGCCTAAAAACGACTTGTGATTTATGAACTTATTGTCGAGGTTATCGCATAAGTGTAAGGGCATATTTATACCCTAATGGTTTTGGTGATTGATGACAATGCGTTTGCGGACTAATCGTGTGCATTAAGCTTTCAGAGAATATCAGGTGGCACGAGACGATTATCATACCCCTCAGGAAGCTAAAAGGAAGACGGTGTCTTTTCGATGATTTAGTGTCGGTGGACTTAAGTCGTAGGAAAAATCCGTACTATCAAGAGGGGGTCCGCGGTGGGAAAGATTGGGAGGAATCATCACGTACACACTCGCACCCCCATTCGTTTCCCGGCAACATGGAGTATCTGTCTTTGCCCTACTCTCCCTGTCTTTCTCTCAGCGGTAGTACCGCTCTGGGAAGCGGTAGTACCGCGCTCAGCCGGTACTACCGCCCCACCCGGCGGTAGTACCGCTTAGGGAAAGAAGGAAGGGCTGGGCAACTCGCGCATGGGGTCAGACGCGTCTCTGGGTGTGTCTGGTGCCGTGCGCCAGCTCCCAGCCGCAGCGGTAGTAGGGGCGGTAGTACTAAGCGGTACTACCGCCGCCCCTACTACTGGCTTCTGTTGGGCGGTAGTACCGCCCCAACCAGCGGTACTACCGCTGAAGCACGGCTGGTAGGTGGGCAACGGGCATATTCCTCTCCCTCCTATATAAAGGGTCTTCTTCCCCAAGAAGACCTACCTCTCATCCTTCCAAAAGCTCCATTGTTGCCCAAAGCTCATTCTTGCCCGATCTCTCTCCCTAGCCAACAAAACTTGTTGATACTCTAGGGTTTGGTTGAGAGGGCCCCGATCTACACTTCCACCAAGAGAAATTTTATTCCCCCCACTAATCCCTTGCGGATCTTGTTACTCTTGGGTGTTTGAGCACCCTAGACGGAAGAGGTCACCTCGAAGCCATAGTCCATTGTGGTGAAGCTTCGTGGTGTCGTTGGGAGCCTCCAATTCGGTTGTGGAGATTGCCCCAACCTTGTTTGTAAAGGTCCGGCTGCCGCCTCCAAGTGCACCACTAGTGGAATCATGGCACCTCACATTGTGTGAGGGCGTGAGGAGAATACATTGGCCCTAGTGGCTTCTTGGGGAGCATTGTGCCTCCACACCGCTCCAACGGAGACGTACTTCCCCTTACCGGGAAGGAACTTCGGTAACACATCCTCGTCTCCATCGGTTCCCCTTGTGGTTATTTCTTACCTTTAGTTCACGCAAGCTACTTACATTGTTTATCTTGCTTGCTTGAGTTGCTAGTTGTGTTTAGCATCATATAGGTTGCTCACCTAGTTGCATATCTAGCCAACCTATTTGTTGCTAAGTATAAATTGTTAAAGAAAAGTTAAAAACTGGTAGTTGCCTATTCACCCCCCCTCTAGTCAACCATATCGATCCTTTCAATTGGTATCAAAGCCAGGTTTCTTTATTAAGGGTTTCACCACCCGAAGAGTATGGCTGGCAAAGAGTTGAGGTCTAGTGATCTCCCCGAGGCCATGGGTGTGAGCACGGTCTCTCGTGAGGATTTAAATGAGGCCATGTCCTCGCTTAAATCCTCCATGACGACCGAGGTCAAATCCATGTTTAAAGAATTTCTTGACACTCTTAAACTTTCCACCGATGCGGTTCAAGTGGTTAATCCCACTAACTCGACATCGGATGTCAACTCCGGTAAGGAGGGGGCTAGTGCTGATAAAGATAATCGTTCTCAAGGAATTAATGGGTCGGGGACTTTTGCCTCAGTTCCCCCTCCCTTGGTCTATGGAGGACCGGTGCACCCACCTCATATAGTTAATCACGGTCCTCCTCCTAAGCTTGTTAAAAATGATTTTGCTAATTGGCTTTTCTGTATCAAGTCTCATTTGGATCACAGCTCAATTCAACTTATGCGAGTCATTGAAGAAGGATACTACCCTCGTGATCCACGCAACCTCACTCCAAGGGAAGAAGCGGATAAACAGCTAAATTCCTCCGCCTTGTTCATACTCCAAGCTGTTGTTCCTACTGAAGACCTACCTCACCTGCGTCCCTTCACTGTTGCTAAAGAGTGTTGGGAACACATTATCTCCATGTACAAGGGCAGCTCAAGCATTCAACGGTCAAACTATGAAGTTGTCCTTGATCAGTCAGATGAGTTTGTAATGGTAGAGGATGAGGAACCGCGTGAGCTCTATAGAAGGGTGACTGCCCTCACTGTTGCCCTCAAAGATCATGGAAGCAAGGATGTGGATGATACTTGGATCAAGCGTAAGTTTCTGAAGGCCATCATGCCCTACAACAAGGCCATGTCCGCTGTCATCCGTCAAAGACCGGACTTTCACACCTTGTCTTCTGGTGATGTGTTGGATGAATTTATTGCAATGAACATCTTGAACACGATAGCTGACAATGCTCTCGCTCACGTGCAACGGTTAAAGAAATCATCCCCCAACCTTGCTTTGAAGGCCAAGGTCTGTCAAGAGGAAGAAGAAGAAGAAGAAGAAGAGGGTTGCCCCGAGGACACCAAATATGCTTATCATGAGCACATGGCTCTTGCGTCCAGGCAATTTTGGGGCAACAAGAGAAACACAAGGCCCAACTTCTCCAAGAACAACTCAAACGGGTCAAAGGGCAAGCAACGTGTGAGGACCTGCTACAACTGTGGTAATGTGAGTCACTTTGTGGTGGATTGTCCATACGAGAAGAGGGAAGACAATGGTGGCAAGCTCATCCGCTAAGATAAGGCCAAGTCTTTCCCCAACAAGACCAACTTCACCAAGAAGACTTCACACAAAGTGTTGGTGGCTCAAGAAGAATATGCATCGGATGATGATGGTGATGACGGAGACACAAGTGGTGAAGGAATGGCAATGGCATCGGTGGCAATTGCATCCTCCACCCCAACAAAGGTGTCACTCTTCGACGCCCCCAATGAGAACCACGTCGCTAGGTGCCTCATGGCAAAAGGTATCACCAAGGTAACCTCCAACGCCAAAACCTCAAACATTAAGACTTCTGTTTCTTCCACTCCGTCTTTGTTAGATTGTGTGGATGAACTTAAGGAGGCGATAGAGGGTGAGAATGAGTTTGACAAGTTCTTGTGTAAACTCAAGGGAGAGTCCAAGAAGCACTTCGTTGCTCTCTTGGAACAACTTGGTGAGGCCAATGACACGATTGATTCTCAAGAAGAAATTCTTGAGGAGATGAGAGGCCATAGTCGTGATTATGCCGACGAGATAGCAGATCTTTCTATTGCTCTAGAGGAAGAGCGAGGTCTTCATTTGACTCTTAAGGAGTCACAAAATGACGACTTTGCTAAATTACGAAAAGATTATGATCATGCTATTGTTCTTAACCGTGTTCTTAAATCTGAGAAGGTTGCACTTGGGGTTGACCATGCTCGACTCAAGGATGAGTTTGTCTCCCTTGACAGTGCTCATAATGTTGGAAATATGCCCTAGAGGCAATTAATAAAGTGTTTATTATTATCATATTTCTCCGTTCATGATAATGGTTTATTATTCATGCTAGAATTGTATTGACCGGAAACTAAATACATGTGTGGATAATAGACAAATACTATGTCCCTAGTATGCCTCTACTAGACTAGCTCGTTGATCAAAAGATGGTCAAGGTTTCCTGACCATGGACATGAGTTGTCATTTGATAACGGGATCACATCATTAGGAGAATGATGTGATGGACATGACCCAACCGTTAGCATAGCAAATGATCGTTCAGTTTATTGCTATTGCTTTCACTATGTCAAATACACGTTCCTCTGGCCATGAGATCATGCAACTCCCGGATACCGTAGGAATACTTTGGGTGTATCAAACGTCACAACGTTACTGGGTGATTATAAAGGTGCACTACAGGTATCTCCGAAAGTGTTTGTTGAGTTGGCATGGATCGAGATTGGGATTTGTCACTCCGACTATCGGAGAGGTATCTCTGGGCCCTCTCGGTAATACAGCATCACAGAAGCCTTGCAAGCACCGTGACTAAAGAGTTAGTTGCAAGATGATGTATTACGGAACGAGTAAAGAGACTTGCCGGTAACGAGATTGAACTAGGTATTGGATACCGACGATCGAATCTCGGGCAAGTAACATACCGCCAGACAAAGGGAACAACGTATGTTGACATATGAGGTTCACCGATAAAGATCTTCGTGGAATATGTAGGAACCAATATGAGCATCCAGGTTCCGCTGTTGGTTATTGACCGGAGAGTCGTCTCGATCATGTCTACATCGTTCCCAAACCCGTAGGGTCCGCACACTTAAGGTTCGATGACGATTTAGTATTATATGAGTTATGTGATTGGTGGCCGAAGTTTGTTCGGAGTCTCGGATGAGATCACGGACATGATGAGGAGTCTCGAAATGGTCGAGAGGTAAAGATTCATATATCGGAAGGCTATATTCGGACGTCGGAAAGGTTTCGAGTGATTCGGGTATTTTTTGGAGTACCGGGGAGTTACGGGAATTCACCGGGAGAAGTAATGGGCCTTATTGGGCCATACGGGAAAAGGAGAGGCAGGCCACGTGAGGAGGCGCGCGCCCCCACTTGCCCAAACCGAATTGGACTAGGGGAGGGGGCGCAGCCCCCTCTTTCCTTTCCCTCTCCCTTCCCCCTTTCCTACTCCGTATGGGAGGTGGAATCCTACTAGGACTAAGGAGTCCTAGTAGGACTCCCCACACTTGGCGCACCCCTAGGGGGCCGGCCTCCTCCCTCTCATCCTTTATATACGGGGGCAAGGGGGCACCCCAAAGGACAACAATTGTCCCATAGCCGTGTGCGGTGCCCCGATCTCTGTTTTCCACCTCGGTCATATTTTCGGAGAGCTTAGGCGAAGCCCTGCCGGAATCACTTCACCGTCACCGTCGCCACGCCGTCGTGCTGACGGAACTCATCTACTACCTCGACGTCTTGCTGGATCAAGAAGGCGAGGAACGTCACCGAGCTGCACGTGTGTAGAACTCGGAGGTGCCGTACGTTCGGTACTCGATCGGTGGAGCTCGAAGGATTGTTCGACTACATCAACCGCGTTGTGAGACGCTTCCGCTAACGGTCTACGAGGGTACGTAGACACACTCTCCCCTCTCGTAGCGATGCATCTCCATGGATAGATCTTGCATGAGCGTAGGGAATTTTTGAAATTCATGCTCCGTTCCCCAACACATAAGGCATTGAAGAGTGTTCATGCTTCTCTTAAAGAGTCGCATGATCAACTCCAAGTGAAACTCACTAAAGAAATTGCCACGTGTCCTCCCTTTGTCTTAATTGATAATGCATCTGCTACTAACCCGTGTTGTGAGCATGCACATCTTGTGGAGGAAAATGCTAAGCTAAAAGAGCAGCTTGAGAAAGGCCTTGTGACATGTATACAAGGTGAGAAGAATCTCAATGACCTTTTGAGCAATCAAAAGGAAGTGATAGCAAAGGAAGGAGTTGGGTTTGCACCCAAATCCAAAAAGAAGAAGAAGAAGAAGACCACACAGGTTCCCCCACTCAAGGAAACATTTGTCAAAGCGGGGAACATTACTCATGAGAAGAAGAAAGACAAGGTTGTGAGTGATAATGCCGAGAAGGGCAAGATCACTCCCTCCAACAGGGCCGGCGATTTTAACCCTTCCTATGTTTTATGCCGTGCTAGTGATGGGCATGTTTATGCCAAATTTGTTGGTTCTTCCTATGAGTATATTGAGTGGTCTATTTGGGTTCCTAAGACCCTTGTCACTAACATGAAAGGACCCATTCAAGAATGGGTACCTAAATACAAGCATTGATCTATTGTAGGGCTTTGCTTCCGGGGGAGTCTCATGGTTGCTCGATAGCGGAGCAACAAATCATATGACCGGAAGCAAGGACTTGGTGGTGGATGTTCGACCCGATGAATCCGTGGCCACCCAAGTCTCTTTTGGAGATGATGCAATCTCAAAGGTATTGGGTCTTGGCAAGGTGGTTATCTCTCCGACCTTAACCATTGAGAGAGTCATGCTTGTTGAGACCCTTGCATACAATTTACTTTCCGTTCGTCAACTTGCACTCATGGGTTTTAGTACCTTCTTTGGCATTGATACCTTGACCCTTTTGTGGAGCAAGACTCTTAAAGTAGCCTTTGTTGGGCATGTCGAAAACGGTCTCTATGTGATTAACTTCTCGGAGCGACCCACTAAGACCGCGACATGTCTAATGGCTAAAGTTGATGTGGGATGGCTTTGGCATCGCCGACTAGCCCATGTCAATATGAGATCTTTGCAAAGTCTCCTCAAAGGGGATCACATTCTTGGACTAACAAATGTGAGTTTTGCCAGAGATCGTGCTTGCAGTGCCTGTATCGAAGGAAAGCTACATGAAAAAGCTCATCGTCCAACTACTACAATCTACTCAAAGAGAACCTTAGAGCTCCTTCACATGGATCTCTTCGGGCCTCCATCTTTTGACAGCCTTGGAGGAAGAAGATATTGCTTGGTGATTGTGGATGATTACTCGAGATACACATGGGTATATTTCTTCAAGAGGAAGAGTGAGACCCAACAGACCATCATCAACTTTGCAAATGAAGTCCAACGTCAACATGATGCAAAGATTTTGATGATTAGAAGTGACAACGGCACTGAGTTCAAGAACTACACCCTAGATGAGTTTCTCAGTGATGAGGGGATAAAGCACCAATATTCCACACCTTACACCCCTCAGCAAAATGGTGTTGCGGAGAGGAAGAACCGGATGTTGATGGATGCGGCAAGAACCATGATGGCAGAGTTTAAATCTCCGTACAACTTTTGGGCCGAAGCCATCAACACAGCGTGTCATGCATCAAATCGGCTTTATCTCCGCAAAGGCTTGAACAAGACTCCTTATGAGATTCTTACCGGGAACAAGCCCAACCTCAAATACTTTCGGGTGTTCGGTTGTAAGTGTTTCATTCTCAAGAAAGGTGTTCGTTTGTCTAAATTTGATTCTGGAGCCCATGAGGGCATATTTATTGGTTATGCTGCAAACTCTCATGCTTACCGTGTCCTCAGCAAGTCCACCGGACTCATTGAGGAGACGATTAACGTAGAGTTTGATGAAAATAATGGCTCCCAAGTGGAGCAAAATGGTCTTTGTGATATAGGTGATGAAATTTCTCCCCAAGCCATAAGAAGAATGGGTGTGGGATACTTCCTACCCGTTGAGGAACCCCTTGTGGCCGAAGGAGAAGGACAATGTTCCACTCAAGTAGAACCATCACCGACGCACGACCCACATGCTTCCGAAGAACAAAGTGAAGGCCCTCAACCCCGTGATCAAGATCAAGGGCGAGATCAACTGGCTAGTGATGTCTCTACTTCACATGATGCTCAAGATCTTGTTCACACCCCCGTGCAAGCTCAAGATCAAGATGAAGCTCAGGACCAAGATCAACTTCAAGATCAAGGTCAAGCTAAAGATCAAGATCATGCTCAAGATCATGAGCAAGCCGGTACTAGTACCGAAGCTCATCTAGTTACCAAGCCTCAACTCTCCATGGAGGAAATTCTTGAAAGACGAGCTGCCACGATTGCTTCCAAGCTTCAGAAAAAGCAACACCTCCTAGAGAACATCTACGGAAGCTTGAAAAGAGGGGTAACTACTCTTCGTTAATTAACAAACTTTTGTGCACATCATGCGTTTGTTTCTTGCTTTGAACCCCTTAAGGTACAAGATGCGCTCAATGACGAGGATTGGCTTGAAGCCATGCATGATGAAATCAACAACTTCGAACGCAACAAAGTGTGGCGATTGGTGCCAAGACCAAAAGAGAATCACAATGTCATTGGAACCAAATGGATCTTTAAGAACAAGCAAGATGCACATGGTATCATTATTCGCAACAAGGCAAGACTGGTGGCTCAAGGCTACTCCCAAGTCGAGGGTATCGACTACGGTGAAACCTTTGCCCGTGTTGCTCGCCTTGAATCTATTCACATGTTGCTTGCTTATGCTTCCCATCATGATTTCATATTATATCAAATGGATGTGAAGAGTGCTTTTCTTAATGGTCCACTTAAGGAGTTGGTATATGTCAAGCAACCCCCAGGGTTTGAGGATCCCAAGTTCCCCAATCATGTGTACGTTCTCGATAAGGCACTCTATGGCCTTAAACAAGCCCCACGTGCGTGGTATGAGCACCTTACCGAGATGTTGCAAGATCGTGGGTTTGAAATTGGGAAAATCGACCCCACTCTTTTTACTAAGAGGGTTAACGGGAACTTGTTCATATGCCAACTATATGTAGATGATATTATCTTTGGTTCTTCTAACAAAGCTTTTAATGATGAGTTCGCCGCACTAATGACCAAAGAGTTTGAGATGTCTATGATGGGAGAGTTGAAGTTCTTCCTTGGATTCGAAGTCAAGCAACGAAGCCAAGGAACCTTCATCAACCAAGCCAAATACACTCAAGACATGCTCAAGAGGTTCAAGATGGATGAGCTAAATCCTCCGAAGGCCAACACTCCGATGCAACTCAAGTGCCAACTTGACAGTGATCCCAATGGTAAAGCTATGGATCAGAAGGTATATCGCTCCATGATTGGATCTCTGCTTTACCTTTGTGCATCTAGGCCGGATATCATGTTGAGTGTGGGAATTTGTGCACAATTTCAATCCGCACCTAAGGAGAGTCACTATGTGGCTGTCAAGCGAATCTTTCGATATTTGGCTCATACCCCAAACTTTGGCTTATGGTACCCAAAGGTGCTTCATTTGATCTCATTGGATATACTGACTCGGATTGGGCGGGAGACCATGTGGAAAGGAAGTCCACTTCCGGAGGTTGCCAATTTCTTGGTCGCTCTCTGGTAAGTTGGTCTTCCAAGAAACAAAACTGTGTTTCTCTCTCGTCCACCGAGGCCGAGTATGTAGCCGCCGCAAGCTGTTATGCTCAGATTCTTTGGATGAGGCAAACTTTAAAGGATTATGGTGTCAACTGTGACAAAGCACCTATTTACTGCGACAATGAGAGCACGATCAAGATCTCCAACAACCCGGTTCAACACTGCAAGGCGAAGCATATTGAGATTCGTCATCACTTCATCCGGGACCACATCAAGCGTGGAGAAATTGATCTTATTCATCTTTATACCAAGGAACAACTTGCAGATATTTTCACGAAGCCATTAGATGAAGCAAGATTTCGCGAGTTAAGGCATGAGCTAAATATCATCGATTCGAGCAATGTGGCTTGACTTAGTGCACACCCCACCACACTCATCATTATGTCTTGTTTAGATGTAGGCATGGATTTAGGGGGAGTCTAGTTCTCTCAATGAACTATCCCTCCTCCTATTATGCATAAACTAATCAAAGTCTTTCACATCCGCCATTTTTGATGGTTTTTGTGCTTCAAAGACGAGTTTTGGTCATGGGCCCAAGGTTCAAATCTTCGCGGTGCCATACCATTTGACTCAAACATAGGTGGCCTCGGCCACCGCCCCTCCCAGCGAGGCATTTGCTTTTTAGAAGCTCGTTTTTGTGTCTTCGGGGTCACTCCAACTTTTTGGTTTGTTTTAGATCGGCATCATCGGAGTGTTTCCTGATTTTTTGGATGTTTTGTTGTCTCCAACCTTTTCACCAAACAAATCTTGCATAAGCCACTCTTTTCCTTCTTTGTTTTCTGCCTTGGTGGTGTCCAGAGCGGTACTGCCGCTGGCTAGGGGCGGTAGTACTAAGCGGTACTACCGCTACGCCTAGCGGTACTACCGCCGGAGCGGTTCTACCGGGCCTCCTGCCGCTGTGTAGTTCCGGGGCGGTACTACCGCCTCTGAGTTTCCACGAAGGGATTTGGGACGGGGCAGGGGAAGTTTCTACATCCCCATACCCATTCACCCCCCTTCTCTCGTGGCTCTCTCTCTCCAGGCGCACCCAAGGCCACGGAGGTCTTCGCCGGATCTCCGATTCCGGTCACCCTTTTGCAAAACCGACCGGCAGAGTTGATCTCCATCCCCCCTTTCGCCATGGACGCCGGTATTGTCCTGTTTTTCTCTCCCTAGGTTCTTATCTTTTTGAATCTAGGTCTTGGACAATGCGTGTTGTTTCCATCCTTTTTGGGTCAAATCCGGGCGAGTTTCTTCTATATATGATTGCTAGGAAGTAGTTCTTCACATTTAGGAGTCAAATATGTGCATTTGACATGCCCGGTAGTACCGGATGTCGCCGGCGGCTGTAGGTTCGCTGCGGTTTTTGCCCGCGCGGTACTACTGCCCCTTGGAGCGGTAGTACCAAGCGGTAGTACTAAGCGGTACTACCGCTGGTGGCAGCGGTACTACCGCTGGTGGTGCCAACTGCCCATATTTTTCTCTTAAATCTTCAGAATTGCTTCATTTTTTTTCTTGGCTTATGCAATCTGGTTTACACTCTTTTGCTCTCGTTTGGTGTTCTCGTTTTGGTTTCCAGGTGGTAGTAGGAGGAACCCAAGCCATGAGACCAGTTCCAAGCGACCGCGCACCTCCGAAGAAGGTGACAACTCAGCCAACCCTCCCAGGCAGCAGTCAAAGAAGGTTGCCTCCAAGAGGTCGCATCCATCCCTGGACAAGATCCCTATCAAAGATTACTGGGCCATCCGCCGTCACGATCCATATGTCACTCCTCAGGAGAATGCTGTTCGCAACCGTCCCTTCTGGACCAAGCAGCAGTTGCGTGTTTACAATGACGTGCTTCTGGGTAAGGAAAACATGTATGTGCCAAATGTCAAGTCGATTGATATGGAGTGCTTGGAAAAGAATGCCCACTACTTTGGCCAGGCTATTGAGCTCTGTCAGAAGCTTCAGCTCACCCATCTCATGGAATTCAACTTGGACTTCAATGCTGAGATGATTGCCGTGTTCTATGCTACCGTTCACTTTGGAACTGATGATGCCAGGACTATGACCTGGATGACTAATGGGAGGAGATTGTCTGCTACATGGAAGGAGTTCATGGACTTTCTTCACGTTGAGGACAGGGGGCTCGATGACCCTGTCGGTTTTTGCCCACACAAGGAACCTTCGCCAACTCACAAGCGCCAACTTTGGCCCTACTCCACTGAGAAGGTATCCAACACCACTGGCAAAACTACTTATGTTCTGCAGCCATTCCTTGATATCATGCACCGCATATTCCGGAGCACCTTGTTTCCTCGTGTTGGAAACTTGGACCAGGTGCACTCCTACCTGGTGGATATGTTGCTCTTCTGTCAGCATATGAAGGACTCAGCTAAGGTGCCTACTCTGGATATTTCTCACATCATGTGGTCTGAACTGCACTCTGCTGTCTTTGATCGTAAGGTTTCTATTTATGGCCCATACTTGATGCTTCTTCTTGAGAGCACGTGGGCTAAGACCCATCCAGACATCATCTTTGAGCATGGTGAGGTGGTTACTCATAAGGTTGTGCAGCTCCGTCAAAAGGACAAATGGGCAAACTATGTTGCTCCCGAGGCTGATCTGGCTAATGATGAGGTTGAGGATGAAGATGAGGATGACGAGGATGATGAGGACTTTGTGGTCCAGGGTGGTGCGGCTCCTCGTTCTGTTCCTTCTCTGGCTGAACCATCTTGGGCTAAGAAGCTCAAGGAGAAGATGAAGAAGCTGTTCTGTTTACAGGCTAAGGGTCAGTACAGGGCTCATGTTGCTGAGAAGGAAGCTAGACGGCGTCACAAGGCTCTTGGCAGACACGTTGGGTTGGAGGTTCCCAGTGGTTCTGAGGAGGTCATTACTGATGAGGAGGTCTGGATCTCACGGCACTGCAAGGACTCTGACGATGATCTGCCTGGCTCTTCTGCTCCTGCTCCGCCCGGCACCGTTTCCCACACTCCAGAGTCCGGAGAGTACTGATGATGGGTCCTCATGTTCTACCACCTGTGTGTCTTAGTCCTCCCTACCCTTTTGGTGTCTCGCTGCCAAAGGGGGAGAGAGTGTAGGGATTTGCCGAGTCACGAGCATGCGTTTGCTTTCCGAGTTGCTTTCTTTTATGTCATTGCTCGTGAACTCTTTCTAATTGCTTTGCTTTGATTTGCTTATGGTTGTGAGACTTCTGTCACTTCGTCGTATGGTGTAAGACATATGCTATCCTTAATTATCCTTATATGTCTCGTTGTGAGTTAGTTTCATTACTTCAACTGTGCTATACTCTCACATTTTGCTCCTTGCTTAGTTATCTATGTCATATTATATGTTGTTGCAAGGAGTATTCGTCTCTAAAATATAGGGGGAGTGTTGATCCTAGCATGTGTGTTTTGCATTCCAAAAGCATATCAAATATAGCACACATCTAGGGGGAGCCCGTCTATATTTTTGTAGACGTTTGGGTTTGCTTTCTTTCTCTTATTTATTCTCTATGCAAATCCAGTGTTGTCATCAATCCACCAAAAAGGGGGAGATTGTAAGGGCATATTTATACCCTAATGGTTTTGGTGATTGATGACAATGCGTTTGCGGACTAATCGTGTGCATTAAGCTTTCAGAGAATATCAGGTGGCACGAGACGATTATCATACCCCTTAGGAAGCTAAAAGGAAGACGGTGTCTTTTCGATGATTTAGTGTCGGTGAACTTAAGTCGTAGGAAAAATCCGTACTATCAAGAGGGGGTCCGCGGTGGGAAAGATTGGGAGGAATCATCACGTACACACTCGCACCCCCATTCGTTTCCCGGCAACATGGAGTATCTGTCTTTGCCCTACTCTCCCTGTCTTTCTCTCAGCGGTAGTACCGCTCTGGGAAGCGGTAGTACCGCGCTCAGCCGGTACTACCGCCCCACCCGGCGGTAGTACCGCTTAGGGAAAGAAGGAAGGGCTGGGCAACTCGCGCATGGGGTCAGACGCGCCTCTGGGTGTGTCTGGTGCCGCGCGCCAGCTCCCAGCCGCAGCGGTAGTAGGGGCGGTAGTACTAAGCGGTACTACCGCCGCCCCTACTACTGGCTTCTGTTGGGCGGTAGTACCGCCCCAACCAGTGGTACTACCGCTGAAGCGCGGCTGGTAGGTGGGCAACGGGCATATTCCTCTCCCTCCTATATAAAGGGTCTTCTTCCCCAAGAAGACCTACCTCTCATCCTTCCAAAAGCTCCATTGTTGCCCAAAGCTCATTCTTGCCCGATCTCTCTCCCTAGCCAACAAAACTTGTTGATACTCTAGGGTTTGGTTGAGAGGGCCCCGATCTACACTTCCACCAAGAGAAATTTTATTCCCCCCACTAATCCCTTGCGGATCTTGTTACTCTTGGGTGTTTGAGCACCCTAGACGGAAGAGGTCACCTCGAAGCCATAGTCCATTGTGGTGAAGCTTCGTGGTGTCGTTGGGAGCCTCCAATTCAGTTGTGGAGATTGCCCCAATCTTGTTTGTAAAGGTCCGGCTGCCGCCTCCAAGTGCACCACTAGTGGAATCACGGCACCTCGCATTGTGTGAGGGCGTGAGGAGAATACGGTGGCCCTAGTGGCTTCTTGGGGAGCATTGTGCCTCCACACCGCTCCAACGGAGACGTACTTCCCCTTACCGGGAAGGAACTTCGGTAACACATCCTCGTCTCCATCGGTTCTCCTTGTGGTTATTTCTTACCTTTACTTCACGCAAGCTACTTACATTGTTTATCTTGCTTGCTTGAGTTGCTAGTTGTGTTTAGCATCATATAGGTTGCTCACCTAGTTGCATATCTAGCCAACCTATTTGTTGCTAAGTATAAATTATTAAAGAAAAGTTAAAAACTGGTAGTTGCCTATTCACCCCCCTCTAGTCAACCATATCGATCCTTTCAATAAGCTTTCACTGAAAACTAAAGTGCACTGCCGAAACCATGTAAGAGCGGCCTCGGTGTGGCTGGTTCGCTAGTCGACTTGTGGGGCTAGTGCCTGCAACAACAAACAACCTGTCCCAGAGAGGCATATTAGGTTTCATTTGAAAACCATAGCCACTCGTCCTAGCATCAATACATTAAATATGTTTTAGTGAGTCAATGGTTGTCGAAAAACAATGGTGTCGACATCTGCATGCCATGGTATATGAGCAATAAATAACAATGAATGGAATCGTCTAAGTTCAATGTAGAGACGAGAGTAGTGAAGACTATTGATGTACCACATGAAGGAGCAAACAATGTGACGACAATGGTGGAGGAGATCTAGAGGATGCTACCATGTTGGCGGCTCTAGAGCTTGCATGACATCTTGTTCACCGCCTCCATGTTGGTGCATGGAGGGGGTCTAGAGAGGCTATAATGTTCTCGACTTCGGGGCTTCAAAGACACCATGCATGCCACCACATGAAGCGGGTCTCAGCGTCATGTGATGTACGCAAGGGTGCATCAAGGGTAGGGAAGGGAGCATTCGTCCATCACTCCTAACCTGAAGGAGATATTGTCAGCAATGCAAATACAAAACTTATTCATCCGATGGTTTTCTTGTGCTAGAATCATATGCATATTCGTGTTGCTCGTGAGACAGTTCTGAAGAAAACTAGATGCGTGGAACAAGATCATGGAGAATTGATTTTGTTGCACTACAAATCTTCAGTATGTGTACTGTAAACACACAAAAAATCCCAAGATTAACAATTTAAAAAATGCATTGAAAGAATTTTACTATGCGAACATGTTTACGTGATATGTTACTAAAACAACTTCAAGATTCAAGAACAATATACGAAATTCTTGTGATTGTGAGCAAATAGAATTGTTTGTCGCGTTCAATTAAGTTCAACTTCAAACTTACAGGAAAATGCCAATAAAAACAAATACTCTTCGGTTGGGGGTTGCTTCTATTTTTAGGCTACTTGAAGTAGTTTTTATTTACGTATTATTACAAAACCAAATCAAGGGTTTTCAGCATGCCTCCTTTGTGGAATAAAGATACTGGAAAACAACTTTAAGAGCAATATATGAGCCAACAACAAAGACATGAAGAGGGGGTGATCAGATGGCGGATAACTAGTATATAAATAAAAACTAAATTAGCACAAGGATATAGGGATGGTGACACGGAGGAGCAAGAACTAGTATATGTAACCAAAAACAGTAAATCAACACATTAGATGCAGAAAGGGCGGTAAATAAAGATTGACGATCGAAGGAAGGCCAATGGTGATTAGAACAACAATAGCGTCGATGACAGACGAATGCGAAAGAGGGACCGAACAGGTTAGGCGCGAGACTAATCGAGAAGCAGCCATGTCCTCAACTACAATGCTGACCAGATATATGCATGGACAAGAGCTCTGAGCTCACAAGAGTGATGACGGAGGCGGATGCGATGGAGGAACAACCACATGCGGTGCTAGCCATGGGAAGAGAAGAGCGAGGGAGGAGAAAGAAGACGACGACTGTTTTCCTTTTCTTTAGACTGGATCCATGTGCACCTCACCTATTTATACAGAAACCATGTGACGGTTAGGGTTTAATTGGACGAGTATTTTTTCTTGCGTGATGTGTAACCAAATCCGTTTTGACAGCCCGTCTTGTTATTCCAGGGTATGCCGTCAGAGACACCAAGATATACTATACTGTACGGTTTCACAAATCACTCCTAGTAATCGCTTCTCTAGAAACACTCCGTAAGAGCAACTCCAACGCGCCGACCCATTTCGTCCGCGCCCGTCCGTTTGGGTCGGTGCGAACAGAAAAGTCGGCCCAACGCACCGACCCAAACGGACGCGCGTCCGCTTTTCGTCCGCCTACCGACCCATTCCCGGTCTATTTTTGAGCCGAATTTGCGTCGGCGCGGACACGAGATGGACGCGCGCGCGCCTGCCTACTCCTCCCCTGGCCCGCTGGTCGGTGGCACATTGGCCATCCTCTCCCATTCCAACAGCAAACCCTCGGCCTCCTCCTTCGTCGCTGCCGCCGCCGCCCATTTTTTCGATGCCCCTGCCAGTTGCCGGTGCCGCAACATCCCCCCTTGCAATGACCATTTCGAGTGCAAAGAGAATGCCGTTGGAAAGATTGGCTTCTCCTCTTATCAGAAATGCACTGCAGCCATCCGAATGCTTGCATACGGAGTGCCCGGTGATCTCATTGACGAGTACGTCCGTATGAGCGAGTCTACATGCCTAGACTCCATGTATAAGTTCTGCAAGGCTGTTATTGCTGTGTTTGACCCTGAGTACTTGAGAGAGCCAACTGCTGCTGATTCAGCACGGTTGCTAGCGATGAATGCCAGCAGGGGCTTCCCAGGGATGCTTGGCAGCATAGACTGCATGCACTAGGAGTGGAAGAACTGCCCTTCTGCTTGGCAAGGACAGTACAAGGGCCATGTCAGGGCTTGCACTGTCATACTTGAGGCCGTGGCATCTCAAGATCTCTGGATCTGGCACTCTTTCTTTGGCATGGCCGGATCACACAATGATATCAACGTGCTTCAGCGCTCGCCAGTGTTTGCTAGGCTTGCCGAAGGCAACAACCCACCGGTTAATTTTACCATCAATGGCCACAACTACGACAAAGGATACTACCTGGGTGACGGTATCTATCCTTAGTGGACCACTATTGTGAAGACAATCCCCAACCCTGTCGGAGAGAAGAGGAAAAGATTTGCCCAAGAGCAAGATAGTGCTAGGAAGGACGTCGAGCGTGCCTTTGATGTTCTGCAATCTCGATGGGGCATCGTTCGGTATCCTGCTAAGACTTGAAGCACGAAGAAACAGTGGGAGGTGATGACTGCTTGTGTAATCATGCACAATATGATCGTAGAAGATGAGCGCTCGAAATGTCTCTACGATCAAGGGTTTCAGTTTCAGGGTGAGAATGTTGTGCCTGAGCATGGAGGGGCGACAACGTTTGAACAGTTCACCCAATTTCATTATGACATGCGTGATTGGGAAACTCACAGGCAACTGCAAAATGATTTGATTGAGCATATGTGAGCTCATGTTGGCAACCAATAGATGTATCTTTTTTATTCGGCTTGCAAAACTATGTGAGACTGTTTTATTTTTATTCGGCTTGTAAAACTATGCTATTTATTATTTGGTTGTGGACTATGCTATTTATTTGGTTGTGGACTATATGTTTGCTTGTGAAATATTGCAAATTTTGTGCGTGAAACAATGCAAAATTTTTGCTGTCTGTTGAAAAAAGACGGCCAACCGGCCACGCCGGCATATATGGGTCGGCGCGTTGGGCGCATCGCCTATCCAAATCTCAAACCGGGCGGATACCGAGCGGGCGTCCGATCCAAACGGACAAAAAACGAACAAAAACGCCGTCCGTTTGGGTGGGCGCGTTGGAGTTGCTCTAATGATCTCTCTTCATTTGGAGTTGCTCTAATGATCTCTCTTCATTTATCGTTGAGTCTCTCCTGCTGCCCGTAGTGGGGGCTCTTTGAATCAGATCCGACTCGGTACGAAAGCACCCACGAGCTTTGGGGAATCCGAACCGGGGCCCGCCGCAACAGAAGCAGAGACAGGAACGGGTCACGCGTCGTCGGGAAAGGAAAACAAAGAACCAGTCACGCACACCCGTCCGCAGTCTCTATCTCCGAAGGGAAAAAAAAAACGATCGAGTGCGAGTCACACCGAGGCCGCCCGCGAAACACCTGGTAGTGGCGG
This sequence comes from Elymus sibiricus, assembly GCA_039707655.1. Classification (NCBI taxonomy): domain Eukaryota; kingdom Viridiplantae; phylum Streptophyta; class Magnoliopsida; order Poales; family Poaceae; genus Elymus; species Elymus sibiricus. The sequence goes on from CM077669.1 coordinate 361,994,352, forward strand.
CTCGCGCCCCGCGGGTCCCTTTCCGTCAGCTACCCCCGGCCCCACCGAGTAAACCCGAGGCTGGCCCACACGCAGCGCCACGTCAGCGTCACCACCCGTCCCGTCCTCCTTCCTCCCTCCCCGCCTCGGATCCGGCGAGAGACCAGTCCAGCCCACCAGCCCACCAAGCCCAGGCCCGCACGCCGATGGCGACCGACGCCGACGAGGCCCCGCTGCTCGCCGACGAGCCCCTGCGGCCGGGGTCCTGCAGCCGGGAGCTCGAGCTGCGGGAGTTCCGCGACCGCTACGTCTTCCGCTCGCTCGACGGCGGCGGCGCCTTCGCCGTCGCCCGCGCCGACGGCTCCCTCCGCCCGCTCTCCCCAGGTCCCGCCCGCCCTAGACCGTCGGCAGCTTTCCCAGCGGCGCATTTCTAGCGGGCTCGCTCCTGGATTTGGCTCGTGAGTGGGTGTTTTGCTTACCTGTTCGTTTGCTCGCGTGCAGAGGAAGCCGCCGCTGCCGGGAGCGACTGTAAGGTGTCCAAGATATACGGAGTGGCCGGTATGATCAGGTTGCTCGCCGGTGAGTCAAACTGTCAACATTTGCCCGTGCCGGCGGTTTGCCGAAACAATTACTACAAGAACTACCCCCAGAACCCTATTCTGAAATGTGTTCAGAAAGCTCCTCTCATTCGTATATCACTAGCTAAGCTAAACTACATTTTTTTTCATATTCTTGTTCCGGACTTTGAGCAACCCGGCCAGCTATTTCTCATCAAAGCCCAAACGGGCAGAAACATGTGGAAGGAATCAATTCTAAACTTTGCTTGAAATGGGCCCGGCATGTCTAAACTTTGCTTTCAATAAAGGAGAAACACTCAAACCTAAAGATAGATTCGTGTTTAGCTTCTGACGAGGAGAGACTCAAACCTATGCAAACAAGATTAAAATAGTGGCAACTTATGCAGTTCTAGGACCAACACTCTCCATTATTATGAGTTAAAAGTAAATGACGGGCTAACCGGAAAAAAGAGAAACATGCTAGAAAAATCCCACAAAAAAGAAAAACAACCAACCATAAACCTCTGTTATCATTAAATCGCCACCATTAAATTTCACTACAGTGTGATTCCACATATTGGATGCTTGGACCATCTGGCCTAGTATCTGTACCTCTGCGTATTGAAAAGCTTCGCTGGAAAGACACATTGAAAATGTACCACCATCTCAAAAGCAAACATACTAAAAAGCTTGCTGCATCAGTTAGAGATCAAATCTAAACACTGCTTTCAAATTTTCAATATAAGAGAAAGGCTGAAACCTAAAGAAGGTTCGTGTTTAGCTTTTGTTAAGGAGAGACTCAAACCTACGCAAACAAGATCAAAGACGATGACAGTATATGCACAGGAGGACTAATGTTCCTGAACATGTAGATCAATCTAAACCGAGATATATTGGGAGTAATATTTTAGAAAAAACATGGTCATGGAACTCATGCCCTAGAGTTGTCTTATGATCGCTGTTTACATCGTCATCTATCATATGAATTATACATAGCCATCGAACATCTGTTATGTGTGACATGTACTTCGAATTCGAAATCCGTGCCTGACTCACAGAAGGAACTGATTGACAGTCTATATTGCTTGTATCTTGTATATATCACAACTAATGAAAATTATGCTAGAATTCTCAGAATTTTTTTTGGCACTCCCACAATGTACTGACAGTTGCTATGATTGAATAAAACCTTCTTAAAGTATGTAGCTATTTAAAGTTTTAAACTCAACCGATAAGAAGTATCTTTGATCACCTATTCTGATAAAAACTAGAAGTACATAAAGGTTATCTAGAAAAAAAGATATTAGCTAGAAAATCCCACAAAAGCCAAAACATCCCACGGTTGATCTATTCCATGGTTAAATGTAAATTCTCTGTTCTGATATAATATCATGGATAAATGGTGCCAATTCCCACTTTTAACTGCATAATGATACATCCCCATGTGAGTTAAAAGAAAGATCATGAAAGTTATTTCATGCGCAAGCAATTGGCGGGCACTGCTATTTCGAGTAAAAGCATAAATTTATGGTTGATTTAGAGTTTTCATTAGGTTTTATTTAAAAGAGATTTTCGGTATCCAGCATCCCGTGAGAAGTTTTTGGAAAACTAATTTTATTGAATCACTTGAATCAGCTAAATGAGATTTCAAAGGATGTGAAAACTTTCTTCGAAGTATAGTTGGTGGTTCTATCATGGAGATACCATTTCCTTTGTATCCAGTTGTTGTGTCCCACTTGTTCTGTTTCAGCTATTATCTCACATGTTGGTGTTCTGATGGCCACTTGCATGCCCTGTTTCTTTTGTTTTTGCTGAACTTGAACTCCTGTAATTGATAGGTCATATTAATGGAACTGGGAAGGTTTCCCATTCTTGCTCAAATTTTCTTATGATCAAAGTACATGTAGCTTTATGATACTCTAGTCTTTAATCTTTTTAGTTTGCTTCTTAGACATGAATTTGATCTAAAATTGCCTGTGAAGCCAATGTTCACTCTGTAACTTGAATGATCGCATCACATCCATTTGTATCCAGAGGTGGCATCAAGCAAACATTGTATGACTGACTAATAACTACTCCCTCCGTCCTGAATTAGTTGTCTCATATTTGTCTAGATACGGATGTATCTTGACACGTTTTAGTGTTAGATACATCCGTATCTAGACAAATCTAAGACAACTAATTTGGGACGGAGGTAATATTTACCTGCTTATACTTTATTGTTCTTCGTCTGCCTCTGTACTAGTATTGATGAACAGAAGCATGTTCAGGCAGTCTACAAATGCTAAAGTTATTGGCTTATTGCAGCATGTAACCTACAATTGTTACATTAAAGAAAGCTGCATCAAGATGCACAGTGTTTTGATACACAAACTTCCATTTTTGGCAACACATAATTCAGCAGATACTGTTTTTGATCACACACCGATTATGTGCCATACTTTGTGAAGCTGCATTTGCAGCTTGATTTCTTCTATACTTTATTGACTTGAATTGGGTTTGTATGTCCCCATGCGCTGCATAGTCTGAGTGCCATATTGCCAGAAAGGATAAACTATTGGGGTACAGTGATGACTGAAATAGCCAGGCGAATAAAAAACAAAACCCCCAAAATACAGGTCTTTACAATGCAAGCTCTCTACTTTGTGCTGTAAAGTTAGTTGAGTTGGGCATGAATCTCAGTTGTTCAGCAATCAATAAATGTTGCTGCTTGGGTTAATTGAACTTATGTCACTACTAGGTAAATCCTGGAAATATGTTTTAATTGGCAGTCATCAGTTAAACATAATGTTTTTATATTTTGTTACCCTGTTTTTCTAGATTTTCTTGTGTCTTTCTTTATGTTTCCACCTTACACTGCTAGTTTGTTTTTCAAGAACATTTCTGGAAATCACGTTTTGATGCTGCAGCGGGCGTTCCACATTTCAAAACTTTGTTTTTATCAGGAACCTACGTACTTGCCATCACTTCTCGCAAGGATGCTGGCTCTTATGGGGCTTCCACAGTTTACCATGCGAATTCGATAAAATTCTTGTGCTGCAACGAGGCTATAAAGCATTTAACTTCAGAGGAAGTATGGAATAAATGAATATTTGATGCAATTTGACTCACATTGTTTGATCATAACCGGAACATGATTACCTTTTTTACATGATATTTTTGTCTTGTCATCTGCCTGCAGAAACGAGATGAGGCATACTTCATGTCTCTCTTGAGAATTGCAGAAACTACTTGCGGACTTTATTATTCGTACGACAGGGATTTGACATTAAAGTAAGTATTCTGTCATGTGTGTCTCTGGAAAAAGGCAGCTGAAAAATGTTTACTATGTAGTTTCATGCACCGCAGAATTATGATAAAATTTCCGATCTGCTGTTTTCTCTATTATATAAGCTGTCGTTATTTGTAGCTTGCAGAGGGCATCAAAGCTGGCTGCGGGGAGGGTACATAAGCCACTATGGAAGCAGGTTAATATTGGTTTATTATTTGCATTCTAATTTTCAACTTCTTATTATACTTGAGTTGTTACATACTCATCAACACAATGGTTTTGATATGTCTCAGCCACATGAGAAACAGGTTTTCTAAGTCGACCAGGTTGCACACCATGAAGACTAAAGTTGCATAGAAATCTGCATGTAACTTTAGGTGTAGAAGGGTGCAACTGGCCAGTGAAGATGAGACAAATATTTAGTGTAGAGGTAGACTTAGATTTTAAAAGAAGTTACAGATAGCAAAACTACAAAAATAACAATATAACATATTTTAGAACCCAAATATAACCGGTGAGCATATTGCCTATTTTTCTGGCCGGTGTGTGTGTGTGTGTGTGTGTGTGTGTGTGTGTGTGTGTGGTGTTATCGCCACCACCTCCACGTTCATTGGAGTAAAGATACAATTTCAGTGCAAGCACATCCTAACCAGTATACATGCACATGCAACTGTAAATTGATATAAAAAGAGCAAAACCTCAAAAATACCCCTGTAACAGTTTAAACGCCTGTGCTTCACAATTGAGACTGTAAAGACTAAAGTCATACTCTCTCTCTATATATACTCTATTCTTCTGTCATTGTGAGCTGGCACATCCTCACAACACATTCTTGGTTGAGATCGGTGTATTTCTGATGATTCACATCCACACTACGAGTTCCTAATACTTGGCATTCTGAAGTGATCAGCAAGAGAATCAGAGACTTGCTATAAAACCATGAAGCTGTACAAGTCTTTATTACGTTACAACCCCCAGATTTAGTCTTTCCTTATAAAGAATCAGGCAACTTACCAAAAGGGTTCTTTCATGGTCACGGCTCTTCAAGTAGTTAAGTTTATTTTTCAGGCTGATCCACGGTTTGTTTGGAACAGGAATTTGTTAGAGGAGCTCATTGAAGCGAAGGTAATCCTATTTGAAGAGAATACAAACGTTTTTCTGATTTTCCTTTTCAGATTACTTACCTATTTTTATACATTGTTGCAGCTTGATGGGTTCATTACCCCACTGATTCAAGGAAATATCCTAAAATTTCAACAAATTCCATGAAAATATAATTCAGTAGTAACTATATCTGCACTTGTTACTCGTGTTTACTGTGTACTTGCCTTCTGGCCACTGGCTTCTCTTTCCATTGCGCAAATATGCAATGCTGTCCCTATCATTTGTATTTCAGCATTGGAGGAGAAATATGTTTCAGGAGTTGGTCCGTCCTTGACTATTTTACGTTTTCAGACAGAGCAATTTACCTTGAAGGATAGACTAGTCAGAATAACTTTATTCTCTCGGAGATGCAACCGGCGTTTAGGTTGTACATTTTTTCCCTAACATTTCAATTGGAAATTAACAACTGGGACTAACTTCTCATTGTCATCCACTCATTCATTGCAGGGACAAGAATGTGGAGAAGGGGTGCAAATCTTGAAGGTGCCACTGCCAATTTTGTCGAGACAGAACAGCTGGTTGAGCATGAAGGTTTAACGTCCTCATTTATACAGGTGATTTCATGATATAATGAGATAAGCTTCTTTGCTGGATGATTATGACATATTCAATGGAGATCGTGATATTAATCCTATAAATGCTATGTATGTGACGACATTTAGATTAATATTTTACAACTCCCTTGTTAGGTTCGGGGTTCTATTCCACTTCTCTGGGAGCAGATAGTGGATTTAAGCTACAAACCACGACCCAGCATTATTGAACATGAAGAAATGGTAGGAACATATTGACATCAACGTGTATATCTAATTGCCACTCTTACTGAATACAACCTGCTGACTTCTCTCAAACTATTATTGCTCACAGACGAAGGTTGTTGAACGCCACTTTCACGATCTTTCACAAAGATATGGAGATACAATGGTTATTGATCTGACTGATAAAGTAAGTTTTTGAATTCATATTGGAATTGTGAGTTATTAAATCAATTCATGATATGCCGATTTATCGCACAGTCTTTACATTTTAAGCTAGAATATGAAAGGACTTGTGTAGAATCAAGCACAGACCGAGCAATCCATGTGTAAAAAAATGTGAACTGCTCATGTTATTACACCCAGTTCTTTGCTTGCTCCTGTTCTAGCCTGTTTTAGTAAATTGAAGACTAAAACAGAAAAATAAAATTGTCCGTAGCTACGTCTTGACCTCTTGAAAATATCAAAATTTCAGTCAGATAATCAGATTATTGTTTTAGGCCGTACAGCAGAGACAGATGACAGTTTGTCCGACTTTTTTTTATTGCAGCAAGGTGCTGAAGGAAATTTAAGCAATGCATTTGCTGCTGAAATGCAGAACTTTCCTGATATCAGGTGCTTTATGAGCTTATGTTTCCTGAAAATGCATAGCTATTCCTAATTGATTTTTATTTGCAAAGCTGCAAGTAGTAAAATACTCCCCCCCGTAAAGAAATATAAGAGTGTTTAGATCACTAAAGTAGTGATCTAAACGCTCTTATATTTCTTTACAGAGGAAGTATCTCCTAGGGATAATGTGTCACATAACATTCATTTGTTCTATGCTAATAATGTTGTCCTTTTCTGACAGGTATGTGCACTTTGATTTCCATAATATTTGTGGTGGAGGGAACTTTGATAACTTGCAAGTTCTCTATGATGAAATTGAGGAAGCTATTCAGAAACAAGGGTAATTTCCGAATAATGAATATTCCACTCTTCATTTTTCCTAAGAATACCACTTTAGTATCCATTTCAACTACTCAAGTTTAACTGTGGCAAGTAATTTGCTCTTGATCCATTTCTGGGCCAGCGGAGTAGATATTTTCTTATGAACTCTAAAGGAGAGATATTGTTGGACCAAACTGGCGTCGTTAGGTCCAACTGCATAGATTGCCTGGACCGCACAAATGTGACACAGGTCTGTTCACCTTATTTATCAGATCCAGTTTGATAAACATTGTTTTTTTTTCAAAATTATGAACTTATTTGCTTTAGTTTTCATTGAAATACAAAGTTATCAGTTTGTAACCGTACACACACTTACCTGACTGAGTAGGTGGGTTTGCGACCTTGTGCTCCTAGCACTGCACCCTGCAAAACCTTTCGCTCTAGTTAAGTTGAGTGTCTAGATCATTGTGCCACCATTACAGTTGTATAATAGACAGTTCTCGATTGCAAAGATCAAGAGCAGCCTAATTTCTTATAATTATTTACATATTAGTTAGACATTACTCCCTCCGTTCCATAAGGCCAACTCCAACGTAGAGACCCAAACAGACACAGTTTTTTGTCCGTTTGGGCCGCGAGACGGACACGGGCGGACGGGCGTCGGACACGCGGACAGAGCCGGTGTACCCAATGCGCAGGACTCAGCGGACATGTGAAGAAGAGGAAGATCCTCTCTGGGGCGTGCTACCCCTCCGACTTTGGTGAAGCGCCAGAAGCCGACGCAGCACGGCGGAGAGCAGCGACGCGAGCACGGCGGCATTGGAGAAGAGCCGCAACGCACATCAGCGAGATCCAGCAGAGGAAGAGGAACAGCAGCGACGCACAGCAGCGAGATCCAGCAGAGGAACAGCAGCGACGCACAGCAGCGAGATCCAGCAGGGGAACAGCAGTTGATGGCTCCTCTCGGTGCTGGAGCTCCTGCACAGAGCGCGAGCGGCCTGCAGTGAAGGACTCGTGAGGCGCAGGGAATGGCGGCTCTGCTCGCTGCTAGAGCTCCTGCACAGAGTGCGCGCGGCAGCCTGCGCCAGTGACCTTGCCGGTGCGCGCGGCGGCGGGAATCCTGGTCACGGCGGCGACCTGCGCTGGTGACCTTGCGGGTGCGCGCGGCGGCGGGGATCGTGCACGGTCGCTGATTTGTGGGCTAGAGAGAGGACACGAGCGGACGCAGTGGACGAGAGGGGACGAGGGAGAGTGTCCGTTTGTGTCCGGAGAGACCCATTTCTGCCTCATATTTGGGCCAAGTTTGGGTCGGGACGGACAAAAAACGGACACCAGGCGACAATTTGTCCATTTGTTCTCTCCCTTGGGCCAAGTTTTTTGTCTGGATGACCCAAACGGACAAAATGGGTCTACTGGTTTGAGTTGGCACTAATGTAGCGCATATAGATTTAAAAAAAGTCAAACCTCGCAAACTTTGACCAAGTTTGTGGACGAAAACATTTACATCTAAAATGTCAATCATGTATCATTAGATTCATCATAAGATGTTTCATATTTTATATATTTGGTATTATAGATATATAAACTGTTTCTCTATAAACTTGGTCAAAGTTTGCACAGTTTGACTTTTCAAAAAATCTATACGCACTACATTATGGAACGGAGGGAGTAATATAATGGATTAACTAGAAGATGTACGTTACTGTGGGATGTGTAGGAAAACATTCTTGTGAATACAAACTTTGTGGGAGTCGAGAAGCGAGTAAGCAATGATTTCTTCAAGGGGGCAGCTGGGTTGGAGCATGCAGATGACATGGCTCATTGGCATTCCCCTGGACACCCGCTCTGACTCTGATCATCTTGAGATGCAAAGATTCACTTACACAATCCTTTCTTCATGGAGTCTTTGTCCTTGTTGCCTGGAACATCTAGAAGCAACGAAATGCTACGATCTTTGACAATGTTAGCCCTCGTAACCTAGCCTCTTGGTCTGGGTTCGGCAATTTTGCTCTCAGGCTTCACGGAGCCCTGTATTTCCAAAAGGGCAAAAACATATTTTGAAGTTTAAAGAACTTTTTTTTCCATAGATATATCTGCAAAATCTTATTGAGAAATGCATTAGTTTGGAAGCTACATAGAAAAGACAAATTTGTGGATCCATAAGAGCAAATAGTAACTCTGTCTTTTAATCCACATATTTGTCTTTTTTGCGTACATCACAACTGAAAAGATCTACTAATGAAAAAAAATTATACGTACATACTACACATCTATATGTAGATGTAAAACAAATTTCGGAATTTTGAGGTTTTAAAGTACTGTATTTGTTTTAAAGAAAGGGGATCCATGTAGCCATGACTATTTCGTTTTTTCGCTTGGATCTCTCCTGGTCAAGAAGGATCTCCTTCTCCTAACTTTCTGAATGAGTGAGGAGCTTGCAGCTTCTCTCTGAGCCTGGATTAGCTCCCTTGTTTAAGCTCTGTAGCCCCTTCCTCTCATCTGTGTCTGTACAGCCCCCTCAGTATCGTTAATATCTCTTTAATGTAAATATTTTTTAATAGTAAATACCAGAGCCTCCCCTACAGGTTTCCGTTAGAAAACCATAATATAGTTCTGACTTGGTTCGGCCTTAGTTCCTTGAAGCAACTATACTCCCTTGCGACTATATTGAGGTTGGAGCTGAATGAACAATAGCCTTGACTAAAACACAATAGGAAGGTCTAAATATTCATGTGATTGATATCACATTATTTTGATTGACAGACTTAATTTCGTGATTCAGACCTTGCTACTTTTAATTGTCTGATGAACACCTTGCTGAATCATTTCATATCGTCATGGTGAATTCTTTCTGCTTTCCAGAGTTTCCTTGCAAGAAAATCTTTGGACTCGCAGCTGCAGCGAATGGGGGCATTATCATCAGCTGAAAGTATCTCTCAATCTGATAGCATTAACGATAAATTTAAAAAATGTAAGGTATGTTGATGTTTAGTGTGGTGCTTTAGACAGTTTTACTTGTATCGTATTCATGCTTAATACATGCTTGGCAGTGTGGGTTGAGCATGGTGATGAGCTAAGCCTTGAATATGCTGGTTCTTATGCCTTAAAGGGAGACCTTGTAAGGTAATTTCTAGCATACCTTGCTACATCAATGTTTCCTGAATCAACTTTGTTATGTGCATATCGTCAAGTTCTTGACAACTCAAATAACGCAGGTATGGAAGGCAGACATTGCCTGGATTGATTAAAGATGGCATGAGCTCTCTTTCCCGGTATTATTTGAACAATTTTCATGACGGAGTGCGGCAAGTAAGTTGTGAACGTATGGTCGTTTCTGATGTTCCATACGAACTATCTTGCATTCCCGCCTAATATTTGCTATCATGAATAGATGTCCTACTTTTATCAGAAAATAATTGTTTTTAGGTGTGTTTCTTTCAGTTAGCTTTTGATACAGTTTGTTCGTTGCTAGATTATAACTTGCCCCTGCGCTTCATGCTAGATTATATATAAAAAAAGATTATCACTTGTAACGCCTGTTCTTAGTACTAGAGTTTATATTTTACAAAGTTGTGCTAATCGTATGGTTCTTCTGAAACCAAAATTTCAACTCTAGGATGCTCTAGATCTTATCAGTGGGTACTACACGGTCAGCAAAAGCAGTTCTTCTCCTTTTCAAATCATTGGATTTGAATCTGCACCAGTAAGCAGCCTTGTCCATTTTCTCTGCCTTAGTATGGTTCCCCTCATTTATAGATGGTTGCCGCAACACTTTATATTCTTCAACCAACCACTATAGTCAGCATTAACCATGCAATCGATTCTGACATAAGTTTTGCATTTGCTGGGAAAACAAACTCAGTATCTTCCTGTGGCGTCGGCAATCATAGTTGGTGGGATTACTGTCACAACTTTCACTCTTAGTCAAGGTCTGCCTTATAGTCATCTTCGCTCTGTAGGTTCCTGTTTAGTACCGTGTATTACTGATCTTGTCTTCCTGTCTGCAGTTGGACGGAGCGCACAACACCTCATCTCGTCCATTATCTTCGCTGGCTTGACAGCCGGAGTGGTAGCCTTGGTGAAAGCGAATGGGAAGCAGCTCTGTTCTAGACCCCGATTATGCTGTCTGATCTAGTCTGCGGCCCCTTTTCTCTTGTCCACTTCTCAGAGCTTTGTTGTTGGAATCTGAATGGATATGAAGTGTTGATAGCAAGCTACCTGCCCACTGTCAGCGTATATATAGATTAAACAAGGGAAAGGTCGGCTTGCTGGTCCGGTAAATCTGAAGTAAAATTTGTAACACCTGGTTAGATTGTTGGGTTTCCTGGTAAATAGTGGATTGTGCAGTCAGAGACGCACCGTCTTGTAGTACTGTAAATTAAGGTTAAATTGTAACACTGGTCTGCAGCACAGTTTCTGTATCTTAAACTTGTGAAATTGTCTACACAGAATTTAAAATTACTGAATTTGACAGGCATACTCCAGAGTGAGAAGTTGGCTCTTGTATAATGCCAGCTCAACCCAGGACAGACAGGCATAAGCTGCCCTAAAATAAGCGCTCCCAAGATATTGGTGGCAGGCCACAGTTCAAGGTGGCCAACCAAACGTTGGTAGCCAGCAAAAAAAAGACCGTCCCTGTTTTGCTCTCTTTGCTGGCTGCTGTCCACATTGGGATCTCGAATTCACCATGGATTTTGTAGCGTAGGACAAGGCTGCGTCTTTCTCAGGCTGCCCTCTTGTGTCAAGCGTCCTCTGTCGCAGGTGAATCGGCTGTAAATGTCTCCAGTCTGTTTTGCTGGATTTCGGCTACCAGATAAGGCGGCATTGGCATCCTGAGATTTATTTGATCTCCTCTCTCATGTCTGTTCTGCTGGCTTAACATGAAGTTTCCAACGCAGGATGATCTAATAGCTGTGAGTTCTTGGTGGCATCGATCACATTAAGAAGGGTTCAAAGGAAAAAGCGCAACTGAAATAAAGTTTCAGCGAGCAAAACCTAAGCTAGGAGCCGATGGCAAGCACTGATGACCCGAAGAAAGAGGCCTCATCTTGGTCCATTTTTAATTGGAATAACAAAGCAGGTAAGGTTAAGGGGGTTTCCTGCATCCAGTTCCAAGGATACAAACAAACAAACAAACAAATACCCCCTTTTTTTCTGACAACAATGTGAACTGCTACTATTTGCTACCAGAGTCGGAGGTGGAGCAACCGAGAATGAGAAGCACCCAGGAGATCCTCACAAAATATAAGTTCAACGGGGTACTGTATTTCTCCACCTTTGAATTTTGCATCAAAATGTAAGTTGTCAATTGTCTCGTGCTGATTTAGCTGGTAGTTGTGAATTACGCTGCAGGATGCTGCCGCGGCAGCGGCGCACGCAAAAGACAAGCTCATGGAGCGGCAGGAGAAACTCGCGGTAAAGCTATTTGGTTCCTTGAATGAACGCCAAGAGAGTACTGTAAATCTTGACGACACTGATTATGATATCCTGTTTCTTGGACACCAGAGAATAACCCAAGAATCCGCAGAGTTTGAGAGCGAGGCGGAAAACTTTGCCACCCTCGCCCAGCAGATCACCAAGTCCCTGGAGGCGAAGAGGTGGTGGTGGCCATCGTGATTCGTAAACCAATCGGCTGGTCATCGCGATGTGATGTGATACTAATGGGACGCGTTCGTGCCTGGCTGCTGTACTGCTCTGCACATGCTAAATGAAATGAGACCAAGACGTTGCCTTTTACTAGCAACCAGTAGGAATGATTTTGGACGGACACATGTATCTAGTACTTCGTTTCTATCCTGTGATCGTGACGGCTGACGACCGTGTGATCAACTTCTCACCGGCCATAAATGGTACGAGGAGGCGTGGTTGCGGACTGAATGGTGCCAAGAGAGGACACGGGTGGCATATATAGCAGCCATCGGTTCGGTTGGAGGCTTCTCTGATTGGATTGGATTGGATTGGATTGGATTGGATGCCCATTGATGAGGTTAGGCTGCTAGTTCCTTTTTTCAGTTGCCTCGTTGCCTTCCAGTTCAGTTGATCTCCGGCCTTTCCACGTTCAGCTGCAACGGGATTCTGGATTATCGCTCCACCCTTTCCACGTTGCGCTGTACTGTATTTCTCGTGTAAACTAGTATGACCCCGTGATCTCCGTGGTCTGAAAATGGAAGGGCCGTCCTCGAAACTAAGACAGGAGCCTGTAGTGTAGCATCAACTATAATAATCCGGTAGTTGTAGCTTTGAGTTAGCTAATGGCATGTGGCTCATATGGTCAGTGGTGGCACGAGGACCTCGTGTCCTTCCCACTCCCCCACACAATAAAAAGAGGACCTTTTTTTTTGCGAACGCGCAAAAGCTTTGCGCGTCGATGTATTAGAAGAGGAGAACTAGAAGTACAGAGAGTCCTGCGGCTTGCCGCGGTTACAACCATCCCCACGGCAGCATATGGTGGGCAGCCAATAACACCGGGGACACACAACAACACCCTACTTGCTATAAAGTCCTATCTCCAGATGCCCGACAACCCCCTCGCACCAGAGAGCTTCCATAGCTGAACCTCATTACTGATGCGTCGACAAAGCTCTCGGGCAACGACCGCTGACCGCTGGAAGACGCGACCGTTACGTTCCTTCCATAGCATCCAGACAATGAGGAGGGCAAGTGAATCAAAGCCCTTCCTCTGCTCCTTCGGGACCAACGCACGACTGGCTGCCCACCACTCTGTGAGAGTTGCATCCATGGTGGGTACAAGCTGACCGAGGCCGCAACGCGAGAGGGCGGAGTGCCAGACCTCTCTGGCAAACACACAGCCCAGTGCTAGATGGTCTGCAGTCTCAGCCTCCTGCTCGCATAACGGGCACATGACGTGGGACTGCAGGCCATGCCGAAGGCGTCTGTTCGCCGTCCAAATCCGACGCCTCATCGCTAGCCAGAAGTGAAGCTTGCACTTGGCCGGAGCCCAGGCCTTCCAGAGGGCTCGGCCACACGGGAATCTCTCTAGGCCAACAAAGAACACCTGGTAAGCCGAGCTCGCAGAATATACCTCAGTCGGCGTCCACTTCCAGATTATGCGATCCGGGGTCTCAGGGAGGAGGTGCACCTCGAGAAGCAAGTCCGTGAGCATCAGGAATTGCGTTAGCACTCTAACCGTCAGCACCCCTGTGATGTCCCTGATCCAAGTGCGGCCTGCCAAGGCCTCATGGACCGTTCGCGAGCGCCGCGCACTGACGTCCACTGCTAGGAATAACTCCGGAGCCTCGAGCTAAATGGAGCGCCCCTGAAGCCAAAAATCCGTCCAGAAAAGAGCCTTCTTACCATCCCCCAACATCACCTTGATGGACGAGTCGAAAATAGCCTGCACCTCTGGCTCCACAGCCGGCTGCAGGCCCGCCCAGCAGCAATCGGATGTGCGCTGCATCCATAGCCAGCGCACCCGAAATGCATAGCCCAACAGCTTGAGGTTCAGGACGTCGAGGCCTCCATACTCGAATGGCTTGCACACCTGCTCCCAAGCCACCAGGCAATGGCCACCGCTGACGACGTCAGTCCCCTTCCAAAAGAAGGCACGAATCCTCTTCTCAAACCCATTGATCAGCCACACGGGCAGCTGCATTGCGATTGAGTGATACACGGGGATGGATGTGAGGACCGACTTGACTAGCACGAGATGACCAACGGTGGTGATCCAACGAGCAATCCATGGCCGCAACCGGTTGCAGACCCTGTCCAAAATTGGTTGCAGGCACACCTTGGGCAACCTCAGCTTGTAGGAGAGAGGAAGACCGAGATAGGTGCAGGGGAACCTCAGGATCTGGCAGGGGAAGTGTTGGGCAGCAGCTGCCAAGTGCTCCTCAGAGCATCTAATCGGCGACAACGAGCACTTACGTAGGTTGGTGCGCAGCCCTGATGCTCCACCAAAACAGTCAAGCGCGGCCCGGAGGAGCGACAGGTCCGAGGGGGATGGCTTGACGAAGACGACCACATCGTCGGCGTACATCGAGGTGCGGAAACGGGCACCTCGGCACTGCAGCGGCGATAACATGCCCATGCCCTCGGCCCTAGTGAGAAGGGCATTCAGCACCTCCATCACAAGGAGGAACAACATGGGCGACAGCGGGTTGCCTTGGCGGAGACCCTGATGATGGAGGAAAGACCTCCCAGGCACTCCATTCAGAAGGACGGAGGAGCTCGCCGATGACAGAAGAATGCACACCCATTCGACAAACCTCGGACCGAAGCCGGCGTGGCGAAGCACATCCAGAAGGATGGGCCACGAGACGGAATCGAACGCCTTCGATATGTCGATCTTGAGGAGCATTGAAGGGATCCGACGCACATGCAGTGCCCTAGTAGTGAGCTGCACCATCCGAAAGTTATCATGGATACTTCGGCCACGAACGAACGTGGACTGGTTTGCCGCCACAAGATCAGGCAGCCGTGGGGCGAAGCGCAATGCCAGAACCTTGGAGAAAAGCTTGCCAAAGCTATGCTCAAGGCTAACAGGCCTGAAGTCCTTGACCTCAACCGCACCATCGTGTTTAGGTAGCAGAATGATAAGTGCCTCATTGAGCTTCCTCATGCCGTGCGGGCGAAGGGCGAACAGCTGACCGAAGGCCGCCATGACGTCGGCCTTTATGATGGCCCAAGCAGATTGGAAGAAACGCCCGGAGAATCCATCTGGGCCAGGCGCCTTGTCGGCGGGCATGTCCCTTACTGCAGCCCACACTTCCTCCTCCGAGAACGGTGACTCAAGTTCCGAGAGATCGACCGAGGGAAGGCCTAGAAACCCAAGGTCCAAGGCGTGCTCCCTGGGAACATCGAGACCGAGCAGTCCGCTATAGAAGTCGAAGAGCATGTTCTCCTTGTCATCATGCTCGACAGCAACCACACCTTCTCGGGAGAGCGTGGTGATGTGGTTGCTCCGCTGTCGGTGTCGCGCGAATGATTGGAAGTAGCGCGTGTTGGCGTCACCTTCCCGCAACCAAGTCACCCGCGAACGCTGTCGCGCAATTGTACGCTCGAGGGAAGCAAGCCCGAGCACCTTCACTTTGAGCTCCGCCCGGAATGCAAACTCAGCATCTATGAGCACTCTCGACTCTTGAGCCACGTCCAACCGCAGAATAATCTCCTTGGCGAGGAGTAGCTGCCTCCGCACGCTACCAATATGACGCTCAGCCCAAGATTGCAACGCCCGCGCCGTTCGCCCCAGCAAAATGCCAAGCCTAGTCACGGGGTCCAAGCCAGGTGATGTCGGGGATGCCCAAGCCTCAGCCACCGCAGGCAAATAGCCGTCAAACCTTGTCCAGATCGCCTCAAACTTGAACCGGTAGCACCTCGGTGCTAATAGGTTCGAATGGAGGATGATTGGGCAATGATCAGAGGACATCGTTGAACCAGCGCGCAGCAAGCAATTGGGGAAAAGCTCCTCCCAATCCATTGTGTAAAACCAACGGTCAAGGCGGACTAGGGTGGGTTGCCGCCGCTCATTGCTCCACGTATAGCGCCGGCCATGCAAATTCAGCTCCGCAAGCTCCATGTCGTCAATGAAGCGCCGAAAGCGGGCCATCCAACGCCTATCCAGATTGTTGTTATTTTTGTCTGCCGCTTGATATATGAGGTTGAAGTCGCCCGTCAACACCCAAGGACCAGGGTGCACCGCACGGAAGGCGCGAAGCTCCTGAAAGAACAACAGTCTCTCATCGTTGGAGAATGGACCGTAGACAACCGACAACCACCACTGCAGGGAAGGACTCTGCCGACACTGAACATGGGCGTGCAACGCAAAGGTGTCAATCGCCACATCAGAGACAACCCAAGCCGCCGCGTGCCAAGCAATGATCACTCCACCACGGGTGCCAACGGCCGGCAAGGCAACATAGTCAAAACCCGGTCCAAAGATTTGCAATATCAACCGAGCGTCTACAGCGGCAAGCTTTGATTCCTTCACACAGATGAGAGAGGCGCGCTCGCTACGCACGGGATCCCGGAGTAGGTCCCGACGCGCAGGGGAATTGAGGCCCCTCACGTTCCAGACGAGCACGTTTTCGTTGGTGCTTGACATTGGGAAACATACACAACCGAGAGACGGGAACCATGACGACAGCTAGCAAGCCGTCTCCACCCGTGTGCTATGCACAGCCAGGTTCACGTTCCTTGGAGAGTCACGAGCGAACAATTCCCTCAGGCTGGCCAGCCGATGTGGGGCGAGCTCCGAGGCGAAGAGTGCCCTGTATCGTGCCAATGCATCGTCAGTGACGTGTTCCGGCTTGTCAGCTAGGCCGAGCTGACAGATCAGCGTCTTCTGCGCCCACGAGATTGTCCCTGGGGTGTCCGAACCGCTATACTTAGCGATTCGGGAGCTGCGACGTGGAGCAAATGGCAGGGCGAGAGGCCTGCAGGGCGTCTGTAGCAGTTGGGTCAGAAGAGCCCTGGTGCACGCCTTCAGAAAATCAGCCTGTGACCCAAAGCGCGCCTCTCCCGGGAGCAGAGAGGCAACCGGCACATCGACTAAGCACTGATCCCCTACGCCCACCTGTCCGGACGTGCATGCATTCACGTCCATGCACTGGGTAGTAGGCGTGCTAGCAGCATGGCCCAAGCGCTGGATAGCCGCTGGGGTCCCACCAACACATGCGTCTTCCGCCTCCACGCCAATGCATGGCGCGTCGTGGGTGGCGGGCCCGCTTGGGCGGGCGGGGGCTTGTGTAGCTTCCAACACCCCAATGATTGGGGCCGCATCCTTAATCATCTGGTCATTATTATTCATAACGCGAAGGGGGGCTTGATCCGAGGACACCTCACATGCGGCAACGGCCACAGGCGCGGTGCCCGGCGTCAGCGGCTCGACAGAGCATCTGGTCAGGACGACCATGGTATCCGAGACCACCAGCGGGCTGGCAGGATCATCCTCGGGTATCACGCAGGGAGCCGACAGGGCGGTAGCCGCAGAGACAGCCTTGTCCAAACTGACGCGCGTCGCCAGCAGCGGTGTGGCCCGAGTGGACATAGACGGCGTGCCCGCTGCAAGGATGACAGCCGTAGACGGATCAGAACAGGCCCCCACACTGCGCTCCGCAGAGCTGTCCAAAGCTGCCGCCCCCAGTGACCACTCCGCGGATGGAGTAGTAGCCGGCAACGGTGATCCCCTACACAAAGAGGGGTTCAGCAGCGTTGGAGGCGTCCCAAAAGTGGCATCTGCATCATCTTTGTCGGCCACCAAAGCGGGAACCGACGAAGGAGGTGACGAAGGCGATACATCGACGGACGGAGCGGCGCTGACCGGGTCATCGTTACGGACAGGGGATGCAACAGGCACCCATCTCGTGGCCGCGACGACGCCTGAAGCAGGGGAGCGGGGGCGGCGGCGCGAACGCTCCAAAGCAACGGAGGCCGGAGCAGCATCCATAGGAGCGGCAGCGCCTACAGCGCGGCCGGCACCACCCCGCCGGCGACGGCGGGCACGACGACGGCGACGGGGCTGCCCGGCACCACCGTCAGCATCGGCATCATCAGCGTCCGGAAGGAGGTCACCGGGATCCCGGCCCTGAGCATCATTGTCGGAGCTGACGGAGTGGCGGCGCGCAACTGCCCATAGCTGGATGCCGATGTCGTAGTGCAGGAGCTCCTGCACCGCCGGCACTGCAGGGTCGAGAGACGCTGGCTCCGGGATGGCCAATGTGCGGGCGGTCGGGATGAGACCCGGGTTGGCAGTCCATGCCGACACACGGAAGTGCCACAGGTCATGCCGACGGGTGGTCTCTTCTGCGACGGAGTCGATGCAGCAGGAGGACGCCAACAGGGAGGACGCAGTAGAGCGGAACCAGGCATGTGCAGGGATGCCATCGATGTCGAGGTCGACCTTGTAACGCATCACCATGCGCATGGCGTTATTCTGCGGCGACCATGGCTTGATCCGCAGCTCGAAGTTCGGCGCTGGGAGGACAGGGTGCGCCAAGGCCCGCTCCCGGTCGGCAGCTTGATCGAACAGAACGAGGCAGAACTCCGGGAACGATTTGTGGACGGAGAACGCATCTATGGGGATCTGAAGCACCTCGGCGATGAGTGCAGCAACGACGTTGAGCGTCACTACAGAGACCTCGCCAGAGACAGAGATGAGAATGGCACGACCCAGCCTGTCCACCTCCGCATCCATCACTGGTGGCGCTCAATGACACACACCTCCGGCAGAGCATCAACCTCGGCGGCCCCAAGTGGTGGCGGAGAAGGGGCAACCAGGAGGGAACGTGGCGGCGGCAGAGGAGGTGTGGATGCACGGGAGCCAGACGCGGTGCTCGAGCATGAGGACGCGCGCAACGGAGCGCGGGGCGCGGGTGGAGCGCGCATCCGGCGCGCATCGTCACTGGCAGCCGGGCTACGCGGCCGCTTGCAGTCTTTGGCATGGTGCCAAAAGCCCTTGCAACGGAGGCAGCGAGTCGGGCGGGTGCAGTCCTTCCGCCGGTGCCGCTCGGAGAAGCAGTTGAGACACTTCCCGTCGAGGTCCGCAGGTAAAGACCGACGAGCCGGCGGAGACGACGCGGGCGCTGGCCTCGGCGAGCGGCTCCCACGACGCGAGCCCACCAGCTGCCAACCACCAGCGTCCAAAGCCGGGCCACGCCCCCCAACATGCGGCGCGCCGGTCAAGGCGCGCGGCGCGGTGTCATGAGCCGCAGGCAAGGAGACCCGGGCGGGACGAACGGGTGGAGCGGGATGGGAAGCCGCTGCCACAGCGGCGTAGGAGGGGCGCGCAGCGGCGGAGGACTCCGAGCCGGGGCTCCCAAGACGTTGGCCGCCGGGGGAGGAGGACGCCGAGCTGCGGCCATGACTGACATCTTGCCAGCGGCGCTCCTTCTCGGAAACGCGACGCGGCGTGACGACCTCAGACCGCAGAGCGGGAGGACGCGCAGCCATGGGGAGACGGGCGGGTGGGGAGAGGAGTCCAGCCGGCGGCCGGAGCTAGAGGTGGCCGCGGTAGCCGGAGTGGCTATCCGCGGGAGCGAGGGAGCGTAGTACCGTCACCGTTTGTATCATTTGGTCATAAAAAGAGGACCTCGTGTCCTCCTGCCGGCCACAGCCGCGGTCCGGGCAATTTCTTTTCTTATTAGCCCGGTCCCTATCTGACAAAGTGGTTAACCAACGCAAAGTATCCCGTGCGCCGGCCATGGACCAACACCAACACGGTGCGCGCTGGCGGTACCACCACACCCCGTCCTCTCCGTCCATCGAAAAAGAGAGGAGCGGAGCAAACATCAGCAACCGCTCTAGGATAGAGTACCAGTGTTATCATTTAACCAGTTGACCGCTCATATATGCAAAGGTAGTAGTTAGCCACGCTCTTAGCAATAACCATGCCAGGGTGCCACCTACTCTCTCCGTCCCATAATATAAGATCATTTTGCAAGCTGGAAGTAGTTGTGAACCGAAGAGATAGCGCCACCTCTCTCCCATCCCTCGCGAGGGTCGGTCATATGGCATGGATGTCCGGAGCAGGCGATGTCGACGTGCCGCGCTCTGTCGCCGACCATTTTAACCCGTTGCCGCTGCCCTAGGAGCATCTATAGCAGATCCGCTGCAAGAGCCGTTTGTAGATATATTTACGGGACCGCGCGGTCTTCGGCGAAACATATTTTGTAAACTTGTCACATAAATTTTTTGTGGGACGAGTTCATTGCATCGTTTCGCGTCGGAGGTCTCACGGTACCACAAATATTTTCACGGGCAAATATTAAGATGTAGTAAATATAGTCATGCTGCACTAGATACCTAAAATTATGCGTAACATATGAGGTAGCAAATTTGGTCATATGAATGCGTAATCAAACAAAATAAAACATGATTCAATCACCACTGGCCATAAAACAAATCAAGCAACATCATCAATGTTGCAAAGATTGTCACCACCACCACCGGTCACAGCACCTCAATCACCATCTTCATCCACATTGACCAAAGAATAAGCACCACCATCATCATTGGCCGAAGCATCAACATGAACTCCATTTGCCGAAGCACCACCATCATCATTGGACGAAACATCGACATGAACTCCATTTGCCAAAGCACCACCACCACCATTGTCGAAAGCTTCACCACCTCCACCTTCCCCTCCATTGCTGAAAGCTTCACCACCTCCACCTTCCCCTCCATTACCGAAAGCTTCACCACCTCCACCTTCATTGCCAAAAGCTTCAGCACCACCACCACCACCAATGCTGAAGCCAACACCAAGTCCAAACCCACCACTACCATTGCCGAAGTCAACACCACATCCAAACCCACCACCACCAATATTGCCGAAAGCAAAACCACCTCCAAACCCCACCACCACCGCCACCTCCACTGTCGAACCCACCACCACCTCCAAAAACTACACCACCAACATTACTGAACCCACCACCACCGGCCATAAGATTTTGAAGCCCCATCTTCCTCTGACACATGATCTCCATTCTTCTCATCTCCCAAAATTCTTTTGCCGTTGCATCAGTGCCCTCCAGATTCATCATAATGAACCAGCCCTCATCAACGGTCCTGTCATCCCTCCTCTTTTGCTTCTTTAGGGCGATCTTGCGCTCTTCGAAGGCACACCTTCTCTCCCACTTTGCCTCCTTTTGTTTTTCTTTCTTCTCGGCCATGCCTAGTTTAGTATCCAAATGCTTGGCCATAAAAGTTTCTTTCATCTTCATCATCTCACCAATTTGATCCCTCAAACTGGATGCCTGGGCCGATCTCTTCACCCTCGCTTTCTCCTTCTTGTTTCCATCCAGCTTGCCCTTGTTTCTTCCTCCCTTTGGCGCATCATCACTATCATCATCGCCTTTTAAGTTGACGAGAGAACCATTATTTAGTGGAGCTTCCTTGTCCCTCACCCTCCACTTCTCTCTATCCTTGAGGAAGCGGCAACAATGATGAAGAGTGGATGGCCGACCGTTGAAACCCGATGTTTACTCGAAATATCATTGACAATGCGATCTTACACATGGATATAAAGGCAAGGATGACCTCAAAGTTTTGTCAACTCGAACAATGTCACAAATATAATAAAAAATAATAAAGAAACACTCACATAATCATCAATCGTGGCGCCACTTACAGGTGCCTTCTGCACTTGCTCCAAGCACCCACTCCAGTGAGCACATGTTTTCTTGATCACATCCCAACGACCTTGAATTGACTTTAGTAATCGGTCGGAGAGGAACGACTAGACCTGGTGGTACTTGTCTTCGATCCTTTGCCAATACTTCATTGCGCTTTGATATTTTCCGATCACCGCGTCAAGTGACACACTCTTCCATGCTCGAATCAAGCATACATCCTCCTTCTCCATGTAGTTGTCGATCCTTTTCCCTAATTTGTCTTGGCTAGCATCAAACTCGGTCTCCTCAAGCTCCTCACTTCATCACCACTATCATTCCCTTGTTCCACCTTCAGGAGATCAATCGTAGTCCTTTTGATAAGTAAGAGTGTCGAACCCTACCAGGAGCAGAAGGAATTAACAAGCGGTTTTTAGCAAGGTATTCTCTGCAAGTGGTGTAAGGTAGTTTTGATAGATAGCGTGATAGTATATAATTGGTAGCAAGTAACAAGTAACAAAAGTAGCAAGGTGTAGCAAGTGTCCAAATCCTTAATATTGGTAAGGACAAGCTGGTAATACTTCTTATAATGAGCAAAGCATTCTCGAGGACACACAGGAATATTGTCTAGTTACTTTCACCACGATTCATTGACTCGTGTTCATTACTTTGATAAGTTGTCATGTGGGTGGACCGATGCTAAGGTGTCGTTCTTACTGAACAAACAACCTACTTATGATTAACTCTCCATGCAAGCATCCACAAATACAAGAGAAGTATTAAGATAAATCTAACCATATCATTAAACATGTGCCAAATCATCCCCTTACGAAGCAATTCATAAATCGGGGTTTAGGTTTCTGTCGCTTTAGTAACCCACCATCTACAAACTAATTCCACAATGCCTTCCCCTAGGCCCAAAGATGGTGAAGTATCATGTAGTTGACATTCACATGACACCACTAGAGAAAGTTCAACACAACACATCATCAAAACATTGAACGAAAACCAACTTCACATGATTACTCATGACATGACTTCTCCCATGTCCTCAATAAGTAATAGAACTACTCACAAATCATAATTGTGTTCATGATCAGAGGAGATAAATAAGTGATTAACAATCTGAACATATTATCTTCCATCAAGTAAACCAACTAGCATCAACTATAAGATGTAATCAACATTACTACCACCCCTAGGTACCAATTGAGGTTTGATACAAAGATTGGGCACAAGAGATGAACTAAGGTTTGAAGATGAGATGGTTCTGGTGAAGCCTCCCACAATGAGAGGAACGTTGGTGACGATGATAGCTTCGATTTCCCCCTCCCGGGGGGAAGTTTCCGTAGCAGAATTGCTTCGCCGGAGAGCAAAAGTACTCTTTCCCAGGTTACGCCTTGAGACGGCGGCGGCAGGTCTCGAAAGTATTCTCTTGATTTTTTCTAGGGTAAAACGCTTCATATAGGAGAAGACCGCCGTTAGAGGGCCAATGTGGGCCCCACAAGCCTAGGTGGGGCGCCCTAGGTCTTGTGGCCCCACTAAGGCTCATCTCTGGTATCTTTTACTTATAATATTTGTAATATATTCAAAAACAAATATCCATAGATTTTTAGCTCATTTAGAGCTCCGAAGAATTGCTATCTCAGCTGCAGCTATTTTTAGACCAAAATTGTAGCTGCCGGTAATCTCCCTCTTTTGGTGTATCTTGCATTTTAAGAGAGAAAAGGCATTAGAATTGCATAATAAAAGGTAATATGACTCCATAACATAATACATAACAATAGGAAAACATGATGCAAAATGGACGTATCAACTCCCTCAAGCTTAGATTCTGCTTGTCCTCAATTGAATACCAAACTTGATAAACATGGCCACATGCTTATGGAGAGATATGTTGATAAAATAAAATACAAACATAGCAACATATTGTTATGATCATTCATATAACATCTCATGATCAAGTAAAAAGCCATCCACAAACCAAGTGTTATTAATAAACTCTCTTGACAACTAACAAACTATGTTTTCAGTCCTTCAAGCAATTACAATTCATCATAATTTTCAGAAGAGTCTATGTAAGAGCTTTGATTTGGCAAACTTCACATTCTCAACTATCATATAGTCTTTAATGATTGCTGCTACTCAAAGCATATCTTTAGAGCAGCAAGTTTCCATTGAACACAGGAGAAGATAGGGGTTTAATGTTTCACCTCCTAACTTACTTATCAGAGGGATAATTGTCAACAATGATAACTCATGATCATATATATTTGACTCGATATATGTGTTTGGATTTTCCCCCACCAAATGTTGCTTGCCAAGTGGAGAATAATAAAGAATGGAATAAGAGGAATTTTCGACTCTTGTATAGAAGTCAAACTTTGAAAAATAAAATATAGGCCCTTCACAGAGGAAGCAGAGGTTGGCATGTGCTTTTAGAAGTTTGGATGTATGAATTCTTAATGAAAAGGAACATCACTTGAATATTGCCCCTTATGATGATGGCCTTTATTGCCCAGTTTGCTGCTTTTATTACTTCATCATCACAAGTTCGTACCAAGTTTCATATTCCCTTCCAATAAAAGATCACACATATTTAAGAGCATTTTTTACTGCTTGCACCGATGACAACTTACTTGAAGTATCTTATTCTATCCATAGGAAGATATGGTGGACTCTCATGACAAAAAACTGGGTTTAAGGGTATTTGGATGCACTAGTAGTATCTCTACTTAGTGCGAAAATTTTGGCTAGAAAAACATTAAAAGCAAGCACCACATGTTGGAGGATCCATGACAATATGACTTCTATGCAAATATACATAAACATAACTCATTACATTGTCTTCCTTGTTCAACTTCAACTATTTGATCATGTTTTCGAAAATAATTAATGGGTGTTCACAATTATCAAAGATGTCCAAAATAGTATATTTGCATGTGAATTCTCTCTTCCTTTCTTGTTTTTGCATGAATTGTTTGAATGACCAATGCTATGTTTGTTAATTCCCAATAGATTTTACTGCCGACACCGTTCATGTGAAGTCATTACCTCCCATAGAATGAGCATATGATATTTATTTGCTAAGATTGATGCAATGAAGATAAAAGCAAAAGATACTCATACTAATCTTTATGATAGAAGCTCTCACACATGGTTACATTGATGGCACGGGGACGAAACACACACACAAAAACTTA
The DNA here is from genome assembly GCA_039707655.1 of Elymus sibiricus. Taxonomy (NCBI): domain Eukaryota; kingdom Viridiplantae; phylum Streptophyta; class Magnoliopsida; order Poales; family Poaceae; genus Elymus; species Elymus sibiricus. The sequence goes on from CM077669.1 coordinate 362,019,279, forward strand.
TTCAAACTAATACTTTTTCTAGTTTATGAAATAACTCAAAGATCAAACTAAGATAATAATAGTAAAAAGTTGATGATGATACGATACCGGGCACCTCCCCCAAGCTTGGAACAAGCTAAGGGTGGTGCCCATACCCGAGTACTCAAGTTTCCTTCTTCGGTGATGGTGGCGGAACTCTTTTTGCGATGATCCTTTTGAGAATATGATTCTCCCCTTCAAGTGTAATGATCCTTCAATCAAGAGTAAGGTTATGGCCTTGTATTTTATCCACAGTGCTCCATGCTCCATCAATCAACAAATAAGGACTGGTGGACGGAGTCGGAGGGAAACTTGCATGCATACAATGATTAGGGGTAAATTGAGCATAAAGAGCTTTCATCGTGTTAGGCAAGCTTGACTTCTTGAACTCAAATTGCATGTATCCAGGTTGAGGTAGAGGGACATCTTCTTCCTCGCTTGAGTCTTCCATCATTTTTAGATCGACATCTTTCTCGTCTTTCGAAGGCCACTCAAAATCTTCAGTTTCATCGTAGAGTTTGGAAGTGTCGGCTAGATAGGCGACATAACTATCCCCATCAGAATCTTGCGAAGACATGATGTCCTAGAGCTCGAAACTCTGACAGAGAACAACTCGAAACCAAAACAGGTGGAAAAGTTGTGATACAGAGTCAAAATAGCAAAGAGTATATATAATGAATTTTTACCGTGTAGGACAAGTATACGAGGAGAAAACGGAGTCAAGGAAGTGCACGAGGGGCCCACAAGCCTAGGTGGCACGCCCCTGGTAGGGGGGGAACGCCCCTGGTGTCGGTGTCAAAACCGGTGTATCTCGGGTAGGGGGTCCCGAGCTGTGGATCTGGGATCGATGGTTAACAGGGGACGAAGGAGATGATGCTTACCCAGGTTTGGGCCCTCTTGAGGAGGTAAAACCCTACGTCCTGCTTGATTGTATTGATGTGTAGGATGATTACAGAGTTGACCTACCTCGAAATCAGATGAGCTAAAACCCTAGATTAGTTGACTTGTCCTCTACGAACTAAACCCTCTGGTTTATATAGACACCAGTGGTACCTAGGGTTACATGTAGCCGGTTGTTACCGAGGGTTCAAACACGCCTATTCTACCATCTGTGACTTGGAGGACACACCACGGCACCTGAGGTTTCCTTCTTGGTTACGGAGTATCCTTATAGTTCGACCTTCCCACAGTAGCCACCGAGCGTCCCATGAGTTCGGCTCACACGGGATAGGTCGGCAGCCCGAGGACCCCTTAGTCCCGGACTCCCTTAGTAGCCCCCGAACTAGCCTCCAACGCCGAGGTATATAGTCTTTTGCAGCTCCACACGTCCAAGGTCTCTGGCTTGCGAGGCGTGTTCTTCTCTTCCCTCCGGTTTGTTGAACAATATCCGGCCACTGATAAATTTTCGACTGTCGAAACGTTGCGGGGCCCACAACATTAATTTCTCTGCCCGAGGATCAATGACACCCCTCGATTCCTTCGCACCAATAGAGGATAGGCAGCCCAACAGTCTTTTACAGAACTGCCCTTAGTAGGCCAAGGGAAAAAACACCCATTTTAAGCAGGCTGAACTTGCCGTAGGCAGTACTTCCGCCTCCCTCACCATCGAGAAGCCCTAAAATCAAAGAGCTTGGAGATATGGCGAGCGCCCCAGGTTTCTCCTCACGCCCTCATGGCCCCCTTCCAGGCGACTGGGTGAGCTGTTCTGTTTCCCTTCTTCAACCACGCAATCTTGAGGTACAGGGGTATCTCCCTGCTTCGGATCTAGCGCCCACTCGCCCTGGATTGACTTCCGCGAACGGCGAGGCTTTTGTGGAGAATTTCCCTGCCCACGCAAGGACGAGAGGGTATGCTTCGTTTCCTTCCTCTTACGAGGCCTAGGCTTCTCCATTCACCCCTTCTTGAGGGGTCTGCTGGAGTTTTACGGGATCCAGCTCCACCACCTTACCCCCGAGTCGATTCTGCACATCTCGGGCTTCGTCGCCCTCTGCGAGATGTTTTTAGGCTGCGAGCTCCATTTCGATTTATGGAGAAAGTATTTCTGTCTCGTCCCCCGCACTCGGGGAGGGACAATCCAAGAAGTGGGTGGAGCCGAAGTATGGGGTATAGCCGGGACGGGGTATCCTATCGGGACCCCAAGGAAGGAATCCGAAGAGTGGACCTCATAGTGGTTTTATATTGAGGACGTCCCCTTATTCGACCCAGCTCGGAGGGGTCTGCCCGAATACTCCGATGCTCCTTTAAAGAAACGATTCAATTGGCGAACAAAGAGCTCCTCCCAAGAGGAGAGCGCTGAAGTAAAGTGTCTAGCCGCCCAGGTGAAGTTGCTAGTTCATAGCAAATTAACCATCATCGATGTGATGGCCACAACCATTACTTGATGTGTCCAACCTCTTCAACAAAGGATACATCCCCCGTGGCGTTACAACGGGACAAGCGACACAACCCGTTCCAGATGGCAAGGGCCTGCCGACCATGCAGCAATGGCGACATATTGGTCGATCTCTTTAAAGGAGAAAAAGAAGAGTTTGCTCGCCTGAAGATCAGGGATGGCTATTCAACTCATAACCCCATTGAATGGGTAAGTTCAATCATGCTCCTATAGTTCGGATGCTTATATTCGATTTTACTGATCGAAACCTTGTGTTTTTCTGAACAGAAATGGAGGCATTGGATCGAGACAGTCAACTGCCCCGCTCCTCAACCAGAGAATTATTCCTGTAATGATGATCCCGGATTTCACGATGATCCAGAGATTTCGATTGACTTTGAGGACGGGGTCTTTTAGCAGGGGAGTATCAATGAATCTAAGGTGGCCCTTCTGGCCGATCACCCTGGACCACTCCCTTCCTCCGCAGTAAATAAAAAGAAGGCCTCGTCCCAAAAAGGGCGCACGCCTCCCGTCATTCCGATCATACCGACTTCTACCCCAAAGGGTCGTCGGACCACGTGCTGAACACCATCGAGGGCTACACCGGCCGGGTCCGCATCGAACGGTGGTAGGATTCCCGAGCGAGGGACGATGGCGGGAACTACATCGACCGCACCCCCCACCAAGAGGTACTTACATTAATCTTGTAATTCGGTCATTGTCATAACCGTCTTAAGCACTCATAGTTTTTAGCCGAAATACTCAGGAGACGAGTACATCCACCTTCATCCGAAGACGTCACCGAGGTGCGAGATAGCCATCATGAGCCGAGGTCTTCGGCACATGCTGAAGTTGATGCAGGGGTCCCTCTTGCAGACCAGCCTCCTAAGGATTTTGCGGAAGTCTCGGTTACTAATTCCGAGGTTGAAAGTGCGATGAATCATCAGCGGCGAAAAGAGTCATTGCGCCACCCAATATTTTTCGACCAAGAGTTTAATGCTCTTAATTCGGTGGACGCATACCTCGGAGCTGCCCGAGCAGGACTCGAGGGAGCCGTCAGACTAATGTCCACCAACCTGCGGGTGAGTGGTCGGTTTTGACAACCGAACACAAATCCTAACCCAGTAGCCCCCAAGCCTTAATTTAGTCGGGGCGGCCGAGTTAAGGGTCTAAATATTGTTTCGTTGTTATGTAGGATTCAAGGCAACAAAATGAGAAGTTGTCCGAGGATCTCGAGTTGAGACAGACAGAGTTGCGAGCCCTCAAGGCCAAACTTGAGGAGGTGAAAAAGTTCACCAGAGAGGCACACGGTGAGTAATAAGTATTTTTATGTGCCGAAATTGTTGAGACACCCTTTCTAATGAAAGATTGCTTCGTAGCAGCTGAGTCCTTAGGTCTGCTGCAGAAGGATTTGGAGGCGTCCCGAGAATCTCAAAGGTATGCCGAGTCTCAGTTTGAGGCGGGCCGCCGTGTATTGACCCGAAGTCATGAGGAGAAGAACCAGCTCAAGGCGGAAAACCAGCGACAAGCCGAAGAAATTGAGAGTTTAAAAACTCAATTGGTGCAAGCCCACGAAGAGAACCAGAGATTAAAGGGCGGCATGTTCTCTAAGTGAAATTCTAACCTAGAATTCGGTAAAGTACGTTTATTTTGTCGAGTGTAAGAAGCATGTCGCATTTCGTGCTTAGGTCTCCTGACCGGGCATCCCGAGGAAGAAGCCAGCTCATTCGGAGGGAACCTGTTAAAGGAACTGTCCGTCGTGCTTGAGCGAGCTCGGAAAGCTATGAGGAGCATGTCAAAGGCACTCTGGCCAACCGAGATGCCTCCGGAAGGGATGGCCGAGCTGGCCGATCGATTTAAAGGAGCCCAGAGTCGTTTTGAGCTATGGAAGACCTCGACCTGTTGAGAGGGAGCACGGGAGGCATGGGCCATGGTGAAGACCCGCTTTACCAAACTCAACCCAGAGCACTTGGCTTGGGTTGGGCCTGTAGGGCCGGATGGTCAAGAGGTACCTCTTCACTTGGTCTATGACCAAGTGATGCCCGCTGCTCGTATTTCACAAGAGGACTACGCCCTGGATGTCATAATGGATCATCTCGACCGACAACCTAGTGTTTGATTCTATGTAGTTATGTACTTCACATCAAGCCGACTCCGTCCGTGCTGTAAACATTCTCTTAATCGGCCATCGGCTTCTGCCTCCCCCGCCAATAGCCGGGGAGTGTTTCGTACTGTGTATCCTGCAATAACAGGAAATCATTTCAGAGAACTAGGCAATCCGGCCATCTGGTGTGAATAGAAAAAACGCACACATGGAGGTATGTTATATTACTGTTTAATGTAAGAAACATCTTCCGAAGAAAATAGCTCCTCTATGGGTTCCTTTCTTCAGGTTGCTACGTAAATCGTAGACGTCGTAGCTGTGTACCCGTAGTATGCGAATAGCTGCTACTTTGGGAGAATAATCCTAGTTTGTGGTGAATATCACCAATTATATTTACTTCCTTTGTGGCCGAACAATTTGTTTCTTAAGAACGCTAGCTTTCGGCTTCACCCGTCTGAGGTACGTATCCGGGTAATCCGGTCGTAACAATCGCAGAGGTGTTCCCTTTACCCCCTAGCCGAACAATCGGGAACGTAGGGGGTAAGCACAGGAGCAAGGCAACCCATCTTGGCTAAATCTTAAGTCCAATTGATGCATATAGTGGCGTAAAACGATACTGGAAGAATGCATACAAGACAGATAGATGCAAAAAATATATTGCTTGGCTTCGTTAAGAAGCCCCCAGGTGTTACCGGGTAAGACATTTGAGAATGTATGCCGATGAAAACTTAACGTAGTTTGGTTTCGCCGAACACATCCCGGGAAAGTCTAACCAATCCTATAAAAGTAAATAAGGAAGGGGGAAAATACAAGGGTTTAGAGAAGGTGACGACGCCGGTCTAGCCGTACAAGCGCCGAAGGCGAGCTGCGTTCCATGGGTTCGTTTCGAGGCGATTGTCTTGCGGGTTACGGAGGCGATAAGCTCCTCGTGCCAGTACTTCATCAATTATGAAAGGGCCCTCCACTTGGGGTTGAGTTTATGCTTCTACTTCTCTGGGAGGCGTAAGATAAGTTCGCCCACATTATATGCTTTCGCTCGAACCTCCCTGCTTTGGTAGCGCCGAGCCTGCTGTTGATAAAAAGTAGATTGGGCCCCGAGCTATATCGCACTCTCCTTCCAGGGTGTCTAGGTCGTCCTGCCGATCTAGCTTGGACTCTTTTTCTTCGTACATGCGCATCCTGGGCGCGTTGATAACCCACAAGTATAGGGGACCGCAACAATTTTCGAGGGTAGAGTATTCAACCCAAATTTATAAATTTGACACAAGGGGAGCCAAAGAATATTTGTGAGTATTAGCAGTTGAGTTGTCAATTCAACCACACCTGGAGATTAATTATCTGCAGCAAAGTGATGAGTAGCACGGTAGTATGATAGTTTTGATAGCAGTAGCAGTGATAGCAATAGTTTCGTAGCAAGTGTAACCGTAGAAGCAGCAATAGTAACTCAGCAAGAACAATATGTGGAAAACTCGTAGGCACTGGATCGGTGAACTCGCTGGATAATATTCATCATGTAACAGTCATAACCTAGGGCGACACAGAACTAGCTCCAGTTCATAAATGTAATGCATGTACGCATGTATTCCGTAAATAGTCATACGTGCTTATGGAAAAGAACTTGCATGGCATCTTTTTTCCTACCCTCCCGTGGCAGCGGGGTCCATAAGGAAACTAAGGGATATTAATACCTCCTTTTAATAGAGAACCGGAACAAAGCATTAACACATAGTGAATACATGAACTCCTCAAACTACGGTTATCACCGGAAAGTATCCCTATTGTCACTCCGGGGTTTACGGATCATAACACGTAATAGGTGCATATGACTAGCAAGATCGGATCAAGAACATAGATATAATGGTGATAACATAAACGGTTCAGATATGAAATCATGGCACTCGGGCCCTAGTGACAAGCATTAAGCATGGCAAAGTCAGAGCAACATCAATCTCAGAACATAGTGGATACTAGGGATCAAGCCCTAACAAAACTAACTCGATTACATGATGAATCTCATCCAACTCCTCACCGACCAGCAAGCCTACGAAGGAATTACTCACTCCCAGTGGGGAGCATCATGGAATTGGCGATGGAGAAGGATTGATGATGACGAAGACCGAAGATTCCCCTCTCCGGAGCCCCAAATGGGCTCCAGATGTGGCCTCCCGAGGAAGAACAGGAGGTGGCGGCGGCTCCGTATCGTAAAACGCGATGAAACTTTCTCTCTGATTTTTTTCTCCGAAAATAGGATTTTATAGCGTTGGAATTAGGGTTAGTGGGGCCCTGAGGTGGGCACAACCCACCAGGGCGCACCTGGAGGGGGTGGCGCGCCCTGGTGTATCATGCCCAACCAGGGCACCCCCTCCGGTGGTTCTTGGCTCCAGTAATTTTTATTTATTGTAAAATAAATCTCCAAAAAGTTTCGTCCAGTTCCGAGAACTTTTATTTCTGCACAAAAACAACACCATGGTAGTTCTGCTAAAAACAACGTCAGTCTGGGTTAGTTTCATTCAAATCATGCAAATTAGAGTCCAAAACAAGAGCAAAAGAGTGAGGAAAAGTAGATACGACAGAGACGTATCAACTCCCCCAAGCTTAACCCATTGCTTGTCCTCAAGCAATTCAGTTGACAAACTGAAAGTGATAAAGAAAAACTTTTACGAACTCTTTTGTTCTTGTTTACATATATATGCTTAAGTAGCACCCATGTTTTCAGCAAAGATTAAGACTAACCATGTCAGCAATAACTCTTAAAAATTATATTAACTCATATCAATGACATAAGCAACTAGCGAGCAATAATAAAATATCTCAAATGCAAACACTTTGTCAAAACAATCATGATATAATATGACAACAGTGGTATCTCGCTAGCCCTTTCCGAGACCGCAAAACATAAATGCAGAGCACCTCCAAAGTTCAAGCAGCGACTAAACATTGTAATTCATGGTAGAAAAGATCTAGTCATGCTGCACCCAACATTAACTATACATAATGCATCAAGATGACAATAGTGCTCTCAGGTCTGGCGCTTTTTTGAGAAGGTGATGGCTCAACATAAAAGTAAATAGATAGTCCCTTCGCAGAGGGAAGCAGGGATTTGCAGTGGTGCCAGAGCTCAAAGCTTAAATCAGAGATAATATAATTTTGGGAGGTACACCCTTCTTGTCAACGTTACGACCAAGAGTTATCAATATCTTCCATGCTAAACACATTAGCGGCGGTTCCCAAGCGGTAAAAGTAAAGGTTTACTCCCCCTCCACCAACAATCACACTCCACGGCTAGCCGAATCCACGGGTACCGTCCATACCAACAACATTCCTGGGGGAGTTTGTTTAATTATTTATAATTTTTTATTTCGGGACCGGGAATCCCTATTACCGCCCCTCTCGTGTAAGGACGAGTGAATAAACACTCATCATGAGAATAACCCGCTTCACATGGAAGATACTGACCGCCCCCTGTCGCTCCATGATAATCCCCAAGTCCAAGGAATCATCGTAGCAATTTCCAAAGGTGGAAGTGATAAGTATGGAGTGTCGAACCCACAAGGAGCTAAAGGTAAGATCAATATTCTCTCAAGTCCTATCTGCCACTGATACGACTCTACGTATACCGAACGTTTGCTTCCAACTAGAAACGAGAAATAAAAATACGTTGTGGATGTGAAGAGGATAGCTTTGCATGATATCGAACAGCTAAAGTATAAAAATAGGTGCTGTTATCATAAAGTTAGAATATATTACAATGTATTACAAACAACGAGGGTGGAATAATGATGGGTCGGTGTGCGGAATTGTCCTAGGCAATTGGTAACAAGATCGGTAATCATTATTGCAATTTTATATGAGGGGGAGGCATAAGCTAACATACTTTCTCTACTTGGATCATATGCACTTATGATTGGAACTCTAGCAAGCATTCGCAACTACTAAAGATCATTAAGGTAAAACCCAACCATAGCATTAAAGCATCAAGTCCCCTTTATCCCATACGCAACAACCCACCTACTCGGGTTTATGCTTCTGTCACTCAAGCAACCCACTATAAGCGAATCATGAACGTATTGCAACACCCTACATCGGGAATCCTTCACGTGTGCGCGGCACGGAAGGCACAATAGGACAGCACCAAAGTAAAACATACAACTCAAACCAATCTAGATCATCAATCAACCCAAAGGACAAAAGAAATCTACTCAAAACATCATAGGATGGCAACACATCATTGGATCATAATATGTGGCATAAAGCACCATGTTCAAGTAGGGGATTACAGCGAGGTGCGGGAGAGTGGACCGCTGAAAGGAGAAGAGGATGGTGATGAAGAAGGTGATGTTGATGAAGACGATCACCGCGGCGATGGTTCCCCCGGTGGCACTCCGGCACCACCAGGAGAGAGGGGGAGAGGGTCTCCCCCTTGTGCTTTCTCCTCCATGGCCTCCCCCCTGGTTGGGGGAAGGTTCTCCCTCTGGTCCTTGGCCTCCATGGCGATGATGGCCCCTCCGTCTTCCTCCTCCATGGTCTCCGGTGAAGGTGACCCATGCCGGAGAGGGCCAAGATTGATCTTTCGTGGCTCTGGAGACTTGCGGCGGCGGAACTTCCGATCTAGGTTTATTTCTGGAGGTTTCTCGATTTATAGGAGGTCTTGGCGTTGGAATCACGTCAGGGAAGTGCTCGAGGGGCCCACAAGCCAGGGGGCGCGCCCTAGGGGGGGGGGGCGCCCCCCAGGCTTGTGGCCTCCTCGGTCACTTCCTGGCCCAGCTTTTTGCTCCAGTATTTTTTATATTTTCCAAAAATATTCTCCGTAAATTTTCAGCCCATTCCGAGAACTTTTATTTCTGCACGAAAAACAACACCACGGTAGCTCTGCTGAAAACAACGTCAGTCCGGGTTAGTTCTAATCAAATCATACCAAAATCATATAAAATTATTGCAAACATGGCATGAATACTTCATAAATTATAGATACATTGGAGACGTATCAGCATCCCCAAGCTTAATTCCTACTCGTCCTCGAGTAGGTAAATGATAAAAGAGATAATTTATGAAGTGTGAATGCTAGCAAGTGCACAAATTTGATCAATGATAATTCCAATCACTTTTTCTAGCATCAATATAAACCATAAATAGTAGCTCATCTCATAAAACTTCTCATGATCAAGTAACAAGATATTCACATGTTAAAGTATAAACCAGAAAGTTTCTTGAAAACTAACAAACCATATTCCTAGTCATCGAACAATTGCAATTCATCTTATTTTCAGGAAGGGTCTATGTAAGAGCTTTGATTTAGCAAATTCCACATACTCAACTATCATATTACTTCCATGATTATGGACACTCAAAGCATATTTTTAGAACAAATAGCATCCATCGAACACAGAGAAAGATAGGGGCTTAATGTTTCGCCTCCCAACTTATTTATCATATAGATAATTGTCAACAATAATAATTCATGATCAAATATATTTGTGTGGATATATATGTCTAGATCATTCCCCAACACATGACGCTTGCCAAGAGAAAAAGGCGAAATATAGGAAGTGGTGAAGATCACCATGACTCTTGCATAAAGGTAAGTACTAGAAAGTAAAAGATAGGCCCTTCGCAGAGGGAAGCATAGGTTGTCATGCGCTTTTTGTTTTTGGATGTGCAAACCCTTAATGCAAAGGAACGTCACGTTGTATTGCCCCTTGTGATAGTAACCTTTATTATGCAGTCCGTCGCTTTTATTTCTTTACCATCACAAATTCATACAACTCTTATTTTCCTTTACAATAAAAGATCATACATATTTAGGAGCAATTTTTGTTGCTTTTTGCACCGATGACAACTTACTTGAAGGATCTTACTCAATCCATAGGTAGGTATAGTGGACTCTCATGGCAAAACTGGTTTAAGGGTGTTTGGATGCACAAGTAGTATTTCTACTTGGTGCGGAAGTTTTGGCTAGTATGAGGTGGAAGCAAGCACCACATGTTGGAGGATCCATAACAACATAACTTCTATACAAATATACCCAAACATAACTCATTACGTTGTCTTCCTTGTCCAATCTCAACTAATTTGCTCAAGTTTGAAAATAATTAATGGGCTCACAATCATAGAAGATGTCCAAGATAGTATATTTATATGTGGAATCTCTCTTCCTTCAATATTCTTTCATGAATTGTTCAAGTGACCAATGCGGTGTTTGCTAACTTTCAATAAATTTTACCACCTATACTTATTATGTGTGAAGTCATTACTCCCCATGGGATAAGTATATGAAGCATATTTAATTCCAGATTTATGATATTCAATTCATTCAACCATTTACTCATAGGATATAAGTGAAACACGAGATTGAATGACAAACTACTCCAAAAAGATATAAGTGAAGATCAATGCGTAGTTAAGTAGTTAAATAACCATGTGGGGACTCTCCTTCATTCAAAATTTCAGATCCAATGATTTTATTCAAACAGCAAGCAAAATAAAAATAGCACTCCAAGAATAGCACGCATCATGTGAACGAATAAAATTTTAGGCTCAACATAGGCTAACCGATAATTGTTGATGAAGAGATGTGGGATGCGTAGCATCCGCAAGCTTAGATGCATGAGACTTCTTGAAATATTGACTTGGGGTGCCTTGGGCATCCCCAAGCTTGAGCTTTTGTATCTCGTTCAATCCTCTCATATCATGGTTTCACCTATTCTCAAAAACATCTTCCACACAAAACTTGAAAATGACTCGTGAGATAGGTTAGTACACATAATAATAAACCAACTCTTTATGTACTGCCAAGACAAGTTGCATAATAATTTTCAAATATTAGGTACTGTATACTATCATATCCACAATTTATATCTACCAATATAGGCTATGGAAACTATAGGATAAGTAGATAACGAAACTATGACAGCAATCTGTCCAAACAGAACAGTCTGTAGCAATTTATGAAAAAAGTGTACTTACATAACTCAAAAAATTATGAAAATTTATGACAGGCTAAGGAATTTATATGATAATACTGTGTAAAAATTTCAGAAACTTTCTATGTTCCAGTAAAATATGAAAATTCAAACACTACAGAAAAAGTTTCTGTTTTTACACAGCACACATCCAACATGCAATGCAAGCATCCTAAAGGCAATTCTTGGAACTTTTTATTGAAAAACAAGAGTATAAATAACACCTAACAGAGAATATAGTGACGCTCCAAGCAAAACTCATATTATGTGACGAATAAAAATATAGCTCCAAGTGAGGTTACCGATAATGTTGAAGACGAAGGAGGGGATGCCTTCCGGGGCATCCCCAAGCTTAGTTGCTTGTATCTTCCTTGAATATTACCTTGGGGTGCCTTGGGAATCCCCAAGCTTAGGTTCTTTTCACTCCTTATTCTCCTCATATCGGTGTCTCACCCAAAACTTGAAAACTTCAATCACACAAAACTTAACGGAACTTCGTGAGAAGGGTTAGTGCAATAAAGATAGATCATTCACTTAGGTACTGTTAAGACAAGATTCATAATTGTTCCCACATGAAACCTACTGTATTCTATCATTCCCATAATTTATATCACTAAATATAAGTTATGAAAACACTAAAACAAGCAAACTATGCATGCAAAACAGAATCTGTCAAAAACAGAACAGTCTGTGAAGATCTGTAGTGTAGCCATACTTCCCTGTCTCTAAAAATTCTGAAAAATTAGGAAAATCTAGGAAATTTGTATATAAAGACTGTGTAAAAATTTCAGATCAAAATCATGTTCCAGTGAATTTACAAAATTCCTGGACTGAGAGCAAAAGTTTCTGTTTTTGCACAGAATCAAGTCAACTATCATCCACACTATCCCAAAGGCTTTGCTTGGCACTTTATTGAAACAAAAGCTATAAAACATGATCATACAGTAGCTTAATCATTTGGACACACAAAAACAGTAGGGTTAAATATTGGGTTGTCTCCCAACAAGCGCTTTTCTTTAATGCCTTTCTAGCTAGGCATGACATTGATACACTTCCAAGCCTAATTCCGATAGAAATTTTTATTCATACTCTAAAAGATATAAGTGAAGTTCATAGAGCATTCTACAATTAATGAAGATTAACCAATACCCAAGCTCAAAATATATAAGTGAAGCACACGAAGCATTCTATAAAGCCATACTCAAAAAGATTTAAGTGAAGCACAAAGAGCATTCTACCAAGCCATACGCAAAAGATATAAGTGAAGCATATGAAGCATTCTACAAAGCCATACTCAAAAGATATAAGTGAAGCTCATGAAGCATTCTAAAATCAATAAAGGACTAACTCATACTATAAGGGTGCATAAAAGGAAAAGAAAAATATTAAGACGAATATCATGTGAACAAAACAAAAACCGAGGTATACCGATAATTGTTGAAGAATAAAGATGGGATGCCTTCCGGGGCATACCCAAGCTTAGATGCTTGAGTCTCCTAGAAATATTTACTTGGGGTGCCTTGGGCATCCCCAAGATTGAACTCTTGTCTCTCCGTATTCTTCTTATATAGATACCTCCTCGATCTTTGAACACTTCATTCACACAAAACTTAACAAAACCCTCGTGAGATCCATTAGTATAATAAAGCAAAATACTACTTTAAGTACTGTTGTGAACTCATTCCAAATTCATATTAGCATTATATCTACTGTAGTCCAACTTCACCATGGTTCATACCCCCCGATACTACCCATAGATTCATCAAAATAAGAGCACAATGCATAGAAAACAGAATCTGTTAAAAACAGGACAGTCTGTAGCAATTTGAAAACTTCGTGTACTTATGTATCTCAAAAAATTCTGAAAATTTAGGACAAATTAAAAAAATTGTATAGAATTACTGTGTAAAAATTTCAGAAACTTTTAACGTTCCAGTAAGAAATGTAAATTCATGCACTACTGTCAAAGTTTCTGTTTTTGCACCGCACAAAGCAAACAAGCAATCTAATCATCCTAAAAGCAAATCTTGGCACATTATTTTTATAATACAATGGATATATACAAGGGGATAATTATTTTTGAGAAGCTTCCATGAAAAATTCTACATTGTTTCCATGAGCATGAACACAAGTGTTCAAGGTCGACCCTCACTTCTCCAATGCACAACCTTCCAATCACTTCTCTTTTTGAAAAACTTCATAGTCAAGAGGCAAGTAATTCTTTTTGTATTTTTCATTATTTTTGTTTGTTTGTTTCACCCACAACTAAAGAAAGCAAAAAGGGAAAACAAAATCTACTTAGTGGAGAAAGCAAACAAGCACACACGAGAATATCGACCCCACGCTATTGCTCCCCGGCAACGGCGCCAGAAAAGAGCTTGATAATCCCCAAGTGCAAGGAATCATCGTAGCAATTCCCAAAGGTGGAAGTGATAAGTATGGAGTGTCGAACCCACAAGGAGCTAAAGGTAAGATCAATATTCTCTCAAGTCCTATCTGCCACTGATACGACTCTACGTATACCGAACGTTTGCTTCCAACTAGAAACGAGAAATAAAACTACGTTGTCGATGTGAAGAGGATAGCTTTGCATGATATCGGAGAGCTAAAGTATAAAAATAGGTGCTGTTATCATAAAGTTAGAATATATTACAATGTATTACAAACAGCGAGGGTGGAATAATGATGGGTCGGTGTGCGGAATTGTCCTAGGCAATTGGTAACAAGATCGGTAATCATTATTGCAATTTTATATGAGGGGGAGGCATAAGCTAACATACTTTCTCTACTTGGATCATATGCACTTATGATTGGAACTCTAGCAAGCATTCGCAACTACTAAAGATCATTAAGGTAAAACCCAACCATAGCATTAAAGCATCAAGTCCCCTTCATCCCATACGCAACAACCCACCTACTCGGGTTTATGCTTCTGTCACTCAAGCAACCCACTATAAGCGAATCATGAACGTATTGCAACACCCTACAGCGGGAATCCTTCACGTGTGCGCGGCACAGAAGGCACAATAGGACAGCACCAAAGTAAAACATACAACTCAAACCAATCTAGATCATCAATCAACCCAAAGGACAAAAGAAATCTACTCAAAACATCATAGGATGGCAACACATCATTGGATCATAATATGTGGCATAAAGCACCATGTTCAAGTAGGGGATTACAGCGAGGTGCGGGAGAGTGGACCACTGAAAGGATATGAGGATGGTGATGAAGAAGGTGATGTTGATGAAGACGATCACCGCGGCGATGGTTCCCCCGGTGGCACTCCGGCACCACCGGGAGAGAGGGGGAGAGGGTCTCCCCCTTGTGCTTTCTCCTCCATGGCCTCCCCCCTGGTTGGGGGAAGGTTCTCCCTCTGGTCCTTGGCCTCCATGGCGATGATGGCCCCTCCGTCTTCCTCCTGCATGGTCTCCGGTGAAGGTGACCCCCTTCGGCAGGGTGCCGGAGAGGGCCAAGATTGATCTTTCATGGCTCTGGAGACTTGCGGCGGTGGAACTTCCGATCTAGGTTTATTTCTGGAGGTTTCTCGATTTATAGGAGGTCTTGGCATTGGAATCACGTCAGGGAAGTGCTCGAGGGGCCCACAAGCCAGGGGGGTGCGCCCTAGGGGGGGGGGACGCCCCCCAGGCTTGTGGCCTCCTCGGTCACTTCCTGGCCCAGCTTTTTGCTCCAGTATTTTTTATTTTTTCCAAAAATATTCTCCGTAAATTTTCAGCCCATTCTGAGAACTTTTATTTCTGCACAAAAAACAACACCACGGTAGCTCTGCTGAAAACAGCGTCAGTCCGGGTTAGTTCTAATCAAATCATACCAAAATCATATAAAATTATTGCAAACATGGCATGAATACTTCATAAATTATAGATACGTTGGAGACGTATCACTCCATGAGCGGTCCAGGCACACGAAACAGATGTTCATTTAAATTTTTAGAGGTGGCACATGCAAATTTACTTGGGAAGGCAGGGTAATACCGCATATAGGTAGGTATAGTGGACTCATCTGGAATAACTTTGGTTTAAGGATTTTGTTGCACAAACAGTATTCCCGCTTAGTACAGGTGAAGGCTAGCAAATAGGTTGAGAAGCAGCCAGCTAGAGAGCGAAAACGGTCATGATCATGCATTATGCATAACAAACATTGAATACTAGCATGAGTAGGATATGAACACCATGAACATAAATATCTTGAAGGCTATGTTGGTTTTGATCCAACTACATGCGTGAACATGTGCCAAGTCAAGCCACTTGAAACATTCAGAGGAGGTACCATATCATCATACCACATCACAATCATTTTAATGCATGCTGACATCCAAGATAAATCATTATCCACTCCTAGATACTTAAGCGTGGCATGATCAACTATAATCTCTAATTCTCATTGCAAACATGTTTGATCATAATATGCTGAATCAAGGATACCAGGCTAAACATATTTACAAAAACAAAAACAAGTTGAGTTCATACCCTCTTTTCTCTGCCACAGCCACTTCATCAAATATCGTCATTATTGCCTTTTCATTTGCATGACTGAATGATATAAAAATAATAATAGTGCAAGAGTGACATGGACTAAGCTGGAATCTGCAAACATTTTATTCAAGAGGAGAAGACGAAGTAACATGGGCTCTTTGTTAGATTAACAATAGTGCATAGAGAGCCACTCAACATTTTCATCATGGTATTCTCCTTGGTACGACTCAAATAAAAGGAAAAGAATTTCAGAGAAACACACTGAAATATTTTTGGAGTTTTTGGTTTTCATGAAGAAAGCAAATTAAAGAGGGAAAAATAAAAACGAGAAAAACTATTTACACAGGAAAGCTCCCAACAATTAAAAGAAGAAACGAGAAATCTTTTTGGGTTTTCTTTTAATACTACAATTAATTTAAGCTAGAAAGAAAAGCCGAAAAGAAGTAGGAAATATTTTTGGGTTTTCTCAAAGCTTTTTCAAACACGCAAGAAGAAAGCGAGAAAATAAATCTAGCATGGATAATACAATGAAAGAGTGTAGACACCGACAACTGGAATGAAATGTGTAAACATGAATATAATGTCGGTGGATATACATACTCCCCCAAGCTTAGGCTTTTGGCCTAGCTTGGTAATCACCATCCGTAGTAACCATCCGGTCCTAAGTCGAAGTGAGGTGGAGATGGCACCTGAGCGTCCCACTCCTGGGGCTCCTCCTCCTCAGCTGCTAGGTTGTTCCGGTAGGCTGTAATGTCCTCTGGCATGATCTTGTATCCATTCCTGGCAATAGAATCAAACAGAGCAGGTGCAGGCAACGGGATAACATCACGGGTTTCGACACTGAATACTAAGTTGTAGAGAATGTTATGAAAAGAATCAGCTGCATCAATAAATTGGTGATCCTGCAATGCCTTGTGATCTAGATAAACTTGGGACAAGGGATAATCATGTGGGCGAATCTGAACATTAAAGTGTCTCGCTAAGCGACTGGCATAAATACCACCATGTATCTTTCCCTTAGTCCTGTTAAGGTGTAAGCGACGTGCAACAATAGCCCCCATGCTAAAGGTGTGATCATTGTGCAGTGCACGATGTAAAATGGCGAAGTCGGGGGCACTGAGTGCGCCAACCTTCTCCCTAGCGGTTAAACACTTCACGATGAATAAAGCAAAGTAGTGCACAGAAGGAAAGTGCAAACTGGCAGCAGTGGCTTTTGACATGCCTCTATCTTCACCCACTGTTAAAGTGAGGAGAAAATCCTCAAACTCCGCTGGTCTAGGCTCTCTTAATTCCCCATCAGAAGGAATCAAGCATATGTCACAAAAGTCAGTGAGCGGTATATCTTGTGAGTTTCAGCATATAACTTAAACTGCACCTCAGGAGGATTACTCCTACTCAGAAAATGAAAACTTTGCACAAAGGAATTTGTAAGGATGTGGTGCTGGTCACACTTAGCTGCGAGGAAATCAGCCAGCCTGGCATTTGGAACGAATTGGGCAAACTCTTGATGGAACCCGGCCTCCTCCATGAAGGCATCATGCGGCCATTCGCACGGCCGCACCTCCGCCGTTCTCGGAGTGTGGAGGTCATTGTCCGATGATTCCCCAATGACTCCTTTAGCATTCTTCTTGAAGGAAAACTTCCTAAAGAAATCCATCTTATTCGTAAAATTAAATTTCTGAAAATTTTAGTCTGCAAATTTTTTGTCAACAAAACTTCGTAAGATTGATAACAACTACTCCTAAGGAAGCATGGATGCCATATTAAGCATTCAAACTACTTAGAACTCTAAGAGTTCAACATGGAAGCTCATCTACAGCAGCACCAAGAGTAGCTAATTATTCTAAAAATAACCCACTAAATCAAAAACTAATTGGAGCAATGGAGGAGTCACATACCAAGTAGCAATCCCCCAAAACAGTTTCGGAAATGGAGCTTCGAGCAAAGAGATCGAAATCCGCGGGTTTGTGAGCAAGAACATGGGAGTGAGAGCTATGGTGATTTTTTTTCTGGAGGTAGGAGATGACATGGGCTAAAGGGATAAGTGAGGGGGCCCACGTGGGGGCCACAACCCACCAGGGCGCGCTTGGGGTTCCTGGCGCGCCCTGGTGTCTTGTGGGCACCAGGTGCACCCCCCTTTGATGTTATTTGCACCGGAAATTCAGAAATATTCAGAAAAAATCGTATCAAATTTTCAGGACATTCTGAGAACTTTTATTTTTGGGTCATTTTTTAATTGCACGGAGAAAACAGAAAACAGGATAACCATGACATTTTATTTTATTTGACTAAGAAAACAGAAAATAAAATGTGGGAGCAGAAGGTTGTCCCTACTAGATTCATCAACTTCATACCTCTCAAAAATGATCCATCAATAAGGTTGATCAAGTCTTATTAACAAGCACTTCCGATTAGCATGAAACCGAAGAACTTTCATAAAACACTAAGTTACCTCAATGGTGATAGCACATCCCCAACAATAAGCATGTCATATTTCTTTTTGGCAGTAGTAGAGGTAGTTGAAAACTTCCAATAGTCATTGTCGGAGATTCTTCAATAACATTTATACCATTCACTTGGAATTGTTTCTTCGGAAAGTGCACCGTATTCTCATTACCATTGATATGAAAAGTGACTTTGCTTTTATTACAATCAATAACAGCCCCTGTAGTATTCAAAAAGGGTCTACCAAGGATAATCGACATGTTGTCGTCCTCGGGCATCTCAAGAATAACAAAGTCCGTTAGGATAGTAACATTTGCAACAACAACGGGCACATCCTCACAAATACCGATAGGTATGGCAGTTGATTTATCAGCCATTTGCAATGATATTTTAGTAGGTGTGAGTTTATTCAAATCAAGTCTTTTATATAAGGAGAAAGGCATAACACTAACACCAGCTCCCAAATCACACAAAACAATTTTGACAATATTTCTTTTAATGGAGCAAGGTATAGTTGGTATTCCCGGATCTCCAAGTTTTTTAGGTACTCCATCCTTAAAAGAATAATTAGCAAGGATGGTGGAGATTTCAGCTTCATGTATCTTTCTTTTATTAGTGATGATGTCTTTCATGTATTTTGCATAAGGGGCCATCTTTAAGATATCAGTTAAGCGGGTGCGCAAAAAGACTGGCCTAATCATTTCAGCAAAGCGTCCAAATTCTTCATCACCCTTTTTCTTAGATGGTTTAGGTGGAAATGGCATGGGTTTCTGAACCCATGGTTCTCTTTCTTTACCATGTTTTCTAGCCACAAAGTCTCTTTTATCATAAAGTTTATTTTTAGGTTGTGGGTTATCAAGATCAACAGCTGGCTCTATTTCAACATCATTATCTGGTTCTTTACCATTGTTCGGTTGAGCATCTTCATGAACATTTTCATTTTAATTTTCATAATCACTAGGTGAATGCTCATTACCAGATTGAGTTTCAGCATCAGAAATAGAGACACCATTATTATCAGGAGGTTTTTGTATCCCAGGTTCACTAGAGGTAGGTAGAGTCCTATCATTTTTCTTTTTCTTTTTCTTCTAGAAGGACTAGGTGCATCAGCATTAATTCTTTGAGAGTCTTGTTCAATTCTTTTAGGATGACCTTCAGGATAAAGAGGTTCTTGAGTCATTCTACCTCTCTAGTAACTACTCTAGCAGCAAAATCATTCATATTATTATTCATTTCATCAAGCAATTCCTTTTGAGATTTAGCAACTTGTGCTAACTGGGTTTGAACCACACATGCATGTTTTCCTACACCTCTAACATCATTACTGATTCTAAATAACAAGTCACTCAAGCGAGCAATCATATCAGAATTATATTTCAATTGTTTCAGAACATTTGCATTGAAGTGGTCTTGTTTCATAATGTAGTTGTCATACTCATATAAGCATTGACTAGGATGTTTATTGTAAGGGATATCACTTTCATCAAACTTTAATAAAGAGTTTACCTCTACCACCTGTGGAGGTGGTGGTGTGTCAAGGCCATGTATTTCTTCAATAGGTGGTAAATTCTTAACATCCTGAGCTTTAATACCTTTTTCCTTCATACATTTCTTTGCCTCTTGCATATCTACAGGACTGAGAAATAAGATACCCCTCTTCTTTGGGGTGGGTTTAAGTGGTGGTTCAGGGAGAGTCCAATCATCATAATTCTTCAATATATTATTCAATAGTTCCTCAGCTTGTTCAACAGTTCATTCCCTGAAAACACAACCAACACAACTATCTAGGAAGTCCCTAGAAGCATCAGTTAGTCCATTATAGAAGATATCCAGTATTTCATTTTTCTTAAGAGGATGATCAGGCAAATCATTAAGCAATTGGAGAAGCCTCCCCATGCTTATGAGAGACTCCCTTCTTCAATTTGCACAAAGTTAAATATTTCCTGTAAGGCAGCTTGTTTCTTATGAGCAGGAAAATATTTTTCAGAGAAGTAGTAAATCATATCCCGGGGACTACGCACACAACTAGGAGCAAGAGTATTGTACCATATCTTAGCATCACCCTTTAATGAGAACTAAAATAATTCGAGAATATAGTAGTAGCGAATCTTCTCATCGTGAGCAAAGAGGGTGGCTATATCATTCAGCTTAGTAAGATGTGCCACTACAGTTTCAGTTTCATAGCCATGGAAAGGATCAGATTGAACCAAAGTAATTAACTCTGGGTCGACAGAGAATTCATAATCCTTATCAGTAACAAAGATAGGTGAAGTAGCAAACTTAGGATCACATTTCATTCTAGCATTCAAAGTATTTTCCTTATACTTCCGTAGCAATTTCTTAAGATCATCTCTATCCTTACAAGAGAGGATTTCTCTAGTTATCTCCTCATCCATAACATAACCCTCAGGTATCTTAGGCATTTCAAATCTAGGAGAGCTAGGTCTAATAGGTGTTTCATAATTACCAGTTTCAAAGGCTTCATCAGTTTCAGCAATCTCATCAGTTTCAGTAATTTCATTCTCTTTAGCTCTAGCAAATTGTTCATCAAGAAATTCACCTAGCGCCACATTATCATCAAGCATGGTACTAGCATCATCATCATAAGCATCATTCATAGCAGAAGTAGCATCATCAATAACTTGTGACATATCAGGATTAATAGCATGTGGTGGTGTTGCAAACTTACTCATAACCGAAGGTGAATCAAGTGAAGAGCTAGATGGTAATTCCTTACCTCCCCTCGTCTTAGAGGGAAAAATCTTGGTTTTTGGATCTTCAGATTCTTCATAGTGATCAATTGATATAAATCCCAAGTGACTCAACAAATATAGCTAAGCTCCCCGGCAACGGCGCCAGAAAAAGGTCTTGATAACCCACAAGTATAGGGGATCACAACAATTTTCGAGGGTAGAGTATTCAACCCAAATTTATAGATTCGACACAAGGGGATCCAAAGAATATTTGTGAGTATTAGCAGCTGAATTGTCAATTCAACCACACCTGGAGATTAAATATCTGCAGCAGAGTGATCAGTAGCACAGTAGTATGATAGTTTTGATAGCAGTAGCAACAGTAGCAGTAACGGTAGCAGTGATAGCAATAGTTTCGTAGCAAGTGTAACAGTAGAAGCATCAATAGTAACTCAGCAAGAACAATATGTGGAAAATTTGTAGGCACTGGATCGGTGAACTTGTTGGATAATATTCATCATGTAACAGTCATAACCTAGGGCGACATAGAACTAGCTCCAGTTCATAAATGTAATGTAGGCATGTATTCCGTAAATAGTCATATGTGCTTACGGAAAAGAATTTGCATGACATCTTTTGTCCTACCCTCCCGTGGTAGCGGGGTCCATAAGGAAACTAAGGGATATTAAGGCCTCCTTTTAATAGAGAACCGGAACAAAGCATTAACACATAGTGAATACATGAACTCCTCAAACTACGGTCATCACCGGAAATTATCCCGACTATTGTCACTCCGGGGTTTACGGATCATAACACGTAATAGGTGCATATGACTAGCAAGATCGTATCAAGAACATAGATATAATGGTGATAACACAAATGCTTCAGATCTGAAATCATGGCACTCGGGCCCTAGTGACAAGCATTAAGCATGGCAAAGTCATAGCAACATCAATCTCAGAACATAGTGGATACTAGGGATCAAGACCTAACAAAACTAACTCGATTACATGATGAATCTCATCCAACTCCTCACCGAACAGCAAGCCTACGAAGGAATTACTCACTCCCGGTGGGAATCATCATGGAATTGGCGATGGAGAAGGGTTGATGATGACGAAGACCGAAGATTCCCCTCTCCGGAGCCCCAAACGGGCTCCAGATCTGGCCTCCCGAGGAAGAACAGGAGGTGACAGCGGCTCCGTATCGTAAAACGGATGAAACTTTCTCTCTGATTTTTTTCCTCCTAAAATAGGATTTTATAGCGTTGGAATTAGGGTTAGTGGGGCCCTGAGGTGGGCACAACCCACTAGGGCGCGCCTGGAGGGGGTGGCGTGCCCTGGTGTATCATGCCCAACCAGGGCACCCCCTCCGGTGGTTGTTGGCTCCAATAATTTTTCTTTATTGTAAAATAAATCTCCAAAAAGTTTCATCCAGTTCCGAGAACTATTATTTCTGCACAAAAACAACACCATGGTAGTTCTGTTGAAAACAACGTCAGTCTGGGTTAGTTTCATTCAAATCATGCAAATTAGAGTCCAAAACAAGATCAAAATCATGAGGAAAAGTAGATACGACGGAGACATATCAACTCCCCCAAGCTTAAACCATTGCTTGTCCTCAAGCAATTCAGTTGACAAACTGAAAGTGATAAACAAAACTTTTACGAACTCTTTTGTTCTTGTTTACATATATATGCTGAAGTAGCACCCAGGTTTTCAGTAAAGATTATGACTAACCATGTCAACAATAACTCTTAAAAATTATATTAACTCATATCAATGACATAAGCAACTAGCGAGCAATAATAAAATATCTCAAATGCAAACACTTTGTCAAAACAATCATGATATAATATGACAACAGTGGTATCTCGCTAGCCCTTTCTGAGACCGCAAAACATAAATGCAGAGCACCTCCAAAGTTCAAGCAGCGACTAAACATTGTAATTCATGGTAGAAAACATCCAGTCATGCTGCACCCAACATTAACTATTCATAATGCATCAGGATGACAATAGTGCTCTCAGGTCTGGTGCTTATTTGAGAAGGTGATGGCTCAACATAAAAGTAAATAGATAGTCCCTTCGCAGAGGGAAGCAGGGATTTGCAGAGGTGCCAGAGCTCAAAGCTTAAATCAGAGATAATATAATTTTGGGAGGTACACCCTTCTTGTCAACGTTACGACCAAGAGTTATCAATATCTTCCATGCTAAACACATTAGCGGTGGTTCCCAAGCGGTAAAAGTAAAGGTTTACTCCCCCTCCACCAACAATCACACTCCACGGCTAGCCGAATCCACGGGTACCGTCCATACCAACAACATTTCTGGGGGAGTTTGTTTAATTATTTGTAATTTTTGATTTCGGGACTGGGAATCCCTATTACCGCCCCTCTCGTGTAAGGAGGAATGAATAAACACTCATCATGAGAATAACCCGCTTAACATGGAAGATACTGACCGCCCCCTGTCGTTCCATGAGCGGTCCAGGCACACGAAACAGATGTTCATTTGAATTTTTAGAGGTGGCACATGCAAATTTACTTGGGACGGCAGGATAATACCGCATATAGGTAGATATAGTGGACTCATCTGGAATAACTTTGGTTTAAGGATTTTGATGCACAAACAGTATTCCCACTTAGTACAGGTGAAGGCTAGCAAATAGGTTGAGAAGCGGCCAACTAGAGAGCAAAAACGGTCATGATCATGCATTATGCATAACAAACATCGAATACTAGGATGAGTAGGATATGGACACCATGAACATAAGTATCATGAAGGCTATGTTGGTTTTGATTCAACTACATGCATGAACATGTGCCAAGTCAAGCCACTTGAAACATTCAGAGAGGGATACCATATCATCATACCACATCACAATCATTTTAATGCATGTTGACATCCAAGATAAATCATTATCCACTCCTAGCTACTTAAGCATGGCATGAGCAACTATAATCTCTAATTGTCATTGCAAACATGTTTGATCATAATATGCTGAATCAAGGATGCTAGGCTAAACATATTTACAAAAACAAAAACAAGTTGAGTTCATACCTGCTTTTCTCTGCCACAGCCACTTCATCAAATATCGTCATTATTGCCTTTCACTTGCACGACAATATGATATGAAAATAATAATGGTGCAAGAGTGACGTGGACTAAGCTGGAATCTGCAAACATTTTATTCAAGAGGAGAAGACGAAGTAACATGGGCTCTTTGTTAGATTAACAATAGTGCATATGAGAGCCACTCAACATTTTCATCGTGGTCTTCTCCTTGGTACGACTCAAATAAAAGGAAAATAATTTCAGAGAAACACACTGAAATATTTTTGGAGTTTTTGGTTTTCATGAAGAAAGCAAATTAAAGAGGGAAAAATAAAAACGAGAAAAACTATTTACACAGGAAAGCTCCCAACAATTAAAAGAAGAAACGAGAAATCTTTTTGGGTTTTCTTTTGATACTACAATTAATTTAAGCTAGAAAGAAAAGCCGAAGAGAAGTAGGAAATATTTTTGGGTTTTTTCAAAGCTTTTTCAAACACGCAAGAAGAAAGCGAGAAAATAAATCTAGCATGGATAATACAATGAAAAAGTGTAGACACCGACAACTCAAATGAAATGTGTAAACATGAATATAATGTCGATGGATATACATACTCCCCCAAGCTTAGGCTTTTGGCCTAGCTTGGTAATCACCATCCATAGTAACCATCCGGTCCTATGTCGAAGTGAGGCGGAGATAGCACCTGAGCGTCCCACTCCTGGGGCTCCTCCTCAACAGCTGCTAGGTTGTTTCGGTAGGCTGTAATGTCCTCTGGCATGATCCTATATCCGTTCCTGGCAATAGAATCAAACAGAGCAGGTTCAGGCGATGGGATAACATCACGGGTTTCGATGCTGAATACTAAGTTGTAGAGAATATTATGAAAAGAATCTTCTCATCATGAGCAAAGAGGGTGGCTATATCATTCAACTTAGTAAGATGTACCACTACAGTTTCAGTTTCATAGCCATGGAAAGGATCAGATTCAACCAAAGTAATTAACTCTGGGTTGACAGAGAATTCATAATCCTTATCAGTAACAAAGATAGGTGAAGTAGCAAACTTAGGATCACATTTCATTCTAGCATTCAAAGTCTTTTCCTTATACTTGCGTAGCAATTTCTTAAGATCATCTCTATCCTTACAAGAGAGGATTTCTCTAGTTATCTCCTCATCCATAACATAACCCTCAGGTATCTTAGGCATTTCAAATCTAGAAGAGCTAGGTCTAATAGGTGTTTCATAATTCTCAGTTTCAAAGGCTTCATCAGTTTCAGCAATCTCATCAGTTTTAGTAATTTCATTCTCTTTAGCTCTAGCAATTTTTTCATCAAGAAATTCACCTAGTGGCACATTATCATAAAGCATGGTACTAGCATCATCATCATAAGCATCATTCATAACAGAAGTAGCATCATCAATAACTTGCAACATATCAGGATTAATAGCATGTGGTGGTGTTGCAAACTTACTCATAACCGCAGGTGAATCAAGTGTAGAGCTAGATGGCAATTCCTTACCTCCCCTCGTCTTAGAGGGAATTTTTTGGGTTTTTGGATCCTTCAGATTCTTCATAGTGATCAATTGATATAAATCCCAAGTGACTCAACAAATATAGCTATGCTCCCCGACAACGGTGCCAGAAAAAGGTCTTGATAACCCACAAGTATAGGGGATCGCAATAGTTTTCAAGGGTAGAGTATTCAACCCAAATTTATAGATTCCACACAAGGGGAGCCAAAGAATATTTGCAAGTATTAGCAGCTGAGTTGTCAATTCAACCACACATGGATATTAAATATCTGCAACAGAGTGATCAGTAGCATAGTAGTATGATAGTTTTGATAGCAGTAGCAACAGTAGCAGTGACGGTAGCAGTGATAGCAATAGTTTCGTAGCAAGTGTAACAGTAGAAGAAGCAATAGTAACTCAGCAAGAACAATATGTGGGAAACTCGTAGGCACTGGATCGGTGAAATCGTTGGATAATATTCATCATGTAACAGTCATAACCTAGGGCGATACAGAACTAGCTCCAGTTCATAAATGTAATGTAGGCATGTATTCCGTAAATAGTCATACGTGCTTACGGAAAAGAACTTGCATGACATCTTTTGTCCTACTCTCCCGTGGCAGCGGGGTCCATAAGGAAATTAAGGGATATTAAGGCCTCCTTTTAATAGAGAACCGGAACAAAGCGTTAACACATAGTGAATACATGAACTCCTCAAACTACGGTCATCACCGGAAATTATCCCGACTATTGTCACTCCGGGGTTTACGGATCATAACACGTAATAGGTGCATATGACTAGCAAGATTGGATCAAGAACATAGATATAATGGTGATAACATAAACGGTTCAGATCTGAAATCATGGCACTCGGGCCCTAGTGACAAGCATTAAGCATGGCAAAGTCATAGCAACATCAATCTCAGAACATAGTGGATACTAGGGATCAAGCCCTAACAAAACTAACTCGATTACATGATGAATCTCATCCAACTCCTCACCGACCAGCAAGCCTACTAAGGAATTACTCACTCCCGGTGGGGAGCATCATGGAATTGGCGATGGAGAAGGGTTGATGATGACGAAGACCAAAGATTCCCCTCTCCGGAGCCCCAAACGGGCTCCAGATCTAGCCTCCTGAGGAAGAACAGGAGGTGGCGACGGCTCCGTATCGTAAAACGCGATGAAACTTTCTCTCTGATTTTTTTTCTCCGAAAATAGGATTTTATAGCGTTGGAATTAGGGTTAGTGGGGCCCCGAGGTGGGCACAACCCACCAGGGCGTGCCTGGAGGGGGTGGCGCGCCCTGGTGTATCGTGCCCAACTAGGGCACCCCCTCCGGTGGTTCTTGGCTCCAGTAATTTTTATTTATTGTAAAATAAATCTCCAAAAAGTTTCGTCCAGTTCCGAGAACTTTTATTTCTACACAAAAACAACACCATGGTAGTTCTGTTGAAAATAGCGTCAGTCCGGGTTAGTTTCATTCAAATCATGCAAATTAGAGTCCAAAACAAGAGCAAAAGCATGAGGAAAAGTAGATCGACGGAGACGTATCACGCGTCATGGATGATGTCACATAGGTGGACCGCTTCTGCCCCATACACCATAAAAACGGTGTGTATCCCGTTGGTCGATTCGGGGTGGTGCGCAAAGCCCATAATACGGAGTCGAGCTCCTCCACCCAATGGCAGTGAGATTCTTGAAGAGATCGGACCAGACAAGGTTTGATACCACTCATAATGAGGCTGTTGGCCCATTCGACTTGTCCATTGGTCTGCGGATGATACACCGAGGCGTAGGCGAGCTTGATGCCCAAGTTAGCGCACCAGTCCTTTACCTCCTAGGCGGTGAAGTTGGATCCATTGTCCGTTATTATACTGTGCGGGACACCATAATGGTGTACCACGCCGGATATGAAGTCGATGACCGGCCCAGACTTAGCTGAACTTACTGGTTTTGCTTCGATCCATTTAGTGAACTTGTCGACCATGACCAGTAGATATTTCTTTTTCTTGGTCCCCCTTTAAGTGGCCCGACCATATCTAGACCCCAGAACGTGAAAGGCCAGGTAATAGGTATCGTCCGAAGAGCCGTTGGGGGCATGTGGCTTTGATTTGCAAAGAGCTGACAACCAACACAATGTTGAATGAGTGTGTGGGCGTCCGCTCGAGCGGTGGGCCAAAAGAACCCGGCTCGAAAGGCCTTGCTTACCAGGGCCCGCGCTGCTGAGTGGTGGCCGCCCATGCCTATGTGTATCTTGGCCAAGAGCTGCCTCCCTTCTTCTTCAGATATGCACCGTTGGAGGACCCCCAGTAGTGCTTTTCTTGTATAATTCACCCTCATGAACCTTGTAGGCCTTTGATCGCCGGATTATGTGTCTCGCCTCAGTCTGGTCATCGGGGAGTTCTTTGCATAGAAGGTAGGCAAGGAAGGGCTCGGTCCATGGTGCGATTACTGCCATAACTTCGTGAGCCGAAGGTGTTTCTTCAATTGCGGAGCCGCCGATGATTTGCTCATCTGGTTCGACTATAGGGGGGACGACCTGTTCTGCACCATTGGTTCCAGCATCCTTGCTTTCGTCCTACCATACCACGGATGGCTTAAAGAGCCTCTCTAGGAAGGTGTTCTTAGGGACGGAGTCGCGCTTGGCGCTCATGCGGGCGAGGACATCGGCAGCTTGATTGCTGTCTCTGGAGACGTGGTGGAATTCTAGCCCCTCGAACTGTGCGGATATCTTGAGGACGACATTTCTGTATGCTGCCATTTTTGGGTTTTTAGCATCGAATTCGCCATTGATTTGCGAGATGGCGAGATTAGAGTCTCCCCGTACTTCGAGCCATTGTACACCCATTGATGTTGCCATCCGAAGTCCGTGCAACAGTGCCTGGTATTCGGTCGCATTGTTTGAGCCGGCGTACATGATCTGTAATACGTATCGGACATTGTCTCCGGTGGGGGATGTGAGGATAACTCCAACCCCCAGTCTGGCAAGTGTTTTGGACCCGTCGAAGTACATCGTCCAATGGGAATATGTGCTGTATTCTCTGGGGAGCTCGGCCTCCGTCCATTCGGCAAGAAAATCAGCCAACACCTGAGATTTAATAGCTCGCCATGGCTTGTAAGCGATTTCGAACGGAAGGAGTTCGATGGCCCATTTAGCTATGCGGCCGGTGGCATCCCTGATGTTGATTATGTCATTCATGGGTACTTCGGATGCCACCGTGACCGATCTCTCTTGAAAATAGTGTCTGAGCTTGCGTGATGCCATAAACACTGTATAGGCTATCTTCTGGTAATGTGGGTACCTGGACTTGCATGAAGTGAGCACTTCCGATACATAGTACACTGGCTTCTGTACCCAGAATTTGTGGCCCTTGGCCTCCCGCTCTACAACGAGAACCGCACTGACAACCTGATTGGTGGCCGAGATGTACAGTAACATCGGTTCACCCGTGCCAGGGGCTGATAGTATGGGGTTACTGGCCAGTGGTGTTTTGATTTCCTCCAGTGCGGCCGCTGCTTCATCAGTCCACTCGAAGTTTTTGGTCCGTTTCAGCAGCCTGTAGAGCGGTAGAGCCTTTTCACCAAGGCGGGAGATAAAGTGGCTCAAAGCCGCCACATAGCCCGCCAGTCTTTGAACGTGTTTTAGCTCTGTGGGGGATCGCTAGTTGGCATAGGGATCGGATCTTAGCGGGATTAGCCTCCATTCCTATTTGGGAGACAATGAATCCGAGTAGTTTACCGGCAGGGACTCCGAAGACACATTTGTTCGGGTTGAGCCGTATATCGTATTCCTGTAGACTAGCGAAGGTTTGTCTGAGGTCGTCTACCAGCTGACTGACGTGTTTGGTCTTGATGACCACGTCGTCCATGTATGCCTCGACTGTTTTGCCGATTTGTTTTTCCAGACATGTCTGAATCATTCACTGGTATGTGGCGCCTGTGTTTTTTTAACCCGAAGGGCATTGTGTTAAAGCACAATGGCCCATAGGGGGTGATGAAGGCGGTTGAGGCTTGATCGGACTCCTTCATTTTGATCTGATGGTATCCGGAATAGGTGTCGAGGAAGCACAGTGAGTCGTGTCCGGCTGTAGCATCGATGATCTGGTCTATGCGGGGTAAGGGGAAAGGATCCTTGGGGCAGGCTTTATTGAGGTCTTTGAAATCGACGCACAGCCGCCAGGATTTGTCTTTCTTCGATACCATGACCAGATTTGCCAACCACTCGGGGTGTTTGATTTCTCTAATGAATCGGGCTTCGAGTAGTTTGGCAAGTTCCTCGCCCATAGCTTGACGCTTAGGTTCGGAAAATCAGCGTAAAGCCTGTTTGACGGGCTTGAAGCCTGCAATTATGTTCAGGCTGTGTTCTGCCAGCCTTCGTGGGATTCCTGGCATATCTGAGGGGTGCCAGGCAAATATGTCCCAATTTTCGCGCAAAAATGTGCGCAGTGCTTCGTCAACCGCGGGGTCCAGCTGAGCTCTGATGGACACTGTTTTATTGGGGTTCGTTGGATGCACCTGAAATTTGATGATTTCATCTGCAGGTTTGAAGGATGTGGATTTTGGCCTTTTATCGAGGATCACATCATCCTTATCCACTATAGAGCGGAGTGTGGCCAGTTCTTCTGCAGCGAGGGTCTCAGCTAGTGCCTCGAGGGCTAGTGATGCTGTTTTATTTTTAGCTCGAAGGGCTGTATCCGGGTCACTTCTAATTGTGATTACACCGTTGGGTCCCGGCATTTTGAGCTTCATATACCCATAATGTGGTATAGCCTAAAATCTTGTGAAGGCATCACGCCCTAATAGAGCATGATAGCCGCTGTGAAAGGGCACAATATGGAAAAGAAGTTCTTCGGATCCGTAGTTCTCGGGGGTGCCAAATACTACATCGAGGGTAACTCGTCTGGTACAACGTGCCTCTTTCCCGGGGATGATTCCTCGAAAAGTTGTGTTCCTTTGTTCGATGCGAGATCTATCAAACTGCATCTTGTCCAAGGTATCCTCATAAATGAGGTTTAGACCACTGCCACATCCATTAGCACCTTGTGCAACCTGAAACCATTGTCTATGGGGTTGAGGACCAGAGCTGCAGGTGTTCGGTCTGTACGGGTTATCAGTTGTTCAGCCTTGCCGAAAGTGATCGGTGTGTCTGTCCATGAATTCATTGCTACCACCTGGTGTATTTGATCAAGTTCTCGAAGAGCTCTCTTCCTCTGGTTTTTGGAGGAAAAAGTCTCGTAGATCGTTAGGACCTTGGCGTTGTTTTCGGGTGGCGTTGCTGAACATCTGCCTGGGGGTGATGCCTCGAGGATGGCCTCTCCGCTCTTTACGACTTGCCTAATGACCCAGCAAGCTCGAAGGCTGTGAGTCGGGCTCGTGTTTAGCAAGACGGAGTGTATGGGGCATGGCTTGTCCAATAGTCCATCAAGGACAGTTCTGGCTTTTTAGGGTGTTTATTCTTTTTCTCGGCGGGCTCGTGTTTGGCCAGCCGTCGTGGGGGTACGAGCCTCTTCCAAACTCCTCTAGGTTGTTCGACATGGACTGGTTCCACGCACATTTGTTGTGCTTGCCAGGTGCTTTCCATGGCGCAATACTTGTGCACCAGGTCCGACAACTCGGTGAAGTTTTGAACGCGGCGACGGGCGAGGGTGTTGAGAATTCCTTCATCGTGGCAGTTATGCCGGAAGGTTGCTATCATCTCCTGGCTGCTACAGCCCTTCATCCTGTCTTTGTTAAGGAGGAATCTAGCCCAAAAATGATGGACCGATTCCCCTGGCTGTTGTTTGACCTCCCGTAAGCCCAATGTGCCGGGCTCTCCTGCGACTCTTAAAGAATGCTCGATTTGGGTGGTGGGTGGGGAAAAATTTCGTACTCCAATAGGATGTGAGTCCGAGATCCTGACGGCCATGTCCCGTGAGTCCGTAGTATCGACGGGACCTTGCTGCACGGACTCCAGGTCGTGTGCTAGATCGGCCACTGATCCCGAATCATTTCCGGGGTGAAGTCTGGATTCCGGACTGCAAGAGGGATCCAAGTAGTCGGAAACCGGGATATAAACCATTCTTAACCCCAGTGGTTGAGGGGGGGGGGGAACCTTCGGCCGGGCATTCGACGGTAGCGACCAAGTGTGTGACCAGCGGGACATTAATTTCCCTGTCGTCGGGTCAAAGCCTGATCCGGTCATAGACCAAGGGTTGGCCGTCGTTCATGCCCATGACTTGAATCCGTCCGAGTAACTCGTTTAACGACGAGATTTCAGCGGAGTCCACGTCATATGAGTGTGTGGGGTCGATCCGCGGTGCTGTTGTCCGGGGGTCGTTCGAGGACGCACCCGGGCTGTGTTCGGCTGTGACCGATCCGGGCAGATCGACTAGGTTGGGCTTTAGGCTCGAACCAGGGATAGAGGCCACCCAAGTGGCGGGATCCACCGCTCCCGAAGTTAAGGCGTCGGGGCTCGTGGGTTCTTCAAGGGGAGACGAGAGCTTCGTTAAAACAAGATCTCCCCGGGAGTCGGTGATGAACTCTAGGTTCCCGAACCCGACCTCCTGATCGGGGGTGAAACTTCCGACCTGGCCGAGGCGGCCGGCCGGATCGGCATGCAACACGATGCTTCCGAACGCGAAGATCTGTCCAGGGACGAAGACATCCCTGTTACAGACTTCATCGCTGATGATTAAGCGAGCCATCGATCTTTCGACGATTCACAGCGGAACTCTCAATGAAAGCACCAATGTCGGTGTCAAAACTGGCGTATCTCGGGTAGGGGGTCCCGAGCTGTGGATCTGGGATCGATGGTTAACAGGGGATGAAGGAGACGATGTTTGCCCAGGTTCGAGCCCTCTTGAGGAGGTAAAACCCTACGTCCTTCTTAATTGTATTGATGTGTAGGATGATTACAGAGTTGACCTACCTCGAGATCAGATGAGCTAAAACCCTAGATTAGTTGGCTTGTCCTCTACGACCTAAACCCTATGGTTTATATAGACACGAGGGGTACCTAGGGTTACATGTAGCCGGTTGTTACCGAGGGTTCAAACACGCCTATTCTACCATCTGTGACTTGGAGGACACACCACGGCAGCTGAGGTTTCCTTCTTGGTTATGGAGTATCCTTATAGTTCGATCCTCCCACAGTAGACACCGAGCGTCCCATGAGTTCGGCTCACACGGGATAGGCCGGCAGCCCGAGGACCCCTTAGTCCCGGACTCCCTCACCTGGGGCTTGTGGCTCCCTCGAACACTCCCTCAGTTTTTTATTATTTTTGTATTTTTATATATCTTCCAAACAAACAAGAAGTATTTTTATGGAATTTTTGTAGTCGGTTTACTTATCGTATCACGTACCTATTCCTTTTTCAGGATTCTAGAGTACTCCGGAAGGTCTCTTTTATGTAGTCTTACGGTGTAATTACTTGAATAACGTCCAAATCAATGTTAATGGGGGTACCTGCAATCTAATGTTTAATACTTTGCGCATTAACCACCTTCGGTTGATTTCCTTTGGTGTTATTAATCTTGATGGCTATAGAACGATAAACTTCCTTTACGACGTATGTGCCTTCCCATTTGGAGTTTGCATCAAAATATCTAAAACGAGAATTGTACAAAAGCACTTTGTCACCAATATTAAATTATTGTATTTGAATTCTCTTATCATGCCATTTCTTAAAATTTTCTTTAAATAACTTGGCATTCTCATAAGCTTCCATTCTCCACTCATCTAGAGAACCCATGTCAAATAACCTTTTTTACTCACAAGTTTAAAATCATAATTAAGTTCTTTAATTGTCCAGTAAGCTTTATGTTCTAACTTAAAAGGTAAATGACAAGCTTTTCCATAAACCATTTTATAAGGATACATGCATCATCAAGTTTCATAGACCAATTCTTTTTGGATCTATTAACAGTCTTTTGCAAGATTAATTTTATTTCTTTATTGCTTAATTCTACTTGACCACTAGACTGAGGATGATAAGGTGATGCTACTCTATGGCTTACATCATATTTAGCTACAACTTTTCTAAAAGCACCATGAGTAAAATGTGAACCACCATCAGTCATTAAATATCTAGGGACTCCAAACCTCGGAAAGACAATCTCTTTAAGCATTTTAATAGAGGTAAGATGATTAGCACTTTTAGTTGGAATAGCTTATACCCATTTAGTGACATAATCAACAACTACTGAAATATGAGTGTACCCTTGTGAGGAAGGAAAAGGTCCCATATAATCAAAACCCCAAACATCAAATGGTTCAATAACAAGTGAATAGTTCATAGGCATTTACCGCCTTCTACCAATATTACCAATTCTTTGATATTCATTACAAAAGAGGATAAAGTTACATGCATCTTGAAAAAGATTAGGCCAATAAAAACCGGATTACAATTTTGTGTGTGTAGTCCTGTCACCAACATGGTGTCCTTTGTATGCACCGGAGTGGCACTTCTGCAAAATTTGTTCCTGCTCATGCTCAGGTACATAACATATAATAATACCATCTACTCCTTTATAAAGACGTGGGCCATCCCAAGAGTAATGTCTTAAATCATAGAAGACCTTTTTCCTTTGTTGGTAGGTAAAACTAGGTGGTATATATTTAGCAACAATATAATTAGCATAATCAGCATACCAAGGATTATCACGGGGGGAAGAAGTATTAATGAAAGCTAATTTCTCATCAGGAAAACTATAATTAACAGGTATTGGTTCATAAAGAATATTTTCCATCCTAGAAAAAATATCTGCTACAGGATTATCAGCCCCCTTTCTATCAACAATATGCAAATCAAACTCTTGTAATAAAAGCACCCATCTATCAACCAAGACTTAGCATCTTTCTTATCCATAAGATACTTAATGGAAGCATGATCAGTGTGAATAGTAACTTTAGAATCAACAATATAGGGTCTGAATTTATTAGAAGCAAATAAAACTGCTAAAATTTCTTTCTAAGTAGTAGCATATTTTTTGAGCACTGTCCAAGGTCTTACTAGCATAATGAATAACATTTAACTTGTTATCAACTCTTTGACCAAGAACAACACCTTGCTTAATTCTGCTCAGTTTTGCCCCCGCTCTTTTGCAGTCGTCACTTTTCCCCTCGACCGCGTCCCCCCCCCCCAAAAGCACAAACTGGGGTTTGCCGTTGGGTCAAAACCTTTGACCGTTACTTGGCGCGGTTAATGACGCGTGGGACACCCCTGTTAGCGACTGCGCAGTCGTAGATAGTGGGTGCATATACTGACTTGTGGGACCCATCTGTCAGCGGTCGCGTGGTCGTACGTAGGTGGTCTCACTGACGCGTAGGGCATCATGTAAGTAGTAACATGTTCGTAGGTCGTGTCCATAATTACTGACGTGTGGGACCCCAACGGAGGGCCCATCGGTCAGCGTGCACGGGGGTATGTGGACGCACAAACCATTGCGTAGGACACCCATGTCAGCGGCAACTTGGTCGTAGGTGGTGGACCCCAATGGCGGACCCATCTGTCAGTGGGTGAGCAGTTACTGACACGTGGGAAGCGGCCAATCTGTTAGCCAGTGAGCAGTTACTGATGCGTGGGCGGCGGGCCAATCTGTTAGCGGGTGCACAATTAATCATGTGCGGGACCCCAACCATGGGCCCATCTATCTACGGTTGTGCGGTGATATCTGGGTGCCCTCACTGACGCGTGGGATGCCTCTATCAGGGGGCCCATCTGTGAGTGGCTAAGCGATGGGCAGAGGGTAGAAAAGGTGGCTTATTACGACAGGAAGTTTACTCGAACTCGAGACCACCCGCTCAAAGAGCGACGCAAACGCCAAGTGACCAAGTATGTCTATGCGTCTTTTGAAACACTCCTCACTCTTCCTTTTTATGTTTTCCAATATTTGTTGCAACATTTAACTTTAATTTCTGGTTCAAATGGGCACCAAATATGAAGATTTTTTTCTATTTCTTCCTTTTGAAATCTTTCCATCCAAAGAGTACCTTATGTTCTTTCACTCCAATGTTTGGAAGCAATAGACAACCACATAAATTCAATTTTATGCAAATAAACATTCATAAAAATAAAGATGCAATTGCATGAACAGAACATTAATATATTCCCTTAATATATTGGGAACACGCACATTGCATAGATGGCCCCCTACATGGATAGATGGGACCCTAGATAGATAACTGCGGACAACACCCTTATAATGAACTTAGCCCGACATATTGGGCCACACCAAACACGACCTAGCCCCTACACCACCAAGTTCATCCGAGCACCCGCTCACTCCTCATCCTCGAGGAAGATGTAGGGGAGAGTGTGCATGCCGTTGGCGGTGGGGAAGATGTTGTCAAAGTTGGTGAAGATGTTGTAGGTGGTGAAGCGATGAATTTGCAGCCACACCAGAAGACTTTATCGAGGACGAAGTAGGCATCGAGGAAGTTGGTGAAGTCAGCAAGGAGCCCAATCACAAAGCCTCCATTGGCATGAACCTCTATGACGCGGAACATCCTTGGTGATCCGCGTGGGAGGTGGCGGTAGCCGGTAGCGAGGAAGAAGTTCGCTAGCTCCGTCGGGCCCTTCCACCTTGAGATGACCCACACCCGGAGGGTTTCCTCCACGATGACCCCGGCGGGGTACTGCCTCTCCGGCACGGTGGCTGACCGACAGTAGGTTGGGCCGGTGAACTGCAGCTTGTGTGCTTTGGCTTTTGGTGAAGAAAGGGGCGCAGATGGATGTGAGATCGAGTTGAGAGAGAGAGAGAGATGTACACAAGAGGTGTTTAAATAGCTGTGGTGTGCCACACCCGTTTCATTGTGTTCATCGTGGCACGGTCTCCATGTTCACACGTTTAATGACCTACTACGTTGAATGGAGCTCTATGCGTTTTTTCACACTGAATCGAGGCGTGTCGATCGGTAAAGCTGCACATGTTTTAATAACCCTGACGCTATGACTCTGTGTTGGTTGCGCATGCATGCACGGTGACAACGTGGTTGCACGCGTTTTAATCGCCCAGATGCGATGATGCGTCGGTTTGCTGCGCGCGCATGCATGGCAACAGCATGACTGCGTGCGCGTTCATGGTAGGCTGAGACGGCGAGCAAAGAATGACATCCCATCCATCGGTCTGACGAGCATCCCCCAACCGAAGTATCCAGACCGCATGCTCACTATCCGGCCCACAGATGCTGTCCCTTGTCCCTCTTGTCCCGTTGCCAGGTGGGCGACTCACATCAGCACCCGACCGAATCCAGCCAATCAGGTCAGCTCTCGCGGATCGACCATGTGTAGCCCTAGCGCGTGATCCAAACCGTCCCCACACAACGATCCAACGGCTTGGAGGGTGCGGAGTTTCAGGAGGGGTTTGAGGGGTTTTGAGAGGTTTTGAAAGGGATTTGAGGGGTTAGGGTTGAGCATAGTAATAAAAAACAGGAAAATGTAAAACTTGCACGCATCATCGTTTTATGTGACTAAGTTGCTAGGAAAAATAAGAAACCACGTCTATGGATATTTTCATGAAATTCCCTTCACATAACTTAGCTATCACGAATGAGGTTGCATAGTTTTTAAGGGAAATGAACTAGGTTTAGGGTTAACCATAACATAGTTTGTCCATACGATCCTATATTGGGCATGTACCCTCTATTTGCACACTAGATGTCAAGGATTTTTTCGAGTTCAATTAGAGAAGGTCGAAAAAGAAATGCTTAGAAATGGGGTTGTTTACCCTAGCTTTGGAGCACATTTTGCATGACTATGAGTTTTACTTCACAAAAGTGCTCGGAATGATCACCTAACTTGCATAAAAGTTGAGATGCATTGGAACATCAATACACATAAACTTACTAATTTGAAATGTGGCTCGAATTTGAAAGTCGGCTCAAATTTGAAATCTGGCTCAAATTTGGAACATGGCACATAGTTTTGAAAGTACAACATGCATCAAAATACAAGTAGCATTACATCACACAAAATGAGACTCATAGACTAATAGTTTTCACTTCTTCTTCTTCTTCTTCTTCTTCTTCTTACAATAGCTTGCTTTTGATTTAACATCACAAAGTCACTAATGCTCTTGGTTTTCCTCATTGGACTAGGTGTAATAGTTTTAGTTTCCAGCACAACGACCAGATTAGCTTTAGTTTGCAATGTTTCAACAACAAGGGGCTGGCTTGCATGCTTCCTCCTCACAAACAAAGCATGTCATTTGGTTAGTAATTTAAAAAGCAGCCAAATGAAAAACATCACAAACATGAACATACTTTGGCCTTTCATGAGTGTAATGAAATTTTGGAGATCCTTTTTGGTGCCCAAGTTCCTGGCACATCTTGCATCTATTTTTGTTCCTCTTTGGGACCTTTTAGGTTTTGCATCTATCTCTCCCTTCTTACTACTCTCAACTTTCTCAAACCATGCCTTGAATGTACTCTCCTGAGGCCTGCCAACCTTTCTTTTCGTTAGGGAAGCACACATGGAAAATTTGATTTCCACTTCAGGTCACTGAGACTGATCCGTAAGTGCTGGAATTGGAGCTGCATATGTTGCCTTGAATCTTGCTACTGAGTAGTATTCATGAAAATATTGGTCCATGTTTATGTTCGGTTGGGAGGCCAAGAAAAGCATTGCATGCTCACATGGTTTCCCAGCATGTTGCCACTCGTGGAAAGTGCAATCATGCATTTCAGTGTTAACAACATGCCGCCTTCCAGTCTTGGTATCTCTAACTTCAGCACACCACACTATAGATTTTTCAACAGATAAATGTATAATATTTCTGCTCCTGTTGACCACCTGTTGTACCACTATAGGAAGCTTATCCCCTTGCAGAAAATCACCAATCCTTCTTCCCAATTCCCACAAACGCATGGTCATGATCCTTATTTGGTCATCCATGTCATGCACATGCAAGTTTATAAATTGCTTCACCTTGTTGTTAAAAATCTCTGCCAAGTTGTTGTTGATATAATCACACTTGATGGCAGTGTTAAACCTACCATAATAGAGAATGGTAGGTGTTCATCCATGGACCAAACTCACTGCATGCTGCCATTATCTTACCAAGATGATACGAATGTGTCCGATTAGTGTAAGATCTTGCCGCTGACCACATGTGGTCAAATTCATTCCCATTGATTTTTTTGATAAAATTCATCCACATATGGCTGAAGCACTTCCTCTGCTCAGCATGGGGAAAAACATTTTTGACTACGATTTCTAGATCTTTACATGCACCTATGTGGAATGCCAAATGTGACACTGGCCCTATGCATCTTTTCAACTGCATCATGAACCATGTCCATGAAACCTCTGTCTATGAATGAAACAAGCCAATAGCAACATGGAACATCCAATTTTGGCCATCTAAAGCATTGCATGCTGCCAATTGACCATTCCACTTCCTAGTCAAAGAAGAAGAGCCTATGCTCAAATATGGACGACACCCTGCTTTGAAGCCATCGATGCATGGCTTTAAAGCCATAAAGAACTTAGAGAAAATGACTTTGCCATCCTCTGTTACCTCGATATCTATCTCAACAACACTGCCAGGTCACGTCTTCTCCACCTCTGCTTTGAAGTTATAAAGCATCCTAAAGGTATTTGCCCAATCACCATATAATTATTTCATTGCCCTTTGTTTTGCCTTCCATAATGTGGTATATTTCACTTTAACGGGGTATTGATTTTCTAAGTCTACTAAAAGTTTCTTTGCAGTAGTGTTTAGTTTCTTGGCTAAAATAGGAGTGATCTTTTTTGCAACCCAAATGTGTGACGTCATGGTTGATACTCTTTGTCAACTTGTAATACAAGTATGTTGATGTGGGATTTGATTAACCTTGATGGTACTTCCATCAAGTTGGCGTCTAGCAGATATGTACCACTTGCAAGGCTTGGCGTTTTCATCAAAACCTCTACACATCGCATAAAACTTCTTACTATCAGTCCACTTAGTCCTGGCATCAAACTCATGCTTGACTGCATAAGTCTTGAAACACATCCTAAACTCATCCATGTTTGGCCACAACTTGCCCACTTAAATAATAGGGTTTTCTTTGTCATAGGCATTTACCATCTCATCACCATGTGCACCATCAACACCATTTGCATCATCTTCCAACAACCGTCCATCCACATCTTCATATTAATCTGTGTT
This sequence comes from Elymus sibiricus, assembly GCA_039707655.1. NCBI lineage: Eukaryota > Viridiplantae > Streptophyta > Magnoliopsida > Poales > Poaceae > Elymus > Elymus sibiricus. The sequence continues at coordinate 362,059,063 of CM077669.1, forward strand.
AGCATCAACAGGCAAACTAGATTCACCCCTTTCCTCCTTATCTCCATCATCTACTGGAATGCCAAAAAAATCCATCTTAGTGTCGGCTATTGGTGCAGTGAACAAATATGTAGGGTCATATAATTCTACTGAATTCCAATCAACGGAAGCAACCCTTGCAGCACCCCCCCTGTTTGTGAATGCCGGTTCCATCTTGTTCAGCCCACCCGCGCCCCCAGAATCTAGATTCCAAATCATACGAAAGCAAAGGCGGCACGGTCAGATCTAAATCGACACGGAGTAGGGTTCCAAATTCACTCACCTCATCCGCCGCAGCCAAGAACGATAGCTCCACTGTCCGTTGCCAAGAACGAACAGGGGAGCAGGGAGGGTTCTATTCAGAACGGGAGCACGTTTCACTCGATGCACTGCCGAATTAAGTGGGACCAACCTGCCTTAACCTAAGTTCATTCCGTTGATAACTGTTTGATCACCCGACCGGACCTTAGTTATTTATGCCTTAAAACGTCACAGTACAACTTTTTTATTACCAATTGCGTCCTTCTCCTTCCATTATGCGTTAAAAAAGTCACGCACGAAGTAAGTTACCCCACCTGCCGGATATCACGATGGCCCACTAGTTAGGAGGTAACGGTCAAAGGCATTGACTGGACGGCAGTGCTGCGTTTGGCCTTGTGTGAGCAAGTGGTCGAGGGGGAGGGGAAAAGTGGGCAAAGTTTTGGCTTGGGCAAAATTGAGCACAACTAAGGAACTAGGGGCATGAAAATATAAATCCCTAAATCAAAAGGTACATTCCAATCAGGTGGTTGAACAACAGGAGCAGTGATCAATGCTTTCTTGAGTATTTCAAAAGCTTCTACACAATCATCATCAAAAACCAATGGAACATCCTTTTGCAATAAACTGGTAAGAGGCCTAGAAATTTATGAAAAGTCCTGAGTGAACCTTTTATAAAAAACAACATGACCAAGAGAACTTCTTATACATTTAATATGTTTAGGACATGGCATTTTCTCAATAGCATCAACTTTAGCCTTATCTACCTATATGCCTCTTTTAGAAATCTTATGGTCGAAGACTATACCTTCGTTTACCATGATATGGCACTTCTCCCAATTTAGGATGAGGCTAGTTTCCTCACATCTCTACAAAACCTTGTTAGGTCAAGCAATCCTCAACAGAAGTTCCATAGACATAGAAATCATCCATAAAAACTTCAAAAATTTTCTCACAGAAATAAAAAAATATAGCATTCATGCATCTTTGAAAGGTAGCAGGTGCATTGCATAAACCAAATGTCAAACGTCTATAAGCATAAGTTCCAAAAGGACAAGTAAAAGTAGTTTTCTCCCGATCTTTAGGCGAAACAGGTATTTGAGATAACCCAGAATATCCGTTAACGAAAGAAAAATGTGTATGCTTAGACAATCTTTCCAACATTTGATCAATAAAAATCAGCGGATAAATATCTTTTCTAGTAGCCTTATTTAGGTTTCTAGAATCAATTACCACCCTATAACCAGTTACAACTCTTTGTGGGATAAGTTTATTTTTAGCATTAGGAACAAGAGAAATGCCTCCTCTCTTAGGAACACAATGAACATGACTTACCCATCTACTATCAGCTATAGGATAAATTATACCTGCTTCGAGGAGCTTTAGTATTTCAGTTCTTACCACATCCTTCATCTTATGATTTAAGCGGCGTTGATGAATGACAACAAGTTTGGCGTCAGGATCCATGTGAATTTTGTGTTGACACATGGAAGGACTAGTGCCATTAAGATCATCCACATTATATACAATTGCAACATGATGTTTCCTTCGAGTTTTTAGTAATCTCTTCTCTTCATGGTTAGCATTGATAGTAACATGATATAATTTATTTTCATCAAGATAAGCATATTTTAAAGTCTCAGGGAGTTTCTTCGATTCAAACACAGGATCACCCTTAGGTGGAGGAGGATCTTTCAAAATTTCAGCATGCCAGTTATTCTTAGGAATAGGTTTTTGTCTAAAGAATATTTCATATATTTCATCTTTCATTCACATGCATATTATTCTCATGGTCTAACAAATATTGTTCTAGAGGATTAGCAGGAGGCAAAACAATAGAAGGAAGACCAACAATATCATCTTTAGTAGACAAATCTTTATCATGAGGTTGTCTGGTGAACTTAGAAAAATTAAATTGATTAGTTACATCACCAAACTTAAGCTTAACTTTCTCTTTGACACAATCAATTTCAGCATTAACAGTATTCAAGAAGGGTCTACCAAATATAATGGGAAAAAATTATCTTGTTGTGATCCAAGCACTAGAAATCAGTAGGGTGTTTGATCTTACCACATAAGACTTCAATATCTCTAACAATCCCAAGTGGAGAAATAGTATCCTATTTGCAAGCTTAATAGTAACACCAATCTCCTCTATCTCAGCAGGTGAAATCATGCATAATTTCTTGATAGAGATAAAAGGAATAGTGCTTATACTAGCATCCATATCACATAAACCATGGTACCAATGATCTACAATCTTAGCAAAAACAACGGGCATGCCAACAACTCTTTTTTTATCTAGCTTATCCCTTTCATTTCTAATAGGTTTGGCAATTCTAGCAGCTTCTTCACAAAAATAAATAACATGCGCATCAATATTGTCAACCAAGAGATCTTTAACCATTGTAATAGAAGGTTCTACTTTAATTTATTCAAAGGGTCCGGGTGTTTTAAGCATCCTCCCTAATCCTAACAGGAAAAGAATGCTTCTCAATATAAGTAGTGGGCACAACCGGATTAGCAACATAAGTTTCTATTTCAATTTTAGCAATAATGGGTTCTTTACAAGCATATTTAATGGGTTCATGATATTTAAACCATTTATCCTTAGGAAGATCAACATGATCAACAAAAGATTGACAAAATTTAATCACTATCTCAGAATCAAGTCCATATTTTGCAGCAAGCTCATGAAAAACATTTGTTTCTACAAAATACTTAACGCAATCATATTCAAGTTTTATAACTGACTCTTTACCTTCGTCAACCTCCCAATCTTCAAAGTTGTGTTTAATTGTTTCAATAAGATCCCATTTAAATTCAATTTGCTTCTTCGACAAAGAACCAACATAAGAAGAGTCTGGCATTTCTCAATCACGAAGTGAAAGCTGAGCATAAAAGTTATGAACATAATATCTCTCAAGAGCTCATGATTGGGGCATTTGAGCATTAACTCCTTTAGCCTCCCCCAATCTTGAGTGATACTTTCACCTTCACGTCGCCAAAAATTATATATATAATTCCAATCAGGATGAACCAAGTGCATATAGGATAAAATTATTGATGGAATTCCATCTTCATTTGGTTCCAGTCCCATGAATCGGTATCATCCAATGGCCTATACCATGCCAATGATCTTCCCTTCAAAGATAAAGGGAATAATTTATTCTTTGCTTCATCCCCTGGTGTCGGTGTCTCAACCGGTAGACCTCGGGTAGGGGGGCTCGAGCTGTGAGATCAGATCAATGGATTACAGGAGACAAGAGACACAAAGTTTTAACCCAGGTTCCGGCCCTCTTAATGGAGGTAAAACCCTACGTCCTGCTCTTGTTATATTATGGGTGTATCGAGCTACAAAGTTGATCTACCTCGAGATCGTAAGTTGTGGTCTAAACCCTAGGGGTGATGATGATGAATGTCTATCTATCCTCTATGGGCTAAACCCTATAACTTATATAGGCACTAGGGGTATCTAGGATTACATAAAGGTCGATGCCATCTAGGGATTACATGCCGAATCAAATGACCACTCTTGGAGTACACGCCAGGTCTTCGATGAAGTCTGATGTGCTCACGCTACAGGTTGAAGGCCTCTAGAATTGTTCCTTCTTACGGGCCACCAGCCCGGCCCATGGACTAGACCAACTCAGCTGGGACACCCTAGTCTAGGACACTGTCATGAGCTCAGCTGGGACCCCCTAGTCCAGGACACCGTCAGTAGCCCCCGAACTTGTCTTCGAAGCCGAGGATGAAAACTATCTTCGGATAATGTCTTCGGCTTGGCAGGCAAGTTCAACAGTCCAGCCCCAAGCAATTGCACCAGACCTACTGAACCGACTTATATTATCCTTTTAACAAGGGAGAAAACCAGTTCAACTATGGGGTATCAAAACACGCCCTTGCTTATCGGAGGTGCACAACTACCCTAGTCTCGAGGACCAGAGGTCTAGGTGTGTTCGGCGGTCAAGTACTGACAACTTTTTCCGAAGCGTCACCACTCGTGACATCATGTGCATCGTTCACCGCTCACTCGAATCACGGTTCGAGACAACCCTCTACTTGGCATGTGGTATCAAAATAGAGATGGTGCCCCGCATTTTAGGGGATATCATCAATCGATTGTTTCTCCCCATGTGGTTATAATGACACGATTAGTCGAAACGTGGCAATTTTCATGGTGCATCAATGGGGATGCTTTGCCTTTTTACTAGCTTATAAAGAGCAGGGGTTAGTAAATCTTTTACCCCACACCCCCTTCTGCTCCAACGCCCAAGCCTCCCAAGCTCCTAGCGCCCTCAATCGCCTTTTAAAGCTCAAGGCCTTCCGCTCGCAATGGCTGAAGCAGATCTGAAGGGGAAGTGGGTGCCTTCCAAGGTTACCAACGCCACCATCAATGAGATCCGGGAGGCGGGGTACATCCCCGATGATGTAGCCTGCAGGGCTCCAGAGCCCGGCCAACGCATCCCCCTCCCCGCCCCGGATCGCGGGTCGTCTTCATTCCCCACCTTGTCCGAGGATTGGGGGTTCCGCCTACACCCTCTCGTGCGGGGGATTCTTTTCTTCTACGAGCTAGATTTCTACAACCTAGCCCCGAAATCCATCATGCACCTCACCACCTTTATCATGGTGTGTGAGGCATTCCTGAGGGTGGAGCCACACTTTGGCCTATGGCTCAAAACCTTCCGCGTCAAGCCAAAGACCGGCGGCGCCGATCTCACTGAATGCGGAGGTGCCATGATTAGCAAGCTCTAGAATCCGGAGTGTCTGAAGGGTACTTTCATCGATACGGTGAAGATCTGGCAACGTGATTGGTTCTACATGACCAAGCCCTTCACCGTGGGCCAAGCCGCACCTCCCCCCTTCACGGGTCTGCCTGCGAGGAAACTTGTGTCCTGGCAGAGGAAAAGCCTGGAGTGGGGTAATCTGGAGGAGGTCATCGCTCTTCAGGGGAGGATCGAGGTATAGGTGATGTTGCATCGCCGCATCCTACCACTCCAACTTTGGGCCAGCCCGATGTGGCTCCACAAGCTCGAGGACATCCAACAATTCGGCAATTTTTCTGTACCGATATTGAGGGGAAGTGGACATCTCTCTTCAAGCCATCCCAGACCATGTTCCCCGAGGTCGGGCCTGACAACGGCTACAAGGTGTCACGCGCCCATCCGAGGTAAATATCAATGCTCCAGATCCTAATCAATCCGGCACATTAGTATTAGTCTAAATATTTCTCTTGTCTGCAAAGATGGGCGTCCGAGGCAGTAAACATCAACTGCCTGAGCCCGACGCCCCTACCCGAGGGCGACCAATCTCCCGAGCTCTAGGCCCTCCTAGCAGTGGTGCCCTTAAAGGCCCCAACGAAGGTCAAAAAAGAGCCAGAGAAGAAGAGGAAGAAGAAAGGGAGTCTCCGGATTCGAGACCCCTCAGACACCAAGTCCGAAGACATTAAGACCGCCTCCTCAGACAACGAGGAAGAAGAAGAAGAAGAAGGGGAGGAGGAAGGGAGCGAAGGCACTTCGCTTCCACCAAGAGAGCGTCGTCCGAAGATGTGTGGGGGGGCGTAACCGCCGCCTACATAAGCGCCTTGTGAAGGCCTCCGATGCCGCGCCCCACAAGGTCCCCGCCAAGGCCGACATCGTCCTCTCCGATTTAGAGGGCGATCAGTCCGAGCCCCACAAGACAAAGCCACCACCGAGGAGGTATATAATTTACTTCCATTGCGCTTTATGCTCTAGTTCCCTTTTCTCCGCGAGTTTTGATTAATCTTTTGCCTTTTACAGACCCCAAGGGTCCGTCCCTAGCGATAAGGTGTCGTCGAGCGGGCTTCCTCCGCCCAGCGCGTCCAAGGAGCGTCACCCTTCCCCTCCTGCCCATGACGGGTTGGGGGAGGTGACTTCTCATGCTCCACCCATGCTCACCACGGGGACAACAATGGCGTTCCCATGGTCGAGGTGGAGACCTCGGTCACTAAGGACCCGTTGGAGATAGCTCCTTCCTCATTGGAAGGAGAAAAACTAGTGCAACCAGCATCTTCAACCCCTATGGCTACCGAGCCACTTCGACAACCAACCCCAGCGTTAGCCTGTCCTTTAATGGAGAGAGCCGAGGTGGCCCATCCTCCGCTGCCTGTCGGAGGGCTGGTGCCTAAAGAGTAGACCGAAGAGATGGAAGCGGCCATGACGGGCTCTTCCATCCGTGCCGAGCACCGAACCCTTCTGGGTGCGGCGCTACAAAATTACCGTTTCACAGAGGCCGGTATGAAGGAGGTATTCCAAGGCCTTTATCAAGGATTTCGGGTAAACTTCACTCCTTTTCTTTGAAATATAATCAATGCATAGAGCTATTGAGAACTAGATGTAACCAGTAGCTCTTAACGGATAAGATAGAAAATAAGTGGTCCGAGGATCATGAGTGTCTAACCACAATAGCCCTAAAGCCTTGAGTTAGATTCAATGATCTTACTAGGGGGTCCTAGGTAAAATATAAAAGCAATAGCTGTATCCTCTGAGACCCTGGTCGGATAGAAATAGCCGACTAGGGTATTGATGTTATCCGAGGAAGCTAATGTCGCCATTTTTCATTTTGTTAGGTGTCAGCCTCGGTTTCAGTATCCAACACGAAAGAGTTGGAAGAACTGAACCACAAGCTTGATCGGTCCAAGAAGGACATGGATCTGCTGAAGAAGCAGATGGAGGAGCTCAAGGTAAGCACCGAGAAGCTGTTTAGTATTTCTGTAATTGCACTTTTGAATAATGCCGCTACTTCTTAGAGATCTAACATGCATTTGTAATGTATCTACAACTTCCACCATAGAGCTTGAAAAGCCCCGATCCGAGCTGCAAGGAGCTCGACAGGAAGCCGAGCAGCAAAGAGTTGCGGCAAAGCAGGCCAGTGAAGAACTGTCTGTGGCAAAAGAGGCTAGCGAAAAACAGGTGGCCCGGGTCCTGGAGGTCGAGGAAGACCTGAAGAGGATTTACGTTCAGCGCGACACCCTTCATGTAGGGAACGCAGCAGAAAACAAAAATTTCCGACCTACGCACCAGCCCAGGATCACTATGGAGACTGCATACAAGGTTTGATCTGTTTCGTTACCGACTCGTAGCGCAGCGGAAGTAGAGTCGATGACGATCGGCGGTGCAGATCCCCGCAGCTAGGATTTACAACCTCCCAACCGCGAGGATGTACTCCCACATCTGCCCCTCGGACAGCCCTCCGGGAGGCGGTCGGACAGTCCCTCGGACGGTGTCGCGGACAGCCCTTCGGGAGGACCTTCGAAACTCGAACGGTCACTCGGACAGCCCTTCGGGAGGACCCTCGAAACTAAGACGATCACTTGGACAGCCCTTCGGGAGGCACTCTCGAACTAAGACGGAAACTACGATCTCTCTACAGAGTTGCACACATACGGTGTCATCTATCCGGCAGGGCTTCGCCGTCCAGAACTAGTTCCCACCGGAACCCAGACAGCCTTTCGGCTCTACGAAACTATTTCGCTGGGAGGGAGAGAGAAGCCAGACAAGTCAATGGCATGTGTATGAGAGCAAGCATGAGCTAATTTTGGAGAGCTCTCTCCACCTCTATTTATAGGAGGAGCAAGGGGTAGAGGAAAGACCAAAAGGACCTTCCTAGGATCTTTCCACCACATGCCACATAAGGGTGTGTAGAAGATATCCACCATGAGGTGGAAGGACACCTCAAGGAGGGCCCCCCCCATGCCATGGCCGAAATTTGCAGCCCCCTTGGGGAGCTCCACCTCCCTTTCACACACCAAAAGTGGTTTTCTTCTAGAAGAAAAACCCCATTTGCAAATCAGCCCAAAAAGTGCTTTTCACTATTCACGAAGACATTTTTCTGCGTCCGTTAAAACCCAAATTATTTCTGTGTGCCTAGAATAATTCTAGCACCCACCAAAACAATTTTGAACGCATTCCGAAACAATTTCGGAACAATGTTTCTTCAGCGAAAAGCAACCAAAACGGTTCCGGCTGCTCCGGAACATTTCCGGTTTTTGTCCCGGAAAATTCCCAGAAGTTTCCAGAACACTTCTGGCATCCTCCAAGAATTTCCAGGCGTGTGCCAGAACCAATTTGACTTAATGGAATACCCTGAAACAACTTTTCAGTTTCACCGGAACTATTCCGGTGTTCTCTCCGGAACGTTTCCGTTTCGTCCGAAACTTTTTCGGTGATTTTCTCTCAGACTCCCCGTCTAGTATTCAACAGATAGATGACCCTTAAGCGTGTGACCCTATAGGTTCGGTGAAGTATAGACATGACCGGAACTCTTTCCGATCAATTATCAACATCGGAGCCGTGGACACCCATATTGACCCCTATACCCACACGAATGAATATTCGAGTGAACCTCCAGTTGCCGTGTGCTATTCCTGTTGCTTCGCGATATGTTACAAATACCCGAGGTGAGAAACATCGGCATCCTCGTGGATCAACACTTGTCCACAATGCCAGTTACCTCGTTGCCGGTTTTTGTTATCTTTTCTCGTTTCTGTGTTCCGGTATCCCTGTGATCAAATCACACTTGTGTCTGGCCAGACGATGATGGATACCGTAACACCGAGAGGGCCCAGAGATATCTCTCCATCGTCGGAGGAGCAAATCCCAATCTTGAGCTATCAAGTTACTTAACATACTTTTCCATGAACCCGTAAGCCGCCGTAATAGCCACCCATTTACGGATGACGTTTAACAAACCCCAAAGTTCATGAAGCAAGCATGAAGAAACTCGACACTCTCATGGTCTAAGGAATTATGCAAACATTAACTTCTCTGTGTTATTAACCATTAACTTATGACGAATGAATCTCATAGCATAACATCAATCGGGTCGATTCAACACAAGTGTTCTACTAACATTGTGCCCTCAAAGTTGCCGGCATAGACATGCCCATGATCAGGAAAACAGAACCATCATGCAACACTTGGGCTAGTCTTAGAGGCCAGACTAGGAATACATTTTACCGTTTATTATTCCACACGTGCATATGAGTCTTCCTCCGAGCCTCGTGGTTATTGCAGACTCGAGAACCATAGCAGTTATAGCATGGAACATAAACCTAATTATGAACAGGGAGATAATCAATAACATTTATTATTGCCTCTAGGGCATATCTCCTACAGACTCCCACTTGCACTAGAGTCAATAATCTAGTCAATGCTAATGCACTTTACACCTATGGAATACTAGTGTAAAAAATGCTTCGCATGTGGTATAGCCTGATGTCCAACAGATCTGACGACTTCAGCTCTGTGTGTAACTTTGCATATCCTCGCGTTTTCACGCTTTCACAAAATTCATATTTTGTGTGGACTTGGCTTTGCATATGTGTGAATCATTGGTCGAAACCTGATTCCTCAGACTGAGCTATGGAGCAACTATCTGCAATAGTGTCCCATAGACCAAAGCCATCTTGGAACCATACTAAGTTCATGAATGAACTATATGATTCAACAACTTCTTTGTCGCTTCTTAAGCGTCAACATACTTAGCCTTTGTTATAGAATTCGCCACAGTATCTTGTTTGGAACAATTTCCAACTACCGTGCCATCATATTGTGTATTACACAAAACCCTTAACTTAAATCGAAAATCGCATGGAGCATTGATGAAGACTGTATCGATGTAATTACTTACAACGAGCACTTCATAATCTCTGCTTGCGAGAAAACATGTCATCACTAATACTCTAGTACTCAATGACATCTTTCACTGTTGTCCTATGATCAGTACTTTGATCACTTTGGTATCCATACTCGCAACAACTTTTGGAGTATCGGACATATCTGGTTGTTTTACATACCATGGAATACATGATTAATCCAAACACAAGAGTGTGTGGAATCTCCATCATGTATTTTACTCATCAATGTTTTGGGACACCGAGTCTTGCAAAAACTCTTTCCATGTGACTTCGGCAAGAATCACTCCTTGGCGTTTTAAATGCTAAAAAGTTTTAGCATCTTGTCAATATGTATTCATTGCTTAGCCCCATTAGGTAAATCTATCTCCATAGATCATCATGCCTAATATTGAGGCTATTTAGCCCAAGCACTTCATCGGAAAAACTATTTTCAAATGAAGTTCTAATTCGTGTCAAGAAATTTATTTCCAATTAACAATGTGTCAAGTACACAAGGTTTTTAGAAATATTATTATGCTCCCACTTACTTTCTTGAATCACAAGCATCTTCGATACCCATTTGATGAAGTCAAAACCCTTTTGACCATTCCATCAAAAACGAAGATTCCAACTCCACTTTGCTCTCTTCTGTCCATCGCTGGAACTCTGAAGTTTGCATACTTACTAGCATCCTATGGATCGACAAATTACTTTGGACTGTATCACATACAAGTCCTAGGTTTCATTTTCATCACATGGAAATCCTTTTGTCATCCATGTTTCATATCTCATGATTGAAATATGTATTAATTGCTAGTTCAACCCGAACCGACTTTAAGCATCGCTACGGTGAGACAATCTCTTCGTAGTCAACTCCTTGAACTTGTTATTGCAACAAGTCGAGCTTTATGGATAAAACATTTTATCCGTATCAGTTTTTAGTTCCATAAATATTCGTTAGACTCTAAGTCTTCCGAAAGGTGTATCAAGATCTTAATCTTGAATCACTTATATGGAAACTATCTCGGATTGTATTGGCATTTAGCCAATTCCGGAGTCAGGGCCCATCAATGCTTCCTTGTGAATCGTAGGTATACTGTTGTCTAACAACAATATCTCGTTTACGCACCTGATAGGTTTGCACGAGCTTTGCCTACGTGGTTCAGCTGCATGTTCAACCGAAGTCCATACATTTTATTGTAGAGACTTCCGTATCAGTCGCAGTAAGAAACTCCGGAATTACTTCCAAGGTCTCTTTCCTTTGATCTGATGACGATGATACTGTTTATCTCGTCGAGTTGCACTGTTCTCCCACTCACCTTTTTGAAAGAACCATTTTCTTCAAAAAAGCATACCGTTCTTTGTGGCAAACCTATTTGCCTCGGTATTGTGGTGGGGAAATACCCAATGACTTGGGATAACCTACAAAGTAGCACTTGTCTGATTTGGAATAGGTTTGTAACCTTTTACACAAGCCCCATATTCCAAATGTTAAGAAAAGATATAATATGGTTGGGCGTACCATACCATGGCGTCATTTCAACAGACCCGATGGAGCTCTTTTCAGTGTAAAAGCCGCAGTCTCTAAAGCATCACTTTAAAAGGGATAATGGCAAATTTATTTATGTCATCTTTGATCTTACCATGTCATGAATGGTTCGATTACATCTACACGGACTCTCCACTTGCAGTGGTGCTCCGGGAGGTGCAAGTTATGAAACCCCTTTCACAACTCATCAGACATTCACTAAACTTGTAACTCAAATATACCTTTCCGCAATCGAATTGTAGAAACATAATTTTCTTGTTACAACAACTTCTACTTCATTTTTGAAAACCTTATGAATGAATTCAAAAGATCCAGACTTACGTCTCATCAAGTAAATATCAATATATCTACTTGAGTCATTTATGAAGATAGATAAATCCACTACTTGCAACAACATTTATTGAACTACACACATCAAAATGTATGATCACCAATAAGTTTGTTGCTCGTTCCTTATGGCCTGTGAAAGGTATTTTAGTCACTTCACTTTTCGGAGGAAAATTGCAAGTGTCAGATGATTCAAAATCAAATGATTTTAAAATCCATCATAATGGAATTTTCCATGCGGGTTTCTCCAATGTGACCAAATGCAGTGCCACACATATGTGGTATTCTTTTAGTCTTGCGACATTTAGCGTCAGTGTTATGGATGTATCATATTACCATCAATATTCATAACATACATCCCATCCTGGATGGAAGCATGGCCCTTCATGTTATTCATAACACCGAACATCAAAAGTTCTCTTATGAATAACCTCCTTGCAAGATACCTTATGCAAAGGGATAGAGTGTATGAAACTCTAAATGAATTATGAAAGTAAATACAGAGGTAATGTATTATTATCAATATTCATAACATACTTCTCATTCATAATGAAAGTATGGCCCTTTTGTTATTCATAACTCTGAACATTAAAAGTTCTCTTATGAACAACCTTCTTGCAAGATACTTTATGCAATGGGCTAGAGTGTGTAAAACTCTAAAATGATTTATGAAAGTAAATACATAGGGAATACACCTATGGAAGGCATAGTAACATTTACTATGTTCCCTGCGTGTATCTAAACCTCATTTCTGGCTAGTCTTTCAGGCCATAGTAGTTCTTACATCGAGGTGCAACAGAATGCAATCGAGCGGGTATCTTTGTGATTAACTCACAATACCCAAGAATTAGTGATTAACATGTTTAACTATAATTCCCAAGAACTATATCTTTGACCATCCTTCTATACATCAAAAACCTATATGACATTCATACATGAGCTGGATATTCCAGTCTTCTTTCCTTTTGCCTTTATACTTCTAACAGTTTAACTTTCAGTATTTCTCCTACTCTCAGAAGAAGCACCCAACTTAAGAGTGGCGATAGCCCCGGACTTCCTAGGCGTGAAAGTTTCACTAACACCCTTCGGACACTTCCTTTCTCTTTAAGTTGTTTGTTTTATTCACCATCATCATATGACAGGCGTTCTTCTGGATCCCTCTCTTATCAGTCTAATGCATAGTAAACTCCTTTACTAATAGTTTGCAAACAAACATTGCTTTGGATATCTCATATCTTTTAGCCTTTGTCTGTCTCTGAAAATGATTTTCAGATTCCATGAATATCACATAACTATCCAAACTTTCGAAGTTCGGGTCTCATGGAAGCAAACATATTGCACTTGACTGAAACGGAATTCTAGCTTTTGGATCGATGGACGAGAGTCACATGATCCATAGCATTAGCGGGAGAAGACCGAAAGCATGCGATAGGACAAGTCCTTCTCGGCACTCTAGAGGACAATCCTCTCATTACGTTATCAACCGTAAAGTTTTAACCAGATATTTAACAGCTATTCAATTTTAATTGGGAAGGTGGAAACGCGAGCCATTATTCTACAACTATTATGCAAATAACACTTAGACAGTGTTCATAATTAATTGCACTGAGAATTAAAAGAATTAATTCTACAGTGCACTCCCACTCAAATCAATATCACTCATAATTGATTGTGAGTGATACAAGACCCCCATTTCAATTGTTCGCCATTGGTGTAACACCACTGATGACGAAAATCTCAACCGGTAGGCCAACTTGCCAATCACATCTCTATGTGATTCTTGTTCATCTTTCGATGCGCGTGTTCCGAGCTCATGACGGTCATGCCTGAACGTCAAGACAACCAAGTGATCTTCCTGCGAGGTCTCAACTCACCCGCCTCACACTTCCCTAATCGTTTGTACCCGTGTGACACGGCGCACTCCGAGAAGTTAGGTGCCGTGACGGTGCTACACTTGGGAGAACACTAACCACTTGATATTTTTTGTGAGAGATCACCCTAATAAAAAGCGACTACCGCGCAATCAAGAAGGGTGCATCATAAGGGATAAACATCTCAGGCAATTCATAATAGCATGATATGGTATAGCCCTTTCTGACGGAGAAGTCTTTCATTTCTTCGTCTTCGGCATTCGCGTTGGTGTTCACCTTCGCGAAGATTGCCACCACCTTGTCGATGCACTAGATAATATTGCTATCTCTATAGCTAATAAAATAAGTGCATTACTGAAGGTTGACACGCAGGTCATTAAAGTGACAATCATATGGCTCCAGCCATCATGCCGAATCATGACACGCAGGTCATGTTAATCAATTTACATTATATAGTCATCTCATACATAATCAAATTATAATGAGCACTGCTATACCACATCACATGCACATGCAAACCATCCTGCAAAACCAAGTTAGACGCCTCTAATCGGTTCATGCAAAATTTTATTTTACGTGGCTTCTAAGGTTTCGAAACAAACCGAAGCTACCAACGTCCATCATCAGCATGATAATCCAAGTCGCTAGATTAACATTGCGGGGTGTATGAAACACGAGATAATAAAATCTCGAGCCCCATACTAAACTTCGTCATACGTGTGACCCCCGTGCAGATCATATCTGCATTGCCCTTTCGTCTGCGAAATTTCATCTTTCTTTTTAACTACGGTGGAATTCAATGAACTGTTAGCACTTCGTTGATCAATCAGGATCGCGGATTGCCAGAACATTGAAACTCCACCATACTGTTATCAAGATCAGAAATATGCAAATTCCAGGGAAGCAACAAGAACATCGGGTAACAGATTTCATCTGCTACCCGCACAAATAATTTTCAGTAATAGAACTCATCTACTACCTAATTATATTGTGCAATACCCATACATCTCTATGTATTCTAGATCGCAACCTGCATCTACGCATAGCACGGCTCTGATACCACTGTAGGGAACGCAGCAGAAAACAAAAATTTCCGACCTACGCACCAGCCCAGGATCACTATGGAGACTGCATACAAGGTTTGATCTGTTTCGTTACCGACTCGTAGCGCAGCGGAAGTAGAGTCGATGACGATCGGCGGTGCAGATCCCCGCAGCTATGATTTACAACCTCCCAACCGCGAGGATGTACTCCCACATCTGCCCCTCGGACAGCCCTCCGGGAGGCGGTCGGACAGTCCCTCGGACGGTGTCGCGGACAGCCCTTCGGGAGGACCTTCGAAACTCGAACGGTCACTCAGACAGCCCTTCGGGAGGACCCTCGAAACTAAGACGATCACTTGGACAGCCCTTCGGGAGGCACTCTCGAACTAAGACCGAAACTACGATCTCTCTACAGAGTTGCACACATACGGTGTCATCTATCCGGCAGGGCTTCGCCGTCCAGAACTAGTTCCCACCGGAACCTAGACAGCCTTTCGGCTCTACGAAACTATTTCGCTGGGAGGGAGAGAGAAGCCAGACAAGTCAATGGCATGTGTATGAGAGCAAGCATGAGCTAATTTTGGAGAGCTCTCTCCACCTCTATTTATAGGAGGAGCAAGGGGTAGAGGAAAGACCAAAAGGACCTTCCTAGGATCTTTCCACCACATGCCACATAAGGGTGTGTAGAAGATATCCACCATGAGGTGGAAGGACACCTCAAGGAGGGCCCCCCATGCCATGGCTGAAATTTGCAGCCCCCTTGGGGAGCTCCACCTCCCTTTCACACACCAAAAGTGGTTTTCTTCTAGAAGAAAAACCCCATTTGCAAATCAGCCCAAAAAGTGCTTTTCACTATTCACGAAGACATTTTTCTGCGTCCGTTAAAACCCAAATTATTTTTGTGTGCCTAGAATAATTCTAGCACCCACCAAAACAATTTTGAACGCATTCCGAAACAATTTCGGAACAATGTTTCTTCAGCGAAAAGCAACCAAAACGGTTCCGGCTGCTCCGGAACATTTCCGGTTTTTGTCCCGGAAAATTCCCAGAAGTTTCCAGAACACTTCTGGCATCCTCCAAGAATTTCCAGGCGTGTGCCAGAACCAATTTGACTTAATGGAATACCCTGAAACAACTTTTCAGTTTCACCGGAACTATTCCGGTGTTCTCTCCGGAACGTTTCCGTTTCGTCCGAAACTTTTTCAGTGATTTTCTCTCAGACTCCCCGTCTAGTATTCAGCAGATAGATGACCCTTAAGCGTGTGACCCTATAGGTTCGTTGAAGTATAGACATGACCGGAACTCTTTCCGATCAATTATCAACATCGGAGCCGTGGACACCCATATTGACCCCTATACCCACACGAATGAATATTCGAGTGAACCTCCAGTTGCCGTGTGCTATTCCTGTTGCTTCGCGATATGTTACAAATACCCGAGGTGAGAAACATCGGCATCCTCGTGGATCAACACTTGTCCACAATGCCAGTTACCTCGTTGCCGGTTTTTGTTCTCTTTTCTCGTTTCTGTGTTCCGGTATCCCTGTGATCAAATCACACTTGTGTCTGGCCAGACGATGATGGATACCGTAACACCGAGAGGGCCCAGAGATATCTCTCCATCGTCAGAGGAGCAAATCCCAATCTTGAGCTATCAAGTTACTTAACATACTTTTCCATGAACCCGTAAGCCGCCGTAATAGCCACCCATTTACGGATGACGTTTAACAAACCCCAAAGTTCATGAAGCAAGCATGAAGAAACTCGACACTCTCATGGTCTAAGGAATTATGCAAACATTAACATCTCTGTGTTATTAACCATTAACTTATGACGAATGAATCTCATAGCATAACATCAATCGGGTCGATTCAACACAAGTGTTCTACTAACATTGTGCCCTCAAAGTTGCCGGCATAGACATGCCCATGATCAGGAAAACAGAACCATCATGCAACACTTGGGCTAGTCTTAGAGGCCAGACTAGGAATACATTTTACCGTTTATTATTCCACACGTGCATATGAGTCTTCCTCCGAGCCTCGTGGTTATTGCAGACTCGAGAACCATAGCAGTTATAGCATGGAACATAAACCTAATTATGAACAGGGAGATAATCAATAACATTTATTATTGCCTCTAGGGCATATCTCCTACAGACTCCCACTTGCACTAGAGTCAATAATCTAGTCAATGCTAATGCACTTTACACCTATGGCATACTAGTGTAAAAAATGCTTCGCATGTGGTATAGCCTGATGTCCAACAGATCTGACGACTTCAGCTCTGTGTGTAACTTTGCATATCCTCGCGTTTTCACGCTTTCACAAAATTCATATTTTGTGTGGACTTGGCTTTGCATATGTGTGAATCATTGGTCGAAACCTGATTCCTCAGACTGAGCTATGGAGCAACTATCTGCAATAGTGTCCCATAGACCAAAGCCATCTTGGAACCATACTAAGTTCATGAATGAACTATATGATTCAACAACTTCTTTGTCGCTTCTTAAGCGTCAACATACTTAGCCTTTGTTATAGAATTCGCCACAGTATCTTGTTTGGAACAATTTCCAACTACCGTGCCATCATATTGTGTATTACACAAAACCCTTAACTTAAATCGAAAATCGCATGGAGCATTGATGAAGACTGTATCGATGTAATTACTTACAACGAGCACTTCATAATCTCTGCTTGCGAGAAAACATGTCATCACTAATACTCTAGTACTCAATGACATCTTTCACTGTTGTCCTATGATCAGTACTTTGATCACTTTGGTATCCATACTCGCAACAACTTTTGGAGTATCGGACATATCTGGTTGTTTTACATACCATGGAATACATGATTAATCCAAACACAAGAGTGTGTGGAATCTCCATCATGTATTTTACTCATCAGTGTTTTGGGACACCGAGTCTTGCAAAAACTCTTTCCATGTGACTTCGGCAAGAATCACTCCTTGGCGTTTTAAATGCTAAAAAGTTTTAGCATCTTGTCAATATGTATTCATTGCTTAGCCCCATTAGGTAAATCTATCTCCATAGATCATCATGCCTAATATTGAGGCTATTTAGCCCAAGCACTTCATCGGAAAAACTATTTTCAAATGAAGTCCTAATTCGTGTCAAGAAATTTATTTCCAATTAACAATGTGCCAAGTACACAAGGTTTTTAGAAATATTATTATGCTCCCACTTACTTTCTTGAATCACAAGCATCTTCGATACCCATTTGATGAAGTCAAAACCCTTTTGACCATTCCATCAAAAACGAAGATTCCAACTCCACTTTGCTCTCTTCTGTCCATCGCTGGAACTCTGAAGTTTGCATACTTACTAGCATCCTCTGGATCGACAAATTACTTTGGACTGTATCACATACAAGTCCTAGGTTTCATTTTCATCACATGGAAATCCTTTTGTCATCCATGTTTCATATCTCATGATTGAAATATGTATTAATTGCTAGTTCAACCCGAACCGACTTTAAGCATCGCTACGGTGAGACAATCTCATCGTAGTCAACTCCTTGAACTTGTTATTGCAACAAGTCGAGCTTTATGGATAAAACATTTTATCCGTATCAGTTTTTAGTTCCATAAATATTCGTTAGACTCTAAGTCTTCCGAAAGGTGTATCAAGATCTTAATCTTGAATCACTTATATGGAAACTATCTCGGATTGTATTGGCATTTAGCCAATTCCGGAGTCAGGGCCCATCAACGCTTCCTTGTGAATCGTAGGTATACTGTTGTCTAACAACAATATGTCGTTTGCGCACCTGATAGGTTTGCATGAGCTTTGCCTACGTGGTTCAGCTGCAAGTTCGACCGAAGTCCATACATTTTATTGTAGAGACTTCTGTATCAGTCGCAGTAAGAAACTCCGGAATTACTTCCAAGGTCTCTTTCCTTTGATCTGATGACGATGATACTGTTTATCTCGTCGAGTTGCACTGTTCTCCCACTCACCTTTTTGAAAGAACCATTTTCCTTTGATCGGAGACGATTGTTTGACGTCTTCTGGCTTGGCGCCGCAGCTCTCCAACCTCACCCCCATGAAGTTCGTCGGCGATGGCCATGCAGTTCGGCTTTCGGTGAGGAGCTGTTCGACCGCTTCTCCATGTTCATGATGCTAGGTCCGCTTGTTGGTGGAAGCGCGTCCCCGGCGGCTCGCAGTTCGCTAGTGTAGCATGTGCAGGTGCTCACGTCTATGAAAGCAGTGCGCTTAGGTGAATTTTTTATTTTTGTTTGTTCTGCTCACCGATGCCCCCCCTGTGCAGTCCGGTGACCACGGACGTGCGGCTCGCTGGCACGAGATGTGGTTCAGTGCTCATGTTCGAGCAATTCGTGGGCGCGCCGGTGACGATGGCAGCAACAGTGTCACCCCAAAATGCGAGCGACGCTGAGGATGGGCTTCCATTTGACTTTGGTTCATGTTGGAAGTTTGCCCAGTGGCTATCGATGAAGTTTGCAACGTGGATTTTTTTTTGCAAAGATGGGATGTAGAATTTTCCATGGGTGACGATGCAGTTTCAGCGAGGATGCAATTCGCTTATGCGTTCAATGTGGTGGGTGTAATTTTTTCCTAGGCCATCTGGATCTTTCCTTTTTAAAGAGAGGTTAAAAATTATGATGTGTTCAGTGCACATCGTCGTCCATACGGTCCGCTATGGCCGCTCCCGCAGTGCATATGTGATCATGTTAAGGTTAAATACACGAAATAATGCAGTACACTTGGCTTGTCTATACCGCCCTGAACATGTTATAAAAACTAACAGCAAAAACACATGCCGTTCACTTTCGATAGTGTTGTGGTTCACTTACTCCGAACATGAAATGAAAAAAAAATGTTACAAAAACGATACAAAAAAGTAATGTGGTTCACTTCTCGGTAGTGCTACGATTCACTTACGCCCGGTGTGAAGTACTCTCCACTTCCTTACATGGGAAAATTTACGTGTGACAAAAAAAACCATAAAGTTCACTTACACGTCTGATGCAGTGCGATATTCCGTCTAAAACAGTGCGCTTTTCTGTTTGATGCGGTTCACGCGTCGATTTTGGGGTCGCGAAAAACAAAGTGTCCGCATTTCGGTAAAATTAAAACTGTTTTTAAACCGTAAGGAATCAGAGAGTGTGTTCTACATGAAAAAGTTGCGCCTCGTCAATATCTTTCCAACGCCATATCATTCGCATCGTTCCGACGAGCGGTTGGAAAAATTTCACGAAAATACACTCGCTACCACTCGTAGGCAGCCGCATCATTTTCAAAATTCATTTAAAAATGTGAGGAATCTCAACAAATGATCAACATATGAAAGTTGCGTCTATTACACAGCTTCCCAACGCCATATCACAAGCCTCGTTCCGACAAACAGTTAAAAGACTAGAGCGAAAACCGTACCGAAAAATTAATTTTTTTGAAAAACAGAATTCCGTGTTTGACTAAATTTGAAATTACTCTCAAACCGTAAGGAATTAGAGAATGTAATCTACATGAAAAAGTTGCGGCTCGATAATATCTTTCCAACGCCATATTATTTGCTTCATTCCGACAAGCGGTTTAGAAAAAATCCGCGAAAATACGCTCGTTGCCACTCGTCATGCGCCCACCGTTTTCGAAACTGCTCTTAAACCACGAGGAATCTCGAAAAGATCAACATGACGAATTTGCACATTTTCCGTAGCTATCCAACGGTATATTATACGCCTCGTTCCGACAAATGGTTTAGAAATTGGAGCGAAAACAGTACCGAAAAAATGCATGCAGTTTTTTCTGCTCACATTGGAGTGCTCATTTGATAGGGGTGCACTGCACTCGCGTTAACCATGCAGTTCGGAAGTGTTGTCAGAATAGTTATTCTGCACCCAATGTCAGAATAGACGGTCTGTATATATATATATATATATATCCTGTGCAACCGTTTTGATTTCTGAAAGTGGCCATTCGTTGGCTTCGACCCCCTTGTAGATGCTACGCGGGGTGTTCTCTAAGATGCGTGAAACTTTAGTCGACGTCCCGAGACCCGTAGGTAGTTGTGTGTTTAGATGAACGAGGCAATCCGACTATAGGGCTTTACAACTTTCACTTAGTCATAGGATCTCTAACTGGTGGGGTAGTTGACCTAGCCCCCGGTGTGGTGGTGATCGGACCAGCCGAGGTGCACCTAACCTTAGCACCTAGGTTCTTGTGACAAGAACCCTTCATTTTAACATGGCGCAACCACTAACGGCTGGTATTTTGACACTGTCTTCAGACCGCTCAACCAGTTTGCGCTCATCATGACAGTCGATTTTTGGCTTTGTCCACTGAGGCGCTTGACCATTCTAGCTAGAAGCGCAGTTGCATTGGCTCTCCCTTTGCATTCCTAGCTGAACAGAACGGAACATAGGAGGCAAACACAGGAGCCGGGCAACCCAATCATTGACCAAAATCACTATTCGAAATTGATGCATATAACACAATGTCCAAGATGTTGAATAGATATCGGACTTGAACATGGACTCGTCTATAAATCTCAGCGCCTGGTTGAAAGCTGGACTCATCTATATGTGGGAGTATTTCACCTCGGGGCAATTATGAAAAAAAACACGTAAATTTGTGCGAGGACCGAAAAAGGGTCTGTTTTATTATTCATAAGACTAAGCCATGCATGCCGAGCTCTTATAAGATACAAAGAGTATGTTTGGAAAGATAAAAAGGAAAGTGAGTGTAAATAAGAGGGCACTAATGACCCACAAGTATAGGGGATCAATCGTAGTCCTTTCGACAAGTAAGAGTGTCGAACCCAACGAGGAGCAGAAGGAAATGATAAGCAGTTTTCAGCAAGGTATTCTCTGCAAGTGCTGTGAGTAGCAGTAGTAGATAGTTTTGCAACAAGATAATTCGTAACAAGTGACAAGTAACAATAGTAACCAAGGTGCAGCAAGGTATCCCAATCCTTTTTATAGAAAAGGACAGGCCGGAAAGTATTCTTATATGAAGCAAGCGCTCCCGAGGACACATGGGAATTTATGTCTTGTCATGTTCATCATGTTGAGTTGATTCGCGTTTGCTACTTGGATAATTTGATATGTGGGTGGACCGGTGCTAAGGTGTTGTTCTTATTTGAACAAGCAACCCACTTATGATTACCCCCTCTCGCAAGCATCCACAACTATGAAAGAAGAATTAAGATAAAATTAACCATAGCATGAAACGTGTGGATCCAAATCAGCCCCGCATGAAGCAACGCTTAAACTAGGGTCTAAGCTTCTGTCACTCTAGCAACCCATCATCTACTTGTTACTCCACAATGCCTTCCCTTAGGACCATAAATGGTGAAGTGCCGTGTAGTCGACGTTCACACGACACCACTAAGAGAAGCAACAACATACATATCATTAAAATATCGAACGAATACCAACTTCACATGATTACTTATAACAAGACTTATCCCATGTCCTCAGGAAAAATAATAACTACTCACACCTCATCAACATGTTCAAGATCAAAGGTGTAATTATGATGATCAAGGATCTGAACATAATATCTTTCACCAATTAATCCAACAAGCATCAACTACAAGATGTAATCAACACTACTAGTAACCCACAGGTACCAATCTGAGGTTTTGAGACAAAGATTGAATACAAGATATGAACTAGGGTTGGATATGAGATGGTGCTAGTGAAGATGTTGATGAAGATTGGTCCTCCCATGAAGGAGGAAGCATTGGCGATGACGATGGCTTCGATCTCCCCCTTCGGGAGAGAAGTTTCCCCGGCAGAATCTCTCTGCCAGAGAGAAAAACGGCCTCTGCCCTGGTTTCCGCCTCGAGACAGAGACGCTTCGTCCCGAAAGTAATCTTATGTTTTTTTCTAGGTCAAAACACACCATATAGAAGAAGAGGGGGGGCATGGGGACCTGCTGGGCCACGACGACCCAACAGGGCGCGACCAGGGGCTGGGCCGCGCCCTGTTGGCTCGTGGCCAGCAGGCCCCCCTGGTATATTTTTGGCTCAAAAATTCTTATATATTCCATAAAAATTCTCCGTGAAATTTTAGGTCATTTGGAGTCCAATGAATTTTCTGCCATTTTCTTGGTTTTCAGGTCCAGAATTCAAGTTTCCAGATATTTCCCTCCTTGTGATGTACCTTGCATATTCAGAGAGAAAAGGCATAAGAATTGTATCAAAATAAGGAATAATGAACAAGAATAACATAAATATCAATAAGAATTCATGATGCATAATGGACGTATCAACTCCCCCAAGCTTAGACCTTGCTTGTCCTCAAGCGAAAGCCGAACTCGATAATAATGACCGCATAATTTGAGAGAGAGGTGTCGATAAAAATGGAATACAAACATGAGTGCATCATGAATGATAACATAGCAGCAATATTTTCATCATATAACTTCTATTCACAATGTTGAAGTATGAAGCATAAACACTATTGACAATCAACAAACTATGCTCTTAGTCATTGAGGCAATCACAGTTCTTCATAATCCAAAGAAGAGTCTATGTAAGAGCTTTCATTCTAGCAAGTTCACATACTCAACTATCATTTAGTCTTTTATGATTGTTGACACTCATTGCATATTTTTGGAGCTAGTGTTTCCGGTGGACACATAGGAAGATAGGGGCTTCTTTGTTTTTGCCGCCCAACTTATTTACCTCAAGGATAATGTCAACAATAATGGTTCATGGTCTCCTACATTCAACTGGATATATTTATCTGGATCTGTCCTCAACACATGATACTTGCCAACTATAGAATTGATAGGTTGGACTAAGAATAAACTTTATTGACCTTTGCACATAAGTAATTTCTTGAAGATAAAAGATAGGCCCTTCGCAGAGGGAAGCAGAGGTTGCCATGCACTCTTAAGTTGGATGTGCAAGCTCTTAATGCAAAGGAATGTCACTTTATATTGCCCCTTATGATAGCAAACTTTATTATGCACTCTGTCGCTTTTATTTCTTTGCCATCACAAGATCGTACAAAGCTTATTTTCCCTTACAATAAAAGATCATACATATTTAAGAGCAATTTTTATTGCTTGATGCACCGATGACAACTTACTTGAAGGATCTTACTAAATCCATAGGTAGGTATGGTGGACTCTCATGGAAAGAAACTGGGTTTAAGGTGTTATGTATGCACAAGTAGTATCTCTACTTGGTACAGAAAATTATTGGCTAGCAAAAGATCTAAAGCAAGCACCACATGTTAAAGGATCCATGACCATATAACTTCTATGTGAATGTAAACTATCATGATCATTACATTGTCTTCCATGTCCAATATCAACACTTGATCATTATATAATATTTGATGGGGGTTCACAATCATAAAAGATGTCCAAGATAGTGTGTTTATATGTGAATCTCCTCTCCTCTATCATAATGTTGCATATATTGTATCAATGACTAATGCTATGTTTGTTTATTCCCAACAACTTTTATAACTTATACTTTTTCTATGTGAAGTCATTACTCCCCATGGGATTAGCATATGATCTCATTCTTTTATTTCAATGCTATGGTGATAGATGCATGAGAGTAAAGCACAAAAACTCAACTAATCTTTATTATATAACTATCACACTCGATTACAAGAATAGGTAGATCTCAAAGCAAAAATTCTAAGCAAAGCAAATCTGAAATTTTATTTCCCTAAATCATAAAATAGCTAAGGATCAAACTAAGATAGATGATAATGATAGAGGTGATGGTGATACGATACCGGGGCACCTCCCCCAAGCTTGGAACAAGCTAAGGGTGGTGCCCATACCCATGTACTCAGGTGCCCTTCTTGGGTGATGATGGTGATGATGTAGTGGGCTTGTCCCTTGCGATAGTTAGCAGGAGGGTCTTCAACTCCCTTATCTCACTGAGTAGCTGCTGAATCATTGTCGTGTTCTTTTGCATTTCCACCATCATATGCTTATTCTCTGGCCACCAAGAGCCTTTTCCTGTATCACTTTCACTTGGACGAGAGATGTCCCAATTGAATGGTATATGCGAGCGAGAAATATTCTCAACTCCATAATTGTGAATCAATTTGTGAAAGTTGTTTGTATGTAACCTGCCGAGGGACCTCCTCGGAGTAGATTCACCTTGCACTTCATGAGTTAGCTGGGCCCTCCTCCCCATTGGTGGGCAAGGGTTTGGAGAAGTGGAGATGCCCGCTAGCGTACCCCGTTCTGAGGCCGGGGTGTGCACCTCCATAGAGTCTATAGGTTCTTCCCCAGAGATAACTTCCTCGGTTCCTTCTTGTTCAAGCTCCATATGCATCAACCAAGCCTGGTCCTCAACGTTGTTGAAAGAGCACGAGGACATAGCTTCCGCACCTTCAGCAATCTGTCAGAAAAACAGCCCGAAACAAGAATAGAGAAACTTGCGATGCGTTGGTCAAAACATATGGGAGTATATATAATGATTTTTTCTAGGTTAGAATACGTGTTCCAGAAGAAAACGGAGTCCGGGAGGCGCACGAGGGCACCACGAGCCAACAGGGCGTGGCCAGGGCCTAGGTCGCGCCCTGTTGGGTTGTGGCTCCCTCGTGGGTCCCCCTGACTCCTTTTTATTTTTGGAATTTTTCTAAAATAACAAAACCAACAGAAAATATTTTTTTTGGAATTTTGGAGTCGGTTTACTTACCGTATCACATACCTACCCTTTTTCAGCTTTCTGGAGTGTTCCGGAAGGTCTCTCTTATGTGTTCTTCCGGAGTCATAACTTGAATAATGTTAGTTTCGACATTAAGGGGCGTACCCGAGATGTAGTGCTTAATTCTTTTCCCATTTACCATCCTCGGGCTTTTGCCTTCAAAGTTGTTAATCTTCATAGCACTAGAGAGATAGACCTCCTCAATGACATGAGGGCCTTCCCATTTGGAGAGAAGCTTACCTGCAAAAAATCTGAAACGAGAGTTGTACAAAAGAACTAGGTGTCCTACATTGAATTCCCGTTTTTGGATTCTCTTGTCATGCCATCTTTTATCTTTTTCCTTAAACAACTTGGCATTTTCATAAGCTTGTGTCCTCCATTCATCTAATGAGCTAATATCAAATAACCTCTTTTCACCGGCAAGTTTAAAATCAGAGTTAAGTTCTTTAATTGACCAATAATCTTTATGTTCTAACTCAAGAGGTAAATGACAAGCTTTTCCATAGACCATTTTATAAGGGGACATTCCCATAGGATTTTTGTAAGCAGTTCTATAAGCCCATAAGGCATCGTCAAGTTTCTTAGACCAATTCTTTCTAGATCTATTAACAGTCTTTTGCAAAATTAACTTTATTTCTTGATTGATCAATTCAACTTGGCCACTAGACTGAGGGTGATAAGGTGATGCAATTCTATGGTTAACATCATATTTAGCTAGAAGTTTACGAAAAGTACCATGAGTAAAATGAGAACCACCATCAGTCATTAAATATCTAGGGACTCAAAACCTCGGGAAAATAATATCTTTAAGCATTTTAATCGAAGTGTTATGATTAGCACTACTAGTTGGAATAGCTTATACCCACTTAGTAACGTAATCAACAGCAACTAGAATATGTGTAAACCCATTGGAGGAAGGAAAAGGTCCCTTATAATCAAATCCCCAAGGGTCTTTTACATCTGTGCCCCTAACTCGAACCCACTACTCAGATTTGCCCCTAATTTCGAAGCATGCTCAAATTTGCCCCTCTTCCGTTAAGTGTGCTTATAGAAATGCCCTTCCGTACATTTTCCGTCCAAAAGGCCTTTGACCGTTAAGTGCGCTTATAAAAAAATCTAATGGTCAAAGGCCTTTGACTAGACGGAAAATGTATGGAAGGGCATTTCTATAAGCGCACTTAACGAAAGAGGGGCAAATTTGAGCATGCTTCGAAATTAGGGGCAAATCTGAGTAGGTGGTTCGAGTTAGGGACAGAAATGCAAATGGCCCAATCCCCAAACATCAAATGGTTCAATAGCAAGTGAATAATTCATAGGCATTTCCTGACGTCTACCAATGCTACTAATTCTTTGACATTCATCACAAGAAAGGACATACTTACGAGCATCTTCAAAAAGAGTAGGCCAATAAAAACCAGATTGTAATACCTTGTGTGCAGTTCTGTCACCAGCATGGTTTCCCCCGTAAGCCTCGGAGTGACACTTCCGTAGGATCTGTCCCTGTTCATGCTCAGGTACACAACGTCTAATAACACCATCTACTCCTTCTTTATAAAGATGTGGGTCATCCCAAAAGTAATGTCGTAAATCATAAAATATTTTTTTTCTTTTGTTGATAGGTGAAGCTAGGTGGTATATATTTAGCGACAATATAGTTAGCATAATCTGCATACCAAGGAGTACTATGTGAAGTATTTATAGTAGCAAGTTTCTCGTCAGGAAAATTATCATCAATAGGCAGTGGGTCATCAAGAACATTTTCCATTCTAGACAAGTTATCTGCTACAGGGTTTTCAGCTCCCTTCCTATCAATGATATGCAATTCAAACTCTTGTAGTAGAAACACCAACCTAATAAGTCTAGGTTTAGCATCTTTCTTTTCCATAAGGTATTTAATAACTGCATGATCGGTGTGAATAGTAACTTTGGAGTCAACAATGTAAGGTCTAAACTTATCACATGCAAACACAACTGCTAAAAATTCCTTTTCAGTGGTAGCTTAATTTCTTTGAGCATTGTCTAGGGTCTTACTAGCATAATGAATAACATTCAATTTCTTGTCTACTCTTTGCCCTAGAACAGCACCAACAACATAATCACTAGCATCACACATGATTTCAAATGGTAAATTCCAAGCAGGTGGTTGGATAATAGGTGTAGAAATCAAGGCTTTCTTAAGTATTTCAAAGGCTTCTACACAATCATCATAAAAAACAAAAGGAATACCTTTTTGAAGAAGATTAGTTAGTGGCCTAGAAATATTTGAGAAATCTTTAATGAAACGCCTATAAAAACCAGCATGACCAAGGAAAGTTCTTATACCTTTGATGTCTTTAGGACATGGCATTTTCTCTATTGCGTCAACTTTAGCTTTGTCTACTTCAATACCTTGTTCAGAAATTTTATGCCCAAGTACTATACCTTCATTCACCATAAAGTGGCACTTCTCCCAATTCAAAACAAGATTAGTTTCTTCACATCTCTACAAAACTCGATCAAGGTTGCTCAAGCAATCATCAAAAGAAGTTTCGTAGATGGAAAAATCGTCCATGAAAATCTCAACAATCTTTTCACAAAAGTCATACATATTTGAAAGTGTCGGTGTCCTAGGAACGGGGGTACCCAGACCTGCCTGCCTGCAGCCCAGGGCATGGCCCACTTCGCCAGCCGATGACAACCAGACGCAGCCACACTCAAGACAAGGCCCTCACGAGGACCCTAGGCTCGCGAGGAGGAGCAGCATCAAGACCGGCAAGGGATGGGCCTCCCCAGGCCCCCTCCAGAGCGGCGGAGATCTCTATGCAGGACCTGGCCTCAGGAGTCAAGGGTGACGCAAGGAAGGACAGGCGGGCGCCAGTGCGCCAGGCGGAGCAGTTTCCCCTTTGGTGTAAAGGGGGCAAGGACGTACGCGGGTTCCCAAAGCACCCCCAAAGGTTTCCATTCCGGTGCAACAAGACCATGACCACGAGCCCCGCAGGACGGATGTCATCGCCGAGCCCACCTCTGCGTCGTTGATAGCTACTTTGCAGGCGAAGACCACCTTTGGACAGGGCGGGGATGTACTCCTGTCCCCCTTTAAATTTGGCCGTTGTGGGATCCCTTCCCGCCATTGCGATAAGGGAAGAGGACCCGGGCCACCGCTATATATAGAGGCTAGACGGCACCGTAGAGGGGATCCGAAAACCAGCCAACTCACCCGAGCCATCACAAAGCCAACGGAGGGCCAAGAACACCTCGGGAGCGCCCTCACGAGGCTCCTCAACATTGTACTAGTTCATCCACCATACCTCCACGAGAGGCAATCCACCAAAAAGCAGGAGTAGGGTATTACGCTTCGCAGCGGCCCGAACCTGGGTAAACCACCATGTTCATCTTGTTCCTCGTCATCGTGCGAGTTCATCGTTTATCCATCGAGTAGCGAGCTAGGTAGGGCGAGGCTGCAGGGGATCTTCGCACACGCCCCTGTGTTCGAACCTTAAGGGTTTTGCGGAGCCTGAAATCCGACATTTGGCGCACCAGGTAGGGGGCGTGTCAGAGCTTCCCCACTCGCGGCGACAACCGGGTCCCGGTTCGGCAACTCCATGGCGAACGAGATCCCCAACGCCGGCCGGCCCCTGGCGCGCGATGGCGCCGGGACACGCAGGGCCGGCTCCGTGGTCGCCTGCATCCTCGGCGGGTCGCAGACGCCGTCCTCCGGCCGCCATGTCAAGCGGTTCCTGCGCCACGTGGGAGCAGTTCGGCCGCGGCCCGAGCCCACGCTGCACCGCTCATGGCCGGAAACCGACATCACCTTCGGCCCCGACGACCACCCCAAGACGACGGCAGCCGCTGGAAGGCTCCCCATGTAGTGCATGCCGACCATACGCGGCGTGGCCGTCTCCAGGACCCTCATAGACGGTGGGGCCGGCCTTAACGTCATCTCCGTGGAGGCCTTCGACGCGCTGCAGTTACCCCGTGTCCAACTCGTGCCTTCAAGGCCCTTCTCTGGGGTGGCCGGGGGGTCCGTCGCCCCCGTGGGGCGGGTGCGCCTCCCCGTCACCTTCGGCACCCGCTCCAACTTCCGCACCGAGCAGGTCGACTTCGATGTCGGCCACATCCAACTCCCGTACAACGCGATACTCGGCTACCCCGCCCTCGCCCAGTTCATGGTGGCAACGCACCCGGGCTACAACGTCGTCAAGATGTCCGGGAGCGGCGGCATCCTCACCGTCGTGGGGGATGTCAAGGACGCATCCACGTGCTCAAGATCTCCTATAAAGCGGCGGCCGTGGCTCGCCCCAGTGCCGGGAGCGCCGCGCAGGTCACGGGGGACTCCGGGGGTGTCCTCGACGTCGCGCCGGTGAAGAAGAGGGAGCTGTTCTCCCAGAGTCGGGCGGAGACGAAGTAGGTGCCGGTGGACGAAGGAACCCTGGCCCTACCTTCACCATCGGCGCCGGCTTGCCTCAGGATCAAGAGGAGGCGTTGGTGGCCTTCCTCCGCGCGAACAAGGACGCGTTTGCGTGGAGCGCCTCCGACCTGGTGGGGGTCCCAAGGGACGTGATCGAGCACCACCTCATGGTGTGCCCGAACGCGCGTCCGATAAAGCAAAAGGCAAGGAGGCAAGCTCCGGAGAAGCAGGCGTTCATCGCCCAGGAGGTCGGCAAGCTGAAGGAGGCCGGGGTCATCCGGGAGGTGCATTACCCGGAGTGGGTGGCCAACCCGGTGGTCGTCCCGAAGAAGTGCGGGAAGGAGCGTATGTGCGTCGACTTCACGAGCCTCAACAAAGCCTGCCCCCAAGACCCATTCCTGCTGCCACGCATCGATCAGATCGTGGACTCCACCGCGGAGTGCAACCTCCTATGCTTCCTGGACGCCTTCTTGGGCTACCATCAGATCAAAATGGCGGTGGAGGACGTCGAGAAGACGGCCTTCCTCACCTCGTGCGGGGTATTCTGCTACACGTGCATGCCCTTCGGGCTGCGGAACACCGGGGCAACCTTCCAGCGGCTGATGCACATCGCCCTAGGGCCGCAGCTCGGGAGGAATGCAGAAGCCTACGTCGACGACATCGTGGTCAAGTCCAGGGCGGCCAAGACCCTGATCGAGGACTTGGAGGAGACATTCGCCAGCCTGAGGGAAGTGAACCTGAAGCTCAACCCCGAGAAGTGCGTCTTCGGGGTCCCCTCAGGCAAGCTGCTCGGTTTCCTGGTATCGCACCGGGGGATCGAGGCGAACCCGGAGAAGATCAAGGCCATAAACAAGATGAGCGCGCCCCAGACCCTCAAGGAAATGCAGAAATTGGCGGGGTGCGTGACCTCCTTGGGGCGTTTCATCTCCAAGCTCGGCGAGCGGGCCCTGCCGTTATTCAAGATTATGAAAAGGAAGGGCCCTTTCGAATGGACCCCGGAGGCGGACGCAACCTTCGAGGAACTCAAGCAGTACCTCACGAGCCCGCCGGTGATGGTGGCGCCTCGCCCCCGGGAGCCCCTGCTGCTATACCTGGCTACCACCCCCCACTCCGCCAGTGTTGCATTGGTGGCAGTCAGGGAGGAGCGAGCCGGCACACGCGTCGCATCGACGGGCCCTGGTGGGCCCCCAAGCATGGAGCAAGGGGGCTCGCAGGATCCCAAGGAGCCCGCTTCTCCCCAAGCCGGAGCGCCTGAGGCCCCGGCCGCTCCGACGGCACCTGAAGCGCTCGACCCTCATGAGGCCCCAACCACTCCGATGGCACCTATAGCGCTCAACCCTCATGAGGCCCCAGCAGCACCGACGGCCCCCGAGGCGCCTAGGCCTCTTGGGCCCGTCACGGGACAGGACACCGCAGGGGACCTCACCCTCGTCGAACACTCCGTGTACTACGTCAGTACAGTGCTGAGGGATGCGCGCTCACGCTACCCCATGCAACAGAAGCTCCTCCTAGCGCTTCTCGTCGCTTCAAGGAAACTGCGCCACTACTTCCAGGGACATCCCATCAAGGTCGTCTCTGCCTACCCCTTGGAGAAGATCCTGCGCAACCCCAACGCGGCAGGAAGAGTCGCCGAATGGAACATCGAGCTGCAAGCCTTCAACATAGATTTCAGCACGACCAGGGTCATCAAAGGGGCAGCCCTAGCGGACTTCGTGGCGGAGTGGACAGACGCCCCTAACCGGGGGCTAGACGGGAGCCAGTCACTCACACCTGGCGATGAGGCACCCGAGGGTTGGATCATGCACTTCGACGGGGCCTTCACGCGCAAGGGAGCGGGAGCTGGGGTCGTGCTCACTTCCCTGACAGGAGACAAGCTCAGTTACGCTGTGCAGCTCTGTTTCCAGCATGGAGAGAAGGTCTCCAACAACATCGCGGAGTACGAGGGCCTCATCGCCGGCCTCAAGGCGGCGGCGGCCTTGGGGGTTTGGTGCCTCACCATCATGGGCGACTCCCAGCTCCTCGTCAACTTCTCCAAGAAAGAATATACACCCAAGGACGAGCACATGGAGGCGTATTTGGAAGAGGTACGTAAGATCGAAAAACGTTTTCAGGGCTTGGAGTTGCAGCACATCCCGCGCAGCGCGAACAAGGAAACCGATGACATCGCCAAGAGGGCCTCGCGCCGCGAGCCCCAGGAGCCAGGCGTCTTCGAGGAGCGGCTCTTCAAACCCTCCGCGGCGCCACCCACTGAAGACCTGGCGCCGCGAAGTGAGGAGCTCCCCCCAGCGCCGCCCTCGGGGGCTTCGGACTGTGGCCAGGCCTCAGGAGCCCGACTGCTCCTGGCCTTGGAGCCTCAGGCCGACAGTTGGATGCAGGAGTTCAGGGCGTACCTACTTCACGCACGCTACCGGAAAAGGAAGAAGACGCGGAACGCGTAGCACGGCAGGCCACGGCCTACTGTTTGCAAGACGGCGAATTGTACCGAAGGCGCCCGAACGACGTCGCGCTGCGGTGGATCTCCAAGGAGAAAGGGTGCGAGCTGCTGGCCGATATCCACGGAGGAGACTGCGGGCATCACTCCTCGTCGTGCACCCTTGCAGGGAAGGCGTTCCGATCAGGCTTCTACTGGCCCTCGGCGCTTGACGATGCCATCGAGCTGGTCCGGTCTTGCGAGGCCTGCCAGTTTCATGCCAAGCAGGTTCACCAGCCCGCGCAGGGCCTCCAGACTATCCCGCTCTCCTGGCCCTTGGCGGTTTGGGGGCTGGACATACTGGGGCCCTTCCCATGAGCCGCGGGCGGGTACCGCTACCTCTACGTCGCCATCGACAAGTTCACCAAATGGGCAGAGGTGGAGCCCGTGCGCACCATCCCGGCCGGATCAGCCTTCAAGTTCATCAAGGGCCTCGTAAGGCGATTCGGCGTCCCCAACCGCATCATCACTGACAACGGTTCACAGTTCACAAGTAACCTCTTCAGGACCTATTGTGCTAACCTTGGAACGCAGATATGTTACGCCTCGGTAGCCCACCCACGGAGCAACGGCCAGGCGGAGCGCGCCAACGCAGAGGTCCTGCGGGGCTTTGATACGTCTCCAACGTATCTATAATTTATGAAGTATTCATGCCATGTTTGCAATAATTTTATATGATTTTGGTATGATTTGATTAGAACTAACCCGGACTGACGCTGTTTTCAGCAGAACTACCGTGGTGTTGTTTTTGTGCAGAAATAAAAGTTCTCGGAATGGGCTGAAAATTTACGGAGAATATTTTTGGAAAATATAAAAAATACTGGAGCAAAAAGTTGGGCCAGGAAGTGACCGAGGAGGCCACAAGCCTGGGGGGCGCGCCCCCTGGCTTGTGGGCCCCTCGAGCACTCCCCTGACGTGATTTCGATGCCAACCTCTCCTATAAATCCAAAAAACGCCAGAAAGAAACCTAGATCGGAAGTTCCGCCGCCGCAAGTCTCCAGAGCCACGAAAGATCAATCTTGGCCCTCTCCGGCACCCTGTCGGAGGGGGTCACCTTCACCGGACACCATGGAGGAGGTGGACGGAGGGGCCATCATCGCCATGGAGGCCAAGGACCAGAGGGAGAACCTCTCCCCACTCAGGGGGGAGGCCATGGAGGAGGAAGCACAAGGGGGAGACCCTCTCCCCCCTCTCCCGGTGGTGCCGGAGTGCCACCGGGGGAACCATCGCCGCGGTGATCGTCTTCATCAACATCACCTTCTTCATCACCGTCCTCATTTCTTTTCAACGGTCCACTCTCCCGCATCCCGCTGTAATCCCCTACTTGAACATGGTGCTTTATGCCACATATTATGATCCAATGATGTGTTGCCATCCTATGATGTTTTGAGTAGATTACTTTTGTCCTTTGGGTTGATTGATGATCTAGATTGGTTTGAGTTGTATGTTTTACTTTGTGCTATCCTATTGTGCCTTCCATGCCGTGCACACGTGAAGAATTCCCGCTGTAGGGTGTTGCAATACGTTCATGATTCGCTTATAGTGGGTTGCTTGAGTGACAGAAGCATAAACCCGAGTAGGTGGGTTGTTGCGTATGGGATAAAGGGGACTTGATGCTTTAATGCTATGGTTGGGTTTTACCTTAATGATCTTTAGTAGTTGCGGATGCTTGCTAGAGTTCCAATCATAAGTGCATATGATCCAAGTAGAGAAAGTATGTTAGCTTATTCCTCTCCCTCATATAAAATTGCAATAATGACTACCGATCTTGTTAACAATTGGCTAGGACAATTCCGCACACCGGCCCATCATTATTCCACCCTCGCTATTTGTAATATATTGTAATATATTCTAACTTTATGATAACAGCACCTATTTTTATATTTTAGCTCTCCGATATCATGCAAAGCTATTCTCTTCATACCCACAACATAGTTTTATTTCCCGTTTCTAGTTGGAAGCAAACGTTCGGCGTACGTAGAGTCGTATCGGTGGCAGATAGGACTTGAGAGAATATTGATCTTACCTTTAGCTCCTTGTGGGTTTGACACTCCATACTTATCACTTCCACCTTTGGAAATTGCTACGATGATTCCTTGCACTTGGGGATTATCAAGCTCTTTTCTGGCGCCGTTGCCGGGGAGCAATAGCGTGGGGTTGATATTCTCGTCTGTGCTTGTTTGCTTTCTTCACTAAGTAGATTTTGTTTTCCCTTTTTGCTTTCTTTAGTTGTGGGTGAAACAAACAAAAAAATTAAATAATGAAAAATACAAAAAGAATAACTTGCCTCTTATGCCTTAGAAGTTTTTTCAAAAAGAGAAGTGATTGGAAGGTTGTGCATTGGAGAAGTGAGGGTCGACCTTGAACACTTGTGTTCATGCTCATGGAAACAATGTAGAATTTTTCATGGAAGCTTCTCAAAAATAAATATCCCCTTGTATATATCCATTGTATTATAAAAATAATGTGCCAAGATTTGCTTTTAGGATGATTAGATTGCTTGTTTGCTTTGTGCGGTGCAAAAACAGAAACTTTGACTGTAGTGCATGAATTTACATTTCTTACTGAAACGTCAGAAGTTTCTGAAATTTTTACACAGTACTTCTATACAAATTTTTTAATTTTTCCTAAATTTTAAGAATTTTTTGAGTTACAGAAGTATATGAAGTTTCCAGATTGCTACAGACTGTCCTGTTTTAGACAGATTCTGTTTTCTATGCGTTGTTCTCTTATTTTGATGAATCTATGGGTAGTATCGGGGGGTACAAACCATGGTGAAGTTGTAATACAGTAGATATAATGCTAATATGAATTTGGAATGAGTTTACAACAGTACTTAAAGTAGTATTTTGCTTTATTATGCTAACGGATCTCACGAGGGTTTTGTTAAGTTTTGTGTGAATGAAGTGTTCGAAGATCGAGGAGGTATCGATATGAGAAGAATACGGAGAGACAAGAGTTCAAGCTTGGGGATGCCCAAGGCACCCCAAGTAAATATTTCTAGGAGACTCAAGCATCTAAGCTTGGGGATGCCCCGGAAGGCATCCCATCTTTATTCTTCAACAATTATCGGTATACCTCGGTTTTTGTTTTGTTCACATGATATGCGTCTTTAGTGTTTTTATTTTTCCTTTTATGCACCCTTCTAGTATGAGATAGTCCTTCATTGATTTGTAGAATGCTTTTTGTGCTTCACTTAAATCTTTTGAGTAAGGCTTTGTAGAATGCTTTTTGTGCTTCACTTAAATCCTTTTGAGTATGGTTTTGTAGAATGCTCTTTGTGCTTCACTTAAATCTTTTTGAGTATGGCTTTATAGAATGCTTCGTGTGCTTCACTTATATATTTTGATCTTGGGTATTGGTTAATATTCATTAATTGTAGAATGCTCTATGAACTTCACTTATATCTTTTAGAGTATGAATAAAATTTCCATCGGAATTGGGTTTGGAAGTGTATCAATGTCATGCCTAGCTAGAAAGGCATTAAAGAAAAGCGCTTGTTGGGAGACAACCCAATATTTACCCTTTCTGTTTTTGTGTATTAACATGATTAATCTACTGTAGTAATCATGTTTTGTGCCTTTTATTTCAATAAAGTGCCAAGTAATGCCTTTGGGATGATGTGGTTGATAGTTGACTTGATTCTGTGCAAAAACAGAAACTTTGGTGACCAGTCCAGAATTTTTATAAATTCAATAGGAGTCAAAAGCTTATGAATTTTTTACACATGATTTATATACAAATTTCCTAGTTTTTCCTAATTTTTCAGAATTTTTAGAGACAGGGAAGTATGGCTACACTACAGATCTTCACAGACTGTTCTGTTTTTGACAGATTCTGTTTTGCATGCATAGTTTGCTTGTTTTAGTGTTTTCATAGCTTATATTTAGCGATATAAATTATGGGAATGATAGAATACAGTAGGTATCATGTGGGAACAATTATGAATCTTGTCTTGACAGTACCTATGTGAATGATCTATCTTTATTACACTAACCCTTCTCACGAAGTTCCGTTAAGTTTTGTGTGATTGAAGTTTTCAAGTTTTGGGTGAGACACTGATATGAGGAGAATAAGGAGTGAAAAGAACCTAAGCTTGGGGATTCACAAGGCACCCCCAAGTTAATATCCAAGGAAGACTCAAGCGCTTAAGCTTGGGGATGCCCCGGAAGGCATCCCCTCTTTCGTCTTCAACATTATCGGTAACCTCACTTGGAGCTATATTTTTATTCGTCACATAATATGTGCTTTGCTTGGATCGTCATTATATTTTGTTATTTTCTGTTAGGTGTTATTCATAATCTTGTTTTTCAATAAAAAGTTCCAAGAATTGCCTTAGGATGCTTGCATTGCATGTTTGATGTGTGCTGTGTAAAAAAACAGAAACTTTTGCTGTAGTGTTTGAATTTTCATATTTTACTGGAACGTGGAAAGTTTCTGAAATTTTTACACAGTATTTTCATATAAATTCCTTAGCATGTACTAAAGTTTCATAATTTTTTGAGTTATGGAAGTACACTGTTTTCATAAAGTGCTACAGACTGTTCTGTTTGGACAGATTGCTGTCATAGTTTCGTTATCTACTTATCCTATAGTTTCCATAGCCTATATTGGTAGATATAAATTGTGGAGATGATAGTATACAGTACCTAATGTTTGAAAATTATTATGCAACTTGTCTTGGCAGTACATAAAGAGTTGATTTGTTATTATGTGTACTAACCAATCTCACGAGTCCTTTTCAGGTTTTGTGTGGAAGATGTTTTTGAGAATAGGTGAAACCATGATATGAGAGGATTGAACGAGATACAAAAGCTCAAGCTTGGGGATGCCCAAGGCACCCCAAGTCAATATTTCAACAAGTCTCGAGAATCTAAGCTTGGGGATGCTACACATCCCACCTCTCTTCATCAACAATTACCGGTTAGCCTATGTTGAGCCTAAAATTTTTATTCGTTCACATGATGCGTGCTATTCTTGGAGTGCTATTTTTATTTTACTTTCTGTTTGAATAAAATCATTGGATCTGAAATTTTGAATGAAGGAGAGTCCCCACATGGTTATTTAACTACTTGACTACGCATTGATCTTCACTTATATCTTTTTGGAGTAGTTTGCCATTCACTCTCGTGCTTCACTTACATCCTATGAGTAATTGGTTGAATGAATTGAATATCATAAATCTGAAATTAAATATGCTTCATATACTTATCCCATGGGGAGTAATGACTTCACACATAATAAGTATAGCTGGTAAAATTTATTGAAAGTTAGCAAACACCGCATTGGTCACTTGAACAATTCATGAAAGAATATTGAAGGAAGAGAGATTCCACATATAAATATACTATCTTGGACATCTTCTATGATTGTGAGCTCATTAATTATTTTCAAACTTGAGCAAATTAGTTAAAATTGGACAAGGAAGACAACTTAATGAGTTATGTTTGGGTATATTTGTATAGAAGTTATATTGTTATGGATCCTCCAACATGTGGTGCTTGCTTCCACCTCATACTAGCCAAAACTTCCACACCAAGTAGAAATACTACTTGTGCATCCAAACACCCTTAATCCAGTTTTGCCTTGAGAGTCCACTATACCTACCTATGGATTGAGTAAGATCCTTCAAGTAAGTTGTCATCGGTGGAAAAAGCAATAAAAATTGCTCCAAAATATGTATGATCTTTTATTGTAAGGGAAAATAAGTGCTGTACGAACTTGTGATGGTAAAGAAATAAAAGCGACGGACTGCATAATAAAGGTTGCTATCACAAAGGGCAATACAACGTGACGTTCCTCTGCATTAAGGGTTTGCACATCCAAAAACTAAAAGCGCTTGACAACCTCTGCTTCCCTCTGCGAAGGGCCTATCTTTTACTTTCTAAGTACTTACCTTTATGCAAGAGTCATGGTGATCTTCACCACTTCCTATATTTTGCCTTTTTCTCTTGGCAAGCGTCATGTGTTGGGGAATGATCTAGACATATATATCCACACAAATATATCTGATCATGAATTATTATTGTTGACAATTATCTATATGATAAATAAATTGGGAGGCGAAACATTAAGCCCCTATCTTTCTCTGTGTTCGATGGATGCTATTTGTTCTAAAAATATGCTTTGAGTGTCAATAATCATGGAAGACTATATGATAGTTGAGTATGTGGAATTTGCTAAATCAAAGCTCTTACATAGACCCTTCCTGAAAATAAGATGAATTGCAATTGTTCGATGACTAGGAATATGGTTTGTTAGTTTTCAAGAAACTTTTTGGTCTATACTTTAACATGTGAATAGCTTGTTACTTGATCATGAGAAGTTTTATGAGATGAGCTACTGTTTATGGTTTATATTGATGCTAGAAAAAGTGATTGGAATTATCATTGATCAAACTTGTGCACTTGCTAGCATTCACACTTCATAAATTATCTCTTTTATCATTTACCTACTCGAGGACGAGCAGGAATTAAGCTTGGGGATGCTAATACGTCTCCAACGTATCTATAATTTATGAAGTATTCATGCCATGTTTGCAATAATTTTATATGATTTTGGTATGATTTGATTAGAACTAACCCGGACTGACGCTGTTTTCAGCAGAACTACCGTGGTGTTGTTTTTGTGCAGAAATAAAAGTTCTCGGAATGGGCTGAAAATTTATGGAGAATATTTTTGGAAAATATAAAAAATACTGGAGCAAAAAGTTGGGCCAGGAAGTGACCGAGGAGGCCACAAGCCTGGGGGGCGCCCCCCTAGGGCGCGCCCCCTGGCTTGTGGGCCCCTCGAGCACTCCCCTGACGTGATTTCGACGCCAACCTCTCCTATAAATCCAAAAAACGCCAGAAAGAAACCTAGATCGGAAGTTCCGCCGCCGCAAGTCTCCAGAGCCACGAAAGATCAATCTTGGCCCTCTCCGGCACCCTGCCGGAGGGGGTCACCTTCACCGGAGACCATGGAGGAGGTGGACGGAGGGGCCATCATCGCCATGGAGGTCAAGGACCAGTGGGAGAACCTCTCCCCACTCTGGGGGGAGGCCATGGAGGAGTAAGCACAAGGGGGAGACCCTCTCCCCCTCTCTCCCGGTGGTGCCGGAGTGCCACCGGGGGAACCATCGTTGCGGTGATCGTCTTCATCAACATCACCTTCTTCATCACCGTCCTCATGTCTTTTCAGCGGTCCACTCTCCCGCATCCCGCTGTAATCCCCTACTTGAACATGGTGCTTTATGCCACATATTATGATCCAATGATGTGTTGCCATCCTATGATGTTTTGAGTAGATTACTTTTGTCCTTTGGGTTGATTGATGATCTAGATTGGTTTGAGTTGTATGTTTTACTTTGGTGCTGTCCTATTGTGCCTTCCATGCCGCGCACACGTGAAGGATTCCCGCTGTAGGGTATTGCAATACGTTCATGATTCGCTTATAGTGGGTTGCTTGAGTGACAGAAGCATAAACCCGAGTAGGTGGGTTGTTGCGTATGGGATAAAGGGGACTTGATGCTTTAATGCTATGGTTGGGTTTTACCTTAATGATCTTTAGTAGTTGCGGATGCTTGCTAGAGTTCCAATCATAAGTGCATATGATCCATGTAGAGAAAGTATGTTAGCTTATGCCTCTCCCTCATATAAAATTGCAATAATGACTACCGATCTTGTTAACAATTGGCTGGGACAATTCCGCACACCGGCCCATCATTATTCCACCCTTGCTATTTGTAATATATTGTAATGTATTCTAACTTTATGATAACAACACCTATTTTTATATTTTAGCTCTCCGATATCATGCAAAGCTATTCTCTTCATACCCACAACGTAGTTTTATTTCCCGTTTCTAGTTGGAAGCAAACGTTCGGCGTACGTAGAGTCGTATCGGTGGCAGATAGGACTTGAGAGAATATTGATCTTACCTTTAGCTCCTTGTGGGTTCGACACTCCATACTTATCACTTCCACCTATGGAAATTGCTACGATGATTCCTTGCACTTGGGGATTATCAGGACTCAAGGCAAGGAGCTTCAAGAAGAAGCTTGATGCTTGCGGCAGGGGTTGGGTCGATGAGCTTCAGTCAGTGCTGTGGTCCATCCGCACCACCGCGACTAAGCCCACCGGCGAGACCCCGTTCTTTCTCGTCTACGGAGCCGAAGCCTTCCTCCCCCACGAGGTCAAGCACCGATCCCCCCGAGTCTTGGCATTTGACGAGGAGCGTCAGGATGCCGCGTGGGGAACGAACCTCGTGCTTGGGGAGGAGGCACGTCGCCAAGCCTCGCTCCGAGCTGCAAGGTACCAGCAGGCGCTATGGTGCTACCACTGCCGTAACATCCATTCCAGGAACCTTGAAGTCGGAGACCTCGTCCTGAGGTGGGTTCTCTCCAGGGAGGGCTTGCACAAGCTCTCGCCCATGTGGGAGGGCCCGTTCAAGGTCGGTCATGTCTCCAGACCTGGCGCCGTGCGCCTGGAGACTCAGGACGGGGCCCCCAACTTGAGCGTGAAAGGGGGCTCCTGAGCATCACGCCTCAGGAGCCTTACCGGTCATAAAGCCACTCGCCCCCTTGATGCCGTCCTTGGTGATCCGGTCGGTATCAAGGGTGTCGAGGCCTCGCCTCGTGAAGTGCGTCCAGGTGATCCGGTCGTACCTAACGGTGGTGGGGAAATGTGCGGGACTGGGACCTGCCGACGTAGAGCTACTCGAGCGTCAACTCGGAGCCTCGGGAGGCCAGCCCCTCCCGGGGCAGGAAGCAAAATTTCGGGAGCCGCTTGAGGGTCAAGGGGGGCTCCTGAGCATCATGCCTCAGGAGCCTCACCGGTCATAAAGCCACTCGCCCCCTTAATGTCGTCCTTGGTGATCCGGTCGGCATCAAGGGTGTCGAGGCCTCGCCTCGTGAAGTGCGTCCAGGTGATCCGGTCATACCTAACGGTGGTGGGGAAATGTGCGGGACTGGGTCCTGCCGACGTAGAGCTGCTTGAGCGTCGAAGGGGGCTCCTGAGCATCGCGCCTCAGGAGCCTTACCGGTCGTAAAGCCACTCGCCCCTTGATGTCGTGCTTGGTGATCCGGTCGGCGTCAAGGGTGTCGAGGCCTCGCCTTGTAAAGTGCGTCCAGGTGATCCGGTCGTACCTTACAGTGGTAGGGAAATGTGCGGGACTGGGGCCTGCAGACACAGAGTGCCGAAAGGGCTCCCAACCTATCTCGCTCGTAAGAAGAAGAAGCCCACAGGACGTCCGGACTCTCCGGGCGCCACAACCACGCCTCCACGACCCTGAAGCCTACCGCGAGCATGTCAAGCTAAGTACCCTAATCACGACCGAAAGGTGATTTCAACCAACAAAATGCAAAGGCCAGGACACATGACAAAAGTACTGATAAATAAAGGCAAACACCCGAATTCATTACACGTCCGTAGGGCCTCCCTTGGTTCTTTGATTGCAGGAACAGGAAAAGAGGAGGAGAAAGAAAGTGAGAAAGCCCCCCACGGGGGCTGCCGCCCCAGGAGCCCCGGTGTCGGCGTACCAACGCTCAGTCGGTGCCCTCCTCTTCCTTCACGGGGCCGTAGGGGCACGCCAGCACGGACGCTCCTGGAGCGGAAGAGCGGCGCCGCGGTGGCTGGCTACCCCCGAGGTCC
This sequence comes from Elymus sibiricus, assembly GCA_039707655.1. NCBI lineage: Eukaryota > Viridiplantae > Streptophyta > Magnoliopsida > Poales > Poaceae > Elymus > Elymus sibiricus. The sequence continues at coordinate 362,100,918 of CM077669.1, forward strand.
GGGCGCGCCGACTTGGCGGCGCGTCATAGCTGTTGTCGCTGCTGTCGCTCGGGCTCCCTTCGGAGGGGGTGTCGCTGCTGCTGGAGGCGCGCCGCCCGTCGTGAAGGGCAAGCTCATCTCCAAGATCTCCGCGGCCGTCGTCTTCTGGGCAGCACCCCAGGTGCTCGCCCTCCCCCCCGAAGATCTTGACAAAGAGCGTCGCCACCCCGTCGTACTTGAAGTGGAGGGTGCACCTCCCCTTCAGGCCACGGGCGCGGGCAAACGTCTGCCACCCGCGGTTCGGGTACACGTAACCCCCGGGGGTGACCTCGACCTCCACCCACGACGCCGCGCTGCAGCAGCCGTCGGCCTGCAGCCATAGGCCGGCAGGCCCTCCGGCCGGCAGCGCCCCCGCGAAGAAGCTCGGGAGTTGGAACCAAGCGTCCTCCGGCCTCTCCGCCCACACCACAAACTCCTGGGCAGTGTCGGCCGAATGGAACCGCGGGCATGGCAGCCGGGTGGCCACTGCCGACCTCCCACCGCGGGCGCCACCACCTCGTCTGCTGCGGCCGCTCGCGCTGGACGACGCCACACCGCGGCTGCCGATGGTGACCCCGGGCCACGCAGAGGCACGGCCGCGCCCACCGGGAACCACTGCCGGCGTCGCGGCATGCTTCCGGGGACGACCGCGGCCCCTCCTAGGCAGCGGGGCGGCAGGACTCTCCCCGGGGGCCTTCCCCTTCTCGGCGGCGGAAAACTTCCTCACTGAAGCCATGACTAGGAGGACGGCGGCTTGGAGATTGGAAGGCAAGGAAGACGAAGATATGTTGAGGGCTTCCTCGCCCTCGGACGCTTATATACAACCAAGGGCCGACCGGCGCCCCCACGCGTCCCGGGAGGCGTGCGGCTTCTGAAGGGTCACATCCGCGTGGCCCGAGGAGTAGAGGCCCGAAGCAGCAGCAACATTCAAGGAAGGGCAATGATGGCCGGCGCTGCACACGGGCGTCGTGTCAATTTGACTTGGAGCGTTTCCTGACGCCCTCGGGGAGCGGGGTCGTCGCCACCCGGGCGCTCGACGCGTGTAGTGCCTGGCCCGCAGGCGTTTGGGGCCCACGGCGCTTTGGGCCGCCCTCAAGGCTTCGCCCAGAAGCCAGCTCAAGCGTGCCTTGGGTCCGGGGGCTACTGTCGGCGTCCTGGGAACGGGGGTACCCAGACCTGCCTGCCTGCGGCCCAGGGCATGGCCCACTTCGCCAGCTGATGACAACCAGACGCAGCCACACTCAAGATAAGGCCGTCGCGAGGACCCTACGCTCGCGAGGAGGAGCAGCATCAAGATCGGCAAGGGATGGACCTCCCCAGGCCCCCTCCGGAGCGGCGGATATCTCTATGCAGGACCTGGCCTCAGGAGTCAAGGGTGACGCAAGGAAGGACAGGCGGGCGCCAGTGCGCCAGGCGGAGCAGTTTCCCCTTTGGTGTAAAGGGGGCAAGGACGTACGCGGGTTCCCAAAGCACCCCCCAAAGGTTTCCATTCCGGTGCAACAAGACCATGACCACGAGCCCCGCAGGACGGATGTCATCGCCGAGCCCACCTCTACGTCGTCGATAGCTACTTTGCAGGCGAAGACCACCTTTGGACAGGGCGGGGATGTACTCCTGTCCCCCTTTAAATTTGGCCGTTGTGGGATCCCTTCCCGCCATTGCGATAAGGGAAGAGGACCCGGGCCACCGCTATATATAGAGGCTAGACGGCACCGTAGAGGGGATCCGAAAACCAGCCAACTCACCCGAGCCATCACAAAGCCAACGAAGGGCCAAGAACACCTCGGGAGTGCCTTCACGAGGCTCCTCAACATTGTACTAGTTCATCCACCATACCTCCATGAGAGGCAATCCACCAAAAAGCAGGAGTAGGGTATTACGCTTCGCAGCGGCCCGAACCTGGGTAAACCACCGTGTTCATCTTCTTCCTCGTCATCGTGCGAGTTCATCGTTTATCCATCGAGTAGCGAGCTAGGTAGGGCGAGGCTGCAGGGGATCTTCGCACACGCCCCTGTGTTCGAACCTTAAGGGTTTTGCGGAGCCCAAAATCCGACAGAAAGGTAGCAGGTGCATTGCATAAACTAAAAGGCATACGTCTATAAGCATAGGTTCCAAAAGGGTATGTGAAAGTAGTTTTCTCTTGGTCCTCTTTTGACATAGGTATTTGAGACAATCCAGAATATCCATCAAGAAAGCAAAAGTGTGTGTGCTTAGATAGTCTTTCTAACATTTGATCAATTAAAGGCAAGGGGTAATGATCTTTCCTAGTAGCTTTATTTAATACCTATAACCAGTTATGATTCTTTGTGGAATAAGTTCATTTTTATCATTAGGGACTACAGTTATACCTCCTTTCTTAGGAACACAATGAACAGGACTTACCCATCTACTATCAGCAATAGGATAGATTATACCTGCCTCCAAAAGCTTGAGTATTTCAGTTATTACCACTTCCTTCATCTTAGGATTTAAGCGGCGTTGATGATCAACAATAGGTTTAGCATCCGGTTCCATATTAATCTTGTGCTGATATAGAGTGGGGCTTATGCCCTTAAGATCATCAAGAGTATATCCAATAGCAGCCTTGTGCTTCTTCAGAGTTTTAAGTAATCTCTTTTCTTCATGCTCTGAAAGGTTAGCACTGATAATAACATGATATATTTTCTTTTCATCAAGATAAGCATATTTCAAGGTGTCAGGTAAAGTCTTTAGCTCAAACACGAGATCTCCCTTGGATGGAGGAGGATCCCCTAAAATATCAACTTGTAAGTTGTGTTTAAGAATATGTGTTTGTCTGAGAAATATATCATCTATCTCATTTCGTTCGTTCATATGCATATCATTCTCATGGTATAGCAAATATTGTTTTAACGGGTCAGTAGGAGGCACGACAATAGAAGCAAGACAAATTATTTCATCCTTACTAGGTAATTCTTTCTCATGTGGTTGTGTACCAAACTTAGAAAAATTAAATTCATGAGACACATCACCAAAGCTCACTTTGACCTTCTCAGTAACACAATTAATTTCAGCATTCACAGTATTCAAGAAAGGTCTACCAAATATAATGGGACAAAAGTTATGTTGTTTTGAACCAAGTACTAAGAAATCAGTTGGGTACTTAATTTTTCCACACAAGACTTCAACATCTTTACCAATTCCAAGTGGTGTAATAGTGTGTTTGTTTGCTAGTTTAATAGTGATGGTAAGTATTTCCCTCACTTATGAAACCAAGGTTATCGAACCAGTAGGAGGATCACCACCACCCAATAAGCAGTACCTGCACACAAACAACAAATACTTGCAACCCGACGCGAAAGAAAGGTTGTCAATCTCTCTACGGCAAAAAGATAGATTAGATAGTGATAGATATGAGAGATAGATATCTCAAGAACACAAAACAAAAAGGGCAAATAAAAAGTGCAGCAATATATTTTTGGGTTTTTGGTTTAGTAGATCTGAAAACAAAGAGGCAAAAAGATAGATCGGAAAGCAATATGTTGGAAAAGTAGACCCGGGGGCTGTAGGTTTCACTAGTGGCTTCTCTCATGAGAATAGCACACGGTGGGTGAACAAATTACTGTTGGGCAATTGATAGAAGATCAAATAATCATGACGATATCCAAGGCGATGATCATTATATAGGCATCACGTCCAAGATAAGTAGACCGACTCCTGCCTGCATCTACCACTATTACTCCACACATCGACCGCTATCCAAGATGCATCTAGTGTATAAGGTTCATGGAAAACAGAGTAATGCAATAAGAACGATGACATGATGTAGACAACATCTATTCATGTAGAAATAGACCCCATCTTGTTATCCTTAATGGCAACGATACATGCGTGCCTTGCTGCCCCTTCTGTCACTGGGAAAGGATACCGCAAGATCGAACCCATCACAAAGCACCTCTTCCCATGGCAAGAAAAATCGATCTAGTTGGCCTAACTAAACCAAAGATTCGTAGAAGAAATACTTGGCTATAAGTAATCATGGATATAAGAGATCAAAGAAGACTCAAATAATATTCATGGATAGAAACTGATCATGAACTCAAAATTCATCGGATCCCAACAAACACACCACAAAAGTTTACGTCAAATAGATCTCCAAGAGACCATTGTATTGAGAATCAAAAGAGAGAGAAGAAGTCATCTGCTACTGCCTACGGACCCGTAGGTCTATGGTGGACTACTCACGCATCATCGGAGAGGCACCTATGAAGAAGATGAACCCCTCCATGATGGTGTTTAGATTGGATCTCAAGGTTCTGGAACTTGCGGCGGCTGGAATTGTGTTTCGTCGACTCCCCCAGGGTTTTCAGAATATTTTGGAATTTATAGGTGTCAGAGGCGATGGAGGGGGGCCCCCGTGAAGGGCACAACCCACCAGGGCGCGCCGGGGGCCCCCTGGCGCGCCCATGTGGGTTGTGGCCTCCACAACCCACCTCTCTGGTACTTCTTTGGCCCACCGGGTGTCTTCTGGTCCAGAAAAAATCTCCAAAAAGTTTCGTTGTGATTGGACTCCGTTTGGTACTGATATTCTGCGAAGTAAAAAACAAGCAAAAACAGCAACATGCACTTTGGCACTATGTCAATAGGTTAGTCCCAAAAAATAATATAAAGTTGCTATAAAATGATTGTAAAACATCCAAGAATGATAATATAATAGCATGGATCAAGCAAAAATTATAGATACGTTGGAGACGTATCAGCATCCCCAAGCTTAATTCCTACTCGTCCTGGAGTAGGAAAATGATAAAAACAGAATTTTTGATGTGGAATGCTGCCTAACATGTTCATCTCATATTCTTTTATTTTTTGTAGCATGGACATTTGGACTTGTAGATGATTCAAAGCAATAGTCTAGTTTTAACATAATGACTTCAATACTCAAGCATGCCAACAAGCAACCATGTCTTTCAAAATATCAACACTAAAGAAAGTTATCCCTACCCCATCATGCTCAATCATTGATCCATTCATGAAACAAGCGATGCCCACTGCTCAAGTACGATCATAGTGCCCCCTAGTTGGTGCTTTATAAGAGAAGATGGAGACTCAAAGTAAAAAATATATTGCATAAAGTAAATAGATAGGCCCTTCGCAGAGGGAAGTAGGGATTTGTAGAGGTGCCAAAGCTCAAGGTTTAAATTGAAAGAGAAAAATATTTTGGGTGGCTTGCCTTTCCTGTCAACAAAAATGACAAAGTAGTTCACAATACTTTCCATGCTAGATATATCATAGGCGGTTCCCAAACAGAAAATAAAGTTTATTCCTTTTTCCACCAAACTTTCACATTCCATGGCGGGCCGTATCCACGATTGCCTTCCATACCAACACTTTCCAAGGAATTTATTATTTGACAACATAAAGTAAACATTTTTTCTTTTTCATTTCGGGAATGGGCATCCCTATTACCGCCGCACTCTCGTGCAATGACAAGTGAATAAACACTCATCTTGAGAATAACTAATCTAACATGGAAAAATATTGGACACTCCCCACCGTTTCATGAGCGGCACGAGCACACAGAAGAGAAGTTTATTTTGAAAATTAGAGATGGCACATACAAATTTTCTTGGAACGGCATGGAAATACCGCATATAGGTAGGTATGGTGGACTCATATGGCAAAACTTGGTTTAAGGATTTTGGATGCACAGGTAGTATTTCTACTTAGTACAAATGGAGGCTAGCAAATAGATTGAGAAGCAACCAAACCAAGAAACAAAAATTCACATAAGCGAGCATTGAGCATAACTAACACCGAATAATGCACCATAAGTAGGATGTAACTTCATTGCATAACTATTGACTTTCGTGCATGCATAGGGAATCACAAACCTTAACACCAATATTTCTACTAAAGCATAATTACTCACTAACATGACTCACATATTACTATCATCATGTCTCAAAACTATTACAAGGAATCAAGTTTAATTTGTCCAATGATCTTCATGAAAGTTTTTATTATATCCTCCTTGGATATCTATCACTTTGGGACTAGTTTTATATATTGCCATTGCTTTTTTTTTTACAATCTCAAAAAAAATTAGTGAAGCACATGAGCATAAAGATTTCATCTCTCAAAAAAAAGTATAAGTGAAGCATGAGAGGATTTCTTCAAAATTTACTACCTCTCAAATTAATCTAAGTGAAGCATGAGAGTATTTCTACAAAACTTTCCAAGCACACCGTGCTCAAAAAGATATAAGTGAAGCACTAGAGCAATTCTATAGCTCAAAAAGTTTAAGTGAAGCATATAGAGCAATTCTAGCAAATCGTAGCATAATTTTATCTCTCTCAAATAGGTGTGTCCAGCAAGGATACAAGTGACAAACTAACAAGCAAAGCAAGCAAAGACTCAAATGATACAAGACGCTCCAAGCAAAACTCATGATATGTGACGAATAAAAATATAGTTCCAAGTAAAATACCGATGGTCGTTAGAAGAAAGAGGGGATGCCACTCGGGGGCATCCCCAAGCTTAGTTGCTTGTTTCTCTTTGTATTTATCTTGGGGGTTCTGTAGCATCCCCAAGCTTAGGCTCTTTTCACTCCTTATTCCTTCATCCTCGTGATCTCACCCAAAACTTTAAAACTTCAATCACACAAAACTCAACAAAATCTTCGTGAGATCCGTTTGTATAATAAAGCAAATCACTACTTTAGGTGCTGTTGCAAACCCATTCATATTTTATTATTGCATTGTACCTACTGTATTTTAACTTTACCATGGCTTATACCCTTGAATACAACCATAGATTCATCAAAACAAGCACACAATGCAACGAAAACAGAATCTGTCTTAAACAGAACAGTCTGTAGTAATATGTACTCTAACCATACTTATGTAACTCTAAAAATTCTTAAACATTAGGACAACGTAAAGAATTTGTATAGCAACACTATGTTAAAATTTCAGCTCAATATCACATTCCAGTAAATAATGAAAATTCGAACACTGGACGCAAAGTTTCTGTTTCAGATTCAGCATCGCTTCTACTCATCTTATGAATCATCCTAAAGGATCTACTTGGCACAAACACTAAATAAAACATAAAAACACAATCATAACAGAGGCATAATTGTGTCAACATGCAAAATATAGAAAAAAAGGTAAAAATAAATTTTATTCATTGGGTTGCCTCCCAACAAGCTCTTTCTTTATAGCCATTAAGATAGGCTTGAGATTTCAATGATGCCCTCATGAAAGATGATAATAGCAACACAAAGAGAGCATCATGAAGCATATGGAAAACACATTTAAGTCTAACATACTTCCTATGCATAGGAATTTTATAAGCAAACAAATTATCAAGGCAAGCAAAAACTAGCATATGGAAGGAAGAAGAAAGAGACAATAGCAATCTCAACATGAAGAGAGGTAATTTAGTATCATGAAAATTTCTACAACCATAATTTCCTCTCTCATAATAATTACATGTAGGATCATAATAAAATTCAACAATATAGCTATCATAAACAATACTCTCTTTATGATCAACATGCATAAAGTTTTTATCATCTTCCGAAATAGTGGGATTATCATCAACTAAAGTTATGACCTCTCCAAACCCACTTTTATCAAAAAAAATCATAAGATTGAACACTCTCCAAATATGTGGGATTCTTTTTACCTAAAGTTGACGCTCTCCCAAACCCACTTTCGATACTATTGCAAACATTATTATCAATAACATATTCAACATGAGGCTTAAATAAATTTTCAAGATCATAAGAAGCATTATCACCCCAATCATGGTCGTTACAATAAGAAGTGGACATGACAAAATTATCATCCCAAAGCTTGTAGTTTTGCATATCATTAACATAATTGACATTAGTAGAATTTATAGTAACATCATTGCAATCATGCTTTTCAATCAAGGAGCTATCATGAATCACCTTATAAACTTCTTCTTTCAACACTTCATCAAAATTTTCAGATTCATGATTTTCAAACAAAACTTCATAGAGATAATCAAGTGTACTCAACTCACTAGCAATTGGTTCTTCATAATTTGGTCTTTTGAAAAGATTAGCAAGTGGATGAGGATCCATATCAATAGATTTTTAGCAAGCGAAGATGCAAGCAAATAGAATGCACATGGCAACACAAGCAAACAAAAAGATATCCGGCAAGGAAAAAGGCGAATAGGAAAGAGGGCGAATAAAATGGCAAATTACTGAAGTGGGGGAGAGGAAAACGAGAGGCAAATGGAAAATAATGTAATTGCAAGGAGATGAGATTTGTGATTAGGAACTTGGTAGATGATGATGGTGTCTTGACGGCGCCAGAGATTGGCACGTAGAAGAGACCGCTTCCTCCCCGGCAACGGCGCCAGAAATTCCTTTGACGTGGCTTGAGACCGCGTCGGTATTTCCCCAAAGAGGAAGGGATGATGCAGCACAGCGACGGTAAGTATTTCCCTCAGTTATGAAACCAAGGTTATCGAACCAGTAGGAGCATCACCACCACCCAATAAGCAGCACCTGCACGCAAACAACAAATACTTGCAACCCGACGCGAAAGAGAGGTTGTCAATCTCTCTACGGTAAAAAGATAGATTAGGTAGTGATAGATAGGAGAGATAGATCTCTCAAGAACACAAAATAAAAAAGGCAAATAAAAAGTGCAGCAATATTTTTTTGGGTTTTTGGTTTAGTAGATCTGAAAACAAAGAGGCAAAAAGATAGATCGGAAAGCAATATGTTGGAAAAGTAGACCCGAGGGCCGTAGGTTTCACTAGTGGCTTCTCTCATGAGTATAGCACGCGGTGGGTGAACAAATTACTGTTGGGCAATTGATAGAAGGTCAAATAATCATCACGATATCCAAGGCGATGATCATTATATAGGCATCACGTCCAAGATAACTAGAGAGACTCCTGCCTGCATCTACCACTATTACTCCACACATCGACCACTACCAAGCATGCATCTAGTGTATTAAGTTCATGGAAAAACGGAGTAATGCAATAAGAACGATGACATGATGTAGACAAGATCTATTCATGTAGGAATAGACCCCATCTTGTTATCCTTAATGGCAATGATACATGCGTGCCTTGCTGCCCCTTCTGTCACTGGGAAAAGACACCGCAAGATCGAACCCATCACAAAGCACCTCTTCCCATGGCAAGAAAAATCGATCTAGTTGGCCTAACTAAACCAAAGATTCGAAGAAGAAATACGAGGCTATAAGTAATCATGCATATAAGAGACCAAAGAAGACTCAAATAATATTCATGGATAAAAACTGATCCTGAACTCAAAATTCATCGGATCCCAATAAACACACCGCAAAAGTTTACATCAAATAGATATCCAAGAGACCATTGTATTGAGAATCAAGAGAGAGAAAGGAAGCCATCTAGCTACTGCCTACGGACCCGTAGGTCTATGGAGGACTACTCACGCATCATCGGAGAGGCACCTATGAAGAAGATGAACCCCTCCGTGATGGTGTTTAGATTGGATCTCGAGGTTCTGGAACTTGCGGCGACTGGAATTGTGTTTCGTCGACTCCCCCAGGGTTTTCTTAATATTTGGGAATGTATAGGCATCAGAGGTGGTGGAGGGGGGGCGTGGAGGGCACAACCCACCAGGGCGCGGCGGGGGGTCCCTAGCGCACCCATGTGGGTTGTGGCCTCCACAGCCCACCTCTCTGGTACTTCTTTGTCCCACTAGGTGTCTTCTGGTCTAGAAAAGATCTCCAAAAAGTTTCGTCGTGATTGGACTCCGTTTGGTACTGATATTCTGTGAAGTAAAAAACAAGCAAAAACAGCAACTGGCACTTTGGCACTATGTCAATAGGTTAGTCCCAAAAAATGATATAAAGTTGCTATAAAATGATTGTAAAACATCCAGGAATGATAATATAACAGCATGGAACAAGCAAAAATTATAGATACGTTGGAGACGTATCAGCTAACAATTATTTCTTCCTTCTCAATATTAACAGGTTCCTCTAATTGTTTTTCAATGTGTGGATGATATTTAAACCACTTCTCCTTAGGAAGATCAATATGAGTAGCAAATGATTCATGGAAAGAAGCTACTATCTGAGAGTCAAGGACATATTTATTGCTAAACTCATGAAAAGCATTGGTTTCCATAAAAGATTTAACACAATCAAACTTAAGCCTTATACCTGGCTCTTTACCTTTGTCGAGTTCCCAATCTTCAGAGTTGCGTTAATTCTTTCCAGAAGATCCCATTTGAATTCAATAGTCCTCTTCATAAAGGAACCAGTAGAAGAAGAATCGAGTAGTACTTGATCATCATGAGAAAGCCGACCATAATTTTTTTGTATAATCCTTTCTCTTGAGAGCTCATGGTTGGGGCAGGTGTGCATCATAAATTTATGCCTCCCCCAAGGTTGAGCGATACTTTCTCCTGCACGAGGCCAGCAGTTATAAATAAAGTTCCGATCACGATGGACTAGATGCATAGGATAAAACTTCTGATGAAATTCCAGCTTCAAGCCAGTCCCATGATCCAATATTAGCCAATAGCATGTACCACATCAATGCTTTTCCCTCCAAAGATAAAGGGAAAACCTTCTTATTAACTTTGTCTACAGTCAAACATGCAAGCTTAAATAATCCACAAACCTCATCGACAAATATTAAATGATAATCAGGATGAGTCGTACCATCATAAGGACTAGCTAGCAGTTTCTCTAACATACCCGAAGGAATATCAGAATAAATATTTTTAGTAGGTTCAGTAGGTTGAGGAGCAACCTTGTCCACTTCCTTTCGAGGCGAAGATGCCCCGAACAAGCCACTCAAAGGGTGACCGTCGATAGCAACAAGTAACAGTAAATTTCAGCACGTAGCGAAGATGTTTCCTTACCAATTTTCGCTTACCAAAGGCACTTCACTCCCCGGCAACGACACTAGAAAAGAGTCTTGATGACCCACAAGTATAGGGGGTCAATAGTAGTCCTTTCGATAAGTAAGAGTGTCGAACTCAACGAGGAGAAGAAGGAAATGATAAGCAGTTTTCAGCAAGGTATTCTCTGCAAGTGCTGTGAGTAGCAGTAGTAGATAGTTTTGCAGCAAGATAATTCGTAACAAGTGACAAGTAACAATAGTAAACAAGGTGCAGCAAGGTAGCCCAATCCTTTTTATAGCAAAGGACAGGCCGGAAAGTATTCTTATATGAAGCAAGCGCTCCCGAGGACACATGGGAATTTATGTCTAGTAATGTTCATCGTGTTGAGTTGATTCGCGTTCGCTACTTTGATAATTTGATATGTGGGTGGACCGGTGCTAAGGTGCTATTCTTACTTGAACAAGCAACCCACTTATGATTACCCCCTCTCGCAAGCATCCGCAACTACGAAAGTGTGGGGACCCCGACTCATAAGTCGTGATCACCGAATGCACGTGTACAGTGATCCCAGAGATCAATGCTCACTGAACACACATAAGCTGAATAACAAGAGTCTTACATCCATACATACTGTCTTACACAAATAAAGACCATCAAGGTCAAGTCTTAGATAGATAGGGCCATGAAGGCCAAATAACAAACATAAACTCACAGCGGAAATCTTGAAAGATAGAGAAGACCCATCCTATCTGCCTTAACCCTACAGGCATTCTGACTAGGAAGCGTCCTAATTCAGATGTTCATCTCCAACGAATTCTTCACCATATTCCTGCTCTTCCATGCCTGGCCAATTAAATAACCAGTGGCAAGCCAAAGAGTACTTTGAATGTACTCGCAAGCAACCCATGTTTTGGAACAAGGTGTAACAATGCATGATATATCGCTAAGTAGGTAATTTTGCAGAAAGCTAACTTTGGAATGCAGTGACATGTCCTATCATCTTGTAAGCATGCATCATGAGGTCACAAGTATCCGAATGAACAGGTTACAGATATCAATATAAACGAGGTCTGAACATCTCATGTTCAATCATCATGTCAAGTCATCCGACTTAACTCAAGTATTCCTTTCCCACACACTCACACCAAGTTTTTGTAAACAATGGACATAGTTTAAGCAGCACCACCCAACTGTCCTTGACCATGGACACTGCTATTTGAATAGTTTTACACTCTGCAGAGGCTGCACACTTTACCCACAAGACTCGAGGAATTTCTGTGTCAAGCCACGACTCGCGGTATTATTCATACCCGAGGTAAGCACCCGAACAATGCCTTTCCCCTGACGATACTAACAAGGAGTCTAGTCATTGGCACACAGCCCGCATGATGTACATCACAAGTATCATCCATGAAGGGACCAACAGTGTGCCCGGTGTCTGTGAAAACAGCCCATGGTCGTCCTATCAGGCACGACCCCGTATCGAGAGTGACCACGTCACTCCCACCACTAGTAATGCGGGCTCTCTGCTAGCATCGACCAAGGTAATCAACAAAGCCCCGTCCCATAAGGGGTATCGTGGTTATACATGTAAGGTTGGGACGGTCGACAAATCTTAAATTTAATCCGTTTTCGATACACACACACTCAACTTGCCTCGGTACACTGCTTCTTTATCAAGTGGTTACCTAGCTCAAAACCATCTCCCTCGGGCATTAGAGGCACCCGTCGGGGTTTTCGAAAAAGTCTTTGAAATCATTTCCTTTCTGACACCATGCATATTCCCATCCCACTTGCGTAGCAACTACTTAGCATCCTAACTACTTCCCACACGCACAACCCTAATAGGAAGGTAGGGTCATGCTCAGTGCAATTATCAACGAGGAAAGTAATGGAGGTAACCCACTACGATGGTCACCGTTTCACCATGATTCTATGCAACGGAATAAAGTGCCATATGTCATGCATAAAATGGTTTCTTAGACATGGTCAAAGGGCTGCTTGCCTGGCTCAACAAAGTCTTCGGGGTCTTCAAAACTTTCCGGTCCAACACCTTCGTCGACAACGCAATCTATCATCGCAAATTTAACGGGCAAAATAAGAGCACGACAAAAACAGGGGAAATAAACTACTCCTAAAAATGTCAAACCGCTTTTCTAAAATACTAGGTTAAAAACTAGAAATAATAAAAAATATTAGTCTCTGGTTTTTAAAAGTAAAAAGTGGTGGAAAGTATTTTAACAGAGGTTTGAATATTTAAAACAAGGTTTTAAATAAAACTAGTACATGAACTATTTTCAAAAAGTTGCACAAGTGGCATCATTAAATAGCAAAAATTATTTAAAGATTTTTGGAGTTGGAATTATTGGATTTGGAGAATTATTTAATCTTGTGGATTTTTTGGAAAATCAGAGAAAATGGAAAAAGAGAAAGGCTACTGTGCCTACCTGGCCAAAACGGCTGGCCGAGCCGGCCCAGTTGGCTAAACCAGCCCAGGCGAGTCGGCGCTCCCGTGCGTGTCAGGTTCAAACCTGACAGGCGGGGCCCGCGGGTCAGTGAGAGGGGGGAGACACGGTTGTGAGACAGAGGCTGACGAGTGGGGTCCCCATGTCGGGGCCGTTGTCAACCTCTGGCCAGAGGGGCGGCGAGCTCGCCGGCGTTGCTGCAGGGCACAGCGGGGCAAGCTGAGGTTGGGAATGGATTCAGGGGGCTGCCGTCGTTCGGGTGGTGGTCATGGGAGTCGCCGGAGTTGCCCTGGTCGCCGGCGATGAGGATGGCCGCAGTAGAACGCTTCGGGGTCACCGGGCCGTCCAGAGCTGCAAATTAAGCGGGGAAAGGAGGAGAAATTGTGAGGGAGGTGAGAGGGGTTCAAAGAGAGGAAAAAGAGCATCGGAGGAGGCCCGTACCAAGGGATCTCTGGCGAGCCGAAACGGCGGATCCCGAGCTTGATCTCGAGCTCAGGAGCTCTTGGGGAGAAGATGGTGGCCTCGGGGTGTGATTGAGTGGAGGAGAGGGGGTCCAGAGGGGACGAGAGAGCTCGGGGAGGCCATTTTATAGGGGGCGACCGGTGCACCGTGGACGTGGCCGCCGGAGTTGGCTCCAGAGGCTCTGGAGGCCGCGGGAGGGGGCGAGGGCGTGTCTGCGGCGTTCATGGGGGTCGTCCATGACCATAGGGATGGAGAGAAGGAGTGGTGCGAGACCAGGGGTGTCGCGCATGTGAGCGTGCTCACTAGCCAAGCCGGGTGGCGCTCGACACGCGTGGGGGAGAGCCAGCAGGGGGAGAGGAGGGGGCGACAGGGCGCCATGTCTCGGACGTCAAGGGGCCTTGACTGGTGCGAGGGGAGGGCCCGAGGCTATCGGAGATGCTGGGTCAACGCGCGGGGACGTGGTTGCGCGCTCCAGAGCGTGCGAATGGCCGGCATTGCCGTGCCCGCATGCACTCTGGCGCAGCCACCCTTGTCCACTAGCGTCTGGAAGGTTTGGAGATGCTCTGGGGAAGCTTAGGGGCTAAGGGAATGAGTAGGTAAAAGAAATAGATGGAGGACGAGCTATGTTGGGGCTGGTCAGAGGGGTAAGTTGAAGGTTTTACCCCCTCAATCATTGAGCTGCGGCCATAGAAACTTTACTGGAGGTAGGGGATGCATACAAGGGACTATGGTAAAAATTTGAGCTTAAGGAGAATAGTGGAAGAGGTGAAAACAAGGCTTTTACCAATCTGCCAGAAGGTGTTTGATGTGGTTTTGAGCAAGATAATTTATCCACTTACTGTGAGATTTAACAGGATTGAATGGTTGGTAAAAATGAGATGGGTCACAAGGTTTGAGTTCAATTGAGGAAAGTTGACAATGTAAACTTTGTAAACCCTAGAATTTCACAGAATCAGGTTTCTGTAGATCTAGTCATGCTAAGCGAATCTCCTTGATGCACCACTTGGTGTAGTGTCATTATTTAGGTATTGAAGCATGTCTACAAAGTTTGATATCAATTGGAAATACTTGGCAATGCAAAGTTGCTCAAATTTGGATCTGGACAGGAATGGTTTTGGGGCACTTTTGTGAACCAAAACAATTTGGATTGGAATGAAACTTGGCAAGATCATGACATTAGGCATATGTGACTTGCTAGAATTTTCCTGGATTTATTTGAGAATATTTCCTAAAGAAATATTTCAAATGCTTGAAATGAACAGAAATGGTTATGGAGGATTTTGTTCAATATTTTGAACAAGACCATGTGTTGAAACTCATATATATAGAAAATATATATCCACTAAGTTTCCCTAAATTTTCTCAAATATTTTGAAAGCATAAAAATAATTTTTCCCCTATGAAAAACCATTTCTGGCCATAAGAAAAAGCCTTTAATTAAAGGAATTTCTATTCTTGTGCCCCTGGTTCCTTAGTTGTACTCATTCATCCCCACGCTCTTAACTTTTGCTCACTTTTCCCCACTCCCTTGTCCAAAACCCTCAGAAATGGTCACAACGGAGGATGTCGTCGGGTCAATGGTTTGACCCGACGGCATCCTCCGTTGTGACCTTCCGTGAGGGTTTTGTACAAGAGAGTGGGGAAAAGTGAGCAAATTGTAAGAGCGTGGGGATGGATGAGTACAACTAAGGAAGGAGGGCCATAGATGTAAAAAACCCTTAATTAAAATAGGAAAATAGTCTTTAAAAATATAATTTGGTGGTTTTGGGAAGTCTTATATATGGTAGGTTCCAATAAAGTCTTTGGGGGGAAAGATTCACCCTGATTTGAGGACTTGTAGTACAAATCACAATAGAATCATGGTATTCACCTCAATTCATGGATTTTTGAAAACCTAAATTGAATAAATGCTTTTTGGCAAAAATAATATTTTAGAAAGATAGTTTTCGGTCCTATACACATGGCATGATCATTGGGCAGAGAGTTTGGATCAAGTGGATGAGTTTTAGAGAGGAGAAGAATTTTGTGGAACAAATCACAATCAACAAAACAAGCAAGTAGCAAACAACCCAACAAGCTCAAGCATACAAAAAGTTTCCAATGGGTCCAAATTTTATAAAATCACATCATAGCAAAGTGGTAAAAACACAGGGTGTGACAGAAAGAAGAATTAAGATAAATCTAACCATAGCATGAAACGTGTCGATCCAAATCTTTTTGAGCTATGGAATTGCTCTAGTGCTTCACTTAATTTTTTTTGAGCTATGGAATTGCTCTAGTGCTTCACTTATATCTTTTTGAGCACGGTGTGCTTTAAATTTTTGAAGAAATACTCTCATGCTTCACTTAGATTAATTTGAGAGTTAGTAAATTTTAAAGAAATTCTCTCATGCTTCACTTATATTATTTTGAGACATGAAATTTTCATACTCATGTTCTTCACTTAAATTTATTTGAGCTTGTCAAAAGCAATGGCAATATATGAAACTAGTCATTCAAGAGGGATAAAATAAAAACTTTCATGAAGATCATTGGACAAATTAAACTTGATTCCTTGTAATAGTTTTGAGACATGATGACAGTAATATGTGAGTCATGTTGGTGAGTAATTATGCTTTAGTAAGAATATTGGTGTTAAGGTTTGTGATTCCCTATGCAAGCACGAAAATCAATAGTTGTGCAATGAAATTACATCCTACTTGTGATGCATTATTCTGTGTTTGTTATGCTTAATGCCCGTTTATGTGAATTTTCGTTTCTTGGTTGGTTGCTTCTCAATCTATTTGCTAGCCTTCACTTGTACTAAGTAGAAATACTAATTGTGCATCCAAAATCCTTAAACCCAGTTTTGCCATATGAGTCCACCATACCTACCTATATGCGGTATTTCCGTGTCGTTCTAAGAAAATTTGTATGTGCCATCTATAATTTTCAAAATGAATTTCCTTTTTGTGTTCCCGTACCGCTCATGAAGCGGCAGGGGGTGTCCAATATTTTTCCATGGTAGATGTGTTATTCTCAAGATGAGTGTTTATTCACTTGTCATTACACGAGAGTACGGCGGTAATAGGGATTCCTAGTCCCGAAATGAAAAAGAAATTTACTTTATGTTGTGAAATAATAAATTCCTTGGAAAGTGTTGGTATGGAAGGCAACCGTGGATACGGCTAGCCATGGATTGTGAAAGAATGGTGGAAAAAGGAATAAACTTTATTTTCTGTTTGGGAACCGCCTATGATGTATCTAGCATGGAAAGTATTGAGAACTACTCTGTCGTTTTCGTTGACAGGAAAAGCATGCCTCTCAAAAAATTTATCTCTCAATTTCAGCTTTGAGCTCTAGCACCTCTACAAATCCCTACTTCACTCTGCGAAGGGCCTAGCTATTTACTTTATGCAATTTTTACTTTTATTTGAGTCTCCATCTTCTCTTATAAAGCACCAACTAGGGGGCACTATGATCATACTTGTGCATTGGGTGTAGCTAATACTTGAGTGTGTTTCATGAATGGATCATTGATTGAGCATGATGGGCTAGGGATAAATTTCTTTAGTGTTGATATTTTGAAAGACATGGTTGCTTGTTGGTATGCTTGAGTATTAAAGTCTACATGTCAAAACTAGAATATTGCTTTGAACCATCTAAAAGTCCAAATGTCCATGCTACAACAGAAAAGAATATGTGATGAACATGTTACGCAACATTCCACATCAAAAATTCTGTTTTTGTCATTTACCTACTCAAGGGTGAGCAGGTATTAAGCTTGGGGATGCTGATACGTCTCCAATGTATCTATAATTTTTTATTGTTCCATGCTGTTATTTTATCATTCTTGGATGTTTTATAACCATTTTATAGCAACTTTGTATCATTTTTTAGACTAACCTATTGACATAGTGCCCAGTGCCAGTTGCTGTTTTTTTGCTTGTTTTTTACTTCACAGAATATCAGTACCAAACGGAGTCCAATTGCCACGAAACTTTTTGGAGATTTTTTTGGACCAAAAGACAACTTGGGAGCCAAGGAAGCACCTGGGAGGAGGCCTGTGTCGGCGTTCTGGGAACGGGGGTGCCCAGACCTGCCTGCCTGCGGCCCAGGGCATGGCCCACTTCATCAGCCAACCACAGCAAAGCGCGGCCCCACTAAAGACAAGGCCCTAGCGAGGGCCCTAGCCTCGCGAGGAGGAGCGGCATCAAGACCGGCAAGGGATGGGCCTCCCCAGGCCCGACCTCAGGAGCGGCGGAGATCTCTATGCAAGGCCCGGCCTGTGGAGTCAAAGATGACTCAAGGAAGGACAGGTGGGCGCCAGCACGCCAGGCGGTGCAGTTTCCCCTTTAGTGCAAAGGGAGCAAGGACGTACGCGGGCTTCCAAAGCATCCCCCAAAGGTTTCTACTTCGGTGCAACAAGACCACGACCACGAGCCCCGCAGGACGGATGTCATCGCCGAGCCCACCTCTGCATCATCGACAGTTACTTTGCAGGCGAAGACCGCCTTTGGGCAGGGAGGACATGTACTCCTGTCCCCCTTCAAAATTGGCCGTTGTGGGATCCCTTCCCGCCATTGCGATAAGGGAATAGGACCCGAGCCTCCACTATATATAGAGGGTAGGCTGCACCGTAGAGAAGGATCCAAAACCATTCTACTGACTGGCACAT
The DNA here is from genome assembly GCA_039707655.1 of Elymus sibiricus. Lineage (NCBI taxonomy): Eukaryota > Viridiplantae > Streptophyta > Magnoliopsida > Poales > Poaceae > Elymus > Elymus sibiricus. The sequence goes on from CM077669.1 coordinate 362,119,372, forward strand.
CACCAAGCCAACAGAGGGTCGAGAACACCTCAGGAGCGCCCTCACGAGGCTCCGAAACACTGTACTAGTTCATCCACCACACCTCCTCGAGAGGCAATCCACCAAAGCAGGAGTCGGGTATTACGCTTCGCAGCGGCCCGAACCTGTGTAAACTGTCGTGTTCGTCTTCTTCCTCGTCATCGTGCGAGTTCACCGTTGTGTCCATCGAGTAGCGAGCTAGGTAGGGCGAAGCTGCAGGGGATCTTCGCACACGCCCCTGTGTTCAAATCTCAAGGGTTGTGCGGAGCCCGAAATCTAACATTTGGCGCGCCAGGTAGGGGGCATGTCGAGGTCTTCTCCAAGCTTTATTCTTCCCAAGCTTCACTGCTCCGATGGCCAGCGCTCAACAAGCTTCCCCCGGTCGCAGCGGGTCAGCTTCTGTCAACCCCGCCGCGGCAGTCGGAGGCGCACGCCCCGGCAGCATGGTACCGAGCGGTCAGTATCAGGTCGCCAGCATCGCCTCCACCGTCACCGCCTCTCGCACCGCCCAAGCATACGGCGGGCGGGCGGCGCCCCCGGCACCAACGACGCGCTGCACCTACGTGGGAGACCTTGACGCGCATGATACGTTACTACTGGCAAGCGAGATGTTCTGCCACCGCCCAACGCATGGAGGCTTCGACGCATGGGCCGATCACATCGCGGAGCTGGTCACCGTCGCGCAAAGGGCCGTGGCCCCTCACTCTTCTTCAAGGCCGCAGGAAGCAGGCGCCGGGTGCTCGCAGGCCGCGCCCGCTCCCCAGCCCGCCGGCGGAGTGACCCTTCCAGCCCCGGGCGGGCCCGAGTGGGGCACGCCACACGCTGTGCTTATCCTCCTCAAAATCCCGGTGACCGGCTTCGAGACGCAACCCGGCCACGACGACCAAGCACACGGAGGAAATGACGGGGCGCCCCACGCACACACCAACACGCGCCTCCATGACCCTGTGGGCCCTCAACAGCCTGGGTTGACCAGACGGGAGCGCGCCATCCGGCGCAGCGAGCAAGCGGCGCTGGCGTCCGGGCAGACAAGCAACAACGGCGAAGGCGCATCAGGATGCCAAGGAAGCAATCTACACCAGGAGACGCGCGGCCCACCCAACGGCGGTGGCAGAGGTAAGCAACTCCGCTCTGAGGCCCGTCGTAGGAGGGTCTGCGAGCGGCGCGCGCGGGGCGGCTTCCCGCTGCCGCCAGGAGGGGCCGTCCCCGGCGCCCCGCCGGACGGCTCAGGAGGAAGACCGGGCTCTTATGTGGAGCCCTATGTGCCATGCTACGTCGTACCGCCTGACGGTGGAGCGGGTCTGGCGCCTGCCGCAGGCGCCAGCACCCCCCAAGAGTAAGGAGCATCATGGGCGTCCTCCCCGAGCCGGGCCTGGGGGCTTCCGTCGACGGAGCACCGGGCCTGGACGGCGTGAGTGGGAGGGCGCCCCCGGGCCCGCGGGGCACGGCGCAAGCCGGCACCCTCGCGGGCAAGCGACGCCGGACCAATACCCAAGGCCACAGGAGTAATGGCCTGGGGGGAGCAGCAAGGCACAAACAGCGCGGGCCACCCGCGGCAACTACAGCGCCGGCACGGCCTCGGGAGGCTGGGCCTCACGAGGCCCTCAGGACGTTGTCCGGCCGACGAACGGACGCTTCACGAGGCAGGCTTCATCGACAAAACACCCTTATGGCTGCGCTGATGCATCATGCTCATGTTTGGGCCTCAGGAGCGCAACCCTGCGGTCGCGCGGGGAACGATGCATTCGGGTTAGGGTCATAAGGGCGCGCAACCGGGCAGAAATGCACGGGATGGTTCTTGACGGAGCTGGGAGCCACCAGGCCGTACGCCTGGGGGCTTGCCCAGCTATCTACGGCCGTGACACTCTCACGTAATAATGAGCGGGCTGTATATGCCCAGAGCCCCGTGAGGACGCGGAGGGGTTCCTCCCACGCAATGTGGCAGCCACAGCTCCGAGCTGTCGGAGAAGACAACACTGCCCTCCAATGGCTATGCCCATGCAACGTGGATGCCCTACGCTCATCGCTGGGGGAAGACGAAGACTAGCCTAGGGGCCAGACGCGACATTTGCTTGCTTCTTTTTGGTGTTCGAGCTGCCGTTTTTTGGAATGAAGCCTGAGAATTTCGAAACTTTATGTTTAAAAGAAAAAGGGGCGGGAACTTTTCTCTCTGTGTTTTCTCGTTTGGCCAGACTTGGATTCTCTCTTTTTGGACGGTGTTTCGCAAGGAGCCAAATGCCCCGCACCACCCTGAGGCACCTCGGGGATGGATAGCGAGGCCTTGACGCCTTAGGGGCACGCATCTTTTAGCTGTCGACCCCCGCTTGGGGGCTCCGACCGCAGCATGGAGCCGAGGGAGGCCCCAGGGTTTCCTGAGGCAGCAGCCAGCAGGACGGAATGGGGGATCGCCCGAGCATCAAAGGGGGCTCCTGAGCATCACGCCTCAGGAGCCTTACCGGTCATATAGCCACTCGTCCCCCCTGACATCGTCCTTGGTGATCCGGTCGGCGTCAGGGGTGTCGGGGCCTGGCACTGCGGTTGCGTCTTGGTGATCCGGTTGTACATTGCGGTGGCCGGGAAATGCGCGGGACTGGGACCTGCCGACGTAGGGTGGCTTGAGCGCCAGAAGGGGGGCTCCTGAGCATCGCGCCTCAGGAGCCTTACCGGTCATATAGCCACTCGTCCCCCTTGGCGTCGTCCTTGGTGATCCGGTCGGCGTCGAGGGTGTCGAGGCCTGACCCCGTGGTTGCGTGTTGGTGATACAGTCATACATTACGGTGGACGGGAAATGTGCGGGACTGGGTCCTGCAGACGTAGAGTGCCGAAAGGGCTCCCAAACCGTCCCACGAACAAGGAGGGGGCATCCCAGAAGGAGTCGCGAACAAGACCGTCGCCACCCCGCGAGCTAAGTACACTGCCGAACCAAGCAAGAGCCTCCTGGCCTCATGACGACCCAAGGACGAGATAAAAATATGCGCACTAACGTAAGGATGCAGATATTACAGGCCACCATGCACGGCTACCGAGGCCCCTAAGGCCAGAGGCGCCAGGAAAAACGGCGCAGAGGAGGGGACCAAGCCACGGCAAGCGGCGAGGCTACCGACCAGGCGAACGGAGGTGCAAGCAGCACCTCGTGAGGAGACACCTCGCGGGGGCCCTGACGGCCGCTGTCGCCGGGCCGCGGCGGAACCAGCATCAAGCCCCGCGCAAGGAAGCTAAGCTATGACAACAGCAAGCGAGCAACCAGCGATTCAAGGAAGAAATACAAGAAGGTGAAGGTAACATGCAAAAGATTAACGCCCATCAGGGCAGAGTTCTTTTTCAAACATTACAGGAACCGGGAAGAGGAAACAGAGGACGCCTAGGAGGAGAAGCCGCCATCGCCGCCCGCGCCACCGGCCGGCTCGGCGTCGGAGTCGTCCTCCTCGCTGGAGGCAGGCACCTGGATGAACCGCTCCACCATGGCCTCCACGTGCGGGCGCACCTCGTCCCGAAGGGGGCGCTGGAGCCCGTCAGGCACCGGCTCCCCGACGCGCCAGAGATCGAGCTGCGGGGCGAGGCGGCGCAGGTTGGAGAAGACGAGCGTGAAGGCAAGGTCGAGAAGGTCACGCGCGTCGGACTCGCTGTCCGCGTTCACGCGGGAGACGCGGGTCTCCAGCGCCTCCACCACCTTCTGGAAGAATTCAAGGTAGCCCCCATCGCCACGCACGTTTGGCAGCGCGGGGGCATCCCCAACAAACCGGCTCACTGCACCGTCCGTGCGGCTGGCGATGTCCAGGAACTGCTTGGCGTGCTGGGATTCCAACAGCCTGGCGTGCGCCGCCTCGTCCTGGGCGGCCTGCATGGCGTCGGCCGCCTCCTAGACCTGGGTCTGAAGGGACGCCAGCTCCGCCCTGGCCTCCGCTTCGCCCGGGAGGGCGGCTTGGAAGGCGGCCTCGGCGGTCGTCAGCCGGGCCCGCAGCGTCTCCACTTCTCCTGAAGCTCGCCAAGCTTGCGCTTCTTGGCCGCTGGCGCCCTAGGAGAGGGAGAGGATCATGCTCGGAACGCTGGACAGAACAACTAAAGAGGAAGGAGGCGGCTGAATACTCACTCGTCGACCATGGACCAGCGCCGGCGAGCCTGCGCCGGCCCCGAGGGCCCCCCACCACTGCCTCCGGAGGAGGACGAGGGACCAGCGGTGCCGCGTGCTTCCCAGCGCACGCGCCACTTCCCAGCGCCCGCGCCACTTCCTCGGGACGCCATGAAGGACGAGAAGATGGGAAGGAGAGAGGGTTTTCTCGACGGAGCGAAGGAAGTAGGAGGATGACTCAAGATCGCAATGCCCCTCCCCTGTCAGGGGCGGGGCGGATTTATAGGCGTAACTGCAGTCACGAGGCGTCATGGGAGAGCAGGCGTCGTGTGCCTCTTGGGCGCCACGAGGCGGTTCAATCGGCACGGTACCGTCTGCGTCGCCTCACCTGCCCACTGAAGGGTCACATCCGCGTGGCCCGAGGAGCAGAGGTCAGAAGCAGCGGCAGCATTCAAGGAAGGGCAATGATGGCCGGCGCTGCGCACGGGCGTCGTGTCAATTTGACTCGGGCAGTTCCTGACGACCTCGGGGTGTAGGGGCGTCGCCGCCCGGGCGTTCGATGCGTGCAAAGCCTGGCCCGCAGGCAATTGGGGCCCGCGGCGCTTCAGGCCGTCCTCAAGGCTTCGCCCGGAAGCCAGCTCGAGCGCGCCTTGGGCCCGGGGGCTACTGTCGGCGTTCTGGGAACGGGGGTGCCCAGACCTGCCTGCCTGTGGCCCAGGGCATGGCCCACTTCATCAGCCAACCACAGCAAAGCGCGGCCCCACTCAAGACAAGGCCCTCGCGAGGGCCCTAGCCTCGCGAGGAGGAGCGGCGTCAAGACCGGCAAGGGATGGGCCTCCCCAGGCCCGGCCTCTGGAGTCAAAGATGACGCAAGGAAGGACAGGCGGGCGCCAGCGCGCCAGGCGGTGCAGTTTCCCCTTTAGTGCAAAGGGAGCAAGGACGTACGCGGGCTCCCAAAGCATCCCCCAAAGGTTTCTACTTCGGTGCAACAAGACCACGACCACGAGCCCCGCAGGACGGATGTCATTGCCGAGCCCACCTCTGCATCATCGACAGTTACTTTACAGGCGAAGACCACCTTTGGGCAGGGAGGACATGTACTCCTGTCCCCCTTCAAAATTGGCCGTTGTGGGATCCCTTCCCGCCATTGCGATAAGGGAAGAGGACCCGAGCCTCCACTACATATAGAGGGTAGGCTGCACCGTAGAGAAGGATCCAAAACCATTCTACTGACTGGCACATCACCAAGCCAACAGAGGGTCGAGAACACCTCAGGAGCGCCCTCACGAGGCTCCGAAACACTGTACTAGTTCATCCACCACACCTTCTCGAGAGGCAATCCACCAAAGTAGGAGTAGGGTATTACGCTTCGCAGCGGCCCGAACCTGGGTAAGCTATCGTGTTCGTCTTCTTCCTCGTCATCGTGCGAGTTCACCGTTGTGTCCATCGAGTAGTGAGCTAGGTAGGGCGAAGCTGCAGGGGATCTTCACACACGCCCCTATGTTCGAATCTTAAGGGTTGTGCGGAGCCCGAAATCCGACAGCCCGTGGGGCCCACGATACACCAAGGCGCGCCCTGATGTATCGTGGGGCCCACGGAGGTCTTTTCCACCGCCTCTCAGCTCTATAAATCCCCAGAAATTCTAGAAACCCTAGAGGATTCGCCGAAACACACTTACAGACGCCGCAAGTTCCAGAACCCCGAAATCCAATCTAACACCATCATAGAGGGGTTCATCATCCTCATTGGTGCCTCTCCGATGATGCGTGAGTAGTCCACCATAGACCTACGGGTCCGTAGGCAGTAGCTAGATGGCTTTCTCTCTCTCTTTTGATTCTCAATACAATGGTCTCTTGGAGATCTATTTGATGTAATGACTTTTTGCGGTGTGTTTGTTGGGATCCGATGAAGTTTGAGTTCATGATCAGTTTCTATCCATGAATATTATTTGAGTCTTCTTTGATATCTTATATGCATGATTATTTATAGCCTCGTATTTCTTCTTTGAATCTTTGGTTTAGTTAGGCCAACTAGATCGATTTTTCTTGCCATGGGAAGAGGTGCTTTGTGATGGGTTCGATCTTGCGGTGTCATCTCCCAGTTACAGAAGGGGCCGCGAGGCACGCATGTATCTTTGCTATTAAGGATAACAATATGGGGTTTATTCCAAGATGAATAGATCTTGTCTACATCATGTCATCGTTCTTATTGCATTACTCCGTTTCTCCATGAACTTAATACACTAGATGTATGTTGGATAGCGGTCGATGTGTGGAGTACTAGTAGTAGATGCAGAATCGTTTCGGTCTACTAATCTTGGACGTGATGCCTATATATTGATCATTGTCTTGGATATCATCATGATTATTTGATCTTCTATCAATTGCCCAACAGTAATTATTTACCCACCGTGTGCTATCTTCTTGAGAGAAGCCACTAGTGAAATCTACGGCCCCCGGGTCTATTCTTTTGACATATTGCTTTCCGATCTATCTTTTTCCGCATTTGTTTTCAGTTCTATTATTCCAAAACCCCAAAAATACCTTGCTGCACTTTTCATTTGCATCTTTTATTTTGTGTTCTTGTGCGATCTATTTATCCAATCTAATACAATCCAATCTATCTTTTTACCGTGGAGAGATTGACAACCTCTCTTACGCGTCGGGTTGCAAGTATTTGTTCTTTGTGTGCAGGTACCGTTTACATAGTGTTGCTTGGTTCTCCTACTGGTTCGATAACCTTGGTTTCATAACTGAGGGAAACACTTACCGTAGCTGTGTTGCATCATCCCTTCCTCTTTGGGGAAATACCGACGCAGTCTCAAGCCACGTCAAAGGAAATTCTGGCGCCGTTGCCGGAGAGACATCATCAACATCTATCAGGTTCCTAATCACAAATCTCATCTCCTTGCAATTTACATTATTTGTCATTTGCCTCTTGTTTTCCTCTCCCCCACTTCACAAAAATTTGCCGTTTTATTCGCCCTCTTTTTCGTTTGCCTTTTTCTCGTCAAATCTCTTGTTTGCTTGCAATCTTGTTTGCATAGTCACAATGACTCAAGAAAATACCAAATTGTGTGATTTTTCCAATACCAATAATAATGATTTTATTAGTACTCCTATTGCTCCTCCCGCCACTAGTGCGAAGTCTTGTGATATTTATGCCGCTTTGTTGAATCTTGTCATGAAAGATCAATTTTCCGGTACTCCTAATGAGGATGTCGCGACCAATCTAAACATATTCGTAGAATTGTGTGATATGCAAAAGAAAAAAATGTGGACAATGAAATAGTGAAGTTGAAATTATTTCCTTTCTTCTTGCGGGATCGTGCAAAAATTTGGTTTTCTTCTTTGCCTCGCAATAGTATCGATTCTTGGGATAAGTGCAAGGATGCTTTTATGACTAAGTATTTTCCGCCCGCGAAAATTATTTCCCTTAGAACTCAAATCATGAATATTTTAAGCAACTTCAGCATGAACATGTTGCACAATCTTGGGAAAGAAAGAAATTGATGCTAAGAAATTGTCCTACTCATGGTTTAAATCTTTAGATGATCATACAAAAAAATTCTGCGGGATTGAATTTTGTCTCTAGAAATCTTTTAGATTCCGCCGCGGGTGGTACTTTTATGGAAATTACTTTGGGTGAAGCTACTAAATTACTATATAATATTATGGAAAATTATTCACAATGGCATACTGAAAGAGCACCTACTAGTAAAAAAGTTAATTCGGTTGAAGAAATTAGTACTTTGAGTGAAAAAAATTTATGCTCTTATGAAGTTGATTGCTAGTAAAAATGCTCCTATTGATCTTAATGATGTGCCTTTGTATACTTTGATTGAGCAAAATAGTGATTCCGTAGATGTGAATTTCATCTCGCGAAACAATTTTAATAACAATGCTTATACAGGTAATTTTAATCCTAGGCCTTTTCCTGGAAATTCCTCTAATAATTATGGCAATTCCTATGGTAATTATTCTTACAATAATAATAGGAACCCCTCTGATCTTGAGAGTAATATTAAATAATTTATCAATTCTCAAAAAGTTTTTAGTACTACGATAGAAGAAAAGTTGAATAAGATTGATGATATGTCTAGAAGCATTGACAGAATTTCCCATGATATAGAAAATCTCAAGTTGAAAGCTTTTCCAACTAATATTGATGAATCAATTAAAGCTTTATATGTATCTATGGATGAAAGTAAGAAAGGAACCGCTATGCTTAGAGCTAAAAGAGAATTTTTAGAAAAAGTGTTTTCTAGTGATTGCTTTCATAAAAATGATGAAGTTCTTAAAGTGATTGGTGTTTCATATATTGATTCCTTGTTTAGTAATATTAAAATTGATGATAAAGGGACTGAAGTAAAGTCAACTTTAGCTAGAAGTCATCCCAATGATTTGGAGGGTGAAAATCTTGATGAAAAAATTGAAGAAAGTGGGTTTGAAGAGGTCAAAACTTTAACTAGTGATGTGCCCACTATTTTGGATTACAAAGACTTTAATTATGGTAGTTTCTATTTGATTGAATGTATTTCTTTGTTACAATCCTTGATAAATTCACCGCATTCTTATGAACAAAATAAAGCTTTTACTAAACATATTGTTGATGCCATGATGAAATCTTTTGAAGAAAAGTTGGAGTTAGAGATTTCAATTCCTAGAAATTTACATGATGAGTGGTAACCTACCATTAAATTCAAGATTAAAAATTATGAGTGCTTTGCTTTATGTGATTTGGGTGCTAGTGTTTCCACAAATCCGAAATCTCTATGTGATGTGCTTGGTCTTACCAATATTGAAGAATGTTCTCTTAATTTGCACTTGGCGGATTCTACAATTAAAAAGCCTTTGGGAAGAATTAATGATGTTCTTATTCTTGCAAATAGGAATTATGTGCCCATAGATTTTATTGTTCTTGATATTGATTGCAATCCGTCTTGTCCCATTATACTTGGTAGCCCGTTTTTACGCACTATAGGTACCGTGATTGATATGAAAGAAGGCAATATTAAATTTCAATTTCCACTAAGAAAGGGTATGGAACACTTCCCTATAACAAGAATTAAGCCTGAATCAATCATGAGAGCATCCTATGGAGCAAAAACTAAAGATGACAACACTTGAATCTATGCATTATGTGTAGCTAGGGGCGTAAGACGATAGCGCTTGTTGGGAGGCAACCCAATGAATAAAATTTATTTTTACCTTTTTCTTTCTGTTCTTGAGTGTTTGCACAATTATGCTACTGTTATGATTGTGTTTTTATGTTTTAATTGGTGTTTGTGCCAAGTAAAACCTTTGGGATCATGTTGGGTGATAGTTGATTTGATCTTGTTGAAAAACAGAAACTTTTGCGTCCAGTAGCAGAATTTTTAAAAATCACAGAAGTGACAAAAAATTCAGATTTTTTTACACAAGATTGATATACAAATTTCTGACGTTGTCCTAATTGTTCAGAATTGTTTGAGTTATAGAAGTGTGGTTAGAGTACAAATTACTACATATTGTTCTGTTTTTGACAGATTCTGTTTTCGTTGCATTGTGTGCTTATTTTGATGAATATATGGTTTGCATTGGAGGGTATAAGCCATGGTAAAGTTAGAATACAATAGATATAATGAAATAATAAAATATGAATGGGTTTGCAACAGTACTTAGAGTGGTGATTTGCTTTATTATACTAACGGATCTCAGGAAGGTTTTGTTGAGTTTTGTGTGATTGAAGTTTTTTCAAGTTTTGGGTGAGATCACAATGGATGAAGGAAATAAGGAGTGCAAAGAGCCTAAGATTGGGGATGCTATGGCACCCCCAAGATAATATCGAAGGAGAAACAAGCAACTAAGCTTGGGGATGCCCCGAGTGGCATCCCCTCTTTCTTCTAACGACCATCGATATTTTACTTGGAACTATATTTTTATTCGTCACATATCATGAGTTTTGCCTGGAGCGTCTTGTATTATATGAGTCTTTGCTTGATTTGCTTTTTAGTTTGTCACAAGTATCCTTGTTGGACACACCTATTTGAGAGAGCCAAAATTATGCTATGATTTGTTAGAATTGGTCTATATGCTTCACTTAATTTATTTTTGAGCTATGGAATTGCTCTAGTGCTTCACTTATATCTTTTTGAGCACGGTGTGCTTTAAATTTTTGAAGAAATACTCTCATGCTTCACTTAGATTAATTTGAGAGTTAGTAAATTTTGAAGAAATTCTCTCATGCTTCACTTATATTATTTTGAGAGATGAAATTTTCATGCTCATGTTCTTCACTTAAATTTATTTGAGCTTGTCAAAAGCAATGGCAATATATGAAACTAGTCCCAAAGTGATAGATATTCAAGAGGGATATAATAAAACTTTCATGAAGATCATTGGACAAATTAAACTTGATTCCTTGTAATAGTTTTGAGACATGATGATAGTAATATGTGAGTCATGTTGGTGAGTAATTATGCTTTAGTAAGAATATTGGTGTTAAGGTTTGTCATTCCCTATGCAAGCACGAAAGTCAATAGTTGTGCAATGAAATTACATCCTACTTGTGGTGCATTATTCGGTGTTAGTTATGCTTAATGCCCGTTTATGTGAATTGTCGTTTCTTCGTTGGTTGCTTCTCAATCTATTTGCTAACCTTCACTTGTACTAAGTAGAAATACTACTTGTGCATCCAAAATCCTTAAACCCAGTTTTGCCATATGAGTCCACCATACCTACCTATATGTGTTATTTTCGTGTCGTTCTAAGCAAATTTGATGTGTCATCTCTAATTTTCAAAATGAATTTCCTTTTTGTGTTCCCGTACCGCTCATGAAGCGGCAGGGGTGTCCAATATTTTTCCAAGCTAGACGTGTTATTCTCAAGATGAGTGTTTATTCACTTGTCATTGCACGAGAGTACGACGATAATAGGGATGCCCAGTCCCGAAATGAAAAATAAATTTACTTTATGTTGTCAAATAATAAATTTCTTGGAAAGTGTTGGTACGGAAGGCAACCGTGGATATGGCTAGCCATGGATTGTGAAAGAATGGTGGAAAAAGGAATAAACTTTATTTTCTGTTTGGGAACCGTCTATGATGTATCTAGCATGGAAAGTATTGAGAACTACTCGGTCGTTTTCGTTGACAGGAAAAGCATGCCTCTCAAAAGTTTAATCTCTCAATTTAAGCTTTGAGCTCTGGCACCTCTACAAATCCCTACTTCCCTCTGTGTAGGGCCTATCTATTTACTTTATGCAATTTTTACTTTTATTTGAGTCTCGATCTTCTCTTATAAAGCACCAAGTAGGGGCACTATGATCATACTTTTGCATTGGGTGTAGCTAATATTTGACTGTGTTTCATGAATGGATCAATGATTGAGCATGATGGGCTAGGGATAACTTTCTTTAGTGTTGATATTTTGAAAGACATGGTTGCTTGTTGGTATGCTTGAGTATTGAAGTCTTCGTGTCAAAACTAGACTATTGCTTTGAACCATCTAAAAGTCCAAATGTCCATGCTACAACAGAAAAGAATATCTGATGAACATGTTAGGCAGCATTCCGCATCAAAATTCTGTTTTTATCATTTACCTACTCGAGGACGAGCAGGAATTAAGCTTGGGGATGCTGATACGTCTCCAACGTTTCTATAATTTTTGATTGTTCCATGCTGTTATATTATCATTCTTGGATGTTTTATAATCATTTTATAGCAACTTTATATCATTTTTTGGGACTAACCTATTGACATAGTGCCCAGTGCCAGTTGCTGTTTTTTGCTTGTTTTTTACTTCGCAGAATATTAGTACCAAACGGAGTCCAATTGCCACGAAACTCTTTGGAGATTTTTTTGGACCAGAAGACAACTTGGGAGCCAAGGAAGCACCTGGGAGGAGGTCCGTGGGGCCCACGATACACCAGGGGGCGCCAAAGCCCCCGACGCGCCCTGATGTATCGTGGGGCCCACGGAGGTCTTTTTCACTGCCTCTCAGCTCTATAAGTCCTCAGAAATTCCAGAAACCCTAGAGGAGTCGACGAAACACACTTCCAACTGCCGCAAGTTCCAGAACCACGAGATCCAATTTGACACCATCCGCGTGGCCCGAGGAGCAGAGGTCAGAAGCAGCGGCAGCATTCAAGGAAGGGCAATGATGGCCGGCGCTGCGCACGGGCGTCGTGTCAATTTGACTCGGGCAGTTCCTGACGACCTCGGGGTGTAGGGGCGTCGCCGCCCGGGCGTTCGATGCGTGCAAAGCCTGGCCCGCAGGCAATTGGGGCCCGCGGCGCTTCAGGCCGTCCTCAAGGCTTCGCCCGGAAGCCAGCTCAAGCGCGCCTTGGGCCCGGGGGCTACTGTCGGCGTTCTGGGAACGGGGGTGCCCAGACCTGCCTGCCTGTGGCCCAAGGCATGGCCCACTTCATCAGCCAACCACAGCAAAGCGCGGCCCCACTCAAGACAAGGCCCTCGCGAGGGCCCTAGCCTCGCGAGGAGGAGCGGCGTCAAGACCGGCAAGGGATGGGCCTCCCCAGGCCCGGCCTCTGGAGTCAAAGATGACGCAAGGAAGGACAGGCGGGCGCCAGCGCGCCAGGCGGTGCAGTTTCCCCTTTAGTGCAAAGGGAGCAAGGACGTACGCGGGCTCCCAAAGCATCCCCCAAAGGTTTCTACTTCGGTGCAACAAGACCACGACCACGAGCCCCGCAGGACGGATGTCATTGCCGAGCCCACCTCTGCATCATCGACAGTTACTTTATAGGCGAAGACCACCTTTGGGCAGGGAGGACATGTACTCCTGTCCCCCTTCAAAATTGGCCGTTGTGGGATCCCTTCCCGCCATTGCGATAAGGGAAGAGGACCCGAGCCTCCACTACATATAGAGGGTAGGCTGCACCGTAGAGAAGGATCCAAAACCATTCTACTGACTGGCACATCACCAAGCCAACAGAGGGTCGAGAACACCTCAGGAGCGCCCTCACGAGGCTCCGAAACACTGTACTAGTTCATCCACCACACCTTCTCGAGAGGCAATCCACCAAAGTAGGAGTAGGGTATTACGCTTCGCAGCGGCCCGAACCTGGGTAAACTATCGTGTTCGTCTTCTTCCTCGTCATCGTGCGAGTTCACCGTTGTGTCCATCGAGTAGTGAGCTAGGTAGGGCGAAGCTGCAGGGGATCTTCACACACGCCCCTATGTTCGAATCTTAAGGGTTGTGCGGAGCCCGAAATCCGACAGCCCGTGGGGCCCACGATACACCAAGGCGCGCCCTGATGTATCGTGGGGCCCACGGAGGTCTTTTCCACCGCCTCTCAGCTCTATAAATCCCCAGAAATTCTAGAAACCCTAGAGGATTCGCCGAAACACACTTACAGACGCCGCAAGTTCCAGAACCCCGAAATCCAATCTAACACCATCATAGAGGGGTTCATCATCCTCATTGGTGCCTCTCCGATGATGCGTGAGTAGTCCACCATAGACCTACGGGTCCGTAGGCAGTAGCTAGATGGCTTTCTCTCTCTCTTTTGATTCTCAATACAATGGTCTCTTGGAGATCTATTTGATGTAATGACTTTTTGCGGTGTGTTTGTTGGGATCCGATGAAGTTTGAGTTCATGATCAGCTTCTATCCATGAGTATTATTTGAGTCTTCTTTGATCTCTTATATGCATGATTATTTATAGCCTCATATTTCTTCTTCAAATCTTTGGTTTAGTTAGGCCAACTAGATTGATTTTTCTTGCCATGGGAAGAGGTCCTTTGTGATGGGTTCGATCTTGTGGTGTCCTCTCCCAGTGACAGAAGGGGCAGCAAGGCATGCATGTATCATTGCTATTAAGGATAACAAGATGGGGTCTATTCCTACATGAATAGATCTTGTCTACATCGTGTCATCGTTCTTATTGCATTACCCCGTTTCTCCATGAACTTAATACACTAGATGCATGCTGGATAGCGGTCGATGTGTGGAGTAATAGTAGTAGATGCAGAATCGTTTCGGTCCACTAATCTTGGACGTGATGCCTATATATTGATCATTTCCTTGGATATCGTCATGATTATTTGATCTTCTATCAATTGCCCAACAGTAATTTGTTTACCCACCGTGTGCTATCTTCTTGAGAGATGCAACTAGTGAAATCTACGGCCCCCGGGTCTATTCTTGTAACATATTGCTTTCCGATCTATCTTTTTCCGCATTTGTTTTCATATCTATTATTCCAAAAACCCAAAAATACCTTGTTGCACTTTTTATTTGCATCTTTTATTTTGTGTTCTTGTGCGATCTATTTATCCATTCTAATACAGTCCAATCTATCTTTTTACCGTGGAGAGATTGACAACCTCTCTTACGCGTCGGGTTGCAAGTATTTGTTCTTTGTGTGCAGGTACCGTTTACATAGTGTTGCCTGGTTCTCCTACTGGTTCGATAACCTTGGTTTCATAACTGAGGGAAATACTTTTCGTAGCTGTGTTGCATCATCCCTCCCTCTTTGGGGAAATACCGACGCAGTCTCAAGCCACGTCAATCTCCCCCTTCGGGAGAGAAGTTTCCCCGGTAGAATCTCTCTGTCGGAGAGAAAAAGGGCCTCTGCCCTGGTTTCTGCCTCGAGATGGCGGTGCTTCATCCCAAAAGTAATCTTATGACTTTTTTCTAGGTCAAAACACACCATATAGAAGAAGAGGGGACGCTTGGGGACCGTCTGGGCCACCATGACCCAACAGGGCATGGGCAGGGGCTGGGTCGCGCCTTGTTGGCTTGTGGCCAGCAGGGGCGCCCCTGGTATATTTTTGGCTAAAAAATTCTTATATATTCCACAAAAATTCTCCGTGAAATTTCAGGTCATTTGGAGTCCAATAAATTTTCTGCCATTTTCTTGGTTTTCAGGTCCAAAATTCCAGTTTCCAGAGATTTCCCTCCTTGTGATGTACCTTGCATATTCAGAGCGAAAAGCCATAAGAATTGTATCAAAATAAGGAATAATGAGCAAGAATAACATAAATATCAATAAGAATTCATGATGCATAACGGACGTATCAGGCACTGCGGCCCGTGTCTTCCCTGCCACACGTCTGCGCCTCCGTGTTGTTTATCAACTCTTCCTTGTTTATTCCAAGATTGGTATATATTGACGGCTTCCTCGCAAAAGTTATGCTTGACGCATTCGAGAAGCAGGGCCCCTGACAAGGCTAAAGCCGTGGGTTGCTAGTTTTACTTCTGCCTGGATGTTCCTTCTGGTGGGCCTTTACTATGCCGAATAGATCACCATGCTTCGGGTGTGTTCGGATGATCCAAGACATTACACCTCCTTGTGTAAATTTATGCTCCCCAATTCCCCAAGGAATTTTAAGCACGAAGTTGTGTACTCTAGGTACGTAATCTGCTACCAGGTGGTAGGGGTAGGGGAGCGTGTATCCCTATTTAGGATATATGCGAGTTTGACCAGGGGCCGAAGTAGCAGTGCGGACGCGCTTTGAAGAGCTCGAAAGATCACGCCGAGCTTCTTGCTTGGCCGCTTGTTCGGTCGCCTGTGAGTCAGTTGCGAAAGCCATTGTGTGGTCCTCTATACAGAGGGAGCGCTCTGTATTGCCGTTAATGGCCATTACCACGTTGGGCCCTGGCATCTTAAGCTTGAGGTAAGCATAGTGCGGTACCAAGTTAAAACGGGCGTATGTTGTACGACCAAGCAACGCGTGATAGCCGCTGTGGAAGGGAACTATATCAAAGATTAAGTCCTCTCAGCGGAAGTTGTCGGGGGAGCTGAAAACAACTTGTAGCATTATAGTGCCCGTGCATTGGGCCTCCACACCAGGTATCACTCCCTTGAATGTGGTTTTGCTGGGTTTGATTCATGACGAATCGATACCCATTTTCCTCACTACGTCCGCGTATATCAGGTTCAAACTACTTCCGCCATCCCCAAGGACGCGGGTTAGATGAAACCCATCGACAATGGGGTCCAGAACCAAGGCGGCTGACCCGCCATGACAGATACTTGTCGGGGGTCTTGTTTATCAAAAGTGATTGGGCATGCCATCGAAGGGGTGCGCCTCGAGGCTACAAGCTATAAAGCGTATACGTCCCGAAGTGCACGTATCCGCTCCTTCTTAGGAATGTGTATGAAAAATAGATCATCTTCACGTCCTTGACCTTAGAGGGAAATTGTTTTTGGCCGCCACTATTCGGTCAACAAGGCTCATCCTCGTTGTTGTTGCGCCGGGACCTCCCCTTGCCTGATTTCTTGGCTAATACCTTGTCGGCCTGCTTGAACGCCCAACATTTCCGATTGGTGTAGTTGGCGGCCTTGTCCGAGGTGCCATGAATCTGGCAGGGCTTGTACAGTATTTTATCCAGAGCACTTGGGCCGTCTTTGTTCCCTTTAAAGGGCCTCCTCTTGGGTCCAGCCCATGAACTATTGAACCCTGCCTTGACTGATGGGTCCTCAGCATCGCTGCTGCTGTTCTTGTTTCAGTGTTTATGTTTATTGTGCCTGGGTTTGCCATTCCCATCGCAGGTTTCTGAGGTGCTGGGATCACTCCTATGGGAACTGCGGGCCAGCCACCTGTCCTTGCCCGTGCAAAAGGGTGTCATTAGTGAATGTCGCGATGGCCTCGACGTTTGGGCAGTCGACGATCTGGTTCTTTTTGGTCAAGAACCGGTTCCAGAATTTTCAAGCTGCCTCGCTCTCCTTTTGGACGATGTGGATGAGGTCATCGGCATCCGACGGCCGAACTTAGGTACCCTGGAAGTTTGCCCTAAAGGCCTCCTCAAGTTGCTCCCAACTTCCAATAGAATTTCTGGGGAGACTGTGGAGCTAATGCCTTGTCGGTCCCTTGAGCTTGAGCGACATGTATTTTATGGCATGAAGATCATCTCCTTGAGCCATGTGAATGTGTAGAAGGAATTCTTCTACCAGACGGTCGGGCCAGTTGGGCCGTCATATTGATCAATATTGATGGGTTTAAACCCTTCAAGGAGCTGTTGTTCCATGACTTTATGTGTAAAACAGACTGGATGCGCAGGTGTTCGGTAGCGTAACGTATCCTAGCGGGTGTCGGTGATGGCTCGTGCCTATGTCTGTTACCGAGATCATCCTTGCATGTCCAACCAGGTGTCGTACCTTTCCAGGTTGGCGGGTGCATGGTCCATTAATACATAGACGGATCGACGAGGGGTTCTTTCCCTACGTATCTTAGTGCGTAGGTCGAAAGGCTCGGGATATCTGACCGGGTCCTTGCCGTGAGGGCGGGTTTTCGCAGAGGGTTCTTTATATGCCCCTACTGGCCGATTTCGTCCTCTAGGGGGGCGATCGGCTTTGGCTGCGTGGCTGTATTCGAGGGGCTCATTATCTGCCACCTCATCGTCGAAGTCGGGCAGTAGCCACCGTCGTGGGAATGGCTTAGATGCCACGTATCGGTCTCGAGTTCTGCTTCGACCGCGAGGATTTTTGTCCATTTGTCATTTAACACATTTTCACGAGTGTACAACTCATTCTATTTCCTCTTCATGCTCCGCGCACTTGCGATTAGCCGATGCTGGAAACGTATCTGCTTAGAGGGGTTTTGGGGCACCTCGAAGTCCTCGAGTCCGAGGCTAACATCGTCCTCAGACTGTGGGAGTTAATCCTCGTCCTACCCATTGTTGAAGGTTCCTTTATCCTTAGGAATGTCCTTGGTGGCTGTACCCCTGGGCCCGTTCTGTTGTGCGGGCTTAGCCACATCGTCGTTCAGGTTCTCGCCAGCGTCGGGGGTGGCATCATTATCAACAGCGTCGGCTTTATTTTTGCTTCCGCTACTGCCCTTTGGCTTCTTCTTGGGGCGGTGGCGCTTAGAGCCCTCCTTAGGCTTCTCCTCGGGGTCTTCCTTAGGAGAGTCGACCATATAGACGTCGTAGGTAGACGTTGCAGCCCACTTCCCTGTTCGGGGTATGGCCGCGAGTGAGTTTGATCCAGAATTGCCGTGGTCATCCTCCTCCATGTCGGTGGTCTCGTCGGATCCGTAATCGAGCGGTCAAATCTTCTACCGTGGCGACTAAGTGGGTGGTGGGTGGGATGAAAATTTCCCAATCGGCGGCTTTACATACGATCTGATCATAATTCGTCGATGAGATCGCCAGGTTCTAGATTCGGTCCAGCACCTCGTTTATTTGCGAGCGCTCCTCAGCGCCGAGGGCTTGGCGATAACCCGGGCTGATCTAAAAAGGGTTGTCTGGGTTGCTTGACGCAGGTCCGCCCTCTCGGTTGTCCCGGGCCAATTCTAGATCGGCGGCCGGAGAGGCCTCCTCGGAGATTGCCGTTAGATCCGAAGATGAGTTCAGCTCTGGGCTAATATCCGAGGAGGAGTGAGCCAAATCGGACGTGATGGTCCCCAGATCCATCTCTGGGTTTGGCTCAATCAGGAGGTTGGATTCGAGGATCAGATCGGAGGCCTTCTCCAGAACGTCTGTGCTCGAGGGATCTTCAGATCAAACCGAGATCTGTTCTGAGAGAACCAAGTCACCTCGGGCATACATGATGTACTCTAGGCTTCCAAACATGACGACCTAGTTCGGGGCGAAGGTTTCGACGCGGCGGGTCGGCGTGTAGTACTACACTGCCAAAGGTGAAGAGCTGGCCGGGGACAAAGATGCCACCACAGCCAATGCTGCTATCAAGCTGCAGGCAAGCCATCAATCTCTGGTGATCACATAACAAGCTCTCAATGAAAGCACCAATGCCGGTGTCGAAACCGGAAGACCTTGGTTAGGGGGGTTCGACCTGTGAAATCGGATCGATGGATTACAAGAGACAAGAGACACAAAGTTTTTACCCAGGTTCGGGCCCTCTTCATGGAGGTAAAACCCTGCATCCTGCTATTGTTATATTATGGGTGTACTGATGTACCAAGTTGATCTACCTCAAGAGCGTAAGTTGTGGTCTAAACCCTAGGGGTGATGATGATGAATGTCTATCTATTCTCTACGGGCTAAACCCCCCGAATCATATAGGCACCGGGGGTATCTGGGGTTACATAAAGGCCACTTGCCATCTAGGGATTACATGCCGAATCAAACAACCATTCTTGGAGTACACGCCAAGTCTTCGGTGAAGTCCGATGTGCTCACGCCACATGTTGAAGGCCTCCGGAATCCTTCCTTCTTACGAGCCACCAGCCCGGCCCATGTGAGGGAGTCCTCGACTAGGGGGTCCCAGTCGAGTTGGTCTCCCCAGAGGAAGAACTTTGGAGGCCCTATTGGAAGCATGAGCATATCAGATTCTACCAAAGACTTGGCGTGCACTCCAGGAAGAGGATGATTCGTTCGACATGTAATCTGTAGATGGTAACCGACATTCATGTAACCCTAGATGCCCTCGGTGCCTATATAAACCATAGGGTCTAGCACGTGGAGCATACCCACACACAACATCATAACCCCTAGGGTTTAGACCACAAACTTACGATCTTGAGGTAAATCAACTCTGTACTTGCTACATCATCAATACAACAAGAGTAGGACGTAGGGTTTAACTCCATCGAGAGGGCCGAACCTGGGTAAAAGCCTCGTGTTCTTTGTCTCCTGTTACCCTCGATCCAATTCCAATCTCATAGCTCGCCCCCCCCCCCTCTACCCGAGGTATGTCAGTTTCTACACCAACATTGGTGCTTTCATTGAGAGCTCGATGTGTGATCATCAGGATTGATGGCTCGTCTGTTGTTCGACAGTAGCATTGGCTCCGGTGACATCTTTGTCCCGGTCAGCTTTTCGCTTTTGGTAGTGTGGTACTGCACGCCGATCACACCGGCCATCTAGGCCGCGCCGATACCTTTGCTACGAACTAGGTCATCATGTTCGTAAGTTTGGAGTACGTCGCCAACGCACGTGGCGATCTAGTCATGTCGGGATAGATCGCGATCCAATCTGAGGAACCTTCATGCACGGACGCTCCGGAACAGGCTTCCGATTTGATCCTCGGATCCGACCCCCTGACAAAAGCAAACCCAGGGATGGATCTGGAGGCAATCGTGTCCGACCCCACTAATGTCACCTCGGATGACTGCCTGAAGCCGAATCCTTCTTCGGATCCGACGGTTGTCCCAGTGAAAGCCACTCCAGTCTTGAAACTGGAGTTGGCCTGCAAGGGCATTGAAGACGGACCTGCCTTAGGCGGTCCGAACAACCCCTGTCATATCAGCCCGGCTTATTGCCAGGTCCTAAATGCAGAGGATCTCTCGCAGATAAACGAGGTGCTCGATCGGATCCAAATCCTAGTGATCTCATCTACAGTTTAAGATCAGACCGCATGTAAAGCTAATGATCGGGAAATTTTCATCCCACCCACCACCCACCTAGTCACCACGGTTGAAGATTTGACCGATGCACTGGACAACGAATCCGATGCGATGGAGTCGAGCGCTATACTCAAAGCCACACCATTAAGTACTTCAAGGTCCAGTGGAGCAACCACACCGAAGGAGAAGCAACCTGGGAGTGTGAAGACTACCTTAGATCTGAGTTTCCATATCTCTTTAGTTCCTAGCTTATGAATCTTAGGGATGAGATTCTTGTAACGGGGTAGGTCTGTCACACCCTGAGTTTTGTATCACATCACTATGCTAATAAAGCTTAAAAATTTGGACCAACAAAAACTTTTTATGTGCATGTGATGCTTGAGTTGATTGCTATTGGATTGCTTGTCTGAGTGAGCTTCTAATTCATAATAATCTCCCTCTTTCAAAACACTTCTCCTTGATCCAAAACTTTGCCCAATGATCATGCCATGTGTATAGAGATTAAAACTATTTTTATACAAGTTTATTTTGGCCAAAAAGCATTTATCAAATTTAGGTTTTCAAAAACGTCCCTAAATTAGGGTATTTAAATTCTTTCAAAAATTATGTTTGAAACCTTATTGAATATAAGACTTCCCAAAACCACAAAAATAATATTTTAAAAGTTATTTTATTTAAAGGTTTTTCCCGAGGCCCGGAATGGTCTTTTGTAGGGAAAAAATATTTTTATGTTTCAAAAATATTTGAGAAAATTTAGGGAAGCTGAGTGGACATATATTTTCCATATATATGAGTTTCAACACATGGTCATGTTCAAAATATTGGACAAAACCCTTTCTGGACATTTCAAGTATTTGAAATATTTATATAAGAAATATTCTCAAATAAATACAGGAAAATTCTAGCAAGTCACATATGCCTCATATGATGATCTTGCCCAGTTTCATGTCAATCCAAATAGTTTTGGTTCACAAAAGTGCCCCAAAACCCTCTCTGTTCAGATCCAACATTGATCAACTTTACATTGCCAAGTGTCACCAATTGAGCTCAAACTTTGCAGACATATTCAAATACTTTGATAATGCATCTACACCAAGTGGTGCATCAAGGAGAATAGGGACACTTGCTCAGATATATCCAAATCCATTTCTGCCAATTTCTAGGGTTTGCAATAGTTGCATTAGCCACTTTCTTCAAACGAGCTCAAAATTTGTGGGAAAGGCCATTTGGCACTAACATTCACTCTTGTTAAATCTCATAGCAAGGAGAATATATTGGCTAGCCCAATTCTTGATCAAACACCTTCTGCCTAGAATTTGTACTCAATGATTGAGGGGGGCATATGAGCTCTCCATGTGCTGAGATTTTTAACACACCTTGCCCTGATACCCCTCTACCTCCAGTAGAAATCCCAGCCCCCAGCTCAATTATTGGAGGAAAAAAAACATTTCTACCCCTGGACAGCAACAATTGCACTCCCTCTCAGCCCTCCTCTCCCATTTCTTCACTCCAGAGCCCTTTGCTCAGCTCCTACGCCACCCAGGAAGGCCCCAGACACAAAAGGACAACCAAGACGGGCGGGAACGCGCTGGCGCCCGCCAAAGACACGCTCTGGAGCACGTAGCCATGCACTAGAGGGTTGACCTCCCACTCTGCCTCCTCCCTCGACCACCTCGGGTCTCCCCCATGCCAGACCACGCGTCTCGACGTGTGCAAGACGCCGCGCAGTCGGCCCCCTCCTCCCTTTTCCTCTCTCACCCCCTGCACCGCGTGCCCAATGCCGCCCAGCTCGGCCAATGGAAGAGAGAGACCTGGCCCGGCTCGGCCAATGGGCACGCGGTCGTGGACCATCTCCATGAACGCCCAGGACACGACCCGGAGACCCCCGTAGCCTCTCTCAATGACCACGGCCTCGCCGAGCTCCTGTCCACGGTGCTCCGGTGGCTCGGCTATAAAACCAACCCCCTGCGACCCTCTCTCCCCTCTGATCCCCTCTCACCCTCACAATCGAATTCCCGAACCACCCCGGCCACTACCAGAGCTCTCCTTTCTCGGGATCGACCGGAGCTTTACCGCCTCGGGTCGCTCTCGATCTCGAGGTTCGGGCTTCCTTCGGCCCCCATTCCTCTCCCTTCGGATCTCCCTCACCACACTGACCATTTCCCCTCTCTATTCCGCGTGATTTGCAGCCAAAATCGACCCAAGCGACCTCACCCAAGACTCCTCCACCACGGCATCCTCGTTGTCGGCGAACCCGACGACTCCGACGACTTCCATCACCACCACCAAAACGGCGGGAGCCCTCTGAGTCCATCCCCGCTCTCAGCTCCGCTTGTCGTCGACCATAGCACCTCCGGTGAGCATCGCCGCGTCCGTGGACGGAGGTTGACGACGACCCCACGGGGCCCGCTCGTCAGCCTCACTCTCTCTCTCTCCCTGGCGCCTGGGTCCCGCCTATCGGATTTAAACCCAAACGGCGCGCGCGCCCCAGCTCGCCCAGGCCCAACTTGGCTCCGGGCCGGCCCAGCTGTGCCGGATCAGGCCTAGCCAGCCAGTGCATTTTCCTTTTTCTATTTATCAGAATATTTCCAAAAATTCCCCAGGGCAAAATATTTCTCCAAATGAGGTGATTCAAAATTTTAAAATCTTGTCTAAATCCCACCTATTTAATGGTACAACTCTCGCTCCATTTGGACAACCTTTTCTGCACTGTCCAAATTTAAATCCATTTTTAGGCATTTAAATCCACTGTTTAAAATCCAAATATATGTTTCTGTCACTCCAACTCCAAAACCAACACATATGGTATTTTTAGTTTTTAATCTAGTATTTAACAAAAATAGGTTGACATTTTTTGAGGGCTTTATTTTTCTTTTTGCTATGGCCTTATTTGTGTCCCTTCATTTTACAACGTTAGATCACCTGGTTGACGAAGAAGTTGGAGTAGAAGCATTTGAAGACCTCGAAGACTTTGCTGAGCTAGGAAAGCAGCCCTTTTACCATGATGATGAAACTATTTTGTGCATGGCATTATAGCGTTTTATTATTGTATTGAAAAGACATGATATTGTGATGGCAACCTTGCTAGGCTTGCCTCCGTTGCATTCCTCGTGGATACTTGCATTGTTCATGACTCTATCTCCGTTTAGAGTTATGTGGGTGGGAAGAAGAAAGGTGCTAAGTAGTTGGCTACGCAAGTGGGACGACGACATGCATCGAGATGGAAACAAAAAAGTGATCTTTATCAAAGACTTTCGAAAACCCCATCAAGTGGCACTAATGCCCGTGGGAGATGTTGAGCTAGGTAACCACTTGATAAAGAAGTGGTGTACCAAGGCAAGTTGAGTATTTGTATTTGAAAACGGCAACATTTAAGATTTGCTGACCGTCCCAACCAAACATGTACAACCACACTACCCCTTATGGGACGGGGCTTTATTGAAGTATCTTGCTCGTTACTGGCAAAGAGTCTGCATTACTAGTGGCGGGAGTGGCGTGGTCACTCTCGATGCATGGTCGTGTCGGAATGGACGACTATGGCTATTTTTACAGACACCAGGCACACCGTTGAGTCCCCTCGTGTAGTGGTGGTATTGGTCTTGACCAAATGTATTTATCCTCTCACTTGAGGCATGTACTTGTCCTCTCATATGAGGCTGTGACACAAGGGCCAGGTACCAATGACTGGCTCGATGCTAGTAGCGTCTGGGGAAAGGTAGCGTTCGGATGCTTACCTTGGGTACTTAATATATCGCCAGCCATGGATTGACACGAAGGTTCCCCGAGTCTTGTGGGTAAAGTGTGCAACCTCTACAGAGTGACAAACTATTCGAATAGCCGTGTCCACGATCAAGGACAGTTGGGTGGTCCTGCTTAAACTACATTCGATGTTTTACAAAACATGGGTGTGTGAAGGAAAACCTTGAGCTGTGACAGATGGTCTGTCGAGATGATGAAACTAGAGTTGAGAAACTCTGTTTATATTGATATCTATAACTTGTTGATGCATGGTTTCCAAAATAGTAGGACATGTCATTACACTCAAAAATAGCTTTCCGCAAAAACCACCAAGTTAGTGCTATACCATGCATGTTCATTCTGTTTCCAAACATGGGTTGCTTGCGAGTAAATTCAAAAGTACTCGTTGGCTTTTCCCTGGTTATTTAATGGGCCATTTTCATTTCTGTCCCTAACTCGAACCACCTACTCAGATTTGCCCCTAATTTTGAAGCATGCTCAAATTTGCCCCTTTGTCGTTAGGTGTACTTATAGAAATGCCCTTCCGTGCCGTTACCGTCCGGACAAAGGGATTTGACCGCTATCTCAACGTTTGCTGGACATTTTGCCACTGGTTTCATGTGTCACTTACAAGTGGGACCCACTCTAAAAAAATAAATAGAAAAAAATCTTCCTCTCACCCTCTCTCTCACACACACTTACATGTGGGTCCGAACTAAAATAAAAAAATAAAAAATCTCTCACACAGCCCCCCTTCTCCCCTGACATGTGGGCCATGGGACCCACATCTCAGGGTCAACACCACCCTTCCGTGGTCATGGTGAGGCTTGGCGGCTGATACATCCATTTTGCATCATGATTTCCTACTGTTATTTATTATGTTTTGTTGAATAATAATGCTTTAGGGAGTGATTCTAATGCCTTTTCTCTCATAATATGCAAGGTTTACACAAAGAGGGAGAATACCGGCAGCTGGAATTCTGGACCTAAAAAAGCACATCAGAGATACCTATTCTGCACATCTCCAATGGAGCTGAAACTTTACGGAGATTATTTTTGGAATTATTACCGGAGGGGGCCACCCTGGTGGGCACAAGACACTAGGGCGCGCCAGCCCCCCCCCACCCCCCCAGGCGCGCCCTGGTGGGTTGTGTCCTCCTCGGCCCACCTCTGGTGCCCATCTTCTGGTATATAGGCTCTTTTGACCTAGAAAAAATGAGGAGAGGACTTTCGGGACGAAGCACCGCCGTCTCGAGGCGGAACTTGGGTAGGAGCACTTTTGCCCTCCGGCGGAGCGATTCCGCCGGGGGAACTTCCCTCCCAGAGGGGGAAATCGAAGCCATCGTCATCACCAACACCCCTCTTATCTTTGGGAGGCCAATCTTCATCAACATCTTCAATAGCACCATCTCATCTCAAACCCTAGTTCATCTCTTGTGTTCAATCTTTGTACCGGAACCTCAGATTGGTACCTGTGGGTGACTAGTAGTGTTGATTACATCTTGTAGTTGATTACTATATGGTTTATTTGGCGGAAGATTATATGTTCAGATCCATTATGCTATTCAATACCCCTCTGATCTTGAGAATGATTATTATTTGTGAGTAGTTACCTTTGTTCTTGAGGTCACGGGAGAAGTCATGTTGCAAGTAATCATGTGAATTTGATATGTGTTCGATATTCTGATGATATGTATGTTGTGATTACCTTAGTGGTGTCATGTGAACGTCGACTACATGACACTTCACCATTCATGGGCCTAAGGGAATGCATTGTGGAGTAGTTATTAGATGATGGGTTGCTAGAGTGACAGAAGCTTAAAGCCTAGTTTATGCGCTACTTCGTAAGGGGCTGATTTGGATCCAAATGTTTAATGCTATGGTTAGATTTTATCTTAATACTTTTCTCGTAGTTGCAGATGCTTGCGAGGGGGTTAATCATAAGTGAGAGGTTGTTCAAGTAAGAACAGCACCCAAGCACCGGCCCACCCACATATCAAATTATCAAAGTAGCGAACACGAATCAAACCAACATGATAAAAGTGACTAGATGAAATTCCCGTGTACCCTCAAGAACACTTTGCCTATTACTAGAGACTGTTCTGGCCTGTCCTTTGCCACAAAAGGATTGGGCTACCTTGCTGTACTTTATCTACCATTACTGTTACTTGCTCGTTACCAATTATCTTGCTATCAAACTATATGTTACCTAAAATTTCAATGCTTGCAGAAATTACCTTGCTGAAAACCGCTTGTCATTTCCTTCTGCTCCTCGTTGGGTTCGACACTCTTACTTATCGAAAGGACTAAGATTGATCCCCTATACTTGTGGGTCATCAGCGGCTCCGGTGGCCGTCGCTAGTGAGGGGCGGGCGTGCCTGCGTGTTAGCGTGTGAGGGCCATGGGGGTAGGCTCTAGGTGGCCTGGCGACGATGGGGGAATGGGGTGTGGAGGCCGAGTCGGACGGCGGCACCATGGATGGAGACGATTTCGATAGAATACCGCCGCCAGCAGCTATCATCGGAGATGACACGCCCGTGCCTCTCCAATGATTGATAAAAACATCCTACGGCTCACTAGAACTCGAGGATGCTCTCAGATGAAGCAGGGGTAGCATATCGGAGGAGATCCGGCGATGAGCGTCGCCGGTTGTCGTAGGTCTTTGCCATCTATTCCGGTGTGCCCCACTCCAATTCCTAGCGACAAGGGGCCCTCCTCAAGCTCCCTATTCCTTCACGCTCATCAATTTTGCGCTCAAAGGTCCCCTGTGAGCTCCCCGCGATGACCATCTCCTTTCGCCGCCGGACTTCGTCGAGCGCTGGACTCTGTGGCTCAGACTAATGGACGTCCCTCGTGCCAATTCGATATGTGGGAGGGTAGGGGCATCTTGGCGGAGCTCCTGGACGAGGAGGTTGAGCCCGAGAAGGCCGTTGGCCGCGCGGAGAAGAAGGCACCATCGACGGTGGCGCTCTCCATATGGAGGGAGAGGAAGGGACAGGGAGGGGGAGGGAGAGGGTGGATGGGATGGCGGGAGGGCTGCGGCGCGTGGACAGCTAGCAACGGCGGCGCATGGTCAAGGGTAGCTGGCGCTCACCGGAGGTGAGAGAGAGATGTCGTGACGTAGGGGAGAGAGGTGGGAGGGATTTTTTCCTTTTTTATTTCTCTATTTTTTGGGGACCCACATGTAAGTGTGTTTGAGAGAGGGGTGAGAGAAAGTTTTTTTCCTTTTTATTTTTTTCTCATTGAGTCCCACATGTCATTGACACCAAAAGGCAGGGGCAAAATGTCCAATAAACGGTCGGTAGACGGTCAAACCCCTTTGACCGGATGGAAACGGAGCGGAAGGGCATTTCTGTAAGGTCACTTAACGACAGAGGGGCAAATTTGAGCAGGCTTTGAAATTAGGGGTAAATCTGAGTAGTGGGTTCGAGTTAGGGACACAGATGTAAAAGACCCTTATTTAATTGGCCAGGCATGGAAGAATAGGAATTTGAGGAGGAGTTCTTTGGTGACGACCATGCGGATTTGGATGCTTCCCAGTCAGAATGCCTGTAGGGCAAAGGCAGATGGCATGGGTCCAAGTTATCATTGAAAATTTCTGCTGCGAGTGTTTATCTGATGAATGGCCTTCATGGCCCTATCTGTGTAAATTCGCGTGTTTCCCTGGTGTCGTGCCTTACTCACGCATGTGAATCGAGGGCGGTCATTGATAGTACTGCTAAAGTAGAGCCTCGGGCCGACCACAACTCTCTTGATTGGACATGTCAGTTGTGCGTCCCGGGAGGCGGAGTATCTTAAAAGACTGCCAGATGGGACATCTCACTAGTCCTTGGGAGAAGCTTGTTTAGCCCGTAGGGAATTTACTTTGGCATGGATACCTCGGATCCTATGTCCTCGAACAAGGGATTGCATTAGACGACTGTAATATGAAGAACTCGCATACGAAGCCGAAGACCAAAGTTGAAGCCACTCCAAGGAGTTGATCAATAGGCTCGTCCTGAAGACTAGTTCAGGGAATACTGACGGTGTCCTGGACTAGGGGGTGCTAGCCACGTCAGCCTGTCAGTTGTGGGCCGGGCCGAGGACCCCTAGACAACCGAAGAACATGTCATGTCTATCATGGTCCCCAGCGTACACAAGATGGAATCCTGTGAAGACTTGGCGCACACTTCAAGACATGTTCAAATCATCGGCAAGTTTATCCCTAGCTGTAACCGACCATCAACCCTAGGTACCCCCGGCCCCCATATAAGTGGTGGGGTTTAGTCCGTAAGGTTAAGTTAAGTTAGATTCATACATGAAATCTTGCAGTATATCATCTTGTACTTTATACTCCAACACAATCAATACAACAAGAAGCATGACCTAGGTTTTACCTATTTGAGAGGGCCCAAACTTGGGTAAATATTGTGTCTCTCATTCGTCCTGTTACCATCAAGCTAAGATCACCATCTTGGAACCCCTACCCGAGATTCGCCGGATTTAGCTGTGTCATGCGGCGCCACGCCGGGCATGCCTCCTTGCACGAGGTGATTCCCCTTCGGTTTTGAGTCGGCGGCAAACGGTTTTAGTGAGGTGCCAACGTGCACGACGACGGGATGTGTGGGAGACCCGAGCGACATCGTTGGGGGCGACGGTGCATGAACGGGTACTCCATCGGGTCGGTTGGCGGTGCGGCAAGGCAGGACGACGAGGGACCGGTGAGATTGGCAGCGACCGTGAGTGATGGAGGAACGGAAGGCCGGAAGTCCGCGCCAAGCAGCGGGAGTGATAGAGGAACCGGTAAAAGAGGGAAAGAAACCATAGATGTGGCGGACACGGGCGGGAATTTAGAGGATCCCGCAAAAATTAGCGGAAGTCCGAATATAGCGGATATGTTCCACGCCAAAAAATCACCTCGGTCCCCTTTATCGGTGGTTATTATAGCAGACATGGTGTTTTAGCAGATCTGTTAGCGTTGCTCTAACTTGCATCTCCTTGTTAGGTTTTCCTCCCCTACCCCTTGATGACTAGGCCAAACACCCCCCTCCAAGATTCATCAGCGAGTCTGTGGATTCTCCTCCCCTCTGCCTGCCTCTCCGGTGGCTGGTGGCGGGGAGGAGAATTCTAGCTCCTCTGCTCTGGTTAATAGTTTAGGTTACAGTTTTTTTAGTCCTCCGAGGTGCGGTGCTCGAATGGATGGTGGTGCTTCTTTTTCAAATTTGTCTTCTGGGCTCCGATCCTCCTCGAGTTCGTCCATCTGGATGTACTCGACGAGCTCCGTCGTAGCTTCCTGTAGTCTTTTTAGGGCGGTGAGGTTAGAGTTTCTCATCGTGTGGCGAGATTTAATGCCAGGTGCTTCAGATCTATTCAAAGATTCAAATACGATGATTGGGGCTTCATGACATTGGTCCTTAGGGGAAAGTGCAAAAAGACTTCTTGGCTGTCATTGACAAGGTCAAGCCGGCTCAGACGGGGGAGTAGCAACAACGGAGCGTCGACGGTTCGTTTTGGCAGTATTAGTGGTCATTCGGTGGTCTTGGAAGTCTTGATGTAATTTTTATTATGTTTGAGATACTTTATACTTTCGATGAACTTTAATAATATATCTATATCTTTAAAAAAGTTGCATCTCTTTCTCCTCATTAACGCATGCACCATACTGCAGTACTGTTTTTATTATAGAGGAGCCGACTTCAATATGTTTAATTAAACAATTATGGGCTTTTCCTTTTCTTCCGAGTGAATGCTATCGTGGCTAGTTCCGTTAATATGAAATAAGCAAGAATGGATCGGCCCCATGTAAAAATAAAACCCTAGTTCATATATGAGGCTAGACCAACAATACATACAAGCAGTAAGTTGGTTATTAGCTTGATCCAAGGGCTTGAATCTGTGTAAATAGACGGGTGTTACTGGGAATTACCATGACACAACATGCACGTATGATCCAAACATATATAGATATTAATACAACAAATATAGTTTACATCTGAAAACGTACCCCTCTAACCCTAGTGACAAGCATTACATAAGGCAAAGTCACAACAATATCAATTTCAGAATTATAATGATACTATGCATCAGTCCCCCAATAAATATGTCAACTGTTACGATAGATCTCATCCAATTTCCATCCACCTCATGTATCTACAGTAGATTACTCATACATGGATCAGGGGAGAGAACACGGTGATGATGACGGAGGAGGAGTTGGTGATGTCGATGATGAAGATTCTCCCTCTCCAACAGTCTAATTTGTCTCCAGACAACCTTCTAAAAAATGAGAGAGGTGTCGGTTGTCTCTTTCTCGAAGAAAAATTGGAAAAAAGTAATCCTTCCAAGGGTTTTTGGGACGAGAGAGTCTATATAGGGAGGTGCATTTATTTTATTTTTATCCGTTCATCCTAATTATATTTTTTAAGATCTTTCCTATCTGAGTTGGTACTATTTTTTTGTGTGTTTGTTCGTTGCAGCCACACGTTTCTATAAAACACAGATGCTTGCCTGCGTCCAAAGCTTGACCATAAAAATATGTCTGTCAAGTCCTAAGAACGGGCTTCCACTTGGGCGTCCGTCGCTCGTGGCCTTTTTCTGACCAAAAAAACTCTACGGCCTTATCTGGACCAAAAAATATGGTTGCGTGGGATAATGCCACCTCGCCTCTTAGAGAAATTCCACCAATTTAAATACATGCGTGAGTTGTGTGCAAAAACAAGAAGCCTCCTCAAGCATCACTAGTATAATGTGTCGGAATCGGGGCTCCGCAAAACCCAACAAGGTTCGAACACTGGGGCGTGTGCGAAGATCTCAACCGACTCGAAGTCTCAACTTGCCACCCTACGGCCTAGCTACGTCGAGTAAGTGCGAGCGAGGAAGAAGATGGACTCGGAGATTTACCCAGGTTCGGGCCACCTTGCAGTGTAAAACCCTACTCCTGCTTTGTGGTGGATTGGCCTCTCGAGGAGGATGCGGATGAACTAGTACAGTGGTTGGGTGGCCTCACGAGGGCTCTTGGTGGTGATGAACTCGGCCCGGTTTCTCATCTTCCCTCTACGATGGGAGCTCGTTCCTATTTATAGGGGCCACGGTCCTCTTGCCCCATCGAACAGGCGGTAAGGGATCCCACAACGGCCAAATTTGAAAGGGGACAAGTAGTACACCCTATCCTGACTAAAGGTGGTCTTCGCCTGCAAAGCTTCTAGGTGTGACGTAGCGGTGGGCTCGGCGATGACATCCGTCCTGCCAAGCTCGTGGTCTTCGTCCTCTTGCACCGAGAAGGAAACATTTGGGGGGTTCCTTTGGAGCCCGCGTACGTCCTTGTCTCCTTTGCACCAAAGAGGAAACTGTCCTCCCTCTGCGCCTGCTGGCGCCCGCCTGGCTTGGTCGTGAGAACCCACGTCACCCCAGCCTCATGAGGCTGGGGGCTTGCATAGGAATCTCCGCTCCTCAGGAGGCGGCCTAGAGGGGTGCCACTCCTTAGGAGGTCTTGACGTTTTCCTCCTCGCGAGGCGGGGGCTCTCGCGAGGGCCTTGACTTGGGGGGGCTCGCTGCAGGGCCGTACCGGGCCTTCGTGGGGGTCCACACGTTGGGCCATAGGCAGGCAGGTCTGGGTACCCTCGTTCCCAGAACGCCGACAGTAACCCCCGCGCCCAAGGTGTGCCGACCTTAGCTTCTAGACGAAGACAAGGAGCGATGGGCGAAGCGCCACGGACCCCAAATCGCCTGTGGGACCGGCGCGTGGCGCCCCGCTGGCCGCTTGACTCCCCCTCCTCTGCTGAGCCTCGGGAACAGCCCCGAGTCGCGTCGATTCATAGCCTGCGTGCTGTGCTGATCATCATTGCTCTTCCTCGACTGACGCCCCCTTCCTACTCTCTTGCCACCCTGGGCCCACGCCGAAGTGACCCGCCAGGGAACTGAGGCGACGCGAGGCAGAGCCGCCCACGAGCCAAGTACGGCACGTGGCGCCCGAGAAGCTCACGTCGCCTTCACTCCCCACGACGCCTCGAGGATTGCGGTTGCGCCTATAAACCCGCCTCACCCGAGGGGCGGTTCCATCCTTGCTTGCCTTCCAGTTCGCCTCCTTCCATTGCTGCCCGTTCTCCTTCATCGGAAAACCTACTTCTCCATCCTTCCTCCTGCCGATGGCGTCCAAGGGAGGTGCTGCCGGCGCCGGAGCACGAGCGGGGCCCTCAGCGCCGTGACCGACCCAGGAGGGCGGCAGAAGCCAACCCTCGAGGCCGATCCAGGCGCGCCGGTGCTGGGCCGCCACCGAAGAGTAAGTGCGCCATCGCCTCCATTTTTCTTGTTCATCGTGTCTGTCTTGCCATGCCTGACTGCCGACCTTCCTCAGGGCACCCGCGCCCAAGAGGCGTATGCTCGACGCGCTCCAGGGCGAGGCGGACGCCCTCAGGGCCCAGCTCCTGAGCGCTGAGGCCGCCCTTCAAGCCGCACTGCGGGGCGAGGAGGATGCCAAGGCAGAGCTGGCATCCCTCCAGGCCCAAGACGAGGAGGCCGCCAACGCTGTTCAGGCGGCCAAGGACGACGCGGTGCATGTGAAGATGATGGAGGCGCAGCGCGCCAAGCTGTACCTGGACATCGCCCACCTCGCAGACGGCGTGGTCCGCCGATTCGTCCGGGAAGCCCCCGCGTTGCTGTGTGCGCACGGCGACGGGGGCTACCTCACCTTCTTCCAGAAGGTGGTGGAGGCGCTTGAGTCCGGCGTCTCCCGGGTGGATGGGGATGTCGAATCCAGCGCGCGCGACCTCCTGGACAACGCACTGACGCGCGTCTTCTCCAACTTGCGCCACCACGTCCCCGCGTTCAACCTCTCCCGCGCGATGGAGCCAGTGCCCGCGGAGCTCCAGAGGCCCCTCGGGGACAAGGTGCGCGTGCACGTGGAGTCCCTGATCGAGCGGTTTGCCCCGGCGGCGTCGTCCGAGGTGGGCGGCAGCTCCGGCGGCGAATCCTCCATGGGCCGCGACGAGGGCAGCGCCTCCTCCGCAAGAGCTCCTTTTCATTTATTCCTGTTGCATCATGAACTATTTGGCCCCTGTGGGGCGTTATGCGTTGTATGATACCTTTGCTTTTGGGTAGTTGTTGCCTGTAGTGCTTTGAGCTTCCATGTTTCCTTCGCGTGGTTTCTTGTTTTCCTCGCACGCCTCTGGCGCCCCTGCTGACGGAGGTCTACGATGACGGCTCTAGAGGTCCTCGCTTCCAGTGTGCGGTGGAGGCCACGGGGCGGCAGCCCCCGTGCTCCTCGTGACGCATGTTCTCGCCCTGCGGGGCTGATGCCTCCGTGATGGCCTTGCTTGTGAAGCCTGGGCGGCTCCCGCGTCGGTCTCCCTAGGGCGGTGTCATGAGAGCCCGATTCTCCCCCATCTGCATTGTTTTTCCCTTCCAGTAGCATCCGTGCCGGCCCGTGAGTGTAGCGGGAGGGGTTGTGTCTTTCATGTTCAGGCGCCCGTGTCGCGAGGGCTCCTGAGGCGCGGCTCCTGAGGGCCCGTCTTGGGCAGTTGGGGTGACCCGCTCCGGGAAGCGCGTTGCCAGCGAGGCCTGCACCGAGAGGCCTGCAAATGGGGGTCCTGCAAGGAAATTATCCTGTCCCAACTGTTAAGTGCACGCCCGCCTGCATTTGAGTGTCCCCGCCTGCATTTGGGCGTTACGCGAGAAAGGTTGGCCTCAAGACCCTGGTGGGGTATTTTGCGTGCGATACGCTCACGAGCCGGGGCTCGGTCTCTGAATCTTCCGGTGTCGTCGGGACGGACGCAGGCATGGGCACTATATTAGACCGGGGGAGCGACCTCCGTACGCGTTTTGTCTTCTTCCCAGCACGGAGCATGGGTTCCTCCACTTGGGCGTGGGCGGGAGCCCTTCCCTCTGCGGCCACTACGCGGCTCGTCGTGGGCTTCCACTTTGGGGGGTCCGGAGCGTGTACAGCCCCTAACTCATTATTACGTGAGAGTGTCACGGCAGCGATAATTGGGGGGATACCCCAGGCACAAGGCTCAGGAGCTCCTAACCCGGTCTTCAGATGCTCCCGCACATTTCGGTGCGGGAGCGTGCTAGTCGGTGCTACGCTCCTACAGCTTGTGTACGAGCGCCGTCATACACCGCGCGGCCATAGGGATGCGGTTGCGTGCCCCCACGGCCCAGACATGAGCGCCGTGGCATGCCCCGCGTGTCCGTAAGGGCACGCCCGCAGGGGAGGCGATGATCACCAATTGCGTGCCCCTACGGCACAAACATGGGTGCCGTGGCACGCCCCGCGTGTCCGTAAGAGCACGTCTACATGGGAGACGTCTTCCACTGATTGTGTGCCCCTACGGCCCAAACATGAGCGTCGTGACACGCCCCGCGTGTCCGTAAGGGCACGCCTGCAAGAGAGGCGTTGCGGCCTGCTCCATGGTGCCGCGAGCCATGCCACCTTCAGTTCCTCCGCCCACAATGGTTCACTGAGGGGGTGCGGCACTAAGGTAGATGATCCGCACGGGTGTCCAGCCCGTGGGTCACAGCCCGGGTTCTTAGATTTTTCAACGATTCACTGCGAGGACAAGTCCTACGCAGACGTCGTGCCCAGCCCCCATGTAGATGTTGGGGAACGTTGCATGGGAAACAAAAACTTTCCGACGCACACACAAGATCTATCCATGAAGATGAGCATCTACGAGAGGGGAGATCGGATCCACATACCCTTGTAGATCGCTAAGCGGGAAGCGTTAAGAAACGTGGTTGATGTAGTCGAACGTCTTCGCGATCCAAATCGCAAGCCGTCCCGCGATCCAATCACGATCTAGTGCCGAACAGACGGCACCTCCGCGTTCAGCACACGTACAGCTCGATGACAATCTCCGCCTCCTTGATCCAACAAGGGAGAGCGGAGAGGTAGACGAGTTCTCCGGCAACACGACGGCGTGGTGGCGGTGGTGCTATCCCGGCTGGGCTACGCCTAGCGCTACCGAAACCGCGAACGGAGGAGAAAACGATCTAGGGAGAGAGAGGGGCGCCAAGGGCTTCGTGTGTTCTCTTGGGGCGCCCCCTCCCCTCTATATATAGGTGGAGGGGCGTGGAGATCAGCCCCTCCAAGCCCTAGGGCGCAGCCAAGGGGGAGGAGTTGGACTCCTAGTCCAATTCCCTCCCTTTTCATCAACAGGTGGACTTTCCACCTCTCCCAAGCCACATGGGCCTTGAGGGACTTGTGCGCCTGGCCCAATAAGGCTAGGGCGCCTCCCCTCAGCCCATGCAAACCCTTGGGATGTGGTGGAACCCTTGGTGGACTTCCGGACTCCTACGGAAGTTTCCGGAACCTTCTAGAAGCTTCCCGATACAATACCGGAAAAACCCGAAACTTTTCCGGTCGCCAAAATATGACTTCCCATATATAAATCTTTACCTCCGAACCATTCCGGAGCTCCTCGTGATGTCCGGGATCTCATCTGGGACTCCGAACAATCTTCGGTCACCAACATACATAACTCAATAATACTGAAACGTCACCGAACGTTCACTGTGCAGACCCTGCGGGTTCGAGAACTATGTAGACATGACCGAGACACCTCTACGGTCAATAACCAATAGCGAGACCTGGATTCCCATAATTGTTCCTACATATTCTATGAAGATCTTTATCGGTTGAACCTCTATGTCAAGGATTCAGTTAATCCCGTACGTTGTTCCCTTTGTTCATCGGTATGTTACTTGCTCGAGATTCGATCGTCGGTATCTCCATACCTAGTTCAATCTCGTTACCGGCAAGTCTCTTTACTCATTCCATAATACAAGATCCCGTGGCTAACACTTTAGTCACTTTGCTTGCAAGGCTCATTGTGATGTTGTATTACCGAGTGGGCCCTGAGATACCTCTCCGTCACACGGAGTAACAAATCCCAGTCTTGATCCATGTCAACTCAACAGACACCTTCGGAGATACCTGTAGAGCATCTTTATAGTCACCCAGTTACGTTGTGACGTTTGATACACACATGGTACTCCTCCAGTGTCAGTGAGTTACATGATCTCATGGTCATAGGAACACATACTTGACATGCAGAAAACAATAGCAATAAACTGACACGATCATATGCTACGTTCATAGTTTGGGTTTTGTCCATCACATCATTCTCCTAATGATGTGATCTCATCATTAAATGACAACTCATGTCTATGGCCTGGAAACCTTGACCATCTTTGATCAACGAGCTAGTCCATCAGAAGCTTACTAGGGACACATTGTTGTCTATGTACCCACACATGTATTTGAGTTTCCAATCAATACAATCTAGCATGGATAATAAACATTTATCATGAACAAGGAAATATAATAATAACCATTTTATTATTGCCTCTAGGGCATATTTCCAACAGTCTCCCACTTGCACTAGAGTCAATAATCTAGCTCACATCACTATGTGATTTACATTGTAATGAATCTAACACCCATACAATTCCGGTGTTGATCATGTTTCCCTCCTTGGCTAGAGGAATGGCACCAGTGTTGTCACAGAACAAAGTCATTGGCTTTAGTGCACGGGCACTACTCCAAGATCCGTCATGAACTGCTTCATCCAGACACCTTCCTTTGCCGCCTCCGAGACAGCTATGTACTCCGCTTCGCATGTAGAATCAGCTACCACGCTTTGCTTGGAACTGCACCAGCTTACCGCTCCTCCATTGAGAATAAATACATATCCGGTTTGAGACTTAGAGTCATCCGGATCAGTGTCAAAGCTTGCATCGACGTAACCCTTTACGATGAGCTCTTGATCACCTCCATAAATGAGAAACATTTCCTTAGTCCTTTTCAGGTATTTTAGGATATTCTTGACCGCCGTCCAGTGATCCACTCCTGGATTACTTTGAAACCCTCCGGCCATACTTATGGCAAGGCTGACATCTGGTCTTGTGCACAGCATTGCATACATGATAGAGCCTATGGCTGAAGCATAGGGGATGACACTCGTCTTTTCTCTATCCTCTGCGGTTACTGGGCATTGAGTCTTACTCAACTTCACACCTTGTAACACAGGCAAGAACCCTTTCTTAGACCGATCCATCTTGAACTTCTTCAAAACTTTATCAAGGTATGTGCTCCGTGAAAGTCCTATTAAGCATCTTGATCTATCTCTATAGATCTTGATGCCTAATATGAAAGCAGCTTCTCCTAGGTCCATCATTGAGAAACTCTTGTTCAAATATTCCTTCACGCTTTCTAAAAATTCTATATTATTTCCAATCAGCAATATGTCATCCACCTATAAAACTAGAAACACTATAGAGCTCCCACTCACATTCTTGTAAATACAAGCTTCTCCGTAAACTTGTATAAACCCAAACGCTTTGATCACCTCATCAAAGCGCTTATTCCAACTTCGAGATGCCTGGACCAGTCCATAAATGGATCACTGGAGCTTGCAAACTTTGTCAGCATTCTCAGGATCAACAAAACCTTCTGGTTGTATCATATACAACTCTTCCTCAAGGAAACCGTTAAGGAACGCTGTTTTGACATCCATCTGCCAAATTTCATAATCGACAAATGCAGCTATTGCTAACATGATTCTGACGGACTTAAGCATCACTACGGGAGAGAAAGTCTCATCGTAGTCAATTCCTTGAACTTGTGAAAAACCCTTTGCCACAAGTCGAGCTTTATAGACGGTGACATTATCGTCCGCGTCCGTCTTCCTCTTAAAGATCCATTTATTCTGAATGGCCTTTCGCCCTTCAGGTAATACTTCCAAAGTCCACACTTTGTTTTCATACATGGATCCTATCTTGGATTTCATGGCCTCTAACCATTTGTCGGAATCCGGGCCCACCATCACTTCTCCATAGCTGGTAGGTTCATCGTTGTCCAACAACATGACCTCCAAGACAGGGTTACCGTACCATTCAGGAGCAGTACGTGCCCTTGTCGACCTACGAGGTTCGATAGTAACTTGATCTGAAGTTTCATGATCACTATCATTAGCTTCCTCTCCAACTAATGTAGGCTCCAGAGAAACATCTTTCTGCGTTGCGCTACTCTCTGGTTGAAGTGAAGGTTCATCAACCTCATCAAGTTCTATCTTTCTCCCACTCAATTCTTTTGAGAGAAACTCTTTCTCAAGAAATGACCCGTTCTTAGCGACAAACACTTTGCCTTCGGATCTGAGATAGAAGGTGTACCCAACCGTCTCTTTTGGGTATCCTATGAAGACGCATTTCTCCGCTTTGGGTTCTAGCTTTTCAGGCTGAAGCTTTTTGACATAAGCATCGCATCGCCAAACTTTGAGAAACGACAACTTTGGTTTCTTGCCAAACCAGAGTTCATACGGCGTCATCTCAACGGATTTAGATGGTGCCCTATTTAAAGTGAATGCAGCTGTCTCTAACGCATAACCCCAAAACGATAGTGGCATATCGGCAAGAGACATCATAGACCGCACCATATCCAATAAGGTTCGATTACGACAGTCGGACACACCATTACGCTGTGGTGTTCCAGGTGGCGTCAATTGTGAAACAATTCCACATTGTCTTAAGTGATTGCCAAACTCATAACGCAGATATTCTCCTCCTCGATCTGATCGTAGGAATTTAATCTTCTTGTTACGATGATTCTCAACTTCACTCAGAAACTGCTTGAACTTTTCAAACATTTCAGACTTATGTTTCATTAAGTAAATATACCCATATCTACATAAGTCATCGGTGAAGGTGAGAAAATAACGATATCCACCATGTGCCTCAATGCTCATCGGACCGCACACATCAGTATGTATGATTTCCAACAAGTCACTTGCCAGTTCTATTGTTCCAGAGAATGGTGTCTTAGTCATCTTGCCCATGAGGCATGGTTCACATGTGTCAAGTGATTCAAAATCAAGTGACTCCAAAAGTCCATCAGCATGGAGTTTCTTCATGCGTTTTACACCAATATGACCTAAGCGGCAGTGCCACAAGAAAGTGGTACTATCATTATCAACTCTACATCTTTTGGCATCAATGTTATGAACATGTGTATCATCACCATCAAGATTCAATAAAAATAAACCCCTCACATTGAGTGCATGACCATAAAAGATATTACTCATATAAATAGAACAACCATTATTCTTTGACTTAAATGAGTAACCGTCTCGCAATAAACAAGATCCAGATATAAGGTTCATGCTTAACGCAGGCACTAAATAACAATTATTCAGGTTCATCACTAATCCCGATGGTAATCGAAGAGCGAGCGTGCCGACGGCGATCACATCAACCTTGGAACAATTTCCCATGCGCATCGTCACTTCGTCCTTTGCCAGCCTCCGTCTATTCCGTAGTTCCTATTTTGAGTTGCAAATGTGAGCAACCGAACCGGTATCAAATACCCATGCACTACAACAAGAGTTGGTAAGGTACACAT
This sequence comes from Elymus sibiricus, assembly GCA_039707655.1. NCBI lineage: Eukaryota > Viridiplantae > Streptophyta > Magnoliopsida > Poales > Poaceae > Elymus > Elymus sibiricus. The sequence goes on from CM077669.1 coordinate 362,158,815, forward strand.
CAATAACATGTATATCATATATACCTTGTTTGGTGTTGGCCGCCTTCTTGTCGGCCAGATACTTGGGGCAGTTCCGCTTCCAGTGGCCAATACCCTTGCAATGAAAGCACTCAGTTTCTGGCTTGGGTCCAGCCTTGGGTTTCTTCACGGGAGGGCCAACTGCTTTGCCACTCTTCTTGGAGTAACCATTCTAGCCCTTGCCATTTTTCTTGAAACTAGTGTTTTTATTGACCATCAACACTTGATGCTCCTCCTGGATTTCAGACTCAGCGACTTTCAGCATCGCAAACAGCTATAGGATCGAAAGTATGTCTAGAGGGGGGGTGATTAGACTACTTGAGCAAATAAAAAATTCTACCTTTTCCCAATTTTAAGTGTTCGTAGATTTTAGCGATTATAGCAATTCAAGTACACCCTACACATGCATGTCTAAGAGTATGGCAGCAGAAAGTAACAACAAGCATATGTAGTAGAGGGTAGGAAGGAAGCTCTAATGCAGTTTGTAGACACGAAGATTTTTCCCGTGGTTCCGATAGGTGGTGCTATCGTACGTCCACATTTATGGAGTCTGCAACCCACGGAGGGTAACGGTCGCGAGAGTCCACGGAGGGCTCCATCCATAAGGGTCCACGAATTAGCAACCTTGACTATTCCATAACGGCTTCCGTCCACGAAGGACTAGCCTCACTATGGGTAGATCTTCACGAAGTAGGCGATCTCCTTGCCCGTACAAACTTCTTGGTTCAACTCCACAACATGAATTAGGAGGCTCCCAAGCGACACCTAACCAATCTAGGAGGCACCACCCTCCAAAAGGTAATAGGCTCGGTAATGTCGATGAACTCCTTGCTCTTGTGCTTCAAGATGATAGACTCCTCAACACACAATCACTCTCTCACAGATTTGGCTTTGGTGGAAGAGATTGATTTGGTGGAAAGCAACTTGGGGAGGCTAGAGATCAAGATTCATATGAACGGAGTGGAATAGCTTGATCTCAATACATGAGTAGGTGGCTCTCTCTCAGAAAATTGGATGGGGCAAGTATGGAATAGTTCTGAGTGTTTCTCACTTGAGTGGGTGGTGGTGAAGGGGTATATATAGGCATCCCCAAAAATCCAACCGTTACACCTAAAGTGACCAACTCGGTGACACCGAAGTATAAAACTCGGTGGTACCGAAGTGACCAAAAGGCAGTAACTTTTGAATCTCGGTGAGACCGATACATAACTCTCGGTGGTACCGATCAGTTGTCCAACGGTCAGAATGCACAACTCGGTGACGCCGATCCCAAAAACTTGGTAAGACCGATTTTAGGAAATGAGGTAACAGAAAGTTGGCAAGCTGAACTCGGTGGCACCGATACAGAATCGGTTGCATCGAAGGGCTAGGGTTTGGCATGGGTCTGTCTGAGTTTAGGAATCGGTGGGACCGAGTGGAAATTGTTGGATTCACTGATTTTCATGAGTGGCTTAGACAGAATTTTGTGGGAGAGTTTGTGGGTGTTTTTGGTGACTATCACTTGTGCACGTGGAGCATTTTGTTCACCAATAGTACCTTACCCCCTTTTAATAGTACTGGCTTTCCTATGGACTCAAAGTGATTTCTCACAAAGTAAAATGTAGAGTCCTCTTGCTTGAAGCTTTGCCAATCCATTTCCTTGCATCTAGGGGTTTCTCCACAATCCTTTTGCCAACCCATCATTGAACTTTTCCTGAAATGTACTTAGTGGAAACATTAGTTCAATGACATATATGTTGTTATTAATTACCAAAACCACCGAGGGAGCAAATGTGCTTTCAATCTCCCCCTTTTTGGTAATTGATGACAACATATAGATCAAAGCTTCGACATATGATAAAATCAATGAATATAATCGTCGCTTTGAGAAGTATGTGATAAGCAAGATCTCCCCCTAAATTTGTGCATTATTTTGAATTTGCGTTCGAATGCAAATGCACAATCGATTAGGTACATGGGGCACTCTTCCATGTCACATACAACTTGGTGGTGTGCGAGAATAATATGAATGCATATCATAGCACAACACAATCAAGCAAAGGTGAATGATCATCTCATAAACATCACAAGGATAGGAAATTGTAGCAATACACATCAAGTGTATGATCAAACACCAACAAGTTTAACACAAGCAAACCAACCAAAAGTTATCAATGTTTTGAAAGGCGATAAAAATCAACGCTCTCTCTCTCTCTCTCTCGAAGCCTAAAGATCTATATACATCTTTTCCCCCTTTGGCAACAAGTTACCAAAAAGTTCAATGGTATATAACTAAGCGCTCTTCTAGGGCTGATCTCCTCCGGTGGCCGATGAAGGAGTCGAGAGAACGGCATCAGCGAAGACTTCTGCAGACATCATGGACGGAGTCGGAGTAGCAACTGGAGGTGCTGGAGGAGCTGAAGGAGTTGAAGGAGCTGCGGCAGGTGCTAATGAAGAAGGTCTAGACTCTGGAGCTGGCACTGTGGTAGATCTGGGTTGAGTCCTGAACTGAGTGGCTGTCGGGAGAGGTGGACTATCCTCATCATCATCAGTAGTGTGGGGACTGGGCACGCCATCAACTTCCTTCTTGAGCTCATTCACAGTCACTGTGAGGTCATCCACCTTGTTGTTGAGAATATGGAATTTCGTGTCAACAATCCTCGAGAGGCTCTCCTGGTTCTTCAGAATGTTCCCGATGTCCTTCTGCATGCTGAGCACAGAGCTAAGTAGGAGATCCATCTGCTCACTCCTAGACCTTGGCACCTGAGAACTGGAGTCTCTGGCTGCCTCTGCATGTGCCTGTGCTGTAGCTGAGGTGGGATGATCTGGGTCCATCACCATGACGTTGTCTTCTAGCTCTGGCAAAAGTGGCAAATGTGGTCGGTCAAGTGCAAATATGTGCTTCTCCAACTTGGAGTTGATAAGCATCTGAATATAGGGTGCATAGCAACATGAGCGCTTCTGATCAACAGCAACCCTCTTCACAGTCTCCACAATCAGATCCATCACTCTGAATCTCGTATGTTGATCTAGGTGGAGCAGTATGTTGATGGAGTAGCCTCTTATCATCTTCTCATCTCCAGACTTGGGCATCAAGGTATGCCTTAAGATAGTGTTGATCATGCGTAGACCGGCCTGGAGGAAATAGATAGATCCTAGCTTGTGAGACTTCAGATGTGCAGCAGGGATCTCATTGTACATGTTCTTCATGGCATTGTGGCTTGCCTTGGGCTCATTGTATACATCAATGTCACCATATTCCACCTCTGGGACTCCTAAGATGGCAACCCACTCCTCAACTGCAGATTCATACCTTGCACCTTCAGTCATCCACACAATTCTACCATCTCCATAAAAATGAGCAGTGGAGTAGAATTGCATGATCATTTCATCATTCCAGGCATTAAACTCCTTACCAACAAACTTATCAAGTCCAATGCAATGAAATTTGTCTTGCACACTTGGGAAGTAATCCTCATTGTCCTTGATGTACTTCCAGTCCACATACCTCATATCACTCACAGCAGAGCTCTTGTCAAGCAAAATTGTTTGATAGAAGTCTTGTTGTTCTTTTGTATAGAACATGTAGTCCACAGCAGTCTTCCACCTCTGTGAATATGGATCGATAGCTCTCCACTCTCTCAAACCTGAGTCCTTCCTCTTCTTCATATCCTCAGCTAGCAAGTGGCTGGCATTATGCTCTGGAAGGTGTGGCCTTAGCTTCATCAAAGCAGACATAACATCCTCCTCAGCATCTCTGGAGGTAGATCCCTTGTTCTTCTCAGAAGCTGGAATCTCTCTAGATTTCCTCTTTGGTTTAGGGGCAGTGGGCTTCTTGGATCCAGCTGACTTGCCCTTGGGGGCTGCTTGGCTAGGCACAGCATCAGACATCAATTTCTTCTTCTTCTTAGGAGGAGCCTTTGCAGCTGGCTCTTCCTCCTCTTCTTCTTCAGCAGCAGCCTCTGCTGGGTCCTCATACATTGAGGTAGGCCTGCCCATAACATGAATGATCCTCTTCCTGGACTTTTTCTTCTCTCCTGCCTTCTTAGGCAAAGACTTCTTTGAGGGCTCAACAGTCATTGTTGCCCTAGCACTCTCTGGTGCTCTCCCTGACCCTGAGCTAGCATACTCCTTCCTTATAGCCTTTTTCTTGGAAGTAGTGGCAGCAACAGTGCTCTTGACAGTTGTGTCTTTCTTGGGCAGCTCTTATGGAATAAAGTCCTCATCCTCCTCATCAGAGTTGAGCTTCCTTCTTGCCCTAGTTGCAGCCTTGGGTAGATCTGGTGAGCTGGGAACATCATCAAAACTCCCTTCAGGACTAGTGCATGAGCTCATGTCAACATTCTTCTCTCTGAAGTCATTCTGGCTATCATCAGAACCTGACATATCTGACCCTGTGAAAAGAGTATGGAAGTGTGGATAGGTTGAGTCATCACAAAACTTCAGAAGGTTTTCTCAAAGATTTGAACTAAAATTTCTCAAGATTTGCATTCTACCAAGTGAATTTAGGTACTACCGATGCAAACTTTTCGAACCCACCGAGACATACAACCTGCTAAACATAAACTTGGCACCACTTTCGATGAGACCGAAAATGGGCACTCGGTTTCACCGAGGTTGTTCTCAGTTGACCTAAAAAGGGAATCGGTGATGCCGATTCTTTTGCTTCGGTGTTACCGAGATTCAAGTCGCGGACGGCAAACCCTAAAAAATTGTCCGTTCGCTAGTCTAATGAGATTTTTAGTGGATAGATCGATCTCAAACTTTGTCTTATAGATGGAAAAGTCCTAATGCGCAAGATTCGGAGAGGGGAGCGCATGAGGGGTCGAAATCGTACCCTAACTCGGTGACGATCTCGCTACGACGGCGACGGGGGGGGGATCCATCGACGGCGTGGACTTCCAATGGTGGAGGCGCTCGGGAATACGAAGGCGACGACCAGGGGTCTTGTTTGGCAGCTAGGGTTTTTGGAGGGGATGGCGTTTGAGAAAGTAATTTCAAAAGTCGGGTCCGCCTCTTTATATACCCGTGGTAGTCGGTGACACCGGTTCTAACTTTTCAGTGTCACCGAGTTTCTCTACTGTCAGCTGACAGGGAAACTCGGTGTAACCGAGAAGATGGAATCGGTGATACCGAGTATGAAAACCAGATCAACCCTAGGCATTCGGTGAGACTGAGATTTTGGTATTGGTTCCACCGAGATGCACTTGGGAGGTTTTAATGGTTAGTCCTTTGTCGATACGGAACTCCGAGTGCTCCTCACACACAGAGATCGAAAAGTACTTGTTCAATTTTGTGATGCAGCAAGAATGGAATATGAGACGAGAAAGCATAGATAGCTAGAGAGTGGTCCTAAGCATTCTTGTCCATCCAATTGGCAAAAGAAAAATCAAAAACCAAATAGCAACAATTGAATGTCCTCGAATGAATAAAGAAATGCAGACCAACATGCTCACACAATAAGATGTCAAATGAAATCATGGCAAACATGCACATACATACTAGCATCTATCAAGCATTTTGGCGATGACGGAGTCATCTATATATGAGTATATTGACTTAGGAGCCAAGTAAGAATACTTGATCATAGGTCATACTCATCGTTTAAGCACAAGTGGGGTTACCACTTTTACATAAAGCATTTAATGTTGTCACATTCCAAGAGATGCTTAAACTCAAGTCTTAGAGTAAAGCTCCCCCTTGATGTGACATCCCCCCATAAGAGGGATAAACTAACCTTGGGTTTGTCGTAGAAGACTTCATGTGGGTGATGTAGTGGTTGATGCTCAAGGTTGATGAAGATCACCAACAGTTGGGAGCATCCTTGTTGTTTCCTTACTCTTCTCACCTACATGGGTTAGTCCCAACATACAAGAGACAAATAAAAGGATATCTATGGACATGGAGTGCAAAGCATACATGATGATGTCCATGGATTTGTTGATTACCTTGTCCCTTGCTTACCTTTGAGGGAATGTGTGACTCCTTGAACTATTGTATGTTGTTCACGTTGATTGCAACCAGTTCTTGCCAATAATGAATGTGAGTGAATTTCATTGGCGGAGTCACCCCTCAAGAACTTCTCTAGTTCTTCTTATTGGGGACCCACATCAACTTGATGGGGATCCTTGGTGTTGAAGTGGCACTTGTAGAAGTTGAGCTTGAAGTAGCCTTGGGAACCCACTCCACCAAAGCTTGGGATTCATCTTCATATGAGTCAATGTCCTCTTGAAGCTTGTCCTTGTCCTTGAGCTTGTGGTCTTGTGGTGGAAGGTCATCTTGAGTGTTTGTTCCCTTGGGAAGAGTATGTTCATACTTCACCCTTTGAGAAACAAACTTGGGCTTGGGGTATTGACCTTCTTCCCATTCAACTCCATTTGCGTTGAAGTAGCCAATGCCATGGTTCTTCCGGTATCCTCCGTGCTTGCGTACAATTTCCTCAAATTGCTTACACCTGGCAAGACTCTTGTAGATACCTTTCTCTATAATCCCTTTCAATAAATTGTTTTCTTGCTCAAGTGTAACTTGGCTAATAGAATCATCATTAGTGGAATCAATAGAACTACTAGAAGCAACATCATTAGATTTAGCATTTTTATTATTGCTACTAGATGAAGAACCTTTCTTGCCTTTGTTACTAGTTTGTCTAGGTTTAACTTGTGGCATGAATGTAGACAAGAGTAATCGTTTGGCTAGATAAGATGAAGTCTTCTTTCGGAGATCGTCATTGATAGCTTTAAGAAACACATGTTCTTGCTCCAAGGTGAGTTTCTCGAAGCGTAGCTTCTCATGAGTTCTTACAAGATCTCTATGATCTTCTAGAGTAGATTCATGAGCTAACTTAAGAGTGTTTAATTCTTTAGTTAGTTGTTCTATTTTCATCTTATCATCATCAAGCGACTTATCTTGACTAGCATGAAAATTATCAAGTTCATTTTGACTAACATCACTAGTTTTATCAAAGAGCAAGTCATCATCTCCAAGTAAATCATCTTCATCACTATTGAAATCAAGATACTCGGGGTGTGATACCTTGGGGCCTTTAACCATGAAGCAACTTCCACTCCCTTCATTTGGTGAATCAAATAGATCATAGGAGTTGGTAGTCACTAGTGCAAGTCCGGCAACACCTTCATCTTGACTATAGTCGGAGTTGGAGTGATAGCTTCTCTCGGAGTTGTTGTCGGATTCGGAGCCGGAAACCCATTCACCAACATGAGCTTGATGTCTTCTTCTTTAGTAGCTCTTGGTGTACTTGTCCTTCTTCTCCGAGTCCCTACTTCTCCTTGAGGGTCTTCGTTCATAACGATCATCTCTACTCCTTCTCTCTCTTTGAGGTGATTCATTCCTTGAGCTTCGTCTTCCAGGTGACTCTTCTCTTCGTTTGTAGGGAGCCGTGCACTCATTGGAGTAGTGTCCGGGCTTCCCACAATTGTAGTAGTTTCGGTCACGACTTGACGAACGCTTCTCTTCATATCTTGAGTTGGAGCTTCGTTCTTTGCCTCTATTCTTGTAGAACTTGTTGAATTTCTTGACCATGAGGCTTATCTCTTCATTGGTGACAAGGTTGTCACTTGAAGTTGCGGGAGCATCACTTGTGGCTTTGTAAGCACCGCTAGACTTGTTGTGAAGCTCTTCTTTGTCCTTGAGTGTCATCTCATGAGCAACAATCCTTCCAATGACTTCCGTAGGCTTGAGATCTTTGTAGTTAGGCATCATTTGGATCAATGTGAACACGGTGTCGTATCACTCATCCAAAGCTCGAAGTATCTTCTTGATGATGAATTCGTCAGTCATTTCTTCGCTTCCTAAGCCGGCAATCTCATTTGTGATGAGAGCTAGCCTAGAGTACATCTCAGTGACTCCTTCACCATCCTTCATCTTGAACTTGTCAAGCTGACTTTGAAGAACATCCAACTTGGATTCTCTCACGGATTCGGTACCTTCATGCATATCAACCAAAGTATCTCAAATCTCTTTTGCATTCTCAAGACGGCTGATTTTGTTGAATTCTTCGGGGCATAGGCAGTTGAAGAGAATGTCACATGCTTGAGCGTTGTATTTCAACATCTTCAATTCATCCGCGGTCGCTTCACGATCCGATTCCTTTCCATCACCAAAGAATTCACCTTGCAAGCCAACATGAACAACAGCCCAAACGGCGGGGTTATGACCAAGAATATGCATTTTCATTGTGTGCTTCCAACTAGCAAAATTTGTGCCATCAAAGTACGGACCTCTACGGTGATAATTTCCCTCACTAGACGCCATACTCTCCTAGGTTGTGAGACCAATGCAATGGAGACCAATGCTCTAATACCACTTGTAGGATTGAAAGTATGTCTAGAGGGGTGGTGATTAGACTACTTGAGCAAATAAAAAATTCTACCTTTTCCCAATTTTAAGTGTTGGCAGATTTTAGCGATTATAGCAATTCAAGTACACCCTACACATGCATGTCTAAGAGTATAGCAGCGGAAAGTAACAACAAGCATATGTAGTAGAGGGTAGGAAGGAAGATCAAACGCAATTTGTAGACACGAAGATTTTTCCCGTGGTTCCGATAGGTGGAGCTATCGTACGTCCACGTTTATGGAGTATTCAACCCACGGAGGGTAACGGTCGCGAGAGTCCACGGAGGGCTCCACCCATAAGGGTCCACGAAGTAGCAACCTTGACTATTCCATAACGGCTTCCGTCCACGAAGATCTAGCCTCACTATGGGTAGATCTTCACGAAGTAGGCGATCTCCTTGCCCGTACAAACTTCTTGGTTCAACTCCACAACACGAAGTAGGAGGCTCCCAAGCGACACCTAACCAATCTAGGAGGCACCACCCTCCAAAAGTTCATAGGCTCGGTAATGTCGATGAACTCCTTGCTCTTGTGCTTCAAGATGATAGACTCCTCAACACACAATCACTCTCTCACAGATTTGGCTTTGGTGGAAGAGATTGATTTGGTGGAAAGCAACTTGGGGAGGCTAGAGATCAAGATTCATATGGATGGAGTGGAATAGCTTGATCTCAACACATGAGTAGGTGGCTCTCTCTCAGAAAATTGGATGGGGCAAGTATGGAATAGTTCTGAGTGCTTCTCACTCGAGTGGGTGGTGGTGAAGGGGTATATATAGGCATCCCCAAAAATCCAACCGTTACACCTAAAGTGACCAACTTGGTGATACCGAAGTATAAAACTCAGTGGTACTGAAGTGACCAAAAGGCAGTAACTTTTGAATCTCGGTGAGACCGATACATAACTCTCGGTGGTACCGATCGGGTGTCCAACGGTCAAAATGCACAACTCGGTGACGCCGATCCCAAAAACTCGGTAAGACCGATTTTAGGAAACGAGGTAACAGAAAGTTGGCAAGTTGAACTCGGTGGCACCGATACAGAATCGGTTGCACTGAAGGGCTAGGGTTTGGCATGGGTCTGTCTGAGTTTAGGAATCGGTGGGACCGAGTGGAAATTGTTGGCTTCACCAATTTTCATGAGTGGCTTAGACAGAATTTTGTGGGAGAGTTTGTGGGTGTTTTTGGTGACTATCACTTGTGCACTTGGAGCATTTTGTTCACCAACAGTACCTTACCCCCTTTTAATAGTATTGGCTTTCCTGTGGCCTTAAAGTGATTTCTCACAAAGTAAAATGTAGAGTCCTCTTGCTTGAAGCTTTGCCAATCCATTTCCTTGCATCTAGGGGTTTCTCCACAATCCTTTTGCCAACCCATCATTGAACTTTTCCTGAAATGTACTTAGTGGAAACATTAGTTCAATGACATATATGTTGTTATTAATTACCAAAACCACCGAGGGAGCAAATGTGCTTTCAACAGCTCGGCGACTGACTTGTTCATCCCTTGCATGTTATAGTTCAACACAAAGCTCTTGTAGCTAGGTGGCAGTGATTGAAGAACTCTGTCAGTGATGGCCTCCGGCGAGAGGGCAATTCCCGACTCAGCCAGACGGTTGGAATACCCAGACATTCTGAGTATGTGTTCACTAACAGACCCGTTCTCCTCCATTTTGCAAGCATAGAATTTATCGGAGGTCTCATACCTCTCGATCTGGGCATTCTTCTCAAATATAAACTTCAACTCCTGGAACATCTCATATGCTCCATGACGTTCAAAATGCCTTTGAAGTCCCAGCTCTAAGCCATACAACATTGCACAATGAACTATTGAGTAATCATCCGAACGCGACTGCCAGGTGTTCGCAATGTCTGGAGACGACACTGGAGCGGGTGGCTCACCGAGCGGTGCATCAAGGACATAAGCCTTTTGGGAAGTCGTGAGGATAATCCACAGATTATGGGCCCAGTCTACAAAGTTACATCCATCATCTTTCAGCTTAGCTTTCTCTAGGAACGCATTGAAATTCAGGGGAACTACTGCGCGAGCCATTGATCTACAACATAAAATTTGCAAAGATAACTTAGACTATTGTTCAAGATAATGAGTTTAATTAATCTTATTACTTAAAAACTCCCACTCAAATTGACATCCCTCCAGTCATCCGAGTGCTACATGATCCAAATTCACCAACCCAAGTCCGATCATCACGTGAGATGAGGTGGTTTCAATGGTGAACATCTCCATGTTGATCATATCTACTATATGACTCATGTTCGACCTTTCGGTCTCTTGTGTTCCGAGGCCATGTCTGTACATGCTAGGCTCATCAAGTTTAACCCGAGTGTTCCGCATGTGCAACACTGGCTTGCACCCGTTGTTTGTGAACGTAGAGTCTATCACACCCGATCATCACGTGGTGTCTCGAAATGACGAACTTTCGCAACGGTGCACACTCGGGGAGAACACAATTTTATCTTGAAATTTTAGTGAGGGATCACCTTATAATCCTACCGTCGTCCTAAGCAAAACAAGGTGCATAAAAGGATTAACATCACATGCAAATCATAAGTGACATGACATGGCCATGATCTTGTGCTTTTGATCTCCATCTTGAAAGCACCGGCATGATCTCCATCGTCACCGGCATAACACCATGATCTCCATCAACGTGTCGCCATGAGGTTGTTGCGCCAACTATTGCTTCTACAACTATTGCTAACCCATAGCGATAAAGTAAAGCAAAAAAGGCGAAAATATATTAAAGACAACCCTATGGCTCCTGCCGGTTGCCGTACTCATCGACATGCAAGTCGTGATAATCTATACAAAACATGATCATCTCATACATCACATATATCTCATCATGTTTCTGGCCATATCATATCACATCATACCCTGCAAAAACAAGTTAGACGTCCTCTAATTTGTTGTTGCATGTTTTACGTGGCTGCTATGGGTATCTAGCAAGAACGATTCTTACCTACGCAAAACCACAACGGTGATATACAAGTTGCTATTTCACCTTGTACAAGGACCGCCTCTGTCGAATCTGATTCAACTAAAGTGGGAGAGACAGACACCCGCCAGCCATCTTATGCAACAAAGTTACATGTCAGTCGATGGAACCGGTCTCTCGTACGTGGACGAGTAAGGTTGGTCCGAGCCTCTTCATCCCACAATACCGCTGAATCAAGGAAAAGACTAAGGAGGGAAGCAATCTAAATATCAACGCCCACAAACTCCTTTGTGTTCTACTCGTGATCTCATCTACGCATAAACCTGGCTCTGATACCACTGTTGGGGAACGTTGCATGGTAAACAAAAAAATTCCTACGCACACACAAGATCTATCCATGGAGATGAGCATCTACGAGAGGGGAGATCGGATCCACATACCCTTGTAGATCGCTAAGCGGGAAGCGTTAAGAAACGCGGTTGATGTAGTCGAACATCTTCGCGATCCAAATCGCAAGCCATCCCGCGATCCAATCACGATCTAGTGCCAAACGGACGGCACCTCCGCGTTCAGCACACGTACAGCTCGATGATGATCTCCGCCTCCTTGATCCATCAAGGGAGAGCGGAGAGTTAGATGAGTTCTCTGGCAACACGACGACGTGGTGGCGGTGGTGGTGGTGCTATCCCGGCAGGGCTACGCCTAGTGCAACCGAAACCGCGAACGGAGGAGAAAACGATCTAGGGAGAGAGAGGGGCGCCAAGGGCTTCGTGTGTTCTCTTGGGGCGCCCCCTTCCCTCTATATATAGGTGGAGGGGCGTGGAGATCAGCCGCTCCAAGCCCTAGGGCGCAGCCAAGGGGGAGGAGTTGGACTCCTAGTCCAATTCCCTCCCTTTTCATAAACAGGTGGACTTTCCACCTCTCCCAAGCCACATGGGCCTTGAGGGACTTGTGCGCCTGGCCCAATAAGGCCAGGGCACCTCCCCTTAGCCCATGCAAACCCTTGGGACGTGGTGGAACCCTTGGTGGACTTCCGGACTCCTCCGGAAGTTTCCGGAACCTTCTAGAAGCTTCCCTGTACAATACCGGAAAAACCGGAAACTTTTCCGGTCGCCAAAATATGACTTACCATATATAAATATTTACCTCCGGACCATTCCAGAGCTCCTCGTGACGTCTGGGATCTCATCCGGGACTCCGAACAACCTTCGGTCACCAACATACATAACTCAATAATACCGAAACGTCACCGAACGTTAAGTGTGCAGACCCTGCGGGTTCGAGAACTATGTAGACATGACCGAGACACCTCTATGGTCAATAACCAATAGCGGTACCTGGATGCCCATATTGGTTCCTACATATTCTACGAAGATCTTTATCAGTTGAACCTCTATGTCAAGGATTCAGTTAATCCCCTACGTTGTTCCCTTTGTTCATCAGTATGTTACTTGCCCGAGATTCGATCGTCGGTATCTCCATACCTAGTTCAATCTCGTTACCGGCAAGTCTCTTTACTCGTTCCGTAATACAAGATCCCGTGGCTAACACTTTAGTCACTTTACTTGCAAGGCTCATTGTGATGTTGTATTACCGAGTGGGCCCTGAGATACCTCTCCGTCACACGGAGTAACAAATCCCAGTCTTGATCCATGTCAACTCAACAGACACCTTCGGTGTCAGTGAGTTACATGATCTCATGGTCATAGGAACAGTTACGTTGTGACGTTTGATACACATAAGGTACTCCTCCGGTGTCAGTGAGTTACATGATCTCATGGTCATAGGAACAGATACTTGACATGCAGAAAACAATAGCAATAAACTGACACGATCATATGCTACGTTCATAGTTTGGGTCTTGTCCATCACATCATTCTCCTAATGATGTGATCTCATCATCAAATGACAACTCATGTCTATGGCCAGGAAACCTTGTCCATCTTTGATCAACGAACTAGTCCATCAGAGGCTTACTAGGGACACATTGTTGTCTGTGTACCCACACATGTATTTGACTTTCCAATCAATACAATTTAGCATGGATAATAAACATTTATCATGAACATGGAAATATAATAATAACCATTTTATTATTGCCTCTAGGGCATATTTCCAACAGCGGAACCATCGCGGGGCGGTCGTGCGTGGCACGCCAGCCCCCGGTAGTGACGACGCGCCAGAGCCTGAGGCTTAGACAAATGATACCATCTCGAGTGGGGGGTTAGCCGGATTCGTTATGTATTCGAAAAACTCTTACTCGGGATGATACAAAATACAGAGAGTTGTCTAGTAGGAACGTCCCTTGGAATCACCTGACGGCCGCGCACCGGGGGGGGGGGGGGGGGTTCGATCGGCTCCCTTACGCCTTGAGGACCCGTGGTGCCCCGGCGCCTCGCGGGGCACATGCATCGTGTGTCCTCCGTTACGCGTCGCCCTTGTGAGCATCAGACCCTCATGCTCCCGGCGCCTCGCGCCTTGCCCCCTGCTTGCGGGGTTGCGCACCGAAGCATGCCCCCGAGTGGTGTCCGAGCTCCTCCTCCGTTGCGCCGATCTGATCAGGAGCTCCCCAGGCGGGAGCATCCGAGCCCGTCCTGAGGGAGGTGTCGGATGCTATCTCCTACGCGGAGAGGGAAGATGCTCCAGCAGCAGGTGCGGGGCCTGCGGCGCCAGCGGCGTGGGCTCTAGCCCCCAGGCGGCTCTTGGGCGGGAGCTGCATGAAGGCACGGTTGGGGGCCGGGGCCTGCGCGCCGCTCAGGACGCAAGCGATTGCACGAGGCTCTTGAAAGCCCCCTGCCCAATCGTCCAGTAGGTTGTCGCTCTTCCTTGGTGGCGGTGGCAGCGGAGGGAGGCCGGCCCTGTCCCGAGGACGGGCCTCCCGAGAATGACCACACCGAGGTTCGCCGTGAGGCTTGCCGCGCCGGCAATCCTCGCGAGGTTGGTCCCGCCAGTTCCGCCGTGAGTCGCGGTTGTCCCAGCGGTTCCCGCTGCGGCCCTCCCCACGGCCGCTGCCGTGGTTGCCGCGCTCGGGGTGGGGGCCGAAGTGCTCGTCGTGGAGATCCCTGAGCTCCAGGCAGTTGCTGGTGTCGTGGGTGTTGGTGTAGTGGAAGACGCAGAACGGGCGACAGCCCTTGAGGGGTTCCTCCGGGCCGCCACCACGCTTCGGCCTGGGCGCAGCTACCAGCACGGCGAGGCCCTTGCATTTTTCCTCCTTGGCCTCGGCCTTCCGGTCCTCGCGGTCCACCCCCGGGAGTATGCGGAGGGAGGTGCGGCCTTCTTCGGCCTTAGCGCACCCGTTCGCCGGGTTGAACTTCAGGGGAAACGCGCGCGCTCCGCCCTACGGTTGCGGTATCATCTGGCAGCTCGTCTCGTCCTGCGCGCGCCGGCGCCCCACGTGGTGGTTCGTGGTGTCGTGCTTCGCACATGGGCTTGCAGTCGTCCATCTGCACGGAAGGAGGAGGTGGCGCGCCGCGAGCCACGTCTCCCGCCTGGAAGGGCGGGGGCGGAGCGAGCAGGTAGGCGCCGGGGCTTCACTAGCAGCGTCGGCGGGCTCGGCGACGCGGCTAAGCCAGTCTTCGGAGTTGTCATCGTCAGGGTGGTAACACAGCAGCCCGTGCGCCATGGGCAGCGCGGCCGGTGTCCCCGCTGGTCCGCGGCGCGCGCGGGAGGTCAACGCCTTGGTGGGGATGGGGGACGGCGCTGCGATGCCGCCGCCTTGCCACTCGGAGGGTGGCAGTGGTGGGTCCTGCCTACTGCAAGCAGCCCACCCGGTAGCAGCGTTGGCTGTAGGAATAGCGAAGCGGCGTGGAACACCGCTGCTCACAGGCGCCACTTGGGCAACGCGGGCTGCCCGGCACTTGGCGCGGGCTCGACGGGCGTCGGCCATGGGAGTAGCGGAGCTGAGACAGAGCGGAACCGGAAAAGATTCCGACATGCCCCTACCTGGCGCGCCAAATGTCGGAATTGGGGCTCTGCAAAACCCAACAAGGTTCGAACAATGGGGCGTGTGCGAAGATCTCAACCGACTCGAAGTCTCAACTTGCCACCCTACGGCCTAGCTATGTCGAGTAAATGCGAGCAAGGAAGAAGATGGACTCGGAGATTTACCCAGGTTTGGGCCACCTTGCGGTGTAAAACCCTACTCCTGCTTTGTGGTGGATTGGCCTCTCGAGGAGGCTGCGGATGAACTAGTACAGTGGTTGGGCGGCCTCACGAGGGCTCTTGGTGGTGATGAACTCGGCCCGGTTTCTCCTATTCCCTCTACGATGGGAGCTTGTCCCTATTTATAGGGGCCACGGTCCTCTTCCCCCGTCGAACAGGCGGGAAGGTATCCCACAACGGCCAAATTTGAAAGGGGACAAGTAGTACACCCTATCCTGACTAAAGGTGGTCTTCGCCTGCAAAGCTTCTAGGTGTGACGCAGCGGTGGGCTCGGTGATGACATCCGTCCTGCCGAGCTCGTGGTCTTGGTCCTCTTGCACCGAGAAGGAAACCTTTGGGGGGGTTCCTTTGGACCCGCGTACGTCCTTGTCTCCTTTGTACCAAAGAGGAAATTGTCCTCCCTCTGCGCCCGCTGGCGCCCGCCTGGCTTGGTCATCAGAACCCACGTCACCCCGGCCTCACGAGGCTGGGGGCTTGCATAGGAATCTCTGCTCCTCGGGAGGTGGCCTAGAGGGGTGTCACTCCTCTGGAGGTCTTGACGTTGTCCTCCTCGCGAGGCGGGGGCTCTCGCGAGGGCCTTGACTTGGGGGGGCTCGCTGCAGGGCCGTACCGGGCCTTCGTGGGGGACCACGCGTTGGGCCGCGGGCAGGCAGGTCTGGGTACCCCCATTCCCAGAACGCTGACATAAAGTTCGTGCGTTGCCATGGACTAATAAAATATGTGTACGAAGAAAAATTTCATGTGACATGAGAGTCATAGACTATTCACATGGGATGATATCTCATGGTTCTCAAGTGGTAGATAAATGCATCTCCTCATTATCGTCCTCTCACCTCCCTCTTATCGCCCACCACAATGACAGTATTCCACTTCCTTCCACGATCCTTTCTCCTCCATGTTTTCTTTCCTAGCCTTGACCTTGCATGATAGCACCAAGTGTCTTGTCCAACTCCGGTTGACCATCCCTAATAAAGATAATGAAAAGGGCTACCAAATGTCTGGCGAGAGATGAAAATTTATGGCAATATATCATACTATACACTCAATTATTAAGATAAACTCTTTGTGACTTATATCAATATTGTCACATGGGTACATTCCACACACTAAAATGTGATGGTACTTCAATTATACAATATTCAAAATGCAGCTCTAGTCCATCCTGAGCGACTTC
Organism: Elymus sibiricus; assembly: GCA_039707655.1. Lineage (NCBI taxonomy): Eukaryota > Viridiplantae > Streptophyta > Magnoliopsida > Poales > Poaceae > Elymus > Elymus sibiricus. The sequence continues at coordinate 362,175,458 of CM077669.1, forward strand.
ACCCGTGCGATTGAACGTGCTTTCTGTGAAAATACATTTGTATTGAAACATAATTCTCTAAATAGTAGCTTCAAGAAATTGGAAAATATATGTTGTATAAAAATGCTAGAAATACTGATATCATCTCAATATGACATATTTTCCTTCATGAATTGCATTATCAATAAGGGAGCGAACTGGCATCCATATTCCGCACAACTTGCTGGCCCGTCTCTATTTACACTATGGGGAAAACAATGAAGCATATTTGACAATGAAATATGTGATATGCTTGTCAGTCTGATCAAATATAGCATACCATAAAGTGTTGGCCACAACTTTATTTGTACTAAATTTTAATAGAAGAGACCCCTCAAACAAAGAATAGTATTGTTTTTTCTCGAAGTGATCAACCCTTGCAATGTACACAACATCTTGTAAGTTGCAGATACATATTGAAATCTTCAAAAACTCAACATTTGAAGGAGTTTCACTATCTAAATTCTAATTCCTGGGAACTTCGAAAGATAAAAGTAATGCCGACATGCTAGTGGAGAGCATAGTGAACACAATACTGTTGCAGACATCCTCCAACGATCTTCTCTAGAATATGGTTATAACATCATCTTGCATGTATACAACATGGCTATTTTTAGACACTGGACAAAGTTCTACATGCACCGACGTGGTTTATTTGATGTTCTTAACTGATCCTTGTTAAAAAGGAATAAGTAAGAGTACTAACAGCCTAAACATAAGAATGTGACTGTAGAAGAAGTAGAAGAACATCTAGTGTAGTTATTGATAGAAACATAGAAGTAACTACTATAAGAAAATGGCAAGAGCCATCAGGGATGCCAAGAAGAGGGAGATGTCTAGTATACACCCGTGCAAACAACTGGGTTGCCACTGCTTTTACTTTTCAAAAAATCTAATGTGCTCGGGGGCATTCACAAATCTCTCGGTGCCCATCCCTCCTTTTATGGAGGAGGATTTTTGGTGATTCAAATTGATTGTAAATGCCTGAAAATTGTATGTTCAATAGAATTAATAGAAATCCTGAACAACTAAAGGAGAATTGGTTTCCTTAGTGATGTTTGAATACTTCTCATACCGAGTAACGCTACTACCCTTCAACAACCAAGTATCACTATAACAAACTGTTATTTAACAACACCAAGTAAAAGCTCTGCAATAAATAATGTAATTAAGTGATGTGTAGTTTAGTGAACAGATTAAGCAGCTGATCTGGTGATAAAATGTGCAAATTGTCACATAAGTAAATGTCACATAAGAGCTTTTTTAATTTTAGTGTAACAGTTCTGTTGATGTAATTAAGCAAGAAGGCATGTTGTGCAAGAGTACATATACACCATTAAAATGAAAAGGAAAAAAATCTATAATGCCTACTTAGTTCATGAAATTAGGGAAGTGGATTTGTAGCACTTGGGTGCTCTAATAGTTATGTTGATGTAATTAAGCAAGAAGGCATGTTGTGCAGGAGTACATATACACCATTAAAATGAAAAGGAAAAATTCTATAACGCCTACTTAGTTCATGAAATTAGGGAAGTGGATTTGTAGCACTTGGGTGCTCCACACCCCTATACGAACATTAAACTCAAAAAAATACCGAGAAATTTGAAAAAAAATCTGGGATTTGGGGATATCAAACATGGGTTCCCAATCTACTCCCGTATGAAATTACGTGAAAAATACCAGGAAATGTATTTGTGGCAAACAACACAAAAAAATCCTACGTATAGAAAAAAACTGTTTGGATGGATTTTTTTTGTCACGAAACTTGACACGGGAGTAGATTGAGAACTCTGGTTCTCTATCCCCAAATTTTAGTTTTTTTTAAAAAAATGGATATTTTTTAGGTTTAATATTCGTACAGGGGTGTGGAGCACCCATGAGCTCGTGTGTACTTTACATGAACCACTACATTATAAATTGGATAAATTCATTAGCGGGATAACACATTAGGAAGTATGTCTCATTGTAATAAGATATACAATGAACACCCAAGAATGTAAGCATCTGGCATATTGAGCGATAAAAGCCTCACTATGAGTACGAATTTTACTTTCAAATCAGGCATGCAAATCAGCCAATTTTATGATCTAGCTATCGCCTTTGCTATACAAAAAAATTATCTATAGGTACTAAGGTACTGGGTAATTATTTAAAACTAAGATGGCAAGAAAAAATACAATACCTTGTCCATTTTTTCTCTTTAATATGTGCAACCATCAGAATGTCGCGTATCCAGGTAAGGTTTTCAAGTACCATCATCAGATCTCTTATCCAAGCGGCACAGAGCAAGAACATTTATCTTCAGTGGTATTAGTCTATTAGATAGATATTGCAAGCCAAAAATCTACCACCGATACATCTCTCCTTTGCGGAAGAAATCTCGCCATGCAAACCTGAAGAATTTTATTAAACATGTGCAGAAATAAATACTACGACTATCCAAAAAATAGTAACATTACACATGAAGAGTACAATAACTCATAATATAAGATGATTTCCTAGCTGCTATGAGAATAATGAGTTGTTTGCAACACTGCATCTTCTCCTGAACATTGGTATATCTTTAATTCAGTAACGTATAGAAGTCAAAAGTATAAAACATAAATCTTGGTATACTGCACACAAATACTTATTAGGCACACAAACCGGTATTTTCCAAGGTCTTGGTTTCACAATACCATAACTGAAATTAGCAAGATATTAGCCTCAAATCAGCAAGGTCTTGGTTTCTCTTTGCCAATAAACCAAGACAAATAACTTAGATATACAATGCAACCAGAAAGCCCAATCATCTACCATTGACCAATTCTAGTCAGATGATTAGCATTGACTCAGAACAAAAAAAGGGAGGTGGATTTGCATTACCATATTGTGATGGCGTGGAGTTGCTGCCCCTACAGCATCGGTCCAAGATGAGACATCCGTGCAAAGTCAATCGTTGGCACGCCGGTGGCATCATTCAGCACGGGTGCCAGCGAGGGGTTGGGGTGTAGGCATCAGTCGTCGCCTCCAAATTGTGCTGTCCATCCATGATGGTGCAGCGTTAGCCTAGCATTCATAAACACAACTTCCACATACTTGCAAAACTTTTTTTAATTGAAAAACTGGAGAAGCCTCACAATAACAAGATACTATAATGAAACTAATTATAATTATTATTATTTATAATAAGAGAATAATTGTCAATAGTAAGAACAAGTCCAACAAACATATTACCTCATCAAAGACATCCATGGAATCCACTTGCTGCAACATTTCCGTATAAGCGGGAAGGTATCTCTGAAATTCCTCTTCAAATGGGTTGTAACATAAAACACGATGTTGTAGTGAAAATCAAGGGATGAAGCTTCAAGATGCTTAAAATCTAGGAATAAAAAAAGAAACATACTTTGAATTTCAATGACATCCCTCGGGAAGTTCCTTTGCAGTAGAACATGCTTTTACTCGAAGATTCCCCTTTTACGTTTCCAACCAGGATGTAAAATCGTTTTCAGCTTAGTAGTTGTCTTCATCTTCTCCATTAGAATCCCGCCACATATACATGAACGAACAAGTACCATAGTGAATTCTATAAATTACAAACCATTTGAAGCGCATATATCTGTCTACACGTGGAATTAGACACGGGAGCAGATCATCTACTATCCAAAGCCAATCCTCACATCATTTGTAGAAACTGCAAGCCAAATCAGACAACAGCGAAACTGAAGAGCACCATTTACCTCTGAATGGCAGGCATCCTTTCTCAAAAAGCTGATCCAAGTTGAGGTAGCCCAAGAATCCACACGTGCTGGGGTGATGTGGAGGTAGGCTGGCAGCCCCATCTGCTTGGCCACGTGCACCGCGGATCCCATGGCACGGATCATCGGCGGGACTCCCATAGTCCTTACGTGCCTCCCGACAAGCTCCGACGCCCCCCTCCCGATGGCGCGCTGCACGTCGACCCATGGAATCCGGCCGTCCTTGTTGGGTACGATGGGCGAGCGTCCGTCGTGGGAATTACGGCGATGGCGACAGTGGCGATGCGTGAATTTTGCGATGCCTGGCGATGCGTAGAGTTTATTCGCTCGGGTGCTGTGTTGGTTTTATCTAGGCGCTCCGATGGTTGCGGCTGGCTATTTCTCTGTTCTTTTGGCTGGGGTACTTTGGGTGACGGCCTGACGGGAGGAGGGGTTTTGTATGGGGGCACGTTCTTTTGTATGTCAAAAAAATCGGTGGACAAGGGTGGATCGAAGGAGGGCAGGAACGAACGAAAACCAACTACAACCTATGAAGTGAGTCTTTAGGAGTAGAGATATTTAGTCTGTTTTTAGTCAATCAGATTTTTGATTAAACTATGTTATTTATTTCCAAAAATAAATTGCATTGATGAGAGATCATTTGTATGTTAGGAAAGTGTTGGTTTACAAGGAAAGAGTGGAGAGGATTTTGTTTGCTTAAAATATGTTATTTGTTTCCTAAAACAAATTGCATTGATGGGAGATCTTTTGTATGTTAGGAAAGTGTTGGTTTAGGAAACATGTGTGAAATTGATTTCATTATTTGGTAATGTGCTATTGTTGTCTGCCCGTTTGTAACGTGTCTCATTAGGAAAGTTTAAAAATGTTAGTAAAGTTTTTAATGGGATGGTGAAAAAGCCAATGTGAGGAGATGATGGTGGAACGTGAGACGAAAGTAGACCAGACGAAAATAAACCGGACGAAAATAAACCGTGGATGCAATTCTACCAACCGAGCATTTAGGAGTAAGATTACTAAATATATGATGATGGAAGGAGAGACGAAGAAAAACCAGACGAAAAAAACCAAACGAAGGTAAGAGGGGAGACGGAAAAAAACCTTGAACCTAAGCTACCAACGCCTCCTCCTAAGGTGGGAGGGGAGACAAAAAAACCTAAAACGGAATGTTAATTAATGTAATTCGGTGATGTATGGAAATATTAATTAATGTGATTGAGCCATTTATGGTAAGGTTAATTAATTCATTAGATTGATTGATTCATTAGATTTGGTCTTTAAAGATTCATTAGATGATTGATTCTTTCACATAAATACATTACTAAATATATGATGATGGGAGAAGGGACGAAAAAAAATCGGACGAAAAAAAACCAGACGAAGGTGGGAGGGAAAACGGAAAAAAACCAAGAAAGAAGCTACCAACTCCCCCTTTAGGAGTAGAGATTAAACAAAGATGCGGATAACTAAATTAGATGAAGAAAAAACTCATTAATTAAATGAGATTGTGGGCTAGCAAGGAAAGAAATTAAGAGAAGTAAATTCCATATCCTGAACGCAGGGAAAAGAGGGAATAGATTGCGTTGTTGTGGGCATAGAAGAAAATATTGCATGGACCGATGGGAGAGAGAGAGTACCCCAATTAAATAAATGCGCTCGGAAAGAAACTGAAACTAAAAGAAGAAAATGGGTGCGATAATGAACTACATGTGCAGGTGTTGAAATTGTGACTTGAGGGAGCGTGTGGCATGCATGTACATATTAACATTGAATTGGCTGTCAACATAACATGTATAGTGGAGGAGATTAACAATTTACAAACTCACATCCTCGAGACTGGTCTTTGTTTTTTGTATCTCTTGTTATAAAATTTTCTTAGCCATGTTTATATTATAATAACTAGAAAAGGAGTTGTGCGTTGTAACCGAGAAATAAAATAACAGACTCTCCAATAGCCATGAGTCAAGACCCCAATAGGTCATGTTCTTTCTTTAAACACATGGCATCCCACCTGTATTGTCACTTATCCTCCTTTTCACCCTCGCCGACAATGCCTCAATGCTCACACAATCACACTGAGTTTAAATGTTGTCAATGTTAAGGCGTCTGTCTCTCAGCATAAGATGAGAAATCTATTTTCATGAGGGTTTGACGAGGCGTGCATGTGTGTTATAGATAGTTTCTTTCGCCTTCAGTCATGGTTTCGCCAAGGTGTTCATTTCCAATCTCGATCGACTATGAAAGAAAGATTAATCATGCGCTATTGATTAAGGTTGCACCATAAATAGTATTTTTGTTAACATATAAAATAACATCATAGTCAGACTTTACACATTTTTCTAATCAAATTACGTACATAAAATGTTAAATTTGGAGTTGGGATTTGAAAGTAATGAATATTTTTAAAAAGCATTTATATGTATTGCAGGTTGATTAACCCAATTATCAGGGGTTTCCTGAAAAAACAAAAAATTGACTTAAAATCAGCCTACTGGTTGATTACCATAAGCTTTAGGGGGTCTACTGTAAAAAAAGTCGACATAAAACTGAGTTGTGGGCTTGTTATCGAAACCATTTTTTTGCAAAATAGCATGATGTACCAAGAATACATACTCCCTTTATTTGTAGGTATAGATATAGATTTCTGCGTGCTAGAATGTGATGACCAAACTCACCGCCTTGAGACTTATCACGTTTATTGCAAATAGGTGGATAAATGACCACCATCAATGATGGTACAAAGAGAAAAAATCGCAACCTCACTAGGGTTGTGCGAGCGTTTATTCTCCCGGTGGAAAACACGGGCATATTTGCTAGTAAAATAGTAAAGAGAAGTATATTTTTTTATGGGCAACGCTATGCGTTGGTTAAACGATCTGCCACCTCGTGAGCCATTGGATTCAACGTGGGATGACCGTCAGATTCAGCTGCCAGCTTTGCAACACAAATGATATTGCATTCGGACATTTGCAACATAGTTTATGTTGCAAAACTTTTACAACAAAGGTATTGTTGTAGATTTCTTTCGCAACAAAGCTAGTGTTGCAGATTTTTTTGTCCTTTTTTAGAGAAAAAGCATACGCCCGACTTTATAAATAAAGCCACCACGCAGAGTTATCACACTAGAGGTCAAGAGAGACAGTTTAAGCCAACCAAGGCAAGCAGTACATAAATAGAGCGGCACGCAGGCCAGAAGCAAATGGCTCGTAGGCCAGCAACCTACTGAACCAAGATAAAGCAGCGCCGAACAAAAGTCATGAGCCATCAGACGGAGGCTGGGCTTGGGCGAGGTAAGAAGCAGAAGATCGCACTCTTGAGATAAGCTCCTCCAAGGCCATCCGGTCGGCGTCTTTAGTCAATGATTTCCACTGCTGCAAGAAGATGGTCGTTTAAAAAAAGCAATCAGCGGGTCTATCAGGGAACACGTGCTCAATAGTAAATTTATTTCTAGTGGTCCACAACACCTAGCACATAGCCGCAAACCCCACCCAAAACAAACGTCTGTTAAGCCCAACAAGGCTGGCAGACAGAGCCCGAAGTTCAGCGAAGGAGGTGGGGGCCCAGGAAACACTCATCCAAGCCCGGTTACCACACCAAGCCAGCTTAGCCAAGATACATCCAAAGAAAATATGGTCTGTGTTTTCCGGAGCCTGGCAGAGCGAGCAAAGGCCCGAGCCCGGACCATTCCGTTTACGAATTTGATCAGCCGCTGGCAACTTGCCTCGAGAGGCTTGCCACAAGAAAATTTTGATCTTAGGTGGTACCCTAGCCAGCCAGATAGGCTTGAAATCTGTTAGTAGGGGAACCATCAATAAGATGAAGATACAAGGATTTAACCGAAAATCTGCCAGAAGGAGAATGAGGCCAGGTGACAGAGTCCTCTTCCTCTGAGAGCACTGGGAAGCGGGCAGCGAGAAGGTGCCAGCGTCCCAACTATTCGGGAGAAAGAGTCCTACGCAGCCCCAGGTCCCACCCGGCCGCGGCCAGCTCAGAGATTGAGATATCCGGGTCCGGGCAATAGGAAAAAGGGTTGGGAAAGAGACTTCCAGGGGGCATCGCTTGATATAGCGTTATGGGAGAAAGAGTCATACGCAGATTTTTTTTGTCTTCACCTTTATATAGCGTTATGGAACAAAGTTATGCAACATCAATGATGTTGCGGAAATCTTTCTTGCGACAAGGAGGTGTTGCAAGTAAAAAATCATCGTCAGTCATTTGCCGCAAGCTCCCTGTTGGTGTACTAAGAACTGGGGGTCCCTAGAACCCAGAGTTGTGCACGGGCAACCGCCTCAGCCCGGCGACTTCTTGTCGGGCTCGCACCAGCCTCCGAGGCAAACCAAAGCCAAGACCAGAGCAAGGCAACCATGCCCTTCGGCAGGCAGAATAACCCGCCCACAGGCGTCCCTGGCAAGGATTCCAACCTGCCAGGCCACTACTCCACCTCACCAGGGACGATTGTCTACATCGGCTGAGGTGTCGAGCGGGCAGGCAGAGCTGGCCGGGGCACGTGGCTACAGCGGCGGGCCTATTGCAGCTTTAATGCCACCCGTCCTGCGGCATGACAGAAGAATAAGAGGTAGCTAGGCGGACGACACAGAAGGAGAGGCAATCCTTGCCGGGAAACGTCGCCAGCGCGCCACCACACGACGCATTCAATGCGCCTGTCCTATTCCGTCAGAGTTAGGTGTTTCCCACTACCACTCTGGCGACAGCCCCTGTAGCTGTAAGAGCGCACTATACACCTAGTAAATGACCATTGTAACCTTTGTGGAAACCCCTTGAACTATATAAGGAGGCCCATGGCTACCTTGACAAAGGTTGAAAGCCCGTCCATTTGCACGCGTAGCAGCGCCTCTTGAGCATTCTTGCTGGGTGGCTGCGACCCTGTATTTGGACCCAGATATACAAACACACAGACAGGAAGTAGGGTTTTACGCTCCCGAGCGGCCCGAACCTGTATAAACCCTGCGCGTAGTCATGGCCTACTGATGCTCTTCGTGCACTCGACGCCCCTGCCGAACCGTAAAGGGACCCCGCTGGTCCCATGGATCGTCGTGAATCACACCCTCGGCATCTTTGGCGCGCGCGCCAGGTAGGGGGCCGCCGCTGGTGCGCGAATCTTCACTGGCATTTCTGCGTATCTTCACCGATGCCCATGGCGCCCAAGAAGGCCAAGGGTGCTGCGACACCCGCCGCGACCACATCCAAGCTGCCATCCCAAGCCACCGATGGCGGCGACCATCGTGCTCACCCCGTTGGTGAGCGTAGCAACACTGCATACAGTTTTGCGAACCACGACCGGACCCCGCCGCCGTGGTGGCGTGGAACGCGCCGGCGGTGACCAAGGGCGATGCCGCTGCGGCGGTCGGGGCAGCAGCCACGGCCGCAGCGGCTGCGGGGGCTGCGACCGGACCTCCGCCGCGCCCCTCACAAGACGACCGTGACCAGCGCCCACGATATGGCGAACCGAAGCCTCACGCGGACGGGGCCCTCGTGCGCCGCTCCCTAGGGACGCAGGGCCGAGCTCCACGACCCACTCCCGATGAGGGCAAACGGCGGGCGACGGCACGGGAAAGCGTTCCTTCTGGCATTGCCAGGAGTAAGAGTGCTACCCACGCCTCGCCCCGTCCCGTCCCCAAAACCGCGGGAGAAGCTCACTCCTGCTGAACTTCCCGCCCGTGCGGGAGGTGATGGAGGAATGGAGGGCGACCATACAGAGCCTGCTGAGCTTTGCCAACAATGACAAACCGGATGCGGCGGGTTCCTCGCACGCGACTCCCACGGAACCCACCGCCGGACGCGACGCCGGTGGGGCACACATAGTGCAGTCGCCCCCCCAAGTCAGCAGTGGACCTCCCATTGCACCGACGTGCAAGACGAAGTGTCTCAAGCGTCGACGGGCCTGCGGCTGAAGCAAGACCAACGCAAGTCCTGAAGGACAGGCGCAAGGCGGACGCGCGCACCACCATCAAAAGACGGTGGGAAGCGCGCTGTCAATCCAATGGTCGCGCAGATCCAGCCGTCAACGAGCCCACGCCCGAGGCGCCGGACAGCTTGCCTTACGAGGTCGGATGCCCGACGTTCACCCGCGAACTACGGAAAGTCCGCTGGCCCTCCAGTAGGGCCTTCAAGCCGGAGTTGCCAGACAAATACGACAGCGCGGTTAGCCCGTCGGAGTTCCTAGGCATCTACAACATCGCGGTGCAGGCTGCCAGGGGACGAGACAAGAAGGTGCTAGCCAACTACTTCCCGCTAGCACTCAAGCCCAACATGAGGAGCTGGCTAATGAACTTGCCAGAGGGGTCCATCTCTTCCTGGGCGGACCTGTGCAGTCAGTTCGTCGGGGCTTACCATGGGGGTGACAAGCTCCCGGGACAACCCAGTGATCTGCACGTGCTCCCCCAGCAAGACGATGAGACCCTCCGAAAGTACATCCAGAGGTTCAGCCACGTGCAGCACAACATCCCAGACATCCACCCCTCCGCGGTGATCGCTGCGTTCCACACGAACATGCGCAATCGCCGCATGCACGAGGAGATGAGCATCAACAAGATGCGGGATGTCGCCGAGCTCTACGCTCTGGCCGACAGGTGCGCGCGTGCTGAGGAAGGAAGGAGGCTCCCGGGGGAAGATGCTGGCGCAGAGGTCGACTCCGACGACGACGAGAACGTGCCTGCCTCCTCGAGGAAGGGGTGCAAGCGCAACAAGAAACACAAGGGCAAGGCAGTAATGGCTATCGAGAGCTCCGGCAAGCCTAATGCCGGGAAGAAGGCCAAGTCAGAGGAGCCCGGCAAGGACGTTGCCGTGTGCTCCGGAGACGACGAGGCCACAGCACGCGAGAAGACCGGCAAGCCCTACTGCAAGATCCACCTCACCAAAGGCCACGACATCAACAAATGGCGCCAAGTAGAACAACTTGCTGAGAAGCAGAAGCAAGAGTACGAAAGGCGCAACAAGGAAATGGGCCGAGATGGTGTCGGTGGACCCGACAAGAAGAACCGCAATGGTCGAGGCGACCACCGCGGCAAGGACAAACAGCAGAAGGAAAAACCTGCTAGAGGCCGAGGCGACAAATCCGACGATGATGATGACAATGACGAAGATGAAGAGGGATCTGACAAGCAAGAGTTCTAGAAGGCCATGGATGCCATGTGTGTTGACGGGGGCGCATCTTTGCACTCCTCCCACAGGCATCTCAAGTAGTGGGTCCGCGAAGTCAATGGGGCGGAGCCAGCGGCAGAGGCAAGGAAGCCCCTCAAATGGTCCAACACTCCCATCATCTTCGACGCTGAGGACCACCCAGATCGCGTCATCGCGATCGGGTGCATGCCATTATTGGTCTTACCAATGATTCGCAACCTCAGAGTCACGAAGATGTTGGTCGGTAGTGGGGCCGGTCTGAACCTGATTTCGCCTGATGTGATCAAGCGGCCGTGGATCCCCGATTCGGACCTCAAACCGACGGGCTCCTTCCAAGGAGTCAACGGAGGAAGATCTCAGCCAAAGGGAAAGATAACCCTCCTAGTCACATTCGGCAGCGAGCTTAATTTCAGGACGGAGAGGGTCATCTTCGACGTCGCCAAGATGTTGCTACCGTATAATGGGATCCTGGACCGCCCGGCACTGGCGAAGTTCATGGCGGCGTCTCACCACGCATACAACACACTGAAGATGCCAGGGCCGATGAGCATCATCACCGTCCATGCCGACAAGAAAGACACGGTCCTCTACGTCGATAAGCTCTACCGGGATGCAGTGGCAGCGTCTGCTGGCGAGGCACTCGCTCCTGCCGGCAAAGCTCCTGGGGGGAAACAAGGACAAGATCTCCGACAAGGCTCGTGACGAATCCGGAAAGCGCGCCGCAGAGTGCGGCGCGCCCGTCGATGACTCACTAGAGACTTCAGCCGCCGGAAGTAAGAAGAACAGAGCCGCCAAGCCCTCGCTGGTCGGTGCAAGTCGCTAGGCCCGGCACGAGCCGCCCGGCGACCGGGGATGGCACTCAGGTGCTAAACTCGTGCAGTAACGAGCGCCCTCGCAAGGCACCGCCCGGAAGGCCTCTCCTGGCGAACCCCCTTTGTACGGAGTCTCCCTCCAAGGCGTGTAATCCTTAGTACAAAGGCGGGCAATGGGCGCGCGCTCTGTCTGTAAAGATAAGTATTCCGCAACCTTTCGTCAAAATTGCACCCGTGATCTTACATATGTTGCATGAAACGTTGTGGTCGTTTTTCTGCTTACGCCAGGCAATCGTAGAAATGCTGGAGTTCCTATCACCCTCTGTATCTCTCTTCTCCTTTTTCTCTCAAAAGGAGACAGGGGTCCCCCGCGTGCAAGTCTTCCCGGGGGAGGAGTGGTGGTACAGACACTTGCAAGAGCGAGCGCCTTGCAAAGCTAAGTTGTGAAAACTGTTTAAAAAATTTCAAAACCCTTCCCTGAGACAAGGTCGACGTTTATATGAGAAAACCTGCATGCTAGGGACCCTTGTCGAAACTGCCTGTGCGCTTGGATGTTTCGAGTCCGCTCAACGTCCCAAGCAGCTGCGGCAAGGACGGCAAGAGGGGCTCGCCAGCGGCGGCATCCCCGGAAGGCTGCTAAGGGACCCGTTCTGAAAAAGCACCACGGACCGGATGTGCGCACTGGCAGGCATCTTCTACGAAGCATAGGGATTAAAGGCATACAAATACAAGACTGCATTAAAGAGGAAGGAAGCACCCACGCGGGCGAATAATGTATATTGCAAATAAAAGCAAGTTCATAATCCCAAGCAAACATGGCATGGATGTCACAGGAGCAGAAGCTCAATGGTTCAGGGTCACGGAGCCAGCCTTGTCGGAGATGGGAGCAACGAGCACGTCAAGCTCGCTGGTGTCGAAGCCCTTTGGCAACTTGGACAGAGCCTTGGTCAGGTAGAGGCCGGGATTGTGGTAGGTGACCTTCACCAAGACCTTGTGGAGGACTCCGTGGCACAGCTCCCAGAAGCCTTGAAGGAAGTCGTTTGCCTACCCCGCCTCATACTTCGCCAAGGCACCGACGAGCCTCCCGAAGAAGATGGACAACCTCACGCTCGCCGCTCCGGGCCCTCGCTGGAGAAGGCGCACTCTTCCAAGCCCATCTTCGTTAGCTGGGCGGAGAGCTTCCCGGCAAGGTCGACAAGCTGCGCCATCCATAGACGAACGGTCTCTTGGAATTTGTTAGAAGACCGCGCGGCGGAAGCAAGCAAAGTCTTCTCTTTCTCGAGCTCCTCGAGCAGGCTGTGCTCCTTGGCCCGAGCGGACCTGAGGCTGTCCTCATGGGCGCTTTCCCTTGCGCACAGATTGGAGTTGGCGGCCACGGCGACCTCCAGGTCTTTGGCCTTGCCACCAAGCACGACCCGCAGTTCCGCCAAGGCCTGGGTGTCCTTCTGGGCGTCCTCCTTCAGCCTCAAGATCTCCCGTCGGGAAACGGCGAGGTCCAGCTCTAGCTGCTGCACCTTGCTCTCCAGCTCGACCTTGGCGCACTGGGCGGCCTCGACAGCGGTCACGGCCTCCTGGAGCTTACCGGCGTACTCAGTAGCCTGCTGCTCGAGCGCAGCCTTGTGCCCTAGCTCCACGACCTGGACCTGCTTGCCCAGCTCAACCCCAAGCTTGTCAGTGAGGCCTTTCTCATGGGCCACGAGCTCTTCTTCGTGGAAATCGAGGGAGATCTTGCACGCTTGCAGCTCTGCATCCTGCCTGGCGATCTCCTCATCAGCCTCCCTCCATATCTTCTCAGCCTCGGTTCGCCGATTGATGAAATCGGCCTCGACCTTGTTGAGCTCAACCAGCTGGTCGCCAATATCCTTACGGGTCGTGCCGAACCATGTTCGCGTGTCGGCATGGAGCGCCCAAAACCTCTCCTCAGCGGCCGCGAGGAGGACTTCCCGGCGGTCCAGCCTCTCCGAACGGCTGGCGTAGTTCGCTCGCAACTGCCGAAAGCTTTTGGTCAAGGATGCCAGGATGGCATGCTCCTAGGCCTCATCATTCCTGCCAAACGGATCGATCGCCACCTCTCCTCCGGGGGTGGCGACCGCCCCATCCACAGCCGCCTCCTCGGAGAAGGCCCTGAGGATGACGTCGCCGGGGAAACTGACGAACTGCAAGTCGCACACCCACAAGTATCGGCTCGGAGGAGGCTTCGCCGACGATGATGGGCCAGCAACACTCCCACTGGCGGTGCCCAGCGGGAAAGACATGCCCGCCCCGAACATTCCTGCGGCAGGGGCGGCGTCGGCCGCTGTCTCCGGGTCCGGCTCCTCAAGGACTCGTTTGTCGTTGTCCCTAGGACCCCGGCGAGCATTGTCCTCCTCCATCGCAATGCGGCCGGCCTCGTCGGCCGCTTCCTTGTCGATCCCCTCGACGTCAACATCGGCACCGAGGGCCTCCAACGGCGACCGGTCTTCAAACAAGGAAAATGGAACTCAGAGGAAATTCAAAAAGACAAAAAGGAGAAAAAGAACCGGTGCTCTGGTAACAAAGGGGGCTTACCCACGGGTTCCTGTTGAGGGGGCACCTATGTTGGAAATATGCCCTAGAGGCAATAATAAATTGGTTATTATTATATTTCCTTGTTCATGATAATCGTTTATTATCCATGCTATAATTGTATTGATTGGAAACTCAAATGCATGTGTGGGTACATAGACAACACTGTGTCCCTAGTAAGCCTCTAGTTGACTAGCTTGTTGATCAAAGATGGTTAAGGTTTCCTAGCCATGGACATGAGATGTCATTTGATAACGGGATCACATCATTAGGAGAATGATGTGATGGACAAGACCCAAACTGTAAACGTAGCATTTGATCGTGTCAGTTTATTGCTATTGTTTTCTGCATGTCAAGTATCTGTTCCTTTGACCATGAGATCATGCAACTCACTGACACCGGAGGAATACCTTGTGTGTATCAAACGTCGCAACGTAACTGGGTGACTATAAAGGTGCTCTACAGGTATCTCCGAGGGTGTCTGTTGGGTTGGCATGGATCAAGACTGGGATTTGTTACTCCGTATGACGGAGAGGTATCTCAGGGCCCACTCGGTAATACAACATCACAATGAGCCTTGCAAGCAATGTGACTAAAGTGTTAGCCACGAGATCTTGTATTACGGAACGAGTAAAGAGACTTGCCGGTAACGAGATTGAACTAGGTATAGTGATACCGACGATCGAATCTCGGGCAAGTAACATACCGAAGAACAAAGGGAACAGCATACGGGATTAACTGAATCCTTGACATAGAGGTTCGACCGATAAAGATCTTCGTAGAATATGTAGGAGCCAATATGGGCATCCAGGTCCCGCTATTGGTTATTGGCCGTAGAGGTGTCTCGGTCATGTCTACATAGTTCTCGAACCCGCAGGGTCTACACACTTAACGTTTGGTGACGATTAGTATAATTGAGTTATTATGTTGGTGACCGAAAGTTGTTCGGAGTCCCGGATAAGATCCCGGACATGACGAGGATCTCCGGAATAGTCCGGAGGTAAAGATTGATATATGTGATAATAGTGTTTTGATCTCTGGAAGGGTTCCGGAGTTCACCGGAAGGGGTTCCGGATGTTTACCGAAGTGTTCGGGTGCAGCAACACTTTATATGAGCCAAAGGGATAAAGCCCACAAGGTATTGGAAAGTGCAAAAGTAGTTTTGCTGCCGCGTAAGCGGTACTACCGCTTGGTGAAGCGGTACTACCGCCGGAGCGGTACTACCGCTTGTGTGAAGCGGTACTACCGCCCGAGCGGTACTACCGCTTGTGTGAAGCGGTACTACCGCCCGAGCGGTACTACCGCTTGTGTGAAGCGGTACTACCGCCCAAGCGGTACTACCGCTTGTGTGAAGCGGTACTACCGCTTGTGCGCGGCTGTGCACGGTTCGGCAGGGATCCGAGTTGGACTCTTTCCCTGCGGGCCAAACCGACCTTGTGCGGGCAAAACCGACCCGGAGGAGGCTTTTACTCCAAGTTTAGACCCCAAGGCTCAACATATAAATAGAGGGGCAGGGCTAGCACACGGGACACATTAAGATTTCCCCAAGCCGTGTGCGGCAACCCTAACCCTCTAGTTCCTCCGTCATAATCTCCGTAGTGCTTGGCGAAGCCCTGCAGAGATTGTTCCTCACCACCATCACCACGCCGTCGTGCTGCTGGAACTCAACCACTACTTCATCATCGCTCGCTGGATCGAGGAGGTGAAGGCGTCATCAAGCCGTACGTGTGTTGAACGCGGAGGTGCCGTCCGTTCGGCACTAGATCGGAAGGATCGTGATTGGATCGCGGGACGCTCGGCGATTTGGATCGCGAAGACGTTCGACTACATCAACCGCGTTTATTAACGCTTCCGCTTAGCGATCTACAAGGGTATGTAGATTCACTCTCCCTCTCGTAGATGCTCATCACCATGGATAGATCTTGCGTGTGCGTAGGAAAAATTTTTGTTTCCCATGCAACGTTCCCCAACAGTGGTATCAGAGCTAGGTCTATGCGTAGATGAGATCTCGAGTAGAACACAAACGAGTTGTGGGCGTGGGTGTATACATATTGCTTGCCGTTACTAGTTGATACTTGATTCCGCGGTATTGTGAGATGAAGCGGCCCGGACCGACATTACGCGTACGCTTACGCGAGACTGGTTTCACCGCTGCGTGCACTTGTTGCATAAAGGTGACTGGCGGGTGTCTGTCCCTCTCACTTTAGTTGAATCGGTTCAATGAAGAGGGTTCTTTTAGAAGATCAAAAAGCAATCACTACACCACGTTGTGGTTTTGCGTAGGTAAGAATCGTTCTTGCTAGATACCCGTAGCAGCCACGTAAAATTTGCAACAACAATTAGAGGACGTCTAACTTGTTTTTGCAGGGTATGTTGTGATGTGATATGGCCAATTACATGATGAGATATATGTGATGTATGAGATGATCATGTATTGTATAGAATATCACGACTTGCATGTCGATGAGTACGGCAACTGGCAGGAGCCATAGAGTTGTCTTTAATTATTGTATGACCTGCGTGTCAATCATTAAGCGCTATGTAATGCTTTACTTTATCGCTAAACGTTAGCTATAGTCGTGGAAGCAACAGTCGGCGCGACAACCTTATGGCGACACGTTGATGGAGATCAAGATGATGGAGATCATGGTGTCATGCCGGTGACGATGGAGATCATGCCGGTGCTTTGGAGATGGAGATCAAAAGCACAAGTTCATGGCCATATCATGTCACTTATGATTTGCATGTGATGTTAATCCTTTTATGCATCTTATTTTGCTTAGGACGACGGTAGCATTATAAGGTGATACCTCACTTAAATTTCAAGATAAATTGTGTTCTCCCCAAGTGTGCACCGTTGCGAAAGTTCGTCGTTTCGAGACACGCCGTGATGATCGGGTGTGATAGACTCTACGTTCGCATACAACGGGTGCAAGCCATGTTGCACGTGCGGAACACTCGGGTTAAACTTGACGAGCCTAGCATGTACAGACATGGCCTCGGAACACAAGAGACCGAAAGGTCGAACATGAGTCATATAGTAGATATGATCAACATGAAGATGTTCACCATTGAAACCACCTCAACTCACGTGATGATCGGACTTGAGTTGGTGGATTTGGATCATGTTACACTCGAATGATCAGAGGGATGTCAATTTGAGTGGGAGTTTTTTAAATATGATTAACTAAACTCATTATCTAAGAACAATAGTCTAAGTTGTCTTTGCTATATTTATGTTGTAGATCATGGCTCGCGCAGTAGCACCCCTGAATTTTAATGCGTTCCTAGAGAAAGCTAAGTTGAAAGATGATGGAAGTAACTTTGTGGACTGGGCCCGTAATCTAAGGATTATCCTTACGGCTTCCCAGAAGGCTTATGTCCTTGATGCACCGCTTGGTGATCCACCCGCTCCAGTTGAGTCTCTAGACGTTGTGAACGCCTGGCAGGCTCGTTCTGATGATTACTCAATAGTTCAATGTGCAATGTTGTATGGCTTAGAACCGGGACTTCAAAGACGTTTTGAACGTCATGGAGCATATGAGATGTTCCAGGAGTTGAAGTTTATCTTTCAGAAGAATGCCCGGATCGAGAGATATGAGATCTCCGATAAGTTCTATGCTTGCAAGATGGAGGAGAACGGGTCTATCAGTGATCACGTGCTCAGAATGTCTGGGTACTCCACCCGCCTGGCTGAGTTAGGGATGCCCCTTCCGCCAGAGGCTATCACTGACAGAGTTCTTCAATCATTGCCACCTAGCTACAAGAGCTTCGTGTTGAACTATAACATGCACGGGATGAACAAGTCAGTCGCCGAGCTGTTTGCGATGCTGAAAGCCGCTGAGTCTGAAATTCAGAAGGAGCATCAAGTGTTGATGGTCAATAAAACCACTAGTTTCAAGAAAAATGGCAAGGGTAAGAAGGGTAACTCCAAGCAGAGTGGCAAAGCAGTTGCTCCTCTCGTGAAGAAACCCAAGGCTGGACCCAAACCAGAAACTGTGTGTTTTCATTGCAAGGGAACTGGACACTGGAAGCGGAACTGCCCCAAGTATTTGGCTGACAAGAAGGCGGCCAACAAACAAGGTATATATGATATACATGTTATTGATGTGTACCTTACCAACTCTCGTTGTAGTGCCTGGGTATTTGATACCGGTGCGGTTGCTCATATTTGCAACTCAAAACAGGAACTGCGGAATAGACGGAGGCTGGCAAAGGACGAAGTGACGATGCGCGTGGGAAATGGTTCCAAGGTTGATGTGATCGCCGTCGGCACGCTCGCTCTTCGATTACCGTCGGGATTAGTGATGAACCTAAATAAGTGTTATTTGGTGCCTGCGTTAAGCATGAACATTATATCTGGATCTTGTTTATTGCGAGACGGTTACTCATTTAAATCAGAGAATAATGGTTGTTCTATTTATATGAGTAATATCTTTTATGGTCATGCACCCGATGTGAGGGGTTTATTCTTATTGAATCTCGATAGTAATGATACACATGTTCATAACATTGATGCCAAAAGATATAGAATTGATAATGATAATACCACTTTCTTGTGGCACTGCCGTTTAGGTCATATTGGCGTAAAACGCATGAAGAAGCTCCATGCTGATGGACTTTTGGAGTCACTTGATTTTGAATCACTTGACACATGTGAGCCATGCCTCATGGGCAAGATGACTAAAACGCCGTTCTCTGGAACAATGGAACGGGCAAGTGACTTATTGGAAATCATACATACTGATGTGTGCGGTCCGATGAGTATTGAGGCGCGCGGTGGTTATCGTTACTTTTTCACCTTCACTGATGACTTAAGTAGATATGGGTATATTTACTTAATGAAACACAAGTCTGAAACATTTGAAAAGTTCAAACAATTTCAGAGTGAAGTTGAGAATCATCGTAACAAGAAGATTAAATTCCTACGATCTGATCGAGGAGGAGAATATCTGAGTTATGAGTTTGGCAGTCACTTAAGACAGTGTGGAATTGTTTCACAATTAACACCGCCTGGAACACCACAGCGTAATGGTGTGTCCGAACGTCGTAATCGAACCTTATTGGATATGGTACGATCTATGATGTCTCTTGCCGATTTGCCACTATCGTTTTGGGGTTATGCATTAGAGACAGCTGCATTCACTTTAAATAGGGCACCATCGAAATCCGTTGAGACGACGCCATATGAACTTTGGTTTGACAAGAAGCCAAAGCTGTCGTTTCTTAAAGTTTGGGGATGTGATGCTTATGTCAAAAAGCTTCAGCCTGAAAAGCTGGAACCCAAAGCGGAGAAATGCGTCTTCATAGGATACCCAAAAGAGACAGTTGGGTATACCTTCTACCTCAGATCCAAAGGCAAAGTGTTTGTCGCTAAAAACGGAACATTTCTTGAGAAAGAGTTTCTCTCGAAAGAATTGAGTGGGAGGAAGATAGAACTTGATGAGGTTGTTGAACCTTTACTTCAACCTGAGAGTAGCGCAGCGCAGAAAGTTGTTTCTGTGGAGCCTACATTAGCTGGAGAGGAAGTTAATGATGATGATCATGAAGCTTCGGATCAAGTTGCTATCGAACCTCGTAGGTCGACAAGGACGCATACTGCTCCTGAGTGGTACGGCAACCCTGTCTTAGAGGTCATGTTGTTAGACAACGATGAACCTACGAGCTATGGAGAAGCGATGATGAGCCCGGATTCCGAGAAGTGGTTAGAGGCCATGAAATCCGAGATGGGATCCATGTATGAAAACAAAGTATGGACTTTGGAAGTATTACCTGAAGGGCGTAAAGCCATTCAGAACAAATGGATCTTTAAGAGGAAGACGGACGCGGACGGTAATGTCACCGTCTATAAAGCTCGACTTGTGGCAAAGGGTTTTTCACAAGTTCAAGGAGTTGACTACGATGAGACCTTCTCACCCGTAGCGATGCTTAAGTCCGTCAGAATCATGTTAGCAATAGCTGCCTTTTTCGATTATGAAATTTGGCAGATGGATGTCAAAACAGCGTTCCTTAACGGTTACCTTAAGGAAGAGTTGTATATGATGCAACCAGAAGGTTTTGTCGATCCAGAGAATGCTGACAAAGTTTGCAAACTCCAGCGATCCATTTATGGACTGGTGCAAGCATCTCGGAGTTGGAATCTTCGTTTTGATGAGGTGATCAAAGCGCTCGAGTTTATACAAGTTTACGGAGAAGCTTGTATTTACAAGAAAGTGAGTGGGAGCTCTATAGCGTTTCTAATCTTATATGTGGATGACATATTGCTGATTGGAAACAATATAGAAATGCTGGAAAGCGTAAAGGAATATTTGAACAAGAGTTTTTCAATGAAGGACCTAGGGGAAGCTGCTTTCATATTAGGCATCAAGATCTATAGAGATAGATCGAGACGCTTAATAGGACTTTCACAAAGCACATACCTTGATAAGATTTTGAAGAAGTTCAAAATGGATCAGTCCAAGAAGGGGTTCTTGCCTGTTTTGCAAGGTGTGAAGTTGAGTAAGACTCAATGCCTAGTGACTGCAGAAGATAGAGAAAAGATGAGTGTCATCCCCTATGCTTCAGCCATAGGCTCTATCATGTATGCAATGCTGTGCACAAGACCCGATGTCAGCCTTGCCATAAGTATGGCCGGAAGGTTTCAAAGTGATCCAGGAATGGAACACTGGACGGCGGTCAAGAATATCCTGAAGTACCTGAAAAGGACTAAGGACATGTTTCTCGTTTATGGAGGTGATCAAGAGCTCGTCGTAAAGGGTTACGTCGATGCAAGCTTTGACACTGATCCGGATGACTCTAAGTCGCAAACCGGATACGTATTTATTCTTAATGGGGGTGCGGTTAGCTGGTGCAGTTCCAAGCAAAGCGTGGTAGCTGATTCTACATGCGAAGCGGAGTACATCGCAGCCTCGGAGGCGGCGAAGGAAGGTGTCTGGATGAAGGAGTTCATGACAGATCTTGGAGTAGTGCCTAGTGCGCTTAACCCAATGACTCTGTTTTGTGATAATACTGGTGCCATTGCTCTAGCCAAGGAACCAAGATTTCACAAGAGGACCAGACACATAAAACGACGTTTCAATTCCATCCGCGATTACATCAAGGAGGACGACATAAATATTTGCAAAGTACACACGGATCTAAATGTTGCAGATCCGTTGACTAAACCTCTTCCAAGGGCTAAACATGAACAACACCAGAACTGCATGGGTGTTCGATTCATTACAATGTAAATCACATAGTGATGTGAACTAGATTATTGACTCTAGTGCAAGTGGGAGACTGTTGGAAATATGCCCTAGAGGCAATAATAAATTGGTTATTATTATATTTCCTTGTTCATGATAATCGTTTATTATCCATGCTATAATTGTATTGATTGGAAACTCAAATGCATGTGTGGGTACATAGAAAACACTGTGTCCCTAGTAAGCCTCTAGTTGACTAGCTTGTTGATCAAAGATGGTTAAGGTTTCCTAGCCATGGACATGAGATGTCATTTGATAACGGGATCACATCATTAGGAGAATGATGTGATGGACAAGACCCAAACTGTAAACGTAGCATTTGATCGTGTCGGTTTATTGCTATTGTTTTCTGCATGTCAAGTATCTGTTCCTTTGACCATGAGATCATGCAACTCACTGACACCGGAGGAATACCTTGTGTGTATCAAACGTCGCAACGTAACTGGGTGACTATAAAGGTGCTCTACAGGTATCTCCGAGGGTGTCTGTTGGGTTGGCATGGATCAAGACTGGGATTTGTTACTCCGTATGACGGAGAGGTATCTCAGGGCCCACTCGGTAATACAACATCACAATGAGCCTTGCAAGCAATGTGACTAAAGTGTTAGCCACGAGATCTTGTATTACGGAACGAGTAAAGAGACTTGCCGGTAACGAGATTGAACTAGGTATAGTGATACCGACGATCGAATCTCGGGCAAGTAACATACCGAAGAACAAAGGGAACAGCATACGGGATTAACTGAATCCTTGACATAGAGGTTCGACCGATAAAGATCTTCGTAGAATATGTAGGAGCCAATATGGGCATCCAGGTCCCGCTATTGGTTATTGGCCGTAGAGGTGTCTCGGTCATGTCTACATAGTTCTCGAACCCGCAGGGTCTACACACTTAACGTTTGGTGACGATTAGTATAATTGAGTTATTATGTTGGTGACCGAAAGTTGTTCGGAGTCCCGGATAAGATCCCGGACATGACGAGGATCTCCGGAATAGTCCGGAGGTAAAGATTGATATATGTGATAATAGTGTTTTGATCTCTGGAAGGGTTCCGGAGTTCACCGGAAGGGGTTCCGGATGTTTACCGAAGTGTTCGGGTGCAGCAACACTTTATATGAGCCAAAGGGATAAAGCCCACAAGGTATTGGAAAGTGCAAAAGTAGTTTTGCTGCCGCGTAAGCGGTACTACCGCTTGGTGAAGCGGTACTACCGCCGGAGCGGTACTACCGCTTGTGTGAAGCGGTACTACCGCCCGAGCGGTACTACCGCTTGTGTGAAGCGGTACTACCGCCCGAGCGGTACTACCGCTTGTGTGAAGCGGTACTACCGCCCAAGCGGTACTACCGCTTGTGTGAAGCGGTACTACCGCTTGTGCGCGGCTGTGCACGGTTCGGCAGGGATCCGAGTTGGACTCTTTCCCTGCGGGCCAAACCGACCTTGTGCGGGCAAAACCGACCCGGAGGAGGCTTTTACTCCAAGTTTAGACCCCAAGGCTCAACATATAAATAGAGGGGCAGGGCTAGCACACGGGACACATTAAGATTTCCCCAAGCCGTGTGCGGCAACCCTAACCCTCTAGTTCCTCCGTCATAATCTCCGTAGTGCTTGGCGAAGCCCTGCAGAGATTGTTCCTCACCACCATCACCACGCCGTCGTGCTGCTGGAACTCAACCACTACTTCATCATCGCTCGCTGGATCGAGGAGGTGAAGGCGTCATCAAGCCGTACGTGTGTTGAACGCGGAGGTGCCGTCCGTTCGGCACTAGATCGGAAGGATCGTGATTGGATCGCGGGACGCTCGGCGATTTGGATCGCGAAGACGTTCGACTACATCAACCGCGTTTATTAACGCTTCCGCTTAGCGATCTACAAGGGTATGTAGATTCACTCTCCCTCTCGTAGATGCTCATCACCATGGATAGATCTTGCGTGTGCGTAGGAAAAATTTTTGTTTCCCATGCAACGTTCCCCAACAACCTATCCCACTCCAACTGTATCTCCTGGCTGACGGCGGTCGTGCCCATCTGCATGTCCACGGCACGGGCGGACTCGGCCATGGGCCCCTCAGGGGTCGATCCCTCCCGCATCGTCCCCGGGCGATCCACCCTCATTGACAGAGGGATGGAGGTGACAGCTTCGGCAGTATCGCCTGCGCTCGCGAGCGGGTACTGAGGCAGAACCTCTTACCGGGGGCTGGGAAGAGAGTCGAGATCAACGACTTCCTGCTCCGGCGAGGCATCCTCCCTGGACGGCGCGCTTGCCGTACCCCCGGCGTCAGCTGCAGGCCCAGTCCTCTTGGCCATACGCTGCGCCAGGGTCTCCCCGCCCCTGCGAGACCAACAAACATCGAGACTTGATAGGGACACAAAAAAATGGAAGAAAGAACAAGAGAAACGAAAATCAAGGCGAAACTGGAGGGGTGGCACTTACTCCTCGTCCTCCTCCCCCGAGTTGAAGGTGGACAGATCCCACCTCCCTTGCTGATGGGCGGCAGGGACCTGTGCGGGCTCAGCCACCTCGGCAGGAACGTCTTTCGCGCACGCCACCGCCGCCTGGCTCCTCCCTCGCGGCCTAGAAACGTCGGCAGCTGGGTCTTCCTCCACCTCCTCTCCATCGTCCTCGACGACCGGAGAGTCCCTGCCGTGGCGGACCGGATCTCCACTGATAGCCCTACGGAGCACTCGCGCCCTCCTTGGAGCGTCGCGAACCAGGGGCTTCTGGAGCTCCGGCTCCCCGGCAACCTCGGCGCCAACGTGCTCCTCCGGCAAGACCTGCGCTGGTGGTTCCTCGCCGCGCTCCTCCTCGTGAATGGCCTCCTCTTCCTCGTCATCAGGCGCAACCGCGCCCAGGCCGCTGCCGCCCGCAACGAGGCCTGCCTCCATGGTGCGACACCCGATGAACGCCACCTCCGCCTCGGTGGTGGCGCGGACCATCGGCCCTTCGTCCTGCATGCGCGCCTCCGACAAGGTATCGAACCACGCCTGTGCCACCTCCTTTGCTAGCGCCACCCACGCAGGGTCCACCCTATGCGCGTTGCATACCGGCATCATCGCAACGATCGCATCCCTACGAGAGTTGTTGTAGAGCGGGGCGATAGACGCCGGCAGTATGAACTTGCCTTCCGGGCGAATGAGCTGGTGACGAAAGTGGACGAGCTGCAGATACGTCAGGTCACCGTCGAGACCCAGGGGAATCCGCATGATATCGGCGGAACCAGTGTACAACTAGGCAAAGCGCTGTCGGTCTTGGAGAGGGGCGATCCACCGGCCAAGAAATATGAGCCTACCATCTCTATGGTAAGCCCGGCAGCCCTGAGCCGAAGCAGGCAGGCGATCGCTACCTCCATCTTCTCGTCATCTGGAGCGACAACGCTCCATTCGTCATTGCGGACGGGCTTGGACGTCTGGACCTTGCAGAAGGGCGGCACCTCCTTGGCAGAGATGTAGCACCAATCCCCCCGCCACTCTTTTCACTTCTTGTGCAAAAGACCAGGGGGATACACTTCCTTGTGGGAGGCGCAAGGAATCCACGCGATGTTGCCGGAAATGGCATCCTTGCCCTTTATGCGGGGGTAGAAGAAATGGCGGAAAAGGGAGACGTTGGGGACTATTCCTATGAAGTTTACACACAAATGTGCGAAAACGAACAGGGTGGTCACCACGTTCGGTGTGAAATCAAGCAGACGGAAGCCGTAAGTCAACATCAGATCTACGAAGAAAGCAGAGAAAGGGGGAACCAACCCACAGTAGAAGTACGCCGTGAAGAACGGGTACTTCCCAGGGCCGGGCTGGGCATCCCCTGGGAGCACTGCCGGAGCCGGATGCACCTTCGTCTCCCTCCCCCAAATTAGGGCGTACCTCGCGACGAGCTCGTGCGTCGACAGAGAGCAGGGGGGAGAAGATGGCGGATTTCCTCCTCATCGCCGCCAGGGCATCCTTCGCCTCTGCGTCGGCCGCCCTCTTGGTCTTCTTCGCCGCACCGGCCGCGGCGGAGGTGGTTGTGCGCTTCGGTGCCATGGCAGACCCAAGGCGTGCGGAAACGGGGGGGAGACTCAGAGCTCTGCGCTGCGAGGGATTGAAGAAAGGGGAGAAGCAACGGAATAGGAGAGGCACGACTGTGGGAGCGGTGCCCTCGCGGGGACCATTGTTTATATACAGGGGAAAATGCAAGGGTCGCCTCCCCAGGCCTCACGCGGCGCGGCTTCCGAAACACGACCCCTCGAAGCAACCGCCCCGCTCCGCCACTCCCACGACTCGCGGTAAATGCCCATCGTGGGAAAGGTCAGTAAAAAGTCATCATAATTGCAGGGAAACGCAGCCACGCATGCCCGTGCACTGTTTTGAGCCTAGCCCAACAACGACGCGCGCGCGTGTATGGACCAGGCCCGGGGGCTACTGTCGATGTACTAAGAACTGGGGGTCCCTAGTACCCAGACTTGTGCACGGGCAGCCGCCTCATGCCGGCGAATTCTTGTCGGGCTCGCACCAGCCTCCGAGGCAAACCAAAGCCAAGACTAGAGCAAGGCAACCAGGCCCTTCACCAGGTGGAATAACCCGCCCACGGGCGTCCCCGGCAAGGATTCCAACCCGCCAGGCCGCCGCTCCACCTCACCAGGGACGATTGTCTACATCGGCTGAGGTGTCGAGCGGGCAGGCAGAGCTGGCCGGGGCACGTGGCTACAGCGGCGGGCCTGTTGCAGCTTTAATGCCACCCGTCCCGCGGCGTGGCAGAAGAATAAGAGGTAGCTAGGCGGACGACACAGAATGAGAGGCAATCCTTGCCGGGAAATGTCGCCAGCGCGCCACCTCACGGCGCATTCAATGCGCCCGTCCTAGTCCGTCAGAGTTAGGTGTTTCCCACTACCACTCCGACGACAGCCCCTATAGCTGTAAGAGCGCACTGTACACCTAGTAAATGACCATTGTAGCCTTTGTGGAAACCCCTTGAACTATAAAAGGAGGCCCATGGCTACCTTGACAAAGGTCGACACCCCGTCCATTTGCACGCGTAGCAGCGCCTCTCGAGCATCCTTACCGGGTGGTTGCGCCCCTGTATTTGGACCCAGATATATAAACACACGAACAAGATGTGGGGTTTTACGCTCCCGAGCGGCCCGAACCTATATAAACCCTGCGTGTAGTCATGGCCGACTGATGCTCTTCGTAAACTTGACGCCCCTGTCGAACCGTAAAGGGACCCCGCTGGTCCCATAGATCGTCGTGAATCACACCCCCGACACTCCCGTCAAACGGTGATGCAGGAGTAGCGACGCCGCCTGTCCCCTCCATCGCACCGGCGTCGCCGAGTGTCGGAGCTCCGACCAGGTCGCCTCGCCTCCTCTTCGACGAGGTGGGCGTGTTGTGCACGGTCGAGGCAGCTGGCAAAGGGGGGCATCGCGCCTGACCCCAACTACAACCTTGCCACCATCCTCCTCTCCGGCAATATGGGCTTTTGCCGGTGCTGGTGTCGAAGCTTTGGGTGACGCGTGCCACTCGTTCGGTGCTACGGGGATCTGGATGTCACCGGCTCGTATCCAGGGACGATTTCAAGGGGGGACGAGGGGGGCGAGTGATACGTCTCCGTCATATCTATAATTTTTGATTGTTTCATGCCAATATTATACAACTTTCATAGATTTTTGGCAACATTTTATATGATTTATTGCGCTAACATATTGATCCAGTGCCCAGTGCCAGTTCCTGTTTGTTGCATGTTTTTTGTTTCGCCAAATATCCATATTAAACGAAATCCAAACGCGATAAAAATTTACGGAGTTTTTTTTGGAATATTTGTGAATTTTGAGAAGTGAAATCAACGAAAAACGGAGGCCCACAGCCCCCAAGATACACCACGGCGCGCCGAGGAGGCCCAAACGCGTGGTGGTGGGTTGTGCCCACCTCGTACGTCAGTTGGAGCTCTCCTTCGTGCACAAGAAAGCTAACTTTTGGATAAAAATGCCCTCAAAATTTCAGCCTGATCGGAGTTACGGATCTCCGGGAATATAAGAAACGGTTTTCGGCCAGAAAACAGGAACATGAAACAGAAGAGAACAGAGAGGGAGATCCAATCTCGGAGGGGCTCCTGCCCCTCCGCCGCCATGGAGGCCATGGAGCAGAGGGGGAACTCTCCTCCCGTCTAGGGGGGAGGCCAAGGAAGAAGAAGGAGGGGGGCTCTCTCCCCCTCTCTCCCGGTGGCGCCGGAACGCCGCCGGGGCAATCATCGTGACGGCGATCTACACCAACAACTTCGCCGCCGTCAACACCAACTCTCTCCCCCTCTATGCAGTGGTGTAACACCTCTCTTCCCCGCTGTAATCTCTACTTAATCATGGTGCTCAACTCCATATATTATTTCCCAATGATATTTGGCTATCCTATGATGTTTGAGTAGATCTCTTTTGTCCTATGGGTTAATTATGGTATGATGTTATGGATGTGAGTTGTATGTTGATATGGTGCTGTCCTATGGTGCCCTCCGTGTCGTGCAAACGTGAGGGATCCCCGTTGTACGGTGTTGCAATATGTTCATGATTTGCCTATGGTGGGTTGCTTGAGTGACAGAAGCATAAACCCGAGTAGGTGGGTTGTTGCGTATGGGAGTAAAGAGGACTTGATACTTAATGCTATGGTTGGGTTTTACCTTAATGAACTTTGGTAGTGGCGGATGCTTGCTAGAGTTCCAATCATAAGTGCATATGATCCAAGTACGGAAAGTGTGTTAGCGTATGCCTCTCCCTCATTGCATATAAAAAGTATCTATCATATTATATTCAATTGCCTAGGGACAATCTTTCTCTTGCGTTACACAAAAAGCTTTCTACTAAGTTATTTACTTTTATTAAAAGAGCACCTAACTTTTATTTCCACATTCTTTATTATCTTGCAAAGTACTTCTAGTTTTATTCCTGCAAAGTAGTTTCATATTTGTTCTAGGTAAAGCAAGCATTAGCGTGCGTAGAGTTGTATCGGTGGTCGATAGAACTTGAGGAAATATTTGTTCTACCTTTAGCTCCTCGTTGGGTTCGACACTCTTACTTATCGAAAAGGGCTACAAACGATCCCCTACACTTGTGGGTTATCAAGACCTTTTTCTGGCGCCGTTGCCGGGGAGCAATAGCGTGGGGTGAATATTCTCGTGTGTGCTTGTTTGCTTTATCACTAAGTAATTTTTATTTTCTGTTATTAGCTGTTTTATATATTTAGTTATGGATATGGAACACGAAACACCAAAAAGATTAGTGGTACTTGCTACTCATGGAGATGGGGAACCTCCTAAAACCCTTGATGTTAGTTATGTGAAACACGTTAATTACTCCTTTGATAATCCTGAGAAATCCTCATCGAACTTTATAATGGGAGACATGTTGAATCAACGTGAGTACTTTAGGGATTATCGCTTGTCTCAAAAAGGGAAACACTTATGGGATCAAATTAGAATATTGCAATGGTTTGCTTGGGATGCATGCTCGAGATATGACTTTACTTGTTTCTCTAAGATTGAAGCCCGACACCTTCCCTTTCAATGTAAATTCACCGATAATGAAACCTTGGCTTCATATGCTAAAAGTATTTATGATTACTATGATGTTGAACAAATAGAAGAAATTGTTGCTTTTAAAGGTGCTTATGAAATTGCTTCTTTGCTTGAAAAGTATGATGATGATGTTCCTTACGAATCTGAAAATTTATCCATACTTAAATATTGCTATGAGAATTATGATTGCAATGATGATATTATTGAATTTATTGAGAGAATGAGCACTGTCTTGGAAGAGACTAATATTTTGCAGGAATCTATGGAAGAAGAAATTGCTGAAATTGTGAGCTCATTAGATGTAAAAGATGAGGAGGAGAGCGAAGAACAAATGGAGGAAGAGCGGATTGATCACCCGTGCCCACCTTCTAATGAGAGTAACTCTTCATTGTTTAATTACCCTTCGTGTTTACCGAAGGATAAATGCTATGATGATTGCTATGATCCTTTGAATTCATTTGAAATATCCCTTTTTGATGAACTTGATGCTTGCTATGCTTGTGGCCAAGATACCAATATGAATTATGCTTATGAAGATGAATTTGCTATAGTTCCTTATGTTAAGCATGAAATTGTTGCTATTGCACCCACACATGATAGTCCTATTATCTTTTTGAATTCTCCCAACTACACTATATCGGAGAAGTTTGCACTTATTAAGGAATATACTGATGGGTTGCGTTTTGCTACTACACATGATGATTTTGATGAATATAATATGCATGTGCTTGCTGCTCCTACTTGCAATTATTATGAGAGAGGAACTACATCTTCACCTCTCTATGTTTTCAATACTATAAAATTGCAAGAAACTGTTTATACTATGCATTGGCCTTTACTTAATGTGCATGAATTGTTCTTGTATGACATGCCGATGCATAGGAAGAGAGTTAGACTTCGTTGTCACATGATATATATCACTTTGTGCTCACTACTAAATTACAAATCATTGTTAATTAAAATTGGCTTTGATATACCTTGGGATCCGAGTGGATCCATTACTTGAGCACTTTATGCCTAGCTTAATGGCTTTAAAGAAAGCGCTGCCAGGGAGACAACCCGGAAGAGGAAATATTTGTTCTACCTTTAGCTCCTCGTTGGATTCGACACTCTTACTTATCAAAAAGGGCTACAAACGACCCCCTACACTTGTGGGTTATCAGCGAGACCCCCCCCCCCCCCCCAACGATCACGTCGCCCCTCGATAGCGATCAGGTAGTAGCAGCTTTTTTTTGTGCGCACACGGTCTGTGGCCTGTCTCGCCCCCCTATGCCTCCCATAGTCAAAGCCCAAGTACATATCACGTATATGCAAGTACTGATTGCAGGCAGCAGGTCAGAGGCCCAAATATTAGGAGAAGGAAAAAAAGGAAAGACAGCCCACCGTGGAAGAAAAGGACCCAGGCTCAATCAGAACCGGCAGTTGTTCTATCTCGCTTCATTTCCAATCTGCTAGGTTCCTACGATCTGAAAAAAACCTGCTCGCTGCCGCCGGCCGCCTAGTACATCATCTACCGTCCAGAAGGAAAGGCGACATGCAAGCGCCGTCGCGCCCATTCACAGGTGTATTCCGGCCAGCCGACCGCACGGACGAGCGGCCAAACGAGAAAAGGAGGTTAGTTTATTTGAGGATTAGATTACTTTTTGTCTTATAATGCTTGTAGACATTGAAACAAATTATTAAATTTTTAATTGTCTAATTGTGCTTGGGTAGACATGAAGAGGAAGAAAGGAATTTGGGGAAGCACCATCATCATGAGCAAAAGAGCGATCACAGACATAAGGATGAATGGCGTTCTCTATGTCTGTATGGTACGACCCCTATCAACAACTTCAAATCTCTATATTTCTTTGTCTGACATGAATGATTGTTGATTGATGGACATGAAAATTGGATTGGAATCAACTATCTATAGTACAGTTTACCAAAAAATTCTATATAAATTAAAATACTGAATATGTCTTGAAAAAATAGACAATTTGGTAGTCTTCTTCTAATTAATGTTTACTCAATGAAAACATGATTTCAATTTAGACATTTTTCACAGACTAAATGTTTTATGGCTTGGATGGATGCTCATTAGTCTGTAAGAGCTCAGGTGTGGAACTCGTCCCCCTATACAAAATTCCTGGCTCCATCCCTGCTCGTATCCGTCTTTGTCGGGGGGCAACAAACCAGTTGTTGGTGTGGTAAAATTGTAACAATGGGCTAGTTGCAAAACTACTGACGGTGGCTCATGCGGCGTGTGGCATGCAAGGAAGGTGGCGGAATCGGGAACTGCAATCCGTTAGGTGATTATAAGTGTTTTCCATTTTGTATTTGTTTTTCAAAAGTACATACAGTAATCTAAACAAGTCAAAAGACCAGTTAGCGGCGTCAGAGTCCACCGGCGGCAGTTCACACGTGCCAACTCCCGTGGCTGGACCCGGGTCCGACCGCCATCCCGGTCCGAGTCCACCGCACCGCGTCCAATTCCATAGTCCATCGCGACGCCGACGCGCACCTTCCCCTTGCCCCGTTCCCCCGCCCCGCCTCGCCAGCGCGCGCTCCCTCGCACGCGCCAGCGATCTCTCTCCTCTCCCTCTCGCGCGTATATAGAAACCTCGCGTCTGCCGATCCCGAACACCGCAAATCCCACTCCCTTCCACCCGCCCGGACGCGCAAGATCCTGGGCGACCGGCGCGGCCGTGGTGGTACACGACTGGGCTAGCTAGCCATCCATCGCTGCCGTCGCCCAATGGCCCGGCTCGCCCTCTCCGACTGCCGCGGCCTCACGCCGCTCCGCGCGCGCAGCGCCATTGCGCTGCCGTCGCCTCCCCACCTCGCCGCGGGGCCGCGTCGCCCGGCGCCCGCCGCCATCCACCGCGACTGGGCGCTCCGCGTCTCCGCACCCACCCGCCTCGCCTCCGTCTTCGAGGAGGATAAAAGGCGCCTCGGGGGAGCGGAGGAGGCCGGCAGCTCTTCGGCCGAGTTCAACCCGGGGGCGCCGCCGCCGTTCGGCTTGGCGGAGATCCGCGCGGCCATCCCGAAGCACTGCTGGGTCAAGGACCCGTGGCGGTCCATGAGCTACGTGCTGCGCGACGTCCTGGTCGTGCTCGGCCTCGCCGCCGCCGCCGCGAGGGCCGACAGCTGGCTCGTCTGGCCGCTCTACTGGGCCGCGCAGGGCACCATGTTCTGGGCGCTCTTCGTCCTGGGACACGACTGGTACGGGCCGTCCTCCGTACCCCAGACCCAAAGATTGGACTTCATGCCCGTTTTAGCCTAGAACCACAATGTTCGTCTCTTGTCCTGTAACGACTGTTTGGTATTTGCAGTGGGCATGGGAGCTTCTCAAGCAACCCAAAGCTGAACAGCGTGGTCGGCCACATACTCCATTCCTCCATCCTCGTTCCATACAACGGCTGGTACGATGAGTGCATGTTGTGTTTTCTTCTTTGTTGGGGAATTGTTATTGATGCTAAGAAAGGCGGGGTCTTGAATGTAATTGCAGGAGGATTAGCCACAGGACACACCACCAGAACCACGGCCATGTGGAGAAGGACGAATCCTGGCACCCGGTAGGTCTTTGGCTCTTTGCTTCTCGGTGGATTCATGCATGCATAGTTCTTCAGAGAGGCGGCGTTTTGGTGAATTGTGCTTGATGATTCCTTGAATTGTGATAATTTGCAGCTACCCCAGAGGCTGTACAATAGCCTGGACAATATGACAAAGAAGTTGCGGTTCAGCATGCCATTCCCCATGCTTGCATTCCCCTTATACTTGGTGAGGCACAACGCAGTTTGATTTCACCACGACACGTGAATTGGTTGGTCTTGTTTTCTAACATGCTAAATTCTTGTTCTGTGCAGTTTGCGAGGAGTCCTGGCAAGGAAGGCTCACACTTCAACCCGAACAGCGATTTATTCCAACCTAATGAGAGAAAAGATGTGCTAACATCCACTGCATCTTGGCTGGCAATGATTGGGGTTCTCGCAGGTCTGACCTTTGTGATGGGGCCTCTTAAGATGCTAAATCTCTATGCAATGCCATATGTGGTAAGAGCTTCGTGCCTTTCATCATGCCCAATTTCGGCAAACTTAGAATTTGGATAAGCCATCAAAGGAGTACACTGCAGTGGAGGATTCGTGTGATTGATTTTGGTGAACCCCTGTGCAGATATTTGTTATGTGGCTGGATTTTGTCACATACTTGCATCATCATGGTCATGAAGACAAGGTTCCCTGGTATCGTGGAAAGGTAAATATCATGGTTGAATCAGATTTGCAATTAATCAATGCTCCGGGATAACTGCTCAATGTTCAAAATACAATGGCATGGTCCATTATTATTTGTGAAAATGACAGAAGCTGTTTTAAGTAGAAGATATACGTGTGGAAAACATGAAACTAAGCATTATCTATGTTCTTAAAGAAAATAGCAACATAGTGGTATAATTTTAAAAATATTGCACGGAAGGTACATGAAGGGCACATCCTGCCAACATGTTAGCAGGAATTGACTGTTCAGTTACATTTCTTTCTGACTTGTCCTGGAAATTGTTGGTTCTTCTGGTCTTATATGGCCTGTAGTGCTACCTTTCACACATATGTGGTACTTATTCAAGAAAGGGTGTCACGTTATGCCTAAGTGCCAAATGCTTCCTTCCTACCATAAGAAAGGAATGCAACCTTCAGTCAGAGTAATCCTTGTGGTGAATGCTTCTCTCCCTCCGTTCCAATTTTTTTTTAACTAAAACCACAACACTTATTTTCGAACGGAGGGAGTAGAAATTAAAGATATAATCTTTTCCAATAGCTGCTTCGGTTTATATGGGTTTCAGTTATAATTGTTTAACAACCCTAGTATGATTTCTTATTGATATCGCTTTGCGAACTAATAGGAATGGAGCTATCTGCGCGGAGGATTGACAACACTTGATCGGGACTACGGGTTGATCAACAAGATACACCATGACATTGGCACTCATGTCATTCATCATCTTTTCCCGCAAATCCCACATTACCATCTTGTCGAGGCGGTAAGCCACCATCCCCTGCCCCTTAGCTCTTGCCTTTTTCTGGAATATGCATCAAAATAGTGGCATTCTCTAGAGTCACCTTGCTAACTAGATGTTGGTTTGGATGTAACCCGCAGACTGAGGCAGCAAAGCCAGTGCTTGGCAAGTACTACAAAGAACCAGAGAAGTCGGCTCCTCTCCCATTCCACCTACTCCAGGTGCTATCGCGGAGTTTGAAGAAGGATCACTATGTTAGCGACACCGGAGACATAGTTTACTACCAGAGTCAGAAACGAGTACTTCTGCACAGAGCTCTGATTGAGCTGAAACATTAGGTTATAGGTCATCCTTCGACTCCTCAGGAGGTTGTGGCTCAAGCAAGAGTTAAACATCCTGGGATCTTGGATGGTGAGTCCATGAATGTACATCATGAAGCACGAATGTAGTAAGTTGTGAAGTACGAAGTACCATTGTAAAAGAGCAATTGCAGCTCCCTTCAAGGCTTGACTTGCTCTGCTGGTAGTCTCCTTGTACATCTTATCTCTATATTTTTATCTTCTCGTTCAGTAAAATCTCAACTGCCGGGCCACTTTTTGGATTGTTCCAAATTCCACTTGAGCATCCAAATCTGGATCAATACCAGCAAAAACATCTCAGAAGAATGTTCTAGCGCCATGCCAAATGTGTCAAGAGCAAAGCAAAGTTAGCATTTGACCAAAAGTGAACCAACCCCTTGGACTGTTGAGAAAAAACACCATCAGATTTGAAACTAGCCCACTCTAATTCAAAAATTTCCCCTAACTGAGAATGCCTCACATATTTTTGTGCAGTTCACAGTTCAATTTTTTTATTTGTAAAAGACAAGAAATTCAGTCCTTTACAATGACTGAAGGAGGAGACCATCTCTGATGCTTGCTTTGGACAAGAGATACTACTACAGAATAGTGAATAAAATTTGTAAATGTACTCAGTGACCAACTGTTTCCAATGACAAGAGATAGTAGTACTACAGAGGGAGGGAGGGAGGGAGGGAGAGCTGATGCCTCGGCTGTCATGACACTGACGCGGGCCTGATAAAACAGAAGAGTAACGATCTTCTTTGGTGCACAGACGGTGCTAGGGTTCAAAGGATTTCAGCCAGTAAAGCATATTTGTAAATGTACTCAGAGAGAGAAAGATTGATCGTTTTCCACAGTTGGAAAGGCTATATCAGTGCCTCTATTTTCTTGTGCTCTTCGCATTCTCGAATATATAAAAAATCTTTGTAGTTTGTGGCTGGTCTGCTGCTGCTCACTGCGACATCGTAACAGACAGTATATGCCAGCAACAGTGCCCCAAAATAGAAGTGCATGTGTTCCTCGTTCAGCAGAAAGACGGGACCTGGCCACACATATCGACGGACAAGCGCCTCCAGCAATTTCTCTCATCTCGTGTCTGACTTGACTGCCACGACCGTTTCTGCATTCTGCACGCACAGGAATATACCACCTGTTAGACCGAGTAACTTGTGCAAACCAACCTGTGGTTGATGGTTAGAGGGACTGTGGTATCCCCAGCCCACTAGGGTTCAAATCCTGGTGCTTGCATTTATTCCTGGATTTATTTCAGGATTTCTGGCGATGCGCATTCAGTGGGAGGAGACGTTCCCGTCGACGACGAAGTGCCTACGATGACTTCGTAAATTTCAAGATGATATGCCGGCTCAGTCTCTCGGAGGTGCTCATAGGGGTAGGGTGTGCGTGTGTGCGTTCATAGGGGTGAGTGTATGCGCGTGTATATGAGCGCTTGCGTCTGTACTGTGTTCAAAAAAAAAAAAAACCGAGTAACTTGTTTCAAAAAAAAAAAGTAGACCGAGTAAAGAGAGGCGTTCGCCGTTTCCCACACGACTAAACGGCTCCTCTCTGACTCTGACCGCACCCTTCCAAATTCAGACTTTCGTCTTTCTGATGACAGGCTCTCGCGCGGCTGCGCGCGGTGTGCCAGCAAGGAAGAAGTCACGGCAGCACCGTCACTCACCGCATCGCTGCCTCCTCCTCTCCTCGTCACGACGTCGCAACTTCCCCGTCACGCTCGCGCCATATGACCAATCGACCCGTGCTACTGAATTCTGACGGCGACGTCCCACTCTCTCTTGCACGGGGAAGGAAGAATACAAAAGGGGAAGACGTAAGGCCCTTGTTGTACGTCTTTACCTTTCTCGTAGTCGGCAATAACCTGTGGTCATTGTCACTGAAACTTTCCCATTTAGAGCATCTCCATCCGTCCCCCACGAAGCCTCCAGGAGCACTTTTTCGGCACCGGCGCACAAAAAAAGTCCCACTCGCGCCTCCAAAAGCTCGATTAGCGTTGGATTTGGTCAAAATTTCGACCGACGAACCCACCACAAACCCAGGATCCTGATGGCAGCTCGGGGAGGAGAGAGACTGTTTTGCATGTCATTTGGCTCACCGTCAGCCTCCCACTCCCTCTCTCCTCACTTTTCCTCCGGGGCCCACCCACGTGCTGCTCTCTCTTCTCTTCTCTTCTCCTTCTCTCCCCCACCAACTCCCACGCCCGCGCAGAACACCTGCCCCCCCTCCCCCGAGCAAAATTAGCGTCGGCAAATCTTCATCCGACGTAAAAATCGTCCATGGGGGGGGGGAGGTGGGCACAACGGCTGGAGATGGTCTTAGGTTGCCTCCTCCGAGCGTGTGCACTTAGGTCTCAAGCGTATACTTCCCCTCCTGCAGATTTGGGTCAGAGGCTCAGAGCAATGCCCGTATTTTTTTCATAGGCGTAGTGGACGTGGAGGTGGGTTGTCATGCCCAACTGTGAGATCTGGTGGATTTGGGATGGCAAGCTAGCTGGCTATGGTTCGTCCAGGAACCAAAAGGGCAAAAGAATATGCTTAGGGCATCTCCAACGACAACCAACAAATTTTTTTCTGCATCCGTCCGTAGACAGGGGACCAGTCCGCGGACACAGATGTGGGAGGACGACATCCAACCGTAGTCGCATACATTTCGACCACAACTCGAACCAACCAGATGGAATTCGTGCAAACAACGCGAATTTCATTCAAATTTGAAGATAATTTACATAAAAAGGTCGATATTTCGACCGTTTAACTAAAAAATCAAGGAAAAAAAACCTAAACCATATACAGGACGATCTCCTCGTACGCGTGGCCGCCATGCCCTGCCGAACCGCCGTCTCCGTCCGTTCCGTCGTTGTCGTCCCTCCAGCGGCGGAACAACGCTGTAGGGCCGCGACAACCTTGTCCGGCACTTGCGTGCCGCTCTCGGAGGAGTTGCTCCTACGCCGTGCGAAGCGACCACTCCTCGCCGATCTTGGCGAGCTCGCCGTCAAGGCGGCAACGACGCCTGGCGGACGTCTCCGCGGTGGCCACGGAGAGCGTCCACGCCGCGGCGATGTCCGGGTCGTCCCTGGCCCATTCCGGCGCCACGTCCGTCTTGGCGAATGTGAAGCGGTGCTGGGAGACGCGGGCTCCTACTTCACGCGGCCGCCAATGTGGAGACCACGGTTGCGCGGTGGGGGCGGCTCGTCCTTGACCGGCCGGAGGGGGAGATGTCGGCTCGTTCTTGACGCGGACCCGCGACGGGGACGGTGGCTCGTCCTTCACTCGCGCCGGTGATCATGGTGCCGGTTCTATCTGACGGAGTGAACGCGGGGAGGGGAAGAGAGGAGGAAGGTACGGTGCTGCTCAACGGCGCCAGGGAGGAGGAGAGAGGAGGAAGGTCCGGTGCTCTGCTCCTCAGCGCCCGAGCACGGCTTAAATAGCCGCGACCAGGGCAGGCGGTGGGGCGGTCAGCGCACTTCAATGCGGCGCAGCTGCCGGAGTTGGTTCCTCGGGGTGCGGCGTCCGCATTGAAGCGACGAGGCCCGAGAGATAGCGTCCGTCTATGCCGCCTCCCCGTCCGGTCAAATCACGGTTTCAAAGACGGCCGTTGCATGCTCTGGGCCGGCATGAATGCGACGCAGCAAGCGGCAAGGCGCGTGGGATGGAAGGCACGTGAAGGGCGGGTGGTTTTTTTGGTGGGCCAGGGCGGTCAGAATCGGGCGAAGTAGAGGCCCAGACTACCGCAAACCTCCCCCACGTTTGTCTCCGGTTTGCGGGAGAAATTGCGTCCGGACCACCTCGCAGACCAATACAGGACCGCGTTGGGTGGCTTCCGCGGTCCGGACCGTGCGGTCCACACAGTTGCGGAAGGTTTGCGGGTCCGCCTTGAAGATGCCCTTACAATATTGATACGTCCATTTTGCATCATGATTTCCTACTGTTATTTATTATGTTTTGTTGAATAATAATGCTTTGGGGAGTGATTCTAATGCCTTTTCTCTCATAATATGCAAGGTTTACACAAAGAGGGAGAATACCGGCAGCTGGAATTCTGGACCCAAGAAAAGCACATCAGAGATACCTATTCTGCACAACTCCAATGAAGCTGAGATTTTACGGAGATTATGTTTGGAATAAATAAAAAATACTGGAGCAGAAAACTACCGGAGGGGGCCAACCTGGTGGGCACAACCCACCAGGGCACGCCAGACCCCCCTGGGCGCGCCCTGATGGGTTATGGCCTTCTCGGCCCACCTCCGGTGCCCATCTTCTGGTATATAGTCACATTT
The DNA here is from genome assembly GCA_039707655.1 of Elymus sibiricus. Lineage (NCBI taxonomy): Eukaryota > Viridiplantae > Streptophyta > Magnoliopsida > Poales > Poaceae > Elymus > Elymus sibiricus. The sequence goes on from CM077669.1 coordinate 362,214,112, forward strand.
AACCTAGAAAAAATCATAGGAGGACTTTCGGGACGAAGCGCCGCCGCCTCGAAGCGGAACTTGGGCAGGAGCACTTTTGCCCTCCGGCGGAGCGATTCCGCCGGGGGAAATTCCCTGCCGGAGGGGGAAATCAAAGCTATCGTCATCACCAACACCCTCTCATCTTTGGGAGGCCAATCTTCATCAACATCTTCAACAGCACCATCTCTTCTCAAACCCTAGTTCATCTCTTGTGTTCAATCTTTGTACCGGAACCTCAGATTGGTACTTGTGGGTGACTAGTAGTGTTGATTACCTTGCGTAGTTGATTGCTATATGGTTTATTTGGTGGAAGATTATATGTTCAGATCCATTATGCTATTCAATACCTCTCTGATCTTGAGCATGATTATTATTTGTGAGTAGTTACCTTTGTTCTTGAGGTCACGGGAGAAGTCATGTTGCAAGTAATCATTTGAATTTGATATGTGTTTGATATTTTGATGATATGTATGTTGTGATTCCCTTAGTGGTGTCATGTGAACATCGACTACATGACACTTCACCATTCATGGGCCTAAGGGAATGCATTGTGGAGTAGTTATTAGATGATGGGTTGCTAGAGTGACAGAAGCTTAAACCCTAGTTTATGCGCTTCTTCGTAAGGGGCTGATTTGGATCCAAACGTTTAATGCAATGGTTAGATTTCATCTTAATACTTTTCTCGTAGTTGCGGATGCTTGCGAGGAGGTTAATCATAAGTGGGAGGTTGTTCAAGTAAGAACATTACCCAAGCACCGGTCCACCCACATATCAAATTATCAAAGTAGCGAACACGAATCAAACCAACATGATAAAAGTGACTAGATGAAATTCCCATGTACCCTCAAGAACACTTTGCCTATTACTAGAGATTGCTCTGGCCTGTCCTTTGCCTCAAAAGGATTGGGCTACCTTGCTGCACCTTATTTACCGTTACCATTACTTGCTCGTTACCAATTACTTTGCTATCAAACTATGTGTTACCTACAATTTCAGTGCTTGCAGAAATTACCTTGCTGAAAACCGCTTGTCATTTCCTTCTGCTCCTCGTTGGGTTCGACACTCTTACTTATCGAAAGGACTACGATTGATCCCCTATACTTTTGGGACATTAAGACTCTTTTCTGGCGCCGTTGCCGGGGAGTGAAGCGCTCTTGGTAAGTGGAAATCGGTAAGGAAAAACTTATACTACGTGCTGAAATTTATTGCTACTTGCTACTATGAAGAACTATCCTTTGAGGGGTTTGTTCGGGGTATCTTCACCTCGACCGGAGCCACAATTAGTTGCCCCTCAACCTACCGCACCTACTGAAAATATTACTTATGAAATTCCTTCGGGTATGGTAGAACAACTGCTTGCTAAACCCTATGCAGGAGATGGAACTGAACATCCTGATATGCATCTATTATATGTGAACGAAATATGTGGATTATTTAAGCTTGCAGGTTTACCCGGAGATGAAGTTAAGAAGAAGGTTTTCCCTTTATCTTTGGAGGGAAAAGCATTGACATGGTATAGGCTATGTGATGATCTTGGATCGTGGAACTGGAATCGTTTGCAATTGGAATTCCACCAAAAGTTTTATCCCATGCATCTAGTTCATCGTGATCGGAATTATATATATAATTTTTGGCCTCGTGAAGGAGAAAGTATCGCTCTAGCTTGGGGGGAGGCTTAAGTCAATGCTATATTCATGCCCCAATCATGACATTCTGAGAGAAGTTGGCATTCAGAATTTTTATGCTCGGCTTTCTCATAATGATCAATCCATGCTCGATACTTCTTGTGCTGGTTCTTATATGAAGAAGACTATTGAATTCAAGTGGGATCTCTTAGAAAGAATTAAACGCAACTCTGAAGATTGGGAACTCGACGAAGGTAATGAGTCAGGTATAAAGCTTGAATTTGATTGTGTTAAATCTTTTATGAATACCGATACTTTCCACAAGTTTAGCACTAAATATGGACTTGACTCTGAGATAGTAGCCTCTTTCTACGAAGCATTTGCTACTCACGTTGATCTCCCTAAGGAGAAGTGGTTTAAATATCATCCCCCTATTAAAGAATAAATTAAAGAACCGGTCATAGCTAAAGAAGAAACCATCATTTACAATGTTGATCCAGTTGTGCCTACCGCTTATATTGAAAAACCACCTTTCGCTGTTAGGATAAAGGAACATGCTAAGGTATCAACTGTGGTTCGTAAGAGTAACCTAAAAACATCTAAGCCCCCTGAGCAAATTAAAGTAGAACCTAGTGTTGCTATGGTTAAAGATCTGTTGGTAGAAAATATTGATGGGCATGTTATCTACTTCTGTGATGAAGCCGCTAGAATTGCTAAACCCGATAAAAAAGATAAATATAGACCCATAGAAGGCATGCCCGTTGTCTCGGTCAAAATAGGAGATCATTGATATCATGGTTTATGTGATTTGGGTGCTAGTGTGAGTGCTATCCCTTTTACCTTATACCAAGAAATTATGGATGAAATAGCACCTGCTGAAATAGAAGACATTGATGTTACTATTAAACTTGCTAATAGAGACACTATCACACCACTTGGGATTGTTAGAGATGTTGAAGTCTTGTGTGGGAAAGTGAAATACCCTGCTGATTTTCTAGTTCTTGGTTCCCCACAAGATGACTTTTGTCCCATTATCTTTGGTAGACCTTTCTTAAGCACCGTCAATGCTAAGATAGATTGTGAAAAACAAATTGTCGGTGTCAGTTTTGGCAATGTGTCTCATGAGTTTAATTTTTCCAAGTTTAGTAGACAACCTCATGATAAAGCGTTATCTAGTAAGGATGAAATAATTGGTCTTGCTTCTATTGTTGTGCCTCCTACTGATCCATTAGAACAATATTTGCTTGACCATGAAAATGATATGCACTTGCGTGAAAGAAATGAAATAGATCAAATTTTCTTCGAACAACAACCTCTCCTGAAACACAATTTGCCTATTGAAACTCTTGGAGGTCCTCCTCCACCTAAAGGTGATCCTGTGTTTGAATTGAAACAATTGCTTGACATTTTAAAGTATGCTTATCTTGATGAGAAAAAGATATATCCTGTTATTATTAGTGCTAACCTTTCAGAACATGAAGAAGAAAGATTATTAAAAGTTCTAAGGAAGCACCGGGCTGCTATTGGATGTACTCTTGATGATCTTAAGGGCATTAGTCCCACTCTATGTCAGCACAAGATTAATATGGAACCTGATGCTAAACCCGTCGCTGATCGTCAACGACGACTGAATCCTAAGATGAAGGAAGTGGTAAGAACTGAAATATTAAAACTTCAGGAAGCAGGTATAATCTATCCTATTGCTGATAGTAGATGGGTAAGTCCCGTTCATTTTGTCCCTAAGAAAGGAGGTATTACCGTTGTCCTAATGATAAGAATGAACTCATTCCACAAAGAATTGTTACTAGCTATAGAATGGTAATTGATTTTAGAAAATTAAATAAAGCTACTAGAAAGGATCATTACCCTCTGCCTTTCATTGATCAAATGCTAGAAAGATTATCTAAGCACACACATTTTTGCTTCTTAGACGGATATTCTGGTTTCTCTCAAATACCTGTGTCACAATCCGATCAAGAGAAAACCACCTTTACTTGCCATTTTGGAACCTATGCTTATAGACATATGCCTTTTGGTTTATGCAATGCACCTGCTACATTTCAAAGATGTATGACCGCTATATTCTCTAATTTTTGTGAAAAGATTATGGAGGTTTTCATGGATGATTTTTCCATTTACGGAACTTCTTTTGATGATTGCTTAAGCAACCTTGATCGATTTTTGCAGAGATGTGAACAAAATAATCTCATCTTGAATTGGGAGAAGTGCCACTTTATGGTTAATGAAGGTATTGTCTTGGGGCATAAAATATCTGAGCGAGGTATTGAGGTGGATAAAGCTAAAGTTGATGCAATTGAGAAAATGTCATGTCCTAAAGATATTAAAGGTATTCGCAGTTTCCTTGGTCATGCTGGTTTCTATAGGAGGTTCATTAAAGACTTCTCTAAAATTTCTAGGCCTCTTACTACTCTTTTGCAAAAAGATATTCCTTTTGTTTTTGATGATGATTGTGTGGAAGCCTTTGAAACACTCAAGAAAGCCTTAACCTCTGCACCCATCGTTCAACCACCTGATTGGAACTTGCCTTTTGAAATTATGTGTGATGCTAGTGATTATGCTGTTGGTGCTGTTCTAGGACAAAGAGTAGATAAGAAATTGAATGTTATCCATTATGCTAGCAAAACTCTAAACAGTGCTCAACGAAATTATGCTACTACTGAAAAAGAATTTTTAGCAGTCGTGTTTGCTTGTGATAAATTTAGATCCTATATTGTTGACTCAAAAGTAATTGTTCACACCGACCATGCTGCTATAAAATATCTTATGGAAAAGAAAGATGCTAAACCTAGACTTATTAGGTGGGTTCTCTTGCTCCAAGAATTTGACTTGCATATTGTTGATAGGAAGGGAGCTGTGAACCCCGTAGCTGATAACTTGTCTAGGTTAGAAAATATTCTTGATGACCCACTACCTATTGATGATAGTTTCCCTGACGAACAGTTAGCTGCAATAAATGTTTCTCAAAACACCCCTTGGTATGCTGATTATGCTAATTACATTGTCGCTAAATATATACCACCTAGCTTCACATACCAACAAAATAAAAAATTCTTCTATGACTTGAGACATTACTTTTGGGATGACCCACATCTTTATAAAGAAGGAGTAGATGATATTATTAGACGTTGTGTACCTGAGCATGAACAGGAACAAATCCTACGGAAATGTCATTCCGAAGCTTATGGAGGACATCATGTGGGAGATAGAACTGCTCACAAGGTATTGCAATCTAGTTTTTATTGGCCTACTCTCTTCAAAGATGCCCGTAAGTTTGTCTTGTCTTGTGATGAATGTCAAAGAATTGGTAATATCGGTAAGCGTCAGGAAATGCCAATGAATTATTCACTTGTCATTGAACCATTTGATGTTTGGGGTTTTGATTATATGGGACCTTTTCCTTCCTCTAACGGGTACACTCATATTTTGGTTGCTGTTGATTATGTCACTAAGTGGGTAGAAGCTATTCCAACTAGTAGTGCTGATCACCACACCTCCATTAAAATGCTTAAAGAGGTTATCTTCCCGAGGTTTGGAGTCCCTAGATATTTAATGACGGATGGTGGTTCACACTTTATTCATGGTGCTTTCCGTAAGATGCTTGCTAAATATGATGTTAACCATAGAATTGCATCACCCTATCATCCTCAATCTAGTGGTCAAGTAGAACTTAGCAATATAGAAATAAAACTAATATTACAAAAAACTGTCAATAGGTCTCGTAAGAATTGGTCTAAGAAATTAGATGATGCACTTTGGGCCTATAGAACAGCTTATAAAAATCCTATGGGTATGTCTCCATACAAAATGGTATATGGTAAAGCTTGTCATTTGCCTCTAGAATTAGAACACAAAGCATTTTGGGCCATTAAAGAACTTAACTATGATTTCAAACTTGCCGGTGAGAAGAGGCTATTTGATATTAGCTCACTAGATGAATGGAAAACCCAAGCCTATGAAAATGCCAAACTATTCAAAGAAAAAGTAAAAAGATGGCATTACAAAAGAATCCAAAAGCGGGAATTTAAAATAGGAGACTATGTTCTTTTGTTCAACTCTCGTTTAAGGTTTTTTGCAGGAAAGCTTCTCTCCAAATGGGAAGGACCTTATATTATCGAAGAGGTTTATCGTTCTGGAGCCATCAAGATTAATAACGCCGAAGGTACTAACCCGAAGGTGGTCAATGGACAAAGAATTAAGCACTATATATCAGGTACACCTATTAACGTTGAAAGCAATGTTATCCAAACCATGACACCGGAGGAACACATAAAAGAAACCTTCTGGAACACTCCAGAATTCTGAAAAATAGGAGGTACGTGATACGGTAAGTAAACGGACTCCGAAAAATCCGCAAAAATATTTTTTATCAATTTTGGAATATTAGAAAATTTTGGGAATAAAGAAATAAACCGGAAGGTGATCGAGGTGAGCACGATACACCAGGGCGCGCGCTCTGGTGGGTTGTGCGCACCTCGGACACCTCCCCGACTCCGTTTTCTTTCCATATGCTTGTTTTCCAAGAATAAAAAATCTCTATATATACCCCCGACTGTTTTGACGACCGCATCGCAGAAAAATCCTCTGTTTTTGTTTCGTGTTGTTTTCCTGGCAGATCTGAAAATATGTCGTCTCAAGATTCAGAGGGGGATCACTATGTTGCAGACCCAAAGATCTTTAGGGAAATTTACCCCTATCTGTGGACCTCAGATGAGGAGGAAGATGCTGCCATGGAGGAAATAAAGGATGATAGCTCTGAGGGAGAGGATGATCCATTGCCTCAACCCGGAGATATGCATGTGAAATTCAAGAAGTCAAGTCTCCCTAGAAGCTACAAACCTGAGGTCCAATTTGTCCCATCTCGTTTTCTGCAGGAGAGCAAGGCTGCATTATGCAAAAAGATATTAAAGCTCGAGTTGGAGAATGACTATCTAAGGGAGGAAAATTGTATGCTTAAATATAAGTTGAAGAAGAAGGCTACACCTACACCACCACCTTCTTCTTCACCACCACCTTCTTCATCACCACCACCGAAGGAGACTTGAGCACACGGGTATGGGCACTCCCCTTGGCTTGAGCCAAGCTTGGGGGAGGTGCCCCGGTATCGTATCACCATCACTTTTATTCACCTTTACCTATTTTAGTTCAATCTTTAGTTTCCCTTTGCTTTAGATGAATAAAAGTTTAGCCTGATCTATTTTCATGTGTTAGTTTCGTGGCCTATCTATCTATGTAATCGAGTGAAAGTTATATAATAAAGTTTAGTTTGAGTTTTTGTCCCTCTACTTTCTTGTTGCAATCAAAATAAAAGGGAAGAAAAATAAATGAAAAGAATCATATGCTAATCTTATGGTGAGTAATGACATCACATAAGGAAAAGTATAAGTAGTAAAATTTATTGGAGATTGACAAACATAGCATTGGTCAATGATGCAATTCATGAAAGAATTAATAAGGGAAGAGAAGATTCACATGCAAATACACTATCTTGGACATCTTTTATGATTGCGAGCCCCCATTAAATATTATATGTCAAAATTGTTGACGTTGGACAAGGAAGACAACGTAATGATTTATGTTTGCTCATATCTACATAGAAGTTATATTGTCATAGATCCTTCAACATGTGGTGCTTGCCCAATATCTTTGCTAGCCAAAAATTCCGCACTAAGTAGAGATACTACTTGTGCATCCAAAAACCCAAAACCAAACTCATTCTTTGAGAGTCCACCATACCTACCTATGGATCGAGTAAGATCCTTCAAGTAAGTTGTCATCGGTGCAATAAGGCAATAAAAATTGCTTCTAAAAGTGTTTTGATCCATTAGTGTAAGTGAAAATTGAGCGCTATACGAACTTATGATGGCAAAGTAATAAAAGCGACGGACTGCATAATAAAGGTTGCTATCATAGGGGGCAATATAGCATGACGTTCTTTTAAATTAAGGGATTGGGCATACAAACCAATAAGCGCATGACAACCTCTGCTTCCCTCTGCAAAGGGACTATCTTTTACTTTTATGTATTTACTTTTATGCAAAGAGTCAAAGTATTCTTCCCTATTCCTTTTTACTTTTTCCTTTTGCAAGCATCATGTGGTGAGGAAAGATCTAGGCACATATATCCAGTTGGATATGGGTGGGCATGATTTATTATTGTTGACATCACCCTTGAGGTGAATACGTTGGGAGGAGAAACTATAAGCCCCTATCTTCCTATGTGTCCGGTTGAAACTTTTTGTTCATGGGTATGCCGTGAGTGTTAGCAATCATAGAAGACTAAATGATGGTTGATTATGTGGACTTGCCAAAAGGCTCCGACATGAGACCCTTCCTGAAAATACGATGAATTGTAGTTGCAAAGTTGACTGAGAACATAGTTTGTTGGTTTTCAATAAGGTTTATGCTTCATACTTCTATGTTGTGATGAATTGTTACTTGTTCATGAGAAGCTATATGATAAAAGTGTATTGAATAAGTTTTATGATAGAGTTTGTTGCTGTTATGATAATAAGCATGATGCTACTATGTCCGTATTTTGTTTTTATCGACACCTCTCTCTCAAATCATGTGGACATGCTTTTCAATATCGGTTTTCGCTTGAGGACAAGCGAGGTCTAAGCTTGGGGGAGTTGATACGTCCATTTTGCATCATGATTTCCTACTGTTATTTATTATGTTTTGTTGAATAATAATGCTTTGGGGAGTGATTCTAATGCCTTTTCTCTCATAACATGCAAGGTTTACACAAAGAGGGAGAATACCGGCAGCTGGAATTCTGGACCCAAGAAAAGTATATCAGAGATACCTATTCTGCACAACTCCAATGAAGCTGAAATTTTACGAAGATTATTTTTGGAATAAATAAAAAATACTGGAGCAGAAAACTACTGGAGGGGGCCAACCTGGTGGGCACAACCCGGTGCCCATCTTCTGGTATATAGTCACATTTAACCTAGAAAAAATCAGAGGAGGACTTTCGGTATGAAGCGCCGCCGCCTCGAGGCGGAACTTGGGCAGGAGCACTTTTGCCCTCCGGCGAAGCGATTCCGCCGAGGGAAATTCCCTCCCGGAGGGGGAAATCGAAGCTATTGTCGTCACCAACACCCCTCTCATCTTTGGGAGGCCAATTTTCATCAACATCTTCAACAGCACCATCTCCTCTCAAACCCTAGTTCATCTCTTGTGTTCAATCTTTGTACCGGAATCTCAGATTGGTACCTGTGGGTGACTAGTAGTGTTGATTACCTTGCGTAGTTGATTGCTATATGGTTTATTTGGTGGAAGATTATATGTTCAGATCCATTATGCTATTAAATACCTCTATGATCTTGAGCATGATTATTATTTGTGAGTAGTTACCTTTGTTCTTGAGGTCACGGGAGAAGTCATGTTGCAAGTAATCATGTGAATTTGATATGTGTTCGATATTTTGATGATATGTATGTTGTGATTCCCTTAGTGATGTCATGTGAACGTCGACTACATGAAACTTCACCATTCATGGGCCTAAGGGAATGCATTGTTGAGTAGTTATTAGATGATGGGTTGCTAGAGTGACAGAAGCTTAAACCCTAGTTTATGCGCTACTTTGTAAGGGGCTGATTTGGATCCAAACGTTTAATGCTATGGTTAGATTTCATATTAATACTTTTCTTGTAGTTGCGGATGCTTGCGAGGGGGTTAATAATAAGTGGGAGGTTGTTCAAGTAAGAACAGCACCCAAGCACCGGTCCACCCACATATCAAATTATCAAAGTAGCGAACACGAATCAAACCAACATGATAAAAGTGACTAGATGAAATTCCCGTGTACCCTCAAGAACACTTTGCCTATTACTAGAGAATGTTCTGGCCTGTCCTTTGCCTCAAAAGGATTGGGCTACCTTGCTGCACCTTATTTACCGTTACCGTTACTTGCTCATTACCAATTACCTTGCTATCAAACTATCTGTTAGCTACAATTTCAGTGCTTGCAGAAATTACCTTGCTGAAAACCGCTTGTCATTTCCTTCTGCTCCTCGTTGGGTTCGACACTCTTACTTATCGAAAGGACTATGATTGATCCCCTATACTTGTGGGACATCAAATATCCATTCTCATATAGATTAGTCCCAAAATAAGTGACTCAAATTTATACTAACTTTATACTCAAAGTTAGTTACAAAGTTAATACAAAATTGAGTCACTTATTTGGGACAGAGGGAGTACTATATAGGATACTTCCTCCGTTCCACAATATAGCGCGTCATCATTTTCCGTGATCTAAGTTTAACCATAAATTTAACCAACGAGACTGACTGCGGCGGGAGCAAAAATTATACCACTGAATTCGTATTGAAAATAGGAATTCAGTGGTATAATTTTTTGCTTCCGCTGCAATCGGTCTCGTTGGTTAAATATATGGTCAAACTTAGATCTCGGGAAGCACGGGTGCACTATATTATGGAATGGAGGGATTATATGTTTAGGATTTTGAACTGATCTCACTTAGATGAATGGTCATTACACCTCAGGTACCGAGCTTAGAGCATCTACAACCGGACCCCTCATACCCCCTCAAACGTCCGGGCAGGCCGCCCGGTCACTGACCGGTCATGAAATTTTGACCCAATCGGTCCTCTCAAACTGGCCTCAAACGCCAGGCCTGACCGGCACCCCTCATATCCAGCCCAAATATGGGGCGGATATGGGGGCGCCCGGGTACGCCCGGGCATGCTCGCCTGGCCCGCACTGGCCCGCATCGACCCCACATATATTCGTCCTCATCCATTTGCCGGACCAAACCCTAGCCACTTCACTCCACTCTCCTTCACTCCCATCTGCCACCCTAGCTCACCTCCAGCGATCTCCGGCATGGTGGGCAGTGGATCCGACTCTGACCAGTCCGGATCCATCGAGTGTGGGGTCATCCCCTACGGATTGGAGGAGGTAATGGCGGTTCGCATTGCGCTCCGCCGCTCCCGCGAGGACAGCGCCGGGCCAACGGTAGGATCTGTCTGCCGTGACTCCATAGCGTCCGCTTAACGGGCGCTCGGTTCCTCTGGGGCGGCATCATCGAGGTCCCGTCGGGCGGAAAATCTCTCCTTCCCCATCACCGGTCTGGCAGCCTTTGGGTCCCAACGGGAACGGGCTGCCCGCCATGGGGAGGAGAGGATAAGGGCCGCCGAGGCCTCTCTCGTGAAGGAGATGGCGGCGGCGGAGGCGGCGGCACGGGAGGCCGCAGAGGAGGAAGCTATCCGTGCCCACATTTTGAATAAACGACAGCGGAGGAACACACGCACCCTTGCCCGAGAGCAGAATCGGGCGGTCCATGAAATGGCCGGACTGCCATCGAAGGAGGAGGAGGAGGTGAGTGACGGCGAGGACAGCTCCGGTGACGAGCAGATTCGGCTCGATCCGTACTGCGTCTTCGACCAGTACTTCGGCGAGAAGGACGACAAGGGCTCCGGGAAAGGCATGGGCAGTCGTGGCTGATGTCCACCATAGCCAAACTTGCCAAACTTTGGTAGTCCGATGGCATGTTAGTAGTGATGGAGTAGTCGGATGATGTGTGTAATGCATCGACATAGTAGTTGCATGGTTTGTATGGATTTGAGATATGGGATTTGAGGTGTCCGGTTGTAGAATGCATTATTTGACGTGTGACCGATCAGTGTCCGCGGACGCGTCCGGGCGCGTTCGCGAGCATTTGAGAGGTCGAATTTGCAAGTTGCGGTTGTATATGCTCTTATATAGCCACATCGCCAATGATAAGAAGAAGTAAAGGGAAATGTTAGTAGTGAACGGTGAGCGAATGCGAGCCGTTCAATCTTCACTCGCCATCTTCTATCCCTACCGCTCGTGAACTGAATGTTACGGTAGAAAGAACATGACAATGAACGCTACTGCAAAAACCCTTATAAAATTTTATTAATAGCAGTGTGTGCCTAAACAAGAACACCACAACTAACTTGACTTAATACCACTGGCATTCGGCTTGATAGGGTGCTCTACTGCTATTAGAACATTTATAGCCGGAACTTGCAAATCTGATCCATCAAACGCATGTGGACGCGTCCGGGCGTGTCTGCAAACACTGACCGATCACGCCTTAAATAACACATTCTACACCCGGATAACTCAAATTAGAAACCTCAAATCCATATTATTACATGCACCGCAAACCTACTAAGCGGAGCTTGTCCGGCTCCGTCGTGCCCATGTGCGGCGGCTGGCTGCGTCCCTCGTCGCATCGGTCCGGTCACTGGCGAGGTAGAGTAGGACATGGGACACTAGCTGGCTCAAGGGATTTGATCTCCCGCCATCTCCCATGCCCTACTCTTCCTCGTCGGAGCCCGTAACCCGGACGGTGTCGGTGGACGTGAGGTCGATGACGGATTCTTCCTGAGAGGAGCCGACATCCACCACGACGCGATTGCGACGCCCGCACTGGTGCACCCTACGGAGCGCCGAAGAGTGTGACTCCGCCTCTCCAACGTCCACCGCCACGAGGGCCTCCACCGCCTCCCGCACCCGTTGCCTCGCACGGCGGGCATGCCGCGCCATGTTAGCATCCGCAGCCGCCCATGGCGCGTCCTCGGCGCGCCAACGGAGGGGTTGCGCGTCCGCCACGAGGTTCGGACGCCAGACGGACCGTATCGTCTCTAGTGAGGCAGCGACGCCGGATCCAAGCACCGGTTGTGCCGACGCAATGGATTCCCGATGTTGCGAGTCCGAGCATTGCCGAAGGGCGTCCGCCTCCTGGGAGTGGTGGAGCGCAATCCGGACTGCCATCTCCTCCTCGGTGCCGCGTGGGATGAGCTCGTGGTCGACGGACCTGGAGGTGAAGGACTTGGATCCACTGCCCGCCATGCCGGAGAAGGCCGGAGATCGCCTGATGGGGGCTTGGGTGGCGGATGGGAGTGGAGGGGAGTGGAGTGGACTGACTAAGGTTTGGTCCATCGAGCGGATTGGGGACGAATATATGTGGGGTCAATGCGGGCCATTGCGGGCTAGGCGGGCGTGCCCGGGCGCCCTCATATCCGCCTCATATCTGGGTTGGATATGTGGGGTGCCGGTGTAACAGCCCGAGACCGACGCTCCAGATGATTCCCGATTTATTTCCTTATCGTCATGTGATTTATTTGGTTGTCGCATTCATCATCGTATCATTCGCATCATCTGCATAGCATCGACACTCCGTTGCCATCATTTTTTGAAACTTGCATCCGTTCGTAGTTGTCGGTTCTTCATGTTCCCGTCGTTGACCGTTTCGAGACCAAACACACGCACGGGCCTGCGACATTATTAAAATATTGTTTTAAAAGTGCATATACAACTTTCTTGGATGGGTTGAAAGTTGGCATGCGGTCTTAATTTATTGTAGGTAGGCCGTCTGCCAAATTTCGTCGCATTCGGAGGACGTTTGATACCCGAACGAATAAACTATAGTGGCAATATAGCCGGTCAAATTATCGGACGTTTTCGCAGTTTATAACTTGTTGCCCGGCCACACATCTCCCTCTCATCTCAGCCCAAGCCTATCTACACAACCACCTACCACTCCTAGCCTAACCCCGCGACTGGAGCCACACGATCATGATCGGAGGGTCCGAAAACGGAACAAATCCCCTAACCCTAGCCCCCCTTTCCTATTTAAGCACCCCTACCCTGCCTAAAATGGAAAACCCTAGCCCTCCGCCTTGAAATCCGCGCAGCCACTCCACAGCCGCCACCCCACGCACGCCGTTCGTCTACTTCATGGATTCGTTCTTTTTCCAAGCGGGATCTCATGCAAGATGATAATTTCCCTGGATACCACTACTATCATTGCTATGCTAGTTTGTCTCGTTTATATCTCTATGTATCAGTACCCACCACTTGTATGTCAAGCCTCCCAACATTGCCATGAAAAGCCTCTAACCCCGCTACATCCTAGCAAACCATTGTTTGGCTAAGTTATCGCTTGCTCAACCCTTCTTATAGCGTTGCTAGTTGTACGTGCAAGTTGTTTCCATGTGACAACATGGATATCTTGGAATATCATAATATTATTGCTATTTAATGCACATATATAATTAGTAAAAGGTGGAAGGCTTGGCCTTTTGCTCAGTGATTTGTTCCTCCTTTGCCGCCCTAGTTTCCGATTACCGGTGTTATGTTCCATATTGAGCGCTCCTAACATGCTTGGAGTTGTTATGGGACCCCCTTGATTATTCATTTTGGGATAAAATTCTTCCAACAAGTCCCAACTTTGGTACTACATTTTCTTAGTAACTAATAAAACTTGCATAGGGAGTAATTAACCCATGGATAATTAATCAACAACTCTGGCCAGTGCTCCTCATGAGTGTTGGTCCAAAATGGCAGTAGCCGGGGCCACCAACAGGTGTGCCAGCCGGAAACTTAGCCAATCCGATTGTGTCCTGAGAACGAGATATGCGGCTCCTATCGGGTTCGTCGACACGTCGGGCGGTCTTGCTGGATTTGTTTTACCCTTCTCGACGTCTTGTGCACCGGGATTCCGAGGATACTACGGGCTATCTCGAGGTTGAGGTGTTCCACCGCAGCTTGTGGCTAGTTTGTGATGGATGAGTTAGAGCACCCCTGCAGGGTTAAACCTTTCTGAGAGCCGTGCCCGTGGTTATGTGGCAACTTGGAAATTGTTTAACATCCGGTTATAGCAAACTTGAAGTATACTCAATTAAAATACACCAACCGTGTGTGTAACCATGACCGTCTCTTCTTGTGAGGTCTGAACCAAGAAGGGAACACGGTGGGGTTATGTTTGACTCCTAAGTAGGTGTTTACGATCACTTCTTGATCATTACTAGTTCACGACCGTTTATGCGTAGATCACTCTTCTTGTACTCGTAAGTTAGCCAGATATCAAAGGCTTAGTGCTTGGTGCAGCCTCACCACTTAACCATACCTCACCCATTAAGCTTTGCTAGTCTTGTTACCCTTGGAAATGAGATTGGTGAGTCCCCGTGGCTCACAGATTACTACAACAATAGGTATAGGTACAGGTAATGCGATGCTTTGATGTGAGAGCGATGATTGTTCTATCTGGAGTTCTTCTTCTTCATCGATCATAGGATGGGTTCCAGGTCGGCATCCTGGGATTAGCAAGGGTGGACGTCGTCTTCTTTTTCGTTTGATTTCATCCGTAGTCAGATCCTACTCTTCTGTATGTTGATTGTGATGTATTGATGTATTGATACCTTTATGCTGTAGAATATGGCGAGTGTAAGCAAACTCCATATACTCATCTCTTCTTTACATGTATTGTGATGATTTCCATTCTTGTGAAACGACAAGATGCGCTTCTATCCCTATCGAGGCCCTCGAGCCCGGATGAGGATAGTACCGCATCTTGGGCGTTACAGCCGGTCAGTCCGGGCGTTTGAGGCCAATTTGAGAGGCCTGACTAGATGCAATTTTGTGACCGGTCAGTGACCGGGCGGCCTGCCCAAGCGTTTGAGACGGGTATGAGGGGTCCGGTTGTAGATGCTCTTATCTTTGTTAGAATTGGGTTAGATATTGTGTATAAGGTAGGTTACAGTTTGACTCTGAGTTATAATGTGTCTAGCTAAGGTAGGAGTCGGGTCCTAAGTCCTAATAGGTCAATTTTATCTTAACCTCTTATATAATATGGGGGTAGGTATACAATGTAAACTATGCCAACATAATAGCACATGCACGCGGGGGGATCCGGTGGCGTGTAGCGATGCCCGGGTGGTCGGCGCCCGGTATTGTGACGCTGTCACAAGAAGGAGCGCCTGTAGTCATGCTCTGAGGATGTAGCCAACAAATTTATTTGCGAGTCTGTATGTCGTCCTGTTGAATACGGAGGTCTTGGGGTGCTAAACACGGAGAAATTTGCCAGGGCGTTTCGCTTGTGTTGGCTTTGGTTCGAATGAAGGAGCCCACCAAGTTATGGGTTGGGTCCGGCAACCCGTGCAATGATATGGACAAAAATCTTTTCTATGCTTCCGCGACGATCACTGTCGGCAACGGTGCACACACACCCTTATGGGACTCCCTTTGGGTGCGGGACTGCAAATCAAGAGACATCGCTCCACTTATCTTTGACGCTTCCTCTGGGAAGATTTGGAAGCTTCGTGAAGCCCTCAAAGATGATGCTTGGGTTGGCAAGATCAAGGTCACTTCCAGCTTCACCTTTGAACACCTGTGGAAATTCATTGAACTTTGGACCTTCCGCTCTCCAATGGAACTTGCGGTGTGGAGGGCTTGGGCTCCGCCTAAGGTCAATTTTTTGCTTGGTTGGCCATGCAAAACAGAGTTTGGACTGATGACCGCTTGGCCAAGCGGGGATGGCCTAATTGTGGGCTTTGCCCACTCTATAAGCACTCACAAGAATCCATCGACCACCTCCTCTTCAAATGCTGGTACACTACTAGACTTTGGGTAATGATCAAAGATTGGTTCCAACTCGAGAACATCAACACTTACACTTGGCACTTGTCATCTTTGACTGAGGAGTGGTGGATAGGGCTTCCGACTCTACCATTCTGAATAGGAAGGCCATGGCTACGCTCTCCATGCTCATCTCTTGGACAATCTGGAATGAAAGGAACGCTCGCATCTTCCATCTCAAGAGTGTCCCGCCGACGGTTCTACTTGCTAACATCAAGATTGAGGCCCAAACTTGGGTCATTGTGGGTGCAAAAAAATTGGGATCCATCATGCCACGAGAGTAGACCTTTCGTATTGGTTTTGTAACATGAATCACAATGGGTGTTGTAACACAAACTTTATACTCTTTCCCTCTTAATTAATGAATGAGGCAAATCCTTTTCCCTCTAAAAAAACATACGATGAATCTTGTTAATGCATGACTCATGTGAGTGCTTGGTTCTCGGCTGATTGACTATGCACCTTTGATTATTCTAATAAGTCCTATTATGAACTAAGTTGTTTCTGAGGTGGAAGGTATCGTCGTTGGAGTTCTGTCAAGGGCGATCTAAGAAGTGTATAATTCAGCGGTTGTAATCTTCTCGAGGCGATTAGGAAGGGGCATCGATCGAGACTAATCTCGGCGAGTTTGGTAAGCCTCGGAAGCGTGTGGTGTGTGTAGGTGCGTACAACCACAATGGTGGACTTGTTCAGTAGTGAGATGCGTGCGGGGAAGCTCCTAACCGACGCTCTCAGTGTCGGTTTAGCTTACCCGCGCTCAAAGGTGATTCTGCTGGGCTAACCCAACAAAACTTCTACGGTCATAAAGGGCTCAAATGAGACACGAAGTTTCCTCAACCGCTTCTAACTGGTTGGCTGGTTAATCAATTGACCGGTTGACTTTTGAAAAACAGTTTGTTACAATAAAAATTCTTTAATCAGAAAAAAGTTCACATTTTTTTTGAAAACAGTCGCAAAACTGAAAAACTTCATAAAAATGAAAATAGTTTGCGATTTGGAAAGTTCATGAAATTTAAAAAATCCCACAAACTTGGAAAAAGTTTTATGAAATTTGATAAAAGCTCATGAATTCGTAAAAAAGTTTAGTTCTAAACGTTCATGAAATTTGAGATAAAAAATCACGAATTTATAAAAAAAAGTTCACAAAATTTTTAAAAAAACTGATGGAGTTTGGTAAAAAATCATGAATTTGAAAAACAAAGTTCAGAGCTAAAAGTTAAATCATTCGAAAAAGGTGAACAAATTAGATAAAATAATGCGCTAAAACATAAACAAATTTGGAAAGTTCATGAAATTAGGAAAAGCTCACAAATCTGATAAAAGTTTATGTTTTTTTAAAAACAATCATGATTTTTTTAAAACAATCATGATTTTTATTAAAAAAGGTTCATGAATTTGAAAAAAAAATAAGATCTAAATGTTCAAAAATCTAATTTTGGAATAAAAAGTTAAGAGCTAAATGTTCAATCACTTTTAATAGTTCACAAACTAGAAAACAATTCATGACCTAAAAAATGCACGAATTTAGAAAAAGTTTGAGGATTTTAAAAAAAGTTTGCGATATTTACAAATTGTCTAAAAACCAGAACCAAAAATGAGAAATTTAAAAAGTAACAGAATTAGAAACAAAAACATAAACAAAAATTGAACAAAAACAAAAACAAACAAACAAACAAACAAGCCCAGGTGAAAAAGTAGAAAAGAAATCAAACTGAAGAAAAAAACAAACAAAACCGAACAACATAGCAATCGAATGAACGAGAAGCTATCTCTCGGCAAACTGATTCGAACTCAGAACCCCCACATTCGAAGGGAACAACAGTAACCGCTAGGCTAGCTTACCCGCTTTTGTTTCCTTTTATTACTATATTCGGTTTTCCCAGTTCGATGTTCAGTTTCCGCACGTTTTTCTTCAGTTTTTTCTTGTTCTTTTTCGTTTCTTAAATATACGGATTTCCCCTTTTTCAATTCTTTCTTATTTTTCAAGTTCTTGTCCAAAAATCGATAAGCCTTTAAAATTTGATGAACTCCTTTTACAATTTTATGAATATTTTTTCAAATTCGATGAACTTATCATTCAAATTGATGATTTTCTTTCAAATTCAATGAAAATTTTGGAAATTCGATGATTTATCTTCAAAATGCATGAACATTCTTTAAATATGATGAACTTTTTTAAAATTGAGTAACTTTTTCCATATTCTGTGTTTTTTAAAGAACCTCTCAATTTTTTTCAAATTTGCTAAACTTTTTTCAAAATTGTGAACTTTTTATGAAATTTGTTAACATTTTTGAAAGTGCGTGAACATTTTGTAATTCACGATTTGTTTTATTTTCTGAATTTCTTTCTTGTTTTATTTTCCCTCTTTTGAAATTCAAATGGTCAACCGCGACCGGTCATTTTGTGCTCGAGCAACCAAGGGGAGAACCGGTGAAGCGATCGAGCGCTCGCCTTACATGGAACGATCCACGAGCAGGGGCGTGTGAGTGCCCGTTGCTCCAAGTAGCGCTTAAGGCGTTACTTAAGAGGGGGAGCTCCTATACAGCGCGCAACACGCTAGGGGCAATGCAGCGAGCCCTTTTGGGCCGGTTCGTGCGCAGAGAAGGACACTCCTGTTTTGATTGTTTCGCTTACTTATCTTTTTATTTTTTAAATATTTCTGGAATAAAAAAAAATCCAAATTCGAAATAAATACGAATTTTGACATAGGAGGTTGGGTCTGGTACTACCTATTTAGCGAGTTCTGCTACTACGGTTTTAGGAATTCTAGGTGTTTTTCTGGTTCTTTTCTTTGTCGGTTTGCTATTGGTTTTCTATAAGCTGGTTTTCCGCCTTTATTTTTCTTTTTTTCGATATTTTTCCTTTTTCGTTTTGTATTTCCTATTAAATTGCATGATTCAAAAATGCTCATAAATTCGTAATTTTTTAAAAAGTTAAAAAATTCAAAAATGTTTGAATTTTGAAAATTTATTTGCTTTTACCAAAATCGGTTGTATTTTGCAGAAATAGTTTGAAAATTTCCAATTTTTTCGAGTTTCATAAAAATCAAAATTCAATGATGTTCGTGTCTTCTAAAAATGTTCGAAAATTTTAAAAAATGTTCTTTTTTATATTTCTTTTAGTATTAAAATATTCTTGTTATAAAATATTGTCCACAATTGCAATAAATGTTTACTTTTTTGCTTGAAATTTCAAACAAATATATTCAAAATTACAATTTTTTTTCCACTTTTTGATTTTTTGGAATTTTCAAAAAATCTAGAGTTTTCAAAAAATATACGACATTTCAAAAACAAATTTCAATGTATTTAAGAAATGTTTTGAAAAATTTCAAAAATATTTTAAATGTTGACACTGTAGTGTTATCTTAAATATTTATGATTCCCATCAAGACTAGGAGCCATCAGTTTAGTGGCTAGGAGGATGTCTGAGTAATGCAAGGTGGCTAGTTTGATTCCTCACTTGGTTGCTGCTTTTTTGGGATTTTCACCTCGTGCCTTATAGAAAAGAAAACTCACTTCTCGCCCGGTAGCTGGTCCATTTGCGTCGAACCCTCTGCGTCACGCTTATATAGACTCATATAGACGCAAAAATGTGTCATGTTGAGCGAGATATAGCTATCCTATAGAGTACCCGGCAAATCGGCTATGGCGACTGTACGGGCTGGGGCACTTAGCTCACCATGGTTCTTTCATTGCACGAGTAAAACGACTTCCCTCGATGGGATGCGGCTATTGATCTAGTTCGATTCCTCACATGGTTGCTAGTTTTTTTGGGGATTTTCACCTTGCGCCTTACAAAAAAGAAAACTCTTTTCTTGTCCGGTGGGTTAGCCCAGTTGCATTGAACCCTCTGCGTCGCGCTCATATAGATGCAAAATGGGTCATATAGGAGGTCATCTCTCGTTGAGCGAGACATAGCTCTCGTGTAGACTAGCCCATAAATCGGCTATGGCAATTGTATGGGCTGGGCCATTTAGCTCACCATGGTTCTTTCACCGTACGAGTAAAACGACTTCCCTCCATGGGGTGCGGCTATGTGCCGCCCGCAATGATCCACATTGCATGGTCGCCCGCACGAAGCCAATGTTGGGCCAGCCCCGTGACACCGCCTGCTGACATCACATTGATGCGAACCATGTTTTTTCTTCTTCACATTTCCCCCCTTATTTTTTTTCACACACACACACACACACACACACACACACACATATATATATATATATATATATATATATATATATATATATATATATATATATATATATATATATATATAGAATAGCACTATTCTGATCCTAGGCGCTGACGGGATCCTCCCGAACTACCGAACGGATAGAAAAAAAGGAAAAGAAAAACATAGCCACCCCACGATCTCTCTCTTCCCTAACCTCCCGGCCGCCGACAACCCCCTAGGCATCCCCTTCCCCCGCATCCCGCAGCAGTCCCTCGCCGCCGCCCCGCTCCTCCTCCTCCTCCCGGTCGCCGCGCTCTTCCTCCCCCGCCTCCCGCCCGTTCCGCTCCTCGCCGCCGGATTCGCAACCGCCAGGCATCTCGCACCCGCCCCCGCCGGATCCTCCACCCAGTGCCTCGCCGCGCTCCTCGTGGATCTCGACGCCCGCCTTCTCTCCCTCAAGGACCGCCTCCTGGCCGTCGACGAAGGCGGCGGCGATAGGGGCCACCCCATCCTCGAGCCCCTCGACCGCGCGCGCGATGCGCTCCGCGAGTGCGCGGCGGCGACCGGCCCCGCACAGACTAGCAGCGGAGAGGCCGCGCTGGGCGAGGTGGCCAGGGAGGTCCCCTCCTGCCCGTGGCTTCCACCTCCTCCTGGTGGAGCTCCACTGCCGCAGCACCAACGGCGCTCATGGCGGCCACCTCCGGCCGTTCAACTACGTGGCCCCTGGAGGTTCACAGACGCAGCGCCCTGAATCACACTCCTGCCATGCATCTCACACCGCTACCAGTCCCAGCGCCTCCGGTGGAGACGCAGCACCAACCGGCAGTCCCACTTCGCCTGAGACATCAGTCCACCTAGAACAGGATGGTGTCTTGATGCTGCTTTTCTTCTACTGTACTACATATTCAGGTTCAAAAAAGAGGTTCAACTTTCTGTCGGATGAAAGTTCAGCTCGTGGTGCACCGGCAATAGCAACGTTTTTGCTGTGAAGTGTGTCGAATGAAAATAGGTGGTCTGGCACTACAGGATGGTGCTTGCACTTAACGGTGACCATGGTATTTTTTATGGATGACACAGGAGAAGCATAGTTTTCATTGCTAAGTACAAAAAATAGGTTGTTCTCAGTGACAGAGATCGGATAAGCTTGTATATAAAAAAATTACAAATCCGAATATGTTTGTTCTCTATAAAAAAAGATGTGGATACGCACAAAAGAAATGTGGACGAGAAGTTCATATTTTCTGTCGTGGATAGTTCAAAATGTTTGCTTTTGAAAAAAATGCACACTTTGCCTGCCCAAAAAATATAGAGAGGCGAACACAAAAAAAAGGAACACCACCGGTTTGTTTTCTGCCGGTATATCCCTAGCTCCCTGCGCACACGTTGTTTTGTTTCTCTAGTAACTAGCATGTTTGGTGAATATGTGAAGTCCTACTACTACCAACAGAGAAGGAAAATCGCAACTGAAGCTCATTTTGAGATAATTGGAACCAATTTAGAAAACTTGGGAAGCCCAGAGTGTGTCGCCACCCATTTCTTTTAAAAGATGGTCGTGTGTGCGTGCGTCTGGTGGTCGTGTGTGCGTGCGTTCGGTGTGCTCGTGCTATGGGTATGTTTTTCCTTTATTTCTTGAATAAATCAGAAGTTCATTCATACAAAAAACATAAGTTCAAAATATCTTGTAAAAGAAATGTTTTAATACAAAATTCACATACCAAAAATGTGTTTTGTGTGTGGGTGTGCTCCAACACCACAAGCTCGGATGAGGAAAAAGAAATAAAATGAAACCTAAAAATGGTCATTACAACAAGTTCGAATAAAAAGGAACACACCATCAAAATATCCACAATGGAAGGTCAAATTAAAACTCTAGAAGTTCAAATTTAAATAACAGATGGAAGGAACACACCAACAACCCGATTTTTTTTCATTACTAAACTAGGAAAAGTGAGAACTTTAAAGAAGAATGTGATAGAAGTTCATAATGAAAATAACGAGAAGTTCAAGTATTACACGGAATGCGTTTCAGATGAGAATAAAAAAAATAGAAAAATAAAACCTTAAAAGGTTTGTTGAAAGAAGTTCACGTGCTCTGTCCGGGAAAGTTTGATGTGTATAAAAAACTCAAATTATATAACGAACGGTCCAATATTTCTTAAATAAATTATTTTTAAGTAAACATCGAAGTACTTTCAAAAAAATTGAACTTATCTACATTTAAAAAAATAACATAGAAATTCGAAGTATATATAAACTACTCAGATTTTTTCTCGTTACTAAATAATAAAATGAAGAAGTTCAAATTAAAACAGCAGAGAAGTTCGAAGTTTATGAAAAACTCAGATTTTTTTTCTCGTTACTAGAATTCTTTACTCAAAAATAGAAAACGTGAAGTTCAAATTAAAATAACACAGAAGTTCAAAGTGAAAACAGCCAGAAGTTCACGTGTTGCATGGTGTGTGTTTTCATATAAGAAAAAGGAATAAAAAGACAAAGTATACAAAATTTGTTGCTAGAAGTTCAGGTGCTCGACACGGGAAGGTTCAAAACTTCTTGTGAGTGTGGTTCACTATGTATTTCTCACCCATTCTTGTGAGTGAGAAAAATGAATAAAAAGGCAAGGTCCAATTTTTTTCTTGCTATAAGTTCAAGTTCTCGGTTGGAGAAAGTTAGAAAAATATTGTGAGAGAGATTTGTACAAAAAGGAATATCATTTGTGCAACACCGACGAATGGGTGAAAAATTACAAACAAAAATACGCGACAGAAGTTCAACGTGGAAACAGCAGGAAGTTCAACTACTACGCTAAATGAATTTCGGATGAAAATCTTTTAAACCGTCGCGAGTATGAAAAAAATGATCAAGACGGAAAAGTTGCGTGTTTACAGCAGCTTTCCATCGGTATATCACTTGCTCAATTCCGGTGAGTGGATGGAGAGCTACAAGCAAAAAATAGCACGTGAAGAAACAGAGTGAAGTTCAGGTAGACATGTTGATGAAGTTCAAGTTCTTCACGCGGTGCATTTTCGAAGACTCTGTTTCACGATAAAAGGCACAACGCATGATATCGCCGTTTTCAAAATTGCTTGAAAACGGCTAGGAATCAGAGAAAACCACCTACATGAAAAAGTTGCGCATTTTCCGTAGCTTTTCAATGGTATATTATTTGCTCAATTCTGATAAAGTTTGTAGAAATTATGGTCAAAAAATGTTTTTCAAAATTTTCGAAATTGACTTGAAACCGTAACGAATTGGAAAAAACAATCTACATAAAAAAGTTTCGCATTTATTCAAGCTTTCCAACGCCATATTATTTGCCTCATTCCGACAAATCGTTCAGAAAATAACGCGAAAATACGAACTCGGTACAGATTTGGCCATTTTCTAAATTACTTTTAAACCGTTCATAGTTAGAACAAACTTTTTATATGGAAAGATGCGCATTTTCATAAGCTTTCTAACGCCATATCATATGCGTCGATAGGACTAGCCGTTTTCAAATTAACCCCGAAATAGGAACCCGACTATTCGGTTTCTAAAATTCCGCCATTTTTGAAATTCCTCTTAATCCGTAGGGAATTTGGAAAAATGTTCAACATGTGAAATGAGCGCATTTGCAGCAGCTATCCAACGCCATCTTATTTGCCTCATTCCGATAAACGGTTTAGAAATGGGCTGGAAAATACGATTCACGTTTTTTTTTGTGAAAGAAAAACGGTTTTCAAAACTGCTCTTAACCCATTTAGATTTTGGCAAAAATTCAACTTAGGTCGTGACCGTCGTGTCCACAGCTTTCCAACGGTATATTGCAAGCCTCATTTGGACAATGTTACGGGAAGGTCAACCTCTCACCAAGGGAAGTTCAGGTCGAACAACTCAGGCAGTAAAATTGCAACAGATGCAAGTTCATCACGTCCCGAGAGCAAATCCGCCAACGAGCGAGATTCCTATTTAAAACGGGCATTTTGTTGCTAAAAACCGTTTCCAGATTACACTTACATCATATAGAACACGACTGACTAGAATAATTCGCGCGGGGAGACACGGTTGCGAAGATAGCCCGAAGGTCGGGTTCCTACAGAGGGAAGTTCAGGTTGTGTAACTCAGGAAGTTCAACCCGTGATCAGAATAATATTCTGATACCGTGATCAGAATAGTGTTTATATAGGTTGGTACACCTAGGAGTACGTACTCCTAAGCAACGTGTCGGTATTCTAGCTATCCAGTCGCCCTAGTTGCTAACCGTTTAGCTTTTTGATTTATAAGAAAACAAATAACCACACCAAAATTATGCATGCGGAGATCAAGTCCGTTTAGAAGGTTGTTACTGATCCACATTTATAGGGATCCTGGCCCTCACTAATATTCTCACCGGAACACAGCTCCTATGCGGCTATCAAGTGCTTTCCTATGTAGCACAGCCGGCGACGGTGTCGCCACGGCCACGGCGACGGCATCTGCCAGAGACGACGAGATAAGCGGCTGACGGCGATGAAGCTAACAAGGGCAAACCTTCTTCGTGTAATAACCCGTGTCCAGGTGCGCATCGGTAATTAACACTACGATTTGAGTTTTCTGTATTTTTAATGCACATAGCAATGCATATGCCTGCAGTGGCGACAAGATGGACAATTCCCACGCGGCGCGTGGCCGGCGACGGCTCGATGACGGTGATGAGATTTGACGTTCAGCGTCTCAGCTACCTACGCAACGCATGGCCAGCGGCCGGTGGCTCACGACGTCCATACGCAACGCGCGCTGATGGCCGGCATCCATGGAATTTCTTCAAGTGAATTCAGGCGGTGCACTAATAAATTGGCTACCCCAATCACAACGTGCACCGCTGCGCTTGGGCCATACTGGGTCTTTGGATATAGGGTACACATCTGCGGGGGAGATGTAGAAGCAAAATGCATATGCACGCCCCATTAATTTCCTTTGTAAATGCACTCATTTCTGTTAAGATGAAACTGTAGCTGGGAATCATTATTGGGTCGGAAATATATTTGGTTGATATATACAACTTTTATTTTAGGGAAGTATATACTCCATGAAAAAAGTA
The DNA here is from genome assembly GCA_039707655.1 of Elymus sibiricus. Taxonomy (NCBI): domain Eukaryota; kingdom Viridiplantae; phylum Streptophyta; class Magnoliopsida; order Poales; family Poaceae; genus Elymus; species Elymus sibiricus. The sequence continues at coordinate 362,239,435 of CM077669.1, forward strand.
GTATATATCATCTCCGTCAAAATGTGTATGTACTTGCTCATGAAAAATTACTATATACGATCTCAGCTAATTTTACGTGGTATATCATCACTCGCAAACAAAGTAGCATATACTTGATATATATGAACAATGTATAGTATACACTCACTTTAAAAAAGTATATACCCTCTCAGCCAAATGTGGTATATACTGGCTCAAACAAGTTAATAAGTATATACCCCCAAAACAATGTGAAAGATGGAACATACTACAAGTACATGAACGCATATACAATTCAAGAACTTTAAACGGTTCAAAAATGGGTATACAGTCCATGGTATATACAACATCACAAAAATATGTATGTACTAATTTTTTAACACGTATATACTAATTATTGAACATCATACTTCTTCCCAAATAAAAGGACAATATATTATCAAGGGTTGGCAATATAAGCTGTCATTTTTAGGGACCTTTCTATATAATACATCTTAGATATATTCCCTTAAAACATTCGGGTATACACCAAATAAATCACACACGTATTATATGCAGTTTTCATTGGTGGAAAAACGAGATTTTTTTTAGAACCGATGGGAAGAAGGGATAAGATCCTTGATTATAGGATCAATTCGTTGCATGCACACGTCAAAACAAGAGTTGCATGCATGTACGTCAACTAAATGGTGTTCGGTTGGTTTTTTAATCGTTAAGAGTATATCCATGAGGGGTGGGAGTATGTACCCCTGGGAGTACAAAAAAGGAGTCCTATATATATATATATATAGGGTCTATTCTACCGCTAATTTTTTTTAAATAATACATTTTTTTTATAAATTACAGAAATAATATACAAATTTGAAAATTTTCAAAAATATGACCCAGTCGGCTGGGGCTAAGCCGACTGGATCCAGTCGGCTTAGCCTAAGCCGACTGGATGCTAATCCCTGCTGTTGAGGTGGATTAGGCACTAATCGGCTTAGCCTAAGCCGATTGGATCCAGTCGGCTTAGCCTAAGCCGACAGGTCCCGCTGCTACAGTAAAATCGAAAAAAAAATAGAAAAAAAGTCAAAAAAATCTGAATTTTTTTTGTGTGAAACATTGATGTTTTCCCCACATGCCTGCAAAATTTCATCACCAGATGACATTCGTGGAAAACGTGGCAAAAAAAAACAAAATCGATGCTACTTTTTGGAGCATCGATTTTGTTTTTTTTTCCACATTTTTCACGAATGTCATCCGGTGATGAAATTTTGCAGGCATGTGGGGAAAACATCAATGTTTCTCACAAAAAAAATTCAGAATTTTTCGAATTTTTTTGCTATTTTTTTCGTTTTTACTGTAGCAGCGGGAGCATGTGAGCTCGGGAGCAGAACTGCGTTATGCTCATCATCATGGTCACTATCCCAGTTGGATTCAGACATAGACATATCGGACGTACTAGAAGCTGATCATCCAGCGACCAGACGACCCGTGATGTCGGCATCACGCCGGGCGACATCTTCGTCATGCTCACCGAGATCATCCAGAAGGCCCTCGCTGCTGCCTACTACCCGGCAAAGATAATCGGGGCCATCGTCGAGCTCCTCCTCAACTTCTTCGCCCTCAACGGAGGCCTGCTCGGCATCGTATGGAACATCATCAGATGTACGTATTCACATATATTAACCATCTTGATCCTAACTAACTCATGCACTATCAACTTGAAATGGGAGCATAACACAAATTGAGACGAATATGTGTACATGTGCACGACGCCAAGCTGATGATCGACTTCAGTTTAGCTGAACTTGATTTAATTTGAGTCACAAAATAAATTTACTATGTACAAACATGTGGCGTGTTTATAATAACTATAATCAAGTAAATAAGTAAAGGACCAACAAATTGACGACGTCCATATATAAAGGTATGGAACCATGTATGAAAGGATAATGACTGCATGAGGTAAGTTTATGTACATGGACAACCCAGAACGACATGTGTGATCCTCTCTCTCTCTCTCTCTCTCTCTCTAAATTATATTGTTGAATTCGTATTTGAATGTAGTTTTCAATGATAATATTTTTGCTACGTATAACTTATAATTTATTTTTTAAGTCACGGCTAAAATATGACCTAAAATATGAGTGGACTAGTAAACCCGGACGGAGGTGGTAAAATGCTAAACTTACTGGAGATTGGATTACTAACCACCCCTCCAAACCAAACCCCACCAAAAAAAATTCACTGTTACTGCCAGGAATTTCACCGTAGGCCCTCACTGATATATTTTGGTGTGAGAAATGACCAAGTCACATTTAACTCCTACATCATTTGATTTTACATGAAGATTTGTGCAGGGTTTTTCTTTTTTTTCTTTGATTAATTAAATTATGTAGAAGTTAGATGAGACTTTCTTAGTTCTCATCTGGTAATTAACAAATTCGTTATTGTTTGGCAAACTAGTAGGGATTTTTTTTTCCAACTGCATACCAATATTTTCTTCTAAGCCATGTAACCATGTATATTAGCAGACAAATTTAAAGTTTGAATGAATATCCAAGGAGCATTACATTTATTTATCTAATAAGTTTATGTGTGCGGTGATTTGCAGTTCAATTTCGTGGGGTTCTACAATGTTTTTTTTTGCCACGTTTTCCACGAATGTCATCTGGTGATGAAATTTTGCAGGCATGTGGGGAAAACATCAATGTTTCACACAAAAAAAATTCAGATTTTTTTGACTTTTTTTCTATTTTTTTTTCCGATTTTACTGTAGCAGCGGGACCTGTCGGCTTAGGCTAAGCCGACTGGATCCAATCGGCTTAGGCTAAGCCGATTAGTGCCTAATCCACCTCAACAGCAGGGATTAGCATCCAGTCGGCTTAGGCTAAGCCGACTGGACCCTATCAGCTTAGCCTAAGCCGACTGGACCCCAGTCGACTGGGTCATATTTTTGAAAATTTTCAAATTTGTATATTATTTCTGTAATTTATAAAAAAAAATGTATTATTTAAAAAAAATTGCTATTCTACCAACACCTCGTAAGACCTTATTCTAAAACCAAAACTGCTTATTCTGACACCTCTTCGTCTCGCGCAAAGCTATTGTACCACGTCAAAACAAAGAAAAAAGATCCCATCCCACCCCACCACCTTCTTTCTTCCGCAGCGCATCCCACCCACTCCCCCCGGTGCCCAGTTTCTTCCCCCTCCCCCCCGCAGAACCACCTCCCAGCCATGCGCCACAGCGCGTACCACCTTCCTCCCTCCCACGGCCGACGCATCCACACCTACCTAACATAGCCGACGCGCCGCCAACCTCCTCATCCCGTCGGCGCACCCCACGGCCATGGCGGGATCTGGCCGCCACTGGTCCGCGGCGAGGCCTCCACCATCGGATCCGGCCGCCACGACCATGGTTGCATCCATAAAATTATGGATCCGGCCGCCGCACCTCGCCTTCTCCCGCTGCAAAAAAAGTGGGTGGACCTGCTGCATCCGACGACCTCCTGCTAGTGCCCGCGGCCCGATCCATCCCTCCCATCACCAAATCCGCCGCGCCCGTGCCTTGCCTAGCCACCCCGCGTTCTTCCTGTGGTGGAGCTCTCCAATCCATGCCGTCCCGCTCCCCTCCCGGGGTGACCCAACGCGCTCAGGCCACCTCCCCTCTCGCTACATCGGCTGCTTGAGTGGGGGAGGCAGAAGAAGCCAACCACGTATGTGGCTACCGTGCGAGTGCGGTTCGCCAGCGACACATGATGTAGTGCACCTCGGTGTGCGGTGCGGTTCACAGGAGTTTTTTCTTCTTTTTTCTGGACTCTGGATGTGCAGTGCACCCGAATCCGGCAAGCAGTGCGCCGCGCGCCCCACTGTGGTTCATCCGCGGCCACCGCCAAAGAAAATGTAGTTTTTGCTATTTTTGCGGTTCATTTTGTACTTTTATGTAATCTATTTGCTATCTATGCCGAGGTGTGCTTGCGCACTGCACGCGTGCGTATCGGCAGCAAAGAAGAGGGAAGCTCCAACAAGGGACATGCAATGCCCATACTCACCCGTCACTGAAACAAAAGATGCAGTTCACTAGTTTCGTTGAGGAAGTCCGATTAAGGACACAATTTTACAGAAAACTCATGTGGTTCACTTGCCATTGTCTCTACGATCCACCCACGTTCATAAAAAAGTAAAAAAAAAACAAAAAGTCATGTGGTTCACTTTCAGTAGTGTCGCGGTTCACTTACTTCCAACAACGAAGGCAAAAAAAATGTCCCGAAAACGACAAAAATACAATATGGTTCACTTCTCGATATCCCTGCGTTTCACTTACGCCCGATGTGAAGTGCACTTCACTTCTGTAAGGGCATTCTCTTACCTTGTGTTTTGGTGATGATGACACCTCACTTTGTTATCTAACCGTGTGTCAAGTTGTCCAGGTACTATGTGTCAGACACAAGACGGTTAGGCATTCCCTTTGGACGGAAAAGAACGAAGACGGTGTTCTCTATGCGTTTATTTTCTTTGGTCGTAGGGATCCCGTACTATTAAGAGGGAATCCTCATTGGAAGGTCTTGGGGTGAATCATTTCACACACACATCATTAGCACCCACCTCATACGCTTCCGTCAAAGAGAGAGAGAGGCCCTACTTTCCTTCCATGTAGGCCGGTTGTACCGCTGGCCCTAGAGGTTGTACCGCTGGCCCTAGAGGTTGTACCGCTCGCTCATGTCATCCGGTCTAACCACCACTCCAGGGGTGATACCCTGGGGGTGCTGCCACTGAGTGGACCCAGCAGTTGTACCGCTGCCTCCGGGCGGTTGTACCGCTCACAGTTGGGTGACCCAGGGTGGCAGCCCTGGGCGGTTGTACCGGCCCAGCACCGGGCTTCAACCGGACGCGGTTTAGTTGAGATGCGGTGGTTGGGCGGACGTGGGACGGTTGTACCGCTATATTCCAATAGCCCGGTACGGTGTCCCAGGCGGTTGTACCGCTCGGGACTTTGTCCTGTCCAGCACCCGAGTCGAGCGGTTGCACCGGGGAGGAACCACCGCCCCAGGTTATGTTCTGATGCGGTGGTTGGCCGGTGGTTAGGCGGTTGTACCGGTCATACCGGTTCTACCGCCCGCATCACTGGTTGTACCGCTGCCATGTAAAATGGCTGTAACGGTTGGAAAGTGGGAGGCCAATATAAAGGTGTGGTTCTTCCACCTCCATCTCATCTCTTTCCTCTCTCTCTCCACCATTGATGCCCTTCAAGCTTTCTTGCCTGGTCTCTCTCTCTCTAGCCACTCAAACTTGTTGATTTGCTAGGGATTGAAGGAGGAGACCTAGATCTACACTTCCACCAAAGGAAAATTGATTCCCACTTACTTTCTTGTGTGGATTTTGTTACTCTTGGGTGTTTGAGCACCCTAGACGGAAGAGGTCACCCCGAATCCATATTCCATTGTGGTGAAGCTTCTTGTTTTTGTAGGGAGCCTCCAATTAAGTTGTGGAGAGGGCCCCAACCTTGTTTGTAAAGGTCCGGTTGCCGCCTTCAAGTGCACCACTAGTGGAATCACGACATCTCGCATTTGTGTGAGGGCGTGAGGAGAATACGGTGGCCCTAGTGGCTTCTTGGGGAGCATTGTGCCTCCACACCACTCCAACGGAGGCGTACTTCCCCTCAAAGGAAGGAACTTCGGTAACACATCCTCGTCTCCAACGGTTCCACTCGTGGTTACTTCTTACCTTTACTTTGTGCAAGCTTATATCTTGTTGTTATCATAGCTAGCATCATATAGGTTGTTCACCTAGTTGCATATCTAGACAACCTATTTGTTGCTAAACCTAATTTGTTAAGAAAAGCTTAAAAATTGGTAGTTACCTATTCACCCCCTCTAGTCAACCATATCGATCCTTTCAATTGGTATCAGAGCCTCGTCTCTTTATTAAGGGTTTCACCACCCGAAGAGTATGGTTGACGACGGGGACCGGGCGGTTGAACTCCCCAAGGCCGTGGGTGTGAACACGGTCTCTCGTGAGGATTTGAATGAGGCCATGTCCTCACTTAAATCCTCCATGACGACCAAGGTCAAATCCATGTTTAAAGAATTCTCTGAGGGTCTCAAACTTTCTACCGATCCGTTGCTAGTGGTTAACCCCACTAACTCGTCATCGGATGTCCACTCCGAAAAGGAAGGGCCTAGCACTGACAAGAACAAGCTACCTCAAGGAACTAGTGGGACGGATACTTTTGCCTCGGTGCCCCCTCCCGTGGTCTATGGAGGACCGGTGCACCCACCACATATAGTCAATCTCGGTCCTCCTCCTAAGCTTGTTAAGAATGATTTTGCTAATTGGGGTTTTTCGTATCAAGTCTCATTTGAATCACAGCTCAACACTCATTGAGCAAGGGTACTATCCTCATGATCCAAGCAACCTCACTCCAAGAGAAGAGGCCGACAATCAACTCAATCACTCCGCCTTGTTCATCCTTCAAGCAGCTATTCCCGTTGAAGATCTTGCTCACTTGCGTCCTTGTGACGCCCCCGACTTAATCGTGCACTAATCATACACGCAAAGGCACACGATCAAGCCTAGGGACTCACGGGAAGATATCACAACACAACTCTAGACACAAATAAAATAATACAAGCTTTATATTACAAGCCAGGGGCCTCGAAGACTCGAATACACAAGCTTGATGTCATACAAGCATCAGCGGAAGCAAAAGTATCTGAGTACAGACACAAAGTTAAACAAGATGCCTTAAGAAGGCGAAAACAAACAACAGCCCTGACCGAAAGAGGCAAGGCCTCCTGCCTGGGAGCCTCCTAACTACTCCTGGTCGGCTGGCTCAACGTAGTAGAAGTGGCCTCCGGGGCTCTCCTGGTAGTAAGCTCCGACAGTGTCGTCTGGCTCCTGGGCTCCGTCGTCTGATGTATCATCAATAGGGTATGGGGGAAAATAATAGCAAAGCAACCGTGAGTACTCATCCAAAGTACTCGCAAGACTGACATCAGAACTACGCTAAACATGCAATGGTATCAAATGAGAAGGCTGTATTTGTGGACTGTATTGCAGAAATGCCAGAGGAGAGAGAAAGGCCTAGCCTATCGAAGACTAGCATCTTCAAGCAGTCTTGCAGCATCAGAAGAGAGTAGATAGTAGTAGCATACATGTTGTCATACAATAGCAATGCCCTGAGATCCTTTCTCGACACCCTGCGAGAAAGCGATCCCGAGAGCAGTATTAACAGTTTATCATGTATCATCATCTCTTTATAGTTGTCATGGATCCGGGCACAACTCCAAGCGTCCTGTTACCGTGGACACGGCTATTCGAATAGATATCTTCCCTGCAGGGGTGCACTACTGTTACCCAACACGCTCGATTACCTCCGGCCGGATACACTTGCTGGGTAATACCCGGCCTCGGGTGATCGACACAACGCAGCCCGACCTAGAGCTCAGCAGAGAGGTCAACACGCCGGTCTAAATCCTAAGTGCGCAGGGGTCTTGGGCCATCGCCCTCCGCACTCCTGCACGTTACGTGACTGGCCGGAGAAACAGGCGCGACACTGGACAACCCAGTGAAGTAACCAGCCCAATCCCGGCGATCAGCCCGCAAAGTAACTTGTGACGTCTGAAGAGCTTTCGGCTGATACTACGATGCAGAGGGCCCCATTAAACCATTATCCCACGTGGTGGTAGTGCGAAATGGGTACGACGACCCACTCAGATCAAACACCCAGTTCCGTTAAGCTCGATTAGTATTACTCGCTTGCCCAATATGCACGATTAACTCCGGCCGCACACCCTTGTTCCTGGTGATGTCCGGCCTCGGCTAATCGACACGTAGCAGGTCAGCCTGACTTTACAGTTGGGTGCTGTCAGGACTCAGGTCCATCTCTGACTGGATGGTACCACCAGCCTTTCAGCCCCAGACTGCACATTTCCCCTCGGGTACCTCTCAAGGTGGACCCGCCTGTAAGCAAGGCCATAGTAACTGTGTGGTCAAGCAACGGGTAGGAATCCGAGGAATCACCCTCGTTGGATTCCACTCCGGGAGTTGCACGACATCAGCTTAAACGGAAGTGATGAAAGAGGAATCACCCTCGGTAACACACATCCGGATAGCTATTCTACAGAGGCACCATCGGAAGTGAGCTAAGAGGTATCACCCTCGGCACTCGATGCCAGCTCTGCAGTGTCGGGCAATTTAGGGGGTGTGTGGTGATGTGCTGTCTTCAGTCCAGCAGTCTTCAGTCACTAAAGCGGAGCAACTACAGCAAGGGAGAGGGGCCACAGATGGTTTCCATCCAACCTATACTAAGCAGTTTGGATAATAAGGCAGGTATCAATAGCAGTTATCAAAAACAGGCTATGCATCAGAAATAGGATAAAACAGTAGCAGCGGCAATTTCTAATGCAAGCAGGAGTGAGAAAGGAATGGGTGATATAGGCATGCGTCAAGGGGGTTTGCTTGCCTGGTTGCTCTGCGGCAAAGGCGGGGTCGTCGGACGGCTGGTCGTTGGGGACGTAGTCGTACTCTGTAGCAGCGGCGTCGACGGGCACCAGGTCTAACGGGAGAGAAGGGGGAGAGGAAACAATAAATTCACGGCAAAAGCAATCACTATGCATGGCATGCCTAGAATGAGATGCAGATGGGTGCTACGGTCCAACTATATGATTTAGTTAACTCTTGGAAATTAATAAAAATTTAATTAATTTGTTTTATTAAAGTGGTGCACTATTCATCTACTGCAAACGGTCAAAAAGTTTCAGGTTCAGCTAGCTAGAGGCATGTGACAGATGAATGGATGGCGTATTAGGATTCGTGGTATTTTTCTGATCAACTTTCATATATAAATTATTTTCATCTGACTTACGGATTAAAAGATATGAATTTTTAAAGTTTTAAATATTTTCTGAATTTATTTTAATTATTAAATCAAACATTATCCAAAACAGTACTCTGCTGACGCAAGCATGACGTCATCATGACGTCAGCACGCAACAGGGGCTGTTACTGTTTGAACCAGACATGTGGGGGCCACATGTCATAGTCACATTCAGTTAACAGGGTTTAATTTAATTAAAACAGTTTGATTAACAAGTGGGGCCCATATGTCAGTGACACAATTAGTTTAAATTAATTATTTTAATTAATCCTAATTAGTAATTAGGCAACTGACAGGGGGGACCCACCTGTCATAGGCACAGGGGAGAGGGGCCCCACCTGCCAGTGACTGGGCTGCCCAGTCAGCCGAGTTGACCGAGTCAACTCGGTCAACTGGGGCCAGCGGGGCCCAGGGGCAGTGACCCAGAGGCGGGCCCGGCCAGGCCACGTCGGCGGTGGCCAGCGGCGAGCCGCCGGTGACCACAATTCGCGGCGGAGGCCACTGGAGGTCGCCGGAATCGCGCTACGGGCCGCCATTTCGCGCGCGGCCAGGTGCGTTCGAACGGGTGCTCACCCGCGCGTTGATTGGTGGCGGTGGCATCGCCGGAGACGGCCGGAATCGTCGCCGGCGACGAGGTTAGCGGCGGGGCTTTTCGGGCGACGACGGATCCGGCGAGTGCGGGCACGGCGAAGCCAGCGGAGAGGCTCTACGGGGTCCTAGCGACGCGTGGAGCACGATGGTGGCCGTGGTTGGGCATGACAACGACGGAGACGACGGCGACGAGCTCATCGGCGGCGAGGCTCTCGGGCGGCAACGATAACGACGGCTACGGCGACTATTCCACGCGCGAGAGGGAGGGGAAGGAAGGGGAGGAGCTCACCGAGCGGCTACGTAAAGCCCTTGGTGGCTTTGGAGCAGCAGAACGGCGGCAATCGCCGGAGAAGCGCCGGCAACTGAAGGTTGAAGATGAGCTTGTGGTCGTCGATGCAGAAGCTCCGGAGCTCGCGCGAGTGGACGAGGAGGACGAGGAGATCACGGCGGAGCTCGAGGACGACTCGGCGGGGCACGGGAGGCGGTGTGGCCGCGGGATCGACGGCGGCAGCGCCGGCGACACAGCGGGAGAGGAGGGGATCGAGAGAGAGGGCGAGGGGGAATGAATGGGTGGGCTAGGGTTGCGAGGGAGGCGACGAGGGTCACGGGGACGTCTTAACGGCGACGGGGAGCCGCGGGATGGGCGACAGCGCGACGACGACGGCCGGATGCTCTCGGACGGCGACACGCAGGCGGGAGGAGGACGACGGCCGGCTGGTGGGCTGGGCTGTGCACTGTGCACTCACAGCCCAGCGCCACAGTAACAGGTAGCCCCTTCTCTTTTTCTTTTCTAATTCTATTCTTTTTCTCTGTTTTGCAAATTGTGAGGCCATCAAATGATTTTCAACAGATGAGTGACTTAGCCCAAAATTATCAGTAGATTATTCTTATCCAACAAAAATTGGTTTGGACAATTTACAACTTCACTTTAATTCCCATTAAATTATTTAGTGTTAGAAGTTGCTGTTTTGTTACTGTTTTTAATCAGCTAGGGGCATTTCTAGAATTATGGTGATGTTGTTTTCCTCAAGACAATTAGTTATGATTTATGTGTCATTTAATGAACATTTTAGTTGCTGGTTTGGACAACTTTTATTTTCCGCTTAAGATTTAATTTGAAATTTGAATTAGAATTTGAAATGAGATATGATGCAAATGATGCTCAAGCATGGTTAATCATGATGACATGCCACTGTTCACAGGGGATTACTGTAGCTATTACAGGGGGGGTGTTACAGTCCTTTCACTCGGGCTAAGGATAGTTGGGAACACATTGTATCCATGTACAAGGGTAGCTCGAGCATTCAACGGTCCAACTTTGAGGTGGTCATTGATGAGTGCGATGAATTTGTGATGCTTGATGATGAAGAACCTCGTGAGCTCTACCGGAGAGTGACAACTCTAGCTGTTGCTCTACAAGATCATGGTAGCAAGGATGTGGATGACAATTGGATGAAGCGGAAGTTTCTCAAGGCCATTATGCCATTCAACAAGGCCATGTCCTCCGTCATTTGTCAAAGGCCAGACTTTCACTCTTTGTCCTCAAGCGATGTGTTGGATGAATTTATTGCCATGAACATCTTAAACAAGACCGCCGACAACACTCTAGCTCATATCCAACGGTCAAAGAAATCATCTCCCAACCTTGCTTTGAGGGCCAAAGGTATTGTTGAAGAAGAGGAATAAGAAGAAGAGGAGTGTTGCCTCGAAGACACCAAATATGCTTACCATGAGCACATGGCTCTTGCGTCTAGACAATTTTGGGGCAACAAGAGAAACTCAAAGCCCAACTTCTCCAAGAACAACTCAAGTGGGTCAAAGGGCAAGCAACATGTGAGGACTTGCTATAATTGTGGCAATGTGAGTCACTTTGTGGTGGATTGTCCGTATGAGAAGAGGGAAGACAATGGTGGTAAGCTTATCCGTAAAGACAAAGCCAAGTCATTCCCCAACAAGAACAACTTCCCCAAGAAAGTGCCTCAAAAGGTGTTGGTGTCTCAAGAAGAGTATCCCTCCGATGATGATGTTGATAATGAAGATTCAAGTGGTGAAGGGATGGAAATGGCTACAGTGGCAATTGTATCTCCAACCCCAACTAAGGTGTCTCTCTTCGACGCCCCAACGAGAACCACATTGCTAGGTGCCTTATGGCCAAAGGTATCACCAAGGTAACCTCCAATGTCAAAACCTCCAACATTACTACGTCTATTTCTACCACTCCTTTGTTGGATTGTGTGGATGAACATGAGGTGGCGAAAGAGGATGAAAATGAGTTTGACAAATTTTTGTGTAAACTCAAAGGTGTATCCAAGAAGCACTTTGTTGCTCTCTTGGAACAACTTGGTGAGGCCAATGATGTCATTGAGTCTCAAGAGGAATCTCTCGAGGAGTTGAGGGGGCATAGTCATGAATATGCCGACGAGATAGCGGATCTTTCCATTGCTCTTGAGGAAGAGCGAAGTCTTCATTTGAATCTTGAGGAGTCACAAAATGTTGACCTAGCTAAATTACGTAAAGATCATGATCATGCTATTGTCCTTAATTGTGTGCTTAAATCTGAGAAGGATACTCTTGGGGTTGACCATGGTAGACTCAAGGAAGAGTTTGACACTCTTGACATTGCTCACAAGGCATTGAAGAGTGATGTTGCCTCTCTCAAGAAGTCTGATGATCAACTCCAAGTAAAACTTACTAAGGAAATAGCTACATGTCCTCCCTTTGTGTTAATTGATTGTAACATCCCAAATTTTGGAATGTTATAAATTGAATGATTGATTGTTTGAATGATTGTTTGAAATTGAGTGAAATTTGAAACTTTTAGAAACCTTTTAATGAGAGGGAATAAAATGACTTTCCCCTTTGCTTTTGAATTCAAATTCAAACAATTCAAATCAGTGAGAGAAGATGAAATGACTTCTTCAAATAAAATATTTGAAAAGTGGATTTGAAAGTTTTTGGAATCTATTCCATTTTTTTTTTGTTCTATTTCAAAGCTTGAAAGATTTCAAAGTTCATTGCCCCAAATTTCAAAATTTGAGAGGAGGAACATGACCCTCCAAAACCAGGGGTATTTTTGTGAAATTTTGAATCATAAAACCCAGGGGGTTATTTGAAAATTATTTGCAAAAGAAAATAAAATCAATTTAGGCTTTTTCTGAAAAATAATTTTTTTTAAATCATTTATTTTGGCCGTGAAAAAAATGTTCATCTTATTTATTTTATTTTTCTGATCATTTTAGTATATAATACTTCTATCTTTGGTTTAGTATTTAGTTTCCTTTTCTACTTTTACTTTCCTGTTATTTTTTATTTGGAAAAATGCTTTAAATAGGAAAGCTGCGCGCGTGCGTTAGGTAAGGATCCGGCCCATTTGGAAAGGATCCGGCCCGATCCAATCCGGACCAGATCCGAATCTCTCCGGATCGGCCGCCCGATCCCGTGCGATCTCCCTCTCTCTCTCTGACACCCGGTCCCACCGCCCGACCGAGCCACCGTCGCGGTCACCTCCTTCCTTTCTTCTTCCTCCTCTTTCCATCGCCGGAGCCGACCGAAATCCGACCGGATCTCCCCGGATCCGAGCGCAGACGCTGCCCCTGCTCGAAGTCGAGCCCCCCCCTATAAAAGGAGGATCCTCGAACCCCGTTCCGCCCGTTTCCCCCTCGCCCGAGCCCTGCCCTCGCCTCCATTTCTCACCGGAGCTCCGCCACGGCCGCCGCACCATTGCCGACCCCCTGCCCGCCCTAGCCACCCCCTCGACCACCTGAGCCCACCATACTCTCCGCCACCCTCTCCCTAACCTCCTCGTGCACTCGCCTGAGCTCCAGATCCGCCGTAGCGATTTCCCCGTCGACCACCCGAACACCTCGCCGCCCCCGAGCTCGTGCTGCTCGCCACCGTCGTCCCCGAGCTCGCCTTCGACCACCAATGGACGAGCCGCTCCGCTCCGCATCGTCTGGTGCCGACGCCGTCGTCGGAGGACCACCGAAGACGTCTCCCCGTCGACTTCGCCGCCTCTGCCCCGCCGGAGCCTCGCCGGAGTTCATCTCCACCTCCTCTGTAAGCCGCCGCCGCCCTCCACCGTCCGATCTGTAATCTACGGTGTAGATTAGAACCCACGTACCCCTTCGGTTTAGTTAAAAGAACCGTCCGGTTTTCTGTTTAGTTAGTTTAGCCGAATCGTTTTCCTTTTAATTTGCGGCCATTCGCTCGTTTAGCTCTAACATGCACACCCCGTGGCCAATAGGATCTAGCCACGTGGCAGCACTGTTCGTTAGTTAGTTATTTCTTTTCTGTTTTTGTTTTCTGAAACAGAATAGTTTCTGTTTTTGCAAATAGGATATCTCTTAGGATGTTTAGTGTTTTAATTTGATTCTTTTTGCATTGTGTCAAAAAGTTATTCTAGTTTCTGTAGATATCAAGTTTGACCATATTTGAATATTTTAAATTCAGATTCAAACAGATTTGATTCAAACACCAAATTGCTTGTAACTTGAGTTTAAAAATAGGTTTTGAGTTAATTCTTTTTGCTACTTGTCACTAGTGATTTTTTTTAATAGTAGGCAGAATTTGAGATTTTTTTTGAATATTTTTAAATTAGGGTTTCAAGCAAAACAGATTCTGTTTTAGTTCTTTTAGGTCTATTTCTATTTCTTTTGTTTTAAATTGTTTTAATTTATTTTCTTTTGTATCAGTTGACAAGTTTTACCTTGTTTTATGTTAGTTAGCAGTAGTATTTCAACCAAGTTTATTTTTATGTTATTTATTATTTTTGTTTTCATGAAATCAATTCTAGTTCAGTTATAACTTGCAATTGATTTTCATTGCTAGATTGATTTCCTATTTGAAAATATTTTTATAAATTGTTTTATAAGTTTTACTTTCTGTTAACTTAGCTGTTTTATATTTTGTTTTCTCTTATTTTATTATTTGTTTTACTTGTTGTTAAGTTTACTAACTAGAAAAACTTATGGTGTTTAGTATGTTGTTTTCCATAGTTCTTAGTTGTTCTTCAAAAGTAATTCTTTTTGCTAGTAAAAATATTTGCTAAATGCCTTTGCTAGATTTTACTTTGTTGTTGTTTTGTTGCTGTTGATAATAGGTTAATTGTAGGAAAAACCTTTTTCTTAGTTGATTTGATGAAGTTTTGTTATTTTAACTTTTGTCTTAAGTATTTCCTTCATCACAACCCTTTTTGGTGTTTTTGTTTTCGTGTTCCCTTTTGATTGTTAGTATTGATTGCTAGTATGATTGCTTATAAGAGTGCAATGTTTGATTATATAGATTTTCATCGGAGAGTGACGAATAGTTCTATCAAGTTATTTTCTGAGAGCGATATTTATCTTCATCAACCCTACCAGGCAAGTTCACTTTGATCATCTATTTCATACCTATGTTTTATTGCATGTAGTGACATCATTCAACAAATCCCTCCAGTAGTATTATTGAATTCTTGTAGTTGAGTAGAATGCATGAGGTAGGAACCCACTCCTTGTTACTGAAGCCCCGGGACGTTATTTGTCTTACTGCTATGCTATGCTAAAGTAGACGGGGTTGGTATGAGTGTTCGAGAGTGGTGTGAGGTGAAGGACTCTACGTCAAAGACGACAACTTCATGAAGGCATCTTCAAGTCCTGCATCTTCAAGACCTCAAGACTTCGAGACTCGAGAAACAAGTTTTCAATACACACTACTGGGTGAGGGATGGATTTGATGGGCACCCTGGAGTAACCAGTGGATGGCCGGGATGCATGGAGAAGCGCCATGACATCTTGCGGAAAGCCTCACCCAGACTCAAAGAGACGGATGAATACTTCATGCCCGGAAGCTTACCTGTGTAGCCACAAGTCATTATGGGCTCTGGCTTGGTTGATCTTTGTTGTGACTCTGGCTGGGCAGTGCTACGAGATGTAGTCGACGTTAGGATTGGATGGGCACTGACAGTAGTCAGGGAAACACTCTGAAAAACCATGTTTCGTTCGTCCTGTTCTCAAACACACGGCAGTGCGAGGACTTACAAGGAGGGAACGAATCTTGTGGGTAAAGTACACAACACTCTGCAGAGTAAAACCTAATCGATTAGCCGTGTCCCCGGTTACGGACAATTTGAGCCTCTGGACTTGGATCTATCTCTGAACTCTCAACACCAGACTGATAACTAATTGTGGGCAACTTTCGATACTTGTGGGTATTGAGACATCGGTTGGCGGAACCATGTCATAATAGATATTTCCATAGTGAAAACTCCTGATATTCCTCTGTTGTAGGAAAAAGAAATAAAATCAGCTTTTATGCAAAAACTCAGACACAGAGCCACAAACCTTTATTGCATATAGAATAGTCTTATCATCTGTTTTCTCTTATTGTGATCTTGCCGGTACATTCAATGTACTGACCTACACGGCTGCAACGTCTTATGTTGCAGATAAGTTTCTACGACAAGTAAGAGTACGATTCAGGGTTACGGTCTACACTCAACCTGCCGTTGGTGTTTATTGGGACTCCACTCCCGTTGACTGTTTCCGCTGAGATTTTAAGGTATATATCAGTTTACGTTAATTACATGTGATTGCACTTTGATATATACATTGATGTACTGTGTGTGCCAGCATACGGATCCAGGGATGGCACAGAACACACAGAGGCTTGACTCGTTTTGAGTCGGGACGCTACATTGATAGTGCCAATGCTACTAACCCTTGTTGTGAGCATGCACACCTTGTGGAGGAGAATGCTAAGTTGAAAGAGCAACTTGAGAAAGGCCTTGTGACATGTATCCAAGGTGATAAGAATCTCAAAGACCTTTTGAGCAATCAAAAGGAAGTTGTAGCAAAGGAAGGAGTTGAGTTTGCACTCAAAACCAAGAAGAAGAAGAAGAAGAAGGCAAAGACCAAGCAAGTTCCCCCGCTCAAGGAAACCTTTGTCAAAGCGGGGAATGTCCCTCATGAGAAGAAGAAGGACAAGGTTGTGGATGGTAATGCCAAGAAGGGCAAGACTACCCACTCCAACAAGGCCGGCGACTTTAACCCCTCTTATGTTTTATGCCATGCTAGTGATGGACATGTTTATGCTAAATATGTTGGTTCCTCTTATGAGTACATTGAATGGTCTATTTGGGTTCCTAAGGCCCTTGCTACTAACATGAAAGGACCCATTAAAGAATGAGTACCTAAATCCAAGCATTGATCTATTGTAGGAGTGTGCTTCCGGAGGAGTGTCATGGTTGCTTGATAGTGGAGCAACAAATCATATGACCGGAAGCAAGGTGGTAATCTCTCCGGACTTGTCCATTGAGAATGTCATGCTCGTTAAGACTCTTGCATATAATTTACTTTCCGTTCGTCAACTTGCACTCATGGGTTTTTGTACCTTCTTTCGTGTTGACACCGTGGCCCTTTTGTGGAGCAAGACTCTTAAAGTAGCCTTTGTTGGGCATGTCGAAAACGGTCTCTATGTAGTTAACTTCTCGGAGCGACCCACTAAGACCGCGACTTGCCTAATGGCTAAAGTTGATGTGGGTTGGCTTTGGCATCGCCGACTAGCCCATGTCAATATGAGATCTTTGCAAAGTCTCCTCAAAGGGGATCACGTCCTTGGACTAACAAATGTGAGTTTTGCCAAAGATCGTGCTTGCAGTGCTTGTATCGAAGGAAAGCTACATGAGAAGGCTCGCCGACCCACAACTATCATCTACTCAAAAAGGCCCTTGGAGCTCCTTCACATGGATCTCTTTGGACCCCCATCTTTTGATAGTCTTGGAGGAAGAAAGTATTGCTTGGTGATTGTGGATGACTACTCAAGATACACTTGGGTATACTTCTTCAAGAGGAAGAGTGAGACTCAGCAAACTGTTATTGACTTTGCCAATGAAGCTCAATGTTAACTTGAGGCAAAGATATTAATGATAAGAAGTGACAACGGTACCGAGTTCAAGAACTACACCTTGAATGAGTTCCTTAGTGATGAGGGGATCAAGCATCAATACTCCGCACCATATACCCCTCAACAAAATGGTGTTGCGGAAAGGAAGAACCGGACGTTGATGGATGCAGCAAGGACCATGATGGCAGAATTCAAATCTCCGTACAACTTTTGGGACGAAGCCATCAACACCGCATGTCATGCATCCAATCGGCTCTATCTCCGCAAAGTCTTGAACAAGACTCCCTATGAAATTCTTACCGGTAACAAGCCCAACCTCAAGTACTTACGGGTGTTTGGGTGTAAGTGTTTCATTCTCAAAAAGGGTGTTCGTTTGTCTAAATTTGAACCTAGAGCTCAAGAGGGCATATTTGTTGGTTATGCTACAAACTCTCGCGCTTACCGTGTCCTAAATAAGTCCACCAGACTCATTGAGGAGACGTGTAACATGGAGTTTGATGAAAATAATGGTTCCTAAGTGGAGCAAAGTGGTCTTTGTGATGTAGGTGATGAAATTCCTCCCCAAGCCATAAGAAAAATGGGTGTGGGACTCTTCCTACCTGTTGAGGAACCCCTTATGGCCGAAGGAGAAGGATAATGTTCCACTCATGTGGAACCATCACCAACTCAAGACCCACACGCTTTCGAAGAACAAAGTGAAGGCCCTCAACCACGTGAACGAGATCAAGGGAAAGATCAACCTCTTGATATCGGTGATTCTCCAAGTGATGCCCAGGGTCAAGTTCACACCCCCGAGCAAGCTCTAGGTTAAGGTCAAGAGCAAGCTCATGAAGGCGCTCAAGATCATCAAGAAGATGCTCCTCAGGAAGTTGTCCCTCAACTTTCCATGGAGGAGACCTTAGAGAGACGAGCCGCCAAGAATGCTGCCAAGC
This sequence comes from Elymus sibiricus, assembly GCA_039707655.1. Taxonomy (NCBI): domain Eukaryota; kingdom Viridiplantae; phylum Streptophyta; class Magnoliopsida; order Poales; family Poaceae; genus Elymus; species Elymus sibiricus. The sequence continues at coordinate 362,257,680 of CM077669.1, forward strand.
TTGAACATAAACAACATTTGTTGGAAAACGTCTACGGCAGCTTGAAAAGAGGGGTAACTACTCGTAGAAAATTAACAAACTTTTGTGAACATCATGCGTTTGTTTCTTGCATTGAACCCCTCAAGGTACAAGATGCGCTCGAGGACATGGAATGGGTTGAACCCATGCACGATGAACTCAACAACTTCGAGCGCAACAAAGTATGGAGGTTGGTGCCAAGACCAAAGGAGAACCACAATGTCATTGGAACCAAATGGATTTTCAAGAACAAGCAAGATGCGAACAGTGTCGTCATTCGCAACAAGGCAAGATTGGTGGCACAAGGCTACTCCCAAGTCGAGGGTATCGACTACGGTGAAACCTTTGCTCCTATCGCTCGTCTTGAATCTATTCGCATGTTGCTTTCATATGCTTCTCATCACGATTTTAAATTATATCAAATGGATGTGAAGAGTGCATTTCTTAATGGTTCACTCAAGGAGTTGGTATATGTCAAGCAACCCCCAGGATTCGAGGATCCCAAGTTCCCCAATCATGTATACGTTCTCGATAAGGATCTCTATGGCCTTAAACAAGCCCCACGTTCGTGGTATGAGCACCTTACCGAGATTTTCCAAGACCGTGGGTTTGAAATTGGCAAAAATCGATCCCACTCTTTTCACAAAGAGGGTTAAAGGGAACTTGTTCATATGCCAACTATATGTTGATGATATTATTTTTGGTTCCCCTAACAAAGCTTTCAATGAAGAGTTTGCCGCACTAATGACCAAAGAGTTTGAGATGTCCATGATGGGAGAGTTGAAGTTCTTCCTTGGATTCAAAGTCAAGCAACGAAGTCAAGGAACCTTCATCAACCAAGCTAAATATACTCAAGACATGCTCAAACGATTCAAGATGGATGAGCTCAACCCGCCCAGGGTCAACACTCCTATGCCTCTCAAATGCTATCTTGACAGTGATCCCAATGGTAAAGCCGTGGATCAAAAGGTATATCGCTCCATGATTGGATCTCTGCTTTATCTTTGTGCATCTAGACCGGATATCATGTTGAGTGTGGGTATTTGTGCAAGATTTCAAGTTGCACCTAAGGAAAGTCACTTTGTGGTTGTCAAACGAATCTTTCGATATTTGGATCATACCCCAAACTTTGGCTTATGGTACCCCAAAGGTGCTTCATTTGATCTCATAGGATATACTGACTCGGATTGGGCGGGAGACCGTGTGGAAAGGAAGTCTACTTCCGGAGGGTGCCAATTTCTTGGTCGCTCTTTGGTAAGTTGGTCTTCAAGGAAACAAAATTGTGTTTCTCTCTCATCCACCGAGGCCGAGTATGTAGCCGCCGCAAGCTGCTGTGCACAGATGACACGTCTCCATCGTATCTACTTTTCCAAACTCTTTTGCCCTTGTTTTGGACTCTAATTTGCATGATTTGAATGGAACTAACCCGGACTGACGCTGTTTTCAGCAGAATTGCCTTGGTGTTATTTTTGTGCAGAAATAAAAGTCCTCGGATTGACCTGAAAATTTACGGAGAATATTTTTGGAATTAATAAAAAATACTGGCAAAAGAATCAACCGGAGGGGGGCCACCCATTGGTCACAAGCCAGGGGGCGTGCCCCCCTAGGGCGCGCCCCCCTGTCTTGTGGGCCCCCTGAAGCTCCTCTGACCTCAATTCCAACTCTATATATTCCTATTCGGGGAGAAAAAAATCAAGGAGAATAGTTCATCGCATTTTACGATACGGAGCCGCCGCCACCTCCTGTTCTTCCTCGGGAGGGCAGATCTGGGGTCCGTTTTGGGCTCCGGAGAGGGGAAATCGACGCCGTCGTCATCACCAACCATCCTTCATCACCAATTTCATGATGCTCTCCGCCGTTCGTGAGTAATCCCATCGTAGGCTTGCTAGACGGTGATGGGTTGGATGAGATTTACCATGTAATCGAGTTAGTTTTGTTAGGGTTTGATCCCTAGTATCCTCTATGTTCTGAGATTGATGTTGCTATGACTTTGCTATGCTTAATGCTTGTCACTAGGGCCCGAGTGCCATGATTTCAGATCTGAACCTATTATGTTTTCATGAATATATATGTGTTCTTGATCCTATCTTGCAAGTTGTAGACACCTATTACGAGTTATGATCTGCATCCCCCAGGTTGACAATAACTGGGATTCTTTCCGGTGATTACCGTAGTTTGAGGAGTTCATGTATTCACTAAGTGCTAATGCTTTGGTCTGGTTCTCTATTAAAAGGAGGCCTTAATATCCCTTAGTTTACATTAGGACCCCGCTGCCACGGGAGGGTAGGACAAAAGATGTCATGCAAGTTCTTTTCCATAAGCACGTATGACTATATATGGAATACATGCCTACATTACATTGATGAATTGGAGCTAGTTCTATGTCACCCTATGTTATAACCGTTGCATGATGAATGCCATCCGACATAATTATCCATCACTGATCCGTTGCCTACGAGCTTTTCATATATTGATCTTTGCTAAGTTACTTTTCCGTTGCTACTGTTACAATCACTACAAAACTGCTACTGTCACGTTTGCCATCGTTACCGTTACTTCCATACTACTTTGCTACTAAATACTTTGCTACAGATATTAAGTCTTTCAGGTGTGGTTGAATTGACAACTCAGCTGCTAATACTCGAGAATATTCTTTGGCTCCCCTTGTGTCGAATCAATAAATTTGGGTTGAATACTCTACCCTCGAAAACTGTTGCGATCCCCTATACTTGTGGGTTATCAAGACCTTTTTCTGGCGCCGTTGCCGGGGAGCATAACTCTATTCTCTGAGTCACTTGGGATTTATATCTGTTGATCACTATGAAGAATCTGAAAGATCCAAAAACCAAGATCTATCCCTCTACTACGAGGGGAGGTAAGGAACTGCCATCTAGCTCTGCACTTGATTCACCTTATGTTATGAGTAAATTTGCGACACCACCACCTGCTATTGATTCTGATATGTCGCAAGAAATTAATGATGCCACTTCTGCTATGCATGATGCTTATGATGATACTTTGCTTGATAATAGGGTGCCACTGGGTGAATTTCTTGATGAACAAATTGCTAGAGTCAATGCTGAAACTGATGATATTTCAGAAACTGATGAAATTATTGAAACTGAACACTATAAGACACCTGCTAGACCTATCTCTCCTAGATATGAATTGCCTAATATACCTAAGGGTTATGTTATGGAGGGAGAGCTAGCTAGGGACTTTCTTGCTTGTAAGGATAGAGATGATATTAAGAAATTGCTATGCAAGTGGAAGGAAAAATCTTTGAATGCTAGAATGCAACATGATCCTAAGTTTGCTACTTCACCTATCTTTGTTACTGATAAGGATTATGAATTCTCTGTCGATCCTGAGTTAATTACTTTGGTTGAATCTAATCCTTTCCATGGTTATGAATCTGAAACTGTTGTGGCACATCTTACTAAATTGAATGATATAGCCACCCTATTCACTCATGAGGAAAAAAATCATTATTACTATATTCTTAAGTTGTTTCCTTTCTCATTAAAGGGTGATGCTAAGATATGGTTTAATTCTCTTGCTCCTGGTTGTGTGCGTAGTCCCTAGGATATGATATATTACTTCTCTGAAAAATATTTTCCTGCCCATAAGAAACAAGCTGCCTTGCAGGAAATATTTAACTTTGTGCAAATTGAAGAAGAGAGTCTCCCACAAGCTTGGGGGAGGCTTCTCCAATTACTTAATGCTTTGTCTGATCATCCTCTCAAGAAAAACGAAATACTTGATATCTTTTATAATGGACTAACCGATGCTTCTAGGGACCACCTAGATAGTTGTGCTGGTTGTGTTTTCAGGGAACGAACTGTTGAACAAGCTAAACTACTATTGAATAATGTATTGAGCAATGATAATGATTGGACTACTCCCGAAGCACCTCCAAAGCCAATTCCGAAGAAAAGAGGTATTCTATTTCTCAGTCCTAAAGATATGCAAGAGGCAAAGAAATCTATGAAAGAAAAAGGTATTAAAGCTGAAGATGTTAAGAATTTACCACCTATTGAAGAAATACATGGTCTTGATAACCCGACACAGGTAGTAGAGGTAAATTCCCTCCGTAGATTTGATGAAGGTGATATTCCTTATAATAAGTCTGCTAGCCAATGCTTGGATGAGTTTGATAACTTTATTGTTAAGCAAGAAAATTTCAATGCTTATGTTAGTAGACAATTGAAACATAATGCTTACATGCTTGATCGCTTAGGTGATTATATGAGTAGAACTATCAATGATCTTAAGCTTATTAGTAAACTAACATGCTTCCATGGTAACTACTCAAGTAGAACAAGTACTGAAGGCACAAAATGATTTGCTTAATGAGATGAATGGTAAGAACAATGATCATTCTGTTAGAGTTGTGACTAGAGGTGGTAAAATGACTCAGGAACCTTTGTATCCTGAGGGCCATCCGATGAGAATTGAGCAAGATTCTCAGAGAATTAATACTGATGCACCTAGTCGTCCCAGTAATAAAAGGAACAAGAATGACGATAGGACTTTGCATGCTGCTAGTGAACCTGTTATAGATACACATGAAAACCCAAATGATATTTATATTTCTGATGCCGAGACACAATCTGGTAATGAACATGAGCCTAGTGATAATATTAATGATGATGTTCATGTTGATGCTCAACCTAGTAATGATAATGATGTGGAGATTGAACCTGCTGTTGATCTTGATAACCCACAACCTAAGAATAAAAGATATGATAAAAGAGACTTCGTTGCTAGGAAGCATGGTAGAGAAAGAGAACCTTGGGTTCAGAGACCCATGCCCTTTCCTCCTAAGCCATCCAAGAAAAAGGATGATGAGGATTTTGAGCGCTTTGTTGAAATGCTTAGACCTGTCTTTTTGCGTATGCGCTTGACTGATATTCTGAAAATGTCTCCTTATGCTAAGTATATGAAAGATATTATGACAAATAAAAGAAAGATACCGGAAGCTGAGATTTCCACCATGCTTGCTAATTATACCTTTAAGGGTGGAATACCAAAGAAACTAGGAGATCCCGGAGTACCTACTATACCATGCTCTATTAAAAGAAACTATGTTAAAACTGCTTTATGTGACCTTGGAGCTGGTGTTAGTGTTATGCCTTTCTCTTTGTATCGTAGACTTGATTTGAATAAGTTGACACCTACTGAAATCTCTTTGCAAATGGCTGATAAATCAACTGATTTACCCATCGGTATTTGTGAGGATGTGCCTGTCATAGTTGCAAATGTTACTATCCTAACGGACTTTGTTATTCTTGATATTCCCGAGGACGACAGTATGTCGATCATCCTTGGCAGACCTTTTTTGAATACTGCAGGGGCTGTTATTGATTGCAACAAGGGCAATGTCACTTTTCATGTTAATGGTAATGAGCATACGGTACACTTTCCGAAGAAACAACCTCAAGTTCATAGTATCAATTCCATTGGAAAAATTTCAACGATTATTATTGGAGATTTTGAATTCCCTCTCCCTACTGCCAAAAAGAAATATGATATTCTTATTGTTGGGGACATGCGTATCCCCATTGAGGTAACCTAGTATTATTCGAAAATTCTCCAATTCCGTGTCATTCGAAAAAAGTTTGTCAATAAGACTTGATCAACCTTATTGATGGATTCTTTTTGATGAGCATGAGATGGATGAATTTAGGAGGCACAACCTTCTGTACCCAACTTTTACTTTCTGTTATTTAGATTAAATTAAGTAAAAATGATATTATTTTTCTGTTTTCTGATTTATCCGTGCAATAAAAAAAATGACCTGAAAATAAAAGTTCTCCAAATGCCCTGAAAATGTAGTATAATTTTTTCTGGAATATTTAAGAATTTTTGGCACTGAGAACACATCAGGGGGCTGCACCAGTGGGCCACAAGCCTGCAGGGTGCGCCCACCCCCCTGGGCGTGCCCCCTGGCTTGTGGGTCCCACGTAGGCCCCCCTCACTTATTCCAGCACCCATTCACTTCGTCTTCCTCCAGAAAAAAATCCCACCATTGCTCAAACCCGTGTCCTAGCTCATTTTGCTGCCATTTTCGTTCTCCTTGTGCAAAGCTCCATTTGCAAAACTGTTTTGGGGGATTGTTCTTCGATATGTGACTCCTCCAATGGTCCAATTAGTTTTTGTTTTAGTGCTTTATATATTGCAAATTTTTGCTGCTGTGGTGACCTTGTTCTTGAGCTTGCATGTCAAATTTGTACGGTCCCAAGTGGTTTTGATGCGTGATATAGCCTCTAGGCACTTGTGGGAGTAGCTGCTATAAGTTTTGTTCACCTTTATTTTGAGTCACTAAAAATTTCAGAAATTTTTCAGAGAAAGAAAGATAGTGAGGAGAATATACCAAGGTGGTTCCTCGAGCAAGAAGACCCTGAGACTCGCAATACGTGAGCCCGACTTTGAACCACCGAGGGAAGCTCAAGTGCGGCCTTGTGAATGGCCGTCGAATCAATTCATGGTTCATGCCGGTTTCAAGGAAGAATTTTACGCGTACATACGAAATGCTGGCCTTGAAGATTTCGTTTCAGACCAATGCAAGCAATATTATCAACTCACTGATTCCTTCGTGCGGAGGTTTGAATTTTCGTCCAGGCGTAATACGCATTCTGTTCTATTAAATCTTTATGATGAATCTTATACTATGGACCTAGAAGATTTTAACCGTGCATGCAAAATTCCACAATGGGGCAGCCATAGTGATCCTCACAAAACTGAATATAATGATTTTCTTGCTAGCATCACTGTGGGAGAAACTAGAAACATTACACATGCTACCTTGGGGAGCATTCACTTTCCTGCTATACATTATTTTGCTCTCTTCATAGGTAGATGTATTAACGATAAACATGATCATAGCCACCTTTGCGTACCTGATCTTAGTATTATTAAGAGTGCGGTCATGGGGGATAGACGATATAACTTGGGGGCTATTATTGCTAGGAGGCTACATAAAAATGCTAAGGATGGAGATTTCTTTGGCGGGATTTATGCCACCCGTGTAGCTAATTATCTTGGGGTACCCATAAGGGGGAATGATATTGAGTTACCACCTGCTTTTCTTGATTATGAGGCTATGGTGCGCTACCAGTTTCTTGAGAGGAACGAACGGTCCTTCCTGTACCGACTAATTTTTGATAGACAGCGTGCTGTCCATATTACCCTTCCTGCTCCTGCCTTCTTTAACTTTCAGGAAAAACGGAGACACTTTATAACCAGAGAGGAGGCAAGCGAGTACGAGAGAGAGGCGGAAGCCGCTCGCCTCCGCGCTGCAGCCGTTCAGGCGGTAGCCGCCGCAGCCCAGTACAACCCCAACTATGACTTTGGATATTATCCGGGCCAGCCATGGCACTAGACCAACTTAGGCCAAAAGCCTAAGCTTGGGGGAGTACGTATTTCTCACCGACATTACATTCATGTTCACACACTCATCTCAGTTGTCGGTGTTCATACTTTTTCATTGTATCATCCATGGTAGTTTATTTCTTCTTTCCGCTTTCTTCTTGTGTGTTTAATTAACCTTGAGAAAATCCAAAAAAAAAAAGTTCTAGCTTTACTTTCTAGTATGTCTAGTTTTAGTATTAAAAGAAAACCCAAAAAGATTTCTTGTTCTTCTTTTGCTTGTTGGGAGCTTTCCCGTGTAAATAGTTTTTCTCGTTCTTGTTTTGAAATTTCTTTCTTTGGGTCGTAAGGAGAAGACCACAATGAAAATGTTGAGTGGCTCTCATATGCATTATTGTTCATCTTACAGAGAGCCCATATTACCTTGCCTTCTCCTTTAAGTTATTGTTTGCAGATTCCAGCTTAGTCCAAATGCACGTGCACTCTTATTATTATTCACACCGTTCGGTCGTACAAGTGAAAGGCAATAATGACGATATATGATGAAGTGATTGAGATGGAGAAAAGCTGGTATGAACTCGACCTATTTTGTTTTTGTAAATATGATTAGCTCATCGTTCTGGATTCAGCTCATTATGGATGAAACATGTTTGCAATGACAATTAGAGATTATAGTTACTCATGCCATGCTTAATTAGCTAAGAGTGTATAATGGTTTGTCTTGAGTGCCAACATGCATTTTAAAATGGTTGTGATGTAGTATGATAGAATGGTATCCTCCTCTGAATAATTCAAGTGGCCTGACTTGGCACATGTTCACGCATGTAGTTGAAACAAAATCAACATAGCCTCCACGATATTTATGTTCATGGTGATTTATATCCTACTCATGCTTGCATTCAATGTTGGTTAATCTCAATGCATGTTTATGACTGTTGTTGCTCTCTAGTTGGTCGCTTCCCAGTCTCTTGCTAGCCTTCACCTGTACTAAGCGGGAATACTGCTTGTGCATCCATTTCCATAAACCCAAAGTTGTTCCATATGAGTCCACCATACCTACCTATATGCGGTATTTACCTGCCGTTCTAAGTAAATTTGCATGTGCCAAACTCTAAACCTTCAAATAATATTCTGTTTTGTATGCCCGAATCGCTCATGTAGTGACTAGGGGCTGTCAGTATCTTCCATGCTAGGTGGGTTATTCTCACGATATGTGTTGATTCACTATCATTCACGAGAAAGTGGCTGGTATTCGGGATGCCCAGTTCCATGCTCAAAAATCAAATCAAAATCTAATGAAACAAAACTCCCCCAGGATTGTTGTTTGTATGGACGGTACCCGTGGATTCGGCTCATCGTGGAGTGTGATTGATTGGTGGAGGGGGAGTAAAAACTTTACTATTCTGTTTGGGAACCGCCTATAATGTATCTAGCATGGAAGATACCGAGATCTCTCAGTTGTTATGTTGACAATGAAAGCATACCGCTCAAAATTATTATTCATCCCTGTTTTAAAAGCTCGAGCTCTGGCACCTCTGCGAATCAATGCTTCCCTCTGCGAAGGGCTTATCTATTTTACTTTACTGTTGAGTCATCCTCCTCTTATATAAAGCACCAGTTAGAGAGCACCACCGTCATTCGTATGCTTTGTTATTAATTTATATTGAGTATGATTGTGACTGGATCTCTTTTACCATGAATTACAATTTCCAGTCAGCCCTTGTTCTTCAGGGGTGCTCTGCATTTATGTTTTGCGGTCTCAGAAAGGGCTAGCGAGATACCATTATATCATATTGTATCATGATTGTTTTGAAAAAGTGTTGTCATCCGAGACTTATTATTATTGCTCGCTAGTTGATTATGCCATTGATATGAGTAAATGTGAGACCTAAATGTTATTGTGAATGTGGTTAGTCTATAATCTTTGCTGAAAACCTGAACATTAGTTAGGCATATTTACAACAACAAGATCAAACAGAGTTTGTAAAAGTTTTTCTTTGTCACTTTCAGTTTGTCAACTGAATTGCTTGAGGACAATTAATGGGTTAAGCTTGGGGGAGTTGATACGTCTCCATCGTATCTACTTTTCCAAACTCTTTTGCCCTTGTTTTGGACTCTAATTTGCATGATTTGAATGGAACTAACCCGGACTGACGCTGTTTTCAGCAGAATTGCCTTGGTGTTATTTTTGTGCAGAAATAAAAGTTCTCGGATTGACCTGAAAATTTATGGAGAATATTTTTGGAATTAATAAAAAATACCGGCGAAAGAATCAACCGGAGGGGGGCCACCCATTGGTCACAAGCCAGGGGGGCGCCCCCCATAGGGCGCGCCCCCCTGTCTTGTGGGCCCCCTGAAGCTCCTCCGACCTCAATTCCAACTCTATATATTCCTATTCGGGGAGAAAAAAAATCAAGGAGAAGAGTTCATCGCATTTTACGATACGGAGCCGCCGCCACCTCCTGTTCTTCCTCGGGAGGGCAGATCTGGGGTCCGTTTTGGGCTCCGGAGAGGGGAAATCGACGCCGTCGTCATCACCAACCATCCTTCATCACCAATTTCATGATGTTCTCCGCCGTTCGTGAGTAATCCCATCGTAGGCTTGCTGGACGGTGATGGGTTGGATGAGATTTACCATGTAATCGAGTTAGTTTTGTTAGGGTTTGATCCCTAGTATCCACAATGTTCTGAGATTGATGTTGCTATGACTTTGCTATGCTTAATGCTTGTCACTAGGGCCCGAGTGCCATGATTTCAGATCTGAACCTATTATGTTTTCATGAATATATATGTGTTCTTGATCCTATCTTGCAAGTTGTAGACACCTATTACGAGTTATGATCCGCATCCCCCAGGGTGACAATAACTGGGATTCTTTCCGGTGATTACTGTAGTTTGAGGAGTTCATGTATTCACTAAGTGCTAATGCTTTGGTCCGGCTCTCTATTAAAAGGAGGCCTTAATATCCCTTAGTTTCCATTAGGACCCCGCTGCCACGGGAGGGTAGGACAAAATATGTCATGCAAGTTCTTTTCCATAAGCACGTATGATTATATATGGAATACATGCCTACATTACATTGATGAATTGGAGCTAGTTCTGTGTCACCCTATGTTATAACCGTTGCATGATGAATGCCATCTGACATAATTATCCATCACTGATCCGTTGCCTACGAGCTTTTCATATATTGATCTTTGCTAAGTTACTTTTCCTTTGCTACTGTTACAATCACTACAAAACTGCTACTGTCACGTTTGCCATCGTTACCGTTACTTCCATACTACTTTGCTACTAAATACTTTGCTGCAGATATTAAGTCTTTCAGGTGTGGTTGAATTGACAACTCAGCTGCTAATACTCGAGAATATTCTTTGGCTCCCCTTGTGTCGAATCAATAAATTTGGATTGAATACTCTACCCTCGAAAACTGTTGCGATCCCCTATACTTGTGGGTTATCAACAGATTCTTTGGATGAGGCAAACTTTAAAGGATTGTGGTGTCAACTATGACAAAGTGCCTCTTTATTGTGACAATGAAAGCACGATCAAGAGCTCCAACAACCCGGTTCAACATTGCAAGACGAAGCATATTGAGATTCGTCATCACTTCATCCGGGATCACATCAAGCATGGAGATATTGATCTTATTCATCTCTATACTAAGGAACAACTTGCAAATATTTTCACAAAGCCATTGGATGAAGCAAGATTTCGTGAGTTAAGGCATGAGCTAAATATCATCGATTCGAGCAATGTGGCTGGAATTAGTGCACACCCCTCCACACTCTTCATTGTGTCTTGTTTAGGTGTAGGCATGGACGTAGGGGGAGTCTAGTTCTCTCAATGAACTATCCCTCCTCCTATTATGCATAAAATGATCAAATCTTTCACATTCGCCATTTTTTATGGTACTTGTGCTTCAAAGACGAGTTTTGGTCATGGACCCATGGTTAAAATCTTTGCGATGCCATACCAATTGACTCAAACATAGGTGGCCTCGGCCACCGCCCCCTCCTAGTGAGGCATTTGTTGTGGTTATTGCCCAAGTAGGTGTTTTGTGGTCTTCATTTGCTCTTGATTGTTTGTTTAGGACCTAGGTGCGGGTATCCTCCATGGTTTGACTTTTTGCCTTTTTGTGTTTTTGCAACCATGGAGCTTACCCCACCATACTCCTGTGCCTTGTCTCTATCCTAAGCTCTCCTCATCTAGAAACCCTCTCGTCCAATTGTACGCATTGAAAACATGGTGGTGGTGGCTATGGCCGGGCGGTACAACCGGTGGTCCGAGCGGTACAACTGCTGGCCATCCTATTGTCCCGCCCCAGCAGTACAACCGGTCGTGATGAAGTGGTTCAACCGCTAATTCCCAGGTTGTGCCAGACCCGTACAACCGCTCTGCCGAGCGGTACAATCGGTCGCGTCTTCAGTCACTTAAAAGGGAGGGCCGGGCCAAAGGGGTATTCAGTTTCCCCTTCGTGCCCGACACCCCTTGTTGCCCTAGCCACCGGCCGCCGTCACCACCGCCCTGGAGTGCCCCCGGCGCCCCGGATCTGCGACCTCCTCTCGGATCTGCTCTGTGGAGGCCCTCCCCTTCCCCGATCTCCTCCCATGGACGCCGGTAATGCCCCGTTTCTCCTATTCTTGGATCTTTTTTTGGATCCTCCATTGTTAGGGCATTGCTCGGTTCCCGCGTTTTTAGTCAAAACTATTGGAGGGATGAGATCCTATATTCATTTCCTATTAGTTGTGGGGCTTAGAACCGTCTATAGTGGTGCATTATTCAAATCCGAATGCGCCGGTTCCCTCGCAGCGGTACAACCGCTTGCACCTACGGTACAACCGCTGCAGTGGTACAACCGTTGTGGTGACCGGTTCAACCGGCTTCTCTGAATCATGTCCAGTTGTTTTTGTTTCTTTTCCTCACACCTAATATATTCCGTTTCTGGCATACAATCCTCTCATGTTGTCTGGGTTTCTCGTGTGTGTGTGTCTGCAGGTGGTTCTGGTTCTCGCTCTGCTTCTCAAAAGAAGACCAAGAAACGAGCTCGCAAATGTAGGCTCGTCAATGAGTCCGAGGAAGAGGAAGTTGTGATCCCCACCAAGCCCACTCGTTGTGAGAAGTCGTTGGCCGCCAAGCAAAAATCTGCAAAGCCTGTGCACTCTTGGAAGCAAGTTGATTGGGAGAGGGTCCGTTTCCAAAATCCTTATGAGGTTCCCGTTACTCCCAGGTGGTCCACCCCTCAGTTTCGTAATGAGTTACAAATGAGGATTGTGCACGAGCTGTATGACCATCACAAGAACAAGTTTGCCAAGCAATGGATTATTGACATTGAGTATTGGAGGAACAACATGGATTACTTTGGAGAGGCGTTGGCACTGTGCGAGGAGTTTGACTTGATCAAGCTCATGACTATCAACTGTCCCTTTGATGTGCAGCTCATTCACCAGTTTTATGCCACCGTCCACTTCGGCACTGATGATGCTCGCACCCTTTCATTCATGTGCCGTGATGAATTATTCCAAGTTCCGTGGCGTGCCTTCTGCAACGCACTTGGTTATGATGATACTGGCCTCACCCGGAATGGCGGCATCCGTCCTCATGACCAGGTTACTCCCATGGATAAGAAGGAGTTAGCCCCCTTGTACATTCCCGGACGTGGCATTCTTGGAGCCTCTAAGGATCTGCAGCAGGTCTATGATATCTTACACCGTGTGTTCCGGAATGTTCTTCTGCCCAAGGTTGGAAATCAAGATGAGATTCATGGATATTTTGTTGATCTACTGGTTGCAATGACGACCGAAGCTGGCTCGGGTGCTACGTTTGATTCTTCTAAATGGTTGTGGGAGGATATGTACAACACGGTCTTCTACAGGAAGGTCCCCACCTATGCTCCCTTCATCATGTATTTCCTCAACTCTGTGTGGGCAGTTCGTAGGCCTGGAGTGCCCCTCACTTCTCCGGACAACCTCGTCGAGCATGACGTCAAGCAACTCCAGATGAAGAAGCATGCTGAGCCTCGCTTCCCCGTCAACCCCCCTGAGGATGTCTATGCTACTCCTAGTGACAGTGATTTTGAGCTTCCTGCAGGGGCCAAGCCATCTTGGGTCACTAAGCTCACCACCAAGATTAAGAAGACCTTTTGCCTCCAGACTCATGTTCAGAAGAAGCTCTATGAAGCCCATGTCAATGAGAAACTTGCGAGATGCCTACAGATTTAGATTATGCGGGCTCTTCAACTTCTGGTAGAAAGTGGTTCTAAGAAGACAATCACTCCTGAGGAGAAGTGGATCTCTGAGCATAGCACTTGGACTGATGTTGAGATCTCTGGTCAGCCTGCTGCTTTCTCCTCTGCTGCCGCTGATGCCGATGACATTATGGAGGATGATGAGGAGGAGGATGGTGATGGGTGATACGTCTCCAACGTATCTATAATTTTTGCTTGTTCCATGCTGTTATATTATCATTCTTGGATGTTTTACAATCATTTTATAACAACTTTATATCATTTTTTGGGACTAACCTATTGACAAAGTGCCAAAGTGCCAGTTACTGTTTTTGCTTGTTTTTTTACTTCGCAGAAAATCAATACCAAACGGAGTCCAATCGCGACGAAACTTTTTGGAGATTTTTTCTGGACCAGAAGACACCCAGTGGGCCAAAGAACTGCCGGAGAGGTGGGCCGTGGAGACCACAACCCACCAGGGCACGCCAGGGGGGCCCCGGCGCGCCCTGAGGGGTTGTGCCCTCCTCGGCCCCCTCTGCACCGCCTCTGATGCCTATAAATTCCCAAATATTCCAAAAACCCTAGGGGAGTCGACGAAATACAATTCCAGCCGCCGCAAGTTCCAGAACCTCGAGATCCAATCTAAACACCATCACGGAGGGGTTCATCTTCCTCATAGGCGCCTCTCCGATGATGCGTGAGTAGTCCACCATAGACCTACGGGTCCGTAGGCAGTAGCTATATGGCTTCCTCTCTCTCTCTCTTATGATTCTCAATACAATGGTCTCTTGGAGATCTATTTGATGTAAACTTTTGCAGTGTGTTTGTTGGATCCGATGAATTTTGAGTTCATGATCAGTTTCTATCCATGAATATTATTTGAGTCTTCTTTGATCTCTTATATGCATGATTACTTATAGCCTTGTATTTCTTCTTCGAATCTTTGGTTTAGTTAGGCCAACTAGATTGATTTTTCTTGCCATGGGAAGAGGTGCTTTGTGATGGGTTCGATCTTGCGGTGTTCTTTCCCAGTGACAGAAGGGGCAGCAAGACACACATGTATCGTTGCTATTAAGGATAACAAGATGGGGTCTATTCCTACATGAATAGATCTTGTCTACATCATGTCATCGTTCTTATTGCATTACTCCGTTTTTCCATGAACTTAATACACTAGATGCATGCTGGATAGCGGTCGGTGTGTGGAGTAATCGCCTTGGATATCATCATGACTATTCGATTTTCTATCAATTGCCCAACAATAATTTGTTCACCCACCGTGCGCTATACTCATGAGAGAAGCCACTAGTGAACACTACGGCCTCCGGGTCTACTTTTCCAACATATTGCTTTCCGATCTACTTTTTTTTGAAATCTTTGTTTTCAGATCTACAAAACCAAAAACCCACAAAAATATTGCTGCATATTTACTCTTTTTATTTGTGTTCTTGAGAGATCTATCTCTCCTATCTATCACTACCTAATCTATCTTATTACCATAGAGAGATTGACAACCTCTCTTTCGCGTCGGGTTGCAAGTATTTGTTGTTTGTGTGCAGGTGCTCTTATTGGGTGGTGGTGATCCTCCTACTGGTTCGATAACCTTGGTTTCATAACTGAGGGAAATACTTACCGTCGCTGGGCTGCATCATCCCTTCCTCTTTGGGGAAATACCGACGTAGTCTCAAGCCACGTCAAAGGAATTTCTGGCGCCGTTGCCGCGGAGGAAGCGGTCTCTTCTATGTGCCTATCGTAGGCGTCGAGGGGACTCCATCATCATCTACTCGGTTCCTAATCACTAATCTCATCTCCTTGCAATTACATTATTTGCCATTTGCCTCTCGTTTTCCTCTCCCCCACTTCACCAATTTGCCATTTTATTCGCCCTCTTTTTCGTTTGCCTTTTTTCTCGCCGG
Source organism: Elymus sibiricus (assembly GCA_039707655.1). Taxonomy (NCBI): domain Eukaryota; kingdom Viridiplantae; phylum Streptophyta; class Magnoliopsida; order Poales; family Poaceae; genus Elymus; species Elymus sibiricus. Next base: position 362,273,211 of record CM077669.1, read on the forward strand.
ATCTCTTGCTTGTTGCTATGACTAGCGTTACTACTTCCCCTTTGTCACCAGACTTTGAAGTTCTATACTTCAAACAAAAACAAGGGGAAAATTTGAAAGATGCCTGGTATAGGCTAATGGAATCCTATCGTATTTCCAATCTAAAAGGAGACGCAAAAGTTTTGCTTAGAAATTTTTACATTGGATTGGCTTTGCATCATAGAGAGCTTTTGGATTTTGCCTCAAAAGGGATTTTTATCGAACTTGATGCAAACACCGCTTATGAAGATTTGTAAGGGATTTTGGGGGTTCCTCCACCAAAAAAGGGGCTTGCTTTTTCACAAGAGGGAGTTCAAATTCTCGACAAATTGGGTGACTTACAGAAGCACTTGGTCGAGTTACAAAAATATCACGAACCCCTCAAACATATTGGTGGGAATCTAAATCGCTTGAATACTTTGATTACCCTTTGCAACAAGCGTTTGGATATTTTGGATCTCAAGATGGTTTCTTCTCCTGAAAATTTGGGGAAGCGTAAAGAGCCCCCCAGATTTGAGAAATCCATCACAAAAGTTTCCAAAACCAAGGATGACATTACTTGAATCTATGCGTTATGCCTAGCTAGGGGCGTAAAACGATAGCGCTTGTTGGGAGGCAACCCAATGAATAAATATGTTTTTGCTTTTTCCTTTATGTTTTTGAGTGTTGAAACAATTATGCCTCTGTTATAATTGTGTTTTTATGGTTTATTTAGTGTTTGTGCCAAGTAAATCCTTTAGGATGATTCATAGGATGAGTAGAAGCGATGCTGAATCTGAAACAGAAACTTTGCGTCCAGTATATGTATTTTAATTTTTTTCTGGAACGTGATATTGAGCTGAAATTTTAACACAGTGTTTCTATACAAATTCCTTACGTTGTCCTAATTTTTCAGAATTTTTAGAGTTACATAAGTATGGGTAGAGTACAGATTACTACAGACTGTTCTGTTTAAGACAGATTCTGTTTTCGTTGCATTGTGTGCTTGTTTTGATGAATCTATGGGTTATATTGAAGGGTATGAGCCATGGTAAAGTTAAAATACAGTAGGTATAATGAAATAATAAAATATGAATGGGTTTGCAATAGTACCTAAAGTAGTGATTTGTTTTATTATACTAACGGATCTCACGAAGATTTTGTTGAGTTTTGTGTGTTTGATGTTTTCAAGTGTTGGGTGAGATCACGATGGATGAAGGAATAAGGAGTGATAAAATCCTAAGCTTGGGGATGCTACCACACCCCCAAGATATATCCAAAGATAAACAAGCAACTAAGCTTGGGGATGCCCCCGAGTGGCATCCCCTCTTTCTTCTAACGACCATCGATATTTTACTTGGAGCTATATTTTTATTCGTCACATATCATGAGTTTTGCTTGGAGCGTCTTGTATCTTTGCTTCCTTTGCTTGTTAGTTTGTCACTTGTATCCTTTCTGGACACACCTATTTTAGAGAGCCAAAATCATGCTATCATTTGTTAGAATTGCTCTATGTGCTTCACTTAAACTTTTTGAGCTATAGAATTGCTCTAGTGCTTCACTTATATCTTTTTGAGCACGGTGTGCTTGGAATTTTTTGTAGAAATACTCTCATGCTTCACTTAGATTAATTTGAGAGTAGGTAATTTTGAAGAAATCCTCTCATGCTTCACTTATACCTTTTTGAGAGATGAAATCTTTATGCTCATGTGCTTCACTTAAATTTGTTTGAGCTTGCCAAAAAGCAATGGCAATATATGAAACTAGTCCCAAAGTGATAGATATCCAAGGAGAATATAATAAAAACTTTCATGAAGATCATTGGACAAATTAAACTTGATTCCTTGTAATAGTTTTGCAACATGATGATAGTAATATGTGAGTCATGTTAGTGAGTAATTATGCTTAGTAGGAATATTGGTGTTAAGGTTTGTGATTCCCTATGCATGTACGAAAGTCAATAGTTATGCAATAAAGTTACATCCTACCTGTGGTGCATTATTCGGTGTTAGTTATGCTCAATGCTCGCTTATGTGAATTTTTGTTTCTTGGTTTGGTTGCTTCCCAATCTATTTGCTAGCCTCCATTTGTACTAAGTAGAAATACTACTTGTGCATCCAAAATCCTTAAACCAAGTTTTGCCTTATGAGTCCACCATACCTACCTATATGCGATATTTCCATGCCTTTCCAAGCAAATTTGTATGTGCCATCTCTAAATTTTCAAAATTATTTTCTCTTTTGTGTTCCCGTACCGCTCATGAAACGGTGGGGAGTGTCCAATATTTTTCCATGCTAGATGTGTTATTCTCAAGATGAGTGTTTATTCACTTGTCATTGCACAAGAGTGCGGCGGTAATAGGGATGCCCATTCCCGAAATGAAAAATAAAAAAATATTTACTTTATGTTGTCAAATAATAAATTCATTGGAAAGTGTTGGTATGGAAGGCAACCGTGGATACGGCCCGCCATGGAAAGTGAAAGTTTGGTGGAAAAAGGAATAAACTATATTTTCTGTTTGGGAACCACCTATGATATATCTAGCATGGAAAGTATTGTGTGCTACTTTGTCGTTTTCGTTGACAGGAAAAGCATGCCACCCAAAATACTTTTCTCTCTCAATTTAAACCTTGAGCTCTGGCACCTCTACAAATCCCTACTTCCCTCTGCGAAGGGCCTATCTTTTACTTTATGCAATTTTTATTTTTACTTTGAGTCTCCATCTTCTCTTATAAGCACCAACTAGGGGGCACTATGATCGTACTTGAGCATTGGGCATAGTTAATATTTGAGTGTGTTTCATGAATGGATCAATGATTGAGCATGATGGGCTAGGGATAACTTTCTTTAGTGTTGATATTTTGAAAGACATGGTTGCTTGTTGACATGCTTGAGTATTGAAGTCATTATGTTAACACTAGACTATTGCTTTGAATCATTTACAAGTCCAAATGTCCATGCTATACAAAAGAAAAGAATGTGATGAACATGTTAGGCAGCATTCCACATCAAAAATTCTGTTTTTATCATTTACCTACTCGAGGACGAGTAGGAATTAAGCTTGGGGATGCTGATACGTCTCCAACGTATCTATAATTTTTGCTTGTTCCATGCTGTTATATTATCATTCTTGGATGTTTTACAATCATTTTATAACAACTTTATATCATTTTTTGGGACTAACCTATTGACGTAGTGCCAAAGTGCAAGTTGCTATTTTTGCTTTGTTTTACTTCGCAGAAAATCAATACCAAATGGAGTCCAATCGCGACGAAACATTTTGGAGATTTTTTCTAGACCAGAAGACACCCAGTGGGCCAAAGAACTGCCGGAGAGGTGGGCCGTGGAGACCACAACCCACCAGGGCATGCCAGGGGACCCCCGGCGCGCCCTGATGTGTTGTGCCCTCCTCGGCCACGCTCTGCACCGCATCTGATGCCTATAAATTCCCAAATATTCCAAAAATCCTAGGGGAGTCGACGAAACACAATTCCAGCCGCTGCAAGTTCCAGAACCTCGAGATCCAATCTAAACACCATCACGGAGGGGTTCATCTTCCTCATAGGTGCCTCTCCGATGATGCGTGAGTAGTCCACCATAGACCTACGGGTCCATAGGAAGTAGCTAGATGGCTTCCTCTCTCTCTCTTATGATTCTCAATACAATGGTCTCTTGGAGATCTATTTGATGTAAACTTTTGTGGTGTGTTTGTTGGGATCCGATGAATTTTGAGTTTATGATCAGTTTCTATCTATGAATATTATTTGAGTCTTCTTTGATCTCTTATATGCATGATTACTTATAGCCTCGTATTTCTTCTTCGAATCTTTGGTTTAGTTAGGCCAACTAGATCGATTTTTCTTGCCATGGGAAGAGGTGCTTTGTGATGGGTTCGATCTTGCGGTGTTCTTTCCGAGTGATAGAAGGGGCAGCAAGACACGCATGTATCGTTGCTATTAAGGATAACAAGATGGGGTCTATTCCTACATGAATAGATCTTGTCTACATCATGTCATCGTTCTTATTGCATTACTCCATTTTTCCATGAACTTAATACACTAGATGCATGCTGATAGCAGTCGATGTGTGGAGTAATAGAGGTAGATGCAGGCAGGAGTCGGTCTACCTATCTTGGATGTGATGCCTATATAATGATCATCGCCTTGGATATCGTCATGACTATTCGATTTTCTATCAATTGCCCAACAGTAATTTGTTCACCCACCGTGCGCTATACTCATGAGAGAAGCCACTAGTGAACCCTACGGCCCCAGGGTCTACTTTTCCAACATATTGCTTTCCGATCTACTTTTTTTTGCAATCTTTGTTTTCAGATCTACAAAACCAAAAACCCAAAAACATATTGCTGCATATTTACTCTTTTTATTTGTGTTCTTGAGAGATCTATCTCTCCTATCTATCACTACCTAATCTATCTTATTACCGTAGAGAGATTGACAACCTCTCTTTCGCGTCGGGTTGCAAGTATTTGTTGTTTGTGTGCAGGTACTGCTTATTGGGTGGTGGTGATCCTCCTACTGGTTCGATAACCTTGGTTTCATAACTGAGGGAAATACTTACCGTCGCTGTGCTGCATCAGCCCTTCCTCTTTGAGGAAATACCGACGCAGTCTCAAGCCACGTCAATGGGTCTGAGAGTGATGCTTTCAAGGAGACCGACGGTTCTGACGACCTCTACTGATTTCTAGGGCGTTAGCATCGTTCTTTTCCTTTTTGGTGTCTCGATGCCAAGGGGGGGAGAGAGCTATATTATGACAGGATTTGCATGGGTGTGGGTGTTGTGGTTGTCTTTCATCTTTGTTGCGTCTTCTCAGTTGAACTCTTATTTGCTTTTTAGTCGGTTGTGAACCTATATTTATGTGAAGACTCCTTGCATTTAAGTAGAGCCTGAGATTATTGATGCCCTTATTTATTATGCTCTACTTTCCCGTACAAATGCTCTTTATGATTACTCCTTCTCTGTACCCATTGGTTGGTCTATGAAATCAAGGGGGAGCTCTAAAGATTGCACAAATCTCATCTGTTGCACACATTGAGGGGGAGCTCCGCTCTTATTTTATAGATCATCAATGCAAATCATGTTGTTGTCATCATACACCAAAAAGTGGGAGATTGTAAGGCCATTCTCTTACCTTGTGTTTTGGTGATGATGACACCTCACTTTGTTATCTAACCGTGTGTCAAGTTGTTCAGGTACTATGTGTCAGACACAAGACGGTTAGGTATTCCCTTTGGACGGAAAAGAACGAAGATGGTGTTCTCTACGCATTTATTTTCTTTGGTCATAGGGATCCCGTACTATTAAGAGGGAATCCTCATTGGAAGGTCTTGGGGTGAATAATTTCACACACACATCATTAGCACCCACCTCATACCCTTCCGTCAAAGAGAGAGAGGCCCTACTTTCCTTCCATGTAGGCCGGTTGTACTGGTGACCCTAGCGGTTGTACCACTCGCTCGTGCCATCTGGTCTAACCACCACTCCAGGGGTGATACCCTGGGGGTGTTGCCACTGAGTGGACCCAGCGGTTGTACCGCTACCTCCGGGGGGTTGTACCGCCCACAGTTGGGTGACCCAGGGTGGCAGCCCTGGGCGGTTGTACCGGCCCAGCACCGGGCTTCAACCGGACACGGTTCTGTTGAGCTGCGGTGGTTGGGCGGACGTGGGACGGTTGTACCGCTATATTCCAATAGCCCGGTACTACCGGTGTCCCAGGCGGTTGTACCGCTCGGGACTTTGTCATGTCCAGCACTCGAGTCGAGCGGTTGCACCGGGGGGGAACCACCACCTCAAGTTCTGTTCTGATGCGGTGGTTGGCCGGTGGTTGGGCGGTTGTACTGGTCATACCGGTTCTACCGCCCGCATCACCGGTTGTACCGCTGCCATGTAAAATGGCTATAATGGTTGAAAAGTGGGGGCCCTATATAAAGGGGTGGTTCTTCCACGTCCAACTCATCTCTTTCCTCTCTCTCTCCACCATTGATGCCCTTCAAGCTTTCTTGCCCGATCTCTCTCTCTAGCCACTCAAACTTTTTGATTTGCTAGGGATTGAAGGAGGAGACCTAGATCTACGCTTCCACCAAAGGAAAATTGATTCCCCCTTACTTTCTTGTGTGGATTTTGTTACTCTTGGGTGTTTGAGCACCCTAGACGGAAGAGGTCACCCCAAAGCCATATTCCATTATGGTGAAGCTTCGTGGTTTCGTTGGGAGTCTCCAATTAAGTTGTGGAGAGGGCCCCAACCTTGTTTGTAAAGGTCCGGTTGCCGCCTTCAAGTGCACCACTAGTGGAATTACGGCATATCGCATTGTGTGAGGGTGTGAGGAGAATACGGTGGCCCTAGTGGCTTCTTGGGGAGCATTGTGCCTCCACACCGCTCCAACGGAGACGTACTTCCCCTCAAAGGAAGGAACTTTGGTAACACATCCTCGTCTCCAACGGTTCCACTCGTGGTTACTTCTTACCTTTACTTTGTGCAAGCTTATATCTTGTTGTTATCATAGCCAGGATCGTATAGGTTGTTCACCTAGTTGCATATCTAGACAACCTATTTGTTGCTAAACCTAATTTGTTAAGAAAAGCTTAAAAATTGGTAGTTGCTTTTTCACCCCCCTCTAGTCAACCATATCGATCCTTTCAACTTCCTCGTCTTGAAAAATTCACGTCGGCTAAAAAGAACCATGCAGTTCGCTTGCCCTCACGATGCAGTGCGGTCTTCGGTCTGAAGCAGTGCGTTCTTCTGTGTGATTCGGTTCACGCGTCGATTTTGGTGTCGCGAAAAACAGAGTGTTCGTATTTCGGTAATTTCAAAACTGCTCGTAAACTGTAAGGAATTGGAGAGAGTGTTCTCGTCGATATCTTTCCAACGCCGTATCATTGCATCATTCCGACGAGCGGTTCGGTAAATCTCACGAAAATACACTCGCTGTCCATCGTCGGCCGCCGCACCATTTTCAAAATTCACTTGAAACCGTGAGGAATCTCAAAAAATGCCTAACATATGAAAGTTGTGCCTATTCCATAGCTTTCCAACACCGTATCACACGCCTCGTTCCAACAAACGGTTAAAAAACTGCGGCGAAAACCGTACCGAAAAATCGAAAATTTTGAAAAACAGAAATCCGTGTTTTAGTAAATTTGAAATTACTCTTAAACTGTAAGGAATTAGAAAGTGTGTTCTACATGAAAAGTTTGCGCCTCAAGGATATATTTCCAACACCGTATCGTTTGCTTCATTCCCGACGAGATGTTTAGAAATAAACGCGAAAATACGCTCGCTGCCACTCGTCGGGCGCCCACCGTTTTCGAAACTGCTCTTATACCGTGGAGAATCTCGAAAAGTGTTCAACATGGCGAAGTTGCGCATAATCCATAGTTATCCAACGATATATTATATGCCTTGTTCCCAAACAGTTTAGAAACTAGAGCGAAAACAGTACCGAAAGAACGCGTGCAGTTTTTTCTACGGACATTGCAGTGTACTTTTGCTAGCAGTGCAGTTGTTTTAACTTTCGGAGGAGATTCGAAAGTGTTGTCAGAATAACTATTCTGCACCCAATGTCAGAATAGACGGCCTTTATATATATTCATCATCCAAGGTACATAATGAGTTATTCTTCACCCGAGGTAATCTTACGATCGTTTCATAAATAAATTTTATTTTATATACAAATATTTACATGCATATTGATTCGGTACGTAAAATTTGACATAAGAAACAAAAATATAGGTAATAAAACAAGAAAATTTGCATTTTATGTATATTTGACACCATGTTTTTACGTTCGTAACTTTACGCAGTGTAAAATATTTTACGATGATTTAATATTTTCTTATGTTGAATAGCTATTTCTCACCAGGGTGACGAATAGCGCGACCCTATATATATATCCCCAACATTACTTTTTAACTTTGTTGAACCAGGTATCCCCAACATTACTTTTTAACTTTGTTGAACCAGGTATCCAGAGAATTTGTGGCCACATGCCAAGCGAAGGACCGAACCTTCGGTAGCGCATAGAATGTCCACATAGCCTTCCGTCCATGTTGGCAGGCATCTGTGAGGATGGTCACTTAACGAGTCCAATACCGAGTTATTAATATCATCAAAGGCCAGATGGTAAGCACTTCTAATGAAAAAACACCGCTTTTCTCTGGTGCCCATATAATAAAATCATCTCCAATTTGACTAGCTTGACGTCTTTTCTGAATTTCACTGATATCAAGTGGCAAAAATACCATTGAATTTTAGTCATATCCCATTCTCCATTATGATCCAACAATTTTGAACCCCACTTGAGTCGACATCTTTCTTTCCTCGTGATTAGGATGCCCATAGGCTCTCTAGCAATCCATCGTTCATGCCAGATGCGAACACTTTGCCCATTTCCGATTCTCCAGACAAAACCCTTTTAAGGAGACCCAAATCAACAGAAATACCACGCCAGGTTGGTGAAGGGTTACCCCCCCCCCCCCAAAATTTATCTTCCAATCTTCCATTTGGATACTATTTTTCTTTTATTTTTTTGCACAAGGGCTACCCAGATATTCCTGTAAGCACGAAGCTTCCCTTGCATATGATGCTTGATTGAACAATCGGAAGCCCCTAAAACTGAGCCCTCCTTCATTTTTTTGGTCTAGTATTTTTATTCCGAGCATACCAATGTGTTCTCCTCTTTGCCTTCTCAACACCCCAAAAATAATTTCTCACCATGTGGTTTAGGTCGTAACAAACCTCAAAAGGCATCTTGAATACACTCATGATACACGTGGGTATAGACTGAGCGACAGACTTTACGACCTCCTTCCTAGATTGTGTGGGGGTGACCATCGTAGGAGAAGAGCCTTTTGGTCAATTTCACGTGCAAGTTTTGGAACTTTCCTTTTGACATTTTTCCATCCGGAGTAGGTAACCCCAAATATTTCTCGTCAATACCTAAAGTGGTCACTTGTAACACCCTTTTAAAATCATCCATGTTTGTAGCCTAACAAGAGCTACCAAATAATAAAGAGCATTTTGATGGATTTAACAATTGCCCCATACCAACTGAATACACATCAACCCTGTCAGGGCACGGATGCTCACGATCACCTATGGGACCAGAGGTCCCTTGTGGTTCGGCAAGGGGGGTCATGTTGCACAAAGAGCGGAGATCATGAGACGACGCAATGATCAAGGGTCAGGCATTTTACCCAGGTTCAGGCCGCTGCTGTTCGCGTACGTCACGACGGCTCTGCATGCGGGGTCTTGTTGGCTTCAATGAAGGAAATCAAACTTTGAATGGTAGCCCTCCATTCATCCATCTTATCAGCCACTGGCATGAAATTCAGCAGCATCTGGACTCTCGCCATGGCCTCTTCTGTGGTGCCATGCATAGCGAAAGAGGCGGACCTCGACATGGCTCGACTCTTGGTAGGACCAAGAGACGTGTCGCCGCGTCCTTGATGCCGCGCGCCACTCGCTGGAGCTTTCTGGTGGGTTGTGGGCCGATCCTGAGGAGCCACGGCTCCGCTGGGTGCCCCGTCTCGCTCTGTACAAGGCGCACGCCCAACAATCTCGCTGGCGACGGGTGCGGCTGGAAGGTCACGGCTCGCACCGGACTGGGCGCCGCTGAGGTGGCCTCGGCCATCCACGCGGCGGGGAGGTGATGAACGGGCGTTCCCTCCGCCCGCGGCGCCGAGGCCGGGCTCGCCACGTTGTTGCTGTAGTTGCTCCCCTCCGGCGCCTCCTGCTCCATTTCCGACCACGGAAGGCTGGATGAGGGCGCCGTCCGCGCCGAACGCGTCGTCCACGACGCCCGCCTCGGCCGCAGCCACCACGGCCGCGTGTGAGGGAGCCTTCGAGGACGAGGGATGTGCAGCCGCGCTGGATTTCTTCTTCGGAGCCATTGTTGAAGAAGATGATGACGAAGACTGATTCACCGTTCACGAGCTCGGGTTCATGCAAATGATGCACGCCCCCTACCTGGCACGCCAAAGATGTCAGGGCACGAGTGCTCATGATCACCTATGGGACCAGAGGTCCCTTGTGGTTCGGCAAGGGGGGTCACGTTGCACAAAGAGCGGAGATCATAAGACGGCACAACGATCAAGGGTCAGGCATTTTACCCAGGTTCGGGCCGCTGCTAAGCGTAAAACCCTACTCCTGCTTTTTGGTGGATTGATTGGAGGAACACGAAGAATGCAGGGCGCCTAACCCCGGCAAGGACTGCTGCCGAGGGAAGAGCGGCTATGCGAGTACAAGCGTTCAAGGGGTTCGAGTTGCCAACCTTGAGCTAGGTTGCCTTGGGCCTCCTTTTATAGTGCAAGGGGTTACCACAGTGGCAAAACAGACATTATCTATCGATTAGATAGCTAAGCAGAGCTATCATACCTAACTCTGGCATTTAGGACAAAATGTCATGATTACCTGCCTAGGTGGCGCTTGGGGGTGCATCCCCGGTAAGCCCTTGCCACCGCTTGGCCGATCGCTGCTTAAGATCTTGACACGCTGTAGGGCGGGTGTCAACCGAGCGTAACTTGCCTTCCAATGTGTCGCCACGTGCTTAGCAAAAGCTGATTAATTGCCTGAGGGCTCGACACCGCACCGATAAGTGACAGGCGTAGCGATGCGGTGGAGCGGTGGCTGGATGGTTCATGCCTGCCGGGAAATGGCTTGCCAGGTCTTCTGGAAGGTGCGTTCGTTTGGGTCCCCGGCAGGTGTGTGCTTGGCGCGTCGCAACCCAGGCTTGGGTTGCCGCGTTGAGCTTGCTAGAGTCTTGGTCTTGATTGATGGTGGGGTTTTTTGCTCTACGGCCTGTGCATAAGTCAGGGGCACTGGGTACCCCTGTACTAGTGCACCGAGAGGAGCCCCCGGGACTTGCCCACACGTGCTCGCCAAGTGCCGTTGGGTCAGGCCCAAGTTTCATGCACAGGCGTGCAATGTGAGGGAGTAACTGCCAATTTATTGGTCAGCACTGACCCACCACCTCAGGCCGTTTCCGCCACGCACGCCGCATGCATAGCGGGGAGTTAGCAATGGGCGCGCGTGACTTAAAGTCCTGATCATGGCAGAAACCGCAGCGCCATGGATTGGAGCAATGGGGCGGTTACTCGTTCGCCCGTGATCGTGGGCGATAGAATTGGTGGAGATGGGCGGCGACTCTTGGAATGGAGGAGAGCCAGCCCCCGCGCTCCCCCTATAAATTAGGGGGGGTCGCGGGGGGCGATGCTCATCCATCCTTTCTTCCTACAGAGCTCGCCCTTCTAATTCTTCGTCTTGAACTGCGCTCACTGCTAGTACGCCCAGGGGACGAGGGTGGCCTCTGGCCTCTGCCTCAACGGCGAGGAGTTCCCGTCGGGATCATGCCACTGCTTCGGCCGCGGAGGTGGAGGGTGGATCGTGTGCACGCGGTGGAGGAGCTGGGAGGGGTCGCAGTCGACGCGGAGCCCGTGGTCGGGGGAGGCGGAGCGCTGCTTCACTTCCTCCTCCAATGCTAGACCCTCCTCTGGAAGAGACCCATGCCGAGGAGACGACGCTGGAGTTCGTCGTCAAGCTGCGTGGTCCCCTCCGAGGCCACCTACGCCTCCCTCACCCTTTCGCTAGGGTGATGGAGGTTGACAAGCCGCACGCCCTGTGGCTGTGGGTGCATGGTTATTGTAATGGCGCTGCGCGGGTGGACGTTGAGTACCCGGAGCTTCGCGTCATGCTTCTCAGGCGTGGGTGGAAAACCTTCGCCCGCGCCCATAACCTCACGGATGGGCACGTCCTTCGCTTCAAGATGATGGAGGCCGACCTGCTCTCCGTCAAGATTTACGGGCGTTCGGGCGCCCATCTTGGCTGCTGTGAGGAGAGCTCGAGCGATGCCGAAAGCTCCTCCTCGAGCGATAGCGACGAGGAGGACAGTGCCAGTGTAGACGACGACGATGAGTCCCAGGCCGTCAAGTCAGAGTACGACGACTTGGGCTCTGGTTGATCGTCGGCCGCACCATCACCGTCATCGCGCTCCTCCTCCTCCTCCCGGCAGAGCGATTTGCCGGGGGTTCCTGGCTGGGGCGCCGCCTCTTCTTCTCAGCTGGACCCCGGCAGGCTCGTGGACTTCAGATTCGCCTCCCCTCCCGGTGGGGTTGACGTCCGCACAATGCTGGTCCTGACGGGGTCAGGCTGGGCTTCTGTTGGGGGTCTCCTTCTACTCTTTTTCTTTTTGTAACCTGCCCCTAGGGAAGAAAGTCAAATAAAGAGTTATTAGAAAGAGGTGCCTCCTCGTGTAATCTTCATCCCATTTGTATTGAAAATGAATGAGAATAGAATGCTATTTTCTTTCTGCAAGTACTGTCCTTTTCGTTTCCTTATTTGTACTGCATCAGTATGTTTTGTCTCTACTGCGTGGAGTTGCTTGCCGGGTCGTCATTCAAACCACGAGTGCCAAAGTGGGGGGGGGGGGGGGGGGGCGAGCCCCCGACAACAAGTTGGCGTTGTTCCCCGGCAGAGCTCCTTGTCGGTATCGGCGTCGTCACCCCCATGAGTAAAGACAGGGGGACGGCTCGTCCCGACAAGGGTTTTTCCCGCGTGGGTGACTCTACATCCCGCGGTAAGGAAGATACTAAGGGTTTCCTTGAGAAAATGAGAAGTACTGAACTGGAAATACGCGATACACTTATCTTTTCTAGCTAGTATCTCCTTTTCAAGCGTGATGGGCCGTCATCTTTGTTCCCTTGTTTCCTTCCCCTGTTTTCTTGATGGTAAAACATGTAGGGTGAGGACAGTAACAAAGATTATGGTTTCATCAAGCATTCTAGCAAATCTTAATAACTTAAAGGTGCTAGCATTGCAATCATAAAAATGCATAATGAGCATGTGAGGATGATGATACGATGCAATGCCTAGCCTTATTATTGTTGCACAGGGTCTTCACCTGGCTTTGTACAAAGGGTTACATGCAACATCGGCAAGGCTTGTACAAAAGGTGGCTGCCAGGGACTGAGCCCGGCAGCCGCGCCTTACGGGTAGAACTTACGAAGATGCTCAACGTTCCATGAGTTCTGCACCTTGGTGCCATCTTCGGTCTCCAGACGGATTGCGCCAGGTCTGGTGACTCGTACTATCCGGTAAGGGCCTTTCCACTTCGGCGTCAACTTGTTTGTACCCTTGGCGGACTGAACGCGCCAACGGACAAGGTCGCCTTCCTCAAGGCTCCGGGCCTGAACTCTGCGGCTATGATAGCGGCGTAGAGCTTGCTGGTAGTGTGTGGCACGCACAGCAGCCCGGAGACGGTCTTCCTCGAGGAGCATGGCATCGTCATGCCGCAGCTGCTGTTGCTCTACTTCATCGTAGGTAAGCACTCGAGGTGACCCGTATATGAGTTCCGTGGGGAGCACTGCTTCCGCCCCGTACACTAGGGAGAAGGGCATCTGGCCGATAGCTTGATTTGGTGTCATTCTGAGGGACTAAATAACCACCGGCAGCTCATCGATCCAGCGCCTGTCGCTCTTCCGCAGCTTATCGAAAGTTCTTGTCTTGAGTCCCCGCAGCACTTCAGCGTTCATCCTCTCGACTTGCCCATTGCTCCTCAGGTGAGCAACAGAGGCGAAGGAGACCTTGCTTCCAAGGTTTTGGATATATTGCATGAAGGCGCGGCTCGTGAACTGGGTGTCGTTGTCGGTGATTACTCTGTTAGGTACTCCAAAACGGCACACCAGTCCTTTCATGAACTTGATAGCTGCTTGTGCGGTCACCTTTCTCACTAGTTCCACCTCAGGCCACTTTGTGAACTTGTCGGTTGCCACGAACAAGAACTCAAATCCCCCGACAGCATGGGGGAAGGGGCCCAGGAAGTCGAGCCCCCAGACCGAGAATGGCCAGGATAGAGGGATTGTTTGCAGGGCTTGCGCTGGTTGATGGATGTTCTTGGAGTGGAACTAGCAAGCCTCACACTTGGTGACTAGTTCAGTGGCGTCCTGGAGGGCAGTGGGCCAATAGAAACCCTGTCGGAAAGCTTTCCCGGCAAGGGCCCTTGATCCAATGTGGGAACCACATACTCCTCCTTGAATCTCTGCCAACAGCTTCGGTCCATCCTCCCGGCAAATACACCTTAATTTCACACCGTTCGGCCTCCTTCTGTACAGGGTGTCATCGACAAACTGGTACATACTTGACCGACGAGCTACTCTTTCGGCTTTGTCCCGCCCTTCGGGGAGTTCTCCTGTTTGAAGGAAATGGACTATATGCTGCGCCCAGGTTGGAGCCTGTGGCTCGACAACAAGGACTAAAGCATCTCCACGTCTCCGGGAGCGCTTGTCTCAACCGCTAGACCCTGAGGTCCTGCGGGAGGGAGCTGCTCGTCAACCGGAACGGGATTTTCCCCGAGAGCCTCTCTACCAGCGGCTTCGGGAAGCTCTGCCGGGAAATGCTTGCCGGAGTTCAGCTTTCTTCTCTTCTTGGATATCACAGACGGAGACACCGATGGTTGGGTGAGGCGGAGAACAAAGGTTCCTGGTTCCACAGGAAGCTTCTGCGCAATGCACTTCGATAGGTGGTTAGCAATGCTGTTTTCTGCTCGTGGCACATGCTCTGTTTGCAGCCCATCAAAGTGCTCCTCCAACTTCTTCACTTCTTCCGCGTAGGCCTCCATCAGTGGGCTCTGATAATCCTTGTTGACTTGCTTTATCACTAGTTGAGAGTCTCCTCGGACGATCAGCCTCTTTATTCCCAACTCCATTGCGATTCTAAGTCCGGCAAGGAGCCCCTTGTACTCAGCGGTGTTTTTGGTGGCTTCCTCCCGGGGAAAGTGCATCTGAACGACGTACTTGAGGTGCTCTCCAGTTGGGGTGACGAGGAGCACGCCTGCTCCAGCGCCCTGGAGTGAGAAGGCACCGTCAAAGTACATGACCCAATCCTTTGGCGCCTCTTTGCCGGGGAGGATTGTCTTCGGAGCTTCATCATCTGGCGTAGGTGTCCATTCTACAATAAACTCCGCCAAGGCTCTGCTTTGAATGGTGGAAGTGCTCTCATACTTTAATCCAAAGCTTGACAACTCCAGTGCCCACTCAACTATCCTGCCAGTGGCTTCGGGGTTTCTCAGTATGCGTTGCAATGGGAAACGGGTGACAACTGTTATCTCATGGGCTTGGAAGTAGTGGCGCAGCTTCCTCGAGGCCATGATGAGGCCGGAGATCAACTTTTGTACTCTGGAGTACCTTGACCTAGCCCCCTATAGTAAGGAACTGAGAAAGTACACGGGCCGCTGTACCATTTTCTTCTTTGCCACTTCCTTGGACTCGCTGTCAACCATTTGCTGAGATCCCCCTTGACCTGTGTCGAGCGCTGCCGCGGATGTTTCCTTCTCGCTCCCGGCAGCATCAGCAGCGGCCGCTGAATCTTCATCTACCCCCCGCTGCGCCACCAGCGCTGCACTAACCACTTGATTCGTTGCCGCTAGGTATAGCAGCAATGGCTCTTGCGGTTTAGGAGCGACCAAGGTGGGAGCAGAGGATAGGTATTTCTTTAGGTCTTGCAGCGCTGCATCTGCCTCCGGGGTCCACTTCATCGGGCCAGCCTTCTTCAGAATTTTGAAGAACGACAAGGCGCGCTTAGCGGACTTGGAGATGAATCTACTCAATGCGGCAACACATCCGGTCAGACGTCTCATATCTTTGATGGTTTTGGGTGCCCGTATCTGCTCGATCGCCTTGATCTTGTCGGGATTGGCTTCTATTCCTCGCTGAGATACGAAGAACAGAAGCAGCTTACCGGATGGGACACCGAACACACATTTTTCAGGATTGAGCTTCAGGTTGATCTTGCGCAAGTTTGCGGAAGTTTCTTCCAGATCTTGTATGAGAGTGGCTTCATCTTTGGTCTTGACCACGATGTCATCCATGTATGCTTCCACATTTCTGTGCAGCTGAGGTCCAAAACCAATTTGAACAGCCCTGGCGAAGGTTGAACCAGCACTCTTTAACCCGAAGGGCATTCGTACAAAGCAGTACATGCCGCAGGGAGTTATAAATGTGGTCTTCTCCTCATCTTCCTTGTTCATAAATATCTGGTGGTAGCCGGAGTAGGCATCCAAAAAGGAGATCAAGTCGCATCCGGAGGTGGAGTCAACAATTTGGTCTATGCGCGGCAAGGGGAAAGGGTCCTTCGGGCAAGCCTTGTTCAAGTCAGTGAAGTCTATGCAAAGCCTCCATTTCCCATTTGCCTTTCGTACCACCACCGGATTTGCCAACCAGGTTGGATGCAACACTCCCCTGACCAAACCGGCTGCTTCAAGTTTCTTGATTTCCTCGGCAATGAACTGCTGCTGCTCCAAGGCCTGTTTCCTAACCTTCTGCTTGACGGGTCGGGCATGAGGGCAGACAGCAAGGTGGTGCTCAATTACCTCCCTGGGAACACCGGGGATGTCAGATGGTTGCCAGGCAAACACATCGACATTCTCCCGCAGGAAGGCAACGAGCACGCTTTCCTATTTGTCAGTAAGGGTAGCACTGATGGTGAAAGTACCACCAGTGCCATCCTCCCTTGCCGGGACCTTCTTCGTCTCAGGGTAGGTGACCTTGGTCTTCTTGCCGGCAGAACTCTCCGGCAGGTCATCATCAGGTGCAGCGCACTCCGAAGAGGTGCGCTTCCCGGAGTCCTTGCCGATGTTCTTGCCAGGCTTCTTTATTTTCCTTGTATCCTTGGCGGGAGCTGGAATTTCTGTGGCTTCAGCTGCTACCGCGTCGCGATACATCTGGTCCACGCAGATAACCGCGTTCTTCTTGTCGGATGGGATGGAAATGACCCCAATGGGCCCTGGCATCTTCAAAGTATTGTTGGCATAGTGGGATGCCGCCATGAACTTTGCCAGAGCTGGGCGACCAAGGATTCCATTGTAGGGTAGTGGGATTTCGGCGACGTCGAATACTATCCTCTCTGTTCGGAAGTTCAACTCTCCGCCGAATGTCATAGGCAGAGTGATCTTTCCCTTGGGTCGGCTCCTGCCGGGGTTGATTCCTTGGAACGTACCCGTGGCTTCGAGCTCTTCATCAAGGATCTGCAGTTTCTCAGCCACTCTAGGAGAGATCAAGTTTAATCCGGCCCCACCATCAACTAACATCTTAGACACCTTGAGGTTGCGGATTGTCGGGGAAACCAACAAAGGCAAACATCCAACCGTGGTGGTACGGTCAGGATGGTCCTCTTTGTCAAAGATGATAGGCATGCAGGACCACCTGAGTGGTTTCCTTGATTCTGCAGTTGGTTCCACAACATTGACCTCGCGTGCCCACTGCTTGAGCTCGCGGCGAGAGGAGTGCAAGGACGCACCCCCATCAACACACATGGCTTCCGTTGCTTTCTGGAACTCCCTGTCACTATAATCCTCATCATCATCCTCATCTTCACTCATATCATCTGTTTCCTTCTTCTCTCGGCCTCTGGCGGGTTTTTCCTTTTGCTGCGGGGTTTCGCCGCAGCGACCACCTCTGCCGCCATGGCCCTTCCCGGTAACGCCGCCCTGGCCTTTTTCCTTGTCGCGTTTCTCGTATTCAGCCCTCTGTTTCTCAACAAGTTGCTCGACCTGTCAGCATTCTTGGAGATCATGGCCCTTGGTGCGGTGGATTTTGCAGTACAGCCCATCGGACTTCCCGGTCTTCTCAGTGGCAGCAGCCTCCCAACAATCAGCGCACGCGGCAGCTCCCTTGCCGGGAGTTTCGGCTTTCCCCTTCTTGCCGGCACTGAGGTCTCTGGAGCTCTCGACAGCCAGCACTGCTTTTCCCTTACGCTTCTTGTTGCGCTTCCTGTTCCTTCCCTTCGGGTCGGGGGCATCGTCGTCATTATGAGAGTCCACTTTGATGCCCGCCTCTTCTCCAGGAAGTCGCCTCCCTTCTTCAGCTGGAGCACACTTATCCGCCAAGGTGTAAAGCTCATTGACAGTCTTGGGGAGCTTGACATTCATCTTGGCTCGCATCCTCTTGTTGCGCACGTTCGAGTGGAACGCGGCAATCACTGCCGCGGGATGGATCTCAGGGATGTTGCGGTGTACCCGGCTGAACCTCTGGATATACTTTCTCAAGGTTTCTCCCTCCTTCTACGGGAGGACTTGGAGATCGCTGGGCTGGCCTGGCTCTTGATGACCGCCGGTAAAGGCGACAATAAACTCGTTGCACAGGTCAGCCCAAGAGGAAATGGAATTTTCCGGCAGGTGCATCAGCCATGATCTCACATTGGGCTTGAGCGCCAAAGGGAAATAGTTGGCGAGCACCTTTTCATCTCTTCCTCCCGCGGCTTGAACAACTATCGTGTAGATGCCCAAGAACTTCGCAGGGTTTAGCTTCCCGTCGTATTTCTCTGGTATCTCAGGCTTGAAGGCTCGGGTCGACGGCCAGCGGACCCGTCGCAGCTCGCTAGTGAAGGCAGGGCAACCAACCTCGTAAGGAAGGTACCCACCGACACTGGGCGCGGGGTCGCCGACGTCTAGACTGTTGCGCTTGTCGGATTGACGGTGTGCTTCGTGACGTTGCTCGATGGTGATGCGTGCGTCTTCCTTCTACCGGTCTTCAAGGACATGCCGCTGATCCCGGCGGTCGTGCGGACCAGATGAGACTATGGATGCCTCATCAAGGTCGTCAGCATGTGAAGCTTGCTGCGGCAGCCTCTGGGCTTGTTGTCGCGGAGGGGATTGCACCGTTGGGGTGGCCCCTTCCACGCGCTAGCCGCCCTGTGCCGCCGCTGCTGTTCGCGTACGTCGCGACGGCTCTGCATGCTGGGTCTTGTCGGCTTCAACGAAGGAAATCAAACTTTGAATGGTAGCCCTCCATTCATCCATCTTATCAGCCGCTGGCATGAAATTGAGCAGCATCTGGACTCTCGCCATGGCCTCTTCTATGGTGCCAGGCATAGCGAAAGAGGCGGACCTCAACGTGGCTCGACTCTTGGTAGGACCAAGAGAAGCGTCGCCACATCCTTGATGCCGCGCGCCACTCGCTGGAGCTTTCTAGTGGGTTGTGGGCCGATCCTGAGGAGCTGCGGCTCCGCTGGGCGCCCCGTCTCGCTCCGCACAAGATGCTTGCAAATAGAAAAGTAAAAAGGAATAGGGAAGAATACTTTGACTCTTGCATAAAATTAAATACATAAAACTAAAAGATAGGCCCTTCGCAGAGGGAAGCAGAGGTTGTCATGCGCTTTTTGGTTTGTATGCGCAATCCATTAATGTAAAAGAACGTCACGCTATATTGCCCCCTATGATAACAACCTTTATTATGCAGTCTGTCGCTTTTATTACTTTGCCATCATAAGTTCGTATAACGCTCAATTTTCTCTTACACTAATTGATCAAACACATTTAGAAGCAAATTTTATTGCTTTAGTGCACCGACGACAACTTACTTGAAGGATCTTACTCGATCTGTAGGTAGGTATGGTGGACTCTCAAAACATGGATTTAGGTTTTGGATTTTTGGATGCACAAGTAGTATCTCTACTTAGTGCGGGATTTTTGGCTAGCAAAGATATTGAGCAAGCACTACATGTTGAAGGATCTATGACAATATAACTTCTATGTGAATATGAACAAACATAAATCATTACATTGTCTTGTCCAACGTCAACAATTTTGACATATAATATTTAATGGGGGCTCACAATCATAAAAGATGTCCAAGATAGTGTATTTGCATGTGAATCTTCTCTTCCCTTATTAATTCTTTCATGAATTGCATCATTGACCAATGCTATGTTTGTCAATCTCCAGTAAATTTTACTACTTATACTTTTCCTTATGTGATGTCATTACTTACCATAAGATTAGCAGATTCTTTTTCATTTATTTCCTTTTTATTTTGATTGCAACAAGAAAGTAAAGAAGCAAAGGATCAAACTAAACTTTATTATATAACTCTCACTCGATTACATAGATAGATAGATCACGAAACTAACACTCGAAAATAGATCAAACTAAACTTTTATTCAACTAAATCATGAAAAAGCCAAGGATCGAACTAAAATAGGTAAAGGTGAATAAAAATGATGGTGATATGATACCGGGGCACCTCCCCCAAGCTTGGCTCAAGCCAAGGGGAGTGCCCATACCTGTGTGCTCAAGTCTCCTTTGGTGATGAAGATGATGAAGGTGGTGGTGATGAAGCGGCCTTCTTCTTCAACTTATATTTGAGCATAACTTTTTCCTCCCTTAGATCATCATTCTCTAACTCGAGCTTTAATATCTTCTTGCATAATGCAGCCTTGCTCTCCTGCAGAAAATGAGATGGAATAAATTGGACCTCAGGTTTGTATCCTTTAGGGAGGCCTGACTTCTTGAATTCCACTTGCATGTCTCCGGGCTGAGGTAGTGGGTCATCCCCTTCCTCAGAGCTATCATCCTTTGTTTCCTTCATGGCGGAGTCTTCCTCTTCATCTGTGATCCATCCATAATGATCCACCTCTCCATAGACCTTAGGTTTGCAATATAGTCAGCAACATAGCTCTCCCCCTCTGAATCTTGAGACGACATATTTTTGGATCTGTCAAGAAAACAACAAAAAACAAGAACAGAGGATTTTTCTGCGATGTGGGGGTCAAAACAATCTGGGGTATATATAGAGATTTTTTTATCTTGGGAAGCAAGAATATGGAAGGAAAACGGAGTCAGGAAGGTGTCCGAGGTGGGCACAACCCACCAGGGCGCGCCTGGTAGGGCTGGCGCGCCCTGGTGTATCGTGCTCACCTCGGTTGCTTCCTGTTTATTTCTTATTTTCCTAATTTTTGTAATAATCCAAAACTAATAGATAATATTTTTGCGGATTTTTCGGAGTCCGTTTACTTAACGTATCACGTACCTCCTCTTTTTTAGAATTCTGGAGTGTTCTGGAAGGTTTCTTTTATGTTTTCCTCCGGTGTCATGGTTTGGATAACATTGCTTTCAACATTAATAGGCGTACCTAAGATATAATGTTTAATTCTTTGTCCATTGACCACCTTCGGGTTAGTACCTTCGGCATTATTGATCTTGATCGCTCCAGAATGATAAACCTCTTCGATAATATATGGTCCTTCCCATTTGGAGAGAAGCTTACCTGCAAAAAATCTTAAACGAGAGTTGAACAAAAGAACATAGTCTCCTATTTTGAATTCCCGCTTTTGGATTCTTTTGTCATGCCATCTTTTTACTTTTTCTTTGAATAATTTGGCATTTTCATAAGCTTGGGTTCTCCATTCATCTAGTGAGCTAATATCAAATAACCTCTTCTCACCGGCAAGTTTGAAATCATAATTGAGTTCTTTAATTGCCCAAAATGCCTTATGTTCTAACTCTAGAGGCAAATGACAAGCTTTTCCATATACCATTTTGTATGGGGACATACCCATAGGATTTTTATAAGCTGTTCTATTGGCCCAAAGTGCATCATCTAGTTTCTTAGACCAATTCTTTCGAGACCTATTGACAGTTTTTTGTAATATTAATTTTATTTCTCTATTGCTAAGTTCAACTTGGCCACAAGATTGAGGATGATAGGGTGATGCAATTCTATGGTTAACATCATATTTAGCAAGCATCTTACGGAAAGCACCATGAATAAAGTGTGAACCACCATCGGTCATTAAATATCTAGGGACTCCAAACCTCGGGAATATAACTTCTTTAAGCATTTTAATGGAGGTGTTGTGATCGGCACTACTAGTTGGAATAGCTTCTACCCACTTAGTGACATAATCAACAGCAACCAAAATATGAGTGTATCCATTAGAGGAAGGAAAAGGTCCCATGTAATCACAACCCCAAACATCAAATGGTTCAATAACAAGTGAATAATTCATAGGCATTTCCTGACGCTCAGCGATATTACCAATTCTTTGACATTCATCACAAGACAAGACAAACTTACGGGCATCCTTGAAGAGAGTAGGCCAATAAAAACCAGATTGCAATACCTTGTGAGCAGTTATATCTCCCGCATGATGTCCTCCATAAGCTTCGAAATGACATTTCCGTAGGATTTGTTCCTGTTCATGCTCAGTTACACAACGTCTAATAATACCATCTACCCCTTCTTTATAAAGATGTGGGTCATCCCAGAAGTAATGTCTTAAATCATAGAAGAATTTTTTCTTTTGTTGCTATGTGAAACTTGGTGGTATATATTTAGCGATAATGTAGTTAGCATAATCAACATACCAAGGAGTGTTTTGAGAAACATTTATTGCAACTAACTGTTCATCAGGAAAGCTATCATCAATAGGTAGTGGGTCATCAAGAATATTTTCTAACCTAGACAAGTTGTCAGCTACGGGGTTCTCAGCTCCCTTCCTATCAACGATATGTAAGTCAAATTCTTGAAGCAAGAGAACCCACCTAATGAGTCTAGGTTTAGCATCTTTCTGTTCCATAATATATTTTATAGCAGCATAATCGGTGTGAATAATAACTTTGGAATCAACAATGTAGGATCTAAATTTATCACAAGCAAACACAACTGCTAAAAATTCTTTTTCAGTAGTAGCATAATTTCGTTGGGCACTGTCTAGAGTTTTGCTAGCATAATGGATAACATTTAATTTCTTATCAACTCTTTGTACTAGAACAACACCAACAACATAATCACTAGCATCACACATAATTTCAAAAGGCAAGTTCCAATCAGGTGGTTGAACGATAGGTGCAGAAGTGAAGGCTTTCTTGAGTGTTTCAAAGGCTTCTACACAATCATCATCAAAAACAAATGGAATATCCTTTTGTAAAAGATCAGTAAGAGGCCTAGAAATTTTAGAGAAGTCTTTAATAAACCTCCTATAGAAACCAGCATGACCAAGGAAACTCCGAATACCTTTAATATCTTTAGGACATGGCATTTTCTCAATTGCAAGAACTTTAGCTTTATCCACCTCAATACCTCGTTCAGATATTTTATGCCCTAATACAATACCTTCATTCACCATAAAGTGGCACTTCTCCCAATTCAAGATGAGATTAGTTTGTTCACATCTCTGCAAAACTCGATCAAGGTTGCTTAAGCAATCATAAAAATAAGTTTCGTAAACGGAGAAATCATCCATGAAAAACTCCACAATCTTTTCACAAAAAATTAGGGAATATAGTAGTCATGCATCTTTGAAAGGTAGCAGGTGCATTGCATAAACCAAAAGGCATACGTCTATAAGCATAGGTTCCAAAAGGACAAGTAAAGGTGGTTTTCTCTTGATCAGATTGTGATATAGGTATTTGAGAGAAACCAGAATATCCATCTGGAAAACAAAAGTGTGTGTGCTTAGATAATCTTTCTAGCATTTGATCAATGAAGGGCAGAGGGTAATGATCTTTTCTAGTAGCTTTATTTAATTTTCTAAAATCAATTATCATTCTATAGCCAGTGACAATTCTTTGTGGGATGAGTTCATTCTTATCGTTAGGAACAACGGTAATACCTCCTTTCTTAGGGACACAATGAATAGGACTTACCCATCTACTATCAGCTATGGGATAGAGTATACCTGCCTCAAGAAGCTTTAATATTTCAGTTCTTACCACTTCCTTCATCTTAGGATTCAATCGCCGTTGATGATCAACAACGGGTTTAGCAACAGGTTCCATATTAATCTTGTGCTTACATAGAGTGGGACTAATGCCCTTAAGATCATCAAGAGTATATCCAATAGCAGCCTGGTGCTTCCTTAGAATTTTTAATAATCTTTCTTCTTCATGTTCTGAAAGGTTAGCACTAATAATAACATGATATATCTTTTTCTCATCAAGATAAACATACTTCAAAGTGTCAGGAAATTGCTTTAATTCAAACACAGGATCTCCTTTAGGTGGAGGAGGACCTCCAAGGGTTTCAATAGGCAAATTGTGTTTTAGGAGAGGTTGCTATTCAATTTTTTTTATCTATTTCATTTCTTTAACGCAAGTGCATACCATTTTCATGGTCTAGCAGATATTATTCTAGTGGATCGGTAGGAGGTACGGCAATAGAAGCAAGACCAATTATTTCATCCTTACTAGATAATTCTCTATCACGAGGCTGTCTACTAAACTTGGAAAAATTAAACTCATGAGACACATCACCAAAACTGACACCGATAGTTTGTTTTTCACAGTCTATCTTAGCATTGACGGTGCTCAAGAAAGGTCTACCAAAGATAATGGGACAAAATTCATCTTGTGGGGAACCAAGAACTAGAAAATCAGTAGGATATTTCACTTTCCCACACAAGACTTCAACATCTCTAACAATCCTAAGTGGTGTGATTGTGTCTCTATTAGCAAGTTTAATAGTAACATCAATGTCTTCAATTTCAGCAAGTTCAATAGTTTCATCCTTAGCTTTTACCGGTTCTTTAATTTATTCTTTAATAGGGGGATGATATTTAAACCACTTCTCTTTAGGGAGATCAACATGAGTAGCAAATGATTCACAGAAAGAGGCTACTATCTCAGAGTCAAGTCCATATTTAGTACTAAACTTGTGAAAAGCATCGGTATTCATAAAAGATTTAACACAATCAAACTTAAGCTTTATACCTGACTCATTACCTTCGTCGAGTTCCCAATCTTCAGAGTTGCGTTTAATTCTTTCTAAGAGATCCCACTTGAATTCAATAGTCTTCTTCATAAAAGAACTAGTACAAGAAGTATCGATCATGGATTGATCATTATGAGAAAGCCGAGCATAAAAATTCTGAATAATAACTTCTCTCAGGATATCATGATTGGGGCATGAATATAACATTTACTTAAGCCTCCCCCAAGCTAGATCGATTCTTTCTCCTTCATGAGGCCAAAGATTATATATATAACTCCGATCACGATGAACTAGATGCATGGGATAAAACTTTTGATGGAATTCTAATTGCAATCGATTCCAGTTCCATGATCCAATATCATCACATAGCCTATACCATTTCAATGCTTTTCCCTTCAAACATAAAGGGAAAACTTTCTTATTAGATTCAACTCCGGATAAACCTACAAGCTTAAATAATCCACAAATTTCATTCACATGTATTAGGTGCATATCAGGATGTCCAGTTCCATCTCCTGCATATGGATTAGCTAGCAGTTGTTCTACCATACCCGAAGGAATATCATAACCAATATTTTCAGTAGGTATAGTAGGTTGAGGGGAAAATAATTGTGGTTCCGGTCGAGGTGAAGATACCCCGAATAAACCCCTCAAAGGATTGTTTTCCATAGTAGCAAGTGACAATAAATTTCAGCATGTAGTATAAGTTTTTCCTTACCGATTTACACTTACCAAGAGCGCTTCATTCCCCAACAACGGCGCCAAAAAAGAGTCTTGATGACCCACAAGTATAGGGTGTCATTCGTAGTCCTTTCGATAAGTAAGAGTGTCGAACCCAACGAGGAGCAGATGGAAATGACAAGCGGTTTTCAGCAAGGTAATTTCTGCAAGCACTGAAATTGTAGGTAACAAATAGTTTGATAGCAAGATAACTGATACCGAGCAAGTAACGGTAAAGGTAAATAAAGTTCAGCAAGGTAGCCCAATCCTTTTGCAGCAAAGGACATGCCATAACAGTATCTTATAATAGGCAAAGTGTTCTTGAGGGTACATGGGAATTTCGTCTAGTCACTTTTATCATGTTGGTTTGATTCGCGTTCGCTACTTTTATCATGCTTGGGTGCTATTCTTACTTGAACAAACCTCCCACTTATGATTAACCCCCTCGCAAGCATCCGCAACTACGAGAAAAGTATTAAGATAAAATCTAACCATAGCATTAAACGTTTGGATCCAAATCAGCCCCTTACGAAGTAGCGCATAACCCAGGGTTTAAGATTCTGTCACTCTAGCAACCCATCATCTAATAACTTGTCGGGACCCCGATCCTAAGCCATAAGAATCTAGCATGTAACACATCACATCACATTGTGGCCTCACGCATGGTTAACTCCACATCTGCCACCTTACTTGGGCCGGGACGGTTTGCGCCTTTTGGCTCACGTATGTGAATATGTCGCTAACATTCAAATGACAAAGAACCCGGGTCGACATGACTAGTCGTAGAACCCAAGTGGCACATCCGTATAGGGACAGGCATACATAACCCAGCAATGCAGGTGTCGGTCATCAGCGTGTGTAGACGAGTCATAGCAATCTACAAGGACTCCATTACGCCGTGGGACATAAATGTCATCACTGCACGTAGACGAGTCGTAGCAGGCTATAGGGACTCCATTACACTGCGAGACATTTCCCCGAAGGGATAGACACAGCAGCAAAGAAGGATACACGCCGGTCAATCAATGTGTCCGGAGCAGTAGCAAGCTACCAAGGCTCAGTGGAAGCACAAAGAGGCATTTCCTCGTAAAGAGTACTACTAAAGGCACACAACTAGGTGTCGAATCCCACACATACCAATGCATTTCAAACATACATGCAATATGCACGATATGCGTAGATACAACATGGCATCACAACATAACTCTATGACTCAAGTATTCATTAATGACTCATAAGAGCCAACATAGTGTGATATTACAAACAGGGGTCACATGACCCAACACTCAAGTCATACAATCAACAAGCGGAAGCAAAACATGTCTGGGTACATACATCTACTAAAAGTGGCTGGTGGAGCCTGAAAAGCTACAACGACCCTACCAAAGGAACCAGACCTCTGTCTGGGATTCCCAAGCTAATCCGGTCAACATCGAACTTCACATCGTAAGGATCACTAACTTGTTATGCTCAGCCTTCTTTGCCTCCTGCCTGGGAACCTCCGAACTACTCCTGGACGTCAGAGAAGTCTACGTCATAGTAGGCTCCATCCTGGTAGTAGTGGCCTCCGTCGGGGTAGTAGTAGTCGTCAATGGGGTAAACTGGATCCTGGGTCTCCTGGGCTCCGTCATCTGATTGCGGCATTGAATCAAGGGGAAAAAGGGGAGCAAAGCAACGGTGAGTACTCATCCAAAGTACTCGCAAGACTCACATCAGAACTATGCTAGATATGCACCAGTATCAAAGGAATGGGGCTATATCTTTGGACTAAACTGCAGCAATGCCAGAAGAGGGAAGAAGGCCTAGTCCTATCGAAGACTAGCATCTTCAGCGTCTTGCAGCATAAGACGAGAGTTTAGAGCAACATATTTTAATTAATAGGGTAATATGCAGCAAGGCCCAGAGATTCTTCCTCGACTCCCTGCGAGAAAGCAATCCCGGAGCCAATAATTCAAGTAACAACCATAAGTATCCAGTTCTAGTTATCATAGACTAGGATACTCTCTGAGCGTTCGTTACCGTGGACACGGCTAATCAATTAGATAAAACTTCCCTGCAGGGGTGCACAAACTTACCCAACACGCTCGATAAACTCTGGCCGGATACAATTTCCTAGTCATACCCGGCCTCGGCCGATCGACACGACGTAGTCCTACCTAGGCTCAACAGAGAGGCCAGCACGCCGGTCTACATCCTAATAGCTCGGGGTCTTGGGCCATCGCCCTCGCCATCCTGCGCGTTACGCCCTCGGCCGGTGTCAGTCCTAGCATGCCTTAATTACAAGTGACATGCGTTAGCTCGGGCCACTCGGGCACGAGTCGCTCCATGTGACATCTGATGAGCTTTCGGAAGAATGTACGTCATAGAGTGCCCATAACTTTTCCCGCGTGGTGGTTAGTGCGAAAGAGGCCAGAGGCCTTCTCCGATCACATATCCAAACCCGTTAGTGACTTTATAGTTTGCGGTGACGATCAGTGCCCCCATCCTGTCGCCCCATCTCGAGAACTTGTGGCAAGGACAAAGTAGGTCCGGCCACGCCTCGTAGTTAACCCTTTGGATGCCTTACCGGCGCATCCCACCACCTTTCACACACACGGGTACCCTTGGGGCCAACCCGTCATTCACATATAAGTCAGTAACAAGTCAGAGTGGCTGTGTGTCAGTGCCCCAAGTGAATATCCGAGGGATCAATCTCGAAGTATCACACTCGGGGTGGTTGTGGTGATGTGTCGGTAACGGCTTGTCAATCATGAGGATTGAGTCTTCTGTCTTCAAGTCCTCGGTGTCGTCGATGAAAGCAGGGGCAACGACAATAGTAAAATGGGGGCCACAGGGGGACACTATCCATACCTATACTACAACATTATATGAAAGTAGGTATGAATGTAGTGCTCAAAAACAGGCTATGCATCAGAATAGGTGTTGTTAAATACAGTAGCAAAATCAAATGCAAGCATGAGGGAGAAAGAATAGGTGATATCGGAATGATCAAGGGGGTTTTGCTTGCCTTGTTGCTCTGCTGCAAAAGACTGGTCGTCAGGGGCGTAGTCGTACTCGGCAGCAGCGTCAGTCTCGGAGGCTACCGGAGAGAAGAGGGGCAAGAAACAATAAATACAAGCAAACAGATGCAACACGATGCATGACATGGCAATATGAAGTGCTAGGGGTAGTCTAACGCAGTACTACACGTATCAGACGGAACGGGAGAATATCTGACGATATTTCCCGGGTCTTTGGATTTATCGGACAGACGATCCGGAGGGGAAAAGTTCCATGTTTGCTATGCTAGGAGCATGTGACAGTCTAACGGATAGCGTATTCGGATTCGTGGGATTTTTCTGATCAACTTTCATATATAAAACTTTTTCATCTGAGCTACGGATTATTTTATACGATTTTTCAAAGATTTAATCAATTTCTGAAATTAACAGATTATTATTAATTCAAAAAATGCTTTATGACATCAGCATGACATCATCACTACATCAGCAGTAAACAGTCTTAGCTGACTGGTCAAACTGACATGTGGGGCCCTCTTGTCATAGACTCAGGGTTAATCTAGTGTTAGATTAATCTAAACAGAGATTAATTAGTGAGTGGGGTCCATCTGTCAGTGGGTCATTAGGTTAATTAAACACGTTTAATTAATTTAACCCTAACAGTAAACGGTGGGGGGCACTTGTCAGTGACTGGCCGCAGTCCAGTCAGCACGTTGACCCGGTCAACTGGTCAACCAGGACAGCGGGGCCCGCGGGTCAGTGACCCTCTGGGTGGCCCCGGCCTGGCCAGGTCAGCGGCGGCCGGCGACCATCGCCGGAGCTACTCCGGCGAGCTCCCGAATCGGCGAGGTGGCTCGGGTGTCGTGTAGGAGGCACCAAATCGAGCGCCGTTTGTTGCGTTCGCGAGCTGAGGCTGCCGCCGTTCCATTCCGGCCATCGGAGCGAGCTGGGACGGCCTGTGGCGAGCGCTACGTCGACGGCGGCAGAGCAGAGATTCGGGCACCGGTGGCAACTAGCGCAGCAGCACGAATTCGAGCTAACTACGGGTACTATACGAGCCTACGCGGTGCACTGAGTCGAACAGTGGCGTCGGTTGGACCAAATGGTCACAGGAGACTCGCCGGCGTCGAGCTCAGGCGGAGGAGCATTCGGGCGGCGATGGCAGCAAGCAATGCAGCACGCTTTCGGGCTAGCTAGCATGCGGGATCGACGCAACGGTTGCTCTGGAGCACGCCCGTGGCACGTACGCGTGCTCAAATGCACGCAGAGCTCGAGCTCAACGGCAATGGCGGCGAGCAGAGCTCGGGTGCGGTGGGAGCTAGCTACGCTGGCCTACACGAGCGCTGAGAGGAAGAGGGAGACGCCTGGGAATCTCACTTGCGGTGATGGGAAGGCCCGGTGCAGTGGTGGTGCAGTGCTGGCCGTGAATCGACGACGGCGAGCTTTCGGATCCGAGGAGGAAGATGGACGCGGGCGTCGACGCAGAGGCTCCCGGGGCTCGATCCAGCGGTCGAGGATGAAGAGGTGGTCACTGCGGTTCTTCTAGACACGGCAGCAAGGCGCGGGAGGCACGGTGGCTGCGTCTAGCTGACGGCCATGGCGACGGTGGCGTTCGGGAGAGGTGGAGGCAGGCGATGGAGAGGGAGAGAAACGCGGCAGAGGCGTCCAGAGGGGTGCGGGGGTCCGTTCTTATCCATCCACACACGCAGGGGAGAAAGATCTCGCGAGGGGGGGGGGGCTGGTGAGCGAGCGCTCGCTCCCTGCTCGACAGCGCGCCCTGGCGGGCGTCAGGAGGTTGAAGGAGGCGCCTGGCGGGCTGGGCCGTTTACTGTTCCTGCTGGGCCTAAGTGCACAGGAACATTTCTCCTTTTCTTTCCCTTTTTCTTTTCTGTTTTCTTCACAGCTTCTGTTCCATTTATTTTTGGCCACATTTCTTCATTGCAAAAATGTGTGACATGGCCCATCAAATACTTTGCAATATTCCACATGGCCACAAAAAGTTTGGGGATTTTTGGAATCTGTTTGCATTTTCCAAACGAATTTTGTAGCACATTAAAATGCAATTTGGGGCTGTTTTGGATGGTGGGGTCCACACCAACATCAAGGTGATGTTGTTTTCCTCAACAACATTTGTTTTGTGTTTTTTCACAATTGTGCAACAATTTATTCTTGCTGTTTGCAACTTTATTTTATCATAATAAAATTCAAGGCCTTTTGAAGTGGAATTTCAGATGAGATATGAAATTCAACTTGATCATATCCTATTTAACAAAATGATTAGGCACTGATCATGGTCATCACTGTGCACCATTACATGGGGGTGTTACACAAAGGATTTCCAATTGCATCAAATAATTTAGAAACCCTGGATAACTCGGACAACATAACGGCTGTACGGTATGAAATATGAGGCAACCTGCATGAAACTGGCAACAAAACAACTGAATTCTTATAGAGTCATCGATCCAGGAACACAACAACTTTCCTATAAGTCTCCGTCATGGTAACTCGTCATCCTGATGGATAGATAAGAAGCCTAATTCTTAAACCCCGTAGAATAAGGAAGAGGTGACTCAAAATTAGGATGACACGAGGAAAGGAGTAAAAAGAATCTTATGTTCCCTTCCACATTCAATTCCCTTATATAACTAAAGCAGTTCTAGACTCAACAACGACCAGTTTGGCTTGGTAATCCTACAGGCAGTCAAGCTTTGATACCAACGCTGTCGGGACCCCGATCCTAAGCCATAAGAATCTAGCATGTAACACATCACATCACATTGCGGCCTCACGCACGGTTAACTCCACGGCTGCCACCTTACCTGGGTCGGGACCGTTTGCGCCTTTTGGCTCACGTATGTGAATATGTCGCTAACATTCAAATGACAAAGAACCCGGGTCGACATGACTAGTCGTAGAACCCAAGTGGCACATCCGTACAGGGATAGGCATACGTAACCCAGCAATCAGGTGTCGGTCATCAGCGTGTGTAGATGAGTCATATCAAGCTACAAGGACTCCATTACGCCGTGGGACATAAACGTCATCACTGCACGTAAACGAGTCGTAGCAGGCTACAGGGACTCCATTACACTGCGAGACCTTTCCCCGAAGGGACAAACACAACAGCAAAGAAGGATACACGCCGGTCAATCAATGTGTCCGGAGCAGTAGCAAGCTACCAAGGCTCGCTGGAAGCACAAAGAGGCATTTCCCCATAAAGAGTACTACTAAAGGCACACAACTAGGTGTCGAATCCCACACATACCAATGCATTTCAAACATACACGCAATATGCATGATATGCGTAGATACAACATGGCATCACAACATAACTCTATGACTCAAGTATTCATTAATGACTAATAAGAGCCAACATAGTGTGATATTACAAACAGGGGTCACATAACCCAACATTCAAGTCATACAATCAACAAGCGGAAGCAAAACATGTCTGTGTACAAACATCTACTAAAAGTGGCTGGAGGAGCCTGAAAAGCTACAACGACCCTACCAAAGGAACCAGACCTCTGTCTGGGATTCCCAAGCTAATCCGGTTAACATCGAACTTCACATCGTAAGGATCACTAACGGGACTGACGTCTCCTCTGCAAAACATAAATGAAGCAACCATGAGTACAAAGGTACTCAGCAAGACTTACATCAGAACTATCTACATATGCATCAGTATCAATGAAGGGGGTTGTGGAGTTTATTGCAGCAAGCCAGCTTTGACTCTTAGCTAACCTGTACTACGACTACAAGTAGTATCTTTGAGGTGGGATAGCGCACACGAGTCCACATATTCACCAAATCAATACACCACTATGGATCCACTTCCGTCTCCCTACGAGAAGGCCATCCATAGTACTCACACTTATCTTGCGCATTTTAAAGTATCCATGTCAAGTTGTCTATGAACCACATAAGTTCTCCAAGTAGTCCATATCCGAGGACGCGGCTATTCGAACAGATTCATAACCCTGCAGGGGTGTACTTCTTCACACATGCTCCCGCCACTTATCGCCATGTGCACGTAAAAAGGCACCTCGGCAACCTTCAAGTGGAAGCCCAGCGAGGGAGTCGGCCACGACCGTTAACCACACAAGACCCTAGTCCAGGCTATCGCCTATTTGAGACTGAACCCGCACGGAAGTCCGGACGAAGTTTCCGCTACGACCTCAAACGATGTGCGCAGGGTTCCCAAGCCCACCGTTCGGGTGCCACTTGGTACACCGTGCCACCGTGTATCTACCGCATCAAAGCCCACCCCGTCGGGCAGCGCTAAGTACGGCCGCCAACACTTTTCCTACAAACGCCAAAAACTAGTTGCAACTCCTGGACAGAGATCTAGGCGATTAATAGGTCGAGCAGGGTCATATTTCAGGGCCCAACGTGTGGTAGTAACTGTCTTGGATCACAAACACAGAACTCAGTTCTTAAGGACGGTCCCAATGAGACAATCCGCCATGTACTCCTACATGGCCTCTCATCGCTACCTTTACCAAATCGTGTTCACACACTTAGCTCTCACACAGTAGAACACGAACACTGCCATTCCGATTTATCGCCCAGATGGATCAGACCCGACACGACTCTAAGCATAGCAGGCACAGTAAGCAAGCATGGATGAGTAAGCACAACAAGGCTCAAGCAGTTGCTACTCATGCTAAGTGGTTTCAACTATTTACTGTGGCAAAGACAGGTCATGCAGAGGAATGGGTTCAACTACCGAGAACATGTAACAGTTGAATCGTCATTCTCCTAATGCAATATAAGAGAGCAGGAGCGAGAGAGTAGGACATTATCGGGATGCTCAAGGAGGGTTGCTTGCCTGACACTTCTGAAGATAACAATGAGTCTTCATCGGTGACAATGATCTCAACGTCGGAACAACGTCTACTGAGGGAGAACAACCACCGACAAAACATGAGAGGAACACATTCAATGCAATGCAACAAACATGATGTATGATATGGCATGTTAAAGCATTGGATTGACCTAGAGCAATAGGTAGTCATATTAAGTGAAGTGGAATTCAACTATATGCTAAATTCCAACTCCAACACTATTTATTAATTTATTCTAATCATGAAATGTCCTACTTGGTGATGTTAACTTGCTCAAACATGCATGAATATGGCATAGACAGATTCATTGGATTTTTTTGATCATTTTTCATATATAAATTATTCTCATCTGACTTACAGATTAATTTCTATGAAATTTTTAAGTTTATAAAATTTCTGGAATTTCTAAATAATTTCTTATTTATTTAAAATCCCAGAAATGGATTACTGCGTCACCATGACGTCAAAGTGAGGTCAGCGGGTCAACTGACCGTGCAGAGTCAAACCTAACATGTGGGGTCCACAGGTCAGTGTCACAGAGACTAAAAGGGGTTTAATTAAACTTAACTAAAAATTAACACGGCCCTGGGCCCACTTGTCATACACACTAATAACTAATAGGGTTTAGTTAACTCACTAAATAAACTAATTAGCAGCGGGGCCCATCTGTCAGCGGCTCTAGGGGTTAGTTAGCAGGGCTATTAGCCACTAATGGCTGTGCCACGTCAGACCCACCGGTGGCTCAATGCCAGCGACCATCAGCAGCGGCGGAGGGCTTCGGGATTTGCCGTCCGACGTCCAATCGATGCGGGGTTTGGTCCTACGGCCTGCTGCACGCGCGCCGCATACAACGGAGCAAGCAGCTGGGCGAGGGGAGGCCAGCAGCGACGGCGGCGACCACATCGGCGGCGGACGGAGCTCGGGAGCACGCGTGCACGACACAGTGGTGCGCTAATGGCGAGCTAGCGGGTGCATTGGCCTCCTGGAGACATCGAGAGAGCGTTCCAGTGCATGGGCACGAGCGGTTCAACCTCAGGCTACGCCGGCGACATGGCCGGGCGGCGGCGAGCCTCGGGCATAGCGACATCGCTAGCTACCGAATAAATTCGAGCACGCGAGGTAGGGGGAGGTATAGGAGCTCATGGGGATGCTAATGGAGGTCTCTGCGGCCTCGGGGATGTCCGGTGGGCGATGAATCGAAGACGGCGGCCTTCGGTGCCCGGTGATGAGGACAGCGACGATGGTGAAGATGGAGGTCGTCCGGGCTCTATTTCTTTGGCATGGGGAGGTAACGCAGTGCGGCGGGGCTTCTCGACACTCCACGGAGGCGAGGCAATGGCAGTGCCATGGCGAACGGCGACGACAGCCTCGAGCTCCGCTCGGGTGTGCTCTGGAGAGAGAGCAGAGGGGAGAGGGGAGGTTCTAAGTCAGGGGAAAAGGGCCAGGGGGGTCACGGTCGTCTCCATGGCGGCCTAGATAGGCTCGGGGATGGGCAGGCAGGCAAGGAGGAGGTGGCACCGCTGCGGCATGCCCAACACGCAGTTGCTTCTCCTCCTGGCAGGAGGAAGAAGACAGCGTTGCCCCTATGGGCTGGGCCGGAACAGTGACGGGCCAGGTATGGCAGGCTTGCTCTCCTTCTCTCTTTTCTAAATTAGTTCGGTTTTTCTATTTTCTGCTCTTTGCTTTAATCTGTTTGGGCAACATCATAGAGCCAAAAACCCTGAAATAACTCCTGGGACATAACTTGGAATATTTCCATGTCCCACAAAAAGTTTCAGAATATTTGAAGCAACTAAAATATTCATAGTGCTTTATTTGTCATGTTCAGCCACTTTGCTGGATTATTAAAATTTCCAAAATGGTTGTGAAAATATAGGTGAGGGAGTCCTGGTTTAAGGGGTCCTCGGATAGCTGACATGTTTCTCATGGGCCGGACTATGTGGGCCACTGGATGAGCATTGGGTGATCAAGGGCCCCGTCGCCAAGGTGGAAGTATCAAGGAGCGATGGCGTGTCCTCCAAATTGTCGACAGTAGATAGGCATGTTTTTTCCCTTTGATGTGCAACCGACTATGTGTAAGCCCTAGGTATCCTCGGCGTCTATATAAGCCGGAGGGTTTTAGGTTGTAAGGCAACAGAACTCATCTAGGGTTTAGGTCATACGATCTCGAGGTAGATCAACTCTGTAACCCCTATACCATCAATATAATCAAGCAGGACGTAGGGTATTACCTCCATAGGAGGGCCCGAACCTGGGTAAACAACGTTCTCCCACTTCTCCTGTTACCATCGATTCTAGTCTCACAGCTCGGGACCCCCTACCTGAGATCCGCCGGTTTTGACACCGACATTGGTGCTTTCATTGAGAGTTCCGCTGTGATCGCCAGAAGGAATCGATGGCTCGCCTTGTCACAAGCAACGAGATCTGCACCGAGGGGGCTCTCGCCCCGGATCAGATCCTCGCGAGCGGCGACATCTCGTCGCACGCTTACCCGATCGGCCACCCATGCCAGATCGGAAACTTTTCCCCCGATCAAGGAATCAGGTTCGGAACCCTAGAGTTCGTCGCTGATTCACGGGGAGAACTCGTCTTGGTGGAACCCTTGACTCCTACGGAGGAGCCCGCAGATCCCGACGCCTCGACGCCGAAGACATCGGGCCCCGCCTCCGATGATGAGGTTGTTATCCCCGGCCGTCTGGACCGCCCAATCCGGTCGTTGTGACCGGATTTACCATGGTTGGACAGAATCCGGGACCGTTCTCGCTCGACTTCGGGACTGCGACGCCGCACACCGACCCCACTTGCTTCAGCGACACGCATCCTACCATCGCCTCGTTTCTCAACGAGTTATTTGATCGGATGGAGACCATGCGTATGGCCGATGACCAGATACCGGTCTATGACCGGCTCGGGCTTAAACCCGACGATAGGGAGATTCACATCCCCACGGTCACCAACCTTGTCGCCACCGTCGAGTGTCCGGCCGGGGGCTCGTCCCCCCAGCGAGCGGAATTAAAAATGGTTTATACCCCAGTCTCCGATCACCGAGACCTCGCCTGCAGTCCAGACTCTGGAGTTCGCTCCGGAAACAGGTCGTCACTGGTCCCTGATCTATAGCACAGTTCAGAGTCCGTGATTCCGAACCCCCACCGTGGCGTGGAATCAAATTTTTTCCCACCCACCTACCAAACCGATCACTCAAGCATCGTAGCAGAGCCAAGTCTTTGGACTTGCGGGACATTAAGCAGTTATTAGGAGAGTCGGTTCATCACTACTGGGCTAGACTCCTCCTCGCTAGAAACAAAGTACGGGGCCTCAGTGATCAAGAGATAATGGCAACCTTCATTCGTAACTGCCATGACAAAAGGATTCTCAATGCCCTGGCGTGGCGGCACATTTGTGACTTCACCGAGCTGTCAGTTTTGGTACAGAATTATTGTGCCATGGAAAGCGCTTGGCAAGCTGAACGGCTGTTTTCGGAACCAACCTTTACCGAATACCCTAGAGGAGATCAGAAAAACAGGATACCTCCAAAGCGGCCAGCCAGACTCGAACCCGTTGAAAAGAGAAACAGGCCCCTTTCAGGGGTCAGTACCGTCCTTGATGGACTACTGGATAAACCTTGCCCTATACACTCCGTATTGCTAAACACAGCTTCGACTCACAGCCTTAGAGCTTGTTGGGTCGTCAGGCTGGTCGCAGAAAGCGGTGAAGCCATTCTTGCGGCACCACCACCAAACAGGCGCTCCACATCGCCACCAGAATATAACGCCGAAGTCCTGACGATCTACGAAACGTTCCCTTCAAGGAACAGGAGGAAAAGAGCTCTTAAAGAACTCGAGCAGATATATCATGTGGCAGCAACAAGTGCATGGGCAGACATACCCATTACCTTCGAAGATACTGACCGACCAGCCATTCTTCCCGGTCATTCACCGGCCGCCCTAGTCCTGAACCCCATCATCGATGGCTTCAGGTTACACAAGGTGCTAATGGACGGCGACAGTGGTTTAAACCTAATCTACGAAGATACCCTAGAAAAAATGCAGTTCGACCGATCTCGCATCGAGCATAGTAACACAACTTTCCGGGGAATCATCCCGGGGAAAGAGGCGCGCTGTTCAGGACGTATCGTCCTAGACGTAGTGTTCGGCACGCCCGAAAACTACCGATCCGAAGAACTCCTCTTCCATATCGTGCCCTTCCCCAGTGGCTACCACGCCATGTTGGGACGTGACGCCTTCACAAAATTCCAGGCTATACCACATTACGGGTATATGAAACTTAAAATGCCAGGACCAAACGGGGTGATCACAACCGCCAGTGATCCGAATATAGCCCTTCGGGCCGAAAACAAAACAGCAGCACTTGCCCTCGTGGCTCTAGCTGAGACCTTTGCCGCAGAAGAGCTGACCGCACTTCGGTCAACGGTAGACAAGGACGATGTGATCCTCAGCAAAAGGCCCAAACCCACGTCCTTTAAACCAGCAAAGGAAATCGTCAAATTTCAGCTGCACCCGACGGACCCCAACAAGACAGCGTCCATCGGAGCTCAGCTCGATCCCATAGTGGACGAAGCGCTGCGAACATTCTTACGAGAAAATTGGGACATCTTCGCCTGGCACCCTTCTGATATGCCCGGCATCCCACGGCGGCTGGCAGAACATAGTCTGAACATCATCGCAGGTTTTAAGCCCGTCAAGCAGACTCTGCGCCGCTTTTCCGAGCCCAAACAACAAGCCATGGGTGAAGAATTAGCTAAACTGCTAGAGGCCGGATTCATTCGGGAGATTAAGCACCCCGAATGGTTGGCAAACCTGGTTATGGTACCAAAGAAAGATAAATCCTGGCGGCTGTGCGTCGACTTTACAGACCTCAACAAGGCCTACCCTAAGGACCCTTTCCCCCTACCACGCATAGACCAGATTATAGACGCCACAGCCGGACACGACTCGTTGTGTTTCCTCGATGCTTATTCCGGATACCATTAGATTAAAATGAAGGAATCCGATCAAGCGGCAACTGCATTCATCACCCCTTACGGGCCATTCTGCTTCAACACGATGCCCTTTGGGCTAAAAAAAACGCTGGGCTACATACCAGCGCATGATCCAGACTTGTCTCGCAAAACAAGTCGGTAAAACAGTCGAGGCATACGTGGACGACGTGGTAATCAAAACCAAACACGTCAGCCATTTGATCGACGACCTAAGGCAAACTTTTGCTAGCCTACGCGAGTATGATATACGACTCAATCCGGAGAAATGCGTATTCGGAGTTCCCGCTGGTAAATTGCTCGGATTCATCGTCTCCCATAGAGGAATAGAAGCGAATCCGGCTAAAATCCGCGCCCTATCGGAACTTGCAATTCCCACAGAGCTAAAGCACATCCAGAGGTTGGCTGGTTGCGTGGCGGCGCTAAGCCTCTTTATCTCCCGCCTCGGTGAAAAGGCTTTACCGCTCTACAAATTGCTGAAATGGACCAAAAATTTCGAATGGACCGATGAAGCAAAGGCTGCGTTAGAAGAAATTAAGACACTCCTGGCAAGTAACCCCATACTCACAGCACCAGGCGCGGGTGAGCCCATGTTATTATACATATCGGCCACCAACCAAGTCATTAGCGTAGTGCTCGTCGTCGAACGAGAGGAGGAGGGACACAAATTCCGGATACATAAGCCGGTATATTACGTGTGAGAAGTACTAACGCAATGCAAGTCCAGATACCCGCACTACCAGAAGATAGCCTATACAATATTCATGGCATCACGGAAACTAAGACACTACTTCCAAGAGTGTTCGGTCACGGTGGCATCCGAAGTACCCCTGAACGATATAATCAACAACTGGGACGCCACCGGCTGCATAGCTAAATGGGCCATTGAGCTCCTTCCTTTTGAAATTATCTACAAACCACGACAAGCTATTAAGTCTCAGGTGCTGGCAGATTTTCTCGCCGAATGGACAGAGGCCGAGCTCCCTAGGGAATATAGTACATACTCCCATTGGACGATGTACTTCGATGGATCCAAAACTTTAGCCGGACTGGGGGCTAGAGTTGTTCTCACATCCCCCACAGGCGACAATGTTCGATACGTGTTGTAGATCATGTATGCCGACTCCAACAACGCAACCAAATACGAAGCCCTCCTGCATGGTCTTCGGATGGCAACATCAATGGGCATACGCCGGTTGGAGGTACGGGGATACTCCAACCTGGCCATCTCCCAAATCAATGGCGAATTTGACGCCAAAAATCCGAAGATGGCGGCATACAGAAACGCTGTCCTCAAGATATCCACACGGTTCGAGGGGCTGGACTTTCACCACGTCGCTAGAGACGACAACCAAGCTGCCGACATACTGGATTGCATTGGGGCCAAACGCGACCCTGTCCCACAAAACACTTTCCTGGAACGGCTCCTTAAGCCATCCGAGGTTTGGCAGGACGATCATAAGGGCGCCGATCTAACCAGTGCAGACGAGGTTGTTCCCCCTATAAATGAACCAGACGATCAAATCATCGGCGGCTCCGTAATGGATGAAATGCCCTCGGCTCATGAGGTCATGGCAGTAATTGCGCCATGGACCGAGCCCTTCCTCGCCTACCTTCTTCGCAAAGAACTCCCCGACGATCAGACGGAGGCGCGGTGCATAGTTCGGCGCTCCAAAGCCTACAAGGTACACGAGGGTGAGTTATACAAGAAGAGCACCACCAGAATATTACAGCGGGGCATATCTGAGGGAGAAGGGCGGCATCTTTTAGCCGAAGTCCACGCAGGGATGGGTGGTCATCACGCCGCAGCAAGAGCCTTAGTAAGCAAGGCCTTCCGGGCTGGTTTTTTCTGGCCCACAGCTCGGGCGGATGCCCAGTCACTTGTCAAATATTGCGTGGGGTGTCAAATTTTTGCAAATCAAAGTCACATGCCCCAACAGCTCTTCGGACTATTCCGATTACCTGGCCCTTCGTGGTCTGGGGGCTGGATATGGTTGGACCACTTAAAGGGGGGACCAAGAAGAATAAATACCTACTGGTCATGGTGGACAAGTTCAGCAAATGGATAGAGACAAAACCTGTCAAATCAGCC
Organism: Elymus sibiricus; assembly: GCA_039707655.1. Classification (NCBI taxonomy): domain Eukaryota; kingdom Viridiplantae; phylum Streptophyta; class Magnoliopsida; order Poales; family Poaceae; genus Elymus; species Elymus sibiricus. The sequence goes on from CM077669.1 coordinate 362,313,360, forward strand.
AAGTCCGGACCAGTAATCAACTTTATATCCGGCGTGGTACACCGTTACGGCGTTCCGCACAGTATAATAACGGACAATGGATCCAATTTTACGGCCCAAGAGGTCAAAGACTGGTGCGCAAAGATGGGCATCAAGCTCGATTACGCATCGGTTTATCATCCGCAGACCAATGGACAAGTCGAACGAGCAAACGGCCTCATTATGAGCGGCATTAAGCCACGTTTGGTCCGGTCTCTTCATGAGTCTGACTGTCATTGGGTTGAGGAGCTCGACTCCGTTCTATAGGGCCAGCGCACCACCCCGAATAGATCAACGGGATACACTCCGTTCTTCATGGTCTATGGGGCAGAAGCAGTCCTCCCCTGCGACATTATTCATGACGCGCCAAGGGTGCGCATGTACGAGGAAAGGGAGGCCGAGTTAGATCGGCAGGATGACCTGGACGCCCTAGAAGGAGAGCGCGACATAGCTCGGGCTCGCTCCACTTTTTACCAATAGCAGGCTCGACGTTACCAGAGTAGGGAGGTCAGGGCAAAGGCGTACAACGTGGGTGAGCTCATCTTACGACTTCCGGAGAAGCAGAAGCATAAACTCAACCCCAAATGGGAGGGCCCCTTCATAATCGATGAAGTACTCGCGGGAGGGGCTTACCGTCTTCGAAACACGTCGGATAATCGCCTTGAACCAAACCCATGGAACGCAGCTCGTCTTCGGTGCTTCTATGGATAAACCGGTGTCGTCACACTTTTTACCCTTTATTTCCCTTTCCTTTCTCCTTCTTTATTTTCTACTTTCCCTCCCACCTTGATTTTTGGCAGGTTTGAATTATTTCCTTTTCTTCCCAACTCTATGTTTGGCTCAACCGATCTTGTACTAAGATTTTCGGCCTACACCCTTAAGTGTTAAATCCGAACACAGCACCTGGGGGCTTCTTTCCGAAGCCAATGTTTTTATATTATAAGCACTTATTCACATTTATTGTGTATGCATGTTTCCCCTGTCATTTCTAAGCCATCATATGCATCAATTCGAACTAAGACTTTGCCAAGCTGGGTTGCCTCGCTCCTGTGGTTACCCTCTATGTTCCCGATTGTTCGGCTAGAGGGTAAAGGGAGCACCTCTGCGATTGTTACGGCCGGGTCATCCGGATACGTACCTCAGACGAGTGAAGCTAAAAGCTAGCTATCTTCAGCAGACAATTGATCGGCTACGACGGAATCAACTAATAAGACTATGGTCGTCATGACCATTACTCGGGCTTCTTCTCTTACAAAAGCCCTTAGTCGCATACTAATAGTATACGACCTTCTACCTATGATTTACGTAGCACCCTGAAGAAAGGTATCGATAGAGGTACTATTTTCTTCGGAAGATGTTTCTTACGCTAAGCAGTAATATAACATATCTCCCTGTGTGCTTTTTGTCTGTTCGCACCACATGGCCGGATTGCCTGGTTCCCCGAACATAATTCACTCCCCTAGGGTGATAATTTCCAGGGAACACTCCCAAGCTCTTAGCGCGGGAGGCCAAAGCCGATGGCCGGTTAAGACAAAGTTTACAACATAGATGGAGCAATTCCTCGATTATTACTACATAGTTACATATAATCATACATCTGGCTGCCGATCGAGATTGTCGATTATGGTGTCCAGGGAGCAATCTTCTTGTGAGAGACGGCCGGCAGGCATCACCCGATCGTATACCAGGTGGAGCAGCACTTCTTGTCCATCTGACCCTACTGGCCCAACCTGAGCCATACGCTCGAGGTTAAGTCCGGTATAGAGGGTCTTGATCATCGCCCACGCCTCTCGTGCTCCCTCTCGACAAGCCGATGTCTTCCACAACTCGAACCTACTTCGGGCTCCCTTGAATCGATCGACTAGTTCGGTCATCCCCTACGGAGGTTGCTCGGCGGGCCACAATGCTTTCACCATGCTCTTCATGGCCTTCCGAGCCCGCTCATGAAGGGCGGACAACTCTTTCAGAAGGATTCCCTGGTAGGATCCGATCTCTTCTTCGGGTCGCCCAGATAGGAGACCTGTACATGAGTCACGGCATGCGTGTTATGCTTCCTTCATAGGAAATACCTCTCTGATGTTAGAATCACACTTACCGAACATGCCCCTCTGTAATTTCTGGTTTTCTCCTTGGGCCTGGGCCAATTGAGTCTTTAAGCTCTCAATTTCTTCGGCCTGCTGTTTGTTCTCCTCCTTAAGGCGGTTCTTCCCTTCAAGGTGTCGTTGCAAAACACGACAGCCAGCCTCCTGCTGGGACTCGGCATATCGCTGAGATTCTCGGGCTACATCCAAATCTCTTTGTAATTGCCCTATTGATTCAGCTGCTACATAGTACCCTCGCGTAAGCATGGGAATATACTAAGATCAGCAGAACAGATATACTCACCATGTGCCTCCCGAGTAAAGCTCTTCACTTGCTCCAATTCGGCCTTTACAGATTCGACCTGTGTTCGGCTGGCTTCCAGTTCCTTTGCCAGCTGCTCGCTCTGTTGCTTCGAGGCCTGCATTAGCAGTAAAACAATACAGGGATCCTTAATTCGGTCGTGCCGACCAACTTAAGGCTCGGGGGCTACTGGGTTTACACGAGTGTTCGGACTCTAATAACCGACTACTCACCTGCAGGCTGGACGATATCAATTTCATGGCCTCCCCGAACCCAGCTCAGGCAGCTCCGATGTGCGCGTCCGCCGTGCGCAGAGCACTGAACTCTTGTCCGAAGAAGACTGGGTGACGCAGGGCTTCTCGTCGCCGCCGATGATGCATAGCGCTTCCAACCTCGGATTTGGTGACGGATATGGCGTCACCGGAATCGGCTGGATCTGGATTGACCATGGGAACCTCCATAGCAGGTTCAGCATGAGCGGAAGGCCTGGCACTTTGAGTACCGCCGGACATCCTGGCAACATCCTCGGCGGGGGACGGCCGAACTCTTTGCGTGAATATTTCGACATGAGGTCTCTTGTGAGGCTTTATCAATTATTGTAATAAATCAAACGGTCGAGCAAAATTAGTGGCGGAGCCAGGAATTTTCTTCTTGGTATTCATTGGTATTCATCTGTGTAATACAATAGCAATATGACAACAAATATACATCAAGCTAGCAATAATATACCAATGAATCAGCCATTTTTGGGTATTCCATGGAAGTCCAGGGAAGACCCCTGGCTCCGCCACTGAGCAAAATACCTTTGAGATGAACCTGTAGGCGGGCTCGACCCCGCGACCAGCTCATTTGTCGGACCCTTGTTGTTTTCCGGCCCGGGCGTTGCCGCCGTTGCCGATGTATGTCGCGCGGATCTACGTCGCTTGGGAGTAGGAGCCGTCGCGTTCGGGTCATTGGAGGATACTTGCCTTTTGCGGGACGAGTTTTTCTTCTTCTTGCTTATCGCAGGGGAAGGGAAGGATCCGGGGTAATCGGCTATGATAGCCACCTTGGAGCCGTCGAGGCCCTCCTGGTAGAAAACCCCGTCTTCGAGCTCGATCGACAGATCCGGATCATCATGAAAGCCCGAATCATCATCACGGGAATAGTCTTCGGGCTGGGGGGCCGGACAGTTAACTGTCTCGATGAAGCCCCTCCATTACTATTCATATAAAATTAAAGACTTCGGTCAACAAGGGACAAATTGAAAACCCGAATTGTGGTCACGGGGTTGAAAGGCTCACCCATTCGATGGGATTGTGGCTTGAATATCCCTCCTTGGTCGACCGCTGAATAAAATCTTCTTGCTCCCCCTTGTATAGGTCGGCAAGAGCGGCGGCTAATGCTGTTTGATCGGCAGGGCCCAGTCTTCGGGAGCGAGTAGTGTCGCTTGTCCCGTTGTAACACCAAAAGGGGTGTATCCTCTGTTGAAGGGGTTGGACGCACCGGGTGATGGCGGCGGCCATGACGTCTATCATGGTCAGCTTGTGATGGGCTAGTACCTCACACGGGCTGCTAAGCGCTGCACTTCGACGCTGTCCTCTTGGGACAGGCTCTTCGGGCGCCAGTTGTACCTTTTCTTCAAAGGGGCGTCGGAATACTTGGGCAAACCCCTCCGAGCTGGATCGAATAAGAGGACGTCCTCAATGTAGAACCATTCCGAAGACCGATCTTCGGACTCCTTCGGCGTCCCCACGGGATATCCCATCCCCGCTATGCGGCATACTTCGGCTCCACCGACCTCGAAAATTGTCTTGTCTCGAGTCCGAGGGACGAGGCAGAAGTACTTCCTCCATAATTCGAAGTGTGCCTCGCAGCCCAGGAAAATCTCGCAAAGGGCGACGAAGCCCGAGATGTGCAGAATAGACCCTGGGGTGAGGTGGTGGAGCTGGATTCCATAAAACACCAGTAACCCTCTCAAGAACGGATGAATGGGAAACCCGAGACCCCGCAGGAGAAAGGGCACAAAACATACACGCTCCCCCTTTTGTGGATGGTGAAAATTCTCCGCGAGGGCCTCGCCATTGAATGAAGACAAACCGGCGCGGACAACTGCCAGATCCGAGGAGGGAAGGTACCCTTGGGTCTCGAGGTCACGTAGTCGAAGGAGGGACACGGAGCAGCTTGTCCAGTCCCCGGGACGGGAGCCGTAAGGGTGCGAGGAAGAACTGGGGGCGCTCGCCATGTTTTGGAGGAGATCTTTCGCTGGAAGCTTTTTCCAATGGGGAAGAAGAAGATATGGCTTGGACCACGATTCAGTTTGTTTAAATGGGTGGTACCTCCCTTGTGGGAGGGGTAGTTTTGTAAAAAGCTACTGAACCGCTCGTCTCCCCACGATGCGCGAAAACCAAGAAACGTTGTTATGATGGACCCAGCAAGCCCGTGACGTTTGATATTTCACCGATGACAGAATGGTTGCTGAACTAGAAGGGATGAAGGGACTCGCCTCGCAAGCCGAAGACTTCGGCGCACAAGATTGTTCGGATATACCTCGGCGTTGGAGGCTAGTCCGCGGGCTACTAAGGGAGTCCTGGTTTAAGGGGTCCTCGGATAGCCGACCTGTTTCTCATGGGCCGGACTATGTGGGCCACTGGATGAGCATTGGGTGATCAAGGGCCCCGTCGCCAAGGTGGAAGTTTCAAGGAGCCATGGCGTGTCCTCCAAATTGTCGACCGTAGATAGGCAAGTTTTTTCCCTTTGATGTCCAACCGACTATGTGTAAGCCCTAGGTACCCTCGGCGTCTATATAAGCTGGAGGGTTTTAGGTTGTAAGGCAACAGAACGCATCTAGGGTTTAGGTCATACGATATCGAGGTAGATCAACTCTGTAACCCCTATACCATCAATATAATCAAGCATGATGTAGGGTATTACTTCCATAGGAGGGCCCGAACCTGGGTAAACATCGTCTCCCACTTCTCCTGTTACCATCGATTCTAGTCTCACAGCTTGGGACCCCCTACCCGAGATCCGCCGGTTTTGACACCGACAATAGGTCACCCCTGGTATGTTGTTGCCAACATTTATCAGAGAGGGGGAACATTTTTTAAGAGCATTTTGGATTCATTGAACAATTCAATTATTGAATTGTTTACTTTGTTGAAGTGCTAGGGTTTGACATCCCCATTTCAAATTTAGTTGAATTTAAACATGATGCCATGATGCACAATGCAGAGCCAAACAATGTCTAGCTAGGGCTGTGACATAACTACTCCACAATGCATTCCCTTAGGCCTAAGGATGGTGAAGTGTCATGTCGTTGACGTTCACATGACACCACTAAGGGAATCACAACATACATATCACCAAAATATCGAACACATATCAAATTCACATGATTACTTGCAACATGACTTCTCCCATGACCTCAAGAACAAAGGTAACTACTCACAAATAATATTCATGCTCAAGATCAGCGGGGTATTGAATTGCATAATGGATCTGAACATATAATCTTCTACCAAATAAACCATATAGTAATCAACTACAAGATGTAATCAACACTACTAGTCACCCACAAGTACCAATCTGAGGTTCCAGTACAAAGATTGAACACAAGAGATCTAGGGTTTGAGAGGAGATGGTGCTGTTGAAGATGTTGATGAAGATTGGCCTCCCAAAGACGAGAGGGGTGTTGGTGATGATAATGGCTTCGATTTCCCCCTCCGGGAGGGAAGTTCCTCCGGCGGAATCGCTCCGCCGGAGGGCAAAAGTGCTCCTGCCCAGGTTCCGCCTCGAAATGGTGGCGTTCCATCCCGAAAGTCCTCCTCTTATTTTTTCTAGGTCAAAAGACCTTATATACCAGAAGATGGGCACCGGAGGTGGGCGTGCTGGGCACAACCCACCAGGGCGCGCCTGGGGGGCCTGGCGCGCCCTGGTGTCTTGTGCTCACGAGGGTGGCCCCCTCCGTTAGTTATTTGCTCCGGTATTTTTTATATAATCCAAAATAATTCTCCGTATTGTTTCAGCTTATTTGGAGATGTGCAGAATAGGTATCTGTGATGTGCTTTTTTAGGTCCAGAATTCCCGCTACCGGTATTCTCCCTCTTCATGTAAACCTTGCATATTATGATAGAAAAGGCATTAGAATCACTACCTAAAGCATTATTACACATCAAAACATTATAAATAATAGTAGGAAATCATGATGCAAAATGGACGTATCAACTCCCCCAAGCTTAGACCTCGCTTGTGCTCAAGCGAAGGCCGATATTGAAAAGCATGTCCACATGGTTTGAGAGAGAGGTGTCGATAAAAACAAAATACGGACATAGTGGCATCATGCTTATTATTATAACAGCAACAAACTTTATCATAGCACTTATTCATATAACTTTTATTATGTAACTTCATCATATAACTTCTCATGAACAAGTAACAATTCATCACAACATAGAAGTATAAAGCATAAACCTTATTGAAAACCAACAAACTATGTTCTCAGTCAACTTTGCAACTACAATTCATCATATTTTCAGGAAGGGTCTCATGTCGGAGCCTTTTGGCAAGTCCACATACTCAACCATCATTTGTTCTTCTATGATTACTAACACTCACAGCATACCCATGAGCAAAAAGTTTCAACCGGACACATAGAAAGATAGGGGCTTATAGTTTCACCTCCCAACGTACTCACCTCAAGAGTGATGTCAACAATAATAACTCATGCTTACTCACATCCAACTGGATATATGTGCCTAGATCTTTCCTCACCACATGATGCTTGCAAATAGAAAAGGTAAAAAGGAATAGGGAAGAATACTTCGACTCTTGCATAAAAGTAAATACATAAAAGTAAAAGATAGGCCCTTCGCAGAGGGAAGCAGAGGTTGTCATGCGCTTTTTGGTTTGTATGCCCAATCCCTTAATGGAAAAGAACGTCACGCTATATTGCCCCCTATCATAGCAACCTTTATTATGCAGTCTGTCGCTTTTATTACTTTGCCATCATAAGTTCGTATAACGCTCAATTTTCTCTTACACTAATTGATCAAACACATTTAGAAGAAATTTTTATTGCTTTAGTGCACCGATGAAAACTTACTTGAAGGATCTTACTCGATCCGTAGGTAGGTATGGTGGACTCTCAAAACATGGATTTGGGTTTTGGGTTTTTGGATGCACAAGTAGTATCTCTACTTAGTGCGAGATTTTTGGCTAGCAAAGATATTGAGCAAGAACCACATGTTGAAGGATCTATGAAAATATAACTTCTATGTGAATATGAACAAACATAAATCATTACGTTGTCTTCTTTGTCCAACGTCAACAATTTGGACATATAATATTTAATGGGGGCTCACAATCATAAAAGATGTCCAAGATAGTGTATTTGCATGTGAATCTTCTCTTCCCTTATTAATTCTTTCATGAATTGCATCATTGACCAATGCTATGTTTGTCAATCTCCAGTAAATTTTACTACTTATACTTTTCCTTATGTGATGTCATTACTTACCATAAAATTAGCATATGATTCTTTTTCATTTATTTCCTTTTTATTTTGATTGCAACAAGAAAGTAAAGAAGCAAAGGCTCAAATTGAACTTTATTATATAACTCTCACTCGATTACATAGATAGATAGATCACGAAACTAACACTCGAAAATAGATCAAACTAAACTTTTATTCAACTAAATCATGAAAAAGCCAAGGATCGAACTAAAATAGGTAAAGGTGAATAAATGTGATGGTGATACGATACTGGGGCACCTCCCCCAAGCTTGGCTCAAGCCAAGGGGGGTGCCCATACCCGTGTACTCAAGTCTCCTTTGGTGGTGAAGATGATGAAGGTGGTGGTGATGAAGCGGCCTTCTTCTTCAACTTATATTTGAGCATAAAATTTTCCTCCCTTAGATCATCATTCTCTAACTCGAGCTTTAATATCTTCTTGCATAATGCAGCCTTGCTCTCCTGCAGAAAACGAGATGGAATAAATTGGACCTCAGGTTTGTATCCTTTAGGGAGGCTTGACTTCTTGAATTCCACATGCATGTCTCGGGGCTGAGGTAGTGGGTCATCCCCTTCCTCAGATCTATCATCCATTGTTTCCTTCATGGCGGAGTCTTCCTCCTCATCTGTGATCCATCCATAATGATCCACCTCTCCATAGACCTTAGGGTTTGCAATATAGTCAGCAATATATCTCTCCCCCTCTGAATCTTGAGACGACATATTTTCGGATCTGTCAAGGAAACAACACGAAACAAGAACAAATGATTTTTCTGCGATGTGGGGGTCAAAACAATCTGGGGTATATATAGAGAATTTTGTTTATCTTGGGAAGCAAGAATATGGAAGGAAAACAGAGTCGGGAAGGTGTCTGAGGTGGGCACAACCCACCAGGGCGCGCCTGGTAGGGCTGACGCGCCCTGGTGTATCGTGCTCACCTCGGTTGCTTTCCTGTTTATTTCTTATTTTCCTAATTTTTGTAATAATCCAAAACTGACAGATAATATTTTTGCCATTTTATATCGTTTTTGTGGACTAACCTATTACCTTAGTGTGAGTTTTTGTTTATTGCCTATTTCTTTGTTTCGCAGAAAAACCATACCAGACGAAGTCCAAACATGATGAAATTTTACGGTGATTCTTTTCTGCACTAGAAGAGACCCTAAAAGCTTCGGGGGGTGCGGGGAGAAGGCACACGAGGGAGCCACAAGATCAAAGGGCGTGCCCCTAGGGGGGCTATCGTGTGAGCTTGTGCCCCCCTTGGGCACCATCTTGACCTAATTCCACCACTATATATTCTCATATATTCGCAAACTCATGGAGCGAGACCCGAAACAATTTTGTTGCTACGGCAAGCCTTTGTTTTTTTGCGATCCCATCCATAGGCCTTTTTCAGAATTCTGCCGGATGGGGGAGTCCATTACAGTGATGTGTCATTTTCGGAGATCTATTAGATGTAATTCTAGCGGTGCGTTTGTTGGGATCCGATGAATTGTGGGTTTATGACCAGATTATTCATTGAAAGTAATTGCATCTTTTCTGATATGTGATGTGTCATTTGATAGCTATGTATGCTTCCCGATCTATAAGTTTTCTTTTGCCAAGTAAATGAGTAGATCATAAGAGGGAGTGGTGCATAGTAGTGGGTTCAATCTTGTAGTGTCCTTACTCCGTGACATGAAGGGTGGCAAGGCACGTATTGTATTGTATTGTATTGTTGCTACTAAGGATAAAATGATGGGATATGAACATATTGATTGATCTTATCTTGTCTACATTATGTCATCTTGCTTCAAGCATTACTCTGTTTGTTATGAAATTAATACTTTGAGATGCATGTTGGATAGCGGTTTTGGGGTGGAGTAATAATAGTAGACATTAGTAAGTTTAACGGTCCACTTATCATGGACGTAATGCCTATATATCAATTATGCCATGAAGATTCACAATCATAACTATGCGCTTTTTTTATCAATTGCCCAATAGTAATCTGTCTACCCATCATATTATGCTTATGAGAGAGATGCCTCTAGTGAACGCTATGGCCCCTGGGTCCACTTTTCCTATTAAATACCAAAAATCCACATTGCTTGATGTTCTTATTTATTTTATTATTTACCCATCACTACTAGATTTAATCCTTGCAATCGGCAGGAACAAGGGGATTGACAACCCTCTTACCTTCGTTGGTGCGAGCATTTGCTTTGTGTGTGTCCAGGTGTTGTTCACATTATTTGTGTGGTGTCTCCTATTGGTTTGATAACCTTGGTTGTTAACCGAGGGAAATACTATCTGCAACTATACCACTGCATCCTTTCCTATTCAGGGAAAACTCAACACCTATACCGAGTAGCAGAAGGATTTCTGGTGCCGTTGCCTGGAAGGCTTCACCAAATAACCTATGTGCCTTCACACACATTTATAATTTTTCTATATTTTATTTTGCTTGCCTTTTTCTTTATTATTTTACTTTATAAAAATTAAAATACCAAAAACATCTGGTGTTATTATATTTTATTGAGTTGCTATCATGTCTGCTTTTGAAAAAGGTATTGTTGAAAGTGCTAGTGAAGATAGCTCCCGTGAAACTCATGAGGAAAAATCTGAATCTCCTAATTTATTTGTCGCCACAAGCCAGGGTGCGGCGGCCGAAGGGCTGCGGTGGAGGCGCGCCGGCGAGGCTTTCTCGCCGGAGTTGAAGAGGGCGGCGGCTCGCAGAAGCACGGGGAAGGCCGAGGACACGGACAGGGAGGAGAGGGAAGCGCCATAGCCGTGGTGGCTCGCGATGGCCGTGGGCACGCGGCGGCGGCTGTCGTGGGTCTGCGGCCACGATGGCTCCGGCGCTAAAAAGGGGGGATGGGGAGGATTGCCGGGGTGGAGGTGATATTCTGGTGGTGGAAGAGAGGAGGGGGAAGCCCGGCGGTGGGTCAATTTAGGCCGAGGCCGGCGGGGACCGAGGCGGTAATGGGGGTCAAAGAGCAACTTCGGCGAGGGTTGGATGGGTCGGGGAGGCATAGGAGAGCGAGGTGGAGAGGATGGTGAGGTCGGAGCACCTCGGAACGACTTTAAATAGCCCGGACGGCGCGGGGCTCGGCCACAGCCGCGGCGACGCGTGCGCCGCGCACCGGAGCTTCGGGAGCTTGCCTAGAGAAGGGAAGAGGCATCTAGAGGTTCGAAGAGGAGCTGAGGAAGCTCGGGCGAGGCCAGGAAGGATCGGGAGAAGGCTCGGGGAAGAAGACGCCAACGGCGGCCACGGGCAGAACAGGGCGGAGCTCGTCGCGGTGCAGCGAGGACGGGACTGGAGGGGAAGAGGGGTCCAGGAGAAGGGCAACGACAAGAGGAAGCTCCTGGACAAGGATAGATGTCGAGGGAGCGAGGGAACGGACGAGACAGAGGGTCCCAACTGCCAGAGCACACGCACGGCATGCCAACCGCGTGGTCACCGCGTGTACTGGCACAGAGGGGACAAGAGAGGCTGGCACACCTTGTCTGGGGTGTAGTCCTTGCTCCCCAAGGCAGCCTGGAGGTGATGGATCAGAAATTGGGTCACAGGTGTGATGGCAATGGTCACTGCAAGTTTGCTGTATCAACCTTGTCTGCACATCAGTGAACCACAGGAAGATGATAAGAGTCAAACAAGAAGTCTAGGAGATTCAGGGTAGGAAGGACTACTGTCCTTGAAAGTTTGAGAGGAAGAGGACCAAGATTTAACAGGGCTGCTTTGCAACTGACCAATCTGGTCCAGAAAGCAAATCTGGATGTGGCACTCACATATAGTGTTGCCTTGAGCTGAAAATGGGCATAAGATGATAATTTGGTCATATGAGAGTGCCATAAAAATTTCATGCCATTTGGGCAAGCCAAAATGGTACTTCCTTCATAATGGTCCTCTCTAACCAGAATCTTAGGAAAAATCTAGGGAATTATTGGGTAGATGCAATGAGCCCAAATTTGGTGGAGATAGGTTATATGGGTGGGAGAACGTCCTGGTAAATTTTCAGCAATTATGAAGCAATATAAAATATAGTTGCTTCACAACAGTAAAATATGACCAGAAACAAAGATTTGATGCTGAGGTCACTCAGAAGATGGGATGATGCTAAAATCTTGAAGAGAGTCATGATTTGAGCATATGAAAATGCCTGCAAAATTTCAACTCATGGGCATACTCTTAGCTAACACTTGCTTCACAAAGCTTCCTCTGGATCAGAAACTTTGGAAATTTGCCAAGAAATATTTGCTAGCCAACTTGAGTTGAATTTTCTCAAGTGGTAATGATATGGATAGGAAAGAGTCCCAAAAAAGTTTGAGAGCAAGCAAGCAAAGATAAATGGCACTTGCTTCACAAACTGCCACCTGGGGCAGAATAGGAAAAGGAATATTTCAGGAATATTTTTGAACATGGCAAGGAAGGGTTTTGACATATCTGAGGAATATTTGACCCAAAGAATTTATGAGAATTATTTGGGAATTTTTGGAATGATGGAAATGTGGGTTGCTTCACAACCCAGGGCAAACAGGCACTACTAGAATCAGGGACTTTGCCATCTGCCAGCTCTTTGCCGTCTGCTGGCAGATGGCAAAGAGGATATTTGCCGTCTGCTTTTATAAAGCAGACGGCAAAGAACATACTGATGGCAAAGAGGCTCTTTGCCATCTGCACTTCTTTGCCGTCTGCTGGCAGACGGCAAAGACCAAAGTGGGGCCCACGGGGTACTGCGTTGGCTAGGTCACACGGGCCACTTCTTTAACTCTTTGCCGTCTGCCAGCAGACGGCAAAGAGGTGAGGGGCCCCAAAGTTGTTTGCCATCTGCCAGCAGACGGCAAAGAGCCTGCCTGGGCCCAGCTGAAGCCTGACGTCAGCTGACGTCATCTACAGCTCTTTGCCGTTTGCTGGCAGACGGCAAAGCAGGAAAGTTCTTTGCCGTCTGCCGGCAGACGGAAAAGAACCTGCCTGGGCCCAGCTGAAGCCTTGACGTCAGTTGCAAGGAAGGGTTTTGACATATCTGAGGAATATTTGACCCAAAGAATTTATGAGAATTATTTGGGAATTTTTGGAATAATGGAAATGTGGGTTGCTTCACAACCCAGGGCAAACAGGCACTACTGGAATCAGGGACTTTGCCATCTGCCAGCTCTTTGCCGTCTGCTGGCAGATGGCAAAGAGGATATTTGCCGTCTGCTTTTATAAAGCAGACGGCAAAGAACATACTGATGGTAAAGAGGCTCTTTGCCATCTGCACTTCTTTGCCGTCTGCTGGCAGATGGCAAAGAGTTCTTTGCCGTCTGCCAGCAGACAGCAAAGACCAAAGTGGGGCCCACGGGGTACTGCGTTGGCTAGGTCACACGGGCCACTTCTTTGCCGTCTGCTGGCAGACGGCAAAGAACTCTTTGCCGTCTGCCAGCAGACGGCAAAGAGGTGAGGGGCCCCAAAGTTGTTTGCCGTCTGCCAGCAGACGGCAAAGAGCCTGCCTGGGCCCAGCTGAAGCCTGACGTCAGCTGACGTCATCTACAGCTCTTTGCCGTCTGCTGGCAGACGGCAAAGCAGGAAAGTTCTTTGCCGTCTGCCAGCAGACGGCAAAGAGCCTGCCTGGGCCCAGCTGAAGCCTTGACGTCAGTTGCAAGGAAGGGTTTTGACATATCTGAGGAATATTTGACCCAAAGAATTTATGAGAATTATTTGGGAATTTTTGGAATGATGGAAATGTGGGTTGCTTCACAACCCAGGGCAAACAGGCACTACTAGAATCAGGGACTTTGCCATCTGCCAGCTCTTTGCCATCTGCTGGCAGATGGCAAAGAGGATATTTGCCGTCTGCTTTTATAAAGCAGACGGCAAAGAACATACTGATGGCAAAGAGGCTCTTTGCCATCTGCACTTCTTTGCCGTCTGCTGGCAGATGGCAAAGAGTTCTTTGCCGTCTGCCAGCAGACGGCAAAGACCAAAGTGGGGCCCACGGGGTACTGCGTTGGCTAGGTCACACGGGCCACTTCTTTGCCGTCTGCTGCCAGACGGCAAAGAACTCTTTGCCGTCTGCCAGCAGACGGCAAAGAGGTGAGGGGCCCCAAAGTTGTTTGCCGTCTGCCAGCAGACGGCAAAGAGCCTGCCTGGGCCCAGCTGAAGCCTGACGTCAGCTGACGTCATCTACAGCTCTTTGCCGTCTGCTGGCAGACGGCAAAGCAGGAAAGTTCTTTGCCGTCTGCCAGCAGACGGCAAAGAGCCTGCCTGGGCCCAGCTGAAGCCTGATGTCAGCTGACGTCATCTACAGCTCTTTGCCGTCTGCCAGCAGACGGCAAAGAGCGCCGTTAGCCACCTAACGGGGATGGAACCTTTTCTGTGCCGTCCACGCTCTTTGCCGTCTGCTGGCAGACGGCAAAGAAGGAAAGTTCTTTGCCGTCTGCCAGCAGACGGCTAAGCGGCCTTTGCCGGCAGCCGTTCAGCCGGAGTGTTTGCCGTCTGCTGGCTGACGGCAAAGCCTTTGCCGTCCGCCAAGCATGCCTTTGCCGTCTGCTATAGCAGACGGCAAAGTGCCTGATTCCAGTAGTGAGGGTTATTCCTTTAATAGAAAAAGGAATATTCCCAAGAAAAGATTATTGGGATTGGGTTCAAGATGGAAATGGCAAGGTCTTGGGATGGTTTAGAGGTTGTCAAGCCACTAGGGAAGAGAAATCAAGGGTGATCCTTCCAGGTTCCAAGACTACCAAACCACGGAAAAGCCAAACCAGACCAAAATCAAAAGAAAAAGAAATGGGCAAAATCCAGGGTGTTACAAACCTACCCCCCTTAAAGAAATCTCGTCCTCAAGATTTGGTTGCTCAGGGGTTAAACATAAATATCTCCACTTGAGGAAACCGTTTCCAACTTGGGTTTCCTTTTTGCTTTTGTATAATGCTCCCGCTGGATTTTATCTGACCCACTACCTGGCTTTGGTGTGGTTTGTTTCACTGGATTCTCATTCTGACAGATCTTACCTCATATTTATTACTCTGACTTTAATCCTTTTATGTCTGCTGACCTGTCTGGGGGGCAATGGATTATCCTGACGGAAATACTTGTCCTTCGCAAATCCGAGAGTTGTTCCTCATGGACGTGTTGTAATGCAGTCCCATATGGTCGATCGTCCATTGAGTTGTGAATAGATTCTCTCGGTGGACATCAAATCTTTTTCTCCTTGCATTGGGTGGCTTCAAATGGTTGTGTGCCCTCCAGACTCAACTGGTGCTGTGAATCATACCGCTCTCCTGGCAGAATCGGACTCCTTGCAGGGGTTACGGAAACATCTTGGCTAGGTTCACTGCCCTTAGCAACACATCTGTACCAACAACTTGGCTGTAGCCTGTCATGACCAGCGAAAAGGGTACGACCTTATAACGGCATTATCTGCAGACTTGACTGACGGGGGTCCTAACAGGAAGATCTTGTCCCCAGCATGATATCTTTTGACTGATTTCTCTAGATGAGGACACATACTTTGAGGCAGTTATTCTCCTTCTGATCGTTCCGTCTGACAGGCTTGAATATCCCCTTCTGATGATTCTGAGAGTGTATAGCTGGCTGAGCAGGTTGACTCGATCTGGGGTCTTTGCAAATGGAATAGACCCCGTGGGTGTGTATCCACAGTGATTGGTACCGAGCCAGACTGTTTTGAGTATCTGTACCATGCTGATTTTGCAACCATTATCATACCTGTATGGCCAACCTTGCTCCTTCATTATGGTTCTCTTTGCCTGGATCCTTAGCTGAAAGAGCTTGGCCTGATGTGTTCTTGATTCTTCGGATGACCATGGGTGCTGCCAGGTACGATATTCCGGCAGGCATATTACTTAACCAGTTGTAGCTGTAGGGTAACGACTGTCTGAACCGTTGAATGAAACCGGCAAATAAACCAGTAGCCACCAGAATGGTCTTTACAACTCAGATCTGGGACATTACTGGAGTAACTCAACCCCGACTCAAGACGGCTGAAAAGCAGCTCAGAGCATGAGACGGTGTCGATAAGAAGAAAGTAGCAGTTCCCTAAGACGGCCGAGAAACAGCTCAGAGCATAGCGTCACTGCTACGGAAAGAAATTCAACAGCTGCCCGAGACGGCCGAAAAACAGCTCAGAACACGGGCCAGTTGCTGACAAGAGAAATAAAAGTCGGCATCCACCCCGGACGGCCGAAAACAGCTCAGAACACAGGCGTGGTGCCGTCACCAAAGAAAGACGGGCAAGGGTTCACCCGTGTCCCATATAGCTTATCCATAGGTTGTTGGTCATCTCACTGAAGTGTATAACTGGCGTTCTTCTTCTTCTTACATAGCTCATGCAATAGTCGGATTCTTACCGGCTGGCATCATTGTATGATGGCCTTGGCAGCATGTCCACCATATCTATTGAGTATATGCAGCTGAGTGCTTGATTCCTGAAGCAGACTTGTGTCCTGACTGATTTTTGCCTTCTGACCAACTGTTGCGGATCTGACTCTGGGGATGCATGGTCATATGCTGCCACTGTCGGTGGAATAGCTTGTATAGATGTTGATGCGATACCTTGCTGACAAAGATTGCATAGCTTGTGCTGGAAGCCATCGAGATCATCTTGCTGAAGAAGACTGAATCGTTCGTGCTCAAAGTTTTTGTCAAAATGGCTTCCTAGAGAAGACTGGGTACCGTACCTCAGAAGCTTTCCCTCTTAAAGATTTGCTAGGGAAGACTCGGTACCTTATGGCAGAAACTGCGGCGGTATCTTACTGAAGAAGCCTGAGTACCTTGCATCAGAAGATATCCATGTGTCGTATCGAGGAAGACACAGGAATCCTTGCGTAGTACGCCTCTTTGATAGCTTGTAAAGAAAAACCAGGTTGCTTACATCTGAAACTTTCTTTTTGCCATATGCGGACTGAGTGCGTATATATATATCCCTTAATGTTCCTGCTGTCGGTTACTTGTTGTATGCAACAGGGTGTTCGGCTATCCTTCTTGCTGAACACTAGGTTCATAGCACATTCTGACTTGCTTCCAGGACATAGCAGGGTTCAAATTGTACTCATAGCAGACTCAACCGCGTATATAAATCATACCTTTGCCTCGAAATGTACTGTTGATCATGCACACACTCTGCCTTCTTGCTGATTCAATGATTACTGCTGTGAAGGTTGCACGGATGTATACTTGATGCTGATAACCAATCCAGGTAGGCTATCATTTATTTTCATGCCCGATATTCCCGATATAATGCAGTCTGCTGAAAATTATGTATTGCTGAACTGAGCTTCCAAATGACTGTCTCTTCCCTGATTTCTTTGAGTCCAGTGTCGGTGAGCAACTTCCATAAGGGGAAATAAGGTAACACCAAGGGCCCAAAGGAAAAAGCAAAAGAAAAACACACAAAGCAGCAAGATCACACACAAGCAATATCACATACTCTACAGCTATTCACAGCAATAATATGCATTCCTACTTAAGCACACAGATCTCACAGGAACTCCGGTACTACGGTCTAACATGCTGTGGCGGTGTGCACGAAAGTGAATCAATGTGTGGAAAGAGTTGGTGTAAACAAGGCTACACCAAACAGGGGCTTACACCGGTTCCATCTGGATAGACACGGTGGTGAGGACAAACTTGGTGATCGTGGGTCGGAACACGGGGTCACGACCACATCATCATCAAGCGTACGGGGGAAAACCGTACTCGTCCAGAGAATGAATGGCAGGAAGGGATGATGAAAAAGAAGGCTTGCGGGCATTGCCCTGTTCTGATAACTAAGATCAGTAAGGGTTGCCCAAAGCGATGAATGGGATGGCACAATCCGGGATAGAAACATGTCTATCACCGAAACCATAGGGGTCGGAAGAGAATATGCTGGTGTGGTACCGGTGCATCAATCCTGTAAGGGATCGACACACTAAGCACCTTGGCATCACTCCGCTGGGACGGAGATGACACCACACCAAGGAACAAGCATGCAAACTGGAGAGCGCAGGTGGTGAATCAAAACCGATGCCACCTACACTCACCAGGTCCATCGTTAGTGATAAGATATCTAGTCTATATGCATGCTATGCACAAACAAATGCAACAAACAAGTGCAGCAAACCAACTGGATCCTATACTACCGGTTACTAACGCTCGCACGGTCTAGGGCGTCCTACAGCCAGACCTGCTCTGATACCAACGCTTGTGGCACCCCGGCTCAGAGAAAACCGGAACGCCCCGTATTCTAGCCCAAGGACAAGTCTTCTGGAATACAGCACTGTTGGCATAGAACAAATCAGCTCTTTAATACTATGAATAAGATTACAAGGCACATGGATTACATCGGCACGATGATACTACACCTGCCTAGGGTAGTTCTATGCTAACAGCAGAACAACCTGAGGAAGCGGAGCAACTCTCGGCAGCGGAACAACGACTGCGGTGATGGACTCCACTCCGCAGGGACTCTGGCTGGAACGCGTATCCTAGCTCGCAAACTCGACATCCACGACAAGCAAGCAATCATGGCATGACCTGCAAACTGGCATGATACGCCAGGTGAGTACTTTGAATGTACTCGCAAGCTCACGACAACCAAACAATGCAGCAAACAATAGCATGGCAATTATCATATTAAATGCATAAGTGGTTTACTTACTGTTACCAGTCATCAACTTACTCTCAACTGGGTTGTCCCACAACCCTCGGAATACTCATAAGCCATCGAGTACTTCCGATCATACGAAGAGTTCTTCCATCATTACTAACATTGATACAGTTGACCATCTACTGAGGTCTGGACGGGCTGTCCATTACCGTGGACACGGCTATTCGAATAGATTTTTCACTCTGCAGAGGTTGCGCACTTTACCCACACCATGAAGCACCTGGCCTCGCGATCCCACTCGGGTGGACCAGCGTTGCTTCAACGAAACCTGCCTGACCCGTGACTCTTTCATCGTACCACCGGCACTCTTCCTCCCCCGGAGGTCAGCCTTGGGTGGCCCCTGTGTCCTCATGACACCTGCCACCGTCGTGGCCAAACTATGTAGACCCAAACGGGGTCTACTGTCCCAAACGGGGACTCCCGGGCTAAACAATCAACATCAACTGGGCTCACAAGGTTATCGCCGCCTACCGGGCCAGGGTAGCGCGCGCGCATAACCTTCCCTCTTTGGAGGTACCGGTGAAAGAGCACGCGATCAGACCAAGTCAAGGCCGTCCCATACCGGCAAATGTGGTTGCACGAGTATGCCTGGACAGGTGACTCAAGATCAACCACTAAGTTCATTTAGCCAATATAGTGGTTCATCACAACACTTAGGATGGCATCAACTAAGCATTTAAATTAATTACTATGAAATATCATATAGCAAGTAAATGAAAGTAATTCATTTGTAAATGCAAGCAATTAAATTAAATAAGAAATGCTATTGAAAAGCTTCATAGAATGGGTGTCCTGGCTTGCCTGGGATGAGGGATCCACCGGGAAGAAGTGCGGAAAGACCGCGGAATGAGTTGCCGGAAACAGTTCTCTCTTAGAGGGGGCTGTTTACGGCAAGGGCAAACTGGTCATTTTCACTGTGTGAACTCACCATGAAAATAATACCAACATGACGGGCTCGATGAGACGAAGACGTGGGCTTTGGAATCACCGGATTTGGAGTTGGGGTTGAAAAGATATGAGGGGTTGAAGTTCAGGGACTAATCTGCTAAGAAAATATTTGCATACGGGTCCCTGAGCAGTCCAGCCGGTTGCGCACTCCAGCAAAATGCGCTTTCCCCGGAGGAAGACGTATTCGGGAGGAATACGCCTCCACTTATCCACGTCAGCGGGACCGGCGGGGTCAGCGCGAGAGACTGACAGCGGGCCGCACCTCGCCTTCTCTCTCTCCCCTCCGCTCCTTTCTTCTACCTCCCGACGGGAGAGGCAAAGAGCGGCTCGGTCGCCGGCCCAGCCGCTACCTTGCTGATTCCCCGAGCTGGCTGACGGTCGCAGGAGCACGGTCGTTCCCTGCCGCACCCGAAGATGGTTGCGGCCTCGCCTGAGGTGGCCCGCAGTGGCGTCGCCACAAGCCGGGGTGCGGCGGCCGAAGGGCTGCGGTGGAGGCGTGCCGGCGAGGCTTTCTCGCCGGAGTTGAAGAGGGCGGCGGCTCGCAGCAGCACGGGGAAGGCCGAGGACACGGACAGGGAGGAGAGGGAAGCGCCATAGCCGTGGTGGCTCGCGATGGCCGTGGGCACGCGGCGGCGGCTGCCGTGGGTCTGCGGCCACGATGGCTCCGGCGCTAAAAAGGGGGGATGGGGAGGATCGCCGGGGTGGAGGTGATATTCTGGTGGTGGAAGAGAGGAGGGGGAAGCCCGGCGGTGGGTCAATTTAGGCCGAGGTCGGCGGGGACCGAGGCGGTAATGGGGGTCGAAGAGCAACTCCGGCGAGGGTTGGATGGGTCGGGGAGGCATAGGAGAGCGAGGTGGAGAGGATGGTGAGGTCGGAGCACCTCGGAACGGCTTTAAATAGCCGGGACGGCGCGGGGCTCGGCCACAGCCGCGGCGACGCGTGCGCTGCGCGCCGGAGCTTGCCTGGAGAAGGGAAGAGGCATCCAGAGGGTCAGAGAGGAGCTGAGGAAGCTCGGGCGAGACCAGGAAGGATTGGGAGAAGGCTCCGGGAAGAAGACGCCAACGGCGGCCACGGGCAGAACAGGGCGGAGCTCGTCGCGGTGCGGCGAGGACGGGACTGGAGGGGAAGAGGGGTCCAGGAGAAGGGCAACGACAAGAGGAAGATCCTGGACAAGGATAGATGTCGAGGGAGCGAGGGAACGGACGAGAACTAGGGTCCCAACTGCCAGAGATCACGCACGGCATGCCAACCGCGTGGTCACCGCGTGTACTGGCGCAGAGGGGACAAGAGAGGCTGGCACACCTTGTCTGGGGTGTAGTCCTTGCTCCCCAAGGCAGCCTGGAGGTGATGGATCAGAAATTGGGTCACTGGTGTGATGGCAATGGTCACTGCAAGTTTGCTGTATCAACTTTGTCTGCACATCAGTGATCCACAGGAAGATGATAAGAGTCAAACAAGATGTCTAGGAGATTCAGGGTAGGAAGGACTACTGTCCTGGAAAGTTTGAAAGGAAGAGGACCAAGATTTAACAGGGTTGCTTTGCAACTCACCAATCTGGTCCAGAAAGCCAATCTGGATGTGGCACTCACATATAGTGTTGCCTTGAGCTGAAAATGGGCATAAGATGATAATTTGGTCATATGAGAGTGCCATAAAAATTTCATGCCATTTGGGCAAGCCAAAATGGTACTTCCTTCATAATGGTCCTCTCTGACCAGAATCTTAGGAAAAATCTAGGGAATTATTGGGTAGATGCAATGAGCCCAAATTTGTTGGAGATAGGTTATATGGGTGGGAGAATGTCCTGGTAAATTTTCAGCAATTATGAAGCAATATAAAATATAGTTGCTTCACAACAGGAAAATATGACCAGAAACAAAGATTTGATGCTGAGGTCACTCAGAAGAGGGGATGATGCTAAAATCTTGAGGCGAGTGATGATTTGAGCATATGAAGATGCCTGCAAAATTTCAACTCATGGGCATACTCTTAGCTAACACTTGCTTCACAAAGCTTCCTCTGGATCAGAAACTTTGGAAATTTGCCAAGAAATATTTGCTAGCCAACTTGAGTTGAATTTTGTCAAGTGGCAATGATATGGATAGGAAAGAGTCCCAAAAAAGTTTTAGATCAAGCAAGCAAAGATAAATGGCACTTGCTTCACAAACTGCCACCTGGGGCAGAATAGGAAAAGGAATATTTGAGGAATATTTTTGAACATGGCAAGGAAGGGTTTTGACATATCTTAGGAATATTTGACCCAAAGAATTTATGAGAATTATTTGGGAATTTTTGGAATGATGGAAATGTGGGTTGCTTCACAACCCAGGGCAAACAGGGTTATTCCTTTAATAGAAAAAGGAATATTCCCAAGAAAAGATTATTGGGATTGGGTTCAAGATGGAAATGGCAAGGGCTTGGGATGGTTTAGAGGTTGTCAAGCCACTAGGGAAGAGAAATCAAGGGTGATCCTTCCAGGTTCCAAGACTACCAAACCACGGAAAAGCCAAACCAGACCAATATCAAAAGAAAAAGAAATGGGCAAAATCCAGGGTGTTACAGAGTATCGATCCCACAGGGAGCACATGAATCAGGCATTCGCCTCTTGTAGTGAATTATGTATTTTTGTGCCTGCAAATAATTGTAGACTTAAAGCAAAGTGAGGGTGGTAATAAATTTTCATTGAGAAATAGAACAAACTAGAAATAAATAACATAAAAGTAAATAGAGAGAAACTATTGAATGACTGGTGACAAGCAGATGAGTAAGGTGTTCTCAGGGAGTCCAGAATCCCTGTTGCTATGTTTCTAGCGCACCTATACTTAGGCATATCATCGTATGGATACTTGAGCCACTATTGAAGCAGAGCCGGGTACAGAACATGTTCTACTTTAAGTAGACTTCATGCCACGCACGACACCATCATAGTCTTCCCAGAGGTTTACAACTCATGATAATTAAGGGTTACCCCATGGACGCGACCTCTCTAAGGGTTCTCTGTAATTGCTCGGTCAATTGCAAAGGTTGGGAGAAAGAGGCTTTTACTTTCACCTTGAATTACCCCTACATCCTAGCCCTTTACAACGACAGTGATATACTTCGTGGCCATAAGGAACAAATGCTGAGTGGGGCCCCTTCACAACATTCACGAAGTTATTAAACTAAGCATTCAAGTGGGAATCTCATATCCAAAATAACATTTCAGATAGGTTCATCCATATCCCCGAGAACTAGGATTCTACTCACACGTGGGGAAGACAAACATCATAACCATAGCCATTGAATACATGAAGGGATGATTCATATAACACACAAGACGATCCATAATGGTTCTTAATGTTACAACAAGAAGGGTGTGAATGATGATGATGACTGTGGTGATGACTATGATGAGGATGTTGAAGCCCCCCTCCCATGCACGCGATGAGGTAATGACCCTCTTTTCCTTGCGAATCCCTCCTCCGGATGAACTCTGGAGGCTAGGATTCTGCCTTCTGGATGAGTTTCTAGTGTCTCTGGGCGTCTGATCCATGATCCGATTTCACGAGGTTGAAGTAGTCGACCAAATGGTGGTGGCAGCACTCCATACGACTGCCCATACAAGCGGGCGCAGTCGTATGGAATGTCGTCTTTTACTCTAGACCCCCTGCGACGTTCCTGCTTTGGTCTCCTTGCTTGATTATTTTATGGTAGGTGATTATCACTTAAAATACGTGATTTCACTACCGTTTCTAAGGATCTTCTCTATATTATGCCAATCGATCCAAAAAGCGTTACCTGAGGGATTATCAACAAAAAGAGGTGCGCGTAAGCGGCAAAATCCCTCAAAGCCTACGGTGTAGGCATAAAAACTTAGTAAAATTGTCACATAAATTGGACTTATAAATTAAGTTTATGCCAAAGGAATTGACAAAGAATATGACTATCTGGACTTATTTGAAGTTCCTTGGTTGTGAAGACAAACTCCAGTGTTGCCATAGAGATCTTCTTCAACAGATCTGATCTTCCTCGAGCCAGATGATGAAATCGATGACACTGTTTCCACCATCGTGCACTACCTAGGCGAACCATGCCCTAGAGGAAAACCAGACCACACTTTCAAAGCCAAAGCCAACTCTTCTGCTACTCCTGCTTCTGCCTCTACCATTGCTTGATCTGGTTCTCCAAACAGTTCAAGCTCCGATGATTCTTCGAACGAGTAGTCCCTCATGTTGTCTTGTTCCTATATGTCACTTGTTAAAAAAGGGGAGATGAACATTGAGAGGTTAGATGTGCAGGTCTTTTGAGCATTTGGTTTTATTTCATTGTTTGCTTTCCTAAAAGAACATTTGGCTTTTAAGTCTCTCGTCAAACTATTTCAGTTGGGTCATTATTATTTTTATAGTATTGCATGTGATTCTTGTGAACATCTCGGCATGTAATGTTAATAACCCACTGCAATGTTATGTCTATCTATCCTATCTATTTTGCATGTGGTACCATATCAAAGGATGCTCATGCATCTTGCTCATATTTATCTTTCTCTTGTTTCGATTATATTTGACATATCTAACTTGCAGGAGATTCTTCAAAGATGAACTCGAGAATTACATAACTCTGAATGAAATTATACGTTCACTTGCCTTGAGTTATTTCGGTCTGTCTGCCTTGTTCTCATTCGTTAAAATCCTTTGTCCAGAAGAAAATGCTTGATAAGACTTATGACACACTAAAATAATCGTTTCCTCTTGCTCGTCTTCTTATTCATGCAAACTAACATGCAAAAGAAGTTCTATCAAGATTTGATATGAAAACTATGATATTATAAGGAAAAAATCACTCCTTATTTTTTGCAAATCATTTCCAAGTATTCATATTCTTGAATCAAATCTCTTTCAAAGGTTTGTCTCGCAGGAAAACCTCTCTTAGATATCAAGGAGGGCATTGATTGATCCTATTTCATCGAATCATATCTCAATGCCACTCCACCTATCACTGGTGCAGCGACGTGCTATACAAATGGTTTTTAACCCCTTTCCATGACTTACTTTGAAACCGTCGCCTTGCATGTGTGGGCGATAGGGGGGTCCATCCCACACGACACAGAATAATCGTCGGCGATGGTGTCCAACAAACGCAAACGTTTGGCAAAACTAAGCATATGGGATGTCCGCATCTATCACAAATGAGAGTCACCAGTCAACCGTTTGAGATATGGTGGACTTCCCATACAACCCATCCTTGCAACTCGTGTGAGATCACACTAACATCACACGCGTTATTCTGTGGCTCACCATTTACGATGTGCACCTAATCACAAACAGTTCACGATTATGAAGCGTGTATGATAAGGGGTATATCACAAACACTTATATTAGATGAACCGTTGGCTATATTTAACTAAGACTATAATTTAACCGTCGTACAAGTATCGGATAGGTTTAAGAAACATCATACTCACGTCCGACAGGATAAGTATCGCACGCACTATTCTGTGGTCCAACATTTGCGATGCATACTACATCACAAACAGTTCATCATTTTAAACTGTGTGCGACAGAGATTGTATCACCAACGTTGCATTCGGTTGCGCCGTTTGTTATATTATCTGAAATCACACAGGGTTCGCAAACGGCAACTGTGTGCATGGTCGCACACGTTTTCTATCTGTGAAACGTGTCGGATCTTGAGGTATATCACAAACGTTGAGAGTTACAAACCGTGTGCGGCGTAATGACCCGTAGAGCATTTTTTATTATTTTAATCGCTACAATTTAAAATTGTACAGAATTTGAATTTGAAAGTAGGGAATAGCTTTTTACATATACATAGATATGTTCATCAACCAATGCGTTATTCCATTCACAGGTACATACGCTCAAGAATTACGTCAACGAAAGAATTACATAAGCACCAAATAAAGAATGATGAACGACGGTTGAATACTTGTATTAAAGACGGCAAAGAAAGAGGCAAAATATATTCTGATTGCTGTAAAAGGTGAAGCGGAATGCCCGTAGTGTGCCCTCCTCCGTGTCGTCTGCACACACGACTCTAGCCCAATCCCTTGTGATGGTCGACTGCCCATCCTTCAATATCTTCATGACTTCCAGATAGTCATTCTAGTCTGGTAGAAATACATGTACATTTGCATGTCCAACAATCATGTAGTTTGAGAGGTGGTCTTGGGTAGACTGCGTTGGGAACCACTGCAAAGGAAAAAGATACAGAGATTGTCATCTGACAACTCATTATGTGCAGTAAAAAGGGTACATAATTCTGACTTAATATACTTCATAAGACTGTTGTCTTGGACAAACTGTAAATAAATAGTTTAATCGCCACATTTTGACCCATTGTACTAGCAATCTTTATTAGTTACCTCACATGATGCTCTCTCCGTCCCACTATATAAGATCTAATTACATCCAATGCACAAACATATTGGATGTATTAGAGTCTTCTATTATGGGGCGGAGGGAGTATAACATGGGAAACAAATATAGCCATGTGAACCAAAAACCATTAAAATAGGCATATTCTCACTACATCAGGCTTAACAACAACCAAATAAAGTCATTCATAATGGTATTGTTGAATTTGCATAGAACAAAGCTTGTACTTAAACATCAAATTGTATAATTGAACATCACAGAGTGAAAAAAACACAGGCGGTGTATAACTAAATAAACAAGGCATACTACAGCAACCAAATAGTCATTCATATCGGTATTGTTGAAATTGCATAGAACGTAACATGTGCTTAAACATCAAATTCTATGATTGAACATCACATTGTTAGAAAACCGAAATAAACAGGGGCATGTTAACTACACCAACTTTAACAGGAACCAATTGTATGATTGAACAACCAAATCTAGCAATTGAAGCTGGACATATGTTCACTATAAATAACCAAAAACAGATAAACAAGGTATATGCTCACTACAGACAACCAAACATAGGCGTTCGTGAAATTGAACTGAAAAATTCATACTCGAGCGTAGGGCGCACTTGTCGACGACAAGTTGTTGTCGTCAATGAGACCTGACTTGGTAGCTGACGATGCCAAAACATCGCCATAGAACGCGACTTCCATAAATCACAAAAGGGTCCCATTGGCGATGAGGGAAATTTCCTGACAGCAAAGTAGAGTAGATCGGATGCATACTACAAACAACCAAATATAGGTATATGCTAACTACAGACAACCAAACATAGGCAGTGAAATTGAACTGAACAATTCATACTCCAGCATATCAAATTGCACTTTTGAACATTACAATTCATACTCCAGCATAGCACATTCCTGACAGCAAAGCAGAGTAGATCAGAGGCATACTACAAACAACCAAATATAGCAATTGAAACTGGACAAATCATAACCACTAACCACCAAAAAACCTTTAAAGGAAGCATATGCTCACTACAACAGACTTAACAACAACCAAACAGCCATTCATATCAGTATTGTTGAAATTGCATAGAAGATAGAACGCACCATGTTCTTAAACATCAAATTGTATGATTCAACATCACATTGTGAGAAAACTGAACTAAACGGGGGCGTGTTAAATACACCAGCTTTAATGGGAACCAATCGTATGATTGAACAACCAAATCTAGTAATGAAATTGGACATATGTTCACTACAAACAACCACATATCACGCTAAACAAGGTATATGCTCACTACGGACAACCAAACGCATCAGCACTGAAATTGAACTGAACAACTCATACCCCAGCATATCAAATTGCACTTTTGAACAATTCATACCCCTTGGAATAGCCTGGAGTGGGGGTGTGCACCGTGCGCTCCTTGTTGTGGCAGCTTATCTCCTTGCCTTTGGAAGAGCACGTCTGCAGGGTGACGTCCCTGATGTCGTGGATGGGCTATTTCCCCTTGGAAGAGACGGATAGGGCGCCTTGTCATCGTCGTCAATGAGGTTTGACTTGGCAGCTGACGATGCCGAGCCACCGCCATATATATAGAATGCGAGCTTCAGTAATGACAAAAGGGTCTCGATGGCGATGAAGGCAAAATCCTGACAGCGAAGCAGATTAGATCAACGCGTGGGGGGTGGAGGAGATCCAAGGAGGTTGAAACCGAAGGGGCGGGGGTGATATACTTAACCTGTGTCATAGCCCCCGTCTGGGGGCCTCGGCGGCCACCTCGCCGTCGTCCAGCGGACAGGCCTCGATATACCTCTTTTTGGCCATTCGCTCCTCCAGCTCCCCGGGAAGCATAGCTGGGATGAGGCAGCGACGCTCTGGAGTGTGGGTGAGGATGGGGATGGGGATCTGCGGGGAAGAGGGTGCTTCGCATGCCGACACTACGGGGTGGACCAGAGTTGTGCGTGCATTATTCGACATGGAGGAGCACTACTGTCGATTGCACAGACGACTCTAGTCCAACCCCCTTGTGATGGATCTTCATGAGGACTTCCGAAACATAATAAGTGTGTGCTATCAAATAGGAAAAACCCGCGAAACCGCCATTTTTCAAATGGCTCAAGGTGGTAGATATTTTTACGAGGGAAGTCTCGTGGAACCCAATCATGTCCGGCACCCACCAGTGGACCGTGCTGATGTGCCAACGGTGGATGGAATGGTTTCTGTTGAGTGTACAATCGCAAGCGGTTGTTACATTCGAATCGTTTGCTATTTACTCCTGGAATAATAATATAAAGGAGCATTTCGTCAAAAAATGTTGGAAAGGGGTCAGAACACATATACACGCCTGCGCTGTCTAAAAAAAACATACACGCCTGCATGTGGAACAAAAATATGTATGCACATGGTGATTTGATCATTCAAAATACCCAATGCGCAACTTTGATGTGGCACATGTCTCCTCCGTCGCCACTTCGTGTCGGTGGAGGGGGAATCCTAGCCATGAATACATGCCCCCAAACAGGTATTGCGTATCACTCATGTCGTAACACAAAAATGAAACATATACATGAATCCAGCATGGTTGAACCACACCATCTCTTTTCCGGTCAAAGGTGGACTATGGCCCGTGCGCCTCGAATCACAGACATCCCGACCAAAGAATCAACACTTTTGGTCAAACCTCTCCCGTTGTCGGTCGAAAGGATGGACGTCCACCGAGGCCCATGAATGGGCGTGGCGCCGATAATTAACCACGCGGTGGAGTGTCGAAGACAGCCATCACCTGTTGGTGGTGCAAAACATGTGTACGGAAATGTTGTGTTGCGTTTGAATTCATTAATATATACCTCATGTGCAACTTTGATGGGTCACATGCTTTGGAACGGGAAAGCACCCCCCCAGCCCCCCGATCGAGTGTTCATGACGCGTACAACTAGTATGCTGAGCGTCGATGGGAACGATTCACGCATTCGTAGGCGTGTGCTTAGACTTGGCTAAGGAAACTCAAATAACCTATATAATGTATACCATAACACAAAACAATTGAATATTCCACCATGGTAACCTCTCTCTTGTTGTTATTCAATGTTATGGACATCCACGCGGGCCCAGTAATGGACTTTCCAACGACAACCATGCGAAGGAGTATCCAAAAACAATCACCGTGCATGGAAGTGTTGTGTGATGTTTACATACCCAGCACACAAACTTTAGTGTGGCACACCTTCCTCGGGAATCTTAAAGTCCGCACAGAAAGCGAGGTTCACGACGCGTGGTATATATATACCCCCCCCATTCGAGCCGATGGGAGAGACATTCATGTGTACACTACACGCACTCAAATTATACCATGTAATCTCACACCCATGGCCTACCGCAAACATCGACCAAAAAAGAATCCACAATAATTAACCTCTCTCGTTGCGGTACAAAAGTACGCGAGGCCACAGATGGGAGTGACACTAATAATTGTGCGAGGGGGGCGGTGTGTCCGGGGACAACCACTGCCTCCATGCTGCCTTAACATATGTACGAAGGTGTTGTGTGATGTTTTGAATACCCAATGCACACCTTTCATGTGGCACCTTCGCAAATCGGAAAAAATGGAGGTTCACAACTTGTACAATGAGCACGCGCATGCACACATGCGCCCAAACTTTCGTCCGTAATCTCACCATGATATTCGCCAAAACATGGACTAAGATGAATCCACCTTTGATCAAACCCCTCTCGCGCGCGCAATCGAAGGTGATAGACCATGCGGGGGCAACGAATGGGTGTGTCGGTGGTAATCGCATGAGTGAGTGTACGAAGACCACCTCCGCATGCATGAGACACAAACATACGCATGAAAAGGCCATGATCGAGATGCTTTAAATAAATACCCAATGCACGACTTTTGACGTGGCATGTGTGCCTCACGTGAAGCTGTCAATGGTTAAAACCGATACCCGCATCCCCATGGGTGTTTACTATATTAGGGCACGAAGAAGTGCGAGCTTGAATTCCCATGGGGAAGATGGTGGGTCAAATACCTTACCCAGCGTGTAGGACGAGGATGGGGATGGGATATACATAGCATTACCCGCCTTAACCATGAAGTACTTGCATGTGGGCTCTCAAATTAGTAGACCCCGCGTAATTTGCGACCTCAGTCACCCAAATTTCCACAGATCCCACCCATCTCGCCCAAATATCCCTAAGAAATCCCAAACTTAGACACAACATATTGTTTATTGGCGTTGGAGTACTGTTTTTTTTACCGAAATACTATCGAATGTTGTTCTTAAATGCATGTTGGGTTTCCCCAAGGGGATAAAGAAGTGGCAACAGGGATGGGAAACATTTTATCCCCGCGCATGGGTACGAAGATGGTGACGGGAATGGGAGGGCAGTGATCGGGACGGGGATGGGAAACATTTTATCCCCATGCACGGGTACGTAGATGGTGACAAGAATGGGAGGGCGGTGATGGGGACGGGGATGGGACTCCAATATACCCGCCTGAGTAATCCCCGTTGTCAGCTTGATGCCTAACTAACCGGACAACCCCACGTGGTGGCGCACATACGACGCGTATTGTGTGCCGGACCCCACACCCCCATTCGTCCCACCACACCACTGTCACTTCGAGGCATGCATGTCAAACTTTTTTATGTAGTGCACATGTGACAATAGGAGTGTAGTGTTAAAATTCAATTTGTAAAGAACATTAAGACATTATATACATCAAATTGATTCCTTAGGTATTTAATTTGTAACATTCAAATTTGAACTATATGCACAGGTGGTTGTGCGCCCAAATGGATTAGAAATTCATTTTTTTGTGTAGGGTGCATGTTTATAGTCTCGATGGAAGGAAAAACAATAAATTTCAAACTTCTCGGGGCCGCAAACATTGACTATTGGCTAACAATTTGCAGCAAACGCCCAGCTAAGCTAGAATTCATGAAACATTGACATAATTTCATGATATGGAACTTATAGGTCGTGGTAAATAAATCGTCCAATTTGAGAGAAGTTTTCATCTAAGCTTCTTGCAAACGGGGGCTTATTAATAAATGCAACACAGAACCGTCACGTTTACATCGCAAACGGTTTACTAATCCAAACTTTTTTTATTTACTCCACGTATTAGCGTTGGATAAATTCAAGCTTTGTAAACTTTGACCAAATTTAGAAAAAAATGTTAACGTTTACAATTAAAAATTATTACCATTGGATTCTTTATTGAATGTACTTTCACATCATATATATTTGTCATGGTAATTATTTCTATTTCTTTCTTTAAAGTTGGTCAAACTGTATCATGCGCGATCCTTGCACGCATATGTGATTTGACGGGACGCATGCTAGCAGCAGGTCGCCTCGCAGGCTGACCGGGATGCGTGTGAGAAGGTGGTTGAATTGATGGGAGGCGTGTTCGCTAAGCAGTTTCGCAGGGAGACGTGCCGTCAGACGTGTGAATTGACGGTGTGCATGCCAGCAGTCCGGCGCACAGGCGCCTCACCGGGAGGCGAGCCGTCCCTTTAAACCGCCGCCCGCCTCCCTCTCATGTCCCAACTCCCCTTTATTAGCCGTGCCCAATCCGTCAACTTTAACATTCTCGCTACACACAATCCTCTCTCACCCCCCAGCATCCTCGCCGTCGTTCTCAATCGTCATCAG
The DNA here is from genome assembly GCA_039707655.1 of Elymus sibiricus. NCBI lineage: Eukaryota > Viridiplantae > Streptophyta > Magnoliopsida > Poales > Poaceae > Elymus > Elymus sibiricus. The sequence goes on from CM077669.1 coordinate 362,344,871, forward strand.
CGGCCTCCCTGCACCATGGGAGGGAGTAACCATGTCGGTGCCGGCGAAGCACCCGAGCACGGCGTGAAGGTGGGAACAGTGATTGCCGTCGTCGGAGATGACGTATCGCGCGGACAGCAACGCGGCATTGATGTTGTCGCCGCCGCCGCGCTTCCCCAGCCGGAGCCAGAGGTCCGCAGCGACTCCGACGAACACTCCAGCGACGACAACGACTCGGACGGAGAAATGGTTTGTCATATATACCCATTTTTGGTAAATACATATGATAGGCTGATTGGTTTGTTACCAAAACATGGCATGCCAACTTTTGGCATCAAATCAGTTAGCTTCGATTTAGAGTTCACGTTGTCGCATGATATAGTATGTTCCATAAACTTTGCCTTGCGGGTTTATGTTTCATAAACTTTGCCTTGCGAATTCGCATTATAAAATATACGGACGTCATATTTTTTACTATGTATAGGTGCTATCTGACGATGTGGACAGTGAGGATGAATACGTCCAGGAGAGGTTCAAGAGGCAAAGGCTCAGAGAGCTTATGGCTGGAAAGTACAACAAGCATGTCAGGAAGAATGGGGGCTATGGATGCCCGTTCTGCAACCATAAGATTAACAACACGTACTCGAGTGTTCTGGTGCATGCAAGAGGACGAGCCGCTGGCTCCTTCAAGCAGAAGTATTCTCGCAGGACAACGCACGCCGCGTACGCCCAGTTCCTGGAGAATCTTAACCATCAAGCATGAAGATGAGATGTTGAATTGACTGTTTCGAAAAAAATGTTGGATTGAATCTATCTAGTTTGTGTGTATTATATCTATGCTTGTGTATTATATTTTTTCCTGAGATTGAAACTGTGCGACGACTTTCATTATGCGGTATCTCCATCACGCCAAAATGCTAGTTTACTTGAGAGTAATATTTATATAGGATTTATCACACACGGTTGGATCTAATAAACCATTTCCTCCGAAGCACATTATTCTAGGACAGAATCCCTCAGCACCACTTGAAAAAAACTCAACACCCACACGTCACAAAACCCTCGCCTGCTCCCCTCCCCGCCCCCTCCCCACCCCAGTAGCACCTACACTAACACTAGTACTCCAGGACTCTCCATGCATGTCACCGCCTATCCCCGCGGCAACCACTTAGCTCGACGCCTGTCGCCGCCGCCGGCTGCCGCAAAACTCCACTGCATATCTCCACTGCCGATTGTCGCGGCCTATCGGCACTGACTTTCTCGACGCTGCTCGCTGTCGACCCAGCTCACCCGATTGGGGAATCTTCGGTACTGTTTTTTTCCCCATGAAGAACCAGGTAACTAATCTACTGAAATATTTCCGCTCATCTCTTATCTCAGTCCATCGGTCCCTTTTAATCACCCCTCCGAAATAGCCGTGGATTCATGTTTCTTCTAGCTGATGTGAGGGTTTTCATTCATAGAGTGTACAGTGCAAGGACACATCAGGGCTATGCGGACTCGGCCAAAAAACTGAGGAGTTCCATCTCACCGTACCAGATGACTTCACGGAGCGCACGGTATGTTTAATCTCACACTACCTGGATTGACATGCATGGCCTATTCATTTTCTGAACCTATACTATAGATTGCTACATTTGGATAAAACGTGCCACATGCAGCCTTTACGTCAAATGTGATTTCTTCTTCTTATGCTTCTCCTTCTATATTAGGCAAATTAATGTTGTATTGTTCTTTCGTTTACTCTCATATATATTTGCATGACATGATGGTTACATTATCTGTTTACTCATAATTTTTTGTCCTTTCAAATCAACTGATGTGCATGTTGTTCTTTTAACTACTACTCTCGTACTATCACGTTAACAGGTTCTATAACAATCTTATCATTTCCTGTAGTACATCCCTTGCGCTGCAATGTCAACTGTAGCGCTTAATCTTTGCCTTTACATAACTGAAGACTCCAGGGATGTCATATTGAGCACAAACCATTGATTTACAATCGTTGTTTTTGTAAAAATTGATGAAGATTGTCACTCCTACTTTGAAGAAGGCCTTTGGGGAGAAATTTCTAAGTTTTATGTACTGAAAGCTGGCACTAAAATTACGCTGCACCTAAAAGAGCCTTACCATACAATAAATGCTAACTTCCCCGACGACATTCTCCGTACATGCTATGTTGGAAGTAAGTGTTCTTTGTAGTATCTGAATGTTGACTTGCGTAGCAATATCAATATAACTGTGTAGTATTTCAGCAACCAATTGGGATTTCATTCTCTTAATCTGTTAAAACTGTTCCTACCTAGTAAGTAGTAACTTCTAATTACCAATGCACTATTCTTCTACCCTGATCTAGCTACATAATCACTATCCTCCCACTGCTCCACTCTTGACAGAAAGATATGTTGGCGGCCATTCTCCGGACGTGGATGTCGACGTTGCCAACAAGCGGAGGCGGGCTGAGCCAGAAACACAAGCGTCTCCGATAGGTGTAGACTTCATCAGCAGCCCCCCCGACGATATGTGGAGAGTCATCATCTTCCTCCTCCCTATCGAAGATGGCATGCGCACAACCGTCCTCTCTCGGCGGGGGCGCCCCCTATGGCGCTGCGCCCCTCTCGGCATCATCAGCGAGCACATGCTTTGCACTGGCTATCGCAAACGCTTGGATGCATTATCCCAGATCCTCGGCACGCACTGTGGCCCAATCAAAGGCCTTAGCATGGGCAAGTTCCGTTCCAATGGCAAGGACCGAGCAAAGCTTGACGAGTGGTTCTTATCGCCAGCCCTAGATCATCTCGAGGAGCTCCATTTTAATGATGGACATATGCGCCCGCTGCCACCCTCCGCGCTGCGCCTCGCGCCAACGCCGCGCTTCGCAAGGTTCTTGAACTGCCATTTCCTCCAGATTAACGCCAATCCCGCTCTTTTGCTACCTCGACTGAAGCACCTTGAGCTCGTCGCCGTCTGCATCCCCAACGACGACATGGAGCGCCTGCTCCGCGGCTGTACTGCGCTCGAGTACCTTCATATTCAGGTGATCAATGGGTTGAGTAGCCTCCACATCACTTCCATGAGTCTCCGGGCAATTTGTGTGTATTGCTGGTGTTGCACCAGGAGATCGCACAAGGTGAATCACCAAATGGTCATTGTGGACGTGCCTTTACTTGAGAGCTTACTTGTTGTTGATCAACAAGGTCCAACAAGAATCAGGGTCATTCATGCGCCGAAATTGACAGTGTTTGGCTACTCGCCCGTCAACTTATCTGAACTTGTTTTTGGATCCATAACCATCCAGGTACAACAATCGCCCTCTTCTCATTCTTGAATTAACATTTTTTCTCTCTATTAAAGATGTGTGTTCGTCTGTCATCCAGAAAATCATATCGACAAGCTTGACCCCGTATCTACGTGGAGTGAAGGTCTTAGCAGTAGAATCTATCGGCCCCGACCTAGGCCAAGTTGTCAGATTGCTGAGATTCTTTCCGTGCCTGGAGAAGCTATATGTCGAGGTGATGCTCTTTCATGTTAAATTTTAACCACAAGGGAGTTCAAATTTTGAAACCCTGCAAATCGTAAGAGGTCCGTTGTGTGTCCAAGCACTAATACATTCTCTTCTTTCGCAGATACGGTTAGGCCCGGTAGTGGATAATGTGATACAATATAACAATCCCATTGAATGCCTTGATCTCCAAATCTCAAAAATTACTTTGAACTCCTACCGAGGGACCTTACCGAAGATTATATTCGCCAGGTTCTTTGTTGTGAGAGCAAGTGTGCTAAAGATAATGAGATTTTCCCTACATTTATCGCGCAAAAAAGAATGGTTTGATGATCAGCTCCGGCGACTACGACAGAATGGAAAACTCTCTGCAGAAGCTCAATTTCGTTTTGTAACTTCATTTGACAGACTATTCGGAAGTCCTAATGCCAAGCCCATAAATGACATGTCAGTGGCGGATCCCTTGGCAGAAATATTGAAGTTGCGAAACTAGTAGTAATATCAGTATGAACCTATCATATATGTTCATGTTCAGCTGATCAGCGCGGGCGTCTAGAGCTGCATGACAAAGTTTCCTGCATAAGTTGAATTTCATTTCTATTATCGGTTTGAACCTTGTAATCTTTGAATTTGAGCCTTGTAATGCTGGAATTTGAACCTTTGTACTATTTATGTCATTTGTGATACAACCATGCAAATGACATCTTATGAGGGAGACTCTTATTTTGGTAGTACTATCTTTTCCTTAGTATGCAATGGCCGATTAATATCCGGACATCAATATGCAATTGACGATTAATATCCGGACCTTAAGAAGCAGAATCACGACCGAGGTGTGCGCCAATGTTATGTGTGTATTGGATGCTTAATTTGGTTATGCAATCATGTTCTTCTAAATAGAGCATAGATGTTTGTGGACAGATTGAGCAAATCACATTGCATACGGAATAAACAACCAAATCCGTCGGTGATGATTTCATCAGTCCCTGACACATCCGAGTGGCCTATGTACATCACACACATCTTGATCTGAGAAACCGTTTGTGTTATTTTTGCTTATCGCACACAGTTCATCCCAGTGGCTTGTATGCGGTCTATCACACACATCTTGATCTATGTAATCGTTTATGTTATTTTACCTCATCACAAACAGTTCATCCGAGTGACCTATATGCCGTATATCGCACACGTGATCATCTGGACAATCGTTTGTGTTCTGCTTGATCAGTGCAAACAATTTATCGGGGTAAACTGTATGCCGTACATCGCACACACTTGTATTTTTATAAGCGTTTGTGTTATATTACCCAATCGCAAACAGTTTATCTAGGCCAACCGTTTGCCAAACATCGCACATGCAACTATTTTTAGATCGTATTTGATGGATACGCCATCGCACACAGTTAACGTCATTAGCGACGGAGCTATAAATATACCGTTTGCGATTTGGTCATCGCACATAGTTTTGTCGAAGGGTCTCTAATTGATGTGTCGCGTTAGCAACATCCTGCAGTACTGTATGATTCATATTGCTTTGCCCCCATGTTCACTAACCATGCATAACTTTGTCTATCAGTTAGATGCATACATCTAAGGGACTGGACTTTATCTTCAGAAACTCTCTCTACATTTACCTCTCTGCACATTATCAGCTACTCATATTTCTAAACTCTCGATGTGTTCCGTTTTGTCAACAATCTTCCAAAAATGGGGAGATTGTTGGTGCAATTGATGCCCCCGAGTGTTTTGGATATTGTTGACAGAAACAACAATGGATTGATTTGTTTGCCGGTGCACACAGAGATAAATAGTGCATGGAGATCCGAGCAGAATGCTATATTCTGTACAGAAGTTCAAAGAATTATTTATGTGGCAGAGAAGAAAAAGGTATATCTCAAGAAGAGAAGACACCGAGAAGAATTTGTGAAGAGATTGACCCCTTGAAAATATTGCTGACACGAAGCAATTTTCATTCGGTGTGTCTGAAGAAGAATGACTCCAGCTGAGAAGCTTGACGACTAAGCAAAGACGTAGCATTTGTTTCGTTGTTCTTCTTTCTCTTATTTAGGTCATAGGACCACCATACTATTAAGAGGGGTAAAGGTTCAGTTGTGATGCTTAGCCGAAACCTATGAAAGATTGAGAGAAATCTCTTTGTGCTCCCAATAATTACTTGCCAGCAAGAGACATAGTTCTTCTTCACTGCAAGAGATATATTTCAGACCGAAGAGTTAGCATTACTTGGTCTGCAAGTAATGTTACCATTGTGATCAAAATCAGACCGTTGGAAACATGTCGGTTGGCCATTGGTTGGGCTTCCTGTCCACTTTGGTCATTTCCCTCATGGGAAGGCCGCGACTATAAATAGCCACCCGCACCAATGTTGTCCATTGGATGCTCCGCTTAAGATTTATGAGAAGATTGATTGAGGACCCCTCTCGAGAGATTTGAGTTTAAAATCCACTGAGAGAAAATCAAGAGCCGAAACTTAGATAGTGATTGAGCATAAAAGCATATCTGAGTTAGAGTTCTTGTACCTATTACTCTTGAGAGTTTCACACTGTCTAGATGGATAGGTATCGTGTTGATTGTCGAAGAGTAATTGGCTTCACCAAGAAAAGTCTTCAGCAACAAAGAGTAATTGTGGTTTGCGAAGAAGTCTGTAGAAGGTTTGGAGATCACCGACAACAGCCGGTTGACGGAGAATAGGACGGAGAGAGGTTTGCTCAAGTGTTCAATCACAAATCCCACCAACTAGACGTAACTCTTTTGCAAAAGAGTGAACTAGTCTACCAAATCATCTATCGCCATCGAGCACCACTAGTTCAATTCTACTTCTACTACAATTCTTTCAATAGTTTATCTTCAGTGCTCAGCGCGTAGAATGATATTCATGATTATATATTTTTAGTAATTCTATTCATGCTCACTTTGGTTTGTGTGCTATCATTCTTTCGATATCATCTATTTTGAACAATATACACGACTCTATTTTCATTCGACTGCTTAGCTATGTTGTTTATCATGATATCGTTCTGTGACACCATTGTCATTGCGAAAGATCTATTACGCGAATAATATTATCACACCCTTCATCAAAATTTTGGCTTATACCCATGCCTAACTTATCGTTTGTACGTACCTTTGTGTTCTACCTTTAGTAATCTATCTACTCAAGCTATTCCACTGTTGGATTTGGTTTTGATTCAATGTTTCGAAAGAAATTTTGAATCTACCATTCACCCCCCCTCTGGTCGAAATACTCTTGGTACTAACACCCCCAAACCCCCTTCAACGGTGAGGAGAGAAAGGTCATTAGAGGCCGAGTCGAGCGCCCTTGGAGGCTCGGCCGCATGACAAACTGTGTGGGCGTCACTCAATCTCGGGCGAGCTTGCAGCTGGGTGCTCGGACGACGCACGGGGAGGCTGTGACATGCAGAGGCGCCATGGCGATGCGGTTGGGAGGGAGAAGTTTTGTCGCCGCCCTCAGCTCATGGCGACTCCGACGGATTCATCTCAGGTGAACTATCCCTTTTGATCTTTGCTCTATGCCTCCCGTGCTCATCTTGTTTTGCCATGGTATGTACATATTTGAACTAAAATTGGTGTTGTGTGTGCTTTGGTGCTTGAGTTGTGTTTTCTCAAATTTTTATGTTGTTTGTTGTGTAGTCAAATTGAACTGAATTGAATTTCTTTTCGAAGTGAGATTGAATTGATACTATATGTGCTCATTTTTTTTGCTTAACTGAACCCATATGCAGTCACCTGTGTAATGGTTGAATTGGGATGATTGAAGTAGTCATTTGAATATATTATCTAGAACATGGCAATTTTTTGTCAAAAATTGTTTTTCTTTTTCAGTCCATGGCAAATTTAAGAACAAAATGTTCTTGGACTTTGCATATCTACGATTATACAACATGGCAATCTACTAATGTACCCACTCTATGCAATAATCTACTAAGTGTTGAGGGGGTGTCATTTTGTGTGTTCACGGGGTGGCGTTTTCTTAATGTTCTTTTTACACCAAAACTTTGAAACTCGTTACCTTTTTTTCAGAGAAGTGTTTTGGGGACTGCTGTTTTTTTAGACTAATACAATTTAGTTAGCTTCATCTTTTGCGTGTCAAGTTTTTTTCTAATTCTTGTTGGCAAAAGTTATGAAAACATGTCATTTTTGTTAGTTCTAACGGCCAAATCGGCGCAAGGTAGGTACATGCCAATTTTAAGAAATTTGACAGAACTTCTATCTAAATTTAGGATTTTTTTTTTCATTCCATTTTTTATGATTTTTTCACAATCTATATCACAATAAATATAGGGAAAACACTATACTACTCACATGGAAGATTTGGAACAAAAAAAAATCCTTGAATCATGGCATTATTTTATTAAGACCTCCATAATTTTCTATGCATGATTGTTTGTTTGCCATGTTGCACTTTGCAAATTCAAAATTTGTCATCTTTTGAAAGGAGAAGATTCCTAATTTTGCCATGTTCCCATTATAAAATTCCAAAAGTCATCATGTTTTGTTCGAGAAAAAGCTCCCCAAATTTGCGTTGTGCAATTTCATTGTAGGTAGCATGGTATTTTTATTATTCAAACTATGATTTTTTATTAATTAGACCATGGTAGTTTTATTGTAGGTAGCATGCCACTCTCATTATTTAGGGCATGGTGATTAGACCATGGTAGTGTTATTGTAGATCATGTTTTGTATTACGACACATCTCAAATTTACTTTCATAGCTATGTCAAATTACTTTGCTGGACTATGACAATTTTTTCCTTTTTGGTGTATAAGACATGACAATTTTTTGATATGTTATGTAGCGTAACATGGCAAAAAATTAAATGTTGTTTTGCTTTTTTCCAAGAAAAAAATTGTTTTTAGACATGGAAAATTTACTAATTTTAGAGAACAACTTTGCTAATTTGCCATGTCCAGTTTTTTTATTATAGGGTATCATGGCAATTTTAATACTTAGACCATGTCAATTTTTTAATTAGACCATGTCATTTTTATTAATTAGAACTTGGTAATTTTATTGTAGGTACTGTGGAAATTTATGTTATTCAGAAATGCATTTTTTCGCATTAGATCATTGCAAATTCAATTTTCGTAGCATGGAATTTTATTCCTGAACATGCAATTTTGTTAATTACACCATGTAAGTTTTATTGTTGGCAGCATGGCAAAAAAAATTCTCATGGAAAATTTAGGCCTTTCTCTTTTACTCCAAATCATGGTAATTTTGAAATTTTATCTTAGTCACATGGTAAATGCATATGCTTTTTTAATTCATTTTTCCAAGAAGGAAAAGCAAATACACACAATGCAAAAATTGCTTTCAATAGTGATTTCATATAGTCTTGTGGCATTTTCACATTTTTTTTGGTCTCCACACAATAGTTTTTGCAACTTACTTGTATTGCTCTTTTTGACATGGAAAAATTATGTAAATTTGATTCATAAGACATCGCAAATGAAAAATCACGGCAATTTTTGCTTCATGCTTGTTTTTGTTTTTATCTAGTTTTTGTCATGGATCATAACAACCTTTTGTTTGTATATTTATGAATTTTGTTTTGCGACATGCCAAAAGTTACGATTTTGCTTTTTCATCTATCTTGGCAGTTAAAGATTGTTTTCCATAATATATTGACAATTAAAGAATTTGCATATGTGCCATTTTAAATCAACACATAAACCTGTCTACATGTCAAAATATCTGATTTTATATGTTCATAGCAAATATTTGTGAATTTGCCAATGAGTTTTTTTGTCAAATGAGTTAAACTATGTGCAAATATGTGTATGTCTTTTTTAAAATGAATATCCATTTTCCTGCCTTATGGATGATGCCAGGTATGGGTAGGTCCAGTAAAAAGCCTGCCAGGTTGTCGGGTCAAGCTGGGGGGTTCTCCTAGAGAATGTTTTCGTCCGTTGGATCGATCCTTCTCTGGCAAATGATTCAAGGACGCCTCTCTTGAAGGAGGGGTGAGATGGGCCGTCCCAGGCGCGCGAGAGGCCACAACCTTGTTTTTTCGCGTTTATGTTCGTTTTTTTCTTATTTTTTTACTTTTGTTTGTACTTCCAAATATTCTAGATAAATATATTATAAAAGAACTGTGTGTAAATAAATTTGAAAAAAAGTTAACCAAGCATTGCAACATGTTAAATGCGTATAGAGAAAATGTTTCTCGTGTACACAAAAAAATGTATACAGAAAAATACAAATGTGCATGAGAAAAGTTGATCATGTAGTCATAAAATGTTAATCTTGTTTCTAAAATTTTAAATATGTATTGAAAAAATGTTTACCATCTATTCAGAAAATGTTAATATTTTATCTAGAAAATGTTGATCAAGCATTTTAAAAAATGTGAAAATGTGTACAAAAAATGTTGACCATGTATTAATAACATGTTAATCTTGTTTTCGAATTTTGTATATGTGTATTACAAAAATGTTTTAGATATATACCAAAAAATATATAATGTGTATGGAGAAAAGTAGCCATAAAAAATATATATTTGTAAAAAAAGTGAATCATGTATTTTAAAAATATGTAACGTGTATAAAAAAGATCTGATGTCTACAAAAATGTTGAATGTGTACTTCAAAAATTAACATGTGTTCAACAAAAAAAAAACCGATGAAAATCGACAAGAAAACAAATAAACAAAAAGAAACATTCAAGGAGATTGAAGGAGGGAATGAACGGGCGGCCCTTTACTGTAGCGAGCAGGAAAAACCTTCAACGAGCCGGCCGAACATCTCGCTATAAGCGAGAATAGCACTCGCGACCGATTCGCTCCTTGCACCCCTCCTCTCTCGCTGACGATCTCCACATATTCGCCTCCAAACTCTAACGTCCATGCCAGGACGGACACCTACGCGATGAGCCATATACTCCTACTCCGAGCACTACCAAAACTACTATTCTCACGCACGAATCAACCCGCCGAAAGCTCACAGAAAAGCAAGCTAGAGCTAGGAAGAGAGCAATCCTACTCAGACCTCAACGCAAAAGGTAATTATCATAGTAGAAAGTAAACCGTACGAACATCGCATCACATGTTTTTTCACAAGGAAGGACCGAGAGATAGCTAGAAAGGACACAGAACCGCATGATGGATCTCCCTGAAATGACCGTGTTTAATTTGGTTGCGCCAGGTCAGGTTACCTTGCATGGACTGAGTCAAAAAGACACTTTGAGTTGGCTGCATAATGGGGACGGCGATTCGATCAGTTTCATTCCGAGCCACTTGATTTTCCTTTACTTTTTTCCTTTCCCAGTGGAGTGCCAATCGACCGATCCCGATCTCAGGCACGTGCGTGACAGTAATCCCGATCGTGCAGCTAGCGTGCGCGCGCGTGCGCTTTGCGTACGTGTGCGTGTTCCGTTCCTCATCTTCCTCCCCGCGATCACACGTTCCCATCTGCGTTTCTCTTGGTGTGATCTCTGAAAGAAACCCCTGCCGTCCAGCAGGCCGTACCAATTGCCACCGGCAATAACTGTACCGCCTATCACGAAATTGCTCGCACGAGTTGTAGATTGGCCAAAAGCGACGGCCAATTGTGATGCCTGAAATAATCTATATTTTGTGCAAGGTCCACTGAGAGATTGCCGACCGAGGAAATGCAGGCATGTCGTGAGCAATGACAAACTCGATTGGTTATGGATGTCCGAGCGCCGATGTTTTGATCCATGTATTATGCACCTGCACGGTAACCATCAGCAAGACCGTAGTGCCGCAGTGATCCGAAGCGATGCGATGACGTCTTTACTTCTGGCAATTCCTCTTTTGGCCGACCAGGTCTCTGTGGGCAGGCTGGTAGACTGCTTAACGGTGACTATGGCGGTAGAGATCGCGGATGTATTTTCTTCGGGTGAAAATTCAGGTTCTTGTCTAGTGGCTAGATCAGGCAGCGTTGATGTCCGTGTGTAGGCACCTTGTTGAAGGTGTTGGTTCCAAGATCCGCTTCCTGGTGATAACTCTTGGTTTGACATCTAGTTAAACTAGCCAACATTGACATGTGAGTGGGGATTTCTTTCCAAATGCGTTATCTTGGAGCGCCATCGTATACTGAGGTGGTCCCCGTCGATTATTTGTAAGGGACCCGATCTAGTATTCCTCTCACTTGATTCAGTGGCATAAGATCAATTTTGATGGCATACAATTTGTGGGTCACGAGTTGGGGAATTGCAAGAAGAACAAAGAGGGTAGGTGAGCCGGTGCCGTGTCGTTGTCGTGATCCTCTGGATGCGGTTCTCTCCGTTAGGTCTTGGATAAGTAGCTGCCTTGCCGAGTCCACTCGGGCCCACTCGACAATGGGTTGGGCTTGCGCTGGCGAGTGGGGCGCTGACCTCCTGCAGGTGGGGTTGTCTTGCCAGGGACCGTGACATCCCCTCCTTCTTGAGAAGATGCTTGACCCCAAGCCTCGGCCTCCGGAAAACGAGCATGGAGCTCAGTCAAGTCTTCCGTAGTATCTGCTACATCATTGCGGTTGGACCATTGGACGAGCACCTGTTCGATCATGTGACCTCGCCGCTTGCGCCATCGACGTTGGAGAACTCCGACTGTAACTACAGGGATATCACTACCGATGGATAGCTATGTGGAAGCCTGTTTACCTGGAAGATGGGGTTGACTTGAGAGGTCGCCGACAATTGGAGCTCGTAGGCCACTTCGTTGATGCGACTGATGATCTTGTAGGGCCCGAAGAAACGGAACGCCGGCTTGTGGCACGCACGTGTGGCCACAGAAGTTTGTAAACGACTGAAGCTTCAGGAAGACTTGGTCCCCGACAGCAAACACTCTGTGTGTGCGATTCTTGTCAGCTTGGCTCTTCATGTACTGCTGGGCGCGATGCAGATGTTGCTGTATTGCTTGTTGTACCATCGCTCTCTCATCGAGCCAAGTGTGAAGAGAGGGAACAAACATTGTGTTGGTAGGAGTGATACCCCGGTGATAAGGTTCCCGTCCATACATAGCCTTGGAAGGCGACATGCTGATAGCAGAGTGGGGGACAACATTGTACGAGAATTTCGCTAGTGGCAGCTAGTAGCTCCAGCGTTTAGGGCAAGCTTGAGTGAAACACCAAAGGAATATCCTGAGGCACTGGTTCACGCGCTCGGTTTAGCCATCCATCTGCGGGTGGTAGGCTGAGCTCATGCATAAGTCAGATCCAGCATAGGCAAAGAGTTCCTTCCAAAAGTGACTTGTGAAGATGGGGTCACAGTCCGAGATAATTGCCCCTGGAAATCCATGTAGCTTGTAAATGTGTCTCATATAGAGGATAGCAAGCTTGGCTGCAGTGTATGGATGTGACAATGGCAAGAAATGGGCGAACTTGATGAATTTGTCCACGATCACCCAAATACAGTTGCTCTGCCCAGACTATGGCAGTCCGTCGATGAAGTCCATATATATGAATTCCCATGACTCGGTTGGCATTGGTAGAGGCTTCAAAAGACCGGGATAGTTGATGCGCTCTGGTTTGGTCTGCTAGCATGTCTGGCAACACTATACAAATTGCTTGATATGAACTTTCATCTTGGGCCACACGAACAATTGACAGACGCATTTGTATGTGACTGGGAAGACGGAATGTCCACCCATCGGGCTGTCATGGAATGCCGAAATGATGCATTGCTGCATAGCAGTGCTCCCTCCCAAGCAGATTCGATCTCGGAAGCAGATAACACCTTGGACAAGTGCAAAATGGCCCTTGGAGTCTGGGGCAACAACCAGCTGCTCCAGAAGCTTTTGAGCATGGGGGTTTGCATTGTAACTGTTGAGGATATCCTCGGGCCAAGCAGGCTGTGCAGAAGAGATAGCAGTGAGTCGCTCTAGAGGTGTGGACCGAGATAGAGCATCTGCCGTTGTGTTATCTTTGCCTTTCTTGTACTTGATACGGTATTGGGGACCGAGAAGCTTAGGGAAAGCCTTATGCTGCCAGGGTGTGGACAACTGCTGCTCTTCCAAGTGTACTAGACTTTTTTGATCCGTGTGAATGACGAATTATGCATGTTGCAAATACGGTCGCCACTAATCAACAACCACCACTATGGTGAGGCATTCTTTTTCATAAGTCGATAGGCCGCGATAGCGAAGGCATATAGACTTGCTCATGAAGGCTATTGGGTGACCATCCTGCTGCAATACTGCTCTGATGCCGTCAGCTCAAGCATCCGTCTCCACCACAAAGGTTTTAGTGAAATCCGGCAAGGCAATCATTGGAGCAGATATCAACTATTTCTTAAGCACTTGAAACGCATGGTCAGTCTTGCTTGTCCACACAAACAATGTCCCCTTCTTGAGTAAGTTGAACAATGGTCTTGCAATGATTTCAAAATGCTTGACAAAACGTCTGTAGTAACCGGCCAAACCCAAGAGTCTCCAGACTGCAGTGGCATCCGTTGGGGTAACCCAGTCTTGAACTGCATGAACTTTTGCTGGTTCCGTAGCAACCCCTTATGCATTGATACGGTGGCCCAGATAGGACAGCTGCGTCTGGCTAAATGAACACTTGGCTCGCTTAACAAGCCATTGATCCTTGCGCAACAACTGGAGAACCTGACGCAGATGCTGCACGTGCTCATCCAAGGTCTTGATGAATACGAGGATGTCATCAAAGAAGGCCTAGGCACAGATACGGTTCACTGGTTTCAGAGTGTCATTAATTGCGCCATTGAAAGTAGCCGATGCTCCTACCAATCCAAAGGAAACCACCTTGTACTCAAACTGGCCTGAATGTGTTTGGAACGCCGTTTTGTGCTCATCCCCTTCAGCCAACCGAATCTGGTGGTACCCTGCACACAGACTGGAAAACCAGACTGCACCATGGAGCTCATCGAGTAGTTCATCGATCACTGGGATGGGAAATTTTCCAATGTATGTCATGGCGTTGAGATGCCTACAGTCAATGCAAAGATGCCAAGTGCCATCTTTCTTCTTCACAAAAAATACTGGAGATGCAAATGGGCTGGTACTTCTCTGAATAACTCCCTGGCACACCAGCTCTGCAATTTGCCGCTCAATCTCATTCTTGTGCTCAGGTTTGTGGCGGTATGGACGGATATTGACAGGTTGAGCTCCTTCGATCAATGGAATAGTATGGTCACAAGCACATCGTGGGGGAAGACCTTTGGGTTCCTGAAAGAGGTCTTCGAACTCGAGCAGCACTTGCCAAATACACTCATGCATTGGGGCCTGCTCCGGGTTGCTCTCATCTTCCTGCACCAGATAGAGTTGCACGGTGTGGAACAACGCTCCCGCGTGAAACAGAGCCATCAACTGAGCACTGTTAATGATGGAGCAGGTTGAGGTAGCACCGTGGCAGGGGAGAAAAATAGGTCTAGATCTGGTGGAGAGGACCAACGTCTTGTTCTTCCAATCCACGGACATAGGACTGTGCACCTCGAGCCAATCCATACCAAGGATCGCATCGTAAACGCCCAATGGAAGGCCCTTCATCTTTGTTGTGAAATCATGGCCCTGAGATGACCATACACAATCCGGTATGCTGGTGTAACAACAAAGTTCGCAACCATCAGCCACTTTAACTCGGCAGGGAGTTGGCATTAGCTTCATGCCTTTGAATTTGTCCGCAAGTTGCTGGTTCATAAACGAAGTGGAGCTTCCTGAGTCTACCAACATAAGAACTTCTTTGCCTTGAATCCATGCATGCAACTGGAATGACTTGGGTGCCACACCGCGTGTGAGTGCATGATGAGAAATAGCCATGGTTGTCACAGCTATTGGTTCACTTAGAGCAGAGTCGGTGGTGTCGTACATCGTGTTGATGCCGAAGAGATCCAATAACTCCACGACGTGTAGCTGCACCGTCGTCAGGCATGAGTGGTCGTGCCCCCATCGTTTGCCACACTTGAAGCAGAGTCCCCATGTACACCGGTACTCACGGAGAGCCTTGATCTTGCTGGGTCGCTTCTGTTGGAGTCGATAGCACGGGCGGCGTCTGTGCCATGCCGATCCATGACCGCGATGTTGTGGAGCGATGGAGGTGGTCCCGATCGCACTTGGGGTGGAGGCAGTGGTAGCAGAGTGCCACTGCACTGCACAGTTGGTGGCGTGCGGTAGTTCGTGTTGTTGGAGAACCCCATCGGTGCGCATTCGGCCACTTCTTGCAGCAACGCCAGCGAGCACGCTGTGTCGAAGTCCGGCAGTCGTTGCATGATCACCACCACGCGTTGTCCCAAAACGAGTAAGATGATAGTAAGGATGTATGGAGTCCGGGTACGAAGCCAAGTGATTAATAACAAGCTCGAAACGCTCAATGTAATCAGCAACAGAAGAAGTTTGCATAATGGTGTAGAACTGAAAAATGAGCATCTGATGGCGGCCGCGACCGAATCTAGTGCAGAGCAATGAAGAGAACGACTCCCAATCAAATTCAGAGAATTTCTTATGAACTGACTGCAGCCAAATGGATGCAGAACCCGAAAAATTCAGAGAAGCCATTAGGACCCAAAAGGACAAATGGATGTTAAACATATGGAAATATTGTTCGCACAGTGTGCACCACAAGCGAGGATTCTCACCGGTGAACAGGGGAAAGGTAATCGACGGGTGTGCTTGACCAATCCCAACAAGGATTTGGCTAGCATGAGCAAAGGGGGAAGGAATTGATAGAGGAGACTGAAAGTGGGACTGACCGTTGACCGGGAGGGGCACCGGCGTCTACACCGATGCTTACCCCTGATGGAGATGTAGCTCGCCGTGGTCAATGGACCCGAGGTGAGACGCTGCCGCGTCGGGGGCCTATGCCAGGAAGGTCACCACCCTTCGCGGAAGGTTGAGTCACAACAGCCTTGAGCGCCGCCTCTGCGTCTTGGGACGTTTCCAGGCCGCGGGATTGCTACATATCTGAGATGGAAGCCGCGAGATCACCCACGCGCTTCTCTAGATTGGGGCGCCATGTCAACAGATCGTCAATCTTCGCGGTCTGGGGTTTGCATCACCGCGGTATTAGCATCGAGGGAGGTGCGAAGCGAGTCGAGGTAGCTCTTGACGGCCGGATCCATGCCCTCGAGTTGTTGATGACCGTAGTGAAGCCGACGGGTCTCGATGAACTGCACCAGTCGAGGTGAACCAAGGATCGCTGGCGTCTCTGATACCAGATGTAAGGGACCTGATCTGGTATTCCTCTCTCTCACTCGATTCAATATCACAAGATCAATTTAGGTGGCATACAATTTGTGGGTACACGAATTGGGGAATTGCAAGAAGAACATATAGGGTAGGTGAGTCGGTGTCGTGCCGTTGTCGTGATCCTCTGGATGCGGTTCTCTCTGTCAGGTCTTGGATAAGTAGCTGCCTCACTGAGTCCACTCGGGCCGACTCAACAATGGGTTGGGCTTGCGCTGGTGAGTGGGACGCTGGCCTCCTGTAGGTGGGGTCGTCTTGCCAGCGACCGTGAAATTATTGGAACGACGCTAACCCGCCCTTTGTTAGCTAATACGTTGTCGTAACATTAGTGGTATGGACTGATGATGTACTCGCGAGGCATATCCTATTTGGTTGACCTCAAGCTTTTTCTTTTTTCTCTATGTATTGACACCAGTGGCGGAGGACGAATTTTTTTTTAGGTGGGGCGGACCTAAAGCATAACAAATCGATGCAAAACTAGAGTAGTCGATACGCACGAAAATGCACACAAATAGATTTTCCATGTAGAAGAGTTACTTACATATATGCGCGCGGAAATGTGACCAGTCAATAAATACTTTTAAATAGTCGGAAAGTCGCATGGTACAATGTAAAATCACCGCTAATTTTACAATATTAAGCCCTAAAACATTTTGGGCAGATCTATTATATGCAAAAATTGAAAAAGGAAACAGTACTCTGCAAACGTAAGAAAAAATGCATACCATTCCATAACCAATACTAACCCCTGTTAGTGCATATACTAATACTAACCCTTGTTGGCATACAACAAAAGGCAACTACAGAATTGTGCACTTACTATCGCGGTCTCTGTTTACTCTCTCCATGGGGATGAGAAATCGTTGTATGTCACTGATCACTTGCTGATATGAACGCTGAACGCAGTAGGAAGTACCGTCCCCGCGTGCCGCTCCTACTGGCCGATGGCCTCGCGCACCGCTGCTGTAGGCCATCTCCCCCGCGCCGCAGTAGGAGCATGGACGAACGAACGAACCGGCCCTGATCGAAAGTCGTAGACTGGGTGGCTCCATGCGTGACTTACATAAGGCCCAATAAGGTGGGTCGGTGCTCACACCCAATAGAAAGGCCGCTTTCTTTTCCCATGATTTTTTTTATCGATCGATCTGTATACCTAAAACTAAATCGCTGGAAATCAAGGTAGGGCGAGCGCCTAACCTCGCCCTACCGAGAGCTCCGCCTGTGATTGACACTATTAGTAATTAATAGTATATGGTTGTGTGCGTCACTCGATGCAATGGCCAAGGGTTTTCCTCTTTTTAGAAAAAATGTATGACCGACCTACATTTTTGCCTTTTTCTTGTAGACGTGGAGTACATAATTAGGGTGCATATGTACTTGTGCAAGAAAATAATATTATTGTTTTCAAACTTAAAATATGTGGTTTTGGATTTCTTTTCAAAAACGGACCTGAGGCAAGGTGTGCTCATTTTGCAATTTCCGATGGATGTTCTAGGTAGTTGCTTTTGGTTGTTGTTGTTGGTGGTGGTGACGGTGCTGCTACTGCGAAGGAGGTAATTAGCTACTTCTAATCTAGTTAACCAGTACTGTAAATAGGTCAACCAATCTGTACGATCACACTGTATGGTACCAGGTCGTGTAACTGTGTTTTGGCTCCGATAGAGAAAACTGCAAACGCTATTCGTGACGGCCACCGATCGGTACTGCTGAATGTAACAGAGAACTGTCATGATAGCTGGCTAGTCAATGCTCCCGCAAGCTTTTTTTATGCCCCTTGCACATGGCATATGATATGGATATAAGTAGCTTTATATGCATTTCTCTTTTTCATTAAGAAATCTCAGTTTAACTAGTTCCTGCAGTAAACGCTAGCTAGGTTGGTAGCCGCGTTGTTGTATTAGTGCATGCTTCGTAGATCAACACAGAAAATTAGCAAACCCATATTGCTTTAATGCATGCTTCATACTAGATCAACATACCTTTGGCCGACTAACATCTCTCCAAAAGTGACGTCAGTGGTAAATATAGTAGGGCTATACCTTTTGCCGACTGTATACGCACATGCGCAATCATTCATTAGTTGGCACACAGCTATCAAATGGGAAGGAAGTCCAACAACGATAGAACTTTATGGCTAGGAGCCTAGGAGGATACGCAATGAGCCAATGAGCAAGCTTCGTCTTAATTTAGGACTTAATTGGAGCACCCCACGAGGTCGATCTGTTTAACTCCAACGTGCAAATAATTAATATAGCTATGGATTCTCTATCGCTAATCTTATTGGTTGGACTATTTGAAACGAGTTGAATGCCCACATCTTCCGTCAAAAATCCGCTTCGCTATCAATTCTCCTCGCAACAATAAAAAGAGTGAAGCAACGCTTCGGGCAACCACGGGCGCTGGGTGCTTATGGAATCTGATTTTGGGAGAGTATTGACTTAGGTAGTGTAAGGGGTTTCGAAGGAATATCCGTCATGCCCGTATAGAATTGTGGCCTTAATAAAAGGGGAGGTGAAGAAATGAACAATTGCTGAAGCAAAAAAATTCAATGCCGCCACACCGTTAGAGTAGCCTTATGTGTTATAAACCATTTGTGAAGGAGTAATGGACCTCGAAACCATGTTTCGAACCCCTTATTTATTAATGAGACGAGACACATCTTTTGCCTCTGTTTGGGGAATAAATGTGGGTACCTCTAAGGCTCTATTTCTTCTTAATTAATGAATTAGACTAGTACTACTCTTATGCCTTGGTTTCAAAATAATACAGTGATTAATATAGATATACGGCACACCCGTTAATCGGCCGGTTAAGCCGGTCATGGGTCGGGCATATACAGAAGATAACATGTAGCAGTACGATGGACTACTATTTATAAAGAGACCAGCTGACAGATTGAGACACGGAAACTTGTCCTGAATCAAGTCTCTAGCCTCAGCCAAAACCATGTGTCGGCCACGTTTCCAACTCCAACGTCGCATCCATCAATCCATCGCATCGATCGCGCGTACGGGATCGCATATACAGTACATATATAGTTGCTGTTAATCGACAAGGAAATGGTAGTCTAGTGCCAAATTAATTGATCGCACAACTAATAACGTACTCTCTCCTGGTTATGTAATCAAACGCTAAAAGAGCCTGTCGATCGTCTCGGGTCGCAATCGCAGGTACCCGGTCAATACTGTACATTGATGATTGGTTATTTCCTTGACACGCACGCCGGCCAACAATTAACCGGGCCGTGTGTAGCTGGTCAATACTGCACGTTCTTTTCTAGTATGAAAAGATACTTCAAGTGCTTATTATTTTTTCTTAAAAAGAGAGACAATTGGAGCTAGCTGGCTATAGTCCAAATTTTCGCATCATGAACGTTAATCAAGAATAACCCTAACCTCAACCGGCATATCATGAACCGTTTTCGCCGATTCCTTGCGGAAGAGGAATTGCGTGGTATCTACATGCACGGGCGGCGATACATCTGGTCTATCAAGTGTGACAACCCGATGTTGGTCCGCAACAACCGCTTACTTTGCGCTGCTAAATGAAGCTCCAAGCACACGTGCAACCTTTTATCGTGTCTCACTACCATTGCATCCGACCATTGCCCCCTTCTTTTTGATTGTGTTGCGCCTTCGCCGAGAGCTAGACGGTTTCATTTCAAGCGCTTTTGTCCCAAGCTAGACTGCTTTACCTCGTGGTTTCCGAGGCGTGGAACTCCGTGGATCATGACGCCAACCCATTCCGATGCATTGTAGCGCGCATGAAGGCCATGGCTCATAGCATGGGCGGTGGAGTGCCAAATCCATTCGCAACATCGCGTGCAGCTTTTGGTCGCGCGTGAGCTAATCGCACGACCCGACGCCAGCAGGACCTCCGCCCGTTGTCCGCCTCTGAAGCCTAGCCACAGTGACGCCTGAAGGGTGCTGAATTATCTTGGCTTGGGTCCCTGGATTGCTCCATCACCAGGCAACGCGTGTGCTTTACCTGGCTCAAGTGCGGTGATACGAGTTTCGTGTTCCCGTGCGTCCATGCCGCACACCGTCGCCAGAGAACCACATCTTCTCGCTCAAGATCGTAGACAATATAGTTCATGAGCCAACCGCCTTTGCTAACGCGGCTTTGAACCACTTCTCAGGTATCATTGGTTCTTTCAAGTAGCATGCTTTCACGCTTACCCTGGAAGTTATCCACCTCGATACTTTGATCTTCAGGGACTTGAGCAACCCTTCTCCGGGGACGAGATTTAGCGTGCGGTTAAAGCCAAGCCGACGTGCAAGGCGTCGGGTCTGAATGGGTTTCGTGGAGTTCCTTCGGCCCTACTGGGACATTGTCAAAGAGGGCATCTGTGACGCCTTTGGCAAGTTCTACTCACCCAACGCTTGTGGCTTCCAGAAGCTCAATGAAGCATTCATCACCTTGCTGGCCAAACGTTAGGATGTAGAATCCTAGTTCGACTACGAGCCGATTTGCCTCATCCATCTCATCTGGAAGCTATTTGCCAAAACCCTCTCCCTTCAGCTTACCCCTCGACTTGGTGAAATGGTGTTTGCGAACTAGAGCGTGTTCATCGCGGGACGCAACATCCAAGACAATTTTCTGCTCGTGCAACACACCGCGTGTCTCATCCACAACATGAAAGCCCCCAGCATGATGCTCAAGCTTTACATTGCCGGAGCCTTCAGCTCAGTATCTTGGCCATTCCTTCTTCATATCCTCAACCACCTTGGCTTTGGCCCTTGCCGATGTGAATGGATCTTGATCCTCCTCGCTAGAGCATCGACACGTTTGCATGTTAATGGCATGCCGGGGCACCCCGTTTCTCACGCCAGGGGCTTATGACAAGGCAATCTGCTCTCCTTGATGTTTTTCACTCTTGTCATCGACGTCCTAAATTCCTTGATTTGGCGGGCGGCTGAGAGAGGATTGCTTCATCGATTCACTCCCCGACACGTGGCTCCAAGTGTCTGCCTCTATTTTCATGACTAATACTTCTAAAATGTATCTATAATTTTTTATTGTTTCTTGCTATAATAAATATCACTTTTGAATACTTCTTATATCAATTTTTTCTCACTAACCTATTAAATTAGTGCCCAAAGCCAATTGTTTCAGCATGTTTTGACTTTTCAGAATATCCATTTATGCGAAACTCCAAAAACCCCAAGGATTTCTTTTTATGATTTCCCCAAGTCTGGATGATTCTAGAAAGTGTCGGGAGGGCACAGGGGGGCGCCCCTTAGCCCTCACACGGCTGGGTGGCGTGGCTAGCGGCCCACTATCATGGCTAGGACGCATGTGGCTGCTGGCATCGCCTTACGTCGTCTCGTCTGCTATAAATCCCATGTCTCAAGAAACCCTTGGTACAATTTTTCCAGATTTTTTTCTCCGCCACAAGTTCCTGTTCTGGAGAGATCTAATCTAGAATCCTGTTTCTGTAGGGTAAGACAGGGGAAAATAAAAAATTTCCACCCAAAGCACCTGCCCAGGACCACTATGAAGATGTATACATGGTTTTATCTGATCGTTACCAACTCGTAGCGCAGCGGAAGATGAGTTTATGAAGATTTTCGCAGCTAGGATTTACAACCTCCCAACAACGAGATTTTTCTCCCTAGAATGGAACCTCAGCTAGTCTCTCGAACAGAAGATTGAACGTACGATATCTCTATTAGATTGCACACATATGGTGTTACCTATCCGGCCACACATCGCTCTCTAGAACTAATTGCTATAGGATAATAGGCAGCCTTTCGGCGCTACGAAACTATTTAATGAATTAGCTAAGAGAGAGAGAGAAGGCGGATTATTGCATGCCATTTGGGGAGAGCTGAAATGCTCAAGTTGGAGTGTGTTTGGAGAGCTCCTCACCTCCTCTATTTACAGCAGAAGGAGGGGGTGGAGGAGTCATGGAAGTGCCTGCCCAAAATCTCCCCCACACACCAACATAGCTACACAAAAAGGGGGAACATGTTCCCAAAGGCCCTCACCTTGGACAAATTTCCATGGAGGCGGCTGCCCCCAAGGCCCCCGTCCCAACACTCCGCCACCATTGGGAGGGGGGGGGGGATGCACCCCACCGAAAAGAGCCCCCCCTCCCCCCCAAGGGGCGCCTCCTAAACACCAACCCACAAAGGGGGAGGTTGTCCTCTAAGGGAAACCCCTCCCAACACTTGGTCCTTTTGTGTGCACTGCCCCTTGGGGCCTCCGGGAAAATTGCGGGACATCCCAGAACATTTTTGAAACCCTCGGAAAATTGCAAACACCCTTTGAAACATTTCCAGTTTGATGGTATTTGTGGTTTACTTTGAAACTTTTTTGGTTACTTCGAAACTCTTCCGATTTTGTCTCTCAAACATATTCATTGTCACCGAAACTTTTCCTGTGACTTTCTCGCAAGCTCCTAACCTCCTAGTACCCAGCAGATAGATGACCTTTAAGTGTGTGATCCTGTAGGTTCGGCAAAATTTAGACATGACCGGAACTCTTTTTGATGAATGATGAATAACGAAAACGTGGACATCCATGTTAACCCCTACACCCACATGAATGGATATTCTAGTGAACCTTTAGTTATCGTGTGCTATTCCTATTGGTTTACGAAACATGACACACCTAGGACACAAGATGTCCCTTTGCCGATTCGTGATGTGGGGTGCAAGATGTGCATCGACACCAACAGGAAAAGTGTAGAGCACACTACGGTCTACCCAGGTTCGGGCCGCATGATTGTGTAATACCCTACTCCTGCTTTGTGTTTCTTTGATGTGGTGGATAATGAGCTACAATCATTCCCGGGAAGGGAAGTGTTGCTTTGCAGCTGCTACATGTAATCTACCAAGTGTCCAACTGACCTCTTTTATAGTAGCATGGTCCTCCTTTCATAATACAATGGGTACCATAGTGACTATGGTATTTTGTACCTAGCTCTGACAATCTAGTAGATGCATTAATTGCTCGAGATGTGTTGCCGTCTTCTACCCCCCGAGAACGAACGCCTGTCTTGTCACCACCGCTTAAGATATTTGCCTCATGTTAGTGCGACACGTACTAACATAGGCTTCCACCATGCAGTAACCGGTGGGGTGAATCAACTCTTGCGTCACTGTAACCCCATTGTCACGCCTACGCACCCGCCACATGTCGTAAAAGATCTACACGCGAAGAATTGGCACGCCATGTGTTGGGTGTGGAGGCTCTCTGCCTTTGCTTGCGGGAAACGAGCCAGATGGAGTGGGCGTTGTTGGATAGCATGGCTGCTCCCGGGTCCTTCCTTGCCTTGAGTCGTTGTCGGGTTTCCTGGGCAACTTCCCCCAGCGTACATTGTTGCTGATGTAGTACGGTATGAAAGATCTGGAAAAATATTTGCATGCCGCCACGGACCTGAATGCCAAGTGAAGAGTGGACTCCTTAAGGATGTTGTAGTCAGTAAGAGATCTTTTATGAAGATTTGCGTACCACCATGGATCCAGGGTGGTTGTTTGGTTGCCAGAGAGCTCTTCTTGTTGTTCTTCTCGGCAAGGACGCCACTGTGGCCCATGCACAGTCCAGTGCGTGAACCCAATGGTCACGGTACCGACAGAAGCCCCCGGGCTAGAGCCGGAGGCGTGCCGGACATGCTGTCAGGGTCAGGCCCTTTTTAGCGCATGGGTCACACGTGTTGTCTAGTTTCTTTGTTAAGTGAAATAAATACCAGAAGAGATGTGTGAACGGTTGCGGCAATCGTGGGGGGTCATGGGACCTAGAAAGGCACACCCATATCTATGCAACGGGGAGCTCAGCCCCGAGCCTCTTCATAAATGCTGAAGGCCGGTGAAACTCGACATGTTTGCTCCCATTCCCTATCGTACCGTCATTCCCACCCTCTTCTTCCCCCACCGCTGGTTCAACTTAGATCTGCAACTCACCGCCGCCGCTCCTCATCCGTCCTCATCCTCTTGCCCACTTTTGCCTGCCGCCAAAGGGGAAGCTCAGTACACACGCGGATGTGGTAGGATCTGGTCGTCTTCCCTTCTACTGGAGTTGGTAGAGCGGTTTTTCTATCTCGTTGCAGGAGAGGGGAACAAAAACCGAGCTACAAAACTTCTCCATGCAGCTGCCGAACACAGAGAGGGCCAAGTGATATTCTTCTCAGAATTCCTCACACGCATCATGGAAAAGTATGCCTTCCTCTTATTGCAACTCCACCCCAATGCTATCACCATCCTGGCTATATTCACACATCTGTGTAAAAACTTCGTGGCAAGGTATCATCAGTTCCTCTGTTCTGCCATTATTATATCTCCAAGATAGATAATGATAACCGGTCAGGAAGCATAACCTGGCGTTTCAGGAAAGACATGGGATCCGAGTAAATTGGGGGATGCCTCATGACACGGTGGCAAGAGTGGAGAGCCAATTGGTTCAAGATCCAAATGGCAAATCCTCGGCTTTTTGTGCGATCCCGCAAGGTGTAGCAGTTCACAATCTTTGCTGGGGAGACAGGGGCCCCAATGGTGAATTACTGGGCCTGACGATCCGACGCATCAAGTCTCTCCGGGAAGCAAGGATGACAATGGTGATGATGGGAGCAGACTACCTCTGGCGCCGCATTGCCCCTTGCTACTTGTGAGCCACATTGGGTTTTTCCCGGAATAGAAAGAGTGAAGCAGTACAGTATAGATAAGTATTCCCCTCAGTGAGAACCAAGGTTATCGAACCAATAGGAGAATCACAACAACTCGTCTTTCAAGCAGTACCTGCACACACAAAACCAAACACTTGCACCCAGTGCAGGCAAGAGGGTTGTCAAGCCCCTTGAACTCGTTACTTGCAGGGATTACTTCTGATAGTGGTAGATAGATAATTATAAAAGCAAAATAAAATAAAAGTAAATAAATTATAGCAAAGTATTGATACGTCTCCAATGTATCTATAATTTTTGATTGTTCCATGCTACTATATTATCATTCTTGGATACTTTATATGCATTTATATGATGTTTTATATCATTTTTGTGAACTAACCTATTAACCTAGTGTTCAATGCCAATTGTTGTTTTCTCCTTGTTTTTGGCCTTTCAGGAATACTGTACCAAACGAAGTCCAAATGCCCCGAAACTTTTTGATGATTTTTTCTAGAGAAAAATAAGACCTGGAAGCTTCGGAGGAAGACCAGAGGTCACACGAGGTGGCGCCAAGCCAACAAGGTGGCGCCAAGCCAACAAGGTGCGCCCAGGTGCGCCCAGGGGTCTACCAGAGGTCACACGAACTGCACTCGTCAAAGTATTCGCCAACAAGAAATGGCTGGCCATGCTTGTACTTGTGTGCTTCAAATGGGTCTACTTTCTGACTAGAAAGTAACTTTTCAACTTTTGCTTCAGACATTTGGTCAGAACCGGGATTACATGGGTCTTCATCGGCCATGCCATGGTTCCGCTCGAAGAGTCTTTGTAGTAGGATGCTCTGGTACTCATCTCTCCTCTGTTTCTATCATGTGTAATAACAAATTGCCAATTTTACCAGGAAGCTAAATATAAATGCAACAGTCTTTGTAGTACAGGATGCACATCGGCAGTGTTTGAATGATATCAAATTAATAGTGACAGCTACGTATATTATGTTGTCGAACATTCCAATCTGTTAAAAACTACTGTCTTGCACCATGTTTTTTTCACTAAGTCTGAGAATCTGTTTATTTTAGATTGCCATGTTTCAGGTGGTTTAGCCACCTGACAACGGAGGTGTGTGTATGCTCGAACAGTGTTGATGCTAGCCATGTTTCTGTGCATAATTAGACCTTGCTCATGCCGAATGAAATGAAGTGCTTCATGTGTACTAACTTGCTGTAAATTTTCATGCAATGATAACTCATGTAGCACATAGTTTTCTTGCTGTCAGTATGCCTTCAGGTTAAAACTATGACAGTGTCTTAATCACATCTAGAATCAAATAGCACACGGGAAGTGTCTGAATCACACCTAATATAACAAATGGTTTCTAACAACGAGTTAGGCTTACCTTCTTTGCACGTCCCAGAAACTTCCTCCCACTGTACCCAGATTCAAAAGCTCGTAACTTCACGGATTGAAATTGATGTTGACCATGAACAAGCAGGTCTTTAGCTACCCCTCTCCATTCCTTGGAAGTGATTGTCCTAGGGAGCTACAAGAGAAAGAAATGACGCAAATGGGCCTCACGCTTTAAAATCTCCAATTCCAAAGCAAAACCCTAAGCCTAGTTGAGCCAGAGAGAAGGGAGACGATTACCTGGCTGGTGAGAGATTCGCCGTCGTCGGAGATACCGCATGAGGGGTCACTCGAGGAGACCATGGCGTGTCCGCGGCGGTCGGATGCTAGAGGGAGAGATGTGGGCGGCGGCGCGCGGGGGGTGCGGGGTGGTGGGTTGCAGGGGAAATGTGGCCCTTTGGGGGGAGGGGGAAGGCAGACATTTCGGTGGTCGGCGAAATTTTTCGCTCGTTGCAGGGAATCTTGGCGCGCAAAGAATCATCAGACACGGTGTTTCTGCTTTTATCGTGTGCGATGATACAGAACATACAAAATTTCGCCCCTCCCCACGTATTCCCTGGTTATAGTGCACATCCACGTCATTACATAATGTAACATCAACTGCTAACTTGGGTATACAAATTAGCGGACACACATAGCTCACAGTTACTAAACCGAGCAAGTTCACTAAATAATCAAGATGCTTGAACTAGACATAGCTCTTACAAAAGACCGGCTCTCTGAACAAAGGCTATTAGTAATACGCATAATTTTAACAAAGACGCCGACGAGCAGCCGCCCTATGCCTCGCCGCCGTTCGATGAGATGTCGACGACTTGTCCGGGCGACATTCCGCTGTGCTGGACTCCGCACCCCCCAGGCTGACTTCGACCGCGGCGACGTGCTCATCCTCGGCGCTGTCCTCGTCATCGGCGTCGCCCTCATCTTCGTAGTACTCATAGTAGTGGCGCCGCCATAGCTCGCGTTGGTACTCCACCGTCGATTCCTCGATGGACAGACGCTTCTCGACCTCCTCCTGAGCCACGCGCAATGATACGTCCATTTTGCATCATGATTTCCTACTGTTATTTACTTTGTTTTGTTGAATAATAATGCTTTGGGGAGTGATTCTAATGCCTTTTCTCTCATAATATGCAAGGTTTACGTAAAGAGGGAGAATACCGGCAGCTGGAATTCTGGACCCAAGAAAAGCACGTCAGAGATACCTATTCTGCACAACTCCAATGAAGCTGAAAATTTACGGAGATTATTTTTGTATTTAATAAAAATTACTGGAGCTGAAAACCACCGGAGGAGGGCCCCCAGGTGGGCACAACCCACCAGGGCGCGCCCTGGTGTATCGTGCTCAGCCTGGCCCACTTCCGGTGCCCATCTTCTGGTATAAATTCCCAAATAACCTAAAAAAATTAAGAAGAAGACTTTCGGGACGAAGCGTCGCCGCCTCGAGGCGGAACTTGGGCAGGAGCACTTTTGCCCTCTGGCGGAGCGATTCCGCCGGGGGAACTTCCCTCCCGGACGGGGAAATCGAAGCAATCGTCATCACCAACACCCCTCTCATCTTTGGGAGGCCAATCTTCATCAACATCTTCAACAGCACCATCTCCTCTCAAACCCTAGTTCATCTCTTGTGTTCAATCTTTGTATCGGAACCTCAGATTGGTACCTGTGGGTGACTAGTAGTGTTGATTACCTTGCGTAGTTGATTACTATATGGTTTATTTGGTGGAAGATCATATGTTCAGATCCATTATGCTATTCATTACTCCTCTGATCTTGAGCATGATTATTATTTGTGTGTAGTTACCTTTGTTCTTGAGGTCACGAGAGAAGTCATGTTGCGAGTAATCATGTGAATTTAATATGTGTTCGATATTTTGATGGTATGTATGTTGTGATTCCCTTGGTTGTGTCATGTGAACGTCGACTACATGACACTTCACCATTCATGGGACTAAGGGAATGCATTGTGGAGTAGTTATTAGATGATGGGTTGCTAAAGTGACAGAAGCTTAAACCCTAGTTTATGCGCTACTTCGTAAGGGGCTGATTTGGATCCACATGTTTAATGCTATGGTTAGACTTTGTCTTAATACTTTTCTCGTAGTTGCGGATGCTTGCGAGGGGGTTAATCATAAGTAGGTTGTTAGTTCAAGTAAGAACAGCACCTTAGCACCGGTCCACCCACATATCAAATTATCAAAGTAGCGAACATGAATCAAACCAACATGATAAAAGTGACTAGACGAAATTCCCGTGTACCCTCAAGAACACTTTGCCTATTACTAGTGATTGTTCTGGCCTGTCCTTTGCCTCAAAATGATTGGGCTACCTTGCTGCACTTTATTTACCGTTACCGTTACTTGCTCGTTACAAATTACCTTGCTATCAAACTATCTATTACCTACAATTTCAGTGCCTGTAGAAATTACCTTGCTAAAAACCTCTTGTCATTTCCTTCTGCTCCTCGTTGGGTTCGACACTCTTTCTTATCGAAAGGACTACGATTGATCCCCTATACTTTTAGGTCATCAAGACTCTTTTCTGGCACCGTTGCCGGGGAGTGAAGCACTCTTGGTAAGTGGAAATCGGTAAGGAAAAACTTATACTACGCGCTGAAATTTATTGCTACTTGCTACTATGGAGAACAAACCTTTGAGGGGTTTGTTCGGGGTATCTTCACCTCGACCGGAACCACAATTAGTTACCCCTCCACATACAACACCTACTGAAAATGTTACTTATGAAATTCCTTCGGGTATGCTAGAAAAACTGCTTGTTAAACCTTATGCAGGAGATGGAACTGAACATCCTGATATGCATCTCTTATATGTGAACGAAATATGTGGATTATTTAAGCTTGCAGGTTTATCCGGAGATGAAGTTAAGAAGAAGGTTTTCCCTTTATCTTTGGAGGGAAAAGCACTGACATGGTATAGGCTATGTGATGACCTTGGATCGTGGAACTGGAACCGTTTGCAATTGGAATTCCATCAAAAGTTTTATACTATGCATCTAGTTCATCGTGATCGGAATTATATATAAATTTTTTGGCCTCGTGAAGGAGAAAGGATCGCTCTAGCTTGGGGGAGGCTTAAGTCAATGTTATATTCATGCCCCAATCATGACATTCCGAGGGAAGTTATCATTCAGAATTTTTATGCTCGGCTTTCTCATAATGATCAATCCATGCTCGATACTTCTTGTGCTGGTTCTTATATGAAGAAGACTATTGAATTCAAGTGGGATCTCTTAGAAAGAATTAAACGCAACTCTGAAGATTGGGAACTCGACGAAGGTAATGAGTCAGGTATAAAGCTTGAATTTGATTTTGTTAAATCTTTTATGAATACCGATACTTTTCACAAGTTTAGCACTAAATATGGACTTGACTCTGAGATAGTACCCTCTTTCTGTGAAGCATTTGCTACTCACGTTGATCTCCCTAAGGAGAAGTGGTTTAAATATCATCCCCCTATTAAAGAAGAAATTAAAGAACAGGTCATAGCTAAAGAAGAAACCATCTTTTACAATGTTGATCCAGTTGTGCATACCGCTTATATTGAAAAACCACCTTTCCCTGTTAGGATAAAGGAACATGCTAAGGTACCAACCGTGGTTCGTAAGAGTAATATAAGAGCACCTAAACCCCCTGAGCAAATTAAAGTAGAACCTAGTGTTGCTATGGTTAAAGATCTCTTGGAAGAAAATATTGATGGGCATGTCATTTACCTTTGTGATGAAGCTGCTTGAATTGCTAATCCTGATAAGAAAGATAAACACATACCTATTGAAGGCTTGCCCGTTGTCTTAGTTAAAATAGGAGATCATTGCTACCATGGTTTATGAGATTTAGGTGCTAGTGTGAGTGCTATCCCTTTTACCTTATACCAAGAAATTATGAATGAAATAGCACCTGCTGAAATGGAAGATATTGATGTTACTATTAAACTTGCTAGTAGAGATACTATCACACCACTTGGGATTGGTAGATATGTTGAAGTCTTGTGTGGGAAAGTAAAATACCCTGCTGATTTTCTAGTTCTTGGTTCCCCACAAGATCACTTTTGTCACATTATCTTGGGTAGACCTTTCTTGAGCACCGTCAATGCTAAGATAGATTGTGAAAAACAAACTCTCGGTGTCAGTTTTGGTAAGGTGTCTCATGAGTTTAATTTTTCCAAGTTTAGTAGACAACCCCGTGATAAAGAATTATCTAGTAAGGATGAGATAATTGGTCTTGCTTCTATTGTTGTGCCTCCTACTGATCCATTAGAACAATATTTGCTTGACCATGAAAATGATATGCACAAGCGTGAAAGAAATGAAATAGATCAAATTTTCTTCGAACAACAACCTCTCTTGAAACACAATTTGCCTATTGAAACTCTTGGAGGTCCCCCTCCACCTAAAGGTGATTCTGTGTTTGAATTGAAACAATTGCCTGACACTTTGAAGTATGCTTATCTTGATGAGAAAAAGATATATCCTGTTATTATTAGTTCTAACCTTTCAGAACATGAAGAAGAAAGATTATTGAAAGTTCTGAGGAAGCACCGGGCTGCTATTGGATATACTCTTGATGATCTTAAGGGCATTAGTCCCACTCTATGTCAGCACAAGATCAATATGGAACCAGATGCTAAGCCCGTTGTTGATCACCAACGGCGATTGAATCCCAAAATGAAAGAAGTGGTAAGAACTGAAATATTAAAGCTTCTGGAAGCAGGTATAATCTATCCCATAGCTGATAGTAGATGGGTAAGTCCCGTTCATTGTGTCCCTAAGAAAGGAGGTATTACTGTTGTTCCTAATGATAAGAATGAACTCATTCCACAAAGAATTGTCACTGGCTATAGAATGGTAATTGATTTTAGAAAATTAAATAAAGCTACTAGGAAAGATCATTACCCTTTGCCTTTCATTGATCAAATGCTAGAGAGACTATCTAAGCACACGCACTTTTGTTTCCTAGATGGATATTCTGGTTTCTCTCAAATACCTATGTCACAGTCCGATCAAGAGAAAACCACCTTTACTTGCCCTTTTGGAACCTATGCTTATAGACGTATGCCTTTTGGTTTATGCAATGCATCTGCTACCTTTCAAATATGTATGACTGCTATATTCTCTGATTTTTGTGAAAAGATTGTGGAGGTTTTCATGGATGATTTTTCCGTTTACGGAACTTCTTTTGATGCTTGCTTATGCAACCTTGATCGAGTTTTGCACAGATGTGAACAAACTAATCTCATCTTGAATTGGGAGAAGTGCCACTTTATGGTTAATGAAGGTATTGTCTTGGGGCATAAAATATCTGAACGGGGTATCGAGGTGGATAAAGCTAAAGTTGATGCAATTTAGAAAATGCCATGTCCTAAAGATATTAAAGGTATTCGAAGTTTTCTTGGTCATGCTGGTTTTTATAGGAGGTTCATTAAAGACTTCTCTAAAATTTCTAGGCCTCTTACTAATCTTTTGCAAAAGGATATCCCTTTTGTTTTTGAGGACGATTGCGTGGAAGCCTTTGAAACACTCAAGAAAGCCTTAACCTCTGCACCTATCGTTTGACCACCTGATTGGAACTTGCCTTTTGAAATTATGTGTGATGCTAGTGATTATGCTGTTGGTGCTGTCCTAGGACAAAGTGTTGATAATAAGTTGAATGTTATCCATTGCTAGTAAAACTCTAGACAGTGCCCAACGAAATTATGCTACTACTGAAAAAGAATTTTTAGCAGTTGTGTTTGCTTGTGATAAACTTAGATCCTATATTGTAGATTCCAAGGTCATTGTTCACACTGATCATGCTGCTATAAAATACCTTATGGAAAAGAAAGATGCTAAACCTAGACTTATTAGGTGGGTTCTTTTGCTTCAAGAATTTGACTTACATATCGTTGATAGGAAAGGAGCCGAGAACCCCGTAGCTGATAACTTATCTTGGTTAGAAAATATTCTTGATGACCCACTACCTATTGATGATAGTTTCCCTGACGAACAGCTAGCTGCAATAAGTGTCTCACACAACACACCATGGTATGCCGATTATGCTAACTACATTGTCGCTAAATATATACCACCTAGCTTTACATATCAACAAAAGAAAAAATTCTTCTATGACTTGAGACATTACTTTTGGGATGACCCACATCTTTATAAAGAAGGAGTAGATGGTATTATTAGACGTTGTGTACGTGAGCATGAACAGGAACAAATCCTACGGAAATGTCATTCCGAAGCTTATGGAGGACATCATGCGGGAGATAGAACTGCTCACAAGGTATTGCAATCTGGTTTTTATTGGCCTACTCTCTTCAAGGATGCCCGTAAGTTTGTCTTGTCTTGTGATGAATGTCAAAGAATTGGTAATATCGGTAAGCGTCACGAAATGCCTATGAATTATTCACTTGTTGTTGAACCATTTGACGTGTGGGGTTTTGATTATATGGGACCTTTTCCTTCCTCTAATGGGTACACTCATATTTTAGTTGCGGTTGATTATGTCACTAAGTGGGTAGAAGCTATTCCAACTAGTAGTTCTGATCACCACACCTCCATTAAAATGCTTAAAGAGGTTATCTTTCCGAGGTTTGGAGTCCCTAGATATTTAATGACCGATGGTGGTTCACACTTTATTCATGGTGCTTTCCGTAATATGCTTGCTAAATATGATGTTAACCATAGAATTGCATCACCCTATCATCCTCAATCTAGTGGTCAAGTATAACTTAGCAATAGAGAAATAAAATTAACATTACAAAAAACTGTCAATAGGTCTCGTAAGAATTGGTCTAAGAAATTAGATGATGCACTTTGGGCCTATAGAACAGCTTATAAAAATCCTATGGGTATGTCTCCATATAAAATGGTGTATGGAAAAGCTTGTCATTTGCCTCTAGAACTAGAACACAAAGCATTTTGGGTAATTAAAGAACTCAACTATGATTTCAAACTTGTCGGTGAGAAGAGGCTATTTGATATTAGCTCACTAGATGAATGGAGAACCCAAACGTATGAAAATGCCAAGCTATTCAAAGAAAAGGTAAAGAGATGGTAGGACAAGAGAATCCAAAAGTGGGAATTCAAAATAGGAGATTATGTTCTTTTGTTCAACTCTCGTTTAAGATTTTTTGCAGGAAAGCTTCTCTCCAAATGGGAAGGACCATATATTATTGAAGAGGTTTATCGTTCTGGAGCTATCAAGATTAATAATGCCGAAGGTACTAATCCGAAGGTAGTCAATGGATAGAGAATTAAGCATTATATCTCAGGTACGCCAATTAACGTTGAAAGCAATATTATCCAAACCATGACACCGGAGGAACACATAAAAGAAACCTTCCGGAACACTCCAGAATACTTAAAAATAGGAGGTACGTGATACGGTAAGTAAACGGACTCTGAAAAATCTGCAAAAATATTTTTTGTCAGTTTTGGAATATTTTAGAATTTTGGAAATAAAAAAATAAACCGGAAGGTGATCGAGGTGAGCACGATACACCAGGGCGCGCCAGGCACCCCTGGGCGCGCCCTGGTGGGTTGTGCCCACCTCGGATGCCTTCCCGACTCCGTTTTCCTTCCATATGCTTGTTTTGCAAGAATAAAAATTCTCTATATATACCCCCGACTGTTTTGACGACCGTATCGCGGAAAAATCCCCTGTTCTTGTTTCGGGTGCTGTTTTCCTGACAGATCTGAAAATATGTCGTCTCAAGATTCAGATGGAGAGAACCATGTTGATCCCTATGTTCCAGACCCAAAGATCTTTAGGGAGATTTACCCCTATCTATGGACCTCACAGGAGGAAGAAGATGCTACCATGCAGGAAACAAAAGATGACAGCTCTGAGGAAGAGGATGATCCATTGCCTCAACCTGGAGACATGCATGTGGAATTCAAGAAGTCAAGTCTTCCTGGAAGATACAAACCTAAGGTCCAATTTATCCCATCTCATTTTCTGCAGGAAAGCAAGGAGGCCCCATGCCAAAGGATATTAAAGCTTGAATTGGAGAATGACGATCTAAGGGAGGAAAACTTTATGCTTAAATATAAGTTGAAGAAGAAGGCTACCTCAACACCACCACCTTCTTCATCACCACCACCAAAGGAGACTTGAGCACACGGGTATGGGCACTCCCATTGGCTTGAGCCAAGCTTGGGGGAGGTGCCCCGGTATCGTATCACCACCACTTTTTATTCACCTTTACCTATTTTGGTTCTATCTTTAGTTTCCCTTTACCTTAGTCGAATAAAAGTTTAGCATGATCTATTTTCGTGTGTTAGTTCCGTGGCCTATCTATCTATGTAATCGAGTGAAAGTTATATAATAAAGTTTAGTTTGAGTTTTTGCTTCTCTACTTTCTGGTTGGAATCAAATAAAAGAAAGACAAACAAATAAAAGAATCATATGCTAATCTCATGGTGAGTAATGACATCACATAAGGAAAAGTATAAGTAGTAAAATTTATTGGAGATTGACAAACATAGCATTGGTTAATGATGCAATTCATGAAAAAATTAATAAGGGAAGAGAAGATTCACATGCAAATACACTATCTTGGACATCTTTTATGATTGTGAGCCCCCATCAAATATTATATGTCAAAATTGTTGACGTTGGACGAGGAAGACAACGTAATGATTTACGTTTGTTCATATCCACATAGAAGTTATATTGTCATAGATCCTTTAACATGTGGTGCTTGCCCAATATCTTTGCTAGCCAAAAATTCCGCACTAAGTAGAGATACTACTTGTGCATCCAAAAACCCAAACCTAAACTCTTTCCTTGAGTGTCCACCATACCTACCTATGGATTGAGAAAGATCCTTCAAGTAAGTTGTCATCGGTGCAACAAGGCAATAAAAATTGTTTCTAAAAGTGTTTTGATCAATTAGTGTAAGAGAAAATTGAGCGTTATACAAACTTATGATGGCAAAGTAATAAAAGCGACAGACTGCATAATAAAGGTTGCTATCATAGGGGACAATATAGCGTGACGTTCTTTTACATTAAGGGATTGGGCATACAAACCAACAAGCGCATGACAACCTCTCCTTCCCTCTGCGAAGGGCCTATCTTTTACTTTTATGCACTTACTTTTATGCAAGAGTCAAAGTATTCCTCCCTATTCCTTTTTACTTTTTTTGCTTTTGCAAGCATCATGTGGTGAGGAAAGATCTAGGCACATATATCCAGTTGGATATGGGTGGGCATGAGTTATTATTGTTGACATCACCCTTGAGGTGATTGAGTTGGGAGGCAAAAACTATAAGCCCCTATCTGCCTATGTGTCCGGTTGAACTTTTTGTTCATGGGTATGCCGTGAGCGTTAGCAATCATAGAAGACTAAATGATAGTTGACTATGTGGACTTGCCAAAAGGCTCCGACATGAGACCCTTCCTGAAAATATGATGAATTGTAATTGCAAAGTTGACTGAGAACATAGTTTGTTGGTTTCCAATAAGGTTTATGCTTAATACTTCTATGTTGTGATGAATTGTTACTTGCTCATGAGAAGCCTTATGATAAAAATTTATTGAAATAAGTTCTTATGTTACAGTTTGTTGTTTTTATGTTAATAAGCATGATGCTTCTATGTCCGTATTTTGTTTTTATCGGCACCTCTCTCTCTCAAACCATGTGGACATGCTTTTCGATATCGGCTTTCGCTTGAGGACAAGCGAGGTCTAAGCTTGGGGGAGTAGATACGTCCATTTTGCATCATGATTTACTACTATTATTTACTTTGTTTTGTTGAATAATAATGCTTTGGGGAGTGATTCTAATGCCTTTTCTCTCATAATATGCAAGGTTTACATAAAGAGGGAGAATAGCAGCAACTGGAATTTTGGACCCAAGAAAAGCACGTCACAGATACCTATTCTGCACAACTCCAATGAAGCTGAAAATTTACGGAGATTATTTTTGTATTTAATAAAAATTACTGGAGCTGAAAACCACCGGAGGAGGGCCCCCAGGTGGGCACAACCCACCAGGGCGCGCCAGGCGCCCCTGGGCGCGCCCTGGTGTATCGTGCCCAGCCTGGCCCACTTCCGGTGCCCATCTTCTGGTATAAATTCCCAAAAAACCTAAAAAAATTAAGAAGAGAACTTCCGGGACAAAGCGCCGCCGCCTCGAGGCGGAACTTGGGCAGGAGCACTTTTGCCCTCCGGCGGAGCGATTCCGCCGGGGGAACTTCCCTCCCGGAGGGGGAAATCGAAGCTATCGTCATCACCAACTGAAAGCACATTTGATCCCTTGGTGGTTTTGGTAATTAATAACAACATATATGTCATTGAACTAATGTTTCCACTAAGCTTATTTCAGGAAAAGTTCAATGATAAGGATGGCAAAAGGATTGTGGAGATACCCCAAGATGCAAGGAAATGGATTGGCAAAGCTTCAAGCAAGAGGACTCTACATTTTACTTTGTGAGAAATCACTTTGAGTCCATAGGAAAGCCAATACTATTAAAAGGGGGTAAGGTACTGTTGGTGAACAAGATGCTCCACGTGCACAAGAGATAGTCACCAAAAACACCCACAAGCTCTTTCACAAAAGTCTGCCCAAAGCCAAATATCCAAAATCGGTGCAACCAACATTTCCCACTCGGTGCCACCGATTCCTAAACTAAGACTGACCCATGCCAAACCCTAGCACATCGGTGCAACCGATTCCACTTCGGTGCCACCGAGTTTGGGTTGCCAACTTTCTGTTACCTCGATTCACAAAATCGGTACCACCGAGTTTTCTGGATCGGCGTCACCGAGTTGCGCAATCTGACCGTTGGTCACCTAATCGGTACCACCGAGAATTATATATCGGTCTCACCGAGATTCAAAAGTTACTGCCTTTTGGTCACTTCGGTACCACCGATATTAACACATCGGTGTCACCGAGTTGGTCACTTTAGGTGTAACGGTTGGATTTTTGGGGATGCCTATATATACCCCTTCACAACCACCCACTCGAAAGAGAAGCACTCAAAACTATTCCATACTTGCCCTATCTTATTTTCTGAGAGAGAGCCACCTACTCATGTGTTGAGATCAAGCTATTCCACTCCATCCATATGAATCTTGATCTCTAGCCTCCCCAAGTTGCTTTCCACCAAATCAATCTCTTCTACCAAGCCAAATCTGTGAGAGAGTGATTGTGTGTTGAGGAGTCTATCATCTTGAAGCACAAGAGCAAGGAGTTCATCGACATTACCGAGCCTATTACCTTTTGGAGGGTGGTGCCTCCTAGATTGGTTAGGTGTTGCTTGGGAGCCTCCTACTTTGTGTTGTGGAGTTGAACCAAGAAGTTTGTACATGCAAGGAGATCGCCTACTTCGTGAAGATCTACCCATAGTGAGGCTAGTCCTTCGTGGACGGAAGCCGTTATGGAATAGTCAAGGTTGCTACTTCGTGGACCCTTATGGGTGGAGCCCTCAATGGACTCTCGCGACCGTTAGCCTCCATGGGTTGAAGACTCTATAAACGTGGACGTACGATAGCACCACCTATCGGAACCACGGGAAAAATCTTCGTGTCTATAAATTGCGTTTGATCTTCCTCCCTACCCTCTACTATACATGCTTGTTGTTACTTTCCACTACTATACTCTTAGACATGCATGTGTAGGGTGTGCTTGACTTGCTATCATCGCTAAAATCTGCCAACACTTAAAATTGGGAAAAGGTAGGATTTTTATTTGGTCAAGTAGTCTAATCACCCCCCCCCCTCTAGACATACTTTCGGTCCTACAAGTGGTATCAGAGCTTTGGTCTCCATTGCATTGGTCTCACAACCTAGGAGAGTATGGCGTCTAGTGAGGGAAATTATCACCGTAGAGGTCCGTACTTTGATGGCACTAACTTTGCTAGTTGGAAGCACAAAATGAAAATGCATATTCTTGGTCATAACCCCACCGTTTGGGCTGTTGTTCGTGTTGGCTTGACAAGTTCAAGATGAAGGATGGTGAAGGAGTCGCAAAGATGTACTCTAGGCTAGCTCTCATCACAAATGAGAATGCTGGCTTAGGAAGCGAAGAATTGACTGACAAATTCATCATCAAGAAGATACTTCGAGATTTGGATGAGAGATATGACACCATGTGCACATTGATCCAAATGATGCCCAACTACAAAGATCTCAAGCCTACGGAAGTCATTGGAAGGATTGTTGCTCATGAGATGACACTCAAAGACAAAGAAGAGCTTCACAACAAGTCTAGCGGTGCTTACAAAGCCACAAGTGATGCTCCCGCAACTTCAAGCGACAACCTTGTCACCTATGAAGAGATAAGACTCATGGTCAAGAAATTCAACAAGTTCTACAAGAATAGAGGCAAAGAACGAAGCTCCAACTCAAGATATGAAGAGAAGCGTTCGTCAAGTCATGACCGAAACTGCTACAATTGTGGGAAGCCCGGACACTACTCCAATGAGTGCACGGCTCCCTACAAACGAAGAGAAGAGTCACCTAGAAGATGAAGCTCAAGGAATGAATCACCTCAAAGAGAGAGAAGGAGTAGAGATGATCGTTATGAACGAAGACCCTCAAGGAGAAGTTGGGGCTCGGAGAAGAAGGACAAGTACACCAAGAGCTACACAAGAAGAAGACATCAAGCTCATGTTGGTGAATGGGTTTCCGGCTCCGACTCCGACAACAACTCCGAGAGAAGCTATCACTCCAACTCCGACTACAGTCAAGATGAAGGTGTTGCCGGACTTGCACTAGTGACTACCAACTCCTCTGATCTATTTGATTCACCAAATGAAGGGAGTGGAAGTTGCTTCATGGCTAAAGGCCCCAAGGTATCACACCCCGAGTATCTTGATTTCGATAGTGATGAAGATTATTTACTTTGTGATGATGACTTGCTCTTTGATAAAACTAGTGATGTTAATCAAAATGAACTTGATAATTCTCCTGCTAGTCAAGATAAGTCGCTTGATGATGATAAGATGAAAATAGAACAACTAACTAAAGAATTAAACACTCTTAAGTTAGCCCATGAAACTACTCTAGAAGATCATAGAGAGCTTGTAAGGACTCATGAGAAGCCACGCTTCGAGAAGCTCACGTTGGAGCAAAAGCGTGAATTTCTTAAAGCTATCAATGACGATCTCCGAAAGAAGACTTCATTTTATCTAGCCAAACGATTACTCTTGTCTACATTCATGCCACAAGTTAAATCTAGACAAACTAGTAACAAAGGCAAGAAAGGTTCTTCATCTAGTAGCAAGAATAAAAGTGCCAAACCTAATGATGTTGCTTCTAGTAGTTCTATTGATTCCACTAATGATGATTCTCTTAGCCAAGTTACACTTGAGAAAGAAAACGCTTTATTGAAAGGAATTATAGAGAAAGGTATCTACAAGAGTCTTGCCGGGTGTAAGCAATTTGAGGAAATTGTATGCAAGCACGGAGG
Organism: Elymus sibiricus; assembly: GCA_039707655.1. Taxonomy (NCBI): domain Eukaryota; kingdom Viridiplantae; phylum Streptophyta; class Magnoliopsida; order Poales; family Poaceae; genus Elymus; species Elymus sibiricus. The sequence continues at coordinate 362,384,959 of CM077669.1, forward strand.
ATACCAGAAGAACCATGGCATTGGCTACTTCAACGCTAATGGAGTTGAATGGGAAGAAGGTCAATACCCCAAGCCAAAGTTTGTTCCTCAAAAGGAGAAGTATGAACATACTCTCCCCAAGGGAACAAACACTCAAGATGACTTTCCACCACAAGACCACAAGCTCAAGGGCAAGAACAAGCCTCAAGAGAACATTGACTCATATGAAGATGAATCCCAAGCTTTGGTGGAGTGGGTTCCCAAGGCTACTTCAAGCTCAACTTCTACAAGAGCCACTTCAACGCCAAGGATCCCCATCAAGTTGATGTGGGTACCCAAGAAGAAGAACTAGAGAAGTTCTTGAGGGGTGACTCCGCCAATGAAATTCACTCACATTCATTATTGGCAAGAACTAGTTGCAATTAACATCAACAACATGCAATAGTTCAAGGAGTCACACATTCCCTCAAAGGTAATCAAGGGACAAGGTAATCAACAAATCCATGGACATCATCACACATGTTTTGCACTCCATGTCCATAGATATCCTTGTATTTGTCTCTTGTGTATTGGGACTAACCCATGTAGGTGAGAAGAGTAAGGAAACAACAAGGATGCTCCCAACTCTTGGTGATTTTCATCAACCTTGAGCATCCACCACTACCTCACCAACATGAAGTCTTCATCGACAAAACCCAAGGTTAGTTTATCCCTCCTATGGGGGGATGTCACAACTAGGGGGAGCTTTACTCTAAGACTTGAGTTAAAGCATCTCTTAGAATGTGACAACATTAAATGCTTTATGTAAAAGTGGTAACCCACTTGTGCTTAAACGATGAGTATGACCTATGATCAAGTATTCTTACTTGGCTCCTAAGTCAACATACTCATATATAGATGACTCCGTCATCGCCAATATGCTTGATAGATGCTAGTATGTTTGTGCATGTTTGCCATGACTTCATTTGACATCTTATTGTGTGAGCATGTTGGTCTTCATTTATTTATCCATTCGAGGACATCCAATTGTTGCTATTTGGCTTTCGACTTTTCTTTCGCAAATTGGATGGACAAGAATGCCTAGGACCACTCTCTAGCTATCTATGCTTTCTTACCTCATATTCTATTCTTGCTGCATCACAAAATTTGAACAAGGACTTTTCAATCTCTCTGTGTGAGGAGCACTCGGAGTTCCGTATCGACAAAGGACTGACCATTAAAACCTCCCAAGTGCATCTCGGTGGAACCAACCCAAAATCTCGGTCTCACCGAATGCCTAGGGTTGATCTGGTTTTCTATCTCGGTACCACCGATTCCATCTTCTCGGTTACACCGAGTTTCCTTGTCAGCAGACAGTTGAGGAACTCGGTGACACCGAAAAGTTAGAATCGGTGTCACCGATAGCCATGGGTTTATATAGAGGCGGACCCGACTTTTGAAATCTATTCTTCAACCGTCGCCCCCTCCGAAACCCTTGCGGCCGAACCAAGGCCCCTGGTCATCGCCTTTGTCTTCCCGAGTGCCTCCGCCATTGGAAGTCTCCGCCGTCGACGGAATCCTCTCCCCCGTCGCCGCCGTAGCGAAGTCGTCACCAAGCTAGGGTACGATTTCACCCCCTCATGTGCTCCAACCTCCGATTCTCGCACATTAGGGCTTCTCCATCGATAATCCACAGTTTGAGAATTGATTCATCCATGAGAAACTCCAGTAGAATAGCGAACGAACGATTTTTTAGGTTTTGCCGTCCGCCACATGAATCTCGGTGGAACCGACGCAAAAGAATCGGTAGCACCGATTCGCTTTTCTGGTCGAATGAGAACAGTCTCGATGAAACCGAGTGCCCATTTTCGGTCTCACCGAAAGTGGTGCCAAGTTTCTGTTATAGAGATTGTCTGTCTCGGTAGGTCCAAAATATTTGCTTCGGTTGTACCGACATACATTTGGCAGAATGCAAAACTTGAGAAATCCTAGTTCAATCTTTTGAAAATATCTGCATTTTGTGATGACTCATCCCTTCCACTCTTCTATACTCTAATTCACAGGGTCAGATATGTCAGATGCTGAAGACAGTCAGAATGATCTCAGAGAGCAGAGTGTTGACATGAGCTCAGGCAGTAGTCCTGAGGGGAGCTATGATGATGTTTCTAGTTCTCCTGATTTGCCCAAGGCTGCTACAAGGACAAGGAGGAAGGTCAACTCAGATGAGGAGGATGAGGACTTTATTCCTGAGGAGCTTTCCAAGAAGGAAGATGCTGCTGCTGCTTCTTGTTCCAAGAAGAAGAAAGCCATAAGGAAGGAGTATGCTAGTTCTGAGTCAGCTAGAGCACCAGAGAGCTCTAGGGCAACTTTGACTGTTGAGCCTCCCAAGAAGTCTATGCCTAAGAAGGCAGGTGAGAAGAAGAAGAGCAGGAAGAGGATTATACATGTCATGGGCAGACCTACCTCTATGTATGAGGATCCAGCAGAAGCAGCTGCTGAGGAGGAGGAAGAGCCAGTTGCAAAGGCACCTCCAAAGAAGAAGAAGAAGCTTATGGAAGATGCAATGCCTAAGGCTACCACATCCAAGAGCACCAAGACTGCACCCAAGAAGGCTGCTGCTGAAAAACCCAAGAGGTTCTCCAGAGAGATACCAGCTTCCAGCAAGAACAAGACATCCACTTTCAGGGAAGCTGAGGATGATGATGATATTACTGCTTTGATGAAGCTAAGACCACACCTTCTAGAGCACAATGCCAGCCACTTGCTTGCTGAGGATATGAAGAAGAGGAAGGATTCTGGTTTGAGGGAATGGAGAGCAATTGATCCATATGCCCAGAGGAGGAAAACAGCTATGGATTACATGTTTTATACCAAGGAGCAACAAGATTTCTATGAGACAATCTTGCTTGATAAGAGCCCAGCTGTAAGTGACATGAGATATGTTGATTGGAAGTATATCAAGGAGAATCAAGATTACTTCCCAAGTGTTCAAGACAACTTTCACTGCATTGGTTTGGATGAATTTGTTGGCAAAGAATTCACTGCATGGAATGATGAGAGGATCATGCAATTCTACTCCACTGCTCACTTCTATGGAGATGGTAGGATTGTGTGGATGACTGAAGGAGCAAGGTATGAATCTACTGTTGAGGAATAGGCTGCCATCTTAGGAGTCCCAAAGGTGGAAGAAGGAGATCTGGATGTCTATTCTGAATCCAAGGAGAGCCACAATGCTATGGCTAAAATGTATAATGAGATTCCTGCTGCACATGTGAAGTCTCACAAGCTAGGATCTATCTACTTCCTCCAGGCTGGTCTCCGCACCATGAACACCATCTTGAGGCACACCTTGATGCCTAAGTCTGGAGATGACGAGATGATTAGAGGCTATTCCATCAACATGCTGATCCATCTTGATAGACACACCAGGATAAGGATGATGGACTTGATAGTAGAGACTGTGAAGAGGGTTGCTGCTGATCAAAAGCTCTCATGCTGCTATGCACCCTACATTCAGATGCTCATCAACTCCAAGCTGGAGAAGCACATCTTTGCTCTTGACAGGCCACATTTGCCCCTACAGCCTGATCTTGAGGACAACATTGTGGTGATGAACCCAGATCATCCCACCTCAGCTGCAGCACAGGCAGAGGCAGCTAGAGCCACTAGTGCTCAAGTCCCTAGATCCAGGAACGAGCAAATGGATCTCTTGATCAGTACCATTCAAGGCATGCAGAAGGATATCAAGGACATCTTGGCGAATCAGCATAGTCTTGTGAGGATCATGGAGAACAGGATTAAGACACTCAATGACAAGGTGGATGGGCTGACCAAGACCGTGAACAAGCTCAAGAAGGAAGTTGATAGCGTGCCCAGTCCCCACACTACAGATGATGAGGATGACTCTCCTCTTAGGCCAGGCACTCAGTTCACTACTCAGGCCAGATCAGCCACAGTGCCAGCTCCAGAGTTGAGGCCTACTTCATCAGCACCTGCTACAGCCTCTTCAGCTCCATCAACTCCTCCAGTTCCTCCAGTTGCTACTCCAACTCCGTCCATGATGTCTGCTGAAGTCTTCGCTGACGCAGTTCTCTCGACTCCTTCACCAGCTACCGAAGGAAATCAGCCCCAGAAGAACGATTAGCTATATACCTTTGAATTTTTTGGTAACTTGTTGCCGAAGGGGGAGAAGATGTATATAGATCTTTAGGCTGAGAGAGAGAGAGAGAGAGAGTGTTGGTTTTTATCGCTTTACAAAACATTTGATCTTTTGGCTTGCTTGTGTTAAACTTTGTTGGTGTTTGATCATACACTTGATGTGTATCGCTACTATTTCCTATCATTGTGATGCTTATGAAATGATCATTCACCTTTACTTGATTGTGTTGTGATATGATATTCATTCTTATTATTCTCGCACACCACCAAGTTGTATGTGACATGAAAGAGTGCCCCATGTACCTAATCAATTGTGCATTTGCATTCAAATGCAAATCCAAAATAATGCACAAATTTAGGGGGAGCTCTTTCTTATCACATACTTCTCAAAGCGACGATTATATTCATTGATTATATCATATGTCGAAGCTTTGATCTATATGTTGTCATCAATTACCAAAAAGGGGGAGATTGAAAGCACATTTGCTCCCTTGGTGGTTTTGGTAATTAATAACAACATATATGTCATTGAACTAATGTTTCCACTAAGCATATTTTAGGAAAAGTTCAATGATAGGGATGGCAAAAGGATTGTGGAGATACCCCAAGATGCAAGGAAATGGATTGGCAAAACTTCAAGCAAGAGGACTCTACATTTTACTTTGTGAGAAATCACTTTGAGTCCATAGGAAAGCCAATACTATTAAAAGGGGGTAAGGTACTGTTGGTGAACAAGATGCTCCACGTGCACAAGAGATAGTCACCAAAAACACCCACAAGCTCTTCCAGAAAAGTCTGTCCAAAGCCAAATATCCAAAATCGGTGCAAGCAACATTTCCCACTCGGTGCCACCGATTCCCAATCTCAGACAGACCCATGCCAAACCCTAGCACATCGGTGCAACCGATTCCACTTTGGTGCCACCGAGTTTGGGTTGCCAACTTTCTGTTACCTCGATTCACAAAATCGGTACCACCGAGTTTTCTGGATCGGCGTCACCGAGTTGCGCAATCTGACTGTTGGTCACCTAATCGGTACCACCGAGAATTATATATCGGTCTCACCGAGATTCAAAAGTTACTGCCTTTTGGTCACTTCGGTACCACCGAGATTAACACATCGGTGTCACCGAGTTGGTCACTTTAGGTGTAACGGTTGGATTTTTGGGGATGCCTATATATACCCCTTCACCACCACCCACTCGAAAGAGCAGCACTCAAAACTATTCCATACTTGCCCTATCTTATTTTCTGAGAGAGAGCCACCTACTCATGTGTTGAGATCAAGCTATTCCACTCCATCCATATGAATCTTGATCTCTAGCCTCCCCAAGTTGCTTTCCACCAAATCAATCTCTTCTACCAAGCCAAATCTGTGAGAGAGTGATTGTGTGTAGAGGAGTCTATCATCTTGAAGCACAAGAGCAAGGAGTTCACCGACATTACCGAGCCTATTACCTTTTGGAGGGTGGTGCCTCCTAGATTGGTTAGGTATCGCTTGGGAGCCTCCTACTTCGTGTTGTGGAGTTGAACCAAGAAGTTTGTACGGGCAAGGAGATCACCTACTTCGTGAAGATCTACCCATAGTGAGGCTAGTCCTTCGTGGACGGAAGCCATTATGGAATAGTAAAGGTTGCTACTTCGTGGACCCTTATGGGTGGAGCCCTCCGTGGACACTCGCGACCGTTACCCTCCGTGGGTTGAAGACTCCATAAACATGGACGTACGATAGCACCACCTATCGGAACCACGGGAAAAATCTTCGTGTCTACAAATTGCGTTTGATCTTCCTCCCTACCCTCTACTATACATGCTTGTTGTTACTTTCCGCTGCTATACTCTTAGACTTGCATGTGTAGGGTGTGCTTGACTTGCTATCATCGCTAAAATCTGCCAACACTTAAAATTGGGAAAAGGTAGGATTTTTATTTGGTCAAGTAGTCTAATCACCCCCCCTCTGGACATACTATCGGTCCTACACCAAGACCCCTATCATCTTCGGGAGGCCAATCTTCATCAACATCTTCAACAACACCATCTCCTCTCAAACCCTAGTTCATCTCTTGTGTTCAATCTTTGTACCGGAACCTCAGATTGGTACCTGTGGGTGACTAGTAGTGTTGATTACCTTGCGTAGTTGATTACTATATGGTTTATTTGGTGAAAGATCATATGTTCAGATCCATTATGCTATTCATTACTCCTCTGATCTTGAGCATGATTATTATTTGTGAGTAGTTACCTTTGTTCTTGAGGTCACGGGAGAAGTCATGTTGCGAGTAATCATGTGAATTTGATATGTGTATGATATTTTGATGGTATGTATGTTGTGATTCCCTTAGTGGTGTCATGTGAACGTCGACTACATGACACTTCACCATTCATGGGCCTAAGGGAATGCATTGTGGAGTAGTTATTAGATGATGGGTTGCTAGAGTGACAGAAGCTTAAACCCTAGTTTATGCGCTACTTCGTAAGGGGCTGATTCGGATCCACATGTTTAATGCTATGGTTAGACTTTGTCTTAATACTTTTCTCGTAGTTGCGGATGCTTGCGAGGGGGTTAATCATAAGTAGGTTGCTAGATCAAGTAAGAATAACACCTTAGCACCGGTCCACCCGCATATCAAATTATCAAAGTAGCGAACACGAATCAAACCAACATGATAAAAGTGACTAGAGAAATTCCCGTGTACCCTCAAGAACACTTTGCCTATTACTAGTGATTGTTCTGGCCTGTCCTTTGCCTCAAAAGGATTGGGCTACCTTGCTGCACTTTGTTTACCATTACCGTTACTTGCTCGTTACAAATTACCTTGCTATCAAACTATCTATTACCTACAATTTCAGTGCCTGCAGAAATTACCTTGCTGAAAACCGCTTGTCATTTCCTTCTGCTCCTCGTTGGGTTCGACACTCTTACTTATCGAAAGGACTACGATTGATCCCCTATACTTGTGGGTCATCACGCAAATCCTCCCAGCACTCAGCGCTCTCGGACGGCTCTCGCATCTCCAGCTCTCGCTCGGAGACCTCGTGCGGAAGGGGCTCCATGGCCTCCGCCGCCACATCGTCGGCATGCATCTTGGCATCCTCAGCAGCCGCCTCTTTGGACGTGTGGTGCATGCTGGATTCCGGCGAAGCTTGGAGTATCTTGGCGTGGGCGTTCTCGATGATATAGGCCTGGATGGCCTTGACCCGGGCCAAGGCGGCCTCCGCGGCACGGCACGCTGCTCGAGCGCTCTTGGCGTTTGCAGCCACCAACATAGCAGTTGCAGCTGCCGTCTCCACGGCTACAGACGCCCTTTCGGCCGCTGCAGAAGCCATGTCGGCCGCCGTAGAGGCCCTTTCGGCGGATGCAGTAGCGCTTAAGGCGGATGCGGCTGCACTCTTGGCCGAGGAGGCCGTGTTATTGCCAGAGGCGAGAGCGCTTGGGGCTGAGGGGGCGGTCGTACGCACCCTTACGAAGTGTTCACACGACGTCATTCTTTGCAGAGAGGGTTTGTTGGGGAATGGGGATCGAGGGTGAACGGAATCCGAGCTAGACGAAGCCAACCAAGCTTCCCTCGTAAGACATAAATAGATCCATGAATTTTCATCGCAAACGGTTCATGTATGGAACCGTGTGTACGTAGTTCACTTTTTGTATTGAATTGAAAACTATTTTGGGGTACAGCGGTAACGGATATTGTTTTATTTGTAAGAAAAAGATCCCTACCATCAAAATCCACTAACGGCATCCTAAAATTAGGAAATATTCGGGGTTCAATTGGTATTTTTATACATTATGTTAGTTTGTGCAAATTTTACGGCCATAATTCAAAATTGTAACACACGAACATGCAAGATGAAGCAAAAACTGCTGGAAAAATCATATTTATGTACTAGTTGCTTCGCTATATATGCCGCTTGCAATAAATTTTAAGGAGTTACAAACATCTTGGGTAACGGTTTGGACACACGTGCATGCATTGTGAATCTAGGTTTTAAAATTCAAAAAATGCTCTGAAGTACATGATAATAATCTGCATGATTTCCCGACATGGGGCCAAGATGCCGTGGTCAAAGTAACGGCTTGTTCGAGATAAGCTTTGAAACATGCCTCTCACAAAATGGAGCATCACATGAAGAGTCGTGGTTCCGAGAGGGAACATGAGCCTTGTTTGATGACGAACCGCTAGTCGTTGTCTCATTTGGCCTAGCTTTTTTTGAATTCGTTGCAATGCACGAATACGCCCGACATCCTGAAATTTGGACATTTTCGGGGTTCAATGAGCATTTTTATACATGAAGTTAGTTTCTAGATATCTAGTGGCCATAATTCAAAGCTAAAACACATGGACATGTGCAAGATGAAGCAAAAACTACAGGAAAAAATCATATTTATATATGTACTAGTGCTTCCGTCTATATGCCACGTGCAATAAATTTGAAGGAGTTCCACACATCGTGAGTAACGGTTAGGACACAGGCATTGAGAATAATCTAGGTTTTTAAATTCAAAAAATAAATAAATAATGGTATGAAGTACATGAAAATCAGCATGATTTCCCGCCATGGGGCCAATATGTCGTGGTCAAAGTAACGGCTTGTTCGAGATAAGCTTTGACACAAACCTCTCACAAACCGGAGCATCACACACAGGCTCGTATAGTTCCGAGAGGGAACGTGGGGCATTGTGTGATGACGAACCGGATCGCTGCCTCATTCGGCCTAGGTTTTTTTCATCGTTACAATGTACGAATACAACCGTCATCCTAAAATTAGGAAATATTCGGGGTTCAATTGGCATTTTTATAGATGAAGTTAGTTTCCAGAAATTTAATGGCCATAGTTCAAAACTAAAACACATGAACAAGCAAGATGAAGCAAAAACCGCTGGAAAATCATATTTATGTACTACTTGCTTCCGTATATATGCCATGTGCAATAAATTTGAAGGAGTTCCAAACATCTTGAGTGTCAGTTTTGACACAAAAGCATTGTCAATCTAGGTTTTTAAAGTCAAAAATTCAAAAATGCGCCGAAGTACATGAAAATATGTATGATTTCCAGACATGGGGCCAAGATGTCGTGATCAAAGTAACGACTTGTTCGAGATAAGCTTTGACACAGGTCAAGCTGGCAATGCATGGTTAATTGTTACCCGCGTCCCCATGGGTAATTACTCTATTAGGGCACGGGTGCCAGCTTGAATGCCCATCTGGAAGTTGGTGGGTCAAATACCTTACCGAGCGTGCAGGACGGGGATGAGGATGGGATAGCATTACCCGCCTTACCCATGAATTGAAGTACTTACATGTGGGCTCTGAAATTAGTAGCCCCCACGTAATTTGTGGCCTCGGTCACCCAAATTTACACACATCCCACCCCTTTGGCCCAAAATTCCCTAAGAAATTCCAAACCTAGCCACAACATATTGTTTATTGCATTGAAATACTACTTTTTGTACTGAAATATGCGAAGGTTGTTCTTAATGCATGTGTGAGTTTCCCCACGGTGATAAAGAACTCGGTGGGGACGTGGATGGGAAACTTTTTATCCCCACGCACGGGTACGTAGACGGGGACGGGGATGGGAGGGCGGTGATGGGGACGGAGATGGGACTCCAATACTCGCCTAAGAAATCCCCAGCTTTAGACACAAGCCTCTCACAAACCAGAGCATCACACGAAGGCGCGTGATTCCAAGAGGGAACATGGGGCCATGTGTGATGACGAACCGACAATCGCTGTGTCATTCGACCTAGTTTTTTTTCATCGATACAATGCACGAATACGACCGACATCCTATTTTTTTAAAAAAAATGACATTCTATTGGCATTTTCATACATTAAGTTAGTTTATAGAAATTTAATGGCCATAGTTCAAAACCGAAACACATGAACAACCTAGATGAAGCAAAAACCACTGGAAAATCATATTTATGTACTACTTGCTTACATATATATGCCACGTGCAATAAATTTGAAGGAGTTCCAAACATCTTGAGTGACGGTTTGGACACAAAAGCATTGAGAATCTAGGTTCTAAATTCAAAAAAAATGAAAAAAACTGCTTTGAATTCTGAAGTACATGAAAATATGCATGGTTTCCCGCCATGGGGCCAAGATGTCGTGGTTACTGCTCTCGGACTTGCTTCCATAACACAAATGGCACACATGCATTACATTTGGATAGAAAATGTAAATATTTGGCAAAACAAACAGGTCCCACATGATTGGCGTTCTGTTTCGCATTTTGAGTTTTGGAAGCCAATTTTCGCGGGCTATTAATCACACGCGGTCATGCATTGGGAACCATCGGTGATGTTAATTCACACATGGTTGTTGACTAGGAAATCATGTGCAATCACTGCTGGCGTCGATCAAGGTTCCAGCCGCCTATAAATGCTGCCCCTCAAGACGTCATCCCGCATGCATTCTCTCGTCTCTCTATCAGACCCCTCGCACAAAACTCTGCCATGGCACGGCCGGTCTGTGCACAAGCAGAGGAGGAGGTGCCACCCCGCAAGGACATGGCAAAATGCAGCGACGAGGATGACCCCATCGCGCCCCCAGACGAGGTCACGCCAGACCCCCCAACTGAAGATTGGTTTTGGGGCCAGTACAATCTAGCTTTGTGGAAGGCGCTGCCGCTGGCTGAGAGAGCCAGGCAGGTGGCGTTCAAGAAGGAGCGGGCCGAGGAGCGCGCCAGGAACCTCGCGGCCTGAAATGCCCTTAGTGCCGCAAGGGAAAAGGAGGAGCTGGAGCTTTGGCGGCGGGCGAGTCGACGAGTGGTGGAGGTGTATGAAGACGGCCGGTACCACGCAATGAAACCAGAGGCGCTAGGCGCCTCACCGCTGCGTGGGCGTGGACCAATAAGCTCGGGCGTGCCACCGCCAAACAGCTCCAGTGGGCGCCCAGTGAACTGCCCTACATGGTCGCGCGCCTCCGCCAGCAAGAGGCTGATCGGCACGTCGAGCGCTGCGAGGTGGAGAAGGCGGTGAACTCCCTCTGCATTGGGAAGCCACCGCGCACCAGGGAGCTGCTGGCGAGAGGCTGCCATTTTACTGCTCCCCGCTCAAGGAGGGGTTATTATTAGTTTAGTTTTTATTCATTGTACGTATTAGTTAAGTACTATTATCACGTATATGTGATGATATATACTGTATATGTATCATGTCTTCAATGAGCTATTCAACAATTAATATATATTATTAGTTTTACATTTCTATCTATTTTCATACTGATTTTCTGGCTCTAACTGTTAGCCTTTTACACATATTGAAACATAACCATAGAACATAAATCATTCACACATCGAAACATATCAATATTTTGATTGTTGTCCGGACATTGGGATCGACATCTAAACGATTCAAAAAAAGAAAACACGTCCATGACTACAACCCTAACCTACAGAAGCTCTTGGCTGTGCCTGAACTAGGTCAGGCGTTCGTCCATGCGGTTTACACGATCGCGGTACAGCTGGAGCGCGATCTCGAGCTCCAAGCAGGCTATTTCATCGGAGATTACCATCTCGAGGATGCGACGGCCATTTTCTTCTACTGCTCCCTGCTGGACACCTGGGCCAAGGAGGCGCTCAAGCCTACCGACGAGCCTGTTAGCATCGAGGGGACCGCAGACAAGATGAACGGCGCGACCCCTGCGAACAGCGCGGCTGGTGTCCGGTGCAAGGACGGTGCGGCCGGGCTCTGGTGCAAGTACGGCGCAGACGGCCGCTGCCCATTCCTGGCGAGAAATAGGGCTAGTCACATTCCTTCGACATAGCTGCAATGTCATGTCGGGTGGGATAGCAGGCAAGCGGGGACGAAACCGCTCTTGCTCTGCCGCGCGCCGCGCCTCTCGCTCTGCGGCCCTCCATCGGTCTTGTTGTGCGGCGCGCCTTGCCCTCTCGGCGCGGACGCGCATGTTTTGCTCTATGAAGCTCCACCGATGATCTTCTTGTGCGGCGCGCTGCAGCCTCTCGGCGGTGAGGCGGCTATGTTGCTCAGCGGCACTACCGCGCCCTGCGCCAAGGGTCTACTCAACCCTTGCGATGACGCGCAGCACAGCATTGTCCGGCACGTCGCCGGGCACGCCATCGGCCTCGACAGGCCGTTGCGCCTACACCAGATCTTTCTCGTCATCGAGGAGGTTGATGGCAGAGGCGGCGCTTGGTCGGGTTGGCATGCTTCGTAGATGGGCTAGGCTGCACTAGGTGTGCATCCGCGTGTGATGCGCGCAGGCTCTGATGCTCATTTGCTTCTGGCAGGAAACCAATGGGGAAGCTTGCGTGGGAACATGCGCAGTTCCGCGCGGGAACGTGGCCAAAAGAAACGCCGGTGCGGTGCCGAAGCGTGCACTGAATCCTCGGGCGAAAACGCAGTGACAAGACGTGAGAGAGGAAGAAGAGGTGATGCACAGTCAGACTGGTAATAATAATAAAACGTCTGCGATATTAATACGGGCAAACCGCACTTCCGTACGTACCGTGAGTAATCTTTTCATCAATTGCTGACAATTGTTTGGCAGCAATCGTCTGCCCACAACACACACAACTTGTCCGGATGAATCGTTTCGGTTATTGTTGGTCTTCCCACACAATTCTGATGAATGAACTGATTGCTGCATATCACACACACCTTATTACGCTAACCCGTTTGTGTTCTGCTGGATTAGCGCAAACAGGTTATCCGAGTGAACTATGTGCCGTACTTCGCACACATACGTAGTTTTGTTAACTGTTTCTGTTATCTTAGCTAATCCCAAACAGTTCATAAGAATAAACTGCCTGCCGTGGATCGCACACGCAACTATTTTCTGAATCGTATTTGATGGATCCACCATCGCACATAGTTTGTGCCATTGGCGTCGGAGCTTGAACAATACCGTTTGCGATTGGTGGATCGCACACAGTTTCGTCGAAGGGTCTCTGATTGATGTGTCGTCTTTGGACCATCCTGCAGTAGTGAAGGTACCGCAGAGGCTACAAAGGTGAGTGTGCATACATACATGGATTCACATTAGTCATAAAGAACTATAAACTTATTGCAAAGCCTTATTAGCTCTCTCGAAGCAAATTACTAGCGCATGCCCCTAGGGAGGAGGTTGGGAGGAGTTAACCATCACGCGCTGATACGTCTCCAACGTATCGATAATTTATGAAGTATTCATGCCATATTCACCTATGTTTACAATACTTTTATATGGTTTTGATGCACTTTATATGATTTATTTAGAACTAACCCGGACTGATGCTGTTTTCAACGGAACTACCGTGGTGTTGTTTTTGTGCAGAAAATGAAAGTTCTCGGAATCGCCTGAAACTTTTTGACTTTTTTTTTGAACAAAAGAGGCACTAGACGCTTCGTGGGAGGGCCATACAAGCAATGAGGTGGGCACAACCCACCAGGGCGCGCCAGGCCCCCCCGGCGTGCCCTGGTGTATCGTGCACACCTCGTGGCCCATCTTCGCGTGAAACCGACGCTCAAAAATCCTATAAATATAGAAACCATCATAAATAACCCTAGACTCTCCGCTCCGCCACCGCAACTCTCTGTATCAATGAAAAACCAATCTGGAGACATTCCAGTACCTTGCCGGAGAGGGGAATCCATCTCCGGTGGCCATCTTCATCATCCCGGCAGAGGCCATGACGAGTAGGGAGTAGTCCACCCTCGGGGCTGAGGGTATGTACCAGTAGCTATGTGTTCAATCTCTCTCTCTCGTGTTCTTGAGATGTCATGATCTTGATGTATCACGGGCTTTGTTAATATAGTTGGATCATATGGTGTGTTTCCCTTACTATCTTGTTGAAATGAATTGAATCTTTCCCTTTGAGATATCGTTATGTTGGATTGAATATTGGATTTGAGAACACTTGATATATGTCTTGCATGTGGATACCCGTGGTGACAATGGGGTGTTCTATTGATTCACTTGATATATGTTTTGGTACTCAACTTGCGGATTCCCGCGGTGACATTGGGGTAATCTATGCATAGGGTTTGATACACGTTCTTGTCCTACTTTCTCTGATAGAAATCTTGGGGTACTCTTTGAGGTTCTTTGTGTTGGATTGAGTATTATGAATCTAAACTTGTTTGATGCGTATCATATGGTGTTATTCTAGTACGAACTCTTAGATAGATCGATCGGAAAGGATAACTTGGTGTTATCTTAGTACGAACTCTTGGATAGATCGATCAGAAAGAATAACTTTAAGGTGGTTTCGTACCCTACAAACAATTTCTTCTTATGTTCTCCGCTAGATAAGAACTTTGGAGTGATTCTTCGTTGCACGTTGAGGGATGGTTATGTGATCCAATTATATTAGCATTGTTGAGAGATTGCACTCGCGAAAGTACGGACCCTAGGCCTTGTTTTCAAGCATTGCAATACCATTTGTGCTCACTTTTGGTACTTGCTACCTTGCTGTTTTTATATTTTCAGATTAGAAAAACCTATATCTACCATCCATATTGCACTTGTATCACCATCTCTTCGACGAACTAGTACACCTATACAATTTGCCATTGTATTGGGTATGTTGGGGACACAAGAATTTTTTTGTATTTGATTGCAGGGTTGTTTGAGAGAGACCATCTTCATCCTACACCTCCCATGGCTTGATAAACCTTAGGTCATCCACTTGAGGGAAAATTGCTACTGTCCTACAAAACTCTGCGCTTGGAGGCCCAACAAAGTCTACAAGAATAAAGTTGCGTAGTAGACATCAAGCTCTTTTCTGGCGCCGTTGCCGGGGAGGTGAGTGCTTGAAGGTATATCTTTAGATCTTGCAATTAAATCTTTTAGTTTCTTATTTTTCACTAATTTGGTTTTATAAAATAAAACTACAAAAAAATGGAGTGTAGGTTGCATCATTTGTTTCGTCTTTATAATGTCTTTCGTGAAAATAAGGCTTCAGAAAATTGTGCTCAATTGGTAGAGGAAGAAACTATGAAAATACTTAATGAGAATTCCTTGAATGATGAGCATGATTGCATTGTTGTTAGTATGAATTCTATGAATATCCAAAATACTAATGATGATTGCACTAGTCATGATAAAAATGTTTCTTATAAGCATGTCAATTTTTGTGGAGTGGATAAAGTTTATGAAGACGTGCCTTATTGGGATGATAGATTTTGTAAGAAGCATAAACATGATAGAACCAATTTTTTGCTCAAAGTGATAGATGAATTTGCTACAAAAATATGTTCTCTTTGTCCTATTACTTGTGAACTTTGCAATAAAGTTGATCATCTGAATTTCCAATGCAAACTTTTTCATGATCAAATCATGGCCAAATATTGTAATGACTTGATCACCCTTGAACTTTATGATGAGCTTTCTCTATTTTTGGGGAGTGAAGAATGACACATAAAAATAGTTGGTTTGAAGTATTCATTCTCACGGACGACATTGAAACTAATCTAAAAAATATCTATATGTTTTGCAAGGTAAATTGCAATGAGAATGCTTATATTGCCAACTATAGAAAGATGGGAAAACCAATAGAATATAAAAGGAATACTAATGAAAGGGTAAAGAATTCCACTTTCCCTCCTATTGTCTCTCATGATGTAATAGGTTATGAGGAGGAGCTCCCTATTCAACCAATATCATCAATAAGAAGCTCGAAAAAATTAATTAAACCCACACATGATGTGGTGAAGAAGAAGAAAAGAAGAAAGAGCAGAGGTAAAAAGGTGTCTGTTCCAAATGATGTTGCTCCTATTATTGTTGTGCCTCACGAGGATGAATCAAAAATAATTGTGGAAGATGATACACTTGATGATGATTTTGTTATGCCTATTGCTTGTTGTGATGACTATGATTGGGAAGAAAATGATACTTCTTATAATCTTGAAAATATTTTTGGCACCAACTTGGTAAATTATGATGATAATAATTGTTATGCTATTGATGCTATTCATACTATTAATGATGAGAGTGATTATGCTTATGATATGCCAAGCCACAAGCTTGGGGATGCTATGTTTGATGAGAATGACATGTTTGATAATTTATTTGCTGCAATTAATGTTTGTCCCAAGCTTGGGGATGTTATGCTTAATGAAGATGATCTTTTTAGGTTCCCTACTTTGAATGATCAAATTTGTTATGATGATTGCATGCCTCCTATTTATGATGATTGTGATATTTATGAAAGTGGGTTTGGGAGAGTGTCAACTTTAGATAATTATTATCCCACTATTTTGGAGGGTGCTGAATTTTATTATAATGATAAAAGTGGATTTGGAGAGGTCATGACTTTATTTAGTAATGATTCCACTATTTCGGAAGAGGTTTCACTTGACTATGATGAGAACAAAGTTGCTACTTATGATGATTATTTTGATGATACTTATGTTATAAAAAGTAGTGATAACTATTGTCATGATTTTGAATATCCTTTTACTGAACATTACTCTTTTAATGTGGAAACAATTTATAGTATTCGAGTTTCATTTGATGCTCCCACTATTATGAGTGAGAAGAAATTGGCTTATGAGGAGAGTAATGAAAATTCTATGCTTGTGCATCATGAAAAGAATGATTTATGTGATAGTTATATTGTGACATTCGTTCATGATGCTACTGCAAATTATTATGAGGGAGGAACATATGCTTGTAGGAATTGCAATAATATCAAGTTTCCTCTCTATGTGTTCAAAGTTTTGAAGTTATGCTTGTTTTGCCTTCCTATGCTAGTTGATTCTTGTTCCCATAAATTGTTTGCTCACAAAATTCCTATGCATAGGAAGTGCGTTAGACTTAAATGTGCTTGCCATGTGATCCATGATGCTCTTTTGCATGTTTCAAATACTATTCCTATGTGAGCATCATTGAAATCATCATGCCTAGCTAAAAGGCTTTAAAGAAAAGCGCTTGTTGGGAGAGAACCCAACACTTTTCCTTTCTATTTTTGTGAGTTCACATGATTAAGCTACTGTAGTAATAATGTTTTGTGTCATTCATTTCGAAAAAGTTCCAAGAATTGCCTTTAGGATGCTTGAATTGCATGTTTGATATGTGCTGTGTGAAAACAGAAACTTTTGCTGTAGTGTTTGAATTTTCATATTTTACTGGAATGCGGAAAGTTTCTGAAATTTTTACACAGTATTTTCATATAAATTATTTAGGATGTCCTAAATTTTCATAATTGTTTGAGTTACAGAAGTACACTGGTTTAATAGATTGCTACAGACTGTTCTGTTTGGACAGATTGCTGTCATAGTTTTGTTATCTACTTATCCTATAGTTTCCATAGCCTATATTGGTAGATATAAATTGTGGAAATGATAGTAAAAAGTAGATGATGTTTGAAATTATTATGCAACTTGTCTTGGCAGTACATAAAGAGTTGATTTATTATTATGTGTACTAACCTATCTCACGAGTTCTTTTCAAGTTTTGTGTGGATGAAGTTTTTGAGAATAGGTGAAACCGAGATATGAGAGGATTGAACAAGATAAAAAAGCTCAAGCTTGGGGATGCCCAAGGCACCCCAAGTAAATATTTCAAGAAGTCTCAAGCATCTAAGCTTGGGGATGCTACGCATCCCACCTCTCTTCGTCAACTATCGGTTAGCCTATGTTGAGCCTAAATTTTTATTCGTTCACATGATGCGTGCTATTCTTGGAGTTCTATTTTTGTTTAGTTTGCTGTTTGAATAAAATACTCAGATCTGAAAATCTTTATTGAGAGAGAGAGTCCTCACATAGCTACTTTATTGTTTGACTAATCATTGATCTTCACTTATATCTTTTGAGAGTACTTTGATGTTTACTCTTGTGCTTCACTTATATCCTATGAGTAAATTGTGAATCAATGAAATATCATAAATATGAAATTATCTATGTGCTTTATGCTTAGTAGTAGCTTCACATCTGGTTTAGAAAGTAAAATCTATTGAAGTTTGACAATCACAATATTGGTCATACAAGCAATTCATGAATGATTAGTATAAGAAAGAGAACTTTCACATACAAATATATTATCTTGGACATCTTCTATGATTGTGAATACCCATTAATTATTTTAAACTTGAGCAAATTAGTTGAAGTTGGACAAGGAAGACAACGTAATGAGTTATGGTTGTGTATATTTGCATAGAAGTTATATTGTTATGGATCCTCCAACATGTGGTGTTTGCTTAGGATCTTTTGCTGGCCAAAAATTCGTACTAAGTAGAGATACTACTTGTGCATCCAAAAACCCTTAAACCCAGTTTCATGCCATGAGAGTCCACTATATCTACCTATATGCGGTATTACCCTGCCGTTCCAAGTAAATTTGCATGTGCCACCTCTAAAATTTCAAATAAGCATCTGTTTTGTGTGCCTGGACCACTCATGGAGCGACAGGGGGTAGTCAGTATCTTCCATGTTAAGCGGGTTATTCTCATGATGAGTGTTTATTCACTCGTCCTTGCACGAGAGGGGCGGTAATAGGGATTCCCAGTCCCGAAATAAAAAAATGCAAATAATTAAACAAAACTCCCCCAGGAATGTTGTTGGTATGGACGGTACCCGTGGATTTGGCTAGCTGTGGAGTGTGTTTGTTGGTGGAGTGGGTGTAAACCTTTACTTTTACTGCTTGGGAACCGCCGCTAATGTGTTTAACATGGAAGATATTGATAACTCTTGGTCGTAACGTTGACAGGAAGGGTGCACCTCCCAAGATTATATTCATCTCTGTTTTAAACAATGAGCTCTGACACATATGCAAATCCCTGCTTCCCTCTGCGAAGGGACAATCTATTTACTTTCATGTTACTTACTTCATGTTGAATCAACTTCTTATTCCAATTTCAATCTATTAGTTGGCAAGCACCATGTGGTGGGGAAAGATCTAGGCACATATGGCCAGTCAAATATATTTGATCATGATTCAATATTGTTAACAATTATCTTTATGATAAGTATGTTGGGAGGCGAAACATTAAGCCCCTATCTTTCTCTGTGTTCGATAGATGCCATTTGTTCTAAAAATATGCTTTGAGTACTAGCAATCATAGAAGACTATATGATGATTGAGTATGTGGAGCTCTTACTTAGACTTTGTTGAGAATAAGTTGAATTGCAATTGTTTGGTGACTAAGAACATAGGTTGTTAAGTTTTAAGAGAATTCATTGTTTGAACCATAACATGTGAATTGGTTGCTACTTTATCATGATGATTTTTATGAGAAAAAGTTGTTGTTATGATGCTAGAAAATTGTCTGAAATTATCAATGATCAAACTTATATATTATGCTAGCATTCGCACTTCATAAATTTGTTCTTTTATCATTTACCTACTCGAGGACCAGTAGGAATTAAGCTTGGGGATGCTGATACGTCTCCAACGTATCGATAATTTATGAAGTATTCATGCCATATTCACCTATGTTTACAATACTTTTATATGGTTTTGATGCACTTTATATGATTTATTTAGAACTAACCCGGACTGACGCTGTTTTCAGCGGAACTACCGTGGTGTTGTTTTTGTGCAGAAAATGAAAGTTCTCGGAATCGCCCGAAACTTTTTGGCCGAAATCACTATTCTAACCTTATCAGCGATCTTTGTCACAAACTGAACTCGATATGAAAGTATTTCACGATCTGACCCTTTTGGCAACGCCATAGCCCGTGGCGTTTTTGCCCAATATAAAAACGCCGAGGTAGCTCGCGTTGCTGCCCTGCCCCCACTCGCTGATGTGGCAGGCTGGAAACGCCGAGCTGGTTTGCGTTTCTGAAAACGCCAGGGGCTTTGGCGTTTCTGCCCAGGCTGAAAACGCCATGAGAGTTGGCATTTCCAAACCATGCTGCGATTAAAACTTTTATGATCAGGCGTACGAAGAAACTAGTATTAAACTCGTTAGTATTGAGATGTCTGTTCATTATGCATGATACGACAACACCCTGCAGGATTAATGAGATGGCAGTTCATATGCATGACATGACAACACCCTACAGGAATAATGAGTACAAGAAGCACCGCTTTGACCGTGTTGCACAGCTGGTGACCCGTCTTTCACACATGTGCTGTAGGGGACATGCCCGTCAGAAGTAGGCACCTACTGCTACATCTAGGTCCTATTAGGAGTAGCTATGTGCACCGGTATTAGAGTTGCTAAATGAACTGAGAAACTGCTCTGCTGCTGATAATGGTTTGATGCTCCTCAGCCCATAGCCCGAATCTATCTCAGCGAGACTTGACATGATAAGGAGTGTGTGCAGTCCCGGTTGCAAGTTTAGAGATGATGTAGGCGAGCACCCGTCAAGATCAAAGCTAGTAACGCTGGTGAACATTTGGACAGAAGCATGTGAGCTTGCAGGCATGATCATGGTGCAGCCGTGCAGGTAGTAGAAATTGATGAGAGACAGAGGGAGGGAGAGAGAGAAAAAACGAGGGTTATTTTTGGGGAATGCCATGCTTTTTGAGCCTCTGCAGAGATTCCATCTGATCCGATCAGGTTCTCTGCATGCTCGGCGCAAAAGTCTTCTTCTGATGTAGCAACAGTCCCTGGCCGGGCAGCAACGCCAACCCTCCTGGCGTTTCTAGCCTGGGTAGAAACGCCAAACACTCTGGCGTTTCCATGTAGGCTGCAACCCAAGCTACCTCGGCGTTTCCCTGTGGAGCAGAAACGCAAGCTATCTCAGCATTTTCATGTGGAGCAGAAATGCCACGGTCCCTGACGTTGCCAAAAGGGTCAGATTGTGAAATACTTTCATGTCGAGTTTACTTTGTGACAAAGATTACCAAAAGGGTGAGAACAGTGATTTTGTCCAAACTTTTTGATGATTTTTTTTGGAACAAAAGAAGCACTAGACGCTTCGTGGGAGGGCCAGATGAGCCACGAGGTGGGCACAACCCACCAGGGCGCGCCAGGCCCCCCCGGCGCGCCCTGGTGTATCGCGCCAACTCCTGGCCATATTCGCATGAAACCGACGCTCAAACATCCTATAAATATAGAAACCATCAGAAATAACCCTAGACTCTCCGCTCTGCCGCCGCAACTCTCTTTATCGACGAAAAACCAATCTGGAGACGTTCCAGTACCCTGCCGGAGAGGGGAATCCATCTCCGGTGGCCATCTTCATCATCCCGGTGGAGGCCATGATGAGGAGGGAGTAGTCCACCCTCGGGGTTGAGGGTATGTACCAGTAGCTATGTGTTCAATCTCTCTCTCTCGTGTTCTTGAGATGTCATTATCTTGATGTATCACGGGCTTTGTTAATATAGTTGTATCATATGGTGTGTTTCCCTTACTATCTTGTTGTGATGAATTGAATCTTTCCCTTTGAGATATCGTTATGTTGGATTGATTATTGGATTTGAGAACACTTGATATATGTCTTGCATGTGGATACCCGTGGTGACAATCGGGTGTTCTATTGATTCACTTGATATATGTTTTGGTACTCAACTTGCGGATTCCCGCGGTACATTGGGGTAATCTATGCATAGGGGTTGATACACGTTCTTGTCCTACTTTCTCCGATAGAAATCTTGGGGTACTCTTTGAGGTTCTTTGTGTTGGATTGAGTATTATGAATCTGAAATTGTTTGATGCATATCATATGGTGTTATTCTAGTACGAACTCTTAGATAGATCAATCGGAAAGGATAACTTGGTGTTATCTTAGTACGAACTCTTGAATAGATCGATCGGAAAGAATAACTTTAAGGTGGTTTCGTACCCTACAATCAATTTCTTCTTATGTTCTCCGCTAGATAAGAACTTTGGAGTGATTCTTTGTTGCACGTTGATGTATGGTTATGTGATCCAATTATATTAGCATTGTTGAGAGATTGCACTAGCAAAAGTACGGACCCTATGCCTTGTTTTCAAGCATTGCAATACCGTTTGTGCTCACTTTTGTTACTTGCTACCTTGATGTTTTTATATTTTCAGATTACAAAAACCTATATCTACCATCCATATTGCACTTGTATCACCATCTCTTCAACCAACTAGTGCACCTATACAATTTGCCATTATATTGGGTGTGTTGGGGACACAAGAGATTTTTTGTATTTGATTGCAGGGTTGTTTGAGAGAGACCATCTTCATCCTACACCTCCCACGGATTGATAAACCTTAGGTCATCCACTTGACAGAAAATTGCTACTGTCCTACAAAACTCTGCGCTTGGAGGCCCAACAAAGTCTACAAGAATAAAGTTGCGTAGTAGACATCACGTGCCTCCGACCCGAACATCGCTAGGATTTTAACGAGAAAGCTCACACATTATCACCATGCCATAACCAATATTTAGATGAGCACAAGTAACACTCTTTAACTACATATATTTCTACTAACCAACAACCATGCACTCATGCCCTTTCATATTACTACATCAATATCATTAACCCAGGGTTTCTTCTTATAGTGAGCTACATGAAGGTTTTAGTATACACTCCTTGAATACCTATCCTTTTCTGACTAATCTTATAACCAATGCAAATTACCGTTACCATTTATTAGACTCTCAGACAAATTTAAGTGAAGCACGAGAGTTCAATTATTTCTATAAAAGCTACACGCCACCGTGCTCTAAAAGATATAAGTGAAGCACTAGAACAACTGCTAAGCTCAACAGATATAAGTGAAGCACATAGAGTATTCTAACAAATCATGATGAACATGTTTCTCTCTCAAATAGGTGTGTCCAACAAACAATGATTGTAGCAAACCTAAAATAAAGCAAAATATAATACACGACACTCCAAGCAAAACACATATCATATGACGAATAAAAATATAGCTCCAAGTGACATACCGATGGAATGAAGACGAAAGAGGGGATGCCTTCCAGGGCATCCCCAAGCTTAGACGCTTGAGTCTACCTAGAATTTTACCTTCGGGTGCCTTGGGAATCCCCAAGATTTGATGCTTGAGTCTTTCTAGAGTTTTACCTTCGGGTGCCTTGGGAATCCCCAAGCTTAGGGTCTTGCCGCTCCTTATTCCTTCATTCTTCATGGTCACACCCAAAACTTGAAAACTTCAGCATAAACTCAATCAAACCTCGTGAGATCCGATAGTATAATCAACATATCAAATAATTTAGAGACTGTTATAAATTGATTCATTTTTCATCATTGCATAATTGGTACTGTATTATAACTTCTCCAGGGCTTATACCCCCTGATACAATCCATTGCATCATCAAAACAAGCAAACGATGCAAGCAAAAACAGAATCTGACTAAAACAGAACAGTCTGTAAAGATCTGTACAAAAACTATACTTTTTTAAATCCGAAAATTCTTAAAAATTAGGAATACCTGGGCAATTTCCATATCAATACTTTGTAAAAAAATTAGATCAAAAATATATCCCAGTAAAATCAGAGAAATTCTGCACTGGATGCAAAAGTTTCTGTTTTGCACCGTATCAATTCTACTATCTTCCAAATCATCCCAAAGGATTTACTTGGCACAAACACTAATTTAAACATAAAAACACAATCATTACAGAGGTAATAATCATGACAACACTCCAAAACATAAAGTAAAACAAAAAATTAATTATAACTATCGGGTGCCTCCCAACAAGCGCTATTGTTTTATGCCCCTAGCTAAGCATAATGCATGGTTTCAAGTGTTGTCATCCTTATCATCTACCTTAGCTCCCTTAGCAGGACCTTTCTCAAACCCGGGAGGTTCTTTATGCTTACCCATCATTTTTGATAGTAAAGTTGTCATTTTCGCTAAAGCATCAAGTTTTTTGTTGGCAATCGTAAGGAATGAATTCATGCGATTAAGATTAGAACCTAGGGTCTTGATAGGCTCATTTATTTTTTGTAGTG
The DNA here is from genome assembly GCA_039707655.1 of Elymus sibiricus. Taxonomy (NCBI): domain Eukaryota; kingdom Viridiplantae; phylum Streptophyta; class Magnoliopsida; order Poales; family Poaceae; genus Elymus; species Elymus sibiricus. The sequence continues at coordinate 362,408,865 of CM077669.1, forward strand.
CACTCAAATTTTTCTGCATATCTCCTAACCTTTCTATTATTTTAATCCCTTCATGAGTGTAAGGAGTGATTTGAGGTAGAGGAGGTGTTCCAACAATTCCCTCTACTATTTCATGTGCCGCACTAGAATCAATTTCAATAAAATTTCCTTTAGCTGCAAAATCCAGAATTTGCCTATTAATAAACTAAGTCCCACGTAAAAATTAAGAAGAAGAATCTTTGTATTATTTTTTATGGTAGCATTATGATGGGATTCTATGATACGGTACCAAGCATCCTTGAGGCTCTCTCCTTGCGTCTGCTTAAAATAAAGTACTTCATAATCTAGAGAGACATTGATAGAAGAACCGGCCATAATGACAAGCAAGCAAGAAAATAGAAATTTTTTTGTATTTTTGATTTTTATATAAAGTATAATATAACAGCAAATAAAAAGTAGAACAAGTGAATGACAATTTATGTAAAGGTACCTAGTGATAAGTTTGATGATGTCTCCCCGACAACGGCGCCAGAAATTCTTCCTGCTACTTGTAAACTGCATTGGGTTTTTCCCCGAAGAGGAGAGGAGATGCAACACTATGACCTATCCTACTCCCTTCGCATCTCTAATTCTTTCACAGGTACATGTTCATGGTAGAATCACTTGGATCTCATAGTATGAATTCAATTGCAGACTACTTGCGGATACATCTTGACTCGCGTGAAGCAAGTTCACGTTTGCTCTGTCCTGTGAAGCCTATCATTAGTTCGAAGCTAATGGCTGATAACAGGGTTGCTGCACCCAAGCAGGGTGGAAGACAGAGAAGTCCCAACACTACACAAGATTTGCCTCCTGATCTCTATGAAAAGTACAAGTCTGATCCAGATGAAACCTATCAGGAACGCAAATCTCAAACCCAATGGATTCGAAGATATTGGGTCGAGGAATGGTTCTTCCACCGCTTCATCACTCCAGAGTACTCTAACAAGAAGACTATCAAACCACCATGGAATGACATTGTGTACAAAAATCTTCACCCGAAGACTAAGGATGAAGCTCTTGCCTTAGGCTTCTATCCTTGCATGGTGAGATATGCTCCACCAGAGAGCCCATACCTGTCTAGCATGAGATGGTGTCGTGAAGACGAGCTCTTTGATGCAAATTATCTTTTTGCTTAGTCTTCTGCTGAGATGAACCAGAAGCACTTGGGCATAGGCTTCAACTATTGCCCTCCAGCTCCAAGACCAGCTGGCACAAGATAGGCCAACCCCAATGTCACGAAGACTTGGGAAATTTATGAAGCCTATTTGCTCACAAAGCTCAAGAATATGCTGCCAGAGCTACTGAAGTTGAAGAGGCTGACGATGAAGTTGCTGCTTCTGATCCGAAGCCTAAGAAAAAGAGAGCCTAGAGATGCAAAGGCCTCAAAGCCTGCTCCTGCTACCCCAAAGGTCTCCAAGACAAGACATGTTCCTGATGCACCTCCTGAAACTAGTGTGCACACGGAGCGTGAATCTCACTACTCTCCGAAGACAAAGAGAAAGCAATCTACTGCCCGTGGGGCGAAGCCATCTACCACCTTGATGGATGGCGACAACATTATTAATCTATCTGATGATGAGTATGATTCTGACACTCTTGCCAATATCATCAAGAGCAAGGAAGAAGAGGTTCAGCGTCTCCAAGACCTACATCTTTTTGATGCTGCCGTCCTGCACAACTTCATTGATGAATGGTTTGTGGACACATCCATCTCCATTGATGCTCTTCAGCTTCCATTGGAATGAGAGTCACATTCCAGGGTCTTGTGAATGAGGAGCTCTTTGTTGCTCAAAGAGCCATTTAACAGCGTGACAAGATTCGTCACGAAAAGGCCCTATTCAAGAAGCATGTTTCCACTCTGAATGCGAAAGAAGCGCAAGGCTTTAAGAACATGATGGCAGATCTAAAATCTGAATTCAACAAGTGCCGTGAAGACATTAGAGGCGCCCTAGAGAGCCTGAAGAGGAAATCTAAGAAGATGGAGCTTGCTCACAACAAAATGCTGAAGCGAAAAGCACTTGGACAACTTACACTAGACCCGAAGATATTGAAAAAGTCCAAGACAGTGCAATAGTCTTCGAGCCAGCATGCCCCCACAAGTCAAGAGATGCCGAAGATAATCTTCCCACCTAGCTTCTCTGGCTTCAGAGCTCCAGCTCCATCCCCAGCTGATGCGAGCAACAAGACTAAGGCTGCTGAGGCCGATGCTAAGAAGAGAAAAGCTTCGCAAAGTACTGTGCCTCCGCCTCCCAAGAAGCTGAATACAAAGACTGCAAAGTCTTCACGCCATGCCCAATTGCCTCCCACCCCATCATCCACCATGCCGTCTGCTCAAGAGGATCCCCTCTTAGTGACGCCATTGTCAGTGGCCCCTCCTGCCTCCACCAACCTAGAGAGACGAATCGTTATTCATGAGCCTGCTTTGTTAGAGGCTCCTGAGACTGAAGAGATACTAGTTGTTGACAACACCGTAGCTAAATACATTTCTCATGAAGACGTTGCTCATGAAGAAAATGTACAAGTTGACCCTGAGCGAGTGCCTCAAATCACTGTCTCAATGGTATCATCGCCTCCTCGTGAGGTCAGTGGGAACGTGGACATTCGCTCACCTGGAACGCTAATTGTCCCTAATGTATTTTGGGAACAGGTGCATCCTAACTATCCAATTCATGAAGTCATTCTGCGCACTCCACCAACTTCAGTATCCAGTCCTCCGCTTGAGTCACCAGCTTCACCTCTTGAAGAAATGGAGGTCGAAACCAACGCTAAAACCACTGAGCAGGTGTCGCTTCTCAAAAGGCTTCGCAAAGGCCCTAGGCCCCCAGCTTCCTCCTCCATGACGAGTATACCATAAGAGGAACTGCAAGTGGACAAGAATGCATCAGTTGTTACAATACTGCTGTTGTTCAAGATGATGCCTGTGCTCAGGCTGAACTCGAAGCCAAACAGGTCGAAGACACTCACACTACATCAGCTGATGTCCCGCCTGAGGTTCAAGCCGAAGCCAATTTTGTTGGCGAAATCCAAGCTCTCACAAGGTCACCTGATGGTCCTCCTTTCATGGCTTAGCCATTAACCGAATATAATGTCGAACCTATTGTTCTGGCACATCAAAGGGATGGGACTCAAGTGCCCACAAAATGGCCAAGGCTTCACACACCCGAACGTACGTGGCCCCAATATGAATTCAACATTCATGATCATCCCCCAGTGCTCAAACTGAAGCCACGCCTACCAAGTCTTCACAATACTGGCCCAATGAACCGCCAAGTCTTCAGGGTCAGTGGATTTCGGAAGCACAACACCTTTGTCGACTCAGATCGGAATCCATATGACAAACAACGCATCAAATCGGACCACTTCTAGTGCCACTATCAAAGGACATACTAATATTGTGTGCTATATGGCTAGAACCGGATCTTTCCACATATGTGTCTGATCTATGAAGCCATGGCAGGTCTGTCGTGCTTCGATTAGGCTCTGGAGTGTTTTCAGGCTGTTGGAATGGTTGCCCTTTGTCATCGACAAGGAGGATTGGAATGAAGAACTTATTCTTTAATTTTATGTAACACTTCACATCTCAGGACATGACAGAGACCGAAGACATGGGTGTTGGACTTCATGGTGAGAGATGAGCACATCAAAGCTCCTTCTCTTGAACTCTTTATCACCAACCCTCTTGCAGCCTCTAGCGAGGAATTTCATCCTCACTCTCCTGCCTATGCTAAAGCCACCAAAAGCATCTTCCATGTGTCTGAGCCCAACATGACGTAAATGGTCTGAATGATGAAGGCAATGGCCCTAGATGCCCCGAACCCAGAACACATCCTTGTTGATGACCTTGAATATCTGCCAAGGACAGTGTATCATATTCTTCGTCATACTTTCTGGCCAATCAAGGGTCATTCATCTTCGAGCAAGCTTATTGGAGCCTTGAAGACAATGGTCTAGAACATTGTCTATGGAATCATGTTTAATCTTCAGGACTTCTTCTTGCGCCAGCTTGCAGCATCTGGAATGGATCTCTTCAACCTCAAGGTTTATGCGCCATGGATTATGCGCTTCATCAAGCGCCGCTCCAACACATTATATTAGCCTTCTGCTCGCAACCACATTGTGTTTCTTCCTGAAGTTGAAGTCATTCGTGAAGATATCTATCCTTTGTCAGGCAAGAATCCAATTGTGGATGGCATAAGCAACATTGTGCATATGGAAGGGCCTCATATTCTGAATGATCCAGGTCAAGCATGCCTTATTGGTGCATTCCATCAGCCACATCCTAGCACCACTGCTACTGAAGCCACAGCTAGCACCATTCCCCAAAGGCGTCAACCTGGAAGGGTTCGAACTATGACTGATAGGGAGCTCCTTGTCTCTCTTCATCAAAAGCGGGATCGACATCCAAATGCAGAGCATTATCATCGAACAATCGCATTCACAAATTGGCTACCAAGAATGCGTTTGTGACACATGAAACCTACAAGTGCTCCTGGAAGACCCTGACTATGCTGGCCTCTGAAGATCAACTCAAGACCGATGGCTTCAAGAGGAAGTTCAAGTTCTGCAACCCTCCACCCTCAATAGAGCGATGGCACGAGGCGCCCTCTATCGAAGATAGTGACTATTCTTCATCAGCACCTACAGAGCATGCCACTCTCACCAACGATGAAGATGTCACTTCTCCAGTTGCACCAACACATCACGCCAATTCGGCGTCATGACCCTCTACTCCTCCCAACACCGACATCGACCCAACAGCTACAACTTCATCAACACCTCCTGGGAATGTGTAAGACTTCAATGTCTTCATCATTTTTGGTCATTCAATGACAAAGGGGGGAAGCATTGGATTGATAATCTTCAAACGGGCCATTTGGGGCAAGGTGTTAATACGTTTTGCTAAGTTTGCAACTTCCGTTCTACTGATTTCATACTTTGGGTTGTAAAACTGAAGTCCCGATGGACGTCTGCACATTTGCTACTTTTCGTACTTTGGTGTTTTTACTTGATCATATCTTATGCACCCGAAGTCATTCTGCAGATACCCATTTTTCATTGTGCATTTCATTATCTTCATAATATCTGTTAAATGTATCATGATGGGAGTCGAAGATATAGGGGGAGATCTCCAGAAACCAAAACCTGGCATGTGCTTGATACGTCCATTTTGCATCATAATTTCTTATTGATAATTATATTATCCTTGGTCATTATTCCACTTTATGATACAATTCTTATGCCTTTTCTCTCTTAATTTAAAAGGTACATCACAAAGAGGGAAATTGCCAGACACCGAAATTCTAGACCCGAAAACCAAGAAAAAGGCTAAAAATTCTCTGGACTCCAAATGACCTAAAAATCCACGAGGAATTTTTCTGGAATATATATGAATTTATGGAGCAAACATATACCAGATGGGGGCCACCTGTTGGTGCCAAGACAACAGGGCATGCCCACCCCTTGGGCACGCCCTGATGGCTTGGCAGGCACACAGGCCGCCTCCGGCCCCCCTCTTCTACTATATGATGAGTTTTGACCTAGAAAAAAATTAGAGGGATACTTTCGGGATGAAGCACCGCCTTCTTGAGGCGGAAACCAGGGCAGAGGCCCTTTTGCTCTCCAGCAGAGTGATTCTGCCGGGGAAACTTCCCTCCGGAAGGGGGAAATCGAAGCCATCATCGTCACCAACACTTCATCTTTCATCGTAGGATCAATATTCATCAACATCTTCACCAACACCATCTCATCTCAAACCCTAGTTCATCTCTTGTATTCAATCTTTGTCTCAAAACCTCTGATTGGTACCTAGGAGTTGCTAGTAGTGTTGATTACATCTTGTAGTTGATACTTGTTGGTTTACTTGGTGGAAGATAAAATGTTTAGATCCTTAATCATATTTATTATACCTCTGATTTTGAACATGGTGATGATTTTTGAGTAGTTACTTCTGTTCCCGAGGACATGGGAGAAGTCTTGTTATAAGTAATCATGTGAAGTTGGTATTGTTTTGATATTTTGATGATATGTATGTTGTTGCTTCCCTTAGTGGTGTCGTGTGAATGTCGACTACATGACACTTAACCATATTTGGGCCTAAGGGAAGTCATTGTGGAGTAATAAGTAGTTGATGGGTTGCTAGAGTGATAGAAGATTAAACCCTAGTTAATGCGTTATTTCATAAGGGGCTGATCTGGATCCACATGTTTCATGCTACGGTTGGATTAATCTTAATTCTTCTTTCGTAGTTGCGAATGGTTGTGAGAGGGGTAATCATAAGTGGGTTCCTTGTTCAAGTAAGAACAACACCTTAGCACCGGTCCACCCACATATCAAATTATCAAAGTAACGAACGCGAATAAACTCAACATGATGAACATGACTAGATGGAAATTCCCATGTGTCCTCGGGAGCGCTTACTTCATGTAAGAGTACTTTCAGGCTTGTCCTTTGCTATAAAAAGGATTGGTCATCCTTGTTGCACACTTGCTACTTTCTCTACTTGATACTTGCTAAGAATTGTCTTGCTACAAAATTAACTATCACTGTTACTCACAACACTTGCAGAGAATACCTTGCTGAAAACTGCTTATCAGTGCTTTGCATTCAAAGCAAAACCTTCATATGCACATCTTCCGGGGGAGCTCCCTATATATTCTAATCCACAAAACCATGTCTTTACTTTCAAATATTTTATCCCCGTTGAAAACTTAAACCAGTTTGTCATCAATCACCAAAAGGGGGAGATTGTAAATGCATCTAGTGCCACCCCTTGTTGGTTTTTGAGTATTGAAGACAAATGTGGTTGAGGGACTACTGTGTTTGTGAGAGTTCATAGGATAACATAGATATAAGTCCTAGATGTTTTGGTTTAACCGTTGAAGACAACCCCTAAAAATGTTCAAAGACAATGAAGATAATGGTGGTGCATGAAGCTAATCGCTCGAAGATAATGGAACATGAAGTCTTAGTCTTTTGGTAGTTTAATTTTCTTCTTTGCTGAGTAATATGATCCACCGTACTTTTAATTGGGGTTAAGGTGATCGAAGTCAGAATCTGACGTGATGCTCAAACCAAATACATATATCTTCCAGTGAAGACAATGAGAGGAAACCTGTTCCAGAGTTGGTTGAGTCAACTTTGCTTGTAGCTCAAGTAAAGTTGTCACGTGTGTTTGAAATCCAACCGTTGTGACACATGTTGGTCGGCCAATAAGCTAGGGTCAGATTGGTCAGCTCATGTTGGGTTGCCTATCAGCTCTAAATAGCCTACCCCCTCCACCATAAGTTGGTGGTTGCTCAGAGTTATTGCACGAGTTTTGTCATAGAGAGCAATCCATCTCGAAGACTTTGAGAGAGAGATCCTGGAAGGATAAAGCCCTAAACACCTAGAGCTATTGTGTTTGAGCATCACCGAAGTATTTCTGTTCTCATAGAGCCGAAGACTTGTTACACTTGAAGAATGTGATCTTCGAGACGGTTAGGCGTCATGGTCTAGAGCATCTAAGAGTCATTGTGGATTGCCGGGCGACAAAATCCTCTCCTTTACTTACTGTATTGATCTATGAAGCCCTTGCTTGCTCGTCTCTGTGTGAAGACATTAATCGAAGACATTCAAGTATTTACCTTTTGTCTTTGTGCTTCCTCTACTTATCTTTGATACATCTTTGTTTTGCATGCTAATCGTCGCCAGGATCCTATGAGATGTGAGCAATGAAACTAAGTCATATGTGTCTAATTTTTATACTCTTGGTGTGCCCCATGATTTGTTATTGTAATGTCTTAGACAATCTATTTGACAATTCTAAACTTTGCGGTTTAGTAAAAGCAGCGAGTGCTGAATTTGGATTGAAATTCAATTTTTGCAAAAATTCAAATGAAAGTTATTTTTAAAAAATAAATTTTGTATTAAATGTGACCGCCAATTCCAACATAATGCAAATTGAACGCGCCTAAATACTATGACGGTCATGAACGGCATCACAAGTGTATGGACCCACAAGTAAGAAGCCACGTGGCCCACGTATGGACCCGCTAGCCAGAATCCACATCAGCACAACAATGGGCCCACATGTCAGAACCGTTAACCGGATAGATGACACACCGTCACCAAAAAAAGAATGCCTGGTCCCACATGTAAGCAACCATGTCAGCACCTTCGGGGCCCATATGCCAGTAGCATTGACCAGTCAAAACTGACGCCGAGTTATTAGTGACGAGACCGTCGGCGATATAATCCATGGGGGGCCCACATAGAAGTAGCCACGTGAGCAACTCTTGGCCCCACCTGTTAGAATATTTGACCGGTCAAACCCGTGGACGGATCACTGTTGACGGGATTATTGTTGCCAAAATGATATTAGGCGACAGATTGAGCTATCATAGGTGACATTGTAGGCCATCACCGAGAACGGCCATCGGTGATATTTTTTGGGTTCGTCAGCTAAAATGAAATCTTGCGTGATAAAAAAAGTGCTACCGTCAAAATTCTATTTTTTATGACGGCGCTTCAGTGACGGTGGGGGTGACGGTCGAAAAACGCCAGTGGGGTATTTTAAGTGATGAAAAACGGTTATACATGACACAAGTGAAGCGTCGCAAAAGAGAGAAAATTTTGTAGTGGAATCGTGGAAAGCACAGATAGGTGTGTGACATGAAGGATGTGTTCGGCGTCGCCCTTTATTTTTGACACGCCACAACTGGTCGCAGTGACCCATCTTGTCAATGTTCAACCATATTTTTTTGTCACATTATTAATAAGTGCACTACTCAATCGGACTAAGTGCACTTCTCTGTTGTACATGTGAGGACTGCATATGAAGTAAAAATGCACTGCATGTTATTACGTTTTTCAAGAGTCGACTGCATTAGATATTCGAAGTTCACACAAAATAGAAGTGCACTACTTGTCTCAAATGATGTAATAGTAATGAACTGAATTTGGGGAAGTGCGATAATGTAACGTGACACTTCGTTAGTTTTCATCTCTTCACGTTCTAGTAAATGTTTATATTTGCCCAACCTATCCACCTCATCACACCACGACAGTTCTTTTCCCCCTCCAGTTGTGCCTCTCGTATCCCATCCAGCCGCTACTCCTTCCAGCTACCGCTATGGCACCAGGCCAATGCGTGAAGTTGTCTTGCTGCATTCATGGTTGTGATGTGCCGACGCACTGCGACTGCCCAGATTGCAGGCAGGCCAGGCGCGCTCGCCGAAGTGGAAAGGTGTTGTGCAAATCTAGGGCGGACAGAGCACCTTTCTTATGCCACTATTTTCATTGAGAGCTTGGATCTGGACAGTACTAATCATGTGCCCTTTTATTCTACCTTGCTTCGTCGTGGTCTTGGTCGCACCAGCCCATTTGTCCATTGTCTGACTCCCACAGACGTGGTGACGTGGCTTGAGACTGCATAGGTATTTCCCCCAAGAGGAAGGGATGATGCAACACAGCTACGGTAACTATTTCCCTCAGTTATGAAACCAAGGTTATCGAACCAGTAGGAGAACCACGCAACACTATGTAAACGGCACCTGCACACAAAAAACAAATAGTTGCAACCCGACGCGTAAGAGAGGTTGGCAATCTCTCCATGGTAAAAAGATAGATTAGAGTGTAATAGATTGGATAGATAGATCGCACAAGAACAGAAAATAAAAGAGGCAAATAAAAAGTGCAGCAAGGTATTTTTGGGTTTTTGGAATAATAGACCTGAACACAAAAGGCGGCAAAAGATAGATCGGAAAGCAATATGTTGGAAAAGTAGACCCGGGGGTCGTAGGTTTCACAAGTGGCTTCTCTCATGAGTATAGGACACGGTGGGTGAACAAATTACTGTTGGGCAATTGATAGAAGATCAAATAATCATGACGATATCCAAGGCAATGTTCATTATATCGGCATTGTTGGAAATATGCCCTAGAGGCTATAATAAAATGGTTATTATGATATTTCCTTGTTCATGATAAATGTTTATTATCCATGCTAAATTGTATTGATTGGAAACTCAAATGCATGTGTGGGTACATAGACAACAATGTGTCCCTAGTAAGCCTCTGATGGACTAGCTCGTTGATCAAAGATGGCTATGGTTTCCTAGTCATAGACATGAGTTGTCATTTGATAACAGGATCACGTCATTAGTTGAATGATGTGATGGACAAGACCCAAACTATGAACGTAGCATATGATAGTGTCAGTTTATTGCTATTGTTTTCTGCATGTCAAGTATGTGTTCCTATGACCATGAGATCATGTAACTCACTGACACCGGAGGAGTACCTTGTGTGTATCAAACGTCACAACGTAACTGGGTGACTATAAAGATGCTCTACAGGTATCTCCGAGGGTGTCTGTTAAGTTGACATGGATCAAGACTGGGATTTGTTACTCTGTGTGACGGAGAGGTATCTCAGGGCCCACTCGGTAATACAAAATCAAAATGAGCTTGCAAGCAAAGTGACTAAAGAGTTAGCCACGGGATCTTGTATTACAGAACGAGTAGAGAGACTTGTCGGTAACGAGATTGAACTAGGTATGGATATACCGACGATCGAATCTCGGGAAAGTAAAATACCGATAAACAAAGGGAACAGCGTGCGGGATTAACTGAATCCTTGACATAGAGGTTCAACCGATAAAGATCTTTGTAGAATATGTAGGAACCAATATGGGCATCCAGGTCCCGCTATTGGTTATTGACCGTAGAGGTGTCTCGATCATGTCTACATAGTTCTCGAACCCACAGGGTCTGCACACTTAACGTTCGGTGACGTTTCGGTATTATTGAGTTATGTATGTTGGTGACCGAAGGCTGTTCGGAGTCCCGGATGAGATCCCAGACTTCACGAGGAGCTCCGGAATGGTCCGAAGGTAAAGATTTATATATAGGAAAGTGGTATTTGGGTTCCGGAAAAGTTTCAGGTACTTTCGGTAGTGTACCGGGAGTGACGAATGGGTTCCGGGGGTCCACCGGGAGGGGCCCACGCACCCCGGGGGGGGGGGGGGGGCACATGGGCCCAAGAGGTGGCGCACCAGCCCCTGGTGGGCGGGGCAGCCGACCCCATAAGGGCCCATGCGACCAAGGGAAAAGGAAAAAAAGGGTGGAGGTACCTTGGAGGGGAGGGACTCCTCCCTAGGGTACCACCTCCCTTGTGGGAGGAGGACTCCTCCCCCCTAGGTTCGGCCGAACCCCTCCTTGGAGGAGGGGCTAGGGATGCCTCCCCCCTCCTCTTCCCCCTATATATAGTGGGGGTTTTGAGGGCAGCCACCACCTGAATAGCCACGTGCTGCCCTCTCCCCTCTAGATCGTCTTTCTCCTCTAGATTAGTTCGGTAGAGCTCGGCGAAGCCCTGTCGGATTAGTTCACCGCCACCGCCACCATGCCGTTGTGCTGTCGGAGAACTCATCTACCTCTCCGCCCTCGCTTGCTGGATCAAGGAGGCGGAGATTGTCATCGAGCCGTATGTGTGCTGAACGCGGAGGTGTCGTCCGTTCGGCGCTAGATCGTGATTGGATCGCGGGACGGCTTGCGATTTGGATCACAAAGACGTTCGACTACATCAACCGCATTTCTTAATGCTTCCCGCTTAGCGATCTACAAGGGTATGTGGATCCGATCTCCCCTCTCATAGATGCTCATCTCCATGGATAGATCTTGTATGTGCGTAGGAATTTTTTTGTTTCCCATGCAACGTTCCCCATCAGTGGTTTCAGAGCTAGGTCTATGCGTAGATGAGATCACGAGTAGAACACAAAGGAGTTTGTGGGCGTTGATATTCAGATTGCTTCCCTCCTTAGTCTTTTCTTGATTCAGCGGTATTGTGGGATGAAGCGGCCCGGACCAACCTTACTCGTTCACGTACGAGAGACCGGTTCCATCGACTGACATATAACTTTGTTGCATAAGATGGCTGGCGGGTGTCTGTCTCTCCCACTTTTGTTGAATCGGATTCGGCAAAGGCGGTCCTTGTAGAAGGTGAAATAGCAACTTGTATATCACCGTTGTGGTTTTGCGTAGGTAAGAATCGTTCTTGCTAGATACCCATAGCAGCCACGTAAAACATGCAATAACAAATTAGAGGACGTCTAACTTGTTTTTGCAGGGTATGTTGTGATATGATATGGCCAAACACATGATGATATATATTTGATGTATGAGATGATCATGTTTTGTAATAGTTTATATCAACTTGCATGTTGATACGGAAACCGGCTGGAGCCATAGGGTTGTCTTTAATTAATTATGTGGCCTGCGTGTCACTCATTAAGCGCTATGTAATGCTTTACTTTATCGCTAAGCGGTAGCAATAGCAGTAGAAGCATGGTTGGCGCGACAACCCCAATGGCGACACATTGATGGAGATCAAGATGATGGAGATCATGGTGTCATGCCGGTGACGAGGAGATCAGGCCGGTGCTTTGGAGATGGAGATCAAAAGCACAAGTTCATGGCCATATCATGTCACTTATGATTTCCATGTGATGTTAATCCTTTTATGCATCTTATTTTCTTAGGACGACGGTAGCATTATAAGGCGTTTCCTCACTAAAATTTCAAGATTACATTGTGTTCTCCCCGAGTGTGCACCGTTGCGAAAGTTCGTCGTTTCGAGACACCACGTGATGATCGGGTGTGATAGACTCTATGTTCGCATACAACGGGTGCAAGCCAGTGTTGCACATGCGGAACACTTGGGTTAAACTTGACGAGCCTAGCATGTACATACATGGCCTCGGAACAAAAGAGACCGAAAGGTCGAACATGAGTCATATAGTAGATATGATGAACATGGAGATGTTCACCATTGAAACCACCTCATCTCACATGATGATCGGACTTGGGTTGGTGAATTTGGATCATGTAGCACTCGGATGACCGGAGGGATGTCAATTTGAGTGGGAGTTTTTAAGTAATATGATTAACTAAACTCATTATCTTAAACAATAGTCTAAGTTGTCTTTGCAAATTTTATGTTGTATATCAATGCCTCGCGCAGTAGTTCCCATGAATTTCAATGTGTTCCTAGAGAAAGCTAAGCTGAAAGATGATGGAAGTAACGTTGTAGACAGGGCCCGTAATCTGAGGATTATCCTCACGGCTTCCCAAAAGGCTTATGTTTTTGATGCACCACTCGGTGAGCCACCCGCTCCAGTGTCGTCTCCAGATGTTGCGAACACCTGGCAGTCGCGTTCGGATGATTACTCAATAGTTCAGTGTGCTATGTTGTATGGCTTAGAGCCGGGACTTCAAAGGCGTTTTGAACATCATGGAGCATATGAGATGTTCCAGGAGTTGAAGTTTATCTTTGAAAAGAATGCCCGAATCGAGAGGTATGAGACCTCCGATAAGTTCTATGCTTGCAAAATGGAGGAGAACGGGTCTGTTAGTGAGCACATACTCAGAATGTCTGGGTATTCCAACCGTCTGGCTGAGTTGGGAATTACCCTCCCGCCAGAGGCGATCACAGATAGAGTTCTTCTATCACTGCCACCTAGCTACAAGAGCTTTGTGTTAAACTATAACATGCAAGGGATGAACAAGTCAGTCGCCGAGCTGTTTGCGATGCTGAAAGTCGCTGAGTCTGAAATCCAGAAGGAGCATCAAGTGTTGATGATCAATAAAACCACTAGTTTCAAGAAGAATGGCAAGGGCAAGAAGGGTAACTCCATGAAGAGTGGCAAAGCAGTTGCCCCTCCCGTGAAGAAACCCAAGGCTGGACCCAAGCCAGAAACTGAGTGCTTTCATTGCAAGGGTACTGGCCACTGGAAGCGGAACTGCCCCAAGTATCTGGCCGACAAGAAGGCGGCCAACACCAAACAAGGTATATATGATATACATGTTATTGATGTGTACGTTACCGACTCTCGTTGTAGTGCCTGGGTATTTGATACCGGTTCGGTTGCTCACATTCGCAACTCAAAACAGGAACTGCAGAATAGACGGAGGCTGGCAAAGCACGAAGTGACGATGCGCGTGGGAAATGGTTCCAAGGTGTGATCGCCGTCGGCATGCTCGCTCTTTGATTACCATCGGGATTAGTGATGAACCTGAATAATTATTATTTAGTGCCTGCGTTAAGCATGAACATTATATCTGGATCTTGTTTATTGCAAGACGGTTACTCATCTAAATCAGAGAATAATGCTTGTTCTATTTATATGAGTAATATCTTTTGTGGTCATGCACCCAATGTGAGGGGTTTGTTCTTATTGAATCTCGATAGTGATGATACACATGTTCATAACATTGATGCCAAAAGATGTAGAATTGATAATGATAGTACCACTTTCTTGTGGCACTGTCGCTAAGGTCATATTGGTGTAAAACGCATGAAGAAACTCCATGCTGATGGACTTTTGGAGTCACTTGATTTTGAATCACTTGATACATGTGAACCATGCATGCCTCATGGGCAAGATGACTAAGACCCCGTTCTCTGGAACAATGGAACGGGCAAGTGACTTGTTGGAAATCATACATACTGATGTGTGCGGTCCGATGAGCATTGAGGCGCGCGGTGGATATCGTTATTTTCTCACCTTCACCGATGACTTAAGTAGATATGGGTATATTTACTTAATGAAACACAAGTCTGAAACGTTTGAAAAGTTCAAGCAATTTCAGAGTGAAGTTGAGAATCATCGTAACAAGAAGATTAAATTCCTACGATCTGATCGAGGAGGAGAATATCTGAGTTATGAGTTTGGCAATCACTTAAGACAATGTGGAATTGTTTCACAGTTGACGCTACCTGGAACACCACAGCGTAATGGTGTGTACGTACGTCGTAATCGAACCTTATTGGATATGGTGCGGTCTATGATGTCTCTTGTCGATTTGCCACTATCATTTTGGGGTTATGCGTTAGAGACAGCTGCATTCACTTTAAATAGGGCACCATCTAAATCCGTTGAGACGACGCCGTATGAACTGTGGTTTGGCAAGAAACTAGAGTTGTCGTTTCTTAAAGTTTAGGGATGCGATGCTTATGTTAAAAAGCTTCTGCCTGAAAAGCTGTAACCCAAAGCGGAGAAATGCGTCTTCATAGGGTACCCAAAAGAGACGGTTGGGTGCACCTTCTATCTCAGATCTGAAGGCAAAGCGTTTGTCGCTAAGAACGGGTCATTTCTCGAGAAATAGTTTCTCTTGAAAGAATTGAGTGGGAGGAAGCTAGAACTTGACAAGGTTGTTGAACCTTCACTTCAACTAGAAAATAGCGCAGCACAGAAAGATGTTTCTGTGGAACCTACATCAATTGAAGAGGAAGCAAATGATAGTGATCATGAAGCTTCGGATCAAGTTACTATGGAACCTCGTAGGTCGACAAGGGCACGTACTGCTCCTGAGTGGTACGGTAACCCTGTCTTAGAGGTCATGTTATTGGACAAAGATGAACCTACGAGCTATGGAGAAGCGATGGTCGGCCCGGATTCCGACAAATGGTTAGAGGCCATGAAATCCGAGATAGGATCCATGTATGAAAACAAAGTGTGGACTTTGGAAGTATTACCTGAAGGGCGAAAGGCCATTCAGCATAAATGGATCTTTAAGAGGAAGACGGACTCGGACGGTAATGTCACCGTCTATAAAGCTCGACTTGTGGCAAAGGGTTTTTCACAAGTTCAAGGAATTGACTACGATGAGACTTTCTCTCCCGTAGTGATGCTTAAGTCCGTCAGAATCATGTTAGCAATAGCTGCATTTTTTGATTATGAAATTTGGCAGATGGATGTCAAAACAGCGTTCCTCAATGGTTTCCTTGAGGAAGAGTTGTATATGATGCAACCAGAAGGTTTTGTCGATCCAGAGAATGCTGACAAAGTGTGCAAGCTCCAGCGATCCATTTAAGGACTGGTGCAGGCATCTCGGAGTTGGAATAAGCCTTTTGATGAGGTGATCAAAGCGTTTGGGTTTATACAAGTTTACGGAGAAGCTTGTATTTACAAGAAAGTGAGTGGGAGATCTATAGTGTTTCTAATATTATATGTGGATGACATATTGCTGATTGGAAACAATATAGAATTTTTGGAAAGCATGAAGGAATATTTGAACAAGAGTTTTTTAATGAAGGACCTAGGAGAAGCTGCTTTCATATTAGGCATCAAGATCTATAGAGATAGATCAAGACGCTTAATAGGACTTTCACAGAGCACGCACCTTGATAAAGTTTTGAAGAAGTTCCAAATGGATCAGTTCAAGAAAGGGTTCTTGCCTGTGTTACAAGGTGTGAAGTTGAGTAAGACTCAATGCCCAGTGACTGCAGAGGATAGAGAAAAGATGAGTGTCATCCCCTATGCTTCTACGATAGGCTCTATCATGTATGCAATGCTATGCACAAGACCAGACGTCAGCCTTGCCATAAGTATGGCCGGAAGGTTTCAAAGTAATCCAGGAGTGGATCACTGGACGACGGTCAAGAATATCCTAAAGTACCTGAAAAGGACTAAGGAAATGTTTCTCGTTTATGGAGGTGATTAAGGGTGGAGGTGCCTTGGAGGGGAGGGACTCCTCCCTAGGGTTCCACCTACCTTGTGGGAGGAGGACTCCTCCCCCCTAGGTTCGGCCGAACCCCTCCTTGGAGGAGGGGCTAGGGCTGCCTCCCCCTCCCCTTCCCCCTATATATAGTGGGGGGTTTTGAGGGCAGCCACCACCTGAAAAGCCATGTGCTGCCCTCTCCCCTCTAGATCGTCTTTCTCCTCTAGATTAGTTCGGTAGAGCTCGGCAAAGCCCTGCCGGATTACTTCGCCACCACCGCCACCATGCCGTTGTGCTGCCGGAGAACTCATCTACCTCTCTGCCCTCGCTTGCTGGATCAAGGAGGCAGAGATCGTCATCGAGCTGTACGTGTGCTGAATGCGGAGGTGCCGCCCGTTTGGCGCTAGATCGTGATTGGATCGCGGGACGGCTTGCGATTTGGATCGCGAAGACGTTTGACTACATCAACCGCGTTTCTTAATGCTTCCGGCTTAGCGATCTACAAGGGTATGTGGATCTGATCTCCCCTCTCGTAGATGCTCATCCATGGATAGATCTTTTATGTGCGTAGGAAATTTTTTGTTTCCCATGCAACGTTCCCCAACACGCATCACGTCCAAGATTCGTAGACCGAAACGATTCTACATCTTCTACTATTACTCCACACATCGACCGCTATCCAGCATGCATCTAGTGTATTAAGTTAATGGAAAACCGGAGTAATGCAATAAGAATGGTGACAAGATCTAGACAAGATCTATTCATGTAGGAATAGACCCCATATTGTTATCCTTAATAGCAACGATACGTGGGTGCCTCGCTGTCCCTTCTGTCACTGGGAGAGGACACCGCAAGATCGAACCCATCACAAAGCACCTCTTCCCATGGCAAGAAAAATCGATCTAGTTCGCCTAACTAAACCAAATATTCGAAGAAGAAATACGAGGCTATAAGTAATCATGCATATAAGAGATCAAAGAAGACTCAAATAATATTCATGGATAGAAACTGATCATGAACACAAAATTCATCGGATCACAACAAACACACCGCAAAAAGTCATTACATCAAATAGATCTTCAAGAGACCATTGTATTGGGAATCAAAAGAGAGAGAGAGAAAGCCATCTAGCTACTGCCTACGGACCCGTTGGTCTATGGTGGACTACTCACGCATCATCGGAGAGGCATTAATGAGGATGATGAACCCCTCCGTGATGGTGTTAGATTGGATCTCGCGGTTCTAGAACTTGCGGCGCACGGAAGTATTTTTCATCGACTCCTCTAGGGTTTCTGGAATATTAGGGTATTTATAGAGCTCAGAGGCGGTGGAGGGGGGTCCCGAGGCCACCACAACCCACCAGGGCGCACTGAGGGCCTTTGGCGCGCCCTGGTGTCTTGTGGGCCCCTTGGGCCTCCTCCTGAGTATTTCATTCGTTCCCTGGATGTATTCTGGTCCAAAAAAATCTACAAAAAGTTTCATCGCGATTGGACTCCATTTGGTACTGATATTCTGCGAAGTAAAAAACAAGCAAAAAACAGCAACTGGCACTTGGCACTATGTCAATAGGTTAGTCCCAAAAAATGATATAAAGCTGCTATAAAATGATTGTAAAACATCCAAGAATTATAATATAACAGCATGGAACAATCAAAAATTATAGATGCGTTGGAGTCGTATCAGCATCCCCAAGCTTAATTCCTACTCGTCCTCGAGTAGATAAATGACAAAAACATAATTTTTTTGTTGTGGAATGCTGCCTAACATGTTCATCACATATTCTTTTCTTTTGTAGCATGGACATTTGGACTTTTAGATGGTTCAAAGTAATAGTCTAGTTTTGACATAAAGACTTTAATACTCAAGCATGCCAACAAGCAACCATGTCTTTCAAAATATCAACACTAAAGAAAGCTATCCCTAGCCCATCATGCTCAATCATTGATCCATTCATGAGACACACTCAAATATTAACTACACCCAATGCACACGTATGATCATAGTGCCCCCTAGTTGGTGCTTTAAAAGAGAAGATGGAGACTCAAATAAAAGTAAAAATTGCATAAAGTAAATCGATTGGCCCTTCGTAGAGGGAAGTAGGGATTTGTAGAGGTGCCAGAGCTCAAATCTTAAATTAAGAGAGAAAAATATTTTGGGTGGCATGCCTTTCGTGTAAACGAAAACGACAAAGTAGTTCTCAATACTTTCCATGCTAGATACATCATTGGCGGTTCCCAAACATAAAATAAAGTTTATTCCTTTTTCCACCATGCATCCTTTCACAATCCATGGCTAGCCGTATCCACGGTTACCTTCCATTTCAACACTTTCCAAGGAATTTATTATTTGACAACATAAAGTAAATTTACTAACTCTCAAATTAATCTAAGTGAAGCATGAGAGTATTTCTTAAAAATTTACTAACTCTCAAATTAATCTAAGTGAAGCATGAGAGTATTTCTTTAAAAATTTAAAGCACACCGTGCTCAAAAAGATACAAGTGAAGCCCTAGAGCAATTCCATAGCTCAAAAAATTTAAGTGAAGTATATAGAGCAATTCTAACAAATCATAGCATAATTTTGGCTCTATCAAATAGGTGTGCCCAGCAAGGATACTTGTGACAAACTCAAAAGCAAAACAAGCAAAGACTCAAATAATACAAGACGCTCCAAGCAAAACTCATGATATGTGATGAATAAAAATATAGCTCCAAGTAAAATATTGATGGTCGTTAGAAGAAAGAGGGGATGCCATTCGGGGCATCCCCAAGCTTAGTTGATTGTTTATCCTTGGATATTATCTTCGGGGTTCTATAGCATCCCCAAGCTTATGCTCTTTTCACTCCTTATTCCTTCATCCATCGTGATCTCACCCAAAACTTGAAAACTTCAATCACACAAAACTCAGCAAAACCTTCGTGAGATCTGTTAGTATAATAAAGCAAATCACCACTCCAAGTGCTGTTGCAAACCCATTAATATTTTATTATTGCATTATACCTACTGTATTCTAACTTTACCATGTCTTATACCCTTCAATACAAACCATAGATTCATCAAAACAAGCACACAATGCAACGAAAACAGAATCTGTCAAAAACAGAACAGTCTGTAGTAATCTGTACTCTAACCATACTTCTGTAAATCTAAAAATTCTGAAACATTAGGAAAATGTAAATAATTTGTATATCAATACTGTGTTAAAATTTCATCTCATTATCACGCTCCAGTAAAAAATGAAAATTCCTGCACTGCAGTCAAAGTTTTTGTTTCAGATTTAGCATTGTTTCTACTCATCTTGTGAGCCATCCAAGGCTTTACTTGGCACAAAAATTAATTAAAACATAAAAACACAATCATAACAGTAGAATAATTGTGTCAACACTCAATAACAGAAAGAAAAAGGTGAAAATAAATTTATTGATTGGGTTGCCTCCCAACAAGCGCTATCGTTTTATGCCCCTAGCTAGGCATAATGCATAGATTCAAGTATTGTCATCTTTAGTTTTCATAGAGGTATTTTTGTCAAGAGGTTTTGCAAATATAACTTGAAACACATTATCCATAGAAATCTTAGCACTATTAAGTTGTCCATCTACGTACTCTCTTTGATTCCCTGCCACAATCCAAGAATACTGTTGATTAACATCATTGAAAACTTGTTGGATCATATCTAAAACGGGGATTTCTTTTTTAAGGTTCTTATCAAAAATTTGATTATTTGCAAGCAGATGTCTCAACATGTAGTCACTATTGTGAAGGATCTCTCCTATTACAGGTTTTTCATGGCTCATACCAAAAAAATAAAAAATCTCCCTAGCTTCTCGTACTATGTGATCAAATTCATTCATAAGAACAAGGGTGACTAACTTTTTAGCTTTGGGATCCTTTATAATTGGTAGCTCATAAAAAATCTCTGCAAGGTAGGATGGGTACGAATAAATCTATTTTTGAGTTTCAGAACTAGCGCTGAAATAGCTTGCGCATAAGTTTAAGTTCTTTTAAGTATAGGAGCTTCATTGAAAGTCATATTTCCAATACAATTGAAAAATTCTTGGATGGTTTCTTGTCCTATAACGTTCCCTTGCCCCAAAACAAAAGTCTTAGCATCCAGATTATGAGAATGTCCAATATTAGGAGTCTTGCCATCATTTGTTTCTACCATACCAAAATTACTCATGATGACAAGCAAACAAAAGATCTGACGAGAAAAAGGCAAACGGAAAAGAGGGCGAATAAAACGGCAAATTTTTGTGAAGTGGGGGAGAGGAAACCGAGAAGCAAATGGAAAATAATGTAATTGCAAGGAGATGAGATTTGTGATTAGGAACCTGATAGAGGTTGATGATGTCTCCCCGGCAACGGCGCCAGAAATTCCTTTGACGTTGCTTGAGAGTGCGTCGGTATTTGCCCAAAGAGGAAGGGATGATGCAGCACAACTACGATAAGTATTTCCCTCAGTTATGAAACCAAGGTTATCGAACCAGTAGGAGAACCACGCAACACTATGTAAATGGTATCTACACACAAAGAACAAATACTTGCAACCCGACGCGTAAGAGAGGTTGTCAATCTCTCCACGGTAAAAAGATAGATTAGATTGTAATAGATTGGATAGATAGATCGCATAAGAATAGAAAATAAAAGTGGCAAATAAAAAGTGCAGCAAGGTATTTTTTGGGTTTTTGGAATAATAGATCTGAAAACAAAAAGCGGCAAAAGATAGATTGGAAAGCAATATGTTGGAAAAGTAGACCCGGGGGCCGTAGGTTTCACTAGGGGCTTCCCTCATGAGTATAGCACACGGTGGGTGAACAAATTACTGTTGGGCAATTGATAGAAGATCAAATAATCAAGACGATATCCAAGGCGATGATCATTATATAGGCATCACGTCCAAGATTAGTAGACCGAAACGTTTCTGCATCTACTACTATTACTCCACACATCGACCGCTATCCAGCATGCATCTCGTGTATTAAGTTCATGGAAAAATGGAGTAATGCAATAAGAACGGTGACATGATGTAGACAAGATCTATTCATGTAGGAATAGACCCCATCTTGTTATCCTTAATAGCAACGATACATGTGTGCCTCGCTGCCCCTTCTGTCACTGGGAGAGGACACCGCAAGATCGAACCCATCACAAAGCACCTCTTCCCATGGCAAGAAAAACCGATCTATTACATCAAATACGAGGCTATAAGTAATCATGCATATAAGAGATCAAAGAAGACTCAAATAATATTCATGGATAGAAACTGATCATGAACTCAAAATTCATCGGATCCCAACAAACACACCGCAAAAAGTCATTACATCAAATAGATCTCCAAGAGACCACTGTATTGAGAATTAAAAGAGAGAGAGAGAGAAAGCCATTTAGCTACTGCCTACGGACCCGTAGGTCTATGGTGGACTACTCACGCATCATCGGAGAGGCACCAAT
Organism: Elymus sibiricus; assembly: GCA_039707655.1. Lineage (NCBI taxonomy): Eukaryota > Viridiplantae > Streptophyta > Magnoliopsida > Poales > Poaceae > Elymus > Elymus sibiricus. The sequence goes on from CM077669.1 coordinate 362,430,811, forward strand.
GAGGATGATGAACCCCTCCGTGATGGTGTTAGATTTGATCTCGCGGTTCTGGAACTTGCGGCACCCGGAAGTATTTTTTGTCGACTCCTCTAGGGTTTCTGGAATATTTGGGTATTTATAGAGTTCCGAGGCAGTGGAGGGGGGTCCCGAGGCGACCATAACCCACTAGGGCGCGTTGGGGGCCTCTAGCGCACCCTGGTGTCTTGTGGCCTCCCTGGGCCTCCTCCTGGGTATTTCTTTCGCTACCTGGATGTATTTTGGTCCCAAAAAAATCTCCAAAAAGTTTCATCGCGATTGGACTCAGTCTGGTACTGATATTCTGTGAAGTAAAAAACAAGCAAAAAACAACAACTGGCACTTGGCACCATGTCAATAGGTTAGTCCCAAAAAATGATATAAAGTTGCTATAAAATGGTTGTAAAACATCCAAGAATGATAATATAACAGCATGGAACAATAAAAAATTATAGATACGTTGGAGACGTATCACGTGGCAAGATGGTAATTTTTCTATATCTGTTTGTGTGTGTGTGTGTGTGTGCGTGCGTGTGTGTGTGTTCATCTTGATGTAAATTTTAGACTCTTTTCTGAATTGCTCTCTTCTTAAAAGTCACCTCTTTTCTTTATCTATGTGTACTGCATCTAATATTGCAAATGTAGTAATGAACTTCATGACCATATGATCCGTAGTGGATGTTTTCCAGGTTATTGATACATCTCCAATGTATCTGTAATTTTTGATTGTTTCATGCTATTATTTTATCAATCTTGTATGCTTTATATGCCATTTTATAGCCTTTTTAGGAACTAACCCATTAACCCAGTGCCTAGTGCCAATTGTTGTCTTCTGCTTGTTTCTGGTTTTTTAGAAAATCTGTACCAAATGGAGTCCAAATGTGATAATATTGTCTGATGATTTTCTCTGGACCAAAAGAAGACCTGGAAACTTCGAAGGTAGACATGGAGTGACAAGGGCAGGGGCGCGCCCTAGGCGGGTAGGGCATGCCCCACCCTTGTGGCACACCTGTGGGACCTTTCCATGGCCTCTCGATCCTATAAGTTCACATATATTCTGAAAACCCTAGAGGAGCATCTGACACACTTTTCTGTCGCCGCAAACCTCTGTTCCTCCTTATCCGGTACTCTGCCGGAGGGGGAATCCATCACGGGTCCCGTCTTCATCAACCTTGCTTCCTCCCACATGATGTGTGAGTAGTTCCTACAGGACCTGCAGGTCCATTGCTGTAGCTAGATCTCTCTCTCTCTCTCTCTCTCTCTCTCTCGTTTGGTCTTCAATACACTGATCTCTTCGGAGACCTATTCAATGTAATTTTTGTGGTGTGTTTGTTGGGATCTGATGAATTGTGAGTTTTTTCAGATTATTCACTAAAATTAATTGAGGCAATTGGAGATTATTACGTGTAATTTCATATATATATATATATATGTATGATTTCCATTCTATAACTTTTCTTTGTCCAAGTACATGAGTAGATCATCAGAGGGAGTGGTGCATGGTAGTAGGTTCAATCTTGCGGTGTCCTCACTCGATGACATGAGAGTAGCGAGGCACGTATTTGTATTTTTGCTACTAAGGATAAAATTATGGGGTTTGAACAAATTATTTGGTCTTACTTTGTCTACATTATGTCATCTTTCTTAAAGCATTACTTTGTTTGTCATGAACTTAATACCATAGATGCATGCTAGATCGCGGTCGATCGGTGGAGTAATAGTAGTAGATGCAGAATAGTTTTTGTCTACTTGTCACAAACGTAATGCCTATGTATTGTTCATGCCATGAATAAAGACATAATTATTTCCTTTTCTATCAATTGTCCAACAGTAATTTCTGCAGCCACCGCTACTATGCTCATGAGAGAGATGCCTCTAGTGAACGTTAAGGCCCCGGGTCCATCTTTATATTTTATATATTGAAAACCTACAAAAATATTTGTTGTTATTGATTTATTTTTATTTATCATTATCTATCCTACACTATCATATCTAATCCTTGCAATTAATGAGTACAAGGGTCTTGGCAACCCTCTTTCCCGCGTTGGGTGCAAGTATTTGCTCTTGTGTGTGCAGGAACTGTTGATCGTCTGTTTGGATATCTTCCTATTGATTCGATAAACCTTGGTTATTAACTGAGGAAAATAACTTTCACTACTTTACTACATCACAAGTAGCAGTTATGCACTGCGTACACATGTGAAATGAACTACTTCTGATTTTCATATCCGTTATGTACTGCATGTATGACCATAGTGCACCGCCTGTACCTCTACTCTGTACTGCATATATATCCGTTGTGCACTGCATGTACATAGAGCTAACTGATATGGAATTGACTAATATTGTTGTGTATTAAAACATTTTTTTTATTTTTCAAGGAAAACCCCCGTAAAGCTGTAAGATATCTAAATTTTAGGAACATGGGTGTTCTCAAAGTTGTTTTTTATGAAGGTCATCCCAAACCAGTCGAGTACCATGTTGGCATCAATGGTCGTTTGTATCTGCAGAAGGGTTGGTAGGAATTCATCATTGAGAGTGGCTCGAAGTCTCACCAAGTTGTTGACCTCAACTTTTTTGAATTTGAGCGTCTGTTATTTGAGATCACGTTTGATGTGATTGGTTAAGATGCAAAGTGGATTGTAATAAGTATTAGTTTTCATAGGAAAAATTGTATTGACTCCAGCCTCTTGTGAAGACTCCTACATTTTTGTAGGGTGTAATCAAACACCCATGTTAATCTTGTAGGATTGTAGATGGCATGCCACTTTATTCATGTATTTGAGAGCTAGAAAATACCCCGCGCGTTGCTGCGGAAATTGTTGGCAATATCTTTAGATGATACTTGCTTATGTGGAACTTGAATATACATTTAACCACATGAGCATGAAAATAAAAATATATAGATGTATTATACTTGATTATTTTATTGTTGCAAAACAGTTTTGGACCATAAGTAGTATAATGTGAGTTCGAAATTCCTTGGAGTTGACCACGCGAGCGTCTTATTCATTAAGGATAAATTGGACATGAGTAGTGATGATGGCTATCTCCTCGCACGTTGATGTGGTAACTTGTTAAAAAATACGTTAGTAGTTGCTAAATCTAATGAAAATAAAGTATAATCTTGAAAATCAATAAAAGAAAGTGTCTAAAAATAGAATAAAAACTTTTGAATTATAGTTAAAAATGTCATCTTGAACAAAAATGTGAAGGATACTAACATGAATATATAATTTGGAAGCATTATATTCGTAGACTAATGGAAAAGTAATTGTAATTTTAGAAGTTAAATGCATGACTCGCTTATGTGGCAGATTTTGCATGGCTTAGTGGGAGAGAAGACTTAAATGCACTGCTTAGTGGGACGTTGAGGTGGACACTTTGCATGTTGAGAGAATTGGAACCAACTTTAAATGCATTGCTTGGTGGGACGTTGAGGCGGAAACTTTTGCGTGTTGAGAGAATTTGGATCAACTTCTTAAGAATGTAAGATTCCTGCAAATCAACGAGATGGATGAGGATGACTCTGTTATGGTTCTTCTCACGGATGTTCGTTTTACATTTTGGCTTCGACCCCTTTATAGAAATTGTTCAGGTAAATGAGAGGCCTCCGTTTCCACGCCATGTGAGCGATCGCAATACATGAAATGCCATCTTCTTTTCTAGACTTTTTGGCGCGCCTCCTCCTGGTTTCTTATATCTTCTCCTTTACTTCTTTCCTTGTTTTGGCTTGATTTCGTCCATGTTTATCCCACTTCCTGCAGATACACAATAAAGAGAGGATTTGTAGAATCCTTTGCATTCATTAGTCATTAGTGGCAATATCGGAGTGGATATCTCTACTTAAACAAAGGGTAGAGGAGTGTAAAAATATCACTCATGAGTGATTCAGATGAGCAGATCACCACCACTTAGTTTCATGCTCAGCCTAGGCATGCACCATCGATCTGCTGCCCCAGCTACTATTGATGTTCCACCGCCAGTGTCTACACAGGAGCTTCTGTAGCGTCCCGACTCAAAACGAGTCAAGCCTCTATGTGTCAGTGCCATCCCTGGATCAGTATGCTGGTACACACAGTACATCAATGTATATATCAAAGTGCAATCACATGTAAATAACGTAAAATTGATATATACCTCTTAAATCTCAGGGGAAACAGTCAACGGGAGTGGAGTCCCAATAAACACCAACGGCAGGTTGAGTGTAGACCGTAACCCTGAATCGTACTCTTACTCGTTGTAGAAAAGTATCTGCAACATAAGACGTTGCAGCCATGTAGGTCAGTACATTGAATGTACCGGAAAGATCACCATAGAATGAAATGATAAAAACTATTCTATATGCAAAAGGCTTTGTGGCTCTGTGTCTGAGTTTTTTTGCAGAAAAGCTGGTTTTATTTTCCCTACAACAAAGGAGTCAAACGGAAATATCACTACAAAAGTTGGTTGTTAATGAGATGGTTCCACCAACCAATTCTCATGTCCCAAAATTATTAATAGACCCACTCATCATAAAAATTTATTAATTGTGTTGAGACTGGCTGATAGTATCATCTCCGGTGCTCATGTTGTCCATAACCGGGGACACGGCTAATCGATTAGTTTAACACTCTGCAGAGGTTTGTACACTTTACCCGCAAGATTCGATCCCTCTCGTTGTGTCCTCGCACTGCCTGGTGTTTGAGAACGAGACAATCGAAACATGGTCTTCCAAAGCGATCCTCCGGTAGAAAGTCAGTGCCCATCCAATCCTATCGTTCTTCTACATCTCGTAGCAATCTGACCTACCAGAGTCACCACTAAGGTCAACCAAGCCAGAGCCCATATTGACTTGCGGTTGCACACGTAAGCTTTCCGGCCTTGAAGTATCCATCCATCTCTTTGAGCCTGGGTGGCATTCCGTTGGGATGATCACAGGTAGATACTAGGATTCCCGGCATAACCATGATAGATATCAGGCTGCCAAAATGCATGTCCAATCCACCCAGAGGTATATTGAGTCCTTGAAGTCTTGATCATCATGCAGGTCTTGAAATAATTAATTAACCTCACAACACTCCTGAATCTCACAACCAAACCCCGTCTACTAAAGCGTAGCAATTGTGAAGTAACGTCCCTTCCCGGGCAATGATAACAGGATGTTGGGTTTCTCCTACCTCATGATACTACAACAAGTTCAAGCTCAATAACCTACTGGATGTATGATGGAGAGATTGATTCTAATGCAAATAAAACATAGGTAATGTACGATGATCAAAGTGAACTTGCATGTACTGTTGATGAAGATAAATATCTCTCTCAGAAATAACTTGATAGAACTATTCGTCACTCTCCGATGAAAATCTATATAATCAAACATTGCACTCATATAAGCAATCATACTAGCAATCAATACTAGCAATCAATAAGCCAAACCAAAAAGATTGAACACACTTGTGTTGTGATGAAGGAAATACTTAAGACAAAAGTTAAAACAACAAAACTTCATCACAACAACCAAAGGTAGTTTTTTCCTACAAATAAACTATTTTCAATAGCAACAAAACAAAAACAAAGAAAAATGTAACAAAAGTATTTTATTAAATATTTTACTAGCAAAAACAATTACTTTTGAAGAACAAGTAAGAACTATGAAAACACCACCCTAAACAATGTAAGTTTTCTAGCTAATAGAACATAACAGCAAAGAAAACACTAAGATAATAAAATAACAGAAAAACAAAATATAAAACACTAAATTAACAGAAAATATTTTCTCATAAAACTTTATTACAAAAAAAAAGAACTAATAGAAAAACTTTTAGTAAACTCTTCCTATAACCTAAACAAAGTTAACCTTGAATTGACCACAAACAATTTCAACTATAATACAAATTGTTTTCTGGTCTAAACTAAAGTTAACAGAAAATAAAATTTATAAAACAATATATGGAAATAATTTTTCAAATAGGAAATCAAACTAGCAATGAAATCAATTTGCAAGTTATTATGAAACTAGAATTGATTTCATGCTATCAAAAATAATAAATGACATAAAAATAAACTTGGTTGAAATACTACTCCTAACTAATATAAAACAAAGTAAAACTTGTCAACTAATATAAAATAAAATAAATTTAAAACTATAAAAAACAAAAGAAATAGAAATAAACCTAAAAAGAACTAAAACAGAATCTGTTTTACTAAAAGTCCTAATTTAAAATATTCTAAAAATTCTCAAATTCTACCTACTGTTAAATAAAGTCACTAGTGACAAGTAGCAAAAAGAATCAACTCAAAACCTATTTTTAAACTCAAGTTATTCACAAAACAAGATTTGAAAGAAATCTGTTTGAATTCATATTTAAAATTTTCAAACATGGTCAAACTTTATATCTACAGAAACTAGAATAAATTTGTGACACAATGCAAAAAGAATCACTCAAAAATATTAAAAACTCTAAAAGATATAGCAAAACTAAAAGAAGAACTATTTCTGGAATTGAAATTAAAACAGAAAAAGAAAAATCGTTTCTAACGGACAGGGGTACACGTGGCTAAATCTGATTGGACTAGGGGTGTGCGCGTGCTGTGTAATAGAGCGAACGGCCGGCTTTTAGAAGAAAATGCTTCGACGTGTAAGTGATCTAATCTTAGCTCTTGAAATAGATCGGACGGTCGGGGAGGCTTACCGAAGCTAGGTCGCCGGCGAGAGGATTCCGGCGAGGCGGCGGTGGCAACAGGGGGCTCGGGGTCGTCGGGGAGGGAGCTCCGGTGGGTCTCCGGCGACGGCGCGGGCTCTAGTCGACGCAGCGCAGAGCGGCGCGTCCAATGGTGGTGACGGCGAGGCGAGAGGGAGTCGGAGACGAGCGGCACGAGCTCGGGGCGGCGGCGAGCTTTCGGCGTCGACGGCGAGAGGGTTCCGAGGGGTGTGGGGCTCAGGCGAGTGTATGGTTGGGTTCAGTGGATCAAGGCGAGGCTAGTGGTGGTGGTGATTGGTCTCGGGGCGGTCGGAGACGAGCGGCAGTACAGCAATGGCGAGGCGGTGGGGCTCTGCTCCGGCGAGAGATTCCGGCGAGAGGAGAGGGTCGGCGATGGGGGGCTCAGGCGGAAGGGGTTGCGGGGTTGGGGGTATTTATAGGGGGCGGCACGGGGTCGTCTAAACGGCAAGGGATCGCCCCGGATACGATCTCCGGCGAAGATCCGACGAGGTAAGGAAAGGGGCACGGGGAAGGAAGGAGATGGGCGACGGCGATTTGGATCGGGCGGTGGGGCCTAGGTGTCAGCGAGTGAAAGGGAGGGTGAGGTGATCGGGCGGCCGATTCCGAATCGATTCGGATCTGGCGAAGGAATCCAGGGCCGACACTATTCCTATTGGGCTTCGGGGTTTCCTAATAAAACGGATTTTTTCCTTTTTATTAAAAACAGGAACTAAAAGATCGATTTGGAGAATTAAATAAAATCTAAATTTACAAGTTTATATACCAAAATTATCAGAACAATAAATACCACAGTATGAACATTTTTCCACGGCCAAAATAAATACTTTAAAAAAAATATTTTTTTTCAGAAAATGCCTAAATTGTTTTTATTTCTTTTGTAAATAATTTTCAAATAACTCCCTGGGTTTTAGGGTTCAAATATTTCACAAAAATGCCCCTGGTATGGAGGGTCATGTTCCTCCTCTCAAATTTGAAATTTGGGGCAATGAACTTTGAATTCTTTCCAACTTTGAAATGGAACCAAATATGAAATATATTCCAAATAGAAATTTTCAAATCCACTTTTCAAATCCTTTATTTTGAAGAAGTCATGTCATCTTCTCCTACTGATTTGAATTAGTTGAATTTGAGTTCATAAGCAAAGGGGAAAGTCATTTTATTCCCTCTCATTCCAAGTTCAAAAATGTTTCAAATAACACTCAATTTCAAACAATCATTCAAACAATCAATCATTCAATTTATTTATTTATTTAACATTCCAAATTTGGGATGTTACAGCTTCAATCCACTCCATCGACCCACACAGGAGCTCTTAGCTAGACGACTTCATCACCTGCAGCTGTGGATCGAGCCTAGAGCGACGTTTAACTCTAGATCATTCGATCTTTCTGGTATCTTGATGCCAAAGGGGGAGAGTGATATAGATCATTACGACTGAGAGAGAGAGAGAGAGTATCTCTCTTTCCTTGTATTCGCTTTCCTTTTGTCGATGATACTTTGATTTGATGGTTTGTAAAACTTTATGTCGTGTGACTATACTCTACATTTGATCATCATGTTATATATTCTTAGTTACTTTCCATCTTGGCCATTCACATGATTGCTTGGTGATGACTGCTTATATATTACTTCGTATTCTTTGTGTGCTCTACCAAGATGTTTGTGGCATGGAAAAGTGCTACTTGTGAGCTGCGTTAGATTTCCCCCAGAAGAACAAGGGTGAAGCAATATAGTAGCAAACAAACGAGCAAACAAGAAAATAGAAATAGTTTTGTGTTTTTGATTTTATAGAAGCAAATAAAAGGCAAAGCAAAAAAGGAAAGTAAAAATTATAAAAAGTTAATGATAGTTTGTATGAAGGGACCTGATGAGAATTTGATGATATGTCCCCGACAACAGCGCTAGAAATTCGTTCTTCTACTTGTGAGCTGCGTTGGGTTTTTCCCCGAAGAGGAAGGGCGAAGCAATATAGTATCGATAAGTATTTTCCTCAGTGAGAACCAAGGTTGTTGACCCAGTAGGAGAATCAAGGCAAACTCTCGTTGTCGGAACCTACACACACAAAACCAAACACTTGCACACAACGCGGGCAAGAGGGATGTCAATCCCCTTGAACTCGTTACTTGCAAGGATTAATTCTGATAGTGATATATATATATATATATATATATATATATATATATATATATAAAGTAAAATTAAATAATTACAGCAAGGTATTTAGGGTTTTAACAATATGATTTAAATAGACCCGGGGGCCATAGTTTTCACTAGAGGCTTCTCTCTCGAACACATAGCATATGGTGGGTAAACAAATTACTATTGGGCAATTGATAGAAAAGCTCATAGTTATGACGTTATTAATGGAAATGATCATGTATATAGGCATCACATCCATGACAAGTATACCAAAACGATCCTGCATCTACTACTATTACTCCACAAATCAACCGACTCCTGCCTGCATCTATGATATTAAGTTCCTGACAAACAGAGGAACACATTAACCAAGATGCCATGATCTAGACAAAGTAGGACAAGCAATATGTTCTGACCCTGCCGTTTTATCCTTAATGGCAATAATACAATACGTGTCTTGTCCCCTTATGTCACTATGATATAGAGCATCGCAATATTGAACCCACTACAATGCACTCATCCCGCACAAGATAAATCAATCTAGTTCATCAAACAAAATGGATAGATCAAAGAAATTACAAAGCTATAACAATCAGGCATAATAAATTTCATAAAAGACTCAATTAGTTATGAATAATCTGATCATAAACTCACAATTCTTCCTACCCCATCAAACACACCGCAAAAAAACATTTCATCGGATAGATCTTCGCGAGAATCGCGACGAACATGGTATTGAAGATCAAAGAGAGAGAATAAGCCATCTAGCTACTAGCTATGGACCCGTAGGTATGTGGTGAACTACTCACACATCATCATGGAGGCAGCAAGCACTACTACAGAATGGTCCAAAGACGACACATCAATCAGAGACCCTTCGACAAAACTATGTGCGATCCACCAATCGCAAACGGTATTGTTCAAGCTCCGTTGCAAATGGCACGAACTGTGTGCGATGGTGGATCCATCAAATACGATTTAGAAAATAGTTGCATGTGTGATCCACGGCAGGCAATTTATTCTTATGAACTATTTGGGATTAGCTAAGATAACAGAAATAGTTAACAAAACTTCGTGCGTGTGTGAAGTACGGCACACAGTTCACTCGGATAATCTGTTTACGATGATCTAGCAGAACACAAACGGGTTAGCGTAAGAAGGTGTGTGTCATACGCATCAATCGGTTTATTCATAAGAATTGTGTGGGAAGACCAATAATAACCGAAATGATTCATCCGAACAAGTTGTTTGTGTTGTGGGCAGATGGTTGTTGCCAAACAATTGTCAGCAATTGATGAAAACATTACCGTCGGTACGTATCGAAGTGTTGTTTGCCCGTATTAATATTGCAGACGTTTTATTATTATTACCAGTCTGATTGCGCATCACCTCTTCTTCCTCTCTCACGTATTGTCACCGCGTTTTCGCCCGAGGATTCCAGTGCACGCTTCGGCACCGTGATGACCCACAAGTATAGGGGATCAATCGTAGTCCTTTCGATAAGTAAGAGTATCAAACCCAATGAGGAGCAGAAGGAAATGACAAGCGGTTTTCAGCAAGGTAACTTCTGCAAGCACAGAAATTGTAGGTAACAGATAGTTTGATAGCAAGATAATTGGTAGCAAGCAAGTAACTGTAACGGTAAACAAGGTGCAGCAAGGTAGCCCAATCCTTTTGAGGCAAAGAACAGGCCAGAACAATCACTAGTAATAGGCAAAGTGTTCTTGAGGGTACACGGGAATTTCGTCTAGTCACTTTTATCATGTTGGTTTGATTCGTGTTCGCTACTTTGATAATTTGATATGTGGGTGGACCGTTGCTAAGGCGCTGTTCTTACTTGAACTAATAACCTACTTATTATTAACCCCCTCGCAAGCATCCGCAACTACGAGAAAAGTATTAAGAGAAAGTCTAACCATAGCATTAAACATGTGGACCAAATCAGCCCCTTACGAAGTAGCACATAAACTAGGGTTTAAGCTTCTGTCACTCTAGCAACCCATCATCTAATAACTACTCCAGAATGCATTCCCTTAGGCCCATGAATGGTGAAGTGTCATGTAGTCGACGTTCACATGACACCACTAAGGGAATCACAACATACATACCATCAAAATATCGAACACATATCAAATTCACATGATTACTTGCAACATGACTTCTCCCGTGACCTCAAGAACAAAGGTAACTACTCACAAATAATAAACATGCTCAAAACAGAGAGGTATTGAATAGCATATTGGATCTGAACATATAATCTTCCACCAAATAAACCATATAGTAATCAACTACGCAAGGTAATCAACACTACTAGTCACCCGCAGGTACCAATCTAAGGTTTCGGTACAAAGATTGAACACAAGAGATGAACTAGGGTTTGAGAGGAGATGGTGCTGTTGAAGATGTTGATGAAGATTGTCCTCCCAAAGATGAGAGGGGTGTTGGTGATGACGATAGCTTCGATTTCCCCCTCCGGAAGGGAAGTTCCCCTGGCGGAATCGCTCCGCCGGAGGGAAAAAGTGCTCCTGCCCAAGTTCCGCCTCGAGGCGGCGGCGCTTCGTCCCGAAAGTCCTCCTCTGATTTATTCTAGGTCAAGAGAGACCTTATACCAGAAGATGGGCACCGGAGGTGGGCCAGGTTGGGCACAACCCACCAGGGCGCGCCTAGGGGGCCTGGCGCGCCCTGGTGGGTTGTGCCCACCTGGGGGGTCTCCTCCTGTAGTTTCCAGCTCCAGTATTTTTTATTAAATGTAAAAATAATCTCCATAGAATTTCAGCTTCATTGGAGTTGTGCAGAATAGGTATCTCTCATGTGCTTTTCTTGGGTCCAGAATTCCAGCTGCCGGTATTCTCCCTCCATGTGTAAACCTTGCATATTATGAGAGAAAAGGCATTAGAATCACTCCCCAAAGCATTATTATTCAACAAAACAAAGTAAATAATAGTAGGAAATCATGATGCAAAATGGACGTATCAACTCCCCCAAGCTTAGACCTCGCTTGTCCAAGCGAAAGCCGATATTGAAAAGCATGTCCACATGATTTGAGAGAGAGGTGTCGATAAAAACAAAATACAGACATAGAAGCATCATGCTTATTATCATAACAGCAATAAACTCTACAAAGGAACTTATTTCAATACATTTTTATCATATAGCTTTTCATGAGCAAGTAACAATTCATCACAACATAGAAGTATGAAGCATAAACCTCATTGGGAACCAACAAACTATGTTCTGAGTCAACTTTTTAACTACAATTCATCATCTTTTCGGGAAGGGTCTCATGTAGGAGCCTTTTGGCAAGTCCACATACTCAACCATCATTTAGTCTTCTATGATTGTTAACGCTCATGGCATACCCATGAACAAAAAGTTTCAACCGGACACGTAGGAAGATAGGAGCTTATAATTCTGCCTCCCAACTCACTCACCTCAAGGGTGATGTCAACAATAATAACTCATGCCCACCCATATCCAACTGGATATATGTGCCTAGATCTTTCCTCACCACATGATGCTTGCAAAAGGAAAAGTAAAAAGGAATAGGGAAGAATACTTTGACTCTTGCATAAAGGTAAGTGCATAAAAGTAAAAGATAGGCCCTTCACAGAGGGAAGCAGAGGTTGTCATGCGCTTATTGGTTTGTATGCCCAATCCCTTAATGTAAAAGTACGTCACGCTATATTGCCCCCTATGATAGCAACCTTTATTATGCAGTCCGTCGCTTTTATTACTTTGCCATCATAAGTTCGTATAACACTCAATTTTCTCTTACACTAATTGATCAAAACACTTTTAGAAGCAATTTTTATTGCCTTGTTGCACTGATGACAACTTACTTGAAGGATCTTTCTCGATCCATAGGTAGGTATGGTGGACACTCAAAGAAGGAGTTTGGTTTGGGTTTTTTGATGCACAAGTAGTATCTCTACTTCGTGCGGAATTTTTGGCTAGCAAAGATATTGGGCAAGCACCACATGTTAAAGGATCTATGACAATATAACTTCTATGTGGATATGAACAAACATAAATCATTACGTTGTCTTCCTCGTCCAACGTCAACAATTTTGACCATAATATTTGATGGGGGCTCACAATCATAAAAGATGTCCAAGATAGTCTATTTGCATGTGAATCTTCTCTTCCTTTATTAATTTTTTCATGAATTGCATCATTGACCAATGCTATGTTTGTCAATCTCCAATAAATTTTACTACTTATACTTTTCCTTATGTGATGTCATTACTCACCATAAGATTAGCATATGATTTTTTCATTTGTTTCTCTTCCTTTATTTGATTGCAACAAGAAAGTAGAGAGGCAAAAACTCAAACTAAACTTTATTATATAGCTTTCACTCGATTAGATAGATAGATAGGACACGGAACTAACACACGAAAATAGATCATACTAAAACTTTTATTCAACTAAAGCAAAAGGAAACTAAAGATCGAACTAAAATAGGTAAAGGTGAATAAAAGTGGTGGTGATATGATACCGGGGCAACTCTCCCAAGCTTGGCTCAAGCCAAGGGGAGTGCCCATACCCGTGTGCTCAAGTCTCCTTTGGTGGTGGTGATGAAGAAGGTGGAGGTGTTGATGTAGGTGGTGGTGATGATGTAGTAAGCTTGTCCTCCAGCTTCCAGGGCAAGGGCTCCCCATCAAAGGTTGACGCGAGAGTCCCCTGAGTCCTACAACTGGCTGCTAAACTCATACCTTTAAATCTCGCTTCATATTCAAAGACTTGGTTTTGAAGATCATAAACTTGGCTCTGCTGAAAATTAATTTGCTCGTTGAGGTTGGAGATGATGTCCTTCACAGACCGACCATCCACCGTTTGATCACGGGTGTATTCCGTGATCATGGAGTAATTGGCACTAAGTCCACGCTCCACCATCTTCTGGCACTTGAAGATTTCTTGTTCCACCGCCTCGAGCCTAGCCTCCACGCTTCTGGTCTTCTTGGGTCCTTGAACATCGCGGATGTGGAGCACCCCCTCACGCATCTCAATGGCTTGAGGGTGCTTCATCACCTCCGGAAAGTACGGGTTGATGACCTTCTCAAAGAACTTGTCCTTGGAGGAGCTTGGTGGAGCCATGGAGATCTAGATCTGACGAGAAAACAGCGAGAAACAAGAACAGAGGATTTTTCTGTGATGCGGTCATCAAAACAGTCGGGGGTATATATAGAGAATTTTTATTCTTGGGAAACAAGTATTTGGAAGGAAAACGGAGTCGGGAAGGCACCCGAGGTGGGCACAACCCACCAGGGCGCGCCCAGGGGTGCCTGGCGCGCCCTGTAGTATCGTGCTCACCTCGTTCACCTTCCATTTTATTTTTTTATTTCAAAAATTCTAAAATATTCCAAAACTGACAAAAAATATTTTTGCGGATTTTTTCGAGTCCGTTTACTTACCGTATCACGTACCTCCTATTTTTAAATAATCTGGAGTATTCCAGAAGGTTTCTTTTATGTGTTCCTCCGGTGTCATGGTTTGGATAACATTGCTTTCAACGTTAATAGGTGTACCTGAGATATAATGCTTAATTCTTTGCCCATTGACTACCTTCGGGTTAGTACCTTCGGCGTTATTAATCTTGATAGCTCCAGAGTGATAAACCTCTTCGATAATATATGGTCCTTCCCATTTTGAGAGAAGCTTTCCTGCAAAAAAATCTTAAACGAGAGTTGAACAAAAGAACATAATCTCCTATTTTGAATTCCCGCTTTTGGATTCTTCTTTCATGCCATCTTTTTACTTTTTCTTTGAATAGCTTGGCATTTTCATAGGCTTGGGTTCTCCATTCATCTAATGAGCTAATATCAAATAACCTCTTTTCACCGGCAAGTTTGAAATCGTAGTTGAGTTCTTGAATTGCCCAAAATGCTTTGTGTTCTAGTTCTAGAGGCAAATGACAAGCTTTCCCATATACCATTTTGTATGGAGACATACCCATAGGATTTTATAAGCTGTTCTATAGGCCCAAAGTGCATCATCTAATTTCTTAGACCAATTCTTACGAGACCTATTGACAGTTTTTTGTAATATTAATTTTATTTCTCTATTGCTAAGTTCAACTTGACCACTAGATTGAGGATGATAAGGTGATGCAATTCTATTTTTAACATCATATTTAGCAAGCATCTTACGAATGGCATCATGGATAAAATGTGAACCACCATCGGTCATTAAATATCTAGGGACTCCAAACTTCGGGAAGATAACCTCTTTAAGCATTTTAATGGAGGTGTGGTGATCGGCACTACTAGTCGGAATAGCTTCTACCCACTTAGTGACATAATTAACCGCAACCAGAATATGAGTGTACCCGCTAGAGGAAGGAAAAGGCCCCATATATTCAAAACCCCAAACGTCAAATGCTTCAACAACAAGTGAATAATTCATAGGCATTTCCTGACGCTTACCGATATTACCAATTCTTTGACATTCATCACAAGACAAGACAAACTTACGGGCATCTTTGAAGAGAGTAGGCCAATAAAAACCAGATTGCAATACCTTATGAGCAGTTCTATCTCCCGCATGATGTCCTCCATAAGCTTCAGAATGACATTTCCGTAGGATTTGTTCCTGTTCATGCTCAGGTACACAACATCTAATAATACCATCTACTCCTTCTTTATAAAGACGTGGGTCATCCCAAAAGTAATGTCTCAAGTCATAGAATTCTTTTTTCTTTTGTTGATAAGTAAAGCTAGGTGGTATATATTTAGCGACAATGTAGATAGCATAATCAGCATACCAAGGTGTGCGTTGTGAGACACTTATTGCAGCTAGCTGTTCGTCAGGGAAACTATCATCAATAGGTAGTGGGTCATCAAGAATATTTTCTAACCTAGACAAGTTGTCAGCTACAGGGTTCTCGGATCCTTTCCTATCAACGATGTATAAGTCAAATTCTTGGAGCAAGAGAACCCACCTAATGAGTCTAGGTTTAACATCTTTCTTTTCCATAAGTTATTTTATAGCAGCATGATCAGAGTGAACAATGACTTTGGAATTAACAATATAGGATCTAAATTTATCACAAGCAAACACAACTGCTAAAAATTCTTTTTCAGTGGTAGCATAGTTTCGTTGGGCACTGTCTAGAGTTTTACTGGCATAATGGATAACATTCAATTTCTTATCAACTCTTTGTCCTAGAACAGCACCAACAACATAATCACTAGCACCACACATAATTTCAAAAGGCAAGTTCCAATCAGGTGGTTGAACGATAGGTGTCGGTGTCAAAACCGGCGGATCTCGGGTAGGGGGTCTCGAGCTGTGAGACTAGAATCGAGGGTAACAGGAGACGAAAGGGACAGTGTTTTACCCAGGTTCGGGCCCTCATATGGAGGTAATACCCTATGTCCTGCTTGATTACATTGATGGTATAAGGGTTACAGAGTTGATCTACCACGAGATCGTATGACTAAAACCCTAGATGAGTTATGTTGGTCTACAACCTAAAACCCTTTGGCTTATATAGACGCCGAGGGTACCTAGGGTTTACACATGGTCGGTTACACGTCGAAGGGATAAACATGCCTATTCACTACTTTAAACTTGGAGGATAAACCACGATCCTCGAGGCTTCCATCCTGGAGACAGGGTCTTCGATCCATCCAGTGTCCGGTGAACGGCCCATACAGTCCGGCCCATAAGAAATAGGCCGGCCTCCTGAGGACCCCTTAATCCAGGACTCCCTCAGTAGCCCCCGAACTAGCCTCCAACGACAAGGGTCCAAGCTCCAGCTGCTTTAAATGATCAGAGTCTTCGGCTTGCGAGGCGAGTTCCTTTCTCCAAATAGTGATCGGCCGGGCTCTAATTCGGCCTCCGACGACATGTAGTTTTTCCGATCATAGATCGTCCGAACATCATGAATAGCTCGGCCCTGAAGGCCAAACGTCAAGGAGTCAATAGTGCTCTCTGACAACCTTTCAGATGAAAGGTCACGGCCCACCACGACCGCTAAACCAGTCGAAAAGGCTCGATTCGCGGTTCGAGGCCATTTTTACTAGCACGATCCATCAATGCACAGATCGTGCTCCGTTTTAGACAGGATATGTTTAATCATGCGCGTATAATGGCATGCACGTCTTGGGAAGCGGAGGGATTCAAAGCGCGGTGATGGGAGGCTAACCGGCGACAAGCCCAATAAAAGAGGAAGAAAACCCCAAGGCTTATCCGCACTTCCCATTCGCACCCCTGCTTCCCCAATCTACTGAGCCTCCAAAGCCCAGATCTAGGTCTTCCACCCTTCCTCCTCCGAGCTCAGCCATGGCCAGCTCCGGTTCCAACGGCAAGTGGGAGGCGTCCACGGTCACAGACCAGGACGTCCGGGACCTCAAGGACGCCGGCTACCTCCCCGCCAATGTCTTCCACCGCACCGCGGAGGAGGGCCAGGTGATCCCCACCCCCAAACCAGGCGAGAGGGTGGTCTTCATCCCTCATTTCATCCGAGGACTGAGCTTCCCGCTCCACCCCTTCGTGAGGGGCCTCATGTTCTTCTACGGACTCGACTTCCACAACCTCCCGCCGAACTCTTTCATGCATATATCGGCCTTCATCATCGTCTGCGAGGCCTTCTTGCGGGTCGAACCACACTTCGGACTGTGGCTCAAGATCTTCAACATCAAGCCGAAGTGTGTCGCAGGCGCACACGTAGACTGCGGCGGGGCGGTCATTAGCAAGCTCCCCCGCGCAGTATGGCCATCCGGCACCTTCATCGACACCATCAAGACTTGGCAAAAAGAGTGGTTTTACATCACTGAGCCAAGGGAGGAGGGTGGAACTGTTCCTGTGGAATTTAGATCCGGCCCCCCGACCAGATTGACCTCATGGGTTCGAAAGGGCCTCGACTGGGGGTCGGACACAGAGGTGGATGACCTGCAGAGGGGCATCGCCTCCATGATCAAGGACGGAATCGAGCTGACCAACGTGGTCCAAATTATGCTTCGGCGGCGCATCCTCCCCTGCCAGCGCCGGGGCTCTCCCATGTGGACTTATCGGACGGACGATGATCCTACGATCCGTCAACTCTTCCGCACCACACGGGAGAAGCTATGGAAGGCGCTGTTCAAGGCGCAGGAGAAGTGGCCGGCCAAGAAGGAGGACCAGGGCCTGCGCGCCGATAAGCCCCCTTCCGAGGTATGTCATAGCTTCATTAGATCGGCTTTGTTATCCTGAAGAAAATCTAAGTGCTTTCCGATCACTTCCGCAGGAATGGCTAAGCAAGGCCATGGGCATCAAGTGCCCGGCTCCACAGCCCGAAGACCCTAGGTCCCAGCTGCTGTCGGAGATGCTCGTCATGGCGCCTTACAAGGCGCCAGAGAAGAAGGAGAAGAAGAAGCCAGGCCGAGCAGGCCTGCGCAACAGGGACCAGCCAGGGGCCGTGTTCGAAGAAACCAATGCTTCCTCGAATCAAGAGGAGGAGCACGAGGTTGAGGGGGGAGGCGATTCCCCTCTCACAGGAAAGAGGGCGGCGTCATCAGACGCCTCAGAGGATATACCTCCTCCTGCCTAGAAGAAAGCGCGTCGGACATAGGTAGTCCTGTCCGACGACAGTTCGGACTCGGATACCGAGTCCGAGGACTTCGAGAGGGTTCCACGAAGGAACCTCACGGTCAAGCCCCCATCTCGAAGGTACAGACCGAAGACCTCCTGAGCTATTAGTGCTAAATTTTGAATGTTATTAACATGTGAGCGCCCATTAACTTGCAGCCCACCACAAGTCCTCCCCACCAATCAAGTCTCGGACGGGGAGACCCCGTCCGCCGAGCTAGCGGAGAGCGGGACCGCATCGCACCCCTCTCCTCCGGGCGCCGCGAAGGATGCCGCGGAGGTGTCCTCCCAACAGGCTCCTTTGGAGCCGGACACCGGAGGTGGGGGCGATGACGTCATGGTCGAGGCTAACACCTCGGCCGCCGAAGACCCGGGGGAGAAGCCCCTCCCGGATATTGAGGAGACCGGACGAGGAGATGTCCAGTCACCTCCAAGGCTGTCTCCGGAGCGCACCATGCCTCCGGAGGTACTGGTTCAATCTCCGGTTGGAGATCGGGTCAACCGATCCCCACCGGCGCCACCGGCCAATGGGTGGCCGGCTATGGGGGAGGCTCTATCCAGCGCCTCCCTCTCCGAGGATCATCGCACCCTTATGGGTGCGGTATTGCAGAGCATTCAGTCCATGGACAACGGACTGAAGGAGGCCTTCAACGGTCTCCTGATGGGCTTTCAGGTGAGCCACGTAACGCTCTATTCTTTGAAATATTAATTTCTTTGAGTTATGTTTATATACACGGCAGCCCCCGAGCCCTAGGTTAGTTCTGAAAAAACTTACCTGGGGGTCAAGCATAGATCATTTTCCGAACTATGTATAGGACAGTATTTGTTCGGAACGGTCTTGCAGCCCTTAAGAGGACCGGACATAGGATCAATTTTATGACAGTTCAGAAGTTTTGAAACCATGTAACTTGATATGGTTAACAGGCTTCGTCATCGGCGACGGCTGCTAATGCTGCCGAGCTGGACGAGCTAAATCGGAAGCTCAAGAGCTCCGAAGACGAGCTTCACGCTCTGAACAAGCGATTCGACGAGGCGCAAGGTAAGCCGGACTACAATATCCAAATTTTTCATCACCGTACTGTCAAAGCAGTATTTTTGAGGTGTTTTAATGCTTATGCAGCCTCGGCGAAAGAAATTGAGAAGCTCAAGGCCGAGCTTGAGAAGGCCAAGCAAGAGGCTGCGCTTGAGAGGGCGGCGGCCAAGGAAGCGGCTACCGCGCTATCCGCCTTGAGAGCCACCAGCGACAAGCACGAAGCTCGGGTGGAGGAAATCCAACAGGAGCTCAAGGATGCGGGCAAAAAGTGCGAGGACCTTGAGCAGAGAGGCAAGGAGCAGGCCGCCGAACTATCCACCATGAAAACCAATCTCCAAAAGGAGCGGGTGGGTAGGCGGTCTTTTGAAGAACAAGTCAGCCAGGCCAAGGCTATAATGGATGGTAAGCCATATTTAATGTAGTGTGTCTACGGGGATAGCAAGTTCGAGTTGCTCACCCAAGTATGGCGTTCCTCAGGCGCCTGCTCAGACCTCCAGAAGAGCACAGCGGACGCGAACCAGTTCTACGGTTCGCGGGGAGAAGGAGATGAAGCTCGGCTGTTCTGGGCGCAGTTTGAAGCCCCCGAGCATTCTCCTCTCCTTGTTGAGCAGCTGAAGCAGCTGATGGAGCTACACCGGATGGTGGAGCCAGCCATGAAGGATCTCTGCATCCAGCTATGGCCCAACGAGTCGTTGCCGGGCAGCTATTTCGGCCTGGTGCAGAAGCTGAACGACGCCTCGCCCCGGATCGACGCGCTAAGGCGATCTTCCTGCATCGAGGGAGCTCGGATGACCTTTGCGAAGGCCAAGGTGCACTGGCTGGGGCTGGATCCAATGAAGATAGCCACCACCCCTCCGCCTCCTGGAAAGGAGCATAGGCGCCCGAGCCGTATTTCTCCGGAGTAATGGAGGGTGCTCGGGCGATAGAGTCGCAGTGTTCGAGAGAGAACATCTATGAGTAACGCGTTGTAATATGTCCGACGACCTTTTAACGCGTATATATTTAAAATGCATGGTTTATCATGTCTTTTATGTTTTGCATCCTTTATAACTCTGTTGGGGCCGTTAAACCTGAAAGCTGCGAGTCGTCGGCTTCAGCCCGCCTGTAGATACTACGCGGGGTGTCTCTTCCAATCGCACTGTGACCCTTAGCCGAACTATCGGTACCCGAAGGCGGTAGTGTCGGGCGGACAAGGCAATCGGACCATAATGCTTTATTGCTTTCACTTAGCTGTAGGGGCGCGAGAAAGGAGTGCGGGGGGCTGATGACTAGCCCCCAGGGGTTTGTGATGTTCGGATGAACCGTGGCCAAAGCCTATATCACATGGTTTGTACTAATACCAAATCCATCGTATGACACGGAGTAACCTCTGACGAGATTTAGTTAAACTCGGATTTGCAGACTAGTTCTCGCATACCATGACGGTCAGTTTTCGGCTTTCTCCACTGAGGTGCTTGACCAGGCTAGCCGGAAACACAATCGCAGCGGTTCTCCGTTTGCCCTTTTAGCCGAACGAGCGGAACATAAAGGGGCAAGCACAGGAGCCGGGCAACCCAACTATTGACCCAAGACATAGTTCGGAACCAATGCATATAAAGCGGAACTCCAAGACGCCGAACACGAAATCAGTTGTGCTTAGGGCGATTTTGTAAGGTCGAGCCCCCGGTCTATGAGCCGGTTGCATCGTAAAGTATACCGAACAGGTTCGCAAGAAGAGAGGGGAAATAGAGAGTACGCCAAAAAACAGCGAGGTGATCATGAATGATACATCTGTATTTTACTCAACAACTTTTATTATTCAAATTGCGGATACAACTGTTCACAGGTATTAAAAATGAAGTATAATCCTTACAGGAGGGGCTGTACCAAGGGACTTCGATAGTTGACCTAACGTCCTCGATGTGCCCTGTCGCTTATCCGCTCATGCGTCTCCCACGGAGTTGTATACCGTGATGGGTATAATGTTTGGTGAGCGGACTGTGGAGAAAAGTCTTGAGAAGTCGCCGAAATGTGAATGAGCTTTACGCCGTAGCAGGTACTTTATGGTACCTGTAGTGTGTCCGAAGACATGTTGATGGTGATAGTTCGGTCCAACCGAACACTTACCCTTTTATAATTTTTCCCCACCGCTGCCCATGGAATTTTAAGCGCGAAGTTGTGCCTCCTTGGCACGTACTTTGCTGGTTCTAGGGCCGTGCGATGGGGGGCGAGTCCCTATTTATGGGGAGAAGAAGGTTCTGGTACTTCGGGTTGAGACCGAGCTCGCTTTTCCAGCCTTGGGTGCCTTTACGGAAGATGTTGGTGCTTGCCGATCATCAGTGTAATGGAATTTGTCCGCCAGGGCCAACGCATGTTCCTCAGTTCGGAGGGAGCGCTCTGTGTTGCCGTTGATAGTGATGACCCCCTTGGGGCCGGGCATTTTGAGCTTGAGGTATGCGTAGTGCGGGACGGCGTTAAAGCGAGCAAACGCTGTACGGCCGAGCATGGCGTGATAGCCGCTGCGGAAAGGTACGATGTCGAAGATCAAGTCCTCGCTTCGAAAGTTATCGGGCGAGCCGAACACTACTTCCAGGCTTACAGAGCCTGTGCACCGGGCTTCGACGCCTGGGATCACTCCTTTAAAGGTAGTGTTTCTTTGCTTGATCCTTGACGGATCTATGCCCATCTTTTTCACCGTATCTGAGTAAATCAGATTTAGGCTACTTCCTCCGTCCATTAGGACTTTAGTGAGGTGATACCCGTCTATGATGGGGTCTAGGACGAGTGCGGCCGAACCCCCATGATGGATACTGGTCGGATGGTCATGCCGATCGAAGGTGATCGGGTATGCCGACCATGGGTTGTATTTCGGGGCTACAGGCTCTATGGCGTAGACATCCCGAAGGGCGCGCTTCCTCTCCTTTTTGGGTATATGGGTGGCGTATATCATATTTACTGTTTTCACTTCGGGAGGGAATTTCTTTTGTCTGCCACCGATCGGACCGCGGGGTTCATCCTCGTCCTCGCTGCGTGGGCTCTTGCCTTGGTCCTCAGATGCGAGCTTGCCGGCCTGTTTGAATACCCAACAGTTACGGTTGGTGTGATTGGCGGGCTTCTCTTGAGTGCCGTGGATCTGGCAAGGCCTCTCCAGGATCTTGTCCAGCGGGGTGGGTCCGTCGTGTTTGCCTTTAGGAGGCTTCTTCCGCTGCCTAGGCCGGGAGTTGCGGAAGCCTGCGTTTACCGCCGTGTCATCGGCATCACTATTATTGTGCCGGCGCTTATTCTTTTTGCGCTTCGGTTTCCCGTTTCCATCCCAAACTTCAGAGGTTCCGGGGTCTTCGGGGTTGTGGCTGCGTCTTGCTAGCCAGTTATCCACGCCCGCGCAAAAGCGGGTCATGAGTGATGTGAGGGCGGACATTGTCCTTGGCTTGTCCTGGCCGAGCTGACGAGCCAGCCATTCATCCCGAATATTGTGCCTGAAAGAGGCTATTGCTTCGGCATCCGGGCAGTCCACGATCTGGTTTTTCTTGGTCAAAAAACAATTCCAGAATAGCCGCGCGGACTCTCCTGGCTTCTGAACGACGTTGCTGAGATCGGAGGAGTCCGGCGGCCGAACATAAGTGCCCTGGATGTTAGATCGGAATGCCTCTTCTAGGTCCTCCCAGCATCCAATGGAATTTTCGGGGAGGCTATTTAACCAGTGCTGAGCTGGCCCCTTTAGTTTCAGGGGTAGGTATTTGATGGCGTGGAGGTCATCTCCTCGCGCCATGTGGATGTGGAGGAGGAAATCCTCGATCCATACAGTTGGGTCAGTTGTCCCATCGTATTGTTCTATGTTTACGGGTTTAAACCCTTCCGGGAACTGATGCCGCATCACCTCGTCCGTGAAGCACAGTGGGTGGGCAGCGCCTCTGACCCGAGCTATGTCGCGCCGGTGATCGGCATCTGTCCCAGCTCGGTTTCGTTCCCGACCTTCGTTGTTACGGTCGAACCAAGGCCTGTACCCTTCCCGTCTATCGGGTGAGTATCCTCTGGATCCGTAGATGGATCGTGTACGACCTACTCTGTCATCCAGGTCGTGTCGTAGGTCTAACCTATCATCGGGCTCTAGTGGCTCCTTTCCACATCTACGGGGTATCGTCGGCCTATAGCCGGTGTCGTAAGCCATCCTGTCTCGTCCTCGAGGAGGGCGGTCTGGCTTGTCGTATGGGGTATGTTTGGGAGACGGCGTATCAGTGAGCTCGTCATCGAATTGTGGCAGTAGCCTTCTGCGT
Organism: Elymus sibiricus; assembly: GCA_039707655.1. Taxonomy (NCBI): domain Eukaryota; kingdom Viridiplantae; phylum Streptophyta; class Magnoliopsida; order Poales; family Poaceae; genus Elymus; species Elymus sibiricus. Next base: position 362,454,525 of record CM077669.1, read on the forward strand.
GGATAGCTCTTAGGTTGGTCCGATAGACCGGTGCCGTATCCTTCCTCAGCTGAGAGGACTCTCGTCCATCGGTCATTGAGGTCGTCTTGTTCGGCTTTGAGCTGCCGCTCTTTTACTTTCAGGCTGCGGGCCGTGGATATGAGCTGTTGCCTGAATAGTTCCTGATCTGCAGGGTTATCGGGGAAGGCGAAGTCATCGGCATCCGCATTGTCCTCCCCCTCTATATAGCGGAGGTAATCGTCGTCCTCGGGATCGTCTAGATCGTCGGGGTTGCGCCGGTCTTCCGGCCTCTCCTGACCCTCTAACGGGTGTTCGGGGATTTCGGGATCGCCGAGGTCTTCTGGGGTGTCTCCGTCCCCGGTGCCATCGACAGCTTTTCTTCCCTTTTTTCCTTTTGACCGTTTATGCGGCTTTCGGCGTCTTGATGGTGCTTCATCTGATTTTTCGACATCGTTTTTCAGAGTGTCCACCATGTAGAAGTCGTATGTGGAGGTGGCAGTCCACCGTCCGGTGTTGACGGGGGTGAGTGCGCGATCCTCCTCGTCCATGTAGTCTGCTTCCTCGGAAGCATAGTCCAACATGTCGGTTAAATCCTCGACAGTGGCTACGAAGTGGGTGGTGGGTGGGGTGAAAAATTCGTCCTGACCCGCCTGAGGCCCGATCTGAGAACAGATCGGGGTTGGATCATCGGTAATCTTCATCGACGAGATCCGATCTAGAGCCTCGCTGAGTATCGAGAGCTCGATCGGGTCGGCCTGCCCGGAGCTTCTGGAGTAAACCTCCGATGCGTCCGTGCAGGGAGAATGTTCGGCAAGAACAGATGTCCGGACTTCTGGCACTGTGACCGGGTCCGGACTGAGAGTCGGGTCCTTGCCGGGGTAGATCCCGTGGGCGGGGCCGGAAGATGGATCTGAGGTTAAAGCCTCAGAGTCTTCGGGCGTGACAGGCAAGACTGCGAGCCCGGTTAGTGATCGATCGCCCCGAGAGTCTACGGAGAACTCTAAGTTCCCGAATTTGACCTCTTGATCAGGGGCGAAACTTCAGACATGGCCTAGATGGCCGGTCGGGTCGGCGTGCAGCACAATGCTGCCGAAAGCGAAGATCTGTCCGGGGACAAAAGTGCCTGTATTGCGGACCTCTTCGTTGATGAAAAGGCGAGCCATCGATTCCTTCCGACGATCACAGCGGAACTCTCAATGAAGGCACCAATGTCGGTGTCAAAACCGGCAGATCTCGGGTAGGGGGTCCCGAGCTGTGAGACTAGAATCGAGGGTAACAGGAGACGAAGGGGACAGTGTTTTACCCAGGTTCGGGCCCTCCTATGGAGGTAATACCCTAGGGTCTTCGATCCATCCAGTGTCCGGCGAACGGCCCATACAGTCCGGCCCATAAGAAATAGGCCGGCCTCCCGAGGACCCCTTAATCCAGGACTCCCTCAATAGGTGCAGAGGTTTAGGCTTTCTTGAGTGTTTCAAAGGCTTCCACACAATCATCATCAAAAACAAAAGGAATATCCTTTTGCAAAAGATTAGTAAGAGGCCTAGAAATTTTAGAGAAGTCTTTAATGAACCTCCTATAAAAACCAGCATGACCAAGAAAACTTCGAATACCTTTAACGTCTTTAGGACATGGCATTTTCTCAATTGCATAAACTTTAGCTTTATCCACCTCAATACCTCGTTCAGATATTTTATGCCCCAAGACAATGCCTTCATTAACCATAAAGTGGCACTTATCCCAATTCAAGACAAGATTAGTTTGTTCACATCTCTGCAAAACTCGATCAAGGTTGCTTAAGCAATCATCAGAAGAAGTTCCGTAAACAGAAAAATCATCCATGAAAACCTCCACAATCTTTTCACAAAAATCAGAGAATATAGCAGTCTTACATCTTTGAAAGGTAGCAGGTGCATTGCATAAACCAAAAGGCATACGTCTATAAGAAGAGGTTCCGAAAGGGCAAGTAAAGGTAGTTTTCTCTTGTTGAGATTGTGACACAGGTATTTGAGAGAAACCAGAATATCCATCTAAGAAGCAAAAGTGTGTGTGCTTAGATAGTCTCTCTAACATTTGATCAATGAATGGTAAAGGGTAATGATCTTTTCTAGTAGCTTTATTTAATTTTCTAAAATCAATTACCATTCTATAGCCAGTAACAATTCTTTGTGGAATGAGTTCATTCTTATCATTAGGAACAACGGTAATACCTCCTTTCTTAGGGACACACTGAACGGAACTTACCCATCTACTATCAGAAATAGGATAGATTATACCTACTTCCAGAAGTTTTAGTATTTCAGTTCTTACTACTTCCTTCATATTAGGATTCAATCGCCGTTGGTGATTAACGACAGGTTTAGCATCAGGTTCCATATTGATCTTGTGCTGACATAGAGTGGGACTAATGCCCTTAAGATCATCAAGAGTATATCCAATAGCAGCCCGGTGCTTCCTTAGAAGTTTCAATAGTCTTTCTTCTTCATGTTCTGAAAGGTTAGCACTAATAATAACAGGATATATCTTTTTCTCATCAAGATAAGCATACTTCAAAGTGTCAGGCAATTGTTTCAATTCAAACACAGGATCACCTTTAGGTGGAGGAGGACCTCCTAGAGTTTCAATAGGCAAATTGTGTTTCAAGAGAGGTTGTTGTTCGAAGAAAATTTGATCTATTTCGTTTCTTTCATGCAAATGCATATCATTTTCATGGTCGAGCAAATATTGTTCTAATGGATCAGTAGGAGGCACAACAATAGAAGCAAGACCAATTATTTCATCCTTACTGGATAACTCTTTATCACGGGGTTGTCTACTAAACTTGGAAAAATTAAACTCGTGAGACACATTACCAAAACTGACACCGATAGTTTGTTTTTCACAATCTATCTTAGCATTGACGGTGCTCAAGAAAGGTCTACCAAAGATAATGGGACAAAAGTCATCTTGTGGGGAACCAAGGACTAGAAAATCAGTAGGATATTTTACTTTCCCACAGAAGACTTCAACATCTCTAACAATCCCAAGTGGTGTGATAGTGCCTCTATTAGCAAGTTTAATAGTAACATCAATATCTTCTATTTCAGCAGGTCCTATTTCATCCATAATTTCTTGGTATAAGGTAAAAGGGATAGCACTCACACTAGCACCCAAATCACATAAACCATGATAGCAATGATATCCTATTTTAACTGAGACAACAGGCAAGCCTTCTATGGGTCTATGTTTATCTTTTTCATCAGGTTTAGCAATTCTAGCACCTTCATCACAGAAGTAGATAACATGCCCATCAATATTTTCTACCAAGAGATCTTTAACCATAGCAACACTAGGTTCTACTTTAATTTGCTCAGGGGGTTTAGCTGCTCTTAAATTACTCTTACGAACCACAGTTGATACCTTAGCATGTTCCTTTATCCTAATAGGGAAAGGTAGTTTTTCAATATAAGCGGTAGGCACAACTGGATCAACATTGTGAAAGATAATTTCTTCTTTAGCTATGACCGGTTCTTTAATTTCTTCTTTGATATGGGGATGATATTTAAACCACTTCTCCTTAGGGAGATCAACGTGAGTAGCAAATGCTTCATAGAAAGAGTCTACTATCTCAGAGTCAAGTCCATATTTAGTGCTAAACTTGTGAAAAGTATCGGTATTCATAAAAGATTTAACACAATCAAATTCAAGCTTTATACCTAACTCATTACCTTCGTCGAGTTCCCAATCTTCAGAGTTGCGTTTAATCATTATGAGAACCAGCACAACAAGTATCGAGCATGGATTGATCATTATGAGAAAGCCGAGCATAAAAATTCTGAATGATAACTTCCCTCAGAATGTCATGATTGGGACATGAATATAACATTGACTTAAGCCTCCCCCAAGCTAGAGCGATACTTTCTCCTTCACGAGGCCAAAAATTATATATAATTCCGATCACGCTGAACTAGATGCATGGGATAAAACTTCTGGTGAAATTCCAATTGCAAACGATTCCAGTTCCACGATCCAAGATCATCACATAGCCTATACCATGTCAATGCTTTTCCCTACAAAGATAAAGGGAAAACCTTCTTCTTAACTTCATCTCCGGGTAAACCTGCAAGCTTAAATAATCCACAAATTTCGTTCACATATAAAAGGTGCATATCAGGATGTTCAGTTCTGTCTCCTGCATAAGGTTTAGCAAGCAGTTGTTCTAGCATACCCGAAGGAATTTCATAAGTAACGTTTTCAGTAGGCGTTGTAGGTTGAGGGGTAACTAGATGTGGTTCCGGTCGAGGTGAAGATACCCCGAACAAACCCCTCAAAGGATTGTTCTCCATAGTAGCAAGTAGCAATAAATTTCAGCGCGTAGTATAAGTTTTTCCTTACCGATTTCCACTTACCAAGAGCACTTCACTCCCCGCAACGGCACCAGAAAAGAGTCTTGATGACCCACAAGTATAGGTGATCAATCATAGTCCTTCCGATAAGTAAGAGTGTCGAACCCAACGAGGAGCAGAAGGAAATGACAAGCGGTTTTCAGCAAGGTAATTTCTGCAAGCACTGAAATTGTAGGTAACGGATAGTTTGATAGCAAGATAATTGGTAGAAAGCAAGTAACGGTAATGGTAAACAAGGTGTGGCAAGGTAGCCCAATTATTTTGAGGCAAAGGACAGGCCAGAACAATCACTAGTAATAGGCAAAGTGTTCTTGAGGGTACACGGGAATTTCGTCTAGTCACTTTTATCATGTTGGTTTGATTCATGTTTGCTACTTTGATAATTTGATATGTGGGTGGACCGGTGCTAAGGCGCCATTCTTACTTGAACTAACAAACTACTTATGATTAACCCCCTCGCAAGCATCCGCAACTACGAGAAAAGTATTAAGACAAAGTCTAACCATAGCATTAAACATGTGGATCCAAATCAGCCCCTTACGAAGTACCGCATAAACTAGGGTTTAAGCTTCTGTCACTCTAGCAACCCATCATATACTAACTACTCCACAATGCATTCCCTTAGGCCCATGAATGGTGAAGTGTCATGTAGTCGACGTTCACATGAGACCACTAAGGGAATCACAACATACGTACCATCAAAATATCGAACACATATCAAATTCACATGATTACTTGTAACATGACTTCTCCCGTGACCTCAAGAACAAAGGTAACTACTCACAAATAATAAACATGCTCAATATCAGAGAGGTATTGAATAGCATATTGGATCTGAACATATAATCTTCCACCAAATAAACCATATAGTAATCAACTACGCAAGGTAATCAACACTACTAGTCACCCGCAGGTACCAATCTAAGGTTTCGGTACAAAGATTGAACACAAGAGATGAACTAGGGTTTGAGAGGAGATGGTGCTGTTGAAGATGTTGATGAAGATTGGCCTCCCAAAGATGAGAGGGGTGTTGGTGATGATGATAGCTTCGATTTCACCTTCCGGAAGGGAAGTTCCCCCGGCGGAATCGCTCCGCCGGAGGGCAAAAGTGCTCCTGCCCAAGTTCCGCCTCGAGACGGCGGCGCTTTGTCCCGAAAGTCCTTATACCAGAAGATGGGCACCGGAGGTGGGCCAGGCTGGGAACAACCCACCAGGGCGCGCCCAAGGGGCCTGGCGCGCCCTGGTGGGTTGTGCCCACCTGGGGGGCCTCCTCCTGTAGTTTCCAGCTCCAGTATTTTTTGTTAAATGTAAAAATAATCTCCGTAGAATTTCAGCTTCATTGGAGTTGTGCAGAATAGGTATCTCTGACGTGCTTTTCTTGGGTCCAGAATTCCAGCTGCCGGTATTCTCCCTCCATGTGTAAACCTTGCATAGAGAAAAGGCATTAGAATCACTCCCCAAAGCATTATTATTCAACAAAACAAAGTAAATAATAATAGGAAATCATGATGCAAAATGGACGTATCACACCGCACCGGCATTTCTTTTGGCCACGTTCCCGCGTGGAACCGCGCATGTTCCCACGCAAGCTTCCTCATCGGTTTCCCGCCAGAAGCGAATGAGCATATGAGCCTGCGCGCGTCACAAGCGGATGCACACCTAGTGCAGCCTAGCCCATCTACGAAGCATGCCAACCCGACCAAGCGCCGCCTCTGCCATCAACCTCCTCGACGACGAAAATGATCCGGCGCAGGCGCAACAGCCTCTCGAGGCCGATGGCGTGTCCGGCGACGCACCAGACAACCCTGTGTTGCGCGTCATCGCAAGGGATGAGCAGACCCTTGGCGCAGGGCGCGGCAGCGCCGCAGAGAAACATAGCCGCCTCACCGCTGAGAGGCTGCTGCGCGCTGCACAAGAAGATCATCGGTGGTGCTCTGTAGAGCAAAACATGCGCGTCCGCGCTAAGAGGGCAAGGCGCGCCGCACAGGAAGACCGATGGAGGGCCGCAGAGCGAGAGGCGCGGCGCGCGGTAGAGCAAGAGCGGTTCCATCCCCGCTTGCCTGCTATCCCACCCGACATGACGTTGCAGCTGTGTCCAAGGCACGTGAGTAGCCCTATTTCTCGCCAGGAATGGGCAGCGGCCGTCTGCGCCGTACTTGCACCAGAGCCCGGCCACACCGTCCTTGCACCGGACGCCGGCTGCGTCGTTCGCATGGGTTGCGCCGTTCGCCTTGTCCGCGGCCCCCTCGATGCTAACGGGCTCGTCGGTAGGCTCGAGTGCCTCCTTGGCCCAGGTGTCCAGCGGGGAGCAGTAGAAGAAAATGTCCGTCGCATCCTCGAGATGGTAATCTCCAATGAAATAGCCAGCTTGGAGCTCGAGATCACGCTACAGCTGTACCGCGAGCGTGTAAACTGCAAGGACGAACGCCTGACCGCGTTGAGGCACAACCAAGAGCTTCTGTAGGTTAGGGTGTAGTCATGGACGTGTTTTATTTTATTGGATCCTTTAGATGTCGATCCCAATGTCTGGACAACAATCACAATATTGATATGTTTCGATGTATGAATGATTTATGTTCTATTGTTATGTTTCAATATGTGTAAAAGGCTAACAGTTAGAGCCAGAAAATCTGGATGAAAACATATAGAAATGTGAAACTAATAATATATATTAATTGTTGAATAGCTCATTGAAGACATGATACATATATAGCATATATCATCACATATACGTGATAATAGTACTTAACTAATACGTACAATGAATAAAAACTAAACTAATAATAACCCCTCCTGGAGCGGGGAGCAGTAAAATGGCAGCCTCTCGCCAGCAGCTCCCTGGTGCACGGTGGCTTCCCAACGCGGAGGGAGTTCGCCGCCTCCTCTGCCTCGCAGCGCTCGACGTGCCGATCAGCCTCTTGCTGATGGAGGCGCGCGACCATGCAGGACAGTTCAGTGGGCGCCCACTAGAGCTCTTTGGCGGTGGCATGCTCGAGCTTATCGGCCCACGCCCATGCAGCGGTGAGGCGCCTAGTGCCTCTGGCTTTCCTTGCGTGGTACCAGCCGTCTTCGTACACCTCCACCGCTCGTCGACTCGCCCGCCGCCAAAGCTCCAGCTCCTCCTTTTCCCTTGCGGCACTAAGGGCATTCCAGGCCGCGAGGTTCCTGGCGCGCTCCTCAGCCCGCTCCTTCTTGAACGCCACCTGCTTAGCTATCTCAGCCGGCGGCAGCGCCTTCCACAAAGCCAGATCGTACTGGCCCCAAAACCAATCTTCAGTTGGGGGGTCTGGCGCGACCTCGTCTGGGGGCGCGAAGGGGTCCTCCTCGTCGCTGCATTTCGCCATGTCCTTGCGGGGTGGCGCCTCCTCCTTTGCTTGTGCACAGACCGGCCGTGCCATGGCAGAGTTTTGGGCGAGGGGTGGGATAGAGAGACGAGAGAATGCAGGCAGGATGATGTCTCGAGGGGCAGCATTTATAGGCGGCTGGAATCTTGCTCGACGCCAGCAGTGATTGCACACGATTTCCTAGTCAACAGTCGTGTGTGAATTAACATCACCGACGGTTCCCAATGCACGACCGTGTGCGATTAATAGCCTGCAAAAATTGGCTTCCAAAACTCAAAACGCGAAACACGGCACCAATCATGTGCGACCCGTTTGTTTTGCCAAATATTTACATTTTCTATCCAAATGTAATGCATGTGTGCCATTTGTGTTACGAAAGCAAGCCCAAGAGCAGTAACCACGACATCTTGGCCCCATGGCGGGAAATCATGAATATTTTCATGTACTTCAGAATTCAAAAGCATTTTTTTCATTTTTTTGAATTAACAACCTAGATTCTCAATGCTTTTGTGTCCAAACCATCACTCAAGAAGTTTGGAACTCCTTCAAATTTATTGCAAGCGGCATATATAGGGAAGCAAGTAGTACATAAATATGATTTTCCAACGGTTTTTGCTTCATCTAGCTTGTTCATGTGTTTCAGTTTGGAACTATGGCCATTAAATTTCTATAAACTAACTAAATGCATCAAAATTCCAATAGAACGCCCTTTTAAAAAAAAAATAGGATGTCGGTCATATTCGTGCATTGTATCAATAAAAAAAACTAGGTGGAATGACAAAGCGATTGGCAGTTCGTCATCACACATGGCCCCAGGTTCCCTCTCGGAACCACGCACCTTCGTGTGATGCTCCGGTTTGTGAGAGGCTCTTGTGTCTAAAGCTGGGGATTTCTTAGGCGAGTAGAGTCACATCTCCGTCCCCATCACCGCCCTCCCTTCCCCATCCCCGTCTACGTACCCATGCACGGGGATAAAAAGTTTCCCATCGACGTCCCCACCTAGTTCTTTATCACCATGGGGAAACTCACACATGCATTTAAGAACAACCTTCGCGTATTTCAGTAGAAAAAATAGTATTTCAACGCAATAAACAATATGGTGTGCCTAGGTTTTGGATTTCTTAGGGAATTTGGGGCAAAAGGGGTGGGATGTGTGTAAATTTGGGTGACAGAGGCCACAAATTACGTGGGGGCTACTAATGTCAAAGCCCACATGTAAGGGCATCTCCAATGGTTGTAAGATAGTTGTTGGTAGACTTTGACACATAGGATTTTTGATGATGTGTCATACAATAAATGATGAAAGAGAGCAAGGTTGTATGTAAATGATCCAACACCCTTTGCACAAGCTCCAATGTAGAATGAAAGAGCACCTTATTTATTATCTCACATCCTATTGGGCATACTAGATACAACCTATTGGAGTAGTTGTATGTTAAGGTGTTGGTTGATGACATGACATATTTTACCAACAAGCTAACCGACAAACTGTTGGAGATGCCCTAAGTACTTCTATTCATGGGTAAGGCTGGTAATGCTATCCCATCCACATCCCCGTCCTGCACGCTCGGTAAGGCATTTGACCCACCAACTTCCAGATGGGCATTCCAGCTGGCACCCGTGCCCTAATAGATCAATTACCCATGGGAACGTGGGTAACAGTTAACCATGCATTGCCAGCTTGACATGTGTCAAAGCTTATCTCGAACAAGCTGTTACTTTGATCACGACATCTTGGCCCCATGTCTGGAAATCATGCATATTTCATACATCCGCGCAGTTTCCATTTTTGACTTTAAAAACTAGATTCCCAATGCTTTTGTGTCAAAACCGTCACTCAAGATGTTTGGAACTCCTTCAAATTTATTGCACGTGGCATATATACGGAAGCAAGTAGTACATAAATATGATTTTCCTGCGTTTTTTGCTTCATCTTGCTTGTTCATGTGTTTCAGTTTTGAACTATGGCCATTAAATTTCTAGAAACTAACTTCATGTGTAAAAATGCCAATTGAACCCCGAATATTTCCTAATTTTAGGATGACGGTCGTATTCGTACATTGTAACGATGAAAACAAACTAGGCCGAATGAGGCAGCGATCCGGTTCGTCATCACACAACGCCCCAACGTTCCCTGTCGGAACTATACGAGCCTGCGTGTGATGCTCCGGTTTGTGAGGGCCATGTGTCAAAGCTTATCTCGAACAAGCCGTTACTTTGACCACGACATATTGGCCCCATGGCAGAAAATCATGCTGATTTTCGTGTACTTCATAGCATATTTATTTATTTTTTTAATTTAAAAACCTAGATTATTCTCAATGCTTGTGTCCCAACCGTTACTCAAGATGTCTGGAACTCCTTCAAATTTATTGCACGTGGCATATAGACGGAAGCACTAGTACATATACAAATATGATTTTTTTCCCTACAGTTTTGGCTTCATCTTGCACATGTCCATGTGTTTTAGTTTTGAATTACGGCCACTAGATATCTAGAAACTAACTTCATGTATAAAATGCTCACTGAACCCCGAAAATGTCCAAATGAGACAACGACTAGCGGTTCGTCATCAAACAAGGCTCTCATGTTCCCTTTGTGTGATGCTCCATTTTGTGAGAAGCATGTGTCAAAGCTTATCTCGAACAAGCCGTTATTTTGACCACGATATCTTGGCCCCATGTGGGGAAATCATGCATATTATTATCATGTACTTCAGAGCATTTTTTCATTATTTGAATTTTAAAACCTAGATTCCCAATGTGTGCACGTGTGTCCAAACCGTTACCCAAGATGTTTGCAACTCCTTAAAATTTATTGCAAGCGGCATATATAGGGAAGCAAGTATTACATAAATATGATTTTTCCAGCGGTTTTTGCTTCATCTTTGCATGTTCGTGTGTTACACTTTCGAATTATGGCCGTAAAATTTATACAAACTAACTTAATGTATAAAATGCCAAATGAACCCCGAATATTTCCTAATTTTAGGATGCCGTTAGTGGATTTTGACAGTAGGGATCTTTTTCTTACAAATAAAACAATAGCCGTTACCGCTATACCCCAAAATAGTTTTACAATTCAATACAAAAAGTGAACTACGTACACACGGTTTCATACAGGAATCGTTTGCAATGAAAATTCACGGATCTATTTATGTCTTACGAGGGAAGCTTCGTCGACTTCGTCTAGCTCAGATTTCGTTCACCATCGATCCCCATTCCCCAACAAACCCTCTCTGCAAAAAATGACGTCGTGGGAACGCTTCGTAAGGGTGCGTACGACCGCCCCCTCGGCCCCGAGCGCTCCCGCCTCTGCCAGGAATGCGGCCGCCTCGGCCGAGAGCGCGGCATCCTCGGCCGAGAGTGCAGCCGCATCCGCCTTAAGCGCGGCCGCATCCGCCGAAAGGGCCTCTGCGGCGGCCGAAAGGGCGTCTATAGCCGCGGAGACGGTAGCTGCAGCTGCTACGACGGCGTCTGCAAACGCCAAGAGCACTCGAGCAGCATGCCGTGCCGCGGAGGCCGCCCTGGCCCGGGTCAAGGCCATCCAGGCCTATATCATCGAGAACGCCCACGCCAAGATACTCCAAGCTTTGCCGGAATCCAGCATGCACCACATGTCTGAATATGCGGCTGCTGCGGATGCCGAGATGCATGCCGACGATGCGGCGGCAAAGGCCATGGAGCCCCTTCCTCACAAGATCTCCGAGCGAGAGCTGGAGATGCAGGAGCTGTCCGAGAGTGCCGAGTGCTGGGTGGAGTTGCGCGTGGCTCAGGAGGAGGTCGAGAAGCGCCTTCCCATCGAGGAATCGGCGGTGGAGTACCAACGCGAGCTATGGCAGCACCACTACTACGAGTACTACGAAGATGAGGGTGACGCCGATGACGAGGAAAACATCGAGGATGAGCACGTCACCGCGGTCGAAGTCAGCCTGGGGGATGCGGAGTCCAGCACCGGCGGAATGTCGCCCGGACAAGTCGTCGACATCTCATCGAACAGGGGCGAGGCATAGGGCGGCTGCTCGTCGGCGTCTTTGTTAAAATTATGTGTATTACTAATAGCCTCTGTTCAGAGAGCCGGTCTTTTGTAAGAGCTATGTCTAGTTCAAGCAGCTTGATTATTTAGTGAACTTGCTCGGTTTAGTAACTGTGATCTATGTGTGTTTGCTAATTTGTATACCCAAGTTAGCAGTTGATGTTACATTATGCAATGACGTGGATGTGCACTATCACTAGGGAATATGTGGGGAGGGGTGAAATTTTGTATGTTCTGTATCACCGCACATGATAAAAGCAAAAACACCGTGTGTGATGAATCTTTGCGTGCCAAGATTCCCTGCAACGAGCGAAAAATTTCGCCGACCGCCGAAATATCTACCTCCCCACCCCTCCCCCAACGGGCCACATTTCCCCTGCAACCCCCACCCCCTCCACCCCGCACCGCTGCCCACATCTCTCCCTCTAGCTTCCGACCGCCGCGGACACGCCATGGTCTATCGAGTGACCCCTCAAACGGTATCTCCGACGACGATGAATCTCTCACTAGCCAGGTATTCATCTCTCTTCTCTCTGGCTCCACTAGGATTAGGGTTTTGTTTTGGAATTAGGGATTTTAAAGCGGCACGCCCATTTGCGGCATTTCTTTCTCTTGTAGCTCCCTAGGACAATCACTTCCAAGGAATGGAGATGGGTAGCTGAAGACCTGCCTGTTCATGGTCAACATCAATTTCAATCCATGAAGTTACGAGCTTTTCAATCTGGGTACAGTGGGAGGAAGTTTCTGGGACTTGCAAAGAAGGTAAGCCTAACTCTCGTTGTTAGAAATCATTTGTTATATTAGGTGTGATTAAGAAACTTCCCGTGTGCTATTTGATTCTAGATGTGATTAAGACACTGTCATAGTTTTTACCTAAAGGCATATTGACAACAAGAAAACTATGTGCTACATGAGTTATCATTGCATGACAATTTATAGCCAGTTAGTACACATGAAGCACTTCATTTCATTCAGCACGAGCAAGGTCTAATTATGCACAGAAACATGGCTAGCGTCAACACTGTTCGAGCGTACACACACCTCGGTTGTCAGGTGGTTGAACCACCTGAAACATGGCAGTCTAAAATAAACAGATTCTCAGACTTAGTGACAAAAACATGGTGCAAGACAGTAGTTTTTAAAAGATTGGAATGTTTGACAGCAGAATATACGTAGCTGTCACTATTAATTTGATATCATTCAAACACTGCTGATGTGCATCCTGTACTACAATGACTGTTGCATTTATATTTAGCTTCCTCGTAAAATTGGCATTTTGTTATTACACATGATAGAAACAGAGGAGGGATGAGTACCAGAGCATCCTACTACGAAGACTCTTCGAGTAGAACCATGGCATGGCCGATGAAGACCCATGTAATCCCGATTCTGACCACATGTGTGAAGCAAACCTTGAAAAACAACTTTCTAGTAAGGAAGTAGGCTCATTTGAGAAAAGCAAGTACAAGCATGGACAGCCATTCCTTGTTGGCGAATACTTTGACGAGTGCAGTTCTAGTTGTCGCAAGTTACATAAATATTTCATGGACATAATGTTCGAAGGAGAAGATACTAACATTCTGCAAGTGCACTACGACAGGTGGCATTTCTCTCACGATGCAGGTATCATCAGTGTGGAATTCGAGGACTTTGATCTCTTCTTCAACTTCGATGAGCTTGCTGGCACTCTTGTCAAATGCTTGATATTGTAAGTACTTCACAAACTCTGTGATCAACTTCTCCATACAAGGCTGTTAATGACAAAAAGCTAACTGTATTGTACTCCTCTCAGGGGATTGACGATGCAAAGAACATCAAGGGTGCATGTGTATTTCACAGATCCTGATTTAGCAAACGGCGTTTTGTTATGAGATAATGTCTCACGCAAGGCTTCCATTGAGTAGGTCGCCAAGATCTTGTTCAACTTACAGATAGGAGAATTCTTCATGTGGCCATACTATGAACGGTAAGTTAAATATACAACCACGCATACATTGATCGTCTTTCAGTTTTAGACATAGTTTGTACATTCATGGTTTTCTTAAACTATAGAGGTCACTGGATCTTGGTGGTCATTGTTCCAAAACGCAACACAGTTTACTACATGGATTCTCTCAGAGAGTCAAATGCGCCTCAGGATCTGAGTCATCTTCAAGATTTCATGGATAGGTATTGAATTCTTTGATGTTAATGCGTTGTGTTCATATCTGGTTCCAGAATTGAGTGTGTGAAAATTCATCTTCATTTGCAGTGTATTGTCAATGAACATAACTTTAGGAGGGATTCGGTTCGACCGCCAACTACCTCTACAGCACGTGATCGTTTCTCCGGGAAGATAACTAATCCGTTATTTTCAGAAAATGCTAGTCAGAGGTTCAAGTTTCTAAGTAAACCTCCTTCTATTTGTCTCCATAGAAAAAAGAAGAAACAACTTACACCGGTTAGGTTATTCCTAACAGGGAAAATACATGACTAATACTGTACAAAAAATTTCAGTGTCCTCAGCAACAACAAGGTACCAGCCTATGTGGATACTACGTTTGTGCACACAAGATGAACCTATGCAGACGTGTTGAATGTGGTCTCGATGCTGACAGGATAAAACCAGTAAGTCTGCTTCTTAATTACTATCTTCTACTCCACACGTTTGTCACATTCTGATCTAAAAGTCCTGCAGTTGATCTTTAGACCGATGACCTCTTCACCGCTCGCCGCAGATGGATTGCTGTCTGTTAGGAAATTTATCAGCACCTTCTTTGTGAAACACTATATCAAGCCCAATGATGACATCAAAGATTTCCGGGTTCATATACCTGAATAATAAGTACGCATTCATATAGTGTTATCAGCTAAACATATACACATGGATGCATTATTTTCCATGTGATCATGCCTTCGTATTTTGTACACTATGATTATGTATTGCATATGTCGGTTTAACAGCTGTCGAATTTAGCTAGCATTTGCTCAATTGCATATTGTCGTGAATTATGATGAATCCTCTGCTTGCGGACAATATTCGTTGAATTGCATATTATGGCGAATTATGATGAATGTTCTTCATGTGGACACTATTTGTCGATTGCACATTGTGGCGAATTTGCAATTTGCAGGGTGAATTAAATGCAATATTTTACAATAACCTGGAAATTTCAGCGCACACGGTTCAAGCAACTAAGTGTGTGCGGTCCATAACGGAAAGCACACGCAACTCATCGCGCAACCGCCTGTGATCCACAGGAAAAGCACATGAGATATAATCTAAAACGTTGGTGATACATAAGTAATCGCAAACGGTTTGCAGCACTCGTACGTGTGCGTAGGAGCTCCTCAATGTTTGCGATAGCACCGTATCTTACACGTGAGCCAATAGGAAACCGTGCCCGATGCAAAGACGATCCCACGCGTACTTTTCTTGGGAAACGTGTCCGATGATGCCATGCATGGCTGACGGTGTCCAGAGAGATCTCGTGTTCGATGATGAACAAATCACACACAGTTTATACAATAGCTCGTGTGGATTAGGTAAAGTTTCGCAAACAGTAAAAGGTCAAACTCCGTTTGTTTTCCATGAGCAATTAGACGTGTTTGACTCGTCTTGCACGTGTGTGATTGATCCCAAATCCCACACGTAAGCTCAAAATATTATGTGTGCGATATGTTCCTGCACCGCACAAGATTATATTTGCAGATCGTTTGCGTTTGTTGGTCACCATCGCCGACGGGTTTTCCGTGTTGTGTGGGATGGACCCCCCCTATCGCCCACACATGCAAGGCGACGATTTAGAACTACGTCGCGAAAAGGGGTTAAAAACCGTTTGTATAGCACGTCGCTGCACCAGTGAAGGTTGATGTAGACGGACTGCATGATCTATTACCTCCAGATGGGATCGCGGAAGAACAGAGGCTTGCGGCGGAGGAAAAAGTATTTCGGGTGACTCTCTATTGGTTTCGGGATAATTAAAGATATATAGAAGTGGAATTAGGTCAGGAGGATGGACGAGGGGCCCATGAGCTTGGGGGACGGGCATGCCCTACCGCCCAGGGCACACCCTGTAGGCTCGTGGCTCCCTCGTGGGTCTTTTGGCCTCCTCCCGAAGCATCTAGGGTATCTTTATGTCCAAAAAATAACACCGTAAAGTTTCGTCCAATTTGGACTCTGTTTGGTATTGATTTTCAAAGAAGTCCAAAAATAGGAAAAAAACAGGAACTGGCACTGGGCACTGGGTTAATAGGTTAGTCCCAAAAATGATATAAAATAGCATATAATTGCATATAAAGTATCCGAGATAGATAATACTAGCATGAAACAATCAAAAATTATAGATACATTGGTGATTTAACAGCATCCCCAAGCTTAATTCCTGCTCGTCCTCGAGTTGGTAAATGATAAAAGAAGAATTTTTTATGTGGCATGCTACCGAACATGTAATCTCTTTCTGGTATAATTATTGAGAAACGATGAAGTAATTGATATCAACATAATAATATCCATGAACATAAGAAGCATAATCGTTACTGTTTCAAAATATACGATCCTTAAAGAATGTTATCCCTACTCATTTTATCATATTAGCATGGTAGGACTCCATCTTCACCACATAAGTATAAATCATGAGCACCCCCGTGTCAAACCAGGCAATTGGATAGTACTGTCGGCGTCCTGGGAACGGGGGTACCCAGACCTGCCTGCCTGCGGCCCAGGGCATGGCCCACTTCGCCAACCAATCATAGCCAGGCGCGGCCCCACTCAAGACAAGGCCCTCGCGAGGACCCTAGGAAAACGAGGAGGAGCGGCGTCAAGACCGACAAGGGATGGGCCTCCCCAGGCCCCCTCCAGAGCGGCGGAGATCTCTACGCAGAGCCCGGCCTTAGGAGTCAAAGATGACGCAAGGAAGGACAGGCGGGCGCCAGCGCGCCAGGCGGCGCAGTTTCCCCTTTGGTGCAAAGGGAGCAAGGATGTACGTGGGTTCCCAAAGCACCCCGCAAAGGTTTCCATTCCGGTGCAACAAGACCACGACCACGAGCCCCGCAGGATTGATGTCATCGCCCGAGCCCACCTCTGCATCGTCGACAGCTACTTTGCAGGCGAAGACCGCCTTTGGGTAGGGCGGGGATGTACTCCTGTCCCCCTTCAAATTTGGCCATTGTGGGATCCCTTCCCGCCATTACGATAAGGGAAGAGGACCCGGGCCACCGCTATATATAGAGGCTAGGCTGCACCGTAGAGAGGGATCAGAAATCGGTCAATCCACTCATCCATCACCAAGCCAACAGAGGGCCAAGAACACCTCAGGAGCGCCCTCGCGAGGCTCCAGAACACTGTACTAGTTCATCCACCACACCTCCTCGAGAGGCAATCCACCAAAGCAGGAGTAGGGTATTACGCTTCGCAGCGACCCGAACCTGGGTAAACCACCGTGTTCATCTTCTTCCTCGTCATCGCGCGAGTTCATCATCTTGTCCATCGAGTAGCGAGCTAGGTAGGACGAGGCCGCAGGGGATCTTCGCACACGCCCCTGTGTTCGAATCTTAAGGGTTTTGCGGAGCCCGAAATCCGACATTTGGCGCGCCAGGTAGGGGGCGTGTCGAAATCTTCCTCAGGCCTTGCCTCGCCTCCGCTCGACGCACTCATGGCAAAAGGACGCCGAGCCCGCGCTGAGCGGCGGGCTGCCCGCGTGGCGCGGCCGGCACTGGCGGGTCCTGGCACCTCGCGTCGTTCTGCCTCCCAGCCAGCGGGCGCCGTCGCCGGCCGGGCCCTCAACAGGCACTGGGGGCTGCCACCTTCACCAACCACGCGGCACGCCCCGTCGCCCTGGCCCTTCCCCGCGTTCAGGCCGCGCCGCCACTCTTCCGAGTCTGCCAAGACCCAACACACAGACATGTCGCGCTCCTCGTGGCGCACGAGCTACATCGCCAACGCGCTGCCCGCGACCGCCGCATCGACGAGGCCAGGCGTGCCCCCGGGCGCAAAACCGCCGCCGACGGGACCCAGGTGTATCTCAGCGAGGCTCGCGTCCGTGAACCCGTTCGACCGGCGGGCACGGCGCCTGGGCCACACAGGCGCGCTCGGGACATCCACGGCGGCCCGCGCTCACCGGGGACCTGGCTTGAGCCGCCGGAGTAGCAGGAGCCGGCCGCAAGCACCGGCAGAGACCGGTGGGAGGTGTTGGCCACACGAGAGGGGCGTCACCCAGTGCCTCTCGGCACACTCACCGGGACCAGGGAGGAGGACCGGAGGCTCAACTACGCCGGCGCCCGGGGGCTCATGCAACTCTACAACGACCATGTTGACGCGTGCCCGGGCCACGAAGGAAGCAGCACCGGCTACCACGGCGACAGGAGGCGCACACGCGACTTCGCGGGAAGCTCCCGCGTGGGCTGGTATATGCAGCCTCGCGGGGGCGGCTTGCGGGACTGGCCTCGTGAGGATGCCCGGCGTGGATACCTTCGCGAGGCACGCCTGCTGGTAGGGAGCTGCCTTGAGCAGGCGTCTGGGTCTGGGGACCGGGGGTCACTCACCTGGGAACGGAGGGTGGAACATGCGCCCACGTCCCCGGGCCGGATGGCCCCATCTTGGAGACGGAGGGTGGAACACACGCCCATGTCTCCAGGCCAGACGATCCCAACCTGGAGACGGAGGGTGGAACATACGCCCATGTCTCCGGGGCGCGCGACGCCCGCTTGGAGACGGAGGGTGGAACATACGCCCATGTCTCCGGGATGGGCTTCGTTCGATCACCAGCGGGCGATCATGTACTCGCCCATGTCCCCAGGACCGGCTCGCCCGACCTGGGGGCAGGGCCCCGAGTACCAGCATGGGAACCCCAGGTACCCCAGCGAGGCGCGCTAGGGCATCGCCCGGGGAGCCCAAGGCCTTCTTCTGGGGCGGGCCTTCCCGTCGGAAAGCGCAAGGGGCTCCCCCTATGCTCGAAGGCCCACCCGGAGCCGACCCTACTTCGCCATGCCCAACCTGGGGGCTGGGAGTGGGCTTCATGTCCGCGAGGCATGGAGCTCCCTATGCACCCTCGGGACCAACCGTGACACTCTCACGTAATAATGAGTGGGCTGTATACGCCCGGGGCCCCCCGAGGACGCGGAGGGGTTCCTTCCCACGCAATGTGGAAGCCATAGCTCCGCGCTGGCGAAGAAGACAACACTGCCCTCCAATGGCTATGCCCATGCAACGTGGATGCCCTACGCTCAGTGCTGGGGGAAGACGAAGATGAAGACTACCCTAAAAAGCCGGACGCGGGCGTTTTCTCGCTCTTTTTTGTATTCCAAGTTGCAACCTTCGAGAATCCTTTTTGTGCTCAAACCTGCTAGAAGTTCGAGGATTTCGCAACTCCATATTTGAAAGAAAAAGGGGCGGGGACATTTTCTCTCTTTGTTCTCTCGTTTTACCGATCTTGAGTTCTCCCTTTCTGGATTGGTGTTTCGCAAGGAGCCGTGTGCTCCGGCCCTCCCCGAGGCGCCTCAGAGCTGGATAGCCAGGCCCTGTCGCCTCAGGGACTTGCACCTTTTGGCAGTCGACCCCCGCTCGGGGGCTCCGACCACAGCGCGGTACCGCGGCATGGAGTCTCGGGAGGCCCCAGGGCCCCCTGAGGCAGTATCCGGTAGGACAGGATGGGGATCGCTCGAGCGTCAAAGGGGGCTCCTGAGCATCGAGCCTCAGGAGCCTTACCGGTCATATAGCCACTCACCCCTTGATGTCGTCCTTGGTGATCCGGTCAGCATCAAGGGTGTCGGGGCCTCGCCCCGTAGTTGCGTCCTTGGTGATCCGGTCGTACACTACGGTGGTAGGGAAATGTGCATGACTAGGACCTGCCGACGTAGAGCCACTTGAGCGTCAAAGGGGGCTCCTGAGCAATGCGCTCCAGGAGCCTTACCGGTCATAAAGCCACTCGTCCCTTGATGTCGTCCTTGGTGATCCGGTCGGCGTCAAGGGTGTCGGCGCCTGACCTTGTAGTTGCGTCCTTGGTGATCCGGTCGTACACTATGGTGGTCGGGAAATGTGCGGGATTGGGGCCTGCAGACGTAGAGTGCTGAAAGGGCTCCCAACCTGCCTCATTCAAGTGAAGGGGAAACCTCCTGGACGTCCAGACCCCTCCCCAAGCGCCACAACTAAACCTCCCTAACGCAAGAGGCTACCGCGAACACGACAACCGGATTGGCAGTAACCCCGGGCAAGAGGAAGCGCGGCGCAATACACCTCGTCATTCGGAAGCACATTCAAGGGTATTTTCCAAAATACATAAGATTCGCCACTAGGCCACATGCATAACCCTGCCAGGAGAACAAGAAGGCTACTTAAGGGAACAGGCAGTCGCCGCCACTCTTGTCATCACCGCCCGGCGACGGCCTCGCGCTTCCCGGTTCAGGCATGGCCCTCGGCTTCGTCAGAGGAAAGCTCCTTTATTAGCTCCTCCACGTGGTCCTCGACCCACTCGGCGAGGGCAGCGCGAGTCACTTCAGGCACAGGACCAAGCACCGCCCTGAAGTCGAAGTGCGGGTCAAGACGAAGGAGGTGGCTGAAGATGTTCGAGGCCGCCCGCGCGAGGACGTCGCGGCGCTTCTCCTCCACAAGCACGCGGATATTCTCCGCACCCTCCTCAAGGCACTCCACGACCCTGGAGAAGAAGCCCAGGTACCCAGCATCGTCTGGAACCAAGGGGCTCGAGACGCTCGCATCACAGATGTCGCTCAAGGCCCGGGAAGCCCTCCCCTCAAGGGACCGGAACATCTGGGAACGCGTGTACTGGAGGCCGCGAGCACGGTCCGCGTCATCCAAAGGCTTCTCCACCAGGGAAGCAACGCCCTTTACTTGTTTATAGAGAAAGGCTAGCTCGGCCTCAGCGGCAGCCTGGGCGTCCATCGCGGCTTGCCGGCGTCCCTCCTCCTGGTCTAACCTTTTCTTGAGGGCATTAACCTCGCCTTTCAGGTGATCACGTCGCTTGCAGAAACGGGACTCCTGGAGCTTCAGCTTTGCGCGATAGTCCTGGAGAAGGGAACGCCAAGCCTCTGCCACCCTGTTATCGACCTCCTCTTGGAACCGCGCCTCGCGGGAAGCAAGGGACTCCTCGGCAAGCGACGCCTGGCGCTCCCTCACCTCCAGCCTCTCCTGTTCCAGGCTCTGCTCCAGCGCCTCCATCGCCAATGCATCAATTGGCGCGCGGGGGCTCGTGCCGACGGGGAGGAACTCGGCCGCCGGGCCGTCAAGTGTGGCCCTCCGTGTCTGGATCTGCCTTTCAAGGGCGGCGTTGAGGACTTTAAGCTCCTTGAGGTGCTCCTCGGAGGCCCTGCGCCGGCAGTCGGCTTCCTGAGCCTCGGCAAAGGCGCGCTCGCGGGCCTCCACGGCCTTTGTGCGGGCTCGCTCGCGCTGCAGGTGGCCGAAGTTCACGGCGACCTCAAGCCGATGCCATCCCTCCGCAAGGCGCTGGCGCTCCACCTCCAAGCAGGCTTCAGTGTTGGCGAGCTCCACCCCTAGGCGTCCTAGCACTTCCGCCGCGGTTTGGAGAAGGCCCCACCGCGCGGCGCTGCGGTCACCCGCGAGCTCAAGAGCCCAACCGGGGTCCCCGCCTCCCCCAGGATGGACGGGGGAGGCATCCGAGGAACCACCCAGCCCGAACGCGTGCCCAGGGGCTGTGGGCTCCCGCGTAACCTCTCCGGGAGAAGGACGTGCCACCTGAGGCCTCGTGTCACCAAGCAAAGGTGGCCTAAGGGCACAGCGCGGCACGCCCCCAGGAAGGGACACTGGCGGGGGAAGCGGTCCCATCCTAGGGAGCTGGAGGCCACGGGCAAGGAAGACCGCAGGGGGCTCGCGCTCGGGGCTTCCCGACGGCCGAGCGGGCTTAGTTGTGGGTGCTTTGGCGGCCCGAACCCTGCGGCCGACGGGAGACAAGACTACAAGAAGCTCGGCGGCCGCAGGAATGGGCGGCGCCGACCCGTCTCTCCCTTCACCGGTGGGGAGCCTGCGAAACAAAAGCTCATAAGGAGGGCGCCAAAGGGAAAATCGAGAGGGCGCGGGCACTTACTCATCCACGGCGATCCACTTCCTCTTCACCGGCACCCACGACGCCGAGGAGCGGCCGCCCCTGGGCGCCTTCCTCTTTTGGCCGGCGCGGGGACCGGGGGACGATGAACCGGCGACCGGAACCTGACACTCAGCGGCGGAGACGGCGACCTTCACCATCGACAGGGCGTCACCCCCGACCCCGGGCTGACTCGAAGCGGGAACTGGAGAAGCGGGCAGCGAAGGGCGCTCTACCCCGGCCACAGGAGGGGCAGCGCCCTCCGAGTTCCCGTGGGCCAGGGCCCCCGAGAAAGCGGGATCCTGAGGATGCGCCCCCTCCGGAGGAAGGAGCCCCCACTAATCGAAACGCGGCATCTTCAAGACGAGGGCTTCCCGGTCCTTGTAGTTGTACAAGGGAAGGCCGCCCCGGGGAAGCTCGTCAGGTTCACCGCCGGTTAGGCGGCGGAGCAACTCGCGCAGCACGTCGGGGGAAAGAGGCAGGACCTGGGTCCTCATGGGATCGCGGGGGCCTGTGAAGGCCCACATCGGACGGGAATGGCGCTGAAGAGGAGCAATTCGCCGGCGTGTGAACTCCCGCACCACCATCGCCATCGTCACACTCACCTTCTTCAGCCTCGCCAGCCTGGCTAGGACCGGCGCAAGCCTACGGTCGGCAAGCTCCTTGTGCCTCCACCCGCGATCCGGCACTGCGGGGGCCGGCGGGAGTTGGAACAGAGGGTCGGCCTCAGCGGCGTTGACGTACACCCACTGCCGTTGGGACCCTTCTGCTTCCGAAGAGAGTCCGGCGTCGAGGGCCCCCCCGACCGAGGCGTCCGCTGCTCTCAGGAACACGCACCCAGAGCACTGTTCCCCCGAGACCAATTCAAGGGAGAAGAAGTGGCGCAACAAGGCCACAGAGGGGAAGACACCAACAAAGGCCTCGCACAGGAACGCGAAGGCCGAGAGGAGGACAAGGGAACCAGGGTCAAGGTGGAGCACGTGGATCTGGTAATGCGAAAGCACGGCGGAGAGGAAGCTTGAGAATGGCGGCAGTACGCCCGAGAGAAGGGCGTGGATATGAAGGGGGACAGCGGGGGCCTCCAGCTCGCTCTGAGGCCGCGAGCCTGGCCAGATCTTGGTGGCCCCCCACTCATTGGAGCCGGCGGCGACCACCAGCTGAACCTTCTCCAACCTCTCCAAGTTCACCACCGATGACCGGCCCAGCGCGGGCTTAGGCGCCGACGCGGTCATCGGCGTCCTCAAGCCTTTGCCTTCTCCCTTCTTCGGAGCCATGACAAGGGGGGTGAGGCGGCGCGCGCAGGGATTCGGTGAAAAGGGTGAGAGCCGCGGAAGAGGGGAGAACAGACGACGAAATCGACGGGGAACAAAGGCGGCTTGGTGGCATGTGCCGGACGACTCGGCAAACCTGGCAATGGCCGGTCCGGCGTGGAGGAGAGGGGGCGACGGCCCCTCAGACTGCCGCATGTGAAGCCTGGCCCACAGGCGTTTGGGGCCCGCGGCACTTCGGGCCGCCCTCAAGGCTTCGCCCAGAAGCCAGCTCGAGCACGCCTTGGGCCCGGGGGCTACTGTCGACGTCCTGGGAATGGGGGTACCCAGACCTGCCTGCCTGCGGCCCAGGGCATGGCCCACTTCGCCAGCCAATCACAGCCAGGCGCGGCCCCACTCAAGACAAGGCCCTCGCGAGGACCCTAGGCTCGCGAGGAGGAGCGGCGTCAAGACCGACAAGGGATGGGCCTCCCCAGGCCCCCTCCGGAGCGGCGGAGATCTCTATCCAGAGCCCGGCCTCAGGAGTCAAAGATGACGCAAGGAAGGACAGGCGGGCGCCAGCGCGCCAGGCGGCCCAGTTTCCCCTTTGGTGCAAAGGGAGCAAGGACGTACGTGGGTTCCCAAAGCACCCCCCAAAGGTTTCCATTCCGGTGCAACAAGACCACGACCACGAGCCCCGCAGGACGGATGTCATTGCTGAGCCCACCTCTACGTCGTCGACAGCTACTTTGCAGGCGAAGACCGCCTTTGGGCAGGGCGGGGATGTACTCCGTTCCCCCTTCAAATTTGGCCATTGTGGGATCCCTTCCCGCCATTATGATAAGGGAAGAGGACCCGGGCCACCACTATATATAGAGGCTAGGCTGCACCGTAGAGAGGGATCGGAAATCTTTCAATCCACTCATCCATCACCAAGCCAACAGAGGGCCAAGAACACCTCAGGAGCGCCCTCGCGAGGCTCCAGAACACTGTACTAGTTCATCCACCACACCTCCTCGAGAGACAATCCACCAAAGCAGGAGTAGGGTATTACGCTTCGCAGCGGCCCGAACCTGGGTAAACCACCGTGTTCATCTTCTTCCTCGTCATCGCGGGAGTTCATCGTCTTGTCCATCGAGTAGCGAGCTAGGTAGGGCGAGGCTGCAGGGGATCTTCGCACACGCCCCTGTGTTTGAATCTTAAGGGTTTTGCGGAGCCCGGAATCCGACAAGTACTTCTAATGAGCTTCAGCATTTTCAACTTCATGCAATACATGAGCATGAGCCATGGATATAGCATATAGGTGGAATAGAGTATGGTGGTAGAGATCAAGGGAGTCAAAAATGGATGAAAGTCTAGCATCAACTAGGTGGATCAACGGGCTATGGAGATGCCCATCAATCGATATCAATGTGAGGATTAGGGATTGCCATGAAACTGATGCACTAGAGCTATAAGTGTATGAAATATCAAATGAAACTAAGTGGGCGTGCATCCAACTTTCTTGCTTATGAAGACCTTAGGCATTTGAGGAAGCCCCCAATCGGAATATACAAGTCCAGTTCTATAATGAAAAATTCCCACTAGTATATGAAAGTGACAAATCAGGAGACTCTCTATATGAAGAACATGGTGCCACTTTGAGGCACAAGTGTGGTAAATGGATAGTAACATTGCCCTTTCTATTTTTCCTCATTTTTTTCATGGTGGGCTCATTTGGACTCCCCCATTTTTTATTTTTTATTTTTCGTTTGGAGTATCATCCCGACTTGTGGGGCAATCATAGTCTCCATCATCCTTTCCTCACTGGGATAATGCTCTAATAATGATGATAATCACACTTCTATTTACTTACAACCCAAAATTACAACTTGATAAAGAACAACATGACTCTATATGAATGCCTCTGGCAGTGTACCAGGATTTGCAATGATCTAGCGTAACATGTAATCAATGATGAACAGTGGCTTTGCCACAAATACCATGCCAGCTCTATCTAATCATGCAAAGCAATATGATGATGAACACACAAGTCATGTGGCAGAACGGTGGAAGTTGCATGGAAATATATCTCGGAATGGCTATGGAAATGGCATAATAGGTAGGTATGGTTGCTTGTTTGAGGAACGTATAAGTAGGCTTATGCGTGATAGAGTGTATCATATCACGGGGTTTGGATGCACAACACCGAAGAGTCTAGAAAATTGCGGAAAGGTGAGAGTGCGTATATCCATGGACTCACATTATTCATAAAGAACTCATATACTTATTTTAAAGCCTTATTAGCTCACTCGAAGAAAAGTACTACCGCATGCCCCTAGGGAGGAGGTTGGGAGGAGTTAACCGTCGCGCTCCCCCGATTCAAGCAACACGATAGGATTTCATTACAATCATAAAAATGCTCACACCTGATCACCATGCCATGAACAATATTTAGATAAGAAGTAAATAACAAACTTTAATACTGATATTTCTACTAACCAATGATCATGAACCTATATCCTTTCATATTACTAGATCAATATAATTAAACCACGCATTTCTTATTTGGTGAGCTACATGAAGGCTTCTATTATATACCTCTTGAATGCCTATCCTTTTTGGACTAGTATTATAACACATGAAAATTACCATTCCTATTTCTTAGACTCTTGAAAAATATTTAAGTGAATCATGAGAGTGCAACTATTTCTATAAAATATAGCCACCGCCGTGCTCTAAAAGATATAAGTGAAGCGCTAGAGCAACTGCCTAGCTCAAAAGATATAAGTGAAGCACATAGAGTATTCTAAAAATTTTATGATGAAAACGTTTTTGTCTCAAAGATGTGTCCATAAAACAATGATTGTGGAAAACTAAAAGGAAAACAAACTATAATGCACGATGCTCTAAGCAGAACTCATATCATGTGATGACTAAAAATATAGCTCCATGTGACATACCGGTAGCTTGGAGACGAAAGAGGGGATGCCATCTGGGGCATCTCCAAGCTTAGACGCTTGGGCCTTCCTTGAATATTACCTTGGGATGACTTTGCAATCCACAAGATTAGGGTATTGCCCCTCCTTGTTCCTTCACCCATCATTGTCTCACCCAAAACATGAAACCTTCAGCACACAAAACTCAACAGCAACCTCATGAGATCCATTAGTATAATAGACATATCAAAAACTTTAGGTACTGTTGTAAATTGATTCATATATAATTATTTCATAATAGGTATTGTATTCTAACTTATCCATGACATATACCCATGGATATAATCCATAGCATCATCGAAACAAGCAAAGGATGCAACCAAGAAACAGAATCTGTTTAAAACAGAATAGTCTGTAGTGATCTGTACTAAAACCATAATTCCTAACTCCGCAAATTCCGAGAATTTAGTAAAACCTGGTAAATTTGTGTGTAAATACTGTGTAAAAATTTCATATCAAAAAGACGCTCCAGTAAAAATCATAGAAATTCCATACTGGCCTCAAAAGTTTCTGTTTTTGCACAGAATCGATTCTACTATCATCCAAATCATCCCAAAGGCTTTACTTGGCTCAAACACTAACTAAAACATAAAACACAATAATTAAAGTAGCAATAATCATGTCATCACACTCAAACAGAATATAAAAGCCAAAAAATTAAGATAACTATTGGGTTGCCTCCCAACAAGCTCTATTGTTTTATGCCCCTAGCTTGGCATAATGCATTGTTTCAAGTATTGTCATCCTTCATATCCAACTCCTCAATTATGCAACCATGCTTCCTAGGAGGTTTAGAATACAATTTAGTAATAATCACACTCCTAGGAACAAAATGAGGAGGTTTGTTTTTAATGATTGGTTCCTTTATTGTATCAATGAAGTTTGGGTGCACCCTAATCATTTTAAGATCCTCGTTCCCTTTACTAGAGGTGGCAGTTTTATTCTTAGGAACATACATGAACTTGGGATTCTTATTAGGAGGAGTCCTATCGATAGTTTTAGCAGAAGAAAATGTGGAACCTAGTTTATTAACGATTTCTTCCAACTTAGCAATTCTACATGGACTTTGTTCTAACCGTTGGTTCATTCTCTTTTAGCATCTTTAGAATAATTCCTACTTTCAAACCAACTTGATTGACTTGATTGTGGAGCCTTTTGTCTACATTTCAATATGCTCAATGGTAGGCATTTTATTCTCAATATCTGCTAGCCTACGCATAACATCTTCCAAAGTCAATATAGTTTCATTAATAGTGATAGCCGGTGATACCACTAAATTTCCCATAGCATTGAAAGCATACATGGTGTGACTCATCAAGAAATTTTCTCCGGTAATAGTGTCAAGCACAAATCTATACCAAGTAGTAACACCCACATAAAAATTAGGAAGCAGAATAGTGGTGGATTGCTTACGAGTTGGTCTATTTTGAGCATCACAAATCCTATACCAAGCATCTTTTAAACTTTATCCTCCCCTCTGTTTAAAATTAAGCACTTCATTTTCGAGAGTATAAGGAACAAGAGAAGAGCTAGCCATAGTAACAAGCAAGCAAACTAACGAGCAAACAAGCAAATAGAAATATTTTTGTGTTTTTGATTTTATAGAAGTAAATAAAAGGCAAAGTAAAAAGGAAAATAAAAATCATAACAAGTTAATGATAATTTGTATGAAGGGACCTGATGAGAATTTGATGATATGTCCCCGACAACGACGCCAGAAATTATTTCTTCTACTTGTGAGCTGCGTTGGGTTTTTCACCGAAGAGGAAGGGTGAAGCAATATAGTATCGATAAGTATTTCCCTCGGTGAGAACCAAAGTTATCAAACTAGTAGGAGAATCAAGGAAAACTCTCATCATTAGCACCAACACAAAGAAAACCAAACACTTGCACCCAACATGGGTAAGAGGGTTGTCAATCCCCTTGAACTCGTTACTTGCGAGGATTAATTCTGATAGTGAAAGATATATTTAAAATAAACTTAAATAAAAATTAAATAATTTCATAACGGTATTTAGGGATTTAGCAATATGATTCAAATAGACCTGGGGGCCATAGTTTTCACTAGAGGCTTCTCTCTCGAACGCATAACATACGGTGGGTGATACGTCTCCAATGTATCCATATTTTTTTATTGTTCCATGCTCATATATTATCATTCTAGGATACTTTTTGGGTCTTTATTTACCAATTTATAATTTTTTTGAGCACTAACCTATTGACCCGGTGCCCAGTGCCAGTTGTTGTTTTCTGCATGTTTTTCACTTTTCATGTTTAAAGTACCAAACGAAGTCCAATTGCCACGAAACATTTTTTTGATTTTTTCTGGACCTAAAGAAGACCTGGAGGCTTCAGGAGGAGACCGGAGGCTGCACGATGGCACCATCACCAAACAGGGCACGCCCTGGGGGCGCCTTGATATGTGTTGGCCCCCTCGCGCGTCTCCCGATGCCCCTCTCTGGTCTATAAATTCTCTAATATTCCAAAAACCCTAGAGGCAGTCCCGACACCCTTTTTACGCCGCCGCAAGTCTCTGTTCCGGCACCCTGCCGGAGAGGGGATCGCTCACGGAGGGCATCTTCATCAACCTTGCTACCCTCATGATGATGTGTGAGTTGTTCACCACAGACCTACGGGTCCATAGCTAGTACCTAGATGGAAATCTCTCTATCTCTTGATCTTCAATACAATGATCATTGCATCTTTGCTTCGATCTATCCGATGTAATCCTATTGTGCGGTGTGTTTGTTGGGATCTGATGAATTATGGGTTTATGTTTAGATTATTCATGAAAAGTACTTGAGTCACCTCTGAATATTAATATTCTTATTTGCATGATCATTATAGCTTTGTAATTCTTTCCTATATATCGATGTGCTTTGGCCAAGTAGATTGATCTATCTTCGGTGAGAGAGGTGCATTGTGGTAGGTTCAACCTGACGGTGCTCTGTATCCCAGTGACAGAAAGGGACAAGACACGTCTTTGTGTTGTTGCTACTAAGGATGGGGTTTATTCATATTGCTTGAGTTTACTTTGTCTACATCATGTCATCGTTATCCATGCATTACTCTGTTTTACTTATTACTCTAGATGCATGTTGGATAGTAGTCGATGAGTGGAGTAATAGTAATAGGTGCAGGCAGGAGTCGGCCTATTTGTTTATGGACATGATGCCTATATACACATGACCATTGCCATGAAAATCGCATAACTATCCGATTTTCTATCAATTGCCCAACAGTAATTTGTTACCCACCGTACGTTGCCTACATGAGAGATGCCGCTAGGGAAAATTATGGCCCCCGGGTCTATTCACTTATAAATTTACAAATACTACTATTACCTTGCTGCCTTTATTTACCTATTATTTTATTTTGCAATTTACAATTATCTACTATTTTCTACACACCTCACTTGCTTGCAAATAATGAGATCAAGGGGATTGACAACCCTCTTGCCCGCGTTGGGTTCAAGTTGTTTGTTCTTTTGTGTGCAGCCACTGAAGACGGTTGAGGATTTATATTCCTATTGGTTCGATAAACCTTGGTTTCATAACAGAGGGAAATACTTACCCACTTTGTGCTGCAATTTCCCGTTCCTCTTCACGGAAAACCCAACGCAGATCACAAGTATCAGGAAGGATTTCTGGTGCCGTTGCCGGGGAATATCATCATCAACTATCAAGTAAAATTATCATTCACTTGTTTATATTTTTATTGGCTGTTATATTTAGTTTGTTTCGTAAAATTCAAAAATACAAAAATATTTACTTTACTAGTTTGCTAGTTTGCTTGTTTCGTCTCTAGTTTGCTTGCTTGCCTAGCTATGTTATCTTTATCTTTATCACACATAAACAGAAAGTAGAAGGTAAAAGTAAAGATAAATGGATCCTCATCCACATGCTAATCATTTAAAAAGACCCAATTATGTTGAACCAATTGCTAGTGAGTTGAGTGCACTAGATTTTCCTTATGAGGTCTTGCTTGAAAATCATAAATTTAAAAATTGTGATGAAGTGTTAAAAGAAATTTATAAAGTGATTCATGATAGTTCCTTGAATGAAAAGCATGATTGCCATGTTGCTAGTATACATTCTATGAATATCAATTGTGCTAATGATCATGATTGGGGTGATAATCATGATGTTCCTTGTGATCTTGATAATTATAACCTTCATGATGAATCTATTATTGAGTATGATATTTGCAACACTACTAAAAGTGGGGTTGGAAGACTGTCAACTTTAGGTAATAATGATCCCACTACTTTGGAGAATGATAAATATTATGATAGTTATATTGTTGAGATTGATTATGATCCTACATATAATGAGAGAGGCAAACATGGTTATAAGAATTTGCATTTTACTCAATTACCTCTCTTTGTGTTGAAATTGTTAATGCTTCATTCTTCCTATTTGCATACTCTAGATTTCAATTGTCTTGAGAATTTGTTTTCCTATAAAATTCCTATGCATAGGAAGTATGTTAGACATAGATGTGTTTTTCACATGATTTATGATGCTCTCTTTGTGCTTCAAGTCCTGTCTATTATGTGAGCATCATGGAAATCTCAAGCCTATCTTAATGGCTATAAAGAAAGAGCTTGTTGGGAGAAAACCCAATAATTTCTGTTTGTTTTTGATAACATTATTATTGACTCTATAATGATTATGTTTTTGTGTTTAAATTAGTGTTTGTGCCAAGTAAAGCCTTTGGGATGACTCACAAGATGAGTAGAATCGATGCTGAAACAAAACAGAAACTTTGGACTCCAGTATAGGAATTTTCATTTTTTACTGGAGCGTGATAATGATCTGAATTTTTACACAGTATTTTTATACAAATTTTCGAAGTTTTCCTAATTTTTCAGAATTTTTAGAGTTACAGAAGTATAGGTTCTCTACAGATTTCTACAGACTGTTCTGTTTTAGACAAATTCTGTTTTTGCTTGCATAGTTTGCTTGTTTTGATTATGCTATTGATTGTATCGGGGGGTATAAGCCATGGAGAAGTTAGAATACAGTACTTATTATGCAATTATGAAATAATAATCAGTTTATAACAGTACCTAAAGTATTCAATATGTTGCTTATACTAACGGATCTCACGAAGTTTTGTTGAGTTTTGTGTGATTGAAGTTTTCAAGTTTTGGGTGTTATCACGATGGACAAAGGAATAAGGAGTGGCAAGAGCCTAAGCTTTGGGATGCCCAAGCCACCCCAAGGTAATATTCTAAGGAAGACTCAAGCGTCTAAGCTTGGGGATGCCCCGGAAGGCATCCCCTCTTTCGTCTC
The DNA here is from genome assembly GCA_039707655.1 of Elymus sibiricus. Lineage (NCBI taxonomy): Eukaryota > Viridiplantae > Streptophyta > Magnoliopsida > Poales > Poaceae > Elymus > Elymus sibiricus. The sequence goes on from CM077669.1 coordinate 362,485,839, forward strand.
AATCCATCGGTATGTCACTTGAAGCTACATTTTTATTCATCACATGATATGAGTTTTGCTTGTAGCGACGTTTTTTTTGTTTTCTTTTACTTTCAGTTTGCCACAATCATCGTTTGCTGGACACACCTATTTAAGAGAGACACACCTTCATCATAATTTGTTAGAATACTCCATGTGCTCCACTTATATCTTTTGAGCTTAGCAGTTGCTCTAGTACTTCACTTATATCTTTTTGAGCACGGTGGCGTGTAGATTTTATAGAAATAATTTCACTCCCGCTCTTCAGTTATATTTTTTAGAGTTAATAAATAGTGACGGTAATTTGCATGGGTCATAAGACTAGTCCAAAAATATTAGGTATTCAATGAGTGATAATCAAAACCATCATGTAGCACATGTAGAGAAATTGTGGGTTAATGATATTGATGTGGTAATATGAAAAAGGCGTGAGTTCATAATTGTTGTTTCGTAGAAGTGTCGATATTAAGAGAGGTTAACTTCTTGTTCGTCTAAAAATTAAAGGGGCATGGTGATGATGTGTGAGCATTTCTATTCTTCGTTGAAATCCTAGTGTTGTTTCGGGCCGGAGGCGCGCGATGGTTAACTCCTACCAACCTCCTCCCTCGGGGCATGCGAGTAGTACTTTGATTTGTGATAAAACTAATAAAAGTTTGCAATAAGTATATGAGTTCTTTATGACTAATGTGAAACCATGGACATACACAATCTCACCTTCTCATATTTGCTAGCCTCTTCGGTACCGTGCATTGCCCATTCTCACCTCGAGGATCGGTGCAATTTTCGCCGGTGCATCCAAACCCCGTGGCATGATATCCGCTGTTGCACATAGGCCTCATTATATCTTCCTCAAAACAGCCACCATACATACCTATCATGGCATTTTCATAGCCACTCCGAGATATACTGCCATGCAAATTCCATCGTCACTTCACATGACTAGTTCGTTCATCATCATATTGCTTTGCATGATCATATAGAGCTGACATAGTATTTGTGGCAAAGCCACCGTTCATCATATTTTTGATACATGTCACGCTAGATCATTGCACATCCGGGTACACTGCCAGAGGCAATGTAGGACCGAAAGTATGTCTAGAGGGGGGGGGGGGTGATTAGACTACTTGACTAAATAAAAATCTACTTTTTCCCAATTTTAAGTGTTGGCAGATTTTAGCATTCATAGCAAGTCAAGCACACCCTACACATGCATGTCTAAGAGTATAGCAGCGGAAAGTAACAACAAGCATGAGTAGTAAAGGAAGGGTAGGAAGATCAAATGCAATTTGTAGACACGATGATTTTTCCCGTGGTTCCGATAGGTGGTGCTATCGTACGTCCACATTTATGGAGTCTTGAACCAACGGAGGGTAACAGTCGCGAGAGTCCACGGAGGGCTACACCCATAAGGGTCCACAAAGTAGCAACCTTGACTATTCCATAATGGCTTCCATCCACGAAGGACAGGCCTCACTATTGGTAGATCTTCACGAAGTAGGCGATCTCCTTGCCCTTACAAACTTCTTGGTTCAACTCCAGAACACGAAGTAGGAGGCTCCCAAGCGACACCTAACCAATCTAGGAGGCACCACCCTCCAAAAGGTAATAGGCTCGGCAATGTCAATGAACTCCTTGCTCTTGTGCTTCAAGATGATAGACTCCTCAACACACAATCACTCTCTCACAGATTTGGCTTGGTGGAAGAGATTGGATTGGTGGAAAATAACTTGGGGAGGCTAGAGATCAAGATTCAGATGGTCGGAATGGAATGGCATGATCTCAACACATGAGTAGGTGGCTCTCTCTCAGAAAACTGGATGGGGCAAGTATGGAATATTTCTGAGTGCTTCTCTTTCGAGTGGGTGGTGGTGAAGGGGTATATATAGGCATCTCCAAAAATCCAGCCGTTACACCTTAAGTGACCAACTCGGTGACACTGATGTGTGAATCTCGGTGTACCGAGTTGCTCCAAAGGTAGCAACTTTTGAATCTCGGTGAGACCGATATATAAATCTCGGTTGCACCGATTAGGTGACCAACGGTCAGATTGCCAAACTCGGTGACGCCGATTCAACAAACTTGGTCGGACCGATTTTGTGAAATTGGGTAACAGAAAGTTAGCAACCCAAACTTGGTGGCACCGAAGTGGAATCAGTTGCATCGATGTGCTAGGGTTTGGCTTAGGTCTGTCTGAGTTTGGGAATCGGTGGCACCGAGTGGAAAGTGTTGGTTGCACCGATTTTGGTATTTGACTTTGGACAGACTTTTGTGGAAGAGCTTGTGGGTGTTTTTGGTGACTATCACTTGTGCACGTATGAGCATTTTGTTCACCAACAATACCTTACCCCCTTTTAATAGTATTGGCTTTCCAATGGACTCAAAGTGATTTCTCACAAAGTAAAATGTAGAGTCCTCTTGCTTGAAGCTTTGCCAATCTATTTCCTTGCTTCTTGGGGTATTTCCACAATCCTTTTGTCATCCCTATCATTGAACTTTTCATGAAATATACTTAGTGGAAACATTAGATCAATGACTTATATGTTGTTATTAATTACCAAAACCACCAAGGGAGCAAATGTGCTTTCAATCTCCCCCTTTTTGGTAATTGATGACAACATATAGATCAAAACTTCGACATATGATATAGTCAATGAATATAATCGTCGCTTTGAGAAGTATGTGATAAGCAAGAGCTCCCCCTAAATTTGTGCATTAATTTGAATTTGCGTTTGAATGCAAATGCACAATCGATTAGGTACATGGGGCACTTCTTCCATGTCACATACAACTTGGTGGTGTGCGAGAATAATTAGAATGAGCATCATAGCACAACACAATCAAGCAAAGGTGAATGATCATCTCATAAGCATCAAGGTGATAGGAAATAGTAGCAACACACATTAAGCATATGATCAAACACCACATAGTTCAACACATCAAAAGACCAAATGTTTTGTAAAGTGAGATAAAAACCAAACGCTCTCTCACTCGAAGCCTAAAGATCTATATACACTTCTCCCCCTTTGGCAACAAGTTACCAAAAAGTTCAAAGAGATATAGCTAATCGTTCTTGGGCTGATCTCCTCCGGTTGTTGATGAAGGAGTTGAGAGAACTGCGTCGGCGAAGATGTCGACAGACGTCATGGATGGAGTTGGAGTAGCAACGGGAGGCACTGGAGGAGCTGATGGAGCTGAAGTGACTGTAGCAGGTGCTGATGAAGAAGGCCTCAATTCTGGAGCTGGCACTATGGCTGATCTGGCCTGGGTAGTGAAGTGTGTGCCTGGCCTGAGAGGAGAGTCATCCTCATCATCATCATCATCATCATCATCTGTAGAGTGAGGAAGAGGCACAGAGTCAACTTCCTTCTTGAGCTCATTCACTGTCTTGGTCAGCCCATCCACCTTGTCATTGAGGGTCTTGATTCTATTCTCAAAGATCCTGACAAGACTGTTCTGGTTCTCCAGTATGTCCTTGATATCCTTCTGCATGCCTTGAACGGTTGAGACCAAAAGATCCATTTGCTCGTTCCTGGATCTAGGTACTAGAGCACTAGTGGCTCTAGCTGCCTCTGCCTCTGCCTGTGCTTGAGCTGCAGCTGATGTGGGATGTTCTGGGTCCATCACCACAATGTTGTCCTCTAAATCTGGTAGTAGGGGAAAATGGGGTCCGTCAAGAGCAAAGATGTGCTTCTCCAGCTTGGAGTTGATGAGCATCTGAATGTAGGGTGCATAGCAGCATGAGCGCTTCTAATCAGCAGCAACCCTCTTCACTGTCTCCACAATCAGATCCATCACCCTTATCCTGGTGTGTGTATCAAGATGGATCAGCATGTTGATTGAATGGCCTCGAATCATCTTCTCATCTCCTGACTTAAGCATCAAAGTATGCCTCAAGATAGTGTTCATGGTGCGGAGGCCAGCCTGGAGGAAGTAAATAGATCCTAACTTGTGAGATTTCAAGTTAGCAGCAGAGATAGCATTGTACATGTCCTTCATAGCATCATGGCTCTCCTTGGATTCAGAGTAGACATCCAAGTCACCATCTTGCACCTCTGGGACTCCTAAGATGGCAGCCCATTCCTCAACAGTAGACTCGTATCTTGCTCCTTCAGTCATCCATACAATTCTACCATCTCAATAGAAGTGAGAAGTGGAGTAGAATTGCATGATCATCTCATCATTCCATGCAGTGAATTCTTTGCCAACAAACTTGTCTAGGCCAATGCAGTGGAAGTTGTCTTGAACACTTGGAAAGTAATCTTCATTAGCCTTGATATATTTCCAGTCAACGTATCTCATATCACTGACAGCTGGACTCTTGTCAAGCAAGATAGTCTCATAGAAATCTTGTTATTCCTTGGTGTAGAACCTATAGTCCACAGCTGTTTTTCTTCTTTGGGCATAAGGATCAATAGCTCTCCATGCCCTCAAACCAGAATCCTTCCTCTTCTTCATGTCTTCAGCAAGTGGATGGCTGGCATTGTGTTCAGGAAGGTGTGGTCTAAGCTTCATCAATGCAGACATGGCATCTTCATCCTCATCTCTGGAGGTAGTTCCCTTGTTCTTCTCAAAAGCTGGAATCTGTCTGGATGACCTCTTGGACTTTTCAGCAGTAGCCTTCTTGGGGGCAGACTTGGTGCTCTTGGAGGGACCTTGCTTTGGCATAGCATCTGCCAAAAGCTTCTTTTGCTTCTTCTTGGGAGGGCCCTTGACAACTTGGTCTTCCTCCTCCTCCTTAGCAGCAGCACCAGCAGTCTCCTCTGGGTCCTCATACATGGATGTGGCCCTGCCAGTGACATAGACAATCCTCTTTCTGGCATGCTTCTTCTCTCCTGTCTTCTTAGGCATTGACCTGCTTGGGGGCTCAATGGTCATGGTAGCCCTAGCACTCTCAGGTGCTCTCATAGCCTCAGAACTGGCATAGGTCTTGCTGACTACTCTCCTGGAAGAGGTGGCTTCATTTGCAGACTTCTTAGCAGCTTTGTCTTGCTTCTTGGCAAGAACTTCCTCTGGCACAAAATCTGAATCCTCCTCATCTGAATTCAGCTTCTTCCTGGCCCTAGTAGCAGCCTTGGGCAACCCATGAGACCCGGGGGTGCCTGGATCTGAAGAGGAACTAGACTCAGGACTAGTGCCTGAATCCAAATCAACACTCTGCTCTCTGAAGTTGTTCTCACTGTCCTCAGCCTCTGACATATCTAACCCTGTGAATAGAGTGTAGAAGAGTAGAAGAAGATAAGTCATCACAAAATGCCGCTATTTTTGAAAGTTTGAACAGAAAAATCTTAGATGTAGTTCACTGCAAAATGGAATTTTGGTGTCACCGAGTCAAAACTTTCGGTGCTGCCAAGACTCACAATACCCTTAACAGAAACTTGGCAGTAGTTTCGGTCGGACCAAAAACTGCCACTCGGTTTCACCGAGTACTGTCCTCAGTAGCACAAAAATAAAATCGGTGGAGCCGATTTTTCTGACTCGGTATCACCGAGATGCAATTTTGCGGGCAACTAAACCAAAAAAACTTCGGTTCGCTAATGTAATGAGATTTCCAGTGGATGGAGAGGTTTGCAAACGGTGGATTATCGATGGAATAAACTTCAATGCACAAGATTTGGACGGGGAGCACAAAGAAAGGCCGGATCCATACCCTAACTTGGCGACGGATCCGCTACGGCGGCGACGGGGGTGAAGATTTCGTCGGCGGCGGCGATTCCCAGCGGCGAAGACGCACGGGGAAGCAAAGGCGACGACCAGGGGTCACGAATCGGCAGCGTAGGGTTTTGGAGGGGGCGACGGTTCGAAGAAATTTTCAAAGGTCGGGTCCGCCTCCTATATACCCTCGGCTGTTGGTGACACCGATTCTAAATTTTTGGTGTCACCGAGTTCCTCAACTGTCAGCTGACAGGGAAACTCGGTGTAACCAAGAATATGGAATCGGTGGTATCGAGATTGAAAACTAGATCAACTCTAGGCATTCGGTGAGACCGAGATTTTGGGGTTGGTTCCACCGAGATGCACTTGGGAGGTTTTAATGGTCAGTCCTTTGTCGATACGAAACTCCGAGTGCTCCACACACAGAGGGATCGAAAAGTACTTGTTCAAAATTTGCTGCTGCAGCATGAATAGAATATGAGGTGAGAAAGCATAGATAGCTAGAGAGTGGTCCTAGGCATTCTTGTCCATCCAATTGACAGAAGAGAAAACAAAAGCCAAATAGCAACAATTGGATGTCCTCGAATGGTAAATAAATGTAGACCAACATGCTCACACAATAAGATGTCAAATGAAATCATGGCAACATGCACATACATACTAGCATCTAACAAGCATTTTTGGCGATGACGGAGTCATCTATATATGAGTGTATTGACTTAGGAGCCAAGTAAGAATACTTGATCATAGGTCATACTCATCGTTTAAGCACAAGTGGGGTTACCACTTTTACATAAAGCATTTAATGTTGTCACATAGTAAGAGATGCTTTGACTCAAGTCTTAGAGTAAAGCTCCCCCTTGATGTGACATCCCCCCATAGGAGGGATAAACTAACCTTGGGTTTTGTCGATGAAGACTTCATGTAGGTGAAGTAGTGGTGGATGCTCAATGTTGATGAAGATCACCATGAGTTGGGAGCATCCTTGTTGTTTCCTTACTCTTCTCACCTACATGGGTTAGTCCCAACACACAAGAGACAAATACAAGGATATCTATGGACATGGAGTGCAAAGCATGTGTGATGATGTCCATGGATTTGTTGAATACCTTGTCCCTTGCTTACCTTTGAGGGAATGTGTGACTCCTTGAACTATTGCATATAGTTGATGTTGATTGCAAATAGTTCTTGCCAATAATGAATGTGAGTGAATTTCATTGGTGGAGTCACCCCTCAAGAACTCTCTAGTTCTTCTTCTTGGGGACCCACATCAACTTGATGGGGATCCTTGGTGTTGAAGTAGCCTTTGTAGAAGTTGAGCTTGAAGTAGCCTTGGGAACCCACTCCACCAAAGCTAGGGATTCATCTTCATATGAGTCAATGTCCTCTTGAAGCTTGTTCTTGCCCTTGAGCTTGTGGTCTTGTGGTGGAAGGTCATCTTGAGTGTTTGTTCCCTTGGGAGGAGGATTTTCATACTTCTCCTTTTGAGGAACAAACTTGGGCTTGGGGTATTGACCTTCTTCCCATTCAACTCCATTAGCGTTGAAGTAGCCAATGCCATGGTTCTTCCGGTATCCTCCGTGCTTGCGTACAATTTCCTCAAATTGCTTACACCCGGCAAGACTCTTGTAGATACCTTTCTCTATAATTCCTTTCAATAAAGCATTTTCTTGCTCAAGTGTAACTTGGCTAAGAGAATCATCATTAGTGGAATCAATAGAACTACTAGGAGCAACATCATTAGGTTTGGCATTTTTATTGTTGCTACTAGATGAAGAACCTTTCTTGCCTTTGTTACTAGCTTATTTAGATTTAACTTGTGGCATGAATGTAGACAAGAGTAGTCGTTTGGCTAGATAAGATGAAGTCTTCTTTCGGAGATCATCATTGATAGCTTTAAGAAACGCATGCTCTTGCTCCAAGTTGAGCTTCTCGAAGCGTAGCTTCTCATGAGTCCTTACAAGCTCTCTATGATCTTCGAGAGTAGATTCATGGGTTAACTTAAGAGTGTTTAGTTCTTTAGTTAGTTGTTCTATTTTCATCTTATCATCATCAATTGACTTATCTTGACTAGCATGAGAATTATCAAGTTCATTTTGACTAACATCACTAGTTTCATCAAAGTGCAAGTCATCATCACAAAGCAAATCATCTTCATCACTATTGAAATCAAGATACTCGGGGTGTGATACCTTGGGGCCTTTAGCCATGAAGCAACTTCCACTCCCTTCATATGGTGAATCAAATAGATCATAGGAGTTGGTAGTCACTAGTGCAAGTCCGGCAACACCTTCATCTTGACTATAGTCGGAGTTGGAGTGATAGCTTCTCTCGGAGTTGTTGTTAGAGTCGGAGCCGAAAACCCATTCACCAACATGAGCTTGATGTCTTCTTCTTGTGTAGCTCTTGGTGTACTTGTCCTTCTTCTCCGAATCCCTACTTCTCCTTGAGGGTCTTCGTTCATAACGATCATCTCTACTCGTTCTCTCTCTTTGAGGTGATTCATTCCTTGAGCTTCGTCTTCTAGGTGACTCTTCTCTTCGTTTGTAGGGAGCCGTGCACTCATTGGAGTAGTGTCCGGGCTTCCCACAATTGTAGCAATTGCGGTCATGACTTGACGAACGCTTCTCTTCATATCTTGAGTTGGAGCTTCGTTCTTTGCCTCTATTCTTGTAGAACTTGTTGAATTTATTGACCATGAGGCTTATCTCTTCATTGGTGACAAGGTTGTCGCTTGAAGTTGCGGGAGCATCACTTGTGGCTTTGTAAGCACCGCTAGACTTGTTGTGAAGCTCTTCTTTGTCTTTGAGTGTCATCTCATGAGCAACAATCCTGCCAATGACTTCCGTAGGCTTGAGATCTTTGTTGTTGGGCATCATTTGGATCAATGTGCACACGGTGTCGTATCTCTCATCCAAAGCTCGAAGTATCTTCTTGATGATGAATTTGTCGGTCATTTCTTTGCTTCCTAAGCCGGCAATCTCATTGGTGATGAGAGCTAGCCTAGAGTACATCTCCGCGACTCCTTCACCATCCTTCATCTTGAACTTGTCAATCTGACTTTGAAGAACATCCAACTTGGATTCTCTCACGGACTCGGTTCCTTCATGCATATCAAGCAAAGTATCCCAAATCTCTTTTGCATTCTCAATATGGCTGATTTTGTTGAATTCTTCGGGGCATAGGCAGTTGAAGAGAATGTCGCATGCTTGAGCGTTTTATTGCAACATCTTCAATTCATCCGCGGTCGCTTCACGATCCGGTTCCTTTCCATCACCAAAGAATTCACCTTGCAAGCCAACATGAACAAGAGCCCAAATGGCGGGGTTATGACCAAGAATATGCATTTTCATTTTGTGCTTCCAACTAGCAAAATTAGTGCCATCAAAGTACGGACTTCTACGGTGATAATTTCCCTCACTAGACGCCATACTCTCCTAGGTTGTGAAACCAATGCAATGGAGACCAAAGCTCTGATACCACTTGTAGGACCGAAAGTATGTCCAGAGGGGGGGGTGATTAGACTACTTGACTAAATAAAAATCTATTTTTTTCCAATTTTAAGTGTTGGCAGATTTTAGCATTCATAGCAAGTCAAGCACACCCTACACATGCATGTCTAAGAGTATAGCAGCGGAAAGTAACAACAAGCATGAGTAGTAAAGGAAGGGTAGGAAGATCAAATGCAATTTGTAGACACGATGATTTTTCCCGTGGTTCTGATAGGTGGTGCTATCGTATGTCCACGTTTATGGAGTCTTCAACCCACGGAGGGTAACGGTCGCGAGAGTCCACGGAGGGCTCCACCCATAAGGGTCCACGAAGTAGCAACCTTGACTATTCCATAACGGCTTCCGTCCACGAAGGACTAGCCTCACTATGGGTAGATCTTCATGAAGTAGGCGATCTCCTTGCCCTTACAAACTTCTTGGTTCAACACCACAACACGAAGTCGGAGGCTCCCAAGCGACACCTAACCAATCTAGGAGGCACCACCCTCCAAAAGGTAATAGGCTCGGCAATGTCGATGAACTCCTTGCTCTTGTGCTTCAAGATGATAGACTCCTCAACACACAATCACTCTCTCACAGATTTGGCTTGGTGGAAGAGATTGGATTGGTGGAAAGCAACTTGGGGAGGCTAGAGATCAAGATTCATATGGTTGGAATGGAATGGCATGATCTCAACACATGAGTAGGTGGCTCTCTCTCAGAAAACTGGATGGGGCAAGTATGGAATAGTTCTGAGTGCTTCTCTTTCGAGTGGGTGGTGCTGAAGGGGTATATATAGGCATCTCCAAAAATCCAACCATTACACCTTAAGTGACCAACTCGGTGACACCGATGTGTGAATCTCGGTGGTACTGAGTTCCTACAAAGGTAGCAACTTTTGAATCACGGTGAGACCGATATATAAATCTCGGTTGCGCCGATTAGGTGACCAACGGTCAGATTGCCAAACTCGGTGACGCCGATTCAACAAACTCGGTCGGACCAATTTTGTGAAATTGGGTAACAGAAAGTTGGCAACCCAAACTCGGTGGCACCGAAGTGGAATCGGTTGCACCGATGTGCTAGGGTTTGGCTTAGGTCTGTCTGAGTTTGGGAATCGGTGGCACCGGGTGGAAAGTGTTTGTTGCACCGATTATGGATATTTAACTTTGGACAGACTTTTGTGGAAGAGCTTGTGGGTGTTTTTGGTGACTATCACTTGTGCACGTATGAGCATTTTGTTCACCAACAATACCTTACCCCCTTTTAATAGTATTGGCTTTCCTATGGACTCAAAGTGATTTCTCACAAAGTAAAATGTAGAGTCCTCTTGCTTGAAGCTTTGCCAATCTATTTCCTTGCTTCTTGGGGTATTTATACAATCCTTTTGCCATCCCTATCATTGAACTTTTCCTGAAATATACTTAGTGGAAACATTAGTTCAATGACTTATATGTTGTTATTAATTACCAAAAGCACCAAGGGAGCAAATGTGCTTTCAGGCATTCATATAGAGTCATATCTTTCTATCAGTTCTTCATATTGAGTTGTAAGTAAATAAAAGTGTGATGATCATCATTGTTAGAGCATTGTCCCAGTGAGGAAATAAAAATGGGGGAGGCCAAATGAGCCCACCATCAAAAAAATGAGAGAAAATGAGAGAAGGGACTTTGCTACTATCCTTTACCATACTTGTGCCTCAAAGTAGCACCTTGTTCCTCATATTGAGAGTCTCATGATATGTCATTTTCATATGCTAGTGGGAATTACTTTTTCATTATTACAGACTTGTCTTGTATATTCCTATGACGGGCTTCCTCAAATGCTCAAGGTCTTCATGAGCATGCAAGTTGGATGCACACCTCGCTTAGCTTCATTTGAGCTTTCATACACTTATAGCTCTAGTGCATCATTTGCATTGCAATCCCTACTCCTTGCATTGACATCTATCGATGGGCATCTCCATAGCCCGTTGGTACGCCTAGTTGATTTGAGACTATCTTCTCCACTTTTTGCATAATTGATAGCATGTCACATAAACAATTCTGTTTTTATCATTTACCTACTCGAGGACGGGAAGGAATTAAGCCTGGGGATGCTTGATACGTCTCCAACGTATCTATAATTTTTTATTGTTCCATGCTGACATATTATCATTCTAGGATACTTTTTGGGTCTTTATTTACCATTTTATAATATTTTTGAGCACTAACCTATTGACACAATGCCAGTTGCTGTTTTCTGCATGTTTTTCACTTTTCAGGTTTACAGTACCAAACGAAGTCCAATTGCCACGAAACTTTATTTTTTATTTTTTCTGGACCAAAAGAAGACCTGGAGGCTTCGGGAGGAGACCGGAGGCCGCACAAGGGCACCAGCATGCAACATGGCATGCCCTAGGGGGTCGCGCCCTGATGTGTGATGCCCCCTCGGGCATCTCCTGACGCCCCTCTCCGACCTATAAATTCTCTAATATTCCAAAAACCCTAGAGGCAGTCCTGAAACCCTTTTTACGCTGTCGCAAGTCTCTGTTCTGTCGCGAGGCCATCTGGAGCTCCGTTCCGGCACCCTACCGGAGGGGGGATCAATCACAGAGGGCCACTTCATCAACCTTGCTGCCCTCATGATGATGTGTGAGTAGTTCACCACAGACCTACGAGTCCATAGCTAGTACCTAGATGGCAATCTCTCTATCTCTTGATCTTCAATACAATGATCATCGCATCTTCGCTTTGATCTATCCTATGTAATCCTATTGTGCGGTGTGTTTGTTGGGATCCGATGAATTATGGGTTTATGTTCAGATTATTCATGAAAAGTACTTGAGTCACCTCTGAATATTAAAATTCTTATTTGCATGATCATTATAGCTTTGTAATTCTTTCCGATATATCGATGTGGTTTGGCCAAGTAGATTGATCTATCTTCAGTGAGAGAGGTGTGTTGTGGTAGGTTCAACCCGACGGTGCTCTATATCCCAGTGACAGAAAGGGACAAGACACGTCTTTGTGTTGTTGCTACTAAGGATAACATGATGGGGTTTATTCATATTGCTTGAGTTTACTTTGTCTACATCATGTCATCGTTCTCCATGCATTACTCTATTTTACTTAATACTGTAGATGCATGCTGGATAGCGGTCGATGAGTGGAGTAATAGTAATAGGTGCAGGCAGGAGTCGGCCTATTTTTTTATGGACGTGATGCCCATATACACATGATCATTGCCCTGAAAATCGCATAACTATCCGCTTTTCTATCAATTTCCCAACAGTAATTTGGTACCCACCATATGTTGCCTACATGAGAGGTGCCGCTAGGGAAAACTATGGCCCCCGGGTCTATTCACTTATAAATTTACAAACTCTACTATTACCTTGCTGCCTTTATTTACCTTTTATTTTATTTTGCAATTTACAATTATCTACTATTATCTACACAACTCACTTGCTTGCAAATAACGAGATCAAGGGGATTGAGAACCCTCTTGCCCGCGTTGGGTGCAAGTTGTTTGTTCTTTTGTGTGCAGCTGCTGAACACGATTGAGGATTGATATTACTATTGGTTCGATAAACCTTGGGTTCATAACTGAGGGAAATACTTACCCACAGAAAACCCAACGCAGATCACAAGTATCTGCGGGTAAGCAAATTATTGTTGGGCAATTGATAGAAAAGTGCATAGTTATGACGTTATTCATGGCAATGATCATGTACATAGGCATCAAGTCCATGACAATTAGACCAAAATGATCATGCATCTACTACTATTACTCCACCAGTCGATTGTCATCCGCCTGCATCTATGATATTAAGTTCATGACAAACAGAGTAATGCATTCAGCAAGATGACATGATGTAGACAAAGTAAGACAAGCAGTATGTTTAGACCCCCCATCGTTTTATCCTTAATGGCAACAATAAAATACGTGTCTTGTCCCCTTCTGTCAATGGCATATGGAGCACCGCAAGATTGAACCCACTAAATGCACCCACAAGATTGTCCCGCATAAATGAATCTAGTTGGCCAAACCAAACGGATAGATCGGAGAGAATTACAAAGCTATAACAATCACACATAATAAAGTTCAAAAAAGAATCAATTAATTTCAGTGAATAATCTAATCAGAAACCCACAATTCATCGGATCCCAACGAACACACGACAAAACAAAATTACATCGGATAACATGGTATTGAGGATCAAAGAGAGAGAAGAAGCCATCTAGCTGGTAGCTATGGACCCATAGGTCTGTGGTGAACTACTCACACATCATCATGGAGGCGGCATGGTTGATGTAGACGGCCTGTGTGATCGATTCCCCCTCCGACAGAGTACCGAAAAAGACCTTCAGATGGGATCACAGAAGAGTAGAGGCTTGCGAGGGCAGGAAAGATATTTTGGGGGTCTTGCTGTTGGTTTTCAGGTAACTGAACATATATAGAAGTGGAATTAGGCCAGGAGGGTGGCCGAGGAGCCTGTGAGCTCGGGGGACGCGCCCTAAAGGCTCGTGGCTCCATCGTGGGTCTTCTGGCCTCCTCCTGCATCTTCTGGGGTCTCTTTATGTCCAAAAATATTCCCCGTAAAGTTTACTCCAATTTGAACTCCATTTGGTATTGATTTTCTGAAAAGTCAAAAAATAGGCAAAAAACACGAAATGACATTGGGCATTTGGTTAATAGGTTTGTCCCAGAAAATGATATAAAATAGCATAAAATTGCATATAAATCTTCCAAGATTGATAATATAATAGCATGAAACAATCAGAAATTATAGATACGTGGGAGACGTATCAAAGCGCACTGGAACAACGTGCTATACAAATGGTTTTTAACCCCTTTCCGCGACGTAGTTTTAAACTGTCGCCTTGCATGTCTGGGTGATAGGGGGTTCATCCAACACGACATGGAAAAATCATCTGCGATAGTGACCGATGGTGCAGACGCTCTTCCAAATATAATCGTTTGTGATGCAGGAACATATCGCACACACTATATTTTGAGCATATGTGTGGGATTGATGATCAATCACACACGTCCATCACAAGTCAAACGCATCTAATTGCTCATGGAAAACAAACGGTGTTTGACCTTTGACCGTTTGTGAAACATTACCTAATCCACATGGGCCATCATAGCAACCGTGTGTGATATCTGCATCATCGCACATGGCTTTTCTCTGGCAAGCATCTGCCATGCATGATATCATTGTACATGTTTCCTGAAAAATTTACGCGTGGGTGAAAGCACATTTGCTCCCTTGGTGGTTTTGGTAATTAATAACAACATATATGTCATTGAACTAATGTTTCCACCAAGCATATTTCAGGAAAAGTTCAATGATAGGGTTGGCAAAAGGATTGTGAAGATTGTGGAGATACCCCAAGATGCAAGGAAATGGATTGGCAAAGCTTCAAGCAAGAGGACTCTACATTTTACTTTGTGAGAAATCACTTTGAGTCCATAGGAAAGCCAATACTATCAAAAGGGGGTAAGGTAGTTGGTGAACAAAATGCTCATACGTGCACAAGTGATAGTCACCAAAAACACCCACAAGCTCTTCCACAAAAGTCTGTCCAAAGTCAAATATCCAAAATCGGTGCAACCAACACTTTCCACTCGGTACCACCGATTCCCATACTCAGACAGACCTAAGCCAAACCCTAACCTTTCGGTGCAACCGATTCTGCTTCAGTGCCACCGAGTTTGGGTTGCCAACTTTCTGTTACCCAATTTCACAAAATCGGTGCTACCGAGTTTGTGGAATCGGCATCACCGAGATTGGGCAATCTGACCGTTGGTCACCTTATCGGTGCAACCGAGTTTTATATATCGGTCTCACCGAGATTCAAAAGTTGCTACCTTTGGAGCAACTCGGTACCACCGAGATTCACACATCGGTGTCACCGAGTTGGTCACTTAAGGTGTAACGGTTGGATTTTTGGAGATGCCTATATATACCCCTTCACCACCACCCACTCAACAGAAAAGCACTCAGAACTATTCCATACTTGCCCCATCATATTTTCTGAGAGAGAGCCACCTACTCATGTGTTGAGATCAAGCCATTCCATTCCAACCATATGAATCTTGATCTCTAGCCTCCCCAAGTTGCTTTCCACCAATCCCATCTCTTCCACCAAGCCAAATCTGTGAGAGAGTGATTGTGTGTTGACGAGTCTATCATCTTGAAGCACAAGAGCAAGGAGTTCATCGTCATTACCGAGCCTATTACCTTTTGGAGGGTGGTGCCTCCTAGATTGGTTAGGTGTTGCTTGGGAGCCTCCTACTTCGTGTTGTGGAGTTGAACCAAGAAGTTTGTAAGGGCAAGGAGATCGCCTACTTCGTGAAGATCTACCCATAGTGAGGCTAGTCCTTCATGGACGGAAGCCGTTATGGAATAGTCAAGGTTGCTACTTCGTGGACCCTTCGTGGGTGGAGCCCTCCGTGGACTCTCGTGACCGTTACCCTCCGTGGGTTGAAGACTCCATAAACGTGGATGTACGATAGCACCACCTATCGGAACCACGGGAAAAATCATCGTGTCTACAAATTGCGTTTGATCCTCCTACCCTTCCTTTACTAATCATGATTGTTGTTACTTTCCGCTGCTATACTCTTAGACATGCATGTGTAGGGTGTACTTGACTTGCTATGAATGCTAAAATCTGCCAACACTAAAAATTGGGAAAAGTCTAGATTTTTATTTGGTCAAGTAGTCTAATCACCACCCTCTAGACATACTTTTGGTCCTACAGTGGGATCCTCTTTGCGGCATGGTTCCCTCTAGGCTCACGTGTGAGATAGTGTGCTATCACAAACGATTGAGTAGCTTCTACACACACGTAGAAGTGCTGCAAAACGACTGCAATTTGTTAGCTATCACCAACATTTCGGTTTATATCTCATGTGCTTTTCATGTAGATCGCAGACGGTTGCGCTATAAGTGATGTGTACTATCCGTTCTATATCGCACACACTTAGTTACTTGAACCGTGTGTGCTTAAATGCTCAGGTTATGGTAAAATATTGCATTTGAATCACCCTATAAAAAGCAAATTTGCCACAATAAACAATTGAACAAATATTGTCCATTGGAAGAATATTCATCAAAATTTGCCACAATATGCAACTGAACAAATAGTGTCCACAGGAAGAATATTCATCAAAATTCGCCATAATATGCAATTGAACAAATGCTAGCTAAATTCAATAGATGTATGGACAATGCAGTACATAATCATAGTTTATGAAATACGAAGACATGATCACATGGAAAACAATGCATCCATGCGTATATGTTTAGCTGATAACACTATCTGAATGCATACTTATTCTTGGGAGATAGGAATGCTAAAATATTCATAGTATGTACTCGGCTTGATATAGTGTTTCACAAAGAAGGTGCTGATAAATTTCCTAACAGACAACAATTCTTCTGTGGCGAGCGGTTCAGAGGTAATTGATCCAAAGATCAACTGCAGGATTTTTAGATCAGAATGTGACATACGTGTGGAGTAGAAGATAGTAATTAAGAAACAGACTTACTAGTACTATTTTGTCAGCATCGGCACAACATTCACCATATCTGCATAGGTTCATCATGTGTTTGCAAGCGTAGTATCCACATAGGTTGGTCACTTCTTGTTGTTGAGGAGACTGATTTTTTTGTATAGTGTTAGTCATGTATTTGCCCAGTTAGGAACAACCTAACCGGTGTAAGTTGTTTCTTTTTTTTCTTTGGAGAGAAATAGAAAGAGTTTTACTTAGAAACTTGAACATCTTACTAGCATTTTCTGAAAATAATGGATTTCGGTGTCTTACCGAGGAAACAATCTCGTGGTGCAGAGGTAGTTATCGATCAAACCGATTCCCACCCATAGTTATGTACCTTGACAATACACTGCAAATGACGATGAGATTTCACATACTCAATTCTTGAACCAGATACAACATATGAACATCAAAGAATTCCATACCTATCAATGAAATCCCGAAGATGATTCGGATCATGGGGCTAATTTGACGCTCTGAGAGAATCTAGGTAGTAAATTGTGTTGCATTTTGGGAACAATGACCACCAAGATCCAGTGATGGCTACAGTTTGAGATAAGCATGAACATACGAAGAATGTTGAAAACTGAAAGACGATCAATGTATGTGTGGTTGTATATTTAACTTACCCTTCATGATATGGCCACATGAAGAATTCTCCTACGTGTAAAGAATTAAAGATCTCAGAGACATGGTCAATTGAAACCTTGCGTGTATCATTCTGATGTAATAAAGTGTCATTTGCTAAATCAGGATCCATGAAATATGCATGCGCCCTTATTGATCTCTCCGTCGTCACTCCCCTGAGAGGAATACAATACGTTTAGCTTTTTTTCGTTTACATCCTTATATGGAGAAGTTAAATAGAATTTGTGAAGTACTTCCAACATCAAGCATTTAACAAGAGTGCCAGTGAGCATATCGAAGTTGAAGAACAGATGAAAGTCCTCAATCCCACAAAGATGGTACCTGGCATGTGATGGAAATAC